>OX579676.1:13695000-18495000 GCA_951230905.1 Cheilosia variabilis
GGTAAAAAGCGCAAAAAAAGAATTTTGGAAAATTTTAATTTTTTTTTTCAAAAAAACAGTTGTAAATAATTTTTACATTAATGCGATTACTAAATAAATTAATAACTTTTATCAAAAATGTCAAAAAGTGGGTAAAAAACCAAAAAAAAATTTTGGAAAATTTTCATTTTTTTTTTCAAAAAAACAGTTGTAAATAATTTTTACATTAATGCGATTACTAAATAAATTAATAACTTTTATCAAAAATGTCAAAAAGTGGGTAAAAAACGCAAAAAAAAATTTTGGAAAATTTTCATTTTTTTTTTCAAAAAAACTGTTGTAAATAATTTTTACATTAATGCGATTACTAAATAAATTAATAACTTTTATCAAAAATGTCAAAAAGTGGGTAAAAAACGCAAAAAAAAATTTTGGAAAATTTTCATTTTTTTTTTCAAAAAAACAGTTGTAAATAATTTTTACATTAATGCGATTACTAAATAAATTAATAACTTTTATCAAAAATGTCAAAAAGTGGGTAAAAAAGGCCAAAAAAATTTTTGGAAAATTTTCATTTTTTTTTTCAAAAAAACAGTTGTAAATAATTTTTACATTAATGCGATTACTAAATAAATTAATAACTTTTATCAAAAATGTCAAAAAGTGGGTAAAAAGCGCAAAAAAAAATTTTGGAAAATTTTAATTTTTTTTTTCAAAAAAACAGTTGTAAATAATTTTTACATTAATGCGATTACTAAATAAATTAATAACTTTTATCAAAAATGTCAAAAAGTGGGTAAAAAACCAAAAAAAAAATTTTGGAAAATTTTCATTTTTTTTTTCAAAAAAAACAGTTGTAAATAATTTTTACATTAATGCGATTACTAAATAAATTAATAACTTTTATCAAAAATGTCAAAAAGTGGGTAAAAAACGCAAAAAAAAATTTTGGAAAATTTTAATTTTTTTTTTCAAAAAAACAGTTGTAAATAATTTTTACATTAATGCGATTACTAAATAAATTAATAACTTTTATCAAAAATGTCAAAAAGTGGGTAAAAAACGCAAAAAAAAATTTTGGAAAATTTTCATTTTTTTTTTCAAAAAAACAGTTGTAAATAATTTTTACATTAATGCGATTACTAAATAAATTAATAACTTTTATCAAAAATGTCAAAAAGTGGGTAAAAAAGGCCAAAAAAAATTTTGGAAAATTTTCATTTTTTTTTTCAAAAAAACAGTTGTAAATAATTTTTACATTAATGCGATTACTAAATAAATTAATAACTTTTATCAAAAATGTCAAAAAGTGGGTAAAAAGCGCAAAAAAAAATTTTGGAAAATTTTAATTTTTTTTTTCAAAAAAACAGTTGTAAATAATTTTTACATTAATGCGATTACTAAATAAATTAATAACTTTTATCAAAAATGTCAAAAAGTGGGTAAAAAACCAAAAAAAAAATTTTGGAAAATTTTCATTTTTTTTTTCAAAAAAACAGTTGTAAATAATTTTTACATTAATGCGATTACTAAATAAATTAATAACTTTTATCAAAAATGTCAAAAAGTGGGTAAAAAACGCAAAAAAAAATTTTGGAAAATTTTAATTTTTTTTTTCAAAAAAACAGTTGTAAATAATTTTTACATTAATGCGATTACTAAATAAATTAATAACTTTTATCAAAAATGTCAAAAAGTGGGTAAAAAACGCAAAAAAAAATTTTGGAAAATTTTCATTTTTTTTTTCAAAAAAACAGTTGTAAATAATTTTTACATTAATGCGATTACTAAATAAATTAATAACTTTTATCAAAAATATCAAAAAGTGGGTAAAAAACGCAAAAAAAAATTTTGGAAAATTTTCATTTTTTTTTTCAAAAAAACTGTTGTAAATAATTTTTACATTAATGCGATTACTAAATAAATTAATAACTTTTATCAAAAATGTCAAAAAGTGGGTAAAAAACGGAAAAAAAAATTTTGGAAAATTTTCATTTTTTTTTTCAAAAAAACAGTTGTAAATAATTTTTACATTAATGCGATTACTAAATAAATTAATAACTTTTATCAAAAATGTCAAAAAGTGGGTAAAAAAGGCCAAAAAAATTTTTGGAAAATTTTCATTTTTTTTTTCAAAAAAACAGTTGTAAATAATTTTTACATTAATGCGATTACTAAATAAATTAATAACTTTTATCAAAAATGTCAAAAAGTGGGTAAAAAGCGCAAAAAAAAATTTTGGAAAATTTTAATTTTTTTTTTCAAAAAAACAGTTGTAAATAATTTTTACATTAATGCGATTACTAAATAAATTAATAACTTTTATCAAAAATGTCAAAAAGTGGGTAAAAAACGCAAAAAAAAATTTTGGAAAATTTTCATTTTTTTTTTCAAAAAAACAGTTGTAAATAATTTTTACATTAATGCGATTACTAAATAAATTAATAACTTTTATCAAAAATATCAAAAAGTGGGTAAAAAACGCAAAAAAAAATTTTGGAAAATTTTCATTTTTTTTTTCAAAAAAACTGTTGTAAATAATTTTTACATTAATGCGATTACTAAATAAATTAATAACTTTTATCAAAAATGTCAAAAAGTGGGTAAAAAACGCAAAAAAAAATTTTGGAAAATTTTCATTTTTTTTTTCAAAAAAACAGTTGTAAATAATTTTTACATTAATGCGATTACTAAATAAATTAATAACTTTTATCAAAAATGTCAAAAAGTGGGTAAAAAAGGCCAAAAAAATTTTTGGAAAATTTTCATTTTTTTTTTCAAAAAAACAGTTGTAAATAATTTTTACATTAATGCGATTACTAAATAAATTAATAACTTTTATCAAAAATGTCAAAAAGTGGGTAAAAAGCGCAAAAAAAGAATTTTGGAAAATTTTAATTTTTTTTTTCAAAAAAACAGTTGTAAATAATTTTTACATTAATGCGATTACTAAATAAATTAATAACTTTTATCAAAAATGTCAAAAAGTGGGTAAAAAGCGCAAAAAAAAATTTTGGAAAATTTTAATTTTTTTTTTCAAAAAAACAGTTGTAAATAATTTTTACATTAATGCGATTACTAAATAAATTAATAACTTTTATCAAAAATGTCAAAAAGTGGGTAAAAAACGCAAAAAAAAATTTTGGAAAATTTTCATTTTTTTTTTCAAAAAAACAGTTGTAAATAATTTTTACATTAATGCGATTACTAAATAAATTAATAACTTTTATCAAAAATATCAAAAAGTGGGTAAAAAACGCAAAAAAAAATTTTGGAAAATTTTCATTTTTTTTTTCAAAAAAACTGTTGTAAATAATTTTTACATTAATGCGATTACTAAATAAATTAATAACTTTTATCAAAAATGTCAAAAAGTGGGTAAAAAACGCAAAAAAAAATTTTGGAAAATTTTCATTTTTTTTTTTCAAAAAAACAGTTGTAAATAATTTTTACATTAATGCGATTACTAAATAAATTAATAACTTTTATCAAAAATGTCAAAAAGTGGGTAAAAAAGGCCAAAAAAATTTTTGGAAAATTTTCATTTTTTTTTTCAAAAAAACAGTTGTAAATAATTTTTACATTAATGCGATTACTAAATAAATTAATAACTTTTATCAAAAATGTCAAAAAGTGGGTAAAAAGCGCAAAAAAAGAATTTTGGAAAATTTTAATTTTTTTTTTCAAAAAAACAGTTGTAAATAATTTTTACATTAATGCGATTACTAAATAAATTAATAACTTTTATCAAAAATGTCAAAAAGTGGGTAAAAAACCAAAAAAAAAATTTTGGAAAATTTTCATTTTTTTTTTCAAAAAAACAGTTGTAAATAATTTTTACATTAATGCGATTACTAAATAAATTAATAACTTTTATCAAAAATGTCAAAAAGTGGGTAAAAAACGCAAAAAAAAATTTTGGAAAATTTTCATTTTTTTTTTCAAAAAAACTGTTGTAAATAATTTTTACATTAATGCGATTACTAAATAAATTAATAACTTTTATCAAAAATGTCAAAAAGTGGGTAAAAAACGCAAAAAAAAATTTTGGAAAATTTTCATTTTTTTTTTCAAAAAAACAGTTGTAAATAATTTTTACATTAATGCGATTACTAAATAAATTAATAACTTTTATCAAAAATGTCAAAAAGTGGGTAAAAAAGGCCAAAAAAATTTTTGGAAAATTTTCATTTTTTTTTTCAAAAAAACAGTTGTAAATAATTTTTACATTAATGCGATTACTAAATAAATTAATAACTTTTATCAAAAATGTCAAAAAGTGGGTAAAAAGCGCAAAAAAAAATTTTGGAAAATTTTAATTTTTTTTTTCAAAAAAACAGTTGTAAATAATTTTTACATTAATGCGATTACTAAATAAATTAATAACTTTTATCAAAAATGTCAAAAAGTGGGTAAAAAACCAAAAAAAAAATTTTGGAAAATTTTCATTTTTTTTTTCAAAAAAAACAGTTGTAAATAATTTTTACATTAATGCGATTACTAAATAAATTAATAACTTTTATCAAAAATGTCAAAAAGTGGGTAAAAAACGCAAAAAAAAATTTTGGAAAATTTTAATTTTTTTTTTCAAAAAAACAGTTGTAAATAATTTTTACATTAATGCGATTACTAAATAAATTAATAACTTTTATCAAAAATGTCAAAAAGTGGGTAAAAAACGCAAAAAAAAATTTTGGAAAATTTTCATTTTTTTTTTCAAAAAAACAGTTGTAAATAATTTTTACATTAATGCGATTACTAAATAAATTAATAACTTTTATCAAAAATGTCAAAAAGTGGGTAAAAAAGGCCAAAAAAATTTTTGGAAAATTTTCATTTTTTTTTTCAAAAAAACAGTTGTAAATAATTTTTACATTAATGCGATTACTAAATAAATTAATAACTTTTATCAAAAATGTCAAAAAGTGGGTAAAAAGCGCAAAAAAAAATTTTGGAAAATTTTAATTTTTTTTTTCAAAAAAACAGTTGTAAATAATTTTTACATTAATGCGATTACTAAATAAATTAATAACTTTTATCAAAAATGTCAAAAAGTGGGTAAAAAACCAAAAAAAAAATTTTGGAAAATTTTCATTTTTTTTTTCAAAAAAACAGTTGTAAATAATTTTTACATTAATGCGATTACTAAATAAATTAATAACTTTTATCAAAAATGTCAAAAAGTGGGTAAAAAACGCAAAAAAAAATTTTGGAAAATTTTAATTTTTTTTTTCAAAAAAACAGTTGTAAATAATTTTTACATTAATGCGATTACTAAATAAATTAATAACTTTTATCAAAAATGTCAAAAAGTGGGTAAAAAACGCAAAAAAAAATTTTGGAAAATTTTCATTTTTTTTTTCAAAAAAACAGTTGTAAATAATTTTTACATTAATGCGATTACTAAATAAATTAATAACTTTTATCAAAAATATCAAAAAGTGGGTAAAAAACGCAAAAAAAAATTTTGGAAAATTTTCATTTTTTTTTTCAAAAAAACTGTTGTAAATAATTTTTACATTAATGCGATTACTAAATAAATTAATAACTTTTATCAAAAATGTCAAAAAGTGGGTAAAAAACGCAAAAAAAAATTTTGGAAAATTTTCATTTTTTTTTTCAAAAAAACAGTTGTAAATAATTTTTACATTAATGCGATTACTAAATAAATTAATAACTTTTATCAAAAATGTCAAAAAGTGGGTAAAAAAGGCCAAAAAAATTTTTGGAAAATTTTCATTTTTTTTTTCAAAAAAACAGTTGTAAATAATTTTTACATTAATGCGATTACTAAATAAATTAATAACTTTTATCAAAAATGTCAAAAAGTGGGTAAAAAGCGCAAAAAAAAATTTTGGAAAATTTTAATTTTTTTTTTCAAAAAAACAGTTGTAAATAATTTTTACATTAATGCGATTACTAAATAAATTAATAACTTTTATCAAAAATGTCAAAAAGTGGGTAAAAAACGCAAAAAAAAATTTTGGAAAATTTTCATTTTTTTTTTCAAAAAAACAGTTGTAAATAATTTTTACATTAATGCGATTACTAAATAAATTAATAACTTTTATCAAAAATATCAAAAAGTGGGTAAAAAACGCAAAAAAAAATTTTGGAAAATTTTCATTTTTTTTTTCAAAAAAACTGTTGTAAATAATTTTTACATTAATGCGATTACTAAATAAATTAATAACTTTTATCAAAAATGTCAAAAAGTGGGTAAAAAACGCAAAAAAAAATTTTGGAAAATTTTCATTTTTTTTTTCAAAAAAACAGTTGTAAATAATTTTTACATTAATGCGATTACTAAATAAATTAATAACTTTTATCAAAAATGTCAAAAAGTGGGTAAAAAAGGCCAAAACAATTTTTGGAAAATTTTCATTTTTTTTTTCAAAAAAACAGTTGTAAATAATTTTTACATTAATGCGATTACTAAATAAATTAATAACTTTTATCAAAAATGTCAAAAAGTGGGTAAAAAGCGCAAAAAAAGAATTTTGGAAAATTTTAATTTTTTTTTTTCAAAAAAACAGTTGTAAATAATTTTTACATTAATGCGATTACTAAATAAATTAATAACTTTTATCAAAAATGTCAAAAAGTGGGTAAAAAACCAAAAAAAAAATTTTGGAAAATTTTCATTTTTTTTTTCAAAAAAACAGTTGTAAATAATTTTTACATTAATGCGATTACTAAATAAATTAATAACTTTTATCAAAAATGTCAAAAAGTGGGTAAAAAACGCAAAAAAAAATTTTGGAAAATTTTAATTTTTTTTTTCAAAAAAACAGTTGTAAATAATTTTTACATTAATGCGATTACTAAATAAATTAATAACTTTTATCAAAAATGTCAAAAAGTGGGTAAAAAACGCAAAAAAAAATTTTGGAAAATTTTCATTTTTTTTTTTCAAAAAAACAGTTGTAAATAATTTTTACATTAATGCGATTACTAAATAAATTAATAACTTTTATCAAAAATATCAAAAAGTGGGTAAAAAACGCAAAAAAAAATTTTGGAAAATTTTCATTTTTTTTTTCAAAAAAACAGTTGTAAATAATTTTTACATTAATGCGATTACTAAATAAATTAATAACTTTTATCAAAAATGTCAAAAAGTGGGAAAAAAAACAAAAAAAAATTTTGGAAAATTTTCATTTTTTTTTTCAAAAAAACAGTTGTAAATAATTTTTACATTAATGCGATTACTAAATAAATTAATAACTTTTATCAAAAATGTCAAAAAGTGGGTAAAAAACGCAAAAAAAAATTTTGGAAAATTTTAATTTTTTTTTTCAAAAAAACTGTTGTAAATAATTTTTACATTAATGCGATTACTAAATAAATTAATAACTTTTATCAAAAATGTCAAAAAGTGGGTAAAAAACGCAAAAAAAAATTTTGGAAAATTTTAATTTTTTTTTTCAAAAAAACAGTTGTAAATAATTTTTACACTAATGCGATTACTAAATAAATTAATAACTTTTATCAAAAATGTCAAAAAGTGGGTAAAAAACCAAAAAAAAAATTTGGAAAATTTTCATTTTTTTTTTCAAAAAAACAGTTGTAAATAATTTTTACATTAATGCGATTACTAAATAAATTAATAACTTTTATCAAAAATGTCAAAAAGTGGGTAAAAAACGCAAAAAAAAATTTTGGAAAATTTTCATTTTTTTTTTCAAAAAAACAGTTGTAAATAATTTTTACATTAATGCGATTACTAAATAAATTAATAACTTTTATCAAAAAATGTCAAAAAGTGGGTAAAAAACGCAAAAAAAAATTTTGGAAAATTTTCATTTTTTTTTTCAAAAAAACAGTTGTAAATAATTTTTACATTAATGCGATTACTAAATAAATTAATAACTTTTATCAAAAATGTCAAAAAGTGGGTAAAAAACGCAAAAAAAAATTTTGGAACATTTTCATTTTTTTTTTTCAAAAAAACAGTTGTAAATAATTTTTACATTAATGCGATTACTAAATAAATTAATAACTTTTATCAAAAATGTCAAAAAGTGGGTAAAAAGCGCAAAAAAAAATTTTGGAAAATTTTAATTTTTTTTTTCAAAAAAACAGTTGTAAATAATTTTTACATTAATGCGATTACTAAATAAATTAATAACTTTTATCAAAAATGTCAAAAAGTGGGTAAAAAACCAAAAAAAAAATTTTGGAAAATTTTCATTTTTTTTTTCAAAAAAACAGTTGTAAATAATTTTTACATTAATGCGATTACTAAATAAATTAATAACTTTTATCAAAAATGTCAAAAAGTGGGTAAAAAACGCAAAAAAAAATTTTGGAAAATTTTCATTTTTTTTTTCAAAAAAACAGTTGTAAATAATTTTTACATTAATGCGATTACTAAATAAATTAATAACTTTTATCAAAAATGTCAAAAAGTGGGTAAAAAAGGCCAAAAAATTTTTTGGAAAATTTTCATATTTTTTTTCAAAAAAACAGTTGTAAATAATTTTTACATTAATGCGATTACTAAATAAATTAATAACTTTTATCAAAAATGTCAAAAAGTGGGTAAAAAACGCAAAAAAAAATTTTGGAAAATTTTCATTTTTTTTTTTCAAAAAAACAGTTGTAAATAATTTTTACATTAATGCGATTACTAAATAAATTAATAACTTTTATCAAAAATGTCAAAAAGTGGGTAAAAAACGCAAAAAAAAATTTTGGAAAATTTTCATTTTTTTTTTCAAAAAAACAGTTGTAAATAATTTTTACATTAATGCGATTACTAAATAAATTAATAACTTTTATCAAAAATATCAAAAAGTGGGTAAAAAACGCAAAAAAAAATTTTGGAAAATTTTCATTTTTTTTTTCAAAAAAACTGTTGTAAATAATTTTTACATTAATGCGATTACTAAATAAATTAATAACTTTTATCAAAAATGTCAAAAAGTGGGTAAAAAACGCAAAAAAAAATTTTGGAAAATTTTCATTTTTTTTTTCAAAAAAACAGTTGTAAATAATTTTTACATTAATGCGATTACTAAATAAATTAATAACTTTTATCAAAAATGTCAAAAAGTGGGTAAAAAAGGCCAAAAAAATTTTTGGAAAATTTTCATTTTTTTTTTCAAAAAAACAGTTGTAAATAATTTTTACATTAATGCGATTACTAAATAAATTAATAACTTTTATCAAAAATGTCAAAAAGTGGGTAAAAAGCGCAAAAAAAGAATTTTGGAAAATTTTAATTTTTTTTTTCAAAAAAACAGTTGTAAATAATTTTTACATTAATGCGATTACTAAATAAATTAATAACTTTTATCAAAAATGTCAAAAAGTGGGTAAAAAGCGCAAAAAAAAATTTTGGAAAATTTTAATTTTTTTTTTCAAAAAAACAGTTGTAAATAATTTTTACATTAATGCGATTACTAAATAAATTAATAACTTTTATCAAAAATGTCAAAAAGTGGGTAAAAAACGCAAAAAAAAATTTTGGAAAATTTTCATTTTTTTTTTCAAAAAAACAGTTGTAAATAATTTTTACATTAATGCGATTACTAAATAAATTAATAACTTTTATCAAAAATATCAAAAAGTGGGTAAAAAACGCAAAAAAAAATTTTGGAAAATTTTCATTTTTTTTTTCAAAAAAACTGTTGTAAATAATTTTTACATTAATGCGATTACTAAATAAATTAATAACTTTTATCAAAAATGTCAAAAAGTGGGTAAAAAACGCAAAAAAAAATTTTGGAAAATTTTCATTTTTTTTTTCAAAAAAACAGTTGTAAATAATTTTTACATTAATGCGATTACTAAATAAATTAATAACTTTTATCAAAAATGTCAAAAAGTGGGTAAAAAAGGCCAAAAAAATTTTTCGAAAATTTTCATTTTTTTTTTCAAAAAAACAGTTGTAAATAATTTTTACATTAATGCGATTACTAAATAAATTAATAACTTTTATCAAAAATGTCAAAAAGTGGGTAAAAAGCGCAAAAAAAGAATTTTGGAAAATTTTAATTTTTTTTTTCAAAAAAACAGTTGTAAATAATTTTTACATTAATGCGATTACTAAATAAATTAATAACTTTTATCAAAAATGTCAAAAAGTGGGTAAAAAACCAAAAAAAAAATTTTGGAAAATTTTCATTTTTTTTTTCAAAAAAACAGTTGTAAATAATTTTTACATTAATGCGATTACTAAATAAATTAATAACTTTTATCAAAAATGTCAAAAAGTGGGAAAAAAAAACAAAAAAAAATTTTGGAAAATTTTCATTTTTTTTTTCAAAAAAACAGTTGTAAATAATTTTTACATTAATGCGATTACTAAATAAATTAATAACTTTTATCAAAAATGTCAAAAAGTGGGTAAAAAACGCAAAAAAAAATTTTGGAAAATTTTAATTTTTTTTTTCAAAAAAACAGTTGTAAATAATTTTTACATTAATGCGATTACTAAATAAATTAATAACTTTTATCAAAAATGTCAAAAAGTGGGTAAAAAACGCAAAAAAAAATTTTGGAAAATTTTCGTTTTTTTTTTCACAAAAACAGTTGTAAATAATTTTTACATTAATGCGATTACTAAATAAATTAATAACTTTTATCAAAAATATCAAAAAGTGGGTAAAAAACGCAAAAAAAAATTTTGGAAAATTTTCATTTTTTTTTTCAAAAAAACAGTTGTAAATAATTTTTACATTAATGCGATTACTAAATAAATTAATAACTTTTATCAAAAATGTCAAAAAGTGGGTAAAAAACGCAAAAAAAAATTTTGGAACATTTTCATTTTTTTTTTTCAAAAAAACAGTTGTAAATAATTTTTACATTAATGCGATTACTAAATAAATTAATAACTTTTATCAAAAATGTCAAAAAGTGGGTAAAAAGCGCAAAAAAAAATTTTGGAAAATTTAAATTTTTTTTTTCAAAAAAACAGTTGTAAATAATTTTTACATTAATGCGATTACTAAATAAATTAATAACTTTTATCAAAAATGTCAAAAAGTGGGTAAAAAACCAAAAAAAAAATTTTGGAAAATTTTCATTTTTTTTTTCAAAAAAACAGTTGTAAATAATTTTTACATTAATGCGATTACTAAATAAATTAATAACTTTTATCAAAAATGTCAAAAAGTGGGTAAAAAACGCAAAAAAAAATTTTGGAAAATTTTCATTTTTTTTTTCAAAAAAACAGTTGTAAATAATTTTTACATTAATGCGATTACTAAATAAATTAATAACTTTTATCAAAAATGTCAAAAAGTGGGTAAAAAAGGCCAAAAAATTTTTTGGAAAATTTTCATATTTTTTTTCAAAAAAACAGTTGTAAATAATTTTTACATTAATGCGATTACTAAATAAATTAATAACTTTTATCAAAAATGTCAAAAAGTGGGTAAAAAACGCAAAAAAAAATTTTGGAAAATTTTCATTTTTTTTTTTCAAAAAAACAGTTGTAAATAATTTTTACATTAATGCGATTACTAAATAAATTAATAACTTTTATCAAAAATGTCAAGAAGTGGGTAAAAAACGCAAAAAAAAATTTTGGAAAATTTTCATTTTTTTTTTCAAAAAAACTGTTGTAAATAATTTTTACATTAATGCGATTACTAAATAAATTAATAACTTTTATCAAAAATGTCAAAAAGTGGGTAAAAAACGCAAAAAAAAATTTTGGAAAATTTTAATTTTTTTTTTCAAAAAAACAGTTGTAAATAATTTTTACATTAATGCGATTACTAAATAAATTAATAACTTTTATCAAAAATGTCAAAAAGTGGGTAAAAAACCAAAAAAAAAATTTTGGAAAATTTTCATTTTTTTTTTCAAAAAAACAGTTGTAAATAATTTTTACATTAATGCGATTACTAAATAAATTAATAACTTTTATCAAAAATGTCAAAAAGTGGGTAAAAAACGCAAAAAAAAATTTTGGAAAATTTTCATTTTTTTTTTCAAAAAAACAGTTGTAAATAATTTTTACATTAATGCGATTACTAAATAAATTAATAACTTTTATCAAAAAGTGGGAAAAAAAAACAAAAAAAAATTTTGGAAAATTTTCATTTTTTTTTTCAAAAAAACAGTTGTAAATAATTTTTACATTAATGCGATTACTAAATAAATTAATAACTTTTATCAAAAATGTCAAAAAGTGGGTAAAAAACGCAAAAAAAAATTTTGGAAAATTTTCATTTTTTTTTTCAAAAAAACTGTTGTAAATAATTTTTACATTAATGCGATTACTAAATAAATTAATAACTTTTATCAAAAATGTCAAAAAGTGGGTAAAAAACGCAAAAAAAAATTTTGGAAAATTTTCATTTTTTTTTTCAAAAAAACAGTTGTAAATAATTTTTACATTAATGCGATTACTAAATAAATTAATAACTTTTATCAAAAATGTCAAAAAGTGGGTAAAAAAGGCCAAAAAAATTTTTGGAAAATTTTCATTTTTTTTTTCAAAAAAACAGTTGTAAATAATTTTTACATTAATGCGATTACTAAATAAATTAATAACTTTTATCAAAAATGTCAAAAAGTGGGAAAAAAAAAACAAAAAAAAATTTTGGAAAATTTTCATTTTTTTTTTCAAAAAAACAGTTGTAAATAATTTTTACATTAATGCGATTACTAAATAAATTAATAACTTTTATCAAAAATGTCAAAAAGTGGGTAAAAAACGCAAAAAAAAATTTTGGAAAATTTTAATTTCTTTTTTCAAAAAAACAGTTGTAAATAATTTTTACATTAATGCGATTACTAAATAAATTAATAACTTTTATCAAAAATGTCAAAAAGTGGGTAAAAAACGCAAAAAAAAATTTTGGAAAATTTTCATTTTTTTTTTCAAAAAAACAGTTGTAAATAATTTTTACATTAATGCGATTACTAAATAAATTAATAACTTTTATCAAAAATGTCAAAAAGTGGGTAAAAAACGCAAAAAAAAATTTTGGAAAATTTTCATTTTTTTTTTTTCAAAAAAACAGTTGTAAATAATTTTTACATTAATGCGATTACTAAATAAATTAATAACTTTTATCAAAAATGTCAAAAAGTGGGAAAAAAAAACAAAAAAAAATTTTGGAAAATTTTCATTTTTTTTTTCAAAAAAACAGTTGTAAATAATTTTTACATTAATGCGATTACTAAATAAATTAATAACTTTTATCAAAAATGTCAAAAAGTGGGTAAAAAACGCAAAAAAAAATTTTGGAAAATTTTAATTTTTTTTTTCAAAAAAACAGTTGTAAATAATTTTTACATTAATGCGATTACTAAATAAATTAATAACTTTTATCAAAAATGTCAAAAAGTGGGTAAAAAACGCAAAAAAAAATTTTGGAAAATTTTCGTTTTTTTTTCACAAAAACAGTTGTAAATAATTTTTACATTAATGCGATTACTAAATAAATTAATAACTTTTATCAAAAATATCAAAAAGTGGGTAAAAAACGCAAAAAAAAATTTTGGAAAATTTTCATTTTTTTTTTCAAAAAAACAGTTGTAAATAATTTTTACATTAATGCGATTACTAAATAAATTAATAACTTTTATCAAAAATGTCAAAAAGTGGGAAAAAAAAACAAAAAAAAATTTTGGAAAATTTTCATTTTTTTTTTCAAAAAAACAGTTGTAAATAATTTTTACATTAATGCGATTACTAAATAAATTAATAACTTTTATCAAAAATGTCAAAAAGTGGGTAAAAAACGCAAAAAAAAATTTTGGAAAATTTTAATTTTTTTTTTCAAAAAAACAGTTGTAAATAATTTTTACATTAATGCGATTACTAAATAAATTAATAACTTTTATCAAAAATGTCAAAAAGTGGGTAAAAAACGCAAAAAAAAATTTTGGAAAATTTTCGTTTTTTTTTTCACAAAAACAGTTGTAAATAATTTTTACATTAATGCGATTACTAAATAAATTAATAACTTTTATCAAAAATGTCAAAAAGTGGGTAAAAAACGCAAAAAAAAATTTTGGAAAATTTTCATTTTTTTTTTCAAAAAAACTGTTGTAAATAATTTTTACATTAATGCGATTACTAAATAAATTAATAACTTTTATCAAAAATGTCAAAAAGTGGGTAAAAAACGCAAAAAAAAATTTTGGAAAATTTTCATTTTTTTTTTCAAAAAAACAGTTGTAAATAATTTTTACATTAATGCGATTACTAAATAAATTAATAACTTTTATCAAAAATGTCAAAAAGTGGGTAAAAAAGGCCAAAAAAATTTTTGGAAAATTTTCATTTTTTTTTCAAAAAAACAGTTGTAAATAATTTTTACATTAATGCGATTACTAAATAAATTAATAACTTTTATCAAAAATGTCAAAAAGTGGGTAAAAAACGCAAAAAAAAATTTTGGAAAATTTTCATTTTTTTTTTCAAAAAAACAGTTGTAAATAATTTTTACATTAATGCGATTACTAAATAAATTAATAACTTTTATCAAAAATGTCAAAAAGTGGGAAAAAAAAACAAAAAAAAATTTTGGAAAATTTTCATTTTTTTTTTCAAAAAAACAGTTGTAAATAATTTTTACATTAATGCGATTACTAAATAAATTAATAACTTTTATCAAAAATGTCAAAAAGTGGGTAAAAAACGCAAAAAAAAATTTTGGAAAATTTTAATTTCTTTTTTCAAAAAAACAGTTGTAAATAATTTTTACATTAATGCGATTACTAAATAAATTAATAACTTTTATCAAAAATGTCAAAAAGTGGGTAAAAAACGCAAAAAAAAATTTTGGAAAATTTTCATTTTTTTTTTCAAAAAAACAGTTGTAAATAATTTTTACATTAATGCGATTACTAAATAAATTAATAACTTTTATCAAAAATGTCAAAAAGTGGGTAAAAAACGCCAAAAAAAATTTTGGAAAATTTTCATTTTTTTTTTCAAAAAAACAGTTGTAAATAATTTTTACATTAATGCGATTACTAAATAAATTAATAACTTTTATCAAAAATGTCAAAAAGTGGGTAAAAAACGCAAAAAAAAAATTTGGAAAATTTTCATTTTTTTTTCAAAAAAACTGTTGTAAATAATTTTTACATTAATGCGATTACTAAATAAATTAATAACTTTTATCAAAAATGTCAAAAAGTGGGTAAAAAACGCAAAAAAAAATTTTGGAAAATTTTCATTTTTTTTTTCAAAAAAACAGTTGTAAATAATTTTTACATTAATGCGATTACTAAATAAATTAATAACTTTTATCAAAGATGTCAAAAAGTGGGTTAACGCAAAAAAAAATTTTGGAAAATTTTCATTTTTTTTTTTCAAAAAAACAGTTGTAAATAATTTTTACATTAATGCGATTACTAAATAAATTAATAACTTTTATCAAAAATGTCAAAAAGTGGGTAAAAAACGCAAACAAAATTTTTGGAAAATTTTCATTTTTTTTTTCAAAAAAACAGTTGTAAATAATTTTTACATTAATGCGATTACTAAATAAATTAATAACTTTTATCAAAAATGTCAAAAAGTGGGTAAAAAAGGAAAAAAAAAATTTTGGAAAATTTTCATTTTTTTTTTCAAAAAAACAGTTGTAAATAATTTTTACATTAATGCGATTACTAAATAAATTAATAACTTTTATCAAAAATGTCAAAAAGTGGGAAAAAAAAAACAAAAAAAAATTTTGGAAAATTTTCATTTTTTTTTTCAAAAAAACAGTTGTAAATAATTTTTACATTAATGCGATTACTAAATAAATTAATAACTTTTATCAAAAATGTCAAAAAGTGGGTAAAAAACGCAAAAAAAAATTTTGGAAAATTTTAATTTTTTTTTTCAAAAAAAACAGTTGTAAATAATTTTTACATTAATGCGATTACTAAATAAATTAATAACTTTTATCAAAAATGTCAAAAAGTGGGTAAAAAACGCAAAAAAAAATTTTGGAAAATTTTAATTTTTTTTTTCAAAAAAACAGTTGTAAATAATTTTTACATTAATGCGATTACTAAATAAATTAATAACTTTTATCAAAAATGTCAAAAAGTGGGTAAAAAACGCAAAAAAAAATTTTGGAAAATTTTCATTTTTTTTTTTCAAAAAAACAGTTGTAAATAATTTTTACATTAATGCGATTACTAAATAAATTAATAACTTTTATCAAAAATGTCAAAAAGTGGGTAAAAAACGCAAAAAAAAATTTTGGAAAATTTTCATTTTTTTTTTCAAAAAAACAGTTGTAAATAATTTTTACATTAATGCGATTACTAAATAAATTAATAACTTTTATCAAAACTGTCAAAAAGTGGGTAAAAAACGCAAAAAAAAATTGTGGAAAATTTTAATTTTTTTTTTCAAAAAAACAGTTGTAAATAATTTTTACATTAATGCGATTACTAAATAAATTAATAACTTTTATCAAAAATGTCAAAAAGTGGGTAAAAAACCAAAAAAAAAATTTTGGAAAATTTTCATTTTTTTTTTCAAAAAAACAGTTGTAAATAATTTTTACATTAATGCGATTACTAAATAAATTAATAACTTTTATCAAAAATGTCAAAAAGTGGGTAAAAAACGCAAAAAAAAATTTTGGAAAATTTTAATTTTTTTTTTTCAAAAAAACAGTTGTAAATAATTTTTACATTAATGCGATTACTAAATAAATTAATAACTTTTATCAAAAATGTCAAAAAGTGGGTAAAAAACGCAAAAAAAAATTTTGGAAAATTTTCATTTTTTTTTTTCAAAAAAACAGTTGTAAATAATTTTTACATTAATGCGATTACTAAATAAATTAATAACTTTTATCAAAAATGTCAAAAAGTGGGTAAAAAACGCAAAAAAAAAATTTTGGAAAATTTTTAATTTTTTTTTTTTCAAAAAAACAGTTGTAAATAATTTTTACATTAATGCGATTACTAAATAAATTAATAACTTTTATCAAAAATGTCAAAAAGTGGGTAAAAAACGCAAAAAAAATTTTTGGAAAATTTTAATTTTTTTTTTCAAAAAAACAGTTGTAAATAATTTTTACATTAATGCGATTACTAAATAAATTAATAACTTTTATCAAAAATGTCAAAAAGTGGGTAAAAAACGCAAAAAAAAATTTTGGAAAATTTTCATTTTTTTTTTCAAAAAAACAGTTGTAAATAATTTTTACATTAATGCGATTACTAAATAAATTAATAACTTTTATCAAAAATGTCAAAAAGTGGGTAAAAAACGCAAAAAAAAATTTTGGAAAATTTTCATTTTTTTTTTCAAAAAAACAGTTGTAAATAATTTTTACATTAATGCGATTACTAAATAAATTAATAACTTTTATCAAAAATGTCAAAAAGTGGGTAAAAAACGCCAAAAAAAATTTTGGAAAATTTTCATTTTTTTTTTCAAAAAAACTGTTGTAAATAATTTTTACATTAATGCGATTACTAAATAAATTAATAACTTTTATCAAAAATGTCAAAAAGTGGGTAAAAAACGCAAAAAAAAATTTTGGAAAATTTTCATTTTTTTTTTCAAAAAAACAGTTGTAAATAATTTTTACATTAATGCGATTACTAAATAAATTAATAACTTTTATCAAAAATGTCAAAAAGTGGGTAAAAAACGCAAAAAAAAATTTTGGAAAATTTTAATTTTTTTTTTTCAAAAAAACAGTTGTAAATAATTTTTACATTAATGCGATTACTAAATAAATTAATAACTTTTATCAAAAATGTCAAAAAGTGGGTAAAAAACGCAAAAAAAAATTTTGGAAAATTTTAATTTTTTTTTTCAAAAAAACAGTTGTAAATAATTTTTACATTAATGCGATTACTAAATAAATTAATAACTTTTATCAAAAATGTCAAAAACTGGGTAAAAAACCAAAAAAAAAATTTTGGAAAATTTTAATTTTTTTTTTCAAAAAAACAGTTGTAAATAATTTTTACATTAATGCGATTACTAAATAAATTAATAACTTTTATCAAAAATGTCAAAAAGTGGGTAAAAAACGCAAAAAAAAATTTTGGAAAATTTTCATTTTTTTTTTTTCAAAAAAACAGTTGTAAATAATTTTTACATTAATGCGATTACTAAATAAATTAATAACTTTTATCAAAAATGTCAAAAAGTGGGTAAAAAACGCAAAAAAAAATTTTGGAAAATTTTCATTTTTTTTTTCAAAAAAACAGTTGTAAATAATTTTTACATTAATGCGATTACTAAATAAATTAATAACTTTTATCAAAACTGTCAAAAAGTGGGTAAAAAACGCAAAAAAAATTTTGGAAAATTTTAATTTTTTTTTTCAAAAAAACAGTTGTAAATAATTTTTACATTAATGCGATTACTAAATAAATTAATAACTTTTATCAAAAATGTCAAAAAGTGGGTAAAAAACCAAAAAAAAAATTTTGGAAAATTTTCATTTTTTTTTTCAAAAAAACAGTTGTAAATAATTTTTACATTAATGCGATTACTAAATAAATTAATAACTTTTATCAAAAATGTCAAAAAGTGGGTAAAAAACGCAAAAAAAAATTTTGGAAAATTTTAATTTTTTTTTTCAAAAAAACAGTTGTAAATAATTTTTACATTAATGCGATTACTAAATAAATTAATAACTTTTATCAAAAATGTCAAAAAGTGGGTAAAAAACGCAAAAAAAAATTTTGGAAAATTTTCATTTTTTTTTTTCAAAAAAACAGTTGTAAATAATTTTTACATTAATGCGATTACTAAATAAATTAATAACTTTTATCAAAAATGTCAAAAAGTGGGTAAAAAACGCAAAAAAAAATTTTGGAAAATTTTCATTTTTTTTTTTTCAAAAAAACAGTTGTAAATAATTTTTACATTAATGCGATTACTAAATAAATTAATAACTTTTATCAAAAATGTCAAAAAGTGGGTAAAAAACGCAAAAAAAAATTTTGGAAAATTTTCATTTTTTTTTTCAAAAAAACAGTTGTAAATAATTTTTACATTATGGCGATTACTAAATAAATTAATAACTTTTATCAAAAATGTCAAAAAGTGGGAAAAAAAAACCAAAAAAAAATTTTGGAAAATTTTCATTTTTTTTTTCAAAAAAACAGTTGTAAATAATTTTTACATTAATGCGATTACTAAATAAATTAATAACTTTTATCAAAAATGTCAAAAAGTGGGTAAAAAACGCCAAAAAAAATTTTGGAAAATTTTCATTTTTTTTTTCAAAAAAACTTTTGTAAATAATTTTTACATTAATGCGATTACTAAATAAATTAATAACTTTTATCAAAAATGTCAAAAAGTGGGTAAAAAACGCAAAAAAAAATTTTGGAAAATTTTCATTTTTTTTTTCAAAAAAACTTTTGTAAATAATTTTTACATTAATGCGATTACTAAATAAATTAATAACTTTTATCAAAAATGTCAAAAAGTGGGTAAAAAACGCAAAAAAAAATTTTGGAAAATTTTAATTTTTTTTTTTCAAAAAAACAGTTGTAAATAATTTTTACATTAATGCGATTACTAAATAAATTAATAACTTTTATCAAAAATGTCAAAAAGTGGGTAAAAAACGCAAAAAAAAATTTTGGAAAATTTGAATTTTTTTTTTCAAAAAAACAGTTGTAAATAATTTTTACATTAATGCGATTACTAAATAAATTAATAACTTTTATCAAAAATGTCAAAAACTGGGTAAAAAACCAAAAAAAAAATTTTGGAAAATTTTAATTTTTTTTTTCAAAAAAACAGTTGTAAATAATTTTTACATTAATGCGATTACTAAATAAATTAATAACTTTTATCAAAAATGTCAAAAAGTGGGTAAAAAACGCAAAAAAAAATTTTGGAAAATTTTCATTTTTTTTTTTTCAAAAAAAACAGAAATTAATAACTTTTATCAAAAATGTCAAAAAGTGGGTAAAAAACGCAAAAAAAAATTTTCCAAAATTTTCATTTTTTTTTTCAAAAAAACAGTTGTAAATAATTTTTACATTAATGCGATTACTAAATAAATTAATAACTTTTATCAAAAATGTCAAAAAGTGGGTAAAAAACGCAAAAAAAAATTTTGGAAAATTTTCATTTTTTTTTTTTCAAAAAAACAGTTGTAAATAATTTTTACATTAATGCGATTACTAAATAAATTAATAACTTTTATCAAAAATGTCAAAAAGTGGGTAAAAAACGCAAAAAAAAATTTTGGAAAATTTTCATTTTTTTTTTCAAAAAAACAGTTGTAAATAATTTTTACATTAATGCGATTACTAAATAAATTAATAACTTTTATCAAAACTGTCAAAAAGTGGGTAAAAAACGCAAAAAAAAATTTTGGAAAATTTTAATTTTTTTTTTCAAAAAAACAGTTGTA
Source organism: Cheilosia variabilis (assembly GCA_951230905.1). Taxonomy (NCBI): domain Eukaryota; kingdom Metazoa; phylum Arthropoda; class Insecta; order Diptera; family Syrphidae; genus Cheilosia; species Cheilosia variabilis. Next base: position 13,715,304 of record OX579676.1, read on the forward strand.
AATAATTTTTACATTAATGCGATTACTAAATAAATTAATAACTTTTATCAAAAATGTCAAAAAGTGGGTAAAAATCCAAAAAAAAAATTTTGGAAAATTTTCATTTTTTTTTTCAAAAAAACAGTTGTAAATAATTTTTACATTAATGCGATTACTAAATAAATTAATAACTTTTATCAAAAATGTCAAAAAGTGGGTAAAAAACGCAAAAAAAAATTTTGGAAAATTTTAATTTTTTTTTTCAAAAAAACAGTTGTAAATAATTTTTACATTAATGCGATTACTAAATAAATTAATAACTTTTATCAAAAATGTCAAAAAGTGGGTAAAAAACGCAAAAAAAAATTTTGGAAAATTTTCATTTTTTTTTTTCAAAAAAACAGTTGTAAATAATTTTTACATTAATGCGATTACTAAATAAATTAATAACTTTTATCAAAAATGTCAAAAAGTGGGTAAAAAACGCAAAAAAAAATTTTGGAAAATTTTCATTTTTTTTTTTTCAAAAAAACAGTTGTAAATAATTTTTACATTAATGCGATTACTAAATAAATTAATAACTTTTATCAAAAATGTCAAAAAGTGGGTAAAAAACGCAAAAAAAATTTTTGGAAAATTTTAATTTTTTTTTTCAAAAAAACAGTTGTAAATAATTTTTACATTAATGCGATTACTAAATAAATTAATAACTTTTATCAAAAATGTCAAAAAGTGGGTAAAAAACGCAAAAAAAAATTTTGGAAAATTTTCATTTTTTTTTTCAAAAAAACAGTTGTAAATAATTTTTACATTAATGCGATTACTAAATAAATTAATAACTTTTATCAAAAATGTCAAAAAGTGGGAAAAAAAAACAAAAAAAAATTTTGGAAAATTTTCATTTTTTTTTTCAAAAAAACAGTTGTAAATAATTTTTACATTAATGCGATTACTAAATAAATTAATAACTTTTATCAAAAATGTCAAAAAGTGGGTAAAAAACGCAAAAAAAAATTTTGGAAAATTTTAATTTTTTTTTTCAAAAAAACAGTTGTAAATAATTTTTACATTGATGCGATTACTAAATAAATTAATAACTTTTATCAAAAATGTCAAAAAGTGGGTAAAAAACGCAAAAAAAAATTTTGGAAAATTTTCATTTTTTTTTTCAAAAAAACAGTTGTAAATAATTTTTACATTAATGCGATTACTAAATAAATTAATAACTTTTATCAAAACTGTCAAAAAGTGGGTAAAAAACGCAAAAAAAAAATTTGGAAAATTTTAATTTTTTTTTTCAAAAAAACAGTTGTAAATAATTTTTACATTAATGCGATTACTAAATAAATTAATAACTTTTATCAAAAATGTCAAAAAGTGGGTAAAAAACGCAAAAAAAATTTTTGGAAAATTTTAATTTTTTTTTTCAAAAAAACAGTTGTAAATAATTTTTACATTAATGCGATTACTAAATAAATTAATAACTTTTATCAAAAATGTCAAAAAGTGGGTAAAAAACGCAAAAAAAAATTTTGGAAAATTTTCATTTTTTTTTTCAAAAAAACAGTTGTAAATAATTTTTACATTAATGCGATTACTAAATAAATTAATAACTTTTATCAAAAATGTCAAAAAGTGGGAAAAAAAAACAAAAAAAAATTTTGGAAAATTTTCATTTTTTTTTTCAAAAAAACAGTTGTAAATAATTTTTACATTAATGCGATTACTAAATAAATTAATAACTTTTATCAAAAATGTCAAAAAGTGGGTAAAAAACGCAAAAAAAAATTTTGGAAAATTTTAATTTTTTTTTTTCAAAAAAACAGTTGTAAATAATTTTTACATTAATGCGATTACTAAATAAATTAATAACTTTTATCAAAAATGTCAAAAAGTGGGTAAAAAACGCAAAAAAAAATTTTGGAAAATTTTCATTTTTTTTTTCAAAAAAACAGTTGTAAATAATTTTTACATTAATGCGATTACTAAATAAATTAATAACTTTTATCAAAAATGTCAAAAAGTGGGTAAAAAAGGCCAAAAAAATTTTTGGAAAATTTTCATTTTTTTTTTCAAAAAAACAGTTGTAAATAATTTTTACATTAATGCGATTACTAAATAAATTAATAACTTTTATCAAAAATGTCAAAAAGTGGGAAAAAAAAACAAAAAAAAATTTTGGAAAATTTTCATTTTTTTTTTCAAAAAAACAGTTGTAAATAATTTTTACATTAATGCGATTACTAAATAAATTAATAACTTTTATCAAAAATGTCAAAAAGTGGGTAAAAAACGCAAAAAAAAATTTTGGAAAATTTTAATTTTTTTTTTCAAAAAAACTGTTGTAAATAATTTTTACATTAATGCGATTACTAAATAAATTAATAACTTTTATCAAAAATGTCAAAAAGTGGGTAAAAAACCAAAAAAAAAATTTTGGAAAATTTTCATTTTTTTTTTCAAAAAAACAGTTGTAAATAATTTTTACATTAATGCGATTACTAAATAAATTAATAACTTTTATCAAAAATGTCAAAAAGTGGGTAAAAAACGCAAAAAAAAATTTTGGAAAATTTTCATTTTTTTTTTCAAAAAAACAGTTGTAAATAATTTTTACATTAATGCGATTACTAAATAAATTAATAACTTTTATCAAAAATGTCAAAAAGTGGGTAAAAAAGGCCAAAAAAATTTTTGGAAAATTTTCATTTTTTTTTTCAAAAAAACTGTTGTAAATAATTTTTACATTAATGCGATTACTAAATAAATTAATAACTTTTATCAAAAATGTCAAAAAGTGGGTAAAAAAGGCCAAAACAATTTTTAGAAAATTTTCATTTTTTTTTTTTCAAAAAAACAGTTGTAAATAATTTTTACATTAATGCGATTACTAAATAAATTAATAACTTTTATCAAAAATGTCAAAAAGTGGGTAAAAAAGGCCAAAACAATTTTTAGAAAATTTTCATTTTTTTTTTCAAAAAAACAGTTGTAAATAATTTTTACATTAATGCGATTACTAAATAAATTAATAACTTTTATCAAAAATGTCAAAAAGTGGGTAAAAAAGGCCAAAACAATTTTTAGAAAATTTTCATTTTTTTTTTCAAAAAAACAGTTGTAAATAATTTTTACATTAATGCGATTACTAAATAAATTAATAACTTTTATCAAAAATGTCAAAAAGTGGGAAAAAAAAACAAAAAAAAATTTTGGAAAATTTTCATTTTTTTTTTCAAAAAAACAGTTGTAAATAATTTTTACATTAATGCGATTACTAAATAAATTAATAACTTTTATCAAAAATGTCAAAAAGTGGGTAAAAAACGCAAAAAAAAATTTTGGAAAATTTTCATTTTTTTTTTCAAAAAAACAGTTGTAAATAATTTTTACATTAATGCGATTACTAAATAAATTAATAACTTTTATCAAAAATGTCAAAAAGTGGGTAAAAAAGGCCAAAACAATTTTTAGAAAATTTTCATTTTTTTTTTCAAAAAAACAGTTGTAAATAATTTTTACATTAATGCGATTACTAAATAAATTAATAACTTTTATCAAAAATGTCAAAAAGTTGGTAAAAAACGCAAAAAAAAATTTTGGAAAATTTTCATTTTTTTTTTCAAAAAAACAGTTGTAAATAATTTTTACATTAATGCGATTACTAAATAAATTAATAACTTTTATCAAAAATGTCAAAAAGTGGGAAAAAAAAACAAAAAAAAATTTTGGAAAATTTTCATATTTTTTTTTTCAAAAAAACAGTTGTAAATAATTTTTACATTAATGCGATTACTAAATAAATTAATAACTTTTATCAAAAATGTCAAAAAGTGGGTAAAAAACGCAAAAAAAAATTTTGGAAAATTTTCATTTTTTTTTTCAAAAAAACTGTTGTAAATAATTTTTACATTAATGCGATTACTAAATAAATTAATAACTTTTATCAAAAATGTCAAAAAGTGGGTAAAAAACGCAAAAAAAAATTTTGGAAAATTTTCATTTTTTTTTTCAAAAAAACAGTTGTAAATAATTTTTACATTAATGCGATTACTAAATAAATTAATAACTTTTATCAAAAATGTCAAAAAGTGGGTAAAAAACGCAAAAAAAATTTTGGAAAATTTTCATTTTTTTTTTTTCAAAAAAACAGTTGTAAATAATTTTTACATTAATGCGATTACTAAATAAATTAATAACTTTTATCAAAAATGTCAAAAAGTGGGTAAAAAACGCAAAAAAAAATTTTGGAAAATTTTAATTTTTTTTTTTCAAAAAAACTTTTGTAAATAATTTTTACATTAATGCGATTACTAAATAAATTAATAACTTTTATCAAAAATGTCAAAAAGTGGGTAAAAAACGCAAAAAAAAATTTTGGAAAATTTTCATTTTTTTTTTCAAAAAAACAGTTGTAAATAATTTTTACATTAATGCGATTACTAAATAAATTAATAACTTTTATCAAAAATGTCAAAAAGTGGGTAAAAAACGCAAAAAAAAATTTTGGAAAATTTTCATTTTTTTTTTTCAAAAAAACAGTTGTAAATAATTTTTACATTAATGCGATTACTAAATAAATTAATAACTTTTATCAAAAATGTCAAAAAGTGGGTAAAAAAGGCCAAAAAAATTTTTGGAAAATTTTCATTTTTTTTTTCAAAAAAACAGTTGTAAATAATTTTTACATTAATGCGATTACTAAATACATAAATTAATAACTTTTATCAAAAATGTCAAAAAGTGGGTAAAAAACGCAAAAAAAAATTTTGGAAAATTTTCATTTTTTTTTTTCAAAAAAAACAGTTGTAAATAATTTTTACATTAATGCGATTACTAAATAAATTAATAACTTTTATCAAAAATGTCAAAAAGTGGGAAAAAAAAACAAAAAAAAATTTTGGAAAATTTTCATTTTTTTTTTTCAAAAAAACAGTTGTAAATAATTTTTACATTAATGCGATTACTAAATAAATTAATAACTTTTATCAAAAATGTCAAAAAGTGGGTAAGAAACGCAAAAAAAAATTTTGGAAAATTTTCATTTTTTTTTCAAAAAAACAGTTGTAAATAATTTTTACATTAATGCGATTACTAAATAAATTAATAACTTTTATCAAAAATGTCAAAAAGTGGGTAAAAAACGCAAAAAAAAATTTTGGAAAATTTTCATTTTTTTTTTCAAAAAAACAGTTGTAAATAATTTTTACATTAATGCGATTACTAAATAAATTAATAACTTTTATCAAAAATATCAAAAAGTGGGTAAAAAACGCAAAAAAAAATTTTGGAAAATTTTCATTTTTTTTTTCAAAAAAACAGTTGTAAATAATTTTTACATTAATGCGATTACTAAATAAATTAATAACTTTTATCAAAAATGTCAAAAAGTGGGTAAAAAACCAAAAAAAAAATTTTGGAAAATTTTCATTTTTTTTTCAAAAAAACAGTTGTAAATAATTTTTACATTAATGCGATTACTTAATAAATTAATAACTTTTATCAAAAATGTCAAAAAGTGGGTAAAAAACGCAAAAAAAAAATTTGGAAAATTTTCATTTTTTTTTCAAAAAAACAGTTGTAAATAATTTTTACATTAATGCGATTACTAAATAAATTAATAACTTTTATCAAAAATGTCAAAAAGTGGGTAAAAAACGCAAAAAAAAATTTTGGAAAATTTTCATTTTTTTTTTCAAAAAAACAGTTGTAAATAATTTTTACATTAATGCGATTACTAAATAAATTAATAACTTTTATCAAAAATGTCAAAAAGTGGGAAAAAAACAAAAAAAAATTTTGGAAAATTTTCATTTTTTTTAAAAAAACAGTTGTAAATAATTTTTACATTAATGCGATTACTAAATAAATTAATAACTTTTATCAAAAATGTCAAAAAGTGGGTAAAAAACGCAAAAAAAAATTTTGGAAAATTTTCATTTTTTTTTTCAAAAAAACTGTTGTAAATAATTTTTACATTAATGCGATTACTAAATAAATTAATAACTTTTATCAAAAATGTCAAAAAGTGGGTAAAAAATGCAAAAAAAAATTTTGGAAAATTTTCATTTTTTTTTTCAAAAAAACAGTTGTAAATAATTTTTACATTAATGCGATTACTAAATAAATTAATAACTTTTATCAAAAATGTCAAAAAGTGGGAAAAAAAAACAAAAAAAAATTTTGGAAAATTTTCATTTTTTTTTTCAAAAAAACAGTTGTAAATAATTTTTACATTAATGCGATTACTAAATAAATTAATAACTTTTATCAAAAATGTCAAAAAGTGGGTAAAAAACGCAAAAAAAAATTTTGGAAAATTTTCATTTTTTTTTTCAAAAAAACTGTTGTAAATAATTTTTACATTAATGCGATTACTAAATAAATTAATAACTTTTATCAAAAATGTCAAAAAGTGGGTAAAAAACGGAAAAAAAAATTTTGGAAAATTTTAATTTTTTTTTTCAAAAAAACAGTTGTAAATAATTTTTACATTAATGCGATTACTAAATAAATTAATAACTTTTATCAAAAATGTCAATAAGTGGGTAAAAAACCAAAAAAAAATTTTGGAAAATTTTAATTTTTTTTTTTCAAAAAAACAGTTGTAAATAATTTTTACATTAATGCGATTACTAAATAAATTAATAACTTTTATCAAAAATGTCAAAAAGTGGGTAAAAAACGCCAAAAAAAATTTTGGAAAATTTTCATTTTTTTTTTCAAAAAAACAGTTGTAAATAATTTTTACATTAATGCGATTACTAAATAAATTAATAACTTTTATCAAAAATGTCAAAAAGTGGGTAAAAAAGGCCAAAAAAATTTTTGGAAAATTTTCATTTTTTTTTTCAAAAAAACAGTTGTAAATAATTTTTACATTAATGCGATTACTAAATAAATTAATAACTTTTATCAAAAATGTCAAAAAGTGGGTAAAAAACGCAAAAAAAAATTTTGGAAAATTTTCATTTTTTTTTTCAAAAAAACAGTTGTAAATAATTTTTACATTAATGCGATTACTAAATAAATTAATAACTTTTATCAAAAATGTCAAAAAGTGGGAAAAAAAAACAAAAAAAAATTTTGGAAAATTTTCATTTTTTTTTCAAAAAAACAGTTGTAAATAATTTTTACATTAATGCGATTACTAAATAAATTAATAACTTTTATCAAAAATGCCAAAAAGTGGGTAAAAAACGCAAAAAAAAATTTTGGAAAATTTTAATTTTTTTTTTCAAAAAAACAGTTGTAAATAATTTTTACATTAATGCGATTACTAAATAAATTAATAACTTTTATCAAAAATGTCAAAAAGTGGGTAAAAAACGCAAAAAAAAATTGTGGAAAATTTTCATTTTTTTTTTCAAAAAAACAGTTGTAAATAATTTTTACATTAATGCGATTACTAAATAAATTAATAACTTTTATCAAAAATGTCAAAAAGTGGGAAAAAAAAACAAAAAAAAATTTTGGAAAATTTTCATTTTTTTTTTCAAAAAAACAGTTGTAAATAATTTTTACATTAATGCGATTACTAAATAAATTAATAACTTTTATCAAAAATGTCAAAAAGTGGGTAAAAAACGCAAAAAAAAATTTTGGAAAATTTTCATTTTTTTTTTCAAAAAAACTGTTGTAAATAATTTTTACATTAATGCGATTACTAAATAAATTAATAACTTTTATCAAAAATGTCAAAAAGTGGGTAAAAAACGCAAAAAAAAATTTTGGAAAATTTTAATTTTTTTTTTCAAAAAAACAGTTGTAAATAATTTTTACATTAATGCGATTACTAAATAAATTAATAACTTTTATCAAAAATGTCAAAAAGTGGGTAAAAAACGCAAAAAAAAATTTTGGAAAATTTTCATTTTTTTTTCAAAAAAACTGTTGTAAATAATTTTTACATTAATGCGATTACTAAATAAATTAATAACTTTTATCAAAAATGTCAAAAAGTGGGTAAAAAACGCAAAAAAAAATTTTGGAAAATTTTCATTTTTTTTTTCAAAAAAACAGTTGTAAATAATTTTTACATTAATGCGATTACTAAATAAATTAATAACTTTTATCAAAAATGTCAAAAAGTGGGTAAAAAACGCAAAAAAAAAATTTGGAAAATTTTAATTTTTTTTTTCAAAAAAACAGTTGTAAATAATTTTTACATTAATGCGATTGCTAAATAAATTAATAACTTTTATCAAAAATGTCAAAAAGTGGGTAAAAAACGCAAAAAAAAATTTTGGAAAATTTTCATTTTTTTTTTCAAAAAAACAGTTGTAAATAATTTTTACATTAATGCGATTACTAAATAAATTAATAACTTTTATCAAAAATATCAAAAAGTGGGTAAAAAACGCAAAAAAAAATTTTGGAAAATTTTCATTTTTTTTTTCAAAAAAACAGTTGTAAATAATTTTTACATTAATGCGATTACTAAATAAATTAATAACTTTTATCAAAAATGTCAAAAAGTGGGAAAAAAAAACAAAAAAAAATTTTGGAAAATTTTCATTTTTTTTTTCAAAAAAACAGTTGTAAATAATTTTTACATTAATGCGATTACTAAATAAATTAATAACTTTTATCAAAAATGTCAAAAAGTGGGTAAAAAACGCAAAAAAAAATTTTGGAAAATTTTCATTTTTTTTTTCAAAAAAACTGTTGTAAATAATTTTTACATTAATGCGATTACTAAATAAATTAATAACTTTTATCAAAAATGTCAAAAAGTGGGTAAAAAACGGAAAAAAAAATTTTGGAAAATTTTAATTTTTTTTTTCAAAAAAACAGTTGTAAATAATTTTTACATTAATGCGATTACTAAATAAATTAATAACTTTTATCAAAAATGTCAATAAGTGGGTAAAAAACCAAAAAAAAATTTTGGAAAATTTTAATTTTTTTTTTTCAAAAAAACAGTTGTAAATAATTTTTACATTAATGCGATTACTAAATAAATTAATAACTTTTATCAAAAATGTCAAAAAGTGGGTAAAAAACGCCAAAAAAAATTTTGGAAAATTTTCATTTTTTTTTTCAAAAAAACAGTTGTAAATAATTTTTACATTAATGCGATTACTAAATAAATTAATAACTTTTATCAAAAATGTCAAAAAGTGGGTAAAAAAGGCCAAAAAAATTTTTGGAAAATTTTCATTTTTTTTTTCAAAAAAACAGTTGTAAATAATTTTTACATTAATGCGATTACTAAATAAATTAATAACTTTTATCAAAAATGTCAAAAAGTGGGTAAAAAACGCAAAAAAAAATTTTGGAAAATTTTCATTTTTTTTTTCAAAAAAACAGTTGTAAATAATTTTTACATTAATGCGATTACTAAATAAATTAATAACTTTTATCAAAAATGTCAAAAAGTGGGAAAAAAAAACAAAAAAAAATTTTGGAAAATTTTCATTTTTTTTTCAAAAAAACAGTTGTAAATAATTTTTACATTAATGCGATTACTAAATAAATTAATAACTTTTATCAAAAATGCAAAAAGTAGGTAAAAAACGCAAAAAAAATTTTGGAAAATTTTAATTTTTTTTTTCAAAAAAACAGTTGTAAATAATTTTTACATTAATGCGATTACTAAATAAATTAATAACTTTTATCAAAAATGTCAAAAAGTGGGTAAAAAACGCAAAAAAAAATTGTGGAAAATTTTCATTTTTTTTTTCAAAAAAACAGTTGTAAATAATTTTTACATTAATGCGATTACTAAATAAATTAATAACTTTTATCAAAAATGTCAAAAAGTGGGAAAAAAAAACAAAAAAAAATTTTGGAAAATTTTCATTTTTTTTTTCAAAAAAACAGTTGTAAATAATTTTTACATTAATGCGATTACTAAATAAATTAATAACTTTTATCAAAAATGTCAAAAAGTGGGTAAAAAACGCAAAAAAAAATTTTGGAAAATTTTCATTTTTTTTTTCAAAAAAACTGTTGTAAATAATTTTTACATTAATGCGATTACTAAATAAATTAATAACTTTTATCAAAAATGTCAAAAAGTGGGTAAAAAACGCAAAAAAAAATTTTGGAAAATTTTAATTTTTTTTTTCAAAAAAACAGTTGTAAATAATTTTTACATTAATGCGATTACTAAATAAATTAATAACTTTTATCAAAAATGTCAAAAAGTGGGTAAAAAACGCAAAAAAAAATTTTGGAAAATTTTCATTTTTTTTTTCAAAAAAACAGTTGTAAATAATTTTTACATTAATGCGATTACTAAATAAATTAATAACTTTTATCAAAAATGTCAAAAAGTGGGTAAAAAACGCCAAAAAAAATTTTGGAAAATTTTCATTTTTTTTTTCAAAAAAACTGTTGTAAATAATTTTTACATTAATGCGATTACTAAATAAATTAATAACTTTTATCAAAAATGTCAAAAAGTGGGTAAAAAACGCAAAAAAAAATTTTGGAAAATTTTCATTTTTTTTTTCAAAAAAACAGTTGTAAATAATTTTTACATTAATGCGATTACTAAATAAATTAATAACTTTTATCAAAAATGTCAAAAAGTGGGTAAAAAACGCAAAAAAAAATTTTGGAAAATTTTAATTTTTTTTTTTCAAAAAAACAGTTGTAAATAATTTTTACATTAATGCGATTACTAAATAAATTAATAACTTTTATCAAAAATGTCAAAAAGTGGGTAAAAAACGCCAAAAAAAATTTTGGAAAATTTTCATTTTTTTTTTCAAAAAAACTTTTGTAAATAATTTTTACATTAATGCGATTACTAAATAAATTAATAACTTTTATCAAAAATGTCAAAAAGTGGGTAAAAAACGCAAAAAAAAATTTTGGAAAATTTTCATTTTTTTTTTCAAAAAAACTTTTGTAAATAATTTTTACATTAATGCGATTACTAAATAAATTAATAACTTTTATCAAAAATGTCAAAAAGTGGGTAAAAAACGCAAAAAAAAATTTTGGAAAATTTTAATTTTTTTTTTTCAAAAAAACAGTTGTAAATAATTTTTACATTAATGCGATTACTAAATAAATTAATAACTTTTATCAAAAATGTCAAAAAGTGGGTAAAAAACGCAAAAAAAAATTTTGGAAAATTTGAATTTTTTTTTTCAAAAAAACAGTTGTAAATAATTTTTACATTAATGCGATTACTAAATAAATTAATAACTTTTATCAAAAATGTCAAAAACTGGGTAAAAAACCAAAAAAAAAATTTTGGAAAATTTTAATTTTTTTTTTCAAAAAAACAGTTGTAAATAATTTTTACATTAATGCGATTACTAAATAAATTAATAACTTTTATCAAAAATGTCAAAAAGTGGGTAAAAAACGCAAAAAAAAATTTTGGAAAATTTTCATTTTTTTTTTTTCAAAAAAAACAGAAATTAATAACTTTTATCAAAAATGTCAAAAAGTGGGTAAAAAACGCAAAAAAAAATTTTCCAAAATTTTCATTTTTTTTTTCAAAAAAACAGTTGTAAATAATTTTTACATTAATGCGATTACTAAATAAATTAATAACTTTTATCAAAAATGTCAAAAAGTGGGTAAAAAACGCAAAAAAAAATTTTGGAAAATTTTCATTTTTTTTTTTTCAAAAAAACAGTTGTAAATAATTTTTACATTAATGCGATTACTAAATAAATTAATAACTTTTATCAAAAATGTCAAAAAGTGGGTAAAAAACGCAAAAAAAAATTTTGGAAAATTTTCATTTTTTTTTTCAAAAAAACAGTTGTAAATAATTTTTACATTAATGCGATTACTAAATAAATTAATAACTTTTATCAAAACTGTCAAAAAGTGGGTAAAAAACGCAAAAAAAAATTTTGGAAAATTTTAATTTTTTTTTTCAAAAAAACAGTTGTAAATAATTTTTACATTAATGCGATTACTAAATAAATTAATAACTTTTATCAAAAATGTCAAAAAGTGGGTAAAAATCCAAAAAAAAAATTTTGGAAAATTTTCATTTTTTTTTTCAAAAAAACAGTTGTAAATAATTTTTACATTAATGCGATTACTAAATAAATTAATAACTTTTATCAAAAATGTCAAAAAGTGGGTAAAAAACGCAAAAAAAAATTTTGGAAAATTTTAATTTTTTTTTTCAAAAAAACAGTTGTAAATAATTTTTACATTGATGCGATTACTAAATAAATTAATAACTTTTATCAAAAATGTCAAAAAGTGGGTAAAAAACGCAAAAAAAAATTTTGGAAAATTTTCATTTTTTTTTTCAAAAAAACAGTTGTAAATAATTTTTACATTAATGCGATTACTAAATAAATTAATAACTTTTATCAAAACTGTCAAAAAGTGGGTAAAAAACGCAAAAAAAAAATTTGGAAAATTTTAATTTTTTTTTTCAAAAAAACAGTTGTAAATAATTTTTACATTAATGCGATTACTAAATAAATTAATAACTTTTATCAAAAATGTCAAAAAGTGGGTAAAAAACGCAAAAAAAATTTTTGGAAAATTTTAATTTTTTTTTTCAAAAAAACAGTTGTAAATAATTTTTACATTAATGCGATTACTAAATAAATTAATAACTTTTATCAAAAATGTCAAAAAGTGGGTAAAAAACGCAAAAAAAAATTTTGGAAAATTTTCATTTTTTTTTTCAAAAAAACAGTTGTAAATAATTTTTACATTAATGCGATTACTAAATAAATTAATAACTTTTATCAAAAATGTCAAAAAGTGGGAAAAAAAAACAAAAAAAAATTTTGGAAAATTTTCATTTTTTTTTTCAAAAAAACAGTTGTAAATAATTTTTACATTAATGCGATTACTAAATAAATTAATAACTTTTATCAAAAATGTCAAAAAGTGGGTAAAAAACGCAAAAAAAAATTTTGGAAAATTTTAATTTTTTTTTTTCAAAAAAACAGTTGTAAATAATTTTTACATTAATGCGATTACTAAATAAATTAATAACTTTTATCAAAAATGTCAAAAAGTGGGTAAAAAACGCAAAAAAAAATTTTGGAAAATTTTCATTTTTTTTTTCAAAAAAACAGTTGTAAATAATTTTTACATTAATGCGATTACTAAATAAATTAATAACTTTTATCAAAAATGTCAAAAAGTGGGTAAAAAAGGCCAAAAAAATTTTTGGAAAATTTTCATTTTTTTTTTCAAAAAAACAGTTGTAAATAATTTTTACATTAATGCGATTACTAAATAAATTAATAACTTTTATCAAAAATGTCAAAAAGTGGGAAAAAAAAACAAAAAAAAATTTTGGAAAATTTTCATTTTTTTTTTCAAAAAAACAGTTGTAAATAATTTTTACATTAATGCGATTACTAAATAAATTAATAACTTTTATCAAAAATGTCAAAAAGTGGGTAAAAAACGCAAAAAAAAATTTTGGAAAATTTTAATTTTTTTTTTCAAAAAAACTGTTGTAAATAATTTTTACATTAATGCGATTACTAAATAAATTAATAACTTTTATCAAAAATGTCAAAAAGTGGGTAAAAAACCAAAAAAAAAATTTTGGAAAATTTTCATTTTTTTTTTCAAAAAAACAGTTGTAAATAATTTTTACATTAATGCGATTACTAAATAAATTAATAACTTTTATCAAAAATGTCAAAAAGTGGGTAAAAAACGCAAAAAAAAATTTTGGAAAATTTTCATTTTTTTTTTCAAAAAAACAGTTGTAAATAATTTTTACATTAATGCGATTACTAAATAAATTAATAACTTTTATCAAAAATGTCAAAAAGTGGGTAAAAAAGGCCAAAAAAATTTTTGGAAAATTTTCATTTTTTTTTTCAAAAAAACTGTTGTAAATAATTTTTACATTAATGCGATTACTAAATAAATTAATAACTTTTATCAAAAATGTCAAAAAGTGGGTAAAAAAGGCCAAAACAATTTTTAGAAAATTTTCATTTTTTTTTTTTCAAAAAAACAGTTGTAAATAATTTTTACATTAATGCGATTACTAAATAAATTAATAACTTTTATCAAAAATGTCAAAAAGTGGGTAAAAAAGGCCAAAACAATTTTTAGAAAATTTTCATTTTTTTTTTCAAAAAAACAGTTGTAAATAATTTTTACATTAATGCGATTACTAAATAAATTAATAACTTTTATCAAAAATGTCAAAAAGTGGGTAAAAAAGGCCAAAACAATTTTTAGAAAATTTTCATTTTTTTTTTCAAAAAAACAGTTGTAAATAATTTTTACATTAATGCGATTACTAAATAAATTAATAACTTTTATCAAAAATGTCAAAAAGTGGGAAAAAAAAACAAAAAAAAATTTTGGAAAATTTTCATTTTTTTTTTCAAAAAAACAGTTGTAAATAATTTTTACATTAATGCGATTACTAAATAAATTAATAACTTTTATCAAAAATGTCAAAAAGTGGGTAAAAAACGCAAAAAAAAATTTTGGAAAATTTTCATTTTTTTTTTTTCAAAAAAACAGTTGTAAATAATTTTTACATTAATGCGATTACTAAATAAATTAATAACTTTTATCAAAAATGTCAAAAAGTGGGTAAAAAAGGCCAAAACAATTTTTAGAAAATTTTCATTTTTTTTTTCAAAAAAACAGTTGTAAATAATTTTTACATTAATGCGATTACTAAATAAATTAATAACTTTTATCAAAAATGTCAAAAAGTTGGTAAAAAACGCAAAAAAAAATTTTGGAAAATTTTCATTTTTTTTTTCAAAAAAACAGTTGTAAATAATTTTTACATTAATGCGATTACTAAATAAATTAATAACTTTTATCAAAAATGTCAAAAAGTGGGAAAAAAAAACAAAAAAAAATTTTGGAAAATTTTCATATTTTTTTTTTCAAAAAAACAGTTGTAAATAATTTTTACATTAATGCGATTACTAAATAAATTAATAACTTTTATCAAAAATGTCAAAAAGTGGGTAAAAAACGCAAAAAAAAATTTTGGAAAATTTTCATTTTTTTTTTCAAAAAAACTGTTGTAAATAATTTTTACATTAATGCGATTACTAAATAAATTAATAACTTTTATCAAAAATGTCAAAAAGTGGGTAAAAAACGCAAAAAAAAATTTTGGAAAATTTTCATTTTTTTTTTCAAAAAAACAGTTGTAAATAATTTTTACATTAATGCGATTACTAAATAAATTAATAACTTTTATCAAAAATGTCAAAAAGTGGGTAAAAAACGCAAAAAAAAATTTTGGAAAATTTTAATTTTTTTTTCTTCAAAAAAACAGTTGTAAATAATTTTTACATTAATGCGATTACTAAATAAATTAATAACTTTTATCAAAAATGTCAAAAAGTGGGTAAAAAACGCAAAAAAAAATTTTGGAAAATTTTAATTTTTTTTTTTCAAAAAAACTTTTGTAAATAATTTTTACATTAATGCGATTACTAAATAAATTAATAACTTTTATCAAAAATGTCAAAAAGTGGGTAAAAAACGCAAAAAAAAATTTTGGAAAATTTTCATTTTTTTTTTCAAAAAAACAGTTGTAAATAATTTTTACATTAATGCGATTACTAAATAAATTAATAACTTTTATCAAAAATGTCAAAAAGTGGGTAAAAAACGCAAAAAAAAATTTTGGAAAATTTTCATTTTTTTTTTTCAAAAAAACAGTTGTAAATAATTTTTACATTAATGCGATTACTAAATAAATTAATAACTTTTATCAAAAATGTCAAAAAGTGGGTAAAAAAGGCCAAAAAAATTTTTGGAAAATTTTCATTTTTTTTTTCAAAAAAACAGTTGTAAATAATTTTTACATTAATGCGATTACTAAATAAATTAATAACTTTTATCAAAAATGTCAAAAAGTGGGTAAAAAACGCAAAAAAAAATTTTGGAAAATTTTCATTTTTTTTTTTCAAAAAAAACAGTTGTAAATAATTTTTACATTAATGCGATTACTAAATAAATTAATAACTTTTATCAAAAATGTCAAAAAGTGGGAAAAAAAAACAAAAAAAAATTTTGGAAAATTTTCATTTTTTTTTTTCAAAAAAACAGTTGTAAATAATTTTTACATTAATGCGATTACTAAATAAATTAATAACTTTTATCAAAAATGTCAAAAAGTGGGTAAGAAACGCAAAAAAAAATTTTGGAAAATTTTCATTTTTTTTTCAAAAAAACAGTTGTAAATAATTTTTACATTAATGCGATTACTAAATAAATTAATAACTTTTATCAAAAATGTCAAAAAGTGGGTAAAAAACGCAAAAAAAAATTTTGGAAAATTTTCATTTTTTTTTTCAAAAAAACAGTTGTAAATAATTTTTACATTAATGCGATTACTAAATAAATTAATAACTTTTATCAAAAATATCAAAAAGTGGGTAAAAAACGCAAAAAAAAATTTTGGAAAATTTTCATTTTTTTTTTCAAAAAAACAGTTGTAAATAATTTTTACATTAATGCGATTACTAAATAAATTAATAACTTTTATCAAAAATGTCAAAAAGTGGGTAAAAAACCAAAAAAAAAATTTTGGAAAATTTTCATTTTTTTTTCAAAAAAACAGTTGTAAATAATTTTTACATTAATGCGATTACTTAATAAATTAATAACTTTTATCAAAAATGTCAAAA
This sequence comes from Cheilosia variabilis, assembly GCA_951230905.1. Lineage (NCBI taxonomy): Eukaryota > Metazoa > Arthropoda > Insecta > Diptera > Syrphidae > Cheilosia > Cheilosia variabilis. Next base: position 13,731,866 of record OX579676.1, read on the forward strand.
AGTGGGTAAAAAACGCAAAAAAAAAATTTGGAAAATTTTCATTTTTTTTTCAAAAAAACAGTTGTAAATAATTTTTACATTAATGCGATTACTAAATAAATTAATAACTTTTATCAAAAATGTCAAAAAGTGGGTAAAAAACGCAAAAAAAAATTTTGGAAAATTTTCATTTTTTTTTTCAAAAAAACAGTTGTAAATAATTTTTACATTAATGCGATTACTAAATAAATTAATAACTTTTATCAAAAATGTCAAAAAGTGGGAAAAAAACAAAAAAAAATTTTGGAAAATTTTCATTTTTTTTAAAAAAACAGTTGTAAATAATTTTTACATTAATGCGATTACTAAATAAATTAATAACTTTTATCAAAAATGTCAAAAAGTGGGTGAAAAACGCAAAAAAAAATTTTGGAAAATTTTCATTTTTTTTTTCAAAAAAACTGTTGTAAATAATTTTTACATTAATGCGATTACTAAATAAATTAATAACTTTTATCAAAAATGTCAAAAAGTGGGTAAAAAATGCAAAAAAAAAATTTGGAAAATTTTCATTTTTTTTTTCAAAAAAACAGTTGTAAATAATTTTTACATTAATGCGATTACTAAATAAATTAATAACTTTTATCAAAAATGTCAAAAAGTGGGAAAAAAAAACAAAAAAAAATTTTGGAAAATTTTCATTTTTTTTTTCAAAAAAACAGTTGTAAATAATTTTTACATTAATGCGATTACTAAATAAATTAATAACTTTTATCAAAAATGTCAAAAAGTGGGTAAAAAACGCAAAAAAAAATTTTGGAAAATTTTCATTTTTTTTTTCAAAAAAACTGTTGTAAATAATTTTTACATTAATGCGATTACTAAATAAATTAATAACTTTTATCAAAAATGTCAAAAAGTGGGTAAAAAACGGAAAAAAAAATTTTGGAAAATTTTAATTTTTTTTTTCAAAAAAACAGTTGTAAATAATTTTTACATTAATGCGATTACTAAATAAATTAATAACTTTTATCAAAAATGTCAATAAGTGGGTAAAAAACCAAAAAAAAATTTTGGAAAATTTTAATTTTTTTTTTTCAAAAAAACAGTTGTAAATAATTTTTACATTAATGCGATTACTAAATAAATTAATAACTTTTATCAAAAATGTCAAAAAGTGGGAAAAAAAAACAAAAAAAAATTTTGGAAAATTTTCATTTTTTTTTCAAAAAAACAGTTGTAAATAATTTTTACATTAATGCGATTACTAAATAAATTAATAACTTTTATCAAAAATGCCAAAAAGTGGGTAAAAAACGCAAAAAAAAATTTTGGAAAATTTTAATTTTTTTTTTCAAAAAAACAGTTGTAAATAATTTTTACATTAATGCGATTACTAAATAAATTAATAACTTTTATCAAAAATGTCAAAAAGTGGGTAAAAAACGCAAAAAAAAATTGTGGAAAATTTTCATTTTTTTTTTCAAAAAAACAGTTGTAAATAATTTTTACATTAATGCGATTACTAAATAAATTAATAACTTTTATCAAAAATGTCAAAAAGTGGGAAAAAAAAACAAAAAAAAATTTTGGAAAATTTTCATTTTTTTTTTCAAAAAAACAGTTGTAAATAATTTTTACATTAATGCGATTACTAAATAAATTAATAACTTTTATCAAAAATGTCAAAAAGTGGGTAAAAAACGCAAAAAAAAATTTTGGAAAATTTTCATTTTTTTTTTCAAAAAAACTGTTGTAAATAATTTTTACATTAATGCGATTACTAAATAAATTAATAACTTTTATCAAAAATGTCAAAAAGTGGGTAAAAAACGCAAAAAAAAATTTTGGAAAATTTTAATTTTTTTTTTCAAAAAAACAGTTGTAAATAATTTTTACATTAATGCGATTACTAAATAAATTAATAACTTTTATCAAAAATGTCAAAAAGTGGGTAAAAAACGCAAAAAAAAATTTTGGAAAATTTTCATTTTTTTTTCAAAAAAACTGTTGTAAATAATTTTTACATTAATGCGATTACTAAATAAATTAATAACTTTTATCAAAAATGTCAAAAAGTGGGTAAAAAACGCAAAAAAAAATTTTGGAAAATTTTCATTTTTTTTTTCAAAAAAACAGTTGTAAATAATTTTTACATTAATGCGATTACTAAATAAATTAATAACTTTTATCAAAAATGTCAAAAAGTGGGTAAAAAACGCAAAAAAAAAATTTGGAAAATTTTAATTTTTTTTTTCAAAAAAACAGTTGTAAATAATTTTTACATTAATGCGATTGCTAAATAAATTAATAACTTTTATCAAAAATATCAAAAAGTGGGTAAAAAACGCAAAAAAAAATTTTGGAAAATTTTCATTTTTTTTTTCAAAAAAACAGTTGTAAATAATTTTTACATTAATGCGATTACTAAATAAATTAATAACTTTTATCAAAAATATCAAAAAGTGGGTAAAAAACGCAAAAAAAAATTTTGGAAAATTTTCATTTTTTTTTTCAAAAAAACAGTTGTAAATAATTTTTACATTAATGCGATTACTAAATAAATTAATAACTTTTATCAAAAATGTCAAAAAGTGGGAAAAAAAAACAAAAAAAAATTTTGGAAAATTTTCATTTTTTTTTTCAAAAAAACAGTTGTAAATAATTTTTACATTAATGCGATTACTAAATAAATTAATAACTTTTATCAAAAATGTCAAAAAGTGGGTAAAAAACGCAAAAAAAAATTTTGGAAAATTTTCATTTTTTTTTTCAAAAAAACTGTTGTAAATAATTTTTACATTAATGCGATTACTAAATAAATTAATAACTTTTATCAAAAATGTCAAAAAGTGGGTAAAAAACGGAAAAAAAAATTTTGGAAAATTTTAATTTTTTTTTTCAAAAAAACAGTTGTAAATAATTTTTACATTAATGCGATTACTAAATAAATTAATAACTTTTATCAAAAATGTCAATAAGTGGGTAAAAAACCAAAAAAAAATTTTGGAAAATTTTAATTTTTTTTTTTCAAAAAAACAGTTGTAAATAATTTTTACATTAATGCGATTACTAAATAAATTAATAACTTTTATCAAAAATGTCAAAAAGTGGGTAAAAAACGCCAAAAAAAATTTTGGAAAATTTTCATTTTTTTTTTCAAAAAAACAGTTGTAAATAATTTTTACATTAATGCGATTACTAAATAAATTAATAACTTTTATCAAAAATGTCAAAAAGTGGGTAAAAAAGGCCAAAAAAATTTTTGGAAAATTTTCATTTTTTTTTTCAAAAAAACAGTTGTAAATAATTTTTACATTAATGCGATTACTAAATAAATTAATAACTTTTATCAAAAATGTCAAAAAGTGGGTAAAAAACGCAAAAAAAAATTTTGGAAAATTTTCATTTTTTTTTTCAAAAAAACAGTTGTAAATAATTTTTACATTAATGCGATTACTAAATAAATTAATAACTTTTATCAAAAATGTCAAAAAGTGGGAAAAAAAAACAAAAAAAAATTTTGCAAAATTTTCATTTTTTTTTCAAAAAAACAGTTGTAAATAATTTTTACATTAATGCGATTACTAAATAAATTAATAACTTTTATCAAAAATGCAAAAAGTAGGTAAAAAACGCAAAAAAAATTTTGGAAAATTTTAATTTTTTTTTTCAAAAAAACAGTTGTAAATAATTTTTACATTAATGCGATTACTAAATAAATTAATAACTTTTATCAAAAATGTCAAAAAGTGGGTAAAAAACGCAAAAAAAAATTGTGGAAAATTTTCATTTTTTTTTTCAAAAAAACAGTTGTAAATAATTTTTACATTAATGCGATTACTAAATAAATTAATAACTTTTATCAAAAATGTCAAAAAGTGGGAAAAAAAAACAAAAAAAAATTTTGGAAAATTTTCATTTTTTTTTTCAAAAAAACAGTTGTAAATAATTTTTACATTAATGCGATTACTAAATAAATTAATAACTTTTATCAAAAATGTCAAAAAGTGGGTAAAAAACGCAAAAAAAAATTTTGGAAAATTTTCATTTTTTTTTTCAAAAAAACTGTTGTAAATAATTTTTACATTAATGCGATTACTAAATAAATTAATAACTTTTATCAAAAATGTCAAAAAGTGGGTAAAAAACGCAAAAAAAAATTTTGGAAAATTTTAATTTTTTTTTTCAAAAAAACAGTTGTAAATAATTTTTACATTAATGCGATTACTAAATAAATTAATAACTTTTATCAAAAATGTCAAAAAGTGGGTAAAAAACGCAAAAAAAAATTTTGGAAAATTTTCATTTTTTTTTTCAAAAAAACTGTTGTAAATAATTTTTACATTAATGCGATTACTAAATAAATTAATAACTTTTATCAAAAATGTCAAAAAGTGGGTAAAAAACGCAAAAAAAAATTTTGGAAAATTTTCATTTTTTTTTTCAAAAAAACAGTTGTAAATAATTTTTACATTAATGCGATTACTAAATAAATTAATAACTTTTATCAAAAATGTCAAAAAGTGGGTAAAAAACGCAAAAAAAAATTTTGAAAAATTTTCATTTTTTTTTTTCAAAAAAACAGTTGTAAATAATTTTTACATTAATGTGATTACTAAATAAATAATTAACTTTTATCAAAAATGTCAAAAAGTGGGTAAAAAACGCAAAAAAAAATTTTGGAAAATTTTCATTTTTTTTTTCAAAAAACTGTTGTAAATAATTTTTACATTAATGCGATTACTAAATAAATTAATAACTTTTATCAAAAATGTCAAAAAGTGGGTAAAAAACGCAAAAAAAAAATTTGGAAAATTTTCATTTTTTTTTTCAAAAAAACAGTTGTAAATAATTTTTACATTAATGCGATTACTAAATAAATTAATAACTTTTATCAAAAATGTTAAAAAGTGGGTAAAAAATGCAAAAAAAAATTTTGGAAAATTTTCATTTTTTTTTTCAAAAAAACAGTTGTAAATAATTTTTACATTAATGCGATTACTAAATAAATTAATAACTTTTATCAAAAATGTCAAAAAGTGGGTAAAAAACGCAAAAAAAAAATTTGGAAAATTTTAATTTTTTTTTTCAAAAAAACAGTTGTAAATAATTTTTACATTAATGCGATTACTAAATAAATTAATAACTTTTATCAAAAATGTCAAAAAGTGGGTAAAAAACGCAAAAAAAAATTTTGGAAAATTTTCATTTTTTTTTTCAAAAAAACAGTTGTAAATAATTTTTACATTAATGCGATTACTAAATAAATTAATAACTTTTATCAAAAATATCAAAAAGTGGGTAAAAAACGCAAAAAAAAATTTTGGAAAATTTTCATTTTTTTTTCAAAAAAACAGTTGTAAAAAATTTTTACATTAATGCGATTACTAAATAAATTAATAACTTTTATCAAAAATGTCAAAAAGTAGGAAAAAAAAACAAAAAAAAATTTTGGAAAATTTTCATTTTTTTTTTCAAAAAAACAGTTGTAAATAATTTTTACATTAATGCGATTACTAAATAAATTAATAACTTTTATCAAAAATGTCAAAAAGTGGGTAAAAAACGCAAAAAAAAATTTTGGAAAATTTTAATTTTTTTTTTCAAAAAAACTGTTGTAAATAATTTTTACATTAATGCGATTACTAAATAAATTAATAACTTTTATCAAAAATGTCAAAAAGTGGGTAAAAAACGGAAAAAAAAATTTTGGAAAATTTTAATTTTTTTTTCAAAAAAACAGTTGTAAATAATTTTTACATTAATGCGATTACTAAATAAATTAATAACTTTTATCAAAAATGTCAATAAGTGGGTAAAAAACCAAAAAAAAATTTTGGAAAATTTTCATTTTTTTTTTTCAAAAAAACAGTTGTAAATAATTTTTACATTAATGCGATTACTAAATAAATTAATAACTTTTATCAAAAATGTCAAAAAGTGGGTAAAAAACGCCAAAAAAAATTTTGGAAAATTTTCATTTTTTTTTTCAAAAAAACAGTTGTAAATAATTTTTACATTAATGCGATTACTAAATAAATTAATAACTTTTATCAAAAATGTCAAAAAGTGGGTAAAAAAGGCCAAAAAAATTTTTCGAAAATTTTCATTTTTTTTTTCAAAAAAACAGTTGTAAATAATTTTTACATTAATGCGATTACTAAATAAATTAATAACTTTTATCAAAAATGTCAAAAAGTGGGTAAAAAACGCAAAAAAAAATTTTGGAAAATTTTCATTTTTTTTTTCAAAAAAACAGTTGTAAATAATTTTTACATTATTGCGATTACTAAATAAATTAATAACTTTTATCAAAAATGTCAAAAAGTGGGAAAAAAAAACAAAAAAAAAATTTTGGAAAATTTTCATTTTTTTTCAAAAAAACAGTTGTAAATAATTTTTACATTAATGCGATTACTAAATAAATTAATAACTTTTATCAAAAATGTCAAAAAGTGGGTAAAAAACGCAAAAAAAAATTTTGGAAAATTTTAATTTTTTTTTTCAAAAAAACAGTTGTAAATAATTTTTACATTAATGCGATTACTAAATAAATTAATAACTTTTATCAAAAATGTCAAAAAGTGGGTAAAAAACGCAAAAAAAAATTTTGGAAAATTTTCATTTTTTTTTTCAAAAAAACAGTTGTAAATAATTTTTACATTAATGCGATTACTAAATAAATTAATAACTTTTATCAAAAATATCAAAAAGTGGGTAAAAAACGCAAAAAAAAATTTTGGAAAATTTTCATTTTTTTTTCAAAAAAACAGTTGTAAAAAATTTTTACATTAATGCGATTACTAAATAAATTAATAACTTTTATCAAAAATGTCAAAAAGTAGGAAAAAAAAACAAAAAAAAATTTTGGAAAATTTTCATTTTTTTTTTTCAAAAAAACAGTTGTAAATAATTTTTACATTAATGCGATTACTAAATAAATTAATAACTTTTATCAAAAATGTCAAAAAGTGGGTAAAAAACGCAAAAAAAAATTTTGGAAAATTTTCATTTTTTTTTTCAAAAAAACTGTTGTAAATAATTTTTACATTAATGCGATTACTAAATAAATTAATAACTTTTATCAAAAATGTCAAAAAGTGGGTAAAAAACGGAAAAAAAAATTTTGGAAAATTTTAATTTTTTTTTTCAAAAAAACAGTTGTAAATAATTTTTACATTAATGCGATTACTAAATAAATTAATAACTTTTATCAAAAATGTCAATAAGTGGGTAAAAAACCAAAAAAAAATTTTGGAAAATTTTCATTTTTTTTTTTCAAAAAAACAGTTGTAAATAATTTTTACATTAATGCGATTACTAAATAAATTAATAACTTTTATCAAAAATGTCAAAAAGTGGGTAAAAAACGCCAAAAAAAATTTTGGAAAATTTTCATTTTTTTTTTCAAAAAAACAGTTGTAAATAATTTTTACATTAATGCGATTACTAAATAAATTAATAACTTTTATCAAAAATGTCAAAAAGTGGGTAAAAAAGGCCAAAAAAATTTTTGGAAAATTTTCATTTTTTTTTTCAAAAAAACAGTTGTAAATAATTTTTACATTAATGCGATTACTAAATAAATTAATAACTTTTATCAAAAATGTCAAAAAGTGGGTAAAAAACGCAAAAAAAAATTTTGGAAAATTTTCATTTTTTTTTTCAAAAAAACAGTTGTAAATAATTTTTACATTAATGCGATTACTAAATAAATTAATAACTTTTATCAAAAATGTCAAAAAGTGGGAAAAAAAAACAAAAAAAAATTTTGGAAAATTTTCATTTTTTTTTCAAAAAAACAGTTGTAAATAATTTTTACATTAATGCGATTACTAAATAAATTAATAACTTTTATCAAAAATGTCAAAAAGTGGGTAAAAAACGCAAAAAAAAATTTTGGAAAATTTTAATTTTTTTTTTCAAGAAAACAGTTGTAAATAATTTTTACATTAATGCGATTACTAAATAAATTAATAACTCTTATCAAAAATGTCAAAAAGTGGGTAAAAAACGCAAAAAAAAATTGTGGAAAATTTTCATTTTTTTTTTCAAAAAAACAGTTGTAAATAATTTTTACATTAATGCGATTACTAAATAAATTAATAACTTTTATCAAAAATGTCAAAAAGTGGGAAAAAAAAACAAAAAAAAATTTTGGAAAATTTTCATTTTTTTTTTCAAAAAAACAGTTGTAAATAATTTTTACATTAATGCGATTACTAAATAAATTAATAACTTTTATCAAAAATGTCAAAAAGTGGGTAAAAAACGCAAAAAAAAATTTTGGAAAATTTTCATTTTTTTTTTCAAAAAAACTTGTAAATAATTTTTACATTAATGCGATTACTAAATAAATTAATAACTTTTATCAAAAATGTCAAAAAGTGGGTAAAAAACGCAAAAAAAAATTTTGGAAAATTTTAATTTTTTTTTTCAAAAAAACAGTTGTAAATAATTTTTACATTAATGCGATTACTAAATAAATTAATAACTTTTATCAAAAATGTCAAAAAGTGGGTAAAAAACCAAAAAAAAAATTTTGGAAAATTTTCATTTTTTTTTTCAAAAAAACAGTTGTAAATAATTTTTACATTAATGCGATTACTAAATAAATTAATAACTTTTATCAAAAATGTCAAAAAGTGGGTAAAAAACGCAAAAAAAAATTTTGGAAAATTTTAATTTTTTTTTTCAAAAAAACAGTTGTAAATAATTTTTACATTAATGCGATTACTAAATAAATTAATAACTTTTATCAAAAATGTCAAAAAGTGGGTAAAAAACGCAAAAAAAAATTTTGGAAAATTTTCATTTTTTTTTTCAAAAAAACAGTTGTAAATAATTTTTACATTAATGCGATTACTAAATAAATTAATAACTTTTATCAAAAATGTCAAAAAGTGGGAAAAAAAAACAAAAAAAAATTTTGGAAAATTTTCATTTTTTTTTCAAAAAAACAGTTGTAAAAAATTTTTACATTAATGCGATTACTAAATAAATTAATAACTTTTATCAAAAATGTCAAAAAGTAGGAAAAAAAAACAAAAAAAAATTTTGGAAAATTTTCATTTTTTTTTTTCAAAAAAACAGTTGTAAATAATTTTTACATTAATGCGATTACTAAATAAATTAATAACTTTTATCAAAAATGTCAAAAAGTGGGTAAAAAACGCAAAAAAAAATTTTGGAAAATTTTCATTTTTTTTTTCAAAAAAACTGTTGTAAATAATTTTTACATTAATGCGATTACTAAATAAATTAATAACTTTTATCAAAAATGTCAAAAAGTGGGTAAAAAACGGAAAAAAAAATTTTGGAAAATTTTAATTTTTTTTTTCAAAAAAACAGTTGTAAATAATTTTTACATTAATGCGATTACTAAATAAATTAATAACTTTTATCAAAAATGTCAATAAGTGGGTAAAAAACCAAAAAAAAATTTTGGAAAATTTTCATTTTTTTTTTTCAAAAAAACAGTTGTAAATAATTTTTACATTAATGCGATTACTAAATAAATTAATAACTTTTATCAAAAATGTCAAAAAGTGGGTAAAAAACGCCAAAAAAAATTTTGGAAAATTTTCATTTTTTTTTTCAAAAAAACAGTTGTAAATAATTTTTACATTAATGCGATTACTAAATAAATTAATAACTTTTATCAAAAATGTCAAAAAGTGGGTAAAAAAGGCCAAAAAAATTTTTGGAAAATTTTCATTTTTTTTTTCAAAAAAACAGTTGTAAATAATTTTTACATTAATGCGATTACTAAATAAATTAATAACTTTTATCAAAAATGTCAAAAAGTGGGTAAAAAACGCAAAAAAAAATTTTGGAAAATTTTCATTTTTTTTTTCAAAAAAACAGTTGTAAATAATTTTTACATTAATGCGATTACTAAATAAATTAATAACTTTTATCAAAAATGTCAAAAAGTGGGAAAAAAAAACAAAAAAAAATTTTGGAAAATTTTCATTTTTTTTTCAAAAAAACAGTTGTAAATAATTTTTACATTAATGCGATTACTAAATAAATTAATAACTTTTATCAAAAATGTCAAAAAGTGGGTAAAAAACGCAAAAAAAAATTTTGGAAAATTTTAATTTTTTTTTTCAAGAAAACAGTTGTAAATAATTTTTACATTAATGCGATTACTAAATAAATTAATAACTCTTATCAAAAATGTCAAAAAGTGGGTAAAAAACGCAAAAAAAAATTGTGGAAAATTTTCATTTTTTTTTTCAAAAAAACAGTTGTAAATAATTTTTACATTAATGCGATTACTAAATAAATTAATAACTTTTATCAAAAATGTCAAAAAGTGGGAAAAAAAAACAAAAAAAAATTTTGGAAAATTTTCATTTTTTTTTTCAAAAAAACAGTTGTAAATAATTTTTACATTAATGCGATTACTAAATAAATTAATAACTTTTATCAAAAATGTCAAAAAGTGGGTAAAAAACGCAAAAAAAAATTTTGGAAAATTTTCATTTTTTTTTTCAAAAAAACTTGTAAATAATTTTTACATTAATGCGATTACTAAATAAATTAATAACTTTTATCAAAAATGTCAAAAAGTGGGTAAAAAACGCAAAAAAAAATTTTGGAAAATTTTAATTTTTTTTTTCAAAAAAACAGTTGTAAATAATTTTTACATTAATGCGATTACTAAATAAATTAATAACTTTTATCAAAAATGTCAAAAAGTGGGTAAAAAACCAAAAAAAAAATTTTGGAAAATTTTCATTTTTTTTTTCAAAAAAACAGTTGTAAATAATTTTTACATTAATGCGATTACTAAATAAATTAATAACTTTTATCAAAAATGTCAAAAAGTGGGTAAAAAACGCAAAAAAAAATTTTGGAAAATTTTAATTTTTTTTTTCAAAAAAACAGTTGTAAATAATTTTTACATTAATGCGATTACTAAATAAATTAATAACTTTTATCAAAAATGTCAAAAAGTGGGTAAAAAAGGCCAAAAAAATTTTTGCAAAATTTTCATTTTTTTTTTCAAAAAAACAGTTGTAAATAATTTTTACATTAATGCGATTACTAAATAAATTAATAACTTTTATCAAAAATGTCAAAAAGTGGGTAAAAAACGCAAAAAAAATTTTGGAAAATTTTCATTTTTTTTTTCAAAAAAACAGTTGTAAATAATTTTTACATTAATGCGATTACTAAATAAATTAATAACTTTTATCAAAAATGTCAAAAAGTGGGTAAAAAACGCAAAAAAAAATTTTGGAAAATTTTCATTTTTTTTTCAAAAAAACTGTTGTAAATAATTTTTACATTAATGCGATTACTAAATAAATTAATAACTTTTATCAAAAATGTCAAAAAGTGGGTAAAAAACGCAAAAAAAAATTTTGGAAAATTTTCATTTTTTTTTCAAAAAAACAGTTATAAATAATTTTTACATTAATGCGATTACTAAATAAATTAATAACTTTTATCAAAAATGTCAAAAAGTGGGTAAAAAACGCAAAAAAAAATTTTGGAAAATTTTCATTTTTTTTTTTTTCAAAAAAACAGTTGTAAATAATTTTTACATTAATGCGATTACTAAATAAATTAATAACTTTTATCAAAAATGTCAAAAAGTGGGTAAAAAACGCAAAAAAGATTTTGGAAAATTTTAATTTTTTTTTTCAAAAAAACAGTTGTAAATAATTTTTACATTAATGCGATTACTAAATAAATTAATAACTTTTATCAAAAATGTCAAAAAGTGGGTAAAAAACCAAAAAAAAAATTTTGGAAAATTTTCATTTTTTTTTTCAAAAAAACAGTTGTAAATAATTTTTACATTAATGCGATTACTAAATAAATTAATAACTTTTATCAAAAATGTCAAAAAGTGGGTAAAAAACGCAAAAAAAAATTTTGGAAAATTTTCATTTTTTTTTTCAAAAAAACAGTTGTAAATAATTTTTACATTAATGCGATTACTAAATAAATTAATAACTTTTATCAAAAATGTCAAAAAGTGGGTAAAAAAGGCCAAAAAAATTTTTGGAAAATTTTCATTTTTTTTTTCAAAAAAACAGTTGTAAATAATTTTTACATTAATGCGATTACTAAATAAATTAATAACTTTTATAAAAAATGTCAAAAAGTGGGTAAAAAACGCAAAAAAAAATTTTGCAAAATTTTCATTTTTTTTTTCAAAAAAACAGTTGTAAATAATTTTTACATTAATGCGATTACTAAATAAATTAATAACTTTTATCAAAAATGTCAAAAAGTGGGTAAAAAACGCAAAAAAAATTTTGGAAAATTTTCATTTTTTTTTTCAAAAAAACAGTTGTAAATAATTTTTACATTAATGCGATTACTAAATAAATTAATAACTTTTATCAAAAATGTCAAAAAGTGGGTAAAAAACGCAAAAAAAAATTTTGGAAAATTTTCATTTTTTTTTCAAAAAAACTGTTGTAAATAATTTTTACATTAATGCGATTACTAAATAAATTAATAACTTTTATCAAAAATGTCAAAAAGTGGGTAAAAAACGCAAAAAAAAATTTTGGAAAATTTTCATTTTTTTTTCAAAAAAACAGTTATAAATAATTTTTACATTAATGCGATTACTAAATAAATTAATAACTTTTATCAAAAATGTCAAAAAGTGGGTAAAAAACGCAAAAAAAAATTTTGGAAAATTTTCATTTTTTTTTTTTTCAAAAAAACAGTTGTAAATAATTTTTACATTAATGCGATTACTAAATAAATTAATAACTTTTATCAAAAATGTCAAAAAGTGGGTAAAAAACGCAAAAAAGATTTTGGAAAATTTTAATTTTTTTTTTCAAAAAAACAGTTGTAAATAATTTTTACATTAATGCGATTACTAAATAAATTAATAACTTTTATCAAAAATGTCAAAAAGTGGGTAAAAAACCAAAAAAAAAATTTTGGAAAATTTTCATTTTTTTTTTCAAAAAAACAGTTGTAAATAATTTTTACATTAATGCGATTACTAAATAAATTAATAACTTTTATCAAAAATGTCAAAAAGTGGGTAAAAAACGCAAAAAAAAATTTTGGAAAATTTTCATTTTTTTTTTCAAAAAAACAGTTGTAAATAATTTTTACATTAATGCGATTACTAAATAAATTAATAACTTTTATCAAAAATGTCAAAAAGTGGGTAAAAAAGGCCAAAAAAATTTTTGGAAAATTTTCATTTTTTTTTTCAAAAAAACAGTTGTAAATAATTTTTACATTAATGCGATTACTAAATAAATTAATAACTTTTATAAAAAATGTCAAAAAGTGGGTAAAAAACGCAAAAAAAAATTTTGCAAAATTTTCATTTTTTTTTTCAAAAAAACAGTTGTAAATAATTTTTACATTAAAGCGATTACTAAATAAATTAATAACTTTTATCAAAAATGTCAAAAAGTGGGAAAAAAAAACAAAAAAAAATTTTGGAAAATTTTCATTTTTTTTTTAAAAAAAACAGTTGTAAATAATTTTTACATTAATGCGATTACTAAATAAATTAATAACTTTTATCAAAAATGTCAAAAAGTGGGTAAAAAACGCAAAAAAAAATTTTGGAAAATTTTAATTTTTTTTTCAAAAAAACAGTTGTAAATAATTTTTACATTAATGCGATTACTAAATAAATTAATAACTTTTATCAAAAATGTCAAAAAGTGGGTAAAAAACGCCAAAAAAAATTTTGGAAAATTTTCATTTTTTTTTTCAAAAAAACTGTTGTAAATAATTTTTACATTAATGCGATTACTAAATAAATTAATAACTTTTATCAAAAATGTCAAAAAGTGGGTAAAAAACGCAAAAAAAAATTTTGGAAAATTTTAATTTTTTTTTTCAAAAAAACAGTTGTAAATAATTTTTACATTAATGCGATTACTAAATAAATTAATAACTTTTATCAAAAATGTCAAAAAGTGGGTAAAAAACCAAAAAAAAAATTTTGGAAAATTTTCATTTTTTTTTTCAAAAAAACAGTTGTAAATAATTTTTACATTAATGCGATTACTAAATAAATTAATAACTTTTATCAAAAATGTCAAAAAGTGGGTAAAAAACGCAAAAAAAAATTTTGGAAAATTTTAATTTTTTTTTTCAAAAAAACAGTTGTAAATAATTTTTACATTAATGCGATTACTAAATAAATTAATAACTTTTATCAAAAATGTCAAAAAGTGGGTAAAAAAGGCCAAAAAAATTTTTGGAAAATTTTCATTTTTTTTTTCAAAAAAACAGTTGTAAATAATTTTTACATTAATGCGATTACTAAATAAATTAATAACTTTTATCAAAAATGTCAAAAAGTGGGTAAAAAACGCAAAAAAAAATTTTGGAAAATTTTCATTTTTTTTTTCAAAAAAACAGTTGTAAATAATTTTTACATTAATGCGATTACTAAATAAATTAATAACTTTTATCAAAAATGTCAAAAAGTGGGTAAAAAACGCAAAAAAAAATTTTGGAAAATTTTCATTTTTTTTTCAAAAAAACTGTTGTAAATAATTTTTACATTAATGCGATTACTAAATAAATTAATAACTTTTATCAAAAATGTCAAAAAGTGGGTAAAAAACGCAAAAAAAAATTTTGGAAAATTTTAATTTTTTTTTTCAAAAAAACAGTTATAAATAATTTTTACATTAATGCGATTACTAAATAAATTAATAACTTTTATCAAAAATGTCAAAAAGTGGGTAAAAAACGCAAAAAAAAATTTTGGAAAATTTTCATTTTTTTTTTTTCAAAAAAACAGTTGTAAATAATTTTTACATTAATGCGATTACTAAATAAATTAATAACTTTTATCAAAAATGTCAAAAAGTGGGTAAAAAACGCAAAAAAGATTTTGGAAAATTTTAATTTTTTTTTTCAAAAAAACAGTTGTAAATAATTTTTACATTAATGCGATTACTAAATAAATTAATAACTTTTATCAAAAATGTCAAAAAGTGGGTAAAAAACCAAAAAAAAAATTTTGGAAAATTTTCATTTTTTTTTTCAAAAAAACAGTTGTAAATAATTTTTACATTAATGCGATTACTAAATAAATTAATAACTTTTATCAAAAATGTCAAAAAGTGGGTAAAAAACGCAAAAAAAAATTTTGGAAAATTTTCATTTTTTTTTTCAAAAAAACAGTTGTAAATAATTTTTACATTAATGCGATTACTAAATAAATTAATAACTTTTATCAAAAATGTCAAAAAGTGGGTAAAAAAGGCCAAAAAAATTTTTGGAAAATTTTCATTTTTTTTTTCAAAAAAACAGTTGTAAATAATTTTTACATTAATGCGATTACTAAATAAATTAATAACTTTTATCAAAAATGTCAAAAAGTGGGTAAAAAACGCAAAAAAAAATTTTGCAAAATTTTCATTTTTTTTTTCAAAAAAACAGTTGTAAATAATTTTTACATTAAAGCGATTACTAAATAAATTAATAACTTTTATCAAAAATGTCAAAAAGTGGGAAAAAAAAACAAAAAAAAATTTTGGAAAATTTTCATTTTTTTTTTCAAAAAAACAGTTGTAAATAATTTTTACATTAATGCGATTACTAAATAAATTAATAACTTTTATCAAAAATGTCAAAAAGTGGGTAAAAAACGCAAAAAAAAATTTTGGAAAATTTTAATTTTTTTTTCAAAAAAACAGTTGTAAATAATTTTTACATTAATGCGATTACTAAATAAATTAATAACTTTTATCAAAAATGTCAAAAAGTGGGTAAAAAACGCAAAAAAAAATTTTGGAAAATTTTAATTTTTTTTCAAAAAAAAACAGTTGTAAATAATTTTTACATTAATGCGATTACTAAATAAATTAATAACTTTTATCAAAAATGTCAAAAAGTGGAAAAAAAAAACAAAAAAAAATTTTGGAAAATTTTCATTTTTTTTTTCAAAAAAACAGTTGTAAATAATTTTTACATTAATGCGATTACTAAATAAATTAATAACTTTTATCAAAAATGTCAAAAAGTGGGTAAAAAACGCAAAAAAAAATTTTGGAAAATTTTAATTTTTTTTTTCAAAAAAACAGTTGTAAATAATTTTTACATTAATGCGATTACTAAATAAATTAATAACTTTTATCAAAAATGTCAAAAAGTGGGTAAAAAACGCAAAAAAAAATTTTGGAAAATTTTCATTTTTTTTTTTTTCAAAAAAACAGTTGTAAATAATTTTTACATTAATGCGATTACTAAATAAATTAATAACTTTTATCAAAAATGTCAAAAAGTGGGAAAAAAAAACAAAAAAAAATTTTGGAAAATTTTCATTTTTTTTTTCAAAAAAACAGTTGTAAATAATTTTTACATTAATGCGATTACTAAATAAATTAATAACTTTTATCAAAAATGTCAAAAAGTGGGTAAAAAACGCAAAAAAAATTTTTGGAAAATTTTCATTTTTTTTTTCAAAAAAACTGTTGTAAATAATTTTTACATTAATGCGATTACTAAATAAATTAATAACTTTTATCAAAAATGTCAAAAAGTGGGTAAAAAACGCAAAAAAAAATTTTGGAAAATTTTCATTTTTTTTTTCAAAAAAACAGTTGTAAATAATTTTTACATTAATGCGATTACTAAATAAATTAATAACTTTTATCAAAAATGTCAAAAAGTGGGTAAAAAACGCAAAAAAAAATTTTGGAAAATTTTAATTTTTTTTTCAAAAAAACAGTTGTAAATAATTTTTACATTAATGCGATTACTAAATAAATTAATAACTTTTATCAAAAATGTCAAAAAGTGGGTAAAAAACGCAAAAAAAAATTTTGGAAAATTTTCATTTTTTTTCAAAAAAAAACAGTTGTAAATAATTTTTACATTAATGCGATTACTAAATAAATTAATAACTTTTATCAAAAATGTCAAAAAGTGGAAAAAAAAAACAAAAAAAAATTTTGGAAAATTTTCATTTTTTTTTTCAAAAAAACAGTTGTAAATAATTTTTACATTAATGCGATTACTAAATAAATTAATAACTTTTATCAAAAATGTCAAAAAGTGGGTAAAAAACGCAAAAAAAAATTTTGGAAAATTTTAATTTTTTTTTTCAAAAAAACAGTTGTAAATAATTTTTACATTAATGCGATTACTAAATAAATTAATAACTTTTATCAAAAATGTCAAAAAGTGGGTAAAAAACGCAAAAAAAAATTTTGGAAAATTTTCATTTTTTTTTTTCAAAAAAACAGTTGTAAATAATTTTTACATTAATGCGATTACTAAATAAATTAATAACTTTTATCAAAAATGTCAAAAAGTGGGAAAAAAAAACAAAAAAAAATTTTGGAAAATTTTCATTTTTTTTTTCAAAAAAACAGTTGTAAATAATTTTTACATTAATGCGATTACTAAATAAATTAATAACTTTTATCAAAAATGTCAAAAAGTGGGTAAAAAACGCAAACAAAATTTTTGGAAAATTTTCATTTTTTTTTTCAAAAAAACTGTTGTAAATAATTTTTACATTAATGCGATTACTAAATAAATTAATAACTTTTATCAAAAATGTCAAAAAGTGGGTAAAAAACGCAAAAAAAAATTTTGGAAAATTTTCATTTTTTTTTTCAAAAAAACAGTTGTAAATAATTTTTACATTAATGCGATTACTAAATAAATTAATAACTTTTATCAAAAATGTCAAAAAGTGGGTAAAAAACGCAAAAAAAAATTTTGGAAAATTTTCATTTTTTTTTTTTCAAAAAAACAGTGGTAAATAATTTTTACATTAATGCGATTACTAAATAAATTAATAACTTTTATCAAAAATGTCAAAAAGTGGGTAAAAAGCGCAAAAAAAAATTTTGGAAAATTTTAATTTTTTTTTTCAAAAAAACAGTTGTAAATAATTTTTACATTAATGCGATTACTAAATAAATTAATAACTTTTATCAAAAATGTCAAAAAGTGGGTAAAAACCCAAAAAAAAAATTTTGGAAAATTTTCATTTTTTTTTTCAAAAAAACAGTTGTAAATAATTTTTACATTAATGCGATTACTAAATAAATTAATAACTTTTATCAAAAATGTCAAAAAGTGGGTAAAAAGCGCAAAAAAAAATTTTGGAAAATTTTAATTTTTTTTTTCAAAAAAACAGTTGTAAATAATTTTTACATTAATGCGATTACTAAATAAATTAATAACTTTTATCAAAAATGTCAAAAAGTGGGTAAAAAACCAAAAAAAAAATTTTGGAAAATTTTAATTTTTTTTTTCAAAAAAACAGTTGTAAATAATTTTTACATTAATGCGATTACTAAATAAATTAATAACTTTTATCAAAAATGTCAAAAAGTGGGTAAAAAACCAAAAAAAAAATTTTGGAAAATTTTAATTTTTTTTTTCAAAAAAACAGTTGTAAATAATTTTTACATTAATGCGATTACTAAATAAATTAATAACTTTTATCAAAAATGTCAAAAAGTGGGTAAAAAACGCAAAAAAAAATTTTGGAAAATTTTAATTTTTTTTTCAAAAAAACAGTTGTAAATAATTTTTACATTAATGCGATTACTAAATAAATTAATAACTTTTATCAAAAATGTCAAAAAGTGGGTAAAAAAGGCCAAAAAAATTTTTGGAAAATTTTCATTTTTTTTTTTTCAAAAAAACAGTTGTAAATAATTTTTACATTAATGCGATTACTAAATAAATTAATAACTTTTATCAAAAATGTCAAAAAGTGGGTAAAAAACGGAAAAAAAAATTTTGGAAAATTTTCATTTTTTTTTTCAAAAAAACAGTTGTAAATAATTTTTACATTAATGCGATTACTAAATAAATTAATAACTTTTATCAAAAATGTCAAAAAGTGGGTAAAAAACGCAAAAAAAAAATTTGGAAAATTTTCATTTTTTTTTCAAAAAAACTGTTGTAAATAATTTTTACATTAATGCGATTACTAAATAAATTAATAACTTTTATCAAAAATGTCAAAAAGTGGGTAAAAAACGCAAAAAAAAATTTTGGAAAATTTTCATTTTTTTTTTCAAAAAAACAGTTATAAATAATTTTTACATTAATGCGATTACTAAATAAATTAATAACTTTTATCAAAAATGTCAAAAAGTGGGTAAAAAACGCAAAAAAAAATTTTGGAAAATTTTCATTTTTTTTTTTTTCAAAAAAACAGTTGTAAATAATTTTTACATTAATGCGATTACTAAATAAATTAATAACTTTTATCAAAAATGTCAAAAAGTGGGTAAAAAACGCAAAAAAGATTTTGGAAAATTTTAATTTTTTTTTTCAAAAAAACAGTTGTAAATAATTTTTACATTAATGCGATTACTAAATAAATTAATAACTTTTATCAAAAATGTCAAAAAGTGGGTAAGAAACGCAAAAAAAAATTTTGGAAAATTTTCATTTTTTTTTTCAAAAAAACAGTTGTAAATAATTTTTACATTAATGCGATTACTAAATAAATTAATAACTTTTATCAAAAATGTCAAAAAGTGGGTAAAAAAGGCCAAAAAAATTTTTGGAAAATTTTCATTTTTTTTTTCAAAAAAACAGTTGTAAATAATTTTTACATTAATGCGATTACTAAATAAATTAATAACTTTTATCAAAAATGTCAAAAAGTGGGTAAAAAAGGCCAAAAAAATTTTTGGAAAATTTTCATTTTTTTTTTCAAAAAAACAGTTGTAAATAATTTTTACATTAATGCGATTACTAAATAAATTAATAACTTTTATCAAAAATGTCAAAAAGTGGGTAAAAAACGCAAAAAAAAATTTTGCAAAATTTTCATTTTTTTTTTCAAAAAAACAGTTGTAAATAATTTTTACATTAAAGCGATTACTAAATAAATTAATAACTTTTATCAAAAATGTCAAAAAGTGGGAAAAAAAAACAAAAAAAAATTTTGGAAAATTTTCATTTTTTTTTTCAAAAAAACAGTTGTAAATAATTTTTACATTAATGCGATTACTAAATAAATTAATAACTTTTATCAAAAATGTCAAAAAGTGGGTAAAAAACGCAAAAAAAAATTTTGGAAAATTTTAATTTTTTTTTCAAAAAAACAGTTGTAAATAATTTTTACATTAATGCGATTACTAAATAAATTAATAACTTTTATCAAAAATGTCAAAAAGTGGGTAAAAAACGCAAAAAAAAATTTTGGAAAATTTTCATTTTTTTTCAAAAAAAAACAGTTGTAAATAATTTTTACATTAATGCGATTACTAAATAAATTAATAACTTTTATCAAAAATGTCAAAAAGTGGAAAAAAAAAACAAAAAAAAATTTTGGAAAATTTTCATTTTTTTTTTCAAAAAAACTGTTGTAAATAATTTTTACATTAATGCGATTACTAAATAAATTAATAACTTTTATCAAAAATGTCAAAAAGTGGGTAAAAAACGCAAAAAAAAATTTTGGAAAATTTTAATTTTTTTTTTCAAAAAAACAGTTGTAAATAATTTTTACATTAATGCGATTACTAAATAAATTAATAACTTTTATCAAAAATGTCAAAAAGTGGGTAAAAAACGCAAAAAAAAATTTGGGAAAATTTTCATTTTTTTTTTTCAAAAAAACAGTTGTAAATAATTTTTACATTAATGCGATTACTAAATAAATTAATAACTTTTATCAAAAATGTCAAAAAGTGGGAAAAAAAAACAAAAAAAAATTTTGGAAAATTTTCATTTTTTTTTTCAAAAAAACAGTTGTAAATAATTTTTACATTAATGCGATTACTAAATAAATTAATAACTTTTATCAAAAATGTCAAAAAGTGGGTAAAAAACGCAAAAAAAAATTTTTGGAAAATTTTCATTTTTTTTTCAAAAAAACTGTTGTAAATAATTTTTACATTAATGCGATTACTAAATAAATTAATAACTTTTATCAAAAATGTCAAAAAGTGGGTAAAAAACGCAAAAAAAAATTTTGGAAAATTTTCATTTTTTTTTTCAAAAAAACAGTTGTAAATAATTTTTACATTAATGCGATTACTAAATAAATTAATAACTTTTATCAAAAATGTCAAAAAGTGGGTAAAAAACGCAAAAAAAAATTTTGGAAAATTTTCATTTTTTTTTTTTCAAAAAAACAGTTGTAAATAATTTTTACATTAATGCGATTACTAAATAAATTAATAACTTTTATCAAAAATGTCAAAAAGTGGGTAAAAAACGCAAAAAAAAAATTTTGGAAAATTTTCATTTTTTTTTTTTCAAAAAAACAGTTGTAAATAATTTTTACATTAATGCGATTACTAAATAAATTAATAACTTTTATCAAAAATGTCAAAAAGTGGGTAAAAAAGGCCAAAAAATTTTTTGGAAAATTTTCATATTTTTTTCCAAAAAAACAGTTGTAAATAATTTTTACATTAATGCGATTACTAAATAAATTAATAACTTTTATCAAAAATGTCAAAAAGTGGGTAAAAAACGCAAAAAAAAATTTTGGAAAATTTTCATTTTTTTTTTCAAAAAAACAGTTGTAAATAATTTTTACATTAATGCGATTACTAAATAAATTAATAACTTTTATCAAAAAATGTCAAAAAGTGGGTAAAAAACGCAAAAAAAAATTTTGGAAAATTTTCATTTTTTTTTTCAAAAAAACAGTTGTAAATAATTTTTACATTAATGCGATTACTAAATAAATTAATAACTTTTATCAAAAATGTCAAAAAGTGGGTAAAAAACGCAAAAAAAAATTTTGGAAAATTTTCATTTTTTTTTTTCAAAAAAACAGTTGTAAATAATTTTTACATTAATGCGATTACTAAATAAATTAATAACTTTTATCAAAAATGTCAAAAAGTGGGTAAAAAACGCAAAAAAAAATTTTGGAAAATTTTCATTTTTTTTTTTTCAAAAAAACAGTTGTAAATAATTTTTACATTAATGCGATTACTAAATAAATTAATAACTTTTATCAAAAATGTCAAAAAGTGGGTAAAAAGCGCAAAAAAAAATTTTGGAAAATTTTAATTTTTTTTTTCAAAAAAACAGTTGTAAATAATTTTTACATTAATGCGATTACTAAATAAATTAATAACTTTTATCAAAAATGTCAAAAAGTGGGTAAAAAACCAAAAAAAAAATTTTGGAAAATTTTCATTTTTTTTTTCAAAAAAACAGTTGTAAATAATTTTTACATTAATGCGATTACTAAATAAATTAATAACTTTTATCAAAAATGTCAAAAAGTGGGTAAAAAACGCAAAAAAAAAATTTTGGAAAATTTTCATTTTTTTTTTTTCAAAAAAACAGTTGTAAATAATTTTTACATTAATGCGATTACTAAATAAATTAATAACTTTTATCAAAAATGTCAAAAAGTGGGTAAAAAAGGCCAAAAAATTTTTTGGAAAATTTTCATATTTTTTTTCAAAAAAACAGTTGTAAATAATTTTTACATTAATGCGATTACTAAATAAATTAATAACTTTTATCAAAAATGTCAAAAAGTGGGTAAAAAACGCAAAAAAAAATTTTGGAAAATTTTCATTTTTTTTTTTCAAAAAAACAGTTGTAAATAATTTTTACATTAATGCGATTACTAAATAAATTAATAACTTTTATCAAAAATGTCAAAAAGTGGGAAAAAAAAACAAAAAAAAATTTTGGAAAATTTTCATTTTTTTTTTCAAAAAAACAGTTGTAAATAATTTTTACATTAATGCGATTACTAAATAAATTAATAACTTTTATCAAAAATGTCAAAAAGTGGGTAAAAAACGCAAAAAAAAATTTTGGAAAATTTTAATTTTTTTTTTCAAAAAAACAGTTGTAAATAATTTTTACATTAATGCGATTACTAAATAAATTAATAACTTTTATCAAAAATGTCAAAAAGTGGGTAAAAAACGCAAAAAAAAATTTTGGAAAATTTTCATTTTTTTTTTCAAAAAAACAGTTGTAAATAATTTTTACATTAATGCGATTACTAAATAAATTAATAACTTTTATCAAAAATATCAAAAAGTGGGTAAAAAACGCAAAAAAAAATTTTGGAAAATTTTCATTTTTTTTTTCAAAAAAACAGTTGTAAATAATTTTTACATTAATGCGATTACTAAATAAATTAATAACTTTTATCAAAAATGTCAAAAAGTGGGAAAAAAAAACAAAAAAAAATTTTGGAAAATTTTCATTTTTTTTTTCAAAAAAACAGTTGTAAATAATTTTTACATTAATGCGATTACTAAATAAATTAATAACTTTTATCAAAAATGTCAAAAAGTGGGTAAAAAACGCAAAAAAAAATTTTGGAAAATTTTAATTTTTTTTTTCAAAAAAACAGTTGTAAATAATTTTTACATTAATGCGATTACTAAATAAATTAATAACTTTTATCAAAAATGTCAAAAAGTGGGTAAAAAACCAAAAAAAAAATTTTGGAAAATTTTCATTTTTTTTTTCAAAAAAACAGTTGTAAATAATTTTTACATTAATGCGATTACTAAATAAATTAATAACTTTTATCAAAAATGTCAAAAAGTGGGTAAAAAACGCAAAAAAAAATTTTGGAAAATTTTCATTTTTTTTTTCAAAAAAACAGTTGTAAATAATTTTTACATTAATGCGATTACTAAATAAATTAATAACTTTTATCAAAAAATGTCAAAAAGTGGGTAAAAAACGCAAAAAAAAATTTTGGAAAATTTTCATTTTTTTTTTCAAAAAAACAGTTGTAAATAATTTTTACATTAATGCGATTACTAAATAAATTAATAACTTTTATCAAAAATGTCAAAAAGTGGGTAAAAAACGCAAAAAAAAATTTTGGAAAATTTTCATTTTTTTTTTTCAAAAAAACAGTTGTAAATAATTTTTACATTAATGCGATTACTAAATAAATTAATAACTTTTATCAAAAATGTCAAAAAGTGGGTAAAAAACGCAAAAAAAAATTTTGCAAAATTTTCATTTTTTTTTTCAAAAAAACAGTTGTAAATAATTTTTACATTAAAGCGATTACTAAATAAATTAATAACTTTTATCAAAAATGTCAAAAAGTGGGTAAAAAACGCAAAAAAAAATTTTGGAAAATTTTCATTTTTTTTTTCAAAAAAACAGTTGTAAATAATTTTTACATTAATGCGATTACTAAATAAATTAATAACTTTTATCAAAAATGTCAAAAAGTGGGTAAAAAACGCAAAAAAAAATTTTGGAAAATTTTCATTTTTTTTTTTTCAAAAAAACAGTTGTAAATAATTTTTACATTAATGCGATTACTAAATAAATTAATAACTTTTATCAAAAATGTCAAAAAGTGGGAAAAAAAAACAAAAAAAAATTTTGGAAAATTTTCATTTTTTTTTTCAAAAAAACAGTTGTAAATAATTTTTACATTAATGCGATTACTAAATAAATTAATAACTTTTATCAAAAATGTCAAAAAGTGGGTAAAAAACGCAAAAAAAAATTTTGGAAAATTTTAATTTTTTTTTTCAAAAAAACAGTTGTAAATAATTTTTACATTAATGCGATTACTAAATAAATTAATAACTTTTATCAAAAATGTCAAAAAGTGGGTAAAAAACGCAAAAAAAAATTTTGGAAAATTTTCATTTTTTTTTTCAAAAAAACAGTTGTAAATAATTTTTACATTAATGCGATTACTAAATAAATTAATAACTTTTATCAAAAATATCAAAAAGTGGGTAAAAAACGCAAAAAAAAATTTTGGAAAATTTTCATTTTTTTTTTCAAAAAAACAGTTGTAAATAATTTTTACATTAATGCGATTACTAAATAAATTAATAACTTTTATCAAAAATGTCAAAAAGTGGGAAAAAAAAACAAAAAAAAATTTTGGAAAATTTTCATTTTTTTTTTCAAAAAAACAGTTGTAAATAATTTTTACATTAATGCGATTACTAAATAAATTAATAACTTTTATCAAAAATGTCAAAAAGTGGGTAAAAAACGCAAACAAAAATTTTGGAAAATTTTAATTTTTTTTTTCAAAAAAACAGTTGTAAATAATTTTTACATTAATGCGATTACTAAATAAATTAATAACTTTTATCAAAAATGTCAAAAAGTGGGTAAAAAACCAAAAAAAAAATTTTGGAAAATTTTCATTTTTTTTTTTCAAAAAAACAGTTGTAAATAATTTTTACATTAATGCGATTACTAAATAAATTAATAACTTTTATCAAAAATGTCAAAAAGTGGGTAAAAAACGCAAAAAAAAATTTTGGAAAATTTTCATTTTTTTTTTTCAAAAAAACAGTTGTAAATAATTTTTACATTAATGCGATTACTAAATAAATTAATAACTTTTATCAAAAAATGTCAAAAAGTGGGTAAAAAACGCAAAAAAAAATTTTGGAAAATTTTCATTTTTTTTTTTCAAAAAAACAGTTGTAAATAATTTTTACATTAATGCGATTACTAAATAAATTAATAACTTTTATCAAAAATGTCAAAAAGTGGGTAAAAAACGCAAAAAAAAATTTTGGAAAATTTTCATTTTTTTTTTTTCAAAAAAACAGTTGTAAATAATTTTTACATTAATGCGATTACTAAATAAATTAATAACTTTTATCAAAAATGTCAAAAAGTGGGTAAAAAGCGCAAAAAAAAATTTTGGAAAATTTTAATTTTTTTTTTCAAAAAAACAGTTGTAAATAATTTTTACATTAATGCGATTACTAAATAAATTAATAACTTTTATCAAAAATGTCAAAAAGTGGGTAAAAAACCAAAAAAAAAATTTTGGAAAATTTTCATTTTTTTTTTCAAAAAAACAGTTGTAAATAATTTTTACATTAATGCGATTACTAAATAAATTAATAACTTTTATCAAAAATGTCAAAAAGTGGGTAAAAAACGGAAAAAAAAAATTTTGGAAAATTTTCATTTTTTTTTTTTCAAAAAAACAGTTGTAAATAATTTTTACATTAATGCGATTACTAAATAAATTAATAACTTTTATCAAAAATGTCAAAAAGTGGGTAAAAAAGGCCAAAAAATTTTTTGGAAAATTTTCATATTTTTTTTCAAAAAAACAGTTGTAAATAATTTTTACATTAATGCGATTACTAAATAAATTAATAACTTTTATCAAAAATGTCAAAAAGTGGGTAAAAAACGCAAAAAAAAATTTTGGAAAATTTTCATTTTTTTTTTTCAAAAAAACAGTTGTAAATAATTTTTACATTAATGCGATTACTAAATAAATTAATAACTTTTATCAAAAATGTCAAAAAGTGGGAAAAAAAAACAAAAAAAAATTTTGGAAAATTTTCATTTTTTTTTTCAAAAAAACAGTTGTAAATAATTTTTACATTAATGCGATTACTAAATAAATTAATAACTTTTATCAAAAATGTCAAAAAGTGGGTAAAAAACGCAAAAAAAAATTTTGGAAAATTTTAATTTTTTTTTTCAAAAAAACAGTTGTAAATAATTTTTACATTAATGCGATTACTAAATAAATTAATAACTTTTATCAAAAATGTCAAAAAGTGGGTAAAAAACGCAAAAAAAAATTTTGGAAAATTTTCATTTTTTTTTTCAAAAAAACAGTTGTAAATAATTTTTACATTAATGCGATTACTAAATAAATTAATAACTTTTATCAAAAATATCAAAAAGTGGGTAAAAAACGCAAAAAAAAATTTTGGAAAATTTTCATTTTTTTTTTCAAAAAAACAGTTGTAAATAATTTTTACATTAATGCGATTACTAAATAAATTAATAACTTTTATCAAAAATGTCAAAAAGTGGGAAAAAAAAACAAAAAAAAATTTTGGAAAATTTTCATTTTTTTTTTCAAAAAAACAGTTGTAAATAATTTTTACATTAATGCGATTACTAAATAAATTAATAACTTTTATCAAAAATGTCAAAAAGTGGGTAAAAAACGCAAAAAAAAATTTTGGAAAATTTTAATTTTTTTTTTCAAAAAAACAGTTGTAAATAATTTTTACATTAATGCGATTACTAAATAAATTAATAACTTTTATCAAAAATGTCAAAAAGTGGGTAAAAAACCAAAAAAAAAATTTTGGAAAATTTTCATTTTTTTTTTCAAAAAAACAGTTGTAAATAATTTTTACATTAATGCGATTACTAAATAAATTAATAACTTTTATCAAAAATGTCAAAAAGTGGGTAAAAAACGCAAAAAAAAATTTTGGAAAATTTTCATTTTTTTTTTCAAAAAAACAGTTGTAAATAATTTTTACATTAATGCGATTACTAAATAAATTAATAACTTTTATCAAAAAATGTCAAAAAGTGGGTAAAAAACGCAAAAAAAAATTTTGGAAAATTTTCATTTTTTTTTTCAAAAAAACAGTTGTAAATAATTTTTACATTAATGCGATTACTAAATAAATTAATAACTTTTATCAAAAATGTCAAAAAGTGGGTAAAAAACGCAAAAAAAAATTTTGGAAAATTTTCATTTTTTTTTTTCAAAAAAACAGTTGTAAATAATTTTTACATTAATGCGATTACTAAATAAATTAATAACTTTTATCAAAAATGTCAAAAAGTGGGTAAAAAACGCAAAAAAAAATTTTGCAAAATTTTCATTTTTTTTTTCAAAAAAACAGTTGTAAATAATTTTTACATTAAAGCGATTACTAAATAAATTAATAACTTTTATCAAAAATGTCAAAAAGTGGGAAAAAAAAACAAAAAAAAATTTTGGAAAATTTTCATTTTTTTTTTCAAAAAAACAGTTGTAAATAATTTTTACATTAATGCGATTACTAAATAAATTAATAACTTTTATCAAAAATGTCAAAAAGTGGGTAAAAAACGCAAAAAAAAATTTTGGAAAATTTTAATTTTTTTTTTCAAAAAAACAGTTGTAAATAATTTTTACATTAATGCGATTACTAAATAAATTAATAACTTTTATCAAAAATGTCAAAAAGTGGGTAAAAAACGCAAAAAAAAATTTTGGAAAATTTTCATTTTTTTTTTCAAAAAAACAGTTGTAAATAATTTTTACATTAATGCGATTACTAAATAAATTAATAACTTTTATCAAAAATATCAAAAAGTGGGTAAAAAACGCAAAAAAAAATTTTGGAAAATTTTCATTTTTTTTTTCAAAAAAACAGTTGTAAATAATTTTTACATTAATGCGATTACTAAATAAATTAATAACTTTTATCAAAAATGTCAAAAAGTGGGAAAAAAAAACAAAAAAAAATTTTGGAAAATTTTCATTTTTTTTTTCAAAAAAACAGTTGTAAATAATTTTTACATTAATGCGATTACTAAATAAATTAATAACTTTTATCAAAAATGTCAAAAAGTGGGTAAAAAACGCAAAAAAAAATTTTGGAAAATTTTAATTTTTTTTTTCAAAAAAACAGTTGTAAATAATTTTTACATTAATGCGATTACTAAATAAATTAATAACTTTTATCAAAAATGTCAAAAAGTGGGTAAAAAACCAAAAAAAAAATTTTGGAAAATTTTCATTTTTTTTTTCAAAAAAACAGTTGTAAATAATTTTTACATTAATGCGATTACTAAATAAATTAATAACTTTTATCAAAAATGTCAAAAAGTGGGTAAAAAACGCAAAAAAAAATTTTGGAAAATTTTCATTTTTTTTTTCAAAAAAACAGTTGTAAATAATTTTTACATTAATGCGATTACTAAATAAATTAATAACTTTTATCAAAAAATGTCAAAAAGTGGGTAAAAAACGCAAAAAAAAATTTTGGAAAATTTTCATTTTTTTTTTCAAAAAAACAGTTGTAAATAATTTTTACATTAATGCGATTACTAAATAAATTAATAACTTTTATCAAAAATGTCAAAAAGTGGGTAAAAAACGCAAAAAAAAATTTTGGAAAATTTTCATTTTTTTTTTCAAAAAAACAGTTGTAAATAATTTTTACATTAATGCGATTACTAAATAAATTAATAACTTTTATCAAAAATGTCAAAAAGTGGGTAAAAAACGCAAAAAAAAATTTTGCAAAATTTTCATTTTTTTTTTCAAAAAAACAGTTGTAAATAATTTTTACATTAAAGCGATTACTAAATAAATTAATAACTTTTATCAAAAATGTCAAAAAGTGGGAAAAAAAAACCAAAAAAAATTTTGGAAAATTTTCATTTTTTTTTTCAAAAAAACAGTTGTAAATAATTTTTACATTAATGCGATTACTAAATAAATTAATAACTTTTATCAAAAATGTCAAAAAGTGGGTAAAAAACGCAAAAAAAAATTTTGGAAAATTTTAATTTTTTTTTCAAAAAAACAGTTGTAAATAATTTTTACATTAATGCGATTACTAAATAAATTAATAACTTTTATCAAAAATGTCAAAAAGTGGGTAAAAAACGCAAAAAAAAATTTTGGAAAATTTTCATTTTTTTTCAAAAAAAAACAGTTGTAAATAATTTTTACATTAATGCGATTACTAAATAAATTAATAACTTTTATCAAAAATGTCAAAAAGTGGAAAAAAAAAACAAAAAAAAATTTTGGAAAATTTTCATTTTTTTTTTCAAAAAAACAGTTGTAAATAATTTTTACATTAATGCGATTACTAAATAAATTAATAACTTTTATCAAAAATGTCAAAAAGTGGGTAAAAAACGCAAAAAAAAATTTTGGAAAATTTTAATTTTTTTTTTCAAAAAAACAGTTGTAAATAATTTTTACATTAATGCGATTACTAAATAAATTAATAACTTTTATCAAAAATGTCAAAAAGTGGGTAAAAAACGCAAAAAAAAATTTTGGAAAATTTTCATTTTTTTTTTTCAAAAAAACAGTTGTAAATAATTTTTACATTAATGCGATTACTAAATAAATTAATAACTTTTATCAAAAATGTCAAAAAGTGGGAAAAAAAAACAAAAAAAAATTTTGGAAAATTTTCATTTTTTTTTTCAAAAAAACAGTTGTAAATAATTTTTACATTAATGCGATTACTAAATAAATTAATAACTTTTATCAAAAATGTCAAAAAGTGGGTAAAAAACGCAAAAAAAATTTTTGGAAAATTTTCATTTTTTTTTTCAAAAAAACTGTTGTAAATAATTTTTACATTAATGCGATTACTAAATAAATTAATAACTTTTATCAAAAATGTCAAAAAGTGG
This sequence comes from Cheilosia variabilis, assembly GCA_951230905.1. Classification (NCBI taxonomy): domain Eukaryota; kingdom Metazoa; phylum Arthropoda; class Insecta; order Diptera; family Syrphidae; genus Cheilosia; species Cheilosia variabilis. Next base: position 13,761,941 of record OX579676.1, read on the forward strand.
GTAAAAAACGCAAAAAAAAATTTTGGAAAATTTTCATTTTTTTTTTCAAAAAAACAGTTGTAAATAATTTTTACATTAATGCGATTACTAAATAAATTAATAACTTTTATCAAAAATGTCAAAAAGTGGGTAAAAAGCGCAAAAAAAATTTTGGAAAATTTTAATTTTTTTTTTCAAAAAAACAGTTGTAAATAATTTTTACATTAATGCGATTACTAAATAAATTAATAACTTTTATCAAAAATGTCAAAAAGTGGGAAAAAAAAACAAAAAAAAATTTTCGAAAATTTTAATTTTTTTTTTCAAAAAAACAGTTGTAAATAATTTTTACATTAATGCGATTACTAAATAAATTAATAACTTTTATCAAAAATGTCAAAAAGTGGGTAAAAAACCAAAAAAAAAATTTTGGAAAATTTTCATTTTTTTTTTTTCAAAAAAACAGTTGTAAATAATTTTTACATTAATGCGATTACTAAATAAATTAATAACTTTTATCAAAAATGTCAAAAAGTGGGTAAAAAACGCAAAAAAAAATTTTGGAAAATTTTAATTTTTTTTTTCAAAAAAACAGTTGTAAATAATTTTTACATTAATGCGATTACTAAATAAATTAATAACTTTTATCAAAAATGTCAAAAAGTGGGTAAAAAAGGCCAAAAAAAATTTTGGAAAATTTTCATTTTTTTTTTTTCAAAAAAACAGTTGTAAATAATTTTTACATTAATGCGATTACTAAATAAATTAATAACTTTTATCAAAAATGTCAAAAAGTGGGTAAAAAACGCAAAAAAAAATTTTGGAAAATTTTCATTTTTTTTTTCAAAAAAACAGTTGTAAATAATTTTTACATTAATGCGATTACTAAATAAATTAATAACTTTTATCAAAAATGTCAAAAAGTGGGTAAAAAACGCAAAAAAAAATTTTGGAAAATTTTCATTTTTTTTTCAAAAAAACTGTTGTAAATAATTTTTACATTAATGCGATTACTAAATAAATTAATAACTTTTATCAAAAATGTCAAAAAGTGGGTAAAAAACGCAAAAAAAAATTTTGGAAAATTTTCATTTTTTTTTTCAAAAAAACAGTTATAAATAATTTTTACATTAATGCGATTACTAAATAAATTAATAACTTTTATCAAAAATGTCAAAAAGTGGGTAAAAAACGCAAAAAAAAATTTTGGAAAATTTTCATTTTTTTTTTTTTCAAAAAAACAGTTGTAAATAATTTTTACATTAATGCGATTACTAAATAAATTAATAACTTTTATCAAAAATGTCAAAAAGTGGGTAAAAAACGCAAAAAAGATTTTGGAAAATTTTAATTTTTTTTTTCAAAAAAACAGTTGTAAATAATTTTTACATTAATGCGATTACTAAATAAATTAATAACTTTTATCAAAAATGTCAAAAAGTGGGTAAAAAACCAAAAAAAAAATTTTGGAAAATTTTCATTTTTTTTTTCAAAAAAACAGTTGTAAATAATTTTTACATTAATGCGATTACTAAATAAATTAATAACTTTTATCAAAAATGTCAAAAAGTGGGTAAAAAACGCAAAAAAAAATTTTGGAAAATTTTCATTTTTTTTTCAAAAAAATAGTTGTAAATAATTTTTACATTAATGCGATTACTAAATAAATTAATAACTTTTATCAAAAATGTCAAAAAGTGGGTAAAAAAGGCCAAAAAAATTTTTGGAAAATTTTCATTTTTTTTTTCAAAAAAACAGTTGTAAATAATTTTTACATTAATGCGATTACTAAATAAATTAATAACTTTTATCAAAAATGTCAAAAAGTGGGTAAAAAACGCAAAAAAAAATTTTGCAAAATTTTCATTTTTTTTTTCAAAAAAACAGTTGTAAATAATTTTTACATTAAAGCGATTACTAAATAAATTAATAACTTTTATCAAAAATGTCAAAAAGTGGGAAAAAAAAACAAAAAAAAATTTTGGAAAATTTTCATTTTTTTTTTTTTCAAAAAAACAGTTGTAAATAATTTTTACATTAATGCGATTACTAAATAAATTAATAACTTTTATCAAAAATGTCAAAAAGTGGGTAAAAAACGCAAAAAAAAATTTTGGAAAATTTTAATTTTTTTTTCAAAAAAACAGTTGTAAATAATTTTTACATTAATGCGATTACTAAATAAATTAATAACTTTTATCAAAAATGTCAAAAAGTGGGTAAAAAACGCAAAAAAAAATTTTGGAAAATTTTCATTTTTTTTCAAAAAAAAACAGTTGTAAATAATTTTTACATTAATGCGATTACTAAATAAATTAATAACTTTTATCAAAAATGTCAAAAAGTGGAAAAAAAAAACAAAAAAAAATTTTGGAAAATTTTCATTTTTTTTTTCAAAAAAACAGTTGTAAATAATTTTTACATTAATGCGATTACTAAATAAATTAATAACTTTTATCAAAAATGTCAAAAAGTGGGTAAAAAACGCAAAAAAAAATTTTGGAAAATTTTAATTTTTTTTTTCAAAAAAACAGTTGTAAATAATTTTTACATTAATGCGATTACTAAATAAATTAATAACTTTTATCAAAAATGTCAAAAAGTGGGTAAAAAACGCAAAAAAAAATTTTGGAAAATTTTCATTTTTTTTTTTCAAAAAAACAGTTGTAAATAATTTTTACATTAATGCGATTACTAAATAAATTAATAACTTTTATCAAAAATGTCAAAAAGTGGGAAAAAAAAACAAAAAAAAATTTTGGAAAATTTTCATTTTTTTTTCAAAAAAACAGTTGTAAATAATTTTTACATTAATGCGATTACTAAATAAATTAATAACTTTTATCAAAAATGTCAAAAAGTGGGTAAAAAACGCAAAAAAAATTTTTGGAAAATTTTAATTTTTTTTTTCAAAAAAACAGTTGTAAATAATTTTTACATTAATGCGATTACTAAATAAATTAATAACTTTTATCAAAAATGTCAAAAAGTGGGTAAAAAACGCCAAAAAAAAATTTTGGAAAATTTTCATTTTTTTTTTCAAAAAAACAGTTGTAAATAATTTTTACATTAATGCGATTACTAAATAAATTAATAACTTTTATCAAAAATGTCAAAAAGTGGGTAAAAAAGGCCAAAAAATTTTTTGGAAAATTTTCATATTTTTTTTCAAAAAAACAGTTGTAAATAATTTTTACATTAATGCGATTACTAAATAAATTAATAACTTTTATCAAAAATGTCAAAAAGTGGGTAAAAAACGCAAAAAAAAATTTTGCAAAATTTTCATTTTTTTTTTTCAAAAAAACAGTTGTAAATAATTTTTACATTAATGCGATTACTAAATAAATTAATAACTTTTATCAAAAATGTCAAAAAGTGGGAAAAAAAAACAAAAAAAAATTTTGGAAAATTTTCATTTTTTTTTTCAAAAAAACAGTTGTAAATAATTTTTACATTAATGCGATTACTAAATAAATTAATAACTTTTATCAAAAATGTCAAAAAGTGGGTAAAAAACGCAAAAAAAAATTTTGGAAAATTTTAATTTTTTTTTTCAAAAAAACAGTTGTAAATAATTTTTACATTAATGCGATTACTAAATAAATTAATAACTTTTATCAAAAATGTCAAAAAGTGGGTAAAAAACGCAAAAAAAAATTTTGGAAAATTTTCATTTTTTTTTTCAAAAAAACAGTTGTAAATAATTTTTACATTAATGCGATTACTAAATAAATTAATAACTTTTATCAAAAATATCAAAAAGTGGGTAAAAAACGCAAAAAAAAATTTTGGAAAATTTTCATTTTTTTTTTCAAAAAAACAGTTGTAAATAATTTTTACATTAATGCGATTACTAAATAAATTAATAACTTTTATCAAAAATGTCAAAAAGTGGGAAAAAAAAACAAAAAAAAATTTTGGAAAATTTTCATTTTTTTTTTCAAAAAAACAGTTGTAAATAATTTTTACATTAATGCGATTACTAAATAAATTAATAACTTTTATCAAAAATGTCAAAAAGTGGGTAAAAAACGCAAAAAAAAATTTTGGAAAATTTTAATTTTTTTTTTCAAAAAAACAGTTGTAAATAATTTTTACATTAATGCGATTACTAAATAAATTAATAACTTTTATCAAAAATGTCAAAAAGTGGGTAAAAAACCAAAAAAAAAATTTTGGAAAATTTTCATTTTTTTTTTTCAAAAAAACAGTTGTAAATAATTTTTACATTAATGCGATTACTAAATAAATTAATAACTTTTATCAAAAATGTCAAAAAGTGGGTAAAAAACGCAAAAAAAAATTTTGGAAAATTTTCATTTTTTTTTTCAAAAAAACAGTTGTAAATAATTTTTACATTAATGCGATTACTAAATAAATTAATAACTTTTATCAAAAAATGTCAAAAAGTGGGTAAAAAACGCAAAAAAAAATTTTGGAAAATTTTCATTTTTTTTTTCAAAAAAACAGTTGTAAATAATTTTTACATTAATGCGATTACTAAATAAATTAATAACTTTTATCAAAAATGTCAAAAAGTGGGTAAAAAACGCAAAAAAAAATTTTGGAAAATTTTCATTTTTTTTTTTCAAAAAAACAGTTGTAAATAATTTTTACATTAATGCGATTACTAAATAAATTAATAACTTTTATCAAAAATGTCAAAAAGTGGGTAAAAAGCGCAAAAAAAAATTTTGGAAAATTTTCATTTTTTTTTTCAAAAAAACAGTTGTAAATAATTTTTACATTAATGCGATTACTAAATAAATTAATAACTTTTATCAAAAATGTCAAAAAGTGGGTAAAAAACCAAAAAAAAAATTTTGGAAAATTTTCATTTTTTTTTTCAAAAAAACAGTTGTAAATAATTTTTACATTAATGCGATTACTAAATAAATTAATAACTTTTATCAAAAATGTCAAAAAGTGGGTAAAAAACGCAAAAAAAAATTTTGGAAAATTTTCATTTTTTTTTTCAAAAAAACAGTTGTAAATAATTTTTACATTAATGCGATTACTAAATAAATTAATAACTTTTATCAAAAATGTCAAAAAGTGGGTAAAAAACGCACAAAAAATTTTGGAAAATTTTAATTTTTTTTTTCAAAAAAACAGTTGTAAATAATTTTTACATTAATGCGATTACTAAATAAATTAATAACTTTTATCAAAAATGTCAAAAAGTGGGTAAAAAACGCAAAAAAAAATTTTGGAAAATTTTCATTTTTTTTTCAAAAAAACAGTTGTAAATAATTTTTACATTAATGCGATTACTAAATAAATTAATAACTTTTATCAAAAATATCAAAAAGTGGGTAAAAAACGCAAAAAAAAATTTTGGAAAATTTTCATTTTTTTTTTCAAAAAAACAGTTGTAAATAATTTTTACATTAATGCGATTACTAAATAAATTAATAACTTTTATCAAAAATGTCAAAAAGTGGGAAAAAAAAACAAAAAAAAATTTTGGAAAATTTTCATTTTTTTTTTCAAAAAAACAGTTGTAAATAATTTTTACATTAATGCGATTACTAAATAAATTAATAACTTTTATCAAAAATGTCAAAAAGTGGGTAAAAAACGCAAAAAAAAATTTTGGAAAATTTTAATTTTTTTTTTCAAAAAAACAGTTGTAAATAATTTTTACATTAATGCGATTACTAAATAAATTAATAACTTTTATCAAAAATGTCAAAAAGTGGGTAAAAAACCAAAAAAAAAATTTTGGAAAATTTTCATTTTTTTTTTTCAAAAAAACAGTTGTAAATAATTTTTACATTAATGCGATTACTAAATAAATTAATAACTTTTATCAAAAATGTCAAAAAGTGGGTAAAAAACGCAAAAAAATTTTGGAAAATTTTCATTTTTTTTTTCAAAAAAACAGTTGTAAATAATTTTTACATTAATGCGATTACTAAATAAATTAATAACTTTTATCAAAAAATGTCAAAAAGTGGGTAAAAAACGCAAAAAAAAATTTTGGAAAATTTTCATTTTTTTTTTCAAAAAAACAGTTGTAAATAATTTTTACATTAATGCGATTACTAAATAAATTAATAACTTTTATCAAAAATGTCAAAAAGTGGGTAAAAAACGCAAAAAAAAATTTTGGAAAATTTTCATTTTTTTTTTTTCAAAAAAACAGTTGTAAATAATTTTTACATTAATGCGATTACTAAATAAATTAATAACTTTTATCAAAAATGTCAAAAAGTGGGTAAAAAGCGCAAAAAAAAATTTTGGAAAATTTTAATTTTTTTTTTCAAAAAAACAGTTGTAAATAATTTTTACATTAATGCGATTACTAAATAAATTAATAACTTTTATCAAAAATGTCAAAAAGTGGGTAAAAAACCAAAAAAAAAATTTTGGAAAATTTTCATTTTTTTTTTCAAAAAAACAGTTGTAAATAATTTTTACATTAATGCGATTACTAAATAAATTAATAACTTTTATCAAAAATGTCAAAAAGTGGGTAAAAAACGCAAAAAAAAATTTTGGAAAATTTTCATTTTTTTTTTCAAAAAAACAGTTGTAAATAATTTTTACATTAATGCGATTACTAAATAAATTAATAACTTTTATCAAAAATGTCAAAAAGTGGGTAAAAAAGGCCAACAAATTTTTTGGAAAATTTTCATATTTTTTTTCAAAAAAACAGTTGTAAATAATTTTTATATTAATGCGATTACTAAATAAATTAATAACTTTTATCAAAAATGTCAAAAAGTGGGTAAAAAACGCAAAAAAAAATTTTGGAAAATTTTAATTTTTTTTTTTTCAAAAAAACAGTTGTAAATAATTTTTACATTAATGCGATTACTAAATAAATTAATAACTTTTATCAAAAATGTCAAAAAGTGGGAAAAAAAAACAAAAAAAAATTTTGGAAAATTTTCATTTTTTTTTTCAAAAAAACAGTTGTAAATAATTTTTACATTAATGCGATTACTAAATAAATTAATAACTTTTATCAAAAATGTCAAAAAGTGGGTAAAAAACGCAAAAAAAAAATTTTGGAAAATTTTAATTTCTTTTTTCAAAAAAACAGTTGTAAATAATTTTTACATTAATGCGATTACTAAATAAATTAATAACTTTTATCAAAAATGTCAAAAAGTGGGTAAAAAACGCAAAAAAAAATTTTGGAAAATTTTCGTTTTTTTTTTCAAAAAAACAGTTGTAAATAATTTTTACATTAATGCGATTACTAAATAAATTAATAACTTTTATCAAAAATATCAAAAAGTGGGTAAAAAACGCAAAAAAAAATTTTGGAAAATTTTCATTTTTTTTTTCAAAAAAACAGTTGTAAATAATTTTTACATTAATGCGATTACTAAATAAATTAATAACTTTTATCAAAAATGTCAAAAAGTGGGAAAAAAAAACAAAAAAAAATTTTGGAAAATTTTCATTTTTTTTTTCAAAAAAACAGTTGTAAATAATTTTTACATTAATGCGATTACTAAATAAATTAATAACTTTTATCAAAAATGTCAAAAAGTGGGTTAAAAACGCAAAAAAAAATTTTGGAAAATTTTCATTTTTTTTTCAAAAAAACTGTTGTAAATAATTTTTACATTAATGCGATTACTAAATAAATTAATAACTTTTATCAAAAATGTCAAAAAGTGGGTAAAAAACGCAAAAAAAAATTTTGGAAAATTTTAATTTTTTTTTTCAAAAAAACAGTTGTAAATAATTTTTACATTAATGCGATTACTAAATAAATTAATAACTTTTATCAAAAATGTCAAAAAGTGGGTAAAAAAGGCCAAAAAAATTTTTGGAAAATTTTCATTTTTTTTTTCAAAAAAACAGTTGTAAATAATTTTTACATTAATGCGATTACTAAATAAATTAATAACTTTTATCAAAAATGTCAAAAAGTGGGTAAAAAACGCAAAAAAAAATTTTGGAAAATTTTCATTTTTTTTTTCAAAAAAACAGTTGTAAATAATTTTTACATTAATGCGATTACTAAATAAATTAATAACTTTTATCAAAAATGTCAAAAAGTGGGTAAAAAACGCAAAAAAAAATTTTGGAAAATTTTCATTTTTTTTTTCAAAAAAACAGTTGTAAATAATTTTTACATTAATGCGATTACTAAATAAATTAATAACTTTTATCAAAAATGTCAAAAAGTGGGTAAAAAACGCAAAAAAAAATTTTGGAAAATTTTCACTGTTGTAAATAATTTTTACATTAATGCGATTACTAAATAAATTAATAACTTTTATCAAAAATGTCAAAAAGTGGGTAAAAAACGCAAAAAAAAATTTTGGAAAATTTTCATTTTTTTTTTCAAAAAAACAGTTGTAAATAATTTTTACATTAATGCGATTACTAAATAAATTAATAACTTTTATCAAAAATGTCAAAAAGTGGGTAAAAAACGCAAAAAAAAATTTTGGAAAATTTTAATTTTTTTTTTCAAAAAAACAGTTGTAAATAATTTTTACATTAATGCGATTACTAAATAAATTAATAACTTTTATCAAAAATGTCAAAAAGTTGGTAAAAAACCAAAAAAAAAATTTTGGAAAATTTTCATTTTTTTTTTCAAAAAAACAGTTGTAAATAATTTTTACATTAATGCGATTACTAAATAAATTAATAACTTTTATCAAAAATGTCAAAAAGTGGGTAAAAAACGCAAAAAAAAATTTTGGAAAATTTTCATTTTTTTTTTTTCAAAAAAACAGTTGTAAATAATTTTTACATTAATGCGATTACTAAATAAATTAATAACTTTTATCAAAAATGTCAAAAAGTGGGTAAAAAAGGCCAAAAAAATTTTTGGAAAATTTTCATTTTTTTTTTTCAAAAAAACAGTTGTAAATAATTTTTACATTAATGCGATTACTAAATAAATTAATAACTTTTATCAAAAATGTCAAAAAGTGGGTAAAAAACGCAAAAAAAAATTTTGGAAAATTTTCATTTTTTTTTTTCAAAAAAACAGTTGTAAATAATTTTTACATTAAAGCGATTACTAAATAAATTAATAACTTTTATCAAAAATGTCAAAAAGTGGGAAAAAAAACAAAAAAAAATTTTGGAAAATTTTCATTTTTTTTTTCAAAAAAACAGTTGTAAATAATTTTTACATTAATGCGATTACTAAATAAATTAATAACTTTTATCAAAAATGTCAAAAAGTGGGTAAAAAACGCAAAAAAAAATTTTGGAAAATTTAAATTTTTTTTTTCAAAAAAACAGTTGTAAATAATTTTTACATTAATGCGATTACTAAATAAATTAATAACTTTTATCAAAAATGTCAAAAAGTGGGTAAAAAACGCAAAAAAAATTTTTGGAAAATTTTCATTTTTTTTTTCAAAAAAACTGTTGTAAATAATTTTTACATTAATGCGATTACTAAATAAATTAATAACTTTTATCAAAAATGTCAAAAAGTGGGAAAAAAACGCAAAAAAAAATTTTGGAAAATTTTAATTTTTTTTTTCAAAAAAACAGTTGTAAATAATTTTTACATTAATGCGATTACTAAATAAATTAATAACTTTTATCAAAAATGTCAAAAAGTGGGTAAAAAACGCAAAAAAAAATTTTGGAAAATTTTCATTTTTTTTTTTTCAAAAAAACAGTTGTAAATAATTTTTACATTAATGCGATTACTAAATAAATTAATAACTTTTATCAAAAATGTCAAAAAGTGGGTAAAAAGCGCAAAAAAAAATTTTGGAAAATTTTAATTTTTTTTTTCAAAAAAACAGTTGTAAATAATTTTTACATTAATGCGATTACTAAATAAATTAATAACTTTTATCAAAAATGTCAAAAAGTGGGTAAAAAACCAAAAAAAAAATTTTGGAAAATTTTCATTTTTTTTTTTTCAAAAAAACAGTTGTAAATAATTTTTACATTAATGCGATTACTAAATAAATTAATAACTTTTATCAAAAATGTCAAAAAGTGGGTAAAAAACGCAAAAAAAAAATTTTGGAAATTTTCATTTTTTTTTTCAAAAAAACAGTTGTAAATAATTTTTACATTAATGCGATTACTAAATAAATTAATAACTTTTATCAAAAATGTCAAAAAGTGGGAAAAAAAAACAAAAAAAAATTTTGGAAAATTTTCATTTTTTTTTTCAAAAAAACTGTTGTAAATAATTTTTACATTAATGCGATTACTAAATAAATTAATAACTTTTATCAAAAATGTCAAAAAGTGGGTAAAAAACGCAAAAAAAAATTTTGGAAAATTTTCATTTTTTTTTTCAAAAAAACAGTTGTAAATAATTTTTACATTAATGCGATTACTAAATAAATTAATAACTTTTATCAAAAATGTCAAAAAGTGGGAAAAAAAAACAAAAAAAAATTTTGGAAAATTTTCATTTTTTTTTTTTCAAAAAAACTGTTGTAAATAATTTTTACATTAATGCGATTACTAAATAAATTAATAACTTTTATCAAAAATGTCAAAAAGTGGGTAAAAAACGCAAAAAAAAATTTTCCAAAATTTTCATTTTTTTTTTCAAAAAAACTGTTGTAAATAATTTTTACATTAATGCGATTACTAAATAAATTAATAACTTTTATCAAAAATGTCAAAAAGTGGGTAAAAAACGCAAAAAAAAATTTTGGAAAATTTTCATTTTTTTTTTTCAAAAAAACAGTTGTAAATAATTTTTACATTAATGCGATTACTAAATAAATTAATAACTTTTATCAAAAATGTCAAAAAGTGGGTAAAAAACGCAAAAAAAAATTTTGGAAAATTTTCATTTTTTTTTTCAAAAAAACAGTTGTAAATAATTTTTACATTAATGCGATTACTAAATAAATTAATAACTTTTATCAAAAATGTCAAAAAGTGGGTAAAAAACGCAAAAAAAAATTTTGGAAAATTTTCATTTTTTTTTTTTTCAAAAAAACAGTTGTAAATAATTTTTACATTAATGCGATTACTAAATAAATTAATAACTTTTATCAAAAATGTCAAAAAGTGGGTAAAAAAGGCCAAAAAATTTTTTGGAAAATTTTCATTTTTTTTTTCAAAAAAACTGTTGTAAATAATTTTTACATTAATGCGATTACTAAATAAATTAATAACTTTTATCAAAAATGTCAAAAAGTGGGAAAAAAACGCAAAAAAAAATTTTGGAAAATTTTAATTTTTTTTTTCAAAAAAACAGTTGTAAATAATTTTTACATTAATGCGATTACTAAATAAATTAATAACTTTTATCAAAAATGTCAAAAAGTGGGTAAAAAACGCAAAAAAAATTTTTGGAAAATTTTCATTTTTTTTTTCAAAAAAACTGTTGTAAATAATTTTTACATTAATGCGATTACTAAATAAATTAATAACTTTTATCAAAAATGTCAAAAAGTGGGTAAAAAACGCAAAAAAAAATTTTGGAAAATTTAAATTTTTTTTTCAAAAAAACAGTTGTAAATAATTTTTACATTAATGCGATTACTAAATAAATTAATAACTTTTATCAAAAATGTCAAAAAGTGGGTAAAAAACGCAAAAAAAAAATTTGGAAAATTTTCATTTTTTTTTTTTCAAAAAAACAGTTGTAAATAATTTTTACATTAATGCGATTACTAAATAAATTAATAACTTTTATCAAAAATGTCAAAAAGTGGGTAAAAAGCGCAAAAAAAAATTTTGGAAAATTTTAATTTTTTTTTTCAAAAAAACAGTTGTAAATAATTTTTACATTAATGCGATTACTAAATAAATTAATAACTTTTATCAAAAATGTCAAAAAGTGGGTAAAAAACCAAAAAAAAAATTTTGGAAAATTTTCTTTTTTTTTTTTCAAAAAAACACTTGTAAATAATTTTTACATTAATGCGATTACTAAATAAATTAATAAGTTTTATCAAAAATGTCAAAAAGTGGGTAAAAAACGCAAAAAAAAATTTTGGAAATTTTCATTTTTTTTTTCAAAAAAACAGTTGTAAATAATTTTTACATTAATGCGATTACTAAATAAATTAATAACTTTTATCAAAAATGTCAAAAAGTGGGTAAAAAACGCAAAAAAAAATTTTGGAAAATTTTCATTTTTTTTTTTTCAAAAAAACAGTTGTAAATAATTTTTACATTAATGCGATTACTAAATAAATTAATAACTTTTATCAAAAATGTCAAAAAGTGGGTAAAAAACGCAAAAAAAAATTTTGGAAAATTTTCGTTTTTTTTTTTCAAAAAAACAGTTGTAAATAATTTTTACATTAATGCGATTACTAAATAAATTAATAACTTTTATCAAAAATATCAAAAAGTGGGTAAAAAACGCAAAAAAAAATTTTGGAAAATTTTCATTTTTTTTTTCAAAAAAACAGTTGTAAATAATTTTTACATTAATGCGATTACTAAATAAATTAATAACTTTTATCAAAAATGTCAAAAAGTGGGAAAAAAAAACAAAAAAAAATTTTGGAAAATTTTCATTTTTTTTTTCAAAAAAACAGTTGTAAATAATTTTTACATTAATGCGATTACTAAATAAATTAATAACTTTTATCAAAAATGTCAAAAAGTGGGTAAAAAACGCAAAAAAAAATTTTGGAAAATTTTCATTTTTTTTTCAAAAAAACTGTTGTAAATAATTTTTACATTAATGCGATTACTAAATAAATTAATAACTTTTATCAAAAATGTCAAAAAGTGGGTAAAAAACGCAAAAAAAAATTTTGCAAAATTTTAATTTTTTTTTTCAAAAAAACAGTTGTAAATAATTTTTACATTAATGCGATTACTAAATAAATTAATAACTTTTATCAAAAATGTCAAAAAGTGGGTAAAAAACGCAAAAAAAAATTTTGGAAAATTTTCATTTTTTTTTTCAAAAAAACAGTTGTAAATAATTTTTACATTAATGCGATTACTAAATAAATTAATAACTTTTATCAAAAATGTCAAAAAGTGGGTAAAAAACGCAAAAAAAAATTTTGGAAAATTTTCACTGTTGTAAATAATTTTTACATTAATGCGATTACTAAATAAATTAATAACTTTTATCAAAAATGTCAAAAAGTGGGTAAAAAACGCAAAAAAAAATTTTGGAAAATTTTCATTTTTTTTTTTCAAAAAAACAGTTGTAAATAATTTTTACATTAATGCGATTACTAAATAAATTAATAACTTTTATCAAAAATGTCAAAAAGTGGGTAAAAAACGCAAAAAAAAATTTTGGAAAATTTTAATTTTTTTTTTCAAAAAAACAGTTGTAAATAATTTTTACATTAATGCGATTACTAAATAAATTAATAACTTTTATCAAAAATGTCAAAAAGTTGGTAAAAAACCAAAAAAAAAATTTTGGAAAATTTTCATTTTTTTTTTCAAAAAAACAGTTGTAAATAATTTTTACATTAATGCGATTACTAAATAAATTAATAACTTTTATCAAAAATGTCAAAAAGTGGGTAAAAAACGCAAAAAAAAATTTTGGAAAATTTTCATTTTTTTTTTTCAAAAAAACAGTTGTAAATAATTTTTACATTAATGCGATTACTAAATAAATTAATAACTTTTATCAAAAATGTCAAAAAGTGGGTAAAAAAGGCCAAAAAAATTTTTGGAAAATTTTCATTTTTTTTTTTCAAAAAAACAGTTGTAAATAATTTTTACATTAATGCGATTACTAAATAAATTAATAACTTTTATCAAAAATGTCAAAAAGTGGGTAAAAAACGCAAAAAAAAATTTTGGAAAATTTTCATTTTTTTTTTTCAAAAAAACAGTTGTAAATAATTTTTACATTAAAGCGATTACTAAATAAATTAATAACTTTTATCAAAAATGTCAAAAAGTGGGAAAAAAAAACAAAAAAAAATTTTGGAAAATTTTCATTTTTTTTTTCAAAAAAACAGTTGTAAATAATTTTTACATTAATGCGATTACTAAATAAATTAATAACTTTTATCAAAAATGTCAAAAAGTGGGTAAAAAACGCAAAAAAAAATTTTGGAAAATTTTCATTTTTTTTTTCAAAAAAACAGTTGTAAATAATTTTTACATTAATGCGATTACTAAATAAATTAATAACTTTTATCAAAAATGTCAAAAAGTGGGAAAAAAACGCAAAAAAAAATTTTGGAAAATTTTAATTTTTTTTTTCAAAAAAACAGTTGTAAATAATTTTTACATTAATGCGATTACTAAATAAATTAATAACTTTTATCAAAAATGTCAAAAAGTGGGTAAAAAACGCAAAAAAAATTTTTGGAAAATTTTCATTTTTTTTTTCAAAAAAACTGTTGTAAATAATTTTTACATTAATGCGATTACTAAATAAATTAATAACTTTTATCAAAAATGTCAAAAAGTGGGTAAAAAACGCAAAAAAAAATTTTGGAAAATTTTAATTTTTTTTTCAAAAAAACAGTTGTAAATAATTTTTACATTAATGCGATTACTAAATAAATTAATAACTTTTATCAAAAATGTCAAAAAGTGGGTAAAAAACGCAAAAAAAAATTTTGGAAAATTTTCATTTTTTTTTTTTCAAAAAAACAGTTGTAAATAATTTTTACATTAATGCGATTACTAAATAAATTAATAACTTTTATCAAAAATGTCAAAAAGTGGGTAAAAAGCGCAAAAAAAAATTTTGGAAAATTTTAATTTTTTTTTTCAAAAAAACAGTTGTAAATAATTTTTACATTAATGCGATTACTAAATAAATTAATAACTTTTATCAAAAATGTCAAAAAGTGGGTAAAAAACCAAAAAAAAAATTTTGGAAAATTTTCTTTTTTTTTTTTCAAAAAAACACTTGTAAATAATTTTTACATTAATGCGATTACTAAATAAATTAATAAGTTTTATCAAAAATGTCAAAAAGTGGGTAAAAAACGCAAAAAAAAATTTTGGAAATTTTCATTTTTTTTTTCAAAAAAACAGTTGTAAATAATTTTTACATTAATGCGATTACTAAATAAATTAATAACTTTTATCAAAAATGTCAAAAAGTGGGTAAAAAACGCAAAAAAAAATTTTGGAAAATTTTCATTTTTTTTTTTTCAAAAAAACAGTTGTAAATAATTTTTACATTAATGCGATTACTAAATAAATTAATAACTTTTATCAAAAATGTCAAAAAGTGGGAAAAAAAAACAAAAAAAAATTTTGGAAAATTTTCATTTTTTTTTTCAAAAAAACTGTTGTAAATAATTTTTACATTAATGCGATTACTAAATAAATTAATAACTTTTATCAAAAATGTCAAAAAGTGGGTAAAAAACGCAAAAAAAAATTTTCGAAAATTTTCATTTTTTTTTTCAAAAAAACTGTTGTAAATAATTTTTACATTAATGCGATTACTAAATAAATTAATAACTTTTATCAAAAATGTCAAAAAGTGGGTAAAAAACGCAAAAAAAAATTTTGGAAAATTTTAATTTTTTTTTTTTCAAAAAAACAGTTGTAAATAATTTTTACATTAATGCGATTACTAAATAAATTAATAACTTTTATCAAAAATGTCAAAAAGTGGGTAAAAAACGCAAAAAAAAATTTTGGAAAATTTTCATTTTTTTTTTCAAAAAAACAGTTGTAAATAATTTTTACATTAATGCGATTACTAAATAAATTAATAACTTTTATCAAAAATGTCAAAAAGTGGGTAAAAAACGCAAAAAAAAATTTTGCAAAATTTTCATTTTTTTTTTTTCAAAAAAACAGTTGTAAATAATTTTTACATTAATGCGATTACTAAATAAATTAATAACTTTTATCAAAAATGTCAAAAAGTGGGTAAAAAAGGCCAAACAATTTTTTGCAAAATTTTCATTTTTTTTTTCAAAAAAACTGTTGTAAATAATTTTTACATTAATGCGATTACTAAATAAATTAATAACTTTTATCAAAAATGTCAAAAAGTGGGAAAAAAACGCAAAAAAAAATTTTGGAAAATTTTAATTTTTTTTTTCAAAAAAACAGTTGTAAATAATTTTTACATTAATGCGATTACTAAATAAATTAATAACTTTTATCAAAAATGTCAAAAAGTGGGTAAAAAACGCAAAAAAAGTTTTTGGAAAATTTTCATTTTTTTTTTCAAAAAAACTGTTGTAAATAATTTTTACATTAATGCGATTACTAAATAAATTAATAACTTTTATCAAAAATGTCAAAAAGTGGGTAAAAAACGCAAAAAAAAATTTTGGAAAATTTAAATTTTTTTTTCAAAAAAACAGTTGTAAATAATTTTTACATTAATGCGATTACTAAATAAATTAATAACTTTTATCAAAAATGTCAAAAAGTGGGTAAAAAACGCAAAAAAAAATTTTGGAAAATTTTCATTTTTTTTTTTTCAAAAAAACAGTTGTAAATAATTTTTACATTAATGCGATTACTAAATAAATTAATAACTTTTATCAAAAATGTCAAAAAGTGGGTAAAAAGCGCAAAAAAAAATTTTGGAAAATTTTAATTTTTTTTTTCAAAAAAACAGTTGTAAATAATTTTTACATTAATGCGATTACTAAATAAATTAATAACTTTTATCAAAAATGTCAAAAAGTGGGTAAAAAACCAAAAAAAAAATTTTGGAAAATTTTCTTTTTTTTTTTTCAAAAAAACACTTGTAAATAATTTTTACATTAATGCGATTACTAAATAAATTAATAACTTTTATCAAAAATGTCAAAAAGTGGGTAAAAAACGCAAAAAAAAATTTTGGAAATTTTCATTTTTTTTTTCAAAAAAACAGTCGTAAATAATTTTTACATTAATGCGATTACTAAATAAATTAATAACTTTTATCAAAAATGTCAAAAAGTGGGTAAAAAAGGCCAAAAAATTTTTTGGAAA
Source organism: Cheilosia variabilis (assembly GCA_951230905.1). NCBI lineage: Eukaryota > Metazoa > Arthropoda > Insecta > Diptera > Syrphidae > Cheilosia > Cheilosia variabilis. The sequence goes on from OX579676.1 coordinate 13,778,744, forward strand.
ATTTTCATTTTTTTTTTCCAAAAAACTGTTGTAAATAATTTTTACATTAATGCGATTACTAAATAAATTAATAACTTTTATCAAAAATGTCAAAAAGTGGGTAAAAAACGCAAAAAAAAATTTTGCAAAATTTTAATTTTTTTTTCAAAAAAACAGTTGTAAATAATTTTTACATTAATGCGATTACTAAATAAATTAATAACTTTTATCAAAAATGTCAAAAAGTGGGTAAAAAACGCAAAAAAAAATTTTGGAAAATTTTCATTTTTTTTTTTTCAAAAAAACAGTTGTAAATAATTTTTACATTAATGCGATTACTAAATAAATTAATAACTTTTATCAAAAATGTCAAAAAGTGGGTAAAAAGCGCAAAAAAAAATTTTGGAAAATTTTAATTTTTTTTTTCAAAAAAACAGTTGTAAATAATTTTTACATTAGTGCGATTACTAAATAAATTAATAACTTTAATCAAAAATGTCAAAAAGTGGGTAAAAAACCAAAAAAAAAATTTTGGAAAATTTTCATTTTTTTTTTTCAAAAAAACAGTTGTAAATAATTTTTACATTAATGCGATTACTAAATAAATTAACAACTTTTATCAAAAATGTCAAAAAGTGGGTAAAAAACGCAAAAAAAAATTTTGGAAATTTTCATTTTTTTTTTCAAAAAAACAGTTGTAAATAATTTTTACATTAATGCGATTACTAAATAAATTAATAACTTTTATCAAAAATGTCAAAAAGTGGGTAAAAAAGGCCAAAAAATTTTTTGGAAAATTTTCATATTTTTTTTCAAAAAAACAGTTGTAAATAATTTTTACATTAATGCGATTACTAAATAAATTAATAACTTTTATCAAAAATGTCAAAAAGTGGGTAAAAAACGCAAAAAAAAATTTTGGAAAATTTTCATTTTTTTTTTTCAAAAAAACAGTTGTAAATAATTTTTACATTAATGCGATTACTAAATAAATTAATAACTTTCATCAAAAATGTCAAAAAGTGGGAAAAAAAAACAAAAAAAAATTTTGGAAAATTTTCATTTTTTTTTTCAAAAAAACAGTTGTAAATAATTTTTACATTAATGCGATTACTAAATAAATTAATAACTTTTATCAAAAATGTCAAAAAGTGGGTAAAAAACGCAAAAAAAAATTTTGGAAAATTTTAATTTTTTTTTTCAAAAAAACAGTTGTAAATAATTTTTACATTAATGCGATTACTAAATAAATTAATAACTTTTATCAAAAATGTCAAAAAGTGGGTAAAAAACGCAAAAAAAATTTTTGGAAAATTTTCATTTTTTTTTTCAAAAAAACTGTTGTAAATAATTTTTACATTAATGCGATTACTAAATAAATTAATAACTTTTATCAAAAATGTCAAAAAGTGGGTAAAAAACGCAAAAAAAAATTTTGGAAAATTTTAATTTTTTTTTCAAAAAAACAGTTGTAAATAATTTTTACATTAATGCGATTACTAAATAAATTAATAACTTTTATCAAAAATGTCAAAAAGTGGGTAAAAAACGCAAAAAAAAATTTTGGAAAATTTTCATTTTTTTTTTTTCAAAAAAACAGTTGTAAATAATTTTTACATTAATGCGATTACTAAATAAACTTTTATCAAAAATGTCAAAAAGTGGGTAAAAAGCGCAAAAAAAAATTTTGGAAAATTTTAATTTTTTTTTTCAAAAAAACAGTTGTAAATAATTTTTACATTAATGCGATTACTAAATAAATTAATAACTTTTATCAAAAATGTCAAAAAGTGGGTAAAAAACCAAAAAAAAAATTTTGGAAAATTTTCATTTTTTTTTTTCAAAAAAACAGTTGTAAATAATTTTTACATTAATGCGATTACTAAATAAATTAATAACTTTTATCAAAAATGTCAAAAAGTGGGAAAAAAAAACAAAAAAAAATTTTGGAAAATTTTCATTTTTTTTTTCAAAAAAACAGTTGTAAATAATTTTTACATTAATGCGATTACTAAATAAATTAATAACTTTTATCAAAAATGTCAAAAAGTGGGTAAAAAACCAAAAAAAAAATTTTGGAAAATTTTCATTTTTTTTTTTCAAAAAAACAGTTGTAAATAATTTTTACATTAATGCGATTACTAAATAAATTAATAACTTTTATCAAAAATGTCAAAAAGTGGGAAAAAAAAACAAAAAAAAATTTTGGAAAATTTTCATTTTTTTTTTCAAAAAAACAGTTGTAAATAATTTTTACATTAATGCGATTACTAAATAAATTAATAACTTTTATCAAAAATGTCAAAAAGTGGGTAAAAAACGCAAAAAAAAATTTTGGAAAATTTAAATTTTTTTTTTCAAAAAAACAGTTGTAAATAATTTTTACATTTACATTTACATTACATTTACATGCGATTACTAAATAAATTAATAACTTTTATCAAAAATGTCAAAAAGTGGGTAAAAAACGCAAAAAAAAATTTTGGAAAATTTTCATTTTTTTTTTCAAAAAAACAGTTGTAAATAATTTTTACATTAATGCGATTACTAAATAAATTAATAACTTTTATCAAAAATATCAAAAAGTGGGTAAAAAACGCAAAAAAAAATTTTGGAAAATTTTCATTTTTTTTTTCAAAAAAACAGTTGTAAATAATTTTTACATTAATGCGATTACTAAATAAATTAATAACTTTTATCAAAAATGTCAAAAAGTGGGAAAAAAAAACAAAAAAAAATTTTGGAAAATTTTCATTTTTTTTTTCAAAAAAACAGTTGTAAATAATTTTTACATTAATGCGATTACTAAATAAATTAATAACTTTTATCAAAAATGTCAAAAAGTGGGTAAAAAACGCAAAAAAAAATTTTCGAAAACTTTAATTTTTTTTTTTCAAAAAAACTGTTGTAAATAATTTTTACATTAATGCGATTACTAAATAAATTAATAACTTTTATCAAAAATGTCAAAAAGTGGGTAAAAAACGCAAAAAAAAATTTTGGAAAATTTTAATTTTTTTTTTCAAAAAAACAGTTGTAAATAATTTTTACATTAATGCGATTACTAAATAAATTAATAACTTTTATCAAAAATGTCAAAAAGTGGGTAAAAAACCAAAAAAAAAATTTTGGAAAATTTTCATTTTTTTTTTCAAAAAAACAGTTGTAAATAATTTTTACATTAATGCGATTACTAAATAAATTAATAACTTTTATCAAAAATGTCAATAAGTGGGTAAAAAACGCAAAAAAAAATTTTGGAAAATTTTCATTTTTTTTTTCAAAAAAACAGTTGTAAATAATTTTTACATTAATGCGATTACTAAATAAATTAATAACTTTTATCAAAAATGTCAAAAAGTGGGTAAAAAAGGCCAAAAAAATTTTTGGAAAATTTTCATTTTTTTTTTCAAAAAAACAGTTGTAAATAATTTTTACATTAATGCGATTACTAAATAAATTAATAACTTTTATCAAAAATGTCAAAAAGTGGGTAAAAAACGCAAAAAAAAATTTTGGAAAATTTTCATTTTTTTTTTCAAAAAAACAGTTGAAAATAATTTTTACATTAATGCGATTACTAAATAAATTAATAACTTTTATCAAAAATGTCAAAAAGTGGGTAAAAAACGCAAAAAAAAATTTTGGAAAATTTTCATTTTTTTTTTCAAAAAAACAGTTGTAAATAATTTTTACATTAATGCGATTACTAAATAAATTAATAAGTTTTATCAAAAATGTCAAAAAGTGGGTAAAAAACGCAAAAAAAAATTTTGGAAAATTTTAATTTTTTTTTTTTCAAAAAAACAGTTGTAAATAATTTTTACATTAATGCGATTACTAAATAAATTAATAACTTTTATCAAAAATGTCAAAAAGTGGGTAAAAAGCGCAAAAAAAAATTTTGGAAAATTTTAATTTTTTTTTTCAAAAAAACAGTTGTAAATAATTTTTACATTAATGCGATTACTAAATAAATTAATAACTTTTATCAAAAATGTCAAAAAGTGGGTAAAAAACGCAAAAAAAAATTTTGGAAAATTTTAATTTTTTTTTCAAAAAAACAGTTGTAAATAATTTTTACATTAATGCGATTACTAAATAAATTAATAACTTTTATCAATAATGTCAAAAAGTGGGTAAAAAACGCAAAAAAAAATTTTGGAAAATTTTCGTTTTTTTTTTCAAAAAAACAGTTGTAAATAATTTTTACATTAATGCGATTACTAAATAAATTAATAACTTTTATCAAAAATATCAAAAAGTGGGTAAAAAACGCAAAAAAAAATTTTGGAAAATTTTCATTTTTTTTTTTCAAAAAAACAGTTGTAAATAATTTTTACATTAATGCGATTACTAAATAAATTAATAACTTTTATCAAAAATGTCAAAAAGTGGGAAAAAAAAACAAAAAAAAATTTTGGAAAATTTTCATTTTTTTTTTTCAAAAAAACAGTTGTAAATAATTTTTACATTAATGCGATTACTAAATAAATTAATAACTTTTATCAAAAATGTCAAAAAGTGGGTAAAAAACGCAAAAAAAAATTTTGGAAAATTTTCATTTTTTTTTTCAAAAAAACTGTTGTAAATAATTTTTACATTAATGCGATTACTAAATAAATTAATAACTTTTATCAAAAATGTCAAAAAGTGGGTAAAAAACGCAAAAAAAAATTTTGGAAAATTTTAATTTTTTTTTTCAAAAAAACAGTTGTAAATAATTTTTACATTAATGCGATTACTAAATAAATTAATAACTTTTATCAAAAATGTCAAAAAGTGGGTAAAAAACCAAAAAAAAAATTTTGGAAAATTTTCATTTTTTTTTTTCAAAAAAACAGTTGTAAATAATTTTTACATTAATGCGATTACTAAATAAATTAATAACTTTTATCAAAAATGTCAAAAAGTGGGTAAAAAACGCAAAAAAAAATTTTGGAAAATTTTCATTTTTTTTTTCAAAAAAACAGTTGTAAATAATTTTTACATTAATGCGATTACTAAATAAATTAATAACTTTTATCAAAAATGTCAAAAAGTGGGTAAAAAACGCAAAAAAAAATTTTGGAAAATTTTCATTTTTTTTTTCAAAAAAACAGTTGTAAATAATTTTTACATTAATGCGATTACTAAATAAATTAATAACTTTTATCAAAAATGTCAAAAAGTGGGTAAAAAAGGCCAAAAAAAATTTTGGAAAATTTTCATTTTTTTTTTCAAAAAAACAGTTGTAAATAATTTTTACATTAATGCGATTACTAAATAAATTAATAACTTTTATCAAAAATGTCAAAAAGTGGGTAAAAAACGCAAAAAAAAATTTTGGAAAATTTTCATTTTTTTTTTCAAAAAAACAGTTGTAAATAATTTTTACATCAATGCGATTACTAAATAAATTAATAACTTTTATCAAAAATGTCAAAAAGTGGGAAAAAAAAACAAAAAAAAATTTTGGAAAATTTTCATTTTTTTTTTCAAAAAAACAGTTGTAAATAATTTTTACATTAATGCGATTACTAAATAAATTAATAACTTTTATCAAAAATGTCAAAAAGTGGGTAAAAAACGCAAAAAAAAATTTTGGAAAATTTTCATTTTTTTTTTTCAAAAAAACAGTTGTAAATAATTTTTACATTAATGCGATTACTAAATAAATTAATAACTTTTATCAAAAATGTCAAAAAGTGGGTAAAAAACGCAAAAAAAATTTTTGGAAAATTTTCATTTTTTTTTTCAAAAAAACAGTTGGAAATAATTTTTACATTAATGCGATTACTAAATAAATTAATAACTTTTATCAAAAATGTCAAAAAGTGGGTAAAAAACGCAAAAAAATTTTTTGGAAAATTTTCATTTTTTTTTTTTCAAAAAAACAGTTGTAAATAATTTTTACATTAATGCGATTACTAAATAAATTAATAACTTTTATCAAAAATGTTAAAAAGTGGGTAAAAAACGCAAAAAAAAATTTTGGAAAATTTTAATTTTTTTTTTCAAAAAAACAGTTGTAAATAATTTTTACATTAATGCGATTACTAAATAAATTAATAACTTTTATCAAAAATGTCAAAAAGTGGGTAAAAAACGCAAAAAAAAATTTTGGAAAATTTTCATTTTTTTTCAAAAAAAAACAGTTGTAAATAATTTTTACATTAATGCGATTACTAAATAAATTAATAACTTTTATCAAAAATGTTAAAAAGTGGAAAAAAAAAACAAAAAAAAATTTTGGAAAATTTTCATTTTTTTTTTCAAAAAAACAGTTGTAAATAATTTTTACATTAATGCGATTACTAAATAAATTAATAACTTTTATCAAAAATGTCAAAAAGTGGGTAAAAAACGCAAAAAAAAATTTTGGAAAATTTTAATTTTTTTTTTTTCAAAAAAACAGTTGTAAATAATTTTTACATTAATGCGATTACTAAATAAATTAATAACTTTTATCAAAAATGTCAAAAAGTGGGTAAAAAACGCAAAAAAAAATTTTGGAAAATTTTCATTTTTTTTTTCAAAAAAACAGTTGTAAATAATTTTTACATTAATGCGATTACTAAATAAATTAATAACTTTTGTCAAAAAGTGGGTAAAAAACGCAAAAAAAAGTTTTGGAAAATTTTCATTTTTTTTTTCAAAAAAACAGTTGTAAATAATTTTTACATTAATGCGATTACTAAATAAATTAATAACTTTTATCAAAAATGTCAAAAAGTGGGTAAAAAACGCAAAAAAAAATTTTGGAAAATTTTAATTTTTTTTTTCAAAAAAACTGTTGTAAATAATTTTTACATCAATGCGATTACTAAATAAATTAATAACTTTTATCAAAAATGTCAAAAAGTGGGAAAAAAAAACAAAAAAAAATTTTGGAAAATTTTCATTTTTTTTTTCAAAAAAACAGTTGTAAATAATTTTTACATTAATGCGATTACTAAATAAATTAATAACTTTTATCAAAAATGTCAAAAAGTGGGTAAAAAACGCAAAAAAAAATTTTGGAAAATTTTAATTTTTTTTTTTCAAAAAAACAGTTGTAAATAATTTTTACATTAATGCGATTACTAAATAAATTAATAACTTTTATCAAAAATGTCAAAAAGTGGGTAAAAAACGCAAAAAAAAATTTTGGAAAATTTTCATTTTTTTTTTCAAAAAAACAGTTGTAAATAATTTTTACATTAATGCGATTACTAAATAAATTAATAACTTTTATCAAAAATGTCAAAAAGTGGGTAAAAAACGCAAAAAAAATTTTTGGAAAATTTTCATTTTTTTTTTCAAAAAAACAGTTGGAAATAATTTTTACATTAATGCGATTACTAAATAAATTAATAACTTTTATCAAAAATGTCAAAAAGTGGGTAAAAAACGCAAAAAAAATTTTTGGAAAATTTTCATTTTTTTTTTTTCAAAAAAACAGTTGTAAATAATTTTAACATTAATGCGATTACTAAATAAATTAATAACTTTTATCAAAAATGTCAAAAAGTGGGTAAAAAACGCAAAAAAAAATTTTGGAAAATTTTAATTTTTTTTTTCAAAAAAACAGTTGTAAATAATTTTTACATTAATGCGATTACTAAATAAATTAATAACTTTTATCAAAAATGTCAAAAAGTGGGTAAAAAACGCAAAAAAAAATTTTGGAAAATTTTAATTTTTTTTTCAAAAAAACAGTTGTAAATAATTTTTACATTAATGCGATTACTAAATAAATTAATAACTTTTATCAAAAATGTCAAAAAGTGGGTAAAAAACGCAAAAAAAAATTTTGGAAAATTTTCATTTTTTTTCAAAAAAAAACAGTTGTAAATAATTTTTACATTAATGCGATTACTAAATAAATTAATAACTTTTATCAAAAATGTTAAAAAGTGGAAAAAAAAACAAAAAAAAATTTTGGAAAATTTTCATTTTTTTTTTCAAAAAAACAGTTGTAAATAATTTTTACATTAATGCGATTACTAAATAAATTAATAACTTTTATCAAAAATGTCAAAAAGTGGGTAAAAAACGCAAAAAAAAATTTTGGAAAATTTTAATTTTTTTTTTCAAAAAAACAGTTGTAAATAATTTTTACATTAATGCGATTACTAAATAAATTAATAACTTTTATCAAAAATGTCAAAAAGTGGGTAAAAAACGCAAAAAAAAATTTTGGAAAATTTTCATTTTTTTTTTTCAAAAAAACAGTTGTAAATAATTTTTACATTAATGCGATTACTAAATAAATTAATAACTTTTGTCAAAAAGTGGGTAAAAAACGCAAAAAAAAGTTTTGGAAAATTTTCATTTTTTTTTTCAAAAAAACAGTTGTAAATAATTTTTACATTAATGCGATTACTAAATAAATTAATAACTTTTATCAAAAATGTCAAAAAGTGGGAAAAAAAAACAAAAAAAAATTTTGGAAAATTTTCATTTTTTTTTTTTCAAAAAAACAGTTGTAAATAATTTTTACATTAATGCGATTACTAAATAAATTAATAACTTTTATCAAAAATGTCAAAAAGTGGGTAAAAAACGCAAAAAAAAATTTTGGAAAATTTTCATTTTTTTTTTCAAAAAAACAGTTGTAAATAATTTTTACATTAATGCGATTACTAAATAAATTAATAACTTTTATCAAAAATGTCAAAAAGTGGGTAAAAAACGCAAAAAAAAATTTTGGAAAATTTTCATTTTTTTTTTCAAAAAAACAGTTGTAAATAATTTTTACATCAATGCGATTACTAAATAAATTAATAACTTTTATCAAAAATGTCAAAAAGTGGGAAAAAAAAACAAAAAAAAATTTTGGAAAATTTTCATTTTTTTTTTCAAAAAAACAGTTGTAAATAATTTTTACATTAATGCGATTACTAAATAAATTAATAACTTTTATCAAAAATGTCAAAAAGTGGGTAAAAAACGCAAAAAAAAATTTTGGAAAATTTTAATTTTTTTTTTTCAAAAAAACAGTTGTAAATAATTTTTACATTAATGCGATTACTAAATAAATTAATAACTTTTATCAAAAATGTCAAAAAGTGGGTAAAAAACGCAAAAAAAAATTTTGGAAAATTTTCATTTTTTTTTTCAAAAAAACAGTTGGAAATAATTTTTACATTAATGCGATTACTAAATAAATTAATAACTTTTATCAAAAATGTCAAAAAGTGGGTAAAAAACGCAAAAAAAAATTTTGGAAAATTTTCACTTTTTTTTTTTCAAAAAAACAGTTGTAAATAATTTTTACATTAATGCGATTCTAAATAAATTAATAACTTTTATCAAAAATGTCAAAAAGTGGGTAAAAAACGCAAAAAAAAATTTTGGAAAATTTTAATTTTTTTTTTCAAAAAAACAGTTGTAAATAATTTTTACATTAATGCGATTACTAAATAAATTAATAACTTTTATCAAAAATGTCAAAAAGTGGGTAAAAAACCAAAAAAAAAATTTTCGAAAATTTTCATTTTTTTTTTCAAAAAAACAGTTGTAAATAATTTTTACATTAATGCGATTACTAAATAAATTAATAACTTTTATCAAAAATGTCAAAAAGTGGGTAAAAAACGCAAAAAAAAATTTTGGAAAATTTAAATTTTTTTTTCAAAAAAGCAGTTGTAAATAATTTTTACATTAATGCGATTACTAAATAAATTAATAACTTTTATCAAAAATGTCAAAAAGTGGGTAAAAAACGCAAAAAAAAATTTTGGAAAATTTTCATTTTTTTTCAAAAAAAAACAGTTGTAAATAATTTTTACATTAATGCGATTACTAAATAAATTAATAACTTTTATCAAAAATGTCAAAAAGTGGAAAAAAAAAAACAAAAAAAAATTTTGGAAAATTTTCATTTTTTTTTTCAAAAAAACAGTTGTAAATAATTTTTACATTAATGCGATTACTAAATAAATTAATAACTTTTATCAAAAATGTCAAAAAGTGGGTAAAAAACGCAAAAAAAAATTTTGGAAAATTTTAATTTTTTTTTTCAAAAAAACAGTTGTAAATAATTTTTACATTAATGCGATTACTAAATAAATTAATAACTTTTATCAAAAATGTCAAAAAGTGGGTAAAAAACGCAAAAAAAAATTTTGGAAAATTTTCATTTTTTTTTTCAAAAAAACAGTTGTAAATAATTTTTACATTAATGCGATTACTAAATAAATTAATAACTTTTGTCAAAAAGTGGGTAAAAAACGCAAAAAAAAGTTTTGGAAAATTTTCATTTTTTTTTTCAAAAAAACAGTTGTAAATAATTTTTACATTAATGCGATTACTAAATAAATTAATAACTTTTATCAAAAATGTCAAAAAGTGGGAAAAAAAACAAAAAAAAATTTTGGAAAATTTTCATTTTTTTTTTCAAAAAAACAGTTGTAAATAATTTTTACATTAATGCGATTACTAAATAAATTAATAACTTTTATCAAAAATGTCAAAAAGTGGGTAAAAAACGCAAAAAAAAATTTTGGAAAATTTTCATTTTTTTTTTTCAAAAAAACTGTTGTAAATAATTTTTACATTAATGCGATTACTAAATAAATTAATAACTTTTATCAAAAATGTCAAAAAGTGGGTAAAAAACGCAAAAAAAAATTTTGGAAAATTTTAATTTTTTTTTTCAAAAAAACAGTTGTAAATAATTTTTACATTAATGCGATTACTAAATAAATTAATAACTTTTATCAAAAATGTCAAAAAGTGGGTAAAAAACGCAAAAAAAAATTTTGGAAAATTTTCATTTTTTTTTTTCAAAAAAACAGTTGTAAATAATTTTTACATTAATGCGATTACTAAATAAATTAATAACTTTTATCAAAAATGTCAAAAAGTGGGTAAAAAACGCAAAAAAAAAATTTGGAAAATTTTAATTTTTTTTTTCAAAAAAACAGTTGTAAATAATTTTTACATTAATCCGATTACTAAATAAATTAATAACTTTTATCAAAAATGTCAAAAAGTGGGTAAAAAACCAAAAAAAAAATTTTGGGAAAATTTTCATTTTTTTTTTCAAAAAAACAGTTGTAAATAATTTTTACATTAATGCGATTACTAAATAAATTAATAACTTTTATCAAAAATGTCAAAAAGTGGGTAAAAAACGCAAAAAAAAATTTTGGAAAATTTTCATTTTTTTTTTCAAAAAAACAGTTGTAAATAATTTTTACATTAATGCGATTACTAAATAAATTAATAACTTTTATCAAAAATGTCAAAAAGTGGGTAAAAAACCAAAAAAAAAAATTTTGGAAAATTTTCATTTTTTTTTTCAAAAAAACAGTTGTAAATAATTTTTACATTAATGCGATTACTAAATAAATTAATAACTTTTATCAAAAATGTCAAAAAGTGGGTAAAAAACGCAAAAAAAAATTTTGGAAAATTTTAATTTTTTTTTAAAAAAAACAGTTGTAAATAATTTTTACATTAATGCGATTACTAAATAAATTAATAACTTTTATCAAAAATGTCAAAAAGTGGGTAAAAAACGCAAAAAAAAATTTTGGAAAATTTTCATTTTTTTTCAAAAAAAAACAGTTGTAAATAATTTTTACATTAATGCGATTACTAAATAAATTAATAACTTTTATCAAAAATGTCAAAAAGTGGAAAAAAAAAAACAAAAAAAAATTTTGGAAAATTTTCATTTTTTTTTTCAAAAAAACAGTTGTAAATAATTTTTACATTAATGCGATTACTAAATAAATTAATAACTTTTATCAAAAATGTCAAAAAGTGGGTAAAAAACGCAAAAAAAAAATTTGGAAAATTTTCATTTTTTTTTTCAAAAAAACAGTTGTAAATAATTTTTACATTAATGCGATTACTAAATAAATTAATAACTTTTGTCAAAAAGTGGGTAAAAAACGCAAAAAAAAGTTTTGGAAAATTTTCATTTTTTTTTTCAAAAAAACAGTTGTAAATAATTTTTACATTAATGCGATTACTAAATAAATTAATAACTTTTATCAAAAATGTCAAAAAGTGGGTAAAAAACGCAAAAAAAAATTTTGGAAAATTTTAATTTTTTTTTTCAAAAAAACAGTTGTAAATAATTTTTACATTAATGCGATTACTAAATAAATTAATAACTTTTATCAAAAATGTCAAAAAGTGGGTAAAAAAGGCCAAAAAAATTTTTGGAAAATTTTCATTTTTTTTTTCAAAAAAACAGTTGTAAATAATTTTTACATTAATGCGATTACTAAATAAATTAATAACTTTTATCAAAAATGTCAAAAAGTGGGTAAAAAACGCAAAAAAAAATTTTGGAAAATTTTCATTTTTTTTTTTCAAAAAAACAGTTGTAAATAATTTTTACATTAATGCGATTACTAAATAAATTAATAACTTTTATCAAAAATGTCAAAAAGTGGGTAAAAAACGCAAAAAAAAAATTTGGAAAATTTTAATTTTTTTTTTCAAAAAAACAGTTGTAAATAATTTTTACATTAATCCGATTACTAAATAAATTAATAACTTTTATCAAAAATGTCAAAAAGTGGGTAAAAAACCAAAAAAAAAATTTTGGAAAATTTTCATTTTTTTTTTCAAAAAAACAGTTGTAAATAATTTTTACATTAATGCGATTACTAAATAAATTAATAACTTTTATCAAAAATGTCAAAAAGTGGGTAAAAAACGCAAAAAAAAATTTTGGAAAATTTTAATTTTTTTTTCAAAAAAACAGTTGTAAATAATTTTTACATTAATGCGATTACTAAATAAATTAATAACTTTTATGAAAAATGTCAAAAAGTGGGTAAAAAACGCAAAAAAAAATTTTGGAAAATTTTCATTTTTTTTCAAAAAAAAACAGTTGTAAATAATTTTTACATTAATGCGATTACTAAATAAATTAATAACTTTTATCAAAAATGTCAAAAAGTGGAAAAAAAAAACAAAAAAAAATTTTGGAAAATTTTAATTTTTTTTTTCAAAAAAACAGTTGTAAATAATTTTTACATTAATGCGATTACTAAATAAATTAATAACTTTTGTCAAAAAGTGGGTAAAAAACGCAAAAAAAACTTTTGGAAAATTTTCATTTTTTTTTTCAAAAAAACAGTTGTAAATAATTTTTACATTAATGCGATTACTAAATAAATTAATAACTTTTATCAAAAATGTCAAAAAGTGGGAAAAAAAAACAAAAAAAAATTTTGGAAAATTTTCATTTTTTTTTTCAAAAAAACAGTTGTAAATAATTTTTACATTAATGCGATTACTAAATAAATTAATAACTTTTATCAAAAATGTCAAAAAGTGGGTAAAAAACGCAAAAAAAAATTTTGGAAAATTTTCATTTTTTTTTTTCAAAAAAACTGTTGTAAATAATTTTTACATTAATGCGATTACTAAATAAATTAATAACTTTTATCAAAAATGTCAAAAAGTGGGTAAAAAACGCAAAAAAAAATTTTGGAAAATTTTCATTTTTTTTTTTCAAAAAAACAGTTGTAAATAATTTTTACATTAATGCGATTACTAAATAAATTAATAACTTTTATCAAAAATGTCAAAAAGTGGGTAAAAAACGCAAAAAAAAATTTTGGAAAATTTTCATTTTTTTTTTTTTCAAAAAAACAGTTGTAAATAATTTTTACATTAATGCGATTACTAAATAAATTAATAACTTTTATCAAAAATGTCAAAAAGTGGGTAAAAAACGCAAAAAAAAAATTTGGAAAATTTTAATTTTTTTTTTCAAAAAAACAGTTGTAAATAATTTTTACATTAATCCGATTACTAAATAAATTAATAACTTTTATCAAAAATGTCAAAAAGTGGGTAAAAAAGGCCAAAAAAATTTTTGCAAAATTTTCATTTTTTTTTTCAAAAAAACAGTTGTAAATAATTTTTACATTAATGCGATTACTAAATAAATTAATAACTTTTATCAAAAATGTCAAAAAGTGGGTAAAAAACGCAAAAAAAAATTTTGGAAAATTTTAATTTTTTTTTTCAAAAAAACAGTTGTAAATAGTTTTTACATTAATGCGATTACTAAATAAATTAATAACTTTTATCAAAAATGTCAAAAAGTGGGTAAAAAACGCAAAAAAAAATTTTGGAAAATTTTCATTTTTTTTTTTCAAAAAAACTGTTGTAAATAATTTTTACATTAATGCGATTACTAAATAAATTAATAACTTTTATCAAAAATGTCAAAAAGTGGGTAAAAAAGGCCAAAAAAATTTTTGGAAAATTTTCATTTTTTTTTTCAAAAAAACAGTTGTAAATAATTTTTACATTAATGCGATTACTAAATAAATTAATAACTTTTATCAAAAATGTCAAAAAGTGGGTAAAAAACGCAAAAAAAAATTTTGGAAAATTTTCATTTTTTTTTTCAAAAAAACAGTTGTAAATAATTTTTACATTAATGCGATTACTAAATAAATTAATAACTTTTATCAAAAATGTCAAAAAGTGGGAAAAAAAAACAAAAAAAAATTTGGGAAAATTTTCATTTTTTTTTTTCAAAAAAACAGTTGTAAATAATTTTTACATTAATGCGATTACTAAATAAATTAATAACTTTTATCAAAAATGTCAAAAAGTGGGTAAAAAACGCAAAAAAAAATTTTGGAAAATTTTAATTTTTTTTTTCAAAAAAACAGTTGTAAATAATTTTTACATTAATGCGATTACTAAATAAATTAATAACTTTTATCAAAAATGTCAAAAAGTGGGTAAAAAACGCAAAAAAAAATTTTGGAAAATTTTCATTTTTTTTTTCAAAAAAACAGTTGTAAATAATTTTTACATTAATGCGATTACTAAATAAATTAATAACTTTTATCAAAAATGTCAAAAAGTGGGAAAAAAAAACAAAAAAAAATTTTGGAAAATTTTCATTTTTTTTTTCAAAAAAACAGTTGTAAATAATTTTTACATTAATGCGATTACTAAATAAATTAATAACTTTTATCAAAAATGTCAAAAAGTGGGTAAAAAACGCAAAAAAAAATTTTGGAAAATTTTCATTTTTTTTTTCAAAAAAACTGTTGTAAATAATTTTTACATTAATGCGATTACTAAATAAATTAATAACTTTTATCAAAAATGTCAAAAAGTGGGTAAAAAACGCAAAAAAAAATTTTGGAAAATTTTAATTTTTTTTTTCAAAAAAACAGTTGTAAATAATTTTTACATTAATGCAATTACTAAATAAATTAATAACTTTTATCAAAAATGTCAAAAAGTGGGTAAAAAACCAAAAAAAAAATTTGGGAAAATTTTCATTTTTTTTTCAAAAAAACAGTTGTAAATAATTTTTACATTAATGCGATTACTAAATAAATTAATAACTTTTATCAAAAATGTCAAAAAGTGTTCCCACTAAAAAACAAAAAAAAATTTTGGAAAATTTTCATTTTTTTTTTTCAAAAAAACAGTTGTAAATAATTTTTACATTAATGCGATTACTAAATAAATTAATAACTTTTATCAAAAATGTCAAAAAGTGGGTAAAAAACGCAAAAAAAAATTTTGGAAAATTTTAATTTTTTTTTTCAAAAAAACAGTTGTAAATAATTTTTACATTAATGCAATTACTAAATAAATTAATAACTTTTATCAAAAATGTCAAAAAGTGGGTAAAAAACCAAAAAAAAAATTTTGGAAAATTTTCATTTTTTTTTCAAAAAAACAGTTGTAAATAATTTTTACATTAATGAGATTACTAAATAAATTAATAACTTTTATCAAAAATGTCAAAAAGTGGGTAAAAAACGCAAAAAAAAAATTTTGGAAAATTTTAATTTTTTTTTTTTCAAAAAAACAGTTGTAAATAATTTTTACATTAATGCGATTACTAAATAAATTAATAACTTTTATCAAAAATGTCGAAAAGTGGGTAAAAAACGCAAAAAAAAATTTTGGAAAATTTTCATTTTTTTTTTCAAAAAAACAGTTGTAAATAATTTTTACATTAATGCGATTACTAAATAAATTAATAACTTTTATCAAAAATGTCAAAAAGTGGGTAAAAAACGCAAAAAAAAATTTTGGAAAATTTTAATTTTTTTTTTCAAAAAAACAGTTGTAAATAATTTTTACATTAATGCGATTACTAAATAAATTAATAACTTTTATCAAAAATGTCAAAAAGTGGGTAAAAAACCAAAAAAAAAATTTGGAAAAATTTTAATTTTTTTTTTGAAAAAAACAGTTGTAAATAATTTTTACATTAATGCGATTACTAAATAAATTAATAACTTTTATCAAAAATGTCAAAAAGTGGGTAAAAAACGCAAAAAAAAATTTTGGAAAATTTTCATTTTTTTTTTCAAAAAAACAGTTGTAAATAATTTTTACATTAATGCGATTACTAAATAAATTAATAACTTTTATCAAAAATGTCAAAAAGTGGGTAAAAAAGGCCAAACAAATTTTTGGAAAATTTTCATTTTTTTTTTCAAAAAAACAGTTGTAAATAATTTTTACATTAATGCGATTACTAAATAAATTAATAACTTTTATCAAAAATGTCAAAAAGTGGGTAAAAAACGCAAAAAAAAATTTTGGAAAATTTTCATTTTTTTTTTCAAAAAAACAGTTGTAAATAATTTTTACATTAATGCGATTACTAAATAAATTAATAACTTTTATCAAAAATGTCAAAAGGTGGGAAAAAAAAAACAAAAAAAAATTTTGGAAAATTTTCATTTTTTTTTTCAAAAAAACAGTTGTAAATAATTTTTACATTAATGCGATTACTAAATAAATTAATAACTTTTATCAAAAATGTCAAAAAGTGGGTAAAAAACGCAAAAAAAAATTTTGGAAAATTTTAATTTTTTTTTCAAAAAAAACAGTTGTAAATAATTTTTACATTAATGCGATTACTAAATAAATTAATAACTTTTATCAAAAATGTCAAAAAGTGGGTAAAAAACGCAAAAAAAAATTTTGGAAAATTTTCATTTTTTTTTTCAAAAAAACAGTTGTAAATAATTTTTACATTAATGCGATTACTAAATAAATTAATAACTTTTATCAAAAATGTCAAAAAGTGGGTAAAAAACGCAAAAAAAAATTTTGGAAAATTTTCATTTTTTTTTTTCAAAAAAACAGTTGTAAATAATTTTTACATTAATGCGATTACTAAATAAATTAATAACTTTTATCAAAAATGTCAAAAAGTGGGTAAAAAACGCAAAAAAAAATTTTGGAAAATTTTCATTTTTTTTTTCAAAAAAACAGTTGTAAATAATTTTTACATTAATGCGATTACTAAATAAATTAATAACTTTTATCAAAACTGTCAAAAAGTGGGTAAAAAACGCAAAAAAAAAATTTGGAAAATTTTAATTTTTTTTTCAAAAAAACAGTTGTAAATAATTTTTACATTAATGCGATTACTAAATAAATTAATAACTTTTATCAAAAATGTCAAAAAGTGGGTAAAAAACCAAAAAAAAAATTTTGGAAAATTTTCATTTTTTTTTTCAAAAAAACAGTTGTAAATAATTTTTACATTAATGCGATTACTAAATAAATTAATAACTTTTATCAAAAATGTCAAAAAGTGGGTAAAAAACGCAAAAAAAAATTTTGGAAAATTTTCATTTTTTTTTTTTTCAAAAAAACAGTTGTAAATAATTTTTACATTAATGCGATTACTAAATAAATTAATAATTTTTATCAAAAATGTCAAAAAGTGGGTAAAAAACGCAAAAAAAAATTTTGGAAAATTTTAATTTTTTTTTTCAAAAAAACAGTTGTAAATAATTTTTACATTAATGCGATTACTAAATAAATTAATAACTTTTATCAAAAATGTTAAAAAGTGGGTAAAAAACGCAAAAAAAAATTTTGGAAAATTTTCATTTTTTTTTTCAAAAAAACAGTTGTAAATAATTTTTACATTAATGCGATTACTAAATAAATTAATAACTTTTATCAAAAATGTCAAAAAGTGGGAAAAAAAAACAAAAAAAAATTTTGGAAAATTTTCATTTTTTTTTTCAAAAAAACAGTTGTAAATAATTTTTACATTAATGCGATTACTAAATAAATTAATAACTTTTATCAAAAATGTCAAAAAGTGGGTAAAAAACGCCAAAAAAAAATTTGGAAAATTTTCATTTTTTTTTTCAAAAAAACTGTTGTAAATAATTTTTACATTAATGCGATTACTAAATAAATTAATAACTTTTATCAAAAATGTCAAAAAGTGGGTAAAAAAGGCCAAAAAAATTTTTGCAAAATTTTCATTTTTTTTTTCAAAAAAACAGTTGTAAATAATTTTTACATTAATGCGATTACTAAATAAATTAATAACTTTTATCAAAAATGTCAAAAAGTGGGAAAAAAAAACAAAAAAAAATTTTGGAAAATTTTCATTTTTTTTTTCAAAAAAACAGTTGTAAATAATTTTTACATTAATGCGATTACTAAATAAATTAATAACTTTTATCAAAAATGTCAAAAAGTGGGTAAAAAACGCAAAAAAAAATTTTGGAAAATTTTCATTTTTTTTTTCAAAAAAAACTGTTGTAAATAATTTTTACATTAATGCGATTACTAAATAAATTAATAACTTTTATCAAAAATGTCAAAAAGTGGGTAAAAAACGCAAAAAAAAATTTTGGAAAATTTTAATTTTTTTTTTCAAAAAAACAGTTGTAAATAATTTTTACATTAATGCGATTACTAAATAAATTAATAACTTTTATCAAAAATGTCAAAAAGTAAGTAAAAAACCAAAAAAAAAATTTTGGAAAATTTTCATTTTTTTTTTCAAAAAAACAGTTGTAAATAATTTTTACATTAATGCGATTACTAAATAAATTAATAACTTTTATCAAAAATGTCAAAAAGTGGGTAAAAAACGCAAAAAAAAATTTTGGAAAATTTTCATTTTTTTTTTCAAAAAAACAGTTGTAAATAATTTTTACATTAATGCGATTACTAAATAAATTAATAACTTTTATCAAAAATGTCAAAAAGTAAGTAAAAAACCAAAAAAAAAATTTTGGAAAATTTTCATTTTTTTTTTCAAAAAAACAGTTGTAAATAATTTTTACATTAATGCGATTACTAAATAAATTAATAACTTTTATCAAAAATGTCAAAAAGTGGGTAAAAAACGCAAAAAAAAATTTTGGAAAATTTTCATTTTTTTTTTCAAAAAAACAGTTGTAAATAATTTTTACATTAATGCGATTACTAAATAAATTAATAACTTTTATCAAAAATGTCAAAAAGTGGGTAAAAAAGGCCAAAAAAATTTTTGCAAAATTTTCATTTTTTTTTTCAAAAAAACAGTTGTAAATAATTTTTACATTAATGCGATTACTAAATAAATTAATAACTTTTATCAAAAATGTCAAAAAGTGGGTAAAAAACGCAAAAAAAAATTTTGGAAAATTTTCATTTTTTTTTTCAAAAAAACTGTTGTAAATAATTTTTACATTAATGCGATTACTAAATAAATTAATAACTTTTATCAAAAATGTCAAAAAGTGGGTAAAAAAGGCCAAAAAAATTTTTCCAAAATTTTCATTTTTTTTTTCAAAAAAACAGTTGTAAATAATTTTTACATTAATGCGATTACTAAATAAATTAATATATTTTATCAAAAATGTCAAAAAGTGGGTAAAAAACGCAAAAAAAAATTTTGGAAAATTTTCATTTTTTTTTTCAAAAAAACAGTTGTAAATAATTTTTACATTAATGCGATTACTAAATAAATTAATAACTTTTATCAAAAATGTCAAAAAGTGGGTAAAAAACGCAAAAAAAAATTTTGGAAAATTTTCATTTTTTTTTTCAAAAAAACAGTTGGAAATAATTTTTACATTAATGCGATTACTAAATAAATTAATAACTTTTATCAAAAATGTCAAAAAGTGGGTAAAAAACGCAAAAAAAAATTTTGGAAAATTTTCATTTTTTTTTTTTTTCAAAAAAACAGTTGTAAATAATTTTTACATTAATGCGATTACTAAATAAATTAATAACTTTTATCAAAAATGTCAAAAAGTGGGTAAAAAACGCAAAAAAAAATTTTGGAAAATTTTAATTTTTTTTTTCAAAAAAACAGTTGTAAATAATTTTTACATTAATGCGATTACTAAATAAATTAATAACTTTTATCAAAAATGTCAAAAAGTGGGTAAAAAACCAAAAAAAAAATTTTGGAAAATTTTCATTTTTTTTTTGAAAAAAACAGTTGTAAATAATTTTTACATTAATGCGATTACTAAATAAATTAATAACTTTTATCAAAAATGTCAAAAAGTGGGTAAAAAACGCAAAAAAAAAATTTGGAAAATTTTCATTTTTTTTTTCAAAAAAACAGTTGTAAATAATTTTTACATTAATGCGATTACTAAATAAATTATAACTTTTATCAAAAATGTCAAAAAGTGGGAAAAAAAAAACAAAAAAAAATTTTGGAAAATTTTCATTTTTTTTTTCAAAAAAACAGTTGTAAATAATTTTTACATTAATGCGATTACTAAATAAATTAATAACTTTTATCAAAAATGTCAAAAAGTGGGTAAAAAACGCAAAAAAAAATTTTGGAAAATTTTCATTTTTTTTTTCAAAAAAACAGTTGTAAATAATTTTTACATTAATGCGATTACTAAATAAATTAATAACTTTTATCAAAAATGTCAAAAAGTGGGTAAAAAACGCAAAAAAAAATTTTGGAAAATTTTCATTTTTTTTTTCAAAAAAACAGTTGTAAATAATTTTTACATTAATGCGATTACTAAATAAATTAATAACTTTTATCAAAAATATCAAAAAGTGGGTAAAAAACGCAAAAAAAAATTTTGGAAAATTTTCATTTTTTTTTTCAAAAAAACAGTTGTAAATAATTTTTACATTAATGCGATTACTAAATAAATTAATAACTTTTATCAAAAATGTCAAAAAGTGGGAAAAAAAAACAAAAAAAAATTTTGGAAAATTTTCATTTTTTTTTCAAAAAAACAGTTGTAAATAATTTTTACATTAATGCGATTACTAAATAAATTAATAACTTTTATCAAAAATGTCAAAAAGTGGGTAAAAAACGCAAAAAAAAATTTTGGAAAATTTTAATTTTATTTTTCAAAAAAACAGTTGTAAATAATTTTTACATTAATGCGATTACTAAATAAATTAATAACTTTTATCAAAAATATCAAAAAGTGGGTAAAAAACGCAAAAAAAAATTTTGGAAAATTTTCATTTTTTTTTTCAAAAAAACAGTTGTAAATAATTTTTACATTAATGCGATTACTAAATAAATTAATAACTTTTATCAAAAATGTCAAAAAGTGGGTAAAAAAGGCCAAAAAAATTTTTGGAAAATTTTCATTTTTTTTTTCAAAAAAACAGTTGTAAATAATTTTTACATTAATGCGATTACTAAATAAATTAATAACTTTTATCAAAAATGTCAAAAAGTGGGTAAAAAACGCAAAAAAAAATTTTGGAAAATTTTCATTTTTTTTTTCAAAAAAACAGTTGTAAATAATTTTTACATTAATGCGATTACTAAATAAATTAATAACTTTTATCAAAAATGTCAAAAAGTGGGAAAAAAAAACAAAAAAAAATTTTGGAAAATTTTCATTTTTTTTTCAAAAAAACAGTTGTAAATAATTTTTACATTAATGCGATTACTAAATAAATTAATAACTTTTATCAAAAATGTCAAAAAGTGGGTAAAAAACGCAAAAAAAAATTTTGGAAAATTTTAATTTTTTTTTTCAAAAAAACAGTTGTAAATAATTTTTACATTAATGCGATTACTAAATAAATTAATAACTTTTATCAAAAATGTCAAAAAGTGGGTAAAAAACGCAAAAAAAAATTTTGGAAAATTTTCATTTTTTTTTTCAAAAAAACAGTTGTAAATAATTTTTACATTAATGCGATTACTAAATAAATTAATAACTTTTATCAAAAATGTCAAAAAGTGGGTAAAAAACGCAAAAAAAAATTTTGGAAAATTTTCATTTTTTTTTTCAAAAAAACAGTTGTAAATAATTTTTACATTAATGCGATTACTAAATAAATTAATAACTTTTATCAAAAATATCAAAAAGTGGGTAAAAAACGCAAAAAAAAATTTTGGAAAATTTTCATTTTTTTTTTCAAAAAAACAGTTGTAAATAATTTTTACATTAATGCGATTACTAAATAAATTAATAACTTTTATCAAAAATGTCAAAAAGTGGGAAAAAAAAACAAAAAAAAATTTTGGAAAATTTTCATTTTTTTTTTCAAAAGAACAGTTGTAAATAATTTTTACATTAATGCGATTACTAAATAAATTAATAACTTTTATCAAAAATGTCAAAAAGTGGGTAAAAAACGCAAAAAAAAATTTTGGAAAATTTTCATTTTTTTTTTTCAAAAAAACTGTTGTAAATAATTTTTACATTAATGCGATTACTAAATAAATTAATAACTTTTATCAAAAATGTCAAAAAGTGGGTAAAAAACGCAAAAAAAAATTTTGGAAAATTTTCATTTTTTTTTTCAAAAAAACAGTTGTAAATAATTTTTACATTAATGCGATTACTAAATAAATTAATAACTTTTATCAAAAATGTCAAAAAGTGGGTAAAAAAGGCCAAAACAATTTTTAGAAAATTTTCATTTTTTTTTTCAAAAAAACAGTTGTAAATAATTTTTACATTAATGCGATTACTAAATAAATTAATAACTTTTATCAAAAATGTCAAAAAGTGGGTAAAAAACGCAAAAAAAAATTTTGGAAAATTTTAATTTTTTTTTTCAAAAAAACAGTTGTAAATAATTTTTACATTAATGCGATACTAAATAAATTAATAACTTTTATCAAAAATGTCAAAAAGTGGGAAAAAAAAACAAAAAAAAATTTTGGAAAATTTTCATTTTTTTTTTCAAAAAAACAGTTGTAAATAATTTTTACATTAATGCGATTACTAAATAAATTAATAACTTTTATCAAAAATGTCAAAAAGTGGGTAAAAAACGCAAAAAAAAATTTTGGAAAATTTTCATTTTTTTTTTCAAAAAAACAGTTGTAAATAATTTTTACATTAATGCGATTACTAAATAAATTAATAACTTTTATCAAAAATGTCAAAAAGTGGGTAAAAAAGGCCAAACAAATTTTTGGAAAATTTTCATTTTTTTTTTCAAAAAAACAGTTGTAAATAATTTTTACATTAATGCGATTACTAAATAAATTAATAACTTTTATCAAAAATGTCAAAAAGTGGGTAAAAAACGCAAAAAAAAATTTTGGAAAATTTTCATTTTTTTTTTCAAAAAAACAGTTGTAAATAATTTTTACATTAATGCGATTACTAAATAAATTAATAACTTTTATCAAAAATGTCAAAAAGTGGGTAAAAAACGCAAAAAAAAATTTTGGAAAATTTTCATTTTTTTTTTCAAAAAAACAGTTGTAAATAATTTTTACATTAATGCGATTACTAAATAAATTAATAACTTTTATCAAAAATGTCAAAAAGTGGGTAAAAAACGCAAAAAAAAATTTTGGAAAATTTTAATTTTTTTTTTCAAAAAAACAGTTGTAAATAATTTTTACATTAATGCGATTACTAAATAAATTAATAACTTTTATCAAAAATGTCAAAAAGTGGGTAAAAAACGCAAAAAAAAATTTTGGAAAATTTTCATTTTTTTTTTCAAAAAAACAGTTGTAAATAATTTTTACATTAATGCGATTACTAAATAAATTAATAACTTTTATCAAAAATGTCAAAAAGTGGGTAAAAAACGCAAAAAAAAATTTTGCAAAATTTTCATTTTTTTTTTTTCAAAAAAACAGTTGTAAATAATTTTTACATTAATGCGATTACTAAATAAATTAATAACTTTTATCAAAAATGTCAAAAAGTGGGTAAAAAACGCAAAAAAAATTTTTGGAAAATTTTAATTTTTTTTTTCAAAAAAACAGTTGTAAATAATTTTTACATTAATGCGATTACTAAATAAATTAATAACTTTTATCAAAAATGTCAAAAAGTGGGTAAAAAACGCAAAAAAAAATTTTGGAAAATTTTCATTTTTTTTTTCAAAAAAACAGTTGTAAATAATTTTTACATTAATGCGATTACTAAATAAATTAATAACTTTTATCAAAAATGTCAAAAAGTGGGAAAAAAAAACAAAAAAAAATTTTGGAAAATTTTCATTTTTTTTTTCAAAAAAACAGTTGTAAATAATTTTTACATTAATGCGATTACTAAATAAATTAATAACTTTTATCAAAAATGTCAAAAAGTGGGTAAAAAACGCCAAAAAAAATTTTGGAAAATTTTCATTTTTTTTTTCAAAAAAACTGTTGTAAATAATTCTTACATTAATGCGATTACTAAATAAATTAATAACTTTTATCAAAAATGTCAAAAAGTGGGTAAAAAACGCAAAAAAAAATTTTGGAAAATTTTCATTTTTTTTTTCAAAAAAACAGTTGTAAATAATTTTTACATTAATGCGATTACTAAATAAATTAATAACTTTTATCAAAAATGTCAAAAAGTGGGTAAAAAACGCAAAAAAAAATTTTGGAAAATTTTAATTTTTTTTTTTCAAAAAAACAGTTGTAAATAATTTTTACATTAATGCGATTACTAAATAAATTAATAACTTTTATCAAAAATGTCAAAAAGTGGGGAAAAAACGCAAAAAAAAATTTTGGAAAATTTTAATTTTTTTTTTCAAAAAAACAGTTGTAAATAATTTTTACATTAATGCGATTACTAAATAAATTAATAACTTTTATCAAAAATGTCAAAAACTGGGTAAAAAACCAAAAAAAAAATTTTGGAAAATTTTCATTTTTTTTTTCAAAAAAACAGTTGTAAATAATTTTTACATTAATGCGATTACTAAATAAATTAATAACTTTTATCAAAAATGTCAAAAAGTGGGTAAAAAACGCAAAAAAAAATTTTGGAAAATTTTCATTTTTTTTTTCAAAAAAACAGTTGTAAATAATTTTTACATTAATGCGATTACTAAATAAATTGATAACTTTTATCAAAAATGTCAAAAAGTGGGTAAAAAAGGCCAAAAAAATGTTTGCAAAATTTTCATTTTTTTTTTCAAAAAAACAGTTGTAAATAATTTTTACATTAATGCGATTACTAAATAAATTAATAACTTTGATCAAAAATGTCAAAAAGTGGGAAAAAAAAACAAAAAAAAATTTTGCAAAATTTTCATTTTTTTTTTCAAAAAAACAGTTGTAAATAATTTTTACATTAATGCGATTACTAAATAAATTAATAACTTTTATCAAAAATGTCAAAAAGTGGGTAAAAAACGCAAAAAAAAATTTTGGAAAATTTTAATTTTTTTTTTCAAAAAAACTTGTAAATAATTTTTACATTAATGCGATTACTAAATAAATTAATAACTTTTATCAAAAATGTCAAAAAGTGGGTAAAAAACGCAAAAAAAAATTTTGGAAAATTTTAATTTTTTTTTTCAAAAAAACAGTTGTAAATAATTTTTACATTAATGCGATTACTAAATAAATTAATAACTTTTATCAAAAATGTCAAAAAGTGGGTAAAAAACCAAAAAAAAAATTTTGGAAAATCTTCATTTTTTTTTTCAAAAAAACAGTTGTAAATAATTTTTACATTAATGCGATTACTAAATAAATTAATAACTTTTATCAAAAATGTCAAAAAGTGGGTAAAAAACGCAAAAAAAAATTTTGGAAAATTTTCATTTTTTTTTTCAAAAAAACAGTTGTAAATAATTTTTACATTAATGCGATTACTAAATAAATTAATAACTTTTATCAAAAATGTCAAAAAGTGGGTAAAAAAGGCCAAAAAAATTTTTGGAAAATTTTCATTTTTTTTTCAAAAAAACAGTTGTAAATAATTTTTACATTAATGCGATTACTAAATAAATTAATAACTTTTATCAAAAATGTCAAAAAGTGGGTAAAAAACGCAAAAAAAAATTTTGGAAAATTTTAATTTTTTTTTTCAAAAAAACAGTTGTAAATAATTTTTACATTAATGCGATTACTAAATAAATTAATAACTTTTATCAAAAATGTCAAAAAGTGGGAAAAAAAAACAAAAAAAAATTTTGGAAAATTTTCATTTTTTTTTTCAAAAAAACAGTTGTAAATAATTTTTACATTAATGCGATTACTAAATAAATTAATAACTTTCATCAAAAATGTCAAAAAGTGGGTAAAAAACGCAAAAAAAAATTTTGGAAAATTTTCATTTTTTTTTTCAAAAAAACAGTTGTAAATAATTTTTACATTAATGCGATTACTAAATAAATTAATAACTTTTATCAAAAATGTCAAAAAGTGGGTAAAAAACGCAAAAAAAAATTTTGGAAAATTTTCATTTTTTTTTTTTTCAAAAAAACAGTTGTAAATAATTTTTACATTAATGCGATTACTAAATAAATTAATAACTTTTATCAAAAATGTCAAAAAGTGGGTAAAAAACGCAAAAAAAAATTTTGGAAAATTTTAATTTTTTTTTTCAAAAAAACAGTTGTAAATAATTTTTACATTAATGCGATTACTAAATAAATTAATAACTTTTATCAAAAATGTCAAAAAGTGGGTAAAAAACCAAAAAAAAAATTTTGGAAAATTTTCATTTTTTTTTTCAAAAAAACAGTTGTAAATAATTTTTACATTAATGCGATTACTAAATAAATTAATAACTTTTATCAAAAATGTCAAAAAGTGGGTAAAAAACGCAAAAAAAAAAAAAAAAAATTTTTCATTTTTTTTTTTCAAAAAAACAGTTGTAAATAATTTTTACATTAATGCGATTACTAAATAAATTAATAACTTTTATCAAAAATGTCAAAAAGTGGGAAAAAAAAACAAAAAAAAATTTTGGAAAATTTTCATTTTTTTTTTCAAAAAAACAGTTGTAAATAATTTTTACATTAATGCGATTACTAAATAAATTAATAACTTTTATCAAAAATGTCAAAAAGTGGGTAAAAAACGCAAAAAAAAATTTTGGAAAATTTTAATTTTTTTTTTCAAAAAAACAGTTGTAAATAATTTTTACATTAATGCGATTACTAAATAAATTAATAACTTTTATCAAAAATGTCAAAAAGTGGGTAAAAAACGCAAAAAAAAATTTTGGAAAATTTTCATTTTTTTTTTCAAAAAAACAGTTGTAGATAATTTTTACATTAATGCGATTACTAAATAAATTAATAACTTTCATCAAAAATGTCAAAAAGTGGGTAAAAAACGCAAAAAAAAATTTTGGAAAATTTTCATTTTTTTTTTTTTCAAAAAAACAGTTGTAAATAATTTTTACATTAATGCGATTACTAAATAAATTAATAACTTTTATCAAAAATGTCAAAAAGTGGGTAAAAAACGCAAAAAAAAATTTTGGAAAATTTTAATTTTTTTTTTCAAAAAAACAGTTGTAAATAATTTTTACATTAATGCGATTACTAAATAAATTAATAACTTTTATCAAAAATGTCAAAAAGTGGGTAAAAAACGCAAAAAAAATTTTTGGAAAATTTACATTTTTTTTTTCAAAAAAACTGTTGTAAATAATTTTTACATTAATGCGATTACTAAATAAATTAATAACTTTTATCAAAAATGTCAAAAAGTGGGAAAAAAACGCAAAAAAAAATTTTGGAAAATTTTAATTTTTTTTTTCAAAAAAACAGTTGTAAATAATTTTTACATTAATGCGATTACTAAATAAATTAATAACTTTTATCAAAAATGTCAAAAAGTGGGTAAAAAACGCAAAAAAAAATTTTGGAAAATTTTCATTTTTTTTTTTTCAAAAAAACAGTTGTAAATAATTTTTACATTAATGCGATTACTAAATAAATTAATAACTTTTATCAAAAATGTCAAAAAGTGGGTAAAAAGCGCAAAAAAAAATTTTGGAAAATTTTAATTTTTTTTTTCAAAAAAACAGTTGTAAATAATTTTTACATTAATGCGATTACTAAATAAATTAATAACTTTTATCAAAAATGTCAAAAAGTGGGTAAAAAACCAAAAAAAAAATTTTGGAAAATTTTCATTTTTTTTTTTTCAAAAAAACAGTTGTAAATAATTTTTACATTAATGCGATTACTAAATAAATTAATAACTTTTATCAAAAATGTCAAAAAGTGGGTAAAAAACGCAAAAAAAAATTTTGGAAATTTTCATTTTTTTTTTCAAAAAAACAGTTGTAAATAATTTTTACATTAATGCGATTACTAAATAAATTAATAACTTTTATCAAAAATGTCAAAAAGTGGGAAAAAAAACAAAAAAAAATTTTGGAAAATTTTCATTTTTTTTTTCAAAAAAACTGTTGTAAATAATTTTTACATTAATGCGATTACTAAATAAATTAATAACTTTTATCAAAAATGTCAAAAAGTGGGTAAAAAACGCAAAAAAAAATTTTGGAAAATTTTCATTTTTTTTTTCAAAAAAACAGTTGTAAATAATTTTTACATTAATGCGATTACTAAATAAATTAATAACTTTTATCAAAAATGTCAAAAAGTGGGAAAAAAAAACAAAAAAAAATTTTGGAAAATTTTCATTTTTTTTTTCAAAAAAACTGTTGTAAATAATTTTTACATTAATGCGATTACTAAATAAATTAATAACTTTTATCAAAAATGTCAAAAAGTGGGTAAAAAACGCAAAAAAAAATTTTCGAAAATTTTCATTTTTTTTTTCAAAAAAACTGTTGTAAATAATTTTTACATTAATGCGATTACTAAATAAATTAATAACTTTTATCAAAAATGTCAAAAAGTGGGTAAAAAACGCAAAAAAAAATTTTGGAAAATTTTCATTTTTTTTTTTCAAAAAAACAGTTGTAAATAATTTTTACATTAATGCGATTACTAAATAAATTAATAACTTTTATCAAAAATGTCAAAAAGTGGGTAAAAAACGCAAAAAAAAATTTTGGAAAATTTTCATTTTTTTTTTCAAAAAAACAGTTGTAAATAATTTTTACATTAATGCGATTACTAAATAAATTAATAACTTTTATCAAAAATGTCAAAAAGTGGGTAAAAAACGCAAAAAAAAATTTTGGAAAATTTTCATTTTTTTTTTTTCAAAAAAACAGTTGTAAATAATTTTTACATTAATGCGATTACTAAATAAATTAATAACTTTTATCAAAAATGTCAAAAAGTGGGTAAAAAAGGCCAAAAAATTTTTTGGAAAATTTTCATTTTTTTTTTCAAAAAAACTGTTGTAAATAATTTTTACATTAATGCGATTACTAAATAAATTAATAACTTTTATCAAAAATGTCAAAAAGTGGGAAAAAAACGCAAAAAAAAATTTTGGAAAATTTTAATTTTTTTTTTCAAAAAAACAGTTGTAAATAATTTTTACATTAATGCGATTACTAAATAAATTAATAACTTTTATCAAAAATGTCAAAAAGTGGGTAAAAAACGCAAAAAAAATTTTTGGAAAATTTTCATTTTTTTTTTCAAAAAAACTGTTGTAAATAATTTTTACATTAATGCGATTACTAAATAAATTAATAACTTTTATCAAAAATGTCAAAAAGTGGGTAAAAAACGCAAAAAAAAATTTTGGAAAATTTTCATTTTTTTTTTTTCAAAAAAACAGTTGTAAATAATTTTTACATTAATGCGATTACTAAATAAATTAATAACTTTTATCAAAAATGTCAAAAAGTGGGTAAAAAACGCAAAAAAAATTTTTGGAAAATTTTAATTTTTTTTTTCAAAAAAACAGTTGTAAATAATTTTTACATTAATGCGATTACTAAATAAATTAATAACTTTTATCAAAAATGTCAAAAAGTGGGTAAAAAACGCAAAAAAAAATTTTGGAAAATTTTCATTTTTTTTTTCAAAAAAACAGTTGTAAATAATTTTTACATTAATGCGATTACTAAATAAATTAATAACTTTTATCAAAAATGTCAAAAAGTGGGAAAAAAAAACAAAAAAAAATTTTGGAAAATTTTCATTTTTTTTTTCAAAAAAACAGTTGTAAATAATTTTTACATTAATGCGATTACTAAATAAATTAATAACTTTTATCAAAAATGTCAAAAAGTGGGTAAAAAACGCAAAAAAAAATTTTGGAAAATTTTAATTTTTTTTTTCAAAAAAACAGTTGTAAATAATTTTTACATTGATGCGATTACTAAATAAATTAATAACTTTTATCAAAAATGTCAAAAAGTGGGTAAAAAACGCAAAAAAAAATTTTGGAAAATTTTAATTTTTTTTTTCAAAAAAACAGTTGTAAATAATTTTTACATTAATGCGATTACTAAATAAATTAATAACTTTTATCAAAAATGTCAAAAAGTAGGTAAAAAACCAAAAAAAAAATTTTGGAAAATCTTCATTTTTTTTTTCAAAAAAACAGTTGTAAATAATTTTTACATTAATGCGATTACTAAATAAATTAATAACTTTTATCAAAAATGTCAAAAAGTGGGTAAAAAACGCAAAAAAAAATTTTGGAAAATTTTCATTTTTTTTTTCAAAAAAACAGTTGTAAATAATTTTTACATTAATGCGATTACTAAATAAATTAATAACTTTTATCAAAAATGTCAAAAAGTGGGTAAAAAAGGCCAAAAAAATTTTTGGAAAATTTTCATTTTTTTTTCAAAAAAACAGTTGTAAATAATTTTTACATTAATGCGATTACTAAATAAATTAATAACTTTTATCAAAAATGTCAAAAAGTGGGAAAAAAACGCAAAAAAAAATTTTGGAAAATTTTAATTTTTTTTTTCAAAAAAACAGTTGTAAATAATTTTTACATTAATGCGATTACTAAATAAATTAATAACTTTTATCAAAAATGTCAAAAAGTGGGAAAAAAAAACAAAAAAAAATTTTGGAAAATTTTCATTTTTTTTTTCAAAAAAACAGTTGTAAATAATTTTTACATTAATGCGATTACTAAATAAATTAATAACTTTCATCAAAAATGTCAAAAAGTGGGTAAAAAACGCAAAAAAAAATTTTGGAAAATTTTCATTTTTTTTTTCAAAAAAACAGTTGTAAATAATTTTTACATTAATGCGATTACTAAATAAATTAATAACTTTTATCAAAAATGTCAAAAAGTGGGTAAAAAACGCAAAAAAAAATTTTGGAAAATTTTCATTTTTTTTTTTTTCAAAAAAACAGTTGTAAATAATTTTTACATTAATGCGATTACTAAATAAATTAATAACTTTTATCAAAAATGTCAAAAAGTGGGTAAAAAACGCAAAAAAAAATTTTGGAAAATTTTAATTTTTTTTTTCAAAAAAACAGTTGTAAATAATTTTTACATTAATGCGATTACTAAATAAATTAATAACTTTTATCAAAAATGTCAAAAAGTGGGTAAAAAACCAAAAAAAAAATTTTGGAAAATTTTCATTTTTTTTTTCAAAAAAACAGTTGTAAATAATTTTTACATTAATGCGATTACTAAATAAATTAATAACTTTTATCAAAAATGTCAAAAAGTGGGTAAAAAACGCAAAAAAAAAAAAAAAAAATTTTTCATTTTTTTTTTTCAAAAAAACAGTTGTAAATAATTTTTACATTAATGCGATTACTAAATAAATTAATAACTTTTATCAAAAATGTCAAAAAGTGGGAAAAAAAAACAAAAAAAAATTTTGGAAAATTTTCATTTTTTTTTTCAAAAAAACAGTTGTAAATAATTTTTACATTAATGCGATTACTAAATAAATTAATAACTTTTATCAAAAATGTCAAAAAGTGGGTAAAAAACGCAAAAAAAAATTTTGGAAAATTTTAATTTTTTTTTTCAAAAAAACAGTTGTAAATAATTTTTACATTAATGCGATTACTAAATAAATTAATAACTTTTATCAAAAATGTCAAAAAGTGGGTAAAAAACGCAAAAAAAATTTTTGGAAAATTTTCATTTTTTTTTTCAAAAAAACAGTTGTAGATAATTTTTACATTAATGCGATTACTAAATAAATTAATAACTTTCATCAAAAATGTCAAAAAGTGGGTAAAAAACGCAAAAAAAAATTTTGGAAAATTTTCATTTTTTTTTTCAAAAAAACAGTTGTAAATAATTTTTACATTAATGCGATTACTAAATAAATTAATAACTTTTATCAAAAATGTCAAAAAGTGGGTAAAAAACGCAAAAAAAAATTTTGGAAAATTTTCATTTTTTTTTTTTTCAAAAAAACAGTTGTAAATAATTTTTACATTAATGCGATTACTAAATAAATTAATAACTTTTATCAAAAATGTCAAAAAGTGGGTAAAAAACGCAAAAAAAAATTTTGGAAAATTTTAATTTTTTTTTTCAAAAAAACAGTTGTAAATAATTTTTACATTAATGCGATTACTAAATAAATTAATAACTTTTATCAAAAATGTCAAAAAGTGGGTAAAAAACGCAAAAAAAATTTTTGGAAAATTTACATTTTTTTTTTCAAAAAAACTGTTGTAAATAATTTTTACATTAATGCGATTACTAAATAAATTAATAACTTTTATCAAAAATGTCAAAAAGTGGGAAAAAAACGCAAAAAAAAATTTTGGAAAATTTTAATTTTTTTTTTCAAAAAAACAGTTGTAAATAATTTTTACATTAATGCGATTACTAAATAAATTAATAACTTTTATCAAAAATGTCAAAAAGTGGGTAAAAAACGCAAAAAAAAATTTTGGAAAATTTTCATTTTTTTTTTTTCAAAAAAACAGTTGTAAATAATTTTTACATTAATGCGATTACTAAATAAATTAATAACTTTTATCAAAAAT
This sequence comes from Cheilosia variabilis, assembly GCA_951230905.1. Lineage (NCBI taxonomy): Eukaryota > Metazoa > Arthropoda > Insecta > Diptera > Syrphidae > Cheilosia > Cheilosia variabilis. The sequence goes on from OX579676.1 coordinate 13,811,501, forward strand.
GTCAAAAAGTGGGTAAAAAGCGCAAAAAAAAATTTTGGAAAATTTTAATTTTTTTTTTCAAAAAAACAGTTGTAAATAATTTTTACATTAATGCGATTACTAAATAAATTAATAACTTTTATCAAAAATGTCAAAAAGTGGGTAAAAAACCAAAAAAAAAATTTTGGAAAATTTTCATTTTTTTTTTTTCAAAAAAACAGTTGTAAATAATTTTTACATTAATGCGATTACTAAATAAATTAATAACTTTTATCAAAAATGTCAAAAAGTGGGTAAAAAACGCAAAAAAAAATTTTGGAAATTTTCATTTTTTTTTTCAAAAAAACAGTTGTAAATAATTTTTACATTAATGCGATTACTAAATAAATTAATAACTTTTATCAAAAATGTCAAAAAGTGGGAAAAAAAAACAAAAAAAAATTTTGGAAAATTTTCATTTTTTTTTTCAAAAAAACTGTTGTAAATAATTTTTACATTAATGCGATTACTAAATAAATTAATAACTTTTATCAAAAATGTCAAAAAGTGGGTAAAAAACGCAAAAAAAAATTTTGGAAAATTTTCATTTTTTTTTTCAAAAAAACAGTTGTAAATAATTTTTACATTAATGCGATTACTAAATAAATTAATAACTTTTATCAAAAATGTCAAAAAGTGGGAAAAAAAAACAAAAAAAAATTTTGGAAAATTTTCATTTTTTTTTTCAAAAAAACTGTTGTAAATAATTTTTACATTAATGCGATTACTAAATAAATTAATAACTTTTATCAAAAATGTCAAAAAGTGGGTAAAAAACGCAAAAAAAAATTTTCGAAAATTTTCATTTTTTTTTTCAAAAAAACTGTTGTAAATAATTTTTACATTAATGCGATTACTAAATAAATTAATAACTTTTATCAAAAATGTCAAAAAGTGGGTAAAAAACGCAAAAAAAAATTTTGGAAAATTTTCATTTTTTTTTTTCAAAAAAACAGTTGTAAATAATTTTTACATTAATGCGATTACTAAATAAATTAATAACTTTTATCAAAAATGTCAAAAAGTGGGTAAAAAACGCAAAAAAAAATTTTGGAAAATTTTCATTTTTTTTTTCAAAAAAACAGTTGTAAATAATTTTTACATTAATGCGATTACTAAATAAATTAATAACTTTTATCAAAAATGTCAAAAAGTGGGTAAAAAACGCAAAAAAAAATTTTGGAAAATTTTCATTTTTTTTTTTTCAAAAAAACAGTTGTAAATAATTTTTACATTAATGCGATTACTAAATAAATTAATAACTTTTATCAAAAATGTCAAAAAGTGGGTAAAAAAGGCCAAAAAATTTTTTGGAAAATTTTCATTTTTTTTTTCAAAAAAACTGTTGTAAATAATTTTTACATTAATGCGATTACTAAATAAATTAATAACTTTTATCAAAAATGTCAAAAAGTGGGAAAAAAACGCAAAAAAAAAATTTGGAAAATTTTAATTTTTTTTTTCAAAAAAACAGTTGTAAATAATTTTTACATTAATGCGATTACTAAATAAATTAATAACTTTTATCAAAAATGTCAAAAAGTGGGTAAAAAACGCAAAAAAAATTTTTGGAAAATTTTCATTTTTTTTTTCAAAAAAACTGTTGTAAATAATTTTTACATTAATGCGATTACTAAATAAATTAATAACTTTTATCAAAAATGTCAAAAAGTGGGTAAAAAACGCAAAAAAAAATTTTGGAAAATTTAAATTTTTTTTTCAAAAAAACAGTTGTAAATAATTTTTACATTAATGCGATTACTAAATAAATTAATAACTTTTATCAAAAATGTCAAAAAGTGGGTAAAAAACGCAAAAAAAAATTTTGGAAAATTTTCATTTTTTTTTTTTCAAAAAAACAGTTGTAAATAATTTTTACATTAATGCGATTACTAAATAAATTAATAACTTTTATCAAAAATGTCAAAAAGTGGGTAAAAAGCGCAAAAAAAAATTTTGGAAAATTTTAATTTTTTTTTTCAAAAAAACAGTTGTAAATAATTTTTACATTAATGCGATTAATAAATAAATTAATAACTTTTATCAAAAATGTCAAAAAGTGGGTAAAAAACCAAAAAAAAAATTTTGGAAAATTTTCTTTTTTTTTTTTCAAAAAAACACTTGTAAATAATTTTTACATTAATGCGATTACTAAATAAATTAATAACTTTTATCAAAAATGTCAAAAAGTGGGTAAAAAACGCAAAAAAAAATTTTGGAAATTTTCATTTTTTTTTTCAAAAAAACAGTTGTAAATAATTTTTACATTAATGCGATTACTAAATAAATTAATAACTTTTATCAAAAATGTCAAAAAGTGGGTAAAAAACGCAAAAAAAAATTTTGGAAAATTTTCATTTTTTTTTTCAAAAAAACTGTTGTAAATAATTTTTACATTAATGCGATTACTAAATAAATTAATAACTTTTATCAAAAATGTCAAAAAGTGGGTAAAAAACGCAAAAAAAAATTTTGGAAAATTTTCATTTTTTTTTTCAAAAAAACAGTTGTAAATAATTTTTACATTAATGCGATTACTAAATAAATTAATAACTTTTATCAAAAATGTCAAAAAGTGGGTAAAAAACGCAAAAAAAAATTTTGGAAAATTTTAATTTTTTTTTTTTCAAAAAAACAGTTGTAAATAATTTTTACATTAATGCGATTACTAAATAAATTAATAACTTTTATCAAAAATGTCAAAAAGTGGGTAAAAAACGCAAAAAAAAATTTTGGAAAATTTTAATTTTTTTTTTTCAAAAAAACTGTTGTAAATAATTTTTACATTAATGCGATTACTAAATAAATTAATAACTTTTATCAAAAATGTCAAAAAGTGGGTAAAAAACGCAAAAAAAAATTTTGGAAAATTTTCATTTTTTTTTTCAAAAAAACAGTTGTAAATAATTTTTACATTAATGCGATTACTAAATAAATTAATAACTTTTATCAAAAATGTCAAAAAGTGGGTAAAAAACGCAAAAAAAATTTTTGGAAAATTTTCATTTTTTTTTTCAAAAAAACAGTTGTAAATAATTTTTACATTAATGCGATTACTAAATAAATTAATAACTTTTATCAAAAATGTCAAAAAGTGGGTAAAAAAGGGCAAAAAAATTTTTGGAGAATTTTCATTTTTTTTTTCAAAAAAACAGTTGTAAATAATTTTTACATTAATGCGATTACTAAATAAATTAATAACTTTTATCAAAAATGTCAAAAAGTGGGTAAAAAACGCAAAAAAAAATTTTGGAAAATTTTCATTTTTTTTTTCAAAAAAAAACAGTTGTAAATAATTTTTACATTAATGCGATTACTAAATAAATTAATAACTTTTATCAAAAATGTCAAAAAGTGGGAAAAAAAAACAAAAAAAAATTTTGGAAAATTTTCATTTTTTTTTTCAAAAAAACAGTTGTAAATAATTTTTACATTAATGCGATTACTAAATAAATTAATAACTTTTATCAAAAATGTCAAAAAGTGGGTAAAAAACGCAAAAAAAAATTTTGGAAAATTTTCATTTTTTTTTTCAAAAAAACAGTTGTAAATAATTTTTACATTAATGCGATTACTAAATAAATTAATAACTTTTATCAAAAATGTCAAAAAGTGGGTAAAAAACGCAAAAAAAATTTTTGGAAAATTTTCATTTTTTTTTTCAAAAAAACAGTTGTAAATAATTTTTACATTAATGCGATTACTAAATAAATTAATAACTTTTATCAAAAATGTCAAAAAGTGGGTAAAAAAGGGCAAAAAAATTTTTGGAGAATTTTCATTTTTTTTTTCAAAAAAACAGTTGTAAATAATTTTTACATTAATGCGATTACTAAATAAATTAATAACTTTTATCAAAAATGTCAAAAAGTGGGTAAAAAACGCAAAAAAAAATTTTGGAAAATTTTCATTTTTTTTTTCAAAAAAAAACAGTTGTAAATAATTTTTACATTAATGCGATTACTAAATAAATTAATAACTTTTATCAAAAATGTCAAAAAGTGGGAAAAAAAAACAAAAAAAAATTTTGCAAAATTTTCATTTTTTTTTTCAAAAAAACAGTTGTAAATAATTTTTACATTAATGCGATTACTAAATAAATTAATAACTTTTATCAAAAATGTCAAAAAGTGGGTAAAAAACGCAAAAAAAAATTTTGGAAAATTTTCATTTTTTTTTCAAAAAACAGTTGTAAATAATTTTTACATTAATGCGATTACTTAATAAATTAATAACTTTTATCAAAAATGTCAAAAAGTGGGTAAAAAACGCAAAAAAAAATTTTGGAAAATTTTCATTTTTTTTTTCAAAAAAACAGTTGTAAATAATTTTTAGATTAATGCGATTACTAAATAAATTAATAACTTTTATCAAAAATGTCAAAAAGTGGGAAAAAAAACAAAAAAAAATTTTGGAAAATTTTCATTTTTTTTTTCAAAAAAACAGTTGTAAATAATTTTTACATTAATGCGATTACTAAATAAATTAATAACTTTTATCAAAAATGTCAAAAAGTGGGAAAAAAAAACAAAAAAAAATTTTGGAAAATTTTCATTTTTTTTTTCAAAAAAACAGTTGTAAATAATTTTTACATTAATGCGATTACTAAATAAATTAATAACTTTTATCAAAAATGTCAAAAAGTGGGTAAAAAACGCAAAAAAAAATTTTGGAAAATTTTAATTTTTTTTTTCAAAAAAACAGTTGTAAATAATTTTTACATTAATGCGATTACTAAATAAATTAATAACTTTTATCAAAAATGTCAAAAAGTGGGTAAAAAACGCAAAAAAAAATTTTGGAAAATTTTCATTTTTTTTTTCAAAAAAACAGTTGTAAATAATTTTTACATTAATGCGATTACTAAATAAATTAATAACTTTCATCAAAAATGTCAAAAAGTGGGTAAAAAACGCAAAAAAAAATTTTGGAAAATTTTCATTTTTTTTTTCAAAAAAACAGTTGTAAATAATTTTTACATTAATGCGATTACTAAATAAATTAATAACTTTTATCAAAAATGTCAAAAAGTGGGTAAAAAACGCAAAAAAAAATTTTGGAAAATTTTCATTTTTTTTTTTTTCAAAAAAACAGTTGTAAATAATTTTTACATTAATGCGATTACTAAATAAATTAATAACTTTTATCAAAAATGTCAAAAAGTGGGTAAAAAACGCAAAAAAAAATTTTGGTAAATTTTAATTTTTTTTTTCAAAAAAACAGTTGTAAATAATTTTTACATTAATGCGATTACTAAATAAATTAATAACTTTTATCAAAAATGTCAAAAAGTGGGTAAAAAACGCAAAAAAAATTTTTGGAAAATTTACATTTTTTTTTTCAAAAAAACTGTTGTAAATAATTTTTACATTAATGCGATTACTAAATAAATTAATAACTTTTATCAAAAATGTCAAAAAGTGGGAAAAAAACGCAAAAAAAAATTTTGGAAAATTTTAATTTTTTTTTTCAAAAAAACAGTTGTAAATAATTTTTACATTAATGCGATTACTAAATAAATTAATAACTTTTATCAAAAATGTCAAAAAGTGGGTAAAAAACGCAAAAAAAAATTTTGGAAAATTTTCATTTTTTTTTTTTCAAAAAAACAGTTGTAAATAATTTTTACATTAATGCGATTACTAAATAAATTAATAACTTTTATCAAAAATGTCAAAAAGTGGGTAAAAAGCGCAAAAAAAAATTTTGGAAAATTTTAATTTTTTTTTTCAAAAAAACAGTTGTAAATAATTTTTACATTAATGCGATTACTAAATAAATTAATAACTTTTATCAAAAATGTCAAAAAGTGGGTAAAAAACCAAAAAAAAAATTTTGGAAAATTTTCATTTTTTTTTTTTCAAAAAAACAGTTGTAAATAATTTTTACATTAATGCGATTACTAAATAAATTAATAACTTTTATCAAAAATGTCAAAAAGTGGGTAAAAAACGCAAAAAAAAATTTTGGAAATTTTCATTTTTTTTTTCAAAAAAACAGTTGTAAATAATTTTTACATTAATGCGATTACTAAATAAATTAATAACTTTTATCAAAAATGTCAAAAAGTGGGAAAAAAAAACAAAAAAAAATTTTGGAAAATTTTCATTTTTTTTTTCAAAAAAACTGTTGTAAATAATTTTTACATTAATACGATTACTAAATAAATTAATAACTTTTATCAAAAATGTCAAAAAGTGGGTAAAAAACGCAAAAAAAAATTTTGGAAAATTTTCATTTTTTTTTTCAAAAAAACAGTTGTAAATAATTTTTACATTAATGCGATTACTAAATAAATTAATAACTTTTATCAAAAATGTCAAAAAGTGGGAAAAAAAAACAAAAAAAAATTTTGGAAAATTTTCATTTTTTTTTTCAAAAAAACTGTTGTAAATAATTTTTACATTAATGCGATTACTAAATAAATTAATAACTTTTATCAAAAATGTCAAAAAGTGGGTAAAAAACGCAAAAAAAAATTTTCGAAAATTTTCATTTTTTTTTTCAAAAAAACTGTTGTAAATAATTTTTACATTAATGCGATTACTAAATAAATTAATAACTTTTATCAAAAATGTCAAAAAGTGGGTAAAAAACGCAAAAAAAAATTTTGGAAAATTTTCATTTTTTTTTTTCAAAAAAACAGTTGTAAATAATTTTTACATTAATGCGATTACTAAATAAATTAATAACTTTTATCAAAAATGTCAAAAAGTGGGTAAAAAACGCAAAAAAAAATTTTGGAAAATTTTCATTTTTTTTTTCAAAAAAACAGTTGTAAATAATTTTTACATTAATGCGATTACTAAATAAATTAATAACTTTTATCAAAAATGTCAAAAAGTGGGTAAAAAACGCAAAAAAAAATTTTGGAAAATTTTCATTTTTTTTTTTTTCAAAAAAACAGTTGTAAATAATTTTTACATTAATGCGATTACTAAATAAATTAATAACTTTTATCAAAAATGTCAAAAAGTGGGGAAAAAAGGCCAAAAAATTTTTTGGAAAATTTTCATTTTTTTTTTCAAAAAAACTGTTGTAAATAATTTTTACATTAATGCGATTACTAAATAAATTAATAACTTTTATCAAAAATGTCAAAAAGTGGGAAAAAAACGCAAAAAAAAATTTTGGAAAATTTTAATTTTTTTTTTCAAAAAAACAGTTGTAAATAATTTTTACATTAATGCGATTACTAAATAAATTAATAACTTTTATCAAAAATGTCAAAAAGTGGGTAAAAAACGCAAAAAAAATTTTTGGAAAATTTTCATTTTTTTTTTTCAAAAAAACTGTTGTAAATAATTTTTACATTAATGCGATTACTAAATAAATTAATAACTTTTATCAAAAATGTCAAAAAGTGGGTAAAAAACGCAAAAAAAAATTTTGGAAAATTTAAATTTTTTTTTCAAAAAAACAGTTGTAAATAATTTTTACATTAATGCGATTACTAAATAAATTAATAACTTTTATCAAAAATGTCAAAAAGTGGGTAAAAAACGCAAAAAAAAATTTTGGAAAATTTTCATTTTTTTTTTTCAAAAAAACAGTTGTAAATAATTTTTACATTAATGCGATTACTAAATAAATTAATAACTTTTATCAAAAATGTCAAAAAGTGGGTAAAAAGCGCAAAAAAAAATTTTGGAAAATTTTAATTTTTTTTTTCAAAAAAACAGTTGTAAATAATTTTTACATTAATGCGATTACTAAATAAATTAATAACTTTTATCAAAAATGTCAAAAAGTGGGTAAAAAACCAAAAAAAAAATTTTGGAAAATTTTCTTTTTTTTTTTTCAAAAAAACACTTGTAAATAATTTTTACATTAATGCGATTACTAAATAAATTAATAGCTTTTATCAAAAATGTCAAAAAGTGGGTAAAAAACGCAAAAAAAAATTTTGGAAATTTTCATTTTTTTTTTCAAAAAAACAGTTGTAAATAATTTTTACATTAATGCGATTACTAAATAAATTAATAACTTTTATCAAAAATGTCAAAAAGTGGGTAAAAAACGCAAAAAAAATTTTTGGAAAATTTTCATTTTTTTTTTTTCAAAAAAACAGTTGTAAATAATTTTTACATTAATGCGATTACTAAATAAATTAATAACTTTTATCAAAAATGTCAAAAAGTGGGTAAAAAACGCAAAAAAAAATTTTGGAAAATTTTCGTTTTTTTTTTCAAAAAAACAGTTGTAAATAATTTTTACATTAATGCGATTACTAAATAAATTAATAACTTTTATCAAAAATATCAAAAAGTGGGTAAAAAACGCAAAAAAAAATTTTGGAAAATTTTCATTTTTTTTTTCAAAAAAACAGTTGTAAATAATTTTTACATTAATGCGATTACTAAATAAATTAATAACTTTTATCAAAAATGTCAAAAAGTGGGAAAAAAAAACAAAAAAAAATTTTGGAAAATTTTCATTTTTTTTTTCAAAAAAACAGTTGTAAATAATTTTTACATTAATGCGATTACTAAATAAATTAATAACTTTTATCAAAAATGTCAAAAAGTGGGTAAAAAACGCAAAAAAAAATTTTGGAAAATTTTCATTTTTTTTTCAAAAAAACTGTTGTAAATAATTTTTACATTAATGCGATTACTAAATAAATTAATAACTTTTATCAAAAATGTCAAAAAGTGGGTAAAAAACGCAAAAAAAAATTTTGGAAAATTTTAATTTTTTTTTTCAAAAAAACAGTTGTAAATAATTTTTACATTAATGCGATTACTAAATAAATTAATAACTTTTATCAAAAATGTCAAAAAGTGGGTAAAAAAGGCCAAAAAAATTTTTGGAAAATTTTCATTTTTTTTTTCAAAAAAACAGTTGTAAATAATTTTTACATTAATGCGATTACTAAATAAATTAATAACTTTTATCAAAAATGTCAAAAAGTGGGTAAAAAAGGCCAAAACAATTTTTAGAAAATTTTCATTTTTTTTTTCAAAAAAACAGTTGTAAATAATTTTTACATTAATGCGATTATGTACTAAATAAATTAATAACTTTTATCAAAAATGTCAAAAAGTGGGTAAAAAACGCAAAAAAAAATTTTGGAAAATTTTCATTTTTTTTTTCAAAAAAACAGTTGTAAATAATTTTTACATTAATGCGATTACTAAATAAATTAATAACTTTTATCAAAAATGTCAAAAAGTGGGTAAAAAACGCAAAAAAAAATTTTGGAAAATTTTCATTTTTTTTTTCAAAAAAACAGTTGTAAATAATTTTTACATTAATGCGATTACTAAATAAATTAATAACTTTTATCAAAAATGTCAAAAAGTGGGTAAAAAACGCAAAAAAAAATTTTGGAAAATTTTAATTTTTTTTTTTCAAAAAAACTGTTGTAAATAATTTTTACATTAATGCGATTACTAAATAAATTAATAACTTTTATCAAAAATGTCAAAAAGTGGGTAAAAAACGCAAAAAAAATTTTTGGAAAATTTTCATTTTTTTTTTCAAAAAAACAGTTGTAAATAATTTTTACATTAATGCGATTACTAAATAAATTAATAACTTTTATCAAAAATGTCAAAAAGTGGGTAAAAAACGCAAAAGGAAAATTTTCATTTTTTTTTTCAAAAAAACAGTTGTAAATAATTTTTACATTAATGCGATTACTAAATAAATTAATAACTTTTATCAAAAATGTCAAAAAGTGGGTAAAAAAGGGCAAAAAAATTTTTGGAGAATTTTCATTTTTTTTTTCAAAAAAACAGTTGTAAATAATTTTTACATTAATGCGATTACTAAATAAATTAATAACTTTTATCAAAAATGTCAAAAAGTGGGTAAAAAACGCAAAAAAAAATTTTGGAAAATTTTCATTTTTTTTTTCAAAAAAAAACAGTTGTAAATAATTTTTACATTAATGCGATTACTAAATAAATTAATAACTTTTATCAAAAATGTCAAAAAGTGGGAAAAAAAAACAAAAAAAAATTTTGGAAAATTTTCATTTTTTTTTTCAAAAAAACAGTTGTAAATAATTTTTACATTAATGCGATTACTAAATAAATTAATAACTTTTATCAAAAATGTCAAAAAGTGGGTAAAAAACGCAAAAAAAAATTTTGGAAAATTTTCATTTTTTTTTCAAAAAACAGTTGTAAATAATTTTTACATTAATGCGATTACTTAATAAATTAATAACTTTTATCAAAAATGTCAAAAAGTGGGTAAAAAACGCAAAAAAAAATTTTGGAAAATTTTCATTTTTTTTTTCAAAAAAACAGTTGTAAATAATTTTTAGATTAATGCGATTACTAAATAAATTAATAACTTTTATCAAAAATGTCAAAAAGTGGGAAAAAAAAACAAAAAAAAATTTTGGAAAATTTTCATTTTTTTTTTCAAAAAAACAGTTGTAAATAATTTTTACATTAATGCGATTACTAAATAAATTAATAACTTTTATCAAAAATGTCAAAAAGTGGGAAAAAAAAACAAAAAAAAATTTTGGAAAATTTTCATTTTTTTTTTCAAAAAAACAGTTGTAAATAATTTTTACATTAATGCGATTACTAAATAAATTAATAACTTTTATCAAAAATGTCAAAAAGTGGGTAAAAAACGCAAAAAAAAATTTTGGAAAATTTTAATTTTTTTTTGTCAAAAAAACAGTTGTAAATAATTTTTACATTAATGCGATTACTAAATAAATTAATAACTTTTATCAAAAATGTCAAAAAGTGGGTAAAAAACGCAAAAAAAAATTTTGGAAAATTTTAATTTTTTTTTTCAAAAAAACAGTTGTAAATAATTTTTACATTAATGCGATTACTAAATAAATTAATAACTTTTATCAAAAATGTCAAAAAGTGGGTAAAAAACGCAAAAAAAAATTTTGGAAAATTTTAATTTTTTTTTTCAAAAAAACAGTTGTAAATAATTTTTACATTAATGCGATTACTAAATAAATTAATAACTTTTATCAAAAATGTCAAAAAGTGGGTAAAAAACGCAAAAAAAAATTTTGGAAAATTTTCATTTTTTTTTTCAAAAAAACAGTTGTAAATAATTTTTACATTAATGCGATTACTAAATAAATTAATAACTTTTATCAAAAATGTCAAAAAGTGGGTAAAAAACGCAAAAAAAAATTTTGGAAAATTTTCATTTTTTTTTTTTCAAAAAAACAGTTGTAAATAATTTTTACATTAATGCGATTACTAAATAAATTAATAACTTTTATCAAAAATGTCAAAAAGTGGGTAAAAAACGCAAAAAAAAATTTTGGAAAATTTTCATTTTTTTTTTTCAAAAAAACAGTTGTAAATAATTTTTACATTAATGCGATTACTAAATAAATTAATAACTTTTATCAAAAATGTCAAAAAGTGGGAAAAAAAAACAAAAAAAAATTTTGGAAAATTTTCATTTTTTTTTTCAAAAAAACAGTTGTAAATAATTTTTACATTAATGCGATTACTAAATAAATTAATAACTTTTATCAAAAATGTCAAAAAGTGGGTAAAAAACGCAAAAAAAAATTTTGGAAAATTTTAATTTTTTTTTTCAAAAAAACAGTTGTAAATAATTTTTACATTAATGCGATTACTAAATAAATTAATAACTTTTATCAAAAATGTCAAAAAGTGGGTAAAAAACGCAAAAAAAAATTTTGGAAAATTTTCATTTTTTTTTTCAAAAAAACAGTTGTAAATAATTTTTACATTAATGCGATTACTAAATAAATTAATAACTTTTATCAAAAATGTCAAAAAGTGGGTAAAAAACGCAAAAAAAAATTTTGGAAAATTTTCATTTTTTTTTTTTCAAAAAAACAGTTGTAAATAATTTTTACATTAATGCGATTACTAAATAAATTAATAACTTTTATCAAAAATGTCAAAAAGTGGGTAAAAAACGCAAAAAAAAATTTTGGAAAATTTTAATTTTTTTTTTCAAAAAAACAGTTGTAAATAATTTTTACATTAATGCGATTACTAAATAAATTAATAACTTTTATCAAAAATGTCAAAAAGTGGGAAAAAAAAACAAAAAAAAATTTTGGAAAATTTTCATTTTTTTTTTCAAAAAAACAGTTGTAAATAATTTTTACATTAATGCGATTACTAAATAAATTAATAACTTTTATCAAAAATGTCAAAAAGTGGGTAAAAAACGCAAAAAAAAATTTTGGAAAATTTTAATTTTTTTTTGTCAAAAAAACAGTTGTAAATAATTTTTACATTAATGCGATTACTAAATAAATTAATAACTTTTATCAAAAATGTCAAAAAGTGGGTAAAAAACGCAAAAAAAAATTTTGGAAAATTTTAATTTTTTTTTTCAAAAAAACAGTTGTAAATAATTTTTACATTAATGCGATTACTAAATAAATTAATAACTTTTATCAAAAATGTCAAAAAGTGGGTAAAAAACGCAAAAAAAAATTTTGGAAAATTTTAATTTTTTTTTTCAAAAAAACAGTTGTAAATAATTTTTACATTAATGCGATTACTAAATAAATTAATAACTTTTATCAAAAATGTCAAAAAGTGGGTAAAAAACGCAAAAAAAAATTTTGGAAAATTTTCATTTTTTTTTTCAAAAAAACAGTTGTAAATAATTTTTACATTAATGCGATTACTAAATAAATTAATAACTTTTATCAAAAATGTCAAAAAGTGGGTAAAAAACGCAAAAAAAAATTTTGGAAAATTTTCATTTTTTTTTTTTTCAAAAAAACAGTTGTAAATAATTTTTACATTAATGCGATTACTAAATAAATTAATAACTTTTATCAAAAATGTCAAAAAGTGGGTAAAAAACGCAAAAAAAAATTTTGGAAAATTTTCATTTTTTTTTTTCAAAAAAACAGTTGTAAATAATTTTTACATTAATGCGATTACTAAATAAATTAATAACTTTTATCAAAAATGTCAAAAAGTGGGAAAAAAAAACAAAAAAAAATTTTGGAAAATTTTCATTTTTTTTTTCAAAAAAACAGTTGTAAATAATTTTTACATTAATGCGATTACTAAATAAATTAATAACTTTTATCAAAAATGTCAAAAAGTGGGTAAAAAACGCAAAAAAAAATTTTGGAAAATTTTAATTTTTTTTTTCAAAAAAACAGTTGTAAATAATTTTTACATTAATGCGATTACTAAATAAATTAATAACTTTTATCAAAAATGTCAAAAAGTGGGTAAAAAACGCAAAAAAAAATTTTGGAAAATTTTCATTTTTTTTTTCAAAAAAACAGTTGTAAATAATTTTTACATTAATGCGATTACTAAATAAATTAATAACTTTTATCAAAAATGTCAAAAAGTGGGTAAAAAACGCAAAAAAAAATTTTGGAAAATTTTCATTTTTTTTTTCAAAAAAACAGTTGTAAATAATTTTTACATTAATGCGATTACTAAATAAATTAATAACTTTTATCAAAAATGTCAAAAAGTGGGTAAAAAAGGCCAAAACAATTTTTAGAAAATTTTCATTTTTTTTTTCAAAAAAACAGTTGTAAATAATTTTTACATTAATGCGATTACTAAATAAATTAATAACTTTTATCAAAAATGTCAAAAAGTGGGTAAAAAACGCAAAAAAAAATTTTGGAAAATTTTCATTTTTTTTTTCAAAAAAACAGTTGTAAATAATTTTTACATTAATGCGATTACTAAATAAATTAATAACTTTTATCAAAAATGTCAAAAAGTGGGAAAAAAAAACAAAAAAAAATTTTGGAAAATTTTCATTTTTTTTTTCAAAAAAACAGTTGTAAATAATTTTTACATTAATGCGATTACTAAATAAATTAATAACTTTTATCAAAAATGTCAAAAAGTGGGTAAAAAACGCAAAAAAAAATTTTGCAAAATTTTCATTTTTTTTTTCAAAAAAACAGTTGTAAATAATTTTTACATTAATGCGATTACTAAATAAATTAATAACTTTTATCAAAAATGTCAAAAAGTGGGTAAAAAACGCAAAAAAAAATTTTGGAAAATTTTCATTTTTTTTTTCAAAAAAACTGTTGTAAATAATTTTTACATTAATGCGATTACTAAATAAATTAATAACTTTTATCAAAAATGTCAAAAAGTGGGTAAAAAACGCAAAAAAAAATTTTGGAAAATTTTCATTTTTTTTTCAAAAAAACAGTTGTAAATAATTTTTACATTTATGCGATTACTAAATAAATTAATAACTTTTATCAAAAATGTCAAAAAGTGGGTAAAAAAGGCCAAAACAATTTTTAGAAAATTTTCATTTTTTTTTTCAAAAAAACAGTTGTAAATAATTTTTACATTAATGCGATTACTAAATAAATTAATAACTTTTATCAAAAATGTCAAAAAGTGGGTAAAAAACGCAAAAAAAAATTTTGGAAAATTTTCATTTTTTTTTCAAAAAAACAGTTGTAAATAATTTTTACATTAATGCGATTACTAAATAAATTAATAACTTTTATCAAAAATGTCAAAAAGTGGGAAAAAAAAACAAAAAAAAATTTTGGAAAATTTTCATTTTTTTTTTCAAAAAAACAGTTGTAAATAATTTTTACATTAATGCGATTACTAAATAAATTAATAACTTTTATCAAAAATGTCAAAAAGTGGGTAAAAAACGCAAAAAAAAATTTTGGAAAATTTTCATTTTTTTTTTCAAAAAAACTGTTGTAAATAATTTTTACATTAATGCGATTACTAAATAAATTAATAACTTTTATCAAAAATGTCAAAAAGTGGGTAAAAAACGCAAAAAAAAATTTTGGAAAATTTTCATTTTTTTTTTCAAAAAAACAGTTGTAAATAATTTTTACATTAATGCGATTACTAAATAAATTAATAACTTTTATCAAAAATGTCAAAAAGTGGGTAAAAAACGCAAAAAAAAATTTTGGAAAATTTTCATTTTTTTTTTTTCAAAAAAACAGTTGTAAATAATTTTTACATTAATGCGATTACTAAATAAATTAATAACTTTTATCAAAAATGTCAAAAAGTGGGTAAAAAACGCAAAAAAAAATTTTGGAAAATTTTAATTTTTTTTTTTCAAAAAAACTGTTGTAAATAATTTTTACATTAATGCGATTACTAAATAAATTAATAACTTTTATCAAAAATGTCAAAAAGTGGGTAAAAAACGCAAAAAAAAATTTTGGAAAATTTTCATTTTTTTTTTCAAAAAAACAGTTGTAAATAATTTTTACATTAATGCGATTACTAAATAAATTAATAACTTTTATCAAAAATGTCAAAAAGTGGGTAAAAAAGGGCAAAAAAATTTTTGGAGAATTTTCATTTTTTTTTCAAAAAAACAGTTGTAAATAATTTTTACATTAATGCGATTACTAAATAAATTAATAACTTTTATCAAAAATGTCAAAAAGTGGGTAAAAAACGCAAAAAAAAATTTTGGAAAATTTTCATTTTTTTTTTCAAAAAAAAACAGTTGTAAATAATTTTTACATTAATGCGATTACTAAATAAATTAATAACTTTTATCAAAAATGTCAAAAAGTGGGAAAAAAAAAACAAAAAAAAATTTTGGAAAATTTTCATTTTTTTTTTCAAAAAAACAGTTGTAAATAATTTTTACATTAATGCGATTACTAAATAAATTAATAACTTTTATCAAAAATGTCAAAAAGTGGGTAAAAAACGCAAAAAAAAATTTTGGAAAATTTTCATTTTTTTTTCAAAAAAACAGTTGTAAATAATTTTTACATTAATGCGATTACTTAATAAATTAATAACTTTTATCAAAAATGTCAAAAAGTGGGTAAAAAACGCAAAAAAAAATTTTGGAAAATTTTCATTTTTTTTTTCAAAAAAACAGTTGTAAATAATTTTTAGATTAATGCGATTACTAAATAAATTAATAACTTTTATCAAAAATGTCAAAAAGTGGGAAAAAAAACAAAAAAAAATTTTGGAAAATTTTCATTTTTTTTTTCAAAAAAACAGTTGTAAATAATTTTTACATTAATGCGATTACTAAATAAATTAATAACTTTTATCAAAAATGTCAAAAAGTGGGTAAAAAACGCAAAAAAAAATTTTGGGAAAATTTTCATTTTTTTTTTCAAAAAACAGTCGTAAATAATTTTTACATTAATGCGATTACTAAATAAATTAATAACTTTTATCAAAAATGTCAAAAAGTGGGTAAAAAACGCAAAAAAAAATTTTGGAAAATTTTCATTTTTTTTTTCAAAAAAACAGTTGTAAATAATTTTTACATTAATGCGATTACTAAATAAATTAATAAGTTTTATCAAAAATATCAAAAAGTGGGTAAAAAACGCAAAAAAAAATTTTGGAAAATTTTCATTTTTTTTTTCAAAAAAACAGTTGTAAATAATTTTTACATTAATGCGATTACTAAATAAATTAATAACTTTTATCAAAAATGTCAAAAAGTGGGAAAAAAAACAAAAAAAAATTTTGGAAAATTTTCATTTTTTTTTTCAAAAAAACAGTTGTAAATAATTTTTACATTAATGCGATTACTAAATAAATTAATAACTTTTATCAAAAATGTCAAAAAGTGGGTAAAAAACGCAAAAAAAAATTTTGGAAAATTTTAATTTTTTTTTGTCAAAAAAACAGTTGTAAATAATTTTTACATTAATGCGATTACTAAATAAATTAATAACTTTTATCAAAAATGTCAAAAAGTGGGTAAAAAACGCCAAAAAAAATTTTGGAAAATTTTCATTTTTTTTTTCAAAAAAACTTTTGTAAATAATTTTTACATTAATGCGATTACTAAATAAATTAATAACTTTTATCAAAAATGTCAAAAAGTGGGTAAAAAACGCAAAAAAAAATTTTGGAAAATTTTCATTTTTTTTTTCAAAAAAACAGTTGTAAATAATTTTTACATTAATGCGATTACTAAATAAATTAATAACTTTTATCAAAAATGTCAAAAAGTGGGTAAAAAACGCAAAAAAAAATTTTGGAAAATTTTAATTTTTTTTTTTCAAAAAAACAGTTGTAAATAATTTTTACATTAATGCGATTACTAAATAAATTAATAACTTTTATCAAAAATGTCAAAAAGTGGGTAAAAAACGCAAAAAAAAATTTTGGAAAATTTTAATTTTTTTTTTCAAAAAAACAGTTGTAAATAATTTTTACATTAATGCGATTACTAAATAAATTAATAACTTTTATCAAAAATGTCAAAAAGTGGGTAAAAAACGCAAAAAAAAATTTTGGAAAATTTTCATTTTTTTTTTCAAAAAAACTGTTGTAAATAATTTTTACATTAATGCGATTACTAAATAAATTAATAACTTTTATCAAAAATATCAAAAAGTGGGTAAAAAACGCAAAAAAAAATTTTGGAAAATTTTCATTTTTTTTTTCAAAAAAACAGTTGTAAATAATTTTTACATTAATGCGATTACTAAATAAATTAATAACTTTTATCAAAAATGTCAAAAAGTGGGAAAAAAAAACAAAAAAAATTTTGGAAAATTTTCATTTTTTTTTTCAAAAAAACAGTTGTAAATAATTTTTACATTAATGCGATTACTAAATAAATTAATAACTTTTATCAAAAATGTCAAAAAGTGGGTAAAAAACGCAAAAAAAAATTTTGGAAAATTTTCATTTTTTTTTTCAAAAAAACTGTTGTAAATAATTTTTACATTAATGCGATTACTAAATAAATTAATAGCTTTTATCAAAAATGTCAAAAAGTGGGTAAAAAACGCAAAAAAAAATTTTGGAAAATTTTAATTTTTTTTTTCAAAAAAACGATTGTAAATAATTTTTACATTAATGCGATTACTAAATAAATTAATAACTTTTATCAAAAATGTCAAAAAGTGGGTAAAAAACCAAAAAAAAATTTTGGAAAATTTTCATTTTTTTTTTTCAAAAAAACAGTTGTAAATAATTTTTACATTAATGCGATTACTAAATAAATGAATAACTTTTATCAAAAATGTCAAAAAGTGGGTAAAAAACGCAAAAAAAAATTTTGGAAAATTTTCATTTTTTTTTTCAAAAAAACAGTTGTAAATAATTTTTACATTAATGCGATTACTAAATAAATTAATAACTTTTATCAAAAATGTCAAAAAGTGGGTAAAAAAGGCCAAAAAAAATTTTCGAAAATTTTCATTTTTTTTTTCAAAAAAACAGTTGTAAATAATTTTTACATTAATGCGATTACTAAATAAATTAATAACTTTTATCAAAAATGTCAAAAAGTGGGTAAAAAACGCAAAAAAAAATTTTGGAAAATTTTCATTTTTTTTTCAAAAAAACAGTTGTAAATAATTTTTACATTAATGCGATTACTAAATAAATTAATAACTTTTATCAAAAATGTCAAAAAGTGGGAAAAAAAAACAAAAAAAAATTTTGGAAAATTTTCATTTTTTTTTCAAAAAAACAGTTGTAAATAATTTTTACATTAATGCGATTACTAAATAAATTAATAACTTTTATCAAAAATGTCAAAAAGTGGGTAAAAAACGCAAAAAAAAATTTTTTATCAAAAATGTCAAAAAGTGGGTAAAAAACGCAAAAAAAAATTTTGGAAAATTTTCATTTTTTTTTTCAAAAAAACAGTTGTAAATAATTTTTACATTAATGCGATTACTAAATAAATTAATAACTTTTATCAAAAATGTCAAAAAGTGGGTAAAAATGCAAAAAAAAATTTTGGAAAATTTTCATTTTTTTTTTCAAAAAAACAGTTGTAAATAATTTTTACATTAATGCGATTACTAAATAAATTAATAACTTTTATCAAAAATGTCAAAAAGTGGGTAAAAAACGCAAAAAAAAATTTTGGAAAATTTTCATTTTTTTTTTCAAAAAAACAGTTGTAAATAATTTTTACATTAATGCGATTACTAAATAAATTAATAACTTTTATCAAAAATATCAAAAAGTGGGTGAAAAACGCAAAAAAAAATTTTGGAAAATTTTCATTTTTTTTTTCAAAAAAACAGTTGTAAATAATTTTTACATTAATGCGATTACTAAATAAATTAATAACTTTTATCAAAAATGTCAAAAAGTGGGAAAAAAAAACAAAAAAAAATTTTGGAAAATTTTCATTTTTTTTTTCAAAAAAACAGTTGTAAATAATTTTTACATTAATGCGATTACTAAATAAATTAATAACTTTTATCAAAAATGTCAAAAAGTGGGTAAAAAACGCAAAAAAAAATTTTGGAAAATTTTCATTTTTTTTTTCAAAAAAACTGTTGTAAATAATTTTTACATTAATGCGATTACTAAATAAATTAATAACTTTTATCAAAAATGTCAAAAAGTGGGTAAAAAACGCAAAAAAAAATTTTGGAAAATTTTAATTTTTTTTTTCAAAAAAACGATTGTAAATAATTTTTACATTAATGCGATTACTAAATAAATTAATAACTTTTATCAAAAATGTCAAAAAGTGGGTAAAAAACCAAAAAAAAATTTTGGAAAATTTTAATTTTTTTTTTTCAAAAAAACAGTTGTAAATAATTTTTACATTAATGCGATTACTAAATAAATTAATAACTTTTATCAAAAATGTCAAAAAGTGGGTAAAAAACGCAAAAAAAAATTTTGGAAAATTTTCATTTTTTTTTTCAAAAAAACAGTTGTAAATAATTTTTACATTAATGCGATTACTAAATAAATTAATAACTTTTATCAAAAATGTCAAAAAGTGGGTAAAAAACGCAAAAAAAAATTTTGGAAAATTTTAATTTTTTTTTTTCAAAAAAACAGTTGTAAATAATTTTTACATTAATGCGATTACTAAATAAATTAATAACTTTTATCAAAAATGTCAAAAAGTGGGTAAAAAACGCAAAAAAAAATTTTGGAAAATTTTAATTTTTTTTTTCAAAAAAACAGTTGTAAATAATTTTTACATTAATGCGATTACTAAATAAATTAATAACTTTTATCAAAAATGTCAAAAAGTGGGTAAAAAACGCAAAAAAAAATTTTGGAAAATTTTCATTTTTTTTTTCAAAAAAACTGTTGTAAATAATTTTTACATTAATGCGATTACTAAATAAATTAATAACTTTTATCAAAAATGTCAAAAAGTGGGTAAAAAACGCAAAAAAAAATTTTGGAAAATTTTCATTTTTTTTTTCAAAAAAACAGTTGTAAATAATTTTTACATTAATGCGATTACTAAATAAATTAATAACTTTTATCAAAAATGTCAAAAAGTGGGTAAAAAACGCAAAAAAAAATTTTGAAAAATTTTCATTTTTTTTTTTCAAAAAAACAGTTGTAAATAATTTTTACATTAATGTGATTACTAAATAAATTAATAACTTTTATCAAAAATGTCAAAAAGTGGGTAAAAAACGCAAAAAAAAATTTTGGAAAATTTTAATTTTTTTTTCAAAAAAACTGTTGTAAATAATTTTTACATTAATGCGATTACTAAATAAATTAATAACTTTTATCAAAAATGTCAAAAAGTGGGTAAAAAACGCAAAAAAAAATTTTGGAAAATTTTCATTTTTTTTTTCAAAAAAACAGTTGTAAATAATTTTTACATTAATGCGATTACTAAATAAATTAATAACTTTTATCAAAAATGTCAAAAAGTGGGTAAAAAATGCAAAAAAAAATTTTGGAAAATTTTCATTTTTTTTTTCAAAAAAACAGTTGTAAATAATTTTTACATTAATGCGATTACTAAATAAATTAATAACTTTTATCAAAAATGTCAAAAAGTGGGTAAAAAACGCAAAAAAAAATTTTGGAAAATTTTCATTTTTTTTTTCAAAAAAACAGTTGTAAATAATTTTTACATTAATGCGATTACTAAATAAATTAATAACTTTTATCAAAAATATCAAAAAGTGGGTAAAAAACGCAAAAAAAAATTTTGGAAAATTTTCATTTTTTTTTTCAAAAAAACAGTTGTAAATAATTTTTACATTAATGCGATTACTAAATAAATTAATAACTTTTATCAAAAATGTCAAAAAGTGGGAAAAAAAAACAAAAAAAATTTTGGAAAATTTTCATTTTTTTTTTCAAAAAAACAGTTGTAAATAATTTTTACATTAATGCGATTACTAAATAAATTAATAACTTTTATCAAAAATGTCAAAAAGTGGGTAAAAAACGCAAAAAAAAATTTTGGAAAATTTTCATTTTTTTTTTCAAAAAAACTGTTGTAAATAATTTTTACATTAATGCGATTACTAAATAAATTAATAGCTTTTATCAAAAATGTCAAAAAGTGGGTAAAAAACGCAAAAAAAAATTTTGGAAAATTTTAATTTTTTTTTTCAAAAAAACGATTGTAAATAATTTTTACATTAATGCGATTACTAAATAAATTAATAACTTTTATCAAAAATGTCAAAAAGTGGGTAAAAAACCAAAAAAAAATTTTGGAAAATTTTCATTTTTTTTTTTCAAAAAAACAGTTGTAAATAATTTTTACATTAATGCGATTACTAAATAAATGAATAACTTTTATCAAAAATGTCAAAAAGTGGGTAAAAAACGCAAAAAAAAATTTTGGAAAATTTTCATTTTTTTTTTCAAAAAAACAGTTGTAAATAATTTTTACATTAATGCGATTACTAAATAAATTAATAACTTTTATCAAAAATGTCAAAAAGTGGGTAAAAAAGGCCAAAAAAAATTTTCGAAAATTTTCATTTTTTTTTTCAAAAAAACAGTTGTAAATAATTTTTACATTAATGCGATTACTAAATAAATTAATAACTTTTATCAAAAATGTCAAAAAGTGGGTAAAAAACGCAAAAAAAAATTTTGGAAAATTTTCATTTTTTTTTCAAAAAAACAGTTGTAAATAATTTTTACATTAATGCGATTACTAAATAAATTAATAACTTTTATCAAAAATGTCAAAAAGTGGGAAAAAAAAACAAAAAAAAATTTTGGAAAATTTTCATTTTTTTTTCAAAAAAACAGTTGTAAATAATTTTTACATTAATGCGATTACTAAATAAATTAATAACTTTTATCAAAAATGTCAAAAAGTGGGTAAAAAACGCAAAAAAAAATTTTTTATCAAAAATGTCAAAAAGTGGGTAAAAAACGCAAAAAAAAATTTTGGAAAATTTTCATTTTTTTTTTCAAAAAAACAGTTGTAAATAATTTTTACATTAATGCGATTACTAAATAAATTAATAACTTTTATCAAAAATGTCAAAAAGTGGGTAAAAATGCAAAAAAAAATTTTGGAAAATTTTCATTTTTTTTTTCAAAAAAACAGTTGTAAATAATTTTTACATTAATGCGATTACTAAATAAATTAATAACTTTTATCAAAAATGTCAAAAAGTGGGTAAAAAACGCAAAAAAAAATTTTGGAAAATTTTCATTTTTTTTTTCAAAAAAACAGTTGTAAATAATTTTTACATTAATGCGATTACTAAATAAATTAATAACTTTTATCAAAAATATCAAAAAGTGGGTGAAAAACGCAAAAAAAAATTTTGGAAAATTTTCATTTTTTTTTTCAAAAAAACAGTTGTAAATAATTTTTACATTAATGCGATTACTAAATAAATTAATAACTTTTATCAAAAATGTCAAAAAGTGGGAAAAAAAAACAAAAAAAAATTTTGGAAAATTTTCATTTTTTTTTTCAAAAAAACAGTTGTAAATAATTTTTACATTAATGCGATTACTAAATAAATTAATAACTTTTATCAAAAATGTCAAAAAGTGGGTAAAAAACGCAAAAAAAAATTTTGGAAAATTTTCATTTTTTTTTTCAAAAAAACTGTTGTAAATAATTTTTACATTAATGCGATTACTAAATAAATTAATAACTTTTATCAAAAATGTCAAAAAGTGGGTAAAAAACGCAAAAAAAAATTTTGGAAAATTTTAATTTTTTTTTTCAAAAAAACGATTGTAAATAATTTTTACATTAATGCGATTACTAAATAAATTAATAACTTTTATCAAAAATGTCAAAAAGTGGGTAAAAAACCAAAAAAAAATTTTGGAAAATTTTAATTTTTTTTTTTCAAAAAAACAGTTGTAAATAATTTTTACATTAATGCGATTACTAAATAAATTAATAACTTTTATCAAAAATGTCAAAAAGTGGGTAAAAAACGCAAAAAAAAATTTTGGAAAATTTTCATTTTTTTTTTCAAAAAAACAGTTGTAAATAATTTTTACATTAATGCGATTACTAAATAAATTAATAACTTTTATCAAAAATGTCAAAAAGTGGGTAAAAAAGGCCAAAAAAATTTTTCGAAAATTTTCATTTTTTTTTTCAAAAAAACAGTTGTAAATAATTTTTACATTAATGCGATTACTAAATAAATTAATAACTTTTATCAAAAATGTCAAAAAGTGGGTAAAAAACGCAAAAAAAAATTTTGGAAAATTTTCATTTTTTTTTCAAAAAAACAGTTGTAAATAATTTTTACATTAATGCGATTACTAAATAAATTAATAACTTTTATCAAAAATGTCAAAAAGTGGGAAAAAAAAACAAAAAAAAATTTTGGAAAATTTTCATTTTTTTTTTCAAAAAAACTGTTGTAAATAATTTTTACATTAATGCGATTACTAAATAAATTAATAACTTTTATCAAAAATGTCAAAAAGTGGGTAAAAAACGCAAAAAAAAATTTTGGAAAATTTTAATTTTTTTTTTCAAAAAAACGATTGTAAATAATTTTTACATTAATGCGATTACTAAATAAATTAATAACTTTTATCAAAAATGTCAAAAAGTGGGTAAAAAACCAAAAAAAAATTTTGGAAAATTTTAATTTTTTTTTTTCAAAAAAACAGTTGTAAATAATTTTTACATTAATGCGATTACTAAATAAATTAATAACTTTTATCAAAAATGTCAAAAAGTGGGTAAAAAACGCAAAAAAAAATTTTGGAAAATTTTCATTTTTTTTTTCAAAAAAACAGTTGTAAATAATTTTTACATTAATGCGATTACTAAATAAATTAATAACTTTTATCAAAAATGTCAAAAAGTGGGTAAAAAAGGCCAAAAAAATTTTTCGAAAATTTTCATTTTTTTTTTCAAAAAAACAGTTGTAAATAATTTTTACATTAATGCGATTACTAAATAAATTAATAACTTTTATCAAAAATGTCAAAAAGTGGGTAAAAAACGCAAAAAAAAATTTTGGAAAATTTTCATTTTTTTTTCAAAAAAACAGTTGTAAATAATTTTTACATTAATGCGATTACTAAATAAATTAATAACTTTTATCAAAAATGTCAAAAAGTGGGAAAAAAAAACAAAAAAAAATTTTGGAAAATTTTCATTTTTTTTTCAAAAAAACAGTTGTAAATAATTTTTACATTAATGCGATTACTAAATAAATTAATAACTTTTATCAAAAATGTCAAAAAGTGGGTAAAAAACGCAAAAAAAAATTTTGGAAAATTTTAATTTTTTTTTTCAAAAAAACAGTTGTAAATAATTTTTACATTAATGCGATTACTAAATAAATTAATAACTTTTATCAAAAATGTCAAAAAGTGGGTAAAAAACGCAAAAAAAAATTTTGGCAAATTTTCATTTTTTTTTTCAAAAAAACAGTTGTAAATAATTTTTACATTAATGCGATTACTAAATAAATTAATAACTTTTATCAAAAATGTCAAAAAGTGGGAAAAAAAAACAAAAAAAAATTTTGGAAAATTTTCATTTTTTTTTTCAAAAAAACAGTTGTAAATAATTTTTACATTAATGCGATTACTAAATAAATTAATAACTTTTATCAAAAATGTCAAAAAGTGGGTAAAAAACGCAAAAAAAAATTTTGGAAAATTTTCATTTTTTTTTTCAAAAAAACTGTTGTAAATAATTTTTACATTAATGCGATTACTAAATAAATTAATAACTTTTATCAAAAATGTCAAAAAGTGGGTAAAAAACGCAAAAAAAAATTTTGGAAAATTTTCATTTTTTTTTTCAAAAAAACAGTTGTAAATAATTTTTACATTAATGCGATTACTAAATAAATTAATAACTTTTATCAAAAATGTCAAAAAGTGGGTAAAAAACCAAAAAAAAAATTTTGGAAAATTTTCATTTTTTTTTTCAAAAAAACAGTTGTAAATAATTTTTACATTAATGCGATTACTAAATAAATTAATAACTTTTATCAAAAATGTCAAAATGTGGGTAAAAAACGCAAAAAAAAATTTTGGAAAATTTTAATTTTTTTTTTCAAAAAAACAGTTGTAAATAATTTTTACATTAATGCGATTACTAAATAAATTAATAACTTTTATCAAAAATGTCAAAAAGTGGGTAAAAAAGGCCAAAAAAATTTTTGCAAAATTTTAATTTTTTTTTTCAAAAAAACAGTTGTAAATAATTTTTACATTAATGCGAATACTAAATAAATTAATAACTTTTATCAAAAATGTCAAAAAGTGGGTAAAAAACGCAAAAAAAAATTTTGGAAAATTTTCATTTTTTTTTTCAAAAAAACAGTTGTAAATAATTTTTACATTAATGCGATTACTAAATAAATTAATAACTTTTATCAAAAATGTCAAAAAGTGGGAAAAAAAACAAAAAAAAATTTTGGAAAATTTTCATTTTTTTTTCAAAAAAACAGTTGTAAATAATTTTTACATTAATGCGATTACTAAATAAATTAATAACTTTTATCAAAAATGTCAAAAAGTGGGTAAAAAACGCAAAAAAAAATTTTTTATCAAAAATGTCAAAAAGTGGGTAAAAAACGCAAAAAAAAATTTTGGAAAATTTTCATTTTTTTTTTCAAAAAAACAGTTGTAAATAATTTTTACATTAATGCGATTACTAAATAAATTAATAACTTTTATCAAAAATGTCAAAAAGTGGGTAAAAATGCAAAAAAAAATTTTGGAAAATTTTCATTTTTTTTTTCAAAAAAACAGTTGTAAATAATTTTTACATTAATGCGATTACTAAATAAATTAATAACTTTTATCAAAAATGTCAAAAAGTGGGTAAAAAACGCAAAAAAAAATTTTGGAAAATTTTCATTTTTTTTTTCAAAAAAACAGTTGTAAATAATTTTTACATTAATGCGATTACTAAATAAATTAATAACTTTTATCAAAAATATCAAAAAGTGGGTAAAAAACGCAAAAAAAAATTTTGGAAAATTTTCATTTTTTTTTCAAAAAAACAGTTGTAAATAATTTTTACATTAATGCGATTACTAAATAAATTAATAACTTTTATCAAAAATGTCAAAAAGTGGGAAAAAAAAACAAAAAAAAATTTTGGAAAATTTTCATTTTTTTTTTCAAAAAAACAGTTGTAAATAATTTTTACATTAATGCGATTACTAAATAAATTAATAACTTTTATCAAAAATGTCAAAAAGTGGGTAAAAAACGCAAAAAAAAATTTTGGAAAATTTTCATTTTTTTTTTCAAAAAAACTGTTGTAAATAATTTTTACATTAATGCGATTACTAAATAAATTAATAACTTTTATCAAAAATGTCAAAAAGTGGGTAAAAAACGCAAAAAAAAATTTTGGAAAATTTTCATTTTTTTTTTCAAAAAAACTGTTGTAAATAATTTTTACATTAATGCGATTACTAAATAAATTAATAACTTTTATCAAAAATGTCAAAAAGTGGGAAAAAAAAACAAAAAAAAATTTTGGAAAATTTTCATTTTTTTTTTCAAAAAAACAGTTGTAAATAATTTTTACATTTATGCGATTACTAAATAAATTAATAACTTTTATCAAAAATGTCAAAAAGTGGGAAAAAAAAACAAAAAAAAATTTTGGAAAATTTTCATTTTTTTTTTCAAAAAAACTGTTGTAAATAATTTTTACATTAATGCGATTACTAAATAAATTAATAACTTTTATCAAAAATGTCAAAAAGTGGGTAAAAAACGCAAAAAAAAATTTTGGAAAATTTTCATTTTTTTTTTTCAAAAAAACTGTTGTAAATAATTTTTACATTAATGCGATTACTAAATAAATTAATAACTTTTATCAAAAATGTCAAAAAGTGGGTAAAAAACGCAAAAAAAAATTTTGGAAAATTTTCATTTTTTTTTTCAAAAAAACAGTTGTAAATAATTTTTACATTAATGCGATTACTAAATAAATTAATAACTTTTATCAAAAATGTCAAAAAGTGGGTAAAAAACGCAAAAAAAAATTTTGGAAAATTTTCATTTTTTTTTTTCAAAAAAACTGTTGTAAATAATTTTTACATTAATGCGATTACTAAATAAATTAATAACTTTTATCAAAAATGTCAAAAAGTGGGTAAAAAACGCAAAAAAAAATTTTGGACAATTTTCATTTTTTTTTTCAAAAAAACAGTTGTAAATAATTTTTACATTAATGCGATTACTAAATAAATTAATAACTTTTATCAAAAATGTCAAAAGTGGGAAAAAAAAACAAAAAAAAATTTTGGAAAATTTTAATTTTTTTTTTTCAAAAAAACAGTTGTAAATAATTTTTACATTAATGCGATTACTAAATAAATTAATAACTTTTATCAAAAATGTCAAAAAGTGGGTAAAAAACGCAAAAAAAAATTTTGGAAAATTTTAATTTTTTTTTTCAAAAAAACAGTTGTAAATAATTTTTACATTAATGCGATTACTAAATAAATTAATAACTTTTATCAAAAATGTCAAAAAGTGGGTAAAAAACGCAAAAAAAAATTTTTGGAAAATTTTCATTTTTTTTTTCAAAAAAACAGTTGTAAATAATTTTTACATTAATGCGATTACTAAATAAATTAATAACTTTTATCAAAAATGTCAAAAAGTGGGTAAAAAACGCAAAAAAAAATTTTGGAAAATTTTAATTTTTTTTTGTCAAAAAAACAGTTGTAAATAATTTTTACATTAATGCGATTACTAAATAAATTAATAACTTTTATCAAAAATGTCAAAAAGTGGGTAAAAAACCAAAAAAAAAATTTTGAAAAATTTTCATTTTTTTTTCAAAAAAACAGTTGTAAATAATTTTTACATTAATGCGATTACTAAATAAATTAATAACTTTTATCAAAAATGTCAAAAAGTGGGTAAAAAACGCAAAAAAAAATTTTGGAAAATTTTCATTTTTTTTTTCAAAAAAACAGTTGTAAATAATTTTTACATTAATGCGATTACTAAATAAATTAATAACTTTTATCAAAAATGTCAAAAAGTGGGTAAAAAAGGCCAAACAAATTTTTGGAAAATTTTCATTTTTTTTTTCAAAAAAACAGTTGTAAATAATTTTTACATTAATGCGATTACTAAATAAATTAATAACTTTTATCAAAAATGTCAAAAAGTGGGAAAAAAAAACAAAAAACAATTTTGGAAAATTTTCATTTTTTTTTTCAAAAAAACAGTTGTAAATAATTTTTACATTAATGGGATTACTAAATAAATTAATAACTTTTATCAAAAATGTCAAAAAGTGGGTAAAAAACGCAAAAAAAAATTTTGGAAAATTTTCATTTTTTTTTTCAAAAAAACTGTTGTAAATAATTTTTACATTAATGCGATTACTAAATAAATTAATAACTTTTATCAAAAATGTCAAAAAGTGGGTAAAAAACCAAAAAAAAAATTTTGGAAAATTTTCATTTTTTTTTTCAAAAAAACAGTTGTAAATAATTTTTACATTAATGCGATTACTAAATAAATTAATAACTTTTATCAAAAATGTCAAAAAGTGGGTAAAAACGCAAAAAAAAATTTGGAAAATTTTCATTTTTTTTTCAAAAAAACAGTTGTAAATAATTTTTACATTAATGCGATTACTAAATAAATTAATAACTTTTATCAAAAATGTCAAAAAGTGGGTAAAAAAGGCCAAAAAAATTTTTGCAAAATTTTCATTTTTTTTTTCAAAAAAACAGTTGTAAATAATTTTTACATTAATGCGATTACTAAATAAATTAATAACTTTTATCAAAAATGTCAAAAAGTGGGTAAAAAACGCAAAAAAAAATTTTGGAAAATTTTCATTTTTTTTTTCAAAAAAACAGTTGTAAATAATTTTTACATTAAAGCGATTACTAAATAAATTAATAACTTTTATCAAAAATGTCAAAAAGTGGGAAAAAAAAACAAAAAAAAATTTTGGAAAATTTTCATTTTTTTTTTCAAAAAAACAGTTGTAAATAATTTTTACATTAATGCGATTACTAAATAAATTAATAACTTTTATCAAAAATGTCAAAAAGTGGGTAAAAAACGCAAAAAAAAATTTTGGAAAATTTTAATTTTTTTTTCAAAAAAACAGTTGTAAATAATTTTTACATTAATGCGATTACTAAATAAATTAATAACTTTTATCAAAAATGTCAAAAAGTGGGTAAAAAACGCAAAAAAAAATTTTGGAAAATTTTCATTTTTTTTCAAAAAAAAACAGTTGTAAATAATTTTTACATTAATGCGATTACTAAATAAATTAATAACTTTTATCAAAAATGTCAAAAAGTGGAAAAAAAAAACAAAAAAAAATTTTGGAAAATTTTCATTTTTTTTTTCAAAAAAACAGTTGTAAATAATTTTTACATTAATGCGATTACTAAATAAATTAATAACTTTTATCAAAAATGTCAAAAAGTGGGTAAAAAACGCAAAAAAAAATTTTGGAAAATTTTCATTTTTTTTTTCAAAAAAACAGTTGTAAATAATTTTTACATTAATGCGATTACTAAATAAATTAATAACTTTTATCAAAAATGTCAAAAAGTGGGTAAAAAACGCAAAAAAAAATTTTGGAGAATTTTCATTTTTTTTTTCAAAAAAACAGTTGTAAATAATTTTTACATTAATGCGATTACTAAATAAATTAATAACTTTTATCAAAAATGTCAAAAAGTGGGTAAAAAACGCAAAAAAAAATTTTGGAAAATTTTCATTTTTTTTTCAAAAAAACTGTTGTAAATAATTTTTACATTAATGCGATTACTAAATAAATTAATAACTTTTATCAAAAATGTCAAAAAGTGGGTAAAAAACGCAAAAAAAAATTTTGGAAAATTTTCATTTTTTTTTTCAAAAAAACAGTTGTAAATAATTTTTACATTAATGCGATTACTAAATAAATTAATAACTTTTATCAAAAATGTCAAAAAGTGGGTAAAAAACGCAAAAAAAAATTTTGGAAAATTTTCATTTTTTTTTTTTCAAAAAAACAGTTGTAAATAATTTTTACATTAATGCGATTACTAAATAAATTAATAACTTTTATCAAAAATGTCAAAAAGTGGGTAAAAAACGCAAAAAAAAATTTTGGAAAATTTTAATTTTTTTTTTCAAAAAAACAGTTGTAAATAATTTTTACATTAATGCGATTACTAAATAAATTAATAACTTTTATCAAAAATGTCAAAAAGTGGGTAAAAAACGCAAAAAAAAATTTTGGAAAATTTTCATTTTTCTTTTCAAAAAAACAGTTGTAAATAATTTTTACATTAATGCGATTACTAAATAAATTAATAACTTTTATCAAAAATGTCAAAAAGTGGGTAAAAAAGGCCAAAAAAATTTTTCGAAAATTTTCATTTTTTTTTTCAAAAAAACAGTTGTAAATAATTTTTACATTAATGCGATTACTAAATAAATTAATAACTTTTATCAAAAATGTCAAAAAGTGGGTAAAAAACGCAAAAAAAAATTTTGGAAAATTTTCATTTTTTTTTTCAAAAAAACAGTTGTAAATAATTTTTACATTAAAGCGATTACTAAATAAATTAATAACTTTTATCAAAAATGTCAAAAAGTGGGAAAAAAAAACAAAAAAAAATTTTGGAAAATTTTCATTTTTTTTTTCAAAAAAACAGTTGTAAATAATTTTTACATTAATGCGATTACTAAATAAATTAATAACTTTTATCAAAAATGTCAAAAAGTGGGAAAAAAAAACAAAAAAAAATTTTGGAAAATTTTCATTTTTTTTTTCAAAAAAACAGTTGTAAATAATTTTTACATTAATGCGATTACTAAATAAATTAATAACTTTTATCAAAAATGTCAAAAAGTGGGTAAAAAACCCAAAAAAAATTTTTGGAAAATTTTCATTTTTTTTTTCAAAAAAACTGTTGTAAATAATTTTTACATTAATGCGATTACTAAATAAATTAATAACTTTTATCAAAAATGTCAAAAAGTGGGTAAAAAACGCAAAAAAAAATTTTGGAAAATTTTCATTTTTTTTTTCAAAAAAACAGTTGTAAATAATTTTTACATTAATGCGATTACTAAATAAATTAATAACTTTTATCAAAAATGTCAAAAAGTGGGTAAAAAACGCAAAAAAAAATTTTGGAAAATTTTCATTTTTTTTTTTTCAAAAAAACAGTTGTAAATAATTTTTACATTAATGCGATTACTAAATAAATTAATAACTTTTATCAAAAATGTCAAAAAGTGGGTAAAAAGCGCAAAAAAAAATTTTGGAAAATTTTAATTTTTTTTTTCAAAAAAACAGTTCTAAATAATTTTTACATTAATGCGATTACTAAATAAATTAATAACTTTTATCAAAAATGTCAAAAAGTGGGTAAAAAACCAAAAAAAAAATTTTGGAAAATTTTCATTTTTTTTTTTTCAAAAAAACAGTTGTAAATAATTTTTACATTAATGCGATTACTAAATAAATTAATAACTTTTATCAAAAATGTCAAAAAGTGGGTAAAAAACGCAAAAAAAAAATTTTGGAAAATTTTCATTTTTTTTTTCAAAAAAACAGTTGTAAATAATTTTTACATTAATACGATTACTAAATAAATTAATAACTTTTATCAAAAATGTCAAATAGTGGGTAAAAAAGGCCAAAAAATTTTTTGGAAAATTTTCATATTTTTTTTCAAAAAAACAGTTGTAAATAATTTTTACATTAATGCGATTACTAAATAAATTAATAACTTTTATCAAAAATGTCAAAAAGTGGGAAAAAAAAACAAAAAAAAATTTTGGAAAATTTTCATTTTTTTTTTCAAAAAAACAGTTGTAAATAATTTTTACATTAATGCGATTACTAAATAAATTAATAACTTTTATCAAAAATGTCAAAAAGTGGGTAAAAAACGCAAAAAAAAATTTTGGAAAATTTTAATTTTTTTTTTCAAAAAACAGTTGTAAATAATTTTTACATTAATGCGATTACTAAATAAATTAATAACTTTTATCAAAAATGTCAAAAAGTGGGTAAAAAACGCAAAAAAAAATTTTGGAAAATTTTCATTTTTTTTTTCAAAAAAACAGTTGTAAATAATTTTTACATTAATGCGATTACTAAATAAATTAATAACTTTTATCAAAAATATCAAAAAGTGGGTAAAAAACGCAAAAAAAAATTTTGGAAAATTTTAATTTTTTTTTTCAAAAAAACAGTTGTAAATAATTTTTACATTAATGCGATTACTAAATAAATTAATAACTTTTATCAAAAATGTCAAAAAGTGGGAAAAAAAAACAAAAAAAAATTTTGGAAAATTTTCATTTTTTTTTTCAAAAAAACAGTTGTAAATAATTTTTACATTAATGCGATTACTAAATAAATTAATAACTTTTATCAAAAATGTCAAAAAGTGGGTAAAAAACGCAAAAAAAAATTTTGGAAAATTTTAATTTTTTTTTCAAAAAAACTGTTGTAAATAATTTTTACATTAATGCGATTACTAAATAAATTAATAACTTTTATCAAAAATGTCAAAAAGTGGGTAAAAAACGCAAAAAAAAATTTTGGAAAATTTTAATTTTTTTTTTCAAAAAAACAGTTGTAAATAATTTTTACATTAATGCGATTACTAAATAAATTAATAACTTTTATCAAAAATGTCAAAAAGTGGGTAAAAAACCAAAAAAAAAATTTTGGAAAATTTTCATTTTTTTTTTCAAAAAAACAGTTGTAAATAATTTTTACATTAATGCGATTACTAAATAAATTAATAACTTTTATCAAAAATGTCAAAAAGTGGGTAAAAAACGCAAAAAAAAATTTTGGAAAATTTTCATTTTTTTTTTCAAAAAAACAGTTGTAAATAATTTTTACATTAATGCGATTACTAAATAAATTAATAACTTTTATCAAAAATGTCAAAAAGTGGGTAAAAAAGGCCAAAAAAATTTTTGGAAAATTTTCATTTTTTTTTTCAAAAAAACAGTTGTAAATAATTTTTACATTAATGCGATTACTAAATAAATTAATAACTTTTATCAAAAATGTCAAAAAGTGGGTAAAAAAGGCCAAAAAAAATTTTGGAAAATTTTCATTTTTTTTTTCAAAAAAACAGTTGTAAATAATTTTTACATTAATGCGATTACTAAATAAATTAATAACTTTTATCAAAAATGTCAAAAAGTGGGTAAAAAACGCAAAAAAAAATTTTGGAAAATTTTCATTTTTTTTTTCAAAAAAACAGTTGTAAATAATTTTTACATTAATGCGATTACTAAATAAATTAATAACTTTTATCAAAAATGTCAAAAAGTGGGAAAAAAAAACAAAAAAAAATTTTGGAAAATTTTCATTTTTTTTTTCAAAAAAACAGTTGTAAATAATTTTTACATTAATGCGATTACTAAATAAATTAATAACTTTTATCAAAAATGTCAAAAAGTGGGTAAAAAACGCAAAAAAAAATTTTGGAAAATTTTCATTTTTTTTTTCAAAAAAACAGTTGTAAATAATTTTTACATTAATGCGATTACTAAATAAATTAATAACTTTTATCAAAAATGTCAAAAAGTGGGTAAAAAACGCAAAAAAAAATTTTGCAAAATTTTCATTTTTTTTTTCAAAAAAACAGTTGGAAATAATTTTTACATTAATTCGATTACTAAATAAATTAATAACTTTTATCAAAAATGTCAAAAAGTGGGTAAAAAACGCAAAAAAAAATTTTGGAAAATTTTCATTTTTTTTTTTTCAAAAAAACAGTTGTAAATAATTTTTACATTAATGCGATTACTAAATAAATTAATAACTTTTATCAAAAATGTCAAAAAGTGGGTAAAAAACGCAAAAAAAAATTTTGGAAAATTTTAATTTTTTTTTTCAAAAAAACAGTTGTAAATAATTTTTACATTAATGCGATTACTAAATAAATTAATAACTTTTATCAAAAATGTCAAAAAGTGGGTAAAAAACCAAAAGAAAAATTTTGGAAAATTTTCATTTTTTTTTTCAAAAAAACAGTTGTAAATAATTTTTACATTAATGCGATTACTAAATAAATTAATAACTTTTATCAAAAATGTCAAAAAGTGGGTAAAAAACGCAAAAAAAAATTTTGGAAAATTTTAATTTTTTTTTTCAAAAAAACAGTTGTAAATAATTTTTACATTAATGCGATTACTAAATAAATTAATAACTTTTATCAAAAATGTCAAAAAGTGGGTAAAAAACGCAAAAAAAAATTTTGGAAAATTTTCATTTTTTTTTTTCAAAAAAACAGTTGTAAATAATTTTTACATTAATGCGATTACTAAATAAATTAATAACTTTTGTCAAAAAGTGGGTAAAAAACGCAAAAAAAAGTTTTGGAAAATTTTCATTTTTTTTTTCAAAAAAACAGTTGTAAATAATTTTTACATTAATGCGATTACTAAATAAATTAATAACTTTTATCAAAAATGTCAAAAAGTGGGAAAAAAAAACAAAAAAAATTTTGGAAAATTTTCATTTTTTTTTTCAAAAAAACAGTTGTAAATAATTTTTACATTAATGCGATTACTAAATAAATTAATAACTTTTATCAAAAATGTCAAAAAGTGGGTAAAAAACGCAAAAAAAAATTTTGGAAAATTTTAATTTTTTTTTTTCAAAAAAACTGTTGTAAATAATTTTTACATTAATGCGATTACTAAATAAATTAATAACTTTTATCAAAAATGTCAAAAAGTGGGTAAAAAACGCAAAAAAAAATTTTGGAAAATTTTCATTTTTTTTTTTCAAAAAAACAGTTGTAAATAATTTTTACATTAATGCGATTACTAAATAAATTAATAACTTTTATCAAAAATGTCAAAAAGTGGGTAAAAAACGCAAAAAAAAATTTTGGAAAATTTTCATTTTTTTTTTTTCAAAAAAACAGTTGTAAATAATTTTTACATTAATGCGATTACTAAATAAATTAATAACTTTTATCAAAAATGTCAAAAAGTGGGTAAAAAACGCAAAAAAAAAATTTGGAAAATTTTAATTTTTTTTTTCAAAAAAACAGTTGTAAATAATTTTTACATTAATCCGATTACTAAATAAATTAATAACTTTTATCAAAAATGTCAAAAAGTGGGTAAAAAACCAAAAAAAAAATTTTGGAAAATTTTCATTTTTTTTTTCAAAAAAACAGTTGTAAATAATTTTTACATTAATGCGATTACTAAATAAATTAATAACTTTTATCAAAAATGTCAAAAAGTGGGTAAAAAACGCGAAAAAAAATTTTGGAAAATTTTCATTTTTTTTTTCAAAAAAACAGTTGTAAATAATTTTTACATTAATGCGATTACTAAATAAATTAATAACTTTTATCAAAAATGTCAAAAAGTGGGTAAAAAATGCAAAAAAAAATTTTGGAAAATTTTCATTTTTTTTTTCAAAAAAAACAGTTGTAAATAATTTTTACATTAATGCGATTACTAAATAAATTAATAACTTTTATCAAAAATGTCAAAAAGTGGGTAAAAAACGCAAAAAAAAATTTTGGAAAATTTTCATTTTTTTTTTCAAAAAAACAGTTGTAAATAATTTTTACATTAATGCGATTACTAAATAAATTAATAACTTTTATCAAAAATGTCAAAAAGTGGGTAAAAACGCAAAAAAAAATTTTGGAAAATTTTCATTTTTTTTTTCAAAAAAACAGTTGTAAATAATTTTTACATTAATGCGATTACTAAATAAATTAATAACTTTTATCAAAAATGTCAAAAAGTGGGTAAAAACGCAAAAAAAAATTTTGGAAAATTTTCATTTTTTTTTTCAAAAAAACAGTTGTAAATAATTTTTACATTAATGCGATTACTAAATAAATTAATAACTTTTATCAAAAATGTCAAAAAGTGGGTAAAAAACGCAAAAAAAAATTTTGGAAAATTTTAATTTTTTTTTTTCAAAAAAACTGTTGTAAATAATTTTTACATTAATGCGATTACTAAATAAATTAATAACTTTTATCAAAAATGTCAAAAAGTGGGTAAAAAACGCAAAAAAAAATTTTGGAAAATTTTCATTTTTTTTTTTCAAAAAAACAGTTGTAAATAATTTTTACATTAATGCGATTACTAAATAAATTAATAACTTTTATCAAAAATGTCAAAAAGTGGGTAAAAAACGCAAAAAAAAATTTTTCAAAATTTTAATTTTTTTTTTTTCAAAAAAACAGTTGATAATAATTATTTTATACATTAATGCGATTACTAAATAAATTAATAACTTTCAACAAAAATGTCAAAAAGTGGGTAAAAAACCCAAAAAAAAAAAAAAATTTGGTACAAAAAATTTTTTTTCTTCAAATCGCCTTAAAACCAGTTTTAAATAATTTTTACATTAATGCGATTACTAAATAAATTAATAACTTTTATCAAAAATGTCAAAAAGTGGGTAAAAAACGCAAAAAAAAAAATTTGGAAAATTTTCATTTTTTTTTTCAAAAAAACAGTTATAAATAATTTTTACATTAATGCGATTGCTAAATAAATTAATAACTTTTATCAAAAATGTCAAAAAGTGGGTAAAAAACCAAAAAAAAATTTTGGAAAATTTTCATTTTTTTTTTCAAAAAAACAGTTGTAAATAATTTTTACATTAATGCGATTACTAAATAAATTAATAACTTTTATCAAAAATGTCAAAAAGTGGGTAAAAAACGCAAAAAAAAATTTTGAAAAATTTTCATTTTTTTTTTCAAAAAAACAGTTGTAAATAATGTTTACATTAATGCGATTACTAAATAAATTAATAACTTTTATCAAAAATGTCAAAAAGTGGGAAAAAACCAAAAAAAAATTTTGGAAAATTTTCATTTTTTTTTTTCAAAAAAACAGTTGTAAATAATTTTTACATTAATGCGATTACTAAATAAATTAATAACTTTTATCAAAAATGTCAAAAAGTGGGTAAAAAACGCAAAAAAAAATTTTGGAAAATTTTCATTTTTTTTTTCAAAAAAACAGTTGTAAATAATTTTTACATTAATGCGATTACTAAATAAATTAATAACTTTTATCAAAAATGTCAAAAAGTGGGTAAAAAACGCAAAAAAAAATTTTGGAATATTTTCATTTTTTTTTTCAAAAAAACAGTTGTAAATAATTTTTACATTAATGCGATTACTAAATAAATTAATAACTTTTATCAAAAATGTCAAAAAGTGGGTAAAAAACGCAAAAAAAAATTTTGGAAAATTTTCATTTTTTTTTCAAAAAAACAGTTGTAAATAATTTTTACATTAATGCGATTACTAAATAAATTAATAACTTTTATCAAAAATGTCAAAAAGTGGGTAAAAAACGCAAAAAAAAATTTTGGAAAATTTTAATTTTTTTTTTCAAAAAAACAGTTGTAAATAATTTTTACATTAATGCGATTACTAAATAAATTAATAACTTTTATCAAAAATGTCAAAAAGTGGGTAACAAACGCAAAAAAAAATCAAAAATGTCAAAAAGTGGGTAAAAAACGGAAAAAAAAATTTTGAAAAATTTTAATTTATTTTTTCAAAAAAACTGTTGTAAATAATTTGTACATTAATGCGATTACTAAATATATTAATTACTTTAATCACAAATGTCAAAAAGTGGTAAAAAAAAACGCAAAAAATAAAAAATGGGAAAATTTCCTTTTTTTTTTTCAAAAAACTGTTGTAAATAAATTTACATTAATGCGATTACTAAATAAATTAATAACTTTTATCAAAAATGTCAAAAAGTGGGTAAAAAACGCAAAAAAAAATTTTCGAAAATTTTCATTTTTTTTTTCAAAAAAACAGTTGTAAATAATTTTTACATTAATGCGATTACTAAATAAATTAATAACTTTTATCAAAAATGTCAAAAAGTGGGTAAAAAACCAAAAAAAAATTTTGGAAAATTTTCATTTTTTTTTTTCAAAAAAACAGTTGTAAATAATTTTTACATTAATGCGATTACTAAATAAATTAATAACTTTTATCAAAAATGTCAAAAAGTGGGTAAAAAACGCAAAAAAAAATTTTGAAAAATTTTAATTTATTTTTTCAAAAAAACTGTTGTAAATAATTTGTACATTAATGCGATTACTAAATATATTAATTACTTTTATCACAAATGTCAAAAAGTGGTAAAAAAAAACGCAAAAAAAAAATTGGAAAATTTCCTTTTTTTTTTTCAAAAAACTGTTGTAAATAATCTTTACATTAATGCGATTACTAAATAAATTAATAACTTTTATCAAAAATGTCAAAAAGTGGGTAAAAAACGCAAAAAAAAATTTTGGAAAATTTTCATTTTTTTTTTCAAAAAAACAGTTGTAAAAAATTTTTACATTAATGCGATTACTAAATAAATTAATAACTTTTATCAAAAATGTCAAAAAAAAATTTTGAAAAATTTTAATTTATTTTTTCAAAAAAACTGTTGTAAATAATTTGTACATTAATGCGATTACTAAATATATTAATTACTTTTATCACAAATGTCAAAAAGTGGTAAAAAAAAAACGCAAAAAAAAAATTTGGAAAATTTCCTTTTTTTTTTCAAAAAACTGTTGTAAATAATCTTTACATTAATGCGATTACTAAATAAATTAATAACTTTTATCAAAAATGTCAAAAAGTGGGTAAAAAACGCAAAAAAAAATTTTGGAAAATTTTAATTTTTTTTTTTCAAAAAAACAGTTGATAATTATTTTATACATTAATGCGATTACTAAATAAATTAATAACTTTCAACAAAAATGTCAAAAAGTGGGTAAAAAACCCAAAAAAAAAAAAAATTTGGTACAAAAAATGTTTTTTCTTCAAATCGCCTTAAAACCAGTTTTAAATAATTTTTACATTAATGCGATTACTAAATAAATTAATAACTTTCAACAAAACTGTCAAAAAGTGGGTAAAAAAAAAAGTTTGGTACATAAAATTTTTTTTCTTCAAATCGCCTTAAAACCAGTTTTAAATAATTTTTACATTAATGCGATTACTAAATAAATTAATAACTTTCAACATATCGTCCAATTCTCTTCTTTTCAATGGTTCACGGATAAGGGATAGAACAGAGGTTCCCAATCTTTTTTTCTCGTAGACCACTTTCAAAATGAACCTGGTTTCGGTGGACCCCCTGCTGCTAAATCTTTACCATATTCCGAAAACTCGTCAAAAAATGTGAAGAACGATGAAAACTGAGTTCCAACCCTAAATTCGGAGTGGTAAAAATAAAAATAAAAATAAAAATAGTATGTTTTCTTTGCTTCTATTTATTAAAACAATGCGATATTAAGAACTAATATTAAACATTAATAACGTATTGTAACATTAACAATGCTATACAAAAGTAAAAAAAAAAAAAAAATTTTAATGAGAGGGATGTAGGGTCGGTTGGTACGATTTTTGCATTTTTCAAAGACTCATTTTTTTCAGAAATATATAAAATATTAAATTAATTTTTTTTTTTAACTTTTGAAAACGGATATTATATATTATAAGATACAAGATGTTGCACATGATGACTTAATCAAGTTATAAGAACCCAAAAAGATATAGGGCAGTGTTTACATTTACCCCTTCCGTGTTTACATTTCCCCCATAGTTTATAAAAATACTGGGGTAAATGGGGACAACATATTTCTTTTCTCTTAGAGCTAGGAGCTCGCCTATGGGGTAAAAGTAAACAAACTTGAATTTCACTTTTCAGTTAAAGGTTTTTTTCAGGACTAAAATTGCGAACGAAAGCCGAACAACAACTGAAGGGTATTGCATGCACCGGTGTCGCGACAATTCAAATTAAGATTTTTTTTATGTCTGGGTTCCGAGAGCTATATTTAAAATGTGAAAATAACGGCCGTTTACATTTACCCCAACCGACCCTACTTGATGGATTGACCTTTCCCGGCACTGGCAAACACTGACATTCACTCAGTCATACTTTTCTTTTAAAAATTCCGGAAACAATGAGTAGCGTTTGTCGTTGGCAGCATTCGTATTTATATTGGTGAGAAATCAAAGAAGTTCATGCAAGATTGCAAGCACACCACAAGTCGTATTACGCCCCTTACCTCATCTGAACAAGCGTTGCGGTCGGGCGGCGCTTTGCAAGTCTCAACACGCGTTGCACGGAATATCGAATATGCATGTTTTTACAAGTAAATACACTACTCAAAAAAATTAATGGAACTTTAAAAAAAAGGAAATTAATGCTAAATAAAAAGGCTATCTGATGCCAGCCTAACTGAAAAATTTGTTCCTTACTATCGAAACCAGATAAATTTTCGTCACTTATAACTAGTGAACCCCCATTTTTTTTCATGCCAACGAGTCTCCCGTGGACCCCTGGGGGTCCAACTGGACCATTTTGGGAATCACTGGGATAGACTGTATCGGCACCCTTCCCCCGATCTAAGGATAAACCACTAAGGATAAACCCTCGACGAGACACAAGAGGATTGCAGCCGTAGACAAATCGCCATAAGTATTAGGCAGCAAAAACGAACCCACTAGTATGTCCGGTCTAGATTAATACTCTGGCCTTCTACTCCAAAAGGTTATATTATAATTTATATTTTCCACCAAAAAAGTTCCGAAATCCGAAAAAAAATTTTTAAATAAATTGCCGATTAGTCGAACGACTAAGTGCAATCACATTCGGTATTAAACTCCATCTGCTGAAAGGAACTGCTTTTTGCTAAAGTGGAGATTAATGGTGTTTTTAAATTATTGCTCGTAAGCCTCTTTTATTTTTGTTTTTTGTTTTTCTGCTCAATTAAGGCATAACTCGCCACTAGCACAATAAGAAGATATCTTATATAGATAGAACAGATTTTGGACCAATCTGCGAAAACGTCAAAATAAATACCATTCCATACCGATCACAGTTTTTCATATACGCACGATCAAACACATAAGCTAAGCTCATATTATTTTTATTTGCAACCACAAAACCACGACTAGATACAACATTAGTGGTGTAGAAAAAAAATACAAAAAATGATTGTTCCGTCCGCTGTATATGTGTCTGGTTCTGTCAGCAGATCAAAATTCATTTGATTTATAAAACACAGAAAGTTTCCTTCTATTTCGTCATCTTTGTCAAGTATCAAATTTTCTAATTGAATTTCAGCCAGTTTCACTTCTCCAGACCTTGGGTGTTAGATGATGTTGTTGCTAATAATGATGATGAAGCCGATCAAAGCGCCTAGGGGTTGTAGATTGTAGTTTGTAGACGCATGCGAATCACCCTCTCCCAATGATATTTGTAAACTCAGAGCGATAAACAGAGTTCTTCTCAAGTGGTCCCACTAATGGGGTTGTGCTTAGCGTTTTGATTAGACTTCC
The DNA here is from genome assembly GCA_951230905.1 of Cheilosia variabilis. Taxonomy (NCBI): domain Eukaryota; kingdom Metazoa; phylum Arthropoda; class Insecta; order Diptera; family Syrphidae; genus Cheilosia; species Cheilosia variabilis. The sequence continues at coordinate 13,852,989 of OX579676.1, forward strand.
TTTGTTTAGGGGTATAATCGTGCACCCGTCCGAGTATAGTCGAGATGCTGTGAAAATGATCAGTTGGGAGTGATTCGTGTTCGGGTATTGTACTGTCAGTTGCAGTGATTTAAATAATAGAATTGTTTTCCGGGATGTTAAAGCCAAGTGTAAACTATGGATGTCCGGGAATCAAGGAATAAAGAAAGAACTCTTCTGGGTGAATACGTCTGTTGCTGAAAATTGGGATAAGAAGTCAACGTTTAACTGGTATATTGAGGTAAAGATCGGATCAAGAGAAGAGTATCCGTTCAACGTTTAAGTTGCAGCCAAAGTTTAACTTTCTGTTTAGTTGTTTAGTAAATGTTTTGCCACGGGCCGGACATGCAACTATTTTTGGCCTATATACTAGGATGAGTTGTTAACCAAAATGAGGCTTTGTGTGAATTGTATGGTCGGCGCAAATGTAAATCTACTGGAGATTGGCATCTCTGAAGTAATCTTTGTTAACAGTTTGGTTTGGGATATTGAATGTTTATGCCATACCCTAAATTGCAAATACATTTGCCTTCATATGGACCTACTATAATGCAATAAACATCTCCCTGCAAAGGCATAGCCAAAAGCCTGGTCGCCATCATGAGTTCGAGCAGTTTGAAGCGGTCGACGAGGGTGAATCCATGCATCTCCAGCTAGCCCCGTACATAACCAACTGTCTCCATTTCTGCACGTTTTAGAGGTTGGCATCTTATTTCGAATGCATGCAGGATTTAGGCCGCGCTGGCTCCGAGGGGATCAAAGCTACTGTTCATTCATTAATAGTGATTGTGGTTGACAGACACGCAAAGCCGTCACCTTCCGGTGAAAAAAAATACATCTCCTTGAGGTGTATACATTATGATTTATTTTAAGCGGAATTCTCCCTATACCATTGATTTTATATTTGCAGTCCAAAGTCCCGTTAATTTATAAAATTAAAAAAAAAAAACAAACACTCGGAATTCTTTCACTGCACATTTATTTGTGCATTTCAAATGATGACCTGCTCAATTATGCGCCGTTGAGTGCCATAACATGGCTATTTATTTAATTGCCTTAGTTGGGCAATGCCTTTGAAATGAGTTTATTAAATTTTATTAAAAACTGTGGCCTAATGAAATCATACACCTACCGAACAACTCTGGCTGGTACAAATGAATACGTGAATGCATTCACTCAAATAATTGGGTCAGAGCTGTACATTGCATTCATCCGACGATGCGAAATAACTTTAAAGAGTGCACCAATTGTAGGCAGTTTTCTGTGAAAATAAAAACGGACTGCAACAGAAGTATATAATCCGATGTATTATATAGGTCCTATATGGACCTGTTGCGCTTACCATTTTTATTAATTTTAGGAAATTTCAGCGGCCGAAATTTCAAAGGTATTTCTCTTCAACTGAGTTAATTATATTTTATAGAAGTCAACAACTCGTTGTTTTGTCAATTATGTATCTTTTTATTATTATAATTGACCTGGGAAATAAATACGCAGCACTTTAAGAAAGGGCGGATGCCTAATGTTAATGTTTGTAATAGGTACACGTTCCTGGACAAATAAGTGTCAAATTAAATCTTAGGTATTAAGCAAGAGTCGCGTTGACTAGGGACAAAGCTCGACAGAGATATATAAATTTTAATGTATAGTAGATCTTCTTTTTAATACCAATAAGACTTTGTCAGTCGTATTTTCTGCTGCCAAATTAAATTAATAATAATAGTTTCGAATTTTACATAGTGTAAGTTGCCGAACTGGAAAGTCGAAAGCAGTTCTCTAGATTTAACCCCTCAAAAATCGAGTTTAGGTTCTTACCTTAAACCTTACTCTTATGTCACCTTAGACTCAGTTCGAACGCCGAAAATGTTTTTTTTTTTAATTATCTCAGAACTAGAAAAAAATCGTGGACTCTTTTATTAAGGGCTATTAAGGGCCTTTTATTATTTCTGGCTTCTCCAATTATATAATTTATATTGCCAAAAATAACAGCTGCCGTTTAAAGTGACTTTTTAGGTGCTGAACTCTTATTCCTATATATCACTCCACTCGGTTAATAATAGCATAGTGGGAAGCTATACTTAAGTTTTAGGCACATATACGCACGATTTGAATTCAAAGATTTTTATTTAAAGGTAGCTTACGCATCGTAAAATATTTATTGTGTCAGTACTGCGGTCCCGTATCCGTTTTTTCAATATCCTATTTAGGAAAACAACTTGAGATTTTCATATACAAAAGGTATCAAAGCGTTAAAATTACAAAGAACTATCTTGAGGGTCTACATTTATAAGACGTTACCTTAAAAAGATCGTTAAACGCTTTTTGACTTGACCTATACACTATATAATTATGTAGTCCTCATTTAGTCCCAAATCCGCTTATAAGAATAGGCTAACCGTGCTTTTTGTAACCCTAGACGTTATTATGGGCATTTGAATTTAATTATAACGTTCAAGGAACTTACGCGATTTATCTTTAGGATGTACAGCAGAGCTATCTTACATTGGGCCTGCGCCGTGTAAACCATTGGAGTGCATGAAGATACCGCGATCTTTAAGAGGTATAACAAGAAATCTAAAAAGTTCGAATCAAAAAAATTAACATTTAGTAACAATTTCGTTTGAATCCTTTTTTTTAACAAATTGTATAAGGCACCTATAGCTTTAATCCGAATCCGAACAACAGGGTTGAGAAGCCTTCTCTGGGCAGCTATACTCTTGAATGTTTGTTAGACTCTCGTGAGAGATTGCGCAGCAGGAAAAACCTTTAGCTGCAGTCTGTATTTTTCCAGAGGTCGAACCCGAAATACCTCAATCAGTAGGCGAGCAAAAGGGTAGGCTCTCATTAGTTTTGTGTGTGATGTGAGTGATGCAGGAAGTTTTAGCTAACCTCGATCTAGGATGCTAAACCGAGAACACAGGTTTTAGTTTGAAAATCGGTTGAACTGTACATTCGCCAGTAGATCACCATCACGTAGTATCGATTGGCATATCTCAAACGTGTTTTGTACACGAATAGTGACTAACAAAACAATATTATGACCGTCTTCATTCGAGAGGTAACGAAAACTGATTACAAAATCTGAAGCCTAAGTCTTGTGCTTAATGAGATGTTTTTTTATATCACTTAGCTCAGTCTATTATTTTGTACCAGTGTTTACCTGGCTTGAGGACAAACAACTCGTAATGTTCCTTTTACATAACGACCTTAGCTATAGAAGAGGACCTGAGAATGTACAGGATTTTAAGTACATTTGGTTGTACGTCTTGAAATTGGACTTTGAATTGTCAACAAGTCGAACGTCTTGTGACAACCTTAAGCCCGAAATGCTTTCAGACTACAACCGTTTGATGGAATTGAAATTATTATAGTTATTAAGCTATTATTATTGTTATTATTGTCAGTTACTTAATCAGCACAATAGCTTCACTGGGTGTGGACACTCTACGATATAGTGCTGCATCTCAATCTACCTATTGTCTCTCCCCCAATTCAAGAGCAAGTGCATTTTGCACCTCGAAAATCTAATTAAAACCTCACTGCAGAGATAACACCCTAAGCCTGTCAAGTCTGTTTACCGTGTCAACAAGATAAAGCAAACACTCAGCACACCTACACACAATATCGTCGAGAGCATCTATCTCCGATGGTAAAATCTTATCACAGTTTTTGCAGAGTGTCAACTAACCAACCCCTTCGGTTACTACCCATTTGATGTAAGTTAATCGCGCACAATATAATTGTAATCACTTCATAGGCTAATTAAAAGCTTTATCACATTCAGTTAATTTTTTTTTAAATAGCTATTTATTTGTTTTTAATAATAAGTGTTTATCTATAATTGCAAGAAGCCTATACTCCTACTAGGCTGCACATCAGTCTGTCAGTTCGTTTGATTGGTTTGGTCGGCAAGGTGTTTTGGTCGTTTTACACTTAATATACGTCGCGTATAATGAAGATCGAATTTCGGCAATATTGCGAAAGGTTTTCAAGTAGAATGACAGAAGAACTTCTTTGCAAGCCTTGAGAGATTGCCGTCGAAAGTGTTTGAACGTAATAATTATAGACCGCGCTGGTCTTGTGTGCTATCGATTTCTTTATCAATTTGATTGAGGAAAAAGTTGTGTGAACACGTTTAAAGTGTATTTAGATTTTATCACCAGGCGCTGTTTTTTTATTATTATTTGTGGTGGGTATTAGAAACAGCCAACTATTGAGATAAGCTTAGTTATTCTAGAAATTTCTGCCCCAAAAATGTAGCGAATTTAGGTCTTTCCGAAAGTAGGTTGACAGTTTGCTTTGATTGGGTTGACACGAATTGACTTCATTTGGCAGTTCTTTGTGCAAGAGCCCATGTCTACATAATATGTATGAATTGGTAACTTTTCTGTTATTTGGTCTGGATCATAGTGTGTACGATGGGGTGGATTTATGAAAGGGCTATACATCTGTTATTTTGGTCGGAAGTGAAGTAAAAAAAAAACAAATGTTGGATCTCGTGGTTTCAACAAATTAAAAAATGGAACCATGTTTTTGCTGGGACGAATGCCCAAAGCATCCTCGCTGTTCGTGAATTGAAGCGTTTAGAATGAGAAGGTGTTAAGTGACAAATTTAAAGTTCCGAGTAAAAAACGTTTAAAGTTGTTTGCCCATAAATCCCCCTGTGAAAGCAGTTGAGTTCGGTAATACGATATAAAAGTAAATAAAGAAAATATTATTTTAGACAACGTGACTCCAATTATTAAATTTTATAATAAGTGGTATTCTTATACAAATTAATGCCCTTAACGCCTTTATTTTAGCACTTTTTTACGATATGAAACCTGACAAAATTTTTTGTATTTATCACCTTTAACCATATCCAACTCTATATTAAGTACAGTAGAGCATCGGCGAATAGACCAAAATTTAAGTTGTCACATAACACCTTTATCGGATAAAAAACATCAAAAGTTTCAAAAATGTCACTTAACCCCTTCTCATTCTTAACGCTTCAATTATGCAAGTACTTCGGTTTATTTGTGAAAGTGTAGTTTAATATAAGAGTGATGAATAAAGGAGAACGCTCAGTGGTGATGACACAGCCCATCTCATAGGATTTATGAACTCATTGACAAATAACGATGGTGTATTGTTTAGTTTGACAGGCAAACTAGTCATTCAGATCGAAAGAGTGAAGTCACAGAAACGTTGCTAAGGAGTTGTGCACTGGGTACTGTCAATTTTTCGATCACTTTTTGGATCCGTTGCTTTCAAAAAGTTTGAAGCTATTGCAATTGAAAGTGAATTAATTTTTTTTAACGGGCTTGAGAAAAAAGAAACAAAAGAAAGATTTATGTAAGCAAATTTCCCATCATATCAAAATTGAGCATCCCACACCTGGGATCCTGTAATGTTTATGGTAAAAATATTTCGCTATCACAAGAAAATATATAACAGGAATGTAGTCATTAAAAAAGCCACCTACCAAGTTATAAACATATTAAATCCGAAAAAGTGATCCGGAAAAGCGACTGCTTTGACAATTTCTTGAAAATAAAAGATACCAACTGCGAGAGAACATTTTTAAAAGCTGTTTTCAAAACCAAACTGGGTCGCAACTCGCAATCAACTTGCACTTTTTTAATGTAATTATTGTATTTGAAGATTACACAAAACACAAATTACAAGACGAGACAATTCATAAATCAATTTTTATTTTGTTGTCCTCTTTAATAGAAGTATCTTTTCCGATTAAAACTCACAGCGATATTATTAATATAGTGACACCCACTTATTGTGGGTTCAACAAGTAAGTCTTGTCCATTTCGCTTATTCCCAGTACATAAGGAAAACAAGCGAATTCCTCAGTTCGTCGTTTTGAGAATATTATTTGTTACTTTCTCTTTAGATTGCGAGAATTTCGTTTTTATATAAAATATTTTATAAGAATTTGATTCCAGCTCTTTGATTATTATCATTATATATCTCGTTCATACATATATACATATATCCAAATGACTCCAATTAAAAATGCATATTCAATTTAATTAAATGAAGCATTTTTCAAATTAACGCTGCATTCTCACTGCACAAATTATAGTCTTTGCAAAGAACTCAAGACATAGGAACTACTTATACAGCCGTTTATATGTCCACACAAAATATATAAAGCAATTACTTTAATTAACACCGAAGCAACAACCATGGAACTTGTTTGTTTGGCTTTAAATCTGTTTTATTTCCAAGGACGGTGGCTGACGCAAGTAACCATTGTAATGGAACAATTCAAGTGGATACATTTTGGTTCTATGAACAGTGGCAAATTTGATTCCGAATTTAATAATAACATCCAACAAAAAAGATCCGTATCGTTTAAGTTGTTTATAGCATGACTGTTTTATTTGACGCCAAATGGGTAGATATCTACAACATGATATGCCACCTGATAAAGTAATTTTAAATATATTCTCAGTAAACGTTTAATAAACATAAGAACAATTAATCAGTTTAGAAATTATTTATAAGCCATCTGTTTATTCAAATGAAGTTAAAACAAAAGCCTATCTCAATTAGCAGCACTTCCGAATTTTCTTTGAACACACGTGATAGTAAACTAAATCACTGGCAGCACCACAAAATTATACCCGTTATCGTGTCATTTTGCAGACGAATTCAATTTATTGTTTTATTGACCTGAACAGTGAGGGTGATAAGAACCCCGATTTCAATGTTCTTCGACTTATAAGTGCAGTGAAATGTTAAGTGTGCTTATTAAAAAAAAATCGCTAAAGTTCTTTCACTCAGAGAAGCGTGTACACTCAAAGTCGAATTTCATAAACTAGTGTAGTTGACATGACGCCTAGACGCGGTAAGGTGCGAGTATATGCCTTCATTTATATAAACGTGGTGACTATATGTTCCGTCGAGCGATAAGAATGTTTTTTTTTTTTTGTTTTTATGATGATCGTTTTTTGATTAAGCATGAACAAATTTTGAGCTTGAAAAGGTTTCTCTGAGTGAATTTTCGTCAGTGATAACGTCACTTCGAAGGATTTTTACAGGCGATAGTAGGTTCTTCTAGTTGTCGATGTACCTTCATATCAGCGTGCATTCAATAGAACTTCGTTTGAACTTGGTAGGTAACTTAATATGCGAATAACTCTTATTTCTTGCGAAGTCAAGCATTATCCATGTTTAACTCAAGTCGTAAATAGGGCAAATAAGTTAAGTAGGTGCCCATCATTATTATATATTTTATACACGACGCAATTCTGTGTGGATAAGAAATAAATAATAGGATAACGTGGACTTATGCAATTTCAAAAATGGACCACTTTAATTCAATCAGGCGGTAATCGTATGCTTCATTTGGCCGAGAGACATATCTCAGTAATATTTTTTCTGACATTAACATTAGCCAATGCAAACGTGTCATTATAAACGGTACAAATTATGTGATTATTGATCCTGACCTGATAATTTGCTAATAACAAAATAATGATATCTATATAAAAAAGAAAAAGGTATGCGTGAATCTGTTTGTGCCAAATCGCTCAACAGTTTTTTTGGGATATTGTAAGCTAAGTGAAAGGTTTCAAAAAATTATTTTAAATTTATGGATGTTTTATACGCTGCATTATGCTTCTGCTCTGTTAAATCTGTTGCCTACTGCAGAGCTATTTGTCATTTTGGAATATTACTATTTATAATCTACAGATTGCTTAAGAAAATTTAATGATTTTATTTTCATTTCCATAACACGATAATAAAAGTGGCTAAGCTACATTTGCCTACGTAATCCCATTGAGTTTTTTAAAAGCTTGCTTACTTTCTCAAAAGACAGCTAATAAAAAAAAACTGCTGTAAATAAATAAACTTTTACTAGGGCAAGCTACCTGCATTACATACTGTCGTATTTATTTAGAGGAGAGAGAGAGAGAGAGGCAGGTACAAATTACCGATCAAATCGTTCTATTTGAGTTTTTCGAGATTCAAGATTTCACAAAATTAGTTCATTCATCACATGAGAGCTTTTTGCCAATAATTTCCATGGTGAAGATCTTAAAGTCAGTTACTAAGCATTCTATTCTTAAATCATACACCCAGTTCACACAGCGAACAAATAAAAAATGTTTGCTCTTTTACCACTTTTAGTGTGGAGAAACGCTTTATATTTAGACAGTGTCCCCCAGGGGTGTGCTAACCGAAGAGGATAGATAAGGTATCTTAATTTTTAGGTGAAAAATAACTTCTGAGCCATAAAGGTCTTAGCTTTTGTGTTCCATTGTACTTACGCTTTTGGAATCTTTGTAGAATTAGACAACAATGATGTAAATCAAGAGAAGCTCCGAGAAATAATGGTATTGTGATTTATCTGGCCACCTTTGTGTTTTATATGATATTTTGCAGAATTTGTTTGTTTAAGACTTATGTAGTAGATGGACGATTTCAATTTGGTATACTAGCCCTACTCAAACTATATTAGAAACTGGAGTGGAATCCTCTAAGATGATAGCTGATAGTTTCTTTTGTGATAAGTGATAACCAAATCGATATTATTTTATTTATTTATTTACTTAATTTGATCGCTGTATATACATATTTTAAAAAGAAAAATTAATGATTCAAGACATGATCCAAACGATTATGGGTATTACGTATCACAATTAAATAAAAACAATTCCAGCCCAGAAGTTTAGTTTTCTCGTATTAAAATATTAATATTTAGATCAACATCTTACCACTGGGACCTCTCCAATGTTTACGTTTCTACTCAAAATTAAATGTCCTTAACAAATGCCATCTGTTATATTTCTTTTATGAAGTGAACCTCTGTCGCATATATAATATCTTTAGCTGGTTGCATTCGCATTGTAGCCGATCTGCCCTACCAACTCCTAAGCTGCATGTTCACTTAAATAAAGATTATCATTCGCAGCACCGTTTGCATTTGCACTCCTCTGCTATATACTGCTTATATCACCCTCCAAAGTTCTGCTGACCTCTGCATTTAGACAATTTCAATATCATCTTGGTGGTATTAGCGCTTCTCAAGTGGTCAAGCAATCTGAAACGTGACACCAGACATGTGCTTATGTGCACTTACAATCTGCTGCCGGCCGACCTTAAGATAACCCACAGAACAGTTTTTACAAATCAGTTTGAACGCAACGCACAAATAATCAGATTACTCCTCAACAAAAGTAGCCCGTTAATTAATATCCATAATAGTTCCACTTCAGATAAAAATGTCAGATATCACTCGGCTTTAATCTACACGCCGTGTAAACACTAAACAGCCCTACATATTACTTCTGCCATCAAGTCGGCAGGGAATCAGGGTATAAATTGCCGCTAAATTTGTATTCCCCGATAGCTGTGTTTGACTATTAAGTGATTAAAAGCGCATTTTACGGTGCAATAAAAAAGATTCATCCATTGTATTGTTGTTTGCGGTTCCCAATGTTTGTAGCTGCAATAAAAGTTTTCCTTGTTCTTATGCATGAACTATGAACAAGAATTTTTTTTTTATTTATAAACCTTTGCTTCTAGACGACTGGTTTGTGCTCTACCAGCTTTGAGAAAGTGTAGTCGTTAAGGAAAGCGGTGCAAAATGACAGGTGGCGACACTATCAGTGGCAAAGATGTCGAAAGTACAGATCCGTTCGATGAGATTATGGAAGAAGTTGGCTTCAGTGGACACTTTCAGAGGATGTACAATGGGATTTTCATTTTGGGACTGTCCTGCTTCGGCGCCATGATCTACATGAATATCATTCTGGCACTGAATGTGCCAGATCACTGGTGCAATGTACCTGGACGGGAGAATACAAACTTCACGCTGGATTCGTGGAGAGATCTCACGCTGCCAAGGTTTGCTTCCTTAGTATATATATTTTTAATAATTTAAACAATTGTAATCACTTGCAGGCAAGCGGATAATAGAGGGGTGGAGACTCATAGTAAATGTCAAATGTACAATAAGAACTTCACCGATTATCCGATTTCTATAATGCAGCCATTAAATGCGACTGACGCTGATGTAATAGGTGAGTTGGTTAAAGAGATTTACATGCTTATTTTAAACAGATTGGTTTTCAAATATTTTTAAAATGTGAACCTCTGCTTACACTCATAAGTTATGCAATTTTTTGGTTATTGTTGTCCGGTTCGAATTCCTGACCACTGAACGGTTTCAACTAACTTAAGCAACTTACATGTTCATGTTCAATATCACAGCTCATAGTAAAAATTAAAGGACCCGCTTCTTTTACTCGAAGCATATGTTACCGAAATAGCCAAGTCTCAGTAAATGAACGATCGCAAAATTGTAGATACTCGACATACACAATAACCAAGTTTCTTCGTAGAAGGCTGCTTCAACCAAGACTGTAGAATTTACTCGCGAAGCATGTAATGAAAGGCGAAAGAGTTCTATTAATTAAGTTGATTTCGAGTCAAAAAGAATTGCTCAAATGCTCAACACTGAATTTTGATAATCTACCGTCTTCAAGTGCAGTGCTGATATGTCCTCTGATAATTTTCCCTTTTAGTCCCAAAAAGTTTAAATGCTTTTGCGTAAAAGTTATGTAGTGGAAATATTTCAGGATTTTGCAAATACTCTTGCAAGCCTTCCAAAAATTCGCATTGACAGATTTTTATAATAAACATTTCCAAATTACCCAAGTAAAGTTTTGATTTAAGTTTTAATACCTTCGCACTAGGGACAGGGATAATCTAAACGGAAATGAATATTCTGCCAGATGTATGTACCCTAATATTAAACGTAAAACAAATATAAACGCTCAAAGGCCCCGAAATGTCAAAATAATAAACATTAAATAAATCACGACGAACGAAAAACAAAAACAAAAGCAACTTACACTGTCATAACAAGATTAACATAATTCATAATCAAAATTTTTTCCCACAGCTTTAAACTACCATATGCACATAAAAATAGTATTTTAAATTTAATACTATTGCTCATAAACTTTAAATCGTCGTCTTTGCACTTGAAGATTTTTCCTTATCTTTTAATTAATTAATAAAATTAACGAGCTTCTCTCTGTTTCGTGTTCTGCTCTGATAAAAATTATAAGATAGGAGCTCGTATACTGTACACTACATATCTACTGCTTTATAATAAATACAGTATTGTATTTCCTGTCTTATCTTGGAAATTTGTTGCAAGAGAATTACATTTTTGAACGACGATACATAAAAAAAAAAAGTCCAAAAAAATTCCCACGGTATAATAACACTATACAACTGCAATATGATTCCCACGAAATCATTTTGCAGCTGCATATGAATTTGGGACAGATATTACAAAATAAAATCAGAATTTCCCTAAAAAAAAATCCAATAGGGGAATCATTATCTACCAATAACCGACATTGACATTGTGTGTTCTAAACATAAAAATTGACAACGCTGATAATCTGTAAAAATACGTACCTACGTACGCAGATCTCTTGTGGGATAAATATAAATTGAAAAGTGTCCTAATTATCAGTTTTACAAACAGCTGTTTCTTAAGAAAGTGCTTGCAACAGTTAGCTAAATGCCCCGCAATCTGCCTCCCCTACTGCCGTTTGTGAACCGAAAGTTTAAAAATTTCGGAGAACATCTGCCTATTGTTTTAAGCTCTTGGCGAGTCCTGTGTCCTATTTCTAATTGTAATAGCGCTGAGAAATGAATTTAAATTTTAGTAGTTTTTGCAACACAGCACAGATAGTCTCCTTCGAAATTGCAGCTTACCATGATCTATTTGTGTCAAGCTATAAGTGTGGGGTTTTCTGGTGAATTATCATTCTACTTAAGGAGAGCACTTAAGAGGTTTCTCAAAGTTCATGGTTACACTTTTTTTGTGCCCGATAGGTGGCGTATTTTGCCTTAATCGAGAAACGGGTTTCAACCGAAACTAAAGGAGGTGTTATTTTTTACTTAAGTTCTAACTTGTTACCTACAACATTTACGGACCATGGATTTTCACCGTGGATTCAACCGATTTGTAAATATCCCATTCGATGCACAGACTTTAACCCAAAAGCCATCTTTATTGTCATTCAATTGAATGTTCAACAGTTTAAGCCCAATCAATACACCAAAACCCACTCGAGAGCATAACTTTCCAACTTTACCAGCTCCAATAAAAAACTTTAACGTCAACCATGAAATAAGTTTCAACTGAACCGTGTAAAATCCTAGGTTAACTGTTTTTCTTAACTTTCTCATTCTTGTTTGCTATTTATGCTCTCGCATTCCATAATTATTTCAAGCGAATGCCATAAAATCTTACGACGTTAATAATTTAATCGACCCAACTCCATTACTCTGGCAACGGTTGTACCAGATACGATGCCACCTAGGCATACACATACATTCGAATGAATCCTCGAAGTAAGGAAGGTAACTCGAAGCTCGAACTTCCCTAACCATCATAGAGTACAGCTTCTGGAGAAAAGTTATTGTCAGGCTTATCATTAAAAATCCTACTAAAATAGGAGAAATCAAAATAGGAAAATCCACCCCTGAAGTTGATCGTCATTGTAGGTTAACGATGGCGGCACCATCGTCATCATTCCACCCGCAAGGTGGTTGAACCTCTGTTTATCGGGGAGGGAAATGGTTTTCCTTTTGGCATGTATGCTAGTATACTGCTATCGTGTAAGCGTGACTACTTGATTTGCTGTGCCCCCTGCTCCCGCATTTAGGGATATTTTTTTTGTCGTTTGTTTTTTATGTTTATTTCTCGTTTTGTGATTTTTCTTATTTTCTTTATTTGTTTGTGTATTCTTGCAGAATGTCCTTATGGCTACAGTTACGATAAGCAATGGTACGAGCAGACAATTCCCACCCAAGAGAATTGGGTCTGTGACAAGGATCTGTACGTTACCAATACATTTGTGGTTAGCCGAGTGACCGAAGTGATTGGTTCATTTGTCCTTGGCCAAATGGGCGACACGTAAGTACATGCAGGCTCCGGGTTAGGGCAGCTTCAGATACGTTTTCCATTTCTCTATAGGGTTCGGTATTTTTCGTTTATTTCTTATTTACATGCAATCAAATAAATTCAATTGGACTCACTTCCTTGGAGATTTACTAAAGGAATCCTTATACCGCCTGCGTGGATGTGAAGTGAACGGTGTAAGGTATATGTTTTTGCCTGAACGCATTTGAGTCTATTTAGTGTGTGGGCCCTTTTGCTTTTAAGTTGGAAGTTTATAGGCATCTCTGGTTGAAGGAATACAAACGTGTTGGAAAATTGTGTTTCCATGATGGTACTTTATTAAAGGTCTTTTGCATTTGCACGTGTGCCTGTGCATACCTATTTTGAGATCCAAATCCTGAATATAACTTTTGGAAAAGGACTAAAATATCATAAAACGTATACGACTGATCTTTTGACCGCACTTTTTGTTTTTGTATTTAACTTACTTGCTTAAAACTTTAGGAGTCAAAAACATACCTATTTCCGAGACATGTCATAATTATTTTATAATTTTCAAGTTTTTTTTTTTGTAAAATATGAAGTTTCAATAATTTTAATAAAAATGAATATCCACAGCAAAGGGGATAAAACAATATTCATGAGTATGATCTTCAAAACCTTATATTAGAACATATTTCAACGACATTAAGTAACTTAATAATATATATGACTGGATCGCACGAAACTTTTCCGTTCATTGCAAGTTCGAACGAAGTTTTAAATCTTCAGATTACACTCAAAGCCTATGCGTATAATAAGACTGTAAGGGTCTTTATGGTAGTTGTCAACTGGTGCGAAACCTACTGCTCATATTTAAAAGAAACTGTTTTCAATTTGTTTCTCAAAAGTACAAAAATGCTATAGGATTAAAAGTTTTTCTATCTACATTTCAAAATAAAAATAAATCAAACCACTTATTACACACCCAAGGCACTTTATAATGTGTGGTGTGAAGCTGAGGATTAGAAAATGACACCAACAAATATTAAAAGAAAGTCTAAAGTACTCCTGATTTCAATTTCTCATTAAAATGGGAAAGTTTTAAGACTCTAAAGAGGAAATACCTACTTAAATATTAAAGGACAAAAGTTTGTGGTATTTTTGGGGCACTTAGTAGATGTGGTTGATTGGAAAAAATACTATTTCTGGAAAATCTACCCCTTTGTTCAAAAAGTGATATGGTAACACTGTGTGGTGCAAGTGTTTGTGCGTATTTTTGGAGCAGCACCCGATTTAGCATAAAACTGATTTCACGAGAACATTTTACTTACTAGCTCCGTTTTCTCAATTTTGGTGTTCTCCCATTCACTTTAGTGAATGTCCTCAAATTGTTTAGCACAAATTTCACGCAAAATTACTGGCACAAAAACCGACAGTTAAGATAATAATTTCTTTAAACATAATTTGTTCAAAGGGAAAGTAAGCCACGTCCTTGTTTAGGTGGGGATAGACAAGAGCTTATTTAAAGTTCATGCCTACTTGTGATCGGAATAAAAATGCACAAATGTTCCTCAAGCCGATAAATTGCCATAATACCTAAGGCAGGCACATCAGTCCAACACAACAGGGTTCAGCTTAAGACACATATTGTCATTGTTATGTTAATTTAATTTATTTTGTCCACTACTTTAATTCGAACAATTCTGTGCAATTTAAAGAAGCCATATTCAGTTGTTGATTTCTGTTCTAAGGCCAGGTATGATACCCTGATGCGAGGATTCTAATTTATGAAATTTATTATATTGCATTGGTAAGCTGCCTACCGTCATGAATACCGTTGAAAATCTTTTGATTAAGAAAACACCCATGAGTCCTCACTAAGCGGATCCATATGATGCATATGATCTCTGGAAGACCTTTTTTTAAAACTAGAAATTTTCAAAATATTTTCATATAATTTCCTATTTTCAGTTTTGGCCGTCGCGTTGTGTACTACATTAGCGTGATATTGGCCACAATTGGCCGTTCCTTCTCAATAGTATCTACCTCGTCGTTTACCCTGTTTTTGGTTACGTCTAGTCTGACAGCGCTCACCGTCAACAGTCTGTTCCAGTCACCCCTGATTGTTGGAATGGAAATCTCAAGCGAGTAAGTATGTCATATCATTCTGTGTAAGCCGTACAGAAGTAAAACGCATCCATTTTCTTGTGGTCAGGAAAACGAATAAATCCCCCGCCAGGGAAGTGGCTAGATAGATTTTCTTGGCATAAGACCACATTTCCATTTATCATCTCAAAAAATAAAATAAAAAAAACAGATGCATTAAACGAGAAACCATTCCATTCATGGCCCAAAATGCAGCAGCAAAAACGTTTAATCCTTCCATATTTTTCGTTTCTTTCTTCCGCTTCTTCTGCTCTTTTCTTTGCAACTCAAAACCAAAAACAAACAACCGAAAAGGGATGATAGAACCAACATTGCGATGTATCAAAGCTTCGGATGGTCCATCGGGACCACGGTAATGCCACTGCTCTACTGGTGGCTCCGGGACTGGGTCCCCTTCATGTGGCTAACAACCCTACCAACTGCATTTGTGCTAATTTTTTACAAGTACGTATATTGCTACAGGACGTACTATACAATTTGTTTGATTTGACTCGACTTTTTGTCCATCCAACAGATATGTCATCGAATCACCCCGATGGTTGATTAGTAAGCGACGCTTCGCCGATGCCATAGTTCAATTCAGAACAATCGCACACTTCAATGGCAAGACGTTCACAATGACTGAGAAGGAATTATGCGAGCTGTATGGCGATTTGAGCGAGGAGAAGGTCTTTGGCGTGGCATCCCTGTTCAGAGGTTGGCGGATAGCAAAGAACACCACCATCATGGGCTTCAGTTGGTACGTATATATGGCTTAGGGGTGGGCGGGCATGTAATGGCAAATTGTTCAACGAAATGGAAGGCTTAACAAAAGTTTCCCCGGCGAAATGTTTGTTCAAAACTTATTTGTTGCCTTTTTGGGGGCAGGACGACTCCCTCGTATTTCGTTTGTCCTCTGTGCATACGCTTTGTCCTTGCAACAATTTTCCATGTCAGAGAGTTTAAGTTCCACGAATGCAATGAAATTCAACACTTGTTCGTTTTTCGTTTTATTTCCTTTTTTTTTTTTTTTTGTGAAAGGTCCTTTGGTACTTTTCGTTTATTTAATGCTTATTTATTTTTTTATTTCTTTACATGTACCTACTCTCGCTTGGTTCGGAAGGTGTGTGGTGGCTGTTTCATACTTTACATTGGTCCTTTTCAGCTCGCGTATGGGTGGGAATCCTTTCTTAAATTTTTTACTGCAGAGCATTGTTGAAATTCCCGCTTACATTGTTGGAAAATATTTAGGTAAGTTAATGTTGCGCTGCGCTGCCCCAAAGCAATTTCACTGAGTAATTCTCTAAAACGAGCAGAAATTGGTCGCTCATTTAGGGGCCGGCCCCTTTTGTATTTCGATTTGTTTCAAAATTATTTGTTTATGCTTACTTAGGTTACCTGAGGAAATTTTTTACAAAAAACTGTACAGAGTCACAGAATGCCATGCATTTTGTAGGCATTAAAGGCATTTGTGGGGAAAGTGGAGGCTCAACAAAAATCGAGTGTGCTTTAGACCACACGACTGAAGTAAAACTTCTTTAGCTCCATCTATATGTATGTACTCGCAAACGAACAACTGACTGAAATATATATAATTATATTTCATGCACTGGCTATGAAAGAAAGAGAGAAAGAAAATGTGTGCTCGCACGTCTCTCTCTCTCTCTCTCTAATAGAAATTTAGGTACATCTTATACATTTTTAAGACGTTACAAAAAGAAACATAAAATTGCATTCGGCATTAAAATGAAAATAATATTCAACATAAAATAAATATCTTATGAATTATTTAAAAATAACTGGTTTCATACCACTTTATCTCGGTTTCAAGTTTCATTATTCTTGATTTTTCATACAAAAATGACACAGAAATTCGATTTGAGAATGAGGTAAGGCTTTTTTACATACATTCCAATGTTTACAAAATAAATAAATTTATTATTTAAAAAAAAAAATACTCGTGAATTCATTCACAGGTCCTTTTATTAAACAGTTAAGGGAAATAAAAAAAAGAGAAAATGAAAACATTCAGATATTTTGAATGACTTTTTTCTAAACATGAAAATATTTAATTTGTTCGTAGGTTGACTAATTTCTGTATTCTTAATGAAATGAGCAATTAGGAACAAAATTTGACCAAAAAGTGAAATCCCTTTCTTTTTGTACTATGAGGTCTGAAAAATCCGTTTTTCCCTTTTAGCTTATTACAAGTGAGAAAATCCCGCAAAAAGGGATAAATCCCCCGATCTGGTATCACTTCTGCACTGTGGGCTGTGTCTTAGATATATGAATAAGAAACGTAACTGGCTATGAGAGAAAGAGAGGAAGAAAATGTGTGCTCACACCTCTCTCTCTTGCTCCTACAGTAATATACGAAACGAAACGTAACTCTCTCTCTCTCTTTTTATCTTCAATAACTTATATCTCTCCCTCTCAACTCCCGTTCGCAATTTCCGTAACGCTTTCGTAGCGCATTCATCATTCATCCCCAAGTCAAGCGTGCCTAAAGAAGTTATACTTCAATAAACCACCCAAAAAAAAGTAAAAATGTTGACGATAGAAATAGAGTTTTACTGGCTGGCTTTACACGTCAAACATTAATTTTTACAGGTATAACCTCTTTGTTTTTCAAAGAAATATAGTTGCTGCGGGATTTTAGGGTTTTATGCCTGGAAAAAAACACAGATTAGACCAACACATATTGGTCCAGCGTGTCACCGCTTGGACGCAAAGTTTTGCAAGTAATTTAAGAGGAGAGGCGTAAATATAAATTTCCTTTTTGTAAAAGGGATTATTGTTGTTTTTCAGTGATTCACACCGAGTTCTTCTTGCTGACACAATGTTTGATTTTAGAACCCAAAATTGTTTAGGTTTTTCAAAAGTTTTCTATTATGCTTTTCCATGGAAGGGTTCAGAGTACTCCTTTTTGGGGCATACTTTAACAGGTTTAGTTGCTGCAGATGTAAATCCGAGTTTAACAGATAATCTTCCTTACTGCTCTGACCGTGGATTTCCAAGTCTGGATTTTTGTTTAATTCGTGCTCTTTTTAAAAGGCTTTTCGTACACGATGGTCTACAGTTTTTGCATTACTTTTATAAAAAAGCCAGTAGTAGTATTTAGTATTTCACCATGAGACGTTTATGCTGGTTGGCCTTGACTTGATCTTGCAGCTTGGTTCGTACGCAAATGTAAGGCTATCGTTTTATTGGGACGCGGGCTCAATGAAGACCTCTAAGTACATAAGTATACATAATCAGTATTTACGTCTTGAATCTTTGTTGATGAAGAATTGGTGTGTGGCAGTTTCTATATCAAATCGTATATGACAATGATCTGCCTTAGACTCCTCTTTGAATACGAGTCAACTTAGAAACGACAAATATTACTCACAAAAAAAGCTAGTTAAAGTTATGTCTAGAACTTTCCGCGAGCCAGAATCTATAAATGTGAAGAGTGCATTTGAACAGCAAGGCTTTCTATCTCAGGGTTCGTGCCGATTTACTTTGGTAAATTTTTGCCGAATTTTGTCATACTAGGATTTGCATTTTCATTGGTTTTCCTTTCCAGTTTTCGAAAATCTTCCTCTTGGTGACACAAGATACATACATACAAACATCTCTTACTGAAATCTGATAAATTACAAACAACTTTTTTTTAATACTAAACTTCATTCACAGGTGATAAGTACGGTCGGCGGGTAACGAACAGCTTTTCGTTTTTAATCTGTTTCATTTCGTGTGTTCCCGTTTTGCTACTGTCACATGGTAATCCAGTAGTCCAACACAAGTCAGCAAGTTTTTCACCTTCCATATCTTTCAGATCCCAAGTATGAGTACGTGACGACAATAATCGCCACATTCATAAAGTTCCTCAATGCGGTGACTTTCTTCTTGGTGAGCCTTCAAGCGATGGAAATCTATCCAACATGCCTGCGACAGACGGGCATTGCTTTGGGCACCATCCTGTGCAACGCCATCGGTATACTCGCCCCGTACCTAGTGCACCTGGGTGTGAAGTATGATATTCGATATCCATACAGCATTTTGGGAGTGGTATTTCTTCTCGGAGGCATCAGCGGCCTATTCCTCCCAGAGACGCTTCACAATAAGCTGCCAGATACACTGGAGGATGCCAAAGTCTTTGGGAAAAATCAGGTAATTGGTTGTTTTGCCGAAGATCTTCATCTACATTTATTGTTTGCTTGCAGAAATTCTTCAGCCTGCCTAAACCGAGCCATCCCAGCGCTGACGAGGTGTCCGCTACTGAGAAACTCAATCAAACGAAATTTAGCCCTTAGCACTGTGTTTACGATACTCATACTCTAGGGCAATTTGGTGTTAGGTTTTAATTTGCTTCTATTTAAGAACGCGTTGAGTGTGTGATTTGTTAGAAGAGTGCTGTGCGCTTATACGTAGACTAAGCTGTAGTGTAGAGTATACAAAATAAGAAAATGAAATCCTTTGTAATTCGTTCGAAAGCTAGATACTAATGGCGGAAATAAAGAGCTTTTATAAAGCATACTTTTTATATGACGTAATAAAAAGGAATTGTGCTTTGATTGGAGGGTGATTCCGCCCTTAAGGAGAGCAGGAATAAAATACTGAATGTGCATGTTTGGTTCTTCGTGACGAAGGAAGATTTATGCTCCAAGACTCGTGCAATTGTGGTTTTTATTTGAATTTTTAACGCTTATCGGCGGGCGGTTTTTATGGGAATTCCATTTAAAAGGTAAGTTGACGTATAATGGTATTTACAGCGATGGAATCGGAATGGTTGCAAACATATGCACATGCATGGGGGTTATGATAATATTTATAATGCGCTCGTATCCGACCCGAAGGCAGACATAATGACTCAGCGAAGGGATGACTGTATTACCAACTGTCACAAAGCACAAAACAAAGACAAGGACCTATAAAATTGAGCCAATAGTTTTATTAAAATTCCACTTAACAGTTATTTCGGACTAACAACGTACATCTGTTGGATTACGAGTACCAGTAATAAAGTCATTACCTTCTATTGGTCTGGGATCAGGCACATGCAAGGTAAAAGACATTCCAACAATTACCTTCCAATGTCCGTATTTCAACAGGGATCATGACAGTGACTGGACAAATAAGTTGTTTGTCGTCGCATCAAAATGTAATTTCACTGCAGAAATTTCAAATATACCTCATTAAATTAGGCAAACAAATTTTGAGTCATTGCACATTAGTTATAATCATTTTTAGTTTCCAGGTTAAATGTTATAAAGTTATCACAACCTTCGTCACAGAAGCATTATCTACTTTGACCCACTGTATATTTAAAATGAGAGTACAAATTGATTTCTCTACAGATGCTTTAAATATTAAAGTCAATAGGTTGTTAACCCTTATCCACGTACCAAATGTGATTTAATAGGATATCACTTTTTTGGAGCATTTTGTTGTCCAAAGCTTAAAAATTTGTTCGTTATTACTGGTTTTAAAGGGTCTCTATGCTGCGGTAAGTACAGTTCTGTTCTTATTGCATCTGATCTTTCACATAGCATGGACTTTAAAGTAAGTTAAGTCCGGTGTGTGCAGACTCTTTCTTCGGCATTCATAAAGGATAATTTGAATATCAAGGTCACAGTGTTGCCAAGTAGACTTTAGCGAGAACCTGACCCGTAAGTCATCAAGCCTACCACGCTGCTAAGTATGTACTATTCTTCGAAACTTCTTCAAGCGAGTCATCTTTGATCTCTCTGTTATAATGCGGAATAAGGGTTATGAATCATTTATTGTAGATTAGAAGAGAAATTAAAACACGAATTTTAATATACTTATCCCAAAATAGACAATCCTATGGCCGATCTTCGACTTTAAGATTCTATCGAGTGCATGTAGACTTTTTTGCACCATTTTCAGAAAGACACAATCTGCAAGTTATAACACATTTAATTCTTTTTATCGATATGTTCTTTGTTTTTATTTCAATTAATTTCCTTTCATATTTTGTTTACTGTTAAATTTAAAAATGCTTTATTATTATAATATTGATTCATATTCGACTAAAATACTTACAGGCGTTGTTTCTTTTGTTTTCTTCATTTTAAGATAATTTTTTATTGTTCCAAAAATTTACACATAACATTCTCTTGTTGGTTTTTCTTTAAAATTTCATATTCTACCGTATTTACTTATTCTACTTAAAACAAAAATACAAATGAACAAATAAAATAAAACCCAAAGTATGGATCTACATAAGGAAAAAAAAACACAGCAGATAGGAAAGGATTTACGATATATTCAATATATTCAAAGCAACCATGTACAGACAGAAATATTATAAACAAAAAAGAAATAAAGTACAGCTCACTAAACAGGATTATAAATATGCTTGATGTTTTTTACATTAAATAAAATGATAGCAACATAACTAATAATGTTCTTAAATAAATAATCATTTGATATTCTAAATATATTAAGTTTTACATCTTCTTTTAAATTTTTACGATTGCTTTCTTTTAAGAAATATATATTTAATAATTTATAGGTAGATGTATTCTCAGCTAAAAGCTTAAATTTAGATCTTTTTCATTTGTTCTGAATTGCTTAAAAGATGTTCCTTATTTTGTTAACCGTTTAAGTGAAAATTTAATTTTGAATTTCATTTTACACTATAAATTGCTAATTTACGTTAATTTATGACTTTACCTAGAAATGTTTTTTGTTTCTCTTTTTTTTCTCTTTTATTATACGTACCTACTTATATTGATTGAATTTTGCATGCTGGTGTTAAGTAATAAATTAATTTATTTATATAATGTATGTAGAACGGAATTAATGTTTGAATTTTAATTTTTAGCTAGCTACGGTATTTTGTTTGATTACTTTAATGTATAAACAAATTTTCGTATTCATCGTAACTATTTACAAATTGCTTTTTAAGGTACTATATTCAAGCACTGAATAATATTTACACAAAACTTTATTTAGAAGTAATTTTATTTTTTATAAGAAAATAATATCCTCATCTACTCTAGATATATTTGATTCTTTATTGCTTTTAGATTTATTTATACATTATTTACTTTTAGTGACGGATTTTAGAATTTATTTTTAAATGTTAGAAATCAAACATTTTCGGCAAGACGGGCTTACTTGATTTTTCGTATATAAACATAGAAGAGCCAAATAAAGTGATCATTTTAGTCAAAATTCTTATACGGCAGTGCAAAATTGTGTGTCTTAAAAATAGGAATCAGTTTTGTGGAGTGACACCTTCATGCATTTACAAAATAAATGGTTATAGGTATATGTGGGCATAAGTGTTACTGCGCTAATGAAGTGTTTATCTTGAGAATCTGTAGAAATTGTTGGTCCCAAAAATAGCAACTTTTTTTAATTATTGTTATCAAATTATGATTTCGTTTTCGTATTAAATAAATGAGTAAGTTGCACAAAGCCCGGGAATTGTCGGTACACCAAACACTTTGATTTGAAATACAGCGATTTTAAACAATTAAAATAATGGATGACAATTCATCGTTGAATCCAATACTAGTTGTAAAACGATCTATTTAAAAAGGCCTGTGACATATTATATTAAGTGGTAAGTGCTTGTAAGCAACATTCTACAACTTCAGACAAAATCTGAACTTCTTTCAGTTCTTCACCAACTAATACTTGATTTCTTTATCTTTTGCAGTATGTAAAACAGTTTAGCAAAGCTAAGTGCACCAGCTTTGGGCAGCTTTCAAAAAGTCTGTTAGCTATAAAATGGCTCTGCATAGGTACAGGTAGGTACTATACGTATGTGGACGGATTACAGAGCAGACAAGAAATTTGTTACTTCACAAGTAACATTTTTTAAGCTCAAGTGTTTAACTTCTTTCTTTGCAGAAGGTTATAGCAAAAATTGTTGTACATAATTAAATTCGTAATGGGTGGAAAATGCTCCCAAAATGCAATAAAATTAAAAAAAAAAATCAAACTGGATCCCAAATAGTTTATTTTTATAATTTTTTGATTGCCAGGTATTCGAGCATAAAGTGCGTTAGGACTTGGAACGTTTTTTCCCACACGTCACATGCAACTTTCACGTTCATTGCAAGCTTGATAGAATTTTTATTACGTAAATAGGTTTGTCAAAGCTGAAAGGCAATTTAGGTGGGTACAATGATGGCTCCTTATTAATTGAAATACTTAAGTGTTGTCAACAACATGTGTAAGTATAAAATTATCACAAAAAATAATTTCTCCACGATACCAAAAGAAAGGGATTCAGAATTCAGTTTTGTACAGGCTCGATTTGAATAATAGTCTATAACTTAATTCAGATTTTCGATTTTTGTAACGAAATCTTGGATAATTCAAGATTGATATTTTCATTACTGAATAACGAACAGACAATTGTTCATAATTCGATAGCGAAAACATATTCGTATCGCCGCTTTTCTATAATAATAACTGGACTTTTTGAAGCAAGGATACAAATCATCTGATCTGTTATCGACAACCAGGTTGAAGACCGCAAACTGCTTACACTGAAGAAACTGCTCAAAACGTGCATCAGGAGATCTATGGTTCATATTTCTTTGAAAATTAAGTCTGTGCTGCAACAGCCATCAATTTTTTTAAATAGGTACTGCATCATTTTAGAAAATTTATTAAAGGCAGCTATGGAGAATTAAACCACCCACGAATTCACTTTCAACAAGATGGCGTCACTGTCACTTTTTACTACCTGGTTCCTATTAGTATTGGATTTTATATGAGGATTGAGAAAGAATTTATGGCTTTTTAATGAAGAGGTCATTTTTGTTATTTGATTAGTGCAAGTCGACAAGTTTTGCTATAAGCATTCGAATAATTTCTAGCAGAGGTGTTTGGCATCTATTTATTTTATGAACAAGTACTTATGAACTGCTTGTGCATCTCATTACAAAATACTTACAAATAGACCGGTAGGTTCCAAAATGTACCTGATTTCCCCGCAATTTTTAAATTCACCCATCATCAATAATTTTTGTCTATGTCTCTGCGTGGTACTCAGAACGAACCGTCAAATATTCCTATCTGTCTTTACTGTAACCGGGCATAAAAAGTTTCACACGTCAACATTGCAGACAGCTTGAAGGCATAACCCATGCTCTCAGCTGATGATATTTTTATAGTAGCTGCTGTCACTTTGAATCTGAATTTAAGAGCATTAAACAAAATGCCTGATAAAATTGCCCTTCCTAGGTCTACCTACTTCGAAATCAAGACCTTTTACAAAAAAAAAATATGGAAACAAGTAAAAAAAAGAGAAGAAATGCATGATAGGTGTCCTAAGTTTACAGCCTGTTTGTATAGTGTGGTTAATACTTCACGTCACGCAAAGTACTAAGGTAAAAAAAAACATTTTTTGTCATATAAAAAAAGGAACATAAACAAAAAGAACATTCACTTCTTCTGCACCTAGCTAACGCTCCTCTCTCATCCACCTTGGTTGTGCTTTGACATTGCCAATCGGTATTGCTATATTAATCTTCTAGTTCTATTTATAAACTCGTATTTATTTACACCATCCTTATAATTCACATTTTGTTTAAACTTTATTTTTTTCCCATCACCTGAGAAGGACTCAATCTTTACACTGTACATTTGAACTTAATCTTTCAACGAATCACAGCATCATTTATATTTATTTAATTTATTTAATTTTTTTTTTTAATATCTACTTTTAGAGATTTCTCATGTCTTCCAACCATTAAAATTCTATATACCAGTAATCACTTCAATAATTTACAAAAAAAAAAAAAAAACATTTCATTTCAGAGAAGTGTACAAGGGACGACAAAACAACGAGTTGAACACAATCTCAAAATGCATTAAGAAACGAAGCCTATTCGAACCTAACCTGTGTTTTGTTGGGGGCTATTGATCCACATTGTGTGGGTGGAGGTGGACATGGTCACCCTCTTCGTCGTCATCTGCGTGCAGACCATTAAAATGATTCGATGAGATCGTGTTCTTACGCAAATGATTCCTGAGTATGACCAAGTTACGATTTAGATTTAAATTGTTTGTTACGCTGCCACCGCAAGAGGGTATAACCATCGCCATCGAAGACACTGACATCTGGGGCAGTGTGTTGCATGTGGCCGCTGCTGCTGCCAACTCTTGCGCAAGGACTTGCGGCAAATGTTAAGAGTTGTTCTTTAGTGGATTCGATGACAGAGAACTACTACTCACACCTGAGTCGCTCGACTTCTCACTAAGACCTCCGCCACGGGTGAGTGTTTCATCGCCCATGAGACTGCCGCCGAGTAGTCCCTTTTTGCCAACTCGGGAGAGACCCTTCAGGGGGCCACCTGAACTGGCCTCCTTTTGGCGGCGTGCACTTTCGACGCGTTTCAGGATTTCCGTCGAACATTTGGTGACAACGTCGTCCAAGCTGTTCGAGTCATCGGTGGATGTGATTGTTTGGGTGGGCGTTTGTGACGATGGCACCGGCGAGCCCTCGTAGCAGCCCGAGTCACGTGGGAAGTGTCGTCGACCAAATGGTGAAGAACCGTGCTTTTTGTTGATGTTGTTCAGGCGTGCTTCGTCGTTCTCGGAGCTAGAGCCGGCTATATCACCATCGGAGCCTAGAATAAAGGACGATAAAAATTGTCAAAATTGGCTGCATATGAGTTTAAAAATGATTAAGAAATTCCATCTAGCGTTTCTGCTCAAAAGATAATAAAACAATCTCCTCCCCACAACAACTACATCAAAAACTCACATTCAATATCATGCAACAGTTGCACGGCAGTCAACAACTTCGCCCTGTGATCCTGTATAACAATTCCCAGATAATCCAAATCGGCAGGTTCGAGCTCCTTAAACAGCTCCAAGTCTTCATACCTGTGCACCAAAGAGAAAGCAAACAAGAATCCATTAAATGCTATCTGCAAAAACTTCAAAAAAAGAAAAGAAAGAAAAACACTCACCCATTAAGAACAAACACTGAAGTGTACTCCTTCAGGCCAATGCGAAACAATAAATCCTCCACCGAGTTGGGTCCGTTGCTGTTCGTCAGGCGACTTAAACTTTTATTGTTCAAATTCTTTACCCTCTGCTCGGGCATCACCTCGACATTAATGAACTTAAAGTGTCCTACACGTCCATGACAGCGGCCTTTCCATATCCCCGATGCATTCATGGAGAGTACATCAATAACGTCACCTTTCTGCAAAGGACAACAAAGGCCTCAAAGTAAACACAAAGTAAGTAGAAGGCGACGCTTTTACCTTAAATTTAAGTGCTTCCTTGTCGTAAGGATTTGGCAAACTATCGACAAGAGCTTTGGCTTTGCAAATTGGCGCTAATGATGTTCGATCCTCCGTGGATATTGAACTGTGAGGACTGCCGGGACGAACAAGGGCCTGAGTGCCTGTGCAAAGTGTACAAGGAAATGAGAAATGGCTCCGCAAAAGAAAATGAAACAAAGAAGAAGGGAAAAGAAAAATCGCTCCTCAAAGTAGCTTAAAAGATAATGAGAAGCCATCAGGAGACTTTTTCCCTTCGCCCGAATTCCCCCGTTTATCATCGTTGCGATTACAAAACAAAAAACTTACTTGAACCTGATGCACTGGGTAAGCTCTCCACAGAACTAGCCGAACAGGCAAATGCCTGATCACTCATACTTCCTCGGTCTGTATTATCCTGGGAATTGCTAAAATCCCTTGAGGTATCCTTTGTGGCAACAAAGTTCCTTCCGTTCTCATTAAATACGCCAATTTCCTTTGGAGAGCTTCGCATTTCGTTGGACTATCCAAGCATCGGTGACAGGGACGCAAGAAAAGGAAGAGAAAGCGAAATTTATTAAATCATTAAAAGTTTAGTGTATCCCGCCACCTCTTCCGAAAGGGTTGCTCTTCGAGATAACTGTGTTCCCGAAGTCATAATAGCACGGAATTAAGTTTTTTTTTTCGCTTCCCCCTTGTGCATAAGTTAAATCATTTAAGCATCGTTCGCCCATTCACAAAGTTACCATGAAGCACGAACAAATTGTCAAAAAAAAGGCGAGTAACAAAGTTGACAGGGATAATGAACTTACATGATGTACGGTCGCCTTCTGGCTAATGGTCGTTCCTTTGTGGTTGCCGCTCTTTTTGCTCTTAGCTGCCATGCCCAGTGGCAGGCCACGGGTGGCAGCAATATCCTCATAA
Organism: Cheilosia variabilis; assembly: GCA_951230905.1. Lineage (NCBI taxonomy): Eukaryota > Metazoa > Arthropoda > Insecta > Diptera > Syrphidae > Cheilosia > Cheilosia variabilis. Next base: position 13,880,241 of record OX579676.1, read on the forward strand.
TCGGATGAAGGACTCGGCGACAGTGATGGCGACTCACCAATGCCACCACTTAATGTCCTATATCGTGCGGTGCAGTTGTTTGTTCCAATCTGTAAAAAGAAGGTGAAATTACAATAAAAGAAAATCGAAGTTGAAAATCGGAAAGGATAACAAAATTGGACAGTCGGACGACTTGGAGGGAAAGCGGGAATTTGCAGCACAAAAGTTGGTTCAACTGTCTAATCAACTGTGGCAGCGGAGGGTGACCAGGATGTTTTGTTTGTGGATTTGAATTGGAAAAGCGGTTGCTGTTTTGATGGCAGGGAAAATCCGTTGATTGGAAGTCCGTTGCGAAGTAAAGATAACACTTCTTTGAGGGATTTCAAGGAATTACGTCGAGATATTGGGTGGGTGCGCCTGAAATTGAATTTGATGCGAGTATTGCTGGCTTCGAATTTTTTTTCCATTGTCAGAGAATAATATTTTCTATTATTGTCAGACTGGGGGTTTCGATTGGAATCTACATGTTTAGCCCGCCGATTTAGTTTGATGTTATTTTTCAATTTGCGACGAATTTCGATTGCTACCGGCTTCATTTGCGGGCTCAATGGGAGTTATAACCGGCACAGAGTTATGGATCCATTTGTGTCGGGAACGAGGACTTTCGGCGGGAAAAACCATCGTTTCTGTTTTGGAGCACCCACGTTTTGCTGCATTTTTGAGCACAGATCGACTGAATAGTAGTGCGACAGAAGTCGCGAAACTGCTAAACTACATAAATATTGAACTATATGAGCGAATTAATTCGGTAAAGAGTGCGCGATAATTTAAAAGCGCAAATTGGTCATTTTGCATAGATCTGTCTCTTTTTTCAGTTGAAAAATCTCAATCAGTTCAAGAACATTTGGTCAGCGAGCTGTTTATTTTTCCAAATGGCAATACTGCTTTTATTAATGTTTACAATTTTTTACTAACGCAGCAGTAATAATGCCCGGCTTGGAATTTTCTGACCTTATTTTTATACAGCGCGAACACCTTAAGAGACCATTATGCATCTGTTATACAAAATTTCGGAAAGACGTTCTACCGATGCATTGAATGACAACCCAAAAGCGCCTTCATAATTGGCAATTCTCAAGACACACTTTTGCAACATCTTAACTGCTCTCTAACCACAAGCTCAAAATATTCAAATATCTAATGTGCTGATTCGTATTAGCTCTGAAATATAGGTAAGTCCGTTCTTCATCCGTCCTCTGTCATGACAACCTGTGCATCAAAAGCCATAATACAAACCTGCACTTCAAACTTAATTTTTATGCAAACATACGTATAACCTACCATAAGTTTGAGTCCATTTCGAACGAACGTGCTCCATTTCCTCTTGCCTTCCATTACTAAAAAGGTAATGAGAAAAAATAGCCCAACAGAATAAACTTGTAAAAATCCCACACAATAAATCACCAACCATCCATCATCATAAATGTAAAAATGTAATTTTCGTCTTCGTTCCGTATTCCATGGACCATCACAAGCCACAAAAAAGAAGAAGAAAAACACCCACAGCAACAAAAAGTTACATCGCATATACTCGTACATAGTACTACTACAACAAAAGCAGTAATAACATCAAGGACACATCCTCCCCAACCTCGTATGTTATTACAGTCGAAAAGTCCAAAAAATTCTCAACAAGAAAACACAAATAAATGAGCACCCAAGTCGATTTCAGTCGTCACGTCTAACAATAGAAATATTTTTCTTCAACAGGAAAAAAAAAAATCCTTCAGGAAACGGAAATGCACAACGGTGGGCTACGCGTTGAACTCAACCACAAGGAATCGATCATCGTTTCTGTAGGAAAATAAAACCAACGAAAATATAAATGAAATTTTCCTCACGTACCAACTCATCGCGACTTTTATTTATTTTGTTGTTTTCATATTTTCCCGTATACTGTTCGACTGTTCGTAACAATGTAGCCAGGTATTAATGCAGATACATGCATCTGTGTCGATATACAGCGGTAGTTAACCGAGCGAAGCAATTTCACCTTCTTGTATCCGCTAGCAAAATGCTGCCGCTTTACTCCCGTGAATTGAATGATGTATCCGTTTTCTTGTATCCTTACAGTGTTCTTTTTTTTTGTCTGCTGAGCTGCAAAAAGATACCATCAGGAGATTCAATCGACTGAAGGCGGAATCGCGAAACGGCCAAAGATACCTCGATGATAAATTTTCCACACCAAAATCGATTTGTGCGGAGCAACCTAGGGTCCAAGGTACATTGTGCAGTTTTATTTTGATGGGGCGAAAAAATATTATGATTGCCAGTTACGTCGATGTAACTTTATAACGCAGTCTGACATGGTTGGCGAGTTTTAAGGACGCTGACAGTAATTCAGACATTTGAGATGCGCTTGGATTTAGAGTGCTAGAGAACCTTACCGCCAATGGAAATGATTGTTTGTCTGTTTGTATGTGGATTTGTTACCGCATTAGGTTAAGGCCATCCCTCACTCAATCCGCGTTGATTTCTCAGACGTTACGTAGGACCTAGGTAGCGGTTTGAAAAAAACCCAAGTAGGACTATGTGGGATATGTAGGACCTAATGTAGCAACATTTGGGGTATATTTTATGGAATTTGTACGACCTAATAAAGCAACATTTAGGGTTTCTTTTATTGAAATAGATCAAGTCTTGGAGATATACGAATTGCGAGTGTCTTGAAGGAGCGCTGATTTAATTTGCTGGTCGCCCACGGCAGATTCATCATTATTATTTCTTAAAACCTGAGGCAACAATTTTCCATAAGTGGGGCCTACAAAAAAGCCAGTTGCTCCTGCACATCCAGCGCAGCAGAGCGGCTATGTGATTCTTAAGTAGCCTTACACTGCTTTGAAAAGAATAAGGAATATTCTCGAATTTGATAAAAATTCAGCAGTTGGGAGTAGTATTTGTTCTTCAAAATAAATGAATAGAGAAAATTCAAGCTCATTCCTGTCGTTGAATCTATCCATCGTTTGCCACTTGAAAGATATTTACTATATTTGTTGTGTTAAAGAAGCAGATGGTGCCCCACATTAAACAAATCTATAAAAGCGAAATATATATTCACTGTCCACTCTTTGAGTGATATAAATACGAGAGGGAAAAAATACTAAGTGCACCTAATTTAACTAGCTCCAATAAAAATGGATCCAGTGCATGACGGCCTTTGCAAAAAAAGAACAAACCATTCCCACTACAGCTCCTCTTTGACATTATTCCAAAAAAACAAAAAAAAACAAAAAACACTCCACCATGTTGAACAACAATTATCCGCGCCTAGTACCAAACTCGTCTAATGGTTTCCTATTTGCATATTGTCAAAACGCTTCCTACATTCAAACGGTTAATATTTTTCCTTTATATTTTGTGGCACTTTTGGCCCAGTTGTCGCAACCAGAATAGGTACACATGGCAAAAAAATATATAACAAAAAACTCCATTGCAGGTTGCACGTAATTCCATTGTAAACAGAGACAAATTCGAAAACCGTTCCTGGTGCAAAGCTCCAACAAATTGTTTTCCACATAAAAACAATAAGAACTAGGTACCTAGAATCTGCTCTCTACCATCGCACCCTTGGTTCTAACCCTATGCGCTGTACACTTTGAATGGATATAAAAATCCTAATCCTATAACTTTAGACCACAAAAAAACACGACCTGCCCATGAATACCTTTCGCCAAACCATAAAAGCGTCAAATGTCGTCCTCGAATGTTTGTTTCATATCGAATGGGAGTTTGATTCGACGGAGAGCGGTGACTGTGAGCCCGCAATTAGGGGTAGAACACCGCAATACACGAATTGAATTGTCCTTTATCAGTGTAATAAAGCGTAAACATTGAATCCTTTTCTCCATATTTAACTTTGCAACTCTATTTGTTATCGTACAAGCAAACGAAAAGTAGAATAACGACGTCGAATGTCATGATGTGCTGTTAGGTATACGGCAAAAGAAGGGGATACAACCTGATTTTTATATCAGGTGACACAAATCAAACCCCTTGGCAACTGTAAATTCTTGTATTTTATGACAAAGGAAAACTGGTAAACAGGAGAAAACAGAAAAACAAGAAAGAACAACATTCTGTCTACTTACCGAAACCGTACTTAGCCTGGAAGTAACACTTTGCAAATCTGAAATTGATCCGGCGTAGTCGCCACTCTCTCTGTCGTGAGATCTGAAATTGAGATAAAAATTGAAATTTCATTAGAAAGTGTGCGTTGCTCTGAAATGGATGGAATCCTATTTGTACTGGTGGCATAGGTATGTATTCTTTTTCTTTAACTTTGTGGGAAAAATATACAGCAACAAAAAAAAATTATATATAATGCAAAAAGTTTTTCCATCATGAGGAACCCGACACCAGGTGCGGCGATGAACTTTGTAATACATGTCAAAGACTGAAGGAACAGTATGTCGAGCAAAAGTAGGGCCACCAAATGGGATTCTGAAATTTTAGTTTGAATTGATGTAAGAATTTAATTTTTATCATAGGAAGTAGACAGCATCTTCGGATGTCTCTCTGCCTGATCTTTCCAGGTTCATAAACACATCAGGATGGCTGGACAAATTCGAGTAACCGTGAGGGAGTCATCGCCAACAACATCGGCTAACCCTCATCAAGAGCATCACAATGGGTTCACATGCCCGAAGTGGGCTGCTGCAGGGCTTGCTCTGCCGCATCCACCCATAAACCTAACCTAGATAGCATCTTCTTCAACACATACACCATGGAAAGTAGTTACAAGAATTGCTGGCTTTACTTTGAATGCAGTTTACATAACTACTGTGTCGAGTGGACAATTTAAATTAACTCGATTTGCAAAATTAGAGTCAAATTATCGTGCCAGCAGTTAAAAAAAAAAACAAATTTTGACTATGCTGAGATAAAGATAAAACTTTAGGAAATGGTTGTCAACATTTGAGAATTTGAAAAAATTCAAATGCAAAAATGGGCTTCTAGAAACAAGCACAACCAGAAAATAGAACTCCTTCCGTTTTCGAACATTTTCAGCATTGACAAATTACGGCAGGAAAGCTGACTATGTGATGTACAAAATGAAACCATGCTTGGAGACATAGGCAAACCGCAAAACTGCTTTTAATCCAATGTGAAGGTATTTTGAAAAAATGCTATATTTTTAAAGCAACTTCTCTGGAATAGGGCTTTTCCCACCAGTCCTACTTTGTTAAAGAAAACTTTAAAAATATTATAAGCGTAGAAGAGGACATAATAAGTGCTAAAGTTCTTACGCACTTTAAAAATAACAGATAAGACTGGTTGACATAGATTTAAGTCTAAAATAATGGAAATTATATCATCGGAGCTTCATGGATTTTTAAGACTGAAGACAAGCTTTCTGTCAAGAGGAGAATTGTCTTCTCCCAAACCATTAGCATGAGTAAAATCCTTTGACTTTCCAAAAGTTTGTGGACAACTATTCTCGTATCAGCAGCGTGATGTTAAATTTATGATGAGCCCTACAGAGGGAATTGACTGTAACACCACTGGCATAAACTAAGTATTAAATGAACCGTTTGTCTTAAAGTTAAACAATTTAAGAATCATACAAGAGTAAGTAGTCATTTTAGGTGAACCAAAAATCAAAATCAAGTTTACAAATTTTAGGAGAGGAAAAATTAAGTTTAAGTCAGAGTACATATAAAAATGTATAGTAGTAGTTTTAAATACCAATTTAAATGTTCTAAAATTTATAATGTTTATTCATATAGATTTTATGCATTTCTAGCCAAGTATTTAAAAAGATCAGTTTTAAATGTGTTTGCATTCGCGATTTTCCTGAACCGTCAGCTCAGAACTCAGACAAATTATTAAGAGAAATTGCCTAGAAGCTGTTTTCCGTGTTACTATGTGGGAAAGCATGTGTACCATGTTAAAGCAAAACCGCACGCATACGCTTGATAGTTCATTCTGATTTTTTTTTTTTTTGCTGCTTCACTTGTATTCACAGACAGGAAATTTAAGGGTAGGTAGCTATTTTTTTATAGCACCAACCCCAAATCAATTTTTAGGAACTGCCCAAACAACTGATTGATTTTTTTTCGCTCTTTAAAAAATGTTTAGTAAATGCTCAATACGAATTACAGCTTCTATTTATTCTTTTTCGAAGATTTTAAAAGACTTAATTAAGAGATGGTTTTCCATGGTTTTAAGTGCTTTATCATTAGCGCTGTCAAATATATGTGAAAAAGTTCAAGTAAGCAAAACAAACATCCAAAATGAAACACGTGTACAAGTTTACCCTATCCTCTATTTCCGTGTAAAAACTCACATGGCTACGTTAAGCGGTTGAGATGCCATGACCCTTTAAAAGGTGTACTTTTCAATTTCAAATTGTTGCACAATAAAAATTAGAAAAAAAAAAACTGAGTACATTCTAACACTTCCTTGTCGAACAGAATGTAGTGTTTGAACGACAATCCTCTTACCATTTGATGGCAAAAACACCCAAACTAAAGAGTATTGAGCCGATTATACACAAGTATAGTGGAAAAGTTTTACACATTTGTTAGATACTTTCGTACAGCCGAGGGCCATTCCATTAAACGAAGAGCAGTGGAGTTAACGAAAAAGTTATCAAAAAGCGTGCTACTTTACTTTCGGCTGTTTGCGGAAGGCTCATTGTACCAGCATAGCCTCTAACAGTAGTTTTACGAATACCACCCATGATATCACTTTCACCTCTTATTAGACCGCGTTATTTTCGTTTTCCTTTTTGCATCCATCTCCCCTTTTACCCTCCTGCGCCACGATTCTGCTGATAGCCACAACAATGAGTTCAACAATCAACCTATCCCACTGCTGTGGCGAGAGAGCTTCCACTCGTGTCGCATTGTACCCCAAATCCATTAATAAGGGTCAAAAAGCTCAATCAAAGGCCACCAAAGGAATACATCTTATTATCGGTTTCATTGTATTTTATGAGGCAGACACAATGCCACCAGCACTTCTCACAATCCTTTAGACAAATTCATCGAGGATTATTTATTACGAACGTTATTGCAAGAATTTCCATCAACGCAAAAGGGGATTCAGCGACAGCTTTACAAAATACAACTCCTTCAAGGATGGAGACAAAAGGATCAAGAAAAAAAAAAAAAAAGGAAACCTATATCCTTTTACTCCTTTCACTGATTTTATACAATAAAAGTACAAAAAGAAGGGAAAAACTTCTCTTACCTGGCATGCGTTAGAGGTATTATTGTTGGCGGATTAGGTGGCTGCTGTGGCACGATAAGACCCCGTCTGGGTGGACCTCTTTGTGGTAAGGATATATCGCCGGCTGATCTTAATGAAATTACTCCTGTGCTTTCACGATTCGATGTGAAACGGACACGTCCACCCTAAAGTGCAAAAAAAGAAGAAGAAAAACGAAACAAAATACATATAAATGAGTTTAGAAAAATATACAAAGAACGGCCAGAGCCAGAGGACGATGAATAGTGAGTAACAAATTGCGAAAGGTATTAAATTATTCTTGCGCATATTTTTTCAAGTGCATAAATTAAATCTATCTTTTGTTTTTCTGCTTGCTTTTTATTAGATTTGAATAATAATGAACAGATAAAAGGTAGACGAGCAAAATACAGAAAAAGAAAAAGATTTACAGGATTACTTAGGGTGATTTTCGATGGGATACAACCGCGCATTGCGTTCACTAGAGCAAATTAAAAAAATGCAATTCGTATTTTGCGAAACGTTAGACTGCAAATTGCATTTTGAATTAGATGCAGCTGCAACAATCGGTTCGTTATGACACACAAATTTAGAGACGTATAATTTGTTTTAGGTAGTTGTGGTTCTTCCACACTTACTCCTAAACGAGCATGAATATTGTTGGTCATTAGGTGTTGATCAGAGGGAAATAAAAAGACGGGCCTGGAAAGTCTTTTTAATTTTGACAACTTGTGCATACTCAAATTTATAGTAACGCACATAAAGGTAGGTGTTTATTCCGTTTGCTTTTTCCGGTGTTTACTTCTGTTTAGAAATGCATTTTTGAGGGGCGGTTTACCCGAGAGTACTCCTAACTGTAGCCTTAACAGCTGGCCTTCCCAGAGTAGAGTTTCATAAACCAATTCCGTCACGCATTGCTCGGATAACGCGATTTGGCGCAAGGGTACTTCAAGAACGAACGAAAGATAGTTGTACAAGCTTTGTAAAGATAAATAGAGTTAGATCCACACCTCACACCAATAGCTTTGGACTTTGCTGGAAGTACCTTTGGCCTCCTCTTTTTATACCCTCCACAGGAAGGTATATTCACTTTGTCATTACATTTGTAACGCCAAGAAAGAGTCACCGGAGACCTCATAAAGTATATATATTCTGAATCAGGATCACATTCTGAATCGATTTAGCCATGTCCGTCTGTCTGTCTGCCTGTCTGTCCGTCTGTCTGTCTGAAATCACGATAGCGCCCAATAGCGCGACAATGATCGTGAATTCAATGGCTAATTTGCTGGACGAGAAGTTACAAAAATTACCGTCGAAAGAGGACCTAGAAGGAATCATCACTGAACTGCAAGCATTAAAAATGAATAATTCTACACTGCAAGCTCAAGTATTGCAAATGCAAGACAGATGTGTGACCTTGGAACGCAAAGTGGAGCTCCTGGAGAGAAGAGCAAACGAAAGGAATGTGGTAGTGCATTTGCCGGCACAAGTTGGTGTAGATGCGGCATCAAAAGCGAAAGAATTATGCCTAGAGCTGCTGGATACGAGCGATTCCTCGCTAGTGACGGATACACGGGCTTTACGCACGAACAACAACATCGCAAACGTCATTGTAAAATTACGTAGAAGCGAGGACGTGAGACGTATATTGCACTCGGCACCGAAATTTCGCTGCACATGGGGTCTCAATGCACAGAGATTACACTGCAGCAGCACGCGAAAAGAGGAAACGACTCTTAAAATTAAAAACCGAAATAATATCCAAGAACAAAAACATCAAAGTTGAAGTGCGTGGGAGCATTTTAAGAATTGGCAATAAGGATTTCTCTTATGACGACAACAACATGCTGCGATGTGAGGGAGAATGCGGAATGTCAAAACTACAAGAGATGCTCATTGACAGCTCTATACCAGTGACAACTGAAGGTGAAGGCCAAGCACCAGTACCTCTCAAACTGCAGGTCCAGTGCCTAAAAATTATTTTTAATTGTAATGCCGTCTGTCTGAATAATAGTAATTGTTTTAAAAAAAGAGAATTAAAAATATTATCATATAACGTAGCTGGCTTAAGTAATAAATCTCTGTTTAATGAATTTTATAATTTTATTAACCAGTTCGAATTTATTTTTCTTTACGAAACATATTTAGTGGAGGGTAATTTTAGTAGCTTTGAAAATAAAATTTTTAACTACGAGCACAAATGGATTCCGGCGCCTAAGCTACATCAAAGGGGAAGGGCTAGTGGCGGCTGCTTCTTTGGATAAAAAAAGGATCTAGATGTCATCAACTGCGAATTTAAAGTTATAGAAGAAGCCATACATTTATGCCTGGAGTTCAATAAGAAAAAGTTCTGCTTAATACCATCATATTTAAATTGCAACTATTGGCATAGAGATTTCGAAAAGCTAAACGAAATAGCGGTGTACTGCGATAACCCCAACATGATTGTAATAGGCGACTTGAATGCAAGAGTGGGCAAGGAAGGAGGTACGGGAAACATAGTAGCTGGAATAGATCGTCAATCGAAAGATCCTACTAGGAATGCAAATGGCATGAAACTGCTGAATTTCTGCGATTCTTTTGGTCTGCGAATTCTAAATGGTACAAGCTTGAGTGACAAACATGGTGAGTTCACATTTGTGGGAGGGCCAGGGACGTCCGTAAACGACTATTGTCTTATAGGCGGGGAATGGAACTCCTACATAACTGACTTGGAAGTAAAGCATGTTTCTTACTCGGACCATCTCCCCATTGTTGTCACTTTTGAGATCATGGTAGCTAAAAATACGAGTACACGAAATATGAGTCGACTGCCGAAGCTTATATGGAATGATTCGAAATCATCTTGCTACAGGAATATTCTAGACGAGAGATTTCTAAGCCAACAGAATATAGACCTTATTAGAATCGAGGAAATTATAAAGGATCGTGTCCAACCACTCACCAACCGACGAACAGAAGAAAACAATTTAAGGAACCGTGGTTTGATAAGGAATGCATGAAGGCTAGAAAGCTATCATTCGGGTGGCTCAGTCCGTTCCGGACTTTCAATCAAATTCAAATGAAAAACACTTATATCAAGGTCAACAGGGAGTTTAAGGCACTTTGCAGAGAAAAAAAGAGGATCTACTTTGAAAAGGAAGCTCAGAGATTGGCGCAATGTAATAGCTCGGCAGAATTCTGGAAACAAGCTAAGAGACTAAATGGTGGTAAGAACGTTATTAGCAGAGACCTAAGCCCGGGCATGTTGAAAACTTATTTTAACGAGCTCTTAAATCCACCTAGAAGCACGCATAGTATTCATTATGCCATTCCTGGGTTCCAAGTTGAAATTCTGGACCGATGGGATTCCTACCGAATTTTACAGATATGGCACTAACGAGCTTGTCATCCAACTTACGAAACTGTTCAACGAAATCCTGGAAAATGGAATTATCCCTGACCGCTTTAAAGAAGCGCTGATCTCCCATCCACAAAAAAGGCTGTACGACAGACCCAGCGAACTACAGAGGCATTTCTTTTCTAAATTCGTCATACAAAATTTTTACAGCTATATTAAATAGCGGAATAAATGTATGGATAAGGACAAGTAACTTACTCAATGAATATCAAGCTGGTTTTCGGCCAGGATATTCCACTATCGATCACGTGTTTGTTCTAAGTAGTATTGTTCAGTATTTTCTCTGCAGGAACAGGAAACTATATGTATTCTTCGTTGACTTCAAAGCAGCTTTTGATTCGGTGGATCGCAATGCCCTATTCTATAAGTTGTACAAGATGGGAATGTCTTTGAAGTTCGGAAGAGTTGTACAAAACTTATACGAAGACATCAAGGCTGCTGTATGGAATGGGGAGGTGCTATCGGAATGGTTTCAGTCGCGGTCAGGAGTAAGACAAGGATGTGCTTTGAGCCCAAATTTATTTGCCCTGTTCATCGAGGATATAGTGGACAATTTACCGGGAGGTGTGGAGTACGCAGGATAGCTCATCAAAGCTCTTCTGTTTGCCGACGACATTGTACTGCTGGCGAGCTCACCCGAATCATTGCAGCTCATGATAAATCGGCTGTTTGAGTACTGCAAAATGTGGAATCTAAAGGTCAACTTAGAGAAGTCGCAAGTTATGGTTTTTAAAAAAGGTGGAGGTAGATATTGCTCCAACGAAAGATGGCACTTCAACGGGGAAACTATTGAGGTGGTGAAAGAATATAAGTACCTCGGCGTATATCTTACGAGAAATCTAAATATGGAAAAGCATCTCTGCGAAAAATTGTCGAAATCAAAATTGGCCATCAACGTTGCTTGGAAAAATTGCTTCAGTAACAAATGTATAGCACATAGTGCTAAGTTTAAAGTATTCGAAGCGGTTTCGGAGTCTACTATGTTCTACGCTGCGCAAGTATGGGGAGGAAAATGCTATGATGTCGTGGAGAAATTACTAAGGTATTATCTAAAAAGGACTTTCCATCTTCCACCGAACACTCCAAATTATATGATCATGTTAGAGACAGGTTTATCACCACTATTCGTGAAGACACTAAAACTGCAAATCGACTATGTGCTCAAAGTATTGAACATGCCGGACTATCGTCTGCCAAAGAAAGCAGCCCTACAGTCAATTCGTGGAAAAATTGGATGGTATCGGGATTGGCTAGAACCAGCTAGAGGGTGTGAAGTGGATCTAAATCTAGATGACGTAAGGAGTTGGAAGCCCCAACTCTACCATTTGGTCAAATGCGTGGATGAGCAGATAAGACAGAGGTTTGTAGAAGAAGCATCAGGCTCTCTCTCCATAGGGCAGTTTATAGTAGATTATGCTACAACCTTGAGGAAAAAAACAATTTTCGAGATAAGCATAGCGTAGAAGAGATCGCAACGGTGCTAAAGATGCGTGGGGAACTCCTCAAACTGAACTATGTACCGCATAGAGATGACCTACCTATAGTCTGCAGCATTTGTAATTTGGAGGAGAGAGAGGATATCTTTCATTTTGTTGGGAGGTGCCCAATTTTAAGCGAGACGAGAAGATCAATATTTGGAAGGAATATCTTATCGGATAACCAAGTCTTACAAATCCTTAATGAAGTTGACGTCTTTAAATTAACCAGCTACTGCAAAATAGCCCTTCAATATAGAATGAGAATTTTAACTGAAAGTTTCTAGATTACAAAATAAATGCTAATGGTGTTTTCTGAGTACCTAATGAAATAATCACTTTCAAGTTTGTTTTTTGTTTTGCCAATCAGACAGACGGCAATGCCATGTTAATCGATTTTTTTTTTTTTTTTTTAACACATTTTCTTAATTGTAAATATTTTGCTGCTTAAAAATAAAAATCTATCTAATCTAATCTAATCTAATCTACATGTCCTAAAACTGTGTCTATTACCGCTTCACACGAACTGGACAGATTTCGATGCATTTTCTTGCCATATTGCTCAAGACTTTGAGAACACTATAGAATATGTTGTTCATTGCCACGCCTACTTTGTGGAAGCATTGTTGACCAAAATTATTTTTTTTTCTCCGACTCCACAAGTAATTCTGAGTCAATCTTAAAAATCACAGCACTCGTTGGAGCCAATACTTGCTTAAATGTTCTAAGCTATCAAACAGTGACAATGAGTTTTTGCGAAAGTGCCCGGATGCGAACAGTCATTCGTAGTTTGTAAATATTGATGGGTTAAAAGGAACTGACCTACGATTTTATGGTGAATTTAAAATTTTAAAGTTTCACGGTCAGATGTTTGTCCTTACACAACCAAAAGTCGTTATTTTTCGTGATCTGAGCTTGGAACCAATTTTTTTATAGCCCGAGGTCTAATGCCTGATGTCCGCATTTTGTTTTAAAAGTTAGGGTAGTTGGGGTGGCAACCCACTCAACAGCATTCTCCACAGTTAAATCCATAACTAACTAAATCGTTTCCTTTTCTCTTAACTTCCCTAATGACCTTTTGGCTTTGGTCCAACTCCTCCCGCAAGCGCGTTTACACATTCTCAGTCGCAACTTCTTTGTACAGTGTCAATAAATCACCGTTGCCGCATTAAACATGAATAAATAACATTCAACAAACTACAAGGCTCTCATGCTCACCCGCCCCTTACAGCCGGCGAATGACTCCACTTACACAAATGGAACATCAAAGTGCCAACGCTTTAGAGCTTAGCAACAAAAATGACATTTCGACCCCCCCGGATATAAAGTGATAAAATACGAAAATGTTCCTTACTTTCCGGTGAAATGGTATTTTTTTTACCAAGAACCCAGTCAATACAGAAATCCTTTCACCAGACAGACGATTTCTCGAGATTTTCACCCCCACGAGTCGTATCTCTCCATCGAGACAAATAATCAATTCCGACAGTCGAATGTCTAGCAACCACCCCAAAAAAACTTATTCCTCCCCCAGCAGCAGCAGCAGCAGCAGCAGGAGAATAAGACTAAACTTCATATTCGAATTTATGGATAAATCCAGCAAGGATTGCAGTAAGGCGAAAAGGACGGGAGAACAAAATCATAATGCTCTTAGCAATCAACAAATAAACCGCACACTCGCCTCACATTCGAAGTCGAAAGGATTTTTTTTACTCTGTTGGTGGGGGGAATATTCATTCGATTTGTTTGCTTCATAAGTTCTAGTTTTCTGGCACAGGAAGTTCAACTACTGCGACTGCACTCAGTCTTGGGTTCTGTCTGATTCCTTAGACCTTTTCGGAAACACACTCTTGGAGCAGAGAGTTGATTTGGAAAAGTTTTTTCCGGCCACTTCGCCTTCGATTTGATTGCGTCTATAATGGCGGGGGACGAGTGCGGCATTACTTTATATCCCAACTCCATCCGGGCGGATTCTTGAAAGGTCTATATAGAGTCCTTTTCCTATACGTACAACGTACTGTGTCAGGAGGGGGGCAACTAACACAACTTTTTCGACTGAATAAACTGTGTTTTCTTATTACTTTTTTGCCGACTTTTCATGGAACAATTTTGGATCGATGCATAGGTGAATGGGTGGACAGGTATTTGCTGGGGCTTATTGTCGAGTTTGAGTTAAAAAGTTTTCTTTGTCGTATTGGCGCAAAGACTGTTTTTTTTCTTTTCTGTTTGTGGGGTAGGGCAGACATGTGTCCCATTAGAATGGACGACTTCTGATGATGACCTCACGGAGAACGCCCACTTAACTAATTCAAAGTTATCTCGACATAGTTCCGGATGACCGGTTTACTCTGACCTCTCAGTGTTCGAAATCGAACATGATGTTTGGTGACTTTACTGTAAGCAAAGGAAATTTAATGGGTGGGTGGGTTTTTTTCCTAATACTTTCAGAGGAAAGAACTAATATCTGCTGTCAAAAGAAATAATGCGGGTAGGACTTTGTCAGAAAAAAAAATCAAACAGGAAATGGTTGTGTAAATATTTAAGGAGCCACTATTGTTAAATATATAATCAAAAGGATTTTGCTGCTGATTTTAGAATACTGTGATGCACCGCATGATTTTCTGCTTTCAAATAGAGCTCGAGTCGTCCTGAATCGATATATAGAGATTCAGAGTTGTACTTTGTTGGATATCATTGGGAAGTTTTTGACAATATAAGTAGAATATAATCGTCTATAGTTTTGTTTTTTGAGCTTCGATCTCAGCAAAGCAAAGTAAATCAGGATTTTCAGCACGCGATTACAAAAACTAAAGGGTGATTTTTTAAGAGGTTTAGAACTTTTTTTTAAAAAAAAACACAAAAAATTCGAAAAAATGAATGAAATATTTATTTGAATCGATAGTTTGAACCTTGCAATTTAATGTTTAAAGATAATTTCATGCAAATGTTGACCGCGGCTGCGTCTCAGGTAGCCCATCCGCTGAGTCCAATTTTGGCATACTCTTTCACACATATCGGCCGGTATCTCACGAATGAATGCATGGATGTTGGCTTCCAGTGCGTCAATCGAAGCGGGCTTGTCCCTATACACATTAGCCTTGGCATACCCCCACAAAAAATAATCTAATGGTGTCAAATCGCACGATCTAGGCGGCCAATTGACCGGCCCGAAACGTGAAATTACCTGTTCACCAAACTCGCCTCGCAATTGCGCCATTGTTTCGCGTGCTGTGTGGCATGTGGCACCGTCTTGTTGAAACCACATATCATGCAAGTCAAGAACTTCCATTTCGGGCAAAAAAAAGTTTGTTATCATCGCTCGGTAGCGTTCACCATTGACAGTAACGCTGCGATTCGCATCATCTTTGAAGAAATATGGCCCAATAATGCCGCCGGCCCATAAACCGCACCAAACAGTGGCTTTTTCGGGATGCATTGGTAGCTGTTGCAATGCTTCTGGCTGATCTTCACTCCAAATGCGGCAATTTTGCTTATTTACGTACCCATTCAACCAAAAATGAGCCTCATCGCTGAACACAATTTTTCGATAAAAAAGCGGATCCTCGGCCAGCTTTCCAAGAGCCCATTCACCAAAAATTCGGCGTTGTGGTAGGTCGGCTGGCTTTAGTTCTTGCACCAGCTGTATCTTAAAAGGCTTTACGCCCAAATCCTTCCGCAAAATTTTCCACGTAGTGCTGTAACAAAGGCCTAACTGCTGGGAACGGCGCCGAATCGACATTTCGCGGTCTTCTGTCACACTAGCTGATACGGCCGCAATATTTTCTTCACTACGCACAGTACGTAAACGTGTTGGTGGTTTAATGTCCAACAAAGTAAATTTGGTGCGAAATTTGGTCACAATCTTCCGAATAGACTGCTCAGAAGGTCGAGAATGCCGATCATAAAATGGAAGCAGCGCGCGATGAACATTTCGAACCGAGCACGAATTTTGATAGTAAAATTCAATAATTTGCAAGCGTTGTTCATTTGTAAGACGATCCATGGTTAAATTGCAAACCAAACTGAAGCTGTTTGACAGTGACACAAGGTACTAAACACACGTCAGCTGTCAAAACCAGTGTTGCCAAAACCAAACCAGCTAAAAAATCACCCTTTACAACTGAGTCTCGAAGTGTCCAGTAGAGCGTAGTTGTTGTAATTGCTTGATAAAAATCCTACTTTACTTTGCTTTGCTGAGATCGAAGAAGCTAAAAAAAACGGCTAATTGTATCCTACGCAAATTTCGAAGCATCGGTAAAAAAAAAATAGTTAGGAACAATTATTTAAAATTATAACTTTGCAACTTGTAGTGTGGTGTTGTTTCAGGGATACCTACAGCCTTCATTCTTTTCTGGCAAGTTAAAAAAAAGAAGAATACTGTCCCTCTATGAAGCATCAATGCGAGATCGTATCTCCAATGGCTAGTGCAAAGATTCTGGCAAAAATACCTGGCCCAACCCTTAAAGCTGCCAAAATGGGTGGATTAAATGAAAAACGCGGCGTCGTCATCGCCCCTGAAGGATGAAAATCAACCGCCATGTCGGTGGCTCATATGTAGAATCACCAAGACGCTTCCGGACGAATTGGTCCTTCGAGCCGGCTAAGGAATGTTGAAAAGTGGGCTGGCTTTTCCGCGAAAATGTTCTCATATTCTGTGTATTTTAAAGAACCACAGTCACACAAATTGGACGCACTTACTTCGCGCATACCTATTATGATTCCTAGGTTGCGCGGCCCAAAAGATTACCTGATCGGACTTCGATCTTTGGGTTATTTGAATTCGCTGATCAATGCAAACAGACTCTTGCAGCCTTGAACGAAAAGCCACTCCCAAGTCCAAAAGGCTGTTAACGAATCAGCTTTTAATAGATCAGTTGTCGAAGTAAATTTAGTTTCTTCTAAGGCAGTTACTTTCTAAGAAATACAGCTCTGTCAGCATGGGAGACTTGAACTACCTTATGAGAAGTTAAGGCTCATAGACACCCCTCTTTCTCAATGGACCCAACTTGGTCTTGCTGCATCCCACTTTCAGCATCACTTTCAGGAAAGATTAAGCCATTCGGGAAAGATAAAGTGACCAGAATTTGGTCGACAAACACAGAGTGCTTTCAATTTACAGGTATAGCCGGTTGGTCACAATTCAGAATTTTAGCAACCATACTTTGCATGCTAAAGAGCTTAATGTTGTCTGTTTTAAAGCCCCCATTTGATGTCGTTACACGATGAAATTCTTTTCAAGAGTTTCGGCCATTGACCGAACCACAGACGGTATTAAGATTCTCCGAATCGATGCTTCTCATTTAGGGATTAAGTGAGAAAGGAATTTTAGGATAAACTTTTGAGACGACCCCTCAACGGTTCTGTGAAAACATATATTTTTGGTGATCCCTTTACAATGATCCTACTAGAGATGACAGAAACCGTCGGTCGTTCACGGTGGCATTGGCAGGCCCCACAATAATCGGTTAATCTCGAGTTAATTATAAAGCGAACTTCAAGTCGCTTTGCTGAACTAATCCTTGAAAGTTTCTTCTTACACCACAAAGTCAGAAGCTAGCAAACTTCATGAACCCTAATCAACCAGACCGCAAGCATCAATTTTAAATTTCTTTCTTTATCTTCAGGTCCATAACTATCAACGGTCACCGCCCACCACAGACCTGCCGCTTGCGGATCTTTTCCCTTGAGTCCAAAAAAAAAGGTAAAAACAAAATAGTCAACTCTTGGGAGTTGGGACGCCAAAAACCAAACAAATACCACACAACTTCGGGAAAGAAAAACGAAGAAAGAAAAGAAAAGAAACGCTGTCCCGTTGATTACCTGAATTGTAGCCGCAGGACCACAGTTGATTCCAGACATGAGAAAATCATCCGGATCACTTTCGTATGGTGGCTCGTCGTACCAGTGTCCCTGATGGTGGATGCCACCCATGCCGTAGGCCGCCCCACGGACCGCATCATCGTACATGTACGTGTCATCTGGAAAATACAAACAAAATAAAAGAAGCATTCGTTATTTGTCGTATCCCCAAAGTTATACATTCAGCGTTTTGGGTTATCCCCGCAGTCATGTTTCTGTCATGTTGATTTTAGCACTGTCTTTCTTACATAGCGATAGCATCATCCACCGAGTCGTCCTCTTGTTCATTCACAGAACGAAATCAATGAATTTCCATTGTGGTTCCGTTCAGTCTTTGCCAAAGAGAAGAGAACGCATTTCGCATTTCGCATTTCATTTGTATCCTTGTGAGTCAACAAGGAAGAACTTTCAACTTTGCCACGAAATTACATTCATCCGAAAATTATGATATTGACATTCAAATTTTTCTCAGCTTAAAAGCGTTGCGAGCGAGACAAAGAAAACTGGCATTTTGTCAACTTTACAAGACAGCTGAAAAGCCAACCCCAACTGGGAAGGCAAAAGTTTTTCTCTGCTTGTATTACGCGATGAAATGTCCCGGAGTTTAAGTGCTTGCGAAATTGGATCGCATTAGGATGTACGTACGAGTATGTGTGCATTCACCATGTGCTCGCAGTTACAAGATTTCAAATGCAAAACTTGTTAAGAAACCGAAGAGTGAGTGCAATGCAAGAACTTACCTATTCTGCCCTCTCGACTCATTTGCAAAAGTCCTTGCCGTATGTCTCGGAGAATCTGAAACGAGTAAAAACGATGTTCTGAAAAGTTTTCCATTTTTTTTGAGAGAGAAAATTGCTATGAAAATTTTATAATGAGATTGAGAGAGTATTTTATGGGAGGATAATTGTTTTATACTTTTTTTCGTGCGTGGAGTTTGGGATAGGATGTGGGTTAAGAGGGTTTTACAACTTCAAAGCCATATAGGATGTGTTGAATGTTAATTAGCTGGAGTGTGTTATCCGGGGACAAATGGCTGGATAGGTTGGTGCAATTTGTTAAAGAGGCTTAAGTTGTAATTTTTTAAATTCTTGTAGCTTAGGTTCCATATGATGAGCGCACTAAACCTCCTTAACCTCCCTTAACTTACTTCGACTCGTTCTTTAAATAATCCATTGGACGCTATAATTTTCAGAGGGTCAAATTTTGGAATTTTTTTCATATCGTGTTAGATTTACAATTTTTTTTAATCGGGTTGAAAACGTAAAAAATGTTTGTTATCAAAAACTAAAATATTTCATGGTCGGGGTAAGTCTACCCGTTTTTTTCCATCCTTTTAAGGAGCTTGGTACTTTTTTTATTTTTTATATTCGGTTCAAAAATTAAAATACCTCCTAAGCCCAGAATACAATTATTGAAAAAAAAAAACACTTTAAGTTACCTGATCTATAATATTAGTGGTGTAATATACAATCACTTTTATTGAAAAACAAACTTTTTGTTCTGTTCACAATTGCAATATTGCAATTTTTTAAATTGACTCTGATGAATAAATGATGTAAGAAGAGCTAATATTCGAACCAAAGTGTTTGTTTACGACGGATTATTGCCGTTTTTTTCAATGGGGTCCAATGGTAAATTGGTGCCTTTAATCGAAGAAGTCGTAATTCCAACCAATCTATTTATTTAGAGAATACTATTATTGCTCTCTTTATGGGATACGAAGGGTGTGATTTTAAGAAATCGCTATTACTCCAACCAAAGTCTTTGTTTACAAGAAAATGTTTTTTTTTTTCTTCGAATTAATTCAATAAAATGTTTTTTTTTTCCCTACAGATATTTTCAAGGGCAGCACCCTAATATTTGAGAATCGCTGTGACTCATCGTTTTCTCAGGTCCAAAAATAATGCTGATTTATTCTTTTCTAGTAGTTCCTTAGATTTTTTTTAGCTTGAAACGATAAAAATGAGAACCGCTGTCAAAATAAAACAGGTACTGAGTTAATTTCGCACATAATGCGCTGCTTATGGTCTGAGAAGAAAGAGATCTTCCAGTTCCAGTTTGTTAAAGTTTTTATTTAGGCTCCACTGTTTGCGGATCCCGATTTTAACCTCTTTGGTATGATACAAATTGCCGCAAGTGCGACAGCTGCAATATCCCCTTGTTTTGTAGGCTCTTCTACTTAAAAAATACACCGATCCGCAATTTTCTTATATTTTTGGAAGCCATCTTAGCCTTACTGTGGTCATGAAGTTTTGGGCTCTAAACATATTGGAGTTTCGAGGATAAGGGATTTAACTGCACAGATGCACAGCGATATAGATCTAGTCAAGATGTTACGAGTTAATCGTCTAGAGAGCGCTTATGGCCAGCTGGAGATTAGACTCCGGCCCAGAAAATCCTAGACTCCAATCTGCTACGCTTAAGAAAAGGCATTTCTCAAATCGAAGCTGGCAGACACAGAAGGGGAGCTCTATTAACTGCACCGAAATTAAATTAAAACAAGTTAAAGTGTTATCATCGGCCTGGCCACTGCACACAAGTCATGCAAAATTTTAGGCATGTGTAGTAAGTAATTACAGCTTTTGAGTAATCTAATTACAATTCTACCTGTTGTTACCTGTTCAAGGTAACATTAGCTTTTTAGGAAATTTTTTAGGTTTACTTAATTTTTTTTCATGATACCAAATTCTGTTTGTTGTAATTTACGATTAGAAGTATCAATTCGAGCTTCTTTTATTTGTAGTGATTTGCGAGATTGTTTGGCGCAATTTACCACTCTAATAGGTCAATTTCTCAAGCACCACTTCACAATCTCAAATTGCGAAAAATATTTGGTGATTTACCAAAACTGAATGATGAATCAATAAAATCTTGTAATAATTTAACACATGAAACTGAAAACGTATATTGACGTACAGAAGTCGTAAATTGCAAAATATTTTTTGTAATTTCCATGGAATCAACTACCTGATGTGTGGATTTTTTTTATGCACAGTTCATAGTCCATGTACCTATCGAAATCCTTTTAAGTCCTTTCTTTTTATGGATGAATGTATTTATGTGGTCAGACAGACAGCTGTAATCATGAAGCCAAATCTTCATTGTGCACATTGCGTTGCGGTGCAGAGACAGTCAGTCGGTATTCAATCTTTGTTTAAAGCAGTCGGGTTAAAGTTTTTTAAATTTAAATATAACTAATTCGTATGGATAGTGAGTGTCCTACTAATTATAAAGCATTCTGGAATACATTTTGTAAGTACCTATTGAATTCCAAAAACCCTGAAGTACCTATGCATATAAATCTGTATTTTTTTCAGAAGTTACATCTTGCTATTAGAAAAGAAGTATCAATTGGAATGTATTATAAAATATGTAATTGAAAAGAATTGTAAAGGTTCGTATTAATGTCAAGTTCATCTAAATATTTTTTTTGTATTTTAAATTTCATCATGGACCGAAAAACCACCCCAGACAATCCCGTTGTCTCCGGACGATATGGCGCCGTATGATTTTCCTGGATATTAGGAGGAATACGAAAATAACCTAATTAATAAAACTATGAATTTTGATTTGTAAATCACAAGATATAAGTTGCAAATTAAGAATAAAGTTTTCTAATTTCACGACAAAACATTTTCAATTTAATACGGCGATTCCTTAAATCACTACTCAAGAAACGTAAATTGCGAAATATGAATTGGAAATTGATAAAAAAAAGTTTCAATTTACGACTAAGAATTTGTAAATTGCAACCACTGAAGTAGTAAATCTCCCCTGTTAGTTTGCAAATCAACACTATTGAGTTGCAATTCAAGACCAAATGGTTGTAATTTAGTAAGGGAGGAAACCGTAATTTACAACAGAAAAGTGGTAATTTACGAATTGTTTTTGCAATTTACAATCCATGTAATATCAAATTTATAACTATTTGTGTCAAATTGCGATCGGTTATGGCAATATCTATTTCTCGTTTGATCGCATTATTGATACTGAAAAGTGTTGATCCACGACTTTTGAGGGTCAATATCTTCACTTCGTACAATTTCTAGAATTGCGAAAAAAAGTCGTGAATCAGTAAATCCTTAGCTAAGCTCTAAAACTAGACAAACTTTTCGTGATTCTGCGCTTATTTTTCTTGATTTGATCTTAAAATTATTTCCGTGTGCATTGTCTCTGGAGATATTTTCATTGAAAATATGAGAGAGACTAAGGTAATCCTCTCACAAAATTTCACTTGCCTAGGTAGATTCTTTTTGACGCTATCGTGTTTTCAACATGTGTTTTCTAATATTGGTTTTCTATGGGAGGTACCAGAACTACTTGACAGGCATAGCCCATTTTCAATATCAACCTGACGACGAAAAAAAGAAATCCTTTCACCAAATTTCATTCGCCTATGTCTATTCCTTTGGGCGCTATTGTGCTTTCAACAGACAGACAGACGGACATGGCTAAATCGACTCAGAATGTGATCCTGATTCAGAATATATATACATTATGAGGTCTCCGGTGACTCCTTCTTGGCGTTACAAATGTAATGACAAAGTGAATATACCTTCCTGTGGAGGGTGTACAAATGTAATAGCCTCGGCTAGTTGCATACTACACCAACTTAAAGTTATGACTTCTTCTGTCAATTTCACATTGTCGAATCGGCAGACACATTCCGCACAATGACAGCCATAGAAATAGCTTATTGCACCCTCAACTTAGCTGAATGCTGCCAAGGTAAACACTTTCTAGAAAGCACAATGATGACGCAGAATTACCAACTTAAAAGTTTTCCCATCTACGACGACGACGTGACTGTTAAGCTCCACGTTTCCGGAATTTCGAAACGAAATGCACCACCAACACCATACCATCTACCGCTTTCGCCGAAGGAAGCAAATTAGTGAGCGATAAATGGAATTGCTTCCATTTTATTGCGCCGGAGGATGTTCTTAAGACAAAATAGGGATTATCCATCCATCCCACGCACGAAGTGCTCTCAAGTTTATGGCGAATGCTGTCGGTGCATATTCTCCAACAGAAAATCTCATGATGTAGCACAAAATGGTGGAGATCCCCGAGTTCGAGTGTGCAATTACAGTTGAATTTTCCAACCGGCATATAGAACTGCTAAACATTCACCACTTGTCGATTAACTTGGCTTGAAGGGTATTTTTATTTTTTTTTAAGACTTTTCACTCAAGTGTCCTTGTAGAACATTACAAACCTTAAAAATGCACAGAGCAACAACGTGCAGCATCTGAATATTTTACGAACATGTGCACGCATTTGGACAAAAGAAAGTTGGCTCGTTGCTCTTTCAAACACGTCTATTTTCCCAACAGAATTTCCTGAATAATGTACACATAGCAAGGATGAGTGTAAGTTGTTGCAGAAAACTGTATTTCCCTGGCACCTGAGTGACACAACGATTTTCTTTATATTTACCTTTTGTGTTTTCATTTTTTATTTCGGGCATTCACCCGCTCAAGGATGCTTTTGTCTCCCACATCCACCCAAAAACAATTGAGAGAAAAGTATCTAGGTATGTGAAAAAATATGCCTCATGCTAGCGACTTCAGAATGCATCATAGAATTTAGGACACAAAAATTCAGATGGTTAAACACAGTTCGCTGTCACATGAAGTGTCTGTTTCTGTTGTGTATTCAAAGGACCACACAGCATAGATGTATATTTTTCTCCGTAGAGACCAAAATAAGGAAGTGAGACGACGGTGACGTGCTTCAGTTGAAAATTTAGGCAAAACAAATACCGCCTAGCATTTGGCGTTGGCGAGTGTTAGTTTTTAATTTCGCTTTCAGCTGGGTGGTGTTTCTCAAAAGCAATTCTATTCATGGGAGTGAAACTTGGTATTTTATTGCATAGTGGTTGGCTTACCTCTTCGTGTTCCCTTTGAAATTTCTCCTTTTTTCGCATGGCTTCTTGTACTTTTAACTGAAATGATAAAGGAATATAGTTTTGATGGTGTTGATTCCATGAGTAAGTGCAGATTTTATTTAGAAAGATTAAAAGAATAACCGGATGGACTGTGGATTATCACTCTTGGAAACTTGAAGCCATATGTCTAGGTGTCTTTAATCAATATGGTGTTGCGGTGTATTTAAAAATTTCTTTTAAACTGAGTGCATACTAAGGTATCTACTAAAAAAAAGTTTCTAAAGAAAAGGGATTGCTGCCAAACAAGTGGTAAAACTGAGATCCTTTTTGATATTCATGATCAGTGCGAGTATATGCAGACAAGTAATCCCAAATAGACCCAGACCCACACTTGAGCAATTCCAAGACCCAAACTATTAAAATTCCTTTCAGTTCCTTGGGAAGTCGACCCATTATTTTATCGCAAAAGTTACCGTAGAGCTGAGATTCGTTATCTTCGTCCATCTTCTACCTGCCAATTTCATTCTTCTTTCTTATATCTTCTATTTTTAATGTTCAATCTCCTATTTTTTTCTCTAATCTTCCACCTTCTATCTCATCTGCTGTCTTCCAAATTCTTTTTTCTATCTTCCGTTTTCCAGCTTCTTTCCTCTATTTTTAATTCGGTATCTTCTATCTTCTATCTTTGCTTCTATATATATTCAGTCTTCTACCTTCTTTCTTCAATTTTCAAGTTATTAACTTCAATATTCTACCTTTTATCCTCAATCATCTTGCTTCTATTTTTACGTGCAATGTTCTATGTTCTATGTTCTACGTTCTACGTTCTATGTTCTATGTTCTATGTTCTATGTTCTATGTTCTATGTTCTGTGTTCTATGTTCTATGTTCTATGTTCTACGTTCTATGTTCTGTGTTCTATGTTCTATGTTCTATGTTCTATGTTCTATCTTCAGTTTTGCAGCTTCCACCTTCAGTCTTTTATCTATGTCTGCTAGAACCGTATATCAAGAGATTTTGTGCACGAGGAAGTGAAAGCTAATATACCAGGGTTTCAAAATCTGTTCAAAATATTCCTTAACGGATCTACAGGTAAGCTCGGATTTTTGAGAAACTAACAGCCAAGTTCTGGGAACAGGGCAAACTAATTTAAAACGCTTAGGTAAGCAATTTTTAAATATCTATTCCTCGAATCATAAATCGAGCAAGAACTCAGAACAGGATCTCTCTATGAAAAAAACATTCAAGTCACTGGGATGAAAGTGTTTTGGGTTTGAAACCTAAAAAAAAGAACAATTTATTCAGCTATCTTTAGGCATAACCACCTTCAATGAGGCAACAGCCCACCCCTCCGCTTGGTCGATTCTAGCTGAAAATGAGGTCTATTATAAGGAGATTATATTTGATTGGAATTCCGCACATTGACCAAGGACTCCCTCATGCCACCGAATCTCTTATCGCAGTCATTCAAATGCTAAACGAAATTTCAATCGATGTAAGTACGAGTAGGTATCATCAACGCATCGGCAACAGCTCGTTTTATTCCGCATTCATGCGAACCTGCCATTAACATTCCGCGCCGATTTAGAAGGGCGACAATAAATTGAAATTCCATTCGAAGCCAAGCTGATTGACAGCTATCAGTTGCTTGCAGAACCGCCACTAATCCAAATCGCGGATAATCGTTGACACGCATGAATCTTCATTAAAAATCGTTCACCAAATATACGACCACGCTAAGGACATACGCAACTTGTACATATTTTTGCGATTCATTGTTATGTGCATTATCCTTTGTCATTTTGACATTTGAAAGGACATGCTTCTGGTACTCGTGCATGTTTTGTATGTTGTCTTCGACACCATCTACCATAACTTTGTAAAAACTTGGCACAAGTCCTTACATAATCGATTTCCGTGTTTCCACACATCCTCGCAGGTGTCTGCGTGTGTGTATCCTTTTGAAACAATTTTAAAAGTTCATTGCCGCCTTTGTTTCAAATTTGTATGTGCTGCTGTGCGCCAAAGGCGTTGAGATCCTGACGGTGCATGTGTATACATGGTATGCTTAAAAAAAAACTTCTACTCGTATTTTCGTTTAAATTGTGTAAACAACACTGGATGGTGCAATGGGGCCGGATGCGCATCCACCGCTGCATATCCTCATTGTGTAGGCAGGTGATTTTAAATGAATTCACCGCCCTTGCTCTTGAATTTTAAGACGCTGTCGACGTCGTCGTCATCATCATCAACGTTGTCATAGTCGCCGAGTGGGCTTGGGAGGAATTTTTAATAATTCTCCCCACATCCACACTTGAACATCATCAAATATTTACCGGATTTCAACACTTTTTCACAGACAACATTCTCACCGGAAGGACAACATTAAAACGATCAGGTGACAGCAAAGACGAGCGAAATTAGAAAAGTTTTCCTTGTTGTTTGCGGATACAAAAACGGAAAAAAAAAAAAAAAAAAACAGCAAACCACTGAAAAAAAAAAAACATTTCCCGCCCAACAACCATGCATATAACAACTCACACTCACCCTATGGATTGTCTCTTCGAAACTTTGATGGGGTCCTCCGTTCATCGTCTGGAAGTGTCTCAGTCGTTCATTAGCCGCCTGGAAAATACAAGATTTTGAGTGATTGCATTCGGTTTCGGTTTATGTTGGATTGTATACTATTATACAGATGATACAAACAAAAAAAGGAAAACACAAAAATAATAGCGTATAACCAAAGAAAACTTTCAAAAAACAAAATAGGAGTCGTGGGACACCAAGAATTAAAAAAGAAATAAAAAAGAGAAAATATAGAACAGGTTTATGTTCATGGGATGTACTGCTAACAAAACTCTGCATAGAAAATAAGTCGGGCCATAATAGTATAAGCTAACTTCCTTAAGTCTCAATACGTGCTTAAGAGTCGGTAATGAGCTTAGCTGAGTTTCATTTTGGTGTCAAAGTAAGAGGCTAAAGAAGTGGAAATCCACACTCCTTGTATAGGCTGTGTCTGTGCTAACGCGAGAGGTTGCACGGAATTCAAGAACGAGGCGGGACTTTATTTTTTGAACTGCTGATTCATATCTTTGTAAAATGGACACTAGTCCAAACTTTTGCTTTCGCTGTACGAAATGTCACAATTGCTGAAAAAAAAAAGTTACATACCACACTCAAATAAAATGACAACTAACTTCAGGATTGACAACTGAAGCGCCTCCAATGTAAAGGGCCCAGCCCATAGAATCCGTCGCATTCGGTGACAGCCAGTGACTTAATTACTCTGTCCTAATATTTCCCACGAAACGTACAAAATTTTGATACAGAAAATTTTGCTAAAATTTGATTTAGCTCTTTTTATGTACAATCAGTGTGTTAATAGTCGTGGTGAAATGCAGATATCAATTTTGATGAAATTTCAGCAAAAATTTAGTATTTTTTGCAGCTTTTTATTTTTTCCCATGGAATGCTTTTCAGAAATCGAAATTCCCACAAAAAGGGAGAAATCCCACCATATAAGAATACTGTCGACAGCCAATAACAGTTTCTCTCATGCTCTCAATATTTCCACCAATGAAAGTGCTTCCTCTCTCGCTGTGGCAACTTTCAACGGATGCGACGGAAAGAAAAGTAGAAAGTAAAACTACTTTATCCGTCGCATCCGGCACGTGCGCTGCTTATGGGTCACCTTCCATAAGCTACTGTGTATTCTATAAACTTGTCAGTCAAAACGTTGCCGCAACGGACGCGACGGATTCTATGGGTTGGGCCCTTAAGGCCCTTCTCGGTAGGTACTTTCAGTCAATAAAAAAAACATACTTAATATTGACTTAGTTTAAGACTGCAAAAATATTTTCGCTTAAAAAGGTGTAATCAAAACTTCTAACGATGCTTTTAGGGTAATCTCCGGTTTGTTGTAAAATAAAAAAAAAACCTTACAACTGGCTGTGGGGAATGAAGACCAGACCCAGACACTCAGAAAAAGGTAAGCCATTCTGTGATTACAGCTTAGGCATTAAATTTTCGAACTTTCTTAACTGCGCTGGCTGGTTTTTGTCCTTCTCATCTCGTGATTTGTTTAAACTGGCGAGGACATTTCAAGACAAATCTTTAGCCAGAACTAGCGCTCGTTCACCTTTAGGATTATTCCCATTATCGCAACAGAAATCGCATGTCCACAATAGGGAAAACCAGATTAGGATCAATTCAGAAGACCCGAAAAAGTTCATAAAAGCAAGTGTGCTGACTTGCCTGGTTATGTACCTAAAAAATGTGAGTCAGATAATATGCTATAGGAACGCGAAACCACATAAAAAGCTCTGCAGTATTGAAACTTACGTAGAAATTGCTGATCATAGAGTGGATTGGATAATCTTTAAACCGGTGATTAGCGGATATAAGATTTCCTCTGGAGTAGGAGATTCAAAGGCTTGCTGCACAGCGGCATCGGCTTAATTCAGAAAACTCGTCTCCGAGTTCAGCCCGAAAGAAATGACGCAGTAGCAGAAGGCCTAAAGGGAATTGCCGAAGAACAAGGAAAAGGGTCTTACTGCAGACACCTTACCTGACCTAACCTAAGATGGAAACATGCCTGTTGATGGTTAATTGCGATACGCAAAACGTTAGCCCATACTAATGCAGAGAAAGAATCATCCAAAATCCTACACTCAGAAAAAAAAAGATTGTTAAGCGGAGAATTTTGAGATTTTTAAAAAATTTTAAGTTGTAAGTTCTTGGTTTAAGTATTATTTTTGCTAACAAGAACTCGTTTTTAAGTTTTCAAGAATCAGACATTCAGAATAATATACTCTCCATAATTTTATTACATCATTTCCAACAATTTCATTGTTAAATCAAAGATTTTGATATTTGGGTACATTTTAACCAACGAAAATTGTTGGCATTACAATTTTTGTTTCTGAGTTCACCAATTTAAGGTCGCAACCAACACGTTAGGTGGGTAGCACTTGGCAAAGTAAGTTGGAGACTCACCTTAAATTGAAGCTGAAAACTAAAATTACTTAAAGTCATCCGATTTGGTAGGGAATATTACAAGTTTAAGGAGCGCCAGCTATAAAACGTCACATTCCATGTTTCGTTTCGGTACCTTATTCGCACGAAGTCGTCTTTCAAGTCTTCTAATCTCATAAAGCGAAAATGCAAAGCATATTCTCAGCACACATGCACGTTTGTACATATTTACCCAAAACAAAATCCTACCGCCCCTGGATACACAAATTATAGCACATGGATCATTTTTACGACAACTTAAGGCACCACGAATCCCCAAAAGTATGCAAATGTCTTTCAACAAAACTCCCACCACCACTACACTCAGCTACGTGTTTGCATCTCTGCTACGGAAATAGGTACATAAAGACGCACACAAATACCACCCCAGATCTGGCTGTGGCTGGGCAAGACATCTCAATGCTGATGGCTGGGTCTGGGTTTGCCGTGCCGTGTGCACCAAGCCAACCAAACGATCCGAAGATCAACCGTCTCTCCGCAAGAGCGCCAGACAAAATGTATCACCGGGCTTTTGCATATAGCCATGCATGTCCTTTGGGCGGGGGCGACCATTATTATTTCGGTTTTATTTTTACAGTTTAAAGTAAGCACGACTAACACATGCAACGCAACTCATCCTTAGCCCTGGTATAACAATAATTTTTCGACACAAAGCGATGCATACTTGTATACCATCGTGTGTGTGTTTGTGAATGCATATTCAACGGTTAAAGGACAAAGTGCCGGTGGAACCTTTTAAAAGTTTCCCTAATACATTCATAAAGCACATGCATAGAGGATGGGAAACATCAGCAGAAGCCGAGCAGCAGCACAATATCCCCATTTGTATTGCATGCAGATGACTTTCTCAGGAAGTTTCTTGTGAATGCTTGCGTCTCCTTGTTGCATATACCATTTGGGAATGGAAAGGACCGCAGCAACAAACAAGGACGCAGTACCTATCTACGGTGTTCGCCGTCTTTTGGTAGAAATTATTTCGGTATGTCGCCGGGATGGATCAGAAGCCAAAAAAGGACACAGGAAGAGACGGAAAGGAATTGTTGTGTTAGAAAGACGAATACCAGGACGTGGGGGAAGTGAAACTTTCTATTTTCTTCTAGATAAGAAATTGATGACATCAAATTTTCATATGTTGATCCTGTGAAGTTGTGCATGTTGTTCGTGCCAATGAAGGAGAGCTGGCGTCGCACTGAGTACATAGTCCCTACGGCATGTGACGTATATATTGCCAAATGTGCGGACACTTAAGTGTTTATGGAATGCAAAGTTAATTAAATGTTTACCAAGGCACATACGTGTAGTTTAGCATTTTTTTTTTTTTGTATTACACAAGTTTAGCCAGACACGTTAAGTGATCCTTTGATTAAAACTACTGATGGTGAAGTAAGTTCTATGAAGAGGGAATGCGTTTCGTGTACAACGAAAGTGAAAGTTGAGACTTTGTATGTTGGTGGTCTTTAAAGCTTAGCGAGCGGTTTTCTTTTATAAGGTGTACCTAGCGTGTAGCAGTACTGTTTGAGCATATTTTTATGAATAAACCGATTGCTCGTTAGTGACAAAGGACAACTGGGGTCAAGTGTTGACACAAAACTTTGTGGCTTATGCATTTCGAAAGTCTCAACATGGTGTGGTGGTTGGTTGAATCTTAACCTGGAGTGAGAAGTTCTGCATAATTTAAGGCGATGAGAAACATTTTATATTCAGCAAACAGGTGTTACAAGGGGTACGGCAAAAGTCAGTGCTGGGTACTGAACCAGCGATTGCTCAGTGAAGGTGGGTGCAATGAAATAGAAATTTAAGAGCCTATCTTAGAACACAGTTCGAATAGAAAAATGGCCTGGTAACACATCAAAACCGAGGCGTTTACAGGCATTGAAAAAAATGCAACGCAGGTAAAAAATGCATTGGAAAACTCCTTAAAAACGCATCTTAGAAAGCGCCAACAGATGCTTTTACGCGCGTTTAAAAATCGCTAAATTAAATGCAACTAAATCGTGTCAAAAACGTCGCAATACGCGCAACAAAAACCCTTGAAAATTTTAAAAACAAAACAAAACATATTAAAAATCCGTACACGCTTCAAAAAATACTTCTGCAACACATTCGACTGCATAATCAAGTTCCCATGTTTGCAATATTCCTTTGAATATGCGGATAACTCGTGTGTGTCTATCTAAGCGCGATAGAAACGGATGTGGAAGCGAGGCATTGGCTGCGAACACATTTCTACACACTTATCGGTGTTTGAGCAACCGATCGTGGACTACCCTTCGGTCCTCTCACCAGTGCGAATTGATCAACTACAGCTGCAGGATACAGACGTGTCATTTGAATCGATTGTCGACTTTCGAGCTAGACAGACATTTTAATAGCACAAAATAAAAAGTGAAATAAGCGGACGTGTTTCGTTCAGATTTGTGAAACGGATTTATTTTTATTTCCATAAGTACACAGTCCACTAGCTAACTAGAAATAACCACAACTAAATTAATCACCATGTTTGTTTTAGAATTGCATACGCTTTCTCAAAAAACAGACCAAAACAAATTTTACTCCACTCGAAAACAAAGGTTAATCCCAGACGATCCCAATGCCTTAATACAGGAAATTGTCGCACTCTTGTTCAGTGGCGGTTTTCCCATAAATCTCCTCAGTCCTCACGCCATTCTACGATTTTGAGTGTAGCTCTTGATATTTTAAATTCAATCAAAGACAAATGCGCTGCGTATTTTCAAAACATAATACCTTTAGTGCCCAAACTCAGTTGGCGTTGGTTTCGTCCTAGAAGGATTATTTAAATCGCAAAAGCAATTGTGAAAGGCAAAGGACTTTAACCTCCGCCTCCGTTTGTCTATATAAAGATGTATTCAAAGTCGAACATAAAAGATTTCCTTTACGTTTTTCATCGTCCTGCAACTTAAAGTTAAATATATGGATTTACATTTAAGGACCTCTTGCTCTTGCACACTTCGATGCGGTTTCTTTACAAAACAAAGTCTTTACTCTTACGAGGCAAAATGAAGGACTTTTCTTCATAGAATTTACTTTTTTCTTTCCACCATTTGTGTGTTTTCTATAAGAAACGTGCTGTGAGCTCTCTGTGTAAACTTTGTCGCCCAGGAGCTTACGCCTAGTGCTCATCAAAGTAATTTGAGGATCCAACAAGAAAACATGACTGTGGCAGGTATTTATATACTTGGCCGTGTGCATTGACCCTTCACTGTGTCGGCGGTGAGCAGAACAAAGGCAATTAATTCAAACGAATGAAATGTAAAAGGATATGGGAGAAGTTAGGGACTTTATACACTTTGCGTATGAAAATAAAATTGTTGACGCTTACCCTTACTTGAGCTGCTGTTTGGTGGTTATTTCGATCTCTTCTATTCACAGTCTTAAGTCCTTTTAAAAGTCGGGCAAGAGTTGTGCGCTTTTTTGTCTCTCGTCCTTCTGTAATTATAAAATGCAAAATATGGGAAATTCATTAGAAATCCGTGTAAACCGCGTAAAGCCGTACAAATGAAGACGACATCAAGCACTAAAACGCCAATAAATATGCAATGCGAAGCGAAAATTTCGCACCACCAAATTAATTGTTGCGTAGTTTTACGGTTGACGAATACGGTTACCGTGTAAACTAATTTATTGGATTCAAAAGTAAGATCGGGAATATAAATAGTTAAGATCGTCGACTATCTATTTGATCAACTGAAACAGAAATTCGCATCCTAACGTATGCGTTTGACGACTGAATTCTTAAAGACAAACAAATGCATACATAGCATGCTGACAGTGATTTTATTATACTCCTAGCCGTTCCTGCCTGCGAAGCTTTTATAAAGTAGATAACGTTTTAATTATCTAAACAGCTTTTAGAAAACGATCTGACGTAGGTTAAAGACTGCTGTGTGGAAGTCAATATCATTGGCTATTCAGCGTGTTACATTTTTTTAATACCTTTTTGAAAATGAAAAAGTTATATTTTCGGAAGTGATTAAAAAAATTAATAGAATATGTTGTCCGTCATAAAATAATTTTTTAGTAACCAAACCAGTTGTCTGGCGTGTAGCTTTTGTTTCGAAATATTTTGACCTTGCATCGCTGAATTATTTTGAAACTGCAATCAGTTATGTGACATAAACTATATGTTTCAATTCGATAAGGTAAGTAGTATAAATTCGGCTACTTCTTAGACACATTCAGATCAAACTCTGATCACAAAAATGGCGAACTCGTTACTTAATAAGTCGGCAAATGCATTCGGCAGGTTGTAGGAAACGCATTTTAGATCGTTATTATTATTCATATTACTATTATTATATTCAAATTACAAGGTTATTTATAGTTTAAGAGTCGATGGTATTAAGTGGTTTCATCTGGTTTCTGCATTAGACAAGCTTTTATTAGGTGACGGCGAGATGAATTGTGGATGGATGGTTCACGATGAGATCTGTTCGACAATGGTTGATGTACGTGCTTTGGTGCGGATATTGGATGCGGTGTGGTGAAATCATCCATCACGAAGTCAGATAACGAATTTCAGTTTCGGACTTGTAAAGGTGCGGGAGCACGGGGGAAGAACAAAAAAATAAAATAAAATAAAACGACTTGGTCCAGTTTCGAACCCACTCATTCGGGATCAAGGAAAAAAGTAAAAGATCGCCTCGTTTGACCACTACGCCGAATCTTATTATGTTGATCGTCTGACTAAAATGATACATTGGGGACGTATAATTTATTCATCTATGTTAAAAAAAAAAAAAAACAATGTAAACAAACATGCCGTATATTACACACATACTATTACGACTGTCAATGGCGAACAAGCATGGACGATTTCCTGTTGCGTACAATTAATAAAATCCAATTCAAATAATTAGATTTTGGTCTCACCTATTTTCGAAAAATTCGAATTTGAATTTTAAGGCAGAAATAAAAATTTTCTAAGGAAAAATAAGCGATTCAGCTAAGACGCGGAAATAGGTGTACAACCATCATGCGATCAGGCTGTGGCTGTGTGAGTAAAGAGGCGTCCTAATTGGACCCTATAAAAAGCCCTGTGACACAAAATTCGCTCTCTGTTTTTTTGCTGGTGGCGTGGAAGGTATCGAACGTGTCGAGATTTTATTCGGGTTTTTACGTATGGCGAAGTGCCAAGTCGAAAAAAAAAAGAAAAATTAATTAAATTGTGCAAAAAAAAAAGGTGTTGTGAAGAAATAAGGTGTGACTGGGAAAAAAAAAAAAAAGAAATCGTGAAGAAACAAAAAAAAAATCGTGGTAATAATAAAGCACGGAGAAAGAAAAAAAAACCCAAAAAAACGAACTAAGAGAATTAAAATTTGTGTGGCGACGTTTTGATATCGCGGCATACGCAATGTACAAAATACAAAAATAAAGACCGCATTTAAATCCCCCCCACCCCCACACAACACGTTTTGCAAAAACTCTGAAAAACACCCAAATCCATCGAGACCACGTTTTCGACCCTCATACCCACGTGCATCTAACTATACCTTAAAGCAATCATACAGCATTAAAAAGAAAAAAAAAATAATAATAAGCTGCCCCTGAGAGCAACGTAAAGTTATCGTCTCATCGTCCACAATTATCAAACGACCGAAGAAACAAAAAGCACCCCACACCCTGTATGGACAGCCGCAAACTCACCTGTAAAGTTCATCCAAATCATCAGCGCAGGAGTCAACATCCCCATCATTCATCTTTGCGGTGGACCACCGGGACTTATCATCCACGATCATCCATCCGCAATTCATTTCATCAACAAAAAAAATCGAAAATTAAAGTGTATCCGGTGGTTGTAGAAAAATCTAATCATTTTCTGTGTACCTCTTTTTTTTTCCCCCCCCCTCAATTCCCTCTTTATTTCTCTTTTTGTTAGTTGTGTAGCGGTAGAAGTTCGTTCAAAATTTCGCGTTTAATTATAAACTTCATATGAAAAAAAATAGAGTGAAGAAAAAAAAAAAAAAACAACACTTGATACGAAAGCTGATTCCCCATGATGCTGTGCACACCATCTGGACGCCGTCTTAATAACCAACAGGTATTTTCCAAATGATCATAGATCAAAACCGGGGTAAGTCAATTTTAGACCTTTACCATTTTGAGCGAACTCCTTTAAATTTCGTAGCAACTTCCTTACTTCTTTTCCTTTTTTTTTATGGATTGTGCCCTAAAGATTTATGTACATTATTGATATAAGGAGATACACACTTGATACAATAAATTATAACGTAAAGATAAATTGTTTACACACAAAAGTAACTTTGGTTTAGATCGTGTGCTTAACTTATCTCATCTTGCCTAAAAGTATGCATCAATTGTATAAAAAAAGAAGCATTGTGCTAATTGTGAATCCAACCGATAAAAATTTGTCTTTTATTGTTTTGGCAACATCATTAAATGGTATTCCCATCAATACCCTATTAATCATAAAATATAAATTATATAAAATTAACCAAATGATTCAGATATTGTTAGTACCCATATTTCATTTATTAAGAAAATATTATACCTACCAGATGAAACCACTGCTCGAATTTTATTTTATAATTGCTGTTCATTTTTTTTTTTTTTTTCTAATTTCTTATTTCTATTGCATACTCTTCGGGAGTGTCGAAAATATTTAAGTATGACAGTAGGATAGTGGATAAGGTAGCTAGTAATGTTATTCAATAAAAATACCCTTGTATAAATTGGTTAAGAGAAACATTTCCGCATTTTGATTTTGAAGGTTCCGGTTCCGCTCGAGTGTTGATATGGTTTTGAAAGTGGACGTTATTTTCGTAATTTTTCCTTGTACTTCGGAGTGCTAAATTTTACAATGAAGTGCTAGAATTTAAAGAGGGGGATGGGTGTGACCAGCCGGAGACTATACCGCGAGGATGGACGATGCTTCAGGACAGTTCCTGATCTTATCGAGCTCTAGTTGTAGAATTGAGTAGCTGTTATAATATTTAGTAAACAGGAGTTGACATAGTCGTCTTAGGGGCTATCGTAATAGAGCGCCGCGATAGCCAAGGTAGCTAAATTTGAATTTAGCTAGGGGTGGGCCAGCTCAAGGAGAGAACTACCATCTAACTCTCCGCTTCATTTTCGCTATGGAAGCACCTAACTGAGGGCAAGTTAGACAAAATTCGGGCCTCGCAATCTTTCGTTTTTTTTTGGTTACGGTTGTGATTGTTCTAGTTTTTTTTCGCAAGTTTACAGGCATGTAAAAATAATGTAACCCCCGTCCAGGACTTGTGGCAAGATCCCATACCCTTCGTTGAGCTAGCGAGTGGAAGATCATGCCTGAGCCGCAAGTGGCCTGGACCCCCCTCCTTCTAGTCTGCCCGGACTGACCCAAAGGTCCTGTTAGTTTGGGGTCATAAGGGTGGAGGTAGTGGTAGTGGGAGGGCCATTCTCGGATTCAAGCTGTAGTGGTAGGAATTGCGACCATCAACGGTCTAGGTCTTCGCCGGCACGGGTGATAGTACCGGATTAGATCTGGTCGGTTCCGATTGAGCTAATGCTCGGAAAAATCATCTCTTCCACATATGGCTGCGTCTGAGGTACGTTACAGGTGGCGCCCAACGTGGGGCCCGAAATTTTGTCATAATAACTACTTCGGTTAGCATTCTAGTAAAGATGCGATTGCGCTTACATTTTGTAAGTTTGCTGTAAGCATACATGTTCGATATTTTGCTTTCTAGTATGTCCGGTCAGTGAGTCGAAGTCTGTTCCTCACCGTCAGCGTCGCAGTATTAGAAATCAGAATTCGATTAACGATAGCTAAACCAATATTTTTCCTTTTAAATTTTTTCCTCGTTTTGATTTTGGTCGCATGTCCGGTAGGTGAGTTGACATTGGTCCTCAGCTACGTCAGTTGCAGTCGTTCGGAAGTCTACGAGTTTGCGTTCTTGTTAACCTTAGTGTATGGAACTATTGTCCGGTAAATGGATGAAATCCGATCTTCGTTTACGTCCGTTGCATGGTGTCATGGCTAGGGTTATTCATAGGGTTAACGTTAGGATAGTTGTTATGTTAAGTCCGGTGAGTGGGTTGAACTGAGTCCCCACTTACGTCTGTTGCTTCATGACTCGCTGCCTAACTTAAATTATGATGCAGATGAAATAGCAATGTAAATATAGTTCAAACTTCATCTTATTGAACATTGGTATAGCATACAATAGCAGAATCATTTAAGGAATCCGTAGCGGAATATGAAATTTTAGATTATATCCTGTGGTATAGCGTCCAACTCCTGGTGTCACACATCCCCCATACAATATGTAAAACAATTATAATAAACAAATTTACCCTATTCATTTCTTTGATTATCTTCGAGCGTTAGCTATAGTTTTGGTATTTTAGCTTAGAGATAGTATTTGGTAGAGATAATTACCCACACTAAAGGTAAACATTTTTTTTTTTTTTTTCCCCCGCATATCGAGTACATTACTTTTCATTTATTTCTATATTTTTTTTTTTTTTTTTCTTGTTCTTCTCTTTCGGTTATTTATTAGTTTTAAGTCTCTCAAGGTTAATTTACAATGTCTGAACCAGGCCCTAGTCGTCTAAGTAATTTAACAGAAAGATACCCACTTCGCCATAGAACTATTGGGAATAATAGTAGAGGAGACGAAGTGTACAGACGCAATTTTGTTTTAAGTGATGCTTCAAAGGCCAGGAATTCGAAACTTTGTCCAAAATTCATTAAAGCTAGGATCAGCAAAGTTATAGGGAACAACCTCTATGAGTTAGTAGATAGATCTGGTAATAGCCTAGGCGTCACGCATACAAAAGATATTCGGCGCTAAAGTAGTGTACCTATAGAGTTACGGATTTATGCTACTGTATTCGCCCGAGCTCAGTCTGACCAGGAGACTCTGAAAATTTTCTCAGGGGTGGGTCGAGCGAAGCACGATGGATATACGCGTTTCTTTCCATTTTCGTTTCAAGCGATAATACTTGAAAACGAAAAAGTTTTGTAGGAAACGCATTTTAGATCGTTATTATTATTCATATTACTATTATTATATTCAAATTACAAGGTTATTTATAGTTTAAGAGTCGATGGTATTAAGTGGTTTCATCTGGTTTCTGCATTAGACAAGCTTTTATTAGGTGACGGCGAGATGAATTGTGGATGGATGGTTCACGATGAGATCTGTTCGACAATGGTTGATGTACGTGCTTTGGTGCGGATATTGGATGCGGTGTGGTGAAATCATCCATCACGAAGTCAGATAACGAATTTCAGTTTCGGACTTGTAAAGGTGCGGGAGCACGGGGGAAGAACAAAAAAATAAAATAAAATAAAACGACTTGGTCCAGTTTCGAACCCACTCATTCGGGATCAAGGAAAAAAGTAAAAGATCGCCTCGTTTGACCACTACGCCGAATCTTATTATGTTGATCGTCTGACTAAAATGATACATTGGGGACGTATAATTTATTCATCTATGTTAAAAAAAAAAAAAAACAATGTAAACAAACATGCCGTATATTACACACATACTATTACGACTGTCAATGGCGAACAAGCATGGACGATTTCCTGTTGCGTACAATTAATAAAATCCAATTCAAATAATTAGATTTTGGTCTCACCTATTTTCGAAAAATTCGAATTTGAATTTTAAGGCAGAAATAAAAATTTTCTAAGGAAAAATAAGCGATTCAGCTAAGACGCGGAAATAGGTGTACAACCATCATGCGATCAGGCTGTGGCTGTGTGAGTAAAGAGGCGTCCTAATTGGACCCTATAAAAAGCCCTGTGACACAAAATTCGCTCTCTGTTTTTTTGCTGGTGGCGTGGAAGGTATCGAACGTGTCGAGATTTTATTCGGGTTTTTACGTATGGCGAAGTGCCAAGTCGAAAAAAAAAAGAAAAATTAATTAAATTGTGCAAAAAAAAAAAAAAAGGTGTTGTGAAGAAATAAGGTGTGACTGGGAAAAAAAAAAAAAAGAAATCGTGAAGAAACAAAAAAAAAATCGTGGTAATAATAAAGCACGGAGAAAGAAAAAAAAACCCAAAAAAACGAACTAAGAGAATTAAAATTTGTGTGGCGACGTTTTGATATCGCGGCATACGCAATGTACAAAATACAAAAATAAAGACCGCATTTAAATCCCCCCCACCCCCACACAACACGTTTTGCAAAAACTCTGAAAAACACCCAAATCCATCGAGACCACGTTTTCGACCCTCATACCCACGTGCATCTAACTATACCTTAAAGCAATCATACAGCATTAAAAAGAAAAAAAAAATAATAATAAGCTGCCCCTGAGAGCAACGTAAAGTTATCGTCTCATCGTCCACAATTATCAAACGACCGAAGAAACAAAAAGCACCCCACACCCTGTATGGACAGCCGCAAACTCACCTGTAAAGTTCATCCAAATCATCAGCGCAGGAGTCAACATCCCCATCATTCATCTTTGCGGTGGACCACCGGGACTTATCATCCACGATCATCCATCCGCAATTCATTTCATCAACAAAAAAAATCGAAAATTAAAGTGTATCCGGTGGTTGTAGAAAAATCTAATCATTTTCTGTGTACCTCTTTTTTTTTCCCCCCCCCTCAATTCCCTCTTTATTTCTCTTTTTGTTAGTTGTGTAGCGGTAGAAGTTCGTTCAAAATTTCGCGTTTAATTATAAACTTCATATGAAAAAAAATAGAGTGAAGAAAAAAAAAAAAAAACAACACTTGATACGAAAGCTGATTCCCCATGATGCTGTGCACACCATCTGGACGCCGTCTTAATAACCAACAGGTATTTTCCAAATGATCATAGATCAAAACCGGGGTAAGTCAATTTTAGACCTTTACCATTTTGAGCGAACTCCTTTAAATTTCGTAGCAACTTCCTTACTTCTTTTCCTTTTTTTTTATGGATTGTGCCCTAAAGATTTATGTACATTATTGATATAAGGAGATACACACTTGATACAATAAATTATAACGTAAAGATAAATTGTTTACACACAAAAGTAACTTTGGTTTAGATCGTGTGCTTAACTTATCTCATCTTGCCTAAAAGTATGCATCAATTGTATAAAAAAAGAAGCATTGTGCTAATTGTGAATCCAACCGATAAAAATTTGTCTTTTATTGTTTTGGCAACATCATTAAATGGTATTCCCATCAATACCCTATTAATCATAAAATATAAATTATATAAAATTAACCAAATGATTCAGATATTGTTAGTACCCATATTTCATTTATTAAGAAAATATTATACCTACCAGATGAAACCACTGCTCGAATTTTATTTTATAATTGCTGTTCATTTTTTTTTTTTTTTTCTAATTTCTTATTTCTATTGCATACTCTTCGGGAGTGTCGAAAATATTTAAGTATGACAGTAGGATAGTGGATAAGGTAGCTAGTAATGTTATTCAATAAAAATACCCTTGTATAAATTGGTTAAGAGAAACATTTCCGCATTTTGATTTTGAAGGTTCCGGTTCCGCTCGAGTGTTGATATGGTTTTGAAAGTGGACGTTATTTTCGTAATTTTTCCTTGTACTTCGGAGTGCTAAATTTTACAATGAAGTGCTAGAATTTAAAGAGGGGGATGGGTGTGACCAGCCGGAGACTATACCGCGAGGATGGACGATGCTTCAGGACAGTTCCTGATCTTATCGAGCTCTAGTTGTAGAATTGAGTAGCTGTTATAATATTTAGTAAACAGGAGTTGACATAGTCGTCTTAGGGGCTATCGTAATAGAGCGCCGCGATAGCCAAGGTAGCTAAATTTGAATTTAGCTAGGGGTGGGCCAGCTCAAGGAGAGAACTACCATCTAACTCTCCGCTTCATTTTCGCTATGGAAGCACCTAACTGAGGGCAAGTTAGACAAAATTCGGGCCTCGCAATCTTTCGTTTTTTTTTGGTTACGGTTGTGATTGTTCTAGTTTTTTTTCGCAAGTTTACAGGCATGTAAAAATAATGTAACCCCCGTCCAGGACTTGTGGCAAGATCCCATACCCTTCGTTGAGCTAGCGAGTGGAAGATCATGCCTGAGCCGCAAGTGGCCTGGACCCCCCTCCTTCTAGTCTGCCCGGACTGACCCAAAGGTCCTGTTAGTTTGGGGTCATAAGGGTGGAGGTAGTGGTAGTGGGAGGGCCATTCTCGGATTCAAGCTGTAGTGGTAGGAATTGCGACCATCAACGGTCTAGGTCTTCGCCGGCACGGGTGATAGTACCGGATTAGATCTGGTCGGTTCCGATTGAGCTAATGCTCGGAAAAATCATCTCTTCCACATATGGCTGCGTCTGAGGTACGTTACAAGGTTGAGCTCTAGTTGGCTGTTTAATTCTTAAAGAAATCTAGAATCGTTGTCAAAAAAATGTTAGAAATATATCCATTGAAAAGATGCTTCAAATCAGAAATTCTGGAAGTCAATTCACAGCAGGACATTTTTGATTCTTATTTGAGAGAATTTTAACCACTGACCTCACGGTCAATTGCCCAAATGTGGGTCAGTAGGTAAGTAACATTTGCGTCAATTAGCGAAGGACATATGCTTCCAACTAGAGTCTGGGAGGTTCCATTTTTGTAACCATTTAAGATTTAAGTATTATGCTGCTGTCTCAATTATTTCTCATTTAAATTGCTTAATTTCAAAGCGACGGTAACCCTATAACAATCATTTTGGTATTTTTTTAATAATTAAAAGGCGTCACTCACCTGTTGTTGGTGGAAATTCATAAAAATACGCTGACCTGGGACTCAAGCAACTGCAATGATAAAAAAAAAAAACGATAACGAAAAAAAAAACATAAATTTTCTTAAGGATTATTTAAACAATTTTCTTCTCACCTTTGTTGAACTAAATTCAAATTCGCTGAGTTGGGCAGTGGCTGCTGTCCTGGCTGTAATTGTTGCTGGCCCGACTGGAGCTGTTGCTGTTGTTGTTGTTGTTGTTGTTGTTGTTGCGAAGGTGGCACTAATGGTAAAAGTTGTTGCTGTTGCTGCTGCATCATTTGATGTTGTAGCTGCAGTGCACCTCTGGCCACACGAGGTGCAAACACCCCATAGCCAAAACCATAAATTTCATCCTCTTCCTTGTCCGAGAGACAACTTGAAGGCTGCACAATGCCGGACGTCAAAAGTGTGAAAAAACAAAGAAAAATTAATTTTCACAAAATTTAATTAACGCGCCCCCGTTATCCCATCCCACCGAGAGAATCTGGACATGCAAAACGAAACAAAACAACAAATACTACGAGTATATATAGCTACGTGCAATATCAAGGAGGTATACGAGTAATAATAATACAGTGGAAAAAAGGAAAACAAGCTGCCAAAATAGTCTTCAAGGGGCAAAACAAGGCATTAAACGGACGCTGAAAGGTGCAAAATAAGAAATTGAGCCGACAAAAAAGGAGAATCAAATAGA
Source organism: Cheilosia variabilis (assembly GCA_951230905.1). Classification (NCBI taxonomy): domain Eukaryota; kingdom Metazoa; phylum Arthropoda; class Insecta; order Diptera; family Syrphidae; genus Cheilosia; species Cheilosia variabilis. The sequence continues at coordinate 13,922,543 of OX579676.1, forward strand.
GAAAGAAGGATGTAAGTATATAGAAACTAGTCTTCAAAGGGAGTCGAATTTTTTCTTCGTTTGCGGTGCTCTCCGGAATGTCAGGGGTTAAGAGGATAATTCCAGAAGCACTTGGGAGTAAACAGCATTAAGGATTTTTCTTTTGCCGAATGGAAGTGGTGAGGCTTCGCTAAATGGCAATTGTTTTGAGGTGTTTTCTGTTCTGCGCTAGTTTTTTTTTTATGACGGCAGAAAAGGATTAACACCTTGGGAGTACTTGTGCAGCAGGAGATTTTTTTCTGCTTACTACTTTGTGTTGTACACTGTTTTGTCAAGGGGAGGAGGGCGGGCGGGATAAAAGCGTATAAACTTGAAAGGAACATGCAAAGCCCAGTATTATCCCTACCCATGTTTTGAGGGCTTAGCTTAAATACATACCGAATATTTTCCTGGCACATAAATTGGCTGACTATGACTATTTGGCAGGCCACCATGACTGGAATGGCCGCGATGACCTCGCGTTGTACCAATACCCGCAGGATTTTGTGGACTTCGTTCCGCCCATGCTGCTTGCCTGGCATTTTCTAAAGCACTCAATATATCACCGAAGGGAGCCATTAGAAGTTCGCAGTACACCGATGCTAGACCTTCTAAATGTCCTCGTTGTCCATCCTGGAAGAGACAAAAAATTACGTTCCAAAGTGTTTTTGACTTTTTTTCTTTTCTGTTCTTTTCTTTTGTGTGTGTGGCAAATTGTAGTGTATGGTTGTAGTGAGTGTGTGGGGGGTAAGAAGAAACAAAAAATTAAGTAATTGTATTAACAAGGATATCGCTCGATGTTGTGATTGCGTTTAAGTTTTCGGTAATAAAAGCGAATCTCTTGGGGGTCGCCAATACGAGTATAAGCCGAAGGCTTGCGTTCATCAACACCCCCCGCTGCTGTGCTGTTCAAAGGCGTCATATGTGTCATAAAAATAAAAACAACCGAACAAGTTTTGCCTCCCCAATAATATAAGCAACCGATAGCCGAACACAATCCATATGTGTGTTTCTTGGGTTAACATTTCGTCATTGCTCGTCGCAGGATCGTAAATTGCAGCAGCACAATAAAACGGAAGTTTCTTTAGTGCGGATCGGATTTCGGTGGTAGGTAATGGGTGGTGCTGGTGCCCAACAACATTTGGGGATTTTTTTATATATAGGTTTATTTTTTCCTCCTTCGTGCTATTTTGGTTTGCTACGTAACTTTTTATGTAAACACAATACCCCTAAGGGTGATTTAGCAGCCACAAAACTTTTCATTTTCTCCATCGCGTGTCTCGCTTGTCACATATAAACGCATGTTATCGCCAACAAAATGTGAATAATGTAAATGGATATGTGGTAAGGACATCTTGTGTGGATGTAGCTGGGTGTGCGTGTGTGCGGAGCCATCAATCAAGGTCGGAGCACAGAGAATTCGCAGTTTCGCAGCCAGATTTATTACAAGGTATGTTTAGACGAAGTGCATGTTTGGCTTTTATGCCCGAAGGTATTCGTAGCCCGGGTTTTATTGTTTCATGTCACTTCGAAATGTATATTCCTTAAAATTAAGGGTATTGTTTGAGTTGAGTGGAAAGCAATCCGTCTGGAGTTTTAATCACATCGCAATCCTGCGCTTATCTAGGGACTGTCAGTAGCGGTTTTTGAGAGACTTGAAATGCTTCGAGTAATTTTTAAAACATGCCAAGAAAAATACACAGAAAAGGAAAAGCAAAAATATTCAACTCTACCAACACAAACGACACACATCAAAAAATCAAAAAAGAGCTTACAAAATCCTTAATGCACACTTAGAGTTTGCAAGAACAGTCATGTAGCTACGAGTAGCAGAGTCACACTTAAGATATAAGCACACTGAGAGTTAGAAAGAATGTAACCCCTTAAAATGTTAACCCATCCGAATCCAACACAAGGCAGTAAACATTAGTTTTACGGTTTTCATAAAATGGAGAATAATTACTTAAGTCTCCTTGATTGCCCCTTGTCCTTTCTATGTACGATATTGGGAGTCGATTGTATTTCTTGTAATGCAGATAGTGGTAGATCTAAAATTTAAGCCGCTACGGCTTAAAACTTAAAAGTCGATGATAGTTTGTAATTGACACGGGATATTCATTTGAAATGTACATGAAAAACTGAAGATTCATGGTACCTTCAGAAAGGCATGGAACTTGGTGGCTCAGCCCATAATCCTTCTAAACTCTTCCACTGAGCTATATTTGAATTTTTGTTGGGAACAGCGACACTTGGTTTGCATTTCTTAATATAATGGCAAGTAGGTTTATGTCTGTTTGTACTGGCAAGATCTCGATGAAAGTTTTTTTTTAAATGCTTCTAAAGATGCCCGAAGGCTTAAGGGCTACGTCGTTCCTTGCCACGCCCACTTTTTTGAAAATGTTTTATCCAAAAGACATTTTTTTCTGGCTAATTTTGACACTTTTGATTTTTGCCGCCATCGATACAAAAAAAAAAAGTGAATCCAACACTCAATTTAATTTGATTTGAAGGAGTAGGCGCTCTATTGGTTTCCCTGTTGGAGAAGAACGAAAGATCGCCACCAACGAAGTTTAGGGTAAAGGTGTAGGCGTAGGTACTCAATACTCGACGCGCGACTCGTTTTTTGAAAGGTTCTCAATGCCATTTTCGACATGTTTTTTAAAAGGTTTTTAAAGCATTTTTGCTCCATTCTTTTAACTTTATTTCAGTCATTTTCGATGAATTTTTTAATGTTTTTCAACTAAATTGTTAAAGTGTCGTTCGACACATTTATACTATGTTCCCAACCAACGTGATTTAGCCAAAGTGATTTATAAATCACGAAAGTCGTCTCCACCGAACTTTACGTGTTTAAGTGTGAAATTTTTGTCAACTTTGACATTAGGTGTCCAAATTTCAATATTAAAAATATACGAAATAAACTACGGACCAGATAATTATTTTTTTTCTGTTGTTTCTGTTTTGTTGCCATACCTGCCAAGAATAAAATAAATAAGAAGGCTTTTTTATTGCGTTTCTTAAGGTTTCTGACTTGATTTTTAAATCGGTTTTGTTCGATTTTCAACGTTTTAAGACGTGTGTCATAATGCGTCTGTTACTTAGCCATTTTGTCCGCAAATATTTTGAGACTATACCGCCGATTTAGTGAAAGTTTCTCAGTAAAGCTTTCATAACCGAATTCAAGTAGATTATTCGGAGACAGTGCCATTTGAATTCGAAGACTTTATTTGAGGCGTTTTCGATGTATTTTTTAACGTTTTTCAACGCCGATTTAGTGAAAGTTTCTCACTAAAGCTTTCAAGACCGAATTCAAGTAGATTATTTAGAGACATTGACATTTTAATTTAAAAACTCCGTTGTAGGGCGCCCAACCAGCCAATAAATTTTCATTATCATGAAACGATAACCGTAAAGAAACAACTAAACAGCCCATCGATATAGCTTCCAGAGAACCAAAAATAAAAACCCATTGCACCAAACCTCTGTTTCAAAACTTCCCCCTTTTCGTTCCGTGGCTTGTGTCTGGCGACTTTTTTGACAGCACACTTGAAAGTCAAAACAGAAGACACGATCTTTCAAGCAAAACCACGTCAACATAAATCGATATCCCAGACGTCCTCGTTTCCCTGTTTTTAATTTCACATCGATGAATCGGACAGAACGTCATAGTCGACCGCTAAAAGTTTGAGGTAGATAGCGACTTCATCTAACCTTGGCTCTGGTTTAAATTTAGACAGTGAAACGGAGGGATGCAAGTTTTCAAAAGCAGTTTGGAAACCGAACCGATTGCTACGAACTTATCAGTGAATCTACACACTTTAAGGTTTTGGACGACCATGAAACCAAAAAATGCAATAAAACCAATGACAAGGACTATGCAAAATTCAGGATTGCCTCTGTCTCTGGGTATATCCTTGTTCAGTTTCCTGAAATTGTGTGCTTAAGTGGCAGAAGTATAAATATAGGTGTTCGATCCACTACGGTTCTGTTTGATCGGTGTCTTGGGCGGACATTTATTGTCACAAGTGAACCATGCATTTCGTCGTCAATTCCCAATAAGAAAGTAGAAGTGTTTAAAGGGCAATATTAAACGAATACAACTTGAGTAACACTCTAACTGAGAATAAAACGTATCGATGCCTTTACCCCGCAGACTTTACAACACAACCCGCCACCTTATATTTAAAAACATTCGGTGTTGAGCCAAACCTCGAAGTCAACCAGCATTATGGCCTAAGGACATCGCATTGATAAAACAATTTTGTCTGTTAAATTGCTTGTTTTATTGTTCATTTATTCTGCGCAATTAATTTAGCATTTACTCTCTCCACCACACAGCGTACTGTGTCTGTCTGAGGACTGAGGCACTGAGGGTTGTAAAATCCAGCCCCAACCATAACACAGTTGACAACCGCAAATAGTCGTACGTTTTAATAAACCAGCTTTGTAACACATGCACGCAACTCAAAAAGCAACAATGACAAAAAAAGAACCTTTTGCACATTTTTGCTCCAACATTGAAATTGATCCTTCGCACACAGAGCCCAGAGGACCCCTTCATCACACATTAATGTGTAATTGTCTGTCGACCGACACAAAAATGTACTAAAATATGAGTGCACTGAGGACAGAAAAAAAAAACAGTTCATCGTGCCATACATATATTTGAAAGATAACTCTATCGAAAGGATATACACACCACTCCATTCGTTTTCGTATAGGATAAGTTATTATTATTATTTGTCTGCCGTCATCGCTGGTGTATGCTCTCTTTCGGGTTCAAATAAATTCCATGCAGGCTCATGCGAGGCTTCTTGTCTCCTTATGGAAGAGGAAGTTCATAATTTCGTTTGCAAACGTCACAAGAGAAACTTTATTCTCATCATTCAGAGAATTTAAATGGCTGTGATGCAATTTCCGGTATCATCTCCGCAGCACCATACGCACTGATGTCGTCGGTACTTAAAGGAGTTGTCATTGTTTCTCTTTTTTTTTATGAAACTGAACACGTATATGTGAACCAGTGCAGTACGTTATACGGTTAACCCCAAGGCTCGGTGAGGTACTGTGTTTTTTTTTTCCCCCCTTTATATATATACGAGTAAATGTGATAATTAGCATAATGTAGACAAGTTTTGTGCGGTGCAGTTTTGTGCTGCAAAGCCAGATACAAAATTGAATTGGCCCTGTTTTGTGTCTGCTTTTGGTGGGCGGGCGTATTTCGAAGGCGGGTGTTGATTTACGAGGTGGTGTGGGGGCGAAGCGTTTTGTTAACAAATGGAATTGTTTGGATAATATTTGTTTCACAAATATTATATTATATTGTTAATAGTGCAGGGGTTGTTGCACGCGACTCAATTAGAGGCAATTAGCAGTAGACCGTCACAAAGAGTTTGCCGAGCTTTGGTAGTTGTTATACGAAATGGGGTACGAGTATGTGCGGGAGTGCAATTATGGCAACGATGTTGAATCTGTCATAGCCAAGTGTGTGGTGGGGGTACATTTAATTCGATTGAGTGAGTGTCATTTGGGATTGGGATAGAAATGTTATTCTATGTGAAATGCGGAAGGATTGGATTTAACGAGGAATCCTTGCAAACAGAGCTACAAAGGCTTGTGTAGCTTTGCTAATTATGCGACATTTTACAGTCTTGTTCTTTGACTTTCTTTATATCGCAAAAATACAAGTTCACTCAGGTAATTTTCATGATATAAATAAAGAAGGAGACAATCTTTGGGATATTAAAAGATATTTTTTTGAAAACACAGTTCGGGCTAGTGGATATCTCAATGGGAATCTTGGAAACCCCTTAAGAACTGCTGCGGCTCGATTATCCAAAGTGAAATACCAATCGTCCTTAAATTCATTAACAGTTTAACTGATAAATGTCTACCGAAAATGTACCGGCTATGCCAATATAAGTTTGAACCTCAAATAAGGACGGGACAGTCAAATACCAAAAGTGGTATTTGGATCCAGACATTAAACGTCCAAAATCTTATCAGGCGGAGCAGTAAAATTGATAAGAAATTAAATCACATCGATCCAGGGTGAGGTCAAGATGAAAGACTGAGATTTCTTCAAAAACCAGAAGCAGCGTCTAATAGTGTGCAAATGTACTATAAGCTGCAATTTTAGCCACAAGGTATTTGGAAGCGTGAGTGAATGACTTATAACTAATTTTAATTCACAGAAAAAGGGTGAGTTAGCACACATCAGGCTAGTGCTTTTACTCCTCCATAGTTGGTCTACCATACTACCAAGGACTGTTTCTACGAGCTTTTTGACAAATATTTCTTCAGCAAAGTCCTTAGTTTCTGAAGTTCGCGGTGAGTCGTTTATGCTACCAGTTTTAAACTGACGAAGACCGGAAGCATCGATGCCAAGAGGTTGTCAAAAACCGCGCCACCCTTTTGAAGTGCCTGGTTTGATAAATTGGGGGCCAAGAAATGCATCAAAGAAATTTCCCAATGGTCAGCACCTCGTGATACCTATAAGAGCTTTCAGACCGAATCGTAACACCAAGACGACAAAAGCCGAGACTTCTTCCAAAACTGAAGTGAAGATGGTTTATATACAGCTCGACGTCCACGATTGGTGGGCAGAACGGACAGCTCATTCAGAAAACTGTAGAGCTACGATGGGCCTATTAAATGCGCCGGAACTCTTTTATGTAGGTACATTGACAGCTGACTGCTTGGCTAATCATCAATAACATATTAAACAGAGCTACAAATAATTTTTTTTTTTTCGGTACAACCAATTTAGCTTTAGTTTTCATATACAGAGCTGTTAGAAACTCTCCAAAGAGCTACTGCGAACACATCCGAAGCTATCATAGCCTCTTGGAAGACTTGTAGCTCCCATATTCGGAGCTGTTGGAACCTTATAAGAGAGTTTATGACATCAAGAGGCAGCTTTCCACTAGCAAAAGTGTTGAAATACCCAAATATTTAGAAGGAGCCTAGCTTGATGGATATCATCGCCTCATTGAAGCTTTATAAGACCCTTATACTTAGCTTCTAAAATCAGCTCAGAGAGCTGGAAGCTCAGAAGCTGCTCTTTAAAAAGCAACTTCACCTACCTTCATCAAATCCCACATTGATCTCCGAGAAACACTGTCCATTTTGTAAGTCTTAAAATCGAAAAGCTGACACGTCTAAACGGCGCGATTTCTTCGAGACTAATAGAAATACAAACAAAGAAAGAGGATAGCTCAGACCAACTGCGGTATGTATGGAATATTTCACTAGACAACACAAAGCAGTCATAGCCGCACGCCAGTTGTAAAACAGAAACGACTCAGAAGTCGCATGTTTTATGAGCCAGGGCAACCTTACCCTAAGTAGGACTGTAAAAGGTAGAGCTCTAATGTAGTTCGTCAAGCTTTGCGCTAACTGGAGAGTCTTAATTACTGGAAACTTTTTTTTGACAAGGCCTTCACTAATAGCAAAGAAAAAGAATATGAGCCCTCAATGGATGGACTAAACGTCGATATCGCGTTCGGTTTTTCAAAAAACCTAAGCTTCACCTATAACCCTCGGTTGTAAAAATATCTTAAAGGAAACAATTAAAATCCCATTTCTCAATGAATACCTCATCGATTAAGCAAGCAAAATGACAACGAGTCAGGGTCACTTCGTTTCCTTAAGGATTTCACAAAAACAATTCATTTGTACAAACACAGTATCCACTTCGCAACAGCAAAAAGTTCATCAGTCATCACAACCCCACCTAACTAACCCATGTGACCATATTTCGCGGACAAACTTCAAAGAAAGCCGCTGGCATGTACTTCAAATCAAATGGAAATAATTCAAAGTGGCAGAGAGGTTCAAGTTTGAAGAGGCCGATACTTAAGCGCCGCCGAACAGGTATACCTGCTACACAACAAAAGGCGCACTGATGCACAACGAATGAAACCCGAGAACGGTCTTCCGTTAAAAGTCAAAGTTTTGACGTTAATACTTTCCCATGCCTTATTTTCTTTGTGCGGCTACCCCGACCCAGATGTTCACCTGAACGCCAAACATACTTTCACGGAATCATTGTTAACTCGCTCGTTTTAATTATTATTAATTTGTTCAGTGAACAATTTCAAAACTGATTATGGTCGACAGACGTTAATAAGCTTAATGAAGCTGTATATACACTTCGGAACAGCAAACTGCCAGTTAATATCCGCAAACAGAAATGGAAAAGTACATGAATCCTTGAATGGCTGTGGCTTGAGCGCGTGAGAAACTCCCACACTCAGCCACAGAGTCGCCGATTTCTTGAAGTCACTTTGCAGTTTTCAACGGACTACGCAGGGATAAACAGAGAGCCTACTTTTCAATGTGTGGTTGTGTGAGTCCTTCATGTGGAACTGGGCAACCTGTGTGTGAATTCATTCGCACTCTCATTGACTTTCGAAAATAAATAAAAATAAAACAAAAACCGGAAATGAAAAGGTGACGCCATGCTGCAGATGAAATGGAATTTTGGTCACGGTCCACTGAAACACTGTGCTGACATCGTTTGTATGTGTGTAGAGTGGTTTGAAGTACGTCTTGTTCCTCCCGCACCGGATGGCGGTATACTCACTCGTATACGGTGCGTGTATACGGGGAACTTAGTTTGGGGCCTTTTCCCGGAAAATTAAAATTGAATAATTTATGAGGATGAATACAGAAACAAAGAGTGCGATTTAGGGTCGAAAGCACACACCGGTGCACACACTGTTGCTAAGCAAATTCCTGCGACCTTGTAGCATGATGTGATTTCACTTTGGGAATTCGTTTTAATCCTACTCGCTCTGTAGTAATTCTGAAAGTGTATTTGTGCGCACGATTGCGCCTTACATATCTGGCACCGCATGCTAAATGCATAATTGCTTAGGGAGGGGCTTTGTTTAGTGCAGGTGAAGGTGCATGTAAATAGGCACAGCCTTCTAGGAAGTGCTTGTGGAGCCGATGGAAATTTTGAAAATTCGTCTTCCAAAAGGGGGACTTGCAACTTGTGGGTGTGCAAATTTGCAATGCACGTGAGTCTCAGTTGATCCATGAAGAGGTGAAAAATATTTAGGGATTAGTAACGTCACACACTCAAATTGAGTCAAGGCCTTTGAAAGCCATAACTGCCTGTTAGCCCCGTGTTTGGGCTAAAGACTCGTTCGAAGCTAAGCAAATCTGTTGCCAAAACTCATATAATTTCTTCCCAACTGGAACAAAAGAAAAGTATCGACCTCCTAGCAGAAAATCCAAAGAAAACCACAAAAGGCAGATAAAGCTGCAAACGGCCCTTAAAACAAAAAGAAGGCGGCAACCAAAAATAGCCACAGTGACATCAAAGTTAGCAACAACCTGTGATTATCCCTCACAGTGTTCGACTCAGACCGGAACTGGACAAAAAGCAAACAAATAATTCAAATAGCCCGACACTCGCTTGACATATGCACTCCCGCCACCTATAACCGTCGGGACACAAGATGAGAGTACATTTCACCTCAAATACGGTAGATTAGCACATTCAAGTTCATTCGGGCCAAACAAAAATACCAGCCGCCCCCAAATGACCAATGCGACACCAAAATGCCGCCAGACCATGAGCTGTGTCTGTCCTCCTTTTTTTTTGTGTCGTCTGCTCCCTGTTTAAATCAACTTCTTTCTCCCATTAAATGTCCTGGAAATATTCCAACAGGAGTACGGAGTACTCCTCCATTACATAGGTGAATGTGGCGCCGAATATTCATCAGAACAAAAAATAATAATAAAGGGATAGCTTTGATGTTGCCAACTTAACTCGCAAACAAAAAAAAAGTTCGACAAAAACAGGAAAAATTGTTATTTTTGCTAAAAACCCGCCGAGGCAGACAAATAAAAACCGGAATCCTGGTTTTAATCAAAATTAAAATTTCCGACTCCATGCGGTCACGCATCAACCGACCCCAACAGACCGAACAGAGATCCACCATCATATATAACATGTCGTCTCCCACTCCCAGGCTGTCTGGATCGTGTTTTTCTTCTTTTTTTTTTCTGTATGTCAGCCATGCCATTTGTGTTATATAACACTCAGAACCCTGGATGGGATTATAATAAATGACAGGAAAAATATAGTAAATCCATTCGACGGTCCATCCCCTAATAGATTTAGTAGTTGTTCTTATGTTGGAGTTATGAAAGCCAACACAACAATAATCCGCATAAATATGTGTCATCCCTCTAATAAAGTCAATTTCTTGTGCTGTATGGATTTAGCCCACCCTCGCAAGCATAGTGTTTCACACTGGCACTCTGTCACCCCCGTGAAAGTTTACTCGTTAAACAGGACACTATGCTATTGGCCGTCTTGGGTTAACAGTGTTATGAAGGTTATAAAAATAATAGTCACCAGCTATTATCGTTCAATGAAGGATGACGGTATGGGAGGCATCGCCCTGCTTCGTTCTCGTCCTCGAGGACGACTATACGGATTCAATCAATTATCTTATCCTTTGTGCACACTTGTTTCCGTGCCTTTCGATTTTTCGGTGCGGGAGCAGCTTTTGTTCTCAGCCTCTTGTATATAGTGGTAGTCTGCTCACACCCCTTCTCCCAGTTTTCATCTCTCATCTATTCATCTGACAATATTTGTTATTAGCTTTTTATGGTTCGACGAATTCTTGAAAGATGAACAAATCTGATGATGGAATTTTATTATTCTTCCTCGGAGTTTGCCCCGAATTGATTGGGGATGGGACGACTTGAGCGGGCGCGGGTGGGGGGAAGCAATATTTTCTCTTTGTTTCCAAAGATTTGCTGGATGCTGATGATGATGATCTCGATGACGATGACGACAACGACAACAAAAATAAAAGTAGGATGTCGTTTTGGTGGTAGCTGGGTTGGAATTTATATTTTATCGACCATGCAACTGATAGTTGTCGGAAGAGGATAAAGGCGATTTAAAGGCAGTTTTACTCGCCATTTAAAAGTCGGAATTTTCGCTTGCGACATATTTCTATTTATATTTGCAGATAAATGGGGACATTTCGCCAGATAAATCTCCTTAAGAACAAATAAGGCAAATTGTTTGGGGGCGGCTATTAAATGTGAGGTTTACGATTATAGAGTATTTGTGTTTGTTTCATGTTTATGTTCGGGGGGATGTGTGTTATTGGAGAAATATATACTCGTATACCTTTGTGACGGAATCGGAAGCCGTGATCTGTTTTGATTACACAGAAGAGGACAACAACAACAACAACATTTTGAGTTCCGTTCCATTCCGAACCAGTTGTAATCAAATTTGTACATTTATTCAAGTTGATTTGAAACACACTTATACTTTGAAAACCGATAGGTCCTTAATATAAAGGGTGATTTTTTAAGAGGTTTAGAACTTTTTTTAAAAAAAAAACACAAAAAATTCGAAAAAATGAATGAAATATTTATTTGAATCGATAGTTTGAACCTTGCAATTTAATGTTTAAAGATAATTTCATGCAAATGTTGACCGCGGCTGCGTCTCAGGTAGCCCATCCGCTGAGTCCAATTTTGGCATACTCTTTCACACATATCGGCCGGTATCTCACGAATGAATGCATGGATGTTGGCTTCCAGTGCGTCAATCAAAGCGGGCTTGTCCCTATACACATTAGCCTTGGCATACCCCCACAAAAAATAATCTAATGGTGTCAAATCGCACGATCTAGGCGGCCAATTGACCGGCCCGAAACGTGAAATTAACTGTTCACCAAACTCGCCTCGCAATTGCGCCATTGTTTCGCGTGCTGTGTGGCATGTGGCACCGTCTTGTTGAAACCACATATCATGCAAGTCAAGAACTTCCATTTCGGGCAAAAAAAAGTTTGTTATCATCGCTCGGTAGCGTTCACCATTGACAGTAACGCTGCGATTCGCATCATCTTTGAAGAAATATGGCCCAATAATGCCGCCGGCCCATAAACCGCACCAAACAGTGGCTTTTTCGGGATGCATTGGTAGCTGTTGCAATGCTTCTGGCTGATCTTCACTCCAAATGCGGCAATTTTGCTTATTTACGTACCCATTCAACCAAAAATGAGCCTCATCGCTGAACACAATTTTTCGATAAAAAAGCGGATCCTCGGCCAGCTTTCCAAGAGCCCATTCACCAAAAATTCGGCGTTGTGGTAGGTCGGCTGGCTTTAGTTCTTGCACCAGCTGTATCTTAAAAGGCTTTACGCCCAAATCCTTCCGCAAAATTTTCCACGTAGTGCTGTAACAAAGGCCTAACTGCTGGGAACGGCGCCGAATCGACATTTCGCGGTCTTCTGTCACACTAGCTGATACGGCCGCAATATTTTCTTCACTACGCACAGTACGTAAACGTGTTGGTGGTTTAATGTCCAACAAAGTAAATTTGGTGCGAAATTTGGTCACAATCTTCCGAATAGACTGCTCAGAAGGTCGAGAATGCCGATCATAAAATGGAAGCAGCGCGCGATGAACATTTCGAACCGAGCACGAATTTTGATAGTAAAATTCAATAATTTGCAAGCGTTGTTCATTTGTAAGACGATCCATGGTTAAATTGCAAACCAAACTGAAGCTGTTTGACAGTGACACAAGGTACTAAACACACGTCAGCTGTCAAAACCAGTGTTGCCAAAACCAAACCAGCTAAAAAATCACCCTTTATATTCGGCGCCCCACAATATCTTATAAGATGTGTAAACAAAGTAAAGACGATCCATCTCTGCGTCAGGAATTTTTGCGTTTGATAAAAGAATACGATTTTTTTAAGAAGTTCGTATACAAGAACTATGAAACTAATAAACAACCATTGAAACTAGTATAAAAAGTGATTCTAAAGCTTTCTGGTCGTTTCTTAACACTAAAAGGAAATCTTTAGGAATAACTTCTTGCATGTCACTGAACGGAATTTCAAGTAGTAATGTAAACGAAATTTGTAACATGTTTGTAAAATTTTTGCAGTCGAATTTTGTTCGTGTGCAAATTAATTGCAGTTTCTCGGGTCAATCTGAGCATATAACTGACCTTGGTCATATTTCCTTAACAAATGATGAAATACTCTCTGAATTGTCATTACTAGAGTGTCAGTGTAGCACCAGTGTTATTTAAAAATTGCAAAATTACCCTAGTTGATCCACTAAGGATTATATTTAATTTATCCGTATCTACTGGCGAGTTTCTTGACTGTAGGATTTTTTCGCTCATAACTCCAATTTTCAAATCGGGTTCGCAACTTTATTTCTGAACTTCAGCACGGGTTTGTAAGTGGTAGGTCAACCGCTACAAACATGGTTATTCTTACCAAGTACTGTTTTGAAAATATTGAAAAACGTCTCCAAGTTTTTGATCGTGTGCAGCACAACGTTCTTTTAAATAAACTTAAACTTTTTGGAATTCATTCAAGTATTTTAAAATAGATTGGCAATTATTTGACCAATCGCAAACAATTTGTTAAAATTGGTTCCGCGTTTTCGAATGAAATTCGAAATTTTTCGGGTGTTCCCCAAGGAAGTCATATTGGTCCTCTTCTATTTCTGCTTTCTATCAATGACTTACCCTCTTTCGTATCAAGCTCAAAATGTCTTTTGCACGCAGATGATCTAAAAATCTACAAGACAATAAACTGTATGTCAGATGTCTTAGCGTTACAAAATGATTTAAACCGTTTAAATGATTGGTGTGTTCTTAATGGCCTTTATTTTAATATTAAGAAATGTTCGGTTCTTACTTTTAGTAGAAAAAAGTTCCCTATATTTTTTAATTATAAAATACAAAACACAACACTGAGTAGAGTTTCAGACCAAAAAGACTTGGGGGTCATTTTTGACACTGAACTAAACTTTTCTTTGCATATTGGCTACATAGTTGGCAGAGCTAATCAAATGCTAGGTTTAATTTTTCGAAACTCTAATGATTTTAATGATCCATATACACTTAAGACTCTCTATAATACTTTGATTCGTTCGGTATTGGAATACTGCTGTGTTGTTTGGAATCCTTTTTGCCGCAATGCTGAATCTCGCATAGAGAAAGAAGGTTTACTAGGTATGCTCTAAGAAAGTTCGACTGGAATAATAATCTTCCAACCTACGACGATAGATATTCCTTATTAAATTTGAAACCTCTTTCTAAAAGAAGGATATATTATTCCACATTGATTGTTCGTTTTTGCTGTCATTATTTAATATACAAGCTCCTTCTCGTGTTCTTCGACCTAGGGAACATTTTTTCTTTATGCCACATAGACACAGAACTAATTATGGTCTGAATGATCCTATCACTATGGCTTGCGTAAATTACAATAAATGCAAAAACCTAATTGATTTCTATATGAGCAGAGAACATTGTAAATCTGAAGTTTTAAGTAAATTATAATTTGGAACAATGATTGCATTCTTTTATAAATTATTGCAAAGTAATCTAAAATAAGTTGTACTTATAAGATGAAATAAATAAATAAATAAATAAATATCTTCAACTCGTTTGAACCTTTGTTGTATTTTTCCAATAATAGTTTCTAAAATCCTTTCGAAATAAATTAAACCTGCAATTATTTTTTAAGGATACAACTCTCCGACACATTTAAATCCAATCAATGGTCTCCTACATTTTGTGGGAGACTCCTATTAAAAAACGAATCATGCAAATGCGGGCGGCAAATATAATCCAGACAATCGTTTAGAAAAGCCAACTTTAAAAATGACCGCGACTGATCTAAATTTCATCCCTCCGGCACCATACGTGCAATAGCATCACAAACCCAATCGAATGCGAAATTGACAATTAAAAAAATTACCATCGGCGATTCCGAGCAACCCGAATCGTAGAGAAAATTAAATTTTTGAAACAAGTTACATAAATTAACAAAACGCATACATGCAGATATGTACATTGCAGGCTTGCGCTGTGCATGTAAAATTAATTTCCAAACACAGGACCACAATGTGGTCACATCGACCGATAATAGTCCCCGAAACTATGAGAAAATTATAGCACAAGTCCCAATAGTAATTTCATTTGTGCGGGATGCATGGCAGGCTATGTGTGGCTGTGTGCGTGTAGCTCAGGGCATTTATTTGAATTGGAACTAATTATTGTACAAACGAAAATCAAATTGATTAACAATGAAGATCCGCAAAAACACAGCACGCACTTGGTCGGCAGTATGATACTGTCGGTCGTCTGTCTGGGCAAGGATTTGAATGCCGGGACATTACTAATCGCTCGACAAATACCATATAACGCCAATTGAATAGATATCAACAGAATTGATTGAGATGAGAATCAAAATGTGTATGTTCATGGGCCGATAGAGGACAGATACTGTGTACGTGTGTATGGGGTTTGTTCGGGGTGGGCCCAACGCATGGGGATTGCAGTGAATTATAACCTTGTCACATCAACTATGCACGCAATATGTTCGCATCCGAATGTGATGGACTTCTGGACTTGAGTCCTCCAATTGTGTTTTCGGATAATGAAATGACAGAACTGTGTCCTCCTGTCGAGTTCGACTTAAAGAGCTGGGGACGACGTGTATCGGTTTATTACGTTGGCAGTATTGGAGAATTGCCACTAAATTAAGTTGGGGCAGCCGGTGGCCTTGTGACGAATCTTGTGCATTAATATGCAGTTTATTTTGAAATACTAACCTCCAGTCATCGGCTTTCTGTATAGTTATATCGTAGTGGCATTTGAAAGGAGTCCGAATAACTAAGCTGCCCATCAGCAGTTGTGGCGCTTTCTCTCAGATAAAATAAGAAGCCCCGTGCCACAGAGCCTATTCCAATACCAAGTCACATAGCAAACACATCAAACCAAAGCCTTATTAACCAATCTCAAAGCTTTGCCTTCCGTAGTGCGTTCGAAAGCATTTCCCAGAGGCATATTTTATATGTTAAATTTTCTCTTGCTCAATTAATTCGTTAGTCTCACGGTCCTGAGCGTACGATAAAACAAAGATTCAAAGGATACGCAACTGATTCAGAGTTTTTTTCTTTCCTCAGCTGGCGAGCACATTATATTCGCACACATTCTCTATTCGGTGCTTCTCTGGCTTGCAGTTAAACACCGGAACACCTATAAATTGTTTCCCCTTTATGGATATCGCCCGCGTGTACGAGTATGTGTGTACCTAAGTTATACTTCGGTATAAGGCTCCTCCAGTGGATCAATGGTTTGAGAATTATTTTATTCGTTGTACCCTCACATACTGAGCTCGACTGTATACCGCAGGGAAATTGAAAACTTCCCGCACCTCTTTGCGATAATAATTTTCGTTGGCTCTGCTCTCTCTTTCCGTGGATGGCTTTGCTCTCATTTTTATGTGCAAGGATCAGACTGCTACTGCGGCCACTGATGGTGTTGGTAAATGGAGCAAAAACCATTGAACCTTAGCTGTCTTCATTAAAGGTAATGGGCAAACGGATGCGGATATTGTGGTCGGCTGCGACGGGTCGAAGGATGCTAACTCACACCACAATAATTCCTGGTTGATTTCATTCTTCAACAAATCAGCAAACGCCCACTTTGGTCTCGTATCCTTGCTGCTGTGCATTCCATGGCAAACTTTTGTAGATTTATTGGACGAGTTATATTTGTAAGGGGTGTGCGTTTGAGATCCTTGGTCCTTGGTCAGTTGGGGATACAAAATTTATACCCACCGACACACATTTTGTGCGCGCGGCAGAGTCCTTTTTATATCTCCCTCGCATGCGGAGTTCATCCTTTCGAGCGAAGAGGTTGATTGATGTAAAGTTTTCATCAAACGAAGGAAATAAGGATATTAACCTTCGGGGTGGTTACCATTTTCATTCCGAAGTCAACATCATGCGCCGCGCCAGATAAAGCCAGACTGTTCAACGAAGCAAGCAACCCTTGCTGCTTCTTGGTCTCTAATCTAAAATCAATGACCGATAGAGGAATGTTTTATTGGCTCTGCGAGAGCTGTGTAGTCTTTTGATTTGGCTTCACTTCCCCCCTCTCTGATGTGCTGTCAATCAAAAGCAAAAAAAAGATTTCCCTTATTTTACAAAATACGTGAGGACGACGGACAACCAACCGACAACCCTTTTGCGTTGATGAAGGAATTATAGCCGGGTTGCCCCTTTCGCTTTGGATACGCTGCTGCAATATCTCGCAGAAGGTTGAGCAAATACAAAGACGACCTTCAACGAGGTCAGTAGCAAAGTGGCATCGTTGCACTGCATATTGCAGATTTTCCATTCTGCCGAGAGGGATATTCTCAGCTCTGGATGCAAAATGTGGTCGGTTGTAGCTAATGACTGCAACGAGTGGCACGAGCATGGGTGCAATGAATTCATCTTTTATGATTTCTGTGTTTTGTTAAATTTTGTAAGGCATTAAGGAGGTGCCGGACTCTTGCAGCCGTCGGTCGGCTTGAATTCATTAATTCATGTATACGAACTTTGAGGAGGGGTTTTGTAATTTAGAACTTTTTCGTAAATCTGCGCTGCTAATAAGAATTTGAAGTAGGTGCCTTGGCTCGGTATAATAACCTAATGGCGTTGGAAATTTAACCAGAAAACCTCATAATTGTGAACGATGTAAAGAGGCGAAACAAAAACTACGAGGTCGAATAAAAAGAATTATGAATTGGAGATTTAAGGGGCTGCTGAAAAGGGTACCGGTACACCTTTGGTGTTTATAGCCGGCAGATATCTAACAAAGATGGTAAGAAAAATGGTATTTTTTGGGCTGCATTTCCAGCCATTGGAATTCTGCAGTTTTCACTAAGTCTTTGATAAAGGAAATCTGTTTTCTATGGGCTCGAAATGCATTGGTCCCTTAAACAATCAGACGTAGTTAGGTTTTGCGTTTAGTTATTAAAGCCTGCTTACCATGATGTTTGTATTCGGGCACATTCTATGTCTTTTGTGACAGATATTGTCCTATACAAGGGTCCAAGAACGCAGAACAGAGGAGCGCAGCAGGCGTGAGTAGCTATATACAATAAAAAGGTTTATGAACTCATTACAGTCCAACACGGATATAAGAAACACTCATATAAGAACAACTCGCTTTTAAGAAACGCGAGTGCTATAGCACATATAAAAATGTTTTCATATAAGAAACTCGTTTAAAAGAAGCACTCGGATATAAGAAACGTATTTTTATTCACACAATTTGTTATTTTATTGAAATCATTACACATATAAGAAACATAATTTTTTCCTTTGTTGAGCTGGATTTCAGTTCAAATGCAAAACAGCTCAACTATGCATGTAAACGAATTACGGTATGATGCGAATACACCTTTCAATGACAATGACAGCTATGCTACTGTCAGTAGAAAAAACCCGCCAAATCGTGTTGACTTCTGCTTTTGTTCGTTCATATTTCATATCGGTGGTTTTTATATAAAAAATTTAGTTTCTTACATCAGTAGTTTTCGTATAAGAAACCTTGTTTCTTATAAACGTCGTTTTCATATAAGAACAACTCGGATATAAGAAACATAGTTTTTATAGTTTTTTATATGTTTCTTATATCCGTGTTGGACTGTATACAGAAAGCTTGTGCAGGGCGTTGTTTTGTATTGGAAATTCCGCCACAAGTGCTTCACCTTTTCTCCCACTCTGCACAAATACGAAGATACGTCACAATGTAAAAAATAACAACGTAACAATTTAATTACCAATTACAAGCTTTTTATATTTTACAACAAAAACAGAAGAAAAAAAGAATAATGCGAGTTGCGAGTATGCTAGTCTGCATTTTTCTGATTCGCAACGCAGATTAATCTACAGGTTCAATTTGAAGCCAACCTGCGCAACGACTTTTAAAAGGGACATTCGTGCTCAGGGAAGTAAAGAAATTAAAAAAAAAAAAGGAAATAAAAACGCCTGTATTTTTTACGCTTCTAAATCATAAAGCCAGGTGCAGTTCTGAATGGATTTATTAAAAAATTCTGTGCTGCAAAACTACCAGATCCGATCTATCGTCACAAAGTCGTTTCCAAATTCAAACCCCGAGACCGTCTTTTTTTGCGAAGACGAAATTTTTACATTTTTCTGAATTCATGGCTGGGGGCTAAATGGGAAGTGCAAATTGGGTCTAGCAATAAGAATCGTTGGACCTGTTGCGGCAACTATTTACACTCAGAAAAAAAAAGATTGTTAAGCGAAGAAAAATTTGGTAATTTTTTTTTGCTTTTTGATTTTTGGTAATTTCGTAATTTTTATCTGGTTATGGTAACTTCTTGAGCAGGAGCACCAAAAATACGAATTCGATATCAATTCATGTAAACCTGTTCTGTTCAAAAAATTACTGAATGCACTCATTTTCTTCTTTTGACAGGATGGTGAACTTCGAAATATTTTCTGTTTCTGTGTTCGTTTGTTCTGTTTGCAGGCATAAAAATCTTATTTGTAAAAGGTTTGTTAAAAGAAAAAAGGTTCGGAAATAGTAGATGATCCCATTCCTTCTCGTCGCTTGTAATTTTGTGCACAACGTTGTTTAATTGCTTAAAGGCTGACTAAGTTCCTACAAACCTAATGTACATAATTTTAAAAGACTTATGTTTTTTTATGTTTTAAAAATGTGTGTTATAGTAAAAAGAAATAAAAGGAATTTTACACTTTTCTTTTAGTTTCTCTGAACACTAAGCAAATGGACGTTTTTACACTGCCATGCCGAAAGAGAGAAAAGTCTTAGGATGCATGCTAATTTTTTTGTGTTTTATCGACGTCTCCAGAATTTTGGTAAATTATATCTTGGTTTGGTAACTTTTTTTTCAATTTTGGTAGCTAATTTTTTTTGCAAGTGGCAACCGTGCCCTAGAGGTAAAAATGAAGGTGTTACAAACCATATGGAGCAGCTAAGACCGTGACCACATTTGACTCACCAAACGGGTACTGCTTTTTACAAAGGCAAAAAGTAACAGTTCTATAGGTAGCAAAGCCATGAAATTGAAGCCGAAGAGTGGAAGAAGAGCGTGTATAGAATTACTTATTGGAGCCAAGACTTTATGAGTTGTCAAGGGTTTTTTTTTTAGAGGTATAGAACTTTAAGTTGGCAGCACTATTTTAACTGGCGGCCGTTTTGTCAGCTGTCAAGTGACTTCTTTCTAGTTTGGTTTGGCATTTCAACATGAACAGACTGACGCCTGAACAACGCTTCCAAATTGAGCAAATTTATTTTGAAAATCATGGTTCTGTTCGAAATACGTCAATCAATTGTGGCGCACTACGTCCATTTTACGGTCAACATAATGAAGCTCACTTTTGGTTGAATGGATACGTCAATAAACAAAACTGCCGTATTTGGAGTGATGATAATCCTCAAGTGTATGTTGAGATACCCTTACATCCACAATAACTGACTGTTTGGTGTGCTTTATGGGTTGGTGGAATAATTGGTCCGCTGGCCAGAACATTACAGTCAATGGTGACCGCTATAGAGCCATCAATTGAACAACCATGATGTACAGGAGCTGTGATTTCAACAAGACGGCGCAACATGTCACACAGCTCGTGCCACAATTGATTTATTGAAGGAAACGTTTGGTAACCGCATAATTGCACTTTGCGGACCCGTGAATTGACCCCCAAAATCGTGCGATTTAACGCCGCTTGACTATTTTCTGTGGGGATATGTGAAGTCGCTAGTCTACGCCGATAAGCCCGAAACGATTGACCACTTGGAGGACAACATTTGCCGCGTTATTTCCGATATACGGCCACAAATGTCGGAAAAAGTCATCGAAAATTGGACTTCCAGATTAGACTAAGTCGGAGCAAGCCCTGGCGGTCATATTTAAATTATAATGCCAGCCATATCATTCAAATAAAGTAAATTTAATGTCAACTTAAAAAAATCATCTTTGTTTTATTCCATTTCAAAGTTCTATACCTCTACAAAAAACACCCTTTCGATAGCTGAGGCCCATTCGAACAAATACAAGTTAAATAAATCAAATGTACAAAGGCGGCTTTAGTCAGTTCAGAAGGCGGGACACGGTGCAATACTTGAAACACGGTTTCCAAAATCGCAAATTTTTTAAGGAAAGCGAATGTAAAGCAGTTATTGCTAAAAAAGTTCATATCCTTAAACTTAGCTACCGATCAATATACGTAGGAAGAGAGGTTCAGCCGCATGACGTTACCAAAGCAAAGTCTTTTTTCATTCGCAGTACCCTTTATTTACTAAAGGTGAGCCCATTGTTTTCTTATCTGACTTGGGCAGAACTACTGTTCGCCTCTGCAATAAAATAACACTTGTTCACTTTCCCATAAACAGCACTCGCATCCGAAATAATTTTACGTTATTTAACATCAGCCAGGACCAGTGAAATCGCCTTAGATGCACATCACAGCCGCCCTAGACAGTGATCCACCCCAAACATTTTGGCAAATCCTGGCCAGACAATTACGATAAGAAGCAAAGAGAATAACAAATGACACTCGTGCCACTCTACGATAAAACTGTAAACTTTGCAAACGCATCACTTAAGCTGGACCAAGAACTCCATTCCAAACACGAACCAAAGCATCTCGATACAGCAGAGCATGATTTTTCTTTAATTTAAGACCAACAAGACGCCGCATAGAAAGAGAATAATGTTCACACGAAAGGGAGATGGAATAGGTGTAGGTACCTACAGTATACCCTTATAATCCCAGCCACCCCGATCCCCGCATCTTTGGGAGGGAAAAATTTCCATATTTCTAGGTCATGTCTGTTTATCTGTCTGACGACTGACTGTCTGCTTGAGCTTTCGCTATACTCCTCCACTAGAAGTTCGTTGTGCCCAGGATGGGTGAGATATTCTTCGATCTTCGTTGTTTTTCCTGTTCATGTTCCTGGACTGGGTGTATTATATATCCCCTTTGTGTGAGGGTTTTCTTGGAGCTGTGCCAGCAGTATAAAGGGGTGAATGCCCTCACCCCGAGTGTTTTTTCACTCCACAGAACAACTACAAGTAAAAATGATTTCCAAAGCTGAATAGGAAATTTCTCATACCCGGCGTCGGTCGTATGAAACACCCGCACACGTAGCGGTGCCCTTATTTTTGGGGAAATTTTCCAAAAATTTCGCTTAACTTGCTGGATCTTTGTCGTTTCCCAAGCGGACTTGGGGGTGGATTGGTGACAGCCCTTGTCGAATCGAAGCAAAGGAAACTTTGCTAATATGATTTAAATGGAGATGACAACGCCGAGATAGAGTGCTTCACTTTGGGTTCATTTTTTCGGGTGCCCGGGTGGGGGTAGGAAATTTATGATTAGTGCCACCAACTGCCTGAGAATTATTTTGATCGCCGCCGCACCAGCATGCAAGCGCGGTGATGCTATCTGGGGGTTAATATTTTTCTTTTCTTTTTGTCGTCCCGTAAAAAGGACGACAAGTTCTTGTCGTTGTGCCAGAAGAAAACCTCAAATGATACCATCGCCACCGCCGCCTACTCGGAACAATACATTGGGTATAAAATTTAAAAGAAAATTCGCTTTGTTCTTGCGGAGGAACTAGGTCCTGGACGATGTTTATCAACCCGCATTTATTTTATGATTACTGTTATGCGTTTTTAAGCTGTGTTTTGTCATGGGAATGATGCCAGGGAAAATAAAGAAAATCCTATCCCTTTCTGGTTGGTTTTTGGCAAAACAATTGCAGCCGGGAGTTGAATTAAATTTTGAAGTTCCTATCGCAGAGGATGTTTGCGTGCAATGAAACTGTTAATCATGGTCGATGGGAAGGGGTGTTTGCTTTTCAGCAGGAGCTTAAAATTTGCCAAAGGAATTCACCAGCGGAATTTGCGAGTTGCAAATGAGGGTGTAATGAAAGGGCGGTTTTATTATCAAAAAAAGGTCCACCCTACTCTCCTGTTAATAGGAACTTCTTCTACCATAGTCAGTACAGGCTACCATGACGGCGATTTCCATTGCCTTTTCTAAAAACTACGGTGGGCCACACCAATCATTTCTGTCGCTGGGAAAAATTTCAGCTCAGTCCCGTCGATGCGATCAAGTTTGTGTGTATCAAAATATATCAACTGTATTGTGTTTTTTTTAGAGGAAAAGTTTCGCATTGTAAACGGGTAGGTAATAATAATGTTTCCGGCTTTTCTTAACCGTTGGTCAGCGATTCATCCTGAAGGTTCTTTAGCTGTAATTTATATCTGAGTCAAAGGCTGTCGGACGTCAGAACAAGGCGAGGAAATTGTCACACATCAAAAAAGCAATAACGACGGACAGAAGCCTTTTCGAATAGAAATCTCTTTGTGCACGTGGTGAGTTGAAAGACCAACAAGTAAAAGTGTTATCATCGGCCTGGCCGACATAGCTCAATTTTAATATCAACTTGACGACGATAAAAATAAGTCCTCCCACAAAATTTCACTTGCCTAGGTCGATTTGTTTCGACGCTATCCTGTTTTCAAGAGACAGAGACACATGGGTCTAATATTGGTTTTGTATGGGAGGTAGCAGAACTACTTGACCGACATAGCCCATTTTCAATACCAACCTGACGACGATAAAAAGAGGTCCTTTCACCAAATTTCATTCACCTATGTCAATTCCTTTGGGCGCTATCGTGCTTTCAACCTACAGACAGACAGACAGGCAGACAGGCAGACAGACAGACAGACAGACAGACAGACAAACAGACGAACATGTCAAAATCGATTCAGAAAGTGATCCTGATTCAGAATATATATACTTTATAAGGTCTCCGGTGACTCCTTCTTGGCGTTACAAATGTAATGACAAAGTGAATATTCCTTCCTGTGGAGGGAAGGAAGGTTCTTAAGCCTTAGAAGCAGCGACCGAAATAAAATGCTGGTCTCAATTACCATAAATGTAGCTGTACTTAAGATATTTTTCCCCAATATACCCCACCCGAGCTTAGGTTAAGTTGGGTGGATGTCTCGGAGGACACACTTCTACAATACTTATAAAAAATCTACTGAAAAAAAAAAAAATACATTAGTGAGAGGAAAGTAACGTGGCCAGAAAATTCCCAACAGAGCATTACTACTGGGCGAACGGTGGCTGCGTAGGAGCTACTGACTTGTGGGCACGACCCTCACCCACGACCTCTGACTGCCGGGACCAAGTACCCTAAGAGACATCGTAGTCAATTGGACTCATCTGTCCGACATACTTTGTACTCTTGTACCATGAGCCCAAATATCATTTTTCGTATATAGGCACAAGGTTACTGGGCACTGCACTTCCTTTCAATTAACTAACGTTCCAGTTGGTTTACATCCCTCGTCAATCACGCACCCGTCAAATCAAATTTAACGCACTGACGAAGCTTATTCTATTCCACAGTCGGTTTTTAGATTTTTTTTTTTTCTTTCGTTCTTTCTTTCTTTCTTTCTTCATTTGCCGCAATACGCAATTCCGCATCGCTTCACCTGGCCCCCAATAACACAGAATACACTATCCTCCTGGCGCAGATTTAATGCGGCTCAACACACCGCCGCTGCAAAAGCCGGACCAAGAAAATAAAAAGGGCATGCGTGGTGGTGGTTATACTATACATATATACCAACTCAGGGTATGCTTTCTTATTGCACGCTCGTTGATAAATGCGTTCCGGCCTTGAGTTCGCAAAATAAAATCCTCTATGTGTGTCTTTCTCGGCATTGCCGACCCCCTTGGTAAATGCGCTCGAAATTATCACCAAGGGATTCCAAACATCAATTCAAATAGAACGAGTTCCGAAAGGGGGTGGTGATAGTTGATGGCTACTATGGAGTCCAGTTCACTCCCTTCCCGGCAGTGGTGGTTTGGGTGATGATGGTAATGATGATGAGTATTCGGGGAGATGAAGAAGTTTCTCAATCTCGCAGCCGAGTGTCGAAATGACCTTTGGGTATTTGTCACTCGCACATATGACAGGAGTCACACATGTGGGCTCTTCCCCTATATTGAACATCTCCTTACTGTCTGCGGGTGGGTTAGAACAAATCGTGAATTAACTCAATCAGAAGAATCGCCAATGAAGGAGAAGAATTTCGCCTTATCTGGCATTTGTCACAGAGGACACTACTACGGGGGGGGGGGGGGGGGGGGGGGGGGGGGTGATCTTCTGCCTCCCCTTAATTGATACATTGTTATTTTTTCTCCATTCATGCTGCGCATAAACCACGTTTCAATGAGTCAGGATATGCATACATTAACACGTGGACAATACGGCTGAGGAAACCTGCAAACTTGACAAATGTTTGTTAATTATTTATGCGTTTAATGAGCATGTCCTGTAACAGCCACATCCATCTCAGTATCGGTCTACAAATGGGAGACTCATTAGCATTTACGGTTTGCTGAAGCGTGTTCGGCCAAAACTAACACAACGACATGCGCTAATTGACAGGGCGAAGGAGACTTTTGACCGATTGCGGTCGTGGCGGGTTCTATGAGGATGATTACATTCGAACTACTTCCGAACACAATTTGGTTTACTCGGCAGATTCCAAGAATTTGCTAAGGTTAGCTGGTCCATTGGGCTGGGTGGCCAACTAGTTACATACGTAAGTTAATGGGTTTCCTAATGAGGGGCATGCCTGTGTGGTTATTATATTTATTAGTGGTTGCGCCACTGATGGGTGGGTAAACATGATCCATTTTTACAAAGGGGTAATGCAAGCAAGTTCAATGTGGACATTGCTCAGAAATAGGCACTGCGCCAATCATGGGTTTTGCATTACGGTGCGGTGTCAACGCAGCAAAGGCCACATCGGGGCTCAATCGTCTGTGGTTGACACAGTGATCTACATCAGTAGTAAAGTGTCTTTCATTACCCAACTTGACAATTTCAAAATTATGCCGATTACCGAACTGTCAATGTCAAACTAGCAGTAAAATCAACATTTTCATGAAGTACAAATAAATATATAATAAATTTTACAAATAATTGAAATTTACGACGGAAATTCCGAGTCGGCGGTCGCAACTTTAAGAGCGTTAACGCCAATTGTCGGCCTTAATTCTCGTCCCAGTAGACACGCGCATTTTTTGTTAAACGGCTGCGGTTTTCACTCCGGTGGCGTCTTCGGGGCATTTTTTTTTTGGTCGATGAAAATGACCGTCACGTTACGGTAAATGGTATTCCCTACAGAGACATCCCAAGCAACGATTTGACTTCGGTGAGGTGCTATCGAAGCTATTTCACCTCCCGCAATATCAACTCATAAGGCCGAGTGGAAACACATTTGGCGCACTTTAATGCAGGTATTTATTTGTTTAAGACTTTCTGAACAGCTTGGTAAGACCTTGCAGAAAACACAACTTCTTCGTCTGAGCAGTAGGTTATTACTTGGTAGGGCCTTACCGAAACTTTCTGGAAGCTTTATAGAGGCTCAAATATAAAGAAGAAAAATATTTATGTTTTTTACTACATTTTTCAATTTTCTTTTTGCAATTTTCATGGGAGTTTACATTTACGTACTCGTTATAGTTTACATTTTACTTACATGCATCGCACTGAGAATCGAACATGGGTCGTAGTAGTCCAATACACTACCCCCTAGGCTAATTCGTCATAATGCTGTAGCAGTGGTAAATCTGAACTACTTGATACATTTTAGAGTTTCGTTAAGACTTGCAATAAATTTGCAGCTTACTAGACCGAAGTTGTAAGCAAGACATTTAGTGTTACCTAATTTATTTATGAGCGAAAAGTACTATTTAAAATCACATTACTGACATATTTTTCACTGTGCTTAAAGTGTTTTATTTTTTGTCATTTTTCCCCGATTCATTAATTATGGTTTCTTTAGACAGCTTTGATTCATTTCATATGAAATTTATTTTTACCTCTATAAAGCCTCCATATGTAAGTACAGCAAGCGGTTGACTGCATGACAGTTCATTGCTTCTATAATGCCTTCGGTCAGAAGCTCTAAACTAGCTTCTAGGAAGCGCTTCGAACCACAAGCTTTATCGAAGCAATTCACTTTCCATACATCTCCAGACACATTTTCAGAAGTCTAATAGAGATCTTATCGAAACTTAATTTCATATCCCTCTATAAAGCCTGTGTATATGCATCGTAAAGGACTTACTGAAGTTATTATCGAGACAATTGCTTCGAAATGGATCAATTTTGGTTAACAAAGAATAGCTCTATCGAAGCTGTTGCCTACAGAAATTACAAATTTGAACCTTACCGAAGTCAAATTGTTACTTGGGATGTTGGAACGTTATTTCTTAGAGCATGAATTGGACATCAGTAATATGTGGTTCCAACAAGACGGTGCCACAAGCCACACAGCGGGTGCAACAGTCGAGTTATTGAAGTCTCAGCTCGTTGAACGTGTTATCTCGAGAAATGGACTTGTCTATTGGCCCCCGAGATCGTGGGATTTAACGCATCTAGACTTTCTTTTATGGAGCTTCACTTAACCATTTGTCTATGCCAATAAGCCGCCGACGTGAGAGGAGCTCAGAGTCAATATTGAACGAGAAATAGCGGCCGTATCGGTCGAAATGTGCGGCCGAGTCATCGAACGACCGTATCGACCTCTGCATACGTTCCCGTGGTGGACATATTATGAACGAAGTCGGAATACGACTCATAAATGTTTTGGTGGTAGTTCAAGCCAATAACTTTTTTATTTTTTTGAGATATCTCAAATTGTTTGCATTTTAATTAAAAAAATGTTGTCATGTCCTTAATGAGCTATATGCATGGGAAGTGGTTCAAGTTCTCTTTTAGGTACAAAAGGACTGAGAATATTTAGAGGCACACTACAAATCGGGCTCTGCGAAATAAGGCCCAAAAAAAAATGAAATAAGGCCCCAAAAAATTATACAGGAAACAACAACGATTTTAAAAAAAATTTGGGGTGTTATTTCCTTTTTTGGGGCCTTATTTCCTAATGAAAATTGGGGTATTATTTCATTATGAATAACATTTGGGGCCTTTATTTCATTTTCTCTTTTGGGGCCTTATTTCCTGCAGCCTACAAATCGAGCTGAAACCCTTAAAAAAGAAAAACCAAAATAAAACTAAACTGCTAAATCGCAATTACAGTTCCATGTTCATAATTTCATAACACCCAGCCCCACATTTGAACAAGTATTTAAGAATTTATCTCCGTACGCCTTGTGTACAACGGCTGGCGTACAACTTCCCTCTCAATCGGTACCTGGGTGTAAAATCACACTCACTTTAGATAAATCTCATTTCGGATACCACTCGTATGTAGCATGTCTTTTCATTTCCCTTTCCGGTCCTTTGAATCCCTTGCGTATTGATATTGGAAATATTCCAACTCATTCACATCAGAAATTCAATCCTAAACTAAAGTTCACCTCAGTGCGTACCGTAGTAGACCTTGTTTCAATTATTTAATGACAGCTGCTGGGATGGGATAAATATTAAATGAGCACGCACAGACACACTAGCATCCTTCCACAACTGGATACGGTCTCTTATTCGAAAATATTTAAATGAACAACGTACACAGGACTATATTGGCCGAATGGGATTGGGCTGGATTGGGATTGGGATGTCCTTTCTGTTGCAGAGTTACATGGTTTTTCTTTGCCGCCTCAATTCGGATAACTGTATAGATAGAGTGTGTATGGATACGAGTATATGACGTGTGTAATCCTTAGTTATGCCTAAACAATATACCGATGATGATGAAATTTTCACCGGCAAAGAAGTCCTTTTTGCGAAAACGATTCACCCGGTATTCAGGTCATGTACATGAACTCAATTAAGAAGTCCGTAACTTACAACCGGATTACAATCAACGAAATGCTCGCTCATCTGCTCGCCCATACGTGGCCACAGTAGATATTTACTATTCGATAGGTAAAATATGTGTAGTCACATGCTGGCGGTGTGTGGGGGGGGTGGATGGCTTCTAGGGACACATTCTTGCTCATTATTATTTACATGTGGTCACATATCGGGTGCTCTTCGCTCTCGGTTTGGGTGCGCTATTAGAGTGCAGAGAACCTTTGGATTGAATAATTAATTGGTAAGGACTTTTGCACATTTATTTACAAGGATACAAATCTGTTGTGTATGTAATATATAAATTCGTGTTAAGTGTTCTGATGTAAAGGACGCACCAAAGCATAACCCAGAGGTGTTGTTGGGTAAAATTATTAGAAACTCGGTAGGAAAATTTCAATGGTATTTTTTTAACTAACAGTACGCATACAGTATGTCAGGGAAGCAGAGGTTTTACCAGGGCTTTGACTTTAAGTTTGTAAAATGGGTATCCCATATCGCTTAAGTGCAGAACTTTACAATTTAAAAGCTATCCATTTGGAGGAGTTTTTTTTTTTAATTTTGTGTTACAGATAAGGATTTAATGGGTACTCCCGACTATCGAGTTAAGCCTAGTATGCTGCTCGCGCTTAAATTAAGCTCTCATACAGAAATGTCTGCAAAGATAAAATTAGGCAAAGTGGTACGAAAAATCTCTACAGAATTTAAGTAGGCGTATTAATGCAAAATGCATTTTTCCACAGCAAAATTTTTGACAGGTCAGGGAAAATATCGGTATTTCAAACGAAAGCAAAAAACAGTATGGAGAATGGTAAGTTCAACAGAAAAAAATTCGTTGTTGTTAATTAAATTTCTTTTAGAAATGGAATATTTTAACGAGGAGTACCTGGAAGAGGTTTTTGAGGAAATACAAATAAAAAACGAAAAAAAAAAAACCAACACTGTGTTTTTTTTTTGACCGAACATACACTGTCAAAATTAAGCGAACATTAAGCGAAGCGGTGGAGAGAAACATTGGAGAGGCGCTTAATTTTAGCTTTCCTGGAACAGCATACTAGGCATTAAGTCACAAAACATGTCGATCCTCAAACTGGTTGTTCACTAGAGCAGAGTGAGTGACAATTTTTTCTGTTATAAAGCCAGCCCTTCGGCTGCAAAATTTACTCATCGAGCAATCGACTTTCTTGCCGCCTCCAGAGAGTGAATTCATAAGGACAACTGACCATTTGTGTTCACTTCAATTCACAGTTGGTGGAACAAGACCCTTTTCATGTGGCAAAGTGGCCTCCGCAACTGGCGAATCTCTTGAAGGCTATCCAGCATTCAAATAAGCTATGGCGCTTTTTGCCAAACATACTGTAAAAAAAATACACTTCACCGCTAATACGCATTACGCGATATACAAAATGCGTATCTGTATTCAGCAAAGCCCAACTCAAATTTGACAGATGCTATAAAAACGCGTAAATTATACCCCACCGCCGTCAAAACTTCCCTGGAAGTGCGCAAAATATTGATTGAGCAAAGGTTTCTAGTAATACAGTCTCTTGCCTGTACACCTACTGACATTATACCATGGGGCTATAGCGCGTCCTTATTTTTGCCGTATCATTACGTATGCATGGATCGAACACACTCCACTTGCTTGCCCTAATCAATGGCCGCCAAGTGCTGAAAAATTTAAATTAACTTTGAAACGGGAATAAATCACACTTTATGACGTGTGACAAGTTGTTTTGCATATTTGTAACCTCAAAGTGCAACTTTCATGGGGACGACAGCTAATCCTTTCCCATTTACATATTCTGCGTGCACACACATACAGTGCGTCTGTATAGGTCCCCTCAAAAGGTACACAACCAGCAATCTAGAAAAAAAAAATGGAAATAAGCTGTTGCAATCAGTTTTGTAAAATCTTTTAAATTAGCTTATCTCACGGTGACATGTTTTATCCGCCGAGTGTGTTTGCTATGTGACAGGAGCAATCAACCTCACTACTCAAGAGCAAACAAAGAATCACAACAAGGGGCGGGCATAATTCATACCACCACCAGCCCACGGGGAATTGTATCCCTTCAGGATGGGGGGCGAAGTAAATGTTTCTATCCGCCGCGTTTGTTTGACTAAAAGATGCGTACTTCCCCATTGTGGCCTGTACATGGGCACATTTCGCCTTTTGGCAGGCATTTTGACGCTTCGTACATCGATTGTTGTTCGAGGTGGTGGCTATTAAATTACAAAACCTTTCGACAACGAATTGTCTTGTTGTTCTTCGTGCATATAGTCGGTAACAATCCAAAAAAATGGTACGGTTAAGAACAATGGCTGAGGATGTTATTTTTTTTTTCCCCGCTTACACATATTTACAAATGAGAAATAAGTGGGAGAATCCTTTTTGAAGGAAAGAGTGTTGCAGTTCTTTTTTGCGTGTAAAATTTAGGCTTTCTGTGAAAAGGGAAAAAATGGTGCTAAACTCTTTTGCCGATTGGGTTATCTGTGCCAAGGATACTTAGATGTATATAACGTTTGACAGTTGGTGGAGTGTAGCAGAAGCCTTTTAAATTTCGTTGAAAGGATTCGCCATGTGAATTGGCAGAATGAATTCTATGTTGCGAAAGTGGGTAAATAGAACTTGGCGCTATTTGCCAGGGGATGCGGACTGAATGCGTTGAAGCTCATAATTGTGCATGTCATGGAGATATTCGACGAAATGCTGTATTCAAAATGGAAAACGTGTTCTGTGTGGGTATACGACAAACAAAAAATATGGAAAATGTGTTGTGGATTTTTGGGTCAACACATGGATGCCATTTGCGAACGCTTTTGAATGCGCATCCAGGGTTTACAATATTTTGGCTTGAAATATTTAAGCTGGAGTAGCTATGGATGGATCCATACAGCCATGCAGAAAAGTGGCAACGAAGTAATGTCTGCTTTTTATATGCACTGCAGTGGTGCCAGACTTTAGAAGCAGGTTATCCCACGGTCATAGCCAAAAAATCCCTTTTATCCCTCGCCAAAATATAAAAAATCCCACATTTATCCCACGAAGTAATTAATTAAAAAAAAACATGTATTTCATTAGCAATGCAAGCTAAAAATAAATAAATACATATTAAAACACGTTTGTATATAATACAAAAATAGAAATGTAGGTACATCTCTTAAATTTTTACAACGTTACAAAAAGGAACATACAATTTCATTGCAAATATGTCAGTTTATGAAACAGTTTAGGGGACTAAAAAATAGAAAATTAACGCATTCCGATATTTTGAATGACTTTTTTCTAAACATGAAAATATTTAAATTGATCGTAGCTTGACTAATTTTTGTATTCTTAATGAAATTAGCAATTGGGGACCAAAATTTACCAAAAAGCATAAAAAAGCTCAGAAAAATATTGCGAGCTAAGTTATCGAACCATCAGCAAGCACTGTCAGAACCAAGGATGTTCTGCTTAAGGGGCTGTTTTCGTACTAAGCATATGCAATATCTTCAGTCTTTAATCATCAAAAACTGACAAGGGGCGTGGCACCTCCCTATATCAATATATTTAAAAAACTAGAGATATTATAGACACATTTTGTTACAGCTTGAGCAACAAAAGTTGAAAAATTGGGAAGTTGGAAGGTTTCAACACAGTGTGGGCGAGATTGGCAAATGAGGCGTGGCACATCCCATACAAAAAAAAAAAAAAAACACCATTCTTCGAAACTAATGTAACCAAAAGTTGCAACATTGATGTGAATTGTCCGAGCACAGCAGTTTGAGAAATGTCGGCGGGACTCAATAAAAAGTAAGTGACTGCCTTCGTGAAACAGTGACAGGCAAGAACATGATAATTATTTGAAATTAAGTTATGGCACTCTATAAACATCAAGATATGTTTATTTTTTCTTTTTATTTTAATTCTTAAAGCCTTCCTTCAGAAAAGTTATTCTCGATTCTAGACAAATATTATTTTTTTATTTCAGAAATGTTATGCTATGTTTGAGTCTACAATGACAGATATGAAATTTATCTCTCAAAACAAGATGATTTTTGCCTTTTTTTAAACTGATAAATTTGTCACTCAGAAATGATTAAGAATGTGAAACCTAAATTGAAGTTTACATGGGTCTGAAAAAAGGTTGCTGGATCCTTAAATCAAGATGGCTCTGGGCTGAATTTGAGATCATAAATTCCATTCTAATGTGGTTAAAACCCAGCTAAAATTCAGTCTAAATAGTGTTAAAGACGTCAGCTATAACCTGTTGGTAAGTGACTTGTGATTATTACCGATATCACGCTTTCTAGCGTAAAATAGGTCAAATACTTCCACAATACTGTTCGATTTCTGAAACTCGAATGCGTAACAGAGGGAACGTTCCCGAATCTTCGTTGATGGTTTCTAAAAAAAAATCAAGAGTCTGTAGAGCTGGTTTTGAAAATATTCATAAATTAACAGATCCTGGTTATACCAACAGTTTGACAGGTTGCTAGGAGTTTACGGGGATCGAGTCCGAGACTTCGCCCAAATCAAAATGTACGACCAACTATTACCGCGCATAATAACAAGACCACTAAAAAAAATCAGTCGGTATTTATTTGTTAACAGGTGCAGGCTCTCAACAAAGTACTTTCAATTGCTTTTGAACTGACCAAAATTCTTCTTACCATCACTATCCACCATTTTTTGTTGGAATAGATTATCCTTTCCAATCCATCAAGACTAAGGAAATAATTTCCAACGTCCACATTGAAAACATCCACCAATAAGATGCGGTGAAATTGCAGCTGGTTATCGCTGTCTTCGGATCTGTTTTGGCAGCTAAATTGCAGCGAGCACAAATTCAATTTTCAATTCATCACCAGCGCGGACAATTTCCGTCAGCAATTTACGGGTTTCACAAATAGAAACGAAATTCAATTCCTTTAGTGCATGACGTACCTATAAGGATACTGAATGAGCGCTGCTTTTGCAAAAGGTGCGGTATTCAATATTTCTATTCCTTTTTGTGTCCCTGCAATATGCAGTGGTATTTTCAATTATAGGGAAATCGAAAGATAATATTTTTTTACGTCCTCGGGGCATGGATATTACATTTAGCGAAGAAGGTATGTCTCAGTTTGTAGTCAGGATCAGGAGGTTGCCATTTTTCTCCTAACTGAAGTTAGTGGTATTTTAAACAAAAAATGGTCTAATTCGGTCCCATTGGTAATGGCATAAGTTGTAAGCTGAATTGATGACTAAACATAAAACATTGCATACTTTTAGGTGGTTCAACAAATGAAACTAATTTTATTTTAAACAGTTTTCAGCTGTAATAACCCCTATCAGTCAGTGGTCTATATTTTCCAGTTCCCTGCTGCAGTTTTGCTCATTTCAAAATTAATTTGATTCCTCTCATGCGAAGAAACATTTTCTTGAATTGTAAATAACAGGTCAAAGCCCGGTATCTCCTGCCGCCATTTCGAATCAGAGAAGAATTTTCCAAAGTCAAAATTTCTCAGAACCAATGACAAAACTGAAAAAAGACAATAACAACCATCGAAAAACGGTTTTGTTCTTGTAAAAGGATGAACAAACTGTTCCGACTTAACAGTATCGAACAAGGAACAGCGCAATACCGCACACCCTCGCCATATATATTCGCCCCCATTGTTCATCCAATTTATGTGTTTATCCTTACAAAAAAAAAAAAGACTTTGACAAATAAAAGGATGGATGATAGAAATCTATCCAAAAGCAAGTATGTGTAACAACCCTTCGCTTGGTACTACAAAAGAACAAAAGCACGAACATGCGTTCCACATAAAAGGATTTAACCGAACATTTCGCAAAAATTTGAGTTTGTTTCCCGCATTTTCCGTAATAAAATGTCACATGGCAGAGCAGGACGAAAACGAAGACGACGGCGAAGATGGAACAAATAGAAAAGTGAAAATAAAATGATCTCTCGTCCAACTATAACGGTACAATTTACGCGAATCCTTTTAGACGTAGAGGACATTCCACTGAACCGAAGTATACGAAGCATATTATTTTGTTTGTTTACTACTTTGTCTCCGCTTCATAAAAGATAAAAGAATTCCTTTGCACAAGAACACACACACTGACACACATGAGTCCTTCGGAAGAGCCCTTAAAAGTATTATGTGTTCGATTTTTTTGTTGTTGTAGTGGGTGACGAACGACAATTTAGCGAAACTTTGTGTTTGAAGTTCCATTGAAAACTGAGCTTGAAAGAACGCCAACACCTTTTACCACTTCCTTTATAGCAATTACATTGTGTTACACCAGACATGCTTCAGAGTTTTACCGTGACAGTATTACAGGTGGAAGATCTGTGTGTCCTTCCTTTTTGTTTGTAATCAAAAATATTGCACTTCACTACCGTTTACCTTGGGGTTGTGCTAAAATGATGTCTTTTCTTTTGGCAATAGGTTTAGGACATCAACGGTTAGTAACAGTCAACACACTTACAATAGCGGTATAGTGTGCAGTACACTTTTTTGTATTTGAGGCGATTTGGACCTTCATTGAAACGTCGGTTTTGACATTCGTCTGATAATGAACTTTTAGCAGTATGTTTCAAAGGATTAATGGTTGAGAAATAGAGGAGTAAACTCCCAATACTGTTCGATTTTAGTAACTCGAATGCGTAACAAAGGGAACCTCCCGAATCTTCTTTGATGGTTTCTCAATAAATCAAGTCTAGTACTCGTTTTGAAAATCTTCATAAATTGACAGATCCTGGAAAACACCAAAATCATAGAGAATGCACAGTAGGCAAAACCTTAAGATGTAATATGTTCCTTCTGGAGAACGAACCTGCGACCCCTCACTTTGTAGTACAACACACTAGCCACTAATCCTTGTATTTGGTATTTTTCCAGGGATCGAACTCCGGAGACCTCGCTCAGTAGCTAAGCGCACTAACCACTGAGCCCAAACTCCATAATTAAACTATGTGCAGCTTAAAACCGCTGGATAATTAACCGCATTTTTGTATCGAGAAAATTGCTTAGAAAAAATAAAAGTAACTTTGCAAAAATAAAAATGTAGTACCCCCGTCCCTGGTTGAGGCAAGGACAGATCCTGGAATTTATCTCAACTCAAAAACTCGAATAGGTGCACTCCCGTACTGATGAGTCCAACGTATGCCGATTATCCGCAAAAATACAAAAGCATCCTCGCCATTTCCTTATCATAACGAATACCTCATCCATGAGTCCCCAATGATAAAAGGACCCGACCCATGCTTCTCCATCGTAAGCATTCAATTTGTTGAAGATAAGCACAGCAACAACATACCAAGTTATCATAAAGCAAAATAACTTCACAAAACCTTGATGTAAGTGTCCTCTTTGCTGTTTGCCTGGACCCTTGACGTTACACACATGTAGATGTACACCCACACACATTAATGTACACATCTACCAATTGGAATGCAATGATTCGCAATTCGATGAGCAAGAGATTCTACCATGAAATTCCGATTGCAATATACCGTGAACTGGTCGTATGCGACATCCTTTGGAATTTTTTTTTGTTTTGTTTCACTTTGTGTGGGAGAACATCAATTCATTCCAACAGAGTTTCCCTTAGTTGGCAACATCAGACAAAGAAAATAAAGAATTGATTCATCATGAATTTTTATGAATTGTCTCTTGTGTCTTTATAAAAGGGATACGCATACCAATGCCAATGGAATATCGCAATTACAGGACACAGTAAATACGAGTATGTACTGGCAGCAATAAAATATGAAAGAATGCCGCCCATCCCTGTCCATGATAATATGCAAAGTTCTGCAACTGTTATCATCTGAAAAGAATCGCACAGTCGAAAAGTTTATTCTCAGCTATTATAGTGCTAAAGAGTTGTGCTTGTGCAGTGTCCTTTCGCTTCACAAAAATATATCCGGGACATAAAATTCACATAAAATTTCTCACAGCGTATAATTTTATCGGCAATAAACTGTAATATACCAGATCCTGTAATGGAGATAACCATTGATTATTACAGTACTGCGTTGCCTGGTATAGTTGTACCCAGTGGCCCTTTGCTCTGTGAGCTTCTATGGGAGGGGTACATATCTGCTTGTAACTTGTTCAGGTTCAGTTCCACTTCCATTATCACTGGCATTGTGGGAGGGGGAGAGAGAGGTTCGTTGACTGGTGGTTAACCCAATAATATCCTGATAAAATAAAACAACACAGGATACTCGTTCATGTTCAGGCAAAAAAGGATATTATTGTCGTTTATAAAGCTTTTGTCTACTCCGGGCGGTGGGTTGTTATTTTTTTAATTCCTTAATTTAATTGGTTGCACATTTTCCGTAAGAACATGATGTGCGAATTTTGTTTTTGCCACGTGCATCACTCAAAGTGGATGGTAATAAAGAGCTGCGCTCTTATAATGGATTGCCATTCGGCTTTTAATTGGAAAAAAATATTTATTGTTCTATTTGTGTGGAGTCTCCCACGTCAATCATTTAATTGTGGTATATATTGTGGCCGCCAGGAAATTGCATTAACGTATTCAACGGCTCAGGGTGGTATTTACGGCGTTTGCAAAGAATTAAGGTGTCGCGTGAGGCGTGACATTGGGTGGAGTTCTTCGCGTAGTTATTAAGTAAAATTTATATTTTCTTCTAATACAGAGAAAATAAATATTTTGTAATCTGTTCCAGGAAAAACTGGTTTGCGTTCTGATGATTTGAGTGAATTCGTATAATTCGAGAAGGACATTTGCAAAGAGCCATAGCCACTAAGCAATAACAATCTTTAATTCTAGTACAGCTTTCTACAAAGCAAATCTCATTTTTATAAAAAAAAACTGAAACTTTATTGATTCTATTAAT
The DNA here is from genome assembly GCA_951230905.1 of Cheilosia variabilis. NCBI lineage: Eukaryota > Metazoa > Arthropoda > Insecta > Diptera > Syrphidae > Cheilosia > Cheilosia variabilis. Next base: position 13,960,111 of record OX579676.1, read on the forward strand.
GAACTAGCTGACCCGGCAAACTTCGTACCGCGTAAAATTGATTAAATTATTAACATCCCTTTTGATAGGGATATTGAACGAATGAAACTCCCTTGGAATTAAACTAAGTTCAATGCATAGAAACGACTTCATAGATTTCCGGGTCGGCTTCTTGATCGTTTTCTTCCGCGCTAATGAATGAATAGAGTTGGAACGGTCAGATTTTCTCAATCAACCAAATCAACCAAAGCGGAATCAAATAGAATCAATCAATTCTGCCATTCGACCGAGTACATCCATAAACGCGATTGTCCAAAAACATTGTGCTGAACATTGAACATTGTACATGAAGCCCATGATCGCTTTAAGCTTTTCTTTAAACAATCGTGCGGTGATGTCATGTTGGTCGCTCGAAGAAGCCCGGGAAGTAAGTATGACCGTTCGGATAATTGTTTTTCACTTCACTTTCGATATACCTAGGTGCTATAGAACAATAAATATCAGAAGTTGAGACTTGTGAACACGGTGTTTCAGTGGTTAGTATCCTGGACTACTTGAGCCACATGCCACATCACATATCCTTAAATGCTTGCGATTTGCGCCCACCACAACAGCACCACCTATCAGGTCCAAAACTATCGTATCTTTAAAGCCGCAACCAACCTGTACATCCAAAAAATTTCCTTGAAATCAGTTTAGTGGCTTCAGAGATGGACAACAGCGCCACATATCGGGTCCACACATCCATAAAATTTCATTGAAATCGGTTGAGGGCTTTCTGAGATCGACAGCACATGTATGTTCACTAAAATGCATATAGCTCGTATAACCAATACGCATACAAAGACCGTATATACATACAAACCTTGGTATTGACGTCACCTTTCATTTCATTTCGAAATGTGCCTACAGCGCCACCTGTTGAGACAAACAAAATAAAAAAAATCTTTCAAATCCGTCGAGCCGTCTAACAAAATGTCTGGAAATTCATGTGTTTTTTACGCACGCACAGCACACACATACATTTTCCGATTTCAACCAAACTTCACAAAAACCATATATAGACCAATACCAAAGATGTGTAAAAGTTTTATTAAAATCGCTAAATGCGTTAAGGCGTGAATCGGCGACAAACGAACACAATTTTAAGCCTCAATTTTTATATATATTATTATATTACATTAAATTATTGTCTTCGTTTCTTCTGGTGTCCCTCGTGTTAGCCACTTTGGTCCTGTACTGTTCCTGTTGTTAATCAAACATTTGTTTTGTTTACGTACTCAAAGATGTTACTATTTTCGGATGACTGATTGATTCTTATAGCATTGTTGTGTTGAAATGATAACTATATTCACGAGATGCCAAATCCCTAACTCTGCCAATTTATTACATTACATACTGATGAAGTTTTAGAAAGTGTGAATTACTTCAATGATTTGAGTGTCGTCTTCGACAGGAACTGTCAAAACGATTTATAGGTCAGACAACGATAAGTGGACCGAGATAACTGCCTTGAGGAATCCCTGCCTAAGTTGGATCCGAAACTAAATAACTAAAGTCAGAAATATGTTAAATAAAATCATAAAGAATGAAAAATAGTTTGGAAATCAAAATATTAGCTTTAAGCTTGACATAAATAGGAGTTGTATGATGCTATTAAAATCGGTATGAACGTTTCGCCAGACATTCTCTATTAAGCAAAATACAGACAGAACTCACCGCCTATAGACTGAAGATTGAACAAAAATCTAACAAAAAAAGAATTAAAATAAATTCGATCATTTAAATGTTTTAAACTTAAAAGAAAAACTTTCCAAACATTCCGCATGCTGAACAGTCCTCCAAACTCATGGAAACGTTTGAACTATACCAACAAACAAAAATGCACCAACATGGAAAAAACTTTACCCAATGAATTTAAAATACGAAAATATCTCGAGATAAGCCGCCCAAATCTACCGTTCCGATTCGAAGTCAAACTACCAAAGTTATTCCAAATGCGAAACAAAAATTAAACAGAAAAAAAGAAAATTATTTCATGGAATCTCTGTCTCTCCCTCAACAACGCAAAGTACGCTAAATTAAACTTCCACCTCAACTCTCTGTACTCATGGTAGGCTAAAGCCAGCCGTCCCAGCACTGCCACCCTCGTAAAACGGTATAAAGACATTTTTCACATTTTGACCTTTAAAATGTGGAATTTCCTCTGCAAAGTCTAAGCAAAAAAAAAAGGACGATTTTCCAACCCACCTCATCCTAATTTTCAGCCTCCCAACGATTGACACACAGAGCCGACCCAAGCAAGTGTCAGCTGTATAGGCTTCCACACAAAAAGCGAGCGAGCAACAACGAATACTTAAAGGACGAGCAAAATGTTTGGAATTCGTTCTCTCTTGGCAAACATTTGACGGCAGGAATTTTCACAAAGCCCATGTGAATGTGGCGTTTTTTCCGCCCATTTTCACTTAGTCCTTTCTACTGTATTCTCTTTCATTTTTTATGAACAAAGGATGCCCTTTGTGATCTTGCCAAAAATACAAGACAAGCGGAGAAAAATAAAAGAATATCCTTGCCCAAGGATATCCCACTTATCGTTCACCTAAATATCTGTCCTTAAGTAGGGTGTATATCCTCTGCCCTACCGGCGACTAATCAGTTAATGACATCCGACGCTCACCAATTAAGCGAGCTCCTGTCGACGTCAGCTGCGCAAATGAAAACACAACTTGTGCAACGCAACATAAATTGAAAGCAAATAACTTTGGGCCGAACTGATTGCAGGACACGCAACTCAGATGAAAATTGATATAAATCACAAAGTTTGCACCACCTTATAAAAGCAATCCCTTCCACAATCCACAGGAATGTCTCCATACTTCCAACATGGCCATGCTAAATGGTAAGGACAATTCATCATCGTACAGCACACAGTAGTGTAAAACTTTCGCTTGCATCAATTACTTGGAGAAACTTTTCAAAACTTTCACAATAACTTTGCGAAGATTTTCCTACTATGGCGGTATATATACACATAGAAAGCATCTTCACGAAAATTAGTCCAACAAGAGGGTGAAATTCATCAGGATTTTGAAGGATGAAATTCATATTTCTCTACGCGATGCCGACAACGAAGGAAAAAGCAATTAAAATCTCCTTTTCTCCTTCTTGTGTCTCTCATTGTCTCCGTCGAGTAGTCTGTAGATTTTCGGACCGAGTTACCTGCAATCATACACCAAGGCTTGGAATAACAAGAGCACCGGGAGGGGTGAAAATATTAAAATGTTTCATGCGTCAATTTTTAATGAAGATTCCTTCAGCTGGAGTGTGCTTCTTGTTCTAACTTTTGTCATCATCTTTGGTACCTACTGGAGAAAACGTTTCCGGTCCGGCAGCTATACATGTGTATGGGGCTTGGTGCACCTGTGTGTGTGTGTTTGGGGACATTTTTGTGCTTACACAGTGAATAATATTGAGGTAACCGTCTGGAATCAATTTGAAATTTTAATTAAAAACTTTCCTGATATTCTTGCGTCCATTTTTGGAGGAGTTGTTGGAATTTTTTTTTTTTTTTTTCGGTTTTTGGTCTTGTCAGCGAAAGGACAACGAAATAACAATCAGTTGGTTTTGGATAAGCGCGCTAGAGGGGAATTTAAATTTCTTCCTACCGGACCGACATCGAACGATATATTTTCTTTCCTTGTGTTGGACGTTTTTTGTTATTTTTTTTTTTTTTTTTTTCAATTTTGTGGTTCATTTTAAGGAGTTTCGCTTCTTTTTCTTTTAAAAGCACACGTAAGAAAATACTTTGTGTTGTGTAGTTTGCTTGAGGATGACCATCAGATCGACTTACCTGCAATTAGAAGAGGGGGAGAAAAGAAAAATGTTATTCGCTGTACTAAGAATATAATTAGGATGAATATGGAATTTTTGTTTTGTTAATGAGTGCAAAAGGTAGGAAATCCGCTGATGAAAAAATGTCCTATAAAAGTACGATTATAGAGGACTTACGGTAATACGCGTGGTCTTTTCTAATGAAACTATAAATTATTTAACTACGAGTGGTTGAGGGATCTGCAGTTTTTTTCTTTTGAATAAAGGACCTTTCACAATTTAGGATTTAGGAATATATGAAAAAATATGCTAACACTGGGCTCCAACGTTAATAGCTTGTTAAATAAATCAACAAATAAGCTTGAATCTTTGAGAAGAAGGTCGGCAAATCACTGAATAACAGATACCTTACGTGGGAGTCTCAAAAATATTTCGAGTTGAGGTTAGTGCGGATTTTTTAAAACCTTTTTGGACCAACGACAGTTCTTAAGTTACTGAAGAGGGCTGGTTGCAGGGAAATATTCTACTTGATGTCCTAAGGTCAAGACAATGGAAAAGCGTTCTAGGTTGCCGCGAGGGTGACTTCCTCATTATGTCAAACCTAGTTATGAGAAAAGGAAGCAAGCAAAAGGTTTAAGAAATTAATATCAACAGACTTTTAGGCTAAAGGGTTTGAGCTAACTTTTTAAGAGCCGGGGGGTAGGTACTGTACCTTCAAGCAAGTTCTTATTTTCTAGAAAGCATGGGATGTATGAAGCATATTGGTGAGCTCAGTCTATTAATTGGGTGCAGCTTAATTCGTAGTTAAAAGTATTAACAAGCATAGAAGCAAACAGCTCTCAAAGACCACGTTTCCGCTGGGTATTTACTGACGATACTGATGACATGAACAAAGATGTAGCCAAGGCTGATGAAGAGGGTACCAGCCACCCTAGAGAAAAAATTCCAAAAATACCATTAGATGAAGAAAGACTCACATGAAAAGTGTGAAGGCAAGTGCAGCTGGTCTTGCCTATTAAAATCGAAGAAGGAGCGAACACAATTCTATTCAAAGAGGATGACCTAAGTAGTCCTTCAGATGAAAGAAGATTAAAGATTCGCACGATCGAAACAACTTTCGGAGGTTTTACATAGCAAGTCAAGTTCAAGGTATTTCGAAACAGCAACTGTAACTATCTCGTTGTCGATACCGAAACACAGGGAATAGAGTTTAGAATAAGAGTTTAGAATAAGTTTATCCAATATGGAAGAGGTTGGCTGCTGACGTGCCAACTTAAAAAATTGGTTTATTTCGCTTTGGAAAACGAAACAATGCCAAATTTAGGGAATTCGGCCTTATTTCGTTTGGATTTATTCCACTTCACCGAGGTTGGCTTAAAAAAGCTTATAAGTCCATCGGCTTCCGGCAAAGCTCTTCAGCTGCAGAAAAGCCAGTGGGCAATTTCACTTAAATCCTTCCTACTGAAGAGACGATCCTACTATCGATCTTACGCCTGTTAAATGCAGCACAAGATCTGATTTCACGTACTTTTTGAACGCATCAAATCGATCTGCAGGACCATAATTGGCAAGTAACTAAACTTTAGCACTGGACGTAAGTCCCTGTAAAAAACCAACGAATTTAAAGTGACTCATCACCTTTTTAATCGACTTCAAAGGCGCCTGTGAGAGCAGTCAAGAGCTCTTTATGGCTTTGAGAGAATATAAAATCTGATTTCGCAGGCTGGAAAGCACACGGTGCAATGTGCAGCCCTAAGCGGTTCATGCGAAAAGCTAAAACAAGTCGACTCTTGACTGTATTGACCCGGTTCCGAATCGACAACAGTACAAGATCCTATAGTCTCTCTGTTCAAGGGTATAAAAGAAGGATCGAACCATATCTTAAAGGACTAAGAGCAGATGTGAGAGTGACGCAACGGGCTCAGGATAGGCAGCTGCAAGAGCCCTTAATGCTAGGTAAGGCTGTGACTTCTCTATGACACTTTGATTTCAAATACTCTTGTACGTAAAACAAATAAGCGCAGAAAGGGACGTGGCAACTCCGATACAAGAAAGTAGGTATTTAAAAAAAAGAAAATAAATAGTTGGCGCAACAGGACCGTAGGGACCCTAGACATTCTCTTCTCTTCTTCTTCACAACCATTTCATTTTTAGGACGAATGAAAGGGATCTGCAATTTTATGCCGAGTCCAAACGTCCAATTGAGAAACTCTTGCATGACAATTATACTCTCGGATGTAAGTCAGACGTTCGCGAGAGGTGATGCAGTGGAAAAAAAACCATGGGTTGGAATTTTTTTTTTTTTGGGATTCGAACATGGGACCCTTAGTAGTCCAACGCACTAACCACTAAGCCACTACGCCGACATTTATTTATATAAATACTGGAGTTCAAATGCAGCATTTGCCGGGTCCGCTAATGTACAACACAAATTTAGATAGGTGGTGGAACAGATCTAAACAGGGCACTAGGCCTTAGGTTCCAGCATTGGGGTAGGGTTATTGGAGTAGGGCACACTCCTGAAAAACTTATAAAAAAATTTATTATTATTTTTGTGCATCGAAGACCAAATGTCACATGTAACTTTTTATGTTATCACATTAATCTTAAATTATTGTACAAATTTGGTCAAATCAAGTGTGGCAATATCGAAACAGGATCTTTAGAGGCCACTTCGCGAGATCCGCAATAGAATCCACTCGCAGGCAGAATAAAAATCAGCCCTTGACAAAAAAGCCCCGATCGGTCGGACTCAAGCCCACAAGACATTTTAGAACAATCACTGCATGACATGCCAACGTGTAGAATTGTTAGCATCCCCCCACTGTTTGGATAACATCATGAACGTGCAACACTTGTAATCAAGCTGCACAACATCCGGCCATTCAACTTTACCCGAAACCGGACTACATCTGAAATTGCGTCTTCAACGTTTGCCTGCAACTCGCTTCTGTTGCCGCATTTGCATTCACCTGTGTTCATTATTCTTTTGTGTGTGCACTCGTTAGAATTGCGCTCAAAAATCAAGAACGAAAAACCCTAACAACGTCTATATGTTTACCGTCTTCATCCCATTCATTCTGTTCGAGTCATCAAAATTGTTCGAAATGGTGCGGCACTTTCCTACCACTCCCATAACAAAAACGTACCATACACTATTTCACACAGTCTCCGACCCGGCAAGAGTATCACTAGCCCATCATGAATAAATGAGAGGGCTAAAAACACAAGTTCCATCGACGCCTCGCAAGAATAGCAAACGTTACTCCACTTCAACATGTTGCCACCACCGACCGTCCCGCACCTGACTTTCATGTTGATGCCTCCACTCCACTTAACTTGAGAGCGAGTGTAAGGAAATGTACAGTAACACGCCCGGACTTTATGCACAGATACAGACAGACAATGGCATGGTGAATACAGGTACACCGAGGGCGTGTGTGCGATGTAATTTATAACTTTTTCCCAAAGTATTACTGCTGCAAAATACTATAATGTGCCGTTATTCTAGCAGCAGAACCAGTGTATCTACCAATATGCAGGTACCCGTACACCATCCCCAGTTGCGAGGGTGGTTTACGGGCCCAGGTAAAAGGTACAGCCTGCACTTGGGCCACCTTTACCATGGTTTTTTTTTTTTTTGCTTTTTGTTTTCCATGTCGTTGACGATGTCAAAACATGAAGATATGAAATGCTAAATAATGTAACAGGAGGCGGATGAGCGTAATGGGGTTGCTGGTACACACGCACCAAATCGACCCGGGTGGGTGGCTAATAAATTTTCTCTAAAATTTGAAAAGTTTCGAGCAGAATGAGTACTGCTCACAGTACTGCTCAGAGCAGAACTTTGTTTCGACAACACCGACACCGACGGACAGGGACAAACTTAAGTAAATATCAGCAGACGTTGAATTAAATTTTGTTTCCCCCCCTCCTCCCCTGCACCCTCATCCTTCCGACAGGGTTTTCATGTTTAAATGAACACAATGACACATAATAAGAAGGTGTGTGCGGTTGTGTTCAAATGTGGTTGCATAAATTAAGGTCAATACATAGAGTTGCCAGCACAGGAGCACCCGGAATTCGATCAGCAAGGCGCTGTTAGTCCTGTCCATACACACAGATAGATGCTGGAATTTAAATGTAATTTATAAAACGCAAATTGTACACCAACTTGTGGTTGCAATTTGTGTGTGTAATTTGTTTTCGGCTGGCAATTTGCATTGACACGGTCGAAAGTTGATTTGAAGTTGGGACTAAACTTCTGTGGAAATTGCTTAAAGGGATGTGCGCTTGGCTTTGACTCCGAGATTCGGTTTCGGGATCCGGTTATACGACTGATTTATGTGATGTAAATTGGGACGAACTTTCAGATATCTAAAGTTGGTATAAATAATTGATTTCCTATTGTTCTGTGTTGTCCAACCTGTGTTCATGGTGGCTGAGCACAATATAACTTTTTCGTTATTGCTTTGATTCGCAGACCTTAATGCGATGCCATATCGGAGAATCAAAGGGTTTTGCTGTACCTTTTCGGGTGAAATATTAAAAATCAAAATGATGTTCAGTGGATAGGAAACACATAGCTAACCGGCCAATATCGAGAGACCAGAGACGACCCTTGTCAGGCGCCCATTCGAGTGTTAAAAGTTCACGTTGGACCAATTTCGATTGTTGGTTGGAAATGTTTGCACACGATGGTTTTGGCGCGGGGGGGACTTCCATTAAAGCGTCTCCGTAATTAAATAGATATTAGAGGGAGAAGGGTGCTTTGGGTGGTAGATTTCGTGTTTCATTTCGAGCAGCGGGTTTTGTAAACTTTGTGACTTTGTGGTGCATTGATTGGTTTATCAGCACACACATTAGAAAGCGCGGCACTTGTAATCATTTTCTAGGGGAGCCGTGAAATAAGGCCAAATCTGAAAAATTGGCCTTTTTTCACTTTACAAATAAAGCCATATTTCAACGTTTGGCTTTATTTCACTTTGGCATAAAGGCCAAAGTAAAAATATTTAGTTCGCTAAAATACCTAGCGGCACGTGAATAAATTTATCACAATAAAACCATCACAATCTACTTCAACGCGAATTCATTTGGAAAAAAACATTTTGGCAGGCATTCAGTCTCCTGGAGTACTTTTGAATTAAATGCAAGTGCAAGGTCTTTTAACTTCCTACATGAGTTACGAATACAACTACTTTTCAACAACCTGACTCAAATCTCAAAAAAAAAAAAAACACATTCCTGCATTCATGGGATGTTATTTGGCTGTCTTGACTAAAACAATTATCTCTGAGATACCAGATCTATGCGAGGGGGTTATTTAGCAACAAAACTAAACCGGAAATACGGGTGGGAACCGGGAACTCTAGAGATTCCAGTTTTGGCAAACAAATTTAGAAATATTGTCTCGGGGAATACTAACCACGTCTTTGTTGCAGGTTTTAAAATTGATAAAGTGAGTTACAATTTTGAGACATCCGGATCGAAGCTGCGGAGCCAAATCTAAGCTGTCGGTCTTTTATCCGGAGATTGTTCCAACCCTACTAAGATGTTTGTATACTGACGGAATGTAAGTTGCTGACAGAAATTTTGTTCGCTGTATTGCTGGGTCAAATTTCAAATAATCCACACCCTAATGCGTGAGGTACTCAACGTCGGGAAACTACTTCTCGAAATGAAGCCACCTATTATTCGAAAGTTTGGTAACGTTAAACGCATATCGCCAGCTCGGACTCGAAGTCGTGCCGCGAAGTCTATGTCAGCGGACCGGTGTTCGCTAGGTTAGTCCATAATGAGATGATGTAAAATCAAGTCCTCTACTCGTATATGAAAAATGCCCATGAATATATTTTTCAGAGTCGGCGGCGGAAGATCGTGTTACACGGAAGGTCCACATAAGCATCCTACACCGGGGATTCGTATATTGGATAGGCGCGACAGTTAAAAATGAATGATTGAATGTAAAATGAGTTACAAAGTGAAACTGTCTTCCCTGCCACTTTGCAACTTTAATTGAGCTCTGTCACCCTTACTTACTTACTACAGTCCGGGGTGGACCTGGGTCTCGACAAATAACAAGCGGCTCCAGCCAGCACGATCTCTAGCCAGCCGTTTCCAATTTCGCACTCTAAGTTGGTTAAAGTACCTTCCCCTTGCATGCGCCAACTGAGTCGCGGTCTTCCTCTACTGCGCCGTCCCTCGGGTTGGTTTCAAAGATGTTCCGGGTCGGAGCATTCATGTTAAATCTCTCTGCATGACCCAGCCACCTCCAGTCTTTGGACCTCCACTCTTCTGGCTCGGTCGATGTTGGTGCACAGTTCGTACAGTTCATCATTCTATCGCCCCCTCCATTCACCGTCTGTGCAGACGGGACCAAAAATCTATGTAATTTTGAAGGCAAAATGTACCAAGGCCACCCTCATCCACCTTAGAGTGACGAAAGTAAAGTGAAGTTGGCTAATTTTTGAATCAATTGGTCTATACCTTTAAAGTAAAGTGAAAGCACATAATCAACAATCAAATGAGTGGTTTAAAATTGGCAACTTTGCTGAAAAAAGAAACTTTCCAGGTAAGTCGACTTAAATTATCTGCAGAGCAAGATTATATCATGAAGGAGCTTGGCACAGACCAGCAATAGGGTATAGAATCGCATGTTTCACTTGTTGTATTTAGTGTCTTTCAATGGCGAACACTTTGCACTGGAATCTTGTTGTACTCGACCTTCGACTTATAAATTTCAATGACACCCTGCCATGGAAAAAGTAAGTTCTTTTGGCGCAGACGTATGTAGTTATTATAAAATAAAATTCACACAAAACCTTGGAAATAATGTTAATGAGAAACCAACTAGACTTATCAATATATACGCCAGCATCTGCGTGGTACTTTAAATGGTATCATGTATAAATCTTCTCACCGTTCAGCGAAAATGGCGTCTTTTATACACTCTTACGCCTGTAGATGGACTGACCTTTTATGTTCCAAGGCACCCCATGAACTGCACAGGTATTTGAATCACTTAACTCACTCGATGAGAGTTTTCCTCAGTCCTCCGTGTACCCACTGAACAGATGGGCAATTAAAGCCGCCCTTATTAACGGCAAAACATTCCCCATCAAAAAAAGAGGCGCATACAGAACAGTTGGCGGCGAAATGAAAGAATTGTCTCTCAAAGAGCTGTTTCATGTTGGCGGAAACTTCGTCCTTGAGGCAACACCGAGTACACATACAGCTCCCGTGTCTTATCGGATCACTTTCCGTGGTCTTCCATTCGTCTGTAATATAAAACATGAAATTGAGGCAATCCCTCTTTGCTATCTAGGAGGAAAAGAGGAAAAAGCAAAGTTTTTTGCTGTCCTTCAGAAACTCCTTCGTCTACTCCACAGTTATCACAGAATGAAAATACACAACACGGAATAAAAACAAAATGGCCTTCTAGCCGGACGCATCTTAAAGTCGCGCATCCATGGGTTTTCTTGCAGGTCTATACCTCGACCTCGACAAGATGTGAATGCATCCCATCTGACAGGATAGCCCACAGAGAAAAAACCCAGTCGTCTGTCGCCATCAGCAAGCAACCACAAAAAAAAAACATAGCCACGTACAATGGTGTAACAGAATGAGAATCGATAACCGTGAAGCATTTTTCCTGTTTTTTTCTCTCTCTCCCTTCCTGTGTGTGCGACATACACATATTCGTACATTCAGGATGTATCCCGCAGTTTGACTATGTGGGAATGTAACTTGTCTAGAATGTCAGCAGAAATCCGCACTCTGGAATCGAGGGGGAGTACGGCATATACCATGAACATGCCTATAACTGAACTTACATATCTTTTAAGCGTATGCCCGCACACAGCACACACCATCACACATCCCTACAATGCTAAAGCTAAGATACACCCTTAACACGTCCGACAAGCCATTAATATTTCATAGAGAAATAAACCAAGAAACATCAACAAAATAGAAACAAAAAAGAAACATCCAGCCACAAAAAAAGTTTTAAATTATCCAATCCTTGGAAGAGTCCTTATTGCTTTTATCCACACGCACTACACCAAATGAAAGAACGATGAATGAATGGAGTTCAGTGCGAGAGTGCGAGGACTAAATTTAATAATGTATCGGAATGGATTGAAGAGATCTTTTGTTCGGAGGCGTATACACACTCTGCAGCTGTAGCTGAGCCTGAGCTCACGTTCAAGGGCGCACCACTACATGCCTACGTCTATACAAACCATCAATGACGACAAAATATTGTATTCTTTCATCAGGAGTTTTATGACTGCGCGCATCCTAACAAAGGTGAAAATGGGAACAAAAACAAAAGCACCCATAACAAGGAACGATAAAAAGACGTATCCTTTTTGTCCCGTCCTACGTGTACTTGCTCTTCTTCGGGCGACCTTATTAGCAATTCTTAAAAAATTGCTCTTTTTTTCCCTGTCAATGATGACAATTTACAAAAGTATCCTTGGTATTGTGAAAAGAAAACAAAAAAAAAACAAAGTTCCCCAGTCTCTAGGCTACTGCTGCTCTACATAATTGATTAGAGGGGAACAACGAAGCATTGACATTCGATGTATATTCCTCAAATTGAATTGGCACACAGTACACGGAGAACAGAGTGAAACATGTAAGCGGGTATGTTTTGTAAACTCCCTTCTCCAAAATATCGTGGAGTCTTATCCGACAAAGAAATTCTCACTAAAGTAACCCTTTACGGTTATGGCAGTGAGTTTCCATATACTGACAGAGAGGATATCCTTTTCACAATAACGCTGGATAGTATAGGCTTTTATGGGGATTTCACTTAATGTGAAAGAATTGAAGAGTAAGTAGGTACAGTGAATGGAAATGGTGAAAAGTAAGCTTTCCGGATGGGATCTGTAGTATTTTTTTTAAGATATGTTATAAATAACATGACAACAAGGGCTTAAATTATATTTGTATGAAAGACTTGCTAGAGTCGTTACTCGTAAGCGCCTTAGGCATTTATGACACCAGAAAAGATGTAGTTGTACCTAGAAGGAAGGCTGTTTTCTAATGGTCTTAAGTGAGATAAGGATGAAGACCAGGGATATAGTTTTAGAAAGAGCTGAACCGCTCTGAAATATTGCTTTAGCACTGCTGAGGTCTGCTTGCACTGCCACACCTCTGACAAACTTGCGCTGCGATTTCTTATTAAATGCGTTTTTATATTACCCATTGTGACGCACCAGAAAGCTTAATGAGTATAAAAAATATTTTAAGTAACACTACCTATAGGACTTTGATTTATTTTTTAAAGGTCAGTTCACGGGAGAAGACGGCCCTCTGACCCTGGCGATAGTCTCACTCTGAAGCCGGAACTGTTGGATGTAGACATGCGAGTATGGAGTCGCTGAAAGAACGGAAGTAGTTCCCTCAAATTTAACAAGAAAAATGTCAATCAGGGGAAAATACTAGAAAATATAGAACTGGTCAAAAAACTTTGTTTGGAAAAGATGAAACCAAATACGTGTTTCTTAACTATTTATTTTGAAGTTCTACCAACATTTCCGGCTGTTGCCACTATTCTAGAAATTTTTATTTGGGAAAAATTCAACCAGATAATATTTTATTAATTTAAGCTCAGCTGGAAAATAAGTGTAAACCACATTGCCGACACTCGTTGAATGAATTCTAACATGACACTAACGGCGCAGCGACTTGTTCAGTTTGTTGAAAATTGTGGCACCCTACCGACATCCTTGAACAAGTCTTCCCAAATTTCTGTCGAATATTGAAGAACCTGAATAAGAACTATTCTCACTGTATGTAGATAATTTGAGGCGAGGATCCACTATTGAGTTTGCAGCCAGATTACCGACACTTGTACTTTTTGGATAAGTCTTCGCTAATTTACATTTTTTGCGAAAATCTTTAATAACTATCCGTAAATGATCGAAAGATGGGAGAACTAACAATTTAATTTTAAAAAATATACGTACCATGAAAAATCCTCTACCTCACCGATATTTTGGAAAGGTCTCAATTTATTTGCGATTACCCTAGGAAGTGTGCGCGGAGAAAAAAACAAAAACAAAATAACCAATACGTGTTCTTAAATTGAAGAGTTGACCGCTCCACATTACCGACAAGGTCGAAAGGTCTGTTTGTCGTGGCAAAAGAACAGGAAAAACTGGACCAACTTGAGAGTAGAAATCTGTTTTATGGAGCCTACTTCCAGGCACTCCTTAAAGAACTAAATCACTTTAGTATGCAAAAGCATCTTTCATTTTGACAGCGCGATCCAACTCTCTCGGAATGGCTTACTCACTTTTGCAAGTTTCATCTTAAATTGAAATTAAAAAAACAAAACGAATATAAATGAACTCATTAAATTAAACGCACCGGAGACACTATACGGAATGACAAAAACGAACACTGACGTCCTGTGGAAGAAAATAAAACTTAACAAAGCAAGCAACAGAACGAGGAATGTAAATCAAGGAAAAAATATATCGCGATAAAAAATTTCGAAAGTATCCTTCTGTATAAATAATTTGCATACCTTAGACGCACAAAAAAAAAAATTTAACAACGGACAGCCGAAAGAGGACACAAACAAAACGAAAAAAAGTTGTAAATAAACTTATTTTCTTAAGGATATCATTGTGACACTTTGTCATTGCATATCGACGTGCTGGTTCATAAAAACGAAAGTCAACCAGCAAGGTTAAAAGAATTTGTCAGGATACAGGAAACAATATTTCATCTCGGAGGCTTGTGCCGCACAAAGGACACAGGAAGCATCACAGCTGTGTGCTGAAATTTTTTTAAACATTCGCAAAGCAGCATCTGAGGGACGGACAAACTAATTTGTCGTTTAATCTCGACCGTATATCCTTTCTAACCCATTTAATGACACACTGACATATACACACACGGCCACATGGTAAATAAATTCCACTGGAAATTTGGTACAGCTTCCTCCGCAAGTCCTTAATAAGGATGCATACCATAATAGCACAAAGTGAAAAATGTATGGCAATTCAAATTGCCAGCACCCAGCAGGAAACACGCTCGTATATTTATATATTCCACATGTAAGCGACAACTATTTGCAAGCATCCCCCCGAAAATTCAGCTGAGAAACCCTATGCTCGAGGAAGAGCAACACCAAGAGAGAAAATTCTCAAATATTTTACTTGCAACTATTGCAAGGACACAAAATTCTTTGTCTGGTCTGGGGATTCGATTTTTTTTGCTCGTAGTTTTTTTTTTCTTGTGGTAATATTTATGTGCGGTTCAGTTTGTGCTCTTATTTTGGTGGGTGAATTGTTTTCTGGGGTGGAAATAAATAGGATCAGACAGTGATTTAATGCACGTTACTGTTTGAAGCTTGAGAATGTATATAGCGATTTGGAGCGTGTGCAATGGGATTGCATGCGAAATTATTCGCCTCAAGTGGGAATAGAATTTATATGCATTTGCACCAGAATGTGAGTAGTTTACGAGGTCCTTGATAGTTTTGTTGATGCGCTTTCCAGTTTGGACAAGTTTGTGGTTCGGAAAGGGAATGGGGTCGTGAAAAATCGAAGGCGGCGACAGCGGTAGACAATACTTCGGTATCTGCACTTTAAAACGTCGGTCTAACCAGTCATAGATTTGGGACACTAGCAAGATCCAGCCAAAGTACGGATGGAAAGACGGAAAAGAAAAGTATGAAAGATCATTTCGACAAGGCCTTTGGTCATCTTTCCTTTCACATCATTTTTGAGCTTCCCTTATTCGACACTCATGTCCTTTCGGATACATTACAAACCAACTCCGATTAAATGACCACCACAATCACTGCCTTCCATACACACTCTCCTCACTTAAACTTGATAGCTCGCATTTTCAAAGCAGCATTGTTTTGGAAAAACTTCCCTGAAAATAGGACTTACCTCACTCCCTCTCAAACTACTTCTTTTTGCCATAAAACAACCTCCCAGCCTCCGATTAAGTCGTAAACAATCCGCGCACCGTATTAAATGCCCCATATACGATATACCAAGAGAGTTTAAGAAAATGTCATAAAAGAAGACGCTCATTTCAAAATGAATTTCCCGTACACACAACCACAAATAATTGGAATATAAAATACAAGGACATATAAAAATGCGCTCATCCATCTAACAATGAGGAAATATTGCCGTAAAAAAATCCAATTTTCACGTCAGAGCACCTGATGCGAGTACTGAATCAAATTCCTCACCTGAGCTGTATTCCTTAAAAAAGAAAAAAAAAACTTATCTATCCTTGCAACCCGTACGTTCTTTGGTGTTTTATTTTTCTCTATTTCACGTGATGAGATTACACAACTGAAGGGTAAGCCCGGCATGAATCCAAGTGAAGTGCTTCCATGTGGTATAGAAAGAAATTCCCGCAGCCACTCACGCACGCACATACCTTCCCCCTCAAGCAACAACAAGAAAAAACACCAAAGCTAAGAGAAATTCGAACAGATCCAGGAAGTTGAGAACATTTTCCACAACGATAAAGACCAAGAGTGCGAACCAAGATGGCTGTGGCAACTTATCTCTTTCAACTGGCTGATGAATTCCTCGAGTAATGATACTGTTCCGCTTGAGTTTTAACATTTTCCACACTTTTTAATTCTTAAATGGTTTTTGCACACAGTCCTGTCACAACCCGCCTCCCCCGCCGCCCACCTCGAGGTGCCACAACTAACCCGGAAAGCAGGTAAGCCGAAAAACTTCTGCAAAACAGTGGAAACAAATGAAACTGGATACCACCTGGCAAACGCCTCTCTTCCACACGCAGCGAGGGACTGTTTAATCTCCTGGAATTCGCCCAGACCTGTGCTGCGGTGGTGGTGGTGCGACTGCGAAGGCAATTTACCAACGCCAAAGAAAGCGATGAAAAAGCGCGTTTGCTTCGTTTATTTTGTAATTAGAACACCTTGTGGGAAATTATTTGCGGATGATTTTTCACTCTCCCCAAAAAGCACACACAGAAGAAGATCCACCTCGCGCTGGTGGGGTGTGAAGCGTTCCGTCACTCCGTATTTATTGGGAAAATGGAAATTAAGTTTTTAGTACGTCCCTGGGTGGGGCGGCGGGTTACAATAAATGTCTCAACGTAACTTTGATTAATGTGATTAAAAATGTCCGACAGAGAGCAGCGACAATAAAAACGTCCTTAAGTCAACTAATGTCATGACTATTCCGTTTGTTCAGCGCCCCTCAAATGCGACTTTCTGGATAAGGGTCCACTGAGGAGGAATAATATTTTGCACCCTATATTCACGCGCGGGCGTTTGCGTCTTAAACTTTAATGACGCAGTGCATATTTATGGAAATTTTCGTAGCGCTCCCCCTTGTGTACTGGTCGCACTGCTGAGTCGTGCGCTTGTTAGTGGAACTCTTATCCTTATGCACTTTTTATGGAAATTTGAGTTAAAATAAATTATTGTCGCGATTTGTGTGTTTTTTTTTTTTTTGCATTTCTTTTCCCTTCCTTTAATGACATTTTAATGTTAGGGCGGGCAACAGAAAAAACGCATTAAAACCCATTACGACTTGGCTGGCGCATATGTCTCTCGTCTGTGGCTTGGAACGGAGTCGGCACGACATGTCCGTCGGTGTAACCCTGTTAAGCGAGAAAATTTGCATAGCGATTAACTGAATGGATCTTTCTTGCCAAATGGACTGATAATGACGATGATTAGGCTGCGCACCTATGGTGGTGCTTTATTCACCCACATTACGTTGTAGCTCTAGACACCACTACGAGTATCAGAAGCATACCCATCAGACTGGGGAACTGCGTGCTTGAATTTTCTCAAAAGATCGCTTGTTAAAATGTCCGAGGTTGTTGAAAATCAACAGTCGTGTCAAATAAATATAAAGGAACTTTTACTATATAAAAAAAAAATTGTGTCGACATTAATGTCCTTTAAACCTTTCCAGAATCTCTACCCAACCTAATATCCAAGCACCCTATATCATTCACGGGTTCTTTCAGGATGTTTTCAGGCCTATACGAAGAATTTCTGATTAGAAGCCTGGCACCTCTAAAAGGACAAACAAACTTTAGACGTTAATATTGGTTTAAAAAAAATAATCTCTCGCCGATAAAGCATACGTTGCGATCTAAGCATCTTCAATAATAAATCCGCAAGTGGCTGTAGGTATGCAAGATAGATGGACATTCATTGTGATATATTTTACTTTGAAAAAAAAAAAAACCCCAGCTGAAAGCCTTCAGTCGAACTCCTGCAGCAATCACCTATCAAATACTTGAGACGCACTCAAAAATACGCCTCAATTAATAGCCTTTTGAAATACCCTCCCCCACCGGCAGGGTTTCTTTCAACAGACTTTATATCTTCTTCGGAAAAGATTCCCTAATTGAAACGTTCCTCATTCTCCGGTACTCCGGCATGTCCTTCTCCACAGCCAACACACCGATGCCTCAATATACTCAAATTAAGAGAAAAAAATATGCTTATCCACCCTGTCGTGTAAGTGATATCCAGACCATTTCAAAACACAACCGCCGACGTTACCACACAAACGCCCCCATCAATTCCAAGTGTAAACCGCAATCGTATACACACGGCTTGTGTACCAAGTGCTAACGCTGGAGGTAAACAAAACAATAATCAATTTCATATAGCTTCAAAACGAAATCATAAAACAACCGCCAATCGGGAGAGAGCACCTCCTACAGCCACAGCTCTATGACAATCCGTTATGCCAACAGTGTAAATGTAAATACGCGAATGTGATATATCCTTTGAAAAAGGTGTTTGCACCCAATAGAGAGTCAATTACTTTATTTTTTTTTTGCGCACCCACGGGATAGCACCTGACTGACAATGGTGTCACTGAGTTGACAGTGAATTCCACCCTCCAGGATTTTTTATTTTTTTTTTCCACCCGCTAGAACTCCTTTTATGGGAACAAACTAATACACCCAACCAGCACAAGTACTTCGAGCAACGTACAGGCGTACACCGCAGAGAGTGGAATGAAAAGTGGCGGAAACTTGGTTAATTACTTTTTCATTTCATTCGTTTCCATTCGCAGTCACAGTCGCGGATTGGTATACCGAAGGAACATAGAACGAGGACATATTCATACTCCAGCAGGCAGAGCACAATGAGAATTTACGATGATAGTAAATTATACGCCGCACATCGAGTCAAACTGCGTACCTACGGGTGTTCGTTTTGTATTTTTTTTCCTCTTTCTTTCCCCATCTGCACGATGTACCAAGTACCGAGTACCATAGACCATACCAAATGCCATGGTAATTTAGCCCTCGCTCCCACTCTCTGCCCTGGCCGCATTTTAAATGCAAATTCCACATACGCAATGTGGATATCCGCTGTAATCGCGCGCACTTGCCCTTAATTCAGATTACTTTCATTGCCCTGCGGGGTTCTTTTTGCTGAGGCAGAGATCCTGATGCTGCTGCTCCCTTGGCGCGCACATCTGATAATGAAAGGGAAAATATCTCATAGTTGGTGAGCAATTTAAGTTGCTAGACATAAACGAGCGAATATGTAAACGTTAATAAAATTACTACCCACACCTTGTCGATGCTGATGCGCCCTCATTTTGTTTCATTATCAAATAACATCCTTGAACGCGGTAATTGCATGTAGTTGCTTCCACTTCCTCACTGGCTTTCAGTTCCATCACAATATTGTGGAGACAAGATTTAATATCCTTGTAGGGCTGATGTAATTTTGGTACGCGCAGTACCTACACCCACCAACACCAATACGAATCGCATTAAGTACCAAGCACAGAAGAAGGATGCTTAAAAAGCTTTCACTTTTATTTAATTTGTTCGTAGTTAGAATGCCTGTGTGCAAATGGTGCAAAAATTAAACACAGAGGCATGGTTCTAATGGAGGGGAGGTTTGATTGTTTAATTGAAGCCGGAAATTCTGCTGTCGAATTTACATTTACACTCATGGCAGGTTGATGGTAGGGGTGCCGAGTGCCGAGTGCCGACGCCGAGGGATGCATGACCTTATGCTGTTCAGTTGTAAACTTTGCACAACCAAAAGAGTGAGGATCCTTAAATAATTTGTAATGTTGTGCTTCATGATTTCATTTCTAATTAGAAGGAACGAACCATAAGGACATAATTACTTTTTGCATGCAAAAACAAATAAGGACGTCTCAATTTTACCGTTTCATTTTTGGGACGTATATCCGGTGTACCTGATGCCTATACAAGAATGTACCATTTACGCAAGTACGAAATGGATGTACAATTCGAAAACGAGGTGCTTGAGAATGTTATTACATTCGCCTTGGCGTTTACTGTGAAACAATACAACGCGCAGTGGCACTTAGGCTGAGGCTATCATTTTAGCCGAGAAAGGGAGGAATTTTTTTTTGAATTTATTCAGGTGGTAAGGTACAAAAAACGCAGAGTTTAAACTAGAAACGCCTGCGGGTGATTATGGAAAGTACGCAGAGAAAACAAGTAATCGCAAAATATAAATACTCTGTCGTCCATTGTGAATTGGTGAATGTATTTTGAGTACCACTACATGTGGAACATTATATTATTATTATTTTTTTCCCACGCCTCTTTCCCCCCCAGATACCGCGCGAGCTGGGGTCCATTTACACCGAGTACGACGGCAATTACAATTTGCAAGTCGTATCGGCACTTTAATTATGGTTGCTCCAGGAACTTTCGAACTATCCTGCAGGTGTTCAGCATAACTGCTTTCGACATTTCGTGCACAAGATGTTCGCACTTTAATTTTTTCAGCTCGTCAATAACAGCTTGTTCGATTACTCCTGTGCTGGATATTATGATAGGGACCACACGTATTTGATTTAGCCTTTCTCGTTGTTTGATCTCATGCGCCAGTTCAACATATTTTCCGATTTTTTCCCCATAGGTTCTGTTGATGTTAATAGAAAGTGGTACTGCTACATCCAAGATATATCCATTTTTCAAGGCCTTGTCGATCCAGACTATGTCAGGTCTATTCGCTAAAATTGGATGATCAGTGGTCATCGCTCGATCCCAGTACAATTTAAAGTTGGAGTTGATTAGAACCTCAGCTGCTTCGTACTGGTAGTATGGTTTCTTACCCTCGACGAATTTGCATCTCATGGCGAGCTCCTGGTGTATGATTTTAGCTACATCATTATGTCTCTTGAGATAGTCGTGGTTTGCTAAAGTTATACACCCATTTATTACGTGCTCGATGGATTCTATCCCCTGTCGGCAACGACGACATAAATTATCTATGTCTTCGTGTAAGATTGCCCGTCGATATTGTTTTGTTGCGACAATACCATCTTGAATAGCGATAGCAAATCCTTCCGTTTCAGGAAACAGTTGACCTCTGCGCAGCCAGATCGTTGAAGCTTCCTTGCTTATCCCGTTCCCACCCAAGTGATGAGGGTATTTCCCATGGATTGGTTTGCACTTCCATTGCTCTATAATACTGGGGACCGTGCGGATGTTGTTGCTCGGTTGAAACTCCATGTCACCCAATTTAAGTGGTGTAAAATTTTTATCCAGCTGCATTAAAAGATGGTATCTGTGATTGTTCTCATGGTTTTCGATGAAATATCTTCGTAACTGATCAACTTGCACAAAGTGTTGGCTGTATATGTCTATTATTCCTTGACCTCCTTCATCTCTGGGCAGATACACACGTTGTACTGCAGCTCTTGGGTGGTGATAACGGTAAGATGTCAGCGCTGATCTTAGATTACGTTCTATATCTTCCAGATCAGTTTGGCTCCACTTTATGAGTCCGAAGGAATATATTAACACAGGGACAGCGTACGTGTTGATGGCTTTTATGAGGTTGCCACTGTTTAGCTTGGTTTTACATAGCCGTTTGACTCTGTCATTAAAACGAGTCCTAATGTGGTGTTTCATTCTGCTATGTTGAATTCCACGCATTTCTTGAAGGCCGAGGTATTTGTAGCTCTCTTCTTCCCCCATTATCGTTATTACTCCTTCATCAAAAGTGAAACCCTCTGTTCGGACTATCTTTCCTCTAACCATTTCAACAGCTTTACATTTGTCGAATCCAAACTTCATGTGAATGTCATTGCTGAAGTTTCTGACTATGTTAAGCAGGCTAGTAAGATGTTGTCTGGACCTTGCGAATAACTTTAAATCGTCCATGTATAGGAGATGAGTGATGTTACTTTGCAGATCGCCGATCTTGATACGATATCCATCCGATGATTCGTTAAGGATTCTGCTTAGTGGAGCTATACTAAGGCAGAACCATAAAGGACTGAATGAGTCACCTTGGAAAATTCCTGTTTTTATGCATATCTCCCTTGTTCTTAATCCTCTCATATTAACAGTAGTCTTCCAGTTGTTCATGGCATCTGTGAAAAATGATATCAGTTTGGGGTCTACACCGTGAATCTTAAGCGTTTCTAATAGGTAGGAGTGCGGGACACTATCAAACGCCTTTTGATAGTCGATGTAAGCTACACTGAGGTTACGCTGGTTATGAGTTGAGTTGTTGGTAACGATAGCGTCAATGGTGATCAACTCTTTGCATCCTCTTGAATTTCTTGCACATCCTTTCTGTTCGCTTGGGATGATATTATGTAATTCACAGTGCTGCCAGATTCGATCACTAATAACGGATGTCAATGCCTTGTATAAGGTTGGCAAGCAAGTTATCGGTCTATAGTTAGCTGGATTTTCCGGTTCATCACCCTTAGGGATTAGAAAGGTTTTTCCTTTTGTGAAGAAATTAGGAATCTGGGACTGTTTGTCCAAAATTCGGTTGTAATTCCTGACAATATGCCCATGTACATTAGTGAATTTTTTTAGCCAGAAATTTTGAAGTTCGTCCGGACCCGGCGCTTTCCAATTCTTGCTTTTCCTCAGCGTTTTTCTCAATTCATCTATATTGATTGGAGAGGTGTTCATTTGTGGATACTCAGGCGCTGTGCTTAACCAGGTGGATTGGGGATTATGAGTTTGGGGGTTCTCCCATATGCTTCCCCAGAATGTTTCGAGAGACTTCACATCGGGTATTTGTTGGGCATTGTGTTGGTTATTGCTGGTCAGTTCAGCGTAAAACTTTCGTTGGTTGTTTTGGAAGTTTTTGTTGTCCGTCTTTCTTGTCTGACTGGCTAGATATCTTCTCAGGCGGGAGCTCATCACTTGTAGTCTCTGGGTGAGTCTGTCAATCAGCACGTCAAGCTCCTGGTGTGTCATTTCCTGAAGTAAGCGGGGGCGCACGATACCATTGACCTTGCTGATCAAATGCCGTGATCTAACGCCATTTTTATATTGGGTTAGGCGACCTAGCTTAGCTCGTAGCAGTGATATTTTGGTTTCAAATCGGCGTTGCCATGACGGTTTGATGTTGCGCTGTTGACTGGCCGTTGGTGTTGTGTTGATCTTAAGACCAACTGATCTAGAGGCGGCTATAGCCGCACAGTAAATTATGCCTAGAACATGTTCCAAGTCATGATGATCTTGTAAATGGTGCACAATGATGTTATTTAAATGTTCGATGATAGCAGCCATCTTTTTGTCCATATAAACTTTGGGGATCCTTGGTCTACATAATGGATCCATTCCCTGAAATTCGATTAGAGCTTCATCAAATTTATCAAAGACCAGCTGGAACAAGACATCTCCAGGTCCTAATGAAGTTCGGTAGCTGTTCAGCTCTTCTTCAGCTTGTAGGACATTTTCTGTTGTCTGCTGCTCATGTTCCGTCATTCTATTTGGAAGGCTCAGTCTATGTCTGGGTCTTAGCTCATCCAGTATTTCCTGTTCGATGGCTGTCATTACTATTTGTGGCAGTAGTAGTCTTTCTCGGATCGCTCTTACTCGATCTGCTACATTCTGTACGCTAAGTCTCTCGGCCAGCTGTGGGTACAAGGCTATAAACTGCTCGTGCTGTCTCTCTCTATATCCAGCGTTCTCGCTTCCACATTTCGTTGCTCTATGGTGACAACGCATAATGTCTTTATTCATGTCTGCTGACCATGGTATACGTTGTCTGCGGAGTCCAGCTCGTGTGGTCTCGGGTAATGATACCCTCGAAACAGTCGGGGCTGGTGCAGGTGCTGTAGGTGGTATTGCTCTGCTTCTTGGTCGCAGGTTTCTGTTTGTTCGGGTTATCCCGGTGTGCATATCCTGCGATTCTGCATCACCACTACCGGCTCGCAAACTGCTAGCTCCAGCGGTAGCTCCAGAGTTAGCCCGGGCGCCCCCGGATGGCGGCATTATAATAGTTCTGTTTCTTAGTTGTCTCTCCATTTTTGTTTGGGTTGCATTTTAGACCTTCTGCCAGGCGCTATAAAGAGGCCGCTCCTAACGTGGAGAACAGTCGCCCACCTACATGCTTTCTGGATTCCAGTTTAGGGTGTAGGAATTTGTGTTCATGTTTGGTCCGCGGGTGGTATGTTTTCCACCTACCCGATATATCTATCGAGCGTTCCCCTATCCGCCACTTGGGGACGCGCCCTCTAGGGATGCAACCCCCCCGAGGGTTATTATTATTATTATTATTTTTTTCCCACGCCTCTTTCCCCCCCAGATACCGCGCGAGCTGGGGTCCATTTACACCGAGTACGACGGCAATTACAATTTGCAAGTCGTATCGGCACTTTAATTATGGTTGCTCCAGGAACTTTCGAACTATCCTGCAGGTGTTCAGCATAACTGCTTTCGACATTTCGTGCACAAGATGTTCGCACTTTAATTTTTTCAGCTCGTCAATAACAGCTTGTTCGATTACTCCTGTGCTGGATATTATGATAGGGACCACACGTATTTGATTTAGCCTTTCTCGTTGTTTGATCTCATGCGCCAGTTCAACATATTTTCCGATTTTTTCCCCATAGGTTCTGTTGATGTTAATAGAAAGTGGTACTGCTACATCCAAGATATATCCATTTTTCAAGGCCTTGTCGATCCAGACTATGTCAGGTCTATTCGCTAAAATTGGATGATCAGTGGTCATCGCTCGATCCCAGTACAATTTAAAGTTGGAGTTGATTAGAACCTCAGCTGCTTCGTACTGGTAGTATGGTTTCTTACCCTCGACGAATTTGCATCTCATGGCGAGCTCCTGGTGTATGATTTTAGCTACATCATTATGTCTCTTGAGATAGTCGTGGTTTGCTAAAGTTATACACCCATTTATTACGTGCTCGATGGATTCTATCCCCTGTCGGCAACGACGACATAAATTATCTATGTCTTCGTGTAAGATTGCCCGTCGATATTGTTTTGTTGCGACAATACCATCTTGAATAGCGATAGCAAATCCTTCCGTTTCAGGAAACAGTTGACCTCTGCGCAGCCAGATCGTTGAAGCTTCCTTGCTTATCCCGTTCCCACCCAAGTGATGAGGGTATTTCCCATGGATTGGTTTGCACTTCCATTGCTCTATAATACTGGGGACCGTGCGGATGTTGTTGCTCGGTTGAAACTCCATGTCACCCAATTTAAGTGGTGTAAAATTTTTGTTGGCTGTATATGTCTATTATTCCTTGACCTCCTTCATCTCTGGGCAGATACACACGTTGTACTGCAGCTCTTGGGTGGTGATAACGGTAAGATGTCAGCGCTGATCTTAGATTACGTTCTATATCTTCCAGATCAGTTTGGCTCCACTTTATGAGTCCGAAGGAATATATTAACACAGGGACAGCGTACGTGTTGATGGCTTTTATGAGGTTGCCACTGTTTAGCTTGGTTTTACATAGCCGTTTGACTCTGTCATTAAAACGAGTCCTAATGTGGTGTTTCATTCTGCTATGTTGAATTCCACGCATTTCTTGAAGGCCGAGGTATTTGTAGCTCTCTTCTTCCCCCATTATCGTTATTACTCCTTCATCAAAAGTGAAACCCTCTGTTCGGACTATCTTTCCTCTAACCATTTCAACAGCTTTACATTTGTCGAATCCAAACTTCATGTGAATGTCATTGCTGAAGTTTCTGACTATGTTAAGCAGGCTAGTAAGATGTTGTCTGGACCTTGCGAATAACTTTAAATCGTCCATGTATAGGAGATGAGTGATGTTACTTTGCAGATCGCCGATCTTGATACGATATCCATCCGATGATTCGTTAAGGATTCTGCTTAGTGGAGCTATACTAAGGCAGAACCATAAAGGACTGAATGAGTCACCTTGGAAAATTCCTGTTTTTATGCATATCTCCCTTGTTCTTAATCCTCTCATATTAACAGTAGTCTTCCAGTTGTTCATGGCATCTGTGAAAAATGATATCAGTTTGGGGTCTACACCGTGAATCTTAAGCGTTTCTAATAGGTAGGAGTGCGGGACACTATCAAACGCCTTTTGATAGTCGATGTAAGCTACACTGAGGTTACGCTGGTTATGAGTTGAGTTGTTGGTAACGATAGCGTCAATGGTGATCAACTCTTTGCATCCTCTTGAATTTCTTGCACATCCTTTCTGTTCGCTTGGGATGATATTATGTAATTCACAGTATTATTATTATTATTATTATTATTATTATTATTATTATTATTATTATAAATCATCTACAAGTGCTTACAACTAACAGATGTTTGAAAACTAGGAATGATAAAAATATACAATTATTGGTTTCTAAATATCTAAGGACCTCGGATTCCCTTGTAAATGGTTTTGGTCAATGGTCAGTAATGTTTTAGTAATAGTTAGCAAGGTTCTTGTACGCACACTTGAGCTTTGTCTGATATTATCTGCGTTTGAATCGCTTGCGCATCGCTGATGTAGATCCTTGCTGATGTAGATGGTCCTCCGCAAAATGCAGCAGTTGATTATATACAGTCGAGGCGTATTACTTTCGAAAATTTGCCGATTCAGCGAACAGCTTGTATGGCGCTCGTAGACTTGCCTTCAGAAAATAGAACAATATCTAAGAGGATGCAACTTTTATCTAAGTGGATGCAACTTTTATCTAAGAGGATGCAGCATTTTTCTAAGAGGATGCTACTTTTAAGGCCAAACTGCGGACCAAAATAGGGAGAGCTATGCAGTCTCACCACTGTTTGAGCGAGTATTGAGTTAGACGCTTTCGTTGAATTGCTATCTGCGATTAATTCACCGGTTCACCATCATATATAAGGGTGTGAGAGAGGGAGCCAATGAGTTTGCCAGATGGGACAAAGTTCACCCTCCCAAGATAGGTAAACTAAGAAATCCACCTGCAGCTTACTTCAAAGGCCGCGACTAGGTGGACGGATATGACAAGATGTTTCAATTCCATAAAGATTTAGCCAAAGAACCTCTTCGCCAGACCGTCTGCAGTTGTCGCTAGATTAAAGGCAATTAGTACGGGCGCCCTTAGTCATGTCTCATGTGTATGCATAGCAAACTACACTCTACAAAATCATGCCCAAATATGGACACAAAACCAGAAGCAACTTCACAGATTTCACCGTTACCGTGATATACTGTTTGCTCTCCCGCGCCTTAGTTGCTGTGTAAAGTTTTCTTTATGAAAAGTTAGAATTTAAGTTTTTAGTTGGAGTTCGATCTCTGTTAAATAAAGACGTGTAAAAAGAAAAAGAAAAGTGTTTTATTTTTATTCGGCAACGACTTTATTACTCCTTGGCATCCCCCGTAGGAGCCACTGCCGTAACTACCCGAATAAAGGGTGTCCCATAATTCACGCAAAATGTAATTTTGATAGAAACTTACGATTTTTAATTAAAATGCTTGAATTGTTCATTGATTCATAGAGTACCTATACAGATTAAGGTTATGTACGGAATTGTACATCGGATAAATGGCCGCCACGGCTTTGCTGGCAAGTACGTGCTCTTTTATTGAAACGACCGTTTCGCATAAAGTTGCCGAATTTCATTAATACACCTCCCAATTTCCTCTTTCAAGGCGCTGGTGGTCGTGGGCTTGTTTGCATAGACCTTGGACTTAAAAA
This sequence comes from Cheilosia variabilis, assembly GCA_951230905.1. Taxonomy (NCBI): domain Eukaryota; kingdom Metazoa; phylum Arthropoda; class Insecta; order Diptera; family Syrphidae; genus Cheilosia; species Cheilosia variabilis. The sequence goes on from OX579676.1 coordinate 13,987,840, forward strand.
AAAAACCCAAAGAAAAAGGTCAAGTGGCTTTAAATCGCAAGATGTGGTTGGGCAATTCTGATCGCAAAAACGGCCGATTACACGATTAGGAAACGACTCATGCAGTAATTGAATATCTTCGCGCTGCATGGTCAGTAGGTAGTCTTTAGTTCTTGAGTCAATTGAACTTTGTAAGCATGAAGTTTCAAGTCTTTTGTGAGAATTCGCTGTATAGAGCGCTCAAATGCCCAATTCTTGACTACGGTGATGTGCCTGGACTGTCAGCAATACTCTCGCGAGCTGCTTCGATGTTTTCTGTTGAACGACTTGTGACAATAAACCCAGAGTGCTTAAGATCACTAATTGATCCAGTCTCCCTGATTTTTTCAATTATTCTCTTCATAGTTGATGGTTTTAAATCACAATCAAATGACGGCCATATTTTGTACGAAAATTGCGGACTGTAGCTGACAAGCCTCAATTATTTTTAAAATATGGCTCAACAATGTAAATACGTTGTTCTTTCGTATAGCGCTCCATTTTTACCAACCACCGACTGTCAGCTTGCACATTGTGATCTTTTTTTTCCGTTGGCATCACTGTACTACCAAATGGCGCAAAATTCAAATTTTGCGTGAATTATGGGACGCCCTTTACAAATGAGAACGAAACAGTGTTCAACTTTCTTGGAGAGTGCCCGGCCCTTACCAAAACCAGACACCGAGCACTAGATATCTCCTGATTACCCTTCGGCAATATAAGGGAAAAACTACTGAATTTTAATAGCACCATCCAATTTCTTCAACTCAACAGATTGGTTCTGAGCTTCTCGAACATACCCCTCCTTCGTTAGGAGCACTCTTCGGTCCCGCGAGTTGTGGCCCCAAAACGGCACTTAAACGTTGATTGCGCTTTTCGCTGGTAGGAAACCGAAAAACAGCTACCAACCAACAATCAAGCGTCCTTTGCATGTTTCAAAAAAATTGAAAAATTACCTACAGTAGGGTATATAGTATGCTGCTTTATTAACCGCCACCGCTTCACTTTGATCTTTGATTTGAATAACAATATACGATATACCTACTCCTCCTCGCTTTGAGAGGCCTTCTCCTTAGTCCCATTCATTACATCGCTCATAAGCCCATAAACCAAAAACAAGCCAATATCACATCCCACACTTCCTTCCGAATGATACCAATCACGGTTACTAACAGTCGATCCTTGAATAAATAATTTCCAACGTAAATATAGCTACCTCAATATAGCAACAGTGAATGGGGAAAAAAAGCAGCTCCACCTCACGCCACAAACAAAACAAAAATATTAACTTGTCATTTGGCCTCATTTGCCTTTCATAGCTCATGAATATTTGATTTTTACTTCCATTCTCCGGGGAGAGTCTTCTCTTTGCCATCAAAACAAAAACAAACAGTTCACAGTAGTAACCGGTTATACCGCTGGTGTGGTAATAATTTTCTATTTTTTTTTTTTTTTTGAATTATATTCCTGACTATATATACCTACCCGGGCCACAAAATCATAATACCTTCAAATAAAATTAATTTTTACTCTGATACGCCGCCGAAAATAGCCTTTCACCCATCGCATCGGCTGCAGAGTTTTGTGAGCGGTGTTTTGATGTCCTTCATCCGACAGGCAACATATGTACGACTGTACACGGGTAACAGAACCTCAAGCGGATGGAAAGGAATTCCAGCGAAAAAAAACCCAATAACTTCCAATTTTCCGGTTTTTATAGCGAAATGGAGGACGAAATGAAATGTTCATTCCAGTGGAGCCATTTAGTTGTTTTCCGTTCCTTCTCGGTGTATGGTGGAGTAATTGTCACGCGAATAGCTTTCATGTTGTCGGGTGAAAAAAGATGTCAGAGCTTTAAAAATATGCGACACATAGGTTTGTTCTAACGAGACGAGTGCAAATGAAAATGAAACCGAAAATCAGAGTAAGGGGGGCGATTTGGGGGTCCTTTCAGCAACTGAAGTGCAACTGCAGCCGGATCTCCTGGTACTCGTAGCATGCCGCTTGCAATCTCGATGGCAATGGCACCGGAATCAGACATAACAAGGATATGGAAAATATAATGTATTCTCTATGGCTTCCCTTTTCAATGTACGATATCATATTTGCAACGTGAAGGCCAGGAAGGAGCTGCTTTTCACAAGGATATGCCATTATTTGCACTATTGTTGGATGTAACTATCCTGGTGGTGGCGGGTTGAAAGTTCCCCCCGAAAAAAACTTCAAACTCAATTCAATTTGTTACGGCGATATTTGTTATGCAGGGATGTGCAAAGTTGTAGATATATGTAGTTTGTAGCATTTATTTGAATTATGTGTGCTGCACATGCAATTATGTTGCCTATAATTTGACAGAATTTATTATTGCACTGTGGAAATACGAAAGTTGTCCATGGCAGTTTGTTTGCTCTAATGAATGGGAAGTTATTTTTGAAAAGAGTTTCGTGTAAACAGTAACAGGGTGCGTTTGTAAATTGTAATGGATGTCGAGTGGAATGAAAAGTTTTTTAGTTGAGGACAGAAGTTGTGGCAGTTGGTGTTCACCTCTAGAGATAAAGTTGGGAGCACAGATTTCTCTTTGAGATTAGCTGAGTTTTGAAGAAGGTACCCGATGTGACCAAGTTAGAATCGATCAGTTTAGGTACAAGGGGGCGCCTTGAAACTTTTAGGACTGCGGCAGCACCTTCGGTGAGTCTTTTAGTATTAATTGAATTTAATGTACACTCTTAAATTTTTGACAGATAGAGGTGGAGATGGGGATAGGGATGAAGATGGAGATGACGATGATAGGGATAAAGATGGAAATTCAAGTGGAGATGGAGACAAAGATGGAGATAGAGATTTAGATGCGGATGGAGCTATCGAGGTAAGAATAGTCATCTAGAAAATGTTCTGTCCCGACACGGACCCCAATGATACAAGTCATCTTTCCCAAGGAGGGGAACGTCTCTTTTTAAAGAGTTTGTAATTATTGAAGTGAGCATGCGAATGGAATTATCAATCCCCATGGTTATAAGACCTTTTTGCTTTTTGTGCAGCTCTGGCCACAAGCTTCGAGTGGTGCTGGAATTATTTTTCGAAGACCAGGTGATGTTGGTATTCTGTTCAATAATATCGTCTAAAATCCCTGTATGTGCGTCATTTAAGTTCATCGTTGACCTTGACAGCCTCCCCGCCTTTGCATTTCCTTCGATATGGCATAGCAAGGACCGCAGCAAAGATTGACAATGTGGTTGCTGATGTTTTTTAACGAGCTGCGGTCTTTGATTTGATGGGGAAAACGACAGAGTTAAATATGGAAGACCGAGTAGCTTTTGTCACAAAATACGATTGCGGTCTTTCTGTTAATAAATAGGGCAAGAATTTAATTTGTCGAAGCAAACTGTAAATATTCAAATCAATAATCACAATAATTGTACGTCTCCCGGGTACGAAACTGGCTGGCCACCTCGAGGAGCAGACTTAATGTTATCGAATATGTATGAGGTTGCATTTAAGAAAAAAACAACTTTTTCTCTGACACGGAGCAGAGAGGAGATCAGATCAGCTCTGGTATGACATTCCAGCAGAAATGCTGTAAGAACTCGTCGAAACAGATCCAAGACAATTACAGAAATTTATTGAGGCTGATGCGGACATATTTTTGAATTAAATAATTTTATTTTGTTCCTTTTTAAATTTCAAATTATATTTTTTATAAGTAAAACTTATTTGTGAAAAAAAATTATGCCGAAGTAAAAAGTTTATTTTATTCATTTTAATGAATTTTAATTTATAATAAGATTATAAAGATTATAAGATTAAATATCTTACAGTGTATTAATTTTTTTTTTCTAGGTACCTAAAGTTCATAAAATTTATTTTTTAATTTTGTCGAAATACTTTTGCCGGTAAGTGTACAAACGATTGCAAAACTCAGCCGGAATCGTGTTAAAACCTCATTGATTGTGAGAAGAGACCTACTCTTGTACTGGTCTCTATTTTTGATCCATCGTTGTAAATAACACTACCCGGGTATGGTGTGTAACTTATGTGCTACCGCCTGAAATTGAACACATTCAAACCCACCGAGCTAGGATGGAGGTAAATATATCTGTTGATTATACACAAATATAGGGCATCCCTTCCATAAAATGTGTTTTAAGTTAAGTCTTCGAGTGCACTCGGAAATACCAATTACCCCAGGAGATATGCAGGAATTAAATGCATTAGAACTTGTTTCTTGAAAGCTGGGAACCGTATAGAAAGCAACAGTAAACAACAATTGTGGATGCTCACTTCAAACGATTATTAAACCCTGTGAATCTATTTAAGAGAAAATGTCCCTCTAAACCGACTATTAATACAAAACAAATCGATAAATAATCAGCCACGTAAACATCGCCTGTATACGTACAGGCCGACTTTAAATCAAGACAAAAACTGGGTCAAAACTATTTTTAACATTCCATCCACACACACACACTGTTGCTTAATGCCATTTCGATGTTACATCCTTATGACCGAAGATTTCTGTACCGTCGATTCATTTTTCAAAAATAAAAATAAAATAAACACACACAGTGCAGAGGCAGTGAATGAATTTTATTTTCTAAATCCGCCTTATCTTGGATTTTGCCAAGAGGAAAACAGAATTATATACAAATGCGCTGTATGGTTGGCACATAAAATTCACCACCCCCTGGGCAAAAGGAACTAGGAAACAGGTAGGCCAGAGCTTTTTCCTCGTTGACAGGCTCTCGTAACGTACTACAACTTACGACTGCAGAATCCATCTCGTTCTGGTTTTCGGTTTCCATACAGGCAGGCATCGTTTTACGATTGTACGCCCCCTTAGGCTGTGCTTATGGCTCGACCATCCCATGTCCCTTTATATCGGAAAGCCCATGCTGCGAGAGATATGCTCGCACGATAGTTGTTGCAATGTAGCCTCTCGGCAGTTTTCATTGCCTTATTAAAAATGTTAGTGTCCATAAAAATCATTAAAGTCGGCTCTGCTGAAGCTGCAATGGTCATGTACGCCACAGTGTAGTCGCACACCACAGGGGCTAATTTTTACCATTTTTAGTGCAAATAGCATTTTTATGGGTATGCAATCGTAAAAACGCTCGCTTTATGACGGCATTTTTGCGTATACATTATTTTATTCTTTATTACGTTCATGGCAGATGAAAGCAAAGTGCGGACTAGGAACGGGGCTCAGAGGCTTCGTGTAGCCCGAAATTAGTTTTTATTTCCTCGGAACGTGTGTCGGTCCTTTGTGAGTTGAGATACGTTGGCAAGCAGATTCCCCAAGCAACTAGAGGTGATGGAATTTCGATGTTAACAGGTGGTAAGCGTGCTGCGGACGTGAGGGAAAGTTTTACTTTTAATTCGAGCGCATCGGCTTTTGCCATTGCCAACAAATGTGCCCAACGATAAAGTTAGTATACCACATGTATTTTGTTCTCTTATCAAATAAGCACAGGACACCGTTCTCAGGCTGTGGGAGTGTAAGCTGATTATGGGGCTGGTGTTGTTGAATCCATTTCCTTTTGGTTATAGACAATAAAGACGACGTTTGATGGGGGTTTCCAAACGCCAAGGCTGTCATCAAAATAAAACGATGCTTATAGGACTAGGAAGATGGATTAGTGGCGTCTGATTTCTAAACGCCATGCAGCTCTAGGTCGACACAGCTTTCTCTTCTGGTTTGATAAAAATTATGAATTCTTTTACAATAAAACTCCCATCCTGAAAGAGTACTTAATCCGCACGAAAAAGGTTTTGAAATTCACGAAGAAGGTAGAAAACGCTTGAAGTTCTACTTGATTAAATTTATCATGGAAGAATATCATGCCCTGACTACCAACTTCAACAGTATTTTGTTTTTACCCGACTGGACACAGGGAGGGTTATGTGTTTCGCGCGTATCCTATGTTTAAAAGATATTTTCGGGCTCTGGTATGGTTCAGGGACATGATGATAATACCAAGTGAATCTAAATATAATTTTCACCCTACTTGTTAACCGAAGTAGAGCTTTTTTTGTTGAAAGAGGTGGACAAATGTTAAGGTCAGTGTTGCCAAATAAAAAATCTGAAAATCTTGTTTTTCTGAAACAAACATTTTTTTTTTCAACGTTGGTCTTAAGTTAATGTTAGTGCTTTTTGAAATTTTGGAACATATTTAAATTAAATTGACTTAGAATTGCATTGCCTACCTATATCAAGATCATAGAATTTCGGTTCATTAAAGCTCGACAAATCCTTTGTTAAGATAAAAATTTCAAAAACCGTTTCAGTACATACGAAACCATTTTTCTAAAAATACGTTACATCTGTTATTTTATCGAATTCGTTAAAATTCATGTTTCCTTAGAGTTGATGAAAACGTTAGTGAGACAAAAATTGTGCATGGGCTCGGTTCGACTCACATCATAAAGGGTTTTTCAACAGGAACGCTACAAAAGTAGAGCGACAGGGACAGCAAACGACGCCGAATTTCTTACCGCTCTTTTGATATTTCTCTTCAGTATGGTTTGCCATTTCATGATGGAAAGATATACGAGCTAACAAGGAGTCGAAAGTATTCAAATTTACTTCCGAAATTCGGAGTCAGTGGCCTCAACGTTAAGAGCGCTACGTCCAATTTATGGTCTTCATAATCATCCTAGCAGATCAACAATTGAGCGTCTAGTGGAAAAATTTGAATCCACAGGCACAGTACAAAATGTTCCCGTGCCAGTGAGATAAAGAAGTGCCCGTAGTGTCGAGAATATTGCTGCCGCTGAGGCTTCAGTTGAAGAAAGCCCAAATGTGTCTCTCACACGTCGTTCTCAAGCGTTGGGCATCTCTGTGACGTCGTTGTGGCGAATTTTGCGAAAAGATCTTGGCCTACATCCTTACAAGAATAAATTGACGCAAGAACTGAAGCCGCTTGACCACCAGGAGCGTCGTATGTTCGTGAATTGGGCTTGGAGCAACAACTTGAAAATGATTCGGATTTTCATCGAAAAATCATCTTCAGCGATGAGGCTCATTTCTGGCTGAATGGCTTCGTCAATAAACAAAATATGCGGTATTGGTCAGGCAGCAATCCACACGTACTCCATGAGTCATCACTGCATCCCGAAAAAATTACGGTTTGGTGTGGTTTATGGGCCGGCGGCGTCATTGGGCCGTACTTCTTCCGTGATGATCAATACCGGCACGTTACTGTGAATGGGAGTCGCTACCGTTCAATGATAACCGACTATTTTTGGCCCCAATTGGATGATATGGACTTGGAGGACATGTGGTTCCAACAGGACGGCGCCACAAGCCACACAGCGAATGTCACAATCAATTTATTGGAAACCAAGTTTGGAGAACGTGTTATCTCACGAAATGGTCCAGTCGCTTGGCCGCCTCGGTCGTGATGTCATTGATATCCAAAACCGTTTTTGTTTTATTTAAAAACTTTTGTAGCGCTCTTATTGAAAAACCCTTTATATAATAATGGAATTAATAGAAAACTTTTTTTTTTCAATATAGATGGTTCTTTTAATGTGCTAGATTCTAAAGTTCTTGGTATCAAAAATCTTGAAATTTGATGATTTCGAGGTAAAAAGTCTTGTACATATTTTGGAGCTAAAAAATCTTGAAAAAAAAATATATGTCTTGTAATCTGGCATCACTGGTTAATGTACTGAAGGGCTTTGTTTAGATGGCATTAATGCATTCACCCTGCAGTCCTGTGTTTCAGTATGACACCAGTTTCAGCCCAATAAGTTCCAGATATAGTTTTACCCACTTTCTGGGGTTCGTGTACAGAAAGACCTTCTGATAAATGAGTTCTGAGTAGCTAACCCGACTTATATGCAGAAGACTTCTCAACTCAACAAGTGAGCTGTCACCCTTCAGATCTCTCAGTGCTACATAAAATAATTTTCCGGTCAAAATTTTAAAAGCCGCTTAAGCTTCTCTACATTTAAGGGGAAGGACAGACCAGAGGCCATGAACGGGGGATTAAGTTGATTTTACACACCTTAGAAAAAAAAAAATTTTCAACTCAAAACCCGATTTGGCTAAAGATCTAGACAACATTTGTAAAGATCTAGACAACATTTGAAGATTTTTTACATGACCGGCAAGATGATAAGTGGAATCGTACTTTGGCTGTTCCCTCACATTTGTAAAGTTGTTGCAATTTCTCAATAAAAATGGTTCCGCAGTGATCTTCAAAATCTCCTTGAAGATCTCTAGGTCAGGGATTCACCTACGAACTGGCTTTATATGCGGCAGCTTGGCGTACCTGCAAATGACTGTTCAAAGCTTCTGGTAGAATCACATGGCATGGAGTCTTGTTCGAGTTTTAAACAGCGACCTCTAACTTATGTCTTGTTTTTAATTTAGTTTGAGCTCGATAAACTTTCCAGTATTTATACAGCTTTATTCTTGTTCACCGAACCGTCCTCCAGAAGCATCATACTGACGATTTTCTACCGACACATTTTAGCCCGGAAAGAACAGAAATGCCATCGGAAAAAGTTCAAGTCACGAAAGTCCCGAACTTCATTATAATTGGTAAGCGCAAATCTTTTTTTTTAGAAATAAGTTGTGTCCTGATTGTACAGGAGAATGTCCGATAAGAATATACTGTGACTTTTATTCTCTGGACGCTTATAGTTTGGGCTTTCAATTCGGCTTTCGTATTCGGAAGGCTTTTCAAAACGTACGTTTTTAAACATACCCACGCACCCCATAGCAAATCAAGCTCAGCGACCTCTAAATCAAGATTCAAACACACGATTTTAGGGCGAAAAACTTGATTTATGTCTTCGCACTACCAAATCTCACACCTCGGCCTTAGCAACTTAATTATAGCCCTGCCTCACCCACTGTCGCTCCCGGGAACCTATTTACCTGCTTTTTTTAAATGACGCGAAAACACGCAGAATGAAACCTACTCCTGGGAGGAGTACCTCAACTAATTTGTCCTGTTCAACCATGTGGGTAAATCACAGTGCTATCCTCGATATAAATACACCAACACATCACAAAGAACTCACATGTATATAAACGAGTTAAGGAGAGTGCTGTCATACAAATCAAATCCACATCACACCTCTGCGTGTGCCGCACAAGATTTATGCTTAGAAACTTTCAAATTCCACCTCAGGACATCGTACACATAATACTGTTCCGTTCCCTGGCGACAAACGACAAACTTGCTCACCTGCTCTATATTTCATCAAAAATTAGCTTTCATGGTGGAGCCTTTTTTTTTTTTTTTGACTACCACCCTTAGCTGTTGGTGCAAATAGGGGGTGGCGTCAAAATAATGATGAAGTGAGTACAAAAAAAAAACGAGAGAAGAAAAAACATCATCATTACACCAGAGGCAGAGCCCACATATTATGGCCCAATTGTGAACAGAAGTGGCAATTGTAAATCATTTTGCACGAGGGGACGTTGTGCCAACATTTTAGCCTGCGGAGTTTTACGATTTTGGGCTAAAAGCAGGATACGGTGAAGGAATTCCTTCCACTCATCGTGCATGATGGGCTACTCCGAGAATGGTGATCATAAGAATGGTTTTTCGGTTTTATTGAACAATAAAATTTTTAACATGAGATGGTAGGTAATAAATCTCGTTTTTGTTCTCTTTTCTTTTCGCAAACCGTATATACATCGGAATGGCTGTTGCGTTGTGTAGCGTCAACAATCGATGAATAGAAAACGACTCGAGTACGATGTGAGAGAGATGTTGGGGAACTTTAAGCACTGCGCCGGATGAATGTTTTATTTGTGAACGAAATGAACATAGAATTAGCGCCGTATGGTAGAATGTGCTAGTAATTGGGGGGGGATTTAAATTTAGAAGTCAATAGCATTATAAAACGCTTAATGAACCGCTTAACAGTAGAAAAGAACGATTGGGTGTGAGTGTGCTCAAACCGACTTCGTTTTTATTAGATGCCACTGAAACTGAAATCGAATTATCTCTGTCGCATCACTTAAATCCTCTCCCACCACTCTGATAATAAAGCATGTTCAGTAGTTACCATGATTTTTCCCCGTTAACCAAGTTTTCGAAGCATCAACTTACCTGAAAAGATAAAAAAATAAAAAATAAAGAACTCTGTTAGAAAACAAATCTGGCAAATGGATTAAAAAACGAGAAAGCATCCCAAACGCTGCTGACAACGTTAAGCTGTAAAGAAAAATACCTCCGACATGTTCTCTGAAACAGGAGTATGCAATTTAATGCAGATTTGCATCCCTCCCCCCCATTTCCTCTTTGGCTATATGGCGTAGATTCCGCAACCGACTTGACAAGGACAAGGGCATGGTATTCCCCCTTAAGAACATACACTGCTGTTGGTTTGCCAAAGTGACACGCTGTTGGTGTTTAAAAAAAAACAGCACTACCCTCACACATTCAAAGATTCGAACATTTTCCGCACGAGTACCGGGGAAGCCGCTTAGCCCAAAAGTAGTAGTAGTAGGTTCAGAATATTGGATTAGGGAGTCATAAATTCTCCACGCTGATGAACGAAACACGTATGCAAGGTGTGCAGGTGTACATGCTTTCGCCAGTATCCATCCAACCCGTGTATGTACGGATATACTCACAGGTAATCCTATCAGACGGTAGAGCCAACGATTCAACTCCTTCGTGTTATGCAAATTGAACATCGCGTCTGCTAGACGAAGCTCAGGGTCTCCTTAAAGGTATTGCAGGGGGAGGTGGTGCACACAAGCCAGGAATTCCCTTCCACACACACACACACACTCATGGTGTGTAAAAGAACAAGAATGCTTCAGGGAACATTGAACAGAGCAATCGTAGCGAACAATCGAGAACGAGAAAGAAAATAGTGCGTATACGCCCCGCATAACTTGGCCATATACGAGCGCGCGCGCCGGATGTCCTTTACTACGGCGAGACATTTCAAGTAAAAACGCGTCGAGGCAATTGTTTTAAGTGTTCTGGCAAATCGAAGAAACCAAGAAGACGACGACAACGACTACGACGCCGAAGAAGAAACTCTGCCGGAGTGCTTATGGTGGCAATTGTCTGGAAAAGGATAATTACACCGGGGAAATATAATTTCTCTTTATAGCTGAACCAAAGGACGGGCGCATAGAGCCTGTACGTGTTGATGGCGCGCCGATGCTTGGCTTTCGCCGGGCGTTAAGAAGGACGCGCTATGGAAATAAATGCGTCTTGTCCATGTAGTTAATGTGAGAAAGGAAGTGTAATTTGATTAAAAGTGCAAATTCGTTGCATACTTAGTTGGGTAATGAACGGTAGGGATATGGCGCACAGCTTACTTTTGATAACTGTGCTAATGGGGTAATTTGATTTCAATTTGAGATAAAGACTGTGCCGCGCATTATCGTTTACTGAAGTGCAGTACAGAATCTGCAAAGATGTGTGTTGGCGGAAATGAGTAATCTCGAAAGAGGTGTTTCACACCTTGAGGCGAATGGCTGCGTTTTTTTGACGGGCACCAGAAATATGATTTGAAATAATATTTGAACGTCTGCAATTGAAATAGATCGGCGAATATAAAGAGATGACAGTGTGAAAGTGAGGCAGCTTAAGCGACCTCAATAAAGGTCACACCATGCGGCTGATCGTTGCAAACACAAGAGTCACCGTATTTCGTGTGCGTGTTCAAATTTGTATTCCATGAAATGAGCTCAATCCTACGTTGACCAGAAAATAAGCTTCTCATGTCAAGCTATCCATGAAAGAGTAGTAAGAGTGGCAGATCAGCGGTACTTCCCAAGGCTTATTGCATTCTTTGGTAGTATAGCTTGTAAACTTTAGCAACCACATCTGCCGGAGATTCTGACAGTAAAAACTCGTCCGAAATTAAACGGAGCATAATTGTTGAAGGCAATTGAGTGGCAGAGCTCTTCCTCGAACAACTTAAAAAATCATGTACAAGACCCTGATAATACCAGTCCTGCTTTATGGCGCTGAAGCTATATTTAAAATTTGCTTTGTATTTTTGTAATTTTTCATACTTTGTACGTATTTGAATAAAGAATTAATTGAATTGAATTGAATTGTCTAAGCCAGATGAACATATATTCGGCAGCTTTGAGAGGAAAATTCTACGAAAAATATTCAGTCCCGTTGGCCTTGATGGGCTTTGGAGGAGAGGATTCAACGACGAACTATACAAGCTGTGAAGTGACAAATTCTAATTCAGCCATGGAAGTAGGATAGGGCATATAAAGCGACTGAACACAAATGCTCCGGCCCGTAGAGCCTTCGAGTCTAACAAAGAGAGACAAAGCAGTAGAGGAAGTCATCGCCTTAGGTGGCGCGCACAAGCAGTCGTACCCCTTCCCCGACTTAGGAGCAAAACGAGGCAGTTAGCTAAAGACCGCACTAATGGAGAGGCTTGTTAGTTGAGGCTTCGATTCACCCCGAACTGAAGAGCCTCCTAGTTAAGTCAGCAAGTCTGTTGAAGACTCAGCCGTAGATAGCCCAGCGTAGTATATTTGACTTTGAGATCCCACTTAAAAATACGAGCGGGACCAAATGCTGCTTTCAAAATTCTCTCTTCTCACACAAAAATTCTGCTTTGCAAAATTCTCTCTCTCACACAACAATTCTGCTTTTTTAGTTCTGCTTTACAAAACTCAGCTTTTCAAATTTAAATCATAAATAAAATTCAGCTTATTCTGTTTTTTTTCCAATTAACATATATGTATAAACAAAATTTTAAAGGAAGCAAACTCTGCTTTTTTTTTTTTTTTTCAGAAAAATATAAACAAAAAAAAACAATTTAAAATTATTTCCAAAACAAATAAAAATTATTAAATTAAATTAAAAAGAAATAAAAAAAAACAGTAAAATTTATATTAAATATTGGAAAAAAATCCAAATAAAAAAACACTGTCTTTGAAAAATGCTAAATTTTATTAAAAAACAATTTAAATAAAAAAAGGGGAGTTAAAAAACAATTTTTGAATTCTGAAAAAACTAATTTTGAAAACAGAATATAGAATTCTGTTCCCACACCGTGTTACTTCGACAACGGCAGCACTGGAAGTATTGACAAATACCATTGACGGTATGTGGTAAACATCACAACATCGATTTTTAACTTTGTCGAAATGCATGCGAGAGACAATTGAAGGGAACTTACTTCGGGAACATCTTCGAGTCTAAGTTTGAATCAGTTACTTCAGAATACCAAGTGTCCAAGTTGATGATGTCTGCAACCAAAAGTAAAAAAAAGAAACTTTGCATATCTTCTAAAAGAGTTGCCCAAGCGCGATGAAATAAATCCTGCACGTTGCTCCAATAAGTCCTATGTTACCTCTAAGAATGGATTGGGTGAGTTGTTTAATGTTTAAAACCGACAAACACTTTAACGTTGTATAGATTTGCTATTTAGATTTCCTTCTAAACCCTTCAGCAGTGGCGGCTGTTTTTCTTCCTTAAATTGTTCATTTAAAAGCACCTGAGATACGGGTATGCTTGGGCGACTCTCTAAGTGATTCATAAAGATACCCTACCCTACCACATCCATCTGTTGACACCTGAGCCTACCACAATCTTTTGTCTATCCGTTCTCTATCATTTGATTACATACAGCTACCGACTTGTGCCTCAAAACAAAGCCCGCAACTATTTATTCAACTCATCCATGGTCGGATAATAAAGGTAGCTATTGTAAACTTAATGATCACCACCAGTATAGCTCAATAAAACCGTTAAATCCCCACTCAGACAGTCTTCATTCCCACGAAGATGAATGGATTCACCTATGCCATAGGTGGTCTTTTCAGAGACTTCATGAAAGAGCGAATAAAAACAATTCCACGAAACAACACAAAACATTTATTGTTGTAGTTAATTAATCAAGCTTAAGCCATTCCCCCTCTCTTTTTATAACTCGCAGAGTCACTCGCGCCAACAAATCTGTCATTCAATCAATCAAAAAAAAAAAAAACAGAGAATGCGTTTCTCAGCGTCAACTCTCTAAATCATCGTCGCGTGGATTTCCATGAATCCCAAGCTGGTCAGAGCAATTACTCTGTCCATTGGGTTACGATTTCTCTCACTTAACATTCCAGCACGAGATGGCTACACAATCATCTCCGAGCTCCACTTGACAACGTATTTGGACCACGATCGAGGGTCGATCGATACTGCCATTCAAATCGAGTGCGGCACACTCCGTTGGGGACCCACCACAATGATGAACGAATCAAAGATTACAACTCCATATGGTCCGCATCGGCCCTAATTCGGATTAGGCAAAATCCAAGCAAATGTATGCAAAATCAGAGACAAATCCAAGAATTATATGTCCTTTGCAAGAGATGGCTGTGTATACACGAGTTTGTGAATTCGTTGCTGGAGAAACTCTCGGGAATTACGAGATAGACAGGAACGAAGGCATTTTCAATCATAACAATAACATAATGAAAAAGGAAAAATGAAGACAGGAAGGAAAAATGAAGACAGGAAGGAAAAGCCTTACTAATGTATACACATTTTGTGTTTGCCCTGGGGACCCGCATGGGTATGGGTGGATGGGGGTAGTACACATACCTACACCTCTTCAGCTCAATCGATGGCACAGATGTGATTTAAGGCTTTTGTCTCGGTGAACTGAGATTGTGTGTAATCTTTTGTTTTCAAATGGAAATTGAAGGAAATAAAATGTTGATAAGGAAATTCATCGATCAATGGATGGCGGGTTGAGTGCCCTCCTGTGGGGTATGCTGAAGATTGCAAAAAAACTTTGCAAATCAAATCCGGTTTTAAGACACGGCATTAAATTTTAATCTCCAACGATGGACGTCGGATTCGCCGAAGTTTGAATTTTATCTATCCTTTCGAGTTTTATTAGTACTCATGGAAGAAGGTCGTAAATGTTGGCAGGTACGAATAAAGTTGGAAATGATTTTATTTTAGAAACAGGTGGTAGGACAAAATGGTTGGATAGCTATAAATATGATTTTTGACTAGCTGCCAAAAGCATTGCAAACGATATTGATGCAATCGTCAAAATAAATCTGAGTGGAGCCATGTATCAACAGTTTCCAAGGCATCTAAGAAATCAAATCAAGAATTAATCCCTTCACTTGGACTACCCGGAGTAGGCATAAAAGCAAATAGTTCTCACAGCCACAATTTTAAAACAAAAGCTTTGATTAAGACTTTACAGCTGCTGACATTTGCCTTCGACCCTGCGTTTCTAATAAGTGCAAAAAATATCGAAGCGGCTTCAATTAAGGAAAAAAATTAATACTTCCAAAAGTGTTTAAAAAATAATGCGAAAAAAGGACTGCAACAAAACGAATGGTCAAATATTCAAAAAGCCTGGTTGAACTTATTCGACCACCTACATAGATATAAAAACCAAACCTCGCGGGAACCGCACTTCAAGAAGTATTCCTTTCTCCGATTAATTTTCTTGACAGTTTTTTTTTCGAAGCATATACTTTACCTTAAATTACTTAGGTCCGCCGAACTCTTGCCGATCATTACACACTCCTCCCCCTTTATATCTCCGGTGACGGGGACTCATTTTTCAAGACTTTCCTATTTAGACTGCCTCAAACTTATTTACGTGTGTAGCACAGAAGCGCTGTTGATATTTTCTTCAATTCATCGACAGCCGTCACACGCTCTGTCGGTTACGCGGGTCCAAATAACCCTATTTCCCTAAAATCTAACCGTCGCGTCGCAAATTATGACGGTCGCGTCTTTTCTATATACCAACTCAACACAGGTCCTATAGCTTCAATAAACAAGTCTCTCGTATGCTACGGAAGGTAAATTTAAACGTAACCATTTTTGATTTCCACTGCCCAGCCCATTAAACTCAATCTGCTTAGCCACTACTCCTAACAATAAATCCTATTTATCAGCCTTTTGTTTAGTCTTAGATTTGTTAGTTTTAGCTAGTTATAAGCCCAATCAATCGCGATTGGCCCTTTTGTTCCAGGGCCCGCATAACGTAACCTTTAAGCCAATAAATGACGAATTATTGCTACCAAAAAATTATAGAAACAGGTGCAATGGGTCAACCTGCTAACTGCCCAGACAATTTTCAAAAGCTAAATCTTTCTGCATTGAGAACACTGCTGAAGGAAACAAGATAGATCTAGGCTTCAGAGAGCTAAGCATTTTCCATTCTTGCTATGACCTGACCATCCTTAATATGTGCGTGATTTTGTTGCCCCAGTTGTAGGCGTTTAGGTGAATAGTTGTCTTAGTCTACTTAGTCAAGAATTGGGCATTTGGAGAAGCTCTCTACAGCGAATTCTCACGAAAGACTTGAAACTTCATGCTTACAAAGTTCAATTGACTCGAGAACTAAAGACTACCTACTGACCATGCAGCGCGAAGAGATTCAATTACTGCATGAGTCATTTCCTAATCGTGTAATCGGCCGTTTTTGCGATCAGAATTGGCCAACCACATCTTGCGATGCCACTTGACCTTTTTCTTTAGGGTTTTTTGAAGTCAAAGATCTATGCAAACAAGCCCACGACCACCAACGCCTTGAAAGAGGTAATTGCGAGGTGTATTAATGAAATTCGGCCACATTTATGCGAAACGGTCGTAGAAAATTTCAATAAAAGAGCACGTACCTGGCAGCAAAGCCGTGGCGGCCACTTATCCGATGTGCTATTCCATACATAACCCCAATCTGTATAGGTACTGTACGAATCAATAAAAAAATTCAAGCATTCTAAATAAAAATCGGTATTTTCCATCCAAATTACATTTGCGTGAATTATGGGACACCCTATACTAGACTTTTACGCAGATAACTGTTCTCAGGTTCTTCTTTTCCAAAAGTGAAACATTTGTTACCTACTTACATTCCTTAAAAACCGAACCACCAACACTAGGTATATTTGATTTTAAAATTTAACTAAAAACTTTGACACTGTTCACGCCAAATCTCATTGAACGCACCTACAAGTACCTTAAATTCTAGCAGTTATTTGTCGTACGAAAAATCAGAGGTCGCTTTGAAATCTGTTTGAGATCGGAAACCACCAGCCATCTCCCATATTTTTTTTTTCCCATATTCTGCTTTCTTGATTTAGACCTCGTCGAGGTAAGACCCACTCGCGAACAAATAAAGTTGTTTATACAAAACGGAAAAATCATCTTTTTGTCTTTCTTGGGCAACGAATCGGGAGCAACCAGCAGGGGATACTATTCACCCCACTAAACACTATTCAATATAATATCAACCGATTTTGAAAAGCACGAATATCCTGAAAGCAACCGTTTCTGACGCGAAGAAAATATACTTGCATAACTGAAAATATTCTCTAAAAATCGAAATAAATTATCAGCCTGCCCCAACTGCAATTTCTCCCCTCACCCATTGCACAACTTAGGATACTTAAGGAACATCTTACTTTCGTTTAGAAAAAAAAAAAAAAAAACAGTCCTTCGGCGAGACAAAATAGCTCGCACTTTGGAGTTTATGTTAAATCATAACCGCACACAGAACGAGTAACGACAGCCAAAACGCAGGTGTGACTAAGCGCAGTCTGAAAGGATGTTTTTCTCATTTTTCATGCCTCCAGACTGTCATCTGTTTGAGCACCTTTTTTACAATCTTATGCAAATCGCTGTACACATGCGACTTCTTTATATTTAGGATGCCTCAAGCGGGCTACGTACACCTCCAATGTTGTGCTGCCGCGTCTCTTCAGACAATGAAGTTTGAGTTTGCCTTCCATCCAAAAACTGTCTACCATGTTAACGTTCATTACTCCATGGAACTTTTCCACCTCGCTATTGCGAGAGTTTAATTAAGTTCATATCTCGGGGACACAATTACACTGGAAATGGTAATGTAAAGTTGTCCCTTTCTATCTCGTTCGCGCGAAAAAGGATAACATTTTCTAATTTCAAGTTTTTGTCAGGTGGGGGTTTTTTCTTTCCTTTTCGGTAAACGTTTAGCGTATAACGCCCTTTATTTGTTTATTTGATGACTCGCTTAAGTAATGATAAAAGGGCATAGCATTCAAGTTGATAACTAAACTCTTAACTCCAACTAAGGACTTTTTTTTTTTGTCGGCTACGAACGAACTGAAAAACTCCTGTAATTAGGGTGAATGAGGCGAGTACCGAAAAAGGGTAAGTCTCGTAAAATTCCATTGGACTGCTGGTGTGTGCAAACACACAGCACACAAAGGAATGACGATAACTGTAAATTATTATTTAATTTGTGGCCCTATTATCCCTGGGACTTCATAATGAAATGAATGAAAAGCTTGTTTCGGTTCGCTCTTCTACTACAATCTACAAGGACATATTAGCTATACACAGCACACAGGCGAATGGAACGACAAAGCCTTTGACTGGGAGACAAATTCACAGATAATTTCGCGAGGGTAACGATGGAAATTTACATAATGCCCCTCCAGATAGGATTTAGACAATGAAATTAACGGTTTTAAAGCGTCGTTTGTTTTGCCTCAAAAGGATGGCATCCACAGTATCTCACCGCTGGGAGGTTCTTTATACGTCTCTTCGGAGAGTCTAGCGATTGCTTCGCAGCGCTTTAGAGCTGTTGTGGGACAAAAGTTTCACCAGATTTGCGGAGAAAAGTCCTCGTCATAAGATGTGGAAGCAGCGTTCCGAAGAACATATTGCTAGATAAGTATCTATAGACGTGTGGCTCTGTATCTATGTGTTTCGAGTAAAAGCTAGGACTACAATCATGGCCGAAAAGAACATCTTAAGGCTATAGTAAAGGGTGATTTTTTAAGAGGTTTAGAACTTTTTTTAACGAAAAAACACAAAAAATTCGAAAAAATGAATGAAATATTTATTTGAATCGATAGTTTGAACCTTGCAATTTAATGTTTAAAGATAATTTCATGCAAATGTTGACCGCGGCTGCGTCTCAGGTAGCCCATCCGCTGAGTCCAATTTTGGCATACTCTTTCACACATATCGGCCGGTATCTCACGAATGAATGCATGGATGTTGACTTCCAGTGCGTCAATCGAAGCGGGCTTGTCCCTATACACATTAGCCTTGGCATACCCCCACAAAAAAAAATCTAATGGTGTCAAATCGCACGATCTAGGCGGCCAATTGACCGGCCCGAAACGTGAAATTAACTGTTCACCAAACTCGCCTCGCAATTGCGCCATTGTTTCGCGTGCTGTGTGGCATGTGGCACCGTCTTGTTGAAACCACATATCATGCAAGTCAAGAACTTCCATTTCGGGCAAAAAAAAGTTTGTTATCATCGCTCGGTAGCGTTCACCATTGACAGTAACGCTGCGATTCGCATCATCTTTGAAGAAATATGGCCCAATAATGCCGCCGGCCCATAAACCGCACCAAACAGTGGCTTTTTCGGGATGCATTGGTAGCTGTTGCAATGCTTCTGGCTGATCTTCACTCCAAATGCGGCAATTTTGCTTATTTACGTACCCATTCAACCAAAAATGAGCCTCATCGCTGAACACAATTTTTCGATAAAAAAGCGGATCCTCGGCCAGCTTTCCAAGAGCCCATTCACCAAAAATTCGGCGTTGTGGTAGGTCGGCTGGCTTTAGTTCTTGCACCAGCTGTATCTTAAAAGGCTTTACGCCCAAATCCTTCCGCAAAATTTTCCACGTAGTGCTGTAACAAAGGCCTAACTGCTGGGAACGGCGCCGAATCGACATTTCGCGGTCTTCTGTCACACTAGCTGATACGGCCGCAATATTTTCTTCACTACGCACAGTACGTAAACGTGTTGGTGGTTTAATGTCCAACAAAGTAAATTTGGTGCGAAATTTGGTCACAATCTTCCGAATAGACTGCTCAGAAGGTCGAGAATGCCGATCATAAAATGGAAGCAGCGCGCGATGAACATTTCGAACCGAGCACGAATTTTGATAGTAAAATTTAATAATTTGCAAGGGTTGTTCATTTGTAAGACGATCCATGGTTAAATTGCAAACCAAACTGAAGCTGTTTGACAGTGACACAAGGTACTAAACACACGTCAGCTGTCAAAACCAGTGTTGCCAAAACCAAACCAGCTAAAAAATCACCCTTTACTCCTGTATCCTTGGGCACAGGAAAACGGCAGGAATTGATAAAAAAAATAACTACTGCCTGTAATTATGATACAAATAGGAATACCACTCTGAACATAAGGGTCATGGTTGTAAGGAGTGCAAACGACAAAGAGACTCTGCTCATAATTAGAATGCAGCAAAAGCCTACTTGATCAAGGGAGCACAGCCGCCTCTAGTTGGTAGCGTTATCCTCATCCCAGGCGGAT
This sequence comes from Cheilosia variabilis, assembly GCA_951230905.1. NCBI lineage: Eukaryota > Metazoa > Arthropoda > Insecta > Diptera > Syrphidae > Cheilosia > Cheilosia variabilis. The sequence goes on from OX579676.1 coordinate 14,008,123, forward strand.
GGATGATTGACAGAATTAACATTTTATACAAGTGGGAGTCTTAGGCAAGCAGTCCACAGCTTTTGACACTTTAGTGAGCATCTGACGACAGTCCATACGATTATAGTCAAGACTTTCGCCTACTCCACCAACATCTAAGCTCAAGTCCATCAAGGCCGCTGCAACAAGTGACATTGAGGCTGAACTCATTCAGGCAGCAGGAGACGACTTCGTGGTAAGCATACCATTTCCAAAATTTGGTAGGAGTAAATATAACTGAAGATAGAAACCTCAGAGTCCTTTGTCTGATCATCAAGCCAGCGAGGGTCTGGACTTCTTAACCAACGAATTTTCAAAGTTTGGAACAGAAAAAACAAAAAAGTCGTCAAAGGGGCACACAACATCAACAAATTCGACAGAAATTCATAATAAGGACTTTGTCCACCAATAAACTTCGCAATAAAGTCCGAAAAGAACACCGCATCAAAACTTAAACGAAGGACCTACACTTGGCAATTGGTGTTTTTTTTACTAAGAAAGAGATTTTGTAAATGACCCTCATCACAATTGCAATCCTGCTCTATGGCAGAATTGACTTTAATGAGGGATAGCCTTGCTTGTTCGAAACGCAAAATTCTTCCAGTGATTTTTTGCTCGCGTTGCTTTAGCGGGCTTTCAGAAGATTCACCAGCAAACTCTAACATGGTATTGACATGATCTTAAAAGTGGAAATCAGCCGTCATGTAACATTTCGACTTGTCTTCTGTAGGCATTGACTTCGTCTTAGGTAACGCGAAAGTTGGCTTTAGAGAGTTGTTCAAATTGAGGCACAAGTCCACGTCGGACCATCGGCCTGAGTAAGAAAATTAAGACAGCCATGCTTCCGCAAAGTTCGCCTCGTTCTTGTGTCAAATATTATTTCACTTTTCGCAGATGTTCTTGGCCACGGTTTGCTTGGCAATATTGTTCGAAAAGAAAACAACATAAATAATAAGATAGAACCTAGAACAGAACCTTGTGGAACGCCTGCTGACAAGTTGTAGTATTTTTGATCGTTAAATCTTGATTTTTACCTATATACCGACCAACATATACAGGAATCTAGGCCAAGCTTCTCAAAAAGAGCAGCTTATTTGTAGAAACAAATGAAAGGGTCCACCATTTTTATCCGTAGCTATTTCCTAGATAGGAACATTGAACACATGGGCTAAGATAATAAAGTTTGCATACACAAAGATTGTGCTAATTCTCCACTGAAATGGGCTTCGCGTGAGTCAGCTTAATGCCATCTACCCCATCGAATTGAAATGGTTTCCCAAATACGTAACGAACAACAAAATGGTAGCACCTACCCTTTAAGAAATATTTTGTCAGCTTCAATGACACCAAGTCACGAACATCAAAGGAACCCCTCTTTATAATATTCCTCAATAGAACAACGAACAACGAACAACGATAACTGAATTCTTTTCCAAACCCTGGTAAAGGCTAATCCAACACCATAACTACCACCCTTCAATATGTTTTCTTTCAAACCGCACAAAGAGCTTAACTCAGCACCCAGGCGGCGGTGGGTAACGAGTAACGACAAAACAAATTCAACGCATTTCAATTCCTTTCAAGTTGATTTTAAAATCTAATTTCTGTGGCCGCTGTGCGCCGTAACGCTTAACTCCATAGGGCTCTTGTCATCGTCGTAGTCGTCGTCGCTCGTCGGTAGACGGCGGCGCTCTGCAAAAGAATAAAACTTGCGAATTACGTACACGTAATTTCATTTAAATTCATTTCAAGTACTACTCGCATTATTTTTCCTTTTTTGCGCTTTTCTTTTCAGCCACCCACTCACGCCCCGAATTTTTTTTTCCCCCTTCTGTCCTAAAGTGCTTACTAATTTTCTCCCACTTAGGGACGCAGCAAATGTGGAGGAATTTTTGACTAAATTTTCTCTAGATGCTGTTAAGAGAAAACTTTCAAGACTATTGCAAGTTTATTTATTTACTCTACCGTCTTCACTTTCATTTCGATTAAACAAAGGGATTAAAACAGTCCAACATAAACAGCCGGAGTGAGAGTGTGTCCGAGGATTTGTCGGAGATTTCTCATTCTGTGACTGTGACTGCGGATTATTTTCCACTGCGGCGAATTTCAAATTAATTAATTAATTGCTAATAGAATTGTTTTAGAGGAGACGGACCATCGCCTCCAGTCATCATTATCCTTGGTGGGCGGCTAAGACCTCAGGAAATTAAGGAAAAAACTCCATTTGGCATGGTCCCCTCGTTTGTAGACGCGCAAATGCAATTAGCTTAAAAGAAAATCAAAACTTTTTCACTTTTCAGTTTTTTTTTCCGTTTTATATCGCTCGTCCTTGCTGATTCTAATGAAAAAATTGTTCACGTATCGCGTATAAATTCTTTTGTGGATACCATCGTTTCTTGGCACGTTCTCTCCTTCAGATTTCTTAGCGGTTTAGTTCCGATTAAGAGGCGAAAAGAAAGAGGATAAAGAAATCCTTGCCGAGGAAAACAATAATCACGTTCTTTGCATAACACCGCCACCCCGTTTGAGAGTGTTCAAATTTATGGTTCTTAAATTTGCACCGCACAGCACCATCGCGCCGCCACACGTCTTCGTGAATAATGACTCGGACCGGATGGTTTAAGAAAATTCCTCACCCGGGATTTTTTTTTATTTTTTTTTTTGCGAAAACCACTTGTGCTTTGCACTTTTCTATGGGATGGATAGTAAATGTCAGACAATTCGGTTAGGGATTTCTGCAATGCGGTATAGTGTACTGAGTTGGGTTTAAGCTTTTTTTTTCTTGCTTTACCTACTTCTCAAGTGGTTGCGCCACAAAGGCAGTTAAAAAATGCCAAAGAATGAGCAGAAGATCCCGAAAAGTCTTCTAATTGTCAGAAAAGCGAGAGGCTAGAATTGCAGAGATCCATAGTGTGGGTTTCATGCTATGGAGATATAAAAATCCTTAGAATTTTGAAGGGGAAGAGAACTTTTCAGGTGGAAATCAAAGAAATTTTACAAGGAAATTGATATTTTCCATCGCCCCAAGAAGTAGAACATTGGAACACGGTAGAAGTATGTCAAGAATTTTGAAGATATACTACATATGGAGGTTTGATGTTTTCTTACTGTGATATCTCTGAAAATCTTGTTAGTTCTTTGCGGCCCTACAGTTTTAAGGTCAACCTGGGCCTTCCACTTTGTAGAGCACGCGTTTTTTGACCGGACTCTTAAATTCCAAAAGAGGCTGTTACATTTGCCTGAAAGAATTACCATATCGGCTGCATGCAAAATAAAGCATTTACTACAAGAACTGTGAAAAAATTATCCAAAAATCCAGGTGGAAAATAAAATAGAACTAAAGGCACATCCCTGCGGAACACCAGCTTTTTCGCCAAATTTTATGAAAAGGGTACGAGAGCAAATGGCCACATATGAGCATTTCTGACAGTCGAAAAAATAACACATTCTTGAGCTAAGCGTATACTTATAGAAAGTTTTATAGGAAGTCTTATTGGGTCAGACTCTTCAAATACCAGAGGTATAAGTAGACGCTTGCTTTTTCAGCAAGTAATTCGATTATTTTGCAAAATTAAAGAGGGGCTATCGCTATATGTATGATTCATTTTGCGAGCAATACAGAGCGAAAAAGAAAATAGAACCAACAGCACATCCCTGCGGAACACCATTTACAATTACATCATTCGAAAATAGATGCCTTAATACTCCGACTTTTTCGAGAAGCGACAGACTATAAAGTGGACTGCCTAATTATATATCCACTTTGACGGGGTCACGTTTATTTAAAGAGAGCAATCTTAAAGCTTGTAGCCATCAGCGATGAAGCTGGAAAGAAGGTTGGAGTGATCAAAATCTAAGGCCCATATCCATAGCTTCTGGTGAATGTCCTTGTATGATTATAAGGACCCGCTAAAACAGGCATGCTGAAATCGTAAAGATCTTATTCGCCAGCGATGGAAGGAGCAATGTTGAATTTCTCTGTGGAGCTAGACTGTCGCAAACAGCCATCAGAGGGATCAAACGTGGGGTTGGCGTTAAAGATAAATTTTCAGTCTTTAATTCTGTGCTCGTTAAAAAGAATTAGATCGAGATTTAGGCTTTTTACTGCTAGAGTGACTCGCAGCTTTTATAGGACGAGAGAGAGGGATAAATTTCAAACAGGTACGTCTCCAAATGCAGGGTCCCCAACCTACACCATGGAAAACGTCCGACATTTCTTCGCTATACGTACAGCAAATGCCTCTAATAGCTTAGCGTCGGGTGACAAGCTACAATCACGACCATTGTACAAGATAAGCGGGAGGTTTTTTTAATGAATTGAAAGAGTTGTAGTTCTCTAACAATCGAAAAATTAATTTCTGAGCTCTGTGAAAAACTTAAAAGTTGTCCTTTTGGGAAGATCCATTAGTCTGAAAAGACGCTCTCATAAAATGCCAACTTGGACTCGTTTAAGTTTACTGCATGTACAATGAAATCTGGATTTTACTGCTAGAATCACTTACAGGCTAAAAAAAAAACGAATCCAATCACTTTAGTAGGAATTAGAAAATGCTACCTTCTTTGGCTCAATGACATCCTCCTTAAATTTGCAGACATATTATTATTATTTCGGTAAGATAAATGTTTTTGAGCTACGACAAGAGTTAACAAACTAAATTGAATGATTGGGACACACTAACAAGATGTGGGATCTAGAGCCTTGTATGACGTTCTGAGTTTATAAGCTTTTGTCAGATTTTAAATGTTTGACTCTCTTAGAGTGGAAATCGCAAAGTGCATAGAGCCGGCTGCACCTTCAATGAAAACAACTCGGTGTCTAACCGATAGTTGGTTATAAGCTTTTGCTTTTAAAAATATATTAAAAAAGTAATCGAATTTTTTTCTAATAAATCGGCGGTGTCGACTGACCAGAAACATATTTTTCTAGCCAATATTTAAGTGAATGTCGTGCTAGAAACTGAAGCAAGGAACATTTCTTACATTCGTCTGGCAATAGATCCTCAAACACCGATGTATAAACACTCGAACCACTAAGCCCGTCAGGGGCAGATCGATTGGGCATGTTTCATGAAGCCGACTCGCGTAAATCCAATCCAATTGAAAATGGTAATGAGACTTCTGCCCTAAACGCCTTATGATCAACACTTCTGCGCCTCATTACAGATGCTTGATATAAGTCGCCGTGCACACGCAAATTGTTCGCTAAAATCCATTATCCCGGCGAAAACGTTATAAGCCCTAAACCGCAGCTCCCCATCGACGGGAACCGAAAGGCTTTAAGAAATTATACCCACAACAAAATTTATGACTCGCAAAGTCAGCCTCCACCTCTCTCTTTATTCTCTCTCTCTCGCTGTTCCCATTAATTCCCGTTTTTCATTTTCCCTGGTATTTATCCAATTTTGGGTTTTCGTCCCACATTCTGTTTGTCCGTACCCGCTGAATCAACATGCCATCGGCGGATTTCGCGAACAACTTCCCGAAATCATACAATACGCACACACGCACACAACGATTCTGTCCCTTAGATCTATATGTATCCTCAACTCTTATTTGCGCTGCATAAAAGCACCTATTCGGAAGCATCGCGCGAAGGCGGGGGACAAATACAAAGCCAGCGTTCAAGTGTAGCCAGGATGACAGAAGTTCGGAAATAAAAATGAGATTTTATTGTGTGAAATATTTTTATGTCGGAACCGGCATTACACGAGCCTACCACCGCAAAGCCCACATTTAATTCAGGCAACTTTCCGCAGTAAAATCCCGCACATCCACCCGTATACGGTGTATACGTGGCGAATGTATAATGTGTACCTACGAATGGATGCGAGTATGTTCTGAGGATGGGGGGGGGGGGGTGGGGGGGGGTTACAACATAACCCACCAGCACCCTCTTACACATATTGATACCAAAAACCAGCCGCAGGGTCGAAGTTATAAATCTTTTGCGGATTTTCAAAATTAACCCACAAAATGGGGGATCTTACAATATTTTGAGTGTGTAGTAGCACGATGCAGGAGAAGTGTATGTGTAGTAGGACCTTCGTGTAACTCAGTAAGTGGCTGAAACAGAAGGTTTATCCGAGTTTAATTTAATTCTCGTGCCAAAGGATGTTGAAATAATATTCAAATTGGAAATTGTACCTAAGGGATTATTACTTAATGCCGAACGGATGAGCCAGAGAGACAAGTCCAGCCAAGCCAGCTGACGCTCGTATGGTAAGTTATTATGTCCGGAAGTGGAGTAACATTTGGTTTCTAACCTCAAATGGAGTGTGGCTGTAAGACTGTTGAAATTAATTAAAATAGCGAGAGGTTCAAGGTTTTTCATTTGTTTTTCGTGAAGATTTGAAAGAGCTTTGCAATTAAAATTCCCAATCCAGTGGGCTTAGGTGTGGAGATTTTGGCGAACAAGATTTTGTTTGATGATAGTTTGAATCTGTGATCTCTCTGTTGGAATGGGGCCCCAAAAATGTACGGGAAATGACTATTTTCGAATGAGAACTTTAAGTGGGCCATTGAATTGCTTTTGGGTCTTGTAAACGCTTTAAAATGTTTGAGAGATTATGTGGTCAAATGAAGGGTGACCAAAATGGAGAACGAAGCAGGACCCGAGGTTAGCTAGACTCTGAACTTCTGAAGGTTATTCGTTAGGGCGGTTTTTCTGTAACCGCGTATAGTCCAAAATACCAAAGTACGTCGATTTCATAAAATCCGCCAGATAGAGCGAATGGACAAAAAAGCTCCAGCCAAATGGATCTTCGAAACTCAGCCACCACGCTCAAAACGAAAAGCAAAGCGGAGCCTACGGCACAAGAATACACCATGGCGGATGCCAGTGCGCTTGAAAACTTGAAGCAAAGGCTCGGCGGACAGGCGGACATGATATCCTTTTCACAATTTTAGTTTTTGCTCCATGCTTTCTAACAGGGACCCCAAGTCTTTCTGTCTATTCATGCGCGAAGTGAATGGGGCAGACTGCACAACTTTGAGACTGACTATCCCTCAAAAACAGAAGGTTAAAGCTATGTTTTTGATAGACCAAAAGACCTGAACAAAGTAAGGCTTAAAAGCGAGACCGTAAGCAAAAATTGTTTGCATAGGTATCTAAAATGGGCGAAGGGCCCAAAATGCTGATCTAAGTGATCCATGATGTCCGTTGACAATCAATGACAAATAGTCTTAGAGGACTATTTTATTTCACTTGATTTTACAGAAAATCATGGAGTACCATGAACGTGCAATAGAAGCTAAGTCTCAACTTCAAAATCTAAAATAGGAGCTAGCCTTCTTGCACACCGCTCTGTAGCAAATCCAAAGCTAAGCCAGACAAAATGCACCTTAGATGTACAGGGAAAGGTTCTTAGAAGGTCACAAAAATATTTCAAAGCCTCATCGACTTTTGAACTTTTCTCAGCACATTTTTCAAATACGCGCATGTACAAAGAACGAATGTAGTAGAAAGCAATTTTGAAACCAAGTCTACGAAATGAGAGCTTAAATAACAGGCCAATTGTTCTAAGTCTAACACAGAATTTTGAAAGTTGTTCTGTACCCAGTGGCTTGTGAATATCGTATTGATGACGAATAAGGCCCTAGAAGTAAGGGAAGAAATATGCTTAGATTGGGCAGCAACGTTAATAAATCTCACTGCAAAAGGTATCCAAATATTGTCTCAGCTTAGAAGATCAAGAAAAAGTCCGCAAAAGCGTCGTACAGTTGTGACAATTTTAATTGAGAACAGTTTACTTGTATCGCCGGCCGGTGCCTTTCCAAAAGTATACCTACTGTAGTTCATGACAATAGTTTTCTTCGAGCTTCAAAAGTTGCAAAAGACGTCTAGAAAAATGCTGTTCTTAGCCTCTTCTTCTTACCTCTCACAGTAGATGCACTTTGATAAGAAGACAAGCTTTAAATACAAAATGCGGTAGTGGCTGGTTTTTGGAAATCAGTCACCACCAACGTTCGTCATCAGAAATATTTTCACTTGTTTTCAAGCTTGTTCACACAGCTCCACAGCCAAAAATTATTTCCAAATAATAGCTCAATGATGGACAGATGAAAAACACCACGCAGTTTAATAGCCTGTAACACAACAACCTACATAAACTTCGCAACGAGTTACCCTAACATTTCCTACGCAACATTGATCATGCAACAGCTTCCATCTATTAATAAAAACAGCATTCTTCGTCGCTAAACAAATGCGAACAAAAACAATAAAGCTCACTTATAGAAAACAAAGACTAAACACATCATTAAGCCATAAAATCCGATTCATTAGCCATGAAAAGATTGCCATAAACCCGAACAATAACAAAAAAAATAAATTAATCATCCTTAAAAAAAAAAAAAAAAAACCAAACAAGTCTGGACCCTCACCACCACCACCAGCTCCAACATTCCCATTCATATAAGAAGACTATTGCCAAATAATGAGCCCAAAAAATCTGTAAGCCCATAACAATCTCAACCGCACACTCAGAAATGAATACCGACGGTTCGCGCGGGAACGGAATAAAGATACAAATTGATAATCCGATTCGATTTGTTCAATCACTCGTTTTTATTATCGTTCTGTCTGCTGAGATGCAGTGCTTCTCTTCTCGAAGTGTGATTTCTTAAATTCATGCGATAACAACATACGTATATATATTATTTTTGTTTTTTTTTTGGAAAAATCCTTACACACACACACAGGCCAGCATAGATGTAAAAGATGAATGATGACTGTAACCCAAGAAACCAAAAGAACACTACAGATTCATCCAATACGAATGCTCTTCAGAATTTGTCATAATAAAATTTAAGCGGATTACCTTTCCTTAAAAACCCCGAGCTCGCAATCAGAACCGCAGTCAAAGACTATGTACGGACTATCTCGGGTGAAAGAAAGAAAAGGAAAATGCTCGCACCCGTGTAGACTGGCAAGATTTAAGCTGAAAGTGATTGAATTGTTTGTGGCAGCAGTGGAAAATCAATAAAGTACCTTTTCAGTACGCAGAATATAATACCTACTACGTTAGATATTTTTATCAGGGTGTTTGCCGAAAATAAATTGGTAACAAGACCGACAAATAAGATACAGACACGGTTTCCAGTTTAAGAGGATTCCGACGGAGTTCGTGTTAAAGGTGTGCACGATAAGTTTGCGATTTTATTCTTTGAGGGTTTGCTCTGACTGGGCAGAGGGAGGGAATTAAATTGAAAGATTCCCTTCGCCGCTTGATGGATATTGGTATTTCTATCGGAACTGTATGGATGGGTAATTCAAAATGTCTATAATGAACAAGTGTTCGAGAGGTACTCAAAATGCGCACGTTTGTAAAGCCAATTTCGAGCAGGCTTCAAGGTTTTAGTGTGCCTGGGAGAATTGATTTACTTTGGAGTGGGGGTCATCCCTTGTCGGTAGTTTTTTTTCCATGCTAAGCCTCAAAATGTGCGGTTATGCGATTCCATGAAGATACTCGCGTTCACACTCGGATTTGCTGACATCCGCCTCACCTAAACTGACGTCTGGCATCTGTAAAATTCGTGCCATCTATTTATTATCTATGCTTTTCGCAACTTACGTGACGTGTGAGTTTTAATGTTGTTCTTAAAAACGGGTCCTTCAATAAGGACGGGTCGATGTAGAAATGGAATAAAATTCATTTGTCCAACTGTCGTCGCTTTTGCCAAACAGACTGTATTTGATTAATCTCACTTCCAATATGACACAAAAACTCCCATAGGCGTCGTATTTTCCCAGAAAACACAAAAAAAAAAAAGAAGACAGAATCAAAGAGTTCCGTGTGCGACAAATACGTGCATTTCCCGCTGTCTGACTTCAAGGAGCCACTCGAAATGAATGAACTTTTAAGCCCCTTTACATGTTGCAGTAACTTCCACCGTAGACCGACTACGTTGGCATTCCCCCCTCGTACAAATAATAGAAACAGTTGCCTCCACTTGCACACCGCCAAGTGCAACAGAAAAACGCCACTCCTGCGGAAAAAAAAACCTACACACACCCCATCCTCTGTCACGCGAAAGTCAAATAACGTTTTACATTCGACGACCTTATTACGGCGGCGTAATTGTTTTCCTTCTTCGGATTCGCTGTAAGGCTCCCGTAATTGTTAACCTATCCGACCATTCAACCCACCATCGATGCTACTACAGCACACCGAGGAGGGCGTTCACATCCTCACCGAGGTAAATTCATTGCGAACCACCTACCACCTGAAACAGAAACGGAAGCGAATCCAAATAAAAATTGAAAATTGTAAAATTTTATTACCTCTGCCGTCTTAATAGGATTTTATGACTGTACAGAGCGGAAAGTTTTTTTCATTTTTTTTAAAGTTCGGCTCCATACTGTGTGCCATGAACTCGTCGAGGGATAACGTCAACATCAACATACGTGTCTTCGTTTTCCACTATAGCCAACCACTTGGTGTAAGTATACGAAAAAAAGAAGAACAAATTTACATCGAAAGTGCCAGCAAACAGCAAACTTTGGTGTCTTCAATTTCGACTAGTACTAGGTGTAGTCCCTCCCCGCCCTCACGAGGAAGGGGAGTTTTTCAATTTTCCTAGGATAAATAAAATCATTTCACGAAAGGGAGTAAAGTGTAATTGATTTTTACGATTTCAATTTTTCCTTTTAAAAAGAAAACAAACCCGGCACGGAGTTTACTCCCGTTTGGGTGTAGACAACACACTCCCGACGTGTCTTTGGCTGGCGGGTGTGCTGGGATTGGTATAGTGGTGCACGGTTTATTTCCGATATTTAGCGATTCCTGGTTAAATGAGTTGGCAAATGTATTCCTTACTTGAGGGTCCTTAATGATACCGCACATGAGCGGGCAAATATTATCTCGCATGAATGCATTCTATTAATGCACGGGCGGAATTGATTTCCACTGCAATCCCAGGCAGAGTGTTGGCACTTGGCATAGAGCAATTTATTTATTTTTTTAGTGTTTCTGTATGCGATTTGTTTGTGTAGAACTGGTATTTAAATTCAGTGGTTAATTTGCATGCAGTCCAGTAATAAGAAATGGAAAATCTCACTTCTTTTGATTGGATAAATAACCAGTCAAAAGGAGTTTGGTAGGTATATAAACAAATCAGAGAAATCTAAAAACTGGAGTCAAGTTTCTCATGTCCAGGTCTATCTCGGGCTGTATAGCGCCATCGAAAAAACATGTTAATCCGAATTAACACTCGTAGGCGCAGTTTCTCAGTAGACTACTGTTCGATCCTTAAAAAAACCCAAGTTACATTTTAAAGTTTTCTACTGCGCCACCTCTCGCGAACGTCTAACAAGCATCCGAAAGCCATTCGGTTTCGAACTCGGCATAAACATGTGGGTCCCTTCTATTCGTCTCAAAAAAAAAAAAAAAAAAACTAACACCAAACGATTGGTTGTGAGAAGCAAGGCCTGGGGTACCTGTTGCGCCAAATGTTATTTAAACTAACAACAAACGGTTTTTTTATTTTCTTCTATTTATTTATTAAAGATTAAATGTAAAATTTGTAATTGGGCTGTAATTCATCACAGCAAATATGGTCTAATTTTAATAATGGAAATCTGGAATCAGGAATCTGGCCTTATTTCGTTTGGCTACATTTCACGTCACCGAACAAAACGTATGTGTTACACGTTGCCGTGCGATGGTTTCAATCTCATCACACTTCATAATTTTTTCAACCAAATTCGCGTCATTATGTAAAATACCTCCTGCCAATCGTGATGATAAGGAAAGAAAGGAAGTTCCATATTTTTTTAATTATTTTCCAAAAAATAATTTTTTAAAACAGTCATAGCCACTGAACGTGAACATGAACCTTAAGTGATTTTTCCGAAGCTTTAGAGAGGGATCATTGTGATCACTTTCGGGTCCACTGGCCTATTACCAACGAGTTAGTGATACACATTCATTTGCAGAAGCTCATTCATCGCTCACTGTTGTATTCAGTTTTCAATTTTGAAGATTTTGAAACAATTATTTTTCATTTGATTTATGAATAGTTAAAACCATTAAGCTATTTTTGACAGCTTTTACACAGAAATGTTATTTGCACACATTTTTCAATGGTTTCCGATCACATTTGCAAAAATATTTTACAAACCTTACTGGAGGTCGACAAACTGTTTTTTTTTTGAGAAACTTGTCTGATCAGTCAAAGATTGGGACGCAATTTGGCTGATCATCTAGGGCTGAAACCAAGCTGAATATTAGCAAAGCTGTATTTTAATCACTTTTGAAATGCAGCGCCCTTTTGGTCTTGTCGGCCAAAGAAAAACCTCCCGAACTATACATAGCCTACACTCAGAAAAAAAAATATTGTTAATCGAAGAATTTTGAGATTTTTAAAAAATTGTAAGTTGAAAGTTCTTGGTTCAAATATTATTTTTGGTAACAAGAACTCAGTTTCGAGTATTCAAGAATCAGGTATTCAGCGTAAGAATAATATACTCTCCATTAGTATTTTATTACATCATTTCCAACAATTTCATTGTTAGATCAAAGATTTTGATATTTGGGCTCATTTAAACCAACGAAAATTGTTGGCATAACAATTTTTTTTTCTGAGTGTATATGGTAAATAGGCTGCATACTGAAAGTATAGCTTCAACTTGCAAATTCATTTGTTAAGATCCTGACTGTTTGCATAACTGAGTATGTACGTGCCCGCGGACAATCCATATAATAAATAAAATACTTCTTCAAATACAATCCCCAGTGGGCGAGGAAAAATCGCTCACGCGCCTAACTCAATTCAGTCAAATCTGTACTGAAGTAACCCTACAGCCACGCCCCTTTATCGACTGCAATTGCCTTCGGCATTGGATCTATCAATCCGTAAGTAACATTCCTTCGTAAATCATCTCGCAAATTTACCATACATTCATTATCCTTTCGCTCATTTCCATTTTCTATCGCGAAAACTTCACCAGCAACCATCAAATTTCAGCGAAAGCAACCCTTCCACTCTTTCCGGCCCATTTAAGCGAAACAAATCCTTCGATTTGAAATCCTCCTCAATCGTTTACACTTTGCATTTTCCTATCTCATTTATTCGAGACAAACCCACCTCCTTCTCATACACGATGTTCGTATCTAATATCTCTGCCAAACACCAAGGATTCCACAAGGATTCGAACTGAATTAGCAATAAAATGTTATGCAAGACAATACGCATAAAAAAAGAATTCAGGGCCAAAAAAAAACTGTATAGAGAAATTCGTTACGTTCACTTTATTGCCGAGATACACTAAAGTATCTTACGTAAGCTCTGAGGAAAAAAAATACAGCAACTCCTCGCCAACGCACAAAAATATTCTCGCATAGCATTGCCCTCTGTTGGTGGAGTGATCTGATCTCCCCAAGAGGGGATAATATACGTTTTGCTATTTCTTTGATGGAATTTTTCAATTTATTTTCATGCACGTTTTATGGACTCGAAGTCGAAGCGCACTTTAGCAGTCCTGAAACTAGGACGCGCATATCATCAGGAAGTAATATATGATTGGTTAGGGATGACGCCACCGCCGGCGTGCCAAAATAATGCGAATAGGATTCTCGGGATTTTGCTCGGGTTTTTCTTGTTTTCTTATTTGTTTATAGAGGCAAATTTGACAAGAAAGGATCTGTTGGTTGGTGTTGGATGGATTTTCCATGTTTAACAGACGAAAAGTTAAGGCTCAAGGAAAATAGTTTGATGGATGTGATGCCTCTGAGCAACTTTATAGACCGGCCAATAAAAAACCTCAATCTTACGTCCTGCATGGAATTAGATTGTACATCCCTACACCCAACAGTTTATTTCACGCAATTCAGTGAAATTGGTTGGAAAATAATTTCGTTTCCCCTTTTGTACTTTAGAATGACGAAAACAAAGTCAGCGATGAAAATCGTTAGTACATCGGCCGCATAGGGATAGAGTCCTGAATGATTTTTGGTAGAATTGGAGAATTTAGGGTGACGGAAAGGATAAAAGGACATTTTTATAGCATTTTTGCATCGACACGTGTTTGGAAGGAAGAACTTTTTTTTAAATTAATAGAGTCGTCTAATTTTGCAATTGGTACCTTGTTTTTAGAATTAAGTCTCGTGTTTTTGTAGTGGGAGGTTGAGGATAAATCGTTTTCGTGCATTTAAAACTGATCACCTTATTGATACAGATGACCCAGTCTAAAGTATAAATCACTTTCAACCAATTTTTGGAAAATTGTCCCTAGATAATGAATTCGCGTAAATAAGTCTTGAGCCGTACAATAGGAAAGGATAGTCTAAACGATACCACGTCTGAAACAGACTAAGGCCATATTACTTGACTTAACTGTGGGACATAAACTAACTGTCTAGCTAGTACAAGGTCTCCTAACCTCGGAGTTCAAAAACAAAATTGTAAGGCACTCCTCTACTATTCAAGAAGTCCGAGCTTACGAAACTGTCAACATAGATTTGCGACACAAACTTGTCGAAGCTGAGGTACGAAGGTGGGTAGCGCATAAGAGCTAGAACAACGGAGAAGTAGTGTGAGGAGTTTTGACTATGAACGGCAGCAATCGCGACAACTTACCACCGTATTTTCCGATTCCACCAGTCAACTGAGGCAACCAGCATCAAGGATCGAAAGCCAGTGGCATCGATGCCAAAAAGCCATCAAAAACTAAGAAATTTTCGTTATAGATTTCACCTGACCATTCACACGAAATTCTTGGTTGAATGATGGTTTTAAGCTAAGCTTTATGCCCGGCAGATCAGTAAGAAACCCGCCATCTGTTTATTGATATAAAGACCTCATATATTTATCGAGAGCTATTTGACAACCCTGTCAAGTTCTATATAGAGTGCGGAATGACGACGGAGAACATTCGCCGCTCCATTAAGGTCGGAAACCATCTCAACAGAACCTTTTGAGATATCAGAAAAGGACTTAGACAAGGTCACGTACCTTGGTTAAAAGATATCTTGAGAAAATTGTGCGGGCTGGTTCCACCATTTTTAAAAAAAAATCCTATGAAATCTCTTTCACGCGGAAGACACTGACATCATTGGCAGAAATCAGAGACCTCAACTTGGTGCGTTTATAAATAAAGTGCACGACTGGTTCCCACAAAACTTTCTCGTTTAGTGCGAGTCTGACTGAAATTCAAAGTCATTTAACCAAATATTTTTTTCGGGATGTAAGCATTACTTGGTTTTTAGGGTTTTATCGAAATCGAAAATGGGGTTATCGAGATATGAGCAGTTTTTAAAGTGAGAGTTTCCAGTGATTCGAATTGAAAATTAAGGACGCAATAATTTTGAAAACATCAATTTTACTCAAAGTTTGCATTTTGGTCAAAATCATGCCGTTTGGAGCTAAACTAGGGAAAACTATATTTTTCAAAAATGACTTTTTTCAAAATTCCATTTTACGATAATACCTACAGAAAAAAACTGAGTTTTCCATTGAGTTAGAAATTACCATATTACCTTAGAAATGAATTTTTGTTAAAATCGTATTCCCGTTTTCGAGATATGTCCAAATTTCAAAAGTACATACCGTTATTCGATTTTTTAGCGGAAAACTGAGTACGCAGTTATTTTAACCTCACCTACTTTAGCTTAAATATCACTTTTAGTTGAAATCGTTAGAGCCGATTTCGAAAAAATCCAACTGGTATGAAAATTTTGTATGGGAATTACCATTAATATTGAGGTTACCAAGCAAAAAAAAATCCGAAGTTTGAATGCAATCCGTTCAGCCGCTTAGGCTGTAGGCCTCGGGACATACAGACAGACAGACGGACAGAATTTTGCGACCCACTTTTTTGAGTTCACCTATCATCGTAATGTCGGAATTGATTAACATCTTGAGTTCGAAATTTTGTACGAATACAATATCTTTCTCTTACTCTTACAACGTAATGGAGAAAGTTAAAAATTGGGGTTAAAGCATGATTACTCTACGAGACAGTCAATAAGGGGCGCATACAACACTGGCAAATCGGCCAGAAAGCCATGATGGGCAGCTAAAACCATAAGGTAGTCGCGGACTTATTGTAAACCCAAGCTTCGCCAACATCGTATAGAAAATCAGGCGAGGCACCACACTCGCGAAGCACTGTTTTTCTTTGATCAGCCACGGAGAAGTAAGGCCTTGTCTAAAGGGGGCTCAATATAAGGCCTCTTGTATCCCAAACCTGCTTTGGCACTGCGCCATACGCCTGGTCGTTTTGAATGCAAAATTCTTCGAATGAAGATATGTATTTGATTTTTGTGAATTATAATTTCGATTCGTCCCCAAGGACCAAGTACTGTTTTTTTTTTAACCAAGTTGCCGCGGGCTGTACACAATTATTCGCATCGATTATTCAAATACACTTAATATCGCAGATAATGTCGCCCGAGGACCCACACATCGCCCTGTCTCGTTCCCATGTCGTGGCGATTACAGGCTTTCAATTTGAAAAATCGCTGACAGTAAATCACTTCACATGGAAGGAGACACCCCATCGCGTGCGACTGTAGTCTCCACATCGATTCATAATACCAACGAGTATTTGGAGCGTTATGGAAGACCATCAGAGCGCGAGGCGGGATGGGTCGTCGTATCTCATGAACAACTGGAGCTCCTTAACCCAATTTCGGTCGTCCTTCGGAGTCATATATGGAAAGATGGGAAAGATGGGAAAGCTGTTCGGGATGAGGCGAAAGTGAAAAATAATGGAGAGTAATATAAACCGCGTGCCTTGAATATAATCGGAGAATGAACGGCGCGTGGGTGCGGTGTTGCACAACGACGCCTTTTGTCGTTGGCTTCATTATAGCGCTTCAACTAGAGAGAGCGGGAATGTTCTGTTGCCAAGTGATTATAGCAGCGGCATCGCATTATGATTGTAAATAGCTGTCATATTTATCATATCGAAGAAAACAATATCGTGAGAATATTTATCCGTTCAGCTGAAGATGATGTGAAGGATATCGACGGTCGTCTTTAAATTCACACTCCCGCATCACTAAAGTGGTGGAAATCGATCCAACTCCCATGAGGGTGCCACCCACCCTATCCCACATATGGACTGCACGCATGCGGAAATTTATTTAAGCACACAATTTAATTTTTTGATTCTGCCTTTAAAGCAATGTCCTCCGGGATATGCGTTTTTTTTCCCCCACTTAATTCCGTCAAGGACGAGAGGGTGGGTTCAGGACCTTCATATGGCAAATTAATTTTAATGAACATTTTGAAATGACTTATTTATGGCTGTTGTCAGTCGAATGCATTTTTTTGTTTCTAGTTTCAATAATTAGTTGGGCTGTCAGTGACGTGCTTTCCAGTCATATTATTTCAGAGGTTAACGCACAACTGAGCTCTGGCAATAATTCCCGTTGTCAGTGCAACAGAAATAGATTACATCCTTGGGCAACGGTAATCTAGTTAATAAACTGTGTTGTTTGCTTTTTTTTTTTTGTTCTGAGCAGGCAAATCGTGACAAATGTCAATTAGGCTTAGCGGCTGACGTCAAGTGTTTGGCTGCCCACGCTAAATGTCAGCGGTGTACGCATTCGTTTGTTGCCGAACAACATATCATCAAGGATAACAAGGCTAATTAGTGGTTATGGCTGATTTATTACTTCAATTCCTTTTAGCCAGTTCAATTATAATTTTTAATCATGTTAATGCATGAGCTGGTGTGAGTGGATGTACTTACAATAAAGTTGAACTGATTATTTCAACAATGCGCTTACCTGGAATGACAAGAGAAAAAAACAGTCAGTTGGACATTTTTTTAAGTTTAAAAATGTTTAAATTAAAGGTGGAATTTTAGTAATTATAATTAAAAGGATTGTTATGCTTTGCGGTTGCTATTTATATAATTTAAATATTTATGGATTTCGTGTATATGCTGCTCGAAATATGTCAACACACAAGTTTTGTGTGAAAAGAAATATTCGGCTGGTAAGCAACTGGCTAGGTGTAACTATGATGGAGTGTGATCAATTTTTTAGAGGCGACTCCAAAAATGTTTCATCGAAAGCAATCTTATCGCGAAAATTTTGAAATACACCCTGTATTGTGTCCGCCGGGAAGGTATACTATTTTGTTTGTTTATAATTTTTGATTAAATGAAAGAGAATGGATCTTATATTGATAAATGTTTTATTTAATGTCGCAATTATGTATGGAATACAATATCAGGTAAATGTCCGCCTCTGTTAGTCTCACAAATGCGAGCCCTTTTGAGCACATTTTTCATTACATTAATTTCATCACGAATATTTTGTTTGAGTTGCTCAAGCGTTTCTGGTTTGTTTGCATAAACCTTGCTTTTCAGATATCCCCACAAAAAGAAGTCCGGAGCAGTCAAATCAGGAGGCCAATCAACATCACCATTTATTGAAATTACTTGTTGTGGAAAGATGTCTCGCAGTAATTCCATTGTAATCCTGGCTGTAAAGGTGACTGATGAATAATTTGAGGGTTTTCCATTGCCCAGAACCGATTATTCTGTTTATTCACATATCCATTCAAATGAAAATGTGCCTCGTCAGTCGTCACTCATTATGATTTTTTTTGTCATCGTCACAGTAAACGATGATTGATTTTGATAAAATGTTTTAACGATTAAAACACGTTGGTTTATCGAATATTTTTCCATAATAAATTTGCCACGTGTCTACTTCACGACTGCCAAATATGAACTGTCAAGACTAACGTTTACCAAAATGGCGACAAAACAAAGTAGTATACCTTCCCGGCGGACACCCTATATTTGTTAAAAGATTTTGTGTTTAAATTTGAAATGTGAACGGGGAAAGATCCGGTTAGACCTGAGCTACCCAATCATGGGTGTCATAAATAGCCATAATACACTCAAAGACAATGATACTTTGAATGCGTCCATTAATACAAACAGCACAACTTCTCAGTCTGGCTACTGCCATTTGACTTCGAAACCATTTTCTATATTTTATTTCGAATTTGTACCGTTACTGGAACTGTAACTTCAGAAAGAAAGTTATATTTGGCAGAACTGTAGTCGAATAACGACGAGTAAAGAAAAAAAGTAAAAGGGAAAAAACGCAGCACCAACGTTTTGTCGAAGAATTGGAGTTCAAAGAAACCCAGTACCCAAAACTGGACCAACAGCACTGCCAACTGGTGGGGTTTAAACTCAGCGATCTCAGGCTTTTAGAGCGCCTGTCTCGACCGAATTGAGTCCTTATTCCGAAGTAAATGTGCTTTAGCCCGGTATATTCGAAAATAGACGAAGGTTAAGTTACAAAGAATTCGGGGGCATTAAAAGATCGCTCACTCCTGCAAGGATTCCCAAAGCAAAAAAACTTCGCCCGTGCATCTCTTCCGTGTTCTATATTGATCCTCTTATGCAGCTGCTCTAGAATGTCAGCAAATCGGTCCCATACAAAGTTCCATTTTAGCAAACACGATTTACTGTCAAAACACCGTATCCCAAGAGTCTGGGTTTGATGAATGAATACCATCAACCATTGGGAAGTCATCAATTCCAGCAAGTCGTACATAATCATTCAATGTAACCCCTTTGAAGCAATATTGACAGCTCCAACAATACCCGCCAATTATTGAAAACAAGCCCAATCCCACGGTGCATGATGTGGCCAATCCCATCTAAGTACACTTACCTACCCCTATCATTATCCGTCATCAGCTGGCAGTCACAACAACTGCAAATAAAGTGTCAGCTACTTAGTCCCATCAGAGACGTCTGAGACTAAGCATGAGCACGATCATCACACATCGGATACCCCTATCCGTGCGTGAACATTCCCATGCCATTCATAAATCGTTCGTCAACCCCAAACATAAGTCTGCACCACATGGCAGAGCATCTCGAAGAATCCTCCGCACTGACCATGAATCACCAGCTGTCTGCTCGATTGTTCACTTCATCAATAAAAACACTTGACACCGAGGTAGGTGCTCGTTCACTGCCTTCTCACACTGTGCCGCACTTGCTAATTGCCACAGCAACCAAATAGTGCGTGTAAACTGATTCTGGGGGAGAGTCTGTCAAAGCGAAGTCGGCAAGTATCGATTGGCCGCACAACAAACCTCTAGCCTGACCTCAGAAAATGACAAATGACAAATGACAAACGACACACGAACGCCGACAAAACCATCGAGCACTTGTTCGAAAAGTATCCAAATGAAAAATCATCCATCTCCGGTTGGGAGGACATACTTTTATTATTTGGGCTCCGCATGTGGCTTTCTTGTCTTTGGGAAATTCTCGAGATGCAATGGCGTTCCACGAGACAAATTACCGAACCGAAGAGCGGTAGCTCCTCGTTTCCCGAGTGGGGGAACGCACACACTACACGCTTTTAATTTATCGCCTTCATTAAGGCATTTTACAATATTTCTCATTTAGCTCAGGGACTCACAACTCACAACTCACTACCGCTCGCACATTTAATAATATTTCCGTCCTTGTGAGGGGGGAGGGGGAAATGTCTCATTACTCGCAGATCCACTCTGTTGGGAGCCGAATTAGGTGTTCGTGCTGTCGGTATAGGGAAAGGAATTAATTCACTTGTCTGCCCGGCTATGTGTGCGTATCTACCACACATCGGTGATCGACTATTTGTCTGTCTGTCGTCTGGTATATTTTTTACACTTTTTTTTATTTTTTTTTTTTTTGTATAATTTTTGAGACATTTTTCCCCAAGTTTTGACGTGTGCTTGCTCCCAGGGTTCCATCGGGCGGATGACTCTATTTTTGGTGAGTGAGTGCGTGAGTTTTTTGTTCCCACATTCGAAATGCCTCAGTGACAGCGAGTGCTGTAATTTAATGAATTTACGATGACAGTAGAAATATTATTATTTCGTCTTCTCCTTTGCGTTTGTTCGTATACTAAATGACTTTATTTCCAAAAGAAACCGATGGTAAGATGCTGGGGTTAATTTGGTTAATGGCATTCCTCGGATGCAATGCGCTTTGCAAAGTTGGTTTCTCTTTATTTTTTCCACTTTTAGTGGAATAGTTAAATGGCAATGGCCTTAGAGCGAGTAATTAGTAGAGCTAAGGTGATGAGAAGTGAACGTAGGAAGATTTATGAATTAATTTGCTTTGATGAATTGCTTTCGGGTTTATGAGGCCAAAGTTTGGGAGATTCAGTCTAAATTTGACAAGTAAACTTTGTAATTAGTGGGTAAGGTTTTTGGGGGCGGACTCGTTTGGCACAACCTTGCCGAGGTGGATGGTATAATATTTGTTATGTTATCAGGGTGTTTTTTTTAGAGGTATAGAACTTTAAGTTGGCAACACTATTTTAACTGCCGGCCATTTTGTCAGCTGCCAAGTGATTTATTTTTAGTTTGGTTTGCCATTTCATCATGCACAAGTTGACAAATGAACAACGCTTGCAAATCGTGCAAATTTATTTCGAAAATAATGGTTCAGTTCGCGAAGTTTACCGCAAGCTCCGTTCATTTTATGGTCTACATAATCGTCCATCAGAGCAATTAATTCGGTTAACCATGGATCGTTTTCGCACTACATTTACTCTATGTGATAATACGCATCCGCAGAGACGTCGAACAGTGCGCACCGAAGAAACAATTGCCGCTGTAGAGCAAAGTGTTGAAGAGGACCCGGATGAATCGATTCGCCACCGTGCACAGCAATTGGAGCTTTGTCCATCAACTTTATGGAAGATTTTGATCAAAGATCTTAGCTTACGACCTTACAAGATCCAGCTTGTGCAAGAATTAAAGCCGCTAGACCATGCAATGCGTCGTGATTTTGGTGTATGGGCCGAAAATGAGATGGATATCGATGCTGATTTTCATCGCAAAATTTTGTTCAGTGATGAGGCTTATTTTTGGTTGAATGGCTACGTCAACAAGCAAAATTGCCGCATTTGGAGTGAAGAGAATCCACATGAGACCCTTGAGACGCCATTACATCCACAAAAACTGACTGGTGTGCTCTAGGGGCTGGTAGAGTCTTTGGCCCATACTTCTTCCGAAATGATGCTGGAGAGTCAGTTACCGTTAATGCAGACCGGTATAAAGCCATGATAACCGACTATTTTGTTCCCGAATTGGATGGCATGAATGTGGATGAAATGTGGTTCCAACAAGACGACGCTATATGCCACACAGCGCACGTCACAATCGATTTATTGAAGGAAACATTCGATGAGCGCATAATTTCGCGGAATGGACCTGTCAATTGGCCAACAAGATCGTGTGATTTGACACCATTGGATTATTTTCTTTGGGGATATGTGAAGTCGCTCGCCTACGCCAACAAACCAGAAACGTTAGGGGACTTATAAGCCAACATTCGTGGCGTTATTGCCGACATACAGCCCCAAATGCTCGAAAAAGTGGTTGAAAATTGGACCTCTAGACTTGGCTATATTAGAAGCAGCCGCGGCGGCCACATGCCCGAAATCATATTTAAACATTAATGGCATAAAATTATCCTTCGAATAAAGCCAAATTGATGGACACTAAAACGATTTTTTTGTGTTTTATTTCATGTCGAATTTCTATACCTCTAAAAAAAACACCCTTTATAATTAATTTGGATTGGAATTGTCGAATTTCATCTGTCAAACTGTCTTGTTGGTATTACAGAGCCGCTTTGGGTCAACTTGTTTTTAAATATTTAAATGGCCATAGTACAACAAGGCAAGGGAATTCTCTGTCAATCTTTTCAGTTCTTGTCTTGGTGGCGGGAAAACCTTGAAGGGACAAATAGTGCGCCAAAAACATAAAGGCAAAAGTTGAAGAAAAGTGGAATAGGAGGCAAAACCAAAAATGGTGCATTTCTGTTTTGATCTTGGGCAGATGGAGCGAGACACTTAATTCGTAGGAGAGTACTTTGAGCTTGTCGGATAAAGTAGTCGTGCTCGTGCTTCAACCGTTGGCGCGACAAATTTTGGCGAACAACTTTCTAAAAAAATGCAATTCTGTCAGAGTGGACTATAGTATTGCGCTGGGTGGGTTCAATGGCTCCCACTAAGCAGTGAAAGTGGGGAACCTTTTCAAGGAAGAACATGCAACAGATGCTACAATTACAGGGGTATCGCCTTTAAGTTTGCCGGTTGGTATTTTTTCTAAGCTGTTGCAAAGCACAATTGCTCCAAAAATATAAAGCCACACAAATTGTTATGGTCATAATCCAGGCTATTGAACTATTTATTTTTTAAGAAGCACGATGCAGCAATTCACTCTTTGAATGAAAATTGACAACCCTTACAAGTCGACTCAGAAAAGAAAAGGCATAATACAATTGTGGATTCATATCCAGTATTATGTATTGCTTTCGCTAAGGAGAAGTCTCTCTATATCGTTTTCCCTACGGCTCAGGCATAGTTCAAGCCCGTTCCCTCAATAAGTCCTAGCTATCTCAGACGTGAAATATTTTGACAAGGTCGGCGCCGATTTGTCTACTCGTACTTCTCGGATTGTTGTTGTTGTTGAATATTTGCCTTAAAAGCTCATCATCGCAAAATGGATAAAACAGTTTTTTGACCGGCGTTTTACATTTTGGTAGACTTCTCTATCAACTTCCACCTATGCATTGATCTTCTTTTTGTTGTTCGACTCGCGAAACCTTACATACTAAGAACTGGACCAAGTCTACGTATGCTGACAACTCGATATCGATATCTAAAATACTGGATTTTGTATAAAAATTGTATCTACGCATTTTTGATTACATTGAACCGACAGGCATGCCCTTTGCAATTCAAACTACAAGAAATGCGAATTCTAGAGTCAACATTAAGTGACCCATACACAGCGGAACTACAGGGATCCTAACTCGATTTTTGGTAAAGAAATTTTGAATATACACTTCTTTACTGGAATAAGTGCGAGCCCTAATTTAATACCTAACTCTACAGTAGGATTTCCTTTAAATAATCCCTACAGATTCATAATGCAACCGCTGGCGACAAACAATATTTTTTATGACTCGTGCAATACCCACCATAATTCTAACTCTAACTTTGATCAGATTTGCAGATGATAGGGACCAGCGTTGCCACAATGATACAAGTGTAACAAAAGTGTTACACTTTTGAATTATTTTATATATTTTCGCTTTTTACACTATTTCCCATTAAAATCTTTTTTTGTTTTTCTCGTTAAAAAATATTGAAAAGTTGAACTGCCAGCACTTTTTTCTTTCGAACAAACTTCTACCAATTTCTGTCAATGTATTTGTTTGTTTACAGAGCACAAGTTGTGCAAAACGTCAAACTGCGAGTGGGTATGGGAATGGGAGGGAACGAGAAAATAGAGCAATATTTTTCTGTCTCGCCGCGACGCCGTTGACAGTGTTCTACATCTCGTGGTAAATAAAGTTTGAGAAATAGAAATTGAAATCTACTTCGAAATGTGATAAAGAGTTCCTATTCCTAATAAAGATTTTTTTAAATTGAAAAACGATGTTTTTATTATTAAATTTTTTTTTTCAGTTTCTTAAAATTTTTTTTCCATTTTTCCACTTTTTGAGAAAAATTTGTTACACTTTTAAAAAAAACTGCTGCAACATTGGTAGGGACGACCGGTACCAATTCTTATTTCGGATCGCGTTTAGGTCGCTTTAGTTAAACTTTATACGAATGAAACAAGGTTTGAAAGAAAAACTTCCGAAGCCTATCAGTCTCAGAACATCAGCGAAATCGGTCACGTTTACTGATTTCAAAGAAGTTGATTGGATTTGTTTAAGGTGGCCCCTCCCATTCTAGACATGCTTCGACTCGAACCAAATCGTTTATTCTGAAATCGAAAAGATGACTAAATAAAATGACAGTCATTAGGCCAAATCAAACATCACCCACATGTCAATTTTGGCGTAAAAATCAATCAACCATAGTCACACAAACACAGCCATACAGACGATCTATTGTTCGACTTCAAACGACGTCGAATGCTCAGGCTCGCTGTGCATTAGATGGAACGTGCTCTCTAAATGATTACTAATGCCATCATTAACTTAAAATAACACACAAGACATCATTTTTCATCTACTTAGATGTCCTTTTAGGGAATCGCTTTACAGCACTCACGTAACCATTCAGTAAATCCATTCAAGACCACAGTTGACGGAGATATCTGCATGCGGTTGAGAGGGTGGAGCGGCTACACAAAAAGGACGAACGGGAAAGTCATCCTTTTTCTGTTATTCCATAAACTGTAACAATAATTGACTTTATATGTCAATCACGTGCGCGGGAGTAGAGACTATGTTCCTTTTGCCGTCATTAAATTGCAGTTACAACAAATGTTGTTTTTTTTCCCCGACATATGACAGTGAGGGTAGTCGAAAAAAAACTCACCAGCAGCAGCACTTAATAACCGCACTCACTATCGCTCACATTCACGCAATTAAATCCGACCAGTGACTTTCTCTTCCCTTGAGGTTAACAATGAAGTATGTACCAGTCACGGTGTTTTGGGACCTGGGAGTAAGAAGGAAATTTTAGAAAGCTCTCTTTTGTGTCGGCCCTCCTCTGGGTGCACTATTTAATGTGCCGGGGGCATGCTCTTGTGTACCACATCAAATCCTTAATGAGCATAACCGAATCAGTGCGAAGGGAATAATTGGATTTTATGTAGCATTCCGAAAAGGATTCCATTTTTCATTTCGCATTTTTCGATGGTCCTTTATCGGGGAGGTCGTAGTCATATTCGTATTCGTATTCCTTTTTCGTGGTTAAGTTGAGCGCACACGTGCATCACGTCCTTACGTTGTCTTTGCTTCATCCCCTATGGTCACACACACACACCGAAGAACATACTTATCTCTAAGCCCGGCCATGTACAATTCTGATATGATTCAGCCAAATGAAGGATTGAAGGGAAATGTGCTTCGAAATGGCATTCGAGGGGGATACACACATGCGATTCCCAAAGGACAAGGATTTTACTTTTCCACAAGATAATCAAATGAAAGAGAGGGGATGATGAAATGCATCCCTGCGTATCTGTACATTTTATCCCAAATCGAATCTATACTGTGCATCGTCCTCTACTGTGTGTAGGTAGATGGGATGCGGATTTCTTCCGGCAAATTTAACTGCCGGCCGGCTGGGTTTGGTTGGCGAGATGTGACAAATTGTATTAAGTTAATTTTCGTTTATGACAAATAATAATGAAAAAGGGGGATCACCGATTCCAGGGGGTGATTGTTGGTCAATTATTTGCGACGCAAAGGAGACATCTGTCAGCCAGTATAAAGAGCATAGGAGGAGTAGCAATGGAATTGTGTTGGCTATTGCTGTGGATGTAAATGTCTGTGTTATGTTCGTCAACGTGTTAAGTCGACAAACAAAAGGAACAACTGTATTACTGCTAGGTATTTGTCTAAAGGATTCGTATATTCGTAGACCATGAATAATGGAAATCGGTCCCAGGAGGCATTGTCCGGTGATGATGCTTTGGAGTCCTTTGTCCTAATAGCTATAAACAGAAAGGAGAATGATTGCGAGTACGCATGATGAATGAAGTTAATGATTTCAATATCAGCACAACAAATTTGAAGGACATTCCTACATACATGCAAACATCTCTCGCTCCGGGAAGTCTCAAACGGAATTTCCTTATCCTGTTCAGGCCTGTCATTGTCACAACTACCTACAAGTTAAATGAATAAAAGCGGTGTTTAAAGAGTGTTCCCATCCACTGGTAGTTTGTCAGAAGTGAGCACTGAGATGCGTATCAGAATAGGATCTTACAACGGTTCTTCAACTTCAACTCTTTAGTTGAGCAAACACATTTTTAGCCTCGTACGACAGTACTTAACTGACCTCAATCTAATTTAAATTTTTCACTTCAGTGTTGAATACGTTGCGGGTTCCCCTAGTTGACCAACCCCGTACGAGAAGACGTACACAACGCATGAAAAGCTGTGGGTTGATCGAATCCAATGGCTGAACTTATGAGTTTTGTCGCACCTAACTAAATTCAAGAGAACAAAAAATTCAAGGATTTTAGCAGCAGGTTGGACATAGGTGATTAACAGCTCATAATCGTGAAATCGTTGATCAACTGTATGCGCAACCTCCTTCAAAGAGGAAAACGAGCTCGTACACTACCCGTACTTGCACACTTGTTGAGCAACGAGCTGAGCAACGATCTTCAACTTGAACAAACACTTTTTTTGCATTGATTTGAGAGCATCGTACACTGAAGTTGAATGTGTTGAACTTTAAATTGAAATTTGCACACTTAGTGAACGACGGATGTTAGAGTTATCCAAGCGTTTTAGAGGACGTAATTAGAAGGGGACTTGTCGTTTTAATCCAAACTAGTCTCGTTGTGGTCGAAAATCGACCATGCTTTTTATAAGTATGTAGTATTAAAAAACGTACCATGATATTCGATATTTATGTTGTTTATTTTTATAAACGAAGAAGCGACATAATACGCCTGAATAATTTCGATGTCAATTAAACTTTCTTGTAAAGAAATAAAAGAACGCACCTCTCGTTATAAAATTAGCTTTAATAGTAATTGGTAATAGAAAATACAATTTACATCATTATTAGCGCCAAAATCCCGGCGTTTTTTTTGTTTTTGTTACTTCATTTTGACATTTAAGGAATTTTGACATTTAACTTCGAATATAAACAATGATACCAAACTATACTCAAAAAAAGGTAATAGAGCTGATACACAAAAGTACTAAAATAAGAATCCATTAATTAGAATTAGAATCTTTGAAAATAAGTTTTACTTATTTTTAAACGTCACTATGAAAATTTAGAGCAAACAATTTATGTCGAAAAATATTTTCCATAGTACCATCATTGAAACAAAATTATGGTTGCTTACTTTTAGTGGTAGGTAAATTGAAAATTCCTTCGAAAATCGGTTCTAGTCTAAAATTATTTATATTCGAATACGGTACTATGGTAATGTGGCTGCAACAAATTGAATTTCACCAAAATGCTTTCATTTAACTAATAGGCATTTTGTATAGGGAATTGCTAACTTAATTTCATAATAAATACGTACGGGAACTTTTGATGTTCACGTATTAATATACTGATGAGGATGATGCAGTTAGTTAGCGGGGGACCGTTAAATTGAAAATAGAAATTCAATTGAGCGGAAATTTCACCCAGTTTAGCTAAAGACTGTACGATTGCAACCTTGCACTTTTTAACTTTCTCCATAACGTAGTAAGAGAAAGATATTGTATTCGTACAAAATTTCGAACTCGAGATGTTAATCAATCCTGACATTACGATGATAGGCGAACTCAAAAAAAGTGGGTCGCAAAATTCTGTCCGTTTGTCCGTCTGTCTGTCTGTCTGTATGTCCCGAGGCCTACAGCCGAAGCGGCTGAACGGATTTTGTTCAAACTTCGGATTTAAAGTTTGGGGGCTTACAGTTCGGGGCCGTTTTTTTTGCATTGTTACCTCAATATTAATGGTACTTCCCATACAAAATTTTCATACCAGTTTGATTTGTTTGAAAATGGTTCTAACGATTTCAACAAAAATTGATATTTAAGCTTAAGTAGGTGAGGTTAAAATAACTGCGTACTCAGTTTTCCGCTAAAAAATCGAGTAACGGTACTTTTGAAATTTGGACATATCTCGAAAACGATACGATTGTAACAAAAATTTATTTCTAAGGTAATATGGTCATTTCCAACTTCATGGAAAACTCAGTTTTTCTCTGTATTATCGTAAAATGGATTTTTGAAAAATATAGTTTTCCCTAGTTTACCTCAAAACGGCATGATTTTGACCAAAATGCAAACTTAGATTAAAATAATGTTTTCAAAATTATTGCGTCCTTAATTTTCAATTCGAAT
Organism: Cheilosia variabilis; assembly: GCA_951230905.1. Taxonomy (NCBI): domain Eukaryota; kingdom Metazoa; phylum Arthropoda; class Insecta; order Diptera; family Syrphidae; genus Cheilosia; species Cheilosia variabilis. The sequence goes on from OX579676.1 coordinate 14,036,957, forward strand.
CACTGGAAACGCTCACTTTAAAAACTGCTCATATCTCGGAAACCCCATTTTGGATTTCTATAAAACCCTAAACACCAAGTAATGCTTACATCCCGAAAAAAAGATTTGCTTAAATGACTTTGAATTTCAGTCAGACTCGCACTAAACGAGAAAGTTTCGTGCGACCCAGTCGTGCACTTTATTTTTACATCTAAGGCCTTTAAGTAAGCCTATTCTAAAATCAGTGTAAGAGCCTGGACGTACAAGGTCTTATACAAAGACTTGTCTTTAGTTGGTAGACGCAATTTTAAGGGGGATAAGAACCTGGATTATAAGGAAGTAAGGCGAGTATCATATACAGACTAGGAAGGGTTGTTGTACCAGGTCACGCTTAAACACAAGGAAGAAAAGCAATATCAATCGCGGTAGGTGGTGCTAAAAACAACTATAACCCTCTTTATATTTCTGAAGTTCACAATAGCTGTACTTTTCATAAATTGTGAGCTACTATAAGTTTAAAGACTTGAATATGCTATTAGTAAGGCGCGGTATAGTCTCTTGTTTCTTTTTTCAGACATTTAAGCATATGAAGGGCGATTATGCGTGAACCTCTTCCAAAACGGGAATACTACACGATTGGCCTGGCATCGCGTACACTAAACGATGTTGAATCGCACAAGTATACAATTCTTACCAATGCCATCGCATCATTATCAAAACAAGACAATTCCAAGGAAACCATCAGTGCACCACCCCTTTTTCCTCATTTTCCAAATCCTGTGGCATTTTTTTAAATTACTCTTGGGAAATTTGGGACTCGCAATGTAAATGTGCACCCACCACACTCGTACGCCTTTCAAATGGAATTTCTAGTTCAAATACTTCACTCCATTTGAAAAGTTTCTATGCACGCCTGGATCTTCTCCCTGATCTCTATCTATGCGAAAAGCGTTCTTTGTTTCTGACGGGCTGAAAGGGATGAGGGCCTAGATGCACTGCAGATACTTTTATACATAAGTGGGTTGGTTGCTTTGGAATGTTTTTCGTGTGGTTTAGCGAACCCAAATGAGACACAAGCAGTACATGGGCTGGGGGAAAAGCAATCATCAGCTATATGGCTTGGTGGAGGTGATGCGCTCGATCCACACTGCCGTATATACAGTGTATACTGTATGCGCGCTGCAACAACTGTGGTAATTTAAAAACATTGAAGAAGTAATTATAAAGTTTGGGGAATTGCAAATATACAGCTGGAGAACATCACTTCTTGTGTAAGGGGTATGGTGGGGTTGCTGTATCATGTGGGCATGGCGGGCGTAAGAGAGTTGCATAAAAGTTTTCATTTAGAACATTTTGTGTGTTTGCAGTTTTCGCTTGGTTCGCACTTTGGGTATAGTTTCTTCTTATTTTTTTTTTGAGTAATTTCCTGAAAATGTGTCATTTCGACAACGACACGAAGTAGAGTTCGAAGGGCGGTTGTGGCACATCCCCAACCCCGAGGGCCACGAAATAAAATGTGTAAATATTTGTACATGAAATTGGTACGACATGCTGACGCTGTATAGGGCGCATGGAGCTGAGAGGGGTGAGGGTGCCATGTTAAGCGATATGAAATGACTTGAATTGAATTTGCCTGAGTTATTATTTGTAGTTGTTCTATACAACTGTAGTTAGATTATTGGTTGAAAGCTGGGGATACTTTTGACTGCCGATGGTCTCTTCTAGGAGGAAGGCAGTGCGGCATATTTTCTTCACTTTGATGCGACTGCGGCCCATTAAAAGCAGAACAAGTGCTCTTGATTAGTTTTAAATAAATTGCACCTGTATGCACTTTAATGAAAAACATTTGCATTCAAATTGAATTTATTTTAATTTGTAATCCACTGAAGCAGAGTATTCTCAACCGAAAACTATCGGTGAGCACATTTTTTCGGGGGGAATAATGTTGGTAACAACAAATTGCTGACCACGCAATATCGGTGCCAGACCACAAAACACCACCGCATGTGTAGTAGTGCGCATATGGTTATTATGCAATTCCAGTCGTCCTCATCAATTTTAATACTCGTCGCTGATGTTTAATTTTCAATTATCCTGTCGTGTTAGTTTGTTTTTGGATACCTATCGAAATGTTTATCTCTTTTGAGTGATGGTAAAAAATTGCATTGCATGTTATCCCAAACGTCGACACTTTTTTTGTAAAATATTCGATTCGAAAATACTTTTATAATATTAAGGAAACACGTTGTCCGCAATCCGACAGATGAACATTATTGGAAACACACAGATTGCATTATGGTTTTTCATTTGAAACACGAATGCCAGCATGCAAGACACTCATTGATGAATGTTGTCAACTGTCATGTATTTGGTGGCGGCGCGCGGCGCCTGCATGGCGAAGCGAATTTATTTAATTTACATAACAAATGGAATTCTTTACAAGCTGCAGTGAATTATTGGAATTTTTTCGTTCTTGTAGTGTATGTGTGTGTGGGAGGCGTATGTAAAGTAGTCAACGGGTTGTCAAAACCAAAAGGAAGAAAATGAAAAACAAATGCACAGTTGGCAGTTTTGGGAAATATTTTTAATTACACAAAATCGTGTTCATTTTTAATGGTTTTTAAATGATGTAAGGGATGTTTTGTGTGGAGATTATAAAAAAGACCCAAGATCGTAACCTAATGGCTTAAATGATTTTTATGTCGCATTCGACTGTTTGTTGACGAGCAATGCAGGGCCTTCCCCAGTTTTTTCATCCCAATCAGACTTTTCAGACTGTGCAGAATTATGAAGGTGAAAAGTGTCTTCTCCATTATGGTAGGAAGGAATCTGCTTAAGATCTGATGTCGAAAACGGATGTAGAAAAGTTGTCATCTTACTTTTCTAACATCATTCTTTTGAAAATGATGTGTGTTTTGAATGCAAATAAAATAAGTAGTGAAATCCGGTCTTTCAGTTGACTTAATGTGTTTTTTACTCTATGATTCATTGCAATCGCTTGAAATTGGACTGCAAATCGCTTAATTAAGCGACACTTGGAAGCAACTTTTTCCAAGTCTAGTTTCTTATTTGAATCATCGGAGTTTTTAAAATCGGAAAGAGTGGGGGAGTCTTGGCAGCCCCACCAAATTGAAGATTTTAGCTCAATCAATGAGTTACGAAGTTGGCACGAATACTTAGCGATCGGTCTCAGTTTTAACCGTGGAAAAAAGCACCCCAAAATTATTACCACTGCGCCAACTCCCGCGAACACCTGACAAACTTCCGAGATTATAACTGCCCTAAGAAAGTTTCTAAGTTCAGTCCCTCGACCTGGGCATGCTTGGCAGAAAAACCATCGGGCCAATACCAAGGACTGTCAGAAAATGCACTCGTGCGCTCAATCGGATCGGTGGTTTTCGAGATCTAAGATCTTCAATGTTGTTGTTTTTTTGTATGGTAGATGCCTTGGTCTAATTTGGACCACATTTTCAAATATATTTTTTCTTTTTTTCATTTTGTTTGGTGAAACATAATTTCCCAAATAAGTAAAAAACTTGAATTTTTCCCAAATTTGTAAACTTGCAAATTACATTTGGGTATTAACAACTTTAGTGGAGTATTCTCACAAATTTCTCTTTGTAAAATATTTACATCTATAAATTTGGATATTAGAGCTCGATAAAGGACATACAGAAATTAAAAAAAAAGTTAAATTTTGGTAAAAACTGCTTGTTGGTAAAATACTATTTGCAAATTTGCAAGTTGATCAAATATACGCAATTTTTTCACAATCCTGTACAATTACTTGCTTACGTGGGTCATTGAATAAATAAATAAACAGTTGGCGCAACAGGTCTGTAGGGACCCTAGGCCTAGCTTCTCACAACCATTCGTTTGTGTGAGGTTTTCATTTTTGGGACGAATGGAAGGGATCTACAATTTTATGCCGGGTCCAAACGGCTAAATGAGAAGCTCCTTCATGACAGTTATACTCTCGGATGTTTGTCAGACGTTCGCGAGAGGTGGCGCAGCGGAAAAAAAACGCAAGTTGGAATTTGGGTTTTTTCGGGATTCGAAGCTGGGACCCCTCGCTTAGTAGTCCAACACACTAACCACTAAACCACGGCGCCTACAAATGACGTGGGTCATTGGCATTACTGAAAAAAGGGAGCTGTCACTGGCGCGCTTACAGACAATGAGACAAAAGCGGTCAAAATGGCACCGCGCGCATTAACTGAGCCGCAGATCCGCACATCGGACTGTAGCGCCACGTAAGTAAGTAACTCTATTCTATTCGCCGTACCCTTCCCAATACAAACTTGTATAAAAAAAACAGCCTTCCCTTATAAATATTTACAAAGCTCGCATAACGCACTCGATATGAGGCACGAAATTCCATCTCAATGATATCCGATTTAACTCACATTCATTTAACTGGACGAATTATAAGCAAACGAGAGGAATGCAAATTTAATTTTTATGTGATTGTTTTTATTCATTTTTATTTTTTTTTATTTTAATGGACGTTCCAATAATACAGGTTTCCAGGGAAATTGCACGCTAGCCAATGTTTCCGGATATACCAAAATGAAATAAATTCCCCACACAAAACCAGGAACAAAAAAATAAAAATAACAATGCTGGAAACACGATGTGCTTTTCATTGTGTCAATTATTAATTTATTTGGTTGCAGATACATTTTCATTTTTAAAAATTCACTCGATGAATTCATGGCGAATAAAAATTCGCTCCATTCATATCCTTTTACGAGCAAATTGTATTACGCTGGGATTTGCTAGAATGAGTGCGCGTGATATTTAAAAGTTAATACCTCATGTTGGTGATTGGGTTTTACTTTTGTTTTGGATTTTAAAAATATTTAAGGGAATCCTCGAAAGACGACACGAAAATATTCCCAAATTCAATTAAGTGCACAGCCACTTTGATTCGAATTTCATGACATCAAGCCGAAACACGTCACAGCTTGACGTATTACATTAAAACCGTTTGACTACAGTATCTAATGCATACTTCTGATAAAACTCATTACGAGGATGTGTATCGTTGCAATTAGAACGCATTTGAGAAGGCATTAGCACTTTCATCTACTTTCCATTAATATTCCGCTTCATATTCTCGGTTGTCGGTGCTCGGATCCATTTCATCCTTGTGCCCGCCTCATCTGCATGACAATCACCGCACATAAGTCAAGTCACAAGTCAGTCTGTGTTGTCAGGGAGAACGAGTGCACTTATGACGCCGGCAACGTCGTCGTCGTTGTCGTCATCCTCTGCGTGTGCATAAACTGGTATATTGCCTTCTGGGTGGGTGGTTGGCTGCATACTTTTTCCGAATGGGAAAGTTAAAATGACTTCTTGTGAAAATACGTACAAACTTAGTGTACGTTTTGTGTTATGTATTTCTGAAGAATAGCATGAACGCAGTGAGGATGAAAATTGAAAGAGTTTCCTTCGGTTTTTTACTTTTTTTTTTTTCCTTTTTTGCTGCTTCCAACTAAGTGAGGTTTTATTAGATTTTTTGTATTGCTCCATGTTTTTCTTTTTAAGTAGGATATTTAGTGTCTTGCTGTGCTGCGTTTACGACGCTCTGTGATGATGCTACGCGAGCAACATGAATGCGTGAGGCGTGATAATAAGATTATGTTCGAAAGGGACTGTGCAAGGACGAAAATCAAGAAAATATGCTACATTCAGCTTTATGTGACAGTCTCTTCATATATCCATAATTTTATAGATATAGTTGGTTGTGGGGCGACGGCGAGTGCAATAGTAAGTTGCGATTGGTTGAGCATTTACGACAGACATCGTCGTCGTTGTGAACAGCGTGTGCATTTTTTTTTCACACGGAAATTGCATTTTGCAATTTTGTTGAGTTCTATATTGCTGTATGTGTGCAACAGAAAGGAATTCAATTAAACACAGGAAGTTTATTTTATGAATTTACAGAAACTGGGACAAAAGATCAAAGCCGAAGCCAGCATCTGGGACAGATGGATGTGTTACACAGTAAATGCAGAAAAAAAAATTATTTAGTTGGTAAATACAGTGGACGTCCATTATAACGAATATCCGATATAGCGAATTTTCGATATAACGAAAGCTTTTTAGATTTACATTAGTATCTCTACATAACGAATGGTGCCCACGATTTGCTATCCGATATAACGAACGTAGAAATAAATTGCACTTGCGATGTTTGAATCCTCCTTTCAATACAAATCGACTATCGACTATCGATCTCCATCAATCTGCTACTAAATAAATTTGAGCATTATATTTCAAAAGCCAGATCCATCTAATACCAAGTACAATGAAATTATTTACCACGCCCATTACCTAAAACGAAAACGATTGCCGAAAACGCAACGCAATTGCCACTGCAACAATCCCCTACACATATACCAACATTTATTGTTATTTCCTTTCTTCTTTTTCTTTATGGCTTGTGACAAAAATAACTCAATTAGAAAATTTAATGCCGCCGCATGTGTCCAACTACATATCCCTTATCGTTGGGACCTAATATGCATAATGCCAGCAAACCGACCAGCAACCACCCTCTTGTGGTCACTATTCTCACGTATAACGTGAAATCGCCTGCAAAATATGCAACAGAAAAAAAAAAAGCCGACATTACACGAACAGCCGTTACATTATGCCACATATCCACCGCCAACTATCGTATTAGACATCTGTTACTGTGAAATTAATTCAAATCCACATTTACGGAGACCAATCGATTGGTTTAATGTTTCAATTAGACGATTTTTATGGGACAAGGATAATGAAATATGTGAGAGAAATGCCCGCTTATATGGGCACGTTTGGGTGTGTGTGTGTGCATAGATATTCGCGGCGGGTAGGGATTTAATATTTGAAATATGTGAGCAACAAGAAAAAAAAATACTAAAACGTGTGGTTTTGCGCAAAAGGAACATATATCTGCGATGGGGGTAATTCGTAATTCACTGGAGCAATTTAATTTGAGAAATGGTTGCTCCAGGAGGCATACGGATTTATAGTCGACGGAGGAACATTAAATGGACTTTAATAATGCCGCATATATCTTGCGATTTTGGCTGACTTATAAATTGTGCGCGAAAAGAAAATGTTGATGGTGCGAGTGTGAGCTTGGTAGAGTGTATAGGCTGAGTCAAGGACATTGTATGAATCTGAGTTCGATCCATGCGTCATGAGGTTAGTTGAAATAAAACACGACAGGCCTCATTTTCGATTGCCTACTTAAATTGGTAAATAAGATTGCAAGACGATTCGTATTTTTTTGCTCTTCTGAGGTCCTTAAAAATTGACCTAGACCTTCGCGAAAAATGGCATCTAAAGATTTTGGTCGACTTCTCTGTCAGTATGATACTTGGGAAGGCGTAGGAAGTAACACAAGTCTCCACATGGGGTAGATTTTTAAATGGAAAACTACCAAGTGAACTCTCGAAAATATAATGCAGAAGTAGGTGTGCGAAGGGATACCTCCTGAACGCTATTTGATCCCCTAACACAAACTGTAAAAGCTGTGTTCGTAGTAAAATTACCAACCTCTTATTACTCAACTCAAATTTAGCTTCCACCTTAAAGAAGGTAGCTCCCACAGATTCTCTCACAATTTACAGGTACACGCCGCGCATATCAAATTCCCCCCGTCTAATACCTGAGTCTGCCTCAAGTGCCTTCTTCTCATCAAAAATGATGACAGCCCTTCATTTCGCATCGTTTACTTTAACGAATTTTACAGTGTGAATCCTTAATTTTGCCAATTTGCTTAGTCACCACCTTCGATGCTTTCACCGAAAATTAACTTGCCTAACCTTGAAAACATAAAGCGCACCGAAAACGTACATAATAAAAAGCACACAAATTACAAACTCTAATTAAGTAGGAACCGCTCTCACTATGCAAGGTGAAAAACCGGCCAACCCTTTGTTTCCGGGTCACGACACAGCAATTCCCCCCGGGAGAATATTGCATGCACTTTGGAAATACCAAGCATTCAATTTCAAATTCAAATTCAAGCTTCGAACTGGAGTTGGAATTGGAATTGGACGCATGTGAATAGTTTCATTAGAGTTAAATGCCCCTTATCGTCCTTCGACACAGCAGCGTCGAAAGTTTTTGAGGGCCTCAGCCACGACGACGACAACGACAACAACCGTCCAGAAAACGAGAAGGAGGAACACAAACCTAAAGAGGAAGAGGTGTTGCATTTGCTTGCTGCCTGCCCTCACGCTATGTGTTGTATATCCTTAAGCACGGCTCTCACCAAAAAAAAGTACATCCTCGTTGCTTTGCACGAATGTGAACCGTGTTGGTTTCTTTTGAATACCTCTTCTCCAGTTAAGTAGATGTGTTGGAAAAGTTTTTCCCTCTCGTGCTAAGATAATTAGGTGGGGTGTGTCCAGTCTGAAAAAATGTAGACACACACGACTTGTTCTTCTTTTTTCGACGGCAATACACACATGCCGACGATACGAATAAAAAACCGTAAGCGCGCACGTCAAAAAACAAGCCGGGAACAGGTGTAGTTGAAAATTGAAATGAATTGGAAAATTATATGTTGACGTGTTAAGAGGAGGAAAGTTGGTAATTGAGCACGAATTAAGGGTGGTTAACCATCTCCCCTTCGCCTTGAGTATATTTGAATCCCCTTTGAGGGATTTCTTCTTTTTCTCTCCCTCTCCCGATAAAGAATTTGAAAATCATAATCTTCAACTGAATTTATCCCTTGCCGCACACGACGACGTATCAAGTTACATTGAAAATAATAAATCAATTGGAAAATCCGACACCCGAAGGATATTTTGCAGACGTTTTCACGGTACCGTATTTGCAAATAGGTAGTGCGATTTGTACAAATTAAACGGCTTCCGGAGGAAAATTCCACTTCCGGGGTTGTGCCTTTTGTTCGCTTTGCGTGTTAGCACACAATGTCGGAGTGTTATAAGAGGGATGAGCATCAGCGGCCCAACTCTCATCAATAACACTAATTATAGGAATTCGAATGTAACAATCAATTAATTAGTCACAGTTGGAGTCTTTTTTTCCGGATTGGATTCGGACTAGGCACAGAGTCATTAATTTAAATCGGAAATGGGGAAATTCCAGCAATGCAATGGTTTGTGGATTTTCGACAGTTCCGAAAGGATTACGCTTTCGTTTTTACTCACAGAGTAAAGTTGGAGTAGAATGCTCTAAAACCAGAGGTTGGTGGTTGGGCCTTGAGACTTGCATCACAATTCCTAAGATGAGATGGTTGAAATGCCCAAGGAATGGGCTCCACCAAATTTGTGTTTTGTTTCTGTACGATGGGCTGTCTTCGAGCAATTTAGGGCGATATCGGAATTTTTATTTCAAGGATAACTAGGTTCAGTTTTTAGCTCTATGGCTCTATGTGCTCGTTATAACAATATAACGAGCACAGCGAAGGCATTCTCAATGAGCATCCGTTAATAGATGTAATGACGAAGCTTTGAACCTTTTTAAGCGCCTAGCGTTGCAACTCCTAGCTACCAAAGACAGAATGAGGGAAGAAGGCTGCCAGTGGGAAGGTATAGTTGATGTCATAAGAGGGAACGAATTACGGTAGCTATACTACAAAAAAAAAACAGCGGAAAACAATTCAAAAATCGCCGGAAGCTATTAGACTAAGTCGATAAGCAGGGGCAGATTCCGTATATCAACGATCGTCTAAACGATATCGTTTTTGAAACTTTGATCACCAAAATAAGTCATATTCTGCTCGATTTTTTTGACAAACGTCAGCTTTCATTATATTTTTTTGGAAAATGAACTGGATTAAGCTCTCAAACTTGTACTTAACAGATTACCATATGAAATAAGAATAATAACACAACCCGCGTTATTTTTTAGTAAAATTAAAAAATGGGTTTTCACTATGGATATTTCTATGGTCAAAATATTGTTAAACTCAGCTTATTTTAATTTCCTAATTTACTTATTTTGCACATGCTCATTCAATTTTTATTTTTTATTTCAATAAACTTGCGTATAAAGTTATTTTTTATGTAAAGGGTCCGCCATCTAACTTTTTTTTTTTGCAACTAGTGCTTATTTCGCGAATGGTAACACTTAGCTCATGTCTGATTTGACAGATAATTAGTTTTATCCTTCCGCTGAACGAATATGGTTGTGTATACGCTTGAACAAGGCTGGGAAATATTGCGACATTACTATGAAAATCATGGTAATGTTGCAGAATGTGTGCGAAAATTGCGTACGGAATTTGGAAGAAGAGAAGCACCGTCAGCTCCGTATGTTCGTTATCTTGTGAAAAAAGTGAAAGAAACTGGCATCCTCATCGATAAACCAAAGCGTGAAAAGCCCAAAAAAAGGCGTACACCCGAGAAAATTGCTGCTGTGGCAGAAAGTGTGCGTGAAGCGCCATCAACAGTCAATGGCGATCGTTATCGGGCCATGTTGAACGAATTTGTGTTCACAAAAATTTAAGAGAAGGATATTGGCAACATTTGGTTTCAACAGGACGGCGCTACGTGCCACACAGCCGAAGCTACACTCGATGTTTTGCGCCCTGTTTTTGAAGATCGCATTATCAGCCGCAGAGCTGATGTCGTTTGGCCACCTCGGAGCTGCGATTTGACACCGTTGGACTATTATTTGTGGGGTGCCGTAAAAGATACGTGTTACGCCGACAAGCCAGAGACAATTGACGCTTTAAAGGACAATATTCGTGAAGCCATTGGTGAAATACAGCTGTACACAATCGATAATGTGCTTAAAAATTGGACCGATCGTGTAGGCTACTGCATGGCCAGCCGAGGCAGCCATTTGAATGAAATTATTTTCCATTATTAACCGGAAGGATTGTACTTTCAAATAAAAAAAGAAATTTGAGAAAATATTCAGTAGTTTTTTTTATAGCATTTTCAAAAAAAAAAAAGTTATTTGGTGGACCCTGTATTTGAACTACCCCACATAAAACACAAAGTATGCTATTATGATCGATGTATCTAGTGCCTCAAGTGCTACAGAATGATACCTATTTCTAAAAATAAAAACAAAACAAAAATTTTGTATTAACATTTTTAAGAAAATAATAATAAAAAAAAAATTTTAGCACTTCGATGATAATCGTCTAAAAAGTTACGGAATGAGTGCCCAGGGCCGCCAGGGGCATACAAGAGCAAACGGTTGCAGACCAACCAAGAGATCATATTTACTTCTCAAAACTGTATAACGGTTCACAGGGACTCATATCATGGGCAACGACTTTTTAAATGAGTCACAGCATGCGTAGTACCTACATGAATGGCAAGGTGGTAAGAAAAATAGAAAAAAAATGGTAATAAGGTTCCGTTTTTTCCCATTGGGTACGCAACCTTAAAAAGGTCTAAGTCGAAGAAGAATAAATTCGGAATGTGCGCTTCGTACTTTCCCTGTGGTATCAATGAACCCGTTTCTGCACATTCTGGGCTTGATTTTCTTACTCTGGTGTGGGACTCTAGTTTGCTTAGACATTTTCAAATCAGAGAAACAGAGCGGTCACCGTTGTATACCCGCACATGATTTTTAAATGCAGATTGGGCATTCTTGTTGTTTACAAAGCCACCTTGTTGAATGGACACAATCCAATACCTACACCGAAAGAGAACGTGAGCTCTTAAACCAAATCCAACAAATGCTATCCGTGTTGTTCCCAGTTTGATCGAGTTATCGTCCTTATAAAAGCAGAAGATGTGGAGCCGCAAAACTCGCATTCTCCAGGAGCAACATCCACTAACATGAGGTTAGCCCGTTGGGCATTCACTGCCCCACCGCGGTTCGTCGTAAGAGAGTGTAGAAACACTCTTACGGAAGACGCAACAATTGACTAGGTACTCGCAACAAAAAAATATATCCAACTTTGTGTCACAATGGACCCGTTCTCCGCAAGAACATTCAATCGCATTCGCAATTAATAAAATTTCACAGCCAACAAAATCGCTTCAAGTCGTCCCCCTTAAGGAATAAATTTATATCCCAAATTCACCTTCCATCCACGAAATACCAATTGAAAATCAAAGCACTAAAAGAAAGGTAAAAAGAATGCATAAAATTCCCATAACCCCCAAAGGGAAACGATAAATCTTACAAACTTGCAATCTGCTAGTTCCATTCCGTTCCCGCACGTAGGTATATACACATCTCGCGCACGCGACTTTCTTGACAAATTTATCCGGCAGGACACTTTTGGGGGGCAATAAATAAATTCCCACGTTCCGGCAATAATCCAAAAGGCGAATAAACTACAAATACCAGGACACTAAGCGAGGTGAAACGAAGATAAAATTGAACCAAAGCGGAAGGCAACCGAACGGAAAAAGAAATAACAACGCACAAAACCGAACACAAAACGAATGTGTCTTCGAAGTAAAACCAAATGAATTTGAAAGTTTATGCCCCGAACCGAATGCTGCATCGCGAATAGCCAGCAATTTGTACCAGGACACAAAATTTCATTTCATTCTCTTCCTTTTTTTATGGATTAACACTTACGTGACAAATACAGCTTCAGAGTGTGACTCGGGCGAGTGAGTGACCAGCTGCGGGTATGTATTTATGACCACTAAATTTGCCGTATTACATTTCTCCGGTCGGTGGCTTTCTTTATTAAAAAATGCTGTTGCCGGACAAATTACCTCAGAATGGTATAGTTATGGATGCCATGTCAGGTGACATGTTTATTATACTCCTTTTCGTCATTCACACGAGTCATGTTGTGGAGCATCTTCAGACCGTAAATCGCAAACAGAATTTCTTAACTGGAAATTATTTCGTTTGTGTGGCGCCAATAACGCCTCCGACACGTCGATCCCTATTTCAATAAATCCTTCGCAGAGATTTTTGTATATACGTATACCCTTAATACGATGATTGTCATCGTATCGTGTTTCATTTTAGGGAAGGCTGACTCAATGCCTGGGAGAATTTATTGACCGTACCGGGAACTGAACAAAGTGTGACGATTGTTGTCTCGTAAATTTCTGTGTCTTGACCACTACTGTGGGCTGGGACAAAGCAAGGCCCACGGAAATGATCCCATCGATTGACAAAACAATGATATGGAAATCAATAACCGCCGAGCCACAGATGATCAGTGGATAAAGTGGATAGAAAAAATGGTGGTTCGGGTTTTGGGAGCACAATGAAAATGCTGTGTATCTCAATGCGGGTGTTCTGAATTTTTAACACAAAATTACAAACTACATGCTGGCGCGGGTTATAATTGATTGTCGCACTAGTGTGTTAAATTCATCACTGTGCGCCATATGCCGTTACACTGGCCACATGCATGGAGAGGCTTTTGGAAAGTATCTAAAACCGTGTTTTTCGACTTGATGCTGATTTATAAATGACAGCCGAATGGGGGTCGGACGACAGGTGAAGTTGACAATCGCATATTTATCTGGCTTTGGTATATATGACGCTTTGTCTTGGGCGTATAGGTAGGTTGTAAAATCCCAGATGGTATCACAGTAGATAATAGTACTAGGTGTGGTTGAATAAAATATAATCGTTTAAACTTTTTTTACCATAGTCCGCGACCATATAAGTCTCTGGGTAAGCAAGATATTGGCTAGTTCAGTAGACCCGCCGGCATAAGGAAGGGTGACATCTACAAGGTATTTCAAGGATAGAAGTTAGTGCCCTGGTGCAAAGTGATAATGCAGAGCAACAGGGAGAAGAAAGAGTCGTTGGGGCATATACGTAAACGCCTGGATCAAAGTCATTTGCATTGCGTTGCAAGCGGAGAAATATGAAGCTAGAAGGGATGCAGTCAAGCCTTTGAAGCTCTTGCAAAACGAGAAGAAGACAAAATTATGCTTGGGGTATTGAAGAAGCTCGTAGATATGCTTCAGACTTAAGGCACACGAACTCACGAATGAAGCTCCAAAACTTGGTTGATATATTACCTTGTAAGAAAATTACCGTCTCCTCAAATACACATGGGGAGCAAAATATATACATGCATACAAAATACAGTGTGGCATAAAAAGAGCATTGCCATTTGAATTAGCTAAAGCTTTGTTTATTTCTGTGGCAATAATAACACAGAAAAGAGAATGCCAGTACTCAAATAGATACAGCCACGCCACGCCACGAAGAGAGTATAAATTTGAAGTGAAAAGGAAGGGACGTAGCTTCAGACCTTTGTAGTTAGGTAAGTTTTATTGAATATAAGTACTATTTTTCTGTATTTCCTTTCTTTTTGCTTTCAACGGTATAATACAAAACAGCACTACGAATAAAGGTAAATCGAGCTCCTTTAAAAGTGGTTGGCAGTCTGTCGTATCGCCGATTTTTACCAGATGGTCCACAAGGAAGTGTTGTTGGTCCCATTCTTATTCCAATTCTGACATATTTCACAAGAAGAGGCACAATAGAAACCGATGACTGTAGCATTGACTAACAGCGTTGCCACTTCAATAAAAAAAAAGCGCAGTAGATCATTAAAAAAAAATGCAGTAGATTCGATCTTTCCGCAGTAGATTTTATGTTATACAAAAAACACAAAGATCAATTGCTTAAAACTATATTAATCATCACTTTAATGTTTTTTTTTTACAATAAGTTCACAATAAGTTGGCTTCGTTCAGAGGTTCTTTACAGGGGTTATTTTTATGTATGGTTTTTGTACAGCTGTTTATCAAATGAAATAAGTGCAGTAAGTAGATTGGATTTAGTGGCAGTAGATCTATTTTTTGCAAAAAGTGCAGTAGATCTACTACTATTGCAGTAAAGTGGCAACGCTGTTGACTAATACAATTTCCTAACTAACAAAATCCATTGACATCTTAGTAGGCCCCTTTCAAGAAACCGCTAATCCGAATCTTGACGCTGGGTGTTTGCAATTGGCGTCTGCAAACAAACTGCCAGACTGGATCTAAGTAAAAGCCTTCCTTCGTAAAATCAATGAGAGTGTTTTGAAATTCCAATTTAACTGGGAACACGAAATAATATTTAATTGGATCTCGTGTCGAAAAATATTGACATATTGATAAGAAGCTTTAAAAGTACGATGCATCAAACCTTTTTCTAAATTTTGATCTTCATCTTTGATTGGTCGCTAATCTTCGTGCGAAAAACATAAATTCTACACTAAAAAGGATTTAATATCACCATTTCCTTATATTGGAGAGCAGCCCCTGGCAACCCAAATTTTGAGCATTTACTTGCCATTATAAGATCCATTGTAAGATCCATTATATTAAAAATGATTCGTACAGCCATTTCTAGCAACCACTGTGAAAAGGAGACGGCAAGAAATATGCTAAGTAACTCATTGCAGAAAAGTTTGTTGTCATCACCCCTGGACGCACAACACTACCGCATTTTGTACGTTCATCGAACGCAAGTGAGACTAACGTCAGTAACTTTAAAACTCCATCAGTATTGAATGGCCGAAAACTAATCGATTTTCGTTTCAACGCTTGTAATCTCATTCTAGCCCGAAGCATACTGCCGGCAATTGCATCGCATCCTCTGTGGCAGAATTTTTTTTTTTATCTGGGAACTATTCACTTTCTCTGTGGCATTTGTGTCCTGCCATTGGCCTAAAGACTTGGGTCTTGGATAGGACCGTGAAATTGCATTGTGAAATCGAATCAGTCCAAACGACGGAAATTCGATTCTCATCGTTGTCGTGCCGAGTAGACATATAGTATTACTCCTATACCGATAGCGCGAGAATTCCCAAAACGATGTCGCCCTCCCCATTTCTAATATAATGAATGACTTCACACAGGACACACATAACAAATTTACCCGCACATTGCACAAGAACAGGGTTACTGACTTTGTTCATTCAGTCCGCCACAGTCATCCTTGCTCATTCTCTGAAGGTAAACTCCCGAAGGGATAGAGGACACGTTTGTTACGACAACGACGACGTTACAACAGTAGGATGCCACATCAGCAACAGACAAATTAATGACTATGTGTTCTGTGTCTATGGATATACTCGTACTACGGGAATGGAGAAGCAAAAAATCACCGAAAATCGACTCCCTCGGTCGAAGGACCTTGACTACGGTGATTTACTGCTACACTCCGAAAACGAAATCCAATCCAGCTCCAATCGGCAGCCAACTGCCAATATCGAAGATGAACCGTCTGAAAATCAGACAATCGCCAGACAACACAGACACTATAGATCCTAGATACAAACCGTTATATTGCTGAGTGGCTGTATGTCTAATTATAAAATTCGACTCTGACCGCGTGGAAAATTTCAATGATATTTGCAAGGTTCGCCAATGGGCTAGGTGCCTTTTTTTTTTGAAAGCTGCTGTTGGGCCAACTGATGGATGGGGGGGGTAGACATGTGTGTGCGGATTTGGCGCTAATTGCCTTTGTGAGTGTCATAATCATTGATGACGGTATGTATTGATGTGGATAAATCCCTCGACGAAAGGATCGAAATTGGATATGAAATCCATGGCGCTGTGGGAATCTTAATTAGGAAAAATTCTGTAAAACTCATGTTGCGAATGTGAGTAAATGTTGAATTGATTACCTACCATGATTGGGGCATGGTTAAGGGGTCAATTTTGAATTAGGATTCGCAGGCGGTGCGGCGGCGTTGGGAATTTTAAATTACAATATTTTTTTTACGGATATGTTTCTATTTAAATAGGATAGAAATTTTGTATGGATATGGAATGTTTTTATTTTCGAGCATATGACGTTGGAGTAGGAAAGTGAATAGTAAAACAGCATTGAATCCCAGGGCGACAGCTTTTACGGAATTAATTGTTTTCTGAACGTACGTGAAATAGATACCTATACCAAAACATACTGTGTGTCTGTGTATCGTTTCAAAATTAAATGTAGAAATGACCAGAAAATGATAAACATATTTTTTTACTTCCCAACTTAAGCCCACAATAGGCGAGCAAATTGTGAGGCATTGCATAGGTTTTTGTGATTCTCCGTTCTTTCCCAAAAATTCAACGAGTGGAAAAAATTTCCAAATTTTCGGAATTCATTTGAAAAATCGATACATTTCCGCTAAACAATCAAAAACTGAGCAAGTTTCGTGAGACCCAGTCATGCGCATTTTTTGATATATTCCGTTATTGACCAACCAATCTGTCAACACTGTTAATAGATTTTTGACAACAATTTGACAGCTGGTACCTGGATAAAATTTGCAGCTCACACTTGTTCCTTTGTTTTCCTTGAACGAAGAAGTTTGACTAAGCTACTTACATTTCGACAAACTATTTCGAATAGACTCGAGTCGGGATGGTTGCTGTGAAATCTGGAAACCTTGTTGAATCCTATCCAACGTTAAAATATAAAAGTTGGTAGACGGATAAACTGTGTCTTAAAATTGGCGTTCGGGTTGCACTGATTGAATTCATAGTTAAAAATGTCAACTAATGCAAGTAAGTTTCACAAAGTCAGCTCTCTAATTCAAGATCTGAGCAAAATACTGAAGTTGCGAAAAGAACACTTGGTATTATATTACATTTAATAACCAGACACAGCCCACAACTTTTTTTAGAAAATAAAAACGTTTGAAATGTACGAAAATGGACAAAGAACCAATCTTCAAGGAATCTTTTCGCCTTTATTTGAGTAGCTCCCTTATCAAAACCAAGGCTCAATTGAAACAAGCTGACAGAATTTGACGCAGAACAGACATCATAATGTGGCCACAAAAATCAAGAAAACTTGGCAGCTTTCTAAAATCATTATTGAAAGGCATAAAATGGAACAAAATTTAAGAATTTGAAAAATTGACACAATTTCTCATGGAAGCAATCCCAAAAAGTCGATCTAAAAAATTGGCCTCTGTAAAGAATATTTAAAATAAATAGTTAGTCCAAAGAGGGCCCTCTGTCTAGCTTCTCACAACCCTTCATTTGGGTGAGTTTCTATTTTAGAGACGAAAAATCAGGGCCCATGGATTTTACGCCGATTCCCAAAATGGGAAGAAAGTTCAAGATGTAATTTCTGCTTTTCCGGAGGTTGAACCTAAGCAACCACTGCACCCAACCTATCATAGTACATGCCTATATAGGCTAAAATGGTTTTGGTTTGTTTTTGCATAGTTTCTTATTTTCAGCCATGACCTTAAAATATGAAAACAACAATTAAGCATGAACATTGGGCACACATGGTATGAAAATTCTTGTGTTATGGGTCACAAATTTTAGGCACACGTCTGCAAGTAAATTTACTAGTAAAGAAAATATATCCCAACTTAAGAGAGAATCGTTTAGACATTTTGTTTTTTAAATTCCTACAGTTGAAAGAGGCGCAGGAGCTGAAAATATGTACAATTAGCTGGACAGCGAATAGTTTAAACGAATTCCGGTTACAATGAAGAGCCATCGAAGGACCTCATCACAGTTTACATCGTTTACATAAAGCAAACTATTTATTGATGGGAAATAAGTGTCATTCTGTAGTTTACAAGAACTTTGGGATGTTTATATTTTCTTAAACTGTGTCAAGAAGAGAGATCTACCATCTTATCCATGAAAATAAATTATTTTTGGTCACAAAAGGACGATATATATTCGAACCGTCGTCACCTACAATTTGTAGATACACCGTTTCGGAACTACAGAATAGGGACACGTGTTGAAAAGTCTTATATTCTCTGATGATTTTTAGTAGATCGAAAGAGGCGGGTTCGTGAATAAAATGTTAGATACAGTTTTCGGGGGTCGAACCATAGACTTAAAGCACATAACGCGAGTACATTGACGACTTATAGGCACTGCACTTAGCCACATCCAACTTTATACATCAGGATTGATGGTACTGGACTAAATATGGAGGTACAGGGTGACCCTGGGTATTCTTCTTCTTCTAGTGATGCAGTTTTAAAGGGTAGCCACCGTTGTTGTGGCGTTTGCGTGTTTTTCTTCTTCTAGTGATCATGAGCATGTCCCTATGTTGTATCCTCAAAAAGTTCTAGTCAAAACAGCATTCCACTGTCAATTTGAAGTAACAACAAGGCAAACATCATTGAAAATTGGGAAACGAATGGAAATTGTAAAAAAAAAATCGTCACCTATCTTTGGGCAAGCGAATGCAAAGCTCCACGCAATTCGTGCACCTCTTTGAAATTGATTTCACAAAAAGGAAGCCTACCTCCGTTAGGTCCACAAGTCAATATTTATGACAAAATGCCTTCTGTTTTATACAGCAGACCGTGCGCCATTGAGTTTGATAGAAATGTGCATTTGATCGACAAAAGCGAAAGCACAATTATTTCGCAGCAAGGCTGACCCATATCTGGCTTATAAAAGCACCGTCTATTGTAAAGCTGACAAGCAGTTTACAAATCCTTGCAGATGTCTCTTTTACTAAATGCCAGTAACCCCTATTCTGTTCTGACAACTAAAATATTATCTATACCCAAATGAGTAGGTATCATGAACGATTGCACATCATTCGTGTGCAAATCTAAGTCCACCCACAAATTACCGGAAGGTAATCAAGCCCCACATTTGCATGTCGAAAAATTGTCATGCTTGTCAAAGACAGGAATTGCATTGGCTTATCCTTCAGCACACCCAACTGAAAGGTAACAAATATTCAACACAAACAACAGAGCAACAAATATATCGTCAATATACCTTCCGTGCCATCGACTCTACAATGCAATAAGATACAACCAAAACTGAAATACTACGTCGAACAAAATGCACTGTCTGTGTGCCATTTCAAGAAACAAGTCGACCAGGTAGCCAACTCTCACACACCAGCACGTACATTGCATGTTGCACGAGATAGGGCGAAATGGAAAAATATAAAAAAGTCCCCATTATCCTTGCAGCTTTATCGTCACCGCTACCGTTGCAACTGTGGTCGGTGTGCAGCATGGCTCATCGTATCTATTCAGCAATACATACTTCTCGGATCTCCTTCATACTTTTTCCTATCGCATTCTATTGAGATAAAAAACGAAAACAACACACGAAGAACGAGTAGCATACAGGATAATTGATTTCCCATCGTAGCCTCCAGGATGTTGCGCTACGGTTTCATGCTATGGGCTTGTCCGTACAACTGTTGTTCGAACAATGATGAGGGTTTTCTTCTTCAATACACTTTTTCTTTTTCCAACAACGACATGGCGGTTCTTTTTTTATCTCCAGAGTAAACCGATAGAGGATCCAGAAAATTGCAATGAAAATGAAAGGAAAAGGCGGAAAAAGGTGGAGGTGGAAAGTATCTACGCCTCACAGAATTAATGTAGCATGGAATGGTTTCCGATCAGTGCGGAAGACCCGCATCTGATAAACATAGATGCAGATAAGCTTTAGAGACTATTTCGTTGTATCCGCATCCCACCTCACGTTGTCTTCAATGTCAAGTGTGTTTGTTGTATAATCTGCACGAAAACGGAGATGGGCCTACAAAGTGCCTATACAATAAAATGGATTATTGCTCTCGGGAAGGGTTCGTGTCGGGTCCTTCGGTTTGGTTGTTGTGTGCTTTTTATTTTTAATGCTCGTTTGTATATTTAATTCTTTTTCAATCCGAAGAAAGTAACCTACGCAATTTTTATGCAGAAGGTGTTTTTATGGAGATTTTGTTTGAATGATATTTTAAAATTCGATTGGACCTTTTCTTTACGGGCCAGGTCCAGGCGCAGCGTATCAGATGAGCGCTGGAAGCTGGAACACGAATATTTGATTTGCGTATAGTTGTTCTAATTCAACGTAAAGTTTTACTGTTCAATTTGATGGCCTTTTGCATCAAAGTGTGTCGACTATTTCGCTGTTATTGTTTGGAAGAAATTTACGACTCGAGTTGAATTTTCAGCACACAGAGGCTACTTACTCGAGGTGGGACTTTTACATCTGCGGCACTTACCTAGAATGGAAAGAAGAAAAGTACGGTTTAAAACTGAACATTTTCTGGTTAGAGATATGTAAACATTTGAAAAATCAACTACAGTTAAATTATGTGGGCTTAAGGTAGGTCAAAAATGGACGAAAATAGAATTTCGATCAGTCAAACGTAAGACTGAACTTATAAGTGGAAGTACGGTCGAAAGAAAGAAAAATTTCAATTTCAATTTCAATTTCAATTTGTGTTGTGCGAAAACACAGATGAATTTCAGTACTTTTTGGGTTTTTTCCACACATATTAATATCTGTATAGTCGGGTAATTCGGATTTCAATGATTTTTTTTTATTTTGTTTGTCTTGAATCATGGATGGTTTGAGAAAAACTAAAATTCGGAAAATTCTCAACAGGTGGCGCTGTAGGCACATTTCGCGTTTCATCTACCTCCTTTATATATACTATACCAAAATAAGTCGGATTGTGTTTTAATTGATGTTCTATTAATGCGTGAACCGATTTTGTATCTGGAAAATTCAAACGAAAGGTGGCGTCAATACCAAGGTTTGTATGTATATATGGTCTCTGTATGTGTATTGGTTATACGAGTTATCGGCATTTTAGTGAACATACCTGTGCTGTCGACCTATGGCACCATTAAATTAGTTTCTATGGAGTTTTGTGGATGGGAATGTTTGGTTCAAGCTAGGAAGATATGATAGTTTTGGACCCGATAGGTGGCGCTGTTGTCGATCTCCGAAACCACTCTACCACGATAGTTCTGTTATTGCTCTGCTTTGGGGTGGTGGGCGCAAATCGCAAGCATTAAAGAATTATGTGATGTGGCATGTGGCCTATGCGCGGAAAAAAAACTATCAGGAAATCTATGAAGTCGGTCAATAGAAGGGTTCAACAATCGAAAGGGATGTTAATTTAATCGATTTTAGGCGGTAAGAAGTTCGCCGGGTCAGCTAGTTGTTTGTAAAGAAAGAGTTTCGAATTCAGTTGAATTTCTCCTACTACAGTTTCTTTCTCGTCTTGTTCCTCCTAACGAGAATGCGATCTGTCACTCTGACAGACGCTAGGCATTTTGCTTTCCTATATTTCTTTTCTGAAAAAAAGAAAAATAGCTCACTCCCGGATAATTAAAAAAAATATTATTTGGCCAAGCGTTGTTGTGTTCTTATTTCAGAATTTTAGACACTACAATACTTCGGTCTGTCCCCCCGAGACTCTCTCGAAATGCAATTGATCTCACTTCATCAATATCGCGCCCAATTTTCTATGTGATTCATTTTAAAACAAAGACAAAAGCTCCCAAAGTAAAACGAGCAACCTCTGACAAACTGCACTTATAAATCACATTTCAGCGAATTCATATTTAACAGGCAAAATCTGCACAAAGAATTAAATTAAATGCTCAGAGCAATTTAACTTTAATCACCTTTTCCGTATAAATAAATTACCATCTCCAAAACGGAAGGGTATTATCATTTAAATTAAAATCAGCCTTATAGAGCACATGGAAATCGTTTCACCCATTTCCTTAAAGCGACTCACCATCATATACCTACTATCTTGATTGTCAATCAATTTGATGAGCCTTTCTTGCCTACCCGGCACCTGTTCAACAATTCCCTCTAAGGATAGTCGTTAAATTTGAAACACCAAACAACAACACAAGAAAAAAAACCAAAACAGAACACAAAATCCAATTTATCAAGTTAATTAGAAAATTCAAGTGACATCTCTGGGTGTGTCTATCTATGAATTAACAAGGTCTCTTGCCAATCAATATGCATAATTGTCAAACTGTCAAGCATTATGCGAGAGTCGGAATTATCGTTTCACTAAATCAGACTATCAAGTGATAATTCATTTCGCAAAAGAGTGGAATTTAATCACAACATGGAATGAGTAGGAAGTCGGATGTTTTTTTTGCTCATTCAATAAACAAGGATTGAAGAGTTATGGAAAATTGAATAACATTTTATGTCAAACAAAAAGCTCTTTTATAATTTAATAGCGCAATGTGTTTTTCGTTTTACCTTTTGGGAAGTGCTAAATCATGCTGCAGGGGTTTTAAATATATCGATTCAATTTGCATGTCAAAGGCAGACGTAATAAACATTATATCGACAGCAAAATATGTGCTAATAATTTAATTTTCACTTTTTTTTACGCCTACAAGGGACATGAAATACGACTGAACGAAGCAAGATGAAATCAAATGAACTGGCAGTCAGGAAAAAAAATATGTGTCATAAATGGCCTCAGGGCATCGAAAGTATTTTTACAATTAGTGTAATCGTTTTCATGGGATTTCGTTCAATTGCCAGATGCTGTGTCTGCGGATGCGTTTGTCTGTTTGCAATGGTACGGTGATGACATCTGCAGCAGATTTTAATTTTTTTCTGCTTTTTTTCGTCATTCATTGCAATAATTATGAGCCGAAAAAATGCATAGTATTTTTCGCATGTCCAATAAAAGAGATTGCCCCCAGAGCCAGTTCGCAAACAGATTTAGCAATTTAGACAACTTGTCAAACAGTGCATAAACGCGGATAGCAAAGTGATGAAGAATAAACTCAGTACGGAAATTTCAGCAATTACATTTAAGGTGGCGCGGTCTGGGGTAATTAAAAAAACCTTATGATATGTAAATTGTGTTTTCCTTCCCCTTCGCTCAGTGGTCCGATTGGAAATGTTTTATTTCGTATTCGTCTCCTTTTCCTTGCTCTACTTTAATTGGTGTTCAATAGATCAGGCTACGAAAAGGTTTCTATGCTACCTCTTCACTTTAATGTAAATCGGCACTAGATGGCGCCACCCCATATCGTAAACTTTGACGCCTTTCGACCGATTGGTCGCATTAAAAATTGAAACATATACATATAAAAATGTATTACCATATAAGGCTAATATTTTTTTTTAACTCGCTACTAGATGGCGCTACTGTAAATAAACTTCATGTAATAAAATTTAGTTGAAAATTCGTAATAGGTACGCTTGTAAATAACAAACTCCTTTGACACAGTTAAAGAAAAGAATCAAGCTGTTAATTATCCAGTAGAATTTCTCAATTCATTGGAACCTGCTGAAATACAGGGTAAAAGTTGGTAGCGCTGGCATTTGACACCTGTGAAAATCAGCTATCTGTTCCTTTACTTTTGTAGTAAGAATGGAAAAGACTGTCAAAATGGCAGTGGTGGGGATAAATTCTCTCACAGAGAGAGAGACTTACGAAAAAGTTAGGGAACGCTTTTGTAGTAAACTATGAAAATGACAGATCCAAAATTCAAAAATTCTAAAAAGTGGTACTAAAAGTCGTTAAAATATCTGATAAACTCGACGAATTTGCTAATTTACGAACAACATTAGTTGATTTATCTACCTAGCGATGAAAGTGATTCGGAATTAATCGAATTCATGAATGCAAATACCTATATGGAAGAGTTTGTACTGATTGAACTACAAGCATTCGAGAAGAGAAAAAAATTACGTGGAGGAGATTGTCCTTTCTTACTCCTTACAGCGAGAAAGAATCCCGCCGCCACCAAAAGAATCTAAGGAGAACATTCAATTTTATTTTTCCGCCTGTTGATACCATTTCAATATACAAGAAATCAAAGAATCAGCTGTTAATTGACAGCTTTTTCAATTCATACACCAAGAAATTTGTTGAGTAAAAATTCGTAAGATTCTCAGTGGAGGGGTGATTTCTTAAGGAAGGGCCTTGAGTAAAAATTCGTAAAAATTCGTAAGATTTAAAAGTAAAGGAACAGACCTAATATAAGTTGAGTGTTTGCCATTTACGATAATGGATCGCTTAGCAATCGAACAACGCGTTCAAATTATTAAAACTTACTACAAAAGTGGTGATTCAAACGTAGTTTACGTAATGCGCAAAAAGTCATAAGCGACCGACTACGCAAGCAATCAGTAAAATTATGAAGAAATTTGAAGAGAGTGGAAGCGTTTCTAATGTTGTAAGGCCTGTGCATCATCGTAATGCACGCTCAGTCGAAAATATTGCTGCTGTAAGCGCAAGTGTTGCTGATGATCCGAATTTATCGATTTCCCGATTAACTGATTTTTTGCCCGGCGATTGAAGATCATGACTTGGACCATATGTGGTTCCAACAAGACGGGTCAACAAGCCACACAACACGACCAATTGTAGCTTTATTGTGTGAGAAGTTTCCTGGTCGGGAAGTTTCACGTTTTGGCGACGTCAATTGGCCACCTAGGTCATGCGATTTGACACCTTTAGATTTTTTCTGTGGGGCTACGCTGCTTTATTTTAAAATTAAATATTTTTCCAATCCATTACTTTTCAAATAGATCGCCCCCAAATTAGTTAACACATGTGCTCATCGCAGTTATTCTGTTTGCAACTGCAGGTCAAAGAAAATAATTACACACTGCAGAGCTCACCTTTAAAAGTGGGGCATCCAAATCATTTTCCAAATAAGTGCGCTTGAAAATAGTCCAAACAAATAAGCATCTCCACCTGACCCGAGATAACAGCACAACTTTTTCCTTTTGTGCCTTTTTTTCTCCTCGCACACTCTGACTCTATACAAATTTCGAGTTAATAAAACAAAACAAACATTTTATACTCCAAATGATATCCTTTGACGCTTCAGCAGTCAGACAGGTTGGCTAAAAGTTGAAGTCGGAGTGCATCTTTCTGCACCACCAAACAACTCGATCCTTGTACTGTTTATGTTATTTTTTTCATACAGCAAGCATTTAGCGAATCCCTAAAGCTCCCAGATAAGAAGTATCCTGTTTAAATTAGTTTTTTTTTTTTTTCTCCAGATGCAGAACATGGGCAAAGTTCAAGTCCCTCAAGGATATCTTCTGTTGCAGGTACACGTCTAGTACGGTACTTTTTCTTATTCTTTGTGTATTTATATCGTGAAATGAGAATTTTCGAATATGATACAAGTACAAGCTGCTCCTGGCTCCTGGGGTATATGCATGTCCCATATACCTTTTTGTAGATGTCATGAATATTCAATTTGAAAATCTCCAAAGTGTCTATGTCTGAACGATGCGATGGATGTCTGGTATTTGTTGTCCTCTTGGGCGCTGTTTGGCCATTTTTTATCTTCCTCTTGTAATATGTAAACTGAATTTTTAACTAAATTTGGACAGAATTCCATTTGGCAGGCGCGACTTTCATTCGTCTCTGAATTTTGCAACAGAGGTTTGACTATTAGCTTAAGAAAATAGAAGCAATGTTAACGTATTCATCGTCAACCAGCAAGCGACTTGTCAAATGACGATAACTACGGCTTGAAAGACGCTGCAGGATGATTCGAAGGAGAGGTGAATGTCGTTTATCGTATGTTTTTGACCCATCAGGTGAATATTGACAGCTGTCCATTGGATAAAATATCACGTTGCGACCAATCCGATCTGACCACCTTTAAGTTTAAGATTTTGAGTTTCGACATAAGTTTGTTAGCAAGGCCACCGCTTCATTGTACAGAGGCTCTTAGAGGCCAGTAGGCCAACCTATAAAGCTTGTACATTCGCCCCGATAGCTATCCTTCAAAATATATAAAGAACCGCAATCAAATATTGCTGTAAGTTGTAGACTTCGTGACCAGCAAAAACACAAAAGATACCTCCATTCAGTTTTAGAATTGCAGCAACTCTACTAAAACACTACAAACGAAATAACTGTATACGACCCTTTACGCATTTTCATCGCAGTTTAATCGACATCCCTAACTCCCTACATACCTTGGTCCCACACCAAAGACCAACATTTTGTCCTCTACCAGCCACTGCCCACTTTTGCTCCTATTCCATTTTCAGACACACAGTACCAGACAGTACAAGCAGCTTATCACCAATTCCCATTCACGCAGAGCGACGAAAACCCTTTAAACTTAGACGTGCAAATAAAATGTCCATAAAAAAGGATATGACATGCAAAAATGTATGCCTGCTACACTTGTGTGAAAGCAATAGTTTGTCCTTTTGGGGAGCCGCCGAAGCACTCTTCTTCGCGTCTCATCATATCTCTTGTGCATAAAATGGCCGGGGGATATATACGACGAGCATGTATATATTATTTCGCTGTACAAAAATGTTTACTTTTTATTAAATTTGAATAGCGAAATATATTTGCCCAGTGAAGTGGCAGCAGTATATGTACAGCGTGCAAGGATGAGCGCTACCGGAGGCGCGACGCGACGGGTGGGGTGGCAGCGGCTGATGGCAAAACCGGGCAATAAACAAATTTCCCTATGGAAATGTGTACCATTAAATGTTGTTTTTTTTATATTCATTTTTGAAAGGGGTGAACCGAGGGATGGAATAAAAACCGACAATTGAGGGAGCATTGCTGCGCGAATTGTGTTTAGAAGAAGAATTCGATTCTGACGACGAGGACGAGTGAAATAGTGAAACAATTACAAAACTGTGTATATGAAGTTGCTGCTGCTCGTATAGTTTATGAAAATAAACAAAAATGAATTGTAGCTGCAGGGCACGGAAGAATGGCCGTGAAAGGGGATCGGATGTGGCACTAGATACCATTTAAAAAGGTTAAACTGTATATGGTTATGAAGCGAGTCCTTGGGTCTCGTAGTTGGGGACATTAAAGGTGGATGCTTAATGATGGGAACATGTTTGTAAACAGACTTTTGTGAAGTGGCTGGAGTAACTAAAGTTAGTAGTCAGAAGGATCCAGTTGTATCTTCTGAACATAGGCACATTCTGTAGGTTTGTGCAGCACTGAAAGAACTCCATCCACTCATACTCCACAAGAACTTCAGACTATAGAACTCCGGAGCACACTTTCGGACACTCAACTCTTAGAAAAGCTATGGAATCACTGAAATAACTTGGATAACTAGAAAAAAAATTAAGAGCTCTTCTACGGACTTCCGGGGACCGCTAGCTGGTCAATTCAAGGTTACCCTGATTAAGGTTTCAACCATAGCAAAGCATAGCAACGATCCGAAGACCAAACTCTCTTTCACTACCTAGGATCTCTAGAAAAAGCAATTTTTCGACTCCGTTGAAGAAGTCTCGAAGAAGAATGGTATATTTTAGCACTGTTTACCTTCTTGAATAAGTTTAAAAAAAAAACCTAACCAGGTGTGGTAGCAAGCCATCATTAAGTGGTACCATGGGTTTTTAACCATCACACCTACTTATCGACCTTTGTTATCAAGAGCTCAGTGATCTGTGGTCTCTGGTTTAACCCCACCTCTAGCCAACCTTTGACAAGGGTCAATATGGACTGCAAAAGCTTCCTAATTTAAGGTTTGATTCCCAGAATATTCAAGGCAAGCGAATTCCGATTCATCCGCAAATATACCAAAATAAAGACTTTCCCGGCTTGGTACAATGGGCCGGAGTTCGTGTTTACGATGTTATTAATTTCCCTTTCTCGTAAGCAGTAGAGCACTACAACTTATCCTCTAGCGCAGAGGTTCCCAATTTTTTTTCGGCCACGGAACCCTAAATGATAAATTTTTTTGGCCGGACCTCCATATTGATATTTACAGAAAACAACGTTCCTTAAAGGGCGGTTTGGATATTTTTATGTTTGACAAGAAAAGAAAGAATAAATGATATAAAAATAATTATTTTAAGTTTTATAAAACATTTATTGTACAACAAAAAATACGTTGTACCTTTTTAATGTGAAGAATGAAATTTTTTCACATATTTACTTAAAATATCCTTAAAATTAGGCTTAATGTCAGACAACTGAATGGGAAGCCTCGCATCGGTAAGTTGTTACAAATGGAAGAAGAACCATTGATGATGAATTTCGGTGCGACGCGACGGCATGATTTGACCCTTTGACCCTTCCAAGAAACTCCAAGGTTCCGCGGAACACCATTTGGGAAACGCTGCTCTCGCGAGACAGCTAGCATGTTAGTATTTTAACAAGCGAGGTTAAGTTCCACTGATTCAAATAGTGAAGTTCTGTATCCGAGAAAGTTGTCCAACCATGGATGCCGTACCCCCTTTCTTCATACATAACGATTAAAGAAACCTCTTACGTCAGATTCATCACCGGCATGGGATCTTATATACTTTCGCCAAGACTAGAATCATCAAGTAAAGTGTTCTTTACAATCCGGAGCAACCAAAAGGTTAATCGGAAAGCATACCCTTTTCTTTGCCTCGGCACCGAAGTTAATCTAGGAAATAATTTCCCCAATGATCCCAGTGATCTTGCTCAAATTCCGCTTTAACGACAGAAGCAAAAATGCTTTCCATCAGTAGCCATCCAGAAAGGCAAATTTTACACAAGTTCATGGAGATACTCGTATCCGTTCTGTCCAAGACGCCCGATTTGATTACACACAGAACTTGTTGACAGTGGGAAGTTCATTAACTTTGGGATTTCTAATTTTAAATTGGACAGACTTCTATCGGAAGTTTTATTGGCCATAAAAATTGGTGTGCGTCTGCCAGGAATCTGCTGGCTCCCAAATTGAATTTAAATTAATTCCTTCGATTGTGTGGTGGGATATTTTTTTTTTGTTATCCTAATGACGATGATTATACAGCAGAACACTATTCTTGTGTGTTTTTTTTTATTAGTACATGCATACCACTGTCGTTCTGAGCCAAAGGTCGAAGGCAGTAGATTAAATGTTTTATGGGGGAACATCATTTTATGGCATACGTAATCTGGATCAGAAATCAGTAGCCAGATACAATGGACACACACAAAGGACACATGCACAGAAGATGATGTGTTATGATAGTCGAGTCACTCGCATCCGTTTTGTTCTGACACATTTTTGTATATTTGTGGAATGAGGTACAAATGGATTTTACGTAAGACACATTCCAACTTTAATTTTATTGGATGGTTGGTCTTTTGTATCAGAGACTATCAGATGCTCCTTGGGAAGGATCAGAAACTTTAAGTTGCTTGTACAAAATATGAACATTGCACATGAGGAGCTCAACATGTTAATAATACAAGCTGGAAGGATTAGCAACTTCCTTCATGCAATGGTTATTTGATTTATTTTAATTATAACGTGTCCCATTAAGTGTCCCATTTCCACCGGCCACAAATGTTAACAACAATCGCTCAAATTGACATGCAAATGCAAAGTTCATATATGCAAATTGAAAATAAATAAAATACGGATTTACTTTATTGAAATTCCGTTTTCGAATGTAGTATCCACTACACAATCGAATAATTTAAATAATCCTTTCAATCGGCATAGCGCAATGATGGATATTCTATAGAGGTTTGCAGGGATGCACAAAAAATTAGAAAAATTTGAAAAGAGAAAAAAAATAATACTGTTCGTGAAAGGACATTCGGTCGTTACTGAATCTGATTCGTTGAAGCGTGTATTGAAATTTCAATTCCTGGTTACGATGTATTTTTTTATTTTTATTTCGATTTTTATTCGAAAGAATTTAATATTCATTAAACTGTAGTATGGAAGGACATACGTATTTAAACAGTGAACGCGGTATTCGCTTAGGGGTTTAAAAAGGAGAATATATCAAATTCCCTATGTTAGAATTTGTATGCGAAGTCTTTCTGTTTTTTCTATGAGTCGATAGCGGATTAAATTCTATCGATTTTAACTCAATTTGCAGATAGAATTCATAGTGGCTAATCGGTTATGGTGGGACAAATGGGTGGGGAATATTTTTTTAACAAATTAAAATTCCATGGGGAAGTGTTATTGATGAAAAGGGTTCGATATCATCAACATTGAGGGTTTTTCAATCAGGACGGGGCGATGTTGGCGGCTCTCTTATCTTGTCACTTATGTCAATCACATCAGCAGCATATCGAAATTAAAAGTTTTTTTTTTGTCAAAACGAGCGTTCGTCAGTGCAAAGGTTGCGGGCGGTGGCCCTTCAAAGTCGACTCTTCAACGTTTTGGGGCCAAATTCGAGACAACCGGTTCTGTAAACAATCAGCCAATACTTGTACGTCAAGGGAACGCCAGATTGGCCAAGAATATTGCCCCGGTCCATGAGAGAGTAGGCCAAGTGAGGCCAAGTCTATCCGAGAAGTGCACAATAAGTCTACCTTTCGCAGACTTGAACTTTGTGAATTTGGTACGAGCATTCACCCGTGCAAGATCCAACTGACCCACGAGCTCAAAGTAAATGACCATAGACAACGCCGTTTGTTCGCTGATTGGGCTTCGGGGCGTTTGAGAGAGGACCCCAATTTTGGCCGAAAAATCACCTTTAGAGACGATGCGCTTTTTTCGATGAATGGCTATGTTCACAAGCAAAAGCGCATTTATGGGACGCCGACAACCCACACGAGGTTCACCAAGTGCCAATGCATACAAAGAAAATGAGTGTTTGGTGCGGATTTCGGGCCCGCGGCGGGGTCATTAGTCCGGACCTTTATTGAAAATGACGGTGGAGACGCCATCACTATCGAGCCACCAAGATCAAGAGATTTGACCCCGATAGACTTTTTCTTGTGGGGTTTCCTGAAGTTGCAGTTCTGCCAGTGAGCCCGATGCACAAAAAGCGAACGTTACCAATGCCATCGCTCAAATTCAGCCGAATCTATGCGACAGTCATTATAAATTGGACCGCTTGGATCTGTGCTACAGTGAGAAGCCGCGGCGAACATTTGAATGATAATACAGTCCAACACGGATATAAGAAACATATAAAAAACTATAAAAACTATGTTTCTTATATCCGAGTTGTTCTTATATGAAAACGACGTTTATAAGAAACAAGGTTTCTTATACGAAAACTACTGATGTAAGAAACTAAATTTTTTATATAAAAACCACCGATATGAAATATGAACGAACAAAAGCAGAAGTCAACACGATTTGGCGGGTTTTTTCTACTGACAGTAGCATAGCTGTCATTGTCATTGAAAGGTGTATTCGCATCATACCGTAATTCGTTTACATGCATAGTTGAGCTGTTTTGCATTTGAACTGAAATCCAGCTCAACAAAGGAAAAAATTATGTTTCTTATATGTGTAATGATTTCAATAAAATAACAAATTGTGTGAATAAAAATACGTTTCTTATATCCGAGTGTTTCTTTTAAATGAGTTTCTTATATGAAAACATTTTTATATGTGCTTATAGCAAAAAAATCTCCGTGTTTTCACATGCGTTTCTTAAAAGCGGGTTGTTCTTATATGAGTGTTTCTTATATCCGTGTTGGACTGTACGAGTATATTCTGTACATAATGGCAAACATAAAGCTTTGGAATAACATCGACTCGTCCTTATTAAAAGCCCTTTAGTCACTTCCTTGACGCCAATACATTGAACCTCCTAGTCGACTCTATTTGCAGTTTTTTGCAAAAGGTTTAGAAATTAAAGAAAAAATAATAAAACTCAAAAAAATGTTGAGTTGAATTCCAAAAACGATTTTCTGAAACAAACAAAAACGCAGTCGTATTTAGATTTGTTCACCCTCTATGTCAAATTTTCAACTGAAAAGCTTGGCCCTACTTCCTTTCTTTTAACCTGTGCTAACTGATTTTTTACTTTACGCTGCACTTTAAGGAAATGTTGGTCAAACACTCCGAAAAGTGACAGCTCATTTAGAAAAATAATATATTTCGAGTGCAATGTTGCAATGTTTAATATTTTGTATTGAACTCTAAAACCAAGAATTTTGCTTAGTGAAATGACAAATGACACGTTGTACAAACTCCACGTTATATATTTAGATTCGGCTTCGGGTAAGTTTGACTTTATAACGGGCTCATAACTATGAGTGGTTTTTGAGTCGATTTCGAACAAAAAAAAAACATTTGTGACATCAGTAGGAATACCCGCCACTGCCGTATATAATATTTATGTAAAATATAAATTGGAAAGAAAATTGAATCTTTTGGAACAGGACGCGGAGGTCACATAGGGCCCCGCTGAGTATGCAAACTGGTACTGCACATAGGTTTGTGCTGGTGAATGACATTTCCAGGACCCTACAACGCCACCGTGTAAAAATGTTAACACTGACGACGGCTTGCATTGTGGATAACAATTGTGTTGAGTGTACAGTGTTGCCCATCAGTGACTCAGTCTAATAATTTGGTATTGCTCAGATTCTTGTTTGACGGGTGGTTGGTGATAAAAGTGCGACACACTCCGTTCCTCAACGGTGGGCTATTTACTTTGTAGTGTAGATAGCCAAAAAGCATCAAGAATCCGAAGTTAATCATAGTAAATTCAAGTAGAAGATCAAAATTCTCGACTTTCCATTACATTTCTGACACGCGCCCATTGAGCTGCGTCATTCGTATACCTGAAGTGAAGCTCTTCAAAATGTCTCTGGCCGCAGGCACTCGTCCGCTCAAGTCCCACTTGAATTCACCCCTACATCCGGGATAGCATTTGACAGATTCAATTTAACCAGCACTCAGTCCCCCGACGCCGCAGCAACAATCAATTGAAATGCTGAATACCCAAATAAGCAACAACAGCAAAACAAATATCCTAGCGCTGCGAGGACATCGATGATTAAAAAGGTTGTTGAAATATTTATCGTATCGCGGCGGTCCACTGTATGCCGATGCTGGACATTAACCATATTTATCAGAAGAGGATGCCACTGTCAGCAAACACACAATCAGCCGTCGAATAGTGGAAACAACGCACCACCCTACACCTAGTTTGGCATAAATGCCACTGGAAATGATTTTGCGAACAATGAACACGTTAATTTCACACTTGAGTCCTTGCGCTTCGCATATACACATACACAGTGTATAGACAAAGGTTTTATGAGGGATATGCGGCCATAAATAGGTATACAAAAAAAAATAAGGGACACCGCCCACCCATCAGAGCTCGACAAAGTTGAATGCGTTACGTGTTATTTCGCTTTTAGCCCCCGACAGGTGTGAAGTTCGCTATCGCAAGGATAATGGGAGTAATTATTGTAATTGCACTCACGAACATATGTTGCAGACGTTTCGCCCGCCATATTTGAACGCTGCATGTCCCTTATGGGTTCGATGAGAAAACGAACTGACATTCGGACGTGTAAGTGTAATGGTTAGCACGACCATGTGCTCCGACCTTCAGTTTTGGTCCCACATTCAGCATGGATGGGATGAAGCAGCGGGGATGGGTTGGATTGGAAATTAATTATTCGCAATCGCGCCGTTTGTGGGCGAGGCGGGGATATGCCTTAACGAGATGCGATAATTTGATTGTATTAATATGCGTTGTCCTTCTCCTTCGTTTTAAGTTTAATCAATACTCGATGCAATTACAGATTGTAAGTGCTGGCCTCGTCAAAACCAATTGAATGCGATACGGGAAGTGGGGGCCGGGTCGGAGAACGATAATGAAAAGGAAATGATGAGATAGCTTTCCCGTGTTGGTAATTAAAACGGCAGCAATCATCGCATTGTTCATGGGAAAATGAATATAAACGAAGTGGTGAAATGTAAAATTGCGCTCGGTAGTGAGATATACTACACTCGATTCTCAAGTGTGCTGTGATGTACTTCGGAACGAACGCACCTTAGATGCGAATAGGTATCTATACTCACTTGACACCGACACCGACCCCTGCAAGTTTAAGTACCTGCACATTTCAAGTGGAGTGTCTGCTTGGAGTCGATATCGGTGCTTGCAACAAGGGATCGGAAAACTTTTCACTTGAAGGTGAAGCATACGTGTACCTGTTTGATAATAGTTAATAGTTGATACTTGATACAGACGAGGTGATAAGTGGATGTGTTTCTTAAATAAGACGTGCCGAGTGCCTGCCACTTGAGTGCCGGAAGTGAAGCAGGACATCCGTCATGTACTACAAATTTGGGATGCAATTTGAAAGATTACTGGTGTAGACGTGGTGCTCAGTTAACGTCTGATAGCCTTGGGTGTGTTTTGAAGACTTCATGTTCTCAATCTTCGAATATATTACCACCCATCATCGAATACATATCATCTGTTCATTGAATTTAAGGAAAATATAGTATCCCGTGTCGAAAATAGAGACATAACTTAAAAGTGGGTTTTTAGGAAGCCATTCGGGATACCCCATAACATATTGTAAGCTGATTCAAATATCAAAGTTCCAGACACACAGTTGCGTAACGAAGTAGACATGTCGGTCCATCGCTACCATTAACCTCCATTCTGAAAGGCGATCGATATTTCAACTATTTATACTTACCAACTAAACGCAAAAAGGAGTCAAAGAGTTAAGGAACTAAGGTTGATATTTGCCTTCCATTGTTTTATTCGCAGGCAATCGGATTTACGTTTGAATTTTTAAAAAATATTCAATCACCTTCCTAGAGGTATCATCAGGCAAGGAAAAGCATTTTCCGCCGGTAAGTTGGTAGGCGCGAAATCGAACGGCCATATTATTCACTACGAGTGTAACTCAGATTTAAGTTAATTTTACACCCGACCGTTAATCCGCATTTTTTAAACCCGACAATTTAAACCTATGTCCATATCATTCACTGAAAAACATGCATTAAACCCGCTGGCTTAAAGATAAATTCAAAAGCGGATTTAAAACACTTTAAGCCGTTTTTAATCCGTTTTAAACCTACGTGAGTCAAATTTCACAAGTAATGACATTTTTTTTTTTGTCATTTGTCATTCGGAAATTGATTTGATTTGTAGTATGCCGATTTTAGTGTTTAGTGCATTAGTGCAATCATGGAATGTAGCCTCCATCCACTCCCGAGAAAAAGCCGTACTTTATGATGACCGGAGGCTAGAGTTGACCTCATCTTCCCTTCAATTGAAAGGCGTCACTTTCAGCACTAGATATGTAAAGCGCCTTTTTTAAGCACGACACTGATAACAAATAGTGTCAGTCAGTGAATTGCCAACTTTTTCCTTGTAAATAGGTTCCTTAATTTTTAACGCAGTAAGGGATTATTTTACTAAATGCTACCTGGGCCAAAATATACACATACCTACAGTCAAACTTCTTTATAACGGACCTTCCAGGGAACAAAAAAATTGCTTCGTTATAAAGAAGTTTTATACAAAATTCGTTATATAGAAATTTTTTCCTTTATATTTTAAAAAGAATTTTTTTCACAAAAAGGAACTCATTGTAAATTTACCTATATATTTTTAGTTTCTGTTTAAAATTGCTTCGGAAAATTTTAAAATGTTTGCCTCATTCTTTAAAATGGTCGACAATGTACTAAATGAAACACTAAATTTTTCTGCTATATCTTTTTCTTTTCTCCCCTTTTAACTTCTTTAATAATCGATAATTTCTCGGAAATTTCTTTGACATATTTGTACAAACGTTTCACGAACTTAAAATGCAAACACTTAGAAAAAATAAGATTTTTAAGCGACGAATTTCGAGATTTCTAAAAAAATTGCAAGTTAAAAGTTCTTGGGTCAAATATTATTTTTGTTAACAAGAACTGGTTTTTAAGTTTTCAAGAATCAGGTATTCAGCCTAAGAATAATATACTCTCCATAAGAATTTTATTACATCACTGCCAACAATTTCATTCTTAAATCAAAGATTTTGATATTTGGAAAAATGTTGAAATTAAAATTATTTTTTCTGAGTGAACTCGAAACGATTGATCGTTGATATGCGTAAAATTTCTACTGAACATGTACACTTGTTCGTACATCCAAGTACACTCACTTTAAGAAAATTCTTGCCAAAACAGAGAGTTCCCTTTTAAAATTAGGAACAAAAAATCATAGTAAGCTTTGTTTTCAAATTTGAAATTTCGTTATATAAAAAATGTTTGCTTTTGGACCAAAAAAATTGGTCCTTATAAAGAGAATTTCGCTACAGAGAATTTCGTTACAAAGAACCTAATTCCACCTTTGTCATTGCTGTAGACTTGTTGCATTTTGCCGAGAACATTTTTCAGCCGATCGTTGTTGCCTTATATCCTCAAGTGCCTGATAACTGTCACTATGCCCCCATTCAGCCACCTAGATTGTTGTCGAATGCCCTATTGCCATCAGGCGAGAGCTCTGTTGAGCGTAACATAAAATTATGGTCACGCTTCTTCTTCTAGTCCGGATCCTGCTCACCATATGGAAGCCGAGAAATAAGGCCTCCAAGCTCCATCACAACCCCCAAAACTTCAGTTTCACTGAGATCATTCTAGCAAGCGCCAAACGGTCTAAAAGAAAACGCAATCCCAAAATCAATATCGCCAGAAAAGTGCGGCAGTTCCGTTCCCACTTTGACTTAAATTTAGCTAAAGCATGAAGACCCTGTATCTGCATAGCACACTTCACAGTTTACCCATTCATCTTCTCAGTTAATCAGCTAAAAATGCCAAGAAAATACAGCTCTCTCTGTAAAAATCAAAAGAATGTCTCACCCTTGGATCATATTGCTGACATGACGTTCTCTAAATGTGTTTTCTATATCGGCTTTGTTTACCTTTCCAATCAGAAGTTATAAACAGCTTCGCATCCCACTTCTTACACACCTAACGGAAGAAGCAACAACGTCTCCTGCCTTCGATAAGCTGCAGTCAATACCGAATGATTCCACCAAGGCGCCCTTTGTCGATTCCTACCCATAGTGGTCTATTTTTAAACACACACAGCTTGCAATTTACCTTCTCCACGCCACGTCCTCAGTTCAATTGCGTCCCTTCGCACCGCACTCGCAGTCAGCAAACAACATCCACCGTGTGGCTCATTTTCCAGTTGCCAGCGAAGAACAACTGCACTTAATTACCATAAATATTTATTTGTTTTTCATTTACATCTTTTGTTGTTGTTATTCTTTAAACAATGCCATCCCATTCGCTTTCGTATCTATGTATCTCGTGCGATGTGCCGTTTCAGGCAGAAAGTTATTGCCCACTGGCTTTGAATGATGCTGCTCTAGCTCCGGCTACTGGCTGTGAGTACTGTATAGATTTTCTTGACTCAGATTGCAACGATGCTTAATTGGGGGGGGTGGATTCAAGAAAAACAATCAAAAGAACAAAAAAAACAATCGTATCGAGTTTCAGTTCAATCGAAAACTTGTTAATGTTTCGAAATTAGAATTAAAGGAGCTGCCAGGCACGTCCACCACTCGCCAATGCTGTTCAGTGTTCATGCATTCCTCCATCACTCTGTTCGTCGTTTTTGATTTGTTTTTATCGGAAGTCATCATCATTAAGACGATTGCTGCATTAATGACATGTTCTTCTGTGAAGGGAGTTGGCGCGGGTGTCCGAGAATCGATTATGAGCTTCGATGACGAAACGTGACCATCTTGAGTGCACAGATTTCTGGTTAGCCAAGCGAACGTGATGGGATTACGGATGCGACGACCGTTGTTGGATAGTTTTATTTTATTTTATTTTTACGATTTCATTACCTGCAAAACATGACATTTATGCTGAAGGGAAATGTATTTTTAATCAGAATTACGCTGGGTGGGCGTTAATTTTAGTGTGTACTCTTTCGGAGTTTTAAATTCGCTTTGAGGTACCTAGTGATTTGATTTATTGTAGCTGACTTTATGTACGTGCGCGGGAATTTTATTCAAATTTAAATACGACAATGTACCGACACCTTTTATGGTATTTTTCTGTGTAGGTTACTTTGTATGCAATGGTTGGTATTGGCTTGCAGCCCGTTCAAGAAAGCCTTGACCATGGAATAGGTTAGAATTTTCTTTGATCCAAGTGCGACCAAAATTGTATGGAAATGTCACGTTTCATAAATAAATTGAATATTAAAAAGCTTTTTTTGTGTAGAAAACATATCCTCTTCAGTTGTGATTAACGATTTTTAAAACTATTCACCCTCAGTAAGTCTTGTGAGAACAATGTTTGAGTTCCTGACTGGGTCGCCTGAAACTATAGAGTTTAATGGCATTTTTTTCCAAAGCACTTTACCTTTCCACTGAATTTGCAAAGTCCCTAAGTGTCTATTTTTCAAAAGTTTGGCTATGTCACCCCATTTATGTGTATGGTACGAAGGAAAACTTTGGAAACTCCATTTTTGCAACAGCGACTTTTACATTTTCGGCGTAAAATATTTTAAATCCTGACATTTGAGTTTTTGTTTTTTTTTTTTCCAATAATTTTTGAGTGAAAGTCAACCTCAGCTAGAATTTAATGGGACCCACAGAATTCACTGCGAATTCGTTCAATCGTCGCTAAAATGAGACCAATAACAGGTCACTAATATTTTTCTTTAAAAGGAGCCCAGTATCGGCTCACATTTCGTTCTTACCGTCCAGCATACCGTGCGTTGTGTGAAACATATACATATATGTAGGTATTTCTACTTCAGAACTTTTGAGTCGATTTCTTTTCCAAATTGATCCTAGGGTTCGTCTTTGCCAGATCTACACGTGAGTGTCATTCATGGTGTTGATATTCACTTACCTCAGGGTAGACGAACTCCCGAACTACCTCAACATTTTCGCTTTCTATAGCGACGTTTTGTGTTGGACGAAGGAGAGAAGTTCTTAAAAACTCCTTTCCTCGTTTACTGGAGCACCAACAAATTTCGACAGTCCGCCTTAGCAAGCTTTATACTGCTTACTTGGAGCGCAAGATGATATCGAGTTTGAACGCATTTTCCACCAGCCATATGGATGTGTTAAAGTTTAATTTAAGACGGAAACCCAGTGCAGATAGAAAACTATCTTAAGTGAGAAATTAATCAAACGATACCAACCCAATGGTCCAGCATCCGCCGACGCCAGCTACTCTAAACCCCACACTCCGCGGCCAAACAAACTCATTACAGCTTCGTAAATTTATTCGGCAAATCAATTTGCCATTCGGGGATTTATCTCGCCTTAAATTAAAAACGTGACCATTTTCACAGCCAAAGCAACAATCACCGCATCGCCTCCTCCTCGATGAATTAATTGGTCGAAATTAATGAAAAGCACAGTTTGATCACCTTTTTCCTTAAATCGAAATGGAAAGGACCCTTCCCACTAATAGGCCACTCACCTGCGTGAACTTATTTTTTCCTTTTAATAATGAAAATTGATTAATGGCACGCTATCTCTAAATATGGCCAATATCAGAAGAGGCGAATCTAATTTTGACGTGACACGTAAAATTTGCTTTTATCATTACTTGAGGGATGGGGCAGGCAGCACACACAATGTTCATCCGCTATCCGGTCAATAATGAAGGAAGCCCCCCACTGGGCCACTTAATTGAGGTATTTTCACCCCCTAAATGTCGCCATGAAGTGCCTTCGACTTTTGGTTTTTTTTGTTTTTCGACTTTAACGAATCGTTTTTAATGGTATAGACAGGCATCTTTAATGGCCAACAATTTTTTTACTGATTATGGACGTTTCGGCCATCTTCTGGATGAGTGCATCGCATGCGGGATGCGTAATCGATATTTTCCCTTCGGTTTTATTGTTCGGATACTGTCTGCATCTTGATTTATATTCAATTGGGAATGTTGTTCTTTTTTGTGTTATGTATAAAAATTGCAGATGGCGCCCAGTTTATAGGGGCAATTGAACATTAAAACGACGAAAAGCTATTTAAGTTAAACAAGAAAACCAAGCGAGAGAGAGAGGGCGAGAGCGAACAGCAAACAAATCGTGATGTGCCAGCTGTGTTAAGATTTAATGTGCTCCTGTCACCTTAAGTCTGCGTTTGCCATCTTTGTTTCCTTTTTATGTCTGTTTCGTCGTGTTATTTGCCTTGGCCGCTTTTCATTTTGCAACTTTCGAAATAAATTAACCGGCGGGTGATTAATAATTGAGAAACGGACGAGAGACGAGTCAGCACAGCACGCAGCGCTCGGTGGCAGAGGATTCTTGTTAAGCAGCACTAAAGGTGTTTGCGCGGGCACTATTTGCGGAGGTCGGTCCGCGGGTCGGCGGGTCGGATCGTGGTCGTCGTCGGTGGTCATGCACGTGGTTTTATTGTGAAGTTCTTCTCGGACAGGTGAAGAATAGTCGGACATTAATTTCAATTGCATTTGTCATCTTTAGTGGGTTTTTTTTTGCCTTATGTTTGTGTTTGACATTTTGACAGAGGGATATTTGGCATCCTGGATGGGCGATATTTATGTCAGGCGATTGAGATAAATTTGTGACAGGTTGCGTGCGGCGAGGCATCTGCAATGAGAAGCGATGAGTAATGATGTTTAATGAGAGTGGATGGCCGAATTAAATATCTGGAGGCTTTGTTGGGCATTCACTTAATATGGGACTGCACGATGACTGTGGAAGGTACAAGATGAGTCAGCATAACATTAAGGTCTTCGTGATGTTGGCTTTAAAGCCAGCTTAAAAAATTGGATACGCGCGAATCGAAAGCACAATATGTATAACTACCTACGCACGCATTTTTTTTAAGCTTAGGCTTTTGAATGTTGCGTCACTTATTGGAGGGTATCGCAGATTAAAAAGTGGTAACACACATTTTCCCGGATGTTTTAATTGATTTGGCTTTGATTGCTTTAATCTTTCAAAAGTTCAGAGAAGCATGAGGAAAAAATCAGGCAAATATGCTCTCTCAACAAAAACAAGACCACACAAAAACGTTGAGCCAGACCCTTTGTATTTCCGACACCTATTACTTTCAGGAAGTCCAGGAACTTTGTCTACATGAAATCCGCTATAAACTATATCAAAATGACATCAAATCATAAATTAAACCAGTAGCTCGCTTTCCAATTGTCTTGGATCAAATATAACGCTGTGGGCCAAAGAGTCGTCGAATTCAAGACAGTGGCATAACGTCGTAACGTGCGCAGCTGTACAGAGCTAGCCAAAGATCCCTCTAACCAGGTTCGCCTAGAGCTGTAGCGGCAGTAAGTATTAATTAGGTTATCTGTCGGTTCGGATACAACCTATATAACAACAAGAGCTCAGAAAGCGCCATCTAGTAGGTATTTTTGGTTATCAGGGAATAGATTTGGGATCTGACCCTAAATTGTAAATGTTTTGAAAACGATAGGTATTTAAATTAAAATTCAATTTGTCTGGAAGAAGGCAGACCGATGAAAAAGGGGGTTCACCGCAGGCCTCCTTGAAAGAAGTTGTAGTCGATACTGGCCAGACTGTAAATCTAAAGGTCTTTCTTATTTCTTTTAAATG
Organism: Cheilosia variabilis; assembly: GCA_951230905.1. NCBI lineage: Eukaryota > Metazoa > Arthropoda > Insecta > Diptera > Syrphidae > Cheilosia > Cheilosia variabilis. Next base: position 14,078,806 of record OX579676.1, read on the forward strand.
GTTTCCCAGCAGGTATAGCTAAGGAAAAAACTCCCAGAGAAGCCCGCCTTAAATAAAATAAATAAATAAAAAATAAATAAATAAAGGCGGTCATTTCTAGGAAATAACCTTCCGCAACTACTGTAAAATAATTTCCACATTATATTTAAAAAAAAAAGAGGGAAATATTTAAAACCCATTGGGAAATAGGAAAAGTTATGAATTATTCAAAACAATGCGTCACTTAAGCCGCTGTAACCAATTTCGTGAATGGCAAAAGTTTTAAGGGAGCATTCCTCGTTGACTTATACGCGATTCGACACGATGTGACGCAAAAAAAGTTTGTTCTTTATGCACACATAAAATTAAAACTGCCTCTAATTTAAAGTGTTTTGAGGGCTATCCAAAAGCAAATAGAAGGCCGATAAATTTGTCCTTTCTCGGAAAATTTAAGTTCGAATATGTAGCATAAGAGCCCCTGGGAAACGACCGATATTTTCGATCCGAAATAACTAAGCTGCAAAGCATTCCTCTGTATAACGAAGTATGTATAATATCCGCTCTCCATTGTGGGGGCGAGGCACAAATTCACATCCACTGACCTTTCGTTTCCTTTGTAGATTCTCGAATGCTCGTACATGTGCCACACATTCGGTAACCCTCATTAACCCTCGTTTGATTTGGCAAACAGATAAACCTTACATGCTATCACCAAAGGACATTTTCCAAATTAAAATGTCGGCCTCATTTATGCCGTCAGAATCGGTTTTCCCTTTGTGTTGCGCCAAACAAAAAGGACATCACACAATAACTCGAGGTGTCGGATACAAATCGAATGATTAAACGGGAAAAAAATACGATTTCCGTTTCAATTAGGCAAGACGGTCAAATGGTTTTATGATTTTATTTAAAAATTTACGTCAACTACAGTAGTTGGCGCTGCGAATAATTTATGCCCACTAGGACTGGGTTTATTTTTCTTTTGTAGGCCGGTATGTGTATTTTTTTATGAAAGGCACACAAACGATTTACCAGCATGGATATTCATCAGAGCCACGCAACAAAGGACAACGATTCTGTTCTTTTCGGGCGGGAGGTATCGATTTTATTCGGTTCGAAACTTCCGCTTGATTCCACTAAAAGGATATTTAATTCTGCTTTTCCATCCCCACTCTCGACGTTTTTATGGCAGATTAATAGCTGCGGATTATATACGCCATAGATCGGCAGAGATTACAATCGTTTAAAACTTTCCGCATGCAAGCATGAAAAAGGACTCGCTATTAGTTATTTAAATCCTTTTTTTTCGATTTTTTGTGCTTGCAGCTCGTAAAATCTGCAAACAAATTCATTAACCACAATCTCTGGGCAATATCGTGCAACAATTCCAATAAACCGCATCAAAACGTTATTAATCGGATGGATAAAAACGGCAAACTTCTGGAGAAGCCGTTCTGTATGTCAAGTCGTTAAAGTATCTTTTTAATGAACCCCATTCAGATAGGCCCAGCAAATGCGTTTATCACGGCGAAATGTAAACAAAGCGAAGAGAGACGCACAGTCATGGCTAATGGCGTGGTTGCGGGCGTTTTCAGCCAACAAAGTAATTTCCATTTGGCAACAAACAGAGAGGTGTAGGTAGATGCATCGAGGGACCACTAAATGTTGCAATTAAGGAACTTCATCTTTTCTCTCTCGCGCAGGATCCCTTTTCGTCGAAATATATACATGGACACAAATTACCGCAATTAAGCAGATAACAAAATCATAACAATTTGGTGCTGAATAAATTTTCCACCAGAAGGAGTGCCAGTTTTAAAGACTAAAGAAGAAGAAAACGATAAAGCAAAACAAGACAAAAAAAGCCAAAGTAATTTGAATAATCTTCTGCTATACTCGGTGCTTCGTTGAAGTGGTTTAACGTTAATTAGAGCTCTTACTCAAAGTAGTTTCAGATTTTTTTTTTTTATTCAGTCTCCGTTCGCGGATGAGGTCTTGAGATTTTTGGCGGACGTTAATTGTTTGGGCAGGGGCGAGTTACATACTTGGTGGGTTGGGAAATGCATTTTTAATAAATCTTTGGATGTGTTTGTTATGGTGTTCGTTTTAATTGCAGCCCGTTGCGAAGGGACCGGCGTTATTAATTGAAAGAAGGCGATTACTGAGTGTGGGAAGAAAATATTTCGGTCGGTTTGCATGGGTCATTTGCTTTAGTGACAGTTAAGGTTTGTCGTTACTCATTAGTCGCATGCGGCTGAAGTGGAGTTGGGACCTTGTTATACCCGGTTACATGTTCAAATGAGATATCATCTCGTTAGTTATAACTTACAAGGTAGCTCGGGTAATGCGTTCTCTTAATACTTCCAGCTCAGGCTTTTTGTATACTCCGGAGGGTTTATTTTCTTAGAAAGGTTCGTCACTGATTGACATCAAATCGGCGATACACAGTGCTGTGACTGTTGCCTTCTACAGCTCCCCTTCAAACAAAAGTTGCTTGTCATATAAACTAGGATTTTAAATTGATTTTTTAATTCAAAAGCGCGTTCTCGTATTCTCAAAACTGATTGCCAATTTACGAATATAAGGATTTTGGTCAGGAGGGTTCGTATAAATATATAGATTGCACAGGTTTTATGTAAACTATTAAACTACGTTAACAAATTCAAGGCACCGAAGAGTCACCGATCAGTGCAAACTCGCTATTAGTTGTTTGAAGGCACACAACCGAACAGAGAACAGAAGCAAGATCGATTTGGACGCTGAGCAGTGACATAAAACATCTGCGCCTCATCTTGAAGCGAATCAAAGAAGTCGAGATCGATAGGCACCATATTTACAGTCGAATTGCGTTGTTTTTGAACGTGCAATGCGCGACGGAATTTGTTTTCGTTTCATATCTTCGAGATGTATTTTCGAGATGTATACTTACGTAAAATTAAGGATTGGTTATTTAATGTTGATCATGCTAGCATTAAATCTTTATAAATAATATTATCTTAAAATGGCAACATGTAAGACTATTGTAATCTTAATTATTCTTTACTATTAATTAACATCTTCATGGAGTTTTGATTAATTTGTTATTCTTTAGTTTATATCATTACTAGTACTTATGTTTTTATTTACACATTAGTTACTGAATTGTTACCCCACACCAGAACTTTAGTTGAGATTTTATTTACTTGCGCTGAAATGTCGTTTAACACTAATTTAGGACATTGTTCCTTAAATTAAAAAACGATAACTATGTTATTTATTCATTAATTATGTTTATTAAAATATTAGTAAGCCAGTTAAGCTGTAATGAAATGAATAAAAACAATTATATCAAAAAAAAAAAAAAAAATGTCAGAACATCGACTCGATGTAACCAAAAATTCAACTTCAATGTAGTGCTGCAAGAAAGTTTGACATCAAAAGGCTGTGTTTGCAGCTTTTAGAGATCCAGTTTAGCAAAAGACATCAATTTCAAGAAAATAAGAACCGGAACCGAGGGAAACTCGAAAAAAGGAAGACGCACTCAACTAAACGCACCTACGTATCAAGCTGGCCAGGGACGCTTACAGCTTCGACTACCCATGTAATTTCCAAATGAGCATTCACAAGTCTGCTGCAGATAAGCTGTCATGCATCCGCTGTTTCCCTGCGAAGTTGCACGATTTGGCTAACACCGTGTCAAACGTTAAGAAAGCTACAAGATCCTAGTACGTTGTACTAGAAATTATTACAGGCGCTTCCAAGATTCGCTTTAGTGTCAGAACTACTCCCAATGCATGACTTTATGTGGCGATACATCTTTCTTCACTGCAGATCTTCGGCAAGCAGTCGGCTGCAGGTACAGCTTACAGACTCGCAGCCTCCTCGTAAAGAATTCGAATAATGGAACTAGCCATTCGACAGTCCTAGATCTCCTTTTGACAAGCAAATATTGACCACTACGTCCGCAGAAAAAGCTTTTAGACATCACTAGCCTGCAAGGAGGATGCGGAATCGATGTCGTTAGGAAAGGAAGCTCTACATATCTCGGCACGGACGGTACAAAAGCCATGTAAGACAGTTTATATTGTTGATGACAGAGATAGGTGGAGCTCTCGTCATTTGATGTGTTTTCTTCTAAATTCTTAATGTAAGCAAAACCAGACTGACTGAGTACGTACTGTAGCATTTTCCAGGCAGAGGTAATGCCGAATCCGAGTACCGTCTGCTGATGTAAGGTTAAGGTAAGCTGCTATAAAACAACTGGAATCCAAAACAAAAAACTTCTTAAAAGTCAAAGAAGACTGCCGCTGATCTCTCTCAAAGGTGGCAAATCAGTTTGATGGGTGGCTGATGGTAAAATTAACACTCCAGGGAATTGTACGGTCAATTCAACCGACGAAACTTGACACTTGCCACCCCACCTCGCCAGAAAAGCAGTCATAGAGCAAGCTAAAAGTTACATGTAAATGGATGCTGGATTCGATCAGCGCCGTAATATGCTAGTCTTATGGCCAGTTTAAACTGGCTTAATTTGAATCCAAGAAGATACTTAACTAAGAGAAGACCAGAAAGTTAAACCTTCTTAAAATTGCTTCTGAAGCGACGCCACATAGACTCCGCCAAGAACCTACACCTATACCCACCTAACAACCTCTTACGCAACTTCCCATCCAATTTCACGTCAAACAAGACTACTAAGCTATTTACACAACTAAAGGTATAGGTACATGGTACATGTGTGTCGCTAAATAAATAACCGACAAAACCAAACAAACCGAACATCGAGAAACCAATTTTCCACACTTGCGTGCTCGCATCTGTCACATAAATTAATAAGTTTACCAATTAAACCCATAACCGTGTTGAAAACGACTTCCCATCGGAGTCCATTAACATGCCGTAAATTAATTCCAATCGAATGTTATTTAGAAAGTCCAACTCGGCCGCTGCACAGCTGCACAAAGTCAACTTGTATATAGACTGCAAAACCTGCAGGAGTGCAAACAAGAATGTATTTCAGTCATTTAGAGCTTATCTTGAATTGCACGCGCCCAAATTCCTGAATCACATTCAAATGCACAGAGAGAGCGGCAAATAAATGCCAGCCAGCACAGAAAAAAAAATAAAAATACATGAAATCCGGTTTTAGATTTCAACTCAAAGATACTCCACACGACGACCGAGGAAAAATGTCATATTTTGGCTTTCGCTAGAGGAACAGAGGAACCGCAGAAACCGCAAAAATGGAACCAAAAAAAAAAACCTTCCTGCTGACCTGAAACTGGAAACCATAAGATGCAGAGTGTCGTGACCATGGACATGGACTCGAGCGAACAAATCCTGGGCCAGGTGCATTCGCTTGTCATTAATAACGTCTCAAATGCGGCTCCGCGCCGGGTTAAATGTAATAATCATATTTTTGGCCTCTTTGGCGCGCAATTTATTATTATTAGAGTTTCTGTGAATTGCTTCATTTGAAAAAGGCTGAGGGAGATGTAACAAATGGGGGGTCAAGGGCCCATACAGCGCCACACATCAGAATAACTGATTCAACGAATTGCAGGTAGGTCTTTTTTTAATTTCGTGTTGGCGGCACCTTTAAAGGACGGACGCGACGGCTAAAACAACGAATTCCAAATGGTATCCTTCGGCTTCTGATTCATTGTCATCTTGAACGAAAATAACCATTTAAAAGTGAAGAGCCGAAGAAGTATCGGCAGTTGCAGTGAACGACGTAATGAAATGATAGCCTCCTTAAATGGTGCACATGACCAGAGTCCGCCATGATAAGTTTATCTCCAATTTACGGCTGCAACCGTTGTCGTTGTCGTTGCCGTCGCCATCATCACCATCATTATGGACATCGGTCTGCAATAACGACGGCCAAATGACAAACTCAACGCAGCCCAAAGATATGAGAATAGAGAGGACCGCACTCTGGCACTGCATATACACAGGCAAAATCGTCGTCGGTTGATCTTTGTATCCTTTCGGTTTGTTGATTAAATGTGAATTGATGGTCGGAGCTGGTGCCGGTGCCAGTGCCAGTGCCCGACCAGAAGCAGTAGTGTCCACTGGGTAGTGGCCTATGGCCGCTGGAAAACGTACAAATATCATCCGGCAGCGCCATAATACCCGCATGATTTTTTTTTTGGTTTTTTTGGTGAGCTTGACTGTTTTTATTTTGACCAGAGTGGATACTGGATACATGGTTATGTGATACTGGAAGAATTATTGACAATGAGATGGCTGGTCGGGTCGGTCTCGGTATACCAAAGAGGCTAAAAATACACATTTCGTGACCACGTTAAAGTTGATGTAATTCTACTTGTATTTCAGTTGGACAGTATGGCCGGCAGGAAGGTGGACTTTCATTAATTTATCGGGGACTTCAAGTGCGAAAAAGGAAATGAGCACAAATATTTTGTTACAAAATTTCTAAATATACGATTTCCGTTTTTTTGTTGTTGATTTTGTTGACACCTGACGCACCAGTTCCGACAGCTTAGCCTTAAAATCAGTTTTGAAGTAGAGAACAAGATTTCAAGCTATATATGCAAATGAGGAACCTTTCTGTTAAAGATTTTAAGTAGCTTAACAGAAAACAAGCTTCTTCAAAACCCATGCCAATCGGTTTAGCTCTAGAGGTTTAATCTCTTGACTAAGCCTAATATTGGTCTTAAGCAGTCACTTACCGCACAATTATCATCGGCGTAGCTAGTCGCTTTGTAGACGTATTCTGAAGCACTCAGACCAAAATGTTGGTACAGTGGTGAAGAGAGTGTTGATGGCCCCTTCGGCACTTGAACCTATGCCATTTGGGTCGGATACCACTACACCATGGACTCCATCTAGCCTCTGTAACTTATATTTCGAACTTAGAAGCCGAAAGATTTTAAAATACTGAATCCATCTTGTTCAATCTAGTCTAGTCTAATAGGGTTTGAAGTCGAAGATGACTTAGAGTCGGTGGCGAAATATCGAGATTTATGGAAGATCCCCAGACACTTGTAATAGGCTGACACGATATTGAAATGACAAACTCAGAACTGCTCTTATTGCCTAATTGTAACAGTCGTACCTGAGAAGTGAACCTCAAACAGGGCTTCCAAGGGGAACCCATTAAATTTTCCATAAACAGACGCCTGGGAAGGCATTCGCTTTATCGAACAGTATTTTTTACTTTCCACGAAGCAATACTCGTAACTCTGGTCCATCCGTTTTGTTAGAAAACCTGAAAGGTATCGGAGATAGGTCGGGTTTTAAAAATGGCTTCCTTTAATGAGTTCAAATGCACCTCTGGCAAGAACCATTCCAAATCAATTTAATTTCGAAAAGCCTTTTTTTTGTAGACTACTTTCGAACCCCACTGTACCTACACCAGTTTCATCATTGTTCTCCTCTCCATTTCGTGATATTCAATATTCGGAAGACTGTTTTTTATTTCTTGTTGACTCGCCGCCCTGCAAATCCTCTGTTTGACAGTTGAACTGTCAGCGACAAATTTAAAATGCACCAGCAAAAAAAATCTGACAACCTTTGTGTCAGTTGCCAGATATGGCAATGGTTGTTGTTTCCATCGAATTATGATAGTAAAAGCAATTATACCCCACCATATGTGCAGTCAATAATTCATGTGCCAAGTGTCAATTGACAACGCTAGCAGGGGACAGTTCTGCGGATGTGTCACTGGGAAGATCGAATGCGTTACCACTAACCATTATAGGAACAAACCGCAGACATCTCTCAGTTCGCAGGGTGCTGCACATAACTATTCCTCTATCTAGATTGATTGGACGCGGATCATTTGTTTAGCCACCCACACAGAGGTCTGCTGTCTGCAGCCATTTCCTGGCCTGTCCACTCAATCAGTGTTAAACAATTTATGTGAATTTATTATAAATTCAACACAATCCCCAAAATGATGGAGTGGCTACGAGAATGCGTACGCAATACACTCGCATATATCCCACCGGAGACTATATTCGTAGTCCACCCGCTGTGCGAGAAGAGATTTAGATTGCGTTGTGTAGCACTAGAAATGGTATACGTAACTTGGCCCTGTTGCGTTGTCCTCTTGCGGACAAAGATAAATAGCGCACACGCTTTTAAGACTATCCCTGTGGATTTTTCCACGCCCCACTTTATCTGCGGATACTTGGCTTGCAATTAAAACGTTCTATGCCCGGCTTGAGGTGCCTTTTGCTGGAAGTACAGTATACAGCCCACACACACAGCACAAATGTGCGATTCAAATTACAAAATGAATCACGTCCTACAACCGCACTACGAGTACTTGTGGCCATTTATTTGCTGGCAGATATCTAGTGCTGGTATATGGGACAGTGTACAGACCCTCGGACACCTCATTTTATATATAGGAGCAACAACACAATTTGAATAACAAGTTGACAGTTGTTGGCAAAGGGAGAGGTGTGTGCGTCAGAAATACAAATAAAAAAAAGTCCTGTGTAGAGTTGGGGTTTTTTTTCTGGACAAAGTAGGAGATGCATCAGGAGTGTCCTATTTTTAATTACGTGACATAATTCGAAGATGCGACGAGAAGGAATGCTGCCAGTCATCTGCTTAATTGAGCGTGGGAAAATGGGTCAGGTTGCTCATAGAATTGGGTATCAAAAGGTGATGGGTGAGTGGAGTAGAAGTGGAGGCATTAAATGTCACTAGGTATGCCGACCTAACTTTGCAAAAAAGAAGTACATATAAAAATATGTCATGTCAACTATGGAGAAGTTAAGCATTTAGTAGTTGGCGGAACAAACCCTTAGGCTTTTCACAACCATTTGTTTTGTATGAGTTTCTCATTTTTGGAACGAATGGAAGAGATCTACAATTTCGAGTCCAAACGGCTAATTGAGAAGTTCTTTCTTGACAGTTTCACTCTCGGATGTTTGTCAGACGTTCACCAGAGAGTTAAGCAGTTGCGCAGAAACGTTCTCTTTACCGAGGTTAGAGAAGAGCGAGCAGTTTCACGATTAAGGACACAAGCAAATCAAAGTCATAGCTCTAAGCGCACGGATTTGTTGCAGATGTCACATGATGCAATATAACCTTCGTCTGCATCAGGTTCACCCCGGACAAACCATCGAAATAAAAGACAATAAAAGAATCTCCCAAAATAAACTGCTAACCAGAAGCACCCTGTGAACAGACACCACCACCAATTAGTAAGTTAAATAAATAAATACAGCACTTTTCTATTGTTTGTCCACTTTTAGTGGTCAATTTTACACACGATTTGATTGCCCCCTCCCACGATATATACAATGAAAACGCCTCTTGGCACCATATACCTATTGGCGCTGCGCATAAATAATGTAAAGTGCGCCACTTATGAATTCCAATCGATTTCAAACTAATTGTCCATTTCAATTCTCGGTGAATAATTCATTAGTGGCCGGAAACCGCGCGTGTCGGACATGCCATTCGTTTGTACTTAGTTTTCAAATGAAAAAAAAAAAACGTACAAGGATGTTGCTTGTTGGGAATATACTTCCTGGTACCTCATTCTCATGCTCGGGATCAATGACCCCCCACCTTTGAGTACCATCATCGTCTTGCCACTCGACTAATGAGCTCTCCTTGTGAACTACATATTTAATTGCTGCATATGGTGACGTTCCACTACTCATGCACAATTCGCCTGTACCCCGTCCCACTAATTAAAGGATTTCGAAATTTGATGCTGCCGACAAAATAGAACCAAATTAATTCCAATTTCCCACACACATAACGCGAGCGAGCCTCTTAACACCGCCGCCAGGGCGGGTATGGTATGAATAGTTTCGCAAGCCCTCCTGTTCCAGCCTCGCGATACCTACTATCTCTGGCAATAAATTAATTCAACACTGAAGTTGAAAAAGATACTTGCATGCAAACAAACAGATACGAATATGGGTGCATCATCCCGTGCATTTTAGCGAGTGACATCCTTTGTGTGTGCTGCACCACGAGACGGCAACGAGAACGCCAACGACGACGACAGCGCGAAATTAAAGCACGCGACGTGGGTGTGTATGTGAGGATTTAAATCAAATCACGTCTGCTAATGACGACGACTGTCAAACAAGCTGACAGGCTGTGTTGCTGGTGGTGCCTGGCGCATATTCCGACTGTCACAAGATATCATCGAGTGCAAGCATGCAAATACGAGCGTGAATGGCGCGCAAACAGATTGTCAGATCGGAGTCTTCCCTCTGTGGCTCCGTCGCACTTTACCACTCAATCCCGTCATCATCATCGCTGGGTAATTATTTTCTAATTAAAGACGTGAATAATCGCTTGTACATGAGCTCTCGTATGCTGGGAATGAATGTAGGCGGCCCACGTTGGAAAAACATGCATGCAAGTAATGTGTCGCACTGGCATCCCTTTCATATTTGGGAGGCTCCTGTCGGTGCCCGGTGGTGGGCGGTGTGAGTATGCGAGTCGATCTGACAAAGGTTTACGTGCCATTCAAATACTAAGAAAGAAGTACCCGTTGGGAACACAAAAAGACAATGACGGCGGGAATGTCATGTGAAAAGGTTTGCACTCGTCCAAAGGAAAAAGTGGGTGGATATGTGTTTTTTTTTTCCATTAAGATTTGTATGTGACTATTTGAAGGAATTGGTTAATTAAGCCCAAGCCACCGAGGATCATTGAGGAAGTGTGTGCATAGAATGACAGTTTGTGGGTGGGTGGCATTATGTCTCTCAGAAAATTGGGCTAGAGATCAGTGACATTTAACCATCATATCAGAGTGCATTGAGCTCTGCAACTCATGATACTAATGATGGATGTGGTAATAGCACAGGAAAAAGAAAGACTGCGAGTATGGGTTGGTGTGCACGGAATTAAGCAGTGGACGGAACAATTAAAGGTAGAACCATAAAGCGACCACCGGCTTACTCATATGACAGGTCATGTGAAAGGAAGACTAGGTTAGAGGGTATTTCCAAAAATGCTCAAGCCACCGCAGGAGAAGACCAAAGAACTCCACAGTGTCGGCCATTAAAGCAATACCAACTATTCTACACTGAATGCGGACTCTCTTGGTATGAAAGAGAATGGTATCGCAGACGAAGGGAACATTTGTGTTTCCCGCTTAATGCCGACATCGGCGATAAAAGTGCTGCTATAGGACCTCGAGGAGAATCTTACAAAGCTATTACCACCGAACCATCAGCGGTTGCGGAAGTCCTAACTACCAAGTAAACCTTACAATCCGTTTGTTCCAAAAAGAGAAACTGGTTGTAGAGGGGGTCCTATTAAGGCGCCAGCAATTACATTTCCCTGCAACCCAAAAGAAAATAGGGCAACAGTTCGGAAAAGATTGGCAACCGTGTCTCAAACAGAGCTCGAGTCACCAATATGATAATGGACAGCTCTTAGCCTACTTCTGAGATGCTGCTTTCAAAAAGGCGAAGAAAAAAACACGCCGCACAATCGATCGTTTTGAATAAAAGATATCAAGTTTAAACCCAGAAATATTTAATTCCCAATAACCAACGAGAATATCAGAATCACTCATAAAAATATCGCAAGCTTAATTCTCGTTTAATTTTTTCCATTCTTACGTTCTCAATTTCAAAATAAACCGAATGATTTTTAAAACTGTAACAAAAAAAGCCTATGTAATATTAATACATTTTTTTACACACCAATACAGGATCGAACAAGAATCATGCTCTCCAACCAAGCCCAAATAATCTTAAACTTGCATGATGGATAAAAAAGTGCATTCTTCATATCTCACAGTTTACGTTTTCCGTATTTAAGTGTTCTTTGAAAAAATAAAACAGTGAACAATTTTCATAAAGTCCATGTGATATCTAATATGGTGAAATTAATAATATTAATTTAGTATTTAATTGTAATAACAAATATGTCTGATTCTAGCATTACATTTGTATGCATTAAATAATGAAAGGACTTATTTTATATTTAAGTCCATTTAAGCATTTTTGTTTCAATAAATAAATATGATATTTTAAAAAATTAATTGTTTTATTTTCTTAAACAGGAAATTTGATAATAAATTCAACAAATAAAATTGTGCAATCTTAAATTGGGCTATGACATTCTTAAAGCATTCCGAAAAATGTAATATAAGGATAACATGTTCTTATTTAAATTTTTGTAAGTTTATTTCACGAGTTATTATTCTGAGTTTTAGGGAGCTTTATTCTGACTTCTGATAAATAGGTGAAAAATGAGGTCATTTCGAGCTTAATTTAAGCTCACACATTCTTTTTCATTGTGTTATGTGTAAGAATACATAATCTTAATTTAAGTTTACAACGATTTAGAACTCTTGGAATGAAATGATTTTGGGCTTAATTTAAGCTTAGACGTTCTTAATACTGTTACAGAACAATCTTAAAATAAGAATTAAAGGTTAACCAAAAAGCATTTCCGAGCGTAACAGACTTTCGTCAACAGATAGGCTTAATCTGACACTGATTCTCTTGATTTTATCTCGTTTTTTCCCTGAGTGCACGAGCATAATTCAGTAGTAACAGAAAATATCCAGTGGTAGCTCGGGTATATGAGTGGTGTGTTAGAGATTGTTTAACTCAACAACGAAAGACATAGCCTGAGTTCACCAAAAACAGAAATTAGTTCTCTTATGAATTCTTCATCCAAATTTATACAAGAGATAACTGAATTATCACCCAGAATTCACTCTCCAATGTTGCAAAGAAAAATCTTCCCTAACCACTACATCAACCACAAGAACCCTGAACCCATTAACTGTTGCAAAGAAGACATTACGCCATTTTTTACCCAAATTGTGTTTGAAACTTTATAGCAATCGTCCTAAAACTTCTGCACGACTAATGTCCCCTCTTACATGCATAACACACTTAAATTCTAAATTAAACAAAGGACAATGCGCGCACGCTATCTCGAATAACACCGCAAAGTGAGAGAGAAACCCAGAACGCGGAAATTGAATTCGAATAAAGTTCATTAAATATGCAAATGTGTTTGTAGTAGTCGCGCGTTCCAACTCAAAAATGTTCTTTCTTTATCACGCTTCTCACATCCAAGTCATTAAGATGAGGCACGTACTCATTACAAACGAAACATAGCACACACCAGACTCCGTCCCATCCACCGCCGTATGTGTGGGTGTCCTTTTAGAACAATCTACCCGCAAATTCCAGGCAGCCACCGCATGCGATGGTGGCGGCGCGGCGGCAGCGTAATAGAAGGGCACAACCTTATGAATATTAGATTTTCTAAAGGGATGCGCCAATTTAATTTTTTTTTTTTTTGTTAAAGCTTGAACACTTAACGAGCATTAGATATGCAAATATGCTCCCCACCTAACCAAGACAAAAAAAAATTAAAATGATTCTCATTCATGCACTTACCGGTGTAGAATATGGATGTCCTGTCAATCGTATCGCGTCCGTTTCCAACTGCTCCCGCAGAATCAGCTCCAGTTCGTTGGGCGGCGTCTCGCACAGTATCTCCGTACTCCCGGACAACGAATTCGGATCGTTTAGCATGAAATACACACTTGCCGCACCCTTTTCACGCAGCTGCCGAATGCTCTTCAGCAGCTTGTGGCGATGTGCTGGATTTTCGACACCGATTGCATCTAAATCGGGATCACCGACTTGTTTGCAGATTTCTAAATCATCGTAACCGTTATCGAGGAAACTTTCCGCGTACTGTGCCAGCCCGAGGGCACGTAACCACTCGCACACGATATTACTCACGGCCATTATTCCGACGGAATTGCTACGACTGGTTGCCTAAACGATGCGAGGCGACGTCAAAGGATACGCGAGTACACCAGCTGTTGTTGCGATTTCGTTGAACAAAACATGCGAACAATTTTCCTCGCGTATAATTAAATTTAAAAAGAGAAACGCGAAACAGAGACGGCGACGGTGTTCGGATCAACGATGTAACTTGTAACTCGACGCAGTTCGTCTATCTTCCGGAGATGGATTGATTGATCTTTCGATTTTTCTCAGATTTTCTTGTCTACATCTAGGCAGATACTATTTAACGATCATCGTTGCAAGTCCACTTCAGTTCAGTTCAGTTCTGTGTGCGTGTGTTGGTGGGACTGTAGTTTGGATGGATCTGTAAAGAGGCAAACGAGAAAAGACACGTTAAGAGATGAGCGCAGATATTTCGTCTTCAGCAAGTTGATTTATTGCCTCACTTCTAGAAGTTTTATGAGTGAAGTAGTAAATCACTTGAAAATGGAAAAGTAGTACCTTCTCCGTTTGTTGGGTAGGTTCAAAGAAGTGTTATAATGAAAACCCTCCGTGTGACGTTGTCGTCGTGAGGTCTGATTTTCAAATGAGAAAGAGTCTCAGCAGCCGTCCCAAAAACCTGTAGCAATCGTCGAGTTTAACGGCTCCGCGGTGCAGCAATTACTTTCAATCAGCAAAAGTCAAAAGTAATAAAAAAATAATTTTTGAAATGTCCCGTTTTTTATCGAAATTTAACAGATGGCGCTCATTGAAATTTCGAGATATCAAATATTTGACTTTATAAATGAATGGGCTTCTTTTCGATAAATATTTATTGTGCCCCTATGCCCTCGTTAATACTTCAGCTTATTGGTTTGGGGGGTATTTTTAACGACATAACCATTCATAAACCAAAACCTAAAAATTAATTTACACTGTCAGGAGTGGAGCGCACATAAAACGTTAATAGTTATGCTCGGGCAGGTGAAAAAATGTTTATTCACAAACGAAATCATTAGCCTACCGTTTTCTTTTTTTTTTCTATCAAAGTCGAAATTAATTTTTTTTAGATACAAAAGCTGTATAAATTATGTAGGGGCAAAGATTAAATGGACTTTTGTTGTTGAGTCAAAATTTGTTAACATTTATCTCTGGCGGGGAGCAGTCTTTTGATTTATGGAAGCGTTGAGTCATTAGGTAGCAATTAGGTTTGGCAAGGGAAAGCTCTTTAGGTCCATTTTTTCCTCTGGTTAAATGCATTAGCCTTCGGAAGGTCTAATGCGACTCCAAATAGTGCTCACTTGGATTTAAACTCCACTTGCTGAAACTGAAAGTCAAAACGAGGCGGAAGTTGAGGCATGTTTTGAGAATGATTTTGGTGCAACTTGGTCCAAGCCATTAGTAAACATATTTAGTGGAAATAACCTCTGTCAGAGATTGATAATAGTGATCTTATACGAACAGCTCCATGTTTGAAATAAAATTACGGTTTCGGTTTTTCCACGGTCATAACGATAAAAGAAAACATTTGAAGTAAGCCTCAATTTTTAAGAGAAAAACTTTGATAAATATTTGGTTGACAGATTTTCTGAAATCCAAAGCTGCAAGCGTTTGACGTTCCCAGATTCACATTCAGCGTCAGAAACAACTTCAGTAAGGCTTGTAATTGTAGATCTAAATTAAAGCAACCCTTTCGAAAGGCTAAAAGAAGAGTTAAAACTTTTATCATTTGTTGTGACATTGCAAGCACAAATTTTATACATATTTTGTATCTGGATGCCAAAAACTATAGGAATAGGTTAGTCTGGTCAACAGCGAAAGATGGAAGATGAAAGTATACAAAGTTCACTTTGGTCGAGCATGGAACATGTAAGAAATGCACGGGGTGTTCCTCTTGGGAAGCTCGATGCTAAGAGGCGCTTTGACACGCTGTGGTTGAAATGGGATAACAGTGCCACAATTATGCAGTGGAAACCCTACCAACGAGAAAAAGAAAGCCCAAAAAGCCTGGAATATAGACGACTCATGCAAGACCTTTCTACATCCCTAACCTGATATGCAGCAAAAGCAAAGCCTTTGTTGGAAAAAGTTGAAAATCTATTGAGGCGGTTTAAGAGAAAGTTTCTTCGGGTGATGGAAATAATCGGTCTAGCTTGTAACGCTTAAATAAAGATGAAGAAAAAACAAAGTTTTACTGGCTATACAGGGATGCTTATACCAAAAGCTTCTGAAAATCTTCAAGTCTCGGTTGAGATGACTCGGGCCAGCTCGATTAGTCGTTGCCACCAAGCTGGCTGAAGGAACTTGTTAGGCCAGAAAGTATGTTAAATGATTTAGGAACACCAACAAAATTACCCTGTGCATAAAGTCTTCCTCAACTTCCAGCAAGAATTTTACAGATGCGGGACATATTCGTTGAACGCAAAGAGAATTATGCATTTTGGACGCTCTGTCCCGCACTGCTGAGCTACCAGGGCTGAATCACCGGCTTTTTAATTTCTGTAGGTGTATATAAAAATTAGAAATTTGAAACAAGTCATTTCTGCAGCGGTGAAGTTTCATATCGGTCGAAGAACTCGCTGGATTTCGTTTACCATTTGTAAGGGTTCCGAAATGCGACTTCTGTTGAAATGTTTATTTTCCTCCTAATCAGGTTGCATTTGTTCGGGGATGCCAAATAGTTCAATTTACGTTTGGTCTTTGCAGGTTTCGAAATTTATGCCGTTACAAATTCGAAGAAAGTGATCAGTTACAGCGCCGAAATTTCGCAATCGAAAGCTGACATATTGAAATCAGCTAACAAAATAATTTACCTCCTTTACCTAAAATATGTATTCCATGAGCATACATACACACACACGACTCGCAAATCGAACAAAAAAGAAAACATTTGCCTTATGAAAAATTGCACAAGCCACTAAATCGTGACCAATTACAAGATTCTGAAATTGATAATTTGTTGCCCGAAAGTAAAACAAAAATATAACTATATAGGTACAAGCAACAGGGCCACGAATATCGCATGGATGGATGAAGATAAAAATACCAAACAGAAATTAATCCTCCACAACACTTACACGCGAGTGAGGAAAGAAGAAGAAGAAAAAATCAACACGTTCCCACACTAAATCATAGCAAGCCTCCCGACTGGACTTGTGGCTCCGAATTATCTTTCAAAGTATAACTTTGTCTTGTCTTTGGGATTTTTTATTTTTGTTTTAATTCGTTTCTCCAGTGTGGTGACCTACTCTCCGCTCAGTCTCAATGACGACATCGACAGTCGTTCCCGTTTTTGTATTCCTTTTCATTTCTGTATAGATTCCATTTGGCGATAAGTACACATAGGCCATTGCTATGTCGCTATTAGGATGGAAAAGTTGTCAATAATCCTGCAGCTGGGAGCTGTTGGCTGTTGGCTGTCTATCCATTATTCGGTAGACATACTACTGCAGGGGTAGTTGAGTGTTTCGATTAAGAGAGATCATTATCAGGATCAAATGGAGATAATGGTGGACACATTTTCCCTTACGTTCACCAATTAGACTGACAGATGATGGAATTAAGATTAATTGGTTGCAAATAGGTATTATTCGTCAGTCAAAATGTTGAGACATACCAAGGTATTAAAAATATTCCAAAAAATATTTTTGTTTTAAAATTCCGGTTTTCCTGGAAATGCCACAGATGAAATTAATTTGACAACATAAATGAATCATCATACTATCGCTTCCATCACACGGCGAGGAATTTTTATGGGATCGCCAAAAGGTCGCCAGTTGGCAGTATTTTATTTTATTTCAGACAACAAATGTGTATAACGACATTTTTAATGTTTGTTTTAGGGAAATTCGCTTCGAAAATTATTCCTTATGCAAAATGATTGACCGTAAACTGTTGTTTAAGACTCGATAGAGAAAATGTGTATTCAAATGATTTGGAACTCATAAAATTTGATATCTTCTTGAGGTAGCTATAAACTTTGTCTTTTTTATCGCGAGATCATATTTTTAAACAGATTTTGGTAGGCTGTGTGACAACTGACAACTTAGCATATTGGAATATGTTAATCCAATCGTGGTAATTAAATATCAATAAATTTGGTTTTTGGGTGATTTTTATAAAAATGACATCGAAAAAGGTGTGTGAGGCTTGAAACCATAAGCACACAAAGTGACAGCTCGGGTATGGTAACTCATTGACGAAACAACGGGGCTTCAGGCCGTCTCATTTTTATGAGAACATTTTTATGGTCGTATATTTAAAAAATAAAATAGAAATAAACTTAAAAGCCTTACGCTAAGCAATACATAATTATAATTGGATGATATGGCCATGGGGGGCTTTTTCTCAAAGAAGTTGAAGTGGCCCTTTATAAAGGGTGATTTTTTAAGAGGTTTAGAACTTTTTTTTAAAAAAAAACACAAAAAATTCGAAAAAATGAATGAAATATTTATTTGAATCGATAGTTTGAACCTTGCAATTTAATGTTTAAAGATAATTTCATGCAAATGTTGACCGCGGCTGCGTCTCAGGTAGCCCATCCGCTGAGTCCATACTCATCCACATATCGGCCGGTATCTCACGAATGAATGCATGGATGTTGGCTTCCAGTGCGTCAATCGAAGCGGGCTTGTCCCTATACACATTAGCCTTGGCATACCCCTACAAAAAATAATCTAATGGTGTCAAATCGCACGATCTAGGCGGCCAATTGACCGGCCCGAAACGTGAAATTAACTGTTCACCAAACTCGCCTCGCAATTGCGCCATTGTTTCGCGTGCTGTGTGGCATGTGGCACCGTCTTGTTGAAACCACATATCATGCAAGTCAAGAACTTCCATTTCGGGCAAAAAAAAGTTTGTTATCATCGCTCGGTAGCGTTCACCATTGACAGTAACGCTGCGATTCGCATCATCTTTGAAGAAATATGGCCCAATAATGCCGCCGGCCCATAAACCGCACCAAACAGTGGCTTTTTCGGGATGCATTGGTAGCTGTTGCAATGCTTCTGGCTGATCTTCACTCCAAATGCGGCAATTTTGCTTATTTACGTACCCATTCAACCAAAAATGAGCCTCATCGCTGAACACAATTTTTCGATAAAAAAGCGGATCCTCGGCCAGCTTTCCAAGAGCCCATTCACCAAAAATTCGGCGTTGTGGTAGGTCGGCTGGCTTTAGTTCTTGCACCAGCTGTATCTTAAAAGGCTTTACGCCCAAATCCTTCCGCAAAATTTTCCACGTAGTGCTGTAACAAAGGCCTAACTGCTGGGAACGGCGCCGAATCGACATTTCGCGGTCTTCTGTCACACTAGCTGATACGGCCGCAATATTTTCTTCACTACGCACAGTACGTAAACGTGTTGGTGGTTTAATGTCCAACAAAGTAAATTTGGTGCGAAATTTGGTCACAATCTTCCGAATAGACTGCTCAGAAGGTCGAGAATGCCGATCATAAAATGGAAGCAGCGCGCGATGAACATTTCGAACCGAGCACGAATTTTGATAGTAAAATTCAATAATTTGCAAGCGTTGTTCATTTGTAAGACGATCCATGGTTAAATTGCAAACCAAACTGAAGCTGTTTGACAGTGACACAAGGTACTAAACACACGTCAGCTGTCAAAACCAGTGTTGCCAAAACCAAACCAGCTAAAAAATCACCCTTTACTACCTACAAGCAACACATCTCGCAATTATGGAGCAATGCAGAAGCAGCTTTCCCCAGCTTTCAGCAAAGTTTATCAATAAATATTGGGAACCCTCTATTGTAATGACCAGTTTGTCCTCCTAAATAACTCGAAGACTATAATTAAGTATATAGGGCTAGAAAAGTTGAAAATTGATGGTAGATCTTTAAAAAAAAAAATAGAATTTGTTTTGGGCTTTTCGAAGGCCTTATTATGTATGTTTCATTAAGAAATAGGTTCTTGCGGTTTTACGAGTTGCAAACAGACTTGCCAGATTAGGCTATTTATCATATATTGTGGTATATTTTTCCTGTATTTCCGACACCAAATTTAGTATGACCATCTGAGCATTTTTTTAGCTTGGGGTATTTTTCTATAGATTTTAAATTAGCACTTTTCTCCCTCTTAATATAGGTACGCTTAACGGATTCTACAATTTGCCACAACCTTTTATTCACTGAATTCATTCATCGATATTGTTGACAATTTAAATCAACCACAACTAGCGTCGCCTTCAGTTTCTCATTCTCCGTTAACAATAGATGTGGATTTTTGAGCTTCGATCTCAGCAAAGCAAAGTAAAGTAGGATTTTCACGACGCAATTACAACAACGAATGTGAGTCCTCGAAGTGGCAAGTGGAGCGAAGTTGTTGTAATTGCGTGCTGAAAATCCTACTTCACTTTGCTTTCCTGATGTCAAAGCTATTAAAACAGGCCTAATAATCGCACCAATTTGACATTTTGTAAAAAAAAAAAAAACTGTTCGCGTTCGCGTATTGATAGAATCAAAAAAGTTAGCTGTAAGGACTTTTCACCCTCATTTGACCATAAAAATAACTGTGAGGATAATAATGTCATTATCGACATTCGTATTCATAGACTGATCAAGATGTTAGTTAAATAATATAATATTTTCCTTTTTTATACCCTCAACAGGAAGGTATATTCATTCACTTTGTCATTACATTTGTAACGCCAAGAAGGAGTCACCGGAGACCTCATAAAGTATATATATTCTGAATCAGGATCACATTCTGAATCGATTTAGCCATGTCCGTCTGTCTGCCTGTCTGTCTGTTGAAAGCACCAAAGGAATCAACCTAGGCGAATGAAGTTTGGTGAAAGGACTTATTTTAATCGTCGTTAGGTTGGTATTCAAAATGGGCTATGTCGGTCAAGTAGTTCTGGTACCTCCCATACAAAACCAATATTAGACCCTGATCAATGTAATTACGTACTTCCTCACATGCCAGGCCGATGATAACACATTTTCTTGTTTTTTGTAATTTTCTGTTAATTTTAAAAATAAAAATAAATTATTACTGCAGTTATAGAAGAAACATTTTTTTTGGATTTTGGGCTACAGAAATTTTGAAATTGTTCTACTGAACTAGAATAAGACCTGGGAACCCTGGCTTCAAATAGCAGTCCTCCTTAGAATGTAGGTGACGATATATCCGACAAAATGGCTGGTGCGATAATATCCACGCCTTATATCTGTAGGTGGTAAATTCAGGGACCAAAAAATTAGTTTGCGGCGCTGGCGGTAAATATTTTTCATGTCGTGTTGCCTGATGGCTAATGATTCGTTTAGACGTGGAATCTAAGGACTTTTGACAAATGTTGAAAATGACGTACTGCCAACATTGTTGTGAGTTCTCACCACACAAAGGATTTTTTTTTTAGAAAAATATATATTCGTTGGCAAATCGGATGGAAATACAAGGAACCAACCACCAGAGCAGTTCATTATTTTAAGCCTTTTACCATACAAAAACCCATTAAGAGTTCCTATTTGTCAGTTCCGAACTTTCCATTAACATAAACGTTGTATAGTCGAAGCAGGTTTGTTGCAGTCAGCTTCGTAATTAGGCACACCAAACAGATTGCCTACCACCATAGTTTTGCAACATTTTTGTTGCCCCAAAGCAACCTCTCTCTTCGCGTTCGCATCTATTTAAATCAGTCATCGCACATCCCATTAAAACCCGCAGCAAATCTTTCCTCTAAATCAAAACCAATTATATAGGAACCTCCCCGGGGATTGTGCAAGCCCGCTTGAAGACAAATTGATTGAAATTGCCATCCTCTCCTCTGCCTCTGTTATACATGTGTAAAGCGAAATAAAAAAAAAAAAGAAGCTAAAACCTCAAATGAATCAAGTCACCGCAATCAAAATCCACTGCACCCACCGAATACAACGAGGGAGAGAGAGGAGAAAATAAAAAGAACAAAATTAACTCTAATTGCGTTTCTTAATTCCAAATGGAATGCGCCTAAGTCAGCCACAGTCGCACACGCACCATATTGTGGTGGCTGCCGAAGAGCTAATCGCCTTGAAAGCCTTCGCCTGAATTACGACTTCAATTAGAATACGGTGCTCCCACAGGGATTTTCTAAATTGAAATGCGTCTTTTGTCGATCCTCATGCGGGAGCTTAATTGAATCGACGGCATCGCTCTCGATATTTTTCTAGCAAACTAATCAAT
Source organism: Cheilosia variabilis (assembly GCA_951230905.1). NCBI lineage: Eukaryota > Metazoa > Arthropoda > Insecta > Diptera > Syrphidae > Cheilosia > Cheilosia variabilis. The sequence goes on from OX579676.1 coordinate 14,100,662, forward strand.
TAGCAAGCCGGTTCTTCTTCAGTGAGACAAAGCAGCATTGAAAACTTGTTCAAAAGAGAATGGATTTCGGCTTCAATTACACAAGCAAATATTGCAATGCATTCACTCCCAAGAACATAAATCAAGCAGCTGTCATCTGTTGATGGTCATATAACCATACAACTGGGAAAAGTTTGTTCAAACGTCTTAATAACATACGCACTTCGTCAGAGTGCGGCACAGTTTTTGCGAGCCCCCTCCCAATTCAATCAATCATTTAGTCGAAGAGCAAAGTTTAATATTTCCCGCGCCGAGCCTTGTATCTACAACGATATAATCGACTCTTTGAGAGTATCTCAATCTAATGGTACTAATAGATCATCAATCAAGCAATTTCGCAACGTACCAGATAGGGACACTGTGGTCCGGGCCTGTGCGTTAGATCGTGAATATAAATTGAACCCATTGACAAGCGGCGACACAACAATGTGGCAAAGGCAGTGTCAACTGTCAAGCTGGAACACCCTTGTTTGCTGAGCACTGAGCAGCGCCTATTGTTTGTAAACGCTTGCACAATGGCAACGTTTATGCGCCAAATTGACCATGACCCAAGTCCATCCATCCACCATGCATACATGCGAGGGTGTTACATTGTGGGGGCGAGTATATATAGATTTATTGTGGAACGCCATTCAAGAACCACTGCGGACAGTCACAGTCGTAGCAAAAAAAAAAAAGGACAAAACACTCGTTCTTTTATCAAAGGGGGGACTGCAAGCACTCACTCCCAAGTCCGATGCCGTGCTCCATAATGAGGGTAATCAAGTGGCAAAAGCGACATGCAAATGGCGTACGACGGTACGCAGAGATTAAGGAGCAAGACACTCGCATAAATCTTAATCGCGTTTATGACATACACTTGGACTTCCAAAGTGTCAAAATAAGTGCTGCGTAAAAGCGTGAAACAAATAAGACCGAAAGGAAGCAAGCTGCATAAATGTGACAGCTGGAGAAGGAGTTCATGATCTACTGCTGGACATTAATCATAATTTTTTCGTTGCTTTGTTTTTCTTCTTTTTTTTTACAAGTTGAAGTTGTAATGGGCTGAGCTGTGAGCTGCAAACATGTGGAAAGGAAATGGGAGGAAAACTGCGGAACACGGTATTCCTTTTTGTAATGTCGGTAATGTACGTTCGTGTAGATACTTTGTGAACTTTTTTGTGTGCGGATTACAGCGGTGTATCATATCCGGCTAATGCTTTTTAAGCCAATTAAACGAGGATGTATGACAGGTGAGCCGGAACTGAAGTCAGAGAGTTGCGGTATGATACAAATAGACAACAGTGGTTGCGTACAAAGAATGTAGATGTATTGTTGTTTTTATTTTTGAAAGCACTGACACGAGTCGGTTAATATCTTATATAATGGAGAGTGTTATACGGAATTTGGGTTCGGGACAAAAAATCTTGAAAATAAATTGCGTTATGTAAGGACGATTAACAAAATGAATAGCTTAAAGCTAAAAGAACTAATTAGATGTTCAAGTCAAAACAAAAAACTTGAAACTCAGACTTTTATTCCTAAGCCCCTTGGGCGACGTTGCAAAATACACGTGAATTTATAGTTGCGAATTTTGTTGAAAAATTTTAATTTTAAAATACTGTCGAATCCCTTTCGAGTCGTATCTATCCTCTAACTCGAGCTCATTCTCGCTTTCTGTGTAGTTTTCTATACAAAAGTTATCCTCTAAGTCGAAATGGAAAGTCCCTCTAGCTCAGTGATGCTTAAAGGCTTACAAAAGTCTTGGTTGGCATCACTGAACTATTTTTTTTTGTTAGCCAAGGCTTTAAAGCTTGTTTTTTTTATTTCAAATATTTTTCTATTTTTTTTTTTTTTTTTTGATTCTTAAGTTTTTAATGTATGATATTAATTACCAAGACGATCTGATAGACTAAAACTATGTTTGTTTTGTTCAATACCTTGTTCCTACTTATGAAACTAAAATGTCATGAATTTTGTTCCTATTAAGAATTTCTTCTGTGATTTATTATTTAAGTTTTTGTTTGGAAATAAATTAGTTTTTTGTTATTTTTTTTTATATTTTAATTTAATTTTATTTTACATAATTTTTCATGTTTTATTTTACATAAAAAAAATATTTAAGGCATTATTTTTCTGAAAAAGGCATCTTTTTTTCTCAAGCTAGCCATTTTTTCGTCAAAATTGGTTGGCAACCCTGCTCTAGCTCGAAAATATTCATTCGATTCTTGACCTACTACAACCCCTTTAAGTCGAATTTTTCTGTGAGGAAAATCAATATTGTTTATGCTTAGTCTTAACTTCCCGTCACACGAGTCTTCTATTGGCGTTAACTAAATTTTGTCTCACGACTCCTATTCACTATTAGCTGGTACCCGCGACTTCGTCTGATGCGTTGAATTAGTACTTCGAGTATTTATATCAACAACAGCACCACTTATCGGGTCCAAGACTATCCTATCTTTCAAGCCAACCAATTATCCCTAACACATTTAAATTCGTTGGCAAAATACACAGCAAATATATTTATTTCTTACCAAATATAGATACCTATGATGAATTTTATTATCCCTAACTTGAGAAATAATTGGTTCGTCATTTAAATTTGGATCCCCTACTTCATCCCCTTCACGTTATGTTTTCGCTACAAAAAGTAGCCTTTGTCATTCTCAGAGGTGCCATCTATCCCTATACCAAAATTCATAAAAATTGGTTTCGCGGTCGTTAAAATAATCTTACTTTCGCATTTATAGTATTAGAGTTATATCAAGAATATAAATTTTCTTAGCAAAAATGACTGACAACAAAACCTATGTTTTGAAATAACATAACGCGGTCCTACCCGATTCCCCCGCAAATTTTGGAATAGCCTATGTCCTTCTTGGGTACTTAAGGGTCATTTCAAAAAAAGTTTCATCGAAATCTGGGCAGTCGTTTTCACGGCAACCGTTATCACATGAAAACGGCTACAGTCTTATTATATGTATAGATGACAATACTAAGTGCTGCATTCAAAGCTGCGCCAAACTTGTTGGTGAGTATCCCTTCTTATGTTTAGACCGGAGGTTCGGGCAAAACGCTGTTTAATGGTCCGTTGCAAGTACTTCTAAAGAATTTAGCTGTTAAAATTTTAATTCCGGAGGCTGCTGTTGGTGTTTACAGCGGCAAAACGAAGGATTCCTCCGAACATCTGAAACTCTACTAAATCATTAAAAAAAAATTGAGAAGGACACTTAGCTTTTTAAACATTCGTTTGACAGTTCTTTTAATTATTGGACCCCTTGGAAGGTCCTATCAAACTATTGGTTTGAATATCCAAAAATGTGGTTGCTAACTGAGCGTTGGAACCGTAAGCTAGCTTCCAACATATGCCATTTTCATTTGTCAACATATGTATATAAAAGCTCTTCCTATGTACAATAAGTTAGCTTAGGCTAAAAATGATTTTGCTCAATATTCCACCTTTGTTTTGCTATTAGTCTCTAAGAAAGTTGTGGAGACAGTTTGGTTATTTTGTTAGTTAAAAGGTTTTTAAATTGTTTTAAAAATAAGAGAAATATAAGGAATATCTTTTTTTCACCTTTTCTCCCTTTTACATCGGCATTTTAGCATATCTAAATTTTGTTTGCATACAATATTTCCAAAAAAAAATATATGAAAAGTAAAATTATTATTTTGACTTTTAGCTTTGTATAATCGGACAGCCTTATTGTGCATGCGTAGGTAAATATTTAGCATGTTTAAATTAGCTATATATGACAGCTTCTAATTTGGTCTTCCTAGATCTCTATCTCTGAGGAAATTCTAAACAGGCTAATAAATCAATATCTTACAAAACTTCTCAGAGGGCACCGTAACCACCAAAGTCGACTTTTTGTTGGTACTTGCAGCTATGTATATATATTGGCACAGCAGATTTTGTACGAGGATCTCAGAGCTCTGTTCTATGGGTTTAACAAATCTTTTGAGCGGCTAGAGCAGCTTCTCCTATGCGGTCATAAGCTTTCTAAAGAAGTTCTTCCGGCTCTAAGGTGCAATAGCTAACAGAAATATTCCTTGCTGGTTCCTGTAGGTCCGTTTAATGAGTTTATAGCGTATAACTGACAAAGTAAGACGCGTTTCTCCGAATTCCATGCAAAGTATTAGTATACTTCTTTCGTCTCCGAATTTACGATAGTTATAAGCCTATCGAATCGTTTTCGATTTGATTCAATATCGTGATTCAGGCTGATGCGGACAGAATGCAATTTTCTTCTTTTTTTTAGAAAATATACGACACATTTAATACTCTGTCTTAGTTACGACTGTTGTCACTACGTTCCCCTAATAGAAAGCGTACCCTACCACGGTGGTAACTGATACCCCGTAAGGCGTTTCAAGCTTTTAATTAAAACGCCAACATCCTCCGACAACTTCTTTATATGTGAATTTTGATTTATGTACAGTGTACACCTTCAGGTTTTGAAATAAATCAAAATCTGTATTTAGATAATTACATTGAATATAGTGATCCAAAAAATAAGGCAACCTCGTTATCTGTGACGAAAAATCACCGTCTACCTTCTATCGCAGTTCATTTTTCAAAATTTATCATTATCTGACTCAAGTTAGAAGAAACAAATGATGTTCGCCTTTCGCATAAGAAGGCCACCTTCTCCCGACTCCATTCAATTCAAACAGTTCATCAGTCATTCGAAATTAAACTGAACTTTCGATTGGCATTATCGCTCGAATCTGCTTCCTATCGATCTATCTAATCGGCACCACTTCCCTCTTGGCCATTTTCCAAATACGTACAACAAACTGCCATCGCATGGAGAAATAAAACAATTAAATGATTTGCAAATCGCATAAATCAATCACCTTTCCTCCTTTCGCTTCATTCACTTACATCTGTCCACATTAACAGGCACTCGCACAGAAAAAAATAAAAAAATAAAACACCCAAACATAAATAAGCAATAGTCGTATCTCCGGCAGACAGACAGAGAACATTTTCACTTGCTAAAAAGTTGATCACCTCCGCCTTAAATCGTCTCTCCTTAGGAGACATCTTGATGCATCGCGAAGGGCAGGAACAATAAGGAAAATACGAGCACACTGAATCCGAGGCAATTAATCAACTGCGACAGCTGTCTTTCTGTTCCTTTAAGTGTCTTTAGATTCGAATTCGCCTCTCGCAGGGATCTGACTTTTCTGCACTTTTTCACCCGGCGCGCCCCTTCTCCAAATTTCCAGCGTAATTTATTACATTCCTTTTGTGTTGGCCTGAATCCTTCAAAGTTTGCATCCCAGAGAGGAGTGCTAATTTGACTTTTATATGTGGCAATAGAGTTTGCACCCCCGCCCAACATATATACATATATACAAACACACAAACACATGTCATTGGTTCTGGTCACGTGTCGTCGGGTGTTTAGTTCTTTCAATTGATATGTCTAAGGGGAAAGTTACTAATGACCATCGGCCGCCCTCTTCACAGCTGTCAAACTAAACATGGAAAAGTTTTAATAACCGCCCCAAATGAATGGTAAAGTTCACAAATCCAAAGTCCATTTGGTGTCCATCTCAATCAATTTCCAGTCTAGCAGCTGACACGGCTATTGCTATATGGTGACAGGGGATAGTGCTGTGGAAGAACAACACTCACCGCAATCAAATCAATCGAAATTGATTTGAATTGAAAGCGAGCCCAAATGGACGGACGTTTATTGCTTTAGCTTTGCACACTAACACTACACAGAGTTTTTTTTTTATTGTTGCTGTTAGTGGTGGCATTATAGGGTTGTCAATGCGAACACTGTCTATTTGGAAAATATTAATGATTGTGACATGAGAATTTGATTTCACTCACCATGTCACTGTATCACCACTTGTGACCACAGACAATCATTGCGGATGAGGATCCACACACTTCACCCATATATCATCGTTATTGTCGTCGTCGTGATCATAAAATGCTGAGTTGGAAGGTTGGAACCCATCGGCATCGGTAGATGAAATAGAATGAAATCTTGTTAAGTGGAAAATTGGTCTCCATTTGTGGATGTCTCCTATTAGTTAATTGTTATTTGAATGGGTTATTATTGTTTACCTAAGGAGAATTGGGATGCGGCTGTCATTCCAACTGAGTGTGTGATAAAGTGGATCCCAGATGTGTGGTGGACGAATAATGGCGGAGGAAGGAAAAAAGTCTTGGGTTGATTTCGGGTAACGAAAGACTACTTTATCCGGATTTGATGGACTTAATTTTGGGCGGTGGTGAGAGACTAAAGCTGGGAACACTCGTGCGATGGTAAATAATTTAAGAAACTGTTATGAGTCACTCACTCAGAAAAAAAATTGTAATGCCTACAATTTTCGTTGGTTAAAATGAACCCAAAAATCAAAATTATGGAGAGTATATTATTCTTACGCTGAATACCCGATTCTTGAAAACTTAAAAACGAGTTCCTGTTAACAAAAATAATATTTGAACCAAGAACTTTTAACTTACAATTTTTTTTAAATTCTTAAAATTCTTCGTTTAACAATCTTTGTTTTTCTGAGTGTACAGCTTTTGTGCACGGTTAAAATTCCTGGCGTTAAATTTAATATTTTTGGGGTTGTATATAGGACAACGCCGAGAAAATATTAAAATTTAATATTTGGCATGTACAGTGGACGTCCAGTATAACGAATGATATAATGTTTGATGTCATTCATTATATCGAGCGCGTTCGTTGTATCGGTAGAATTTTCTATACTTTAAAAAAAAAAAGGCACAACTAATAAAAGATTTATTAATTTTAAATAATGTCTGCTATTACAAAATATGTCTGAAATATTAAATTTTAATATAAAGGAAGACGGGTTTTAATGCAAAAGTATTTATTTATATTGAAAAATTAAAGAATTTTAATACATTTGCATTCGAATTAAAATATAATACTTTCACCTCAAATTCAATACTTCTTTAGCTTTTTATTAAACCATAGCATATTAAAATATATTACAATCTTATTATATTTTAATACTCCTTTACATTTGATTTAAATATCTATGGGATATATTTCAACACCAAAAATAGTAGAACTCATATATGCCGGAATTATCTTATTAACTACTCAGTCAATTACTTACTTTTTGGAATATAATAGCTATATTTCTTAGGCAATGAACTCGAATCTCGAAAAAGCATATATAATAACCTCTTACAAGAATACTTTGAAATTAAAGTTATCTACTTACTTGTAAGAATAATATTCTCATTGGATATCAATGCAACCTCGTTTTCGGCATGACCTTCGCTTGTTTGTATTTTTAAAACATTTTTCTTTAAAAAATAACTTTATCCAAACCATCCACTTCAAAATTCTTAACCAAGCGACAAAATAATATATTTGGGTTCAAAAGTAATACCGATACATTTAAATCTAATCACTTTGCTTCAGATTCTGTATTTAAACCAATTACAAAGTATAACTTAATTGTAATAAGTTCTTCATTGAAATTTTATTTTAATAAAAACCTGGTTAGATTGTAGAACAAAAAGACTGGATTTTAATCTTTAGAGATTAAAGTTCAGAAAATTCCTATTCAAATTAGCATTTTAATGAAACGATTATTAAGTTTGAATATAAATATAAATATATTACAGAAAATGTTTAATAAATAAGACCTGTAATACTGCGGATGTATTAAAAAAACGCCCCCATATTTTTAACCGTGTGGAGTACGAGTTGGCAACCACGGTAGAGGCACTCATAAGATAGTCAAATTGCAATTAATTTCCCTTGCAAACCGAGGAATGCAAGGCGCAATTTATGGACAAAAAAAGTTAATAAATTTTTGGCACAAGTGGTCTATAAGGACCCTGGGCTAGCTTCTTCGTGTAATTTGTGTGAGTTATTCATTTTTGGGACTAAAATTGTATGCCGAGTCCAAACGGCTAATTGAGACCCTCTTTCATGACAGTTATACTTTTCTATGTTTGTCAGACGTTCGCGAGACGTGACGCAGTGGAAAACAAAACCTTAAGTTGGAATTTGCGTTTGTTTTTTGGATTCGAAATTGGGACTTCCGCTAATCCACTGCGCTTACCTTTACTCACTGATAGAGGATAAAAATGTTCGCATAGAAAACTTATTGCACTACTCAAATCTGACTGAATCAGTACCTCGTTTAGCACAAGGATCCATCGGAAAAGGGTCGAATATCCCACTTTGGGGAGTGCCTCCATAAATGCAGATATCTTAGATTAGTCCGCTTTCAAGCACGCAGATTTTGCAGTCGATATTACTGTTGGGTCGCCTAGAGGGAGACCTTTTTGTCGTACCCATTACAGCGATATTGCGCCACCCATTTTAATCAAATAAGGACCAAATTAGAGGTGCATATTTTGACCTCTTCTGCTGGAGCCACCGTGTTTCTTGCCCCTTGGCATTTAAAGAAGTCGACAACATTCTCTCCCTCTACCCACATAGAGTGGCATCTTGTCTCCCCACCTTGAATAGTTTCAGTGTTTCATCTTGAAGAGTTTCAGCGTAATTCTTGCAACAATGAATGTCGTCAGGCTATTCTGTAAGACGCCTCCTACTACACACGATCTAACACGGCAAATAAATAGTTCCAGCTCAACACTCTTACAATTACTTAGCTCAGGCAACAGCGAGTACCTAAAGTGCGCTCATTTTTACCTCGCGAATTGCGCAGCCAGCTGTGGCGTCTATTCCAGACCTAAAGCGTTCTCCGGTATACGTTTTACGCATTTGCACAGCAGCCGCAACAGAAATTGATTTCGAACCCAAACCCATGTGCAATCGCCCACCTCCCGCTTACGAGTGATTGTGCGATACGACATTCATACAACAGGTGGTCGAATGCAATAAATTGCCAGCAATTTGGCGCTCAGAGGCATCGAAAACGTGGTCCACAAAATTCAATTCACTCCGTCGTCGTCGTCGTCGGTCAGGCAAAGACTTTGTTACTGTCGTCAAGGCAGATACATTTTGCAACATGACCGATGGTGGATAATTTGCGTTTGAATTAAATTTGTCCATGTTGCCAAGTGTCTAGGAGAAAAAATCAAACACAGTCCCGAAGCCTAGGTGAGGGGGGGTTAACTAAATAAAGTGGAAAACAAAAACGACCTCAAGCGGTGCAACAATAGCTACCACCGGATGATTTGCAGCGAATCGCTTTGGTCCCGGCTGGCTGTAGCTACGGATATGTGAACTCACCTCGAGTTAACATCGCGTCGGTCGGTCGGTGTGGTGCGGTTAGAGGCCGAGACAGAGAACCGAGTTAATCAAGTAAAAGAAGTAGTTTTTCCAATTTGGTAGTTTTTGTTGTATACATATACATTCGGCTGGTGTTATTTGCGTTTCTACGGAGTATTAGGGTATCCGCACTGTAGACACATATAGATAGATTTTATGAATCGTATCGGTGCGCACTCAAGAGTTGGTTAGCTGTACGTGAATGTGCGGAAGTGGGGAAACTTTGAGAACATGATTGCGTTGCCTAATTTGACCTCGATGAACAGATGAAAGGAGGTTGAGTAATTGACCGAGAATTTCTGTGAAAACTTTTGAAAGGGCAGCCCAGTGAATGTGGGGTGAATTAGGATCTCGGATGATTTATATCTTTCATTAGTTTTGTGACTTTTTGACATGCGAAAAGTTGGTATTTAATTAGAGTGACTGTCCTGAAAATAGGACTGAAGATTCTTGTTTAAATTTTGGTTTGCACTGTGCCCCGCATGGAAGGGGAAAAGAAAGTGTCTGACACTGTTTTTATAAGAAAACTCGTGTTGACCTCTTAAGGAGTGTTGCGACATCGATTGACAGATACTCATCTATCAAGCAACAAAACAAAAAGTTATGACCGCGAATGGGGCGGTTTTTGTGCTTATTTTAATTTTACAGCAAAATCACTCTAGTGGAAAGTAGCTCAGAGCAACAAGGAAGCCGACAACTCAGAAGCGAAAGATTTGGGCTTTGGAGGCGGCCACCAATGTGAATGGGGACTTCAATGGACTGCCAGACGAGAAAAAACCACTGGGAAAACAAAAAAATAATAACCTACTGGTACCAAAGTTCCAGTTTGCAGAAAGAGTGAAGGTTGGATTTCGGTGTTCCACGACCGCTGAAGATAATATACTTCGCTAAGGGCATTCATACCTTATAGTTGTTCTTTTCTTTCTAATGCTTAGGAATCTCTAGAATAAAGATCTGTGTGCAGTTTTTCTTGGTTTTAATAGTTGTGTGTGAAATAAAACGTTCAAACCTCCTTTTGAAAAGCTCCTGCCTTTTCACCTTTAGCCCGACTTCTTGGGCGACATCCTTATAATCCATTCTGACTTTGTCTTTCTGGGGTTTTCACGGTCTGAGCGGATCTTGGTATATGGGTTCCTTTTCCACCCAGTTCGCCAACAAGTATTCTATTCTATTCTAGCCCTTCCAAATTAGAAGAGATATATCACTGTTAGAGCTTAGATGGTAGTGTTCAGGTGCATTCCAATTTCTGCTGGTACCGGCCGCCTTTAGGTGTCCTCGCCGTATGATGTACTCATCTAGAGAGAAAAATCGGAAAAAGGTGTCCTTCGCCTGCGCTTTAATGATGCTCAGGTCGCTAGAACCTATACAGAGGCAACCGAGGTCGCGGAAAAAGGTTGTTGCTCAAGGATCTGCAACCACACGTCCTTGGTTGTCACTGTGATTAACTGCAGCGATGCTGATGAAAGTATATCAGCCTAAAGACTGGAGAATGGTTACACGAATGCTCTATTTCAGTGGTATATATAGCTATCTGTGGTGAGATCAAATTTTTTATGAGAGAGGGTTTGGTTTCGAAACCATATAAAACTGGAGTAATGAAGTCAACTTTCAAGGTTTGTCTCTTTCTATATTTGTTAGCTTGCCGTCTATAATGTAGGTCATACGGACCAAAATATGGCGCGATTGGTAGCTCACCTTTCTGAGCATCTGATTACTGATCACAGTTTACCCAGCCTGTTTAATTAAGGTGCAGACACTAAAGTATGTGACTCCCATTGGGCACGGCAGTTCTTACGATCGATCGCGATTGACAGTGCTGAACCTCGTTTATCTTATTGCGTCCCATCCCCTGTCAACAACTGAATACATACTTCAAAAACCTTTTTACTGGAGCAGACTTCCGTCCCATCTCCTGTCAACAACTGAATTAATACTTCAAGAAGCTTTTCACTGGAACAGACTTCTACAGAAGTCATACCTTCTACCCAAAAGGCAAATGTGTTTCCACTTAACAGACCCAAAGCTGATGTGCACATAAAGACCTGTCAGCACATCTCAAGATTATAAGTTTTACCTCTTCGTTGATTGACATATTCCTGTCTCTTCCCACTTCCATCGCATTCTACCCAACACCTCGTCGTCGTATACATGAAACTCTATCCGCGGGACAGTTCAAATCGTTAAATTCGTAACGTGCCACATGTCAAATGACATTCAGCCCGAAAAAATATCAAAAACCTACATAAGCACAATACATGTAAACAAGCGAACCAAACTGGAATTTTATGCTAATCGAAAAGTCGGCGCCCATTAGAGATTCATTTTCCACGCTCCTTTGTCTTGGAATCAGATTTCAGATATCGACGGATATTAGTAGGCATTTGCATTTTTATTAATTTACCAGGCCCGCCCAAAAGTAGCATACCCGAGGGCCGCACACATCACTCCGAGTCTGAGAGTAGGGAGGGGCAGTGCGTACGTAGGAGTTCGAGTGTCCAGGATATTGGACTGTTCAGTCAACGCGTAGACTGCAACTGCAATTTAGATGATAATTACCCACATCACTTCTGTGCGGGAAGCTGCCCACACGAGATCTGTTTACAGCATTTTCAAGCTTCTTCATTTCATCACTTCCACATTCGGGTATCAATACCTGTGACTGAAAGTAATATATTCACAGTTTAATTAATTGAACTAGATTTGCTGCCGCCGACGTGAGTGCCCGAAGATTTTATTTAAAGTGTGACCACTTTTCATGACCATGGGTGGCGGTATCATATATATGATATTCATGCAACATGCAGTGGTTTGTGTACGAGGATTGATTGATGGCTTGCAACTGCCGGTGTGTGTAGTCTCAAACCGACCAGCTATCCGATTGTAATTCTCTGCAAATTTGATGAGGTTAGGCGAAGATATATGGTGCAGTTGGACGTTGGGGTATGGGCGGTGCCGCTTAATTGAATAGGATTTCTCGAAAGACCGATTTGTCATATTAATCGACTGTTTGCCGTGTGCGTGCGTGCGTGTATGCATGTGTTCTCATAACGGCGTATCAGATCGATATTGCTTGATGAGATTAATCATTGATTTGATTATATTCGTAAATTGGCCTGCTGTGCTGGAAGCAGTTTTAATTAACAAGTTAGGGCTTGGTATTTCACCTAACTGCTGTTAGATATCAATAACTCCTTGGTCCGTTCGTGTAACTAAATGTTGAACGGAGGGAATGGTTGCCATTTTACATTCAAAGAGGATTTGCTTTACGGGCCAATAAACCCACTCTTTGCGGTTCCACCCAATCAATGCGTATTTTCGAGTTTGGATACGGTCAAGTTGCAAGGTCCTGAAGAGTTGATACAGTAATAACCAAGCCCAGTTACAGCTTCGGGCGCATAGAGTGGATGGAGAGTCCTAGGAAAATAGCGAGGGAATTAAATTGTGAAACAGACGAGTCCGAACACATCCATGGAACTCAAACATTTATGAATTATTATTTTGAATTGGATTTACTATCACTATGATGTCCTGGTATTTAAGGAATTCTTGCATTTGAAGCCGACTTCCTATTCGCAAACAGGGCGATTTTCCAACCCATTAGGCGTCCACCTCTTACCGGACTTACCTTTCGCATCACTTTACCATCGTCTGATGGGATTGGAAATACCTTCCGAATTCTTAAAATATAGGTTATGTACTGCTGAGTCGTCTCAAAAACCAATCAATTTTCGGTGTTCAATAACCAAAATGATAACGCAAGCAGTTAGTCAACGACCGCACTTAGAGTCATAGTGGGCACGGTCCACTCTTGACTAAAGCGCCATCGAAGCATTGATTTTCGAAGTAAAGGAAGTAACCTTGCTTAGCCCCCAAAATTGGAGTTATGTGATGTGAGATAAAACTTGATAAGTAAATGGATCCTGCCTATTTAAAATATACAGTTTACATCTACCACCCGCGCTGAAAATTCTACTTTACTTTGTTTTGCAGAGATCGAAGCTCAAAAATCAGGCCTATTATCACTCTGCGATACTAATAATCATTTTTAGTGTCCAGGCTAAAGTTTTCAAACTCACAATGGAGAAAATTTTCCATGCAAATTTGCTTATTGTGACCTACTAAAAAAAAAGGTGAAGGTGAAAAATGATTGTTAGTAAGGCCCACTGATTTATAGAAGCTTAGGTACTTTTCAGAGCGCTACTCTGAGATTAAGGGTCCAAATGATTGAGCAACTTCAACCTAAAGTTTAACTGCTCCCCAACATCATCCTCATCATGTGACTTACCTGCAAATAGAAACAACAAAAAACACTATAAATTCTCTGAAGCTTTATGCACAATATTGTAGGTTATGCAAGTTTAATTATATATTTGTTTATTTATCGTAAATCCATTATACCCCTGCCTCTACACAGCATCAAATAAAATTCAATTAACAACCAAGCGCAATCTTAAAAATATGCAAAATATGTAGACACACCCACACCACCTTCCATACGGTAAATTAAATTTCCAAATCAACAACGACAAAAAGGACCCTTGTTACCTTCACCATTAATTTCCACTTGTTTATTCTCACACTCGCATTAAATAAAAAGCGCGTCAAAGGACGCACTTGGGTTTGTTTACCAAACTCCACTCATTTATAGAAAGTGCTTTAAATTTCATTGTGCTAAATTTGTCCTGGTTCTTTATTCATATTAAAGCCAGGTAGAAAATATTCTTTCATTTGAAATGATTTCGCTGAAGAAAATGAAAAAACAAAACGAATGGACAAGGACAACAGCAGTTGGCATATGTTACGGGATTAGTACAATTAGGTATTCTGTTTAAAAGTGACGACACTCTGTTTTCAGAAACCGGTTCGAATTTCACAAGGGCAATCCAAAACGGAGAACGCCAATTGGAGCGTCTGCTCAGTCTCAGTCGGGAGAAACATATGCCAGATGCCACGTATGTCTTTAACTGTCAGCTGCTTATGATTACAACAAATGTTATTGGTGACGACCGGCCGGCCGGCAAAGCGACGGGAATAGGAATAAAGTGCACGAATTGGGCGCACAGATTTGTGTCGATAATTTAAATTGTGCCCAGACAGAATTTGTGTGAAATTTTGTAATAAATGGCGAAGATGAGGATGACATTGAGGATCAAACACAAATAATGTCTTAGCGATTACATATATATGTCACAAGAGACAAAAGATTTCATACTAACCAGCGTTGCCGCTGAAATTCTAAAAAGGGGAAATACCCTCATAAAATACTCACATAGCAAAAAAATAAATAAAAAGCAGCAAAAACATTTATTTAGAACAGAAAAAAAAAAAATGGGGTCATGCCTTCAGTAGTCAAACACTTAGTGGTTCATTGTAAAATAATCTCTAACTGTGAGAGAACCCTGAATTTAATATGCCAAGAAAAATGAATGAGCTGAATAACTCAAACATTTTAAAATAAAGTTAAGTTTTTCCCTGTAATTGTTATTATTTTTTTATAAAAATATAAAAACTGAAAAAAACGTTATTCCCCAGTAGTCGAACACTAGCTTCCTGAACCCGAACATAAAGTTTCAATTCAGAAAATGAGAAGAATCCATATCTTTGTTTTTATTTAAAACATAAAAAGCAGTAACAAAACAACTTAAAAGGAAATAAATAAATAGAATTCACAAAGAATTAAAAATAAAATTTGTACATTAATTCAGTCTTGAACACGCTAGTGTTCGAGTAGGAAACTCGAAGAAGTTTAGTTCCCTATGATCGAACGGTCAAAAAATAATAAAATTATTATGTTTTCAGATAAAAACTTTACGAAAAAGATATAAAATAGATATAAACTAATAAAACAAGCATTGAAAATAGACATTTACCTGCATTTTCAAACAAAAAAACGCACTTTCCTCCGACAATCGCAACAGTTGTTTTTTTCTACTGAGCCCGCACTTAAACGCATTCCCTAAAGGCTCAATTTAAACTGTAATTTTGAAACGTTAACAATAATAGTGTACCAGTTGATATTGCAGAAACGATTAAATGGTATAGGTACCACAATGTAGCATTTTGCGTTTGTAGGAGTTAAAAATCTTAAAAATATGCAGCTGTGTAGCTTTTTACAAAAAGTGTTCGACTACTGGTTGTGTTCGGAATTAGGCGACCCTACCCTGCATTAATTTCAAAAAACTTTTTCGCATTCTTTTGCATTCTGTTTCGGGGGCCATTTCGATCGATTTTAAAAAAGTGGGGGCCTTGAATCTCTAAAAGGGGCCAAGCGTCAACGCTGCAACTGACCAGACTTTTACAAAACCAATGCTTGGCTCTTACAAGAGCAGGTTCGGATTCGCATATTCGCCGCTTATGAGCTGTGCACAAAAGGGACGTAATGAAGATCCCTGGCGGTCTATTGTGTTTTGTTCTCTTTTTTTTGCGAAGGAGATTGTGTAAAAGTGAGAAAGTTTGTTTTGTTCTCTTTGTAAACGCTTCCACTTGGCGTAATACGAGCTAATTATTAGCATGATATTATAATAATTACGTCGAAAATACCAAATCATTATGAATGAAGGACTCAAATACAAAAAATAGTAGTCCATTGTAATTCGATGCCAAGACTTGGCTTGTCCTTGAATACCGGCAGATTGCGTTGCCTTTTTTCATTTTATTTTTTTAGAAGCAAGATGCTAATTTTATGAGGTTTTGCGTTACGACTCCATGAAGATGAGAAACAACTGCTTCGAACTATTTACAGAGGCATGACAACGATTTCAGATATATTGTGGTCAAGTTGGTTCTTTTATTTCGTGCTGCTGTGAGAAGGATGCACCTAATTTCTGTGTACACTGTGTCTAGACTGGTTGATGAGTAAGGCATATTCCTAGGTATATTTTTAGTCTACGTTACAAGATGTCTCTATGTATAGGTACACTAGCACTTGTGAAATTGGAAAGAACCGACAGTGGAAGGTGTAAAATAAAAATAGTATCTTCCTCGGAAGGGACCATAATATATATGGAGAAGAAAGTGTAACCGCACTTGACAAACACATTGTCCTTGGTTATACTTTTGGCGAAGAGTCTCTTGTCCGGCAGAAGTCAGAAAAAAGCTGTTCTCGCGATTGTCCCCGAAAGTTTAACGCAAACAGGTTGTAACACTTGTTTGTTAACCACTCGCCTTTTAAAAATAATGCACTTGTACTCCACGCTAGAACTATGTCATCCTCTCCCACCGAAACACGTGTGTATTCCAACCAAATGGGCCCAATTAGATTCAAACCTGCCCTACTTGTCGAACAGGTGCCTAATTCGACAGCCCTTTACCAGCGGTTGCCTGAATGAAAGTAGGAAATGTTCACGCCCTAATTTGCTAGCATAAACATTGTCCTACCTGGCCAACCCAGTCCATATGCTGGACGTTCCCCCTTAACCACAATTCTAATTGTGAAATTCTCGCCTCATATACGAGCGCGGTGTTATATCTAATGGACTGTGCAGAGCAATTTTGTCAGCCACAAGAAGAAACTTGAATAGCCGTAGGTATACCTGGGGTAATCAGAAATGCACGACAGCTTGCTGTCCATGATCCATGAACTCAAACGCAATACTCCGAACCGATGGCCGCCAGGAGGTAGATGATGGAAAAATAAATTGATGTGAGTCTCTCCAGCAAGAAGAAGAAACCGACTCCCCTTTGAGTAGATACGCCACTGTCAGTGTCAGCTACAGCTAGTTTGATGGAGAGCTTTCACGATTTATTTGTCTACTACTGGTATAAGAACCGCATCAACGGGGGGTGCCAAAACGATGTATTCTTTTTTTACTATTTCTCATGTCACAGGAAGGCAGGAATCTTGATCGTTTCATCGATCTTTTCGACGTGGTAAAGTGACGTTTGATGTTCCGTCTATCGGGATGGGAACAAAATCGTGATACGTGATTATTCATCGATTCGTTGCGGTGACGGAAACGAGTAGGCCTCTCTCGGCCTCTTCAAGCCTTCAAAACTATAAGGTGATAGATGGAGACAAGCGCAACCACACGGTGGTGTTTGTGTGCAGGCGGCGAATCCCGGGAAACAATCAGAAGATCGTACAAGTTAAGTAGTTGTTGCTGTTCGATTAATATCACTGCGCTATGATTGAGTGGGTATCATCAAAGACTTGTTAGGCGATACCGTCGGCATTAAGTGACAATTTTCGCCGCCCACGGAACGATGTGGTGGGCAATTTACTCTGCCATCGGAAGAGGGCAATCATTTGCAATTTATTTCGGTTGAAACTGTTGCGAGGGTCTGAACAAGAAGCTCAACTGAATTTGGTGTCGGGAATTGTCTGACTTAAACTTTGTTTGACGTGATTTTTGAGAGAACAACATTTTTTTTGCAAATGCTCTGGCTGCAATTACAGATGCACAGCACCGATAGCTCATTCAAGTGCGATTGTTTGAGCATTTTTAGTTCCGAAGGATGGTCCAAATGAAAGTTTCTTCTTAAAAATAATTAAAACAAATATATTCCAGAATTGTAGGGCTTTCTCAGAAAGAGCAGTCAATGCTGAATTTCCAAGAGTTTGAAACGCTTCTGGATTATATATCGATATCGATCACACCACAGAAAACCTAAAGCGATAAAATCCAGCTCCAAGACGGCCACTTTACACCGCCAAATAACAACACTTAGCGCGCAAAAGATCAATTGATTCATAGGCTGTGTGGAATGGGGCGCCATCTTTCTAGTCCAGGGTCGGCATTCTGCAAAGCGAAACGTTTTCGTGGGCACAAACGATTAACTAAAGCAGCTTAAAACCTTACAGAATCTGATCCCAGGTTTTAAGTTTCAGGTAATTTAAGTTCGCTGGTCCACATTCTAAAGCTTTGCAGAACTCACCATTGACTGAAGTGTCGTTTCGAGCGGCTTTTTCAATATCTATATATATATAAAAATTTAGCCTTAAAATTGTGTTCGTTTGTCGCCGATTCACGCCTTAACGCATTTACAGATTTTAACCAAGCTTTCACACATCTTTGAAATTGGTCTATAAAGTTTGGTTGAAATCGGAAAACGTATGTGTGTGTTGTTCAGTACATTTTGATTTTTGTCCACACATTAACATCTATATAGTCGGGTAATTCGGATTTGAATGTTTTTTTTTATTTTGTTTGACTTGAATCAGGGATGGTTTGGGAAAAATGAAAATTCGGAAAATTCTCAACAGGTGGCGCTGTAGGCACATTTTGTTTGTCATCTATCTCCGTCTACATCAAAAAAAAGTCGCATTGTGTTTGAATTGATGTTCTCTTAATGCGAGAACAGATTTTGTTTCTGGAAATTTCAAATAAAAGGTGACGTCACGTCAATACTAAGGTTTGTATGTATAAAAGGTCTTTGTATGTGCATTGGTAACACGAGTTATAGGCATTAAATGTGTTGTCGACCTCCGAAACTCCTCAACCAATTAAAATGAAATTTTGTTGATGTGTATGGTTGCAGCTTAAAGGACAGGATAGTTTTGGTGGCCACTTGACAGGTGGAACGGTTTTCAATCACCAAAACCGCTCAACCAATATCAGTGAAATTTTGTGGATGGGTATGGTTAACCCGATAGCTCCGTTCTTTCTCTGCTTTGGGGCGGTGGGCGCAACTGCACTGAACTCAATTTAATTCCAAGGGAGTTTCATTCGTTCAATAGAGAGGTTCAACTATGAAAAGGGATGTTAATAATTTAATCACTTTTAGGCGGTACGAAGTTCGCCGGGTCAGCTAGTTTAAAAATAAAAATAAAACACATTTTCATAGGTACATATAAGGCAACGTACGACGACGGAGACCATGCCCACAAGCAAGCCAGTCTTACCTCTCACGTGCATCATCACTTATCTGTTTAGACTGTAGAGGATTGCACAAAAGAAAGAGGCAGTACGTATCCACTTTTTTGGGTTACCCTAGGATAATTCTGACCAAAAGCTGATGACGTTAGTTTTGCACCAAAACAACAAAGGTACTCGTACTCGCACCTAAAAGAACGCACGACTTAAAGCCTATCCCACTTGATTTTTAAATCAGTTTACACAGCTCACATACCTGAAATACCAAATGCCAAACATAAACATCACCTTTGTTGTAATGCATTGTACTGCATGTGTCATCGTCGGTAGGTAGTCTTTTTTGCCGTGAATAAACATCCAACCCTTCGCCATGCGCTGCATATAATATGTGTCTGCTCTGCAGCATTGTCAACGAGTGTTGTGTCGTCGTGTGTCAACCATGTGCATTGTTGAACACCTGGCTATATGCTATGGTACAGAATTACATAACCTAAAGTGGCCGCTTGACAGTAAATTCAATACTACTGGCTGTTCCCGGCTGACACTAGATACATCTACGACAATACACGGTTTGGTCCGTTTGGGGGTTGCAATTCCAATTGCAATCGTCATGTTACTACAGAGGTCCTTTAAGCAGACTGGGTGGTAGACCCTCTCGAGCCGGTGTCGGGGAAAGCAAACATTTTGACATATTTGCGATTTTGTGAATTTAAAAAGCTTCATTCCACTTGATGATATTTTGAAGTGCACTCCCAGATGAACCGCACACACATTTAACTTATCAGCCAGCGGATGGCGGCAGACATATGGCGATTGACTGCAATTGTTGTGGCAAAAGTTGTTGAAATATTTAATAAAACAATTCTCTGTTTGAATTGTTCTTAATCAAACGAATTTGCACAGCAAAAAAAAAGTTCGTCCCGATTTATTTCCGTGGAAATGTTGCACTTTATGCGCGGTATTTGGGTTGCCATTGAGAGTTGAGTGATTCGGTCTCTGTCGGATTTGAATTGAAATATTTCATAGTTGTACTTGAAGGAGCGATACAAACACAAAACGCACACAAAGATTTTAACACATTAAGCCACTCCAGTTGAATGGAAAGTATCCGGAACCGCATTCACTTTTTCAAAGAAACCCTCAGCGCACTCGGCTCAAACTATCAGGTCTTAATGTCAGCTACTCGAACCCAACTTTGAATCGATTTGTAGGCAGATATGTAAACTTCATTACACCAATATCTCCGTCAAGGGGCACTCGAATTTAACTGATTTTTCATTATTTTCTAGCGTACCTATCAATCTTCAGCCTGCGAAGTATACCGACACATAAATCGGGCGGGAAGGAACAAAATCGCCCTCTCCCCAGCACACAAGTCGAAAACTATGTCAAAGGTGATTGATTGATGTCGGGAGCATTCTCCTCGGTTAGTAGCACTTCAAACTTTCATTCTGAATTGTGCTGATTATGGTGAATGAAAAGTTGGCCCCCACAGTCGACTGCAAGCTACCAGCCCCCTCATTTGTTAACTCGTAAACTATGTCAGAATCGTATTGAATGAGGATCCTCCTATAGTGGCGCGCATTCACCGCACATCCCACCGTTGTCAGTTATGATGACGCTGTGCTCGAGGGAAATGACTATTTGACATTTGAAAGTCTCACAATTAGGTTTTTTATTTTTTTCTTTTCTCACTCAGTGATTTGATGGTTTGCCGTTTTGTTTGCAACTGAAGACAATCTCCTTCGAATGTCAGGTGAAAGGTTCATGCTTTTTTGTTGCCAAAGTTGGAAATGGGGTTGTTTGTTGGTGTTGTATTTGTGCTGAACCACTATCACGCCCATGACATTATTTTTCAGTACGCTGGAAAATAAACGTCTGGCTGTGGCAATTTATTTTATTGTTTGCTCCGCCGCGTCCACATCCGCCGCCGTACCGCATTTGCATTAGTATTGGCATGGCGCACGGACGACGGAGCGACACCCTGTATGCTATTAATTTATAAAACGAGAGTGTGTGGGCAAAAAAATATCGAGAGGAACTTTATACAAGGATGAAGGATCCATTAAAGCTCTCAAATGAGATGACACAGATGTACTGCAGTGCGTTCTGCTTTGCGTTCTATATTTTCGAAATTTATGGGTTAAGGAGATGCAGAGTCGGTGGTTGTTTGCTGTGTTGGGTTGCATCGATGATGCAATGAATGTTGCCATTCGCTGTAGGATTGATATGTGTGTGCGATGCGAGCACTAGAAGCGATATAAAATTGCTATTTAGATAATTACGAGCTTTTTAGTGAGTTGGATTAGATTACAGTGGTGGTCCTTGAGGATTAAACAGCATTAAACTGGTGCCAATTGTGGGGGATTTATGATTTTAAGAAGAACTATTAAAGTCGGAAATTATAAATCTGTCAGTCACTTTAGTGGAAGCAGTTCCTAGGTCTAGCTTCCGACAGCCATTCGTTTGGTGGGAGTTCTTATTTTTGGGAAGAATGGAAGGGATCTACAACTTTGTCCTGAGTCCAAGCGGCTAAATTGAGGATCTCTTTCATGACAGTTAAAACCTTGGAAGCTTGTCAGAGTGACTTGCGTCAGTAGCACAATGGTTAAGACAGCCGCAGTTTGTTTTCTTACGGCCGGGTTTTATTTCTCAAACAGTCACTGATGCAAGAGACAAATACCCACACCTCTGACCTGTAGAAACACATCTTGAACTATGTCTACACAACGACCTACATGGTTCGCCATAAATCCGAGATCAAACAGGCCAAACGATTAACAAAAATCAAAATACAAGAAAACGCTTTTACCATTCCCCAAACACAAGTGTCACTCAAATTAATCATATTCAGAGCTGCTCACCGTATAATATGGTCACCCCATATTAATCCGTCAACGAGAAACTGCGTTCGTCCCTTTTCGATATCTCAACACGTCGTGCGTCGTTTTACAACCCACCCAGCAGTATCTGATCGATTTTATTACTTCCCCAAATCATCTGATCAAAGTGACAATAAGTGTTGTTTGTGTACAGAACACAAAGTCCTATGTACACACATGCACTAGGCAAGGCACTAGCGTAGCACTATCTTCAACCTGTCTCTCTCTCTCTCTCTCTCTGCCACCAATCGAGAGGTGAAAAACTGTGTGGAAAAAATAAAACTAATATCTAATGTCAACACGCAATGTGACGGCGTAGCCTACTCAAACTCAATCCGTACTTTAACGACAAAATCGAAAAAATAAAATATGTATAAACGGAAGAGTGCTCTATAAACAATAACAACAAGGGCCATTCGTTATTTACGTTCCCCCCCCCCCCGTCGTCCGTTGTACGCTGTACCTACAGACTTTCACTGTGTGTTGTTTGCCCCTACGATGGAAAATAAAATAAATCCACCGAATAATAGTGCACTGAAACGCCAACTAAAGGTTATCGCGGCCATTTAACCCGAACCCAGTTGCAGTTGCTCCCAGCTCGTCCCAATGAGATGCTCGATGCTACTCGTACTATTCCTCTCACTCGTGCGTCTATCCACATGGAACAATCGTTCCCATTATGCTGCAATTAAAAGTGACGATTTTTTGTCCCTTGTTCTTTTTGTGTAATCGACTGTCAAATAGACAAATGACAGATATTAGAACGGAACCTGTGGAATAAGCTTGCATGTCATCGGTGTCGGTGTTGGTAGCAACTCGTGGTAGTGGAATTCTTTGTATTAATTGTTATGCACGCGGTGGCTATTAAGTTGCGCGACTGTGTTCGACTTGCGTGTGAAGTTTGCCGCACACTGCACATTTGAATATGCGCCAGAGCTCACAGATGCGTGACTAACTAGGTTGAGGATGTCTGCGGTTCGAATTGGATTTCCATTTCTGTTCGAGTTGATTTTCTTATATGACGCGCAACAACTTGTTCGGTCTTGGGTTCTGTCATTAACGACACTGTCGATGACCGCCTAATGTCAGGAAGCGTCATATATAAATTAAGTTAACATCTGGCGTAGACTTCAATTAGAGGGTGAGTGATAATTGCCTAGCTAATATATGCATCTGTTACTGCTGCTGACAAATGGGTTGGTTATGTCGTGTACGGCTAATGGTGACGATGACGACGGGACAATAATTGTGGGCAATGACTGTGGGAGCGGTGTAAAATGCCAGGACAATTTTGTCAAATTAATATCGGATTTACTGACAAGATGCTCCCCAAGGCAGGAAGTTTGCTTTTCAACCGCTTCTGATTTGGAATTAACTTTTTCATCGATTGTTTTCGGGAGTTTTTGCCTGAATATATGAAGGTGGGTGTCTCCCATACAAAAGGACCTTTTTTAACATTTTCCTTAAAGGCCATTTTTAGCGATTGAACACTTAGCCGACCTTCACTGGACATAGTCGGCTTTGACGAGGGTCGCTTAGATTGAGGAAGGACCTGTCATTACTTGTGGAGGTATAAATGCAGGCATGTGTCCCAATTTATTTTGCTTTTTTCGTTTTGAGGTTCGCTGGAAGGAAAAATAATTTAGAGACATTGCAAAACTAGAACGCAAGGGATGCTTCTGCAAACACTGATTGATTTTAACCCATAAAAAAAAGTCGTTTGATTAATCCGCAATTTATTTTTGAATTATTTGAAAAATTTAAAAGAATTCGTCGTTTGTCGGAGTTCTGGACTTTTTTTCTGGAAGTATAGGACACACCTTTCGTGTGGGCAGATATTTTGCGCTGAATTTTGTTAACATTTAGGGTTCCAGTATTGCAAAGGGAGTTTTCGAACCTCTTCTGGCCAATTCATCGGTCTTTCTATTTTGTTGATGGTGCTTCCCACCGCCTTGTTGGGGGATCTTCGTTTGGACAGCCAGTCAAGTTTGCATTCGTTATTCATTCTAGACATGACAAAATCATCGGCTCAACGAATTGTGTTGCAACATTAGTTTCGCAGCTTACGACTTGTGAGGTTTTGGCTCTTCCTCTTGTCTTATTACCTTAAAGAAATGTACTTCCCAATGATGGGACATTATCCCACTTGTGCAACATCGAATACGAGTTGAAAATGTCTACTTTAGGTAAAAGAACGCGAAACACGTTTATAAACTTTTCATTGAACCGTTTGGCCAATGAAGGACTCACCAACGAAAAAAACTAAACTGCTGGCAGTGCGCTTTCTCTGGTTCACTGGACCCCACCTCATTCATGTTGGTCAGTAAGTGGATTTTAATTTCGAATAAAATTGCCAATGGAAATGGAAATGCTGTGCTAATTGAAGCTTGAGCTCCACCAACTTACAGAAAAATATCGAAGAGAACGAGTGTGCAAATCGACCAGAAAAAGAATGCCAATGTCCAGGTAACAATTTAAAAAAAAAATCAAATTTAATTGTGGTATAGCCAAATAACAAAGTATGCGTGTGGAGCAAGATTGTTGTGGGTCCAGGTTTGTTTGCTTTCGAAATTGTATTTGGAATGGTGCCTTGGCATGCAACACCTGTGGAATTCGGTGATTTTATTGTTATTGGTGCTTAATTGAACTTCGATTGTGCCGGAGGGAATTTTTGTTCCCATTCAGTGGTGTAGTGGTGGTTGGAGATTTCCTTGAATAACTAGTAAACTTGTTGCCCCAGTGTTGGCATTGATAATGAAATACCTCCTCTGTAATACACTTTTGTTATATAGGAACTCGCTGTAGTAGTTTAGTGTTAGTTTTACAAAAGTTTTAGTGCTGCAAGTGAGCTGCTTCCAATATTATTCGGGACCCGTCATAGCTGGTGTCTTAGCCTAGCTTAATTATGTAACAAAAATCAACAATTAAAACAAATATAAAACAAACATACCTACAACGGTAGCCAGTTTCGAAGGCGTCTGCTATGAACAAGTAAATCGAACCGCCTGCCAATGGCGACCACTCTTTACTCGCGTTCAAGGATTCTGTGACATTTTGGATTGTGGAAGACAAACCCAAAGCAAACCAATCAGAATATTGTGTAAGCACAACGAAAAAAGTACTGTGGATCATTCAAACAATTTGTGGAACTTGACAGCAGTTCTGTGCGAAGTTGTCGGAAAGTTAAACAATATTTGGCAACACTTGCTAGTTCAACCTCTCTCTTCAGCCATTGCAATGAAGGATGTGTTTAGCGTGAGCAACAGGGCTTTAAGACAAATGGACAAACCCTTGCCCTGCAGCGCATCTGTCGGCTATCTTATATTATTTTCTTCGAGTATCGTTACCAACACTTTACCAATTGCCGTGAGGAGCTATTCAACGAAATTTTTCTTATATTATCCTACATAATAACCTACACAATTAAAGCAAGAATACCTAAAGTAGGAATAAATTCAATTTCATATCATTCCCGAAATTCGAATTGATGAAAACGTGGCTGCACACAGGCCATAATGACCTCGCAAAGCCGGTCTGTCCATCTTTCTTGCCCTTTCCTGTCTGCTTCCGTTTTTCTTTCATTTTCTCCACACTGATGGGCGTCGAAATTTTCTATTTAAAAACCGAATCAATTGTCAAATGTCACTTCAAAATTATGTAGGCAGTCATGTGCCCCTTGAAATGTCAGTACCCTAAAAACCCACTTGTAAGTAAAGCCCTATTGCATATGAATCACCTCAACCTACAGCTACACCCCTCATTGTCAATAAATCTATTACTTTCGGACATCTACTGCCAGACAACCTTTGATAATAATTATCATCACTTAATCCATTTCGCACAGCAACACTGCCCGTAATCCTCAGACAAATCAAGTTACTACCTATTTATAGAAAAATCCAATTTAAATGACCCACTGACAAAATCCCAATCTGGTTCCGAGTCCATTTGCATTATACGACACCGCCATTCTACCGATGCCCAGCCCACTTCTAGGGCATAAATCATTTCGCTGCAACCGTGTCGTCGCATAATTGCCCCACGACACGCCCAAGAACCGAAAAATCCCGGCTTTAATCCTTATCGGCGTGTATAAGAAAAGCGGCACGAACAAAAACCGAACTGAGCCGTCGAAACTTTGGTTGCGGATTTTCCATTTCATCGCCGCCAAGTCATAAATCCCTGCAATAAATCATCCCGAATTGAAGGCGAAATCCTTTTTATGCACATTGTCGACGACGACAGCAACATTCATCATAAAAAGTGGCCGAAACGAAACCGGCTGACGACGACGACACCGCCGCGACGGTAACCAAACGCAGCTCACTTCCACACAAGAGATTTTTGGTTGAAATTTCGGCCAAGTGGAGTGGAATAATAACGCTCCTGCCTGCTCACTTTGCCGCTCTTTGGTCCTGTGAACGTGTGTGTCAATTAAAACGCCATATATAGGCACACACTGCCCGACCCCGTTGTTGAATCAATAGAATTCACCAAAAAATGGTAAATAAAACGCGTGTCCTCTTTGACAGACACGTTGACTTAACTTTTCCACCGCCTTGCGAAAGGATTACAAAAAAAAAAAAAGAGCGCAGCAAAAACGACAATTCCTTGTCCAACGACTGTGTGCCGTGTGCACACGGAAAAAGGCCAGCAATGGCGGTTAAGCGTGAAATAAAATCCGAATATCCTTTGACATTTGTTTTTTGTCGTGGAATTTAATTTATCTTCCGAAGCAACTACCAAAATCGATAGACGCCGCGATTTGTACGAACAAACAAATTCAAAAAAAAAAAGCTTTAATTTTGTTGACAAAAACATTGTTTGGCTTTGAGGGGGCAAGTCATCGCCCTGTCCTACACACAAAAGAATGCAGAAGGAAAAAAAATCAGAACGTGCTCAAATTTTATTTCCAAAACGACTGAGATCACCACAACTAGGACTACTACAACATATAACACACTCAAGTACTCAGAGCACAGCATTTATCGTGTCAATATTTGCAGTGCAAAGAACAAACTGCATTCTGTCAGCAATTCGCTCGAGTTTTTCTATCCACTCCTGCAGGCCTCTGCAACCCTGCTTGTGCCAGTTTTATAGCCACCCCTGACCGCCCGTCTATCCCGTTTTTTTTGTAGTTGTCTAGTTTTTATGGGGTGTTAATGTATTTGTTTGCATTCGAGCACTTTTATTTGTATTGGGAAAAGTTAAACAATGTGTTTAGGATTTAGGAAGCACCAACCAAAAAAATAAAAAAACAACCAGAAGGGGGATGCGCCTATGCCATCGCTGAACTCATGTCCGACGAGGGTCGGCCGGAATAAAAACCTTTCGAATCTTTTTGATTATTTCCTCAACAGATTCGATGTTTTTGGCGTTCGCCAAAATAGGAAAACTTTTATTTCGATATCGATATTATTTCTTTTCGCCAACAAATATTATGAGGTCTGTTTTTTTATGTATTCGGGACTAGGGACAAGCGTCTCGCTTTGCTTTGTCGTCGTGATATTTAACTGGTTTGATTGAAGCAGCTTTTTTTGCGAATATAATAAATATGTTGGGTCGAGTACTTTGTGGCGGGATTCAGCTGTCCAATTCGTGTAGCTGCCAAAGTGATGAAGTGCCTCTGGAGTAGTTCAGTTGTGTACCCAATCAGTGGTAGCGAAGCGACGGCAATTACAAAACAGAGTTAGTTCATAAATCAGACAGACCAGTTCGATATTTTTTTTCCATGTAATATAGATTTGGTGGAGTCGGGTTTGTAAAAAAATCCTTTTGCATGCAAACAAATTTGTGAAATTTATTTAGGTCACTGAATACTTTTTTTTTAGTGACTGACTTGTCAAAAGGTTAGGCGGCTAGTTGTTCGATGGTGTTCTGATTCGAAGCTATTTAAAAAAAATGTCTGGCATTTCAAAAACAAATATTATGTCCATGTGCTGCAGCAGGCGAGGTTATTAAATTTAGAAAGCGGATAGTAGATGGATACCCAGATGTGTTGTTAAGTGAGAGATTGGCTGTAATGATATAAGCTGGGAAAATTATTTTACCTCCGAAGCAACTTTTTGAGAACTTTCTTAGTAAGGTATTGACGAAAAAATCGTGCTTCGAAATCGTGCTCAAGGGGTAAAAAGATTTTATGTAAGAACCCCTTCTGTCACGTTGAACTTATTTTTAAAGCCTGATGCCCTCAAAATAATAGGTCCATTCGCGTACTTTCACGAGCCAACCACTAAAAATCTGTCAAACTTAAAAAAATTGAGCGAAACTCTCTCAGAAAGCTGAAAATATACTCCAAAGTACGTGGATACACTTGGAGCTACTTTGAGCCACTTACATCTTTGAAATCAAATCCATATCACGAATAAATTTTTGACTTACCTTTTTGCAACATATAAAACGTTCTAGGAGAACATTCGACCAGCACCGAATTTTCTTTATTTTCAGATATTTTATTTCTGTGTACAATTGATTTTTAAAACGGATTTTGAATTTGTTTCTTGTCAATTTTGCGCATTTGACATTGGGTAATTTGGCTTCGTATTTCAGCTTCGGCTCAATGCTCCGGGCCAAAGAGAAATGGCTCACATTTGTCTTAAAACTTAAACATAATTTTTTCGAAAACAAAATGTTAAAAAATGAATAGAAACGTATTCAAGAAACGAGAATTTATCGACTGAACGCCGTCATAAAACAGTTGCTTTTTGAAACGATTCACCAAGTGAAAAAGATTTGCATTAATTTTTTTAAGAAATCATAACAAACTCCCTCTCCTTGTTTTTATTTTACAAATGTGGCCGAAAAATGAGTAAAATGGATCGGAGAATGGAGCAACTCGAAAATAAGCGAGGATTAGAACGGCAACTTGCTCCGAGCGCTCAAATTAAAGTTCTTAAGCGCCTAAAAAGTTTAAACAAATATTTTTACAGCCAGCATTGCATTATTTTAAATCTCACATTGATCGCCTTTCTGACTTCTTCTGACCCAGAGCTCGAGTTTTATTTAGGTAAGTCTAACACGACCTGCTCCTGCTCATGCGTTGCGCCCTACACCCGCAAAAATGTACCTAACCAAGTGCGATTTTTGGTCGGCTTAAATAATTTGTTTGAATTTAACGAAGTCTCTGCTGAAAAAAAACGAGTATTCTTTGTTATAAACTACCGACCGAGTAATTTTTGGAAGGGGCAGTTGATAAATCGGATATTTTAGTTACCAGAGTTTCCTTAAACAAGTTCACTCGGTTGTTTTCAATCAACTTACTCTGTAGGAGCTTGATTAACAGTCTTGCTTCGTAGTTTTTAAACGTTGATTGATTGAAAAATAAGTGATTTTTCCCTTCCTTAAAGTGAACCACCTCCAACCATCAAAACAAGATCGATTGCAGAAGCCGCGCAGCCCCCAATACCACAAGAAGCTGCCAAAAGTTTCCAACAAAAATGTAAGAGGTATTATTATTTAAAGCAATTTTTCATTAAAACCTTAGGCCCCCTTGTGCCGAAGACTCTGCCAGCAATTAATTAATTTAATTTCGGGAAAAACTTCTCAATTTCAACTTGGGCAAACTATTAAAGTTTTCCATTTCAAAATGTACGAGCAGATAGCATCATCATTACTCAGGCCTACCCGAATCGCATGCCATCGCCTCCATCTCAAAAATATCTTTCTACCCAAAAAAAAAATACGAACAGCCCACACGCGGCAGCACTACCGTGCACTTTCTCCTCGTGTACTCTGATTGCTAAGTACCACCACCAAGACAGACTCAGAGCAGCAGAGTAGCTTAATCAAGATGATACATATTGCTCATTAAATGCCTTATCATTTCGTTAAGGAAACACAAGACACTCGAACTCGACACTCGACAGTCGGTGCGCCTCGTTTATAATAGTCTACAGTCTCGAGTAGCGCAGAGAATGCTACACCCCAGAGTGCCATTGTCGTTGCCGAAAGTTTACTCCTCCGAATACGTTATTATTGTTTTAATTTGCTTAATTAAAATTTACTAAAGTCAAATAAGCAATTTAAGTATCTCGTTTAGTGTGCTCTTATTGGTGACTCCACGCGTACACATACACACAACATGTGTGTGCGCCTTCGTACAAACGGAATGCGAAACTATATCTCGACGTGTGAATCCAGATTCATATCTGTTGCAGGAGTGCACAAAAATTCGT
Organism: Cheilosia variabilis; assembly: GCA_951230905.1. NCBI lineage: Eukaryota > Metazoa > Arthropoda > Insecta > Diptera > Syrphidae > Cheilosia > Cheilosia variabilis. The sequence goes on from OX579676.1 coordinate 14,130,808, forward strand.
CACAAAGTGTGTTATGTGGTAATTAAAAGGATAACGAATCCCTGACATGGTAAGCTTATAAATATCCGTGCCATTGCCCTTTCAGGGCTCATGACTTCTATCCGATTGGACTGCGTGTTGTGCTCTACCTCTGAACGAGTGCTGTGGCAGTTGTGGCATGCATTTACAGTCAGTGAGTCAGTCAGTCAGTCTTCACTTTTTGCATAATTGCACAGCTTAAAACTACAGAGATACACATAATGCAGTCATTGAGTCTCGTGTAATTAGAAATGCAAATTCCTATGACGACGATGATGAGTGGGTATTTCGTCTTCACCACTGCAAATTGCAAACGGATACCTAACCGATGTGAGATGTGAATGCCATGCAACAAGTGCTTTGTTCTGAGTCTTACTTGTTTCCTGTTTTAGTATTTAAAAATTAACGTTGCCAGTTGCGACGACTGTCTGCACACATATCTGCTTAAGTGGCATCATAGTATAAGCTTTAGCTTAGCGTCATCATTATTATCAGATGGGGATAGTCAGACCTGCCCGAGTGCAAGTGGAGTTGAGACTTGAGATAGAGATGAGTTCACATATGAAGTGTAGATGGTAGATAGTATCTGTATATGATTTCGAATGTTTGTCTGATGAATGATTGTTTTAAAATTTGATGGACATACAATTTTAATACAGCTAAGTGTGACTATAACTTCTTACACGTATTTCGGACTCTGGAAAGATATACATGCTCCAGGAACTCCGAAAAGCTCTTCGATGGTAGGGTTTATCAGTGTCAAAAGGTCAATTACTAATGCTGATGGTATAGTTTCAACATTTTTCGTTGCATATGCACAGGCCATTAGGTAACAAAAACTTACAAATCGAACAGTATCATTTCAGTCTTTCTGTGATCTAGGCAAACTTGCAAGGACTTTTGGGGGTCGAACCGTATAAAATTACAGAATATTAAAAAAAATCTTCAAATATTTTCATGTAGACATTAAACCTGCTGCTGATCATGCGTTTCCAAAGAACTGACCAGCAATTTGTGGGCTTCGCGCTGGACTTACAAGCAAAGGGTCTTAAGTTCAACCACCAGGAAAACCCATTTCATACACTTTGATACGTTTTCGCCACCTTAAAGACGTATTTTTAAACGTTTAAAAAGGGTTTGAGATAGTAAGTCTACAATGATTATCGCACTGCGAAACTACAGTTGAATGCAACTATTAGGTATAGGCGGGATCTTCATCGCCCTGAGCAAACGCTATCCTTTTGATTTCGACTGACGAAAGCGGAAGTTAGAGGACAGATTTTTAGATTCTTTTTTGTAAGCTTCTGCCCGCGCTTCTGCATTCAGAATCAGATTTATTAGCTGTTTTTTATTATCAGCGAGATCTGATCCGGATCAGATCACGAAAATAAAACAAGACTGATCATTGAAAAGTTTAATTTTTGAATTGTGGCAACAGGTGCTTTCAAAAACCAAACAGATAATACAGGGTATTGCAAAATTCATACTGCCACCAGCCGTATTGCAAATTTTCTGCTCAGCGTGACGTCATACAACGCACATGACATTTCACTTGCAATGTCGGAAGTGTTACCATATTTGAATCAAATTTGCATAATTTTTCTTTTCAAATAAATTTTCGTGAAACAAATTTAGTATTTTAGGTTCAAATATGTGACACATGAACAATATTTTGCTGCTACCGCTTGAGTTTATCTTGGCATATTAAGGTGTGTCCAGACCACCGAAACATTTCAGAAATGTTTCTGAAGCAAATCGGACACATTTAATAAGCACTTATAAAAGATTTCCGAAATTTATTTATTAAATGTTTATGAAATGTTTCAACTTTATCCTGTTTTGGACTAGAAGAAATTAATGTGGTGGTATTATTTATTAGCAGCGAGTAAATTTTTATTTTTGTAATTTTGGTCTCGGGAATCACGCGACACGCGATCTAATTCAAATAATCGTATTAAATGAATCACTTTCTCATTAGGTATTCCAAGCTTTTCTGGACATTTTTATTTTATTTAAAAAAAAATAATCGAAAAACAGCGCTCACTTTCTACAGGCAAACTTGTAAAACAAAAATTATTTCCCATCACGATTGGGTAACTGTGAAACATTTCATAAATGTTTTTTTGGTGTCCAGATCCAAACCAGCAAAACATTTCATAAAAATTGATTTGTTTAATAAATTTTTTAGAAATATTTATGGAACATGTAGGTAGGTATTTAATTGTTTATCAAATGTTTGGCTGGTCTGGACATACCTTTATAGAACGAGAAATAACTCGGAATACTGACGGGGAGTTTATTCGAATGTGAAAAAATCTGGCAACGTGATTGTGTGGCTATCGTTTACAGGCACACCGACATTTAAAAATAAAACAAGCCACCTAGTGGCAAATAGTAGAAATATTTTTTTAGATCATGATTCGTGATCTCGATGAGAAGCATGATCATGTGCTGTTTTTGTAAGTGCATGCAAATCGATGATCTATATGAATCATAGCTGATAATAAAAAAAACAGCTATTATACAAATTCTCCTCCTTTTTAGAACAAGCTTCTTTAAAACTGACATAAATGCTGAAGCATTTAAAACTCGGTGGGACTTCGTTAGCAATGCCATATACGATGGTTTAAGCAAACAACTTTAGCCAGTCACTCAATGATTTACTTACGTTTAGCAAAACTTTTCTGGTTTTATACCATCAAACTTGCACCCCATTACATAACACCACACAAATGCTGTAAATAGCCCAGGAACATGACTCGTTAGAGAAAGTTACACGTACCTTCCAACGAGCAGGAAAAGATTGTCTACGACAGCATGTGAGATATACGCATGTGTCGGACTTAACCACCCAATAAATCTTAAATCGAAATCAAAATAAATCAGATGTCCCGCCAGAACATGCTCTACATAAGCATGCACGACTATCATCTGATTTATTGGATGTTTTCGTATCGTTTTTGTTGTCGTTTTCTTTCTCTTCCACTTTGCATCTCGCATAGTTATCTCATTTTCTCACCGTATGCCTATTTGTATGTATTTAACATCCAGCCAAAGACAGTTGACATCCGATATATGTACATTTCAAGCCCATACCCCTTTTCTGCTTTGCCATAGCCAGCGCCTTCCGTATCACTAATCCAGTCGATAAATATTTAACAATGAAATCAGATGCCGAATATGTCTACGGGGCACACTTAAGACATCTCTAACAGTGGGCATATATATTTCATATCACGCCCAAGATGTCCGTATGCTGCAAGTAAGATGTTCCGTGTCCCAAACGGGGGGAGGTTAATAAAATTGATTTGTAGCTACCCCAAATGCTCGATGTTATGATTGTGCCCTCACCCATACTGGTTTAAAATTTAAATTAGCCCAGGCATATGGATGAGCGTACTGAAAATTAGAGTTTCATCAAGTAATTTCAATTATTTGCCATTAGCGATACCGAAATCCCGAGGAAGGGGTTCGAAGCTATTTGCAGTCGCGTAAAAATAATTGAAGAGCGGGTGGCGGCGATATATCAGTTTCTGGTCGCTCTAGAATTTAATATCGACCCGGAGACATCTATTCACTTGTCATTAATATCACATCGCATGATAATTGAATTCCTTCCGAAACGGTGAGCGTGCAATCAATGAGAACGCATTCAAGGATACGAGTGGGTAGCGTGCTGCCTACAACCCTTTTCTGCTCGAAAATAATTGAATTCAATTTCGGAAGACTTTACGACGTTATATTCATCGCACCGGTCTTCCGGTGAATAAATGCGATAAAGTCAGCAAGGCAGACGACGCGACGCGACAAAAGGAAAACTTATCTCTACCCAAGGCGGAGACGGGTCCTTTCAAAAAATGTCTGTGTGCGCTGGATTTCAATTTGTCCATTAATAAATTTCATATTATGTATATAGGTATGTGCATGCGTTGAGGGTTGCGGATGAATCCACCTGCGTTTGAAATTAAGCGGTTCAGATAGGCGGTGAACACGCGATACGATTTTTTTTTTTGTTCGGATTACATATTTGTATATATGACATTGGGGTTGCAGTTAATTTATGCAGCGGTGATAAGATCCTTTGTCGGTGAAAGACTGTTGGAAGGGAGAAAGCTGTTAAACCAATGATTGAGAGAGGGGCGAGTGGCAACGCATTTGAGAAATGCTGTTCAATTTAAAGCCTCGGTTTCTGTGTGTCAGCTATCTAGGATTTAATTAGATAGGGGGGATCATTTTTGCTGGAATGTCATAAACACTTGTCACTTAGTGGGGCTGAGGGAAACAATTATATTTGTTAAAAACTAAAATTAATGTCAAACAATGGAATGTAGTTGTAAAATTATTATTTTTGTTTGACAGGTAAAGAAACTGTGCTTGCAAGATAAGTAATACGCATTGCAAATGCCAGAAGCTTACCTGTCGGACCCAAGGTCGGTTATTCAATTCAAAGAATCCATTGATATATTGAAAATACATATTCTACGTTGTGACATTCTAGGATAAAGGCCCCAGAATCCGGACTGTTAAGGTATTTGTGAACTTTGACTTCCATTCATTTTCTCACTAGTAAAGCTACCGCAAAAGGTTAAAAATGACGATATTTCTTAACAATACTACGTTCATATTTCTTTCGAATATTGCAACATAAATATTTATAAAAAATAAATTCAAAAGTTCGATTTGCACTAGTGTCCGGACTGCAGAACTTATTCTCCGGACACTTTTATTTCAATATCCGGACACCATTAAAATTTTTGTTTTCAGGTCATTCATATTGAGCCAGTGACTTATGCTGTTTAAGTAGTCAACAAGTTCATTAAACTACTGATAATGAAGAGCTTCGTTTCATAAAAGCTTAACATTCATGATTTAATTTTTTTTTGCGACCGTTTTAAAATAGTGTTTTCCCGTTTGAATCTCTCACGATTTTTTTTTTGAAGAGTATTAAAAGATCGTCCATTAAAAAAAATCGCACTTAAAGATACCTATCGGAACACCACTGAACAATTTGTCCCGCTTTTTACCGATTAATCTTTTGGCCTTTAGCCGGCCATTATTTTTGAACGGCATAAGACATACCAATCAAAAACAAAAATTTAACTAAAAACTGAAAATTATATTTGAAAAAGGTGTCCGGAAACTGAAACTACTACATATCTCAGTACCCTGACAGACATATTCTCACTTATAAACCCTGGCCCAGTAATGAAAAATATAAATAAAATACGTAATGTCGGTTTTTAGCACTTAAAAGAAAATTTGTCTCTCCTCTCAAATTTTTGGATTCTGGACAGTGTATCCGGATACTAAAAATGCACCTTCAATTTTAGTTTTAGTATTAGGACACTAAAAAGGACCAAAAAGCCCAAAAAAAGACATACACAAAATTATATGTACTTGGTCAACAAAAATCTTACTAAAAATTAGTTCAAAACAAATATTTTATTGAAATTTGTTTTTGAACAAGTAAGCTGATTGTTTTTAAAACCGCAAAGTTTTTTTTCAAAACAATAAATTAAAAAGTAGGGGAGGATAGTGTACTTTGGACAAAACTTTATATAGGTATTTTTTCCTTTTTGTTTGATTGCTTTATCAGTTTAAAAAGGCTACGCACCAAAACTTGGAATATTTTCATAGCAAAAACACATTTCAGATTTTATCTAGAATATTCATGACATGTTTAAATGCAGTGTAAGAAATGCATCTCGATGTTCCAAGGTACACATAGTAAGTGTACCATGAACCAAGCCAGTGTGTACCTTGGACTGCACAGTAAATATGCAATCTTAAGCAAAATTAAACAAAACTTTAATCAAACCAAACTAGAAAACAATTTAACAGGCTACAATAAAAAAAACGCATTGAATGGTCTTAATATTTGGCTTTGGCCAGCCTAAAAATGTCGTCAATGGTCATGTCATCTTCTCCGCTAAAGTCTGCTGCTCATCATTTTGTTCCACAGGTTTTTCTATTTGGTTCACTTTTCTTGGCTTTGGTGTTCGGGGCTTTAATGACAGCTCAATGGTATCGTCACTTTCAGATGGACCGGTCCATGGTACACAGAAAAATATGGACCATGTTTTTTATACAAGTGGCTCTAATTTATTTAGATACAATAAATGTAACTCACCGACTTCACAGCTATACAAAAAATATCAATTGTAAGATAAAAAAAACAACAGTCGCGCATTCCAGCTGCTCATACACACTTCCTGAAATTCCTGAAAAAAATACTTCTCATACACGAAAACAGTTCTTGAGATGTTCTGTCCAACTACTGCGAAGCAGAGACAATACTGAGACCACCAACTTCGGCCGATTTCCCGTTACTTACCTATCATGAGGTGGCAAACGCTAAGTGCGTTAGTATTGTTACATAGAAATTCGTATTGACAAATGTCACGGAACTTCAAAAATTCCGTCTCACCACCACACTCGCACCTTGCATATGCCACTTCCGCTTTGGGCAAAACTGCTGACAGCGTTCATAAAATGTTGTCCGTTAAATTTGAAATTATTTATATACGAGTGGATAGTATTTTTTTAGGAATAAGTGTACATTTGCTTAAAATATTTATGAAAAATTCTCAATGCAGAATGGTTGCATGAAAATAAAAACATTTTAAGCAAGTTTTCTTCAGTTATTAAAGAAAAATTCACACAATAAATCGATCTTAATGTTATCGAAAAGAGGTAAATACACAACTATGTTTGTCCAAATATGTTTTAGCAAATAAAACATATATTTTAGATAATTTTACTAACTAACAAAATCAAATTATTCGCCTTTTAACAATTTATAATAACTAACCAATGGCATTCAGTAATATAAAAATGTAGAATTCCCGAACTCTTTCACATTTCCCCAGGTTGCCGAGGTTGGCAGCATTTATTTTTGTATTTTTTGTATGTTTTTGCATGTCACACGGATTCTTTTTTGACATGACACCGATAGGAAAACAAAATGGCGAATTTGAAAAAAAAAACTGAGGGGGCCAGCGGCAAGAGGATTGTGAGTTGGGGGTCTCAGTATGGTTTGTCTATGATAGAAACGTCACTTGCTCTTTTTTGTGTTGATATTTTTTGTGAGATTGTAATATGTGTAGCCTTCGACACTTTTCTAAGCGTTTTCCATTCACTGGCTTAATTTTATATGTAAACATTCAAAACGCTCGCCCAGATTGATTTCTTAACATTTGTACATAAATAATTATCAAAAAATAGATCAAACCGATGCAATTCGTTTCGTTTCAGCTGAAAAATTTCACGAAAACGTAAACAAACTCCACTATTTGTCAAACTCAATCGTACTTGTATTGGCAAATCTGAAGCAAATCTGAGAAAAAATCCAGACTCGCAAAAGTGCTCTGTAATCTGAAAAAGAGTGCATTTTTGGTACCAAATGATCCGAGATCAAGAAAAGTGCTCTGAGAGCGCCCAATCGAAGACCACATGAGTTAAGTCGCAGCATCTGAAGGTTTCGGCCAGAGACAATACTGAGACCACCAACTCCGGCCGATTTCCCGTTACTTAGCCTACAAGCTATATTTTTATGGAGTGTTCACGGTTGGTGCGCTAGTATTCTTACATAGAAAATCGTATTGACAAATGTCACGAAACTTCAAAATTTCTGCTCACCAACACACTCCCATGAGATAAATATAAGACACTTCCGCTGTGGGCAAGGTTGCTGGCAGAGTTTATACATAGAATTCTATCCGTTTAATTTGAAATTGTTCGTTACGTGTGGATAATATTTTTGTTTTAGGAATAAGTGCACATTTGCTTAAAATGTTCATGAAAAATGAACAATGTAGATTGGTTGAGGGAAAATGAAAACATTTTGAGCAAATTTTCTTCAAAATATCCAAAAGCGGAAAATACGCAGCCAAGTTTGTCCTAATATGTTTCTAGTATATAGAACATCAACTTTAGATAGTTTTACTAACCAAACAAGTAAAATTATTCGCCTTTTAACAATTTATAATAACTAACCAATGGCGTTCAATAGTGAAAAAATGTGGTATTCCCGAACTCTTTCACATTTCCCCACGGTTGCCGAGGTTGGCAGCATTTATTTTTGCATTTTTTGTATGTTTTTGCATGTCACACGGAATCTTTTTTGACATAGCACCGATAGGAAAACAAAATGGCGAATTTGAAAAAAAACTGAGGGGGCCAGCGGCAAGAGGATTGTGAGTTGGGGGTCTCAGTATGGTTTGTCTATGCTGCGAAGAGAAGGCGGCGACTAACTGAGCTGATGTGAAACAACATGTCAATGTTAAGTATAGTTTTGGCGGGAGTATACTAATTTTAAAAGGGTAAATGCGCACGTTATAGCTATTGGTCCGAGGTACACTTGTTCCAAGGTACGCTATCCTCCCCTACTCTTTAATCACTTCCTTTTTTAAATGCTCCCCACTAAATTCTTTTTATCCAAAACGACAAAATTATCACACTCTCGGACCTTGGCCATTATACTGCCGCACAACTTTTAAACTATGCAGTTGATTCGTTTAAAGCTCTGCATTTATTTGTGTGACATTGTAATAGATCATATTTTTGTTAATATTTGAAACTTTTTATATTTGACGTTGCTATTTTTCTCAAGTAAACAACAAAGTGTCCGGATCCTAGTGCCTCTACCCTACATACACTTTTTATATATCATTGACAAATGACAAACGTACGAATGTTGCACGAACTTTTCTTTAATGCATTTCCCTAAGCTTCGTCCAGATGTTCGCATTTTGTTCTGCCGCATGCAGGATGATTGTAATGCAAAACGCACTCAGTTCTTCCAAACCGTGTATCGTCTGAGGAGCTAACCTTGCAACATATCGAACAACAACAACCTAGATCCCAATTCTTTTTTTTACGAAAATACAGCCAGCGGAGATAAGTCTAACAGAAAGGCTTAGCCCTTTCAATACAAGTAAAGTTAAATACGCTCATTAGCCTAAAGCCCTGCTATATATATATTATATATATATATTTCGAGAGATAATCGAATCAGACCACCATTGTCGGGTCTCTTTTCGTCTCTCTACCACTGTAAATCTTACTCAGAGAGACTCTCTGGATTTCTCCACAGTTCTTCTCTGGGCTCAATTCCTAGTGTTAACGCTAGCATCTGTTTATGGGAGATCCGTTTCATCGACTGGGTCTCGACCCATTGATGTCCCAAGATCCTCATTCTTCTGCCAGCCAATGCCGGGCATTGACACAGTATATGTGCCGCTGTCTCAGATTCCTCCAGGCATAGTCTACAAGTATCATCCTCTATAAGGCCCATTTTCCTTAAGTGATACCCGAAATTACCATGTCCTGTAGACAAAGCCACCACCCATTTCAATGTTTCTCGACTCATGCTTAGAACTCTTCTTTGAGTGGAGCAGGTCGGCCACTTTATTGCCATTTTAGCTTGTCTACATTGTTCCACGGTTGACCACCTTCTCAGGTGTTCTGCCGTGATCCATTTGTGGACAAGCTGTTCAACCATTCCTCTGCCAATTGAAGAGAATGGTTCTGGTCCCAGCAACTTTTCAGTTGACCCCTGTTTTGCAAGGGAGTCCGCCTTTTCATTGCCTTCGATCCCTATGTGTCCTCGTACCCAAGTCAGTGTTACTTCATTTTTAGATGAACACTTATTGAGTTTAAGTACGCATTCCAGTGCCAGTGATGTTGTGATGTTTGTTTGTTCCATGCATCTGATCACCGCCTGATTGTCCAGTGCTATGAGGATATTTCTTCCTTCCACCTGACACTCAAGCAAGTAGTCCAACGCATAAAGCAAGGCAATCATCTCAGCCTGGTATACTGAAGTGTATTTCCCGAGGCTAATGTGACGGGCAAGTTCCAGCTCTTCTGAATAGATACCGGCCCCCGCCCCGCCATCCATCATGGATCCATCCGTGAAAATCACTATTTCACCATTTCTTTTTTCTGGAAGTAATCCGTTCTCAATACGAGTTTTGTGATTTCTTTCCATAATACGCACCCTTGTTATTCGATCCATAGGCATGTTTATCTCCCTAATCTCGTCTTTAACAAGTTCCAGGATCTTCCTATGTCCATAGATCGTACCACGATGGTGCCATTTCGCATCTCGATGCAAGCGAAGTGCCGTTTGGGCCGCTGTTTTCTTAATAAATAAGTCTAGCGGTAATATCCCCATGATGACTTCCAATGCGCATGTTGGGGTTGTACGTATTGCACCTGTAATTCCCATACATGCTAAACGCTGAACCCTATCCAGGTGCTTCCTCACAGTTTTCTGAGAGGCTTTCGCCCACCATACAACCGAGGCGTACGTGATAATGGGTCTAGTTATCATCGTATACATCCAGTATGCTGACCTAGGCGAGAGTCCCCACCTCTGTCCACATACACGTTTGCACTGATGTAGTACCCTCTTTGCCTTCCGGACCTTCTCCTCAACATGGTAATTCCAAGTAAGTCCAGTATCTAGATAGACTCCCAGATACTTAACCTTCTTAGTCATTGTTAGTTCCGATCCGAAAAGTGTTAAGGGCCGAAATTCCAGATTTTTCCTCTTCCTAGTGAAGACTATTAGATCTGTTTTCGCCGCATTAATGGAGAGCCCTTGTTCCAGACACCACCGCTCAACCACTCTGAGTGCATTCCTCATGATATCTGCTGTGACGTCCATGAATTTGCCTCTGGCCATTATTGCTATGTCGTCGGCATATCCCACTGTGTGAATGCCCGTCGCCTCGAGTCTGTCGAGAAGAGAGTCCACAGTGATATTCCACAGTGTAGGTGAGAGAACACCTCCTTGTGGGCAACCTCTGCTAACCCTTCCTCTGAGTTTTGAGGTTCCCGTCTGAATATTAATCGCCCTCGTATTCAACATATTGTCCACCCATCTTACCACCAGTGGCTTAACCCTACGTTTTTCCAAGGCTTGTTTCAGACTTTCAAAGCATATCTTATCGAAGGCACCTTCAATGTCCATTATAGTGGTCATCGCAATGCCCCCGGTATTTAGCTCTTCCTCCGCAACGCGTACTACTTGGTGTAGCGCTGTTTCTGTAGACATACCTACCCTGTATGCATGCTGTCTACTATTTAAAGGATACATCTTAAGCGCAGTACTCTCCATATAGTCCACCATCACCCTTTCCATTATTTTTAACAGGAAGGATGTTAGGCTGACTGGTCTGAATGACTTTGCCTCGGTGTAGTCCTTTTTTCCCGGTTTTGGAAGGAAGACCACATTTGCTTCCCTCCATGTTATCGGGATATAGCCTATTGCTAGGCATGCAACGTATATATTCCTGAGCCTTGGTGCAATTACGTCTATACCCCATTGCATTAGACCTGGAAATATACCATCCGGCCCCGCAGTTTTGAAGGGTGAGAATGTTGCTATCGCACCCTTGACCGCTTTTGGTGTCACGATCCGTTCTGCTTCCGTCCTATCCATCCTGTTCGCTCCGTGTTTCCTTGGAGCCCAGGGCTGAGCTGACTTATAGCTTCCTTGAAAGTGTACCTCCATTAGGACCTCATTTGTGTGATCCAGTGTTTCCACCATCTCCCCCGCTCTATTACGAATGAGTCCGATCTTAGAAACTGGATCTCTCGAGACTAGCCCTGCTAGCTAGTACTATTACCTATTAACAGTTTATTTTATTTATTATTTATTAATAATAATAAATACGCTCAAGCCAATAACAAACCTCTCGTACGCTGTTCCAGGAAAGCTAAGATAATGCAACTCTCCAATGTTTATATGCACCGTACTCCCAAAACAATTTTTTCTAAACACAAATCAGACCTTTTTGAAAACCTTTCAGATTTCCTGTTTGAAGATTGTCAGCTCAAAACACGACTGTATCTAGTGGGCTACTTAGCGATTTGTGCTTTATCCTTTTTTCTAATAAAAAAATGTAGGGTGCTGCCACAGGTTTAATATTAGCATTTGTAATATAAGCATAGCTAAAAGCTTTTGTCTTACCCGAGTGTTGATTTTTTCCATCGCGTCGAATCGAATCGAATGGAATCAAATCGTATAAACATAAATAAGGTAATCAAATTCAAAGCGGGAATGTGAAGCCTCACTGGGAACAGAGTCTCGGCCTGCGATTGTTTATTTGTTCTTGCTTGACAAATTGCCCACAATAAATTAAACGCAGAGCAGCACCGAATATTCTTCTTAATATTGTAATGCCAGACGCTTCGCTCTTGTGCGAGCACGTATCAATATTGTGGTCGAGCCAGCTCAGTGTCAATCAATTTAATTATGTGTATCGTGTGTGTATCTTTGGAGCGCACAATGGCCACGGAATCTTTTGTGTACCATAGACGCAATCATTTTGTGTTCGTCTCACCGCAAACCGGACATTGTCGAACAATGATCGCTTGTTATTAGAGATACATTGTCCAGCTCCGTCGCAGTCATCAGCGTGTGTGTATATTGCTGGATTAATTTCACAAACTGGAACTCGAACAGCCGACTGAGCGTGAGATCCCTTTTAGCTGCTTAAATCGCTGCTGTAATTGCAGCAGTTAAATACATGTGTGTGGGGCTGGGTGAAAACGGTAAAAACGGCTCTCTTTAAGATGTTGCGTCGTCGTCGTTGTCGGTTGGCTGGGCTCGGTGGTATTCAATTGTCGATGCACAGTGTGCTCTTCCGGATTGTGCTATGGTGTGATGCTGCTGCTGCTACTGCTGCTGCTGCTGATGACGATGATGATGATGATGGTGATGACGAAGATACTTTTACTCGGCTGAGGTATCTTTTCCGCCACTTCAAATGAAGTTCCTGCAATTACACACGTTCTTTTGCCGTGCTGATGTCGTTGATCTCTTGCGAGGAGAAGCTGCTGCTGGTGGAGCAGGCTCCTGGTTGGTATTCAGTCCGAACAATGCACGGAGGAGGAAAAAGTCTTGCACTTTTTTTTGGCACCTTGTGGTGGTGCAGTCACCGTCAGGTGCCTGGCAACAGCAGTTGCAATGGCAAACCTATAGACGAGACCAAATCATTGTGTATACTCCTGGATTCCGAGGATGATTGTTATGGTTTTTATGATGATGATTATTATGATGAAGCTCTTTTCTGCTGATGACAGTAGCACGACACTGAAGAAAACTTTAAGACGCTCTATCAGCATTAGATACAGGTCCGGTCCATACCTTTTGTAGCCGCACACAGAGCGGAGGGGGAAACAAAAGGAATCGCCAAAGTAATCGTAAATTGAAATTACACTCAGGGAGAACTGGTATAATCTTGTTGCGAGTTTGCCTCTGGTTAAGGAGCCGGCATTTTGTGCACATCCCCTGCAATTGGATCATGGCCAAGATTATTAAAATCTCATTCTATCTCTGTTTCTGGTCGTAACCAAGTCAACCAATTTAGCAAGGACTTTACATGGCAAAGCAAATAAATACCATCCGTGTCCATCATCGTATATATGCTTGTGGAACTTAATTGGACATGAAGATGTCCATTGTAATGGTGAAACTACATCCAATGGGTGTTAGATGAAAGATGTTTTCGCATCATGGTGTCGTCGTAGTGGTAGTAGTGTGAGCCAGCCGACAGAGAGATGCCAAGATTGAAGCGCATGTATTGTGGCTTTTTTGAGGCTTGTTGTTATGGGAGTAAAGGCATATTACAGAGGGACAACACTTGCAATCTACGCTCAATGGTTGACCACTTAAATGTTCCCCACAAGGACACAGGGCGTGTGTATGGGGATATGGCATGTTCGGAATAATGTTGCAACAGATGGTGTCATCTATTGGGAGGCGATGATGTGAATGGCGCTCTTTTGGGGTTGACATTGTGGATATTTGATGCGTGTGTATGGGAATTTCTTTGTTATCCTAAATGGGATTTAGTTCGACAGACTGAACACAAGCCATTGGAAGTGGCCGGGGGACTTTAACGATATATAAATTTGAGGTTAGGGTGATTGTTATTTGGATTTCGAGTAAAGCGCTACACGATTGGGAAAGTTCGGCCATTTGTTTAAGATTTAGTTTAAATGGAAGAGTTTGTGATATTTCAAGTCTTGACAAATGCGTACACAAGAATGTATGATGCTGCAGGATACTGCAAAAAAAATCACTGAAAAAGGCTTGGAAATTTTTTAAAAATTAGTCAATCATATGACAGCGAACTAACATTTATCAGAGGATTATGACAGAATCGTGTGTCGTCAGGTCGACTGTAGTGCTGGAAAAGGCTTGGCCTTGGTACGACCATTCCTTCTTGAATAAAGTCTCAGTCTGCACTTTCAATTTGAAGGGACGAGATAATAATGGTCCCGTTTGTGCTGAAAAAGTGAATTTGGTCTCTGTAAACACTTTGCTTCTGAAGCCTACAAGGAACTCCACGAAGACTTTTCCGGGTTTGGCAGCGCCCTGTTGCTATCAACACCTATTTCAAAAGAATCATCCATAGACGTTGAGTACAAGACGACAAAAAATGCCCTAAAAAAAGACAGTAATTCACAGCAATCCGCGTTTGCATTGCTCGAGTTGAAAGTCATGAAGTAACGTCCAAAGTGGTCCTCTGCCCCCAATTCGAAAAATCGTAAAATGTTGAGACTTTCTAGATAGAGTCTAGGGCAGTTGCCGGAGAGTTATCACGACTCACTAGTAACTCTTGCAAAATAAGCCCCGCAGACAGTGCCACCTTAGCCTATGCAACAATTATTTAAACTCCGATCTACGAGCGATCACTCAAAACCAAGGCTAAGAACGTCCTCTTTATGCGAAATTGAGTAACAAACACAGGCTTGCAAACCAAAAAGTCAGTTTAAAAACGTCAAAATAATATGGAGAGATGCAAATGAAAACTAACACCAAAGACCCGCTCTAATGTTGTCACAATTTGTATAGCATGGGTGAGAAAAGTCAACATAGAAGTAAGCACTCGGTTCGTAAATTGTAGCCTATAATAAAATTGGAACCTCAAAATGGCTTCGCGGTGGCCAAACGCCACGACTAATGACAGCAATGCTTTTTATTTGAACATTATAGTTTCACACCTGCGCGTCAAAGTGTCGAGGAGTCTTGAACTGGTTAACACTATAGAGAAACATTCAGAAGCCATTATGTAGTGTGAATTATACAAACAAAAAGGGCGCGTTACTAACTTTTCCAATTTCGACCTCGAAGTGATGATGCCAACAGAAAAGCAAGAAAAGCACTTACATTGCGGCCAACAAGGGCAACACATGTTTGATCTTTGAACATGTTAGAAAATCATCCCAAGCAAAAAATCGTGTACCAATAATTACATATCCGATTGAACTGTGTAAGCTTTCTCCTCACCAACAACTGCGCATGCAACCAAATCCTCAGCATCTGTTGCAACTCTAAAGATGAAAATACTGCCTTTGACTCCAGCAAACAAAATGTTGACCTCACGATCTTATAATTAATTTCAAGCTTACCGCTGTTACATGATCTGTACAAAAAAAAAAACCTTCGCTTACCTCCTTAAGAAGCCAAGTGCGCAGTTGCTTTGTAGATACAGTGAATTTTACAAAATCGCATCCGAAGCAAAAGATGTCCAAATAACGACAGAAACTTGTACACAGCGAACAAACAGATACAGAAGGCGTTAAGAAACAGACTCCACAACAACAAAAACCACAAAAAACAATCTTCTTGAGAGAATTTGAAAATCACTTCAACCAAGGAGCACATCAGAGTCAGAGATGGATGCATGTGAGACTGAGAGCGATCCTCTGCTCTGAATGGGATTAAGGTTCCGAGAATTTTAATCCGAGAGATGGTGAACGCGCTACTCGCTACTTAATGTGAAACACTTTACAAAAATGAAAACGAAAGAGGGTGGTGGAAAACACGACAATGAATAGATAAAAGATCATTCCGTGGTATTTATGTACCTATACGGCATTGAGTTCGAATTTCTAGTTCGAGATAGTTTTTGTTGTTTCGATGGGAAGGTGTATGGCGTGGATAATGATGATCGTTGGCTGCAATACAGTAATTAAAGGGTGACCCCCCTTTTATATGAAACGCTGTGTAATCGAAATAAATAGCAAGTGGGGAGTAGCTACTAACCGAAAATAAATAAAAAAAATAGCTTTTAACCTGTATGCCATTAACCTTTTTATCTTGGCAGTTTTTTAACAACGACAATGTTGATCGACATTTGCTGGCTAAGCCCTAAAGATGTACATGTACTTATTTTCGCACCATAAGAACTGTTTCAAATCGGCTTGTAAGTTGACATTTGCCTTAAAAATTCTCATATCATCTGCAGAAAGATCTGAGTTCATAATTATCAAGTAAACATTTTAAGATGATAGTTCCGAAATGGCAACCTTGGGGTACGCAATAATGTTGCTTTGATTGGTTCAGAAAGATAGGATCTAAAAAGGTCTGGGGGCAGATTCCGTATATCAACGATCGTCTAAACGATATCGTTTTTGCAAATTTAATCACCAAAACAAGTTATATTCTAATCGATTTTTTTTTTTGCAAATGTCAGCCATCATTATATTTGTGGAAAATGAACTGGATTAAGTTCTCAAACCTGTAATTTTAGCACTTAGTTACTAGTTTTGGAGGTCTATCGTTTCGATGATAATCGTTTGAAAAGTTACGGAATGAGTGCCCTGGCTATCCGATTGTTCCATTGCGTCACATGTCCCTAATGTCTGACATACATCTGAGAGTATATAACTGTCATGAACGAGCTCCTCAACTGGTCGTTTGGACTCGGCATAAAATCGTAGATCCCTTCCATTCGACCCAAAAATGAAAAACTCAAACAAAATGAGTGGTTTTGAGAAGCTAGGTCTATAGAGCCCTTGCGGACGACGGACCCGTTGTGACAATTTAATTTTTTTTTCCACACATCGTCTGACGAATGTTGTACAAATATCTGAGATTTTTTGACTGAGATTCTGCTTCAATACAGATTTTAGTGGCGTCTTTTCCTGTCCCGTTCGTAAAATTATACTGGCTTGATGCAGTTGTTTTTAGAGATTTGATTGATTGGCAACGCTATTTTCAGCGACAGCCATTTTGACTGTTGACAATGGTTGTTCAATGGTTTTCGTTCAAAAGAACGTTTTGCTTCATGCAACTTCAAAAACGAAAGACATTTTCGTTTCATGCGAAAGGAATACAGCGAATGTTTTTTTTTTACGTTTCTTATTATTTTTGGTTGTTTAATTAGTGTTTGTGACTAATTTTTATTTCACAAAAAATGTGCTGGCGAATTATTTATTAATAGTAGCTTGCTAGTGGAGAATTATGCAAATTTAAGAAAAATCCGAAAAAATCTTCGGATCCTCTTGCGCTGCCCTATGAAAGTTTTGTTTATTAAATTGATGTGCATTGAAATTGACATTTTTGTTTTCGCCCGGTGTTTGTAATCAGCCCATGTCTAAAAAAGTGGAATATCAGTTTCAATATACGTGCCTACAAAGAATATATAAAAAAATTTTCTTTCCAGACGGGCCATTTTCATTTAATATTTTGCACAACTGTTCCCATTTTTCTGCGGTTCTATCACTTCCCTGATCATAATATTTTCTTGCGTTTGTGTTGTTGTCGACTTCCTTAAAATAAACGGTTTGTATGTCCTTAATTGTTAATTTTACTTACATTATTATTCGAATGTTAATACCGAAACAAACAAATTCAATGTAAATAGAAAGCGGTCAGCTGTTAGCCGTCAAAACAACACAGGCATAATTGATATATATATATAGCTTCTCAAACTTTAACTTTTTTGTCACACCGTTTCTTAAACCCTTGCGAACGAGAAGAAGAACACGAAAGTAGTTACATAAAGCAAATTTTCGCCTTCGCGTGATTGCTTTCGTTTTTTTAAATGCGAAAGTGGTTTTCGTTTCCACCTACAATTTTATCATGAGTAAAAAAATACTCTTACAAAACCTCAAATAATAGTTAGCTAATATAACAATCGGTCGAATTTGACTCTTTTTGTTTAAGGGTTCAACTTGTAAGTATTTGGCGATCAGTGGGAAGTGTTCTATTTCATTCTGACTAATTTCATCCTCTCATGTGTCATCAGATATTCTCTTGCAAAGTAAGAAAAAAATCCTCATTAGATACTTCAACTTCTTTTACTTAATAGATAGGTACCACACTTGCAATGAATGCAATTGCATTCCACCTAAGCTTTTCGCGAGGCATGACTTGAAAGTGGACCCGGACAGTTGGCCAAAGGGAAGAGGTGGAAAATCAAAGCAACTCAGACGCAGAGGAAAATCGTGCGGAAGCAAAGCATATACCGTCCGAAGACAACTTCAACGACAAGAGCAGAGCCAAAACATACAGATTTATACAGTGCGACAAATCTGATAAGAAGCAGTGTAAAACTACTTAAAAAACATTTCTTCTTCGCGTGTAGCTCGTTCCTTTTGTTCCACTCATTCTTTTAATGGATCTGGGGTCTGCTGAGCTCTGAGATGCTGTTCGCTTTGGGATGCTGCTTCTGCTTGCCACTTGATGCAATCAGTGAACACGATTCCACAGACGTCGACGACGACGACGACGACCAAGACGGCAATGAGGGTTGAGGGCGACTATAGCATGGGAAAAGAAGAAGGAGATTGCATTTCGCCGAAGATCAACAACCCAAAACCTGCTATTACTTTAGAAGTAATAAGCGAGTGTGTGTTTGCTGTGTGCATGCGGTGAGGGGGAGGGCTAGCTAATGCAACGGTAGGACATGCGAAACCAACCGAATAACCAGAAACCAGAAAGGGCAAGGATTACTACTCTTTCTGCAAGTGACTTTGCAGTAGATATACACATTCGTCGTCGTCGTCGTCATCGTCGTCGTCGTTGCTGTGTTGTTTTGTGTTAGCTGGGGTATAACTGGACGAAAGGGCCGCCAGCGCTGCGGTTGACGCTGCCAAACCAACCGAATCTCTTGAAACCGAACGGCAGAAACAGAAGCAGTAAATGGGAAACTCGCGTCATCAGCACAATGCACCTTAACCACATCAATGTCGTCGCTTCGCGGTTGTGGCGGCGCAGCGCGGCATCGTTGTGCAAGGAGTCTGCCTAACTGCATCTGCACTGCAACTAAGAACAGGATGCAACGCTGAAATGGTTCTATGGACATATGTTTTGTGTTTCGCGGTTGAAAGGTTTTTTTTTCGGTTTCGCCAAAAGGGAGACGGAGAACTGAAAGAAAGGTGGATCGCGGATATGTGAGTGGGAGAAGTGCTGTCGAATTTACGGGATGTTTGTTAGCATTGGAATTCCTTTTTTCTGTTCTAAGTCATTACGTGAATTTTTGCAGGAGAGAAAAAAAAACACGGAAAACCCTTTGTTGCTTCCACGTTTGCGTTTCACCGAGCCAACTGTATTTTGACATGAGCGCTCATTTGGAAGCGAAACTCCAAACAAACATACCACACAGGATTAAGCACCTCCGTTGTAGAGCACATTCCTTTACCTACCTGTGTGCATAATGATGAAGATTATGCTGGCATGGTCTGTCATCTGTGGTGCTGCTGCTGCATCCTTGTGGCAGTAGGCGTTGGATATAAGAAACTCCATGGGGACCCAGACGACACGCACTCAATTCACCGTTCGAGTTGGTGAGTTTTCGTGTCAGTTATGCACTTGGCTCGCTAGGTTGCATACAACTATAGGGATCTCTCTCTCTTTCTTTCAGTAGATGTTTGGTTAGGGCAGTGCAGAACGCTTATCTTCAGGTATGATGTCGACGGGAAGCTCGGAGATAGTAAGCAACCCCTGAGGGATGATTGCACCAGTTTTACGTGTACAGACAGTTGCAAATTGTAGTGGAACGTTATCTTTGGATAACAATACTATAATTGCACACACACATGCTCAAACATGTGAAAAGATAGGTATACCTACTTGAAACCTGAGCAAACAAACGACGAAAAACGGTACGCAGACGTTTGCAAATAGATTTCAAAGGCAGACGAGTGATGAAATGGATACAAGATAAAGGAATGCAAATTCGAGAACCTTTTCAGGTGTAATAGTTGCCGCAGGCTATTTGTGGGTACACATTCATTATAGTTACTTACGTACAATATAATTGCATGACATTTGAAAATTAATGTCAACGCTCAATTGAGCTGAGTTGGCTTCTCCTTAGATGGCAGTTGCACCTGCTTGAGTTTGAGGTAAACTAAAATAGACACGTGACGCACTCAAAGGAAGTTTTACAGCATTAAAGAAACAAGTACACACACACAGAGATATGTATGAGCCAACCGGGCGTGTATGGCGGAATAATTTACCCTCGCACCTTGTTCCCACGTAAGAAAAATTATAAGTTTATGAATGAATTGTGTGCCACAAACACTATGGAAGTGCATCAGTGATGACAATTTGTGGGAATTTTCCCTAAATAATTTTTTCTAAATAATCAGCTGTAGGGTAACAGAGAAACTTTAATACAAATTTTAGTTTCTTGCATAGCAAAACTTTTTTTTGCTTCAAATGAGCGGGGAAATTTTTCGTCTCGTCGAAGAAAAAACAAAGCTGAAATCATTTCACAAATTTTTGGTCATAATTCAGTGGCCACAAACCATAACCGCTTAGCTCGTGTTAGGACAAAATTAAGTTATAGGCATCATCGTGTTCAGCATTTAAATCTAGTTCCACTTATTTTCTTATGACCATAATCTTTATTTAAACAGAAGTTTTTCTAAAGAAAAAAATAAGCTTAGAAACAAATATTTTTGATTTGTAGTGATGATTTGAAACTTTTATCTGCTACCCTGAAAAGTATGAAAAAAAACTTAGGCAGAATTATCTACATCAATGTCCAGACAATTCAATACCTCCTATAGGCAAGGTATGTAGGTATGCCAATTTTGGTGTCACAAAAAATAGAGATATGCCAAAATAAAGTCCTGAAAATGATGTGCAATGCACCATTACATCACTACATCTCAGAGGTATAATACACCAAATGTTCAACCGATCGTTTGATTAAATGTAAATTTGGCTTAGATATTTGCCATATCTATAATAATGATAATGATTTGTATAGGTACTAATCGCTTTCAAATAAATATAGTTAAAATTGATCTTCATTATTTTTTTAGCGACATGTTATACATGTATATTTACTTAGCTAATTTTTTATCTTTTTTTATTTTAATCATTTAAAGTTATTACTTCTTTATATAATTAATTAACCTTTTTTAATTTGTATTTTATCCTTATTTATTTTACTATACCTACTTATTATATTATATATTTATTTATTATATTATTATATATTTATTTATTTAATCACTTATTTTAGTGCAACGAATAATCATTCACTAACGTTTTTACAAATTTGTTCTAATTTTCATTATATCAAGAGGTATATATTCATCTTAGGTAGGTATAGTAAAATAAATTGTTTTATACTAAGTTCGTCTAGAAATATAATTTACATAAAAGATATGTAAGTGCAAGGGAACAAACTTAATGTAAAATATCATGCAAAATAAGTGTACCTATCCAATTTTTAACTCTTTTATAAAAAAATGTCCTCGTTGGTGTTCAAATTTCACTCTTATTATGTTTTGAGAAATTTTCTAAAATGGTTCCTGGCAAAAAAAAACGAAATCCTATTGAACATTTGATATAGCGGGTTTTTTTTTTGTCTAATTGTAATTAAACGGTCTAATGCTAACAGAATAAAGTCAAGAGTAACTTATATTAGGATTTCATCTTATAAACGTTTTCGAAATGTACCTATATCGAAAATTTTAATAAAACGGAGCAATCAGTGATGTGTGAAAACAAATTCCAGCATTAGAAAAATTAAAAAAAAAATAAAGAGAATCGCTTAAATTTGTGAGGAGCGGATTATCAGCCATCAAAATTCCGCAGAGCCATCCATTATACTGAATGTTGTTTTAAACGTAAACAAATGTTGATATTTCTTCACAACATTTACGAAAAGTTTGCATTAGTTAATGAATTTTTAAAAGAACCTACCGATGAAAATTCTATAATATAATTACAAATCCAATTTCTAAAAGTAATACTAAAAATCGGACAGCAATATTTCCATCTCAAATTGCGTTCCTACTTAGTGTGCACTGAGATGTGGACTGGACATGGCCTTATCTACTTCTGATAATTTTTACTGATTGCTCGCCTCATGGAAGTGAGCTCGTGCATAGTTGAAACCAAGAGGTTTAGCGCCTGCCGTAACATTAACCTTAATTAAGTTTTTATTTAAGTAGGTAATTAAGACACATTTTGGTTATATCTAATACAGCAGCGTGCCAAGTAATATTTTAGAAGAAGCGGAATAGTAGGTGTGCTAAGTCTAAAACGGAAAAGGTACCTGCGCTGAAAATTAGGAAAAGTCTATATTCTTTTTTGGCGCGGTAGCTTGTTACAGCCAATCGACAGGGTTAGAGATTAGAAAGAAAAATCTTTACCACTCAGTCGTCGATCAGATCAACCGAAAACATTGTCTCTGTGTCGTAAAACATCCATCTGTTTTCAGTTGTCCTACTTTGGATTAATATATGGGCTTATTTTGGAACACTAGTCTATTTTAGCTCAGATCAAAATGTTTGACTTCTCCCCGCACCAGTCGCTTGAGACAATTTATTTTATTTATTATACGGCTTTTATGCCGTAAGTATATTTAACTTGAAGCTTTACCTCTGGGTCTCTTTATTTCTTATTGCGTGCTTATAACAATTTAACAAGGTCTGACTAAAATACCGACAGCGACAATGTAGAACTTTTATTTTTGCGTAAATGAGACTTTTGGTTTACAGTTTGACCTTTTTTTACCGATAAAAATTGTTTGCTATTCTGTCAAGTTTCAATTGCTTACACGGTGTAAATCAAACGCAATCGATATAAGTTGATCGCTATC
Organism: Cheilosia variabilis; assembly: GCA_951230905.1. Taxonomy (NCBI): domain Eukaryota; kingdom Metazoa; phylum Arthropoda; class Insecta; order Diptera; family Syrphidae; genus Cheilosia; species Cheilosia variabilis. The sequence continues at coordinate 14,153,700 of OX579676.1, forward strand.
ACACAAAGTCTAACACGTTCTCATCAAAATTGAGGGAAAAAGAAGAAATTAAGCAAAATAACGAGTAACGAGCAGTTCCTCTTTTGGCTCGAAACAGCTCAGAGAATTTCAAACGGCATTGATCAGTGTCAAATGCACAAAATTGACACGGAATAAATTGAAAATCAGTCTTAAACGTCAATTGAGCACAAACAATTTTTTCATTTGACAGATTTTTAGTGCCCGTCTCGCGAAAGTACGCAAATGGACCTAGTATGTGCGGGTGATTGTTCCTTCAGTCTGACAGGTGGGTGCTGCTGGGTGGCATAAACATTTTTTAATGATCACGTTGACATTTTTTCATTTGACGTAGACCTAGTGGACACCAGACAACTACCTTCTTTAAAATGTAAATTTTCTGTTGAACCAGATGTTGCAAGAAAACTATTAAAAACCAATTAGCTATATCCTAGCTGCCATTCAGTTTAGGCCGTCATTTTCCGATTCTTCTCGACTGTCCCTTTATAAACGTCAGCTGTCGAAGGATTTACAAATTGCTTTGGTACCGCTGTCAAAGTTAGTGAACCAGATGTCAGGCTTTAGCTTCGGTACAGATTGTGACGAATGATTCCAAAACTTTTCGTAAAAATCTATTGAATTTGTTGAAAAAGGAAAAAGAAGATGCAGTCTGGTTAAGCGCATTCTTTTTCAGAATGTAGTTCATACACATCTAGTCAACTAGACGATTTGACTTTTTGAATTTTTGTTACAAAATTGACAGAAATGCTTTCTGAAGTCAGACTCTCCAAATAAAATACTAGATCAGAGACTTTTATTGACCTGCACCCTGCATTCTCACTTATTTAACTTTTGTATAGGCTGTTTCGTCTAATGTCAAATTCGTATACGTCATTGAGTACCTACACAATTTTGCGATCAATCCGATTCGCAAACGGCCTAAGCAATTTCATTAATTACTACGTACCTAACTGTATTTAGTAGAATTTAAAAAAAAAGGATTTTATCTCCTAGAAATCAGTAACAAGTTTAACACAGCTAATGGGATTATTTTCGCTTTAGACGTCACTCAGCTGGAGTCGAAAAATGCATTTCTGTCCACTTGCCAGTTTGGCGGTGGAATTTTGTCCCACCATCCACTTTATCTATTTCTGAGGTAGTCGTCAATGTCTACTACCTATGAAACGATTCCTCAATTCATCAGTGGATGCCTCTCTATCGCTGTCCACTGACACAAAGTAAACTATTCAATGACCTTATGCAACTTCGCGCATCTAGTCTAACCGGTCCAGCGAAGAGGATTTTTCTGCAACACGAATCCTCCGCGCCGCACAACCCCCCTAGCTCCCACTGCAGTGCAAGTCGAAGAAGAAACAGAAAAGTAAAACCCTAGCAATGATCTCGGTTCCAACAGAGCTATTCGCTGGCTTCGTTTTTTGTTATGCACACTGTTCTTCTGCTAGGTAAACGTTTGTGCGCCTTGATTTTTTCTACTTCCTTCGTCGATAAAGACGAAGCAAAAATGGTAAGAAAGGTATGTACTCACTTGTTCACTCACTCGCTGACAAAATTGCAATAAAGGTGTGATATTCCATTGACAAAAAGTCACTTTTGCTACTCTAGCGTGACTCGCCTGGTTTTGTTTTGGGGGTAATCCTTCGAAATTGTACATAAATATAAAGGTACGCAGAAAGCCCAAGTATTTATTTAAAATAAATCCCATTCACAGAAACAAATCAAAAATTCTCCACACACAAGAGAAGAGATTTTCCTTTTGGCAACTTTTTTTCTTATTTCTATTTATTTACTTATTTACACCCCCGGTTCTTTTTTTCTTTCACCGCACAGGGATCAACGAGACACACCAAGGATTTGCTTTCTTTTTTTCCTACACTTTCACTTCGCACACATAAAACAGATAACAACGACGGTATAAATAAATAAATAAGGATTTAAACGAAAAACCGAAAAAGGATTATTTCATTCACTTTCCTTGCGAATTTCTCTTTTCAAGACACTCCGAACGACCACGAATTATATGTATTTTTTATTTTTTTTTTATAAATTCTGCTTCACAGGTGTAATTCCTGGAATGCGAAGTGGTAGTATAATCCTTGGTAGGATTTTGCAATAACTGCTGGGTACATTTTTGTTTTTTTTTTGCTATTCGTCTTCAATGAAGTATAACACACTCTTGATAAGAAAATCCCGATATGTTTCCAATTTGGTGGAATATACCGATAGAAATGAAATTAGAAACTACAACTTGCTGTGTCGCTATCGTCACCGGGTACGTGCACTCTCGTAGACAGAACCTGCGTCCTCACTCGTGAACAGACATCAACCGAACTGTTTTTTGCCCAAGTCCAAGGCGGCTGCTAGACGCGGAGAGGCAAACAAAATTCCAGCCGCATCGAATACAAGACACACACATACGCAAGTCGAATGGTAGCGGCGGAAAATGCACACGTAATTCCAGTTAATTTGAATGGAAATTGAACTGGAACTGGAAATTACCATTATTCCATCCAAAAATACGAACCAACTCTACTCTTCTACGCACAGCACAGCAGCAGCAGCACCAGCAGACACCAGCTCCAGCCTCCAGCCTCACGTTCTTTTTTTATATCTTATTGCTTCTCGTTCTCTGGTTCTTGCGGTTGATTGGAAGCTGGAAGCTGGATGAGGTTGTGCTGACTCTCTCATCACATTGAGAGAGAAACCTGTTTGTCAGTTGTTCCTTGTTCTGTTCATGTTCAGTAGGGCTAGTAACATATTGCATTGTTTGTGTTTGTGGAATGCAGCATTTTTCACTGGCGACGGCGAGCCTCAAAACTAATACCACAACACTGCTTGAACTCCACTCCAATTTGAATCATTTGATAATTATTCCAAATTCCAATTTCCAAATGAAATCGAGATGCCGGTTCCAGTGCATTAAGAGGTATCTCCGCTCTGCAAAAGAGTGGATGCAGATTTCTCTTTAATCGTAACCCTGGGATTTTGGAAAATGCGTGAGCTTGGTTATATTTAAATGAAAGAGGAAAGAGTGCTAAACAATATTGTATGTGCGTGCGGTCGGTGGTTGTGTGACTTGGATTGGAACAATTGAAATCGAGACTCGAATATAACAAAGTACCTACTTTGACTTTGTCAATGACATACACTGCAAAGTTGAAGTTTAGTGTTTGGCTATACACATTTCTTATGCCTTGTTAAGACATTTTTTTTTTCGGATATAAGCAGAAATCAATCTACACAAAAAGCCCTTTTAGATGTCACGGTTCCGCGCGAACAACACTGTCTCACCAATAGTTGACTCGGGATTGTATACATAGAGGCTTTCTAAGGTGTGTTGCTGTAGCTGTAGCGCTGTAGGTAAAAAAAATACAATTAAGTATTTGAAGCTTGTCAGGATACACAGAGAAACATTTTAAATAGTAACCTCAGTAGTGCGGTTCTATTGCGCAAATGTATCGACGTTGCCAAAGGCAGTTGAGTGTCACTTGAGTGCATCATCTGGTAAAAAGGCAAAATTACCACCAATGTTCCGGCATTGAAAGAATTCATATCGGAGTGACTACGAATTAGATGAAGTCCTTGGCATCGGGCTTACAGACGAAAGCGAAAAAATTCAAGATGTCATCCTTTCATATATTGGAGCTAACTGCCTCTACCACCATATTTTGGTACTCAGCTAGTGTTAAAAATCCTTAATTAGTCTAAGTAAATCTTTATAAGGTATTCGGTATTTTTATTGGGACTGTTGACATTGCCCCAACTTTTTATTCTCTGGCATTATCCATGTTTGCCATGATCTCTCCTGGAGCCTACTTTCAATTTAATATTTTCTCTCTAAAATGTCACCAATAAATTCCTATACGTAGTAAAGTTGAAAGGTAACTATCCCTCGGTTGGTGACTAAAGTGCGATTCACAAGCATACGCAAACGAGTAAATTCTAGAAAATGGTGGAAGGTAAAGGTAACTGTAACTGGTACTCTGGTAGTGGTTAAAATAAAACCAGCCACTCTTTCATTATTGTCGCCCTTCAGTTGCTTCTCTTAAACTAGTGGTGTGTCCAGTTTGACCAGCTCTTATGATTGGTATGGAGCCAAATTTAATAATCTTGGAGCCAAAAATTTGCCAAGCTCAAATATGAAGATCAAAAATGCGCATTTTTGTGTAGTTCTTTGGGCACGCTTATTCTGATTAAATAGTTTTTAAGGACTTCAATATTAAATTGAATAAAAAACAATACAACACAAACTCGTAATTGAAAGACTTTTCTAGTTTCTTCGATGTTGTTGGAAGTGGGCATACCTGCATACCTACTTGGACAGTGTATTTTCATATTCATGCATACTTAATCTATCTTGAGCGATCATTTTACTGCTGAGATGTGAGAGTTTGCTCAAACACTGAATGAAAATTGAGTTGGCGCACTCGCAATTAATTGTAAACAAAGTTTTAGTAATACGAAAAGGGTACGTTCGCAATAGATGTATTTTTTTATAAATTAAGGAGCCCAAAAATCGCCAAACTTTCAAGTGAATAACCTAAATTAGGATAGATATCAAATAATAACAATTTTGAGGAGTCAGTAAAAAGTACAAGTGCCAAATCGGAGAAAAATAGTCCGTGCTGGTAGCACTGGTTGTGCCTCTTTAAGCAAGTGCTCAAAAATCCTCTGTCAGTACAGTGTATGGACTATAATAGCCTATGGACTATGGTATGGATGGAACCGGAACTTGCGTACGAGATCGAGTACTACGAAATACGAGTTACGATTGCATGCAATAATTATGTACTTTGCAGTAGCTCCGGTAAAGTAGGTAGTCGTGCAAATAGAATATCCTCACGCTACGCATTTATAATTCAATTATTGAATTCTTCTGTAATCATATTTAACTTTGGTCTTTCTTTTAGGCGTAGTTACTTAAAAATATTTTCCTTGCACTAACAGACAATTAATATCGCAAGCCCTTTAAGTCTCAAATTGATTTTGCACAAAACCTAGCCACAAAGTTCGTGCTGCTTCCACATACAAATCGTGGTGCAATACGTTATCGACAGGACTGTTATCACATCACGAGTCACCACATCACGAGAGTAATACGAATCTCTAACCACGCAACCGCACAAAGGATAAAACTGGAAAATTGGAAAACCAAACGGGAAAAGAGGTTTGGGGTGCATATAGATATAGATAACAGCCTCTAAAAGAGAACTGTTTTTTCTCTTTGCATATCTCTTTCGTTCCAAGCAAGGATTTACGGAGAAATATTTTGAATGCCAATGAAGAGGAATTTACGATTAGATTTCAACCACCTTACACAAAATTTGTTACAAAAAGTTAGAAATACGTCTTCGTTGATTTATTCTGTAGGGTTGAATTGATACAGATTCCCCTATGATTCCGCTGCTTGATGAAGGGATGATTTTTATGAGTAGTTGACACTATTGATGGGACTATGATAGGACTGCAGAAAACTAATTTTTCTCCCTCGGGTTTCCTTCTCCAAAACTGGGACCACCCCCGCCCTCATATTCGAATTTGTCGAAGGAGAATTCGAAGAATACTTTTGCAGTTGCAAGTTGGCATATGATGTGGATTTCGTTACTATTTCTGTGCAGAATTTCCTTTCGGGCTCTACGCTCTACCACAGGACAGGACACCACAGTGAATCATCGCAGAATCGGAACGAAATAAATTGCGGCTACCTTCAACGTGATTCCATTCCAATCTACTCCCAGCAGCTGGTAGTTGTGATTGTGTGTTGGTAGTGTTGGTTAACTTTTTTTTATTTTCTTCTACCACCTCGGCATCTCTCCTGCCCTGCGCAAGGATTGAGAAGACATAAGATATTCTCTTAAGGGATTTTTAAGGCCTGTTGTGCCCTGTGCACTATGCTCGTGCACGTGCTGCCTGCTGTGGTATGAGGTATGACATGAGACGTATTACTCTCTTTCGAGTCAGTGGCGTAGACAGTCGGGGGTCATTTCAGAGTGATGTCGATTTCAGTCACTATTTCATGGTGAAATGGTTTTTTCATTGAGGAGAATCCTGAAAAATACGAATCTTAACTCAAGTCCCTCCACCTTTGGTGGAAAGGCCGCATATTTGATTTGATTAGTATACTTTAATGTTGTGCAGGCCTTACCTTCACTTGATGCTGGTCCTCGGCTTAGGTGTCTTAATTTGAGCTCACTGCAGTTGATTCAAATATTGGCGTAGGTATATCTTTTGACTTCTCAGCTATAATCCCGATCGTTTGTCAGACGCTGGGTAGTTCGTTTTTTCTATATTTAAACTTTGAACCTCTAACTGACTATTTTAAAGCACTGGCTGCAGTAGCTCTTCCCTTCAGCAAGTTAAAAGTCTCATTTTTTAAATTATAACAGCCCGTTTCCCCCAAAGAACGCAGTTTAACAAAACAAAGATTTGTACGGGACCCGAGATTGTAACGCATGATGAAGGAAAATCCTCAAGCCTTACACACACACACCTATGTAAATAGTCTTCATAATGAGACTAAACATAATAGTAAAGACGATGGAAAAGACGACAACGACATTCGCCCGGATAATCCGATTACATCCGCACACAGAAAAGGATTTTCGACATTTGCAAATGTTTGTCTATTAATTTTCTTTTACAAAAAAATGGCGACGAAAATAGCAATAAACTACATGATGAAAAGGAATACGAATAAAGACAGAGAAAAGCAGAAATCTCTATATCTACTTCAGCATTTGCAATTATCCTCGATAGGAGTTGCTGCTGTATTGAAATAGTGTAAACGAAACACTAATCCTTTCGTTTAGCTGATGTGGTGCTATGTTGCGATAACGAAACGTTGATATCTGATGGTCAACAAGTTTTCGCTTTTGAGCAGCAGTTATGTAGCAATGAACCCTTTTCCTAGGGTCGGCTGTGGGAGCCTATTATTACGTTTTGGGCTTTTGTTTTTAGGTTGGAAATATGGGTATAGGTAGTTAAGTTTTTTTTCTTTGCAATCTCTATAAGAATATATATTTTTATTTAGTTATTTATGCAATGCTTCCGTCGATCTGCGATTGAAGTTTCTCCATTATTTCTTAGATTAAGAGCTCTTATAAATGCATTGGTTTTGCCTTTCTTTTCATCATAATCGTACATCTATGGACTGGCATTAGAAGGTAATCCTGTTTTCAGACTCCGTTTTTAAAAGTGTTTTAATGGGACTTTTGAATGGTTTCATTTATGTATCAGTATTTTTTTCACTCCCTGAGGTAAACCCAGACAACGATGCATACTACGAGTATGAATCCGAGAAGACAACCACAATTTATGTGAAATAGATCTAAGAAAACAAACACTGTATACCGATGGGCCCCTGTTGTTGAGCCAACACATTTAAATATTAATTATTCACCATCATTTGTTACCTACTTTAAGTCAAATTGTATATACCAAAAGTTCACTAAAAGCAAATGTAATGTAATAAAATTTTGAATGGTTTTTGCTGCACTTTATAACGTTTTTTATTTATTTTTTGCCCAGTTATATTGTGATTTTTAACGCGTTTTTTAATACCTTCAGGACTCGTTATTTGAGGTGATTTTAATAAGATTTTCAAGCGTTTTTCAATATGTTTTTGTAGCGTTTTCTTTGCATTTATAAGTTTTAATATTTTTAAAGCTTTTCTAATGTTTGTTGACCTAGTTTTGTTTAAGCGTTTTTGTTGCATTTTTGACACTTTTTGTTTTTAACGCATTTTTTAATACCTTCAGGACTCGTTATTTGAGGTGATTTTAATAAGATTTTCAAGCGTTTTTCAATATGTTTTTGTAGCGTTTTCTTTGCATTTATAAGTTTTAATATTTTTAAAGCTTTTCTAATGTTTGTTGACCTAGTTTTGTTTAAGCGTTTTTGTTGCATTTTTGACACGTACTTTAATGCGTGTTCAACCCATTTTGGAAGTATTTTTAATGCGTTTCTTTTTGCGATTTTCTGTGTGTGTTTGTGTTTCCTACTTTCTTTGACTAATTCTTTTAAATTGTTTTTGATACGTTTTTAGCTTGCTTATTAAGCACCTATTTTTGGTGCATATTGGAACGTTTTTGAAGCTTTTTTGACACTTTTTGTTTTTAACGCATTTTTTAATTTTTTTCTGAGGCATTTTTCATTTGTCTTTCGACTGCTTTTTCGAAATGTTTATGCAAATTTTGACACGTTTCTTGAAGCTTTTCTGATGTAAGCTTTGTTACTTTTTCTTAAGGCCGTGTACCATGATTATTCCATTTTTTTTTTTTGATACGCTTCCTTTTTTTACCCGACTGGTCGCAGGGAGGGTTAATGTGTTTTGCGCGTATCATATCTACGTTCTTACGGGACGCCCTGTAGCCTAAACGGCTTGACCGATTTTGAAGAGTGAGGTGTCGTAATATTTGTATTCTTCCCCGGAGTGTCATAGGCTAAAAAGATAAAAATAAAAAAAGTTAATTTAAAAAAATCAAAAAACCCGACTGACTGTAAAAAAAAAGGATTAAAAAGATATGAACAAGACGCATCTAAGTACCTGTAACTAACTATTTGGCAGTCGGAGGGTACTCAATACTCATGCATATATATTTGTTAGACTGTGCAGGTATATAGTCTCCGATTGTTAATTAGTTAGGTATAGGTAAACACGTCTTGCTCAAATCCTTTTAATTCTTTTTTTTACAGTCAGTCATTCAAATCATTTTTTACGTTTCTGCCAGCGTTGCTGTTACTATTTTGTACTTTTGTAGATGCGTTTTCTAATACGTTTGTCTTTCGATTCTTTTTCAATCAGAGTCCAGCCATCGAAAATCAAAAGTCATCCCCCAACTGAGAATCCCTTTCATATTCGAATTCATTTCAATCTACAATTGTTAAACATCTCACATCTCGTTTCCCAATTGAATTGCGGTATCTATACTCATCGATCATAATTAAACGCCATTGCAACTAAATCACCCGCACAAATGTTACTGTCTATCTACTCGAATTAATGCTGCCCCGAGAGGGGTTCACATTCGCAAATCACTTTCCCATCAATAGCTCGGGTGTCCACGGAATGACGATGGCATCACTACAATCACCATCAACAGACCGCGACAATCCCATTCTCTCAAATGACAGCCATTTGTCCTGAATGTATTCGATGTGATTAATGATTTCGTGGGGACTATATCGCCCAAAGTCATGAACTCAATTCCACGCATTCAATTGATATTACCATGCACTGCCAAAGTATACGGTGACATTTGCATTGAACGCAACCCAAGATCTGTCAGAGTAATGACACGGTATATATCGTGCATCGTCCGCACGGCCTATATACCATTCGGCAATGTTGTGTTCTATTTGTGGTTTCGTTTTTAAAAGCTGCGCTCTTCGCGATCGCCTTAGGGTATGCATTGTCCTCGTGTGACATAAAGTGGACGAGTTGTATAGTTAACCGAAAATGTAGTGCTGAGGACATTATCCTAATTGCAGCAATGGACAATGAGTGTGTGCTATATAGCAGCGCTAATTACTATTATGCATGTCCTGTTGCTGCTGCAGGACATAAAGACAATAAATCGCAACCCCTTAGGTGAGAGGCATAGCACTAGTGTTTCTGTGTATAGAATACACTGCCCCAGACGTGTTCGGTCGGCGCGCGTTTATGGAACGTTAAATAAAATGGGTGGCACTAAGTTGGAACAAACGAGCTTGACATAGAACCGAAGGGGCCCTTGATTTCTTTCCGATGGGAAAGATGGTGAGGGTTTCTTTTTTCAAATGTTAGTTCTTCCGGTTTGATTGTTATTCCCTTTTTGTGTGAACTATATTCTGTTATATATTTGTATTTGAAGACTGTTTTGTTTATTGTTGTTTGTTTATTTATTTAAGTCTACCATTTTACAATTTACAGACTATATAATTACATAATTTAAAAAAAACAAAAAAAACTCCTAACATAACAGAAAAAATATTTAATAAAAAAAAAATAGCTAAATATATGTATATGTATATAGTAAAAAAAACTCTTCAAGTGAAGAGAAAAAAATTAAGTTGAAAAAAAAAACTTCCACTTAGTGTGCAAGAAAAAATATAATCAATTATCCTAAGTGAAAAACTTGTGCTTTTAATAATTACATTCGTAAAATTCTAAGCAAAAGTAAAAAAACCCTATGAGCAATTATAACAATTCATTTAATCTTTTTTTAAATGCAATTCTGTTGATCGAAATATCAACAAAATTTGGTTGCAGCCCAGCGGAGGCTTTGGGGGCATGAAAATCTATCCTCAATTCAACAGTAAAGACACAATAATTAAAGTTTTGTATTATTATCTCTCAATTTGGAGAATACACCTACCCCGTAGTAACAGAAAATTGGGCATGCTCAGCCAATAGATGCACCAGGGATGGAAAAGTCGAGTACAAAAGTATAATTTTCTTTAATTCGATACAATACATCTATCTGTATCTTTCAAAATCTCTTGTAATTTGTAAAGTTTTTCTTGCCAGATAAAGTCCAAATGTCGAAACCGACTTCAAGTCGACACTTGCTGGGCTTTGATTGAAACAACGAATTTGATTAGAAACTCATCCTGTTCTGAGTTTCAAGTTCAGGGCGACATTTTGAAGATGAATGTGCAATTGAGAGTATAAAGCCTGAAGAGCTCATAGATTAAAAATAAAAATATAAATAAAAATATATGTTATGTTTTGTTAATTTATTTTTGTTTATGTTTTTGAAAATAAAATATTTTGAATTCTCCATTTCAGTACGGTCTTACAATAGTTTTCAGTACAAATCGAAAATGGCATTTTCCATTCCTGAGATGCACCCGTACACAGCTAGCTCTTCCACCAAATACGCATTTTTTTCTTTCACCTCACCTGTGGTCCGTTCACATTCACAGCTTTGAGGTGAAAAACCCCAAAACGAAAGAGATGATGACGCTTTATCAACGCAGTTTATGACGAAGCCCCATTTCGGTCTACTACTCGCATTAGCAACCAGCTACCACATGCATACTTTCGCGTTTAAAAGCCAAACGACTCTGCTCTGCACTTAGTCCTAATGAAGTGTTTTACCGCTCGTGTCGCCTTGTCGCCTAATTCAATAAATTCAACTTATAACGATCCGTTCCGCTAAACATCAGTGCGGCTCAGAAAGCCATGTTTGTCAGCAGTCTGTTACAGCCACGCTGTGCGCGTTCCGAAAGCAATCCCGAATCAATACACGAAAACACGAACTGACAACGACGAAACAAAACCTAATTACTTTAAACACTAATATTGTTTAGGTGTACACTATCTCTCTAGCACTTGTTATGGTAATCCTCGAAAATCATGTCCTTAATTCCCAAACAACACAGAATACTATAGCAGAATGCTTATAACTCCATCCACACAGGGGCACAGAGATGTGGAGATATGGAGTAGCAAGAATAACACTCGCATATATAGAGGACGACCGCTCCCAGCAGTGTTGGTTACGGTGCGATGCGATGCGGTATAGTGTCGGTATGATTGTTATGTACAACATGCTTTTAACACGCCAACAGAATGGAGCGAAATTACACCGAATTGTTGTCGTAGTGTGTCCCTTCATTTGGAGTGGAGATGTTCCCGTCCCTCCTTTTTCTGCAAAGGACATTCACCTAACTCCTGTGTGGTTGAATTAAATTTTACAACTCTCGCTAGAATATAAATTCTCTCCACAATGTGACACAAGCAGCGACCCCTGGCACAATTAACAAGGAAACATCATCATCATAACCGTAAAACAGGATAATTTTTGCCATGACATTGTTTCCCTGCGCCAGTGTACACGTTATAGTGGCGGGTGGTATTTTCTCGGGGCGGATAAACGAATAAAGAAGTAAGCGGAACAGGTGTACTTACTTGAAGGCCAGCCGGATGTTGTAGCAGTCAGAGACGTTGGTAGGCACACGCCCAAAAGTGCAAGTACCTACAGTCTTAGCAACTCACAATTAGAGTGGCAAGTCCTTCGTTGGTGTTTTGTGGCAGTACTTCTTGCTCATGGTCGTCCAAGTAGTGGCCAACCACTTGGTGCTGTGTCCTGTGTTGGTATTTTTTTGGTGGAAATTTATGTCCGTCTTAAGCTGTGCACAGTGTCTGTGAAGCTCACAGGTGCTGTGAGCAATAGAAATGGAGATAAATTCGGCTTATCGTTTTAACGGACTGTTGTGCAATTTGCGAAAGGCGCTAGGTGAGGGTGGTGCTTACCAAACATATACAAATGTACATCTGCAACACCACGTCGATGGTATATACTCGTCTTGGCGTAGATTTTAAAATGGAGGTTTAAGCGGGTGTTTTGCTCAACAACTAAAATGACAGTGAAATTATCCGTTATTTTTGCTGGTATTTGAAGGCTGTTTGTTGGTATCAGAAACATGTGAACGAGCACACATTTTTGAGGTTGATATTTGGATTGGACATTGAGAGAGGGCAGTCGGAGGACTTTCATATTTTTAAGGACTGACATTTTCACCTACCTACAAGCGAGTGATGCTGTCAAAAATTAAAGCTTCTTGAACTATGAAAATGATCCCAAAACTGTGCAATTTAAACAACACTGCTTGTTAAACGTTTGCGAATAGTACGAGAAAAACGAAAGGAGTAGGTAACGTGAAGCAAGCTCTCGCTTTCACTTGATTTCTTTCGTTTTCTGCAATAAGAAAGTGTTTCTAAAAAATAAAATAAGTAGTTGGCGCAACATGTGTGTTAGGACCACAAGCGTAGCTTCTCACTGAGTTTTTTTTATTTTTTTGGGACGAGTGGAAAGGATCTACAATTTCATGCTGAGTCCAAATGGCTAGTTGAAAAGCTCTTTCATAACAGTTATACTCTCGGATGTTTGTCAGATGTTCGCGAGAGGTGTTGCAGTAGAAAAAACCTTAAGCTGTAATTTGTGTTTTACCGGGAATCCAACCTGGGACCCCTCGCTTAGTAGTTCAACATACTGCAAAACTGTTTTTTACGTTTGTTTTTCAGAATCAGGACTGGAGGACCCGAACCGGTGAGTTATAAGTTTAAAAGTTGCTTACACAACAAAAAATTAAAGTCCGTGAATGAAGAGCTCTTTCCGCCAGTGGGTGTTATATTATTTTAGCCAACAAATTAGCGGAAACTTATACAAATTACGCAGTTTATTATAAAAAGGTGGTCAGAAATAAAAAGGGTTTTGTTGAAAAAGTTCTGATAGTTCTTTTTAGTCCAATTTTAACAAAACTATCAGAACTCAAGGTTCTCTATGCAATCCGAGGTAAATCCAACCTTTACCTTATGGATCGACTACACATCAAAAAGTACCAGTAAAAGGATAGGTAACTAAAGCTGAACCCATTCTTAGATCCCGCTGTTGAAAACATTTATTTCAAGCTCAGTTGGATGATCCTCCCAGCCGTAACTATTACTATTCTCATTTGTGGTCGCAGCAGATGAGAATAGAATCATTCAGTCAGTATTAGTCGCATGTACTTTCCATTTAAGTGTGTTAACTACTCAGACATCTTAATTCCCCTTTAATTCCCTAAAACTGATCGTTGAACACGCGGAAGCACTTCTAAATGATCGGGACGGCGAGTGTTCCTCTTGAGCCTAATTTTCCAATGAATTACTTCTGTTCCCCCTTTTTTCCGACTGAGATCATATTCGTACCAAAATTAGAAAACCCGTTGCACTTGTCATTTATTACAAATAAATCACAAGCACAGCACCCGTCGACTCAGTTAAATGCAAATACTGAAGCTGAAAACCACCCAAAACACCACAGACTGTGTGCATTCGAGTAATCCCATCGTCCGCCCGAAAAGAGACAACACCACTCCCCTCAATACGAATATATTGTCAAATTCATTGACAACGTGTTAAGCAGCTACTGCTCCCCGTTGCCAAGAACAAAGTGATTTATAATCCCAGGCAACTTGTAGCCTCCCAGGGTCATCAAGTGGAGACATGCACCGCTTCTTCGTCTCCTTATTGTCGCCGCGTTCATTCCGAACGGATTACACAAGAATAATGATAATAATTGTCGAAGTCACAGCGTAGCCCATCCGGCTCTGTCCACATTATGATTTGAAAAGAATGACTTTTTCTTAATGAAATTTAATGGTTTCGATGGAGTCGGAGTGGAGGCGTGACGCTGACGGTGGCCTGGCCATTGTTGATTGTGTTGGATAATAAGTGTCGTTATGGCATTTTTTCTGAGGACTTTTTCGAGTTATACCTTGGGGCGCATGCTGTTTTTTTAGATGGCTTTCGATAAGATCTCCCACAGTTGAATGATGGGCTTGAGACAATGAATACCGGTCCCCCCCTACGAGCGAATCGCGAGGTGACAGAATTTAAAAATTGTCTGCGTTTTACTTATTAATGGGCTGCATTCTGTGGTGTGTAATATGATACTTAAGAAGTTTTTAATAAAATGATAACGATCAATAGCTTTTTCGAGAAATGTAGTTTCAGGCTAGTTGAATGGGAAACTCGTTTTCTATTATCCAATTTCCGTTCGACGTTTAAAGTGGGTACAAAAATGTGTCTATTGGACTCCGAAGGGAAATATATGCCGGCCTCCTCAATGTCCTATTTTGGGACACCAACTCAGAGAAATGCTCGCTCAAGACTGATATAATTTCCTTCGTCTAAGGCGGCAGATCTTCCCCTAGAACTTTCTTGCAGATGGTCACGTTCGAAGTTGTTGGCAAAAGTGTTCTTCAAATTTCGATTTGCAAGTTTTTTGTGCCTCTGTAAACCACTTTAAAGAAGTCGAATCTCCCAAGGGCATCCACGCCACCATATATGAAGTCCTCCATTCAGCCTAACATCCGCAAACATTTCACGCAAAAGTGCAAAACTGCCTCCATTCAGCTAAACCGACCGATAGACTTGAACTAATATAAGGCTCTGAAGTCTGTATCACGATAGTCCTGTGTTCCGGTTTAAGCCTGAAAGGACCTAGTCCCTAGACCTAGTAATCAGCTACTGCTACGTATACCTTTTATAAGAAATACATTTAGGGAGCGAGAACATATTTACAAAAAAAAAAAATATATAAAGCCCCACTAAGCTCCTGACTCTATCCATTTTATAAATCCTTGGGATATCACGTCCTCCGCGATAACTGATCGACTATTACAAACGGCTTCACCAAATTGAAGAAAAAAAAAACCAATCGCCTCTCTCCCATCATCAACAGAAAAATGTTTCTCGCCAAAAATTCCCCCAGACAATCAAGCGAGCTCATCCTTTTCCGTCATTTCTGGACACGGTGTGCGAGGAAAAAGAAAACAAATTGAATTCTCCGTATCAGTTCGACTTAAATTTCGTACTCTATACTCCCGTGATTGACTCCCCAGAGCAGGTCGCTCCAACTTCGTACATGCTCAAAAATACCCTGTTCTCCAACGCTCTGAGGTAATTTATCTTTCATTCAGTCGACATTCAGTGTGAATTGAAGAAGAAATTCGCTGCAAAAAAAAAATTGCCATACGGATTCATAACCTTTCCCTCGGACTTGGCAGTCGTTTTCGAGAAAAAGCGGAAACCCCCACCGATGAATACAATTTTTGTGTCGACTTTTCATATGTCTCAACCGACCATAAATGCCCCATTGTGGAATAGAATGTAGGACTGGCTCTCCAGCTTCCGGGGAACTTTCCGCCTGTTGGTCATGCATTTTGTTGCCAGTAAATTTATTCGGCTCTTGTTTGCGAGCGCTGGTTTTTTTTTTTTTTTTGCTTTTTTTGCCCTGTGTCGCTGTGACAAGCAAATTCGAGTTTCGTCGCAAGATAAATGTGCTAAAGGATTCCTTTTTCGTGTGGGGATTACCCACGTTTTATATTATTCATTGCTTCCTTTTTGTCTCCGTCCCAGTGTGTGTGTTGTATTTCCCAGGATAGTGTTGCCGAAAAATTGAATTCACCCTGAGGACCAGTCGTCAAACACTTCAATACATAGCAATCAGATTTTCGAAAGTAAGAACATCCAATCTGCATCGGATCCTCTTTCATTTAGTTCTGATGCGCGTTTTAAAATCTGTCATCTGTCGGGTGCTGCTCAAATTTGGAGTGAAGGCGGTCTGTGCCAAGATATGACAGAAGTTTTCCAGTTTTAATTTCACGCTTCTGATTTCCCTCATCGTTTATATCTGCTGTCAGCTTTTCTTCATGTCCATTTCTTGCAGGATTACCTTTCTAGCTAGTAAAAATTCCTAGAACAATTAAACGAGATACGGTGTGCAGTGCATTTGTGTTGGCTTTAAGTTTGAGTAATGGAGTTTCCGTGAATGTGGTGGGTCAGTGATTTTAATAAAAAAAATAAAAAGGAAAGACTTCTAACTCAGCACATATGCAATCGGAGGAAAGGCCACCAAACGTTAGCCATTTCGCGGGCGAAAATAAAAAATTATCCGAGGTAATTTATTTATCCGGCTTTTTAACAATTTTTCGCTTTTCCTCAGTTCGGGCCGAAATTTATTGCCATGCAGCGCGACGGGTGAATTAACATCCGGCTTCGTTATAGGTTGCAAAGATGCAGTCTCATTGAGCTCACGACGAGAATAGTCGAGAATAGTGGGGTGGCGCACCAACAGAAGTGAAAAGAAGTGGTAAACACTTTTGATGCGGTGTTTAGTTTTTACAACTGACAGTGGTGACAACTTCCATATAAAATTAGCTGGCAGTAAGATACGGAAGCTCTCAGTAAGGTTTTTTGTTGTTTTTTCTTTAGCTTTCCTTCGACAGCGTTGGGCTAATTGACAAGGTATAAAGAAGCTGAAACTTAAGAGAAGAAATTCAGAGATTGAATCCTTAAACTCTAGCTTTTACTTCTTGGCAAGACTGGCAAGAGTCTCCAAGAGAATCGGTTAACTTTCCTCAAGTCTGTCGTATATATTTTGTATTAATTACTCGTCGGCACTTTTTTACTATTACTCGATTGGTAATTTTAAATAGTCCCAGAGTTCAAAAGTCCGTCTGTTTCACATCGTTTTGTAAAAATAAATTCTACACGATCACTAAAGTTGAACGTCTTATCTTCTCGGTAAACAACTCAAAGGAGTTGTTCAAAAGTGGCATCGATGCAACAGTTCCGCAAAGTGCTCTAAAATTTCGAAAATACTTATTTCGGGCTTAGACGCTCCCGAGTAGAACTAAAACTTTTTTTTAATCTTTCAACTGGCTCTAATATTTTTGCCTTGGGCTTTGAAAATTATTTCATAAAGATTTGTTTTTGAATTTTATTAGGCAAGTATACTTTTCCAGAACTTTAACCAAAACTCATTGGAACTCATTTTTGACATTTTCGGGCATAGCTTTCCTTAGTTTGAGAAGTCCATATATTTTGTTATAAAGCAGACTTTTCTGAAAATTGAGTGCCTGTGTATTTTGAAGTTTGGCATTTTTTAAAAAGTAAATAGGTATACGACAAAAAAAATAAACAAACAGAATTTTTCAAAAAGTGCATTTGCATTTGTGTCTTCTGAGAACTTCCAGGAAGGGAATGTAAACTTCGGATTCAAATCCAGCGTCTTGCAAGAAGAACATTTAATGTCCAACATCTAATAGATTAAGAAATAAAGTTTTGTAAAGCCTTATAAACCAAATCATAATTGGTGGGTGCGTCCGTGTGTTTTAATTTTGTGCTCTCATGTCTAATCCGATAGACTTTTTTTACGAGTGGGTGGACTAAAATTATATGTTAGAAGTTCATTCAACAGTGACGGCTTTTGACTTTCTCGAATAAAACACAAATAGCTAAGAGCATCGGATCTGCAGCAATTGATTTTGTGCTTCCCTGTATACTTATTTCGATACTTTGTTGCTTTTTAATTCGTTTTCGAAGATTTCAAAAGCGAATTATTTGTTTTTGCTTATTTACCAGCGCGATTACTTAAGATATTTTGGAGAAAAATGTGTTCTAAAGCCTGAGGACACATTCCCCTACCTACAGAAGAGGCTATAAAATATACGCCAGAAAAGCAATGAAACAATGTTAATTATTTTATTCGCGGAAAATCTTCTGAGCAGATAACAATTTTTTTTTAAAAGAGACATGGTTTTTGCTAAATTTACCGAAATGCTAACCCTATCGAGGGAACGCTGTCAATTTCGTTTTAATAATTTAACCCGAAACCGAACTATTACAAAACTATGCCTTCGCGAAATTCGTTATTTGGTACACTACTGCCTGCAACCACTGTTGGTTTACATTCTGCCGCGGTTGACCATTCCCCACTGACCCATATTTCCCCGGGAAGGTTCACATCCGACTGCGAGTTCATTCGCTGTAATCTTCTCTGCGCACTAGGTCAGTTCGGGTGAAAGCCCCGCGTATATCGTGTCAACATGGTGTGCCACGCTAACGATTCCCGAGTTATTACTCGTATATATCGTAATCCTGCATGTGCCTCTGAGGGTGTGTGTTCATACGAACATGGTCCGGAAATAGTCACAGCCGGATGTTGAATGTCTGTTTTTTTGGTATGACACCCAGCGGCGGTATTTATTGTATATGATTTGTGGCCTTCATGTGGACCGGACCATATAGCGACCGTGTTCTAGGCATTGATGATTAGTGGTCAAAATAGTGGCTGCATAAAAATGCTTGCCTAATGGAATAATGTCATTCGCTGGCAGGTGGCGGTGGCGTCTATAGTTTCGAATGTACGTAATATGTTGTGCCCGAGATTTATTTATTTTGTCATTTGAAAATGTTGCGCATAGGTGGGCTGGTTCTTTTTTTTTTGTTGTTGTGATGAATTGAAAGTGCGATGCACACCACGCGCTGTGATCATGTTACTGTGTGTCGTGTGTGGTTTCGATAGAGTTTTGAATTGTGGCGTGTGGCTGGAATAAATTTCAATTCCACGACCAAAATTTGTGACATTGACTTGTGTTGATATTATTCGAATTAATTGTTTAAGGGACAGCATTGCGGTTGGAAATCTGTTTGTAGTTTGGGGAGCCGCGTCATTTTCGGGATGGTGACATTTAGCAAATTAATAACTTTGATGATGAGTGGGGTATAAGTTTGTTTACGATCATGCCGAGTCGTAGGCATCAACTTCTTCACAGGAAACTGCTTGCTAGATCTCTGATGTGATTGTGCTACTTAGCTTGTACAATCGCTTCGGGAATCTACGAATCTCACAGATGGTCTCACAAAGCTATAGAAGACCTTGATATTCACGAAGATCGATTGTCTATATTTGTATAACAAAACGTTAACTAGGATTTGTCAGCTTATATACTACAATTGGATTTTCCCAAATCGCCGATATTGAAGCTCCTTCGTGAACTGTATGGGTAGTCGGT
Organism: Cheilosia variabilis; assembly: GCA_951230905.1. Lineage (NCBI taxonomy): Eukaryota > Metazoa > Arthropoda > Insecta > Diptera > Syrphidae > Cheilosia > Cheilosia variabilis. The sequence continues at coordinate 14,173,044 of OX579676.1, forward strand.
TATCACTCAACTGTTTGTCGTACGTTGGCAATTGCTTTCGGGGACCTTAACATTGATACTACTCATCACCACTTGAAAACTTAATAAGCCTGTAAGTGTTTTCCGTTCTGGGGCTAAAGCTTATGCGTCTCGACGATATTTATGTGTTATATTCGCTAATGCAATTGGTACCCAGGCAAAGATTTAAAAGCTTTATCATAAATTGACCAAAAAAAATGTAGGCAATGCAAAATGGGGGCAAAAATGTAAGACAAACACTCAAATTGACGTAACTGGCACTGACTGACGAGGTAACTTTAGACTTTAGTTGCGATCTTTGTCAAGCCTACTAAAAGATCACTCTTCCAGATTTTGTCTTGTGGATGCTAAACTCGACACATAAATATATCGCACCATAAAACAGAGCACTTGCAGGCAGAAAATTATTTGAAAGGCTGGACCTTGAACCATGACTTTGAAGAAGAAAGGCCTTCAAATCATTTATATTTTTTAAAAGGCACGAAGCTCGAAAAAGGTCCCTGCACTAGGGCATCAAAATGTGTCTTCATCGAGCATGGTGTTACTGTCGCGTAGGCCCATTTGCTTAACCCAAGCTTATTTAGCAATATTTAACTAAAAGAAAAAAGTTATAGGTGACCAAATAAAGGTCGGATTGATGGCGACTTGCTCAAAGTCAAAGTGGCATCATTACAAAATGGCAGACACATTGCTACACCTTTAAAGCTTTGCATTTTCGACTTACAGCTTATCCAAACCCTCAACAGAGCTTGTGATCGACTGTTCTTAGTCCCGTATTTTTACCCAAACTCTGTGAAAGCCCACCCTCGTGTGAATAGAAAAAATTTAGTCCAATCTAGCGCTCAAACGTTAACCCCATACAAATGTACACTCTCATTCATACCGCTACCGTCAGCATTTCGAAAGAGATTGCCATCAAGATGCCCGCAGATTTTAATTAAACACTCTTTAGTTTTCGGGCAACCGAAATTCAGGATATTACCCCGAGTGCTGCCAAACGATCGTTTGAATTATGCATTCGAAACATAAACACTGCCTCAGTATGAACTGTGGTATATTTTTCTTCATACTCGCTTGCTTTTGTCCTTCGGTTCTTAAGCCAACAACCCGCACTCGGCTATCCCACCCATCTTCAGTTCATCAAAATCACCATTGAAAATGGCTTCAAATTTGAAATTTCATATCAGTTCGATCTAAGGATGCCAGTCAGTTGAGGAGAACAAACCATATGCATCCTTGCACCTATAGACACATATTTGCATTTACCTGTAATCGCTGTGCAGCATCGACGATATGTGCAAGGATGATGAGGACAAGAGGCGCCATGGACGAATGCTGAAACGAATAGCATTTATGCTAAAGAACACACACACACACCCATACAGAATTGTTCGCTTTGATGACTTCCACTATAGATAATGCGACTGAGTGACACCTTGCGACTCGAATTGAATAGTGTTCGTTTTGGTTGGTTGAAATAGTGTAGTATGCCTGTAGGCGCGAACTGAAATATTAAAAAAAAAATATTCTCGCTCCGACTGCGCTAGTGGTGGTGTCAATTATAATATATGGGGCGTGCAAAATGACGCGATCTTATCGGCGAATGCTAAAGTTGATTCCAATTTTATTGCTGCTCGGATAAGCGAGTGCTTATACCGAATGGACAAGGAAGTCTTAGAAAAGTTCTCCCGTGGAATGTGCAAAGACATTATTTGTGCGGATTTCTTCCTTTTTCGTGTGCTTGTGTCCTGACCTGAATAAAATATTTATGAGGTGAGGGGTTCCGCAAGCACATACAGAAAACGGTAAGAAATTGGCTGTGCTCTATCCTGAATTGCAATGTTTTCTTCGACACGTTATTGTAAGATGTGGGATGGATTTTTTCGTTGGCCTCCTTCTTTACCGCGATTTGAAATACAGATTAGAACGAGCATTTGAAGTTGACTAAGGGAATAAATTACGAGATAGTTTTTCATTTCGATCGTGTGCCTTATAGTCAAGGATATATAGCGTAGGAAATGTCCTTCCGTGCGGTATGGTGCAGTGGGTGGCTGCGTCGTATTGTTCAGACAGGAAATCGGTTACGAATGCGTCTTTGTTGAGAAAGGCAGACGATGATCATCGACGAGAGTTGTATTCATTGTGGATTCAGTGCGGCCTTTGATTTTCTTGCGATCTGCTTCCAACTACCACTTAAACTTTCATTAGTATCAATACTTTTATCGCCACTTGTGGTATTCCTTACAATTGTCCGTGTGAATTTTATGACCAAGAGAACAAAAATTAGCGGTGGAAGCACCTGTTTACGGAACTCTAGGAGGTATGCAGCACAGAAGTTTTTGGGACGATTGGATGTGCATGTGTGTGCTGGTTGCTGTTCTGGTTGCTGCTGTTGTTGTTGTTGTTGTTGTTGTTGTTGTTGTTGTTGTTGGTGTTGTTGTTGTTGTTGTTGTTGTTGTTGCTGTTGTTGTTGTTGTTGTTGTTTTGTGGTAGTAGTCGGTGCCATTGTTGTTCGTTTTGTTGTCATTGCTATTTTTGTTGTTGTCTTTCTTGATATTGTTGTCGTTTTGGTTGGAGTTGCTGTTGTTGTTGTTTTTGTTGCTGTTATTTTCATAGCAGTTGCTGCTGGTGTTGGTTATTGTATTTGTTGTTCTTTTAGCAGATGGCAGTAGGTAACAACTCACTCTCCAGCTATTCGCCAGTGCCTACGACGATTGTTGTTCAACTGGTATGTTATTGTAGGTTCAAACTCGCCCAACCTAATTTGAGCATATATCTAGAACAGGTGCATATGAACATTTTTCTAGTGACGTACAAAAACATGTGCGTCGCTTTTTTGTCTCCAGACGAAATTTCACCCTTATTGGTCCACGAAAAAAGTGAAATGTCCATGTTCGTTCCATGATACACGTCCAGTGCTCACAGGTTACCTACCCAACAGACAATGTTCCTTGGTGCAATCCAATCTTCGAATGAAATACTTTATTTCTATTACTCTACGTGACCATTTAAGCTGTGATCTTTGATTCGCTCTTTCCTTGCGAATTCTACACTCGGTCATCATCGTAAACTAATGATAAGGATGCGATAGTAAAACTTCCATCAAACATTAAAATCCAGAAAATCGAAATATTCTTACATTGTTCATCAGGCGAACACTTGCACTGTCAATATCAACACCAACAGAGTACCTACAGCTGCAGGAGTAGAGCAGCAACACCAGGAATCCTTCAACGAGGATTGCCAGCACAATAAATTAACTCACATAAATCATTCGGTCCTCGCCGGAGTAGGACGACAGCAGTGGGAGTGTAACGAAAACTCCTAATCAGCAGTTAATTTTTATCTTTAATTAAGAGCACGTCCATCCGTCGTCCTTGGTCCGTTGCTATGTTTTGTACGAGCGGCGGTTCCTTACCGTTCCATATATACAAACAGAACGCTAGCATTTCTAAGGAGTTGTTGCGCGCTGCATTGCAAGGAGTGAAACATGTCTCTTCGAGAAACAAGCTATATATAGGTACATGGAACCGGGGAGGATTCCTTCGCTTCAACGTGAAATGCAAACGTCGTCGGTAACGTTTCGTATATAGTTAATAGCCATTTGCTGGGTGTGCTGCGCGCTTTCCTTGTATAAAGGATCTTTGTAACAAAAAGCTTGTGCGGCTATAAATATCTCTTTAGCAGAAGGAGAGATGAAGAACGATGTCTTTCATGAATCTTAAATGTGTGATTTCGTTTTGCTGTTCTTTTTTTTTCCTTATTTCCTCATTGTTGGAGTTTGTTTTGTTTTTGTTGTTTGTTGCTGGTTGGTTCTCTTTAGAGGTGGTCTGTCTGCGGTCTGCCTCATCCTGATAGTTTATATAATAACTTTGTAAAGTTTTTTTTTAATTTTTTTTTTTTAGTTATTGCGGCGCGTCGAGAATGAAGACAAATCAAGAAGAAGAAAAAATCCATCAAAGAGTTTCATTGAAATGTGTCTGAGTAGTTTCTTTCAATAAGTTCTGTCTGGTTTCTGTTTCCTATGGTCACGGGTTTGGATTACTTGCAATTTCGTTGCACGCATGTACATTGTTCATATTGTGGGAGAGGATAAAGGTATAGGTATTGCTGATCCAAAGCGTCAGCCTACTTAGAGACATTCAAAATGGGTAGTTGTAAATGTTTTGTTACAGAATAATGAAAATGCATTAAAAAGGTTAAATTGTGTAAAAAGTTGAAGAAATTTTACTCGTTAAAAAGACGAAGTTGCTTCACTCCAGCCCCTTAATGATATTTACTCCTTAATATCCTTATAGTGATATCATTCGCGCAGAGTACAATTACAATTTAAACAGCAAGCCCCTTTTCATTAGCAGATCACCAGCAGATGAAAAACGAGCCATGGAAAAGAGAAAAAAGAGAAAGCTCCCTCCTAATCGTTTATACTCGCAATTCCGGTCCATTTATAAGAAAACTCACCTTGAGCTTCAAAGGCCTTTGTGATTTAAAAAACGAAAGACCACAGCTCCATGATAAAGCAAAAACCATTCTAAAAGGCATGATTTTGTTTAAACACTAATTATTATAACCCGCCTTGAAATTTCCGGATCCTCCCACCACTTATCTGACATTCAAGCATAAGTATTCTTTGACCCTGTTTGACTTAGCTTATCCACAAAGACGTATTTCCTTTTGTGCTAAAAAAATTGGCAATGAACTTTCTTCATCGTCAAAGGAGACTTAAAATGCAAATTCATCCACGACAATGTGGTCTAATCAAACACAGATAAAACCGACCATCCTCTTGGGTTTAGTAGAAAGCAGCGGCTAACCCCGTTTAAAATTCGAACAATGCAACACAATACATCACAAGGATCCCAACTGAGGAGAAAAAAAATATAAAACCCAACACGCTTCTTCAGTGTTTGCTACTCCTTATAAATATATACCTATCGTGCACGTCAGAGCGTGCACAAAAGATGTATACAGCGCGCAGTCTTACAGAATGAATGAGACCCAGTCGACCATCGAAAAGTGCAAACATTATTTTGGAGCATAATTAACTGTATTCAGGGGGGTTTTCCTCCCTAATTTCTTCCTTTGGCAATACCACGAGCACCCACCCATCTTTGGCCCACACTCCCCATTTAAGGAGATTCTCTTCATCATCATCATCGTTTAACTGTGCAAATCGACAATGTTTACCCATAGTTCATCCTTAAACCAAAGGCGAACAAAAAAAAAAGACAACAACAACTCCAAGGAGCAGCCAGACAATGAAAGAGAGAGAGAAAAAAAAATAACTATAGAGGAAGCGCAAGGCAAAGGAAAAGGGAACATTTTTGAAATAAGCCATTTTTCTTATCCTTGTTAAGAGGCTGAAGCTGAAATCTTCTTTATTTGCTGACCCTTACCACTTTGTGTGCCCGGGACTCAGTGTAAAGACTTGCAAGCACATGGGATAAGCATCAGGAACAAAGCATAAAGAGAGTCCCTTCTTGCTCCGTCTAAACAATGTGATAACTTTAAATTTTTCAAGAGGGCCAACTGAGAAACAAGTTAAAATTCGTCCTTCACGTTTACTCTTTCTTGGAGAATTAATGTAGCTGGAGTTAGGGTGGACCTGATGCTGCCGCAATGGGTGTCTGTTCATCTTTTTGGGTATAACAAATACAACAACAACAAAAACCGAAAACTCTTCTCCTTTCCACCTCGCTTTCTTCTTTATTTTTGGGCTTTAGTCATTATACATTTGTTTTTTTTTTCGGTTTTCGTCCTTTAAGTATTCACTTAGCTAGTCAGGCAAAAGAACATTTCAAAGACCGAGCCATTATTACGATTTTATTTATGTGAGTGTGAAATATAAGAATGTGCTTCGCCTTTGAAGTTGATAATGAGATAGGCTTTGCCCCAGAACAAGAAAAAGGATTGTTGTGCTGTGTGATTGTGTCAAAAAAAGGACACAAAAGCCGACATTATGGTAATGTGGGAGTTCATGTTCATTGATTTCAATAAATATTCGAAACAGATACGAAATTGGATGTTGGCGACTGAGATGACGTAGGCCCTTAAAGGAGGAAGATGTGTGGGTTATCTGATCCCACTGATTTTAAGATCGCCGAAGGAATAATTAAAACAAAATATATTTTATGTTGGGGGCTTTATTTATGCCATAATTTAACAATATTATTTTGTTTATGTTTTATTATTTTAATCGTCGAAGGGACATAAACGCAACGCGGCCGCCAAATTGAAAACGAGCGTCTGAAGATCGAATGAGGAAAGCGATTATCTTCTTCTCTCCTCGGTTTATATACCTTTTTCCTTTATTCTTTTATTTCGATACTCGATGTTAGTGAGTTCAGTCAATTTCTTGTTCGTTGCTGATGGCTGTGTCCAGTAGTGTTGTAGTTGTTGTTTGTTGTTATGTCGCTACAGATGCTGTCCCACGACTGTTGGTTGGCGTCTCCTAGCAATATCAACAGCTAAGGATAGCAAGATAAGACTTCCTTCTATGAAAGGTATAAGAATGTGCAAGGATGGTTTAAGAAAGTTTAATTTTAAAAAAGAAACTTATAGTGCATATGGTCGGACATGCGAAACGAATGAAACAACCAGATCTGTTTAACAATTATTCTAAGATCTGGGCAGGGTATTTTTCATCTATAAAAGTAACATGCTTTCGTGCAGTATAAACAAGTTCATATAATATATCTTCCACCACCACCATCCCAACTCCTTTTCCCACTAATATCTTGCGTCCAATTTCATACGTGATCAAGTGACTTTTGCACCACCATTAGAGACATTCCACAGGCCCCCTCATCCAATTCATTACAAAATCTGTGCGGATATACAACTTCGCGTCCAAGTGGTACTTCATTTCAATTCTTTCTATTTGATAGAATAGTTTTGTGGGGATTTTTTTTTTTAGTTTTACCCCCCAAAAAAAGCAAAATACATCTCGGATGATATAAGTAAGTCACTGCCAAACTATCCACATACAAGTCACGTACCGCAGATTGCAACGGAGATGCAGCCAAGTCGTATCCACTCCACTTTCACACACACACACACCCTCTATATCTACCGATAAGACGACAACTTACTTCCTTTATCCACCGGACTACCAGAGTTCCTTCTCTGGATTGGTTTCCCAGTCGAACCGAGTGCCAGATACTTCAAACTTCCTAAAAATACCACTGCAACCCAAAGGACGAACTAATATCTTTTTATTTCACAGAGGAAAAAAATCTTCAAATCATGTTCATCCCATTCCCTTACTTGCTTTTTCGTTGGCTTAGTTTTTTATAAGTACACTTTTCTCCAAAATCAAAGACAGCATAGCGATAGTGCGGATACGGAACATACCCCATGGCTCAATGAAGGATGATAGAGGTGAACAGGAAAAAAAAATCCGCCGAAATAGAGCAGGTCCGACTTGCAGCGATCTGTGCATTCAAAAGTGAGAAAGTTCCTCCAGCCTCCTTATACTGTGCCACTCGAAATGAAGATGAAAAATAAATCCTCACTTTGATACGTATTTGTCCTAAATCCCGAAACATGTCCTCGCAGCCGCGCTAAAGGCTAGAAATCAAATCCTTCAAATTCATGAGATTTTATTTTATATTCCTGTTTGTTCTCCCTCTGAAATATTTATACAGTTCTTATCCTTATTTTCCAATGCCCTTTTGGCTTCGGAAGAATTGCTGCATGCATGACATAGATTTCATGCGAGAATATCCTTTCTGTAAAAAAATAAAACACTGAAACGGTTTCTTAATCATTCATTTGCTTTGATGGGGGAATGCACCATTTTCTACTTTGACATCAATGAGTAAATTTCATGCAAAGGGAATCGTTTCGCTGTTGTCAGCGTATCTCCTGGGTGGCTGCGAACAATGTTGGGATAATTTGTTTTGTTAGCCTGTTGGAGGTTTGTTTTGTCAGCGGGATGATCAAGTATAAATCATCCACCCCGCACACGCAAAAGATTGTACACTTTCTTGAATTAAAGTCAAATTGAATGGAAACGTTATTATCTGTGGGGCAGGGTAATTGAGTAACTGCCGTTTGCTAGCCAGACTGTTGTAATCAAAATGTATTATGTGTATGTCAATGCGAGGCAGGGGGCTTTGGACAAGCCAAGCATTAGTACTAAGGATGAGGTTTGTACGGGGTTTGTTGTCAGGCCAGAACGATGATGAAGCTATACGAATAATTGGTACTACGCAGCGAATTTCAGTTTACCATTTTCAAGGGGCGATGGTGTACTCCAGACCTGGTTGCCCTTTTCATAAAGTGCGAATCAAAGAGAAACTTTCGTCGGCGCGTCCCATCGCAACTTGCCAACTCGGTTAATAGTCGCCCTCAACGAATACCTACATCTTAAAAACAAAGATAAAAATATAAGTGACATCAAAACGTTTCAGCAAACTCATATTCGCTCTTATGCCAAAAACACTTATGCGCTTAATCCAAATCAAAAACCACCTCATAACATAGTATTATCTCGAAGGATTACTCGTACAGCTCTACAACAAAATTCCGCGCACTTACACAAGATTAGCTTTATTCTTGAATTGCATTCGTTTCACAACACCAAATAACGGCAGTTTTCCTTTTGTTTGTTTATTTTGCTTGCACGACATGTGGCGGTAGATGCTGTACAATGTACATATAAAGTTGCGCTAAAATAACCTTAATGTTTGGCATCCTTCTGTGTGCTTAATTCACAATTTTCTTTAAAAAAAAAAAAACAGGAAGCTCACCAAATGGAAGAAAAAATATTGCTACCTAACTTTTGCATTAAGCTGGCAAAGGATAATCCCCCAGCCGTACATCACCATCACAGCTAGCATACGAGATGCAGCAGTGTTAAAAACTTTAGCATTTTAAGGTCGTTTGCTGCTTGAGTGGGGACAACCGAACCAGCCGCCTCGACGAAAGCTACAGGATGTATCGTGTTAAGAAAAATTCCGCCCAACCTTTAATTAGTTTTAAACAAATTAACATAAATTCTCGTTAGATGCATATAGTATAGGAGTGATGCGAAATATCGCTATTGTTGTTTCGGTGGGCAAAAGTCGCAACTTGGATGCTTTGCCTTGCGGGTATATGTTTTTCTCAGGCGTATGCTGAAAAAGAGGCACGCAAATAAATTAATTGGTATAAACGCAAATTATTTGGATGTTCGCAAACTCAACTTTGGTAACTAAATGAAATGAACGTTTCAAAGTCACATTTTGAGAATTTTTATTTTTCGCCAGGGCTTACTCTTCTTCACCTTTTCGTTAGATTTGCCCTTTGTGCAATTTAAAATCATTAGGCCTTCATCGATTTTTCAAAGATTGTTGATTGCATTCTATGACGTGGCCTTATTTGTCGCAAGATCTTAATTTTCCAACCTCATTTATAAAATATTCAACGCTATTGTTAAATTATATTTATGTATTTGCCTCCTAATGGAAGTCAGCTTATAAAAAAAACATGTTGGGTAAAAGTAGTGTAAAAAAATATCCAAACAGAAATATAGGCCTAGCACGTCAAAGTTCTGGAATATAGCCGCAGTTGAAGCTTTAATAAGACACAAATAGTTTTTTAACTGCACTTAAACTCTCGGATATGTAAAATTTGATAGTCGTTAGTCATTTAATTTTATAGTTTTCTATTTATCAGTGACCTATGACGTAAACTCACCTCCCAACTAAATATTTTCTTGGAAAATTTTGGGAATCTTCACTTTGCAGAGAGAAGTTTTCATTCGCCGGCGAGTTCATCTGAGAATCTTATACGATGCAATACGTTTGTGTCAAATTGTTGATGTAACAGCAAATTTCGGTGGAAAATTCGACTCCCATTTAAGAAATCTCAAACACTAGATTAAAATTGCTATTATTTAAGCAAAGTTTATACAAACTTTCTATACAAATTTACGGAGGTGTACTTAGTAAGTTCACAGAGAATTTTGGTTACCAGCTTCTTTTAAAGATTTTTGTTGTTAGAACGGTTTCTAACTAGCTGTGCATGCAACTTTGTTCGGCGTAAAATTAAGCTTATTCATAATTTATTAACTTAATCACAATAACCAAAGTAAGCAATAAATTTAAGTAAGAATCCGCTCCAAAGAAGCCGTTTTCTGTACGACCTGCGCTTCTCTATTCAAAAATAGTTCACTCTTTGTGATGGTGGTGTAAGGAAAATATCATTCCGTTTCCGAGAGACAATCGTTAGGTACCTACCTACTGATAATTTTTAATTTTTCGAAATAATAAAAAAATGTTGGTATTATAGCTCAGATTCTGGGTGACGCAGTAAACTGATTGATTTAATATTTATGGAAGTGTTGACTTCCCTGATTTTTATTATATTTAATTTGTTTGTTGTATTAATTATTATTATTATTATTTTTTAACATGTAAGTTAAAATAACTCGATAATATTGTATAATACAAGTATTTTCGAGCCAAGTATTTTCGAGCTCGTGTGTTAACTAAATTCAAGACAGAGAAGGAAGAAGAAAATACACTCTGGTGAAAAACGCCGACCAAATGTTATATAAAAGATACTTAGAAGTATTTATGAACAAGTTACATCGGAACATCGGTAACAGACACCTCCTCCAACAGTTTTATAATGTTTGTATATAACTGAGGGTTCAAAGATTTTGCATTTCATATAGTTAAGTCGTAATTGTTCTCAACTTGCGACAAGTTTTTTTCAAGTTGGAACGAGATGGCGTCAATATCGTGCTTTTTGTGACACTCTCGTTTGAAAAATCAAGGGGGGACATATGGTTTTCAACCAATTTATTTAAGTATTGCTATGATACCTTTAAAGTACATAAGCTCAACATATTTTTCAAAAACTTTACAGATATGCTTCGATTAGTAACGTCGATGACATTGTCATCATAGATCAAACTCGTAGCGTTACATAGGTTTTGCTTCTGTGAGAGGTCATATTTCATCAAAGTTAGGTTTGTTTGAATGAATGTTCGCAGCGTAGTCAGCGGGACTCCGGGGAGCATAACAAGAAACAGTCCAAGGTTTCAGGATCAGAATATCGGCCTAAATTTGATCAATATCCATGCAGGCAAGTCTTATTCGGTATATTATAGGTTAATACGCAATACAACCACTTCTAACACAACCATTCTTCCAAATTCTGCTCATTTTATATAGACGCGCTTTCCACAAGCGTACATTGAAGTACGGTTTCTCGAAAAAAAATGGTGGAAGGAAAACGCACACCTTTTCCTAAGACCGCCAGCTGTGTCGTCAGTTGAAGCTTCAATGTCGATGTTGGCCATATGTTTTATAGCACTTTGTATACCAAGGTGTGTCTTACATATTAAACCTGGGCCTTACCCAACAAACAAACCTTCCCAATTAAACCGGTTGGTACCTATATCAGCAAATTGGAAGTCACGGTTGAGGTCCACTTCTGTCATCGTGAGCTCCAATTGAGGCAGGATCTTCCGTCACTCTGATATGGCTCTGACACTGACTACTGTCAAGAGAACGGTTGATTTTAACAAGCCCATGTGGGTTTTTCCCATGTGCTTATCCTAGCTTACCAAATCCTCCAGAAATCATTCCTGATCCAAGCAGTCTTTATCACAGCACTGCAAAATATTTTATGGAAAGTCCTAGAACCATTCAAAAATAGTTACCACAAATAGGGAATTTATTGTCTGCCTGCAGATACAGCAGCACGTCGTACTATAACTCATATCATTCAATAGAACACATATTTTATGCCGTATAACAGTGCATAAAAATCCTATTACCCAAAAATGCAGTAAAGTATACTCGTACTCAGCGCAGCAGCAGCAGCAGCACTCCCAGGACAATGCACACTAAAAAATCATTGCTCTCTTAACTTAACAGCACACACACAGTAGAGTATCAACTCGTCCACCTCAAATAAGCCGATTCCCTCTGGCATGGTGCATATAGCATATATAGAATAAACCGTCAAAGTATCCACTTCCACTTCCTCTGACTCAGTGACACTGAATCCCCAGAGACTCGGCTCGGAACATTGCATTGGCCCCCATCACCACCACCACCGCCGGCGCACGTATAATGGCAATAATTTCCTTTGATAGTATAAATTCAGTTCTTCTTTCCTGATCCATTCTGATCCACCCTCGGCCTCATCCTGATTTACGGAAAGTGCTATAATCTGGACAAAAAGACAAATTAAACGACGCGTTGCACTGCACTCTTCACTGCATGGTGTGCGTGCAAAAAATATACATTCAGCTCAGGATACAAATATGCATCACAGAAACGGAATATTTAATGTGACATACATACTATATGTAGCGAGTGCGTGCCCAGTTCCCAGTGCGATGTGGCGGCCCAAAAGGCCAATTGGTTCGGGCCTCTCAGTAAGGCTTCGAACTTTTCCACTTTTCCGCACTTTCTACCCTCGTGGACTTGACACGCAATTAACTTCAGGTGGGATCATCGCAAATGCGATTGCGAGTGAGTGACCGAGATTTTCACTTTAACCCAAAAGAGGACGTTTTTTGTTTACCACCCGCATTGCGTATATGGTTTATGTGACAAGGCCCCTGGTGGTGCCGTTGCTTTAAATCTATTTACGTGTTCATTTTTCAATTAAAACAAAAAATGTTCTCGCAAAACGTAAAGTGAACATCAAATTTGGCCCGGACACGGCGTCGTCGTCGTCCTTTACGTTGTACCTACGCAGTTAATGTTTTAAGGCGAATCTTTCATCATCAACTGTAGTGCCATATGCACAGAGGCAATGAACTCCTCTGCCACTGGGACATGTATCAGCATAGAAATAACAACCATTTCATGGAAATTTCGTCCTTTTTAAAAGTAAAGTTCTGTTTTGGCCTGGTACCGTGGGAATCATTTTGTTTTTTTTTCACAGTGAAGTGCATCCTTACGTGGCAATAAGTTGCTCTGAGGGTGGAGTTGTGGTCGACGGTTGGTGTGGTGGGTGCTTGCGAAGAGTTTGAAAGAAGGATGCAAAATTTAAAAGAGTGCAGTTGCAAGTTGCAACTCTGAATGCAAAACTTTGAAGTGCTCCACATATATGTAGGTAACCTGAAGAGCTTAATGAGTTTTGTTTTGGGGATTTCTGAACTTTTTGAAGACGGTTGTGTGCGTTTTTCTTTCTATAGACAGTGTCACTTTGGAGCACTTATATTGTGGTGGCGTTTTTAAAACAACACGTGTGAAGTTGGCACTTCACTTTCAACAATCGGTTCCAAAAATATCATTTTATATGATTGAATTTGGAGAAAAAAGTTGCTGCCAAACTGAAAAGAGGTCTCTTGCGATTGAGGGGTCTGTACAAATTACCCATATTTGTAGGTTAAAATTAACTGATTAATTAATTAGTTACGAAAATTGCTGAATTTTGTCTGACATATAATTAAAAAGGAAATTTAGATATTCGATCATTTTGTTGCTATTGTGTTACCAAAGCAATTTTAAACCAAAGCAAAAATGTTCTTCAAAGCCGTGGGTTATTGGTAGCTACAATTAACGATGTGAGAGTCCGACTTACAATTTTTACTGATTGGGCCCATATTGAGCTACTACTCTCCATAATTTAGCCTTCACCGGAAATACATATTTTGTAAGTTACAATCGTCTATTTTGTACCGCTTAAAATTTAATAAATTATTAACATCCCTTTTGGTAATTGAATCTCTTTAAAGAACGAATGAAACTCCCTTGGAATTAAATTGAATTCAATGCATAAAAACAACTTCATAGATTTCCGGGTCGGCTTCTTGGTCGTTTTTTCCGCGCTAAGGATTGAATAGAGTTGGTCTGGTCAGATTTTCTCAATCAACCAAATCAACCAAAGCAGAATGTGGGCAATCGGCAATCCTCGCTTCTGCCATTCGACCGAGTACATCCAGAAACGGGATTGTCCAAAAACATTGTACTTAACAATGAAGCCCATGATCTTTTAAAGCTTTTCTTTGAAAAATCGTGTGGTGAAGTCATGTTGGTCGCTCGAAGAAGCACGGGAAGTAAGTATCACCGTTCCGATAATTATTTTTCACTTCACTTTCGATATAGGTGTGAACACGGTGTTTCAGTGGTTAGTATCCTGGACTTGAGCCACATGCCACATCACATATTCTTAAATGCTTGCGATTTGCGCCCACCACAACAGCACCACCTATCCGGTTCAAAACTATCGTATCTTTCAAGCTGCAACCAACTTGTACATCCACAAAATCTCCTTTCCAGTTTACTGGCTTCAGAGATGGACAACATCGGCACCCATCGGTCCATAACTATCATATCCCTTAAGATGCAACCAAACATACAAATCCACAACATTTCATTGAAATTGGTTGAGTAGTTTTGGAGATCGACAGCAACGCCACAAAATTCCATTGAAATCAGTTTAGTGGCTTCAGAGATGGACAACAGCGCCACCTATCGGGTCCAAAACTGTCTCGTCCTTTAAGCTGCAAACAACCATACATATCCACAAAATTTCATTTAAAGTGGTTGATTTACATTTTTCCCAGACCATCCCTGTTTCAAGACAAAAAAAAATCAAAAAAAAAATCATTCAACTCCGAATAAGATGTTAATGTGTGGAAAGACCCAAAATGTACCGAAATTCATGTGTTTCTTCACACTCGCACAACACACACATACGTTTTCCAATTTCAACAAAACTTCAAAAAAACCACATATAGACCAATTACAAAGATGTGTGAAAGTTTGGTTAAAATCGGTAAATGCGTTAAGGCGTGAATCGGCGACAAACGAACACAATTTTAAGGCTCAATTCAAAAGTTGTCTGCAGCGTTACATTATCTGAGTTTTGTTCTTCCAAACATCTTCGCTCTAAGCTACACGCTTTTAAAGTAGCCCTTAATTTACGTAGCACAATAACAACTGTCTGTTCATGTAGGCATTTCTCTTTAAGCTGTAAGCACAAACTTGTATATCCAGTTTTTAAGTTTGTAAATATTAGCGATACGATTTTGGAACATTTAATTCTCAGTTGGTAACCTTGATTTTCTTACCTCAGGTCGTTTTACACGTAAGGGCATAGAGTATCAGGTTAGGGAATCAATAAATGAAGCAACAAACCTCTCAAAAACTTGACGAAACCTTAGTAGCTTAATTTTCATAGCATATGTCTACTGAACGGAATGGTGAATTGAGGGTATCGCAAAGTTTAACTTGAACCTTTGCAGCAAAGTCCAATGAGATTTTCGAACAAGCCCAGAAATTCTGAGACACAATTTAAAGCCTCATGGTATTGACAAATATCTACGTATTTGGTTGGATAATTTAAGTTACAGCTAATAATTATTTAAACGATAAATTTTCTCCTTGTCCTCCCCCGGTTCTAGTGGCATATATACCCACACCCATACCCACTGATTGCTTCGCTATTGTAAGGGGTATTTGTTCATAAACTTGCAACTGCCAAACTACCGTTCAACAAAATCCACCCGCGTGTTCCAACTTTCTGGTTGTCCAAAAACAGCACTGTAGAAACGCCTTTCAAAAGAAAATCTCACACAGTGCATGTACTATAAAGAAAAACCTCTCCAATGCCAATTTTCACTTCATCTATTTCATACAACTGGCATGCCGAACCCAAGCAAAGCAGGTCAATGATTCCTTCAGAATAAAAAAGAAAAACTTGTCGTGATTTTTGTGTATACGTATGCTTATCCCAGCGGGATACTAATAGACCATATCGCCGTGGGAAAACCAAGCAACCCATTTTAATCATTAATCACTTACACACAAAACTGCTGGCAGCTTTCGACTGAAATCATGTTTAGTGCCATCTCCTTGCCAGTTATGCAGAAAGTGATTATCATTAACCGTTTGCATATTTCTTATTCCCATCGTGCCTGTAACTGCGCACCCATTACTCTGCATCTGCACAAAAAAGCCCCACAAAGAATTTCCAAAAAAAAAAAAAATTAACCAAACGTATAGAAGAGCACATCCTGACGAGAATGTGAATGCACCCTAAAGATGCACTTGAATTTTTATTTGTTTACTTCTCGTTTAAAGGTAAAGAAGAAAAAAATGACAAAAATCCTAAAAAAACATCAACTTTTTCTTGTTTTGTTGTCAGGGGGCGCTGACGCTGGTGTGCAGCTAGAATGCAAGCTAGAACTTTTAAAGCATTCACTTACACACATTCCCAGATTTATGTATTCATTAGAAGGGAGCTAAAACTTATAGGCTTGCGTCTATTACATCATCAAAAATAAAAGATGAAGAACAAGAAACAAGAAAAAAAAAGCGACCTGATGACGATGTGCTGGCGTTGATTTTGATCCTTTTGGGTACTCGAGAACTCGAGAACGACTATGATGGCATTCGGTGGAAACACCTGCCTCAAGAATGCATACATTTATGCATTCATCTGTCGAATGGTAAGAGTTTTCGTGGGGGTGGCAGCCGCCCCTCCGATGGCGGTACTGATGAACACATACCTGTGTACCTATATAATCATGCAGCGTTTTGTGTAGCTCCTTGTCTAATTAGAGCGCGCACTAAAGTTTCGCTGGGAGTTGGCGTTGTAGACTGGAGGTCCCTTCGTTGTGATCCTTTAATTAAAAGTCATCAAGAGAAGGAGCGAAAAAAAAATTTAAATCAGAAGCGTTTTTTTTTCATATATTTTCTGTTCTTTTTTTAGATTTGTCACCCTGTCATTCTCATTAATCTTTGAAACTTTAGTGGGGCTCCTCGGTGCTCAAAGGTGAATTTTTTTTTTTTTTTTTCAACATTTTTCTATTGCATACAAACGGAAATTCATGTACCTACACAAGGTCTTTGAACTGCCAAAAAATAAAATCAAGCAAACATCGAAAATATTATTTAAACGCTTCAAACTACACTCAAGTTGGCGAAAATAATCCGAAAGGACTATTCGAGATTGAATGGGAATGTTTTCGCGAGAATCATATGCACACTTCATGTACGAGTGCTGATGTTTTATGGCTCGTCTTACGTTCCTCACTAAAAATAAAAAAGGGGGGAAAAAACGCCGAAAGCTCAAGTGGAAAAATCTATCTTGTACGTGGGACAATCACCTCTGGGACAAGAAGTTCGTGCACAAAACCGTTTTTTCAGTAAGTAATGAATTCCCGTACGTTTTGGTTTATTTTAGACACTTTTCTGTTATTAAAAAAAATATGCCCCTTTATCCGTTCTTATGGTAATGACAGCACATGATGTAGCATAGCATGTATAGAACTTTTGTTCCTAGGACAATTGTGTTTTTATATGAGCAAATGTATTTTTTTTAATACCTACTCTTTTTTAATTTATTCATCAGAGTGTCCTTTATTTCGATGCATGTGCGGAATTCACCCTGAGGGGGTAAACAACTCTCGTTGTGTGGTCTTTATTGTCCCTTTACCTACTCTCAATGATACGCTAGAGTTTCAAAATTAGTCGTTGCAGTACGTGAAGCTTCGGGGTATGTTTATGGTATTTTCTAATATCCCCAGGTGACACAAAATAAAAGCGCTTTCATCATATTGTCGTCAACGACTTGATGTCACAAAACCTATACTTTTTGAATGTGCTCAATATCATGAAGAATTTTGCGTTTAAAACATGAAAGAATAACTTATTCCGCCTCCGCTGGCGTCCATACTACACATATTGCGCCATTAAGCAGAGCTAGAATGATGACGATGAGGTTCCTTTGTACAGTCCCCTTAGTATTGGATGATAAGACTTACTACTTAATTGCCTTCCTGGACAAAAGATTGGAAGCCGTATACAACTTTGCTTAATTTATGACACGACAGGCTAAAGATCAGTAAGTCTTTATATTTAGTTCCAGGTATTTACAAGCATGGCTATAAAAGCAACCATTGTTGTACGGGAAGTGCCACGCCTCTTTTTTAAGTCCCAACCAAATTTCGCAAGGTGCAATGCACACCAATGTTTAAAATTTTACAACTTTAGCTCCCATAAATCTTGACAAATAGCCTTTGCTATTATTGCAATGTTTTTACTATGAAAGATGCCACGCTCCCTTTTTGAATTTCAATTAATTTTACTGAAATACATATTCTGATGCTTCGCACTGACTATTTCACCAGATTCTAAAAATTAGCGGAAATCCCAAAAACATAGAGTAGTTTCCAGAGACTCATTAATTTATTATTATTATTATTATTATTTATTAACTACTTAAACATAAATGTTCAGGTTAATCTTAAAAAACTAACAGCACTAGCTCTAAGGCTTACGGCTGGAGTGAGACTCATTAAGCAAATGGGGAGAAGCCCAGTTTCGTGCAGTCTCGAGTTACAGAATTGTACAAATTATATTAGGTCTTACTATTTGGAATACGGTCTGTGAAATTTGAATACACATGTTTGCATTCTATATAGTTATGCATGAAATGGCTCACTTGCTTTCGAATTTTTAGATCCCTTTTACGACAGCCTCGTAATGGGGATACTACCCTCCTGAACTCGAAATATATTGAAAGTCTGACTATTTGGTTTAACAACTTGGAGTTGTAACTTTAAGCAGCTCTCAGCTTTTGATCTATTCGATTTCGATTTTCAAAATTGTAATACGACGAACCAGCTTCGGTGTTTAAAAACGAAAACTTAGAAATGGTACATAAAAAATACAAATTTTATTTATAAGTTATACGATTTGATCAGAAATTCAATCCTTACATTCGTTTTTTTTTTTATATATCCTGCGCATGTTTTAATGTTTTGGTTATTATTCACTTTTAAGATGAGCTAAAAAACGGGAGAAAAAATCTGGCAAAGTACAATCCACAAATTTAATGCAAGATTTTGCATATAGCTAGGAAATGTCGCACGTGAGTGTTTTGAAAATCAGATTTATCTCTTTAGCCGTAAGATTTTTGTTGAAATATATTTATTTTCCTTCGAACTTTAGTTCGTTCGGGGCATCATTTCATCAAAAAACACCAATTATAACGCTCTAAAAAAAACACTAAGCCTAAACCTAAGCAACACACAACCAAAATGTTGATAAAATGCAATTTTCGATTGATTTATTAAGGTTAAGAAAAATTTAATAGCGTTCAAAACCTCCCTCACTTCCACCTCCGCCTCAACCATTCCACCGAGAATCGCAATTCATATTGTAATCAGCATACTTTTGAAACTTCCTTGACGAACAGCATGCGGGAAGTGTCCCCGGTTAGCGCTCAACAATTGCCACAGCAAGAAACTACTTCCTAGTTTGTTTGCCCATTTATCCATTTGAGTTAATTAACTGTTCGAATTCACAATTTGTGATAGTACAGCCAATACGAGTATACACCCAGTGCCGAATATCTACACAGGCAAACATTCGCACATAAAAACTTTGCCCGGTACGTGACCATTGAATTCAATTCGTACATAATCAAAGTACCCACCCTCACCGCAGCACAGTCAGTGAAACATTTACCCAGGTTTTACTTTTAATTGTGATTACAATAAGAGCGAGTCACAGGAGACAAAGGATATCCCATGGTTCGACTGTATATACGGCGAAAAAACGCCAATAGAAGAGAAGTTTTAATTCTTTTTTCGCCGACCAATGTTTATCTTGATATATAAATTCGAACGTGACTCGAATCCGAAAGACTGTTCTATCAGTCTAATCAGACCCCACATGTCAGCTATAGGGCGCCCTCATCATCTCCCTGTTTGTGTGTTTTGTGTTGTGCCTTAACTCTAATGCACTCATGCCCGGTCATTGTTATATTTATACAGAAGAGGGTGGCAAAGGAGTTTTGTCCTTGAAACAAACCGGAGCAAAAATATCTCAACAAAGGAAGAAACGATTCTTTTTTTTGGTTTTGTTATTAAGATGCAACACATACTTGTATACACATATAAAATGGTTTTTAAATTTCGATAAAAAGGTTACTGAAACCGAATGTCCTTACGCCCTTCTCGTCGAGGTTTTGTTTTTATTTTATTCATTTTTTTTTCAAGGTTATAACCCCAATGAGTGGGCGAGGCCGAGGCCATATCCTCAGAAGTTGCGAGGACAGATCTCCTCGTACCTCGTACCCGTATGCGATGACAAGTGATGTGGTAGCCCTTTTTGCTTTCGGCTTTTATGGCAGGAAGAAAATATTAAAATTCTCAACATGTTATCACTTTATATGTTGAAAAAGGATCAACAAAAAAAATAAAACCAAAGGACTGCGAGAACTCAGTAAAGCGAACTGAAATGAGTGCTCATGATATCGTGCTTCGACTGTGGAGCACGCATCTGTGCAAAAAGGAATGAAGAATGAAATTGTTGCCAAAATAAATATTTTAGTTTTTGCATTGGTTTGGAATATGTAAATCAAATCAACTAGCGAGTTAGACTTGGGCGTTTTTGTTATCCCGTCTGGTTAACATAATTATGAGAGTCGAGTTTTGGGCATCATGTTTATATTGATACAATTGCAGTTTATGCTGTTTTTACTCTGATTTGATTGCACGTGTTCCTTACCAGAGTGCACCCCAAGTAATTGTTCTCTCAAAATTGCGCACTAACCAATTTAACCGAGGAATCTGGTTACATCTGTTTCAATTCCCCTCGAGCATCCATTTGATCGGAAGTTTGCAGATTTGGTTGGTAGGTCGATGGTTTTCTTGGGAAACCACAGAAGGTAAGAGTCGGTGTTGCCACTTTTTGTTTGGGTACGCTGTTAAAGCATATTCCTCTAGTTCTTTAACCACAAATGCTAAAATTTGTGCAGTAGTTCAAAAAAAACTGCCACCAAAGTGAAAAACATTTCGTTAACCACCAGCATTTATTGTGTGTATGTACCTGACGGCTACTTACGTGTATTAAATAAACCGGCAAAAATATTTCACCACCATCGACATTCAAATAACTCTATTGAAACCCACAAATCGTTTAAAACTCATTTCATTTTCATTCTTCATCTACAATTGGCATTCTATGCTATGAATCTCATCTTCGTACCCTTCAAAGGGAAGTAATTGAAAACCAAACCTCTGCCGCACTCGCACAACTCACAGTCGGAACCTCTCAACCCACTCAATTTCGAATTTTATCCGAGGAAAATGTGAAAATTTCTTCAGCAAACGATTCGAGCGGTATGCATACCACCTACTCAGTACCTTGTTCCTTTTGCCATAAACTATTCATCGCAGTCTATCATCTTCATCTCCATTCACCGAGTATATGGCCTATTTGGACACGAACTTCCTACAGAATTTGCCTTACTTTACACCCGCAAAAAAGCGGCATTCAGTATTTTTTAGGAATTAAAAGTTTTCTAAAATCAAGAAATTGGTTGTATTAACCTATTTAACAAGGCAAGGTAATAAGGTATACAGCGTAATGAGTACTGTTTTAGTGTTGTGTCAATCGTTCAAAAATATCATGAATAACTTATTTCTGAAGCGGGCGGACAACTTCTGATTCAGTTCTAGCATGCACTGTTTTTTTTTTTTTTTAATCTTCGAGTATGCAAAGATCTGTCAAGATGGTTAGGCCATTAACAATATTTTCTAATACAAAATGAGAGACGGTAGGTATAGTAATTTTTACGAATTTACGAAAAATTTCTCCTGGAAAATATACCAACGGAATACTAAATAAGCCGTTTTGTTCCATTTGTTCCAAAGCAGATTATTTCATATTTTAACGCTCCCATTTAGAAAGCGAAAAGGGGATAAGAGCTGAGTAAGCAAAACTCTGGTCACCTATCGACAGTCCGCGATACTAATAATCATTTTTAGTGTCCAGGTTAAATTTTTCGAACTCACAATGGCGAAATTTTCCATACAAAATTGAATATTGTGACCTTCAAAATATTTAGTGTGGAGGTTAAAAATTATTTTTAGTAATTAAAAAATTAGCATTTCTGTGACCATTTTTAGTACCTTAATTCGCCCTATTGGATTACCGTGCCCTTAACTTGTAAATAAATTCTTTCGTAAGCTTTTCGACTTCATTTGGATTGCTTGTTCCAATTTCCCAAAAATATGATCAATTATTTGTTCTGCAGCCTGTTTTATGGTATATTTATTTGAGTACTGATAGTATCATAAATCGTGGGTATAGTCATAGTCCAAATGGTTCACACCAACCGCTCTAGCTCTGTCATTCGTAATGACTTGGTGGACGTCTTCTTTTTCGTCTCGAACCTGGAGCCTGGGATTTGGAGATCCACATGATTACTTAAGTTTTATAGAAAGAAGCTGTCCTTTCGTAAACCATATCAATCAGGTCGTTCTCGACGTGTTTTTTGTAGTCATATCACATTTTCTCCGTCGGAAACGTATTTATTTCGAAGACTATTACCAACTTCAGTGGTCTAGAAAAGATGTAATAAACTCTAGGTTACTCTAATAATATTTTTTAAGTGATTTTAAGTGATTACGTGTACTCCAACTGAATTCCTGGTGAAGATAGTAGGTACATTTTCCGGGTAGAAGTTATTTTTCATTGCTTAAAACGAACCAAAGCGAAAGTGCGCAATTTTATGAAACGTCTCCAAATCCCGTAAATTAATTTTTACCAAAAATTTTCCCCAGTGTAGTTTACACTCTCTGTCAGTCATGTGCTCCAACATCAACCTCATGTGCAGTGCAACGACAAAGTCATCTGCCTGCGAAACCAATAAAACGTTCACACCGCACCAATATACATATATATAAATGTAATCCGCCTCAAATATTAAAAGTACTAACTCCTATATATCTATTTATCTATATAGGCACTTGGTGCTAGTATCATGCCTGCAAATGCTGCGTGTGTGCCCCTTGACGTTGAATAAAAATTCAATCTCAAATCCGTTTCATACGATGGCAGTTGGCAGTCAGAAATTGAACTTTTATGTGAACGGAGGGCGGTGGCGCACTATTCTTCCACAAAAACGAAGAGTATCCGAGGCTCGCACTCTGATGTCGTGCCATCGTCGTCTGATGCCAAAACTAGACATATCCTACAGGATAAACAATTTTCGTTTATCTTAGTTTGTGCGTTGTGATGATTTCTTGAAAACGCAAACACAAAACAGGGGTGATGACTATAAAGCAAAGACGATGCTTTGCATTTCTTCTCACGTACCGGCGAATCCTTTTGTAATAGTCACACACGGAAAGCACAGGATTCTCTGTTTGCTTCCTGCCTGCCGACAATTCCATTTCATTTCATTGTGCTGTAAGTTGTTCTCGAGTGTGGCATCTGTCTCTGGGAAAAAATAAACGAACCTCACGAACCCCCAAAAACGAATTATCCTCATCATCATGTCGCAATCCACCGGCATTCCCACATCCTCCTGGGGGATAGGGTGGACTCGCAAAATTCAGACAAAGCTCCTCTAAGGCATGTGATGGCCCAGGTGATGGTGTTAACTATGATTCAGGTAGTGGTGGGAAGAAAAATAATGAAATAGTACATGGTGCTGATTGAATAAACTTTATTAGAAGGTATTCCCAAAAACGAAGGTTTGCTATCGCATGTGAGGGTTTGATTGTGACTCATACCTACGATTATGCAATCCAGCCTTAGGGTTAATGGTAATTAAATACAATTTACCAGGACTTGTGAGCATTTTTTTGTTGGCTTTGAACCTTTTTTAACGACTACAGAAGTTTTGAAATTAGTCAGAGTTGACAAAGTTGACAGAGTTGATGAAATATTCTCCGAGAAATAACAAAAGACTACAAAAATAATTCCTTCCTTGTTTTTTTTTTTCTAAAATTTGGTACCTAGTCAACATAAAATACCGATGACGTAATTAATTCATGTATTTCGACGGATCTGTAGAGGGTAACCGTAAATACAAAGCTTTTGTGACGCAATTTTTAATACTGGGCGACGTCAAGCTAATGTTTTCTCTTTAGACTATGTCACTTACTACGTAAGCGCAAAGAGAACGTGAAAAAATTTAAATCGAATATTTTCTTCATTAATGTGATATATCCCGTTCCCGATATAAAGGACTATTCATATAAGATCGAATTGCGAACAAGCGAATATTCGTAGCATCTGACATTTCATTCACATGAAAACTTTTTCAGTTTCATTTTTTACAGGTTAAGTACGAACGAATTTTCCATTTGTGGGTTTGTGGATTGCGACTGTATTGTGGATAAAGTATGACAGTTCTCGGCAAGAATTTTGAATTCACGTGAAAATTGCTATAATTGTAAATTTCGCTATTTAAATCAATTCAGACTCAAGGGTCGTATTCCGTAAGGCGAAACGATCAAACGTTTTCGTGCGCACGAATGATTTGCCCTATGTTACAAAATTTTGTTCGTGCATACTAAAACGTTTCAACGTTTCGCCTTACAGAATGCCGACCCGTTTTTTAATTAAGTTTTTAAAAAAGTTTTAAAAATGCAAATAAATTTGTTCGCAATTCCCTCTCTTGTTCATAGGCATTAAGTGTGACTTTTGCTCTGCATTTCCCCAGTCAGTCTCAGTCTCAGTAGTTGATTCTGAGATCTGATCGCATACTGCATCGCATTGCTGCTGATTGCGGGTTAGCACAAGCACGCTAGTCGAGAATGTATGCATTTGTTTAGAGCTATCCGCAGTATTGTCACCTTGGTATTTGTACTTTGATTGAAAATAATGATAGTCAGCAGCTATTCGAGAACTTAAACAATTTTCATTTGCGTACACCCACCAAATTTACGACCAAGTTTACCCAAATTTTTCACCCGATAGCTTTAAAAATGCCTCCCCATTATGCACTATATGGAAATGAAGCTCAAACTGTGGTCGAACGGCCACACCAACACAGCGAACATCACAACTCCTTGAAGAATGCAGTCACCTTTTTCCGTTTCTTAAGAAACCGCTTCAGAGTAACGAGACTCGTGGTACGTGGTCGTCGGGAATTTATTAAAACTTTTTATTCCAGATTTGATTTGTCGCATGACTTTTATTACCATTGCATTTTCGTTTGCCAAAAATGTAGTTTATGTAATTTTTCTTTTTTTTTCTCTAGTGGACCACCCGAGGCGCCTTCTTTTAGCCACCAACCGCAGCCCCCTTAACGATCGACAATTTGCAGTTTTTTTTTTCCATTTCATCGACTGCGACCGACTATTATCCAACTCAGTTGCGTTCAAGACTTCGTTGTTGGTTGTGCTAGGTTTTGTTTTGGGGGTGTTCAGATGAGAGTGTAGACATTTGGCGCCAATTTGAAGCAATGACAGCGCACAATTTTCATTTGTTGGAGTTTTGTTTTTATCATTGAACAAAAAGGAGAAATCTGTGTGAGGGAGGCGAGGACTTTGTGTGGACATATTTGAAATATGTATATGGGGTTTATATGGACCATGGTTAAAGTGGTTTCTCTAATGGAGTAGAGAGAAAAAGTTATACACACATGTGATTGCGCTCAATGAGGTTTGGTGAAATCGTGTACATGTTTGGTGGCGGTGGGGGTCTAACTTTTTTGCTAAAAGCGAAGCAGTTCAGTACTCCAAAGTGACGTTCTGATGACTTATGGCGTTTTCGATTGAAGATCCGAGAGAATTGCCCCGAAATTCAGAATTGCTCTTTCAATGAAATTCGTTGGAGCACTTTTGTAATAGTGGTAGACACCATATGTGAGATTTGAGATCTGTTCCTACTTTTTTTTGTTTCCTACAGTAAATACCTATGAATGTTTTAATAGGCCAAGTCAATACTCATTATACATTTATTTATATCAATTTCAGTTTACATTTTGCATTCATAATTGTATAGTTTCGGATCACAAGCTAACAATTTGTTTATAATAACACAACAAACACTTCAATCTGACATTTTGTTAGTATGTGTTGGTGAGTTCAGGGCAATTCTCTAAAAATATTCCGGACACTTCTGTTGTGTTAATAATTGACCTGGAAGTGCACTTTTTTTTTCAATGAAACATAGAATACATCGAAAGAGCACTTCTAGATTTGCTCTTTTCATAGAAAGGGCAATTATTTTCTTCAATCGAAAACGCCATTACACAGCCGTCCGAAAGGTGAATACAAAGAAGTTTCAAACCGAATTGTTTTCTGAAAACGAGTACCTACCTTCTCCAATACGGTGCACCTTAGGATTTTATTTTCTCCTCAATAAGGTACTTACTTAATTAGACTTGCCTCGGTTCAACATTAAAGATAACTTCGATGAAGATGTTTAACCTATATACCATCTTCTTGAAAGGTGCCAATAACTTTTTCGTGGAAAAATGAGATTTTCCAAGTCTCAAGCTTTGCTGCATAAACGAACTTGATTACTTACATCAAACTCGCAGGCATTACAAACACCCATCCTACGTGACATGCCAATTGAACGGCGTGTGGCAACTGGCAGTATAAAAGAAAAGTTGTAAGGTTCCTCAGCCTGCTGTGAAATTCGGGTTACATCTGCACATGTCACACGTGTCAATTCGGCGAACTTCCAAAGACTCTCTCTGATTCGATTTCGTTGGAGAGTATATGAAGCAAATATCCCTGTGTCCCTGCCCAGCCCATATTCGAGATTTTCTGTCGACAGAATTATAAGTAACTGTCTTGCCAACTGAAGTGGCAGCAAAACTTTTTGCAACAAATTAAAAGACATTAAACTTTCCGCATAATCCGTGTGCATGTTTCGGAACTTCGCCCCCCGAATTGGCTGCGTACTTAAGAGCTTTATTAGGATTCACATGGTCATTAGTTCTGCTCTTATGGTTGATTAACACATATACACGAAAACACTTACACAAATAACCTTTTGAAAGGAAAATTTAATATTTCATCAATTCGACAGGGCGGCTGAACCTGCCTGCTCTAGATATGTGGGTAGGAAGACATTGCCTAAATTTTATAAAAGTAAACATAAATAAATCGAAATCACACACACACATTTGCTTGTTCTTGCAAATGTCAAGTCAGTTTATCCTCATGTAGTAAGGGTCCATCGAGTCCGGATAGTAATTATTGCTTCCAGAATTAGCAGCGGAAGCGGACGAAGACGACGATGCTGACGATGGCGAGGAAAAGGTCCCCTGCAGACGCTGGTAATGGCGGTATGGGTGATGCGGATGGTCCTGATAATTATTATCGACCGGTGTCATCGTTCGATTTGCATAGGACGAGTAGTATTCTGGCTCGGGGTCAGGTCTCAGGTTGCTATTGCTATATTCAATTTTCGTATTTCCGCCACTGAAGGGAATCTGCTCCTCGACAATGCTGGCGGCGCTGGCGACTGGGTCGCCTCTGTTCATCGTTAGCACTGGTCGAGGCAGAGATTGCGAGATAGTGTACTGTTGCTCCCTGGAATTAATTTCCGCTAATTTGCTGACCCTAGTGCGACCCATACCGGCCGTCATTACCATGACGGTTGGGTTCATCGTTTCCATGTGCTCCTTAAGGCAGCTTTGGAGTATATTGAGAAAAAACAGGAACGAGAGTAAAGTGAGAGCAGTAACGGTGGATGAGCCATTGCTTTTAGATTTCCCTATTGAATGACTGGGTCCGGTGGTATCGGCGATTGGAGCATATGGTCCTGCAGCTGCATGGTAATCATAGCCGGCTGGTGCTGGATGACCATCACTGGGAACACCCGTGTGACCGCTTAAAGTCAGACAGAGATGGGGGGAGCGAGAATGTGAAATATTGTTGAAGAAGTTAATAACTTAAATTAACCGGAATTTGAAGTTAATTACCCGTATCCGGAAGGATGGTATCCAGGAGACGAGTGGCCACCGTAAACGCCGCTTGCACTGGCTCCAGTGCCGCCTAGTCGCAGCCCATGGGGGACGGATGCCAGACCAGAAATCACACCTCGATGGCCGTAGCTGTAAATAGAGAGATTTTATTATCGTTGTAGTGGTTTTTTTTTTGCCTCACTAAAGCATTAAATGGCGCGAGGGGGAGGTCAAAGTTAGGAAAGTTTGTTTACGTACATACAGACGGCATACTGTTCACTCTGTCATACAATGAAGTGAGATAGGTATAGTAGATATATGTCAATCTTAGCAGAAATCAAGGGATGGACGGATGCTAAATAAATGAAAACTGTCTGCCGATGAAAACCTTCTTTTCAAGACAATAAGTGAAGAAGAGGTGAGTGTATGGTGATATTAGGTGAACCACATCGGGTATGAGTTGAGAATTAAAGTTTATTGTTACTTTTAACCGCGATCGTTCAGAACGAGAGATAGCCACTGCAGTAACCACGATGAAACTGACAGTCGCTTGTTTATTTTTGTTTCGCACTTTTTGACAATAAGAATATTAAGAAAAAAGAACACATGTACGTAAATGACTTGATTTCAGTCGAATGAGACATATACATTTAGATAAGCGTAAGTTATAGTGTTTGTGCACTCTTGACAGCTCTAGCATTATATTTGGCTGACAGCCTTAAAACACAGTTAACGCCTTTTTTGTTGCATTTGTTAGGTACGTTTACTATGTGTAAGACGTAAACAACAAAGACCATGCAAAAAAGTGACATCTCGGACAACCCCGCACACAATTTCCATGTTATCATACTTTGACGTAAGCCGGATTAATTCCATTCATTGGCCACATTCAAGAATCTAGTTATCTTAAATCGACTAGATTAGTCTGGATGAGGTGTAACCTGAACGCGAAAACTAGATTAGTCGGGAACGTCACTTTTTCAGCCACATAATTATGAGAACTGTAAACTTAGTACTCAGTCACGAACTTCTTGACTACATTCGTCGTCCTCAATAAACGTCAACTGAAACAGCTGCTCTCATGACCGATTTCCCCCAATCAAAACCGAGATACATCTAGTGAGAGAGCGGTCAGACTAACTAAACTAGATACTTGAACGTCCCCATTTCCTTAATGGTTCATACTTCAGATTGACAGTTTCGTTTGCGTTTGAACAGATTTATTCTGTCAAACAACAACTGCCGTATATTTTAACTGTTATAATTACAATCACCGCAACTAATGGAAAATCAAACCGTAATATTTGACACTTAAGGTCCCACTTTCGTTTAAATATCCAATACCACCTTTTTGAATCTTTTAAAAACAAAAAACTCACTGCGGATTTAGCAGGTGTCCATAGGGTGACTGATGACTAACTTCACCAGGAATCATGTCCATATACGTCAGTGTTGGTGAATGTTTATGCAACTGAATTCCGTGGTGATTGCCCGACTTGATCTAATTCAAAACAAAACTTCACACATGTAAACAAAAATTCTGTCCACCATAGGAACGCCGTTAAGTCCATCTCACCAAACGAACAGCCTGTAGAACGTCCGAAAGTTTCATTACTCCTATTCACCTGCACTCACTCACACACAAATAATAATATCAATTTTTAACCGCAAATTGCTTTTGTCGCAAAGTGTGATGTTAAGCGATGATCAGACGAGACCATGCACTGCCATCATAACGCTTGCTGACACTGACTGAGTCTGACTAATGCATCGCTGCTATGTGTCCCATGGATATGACAACTTGTGGTTCCGGCCATCTGCTTTCGCCGGTATTACAGAAAATTGGGAACACAAATTGCATACCTGGATAAACAGAGGAGTGACAAAAGCTTCTCGCGTGTTGTCATCGTTGGAAATTCATTAAACAACGATGTTCGGGATTATTGTGCCACCAGAGCGAGTAATTGCATTAATTAACACCATGTCAGAGCATGGCTAGATGAAAATCCAAATACCCCAGAAAGGGAGGCAGATTTCGGTTCTGATGAGCGAAAGCGGATGATAGTGTTCTAATGGCGAAATAGAGTCCCGTAAATGGATTGTTGTGGTATCTGTCATATACGGAACCGCAGTAATCAGAGTGGAATTTGTTTTGACAGCTAAATGATGTCAAGTATATCGAGTGAGTATCGCAATTGTGTGTATGCTTTTCTATTATTGAATGTAAAAAATTATATAGGCTTGGAAGCTTACGACTCGCTATTTTCGTAATCCAGGCATGATAGGCTCCTTTTCATCTTGTATTTTGCGTATTTTGTGTTGGAGACATCTTCGGACTCTTCTTCTTCATCGGTCGTTTCATGTTTTGGTGATCAGGTCATACCATCTTACATCAGACAGAATATAGTATACATATTTCAAGGTTAGGTATACCTACCTGCAAGCCCCAAGCTAAGATCAAACGATTCGTGTATAAATTTGTGTATAATTGTCAAATACAAAAATCGTCACAACCACAAACATTTGTGGAACACGCAAATGGCGTTGGGTACGAATTTCCGTAGAATTTCTTAGCTTTAGGTTCGTTACGCAAACCTAGAGTGGCGTTAATACTGAAATGCAGAGACAGAGACTCGCACCTTGCATATGCCACTTCCGCTGTAGGCAAAGCTGCTGACAGCGTTCATAGAATTTGATCCGTTAAATTTGAAACTATTCGTTCCGTGTGGATAGAATTTTTTTTTGCGAATAAGTGTACATTTGCTTAAAATATTCATAAAAAATTAACAATGTAAATTAGTTGAGGGAAAATAAAAACAATTTTTGCAAATTTTCTTCATTATTTAGGAAAAATTTACACATGAAATCGAAGTTAATGACACCCAAAAGCGGAAAACATACAACCATGTTTGTCCTAATATGTTTCTAGTATAGAGAACATCTCCTTTATGTAGTTTTATTAACCAAACAAATCAAATTATTCGCCTTTGATCAATTTATAATAACTAACCAATGGCATTCAGTAATGTAAAAATGTGGTATACCCGAACTCTTACTTATTTCCCCACGGTTGCCGCGGTTGATAGCATTTATTTTTGTATGTTTTTGCATGTCACACGGATTCTTAATTGACATAACACCGATAGAAAAACAAAATGGCGATTTGAAAAAAAAAAATTGAGGGGCCAGCGGCAAGAGGATTGTGATTTGTGATTTGGGGGCAGTGTAAATCTCGTGGGATTTATCCTTTTTTGTGGGAGTTTCGATGTCCGAAAAGCCGTCAGTGGGATAAAGGGAAAAAGCACCAAATCGCGGGATTTTCAGAAATCTAGCAAAAAAATCATTCAAACTATAAATTGTTGGTGAAATTCTATCAAAACACCTGTACTTCACCACGACTATCAACACACTGAATATCCATAAAAAACAGCTCATGTAAATCGTCTGTTATCAACATTTTTTAGTACCAAAAATAATCATAGCAGTGTTACTGCTTTTTATACTAAGGGTTAATTTAACGTGATTTTCTTTTCGTGTAATACAAATTTTACTTTAAAAAACTGGATTTTGACGAAAAAAAGTATCGTGGGTTTTTAAAAGGGAATTTGAGTACGGTTAAAAAGGAAAAATAACCACGCTTCGTGGGATAAATGAAGATAGAGTGCTAATAACACTGGTTGGGGGTCTCAGTATGGTTTGTCTATAATGTATATGATATGTCAGTAACACATTGCGTCATTAAAAACATCTCAATCGGCACTCAAAATGTAAGTGGATATATATTTTTCATATCCGCATCTAAATCAAAGTTTTAACATTAATTACGGAATATATTTCCCGAAACCAATTACATCCAAACGTCATCCATTAATTTCTATTTAATCTGTAATAAGATTTTAATTTAATTTGACAGTGCCACACCGTACACACAACCCCCAAATCGTGCAACGCTATCAATTTCGATTTAACTATAATATTACAAAATTTAGAGAACGTCAAATGTTCAAATATTCTACAGACAATCTTCGTGCCAACGCAACGCATTCGTTCGTCCTTATTCTGTAATGTATGCGTGAAATAAGCTCACCATTCCAAGAATCCACGTCTCTATACCTAAGTACGGAGCCGCATTTGTAAGTGTAGGGTAGGGAATACACCTACACCCCCATATACATGTTATAATTGTCAAATATATAGTATCTATCTCGCAGTCCCAAGCATGCGAATTTGTGCCAACAGCAGTTAAAGAATGCTCTGCTAACTTATCAATTTCTAATTTTCAGCAGGTCTTGCCCTGTCCTCATTCGCGATGCAAGATGTCGTCGTATAGGCGACGTGCATATCTGTCCCGTGAGTATGATAACCAGCCAAACTCTGCTACAAATGCGGAATCAGAAATTCCATTAAATAATCGCAAGATTTGCAGAAACTTGTGCACCCTTTTCGTCGTTGGTCCTGCGAAAAGGATACAAGCAAGGACATCTTACAAACAAAAGCACATGCAATGGCATTGCGCTCTCGTTGCATCACGGTGTAAAACTGTCAGTCGTAAATTAATATTGCTTGAAGCCGCCCTTCCCTTCCACCCTGTCGCATCGCAGGAGAATGTCATTCCCCAAAAATGCAAGAAGAGAAGAGTGTAGACGATGTTAGAAATAGAATTGCGTTTTGCGATGACTGAAGTATGTGCACGTTCTAGGGAATCCCGTTTAAAATATCGAAAAGTGGGGAGAACTGCTGATTATGTAAAAAGATCGACTCTCGCATTTCCATTCATTATGCACATTAGTACATTAGGTAAGCACTTATGTTTCTTTTAGATACGATATTTTGAAGACGAAAGAGCGTTGGTTGCCAAGACAGATATTTAAGACTCGAAAACGTATTTGTTGTCATGAGGACATTTCGTATTAAGGAATCATTTTCCATAAAGAGTGTGTAGTATGTTTGGGATTGCGACTATTGGGAAGGCTTATCATCTTAAGATTGGAAGGAACAATAAGATATGATTAGCCTCATTTATATTTTGTTCTTTAGCCTTGAATGCTAATTGGGAAGTTGGTAGAAATAAACCAATGTCAACAAGTAAGTCTTTTAAGACAGAGGTATCAGATAGCTCTAAATTGAAATTTTTTGTTTGCCGCGTATTTAAAAAAGGTACCTTTCCTTCAAATCGTTCGAGTTTAGGCCCTTGAATGAGGAAAAAGTCAAAGAAAAAGCATTAAAAAGTATACCTACGTTTGGAATTGATTACGACCAGCATTGCAATTCTAAACGTTTTTGCGAATGTTTTGAAACGGCCGCTTGACCTTGAAAACCCTAAAAAAAATCGTCATAAGTCATAAGTTCACTCGTAAAAGTGTTTCGTCATATTCTTCTCAAACTTTAATTGATCACAGAAAAATGAATCCCTATTTTATCCAAACACACACACGTAAATCAAACTCAGTAAAAAATATAATAAAATATGTCCTGTCCGACAGGGTATGGAATTTAATTGCAAAGTTACGGTGTGCAAACTTCATTTACAAAAAAAAGGAAAACTCCAACTCCAAAGACCAGAGCAAAGAACATTAGACTTCTATCGTGTAGTGTCATCGTAAATTCCGGACCGGCTCACTAGGGGTGAATTGTTTTCGATTCCCTCTCAAAAGGAATTTTCTATTATTCTCCCAGTGTCCGATATGACCCGTATCTGGATGGGGAAAAACTTAGTGTGTCCTCGTCGTGGATCCACATCATCACTTTGTTGTCTCCGACAAACACGCACATCTCACATTCATCTGGACTTTACATTTATCTACACGCTCCCATCACTTCTCCCGATGAAGCTTAGATTAGATTCCCCCCATGATGGCCAGGTTGGCACAGATATATTTTTGGGCATACAAATCCATTAGAATTCCTTTTGAAAATGCTCTCCAAAATCTACAAGGACTCACTCAATTCCATGGCTCACCTGTCTAAGTGAAAATGCTGAACAACAGAGAACCTACGCCAACATCCTTATATAAAACCACGACCCAGGAGAATGACGACGATGATGATGATCAATGTGTAGTGTATGTCAACGCAAAATTGCTCAACGAACATTCTTCTGGGCTATTGAGGTGCGGCCTCTACCTTATCACACTGATGTGGTAGATTAGGTGAAAAGGTTCCCTCAAAAAGCCAATCCCAGAATTTCGCCATCAAACAATGCGAAGATATCACTTGGATGGTAAGTTAATGCTGTCTGACTTTTATCCAGGTGGTGGGTGGCTGATGGAAGCCATTTCAGGTTGATGTAGGAACATTGTTTGCTTAATTGTGAATGATGTTGGTTCGGTTAGAAACGATGTGCTATGGGGCTAGAGAGAGTTTGATTTTTGTGTGCCGCCCCCCATAAACTTTGAAATGGGTTAAAAATTGGGACAGGAAATGAATTCAAGTGCTAGCTCTAGGGCGACCGCACATTTGGAATACTCAAACAGGATACGAAAAAGGATATCTATTTGGTGCTAACGCAACGTACTCGGTATATGTCTGATGGTATTTGAGTGTTGGGATAGAAGAAAGGTAACTTTCCAGATACAGTTGAGGGTTCTTTTGAACATTTCAAATTAGTCCTTGTATGTGGCGGAAATGACTGTGGAATGATGCCTATTTTTTGGGTGGTTTGGTGATGAATGGTAGGCTACTTCAGAGTGAATGTGCGTAAATGTTTGCGGTTGGAGACGGCCAACTGAGCTCCTTTTCGTTTTTTGTGGCATTTGTTGTCTTTCCAGCGGACCTATCGGATGGAGAGGGTAGATTTGATGGGTTGCTTGGGTTCTCAATATTTCGAATAGAAAACTGATTGTGTGAGATAGTGGAAGCTTTGGATGCTGGTAAGATGTGACTAGTATAGCTTGTTCACCGTACAAAGCGATTTGACAATAGTGACGTAGATGCGTTTTGTTAAATTCTCTTATTGTAAGAAATAGTTCATCGCGATGTCCGAACGAGGGAAGTCCACTTTACAAGATAAGAGGAGGCATAATATGAATTCTTTTATAATTCATTCTAAAATAAATCGAAATTCCAACCAGTAACTTTGGTTGAAATCAATGGCAACTTCTTTAAGCTTTAAAAACGGCTTTTCTAGCTAATAGGGTTTCCCCGTCTCTAATACCTAACTCTACTACGAACAATTTTCATGTAGACATCCCTATTGGCCCAGGTAATTAATTTTAGCACACACGTACCTTAATTACCGTTCGTCCCGATCAATAATAACTATTTTGTGTCTATGATACCTACAAATATTTTTCGAAATTGTATGAGGTGCTTGTATTTGCTTTCGAAGATGTGTTATCTACTGTTTGGTAGAATACATAGATGTCGCGAAAACCCTCACATTTAACTCGCTAGCCACATTACCAAGATATCATTCGAGATTGCAACTCTTCAAAAGCCACAGCCTAACCCACAACCAAAGACAAATCATTAATGCATTCTAGTACAATTCATTCATGTACGTTTAATCTTACTTTAATAACTTTATAGGAAGATGCTTTTAAAGAAAAAGTGTCCTAATCTACATGAATTGTGTGGGTTAGATAGTCACGCAATAATTAACTGACCACATTATTGATTATTGTAAAGGGCCGTCGCATCCAGCGACAGCGACTGTTCATTTAAATCCATCAAATGAAAGCACACAAATCCCTACATATTAAATTGATTTAACACAGAAAAGAAAACAAACAAAATTCTTTCCAACTAATTTATTATCACTAATCATCCGTCTACTGCCAGAGGAGACTCAAAATTGAAAGGGGAGGCATGCCGGGTTCAGCTCCCTTTCGGAAACCTAAAATATGAACAGTGGTAACTTGTTTTGAGATTCTTTTAAGATTTTAGATTTACCTAAATAGAGAACCACTGGAATAAATCCCCAGTGGAAAACTGTTTTTGTTACATCGAAAACAGCTTCCAGACGTTCTTTTGCACCCGGTGAAATTCCCATATTTTTTATATTTAATGTTTTATGCAAGACTTTCGCGGAAATTGGGAAATTCTCTCAGAAAAAAACACGAGTGGAGTAATCAGTAATGTGCTTTTGACAGCTCTTTGAAATGTATTGCACATGTATGAAGTTGGATAGGTTTCCACATAATGGGTCCATACAGTACAGACTACTGGTAGCGTTTTCTTCTCTATCAACCGCAGCAACTTGAAAAAAAATGTTAATTTGTGTTAATGAGCGAACATTCGTAGCTTCTAACATTTCATTCATATGGAACATTTTTTTCTTGGTCGCAGGTACCCGCGTATTAGTTACACTTTTTTAAGTTAAGTCACGACGTTATGTTGTGGACTCTGAATAAAGTGTGACAGTTCGCGGCAAGAAGTTGTTATTCGCGGGTATATTGCTTTAATTGTAAATTTCGCTATTTAAAATAATTTTAAATTGTGTGGTAGATTAATTAAATGTTTTGCTTTTGTGTTAGATATAAATAATTATAATTTAATTCATTAATACAGTTCAATTGATTTATTCGCAATTATTCGATGGGGCTTCTTCACATTCATTCTCAGATTTCAGATTTCTTGTGTCTAATTGAACATAAACGGCACTTGCCCTCTTTTTTGTGTTGATATTCGTGCGATTGGAATAATATGTGTAGCCTTCGACATCTCGAAATCTCAGATCAAAATCTGAAAAGCCAAATCGAAAACGATATAACAAAATTGCTAATAATAAGTAAACGTGCTCAATGGAGAGCTGAATGCTTTCAATGCATTCCACACGTGATTTATAGAATTTATAGAATCCACACAACATTGTGGAATTCAGTTTTGACAATTAAATAAATCACTTATCTTTAAAATGTTTTGATTGTGGAAAACAAATCGTTTTATAAATAAGGAACTCAATCAATTATGGATGTAAAGAACGTTCATCACCTTGCCAGGACTGACGTGGTAAATAACTCAACCTTGTTTTATCGACTCATAAAATTAAATATATATAAAATCGTATGTTATATTAAAGACAATGGGGACGCTGGCAACTTACAAAACTGGATCGGCGTGCAATCTCTGCTTCAGTTATGGCTTACAAAACTATCTCAAGTCTTTTTACATTAGTCTGGACGAGCAAATAATTAAGTGTGAAAGTTCGCGGTGCATGTTTCCATACTCTAGGAAGTCAGCGCGCAGTTCGTTTCCCGATTCAAAACCATCTGATAGTACTCTCAATTTAGATGAATTTCTAGAAGAGAATGCCAAGCAAATTGATGGAACAACACCCAAGATTGAACCAAAACATTGCACAACTAAAAAAGAAGATATTCCGATTTTGTTCGATTTTTCTTCCCTGTTCGCTAGTGAATCTCCGACCGAGGATCAGAAACAGTTACCTTCAGCACCAGCGGAAAACCCTTGGGAAACTGAGGATTTTAAACCGGCCGCTATTATTAAAAATGAGCTTTTGCTACCGCAAAGTCAACCGCCTCCAAAAGCCAGAATTTCCCGTTGTCTAGCCGATGTCAAGAGCAATAGATCTCAAAATCTGAAACGACAACCCAAAACAAAACGCACTAAAAACAATCCAGTTCTTGTTATTGAGCCTCACAGTGGCAAGTCTATGCGGCCTTTGGATGTGATTAGACAGTACTTGAAGTTTTAAGAAATTATGCGATAAGCTTTTGATAAGCAATAGATCTACTTGCCTTTTCTTTAATTAAAAGCTGTTTTTTATAGCTTCTAGCAGTTGGTCATCGAGTTTGAAAAAGTCCCCTAAACGGCCATGAAGTAATGTCTTAAACATTAATATAATTTTTCCTTATTTTGTAGGGTGAATCTAGAGGTCTACTTATTTCTCGATATAGGGATACAGACTATATATGCTTTTAGAATAACATCCACGGGCAGGCCTGTTCCGGTTTTCCAACCCCAAATTACAGAAAAACTGCTTCCTACGTAGGCTGGATAGATGATATCGTCAGATGGGCAGGTTTTTCGAGGCTGCAGAAGTGTCCATGAAAGTGTATATCTGGGGTGTCAGCAGTCAGCACGTAACCGTCGATTGAGACAAATTAAGTGCTGCCAGAGCTCGATTGTATCGAGTTACGTGCTGACACCACTTCATTGCTTAACTTGATAAGAAACTACAATATCTTAAATCGGGTCGAATCTGTGGCTATGGTTTGCATAAAATATATAATTTTGAATTGTGAAATGGGAAGTCAGAACTCAAGGTCGCAGAAGCAGTTCATGTTCATACCTTTCCGGTAAGGTGTTCATGAAGAAACTAGAAAAATGTATATTCAATAAAATATTACAGTTTATACCATTTTATCACAAATGTGGCTGTGTATTTCTGAAATACGTGCTTAATAAATTTAAATATAAAAATGTTGATACCTGAACGTATTCGTTTAAATAACCCATCCCTAACATTTTCCTTCTCTTACAAGTAAGTAACTCCAATTTGATGAAACAGCTGTGTTATGATAAGTCAGCTCCTTTTCCTGAAACTTCTCTTACCGAACCGATTTCACACCGCCTATTGTTTTAATAATACCCAAGCAACAAATAAAATGAGTTTCTTTAAATACGGTTCACGAATATTAGCAGCAGGCCTTCTGCCACTCGATCCAAAAGAAAATGACATTCTGTCCAAGGATACAAAAACCTATAAAGCCTTCGTCGAACGTTTACCATCGAAGGAGACTGGTTGGGAGCGAATCAAGGAAATGTTTACAGTCGAGTAATATTTGAATTAATTTTCTGTGGAAATCCAATTACCTACAATTTAGCATTTAATGTTTTCTTTTAAGTGAATTTGGCAGCATATCGTATGAATTAAACTCTGTGTACCAGGCCGGTTTTTGTGGGTTCCTTGTCGGTGCTATATACGGTGGTTTCATAAACTCACGAACTGCCTATGAAAATTTTATGAATAACAACCAAGCATCTACTTTTAAATCGCATCTGGATGCTAAGGTAAGTTACCACTGATTCATAAACTGAAAAGAAAAAAATCTAAATAAATCTTTTCTAGAGAAAACTGCAAAACGAATTCACGGTTAGCTTCGCCAAGGGCGCCTTCAAATGGGGCTGGCGCGTGAGTCTTTTCACCACATCTTACTTGTAGGCATTTGATTTGATCCTAAACATAAATAAATGCCTTAAATTGCTTTATTTTATAGTGGAATCATCACAATTATCTCGGTGTACAGAGAAAAATCGTCAATCTATGAGTATCTCGCTGCTGGAACACTTACTGGTATACCTATAATGGATATTTTTTTAAGGTAGTTTAATAAAAAAAACTCCTCTTAGGCGCTCTATATAAAACCAACATGGGTTTGAGAGGAATGACCGCTGGTGGCATCATCGGTGGAGCCTTGGGTGGTATCGCCGGGCTCGCTTCTCTGGGACTGCTAAAGATTTCTGGTACATCGATGGAGGAAATGCGGTATTGGCAGTACAAGTGGCGGTCAGATCGTGACGACAAGATAAGGGAAGCCTTTATTAAGCAAGGGGAAAAGGTACCGGCTGTTATAACCCATCACGATGCTAAGTTAGGCGAGGATGGACAGAAGATCTCCCTTGAGTCAGTGAATTAACAAAGCACGAGTTAAATTAGTTGTAGAATTGAAAAATATATTGCTAACCTCCATCAAAGACAAAGAACACGAAATAAAAACGAGAACACGAGGAAATTAGAAACAAAACGCGACTCCTCCAGTAGACGGTTACACATGAAATGCTATGCGTGGGGATAAATGCGAGCAATGCGGTTCAAAAATACGGATTAACTACTTATTCAGCTTGCTGTGGTCTGGTCAGGCGCTTAGCACCACGATTTGGTGGCCCCTTTGGCTTGGCAAACGCCGGTCGGTGGAGAATCTTCTTTGGGTGCAGCTCGTCTTGGAGGAATTCTTCGGTCAACTCTGGTCCGCTGTCGATTTCCAACTGAAACGGGTTCAATTATAATCATTACACTCAAATCTAGCACCAAACCCACCTTCTTAGTGATTTCCAATCCAAACGATTCCAGTGCCTCTAAGAATGGTGCTTTGCAGCTGGAATACATCATCCGCTCCCGTACCGAACAAGAATAACCCGGCATCGAGTAAATGAACACAAACGATTCGAGGTAGTCACCCTCATGTGTGTGTTTGAACAGGTATAGATGATAGCGTGCGTGATCCTCGGGTACCTGTTTGGGAAGCTCCTCTAGGGCAATATTGGCGGCTTTCACGATGTGAATTTTTTCTTCCTACAAAAAAATAACAGCCTTAGTGTTGCAGCATGTGTGTCAAAACGTACCTCTAAATCAATGCGAAACTGCAAGTACCCATACGTTCCTCTAACCGCATCTTTAATAGCGTCGACAGTCGCGTCCGACAGTGGGCAGGAGATTCCTCCCAAAGTCTGATGGCGGGTATCCGTACTTATGTTCGTGTTTACTTCAGTCTTCTTTAATTCCTGCAGCTCCTCTTCTCTCATGGTTAGTGGAGCAGGTGCAGAAAATGCCTTTTTGTTTTTATAATACCCATTCAGAGTAGTTTCTTCAACTGCGGTGGCATGCAACTCTTCGGTTATATGCGCTGAGCCAAATTCCGATTTTAACGTTGCCTTCGTCGAGGCGTAAACCATCTTTTGTCGCACACTCGCACTGTCCGGCACCCAACTAATCAGCAGCCATGCATAGCCAAGCGAAGTTTTACTATCTAACCGATAGAGAATGTAGCATGGTACTGTTTCTTCTATTAGTGGCCCAATTAATTTGTCGTAGTCTTTCTCCCAGTCCTTTTTAACGTCATGTGTACCAGCGGACGTCAGCTCCTCTGAAAATAAGTTATAAAAGGTATGTATTTATGGGGAAGGCGATGTGTAGATTGTGAAACCTACCATTTTCGATGGAAACTTTTACAACTCTCACTTTACCGTTCTTTGCTTTGCCAAAGACTTTTACAAGTTGGTCATTTGCTGAAGATAGAAGTTTTAATGGATTATTTTGCTTTTCGTTGGCTGGATTCTTATTGACACACCCTTAATTCCAGTTTGGTGGGACATATTGCAAGTTTTATAACAAAAAAAATATATATATATGTGGCAGCTTATTGGAATATCACCGAAAATTAAAGGATTACTCACAAAACTCTTCTGAAATGACGAGCGATAGCAATAAATTTTGACGTTTCGTGTTTATTTTTGGTTTCTTTATGAAAAATGCAAAAAAAAGTCTCCAATAGGCAAGATCACAAAAATAAAATTTGCTGTTCACGGGAGGTAATTGCAATTAGGAAATGAAATTTGAAATTGAAACACTTTCCCGTGATCTTCTTGTGTCGTGTATAATTGTCAGTGAGACAAGTAGCAGGTAAACGAGGAAACGAGGTTCATATCAAGATCACACAAAAACCGCATCGAAAATCCACATCACATATATTTACAAATTCTATGATAGAAACGAATCTGGGTCGGCATTCTGTAAGGCGAAACGTTCAAAGGTTTTCGTGTGCACGAAGAAGTTTGCTTGTAACATAGGGCAAATCATTCATGCAAACGAAAACGTTTTACCGTTTCGGCTTACAGAATCTGACCCCTGGCTTCCTTTGGTCTACGTGCTCAAAATCTATCAAGCAAATCTACCTATAAAGTATAGTCGCCTTAAGTTGACAAAACAGACAGTTATCAACGGAATTGCAATTATTTTGTCATTTTCATTTGTTCAATTTTGTATAAAACTAGTGTGTAGTTTGCTTTAAAAAAAAACAATCGAGTAGGTAATTCTATTTGCAAGTTCACAATGGCAAGCCATTTAATCAATCACCTGCAGCTGCTGACTAATGTTGGCAACTCGTGTGCACTTGTTTTGTAGAAATGTCTTTATCTCTCCACTTCACATCTTACTGTCATGGCGTAATTTCTGCGGCTGGGTGAATTTTTGGTTTCTGTTGGCAAAATTTCACACAAGTTTCATTAAATATGAGTGATTTCTTTAAATCCGCAATGGGTTACTTTAACCCGGCCCCAAATGGTGAATGTGACAATGAATTTGTTGGACAAACTGTGGAAATTGGGTCGATAAAACTCCGAATCAAAAGAGTTATTGCCGAAGGTAAGTCGAGATTTTTTGTCGTTATTCTTTTTTTTCCTACCATCTCGCCTGGGATTTGATTTCGGTGATCACCCAAAAAAATGCATTCATTTGTTTTGTGAACTCTTTCTTTGTTTTCCCACTGATGCATGGCTGAGAAAGCTTTCATACAAAACATATTTTATTGTTATGAATACGTTTTTTAGTTGAGTGCGTAGGCTTGTAGATTGAATAGTGATTTTTTTGCTGGACAATTTTGTTGGTGTTCTTTGTTATTAATCAATAAACACAATCAGCTGCTGTTTAGAAATTGATTTTTGTCTTGTGCGATTGTTGTTTCAATTTTCTGTATATTCATGTCGCCTCGGAAATATTGTAGGTGGTTTCGCATTCGTCTATGTGGCACACGACATTCAAAGCGGAAAGGAATACGCCCTCAAAAGACTTATTGGAGCTGATAAGCTAGCATGCAGTAATATTATCAACGAGATAAATATACACAAGCAACTTTCCGGACATCCGAATATTGTGGCATTTGTCGGTGCAACATTTATTGATAAAACGACTGGTCCACAAGGAAGGGCAGAGTATTTGCTTGTCACCGAGCTATGCAAAGGTAGACTCTTTGTTTTACCTACATAATGACAAGTGTTGATGATTTTTTTTGCAGGTGGTTCACTAGTTGATTGTATGGGAAGTGTGTTGGAACCAGCTGTGGTGTTAAGAGTGTTCTATCAAGCAGCACGAGCTGTTGGACATTTACATGCTCAAAGTCCTTCAATAACGCATCGGGATATAAAAGTTTGTCAATGGAAAAAAATGCGTAGAGTAAGACAAGTTCACAAGAATATTTCTTTGCTTACAGATAGAAAACTTTCTCTTGGGAAACGACAATCAGCTAAAGTTGTGTGACTTTGGATCGGCTACAACGCAAATATTTGCACCCAACATAGAATGGGGTGCCCAGCAGAGGAACACCTTGGAAGATCAGGTAGGAAACTTATTTACATAACTAAATTTTTCCATGCGGTGGACAGGCAGACTTTGTTTTATCAAACATTTGAAATGGTTGCTTGTTTAGCTCAATGAGAGAACTATGACTCATTGCTCTTTGAATTTTCAAACGACAGATGATTCACTTTGGAAGATTGGTATATTTTGGTAATATCGGTAAAACCTATTCTGCAAGAAGAATGTTATAGCTTGAAGATTGTTTCGGGACCACCTAAGTTAAAGTATGGCCTATGGTAAACAATAAGAGACGCAATTGTACAAGATGTAGCATTGTTCAAACCCTCAATGAGTACCTATGCCACCGACCATAAAGAAAAGGAATTTTTTCAGAGTTTCTTCACAAGAGAGACAAAAAAGAAACCGATATAAAGTGGTCTTTGTCGAACATACTTTAAATAAAAAGAGTGCTTTTTATTCTCATGTCGATTGCAGATATGAATTATATTGTAGTATGTTTTAACGCCTGCATCTGAAACTGTTTCATGATCCTTTAACAGTAGTTTTTTTATTACAACATTACGCTTCCATCAACAGTTTGCCACGGTGACAACCCCAATGTACAGGTCGCCAGAGATGCTAGACACATGGAACAATCACGAAATCGGCCCCAAACTGGATATCTGGGCCTTGGGTTGTATTCTCTATTGTTTATGTTTTCAAAAGCACCCCTTCGAGGACTCGGCGAAACTACGAATAGTAAACGGAAATTATACGATTCCACCTGACTCAAGATATACTTGTTTTCATGATGTAATCAAGGGATGTCTAACAGTGAATCCATCAAATAGATTCAGTGTGTCAACTATTCTGGATCGGCTGGCAGCCATTGCTGAGACTAAAGATTGGTCTTTGAAAGGACCAATTGAATTAGTGGTAGGTTTCCGATTGAAAACTGTTACAAATCAATCATTTTTGTAATTCATTGCAGGGTAAACCTATAGTAACACCACCAAGTGGCTCACCCGATCACACTCCGACACATACAAATGGCCCTCCACGGCCCGCTCAACCATCCCGACCTCCACCACCGCGACCGACCAACTCTC
Organism: Cheilosia variabilis; assembly: GCA_951230905.1. NCBI lineage: Eukaryota > Metazoa > Arthropoda > Insecta > Diptera > Syrphidae > Cheilosia > Cheilosia variabilis. The sequence continues at coordinate 14,216,835 of OX579676.1, forward strand.
CAAATCTGTCAGCATATTCAGACAACGATTCCGGGGAAAGTTTTGCTCAGCAGCAGCGTCCCGCACGCCCGCCGCCAGTCGCAACCAATATGCATTACAATTACCAAGGCCCTCATCAGGCGTCCACTCCAAATGCGAACGCCGCACAATCTGGCAGTTTGTTTTCCTCCATTAGAGGAGGCGCTGGGAGCTTCCTTAAAAACCTAAAGGATACCTCGTCAAAAGTGATGCAAACCATGCAGCAGACAATTGCCCGTGCTGATATAGACATAAGTTACATAACATCAAGAGTTCTTGTGATGCCATGTCCCTCGGAGGGCTTCGAATCGGCCTACAAGACAAATAACATTGAAGATATCCGACTGTCGATCGAGAGTCGTTATCCGCCGGCAAAAATTAGCGTGTACAACTTTGGCAATCGCAGCTGCCCGCGCCTACCACCGCCCGTGCGGACCGTCGAGGCAGGCACAATATACACATGTCCCCAGTCGAAGGCACCGTACTTGCAGGGAATGTTCTCGGTGGCCGAGGATATGTATGGGTTCCTTACAGCAGATCCTAAGAGTATTGTAATCATTCAGACCAGTGACAGTGGTGGCTGCAGTGCAGCGACAATGGTGTGTGCGTTGCTCATGTACAGCGGACTCATACATGAGCCGGAGGATGCTGTACAAGTGTTTGCCGTGAAAAGACATCCGATTAACTTGAGGCCGTCAGAATTTCGCTACTTGTACTATTTAGGTGATATACTTAGGACAACTCCGCACCTACCCCATTACAAGACACTAAATGTGGTGTCGCTTGTGTGCCAGCCGGTGCCGCGTATGACGAAGGCACGCGATGGCTGCCGGATGTACATCGAGGTGTACTGCAACGAAAGACTTCTGATGAATACTGTGCAGGACTATGAAAAAATGAAGTGAGTGCTGGTGGTTGAAATATATATATTGAGTTCATTAATCAAATATACTTCTATTTAGATTATACTTGGCCGGTCCCGGAAAGATCATGCTGCCGATTAATCTAACAGTTTGCGGAGACCTCACCGTCGTGCTCTACCATGCTCGCAACGCCCTCAAGGGAATGGGCCGGCCGCAAGGCCTGAAAATATGTCAATTACAGTTAAACACTGGCTTTATACCCGAACAGGAAACCCTAATTACATACACAACAAACGACTTGGATGAGCTTCCCGACCAGGAACACGTGCCGTCTAATTTCACAGTGTCCCTGTCAATCGTTGTGACCGATAGTGAAAGTCGGCCGTCAAAGAATCCACCATGGTTACCGGCAAAACCAAAGCGAGATCCACTTAATTTGTTCAGTTCGCAGTTAGAATACGATGAGATGGTCGACAATTTTGGTAAGTTACGAATGAATAAGGTAAACCTGTCGCAGACTGTCATCTTTGTGTGTTTATAGTGACGAAACCTAATACTGCGGCGAGGCCAGATCCTCCCAGAGAACAGCGGCATCCACCACCAGCAAGGCCCGCGCCGCCAGTACCGCATACAGAATCTAGCGCTCAACCCCCCTTAGTGATGCCAGACGTAACAGATCACGATGAATCCCGACGTGCGAGCCATTCGCCAGCTCCCCCAATTGATTTACTTAATTTGGGCAGCCAATCAATGCCTCATGAACCAACAGTTCAAAGTCAGCCTCACATTGTACCACCAACGGAGGCTAGCTTTGACTTGTTGGGATCATTTGATTCTGGTGAGTTGCGTTCGGGCCCGATTCCTGATATATTAGGTAATGCCCTTAATAGTTCGTGAACGGATAACCATAAATAATTTATAAATCTCTGTAGATAACACTCAAGCAAAATCCACGGCTGGCCTAGACGATATATTTGGGTCGATAAGCTCATCGGCGGCACCAGCTGCGTCGGAGTTCAATTTGGACTTTAATGCGTTTGCATCGTCAACAACAGCACCTACGGTTACTCCATCAGTCCCATTGAGTTTTCCACGTCAACCGCAACCAGCAGCTGCGCCAGCAGCAACGCCTTTCACAACTGGTGTCAGTACCAGTCAAGGTGCTAGTAAAGAGACGTCACCACAGCAGGTTTGTAAGCGATTGGAATTGCAGGTAGCAGAAATATCATTCGCCGAACTTATATCCAAATAATTATCAAAGCCGGTTTTTTTCTGAACATCTCATCAGCGTTGTGTGCGCAATGAGTTCTTGTTAAGAAAGCAGAGACAATCAAAACACACTTTCTTTTTACAACACTATTTCTCTTTTCAGTCGAAGGATCCCTTTTCGGACATAGCAAACTTAGCCTCCGGTCTAAATATAAACTTCAATCCAAACACACTTAGTAATAATAAAACACCCGGCACAACACCAGTCGCAAATAGTCCCTATGCAACGCAATTCTCAAGTCCCACACACAATTATGCACGAGGTTCAACACCAGCAGCACCGACTCCAGTTAATCTTTCGAATCCATCGCCATCGCATAACTTAAAATCCCCCAACGGTGCCGTCGGCGGACAATTTCCTAGTCAACCGAATCAGACATCAGCTGCACCACCGCCACCATCATCATCTTCACAACAGTCGCAACCAGCAACAGCAAACAACAAGCCAGACTACAGTAGATCTCATTTCGAACCGAAAACACAGTCAAATGCGGCACCCAAAAATGCAGACATTTTCGGTGATATCTTAGGCGAACAGGGTTACAAGTTCGGAAGTAAAACCCATCAAGGTCCTCGTTCAATAAATGAAATGCGTAAAGAAGAATTAGTTAAGGACATGGATCCAGATAAACTGAGGATTATGGAATGGGTAAGATTTGGGCTTCTGATTTTCTTCATGTGTGATTTATGTGATTTTGTATGCTCCTTAGACGGAAGGAAAGAAAAACAACATACGTGCTCTACTGTGCTCATTGGATACGGTGCTATGGACAGATGCTAAGTGGAAAAAATGCGAAATGTCAACACTTATAACGCCAACAGATGTCAAAAAGGCCTACCGTAGAGCCTGCCTAGCAGTGCATCCTGATAAAGTGAGTACAAAATTATATGACCACCAAAAAATCTTGAAGATACTTCTAATAAGAAACCATTGTATCGTATAAATGTTTATGTTTTCTTTTTCAGCACAACGGAACAGATAATGAACACATAGCTAAATTGATTTTTATGGAGCTCAATAACGCGTGGAGTGATTTCGAAGATGATGCTACTCAACAAAATATGTTTGGTTCGTAGACGCTAAGATTCAATCAACTACTATTACAATATTGTTATCGTATCTTTATAAAAGAAAACGAAAATATAATCTTGTGAGATTCTAATTACTTTCAAGTAAATTATGTATAACTATCACTCCAAGGTAAAACAAAAGCGACACAGATATACGATAATCACTTGGAGTGAGTGTGTATAGCAAATAAAAAAGGCTTCTTTGTTTAAACTATTGCCAGGACAGTTTACTTAAGTATGTTTACACAAGGCGTTATTTTTTTCTAATAGGCATACGGAAATATGCAAAAAAGGAAACAAAATAGAATCGCAAAGAAAGTCTCTTCATTGTTATCCTATCGCGACGACGGAAATATGTTTTGCATTTAGATTTATCATTTATTCAGTAAGATCGTACATTGTGGTATTTTTTGTTCATAAATCATTAAAATAGTAAATCTTAAGTTTTTCTATAAACGAAAATACATGTGTGTGCTCTGATTCCTTCTATTCATGTTACAAGGAGTGTAAGGTCGTTTTGATCATTGAACATCGTCTTGTTTTATACCGATTTTTGTTTTAAACTACATATATTTGTAAAATAATATAGTTTTTTTTATGACTCTTAAAAGGAAATGGTATAATTTCGCTTTCAAACAAATGGAGACTGCTTAAGTTAAACAAAAGAAAAAAGTATAATTCGTTCACCTCCACACGTTTAAAACTGTCCACTGTTATTCGGTAAAAACTACAAATATTTATAATATAAAAAACTATTTATAGACAAATATGTAATAATAAATGCAAAATAATTATTTTCTTAAAAACAATTTACTTCCTAAACCATCTTAGATAGTGAGTTTAATGTTATTATTATATTATTATTATTGAATTCATTCCAAAATTTAATTAAAGAAGAGGAAAATCAAATAAAATGAAAAATGTGCATACAACTTGAGAGAAAATATATTTAAATTTTATTTATGCAATATTTATGTTATATAGTGTATTCATATAAAAGTACAACAAAAAAAAAACAGCAACAAATATATATATATATATATATATAAAAGAAGAAAAAGTGAATAGAATTCTAATTGTAACATGTAACTATGTTATAGCTTTGTAAATTATCATATTGAATGGAGGACACTGAAATACATGGATGAAGCTTATACGATATGTATATTGTAAAAACCATACTAATGACTTTTGATTTAAGGTTGGTTGGACACGCAGCACAGGTAAGAGTTGGTTTTCGTCGGGGCCTCACAAAAGAACGCGACCCGAAAGCAAGCAAAATGTTGTAAATGGTTGGCCGCCAGTGTTTTCGGAGTTTCTAACTTTTTTCTTAGTTTATTGAACATTAATGTGGTCTGTACTCCGAGATGCGGTCCGTTCCTATGTCGATGACATCTTTATGACAAAGCGTTAGAGTAAAACAAACAGAAAGGGACAGAATGAATTATTTTACACATATTTCAAGGTCCCTTTTGGTAACTTGTTTCAAAAGGCTTGCTAAAGTCCCGGGTTGGCCTGCACCTTTACCAATGTTTGTCTTTAGTATACTTCAACTTCTGTGCAGCACATCGAGGTGATGTCCTGCTACTGCTATTTGGATCAACAAATAAACTTAGTTCTAGGATTTTATTGCGCAATCGAAGCCCAGAAACACGTCCTTTCAGTTTTCAAAATGTTAAATACTACTCGTAGTTATACGTAACTGCTCCTTGAAAATTGGTTATAAAATCAAAAGCTTTGTAGTCCGGTTCTTTTCATATATATTTTTGTTTTTATAAAATAAAATTTTTAAACTTTAACCTGCTTGCCAGCAATGAACACCTTTACTATATTCCGATCGTTGCCAACGTAAATGAATTTTTGAACTAATTCTAAAAGCCGCATTTCCACTGACTTGTTTTCATCCCACGTGTTGTAAGCATCAAAATTGTGGCAAGGATAGATTTCTGTATCAACTAAAATTGCGTCAAATTCTTTGCCGATTTCGAAATTTCCTGTAACATGATCTAAAGCGAGAGCTTGTGCTCCGCCCAAAGTTGCAAGGAATATAGCTTGCTTATAATTGATCGGCTTGTAGTCAACTTTAGTGGTCTCTATTGGTGTAGAACAACCCCTGATATGTTGTTTCTTAACGAACTCAAGGTGATGTGAAACGTCTAGAGCTCGCAAAATTGCGTCCTGAATAGAAATCGAGTTCCCACCGGAAACGTCTGTGGGGTAAAAAAAAAGTTAAACTTCTTAATCCAATCGTAGGCTACACGTTTTCTTGATTACCTGTTCCCAAGCCTACTTTAATGCCATTGTCCAAAAGTCGAATTACATCACACAAACCAGATGAGAGCATTGTATTCGATGCGGGGCAATGAGCCACAGAAGAGCCTCTAGCACTTAAAAGTTTGACTTCGTCGTCTTCTAAATGCACACCATGGGCCAAGACAGTCTGCAGTTGTAAAATGTTGAAATAAAATCCAGTTTCGTCTTTTAACTCACCTTATTGGTTAATAGTTTCGCATCATCGTATACTTTAGCGTAATTTTTCAAAAAGAGTTCATGGACAAAGTCAATCTCTGCAACACTTTCACTGATGTGGGTCTATAGATGGAATATAAAAATATACCATTGGAACACTGTTTCCTTTTATAAAGACGATCAGTACCTGTATGTGTAGGTCGTGATTTTTAGCAATGACACCCAAAGCTGAGAGAAGTTTTTTGTCACAGCTGATTGCAAATCGTGGAGTGATGATTGGCTGCACCAAAGTAGTTTGGAGTTGCTTGAAATCCTCAATAAATGACTCAGTTGCGGTTACTGATTCTTCAAATGTTTCACTAAAAAATGGTATCATATAATGTTGCAATAACTATATTGGAATGTTTGTACTTACACATAGAAATCGGGACTATTGCGATTGGAACAGACTTTTCCGATTAGAGCTCGCTGACCTTGTCGAAGAGCTTCCCTGGCCAAAATAAGTGTACTGTCCTTATGGTTGGTCCCGAAATAGGCTGCCAAAGTTGTTCCGCAGCGTATGGTTGACGCCTAAAACATGTAAATGCAGAAGGTCAATCTATGGTTTGTGTAGTAGTATCGGGAGCAACAGACAGTGTAATAGTGTAATACAAAAACAACCTCAATTTCAAACTTTATTTGGACGTCCAACAAATTCAGTCACGTATGCGGTTATTCAACCTCAGATCGGTACTTACTCGTTTACACAGATGTGGATAATAAAATCGCAGTTGCAGTATTTTGCACATGGAAATGGGTAGTGGTACTAGGTACTTGGACGTGCTGTTGCCAATATATTTATTTTGTAGGTATTTTGGGTAGTGATCACGTTGTGCATTTTTCGACGAACGATTAAGGGTTCTATATATTTAGATATGAATATGTAGGTACGATGTAAACATTTTTTCATCATCTTACGTTTATCGGTATGTTCTACATTCATGGACAATCATCTTTATTTTACAATTCGTATTCTTGAATGCAGCCAATGCCAGAATCGGATCCCGTAAAGTGCAATCTGACAATGAGCGCGAATGATAGCATGTATATCTAATCAAATCTTAACAGCACTGATAGACCACTTCCCTTATTACTTCAATCGACGTAACCTTATCTGACCCTTTGCTATCTCCGAAAATAATCTTCTAATTTAATTTAACTAGTGGTATACTACATACGACGTCATCAATTAGCTACGATAGATTCAAAAACGAAAAATAGCTGATTTACTCACATGCTCATTTTTGTTATTCATTCATCTCCCTGTGTTATCCCTTTTAGAAAATAACGTGGGAACACTCTAATCTTTCGTAGTTTTGAAGCACAACATTATTTCAGAAGATTTAAAGAAGGTTTAAAGACTCATACGTCCTCAATGCGATAGCTATACATAGAGTTTAATAGTTTGTCCCCTGTACGATTTACTTTGTACTTACCACAACTTTCCTGTAAACATTTAGTGCGAATTTTTGATCAGCGAACTTCGACTCCAATGGGAAAGTGTATGTGTTAAGCCATTCTAACAGTGGCATATCCAACCCGAGCCCAATTTGTGCAACCTGCGGGGCATGGATGTGACAATCAACCAAGCCAGGCATTAGAAATTGTTGCGCCGGCAAATGCACAACCTGCACTTCTTTGGTAGACTGCGAAGCACGCCATGATTCATACTCACATCCAATACCGATTATCTGTAAAGAATTTAGATCATGAAATGTTTCGGTTCGTTGTTCTGAATGTTAATTTACCTTTCCAACAGTATCAACTGCAACAAATCCACTTGGAAACACTTCGAATTCATTTAGTGACTTTGTGTGTACAATTTGACCGATATAAACAGTTGCCATGCTTGACGGTGTTTACGAATCGCTTGCTATCTAGTAACTAACTAATGGAAAGTATTTATAGTGTACAAACTACAAACTGGTATTCGGCATTCTGACAATCACTTTTGTTATTGTGTTATGTCATTTATTTCGTCGACGAAGCACGAAGGTGAGTACTGAATAGTCGGGAATCGGAAGAGCGAAGTAAAGATAAAGAAATGTATATAACGAGAGAGAACGAATGCGCTCTTCGGTTCTGTGCACTGTGCACAAGCACAATTACAAAGCACAGCCTTAACTTAAGCTAGACTAAAGTCTGCGGAAAAGAAACAGCACATTTAAAATGTTTAAATTGTATTTTCTGGATTGCGAAAAATGTGTAATGATAAGTAAGGATGAATAAAAATTGATTGTACAAAACGAAATGAATAGTAGGTTTAAATGAGAAGGTGCAATGAACAAGAATATTCAAAATGCTTGACTTTAGCATCCTGGACAAATAGAACCGGAGAATCTTTAACTGTAGAGATTGAAACGGGATCTTAACCAACAAGTAAAGCACTTGACGTTAAACTGCATAAGAAATGTTTTGTTCTTAGGTACCTTGGCAATTTGGTTTCAAGCGTTTTTCTTCTTTGCAATTATTGATCTCAGCTAAGGAAACAGCATGTTCTATGTTCTGCCAATTGTGGTTTATGGATTTCTTGTAAGAGAATTTTCTTATTAATATCATTATTGGCTGATTTGTACCAATATGAGACCGTTCCATTTGGCACAAGCAATTCTCAAGTCAGTCAGAGTCAGAGAGCACTCAAGCAGCACCAACAGATTAGCGCCGAAGGTCTTTAGCAACCAACTAAGAACTGACAGAGTAGGTAATGACGGTCCAATTCAATGATAGTATTAGCTGTATCTACTACCTATATAATAAGGCAAAATCATAATTTTTTTTAAATTTTTCATTATGATCATGTAAGGATTGCTTAAGTGAACGGGACACCGAACAATAAATTGCGTGCATTATTATGCTAGCCAGTTGCGTAAAGGTACTTTTAGGGTAACTTTATTTTTTCGGAAGGGGTAGGTTTTTTCCGTAGGAATATAGGATTAGGCAATTTTAAAGATGCGAATGTGTCTTGGGCGCATCCCACCTCATAGTTATGATTTTTGTCTTGCGAAGATTATGACTACTAATAATCATTTTTAACCTTCACACTAAATATTTTCTAGGTCACAATATGCAGTTTTCTATGGAAAATTTCGCCATTGTGAGTTCGAAAAATTTAGCCCAGACACTAAAAATGATCATTAGTATAGCGGTTTGTGTTCTATGACTTTATATTTGTTTCTGGCAATAAAACAACTTTTTTTTCCAAAGTTTCTCACAAACTACGAGTATATTGAACCAAAAACTATATATAGGTTACAAATATATATGCGTGGATGTGCGTAGGTTAACAAAGAGCAGATAAAAGATAAAACAGATTTTAAAAGCTTTCTTTGACTAGTAGTTAATTGTCAAATTGTAACAAGAAAATTGATGCGGCTATCCCTCGCTAAACAGGAATTCTATCTCTCAGATACGACATAATTGCATCGGTTCCTTTTTCTAAGACCTGATGACGTGGCTGCCGGAAACGGTTTCCAACAATGTCTAAGGACCTGCAAAAATTGGGAAATATAGTAAAGTTATTAAACAATGTGTTAACAAAATCGTACGTTATATTTTTCAGGTTTCCTAAAATTGGAGGAACTTGTTCAATGTTGTTGTTCCTAAGATCCAAAGTGGCCAACCGTCGAAGAGCCCCAAGTCCCGCCGGAGTTGCGTCAATCTTTTCGATTTGATTTTCTCGAGCTAACAAGATTTCTAGTCCTTGTAGTTCATAGACACATGGCGGAATCGTTTTAAATCTGCAGAGTAATCAAAATATAAAATTTGTAACAAAACTGGCCTTATATTTAACAGACTTGTTATTAGCTATGTTAAGCTCCCTAAGCATGTTTAAGATTCCAAACTCCTTTGGCAAATCTGTAAGGTAATTGCAGGACAGGTCGATTCGGCTAAGTCTTGAGAACTGTGATATGAAAATCGGAACAGAAGATATTAGGTTATGGGACAAAATCAACTCTGAGGCACATTCGGTCAAATATTCCAGTCTGGAAAAGTTACATTTTTATTAACCTTCAGTAAGAGTTATACTAAAGCTTACCCGTCGGGTACATTTTCTAGTCGATTTTTGGAAAAGTCCACGATGCTAGCGGCTTCTTCCTGAGCGTCCAGAAACACCTTCGTCGGAATTGTTGTAACACTTTGCATGGTTACAATAAGGCTACGCGTTTTTCTAATTTTAAACCTGAAAATGAGAAGTTTTAAGGCAGAACTTATGTGCCCATGCCAAAACTACTCACTTGTCAGGAAACACATGATTCTCCTCCCCAACCAATGCCGAATCCTTGACCTCAGGCATGGCAATCGTGTCCATTTGGCTACGATCCCGAAGAGTTTTCAATATACGAACAGTACCACACTGAAGAATATCACGTCGAATTGATTTAATTGGATTCCCCTCCACCTGAAGACTAACCAAATGGGCTAACGTGTGCAGAGAGTGGGGTAAACTGTTGATTGAATTGTTAGAGAGATCAAGCCGAATCAGACTCTGAAGGAGAGCGATTTCGTCAGGAAGTTTTTCAATCTTATTGTCACGCAAGTCTAAAATTTTTATATGTGGCAACTTTGAGCAAAGTTCTCCAGGTACTTTCTAAAAAAAAACAAGCAAAGTAGTTTGACTTTCCTCAAGAGCTTGTTGCACTTATAAAACCTTTATAAAATTGTTGGCCACATGGAGTTCCTGCAACTCGTCACATCCATCAAAGTCCGGTAATTCCTTTATGTCATTATGCTGAGCATATAAACACTGGAGTTTCCGGAGGCTGCCCATATCGCTCGGTAGGGACTCGAGGTCGTTGTGCATAATGTCTAACTTTTGAAGCGCTACAAGGTTTTTTTTTTACAAATATTATAGTTAGTGTTGCAACTGGTAGTCAAAAGAACAAAATAGTATGAATGAAAAAAAAAGAAGAACTTACATCTCATGTTAACAAGATCATCTGGTAGTTCTTTAAGATGATTATATGAACATAGCAGCTGAGTTAGTCGTACTAAAAACCCAATACCACCGGGAAGCGACTTAAGATTATTATTTGACACGTCCTTTGGTTGATTATAATATATTTGTTTAAATACGCATTAAGAAAAATTAAAGCAAAAATAATTTCACAGGTTAGAAGCTTACGTATACTTTTGTAAGTTAAAATTTCATATTTTGTTATTCGAATTTTTTAATATATGTAAACAAAAACCTTAAAGTAAGCCTTTACTTAAAATGTAATATCTTCATTATTTTCTTGATATTATTGCATGTTAAATTTTGTTCCAAAATTTCTATTCAAACCCAAAGTCTTGTGATTCGACCAAGCGATAATGTGTCTAAATTATCAATGGTATGTTTTATTATATTTTATTGAATGGAATAAAGAAAAAATATAATAACTAGTAAGCTCTACGATAAATAATAACCACAATGTATGTCATTTTGAAATATTAAGAAAAATTAACTAAATCCCTGTGAAAAACCTAACACAGCTCAATGCCCAATCGCTAAATCCGCTGAATCGCTAAGTGCAGCTTCTCGAAGATTTAAAAAAATTCTCAACAGCAGTCCCCTGTTGGGAGTACTGCTCTCATGGCTTTACTTAAAACTCTCATTCAATTCGATTGAATTCGGTGTTGAAAAAAATCGAGATGACACTATTTTCAAAAAACAAAAAACGGTTTTAACGATTTGAAATATGGCGTACATGTACAATTTTTATGATTTAACTTAAAAATAGTACAATCGATGATATGATGATGATTTTGAAAACAAACAATGTTTGAGATACGACGTTAACAAACAAACTGACCTGCAAATACGTAACCAATTTATGAAGATTGTTTTAAAAATTGGCTAATATCTTTATAAATTGTTTATAAAAAACTAACCTAATTGGCTGGTTAATGTATAATGCTTATTGTTGAAGCTATAATTTTTTATTGATATGTACAAATGTGTAGCCGTGTAAAATGTAGTGTTAGAATAATGTGATAAAAAATGTATGGATTTCAATATTTCGCCAGTTGAATACTTTGTCAGCGAGAGAGAGGGCTTAACTATTTAGTTTTATTAAAAGCAGTAGGTAAGCAATTATTAAACTGAGTTCAACAAAATGATTATTTAAATAATATTAAACTGATAAGAGACAATCGTATTGCCGCTGTCACAATTTTTCGTGGGGACTTACCAAAACTTCCAGCATATGCAAGTCGCTCACATCTGGACTTATGTTTTCAAAGCAGTTGTATGACAAATTCAAGATCTTGAGGTCACGAATGCGAAAGAATTCTGCTGGTAATTCTGTGAGTTTATTTCTACTCAAATTGACTCGAGTTAGTTTTTCCAGTTGACCAATTTCTTTTGGAATTGAAGTCAAAGCATTGTCGTACAACTGGGAACGGGAAGCGAAGAGTTTATTTTAATTTACGCACATTTCTTTTCTTTTTTGGTGTTTTGTAGGAACTTACACTCAAGACTGTCAGAGCATGAAGGTTTTGGATGTTTGCAGAAATACTTGTTAGTGTATTCGAACTGAGATCGAGATTAGTTAGAGCTCGTTGGTTCCACCAGGCATCATCTTCTTTTTCCATCAACGTGTCCAGAGTAACTTCGACTGCTTTTTCGGGTTCATGGAGATTCCATACCTTGTCGGGTACTGCAAAAAATAAAGGAATGTTTTACACAAGTGTCTCGATGTTTACTCGATCGATTAAAGGGTGTTGTTATACTTTTGGTCTCGGTTTCAAGAGCGATGCCATTGTTGACGTCGTCCATAGGTTTTTGTTCGTTGCTACGGACTCGATAGTATCGACGCTTTGGATATGGTGCATGCATGCACAGCGATACAAATTTATCTTTTGAGGAAGCTATTTTGAATGTGTTTTATATTCAATCTTATTGCGGGAAGGTAGTGCTTAATTCAGTGGTTTAAATTTAACTGGTCAGTGGGATTGAGAAATTTACCGAACATAGTGTGTGCAATGGGGGATATTACATATTCCCTGAACCGTGAAATTTGTTTAGGGGAGTGTACTTCGCTGTAGTATTACAAATTTCAATGTCAAGTTCAATAACAGTTTACGTTTCGTATGTGCGCTTCGTCAAGACGCCAGGAGTTGCACAAAGAATGTTGCATATGTATGGGTAGGCAGTTTGCAGATGTGTCTCATATAACAGAAAAAGACATTTGTCTTTTTTGTATTGTTTTACTTTAAATTAAGTATTTTATAAATATATAAAAAATATAAGACTCTGATCAACGGAACATAAGCAGAACACATTGATACTCATTGAATCTGTGTAGATACTGTATAGGAATTTAAATAATAAAAAAAAAACGCTTTCTAATTGGAATCAATTTAACGCCAACGTTTAATAAAAACTAACATTATCAATAATACACACATTACAATTATTATTACAACCAAAAAAACAAATATTTGTATATTTGCACAATATATTATCTGAATCTCACTGGGCAAAGTTACATTGTTCGTAATATGCAAAACTTCAAGCAAGTGCATGGCTTGTTCCTTAAAACTAATAATCAGTTATACCAGCGGACTGTCGTTATGCAGAAATTCGTCAAGCCGGGTACATTGAATTTGTACTAAGTAGGTAAAGTATTTATCTCCATTTGGGGTTACATTTATAAAATACCTACCTCTTCTGTAGAGGTAGAGAAATAAAATAAACCCGCAGATTTTACAGCACAAAAATCCTTCTTTTGTAATTGTCGATGAACATCAGAAGTTCTTAAATCTGTGTTATGTCCAGATTGTCCAGTTCGATGAAGAAAATGAAGAGAGGGTGTTAATTTAAGTATGAATCTCAGAAACCCTACGAGGTCTTCGTTATCCATTTTCATACAAGAAGTAACCGTTGAGTATCCTTAATCATTTTTTTTTTTTTAAATGTGGAAAACATATTTTATTTCTTCTACGTGCATACAGCTTATGCAATCGTCAGAATGTCTATTGCCCAGCCGTTCCATGTGTATCCCTATTACACAGTGTTTAGTAATGAAAGCAAGCTTTACAGCATTTTTTTTTTATGATTATAGTGATAAAGGCGCTTGCATTTTCAACACATTTTCTGCAAGCTAATACGCCTTCTCATTAACGATAATATCCATATGTCCAAGCGCCCAACTAGGATCTCCGTGTTGGCAGATGATAATTCATGCCCATCGGAGATCTATTTTTGAAAGTGGAAGCTCGATGCAATACACCTTTTATTTTCCATTTACCTTAAATTACACAATCTATCTCAATTGGACTTAAATAAATTCAAGGAAACGATTATCAAGCCACGCGTCTTTGATATTAATATATATTAATATTACCTCATTGTTTGCACGCACAATTCTAATATTAACAAAAATTAATTGTTGGAAAAAAAAACATGAGTGTCACAATTTTAAATAATTTATACGTACATGTTTAGCTAAGCAACCACACCACTCAGAAAGTACCTATCTCAATTTGTACTTCCGACGCAATAAATGTTTTATCCATAACGAAATCATAATTTAAAATCTAAATCTGACAAGATTTAACTACATTATATCATTTGTGCCAAGATACCAGACTTTATATGCCCATACTCCGTGCACGGATTTAAAAATTTTCGATGGTAGAATCAAATTCAAATTTTATTTCTTTTTGCACGGATATGATATTGATCGATGACATCCAGCGTTTACCTTCAGAGTGCATCACTTCTATAGATAAATATCACATGGCCACGGCGGTAGTTGACCTTAGAATATCGAATCTTCCATATTCGTGCTTTTTCAAGTTCAGATTCAAATGCAATTCAAATGTTATGAAGCTAGCGTTGCTTATTTTTTTATTTTTACTTGTAATTTTACTTTGAAGAAAATTGCATATCAATTTTATATCGTACATCGTCTCGATACGTGAATGAAGATAAAAATAACACTCCAGGGAATTGGCCGCTTCACGAAGTACGACCTTGAGCGTCGCAACGTGCCTACTTTCAAAGCAAACAAAAGTAATGGATGTACCTAGACCTAGACTAGTGGAATGCGAGAGGTTTTTAAATCGATAACAAACACATTAAATTGATTTTAGTGAAAACGAACTGACCCAAACTAGTTTTACAAAAATACTTCAACACCCCACAGATCCCGTTCCTCATACCTGTGGCCAATGCCCTCCCAGAGAGGTTGAGCACTCCAGATTTCCTCGCCTGTTTAATCATTGCCTGCGATAGTTCACTGTTGTCCTCAGATTTATCGCGTTTATGAAAAACCGGATTAAGATTCCGGAGATTTGGACGACGCGTTCTACTCGCCATTGTCTGTAGATTTGGACTAACTTTGTGTACCAACGGAAATACCTAATTAACACACTTTAAAGATACACAGTGCACAGATCACGGAGGAATTTACACTTTATAATGAATCTGAAGCAAACACAAAAAAATAAACAAATAAATAGAAAATAATACTGTGTGGGCACTGTGGTCTTCTGGGTCAAAAATAAAACGACAAAATTACTGATGTTCCTTTTTTTGTTTAGCACAAACAGCTGATTTGATTAGCCACAAAATGTCAATTATCGTTTTGTTTTGATTTTTATTCGCCCAGTTTGAAATGCTGTGTGCTGCAGATTGGTGAGCTTAGTATAAGTTTTTGATGTGAAGGTGGCGCTGTTAATGTATCCGTTGTATAATTGAAAAATAAATTCAAAAAGTGGTAATTTGGAAATTCATAATACAGAGAGAAAGGACCAGAAAACCATTTTTTATTTAATAAAAATTCGATATCGGTTGTATAAATTGTAGAGATTAATAAATAAAGGGCGACATTCACGTTGCGACGGTCATACGTTATGTCTATAGGACCGCAGAAATTTACTCATATTTCGCTGATTTTGGAAACTTCAAAACTATTTTATTCTTCATATTGATTTTAACGTTGCCCGGTAAACTGTAAAGAGATCAAATTTAAGGTGATAATCCACCTCACTTGCACACCATCTTTGTACTCAAGTAAATCGCATTGTTTTCGACTTGAAGCAGACAGGAAATAATCTTATTAAGTAGACAACCGGAGACTAGGTACATACATAAAATAAAATGTAAGGTTTGTATGTGGGTTTTGCGCACGCACTCATTCAGTACGCATGGATTTAAAAAAAATCCATGTTCCTTTATATGAAGCAATATTCAGTTTTTTTTCACTCCGATTTAGGTAGTACTATTTATGTCAGCACACGTGTATCTTTCATGTGGAAATGATTGAGCATGAATCGGTGCTTATTTATGGGTCACGTTGATTTCGTTCGTTTGCATATAAAACTGCATATTTCAAATGTCACAGGCATAAAAGCTTGTATAATATAAGAATGACTTGAAAATTAAGAAAAAAACTATATATTTCAAGTTATTTCGGAATTTGTATTTTATTTTGGATGAAATGCTGTTAAAATTAAATTTTCAGATGAAATTTTCGCAATACATAAGACCTACACTGAACCACTGGTAATATATCTTAATCCTTTTAGTATACCTATATTTATTTAT
This sequence comes from Cheilosia variabilis, assembly GCA_951230905.1. Classification (NCBI taxonomy): domain Eukaryota; kingdom Metazoa; phylum Arthropoda; class Insecta; order Diptera; family Syrphidae; genus Cheilosia; species Cheilosia variabilis. The sequence continues at coordinate 14,233,098 of OX579676.1, forward strand.
GGAAAATTCCACAGTTGTGCGTTCATAAAATTAAAGCTGAACAATAAAAATGAGCGCGAATTGTTTTTACGTCAGTCGCATGTGGGCATTCGGGGCGTATACGCACTAAATTCGTCAACGAAATATAACTTAATATAATTTAATGAATGTTATTGAAAATCACCACATCCATCAAACAACACACTGCAAATTGGGAAAGCAAGTGCTAAATTTGGCATCCCCCATTTGTGAATTTCTAATGCGAGTCTAGTCTCAAAACTGTACGTCGTTAGTATATGTAGCCGTGTCAAAGAACGATAATTGAAAAATTAGTCATAATATGCTATGGAGGTCGATAGTACCTTCAAAGAAAACCGATTTACATCCTTCCTCCCTCTCAAAAAGCATAACACATATATTTTCAATTGCCTGCAATAAACAATTGAAATCCACTAATTGAGGCAATCAATCGCGTTTACCTTCTAATAGGCCAATCACTTGCGCTCGTCATCCACAACTGTCACCGCATCGCTCGTGCACTTCGGATTGACAATGACCGCTTATGTATGTTTATATGTCCACCTCTCCAATCTTTCCATAGTACAGTTCGGGTGGATGTTTGTGCGCGCGCCCTTAATTTCGAGAAGCAAAAGCCAAATGCACTTCAAGAGCATATCGTATTTATGGCACACAACCGCAATGGATGTAGGTGAAGTAAGCAAGTAAGTTGATATCAATTGCGTCATATAACAAAACCGTCAGTACGCACTCAAGCCAACACTAGATACCGATGTATTTGTTTTAGTCAAGGTCGAGCTAGCTAGACCAAGTAACGCCTCCCCATATGAAGAATTCGAGGAATGAATTGAATCAGCGTTATAATGCAGAAACAAAAAGTCTGCCGGCATAGTTAAAGGACTTATGGGGGAGGCACTCTTTTCATGGCTAGCAAAGAAACCACTAAAGTTTACCGTCCATCATAGTCGCTGTCGACCGTGGATAAGTCAAAGTCTAATTGACTGAGTCGCAGAGGCGTCATTAAGTTTGTGTGCGAAAGCTTATTTGCCCGCCAATCCCCTCAAAATATTAGTGGCAGGTAATTTTTCTATCATCTCTCTGTGTGCTGCCCTTCTATACCCACGTGGGTGGGAGGACCATCGCTATAAGGTAAGTTACTCTGATATGACTTTATGGAAGCAAACTTGTTATTCTGAATTCATTGCTCAGTTGGCGCAACATTTTCAACGGATACAGTCGTTACACGGTTTTCATCACAACAACAGCTACTGGTCTTCTGTTTGTGGATTTTTTTTTGTTCGTTTTTGTGTAAGGTCATTACTTGAGTGCATGCTGAGGATTGTCCAAAGGACTACTGAGTGCAGCATTTCAAATTCAAAGATGGGTGATGGTGTTTTAAAGAGTTTTATTCGAGATATTTTTGCGGTTAGTGGTAGTGTTTCGTTTTGGTACATAATTGTTTGTAACACTATATACGAATTTGTAAAGGGAACTAGAGCGTACAAATAAACCGACGTTTGAGCTAAATTCTAGTTCTTTAATTTTGTTTTTTGAATTTAGAAACGTGAATTTTGTAGGGCAGTTATAATTATAGCATTTAAGTGTGGAATTCTTAAGGAAAATGGGTACAAATAAGGGGATAATTTAAAAGGTTAAATACATGTGACTGCTAAAAAGAAAGTTTTACAAACGACCCTTACGTTCTTTTAATAAACAAATTTACTATGGAGGATATAAACGCGTTTTTCCTGGGAATTAAACACCTGATGCACGTATTGATTCTTTGAGTGATTTCTTTTTGAGGACAACGTGTGTGATTATTAATAAGTGGCATATAAGTAGCTCGGTCCTTCCTTCCTTCGAACCTAACTGAAAATAGTGCAATCGAAAGCATTGCCTCCATAGGCGAACGATTTAATTTTTGATGGCAATTAATGTGAGTAGTAATATGGATTGGGATTTTAATATGGTGTCAAAATTTCAGATATCTACACTAAAATAATTCACTCTTATGTTTATAGTCCTATTCACAAGACAAAAAAACCAAAGAGATAACTTTTTAAAAAAATACTTTTACATGTTAAGTATATTTCTAAAATATTTAACATTGAAAATTAAGCTAATTGAAATGTTTTCTGCGATCTGAAAGATTTTATTCACAATCCACATATTATTTAGATCGCTGTTCGCAAAAATGAGAAATAAAAAAATTGCTAAAACTTGCCTTCAAAGAGAAACTGAAAACTAAAGATTCGCGAATTTTCGCCGCCCGTTTTTGATTAATTACTATTTTGAGGCTTAGTTCGAACGAACTTTTTATTAGCTGAATTGTGGATCCTAACTTGTGAGTTGTGAATTAAATCTGACAGTTCGCGTCAAGAATATTTCAACGGTAAAATTTTTTTTCCGCCTCAAATTGAGCTATTACATTTTAAATAAAATGTTGTTTAATCTGACGTTAGATCGAATGTTGATGCGACGCGTCAACTTTCTTATTTATATCTGTTAAAATCAGTCGTTTTTGACGTTTCAAAAATGTAATAAAGGTCCCTGGTAATCGCTTCCTACGTTTATGACATTTTTCAAGCTAAGAGAGTATGAGGCAGTCAAAGGCATGTGAGATAGAAAAGCTTATATTTTTAACACAACAAAATATATTACATTAATTATCACTTATATTTAGTAAAAACGGGAAAATTATTTAAAAAAAAATTACTGCATTAAAAAAGCGTTTAAAATATAGCATTTCAGATATGATACAAGACTTTTGGTGCAATTCTTCCAAAGTATAGCTTCCTCGAAATAGAATGGTTGAAACAATTTGACTGTTTCAATACTATTATTTTATAATACAATATCTAAATGGCTCGAGCCATTATCCTATACAATCCAAGTATTGAAATATTGTATTTTTCTTATCAAATGTTATCAAGCGAAGTCCTCTCCTTTGTTGTACCTTGGTAAAACAATCAGCGTCCAGACTATAGATAATACCACTCAACTTCCAAACAGAGTTTCCAATACGCTGTACTAGCTCATGTAAAGCTAGCTGAAATATTTAATTCGTCCGCTGGCAAAAGAGTTGCCTTTGTAAGGTAGCACTTACACCCATCTCTTACTTTCTTCTTACCATAGTCAACGTGATATACTTACACGAAGTGGATGAATGTATTGCGTTTTCATATAACCGCGTGACTTCCCTTCGAACAATATTTCACGGACTATTAGAACCATTGATATACAACGTAAGTTCTATTTCGATCCAACCCTCGTACCTCATGGGTATTACGTGACATGCTTCATCCTCATGACGGAGTTCTTCAAATTCCCCTTACATTAGTGCCTTCTTTAAAGGTAATGTTCTGCTTTCACAAGCAGAAATCCCTCGAAAATTTCTAATATCCAAATTGACAGTTACCTTGAAGCTCACATTTCCATAAGCAGATTATTGTCTACTTATAATTTCCAGGTTCACTACCTGACACCGTGATAAGAACGCTATAACAAAACAGAACAAATACAGCAGCTTAGAACCCGCAATTGACTTCCAGTCGATGACAATCCGGAAAAAGGACGCGACTACTTGTTGAGCTTTCGTCACCACCAATACATTATGTGCCCCTATCGCATCGCATGCTGCACGCTCCCTCCCTGCTAGTATTAAATTCGTACACTCAATTGTGTACTTCGCTCAGTGATTCATGTGAGCTATGCACGTGTTTTCAATTGTACATCCCCTTAGGGTGGGGGGTACTCGGTGCTTGGGTGGTATGGTATAACCCATAACGGTTAGATGACAGTAATGAGCTTTGTGAAGATTTTCACGGATTTGAGCTGATTTATTCGCTTATATAGTGGAAGAGATATTGTTCTTTTTTGCTGTTGTTTTAGACTTATAGTGATGGGGGAGATAAATATGCTTATACAAGCCTTAATGTCGTCTTTTGTCTGTCCAGGTGAAATATGATGCAAAGCAAAATGATCCGGAATCGGAGCGCATTGATGGCAGCGGGCGATGCTACCCGAACTGTGCATCCGACGTTTGGTTACGTTCCTGTGAAGCGGAAGTTATAGAACCGATTCATGGAAATGTTCGAGGTAAGTATAGAATGGATATCAAACGACACAACTGATGAATAATTTGTTTTAACTTATTCCCAGGAACAATTCCCACATGGCTGAATGGCAGTCTGTTACGTAATGGGCCAGGCAACTGGAAAGTAGGAGACATGACATTTCAACATTTATTCGATTGTTCTGCTCTCCTGCATAGATTTGCAATCAAAAATGGTACAGTTACGTATCAAAACAGATTCATTCAGACAGAGACACTGAAAAAGAATACATCAGCACAACGTATCGTTGTGACGGAGTTCGGAACGGCATCAGTTCCCGATCCATGTCAGTCAATATTCGATAAGTAATGTTGAGAAAGTTCCAAGTGTGAAAACGTCAAATTATTTAATTTTTTTTATTGGATAGAGTCACAGCTATATTTCGAGCTGATACTGGCTCCGACAACACAATGATATCCGTGTACCCGATGGGAGATGAATTTTACACATTCACAGAAGCACCTTTTATTCACAGGTACATCCATTTATGTAGTTAATATTATATTAATAAAAAAAAAATACAATCTCTTGGGCTCGTCCGGGATTTGAACCCGGGACCTCCCGCACCCTAAGCGGAAATCATACCCCTAGACCAACGAGCCAGTTGCAGACCGTCTGACTGAACTGATTTTGATAGAATGTGGCATGTTTGGCATATACGCAGTTTCGCGCTATTCACATTCAGCACCAAAACCATAAACTAAGTAGGTAGACTTTGTTTATGACGTAAGTGTTCATGCATACAATCGAAATCGAAATGAAAAAGGTAGTTCTTGTATATAACTTCATTCATAGTTGTTGTATGTGTCAAACATGCGATTGTTCAATCAGAAAAACGCTTGGAACCAGCGTGTTGAAGGAAATATGTACACAGGCATAGAGGATTAACTCCGTTGCTGATTTACGCAGTAAACACGAAATTTTCGCTTTTCGTAGAACTTTAGAACGCCAACACTGCTAATTGTTATTTCGTTATTTATGCAAGTTGTTTTATATTTTCAACAATAATATAACGATTATCAAATACATACATATCCGAATAAGTTTTGTTTGTTTTTTTTTGTAAATTCAAGCGGTTAAAAAGTTAAAAAATCTTTTTGCCAAATCGAAAACGACATTAGCAAGAGTCCGGCATGCGCAAACATTGAAGTTTTCTGAAATTTGTGTTGAGTAAAGCTTTAAAATGTAAGCTAACCCCAAGTGGCGATCCGAATCAAGGTTGTAATAGCCGACTACACTTAATATGCGCTCACATGTCGTGGGGGGATAAAGGTGGACAGCCCAAGTTTAATGCTTTTATGAGAGGTGTCAAAATGATATCGTACTTGGCAGCACTGCACGTGAAAACGAGGTTTTTGTGCTTAAGTAGCCAGGGACAGTTTGACATCATATGGCATTCAACGAGTTAATATAAAAGCATCCACTGGCTGTAAGTCTGGTAGAGGAACAAACAGGATACATCTGAGTGAACAACTGCTGCCAGTTCAGTTAAATTCAATTGGTCCATTTTCGTGCTGTAATATTTGAAATGTTATCACAAACTTCTACCAGGATTGCGTTTGCTGACTCGTAAAATTGTTTCAGTTTGTATTTTATTTAGAGAAATTCGGACGGCTCTCATATACACATGGGTGTCCCCTTTTAGTAACTTTCATGCTAGTAATCTATCCAATATTAAAATCCTTGTTTGCATTCTTTCTCGTCTAGAATAAATCCAGTAACACTTGCCACCGAAGGGCGCGTCTTTCTCACAAACTATGTTGGTGTTGTTAGCTTTAAAATGTAAGCTAACCCCAAGTGGCGATCCGAATCAAGGTTGTAATAGCCGACTACACTTAATATGCGCTCACATGTCGTGGGGGGATAAAGGTGGACAGCCCAAGTTTAATGATTTTATGAGAGGTGTCAAAATGATATCGTACTTGGCAGCACTGCACGTGAAAACGAGGTTTTTGTGCTTAAGTAGCCAGGGACAGTTTGACATCATATGGCATTCAACGAGTTAATATAAAAGCATCCACTGGCTGTAAGTCTGGTAGAGGAACAAACAGGATACATCTGAGTGAACAACTGCTGCCAGTTCAGTTAAATTCAATTGGTCCATTTTCGTGCTGTAATATTTGAAATGTTATCACAAACTTCTACCAGGATTGCGTTTGCTGACTCGTAAAATTGTTTCAGTTTGTATTTTATTTAGAGAAATTCGGACGGCTCTCATATACACATGGGTGTCCCCTTTTAGTAACTTTCATGCTAGTAATCTATCCAATATTAAAATCCTTGTTTGCATTCTTTCTCGTCTAGAATAAATCCAGTAACACTTGCCACCGAAGGGCGCGTCTTTCTCACAAACTATGTTGGCGTTGTTAGCCATACTTCGCATCCACATGTAATGCCTGACAAGACAGTTTACAACTTGGGAATGTCAGCTGGAAAATACGGTCCCGCATACAATATTATCTGCTTTCCCAGTGGGGACAGTATGTTCCAAGATGCATATATTGTCGGGTCAATACCGTGCCGATGGGCTCTTAATCCTGGCTATATGCACACTTTTGGTAAGACAAACCCCTTCTCCTATAAGTAAACAAACTACACTAAAACCGTTTATCCTTTTGCTACAGGTATAACGGAAAATTACTTCATAGTTGTCGAACAGCCTCTGTCAGTGTCTCTGACTGAATTTGTCAAATCTCACCTGTACAGTCAAAACTTTTCGTCGTGTCTTAAATGGTTCGAGAACAAAAATACTCACTTCTACCTGTTGGATCGTAAAACTGGAAAACTGATGTACACTTTTCGAACGGAGCCTTTTTTCTACCTTCACATCATCAATCAGTACGAGGTAGAAAACCATGTGGTGATCGACATCTGCTGTTACAAAGATCCATCCATGATCAACTGTATGTATCTGGATAGCATGATGAACATGCAAACGAACCCCAACTATGCGTCCATGTTTCGGGGACGACCGCTGAGGTTTGTGTTGCCTTTGGGCGGAGTTACGTCACAACGGCGAGGGCTTACGAAGTCCTTCTCTCTTGGCGGAATCAGTTCCAGATTTCAACAGACGAAGGTGGCTCATCAATTCAAACGTTCCGGATCACAGTATGACGATATAACTCATTTTGCAACGAACAACAGTGCAGCGCTAAAATCGGAAACTCAAAGGGGTAACGAGTGCAAGTATGAATGTTTGGTGAACTTGGTTAAATTGGATTATACCAAGGCGGAAGCGTACCAGATGCCAGACAAGGGCATCATGGTAAGGCCGGAATTGCTGTGCGACCTGGGATGTGAAACTCCGAGGATCAACTATGACAGTTATTTGGGTAAAAAGTATCGATACTTTTACGCGATAAGTTCGGATGTCGATGCTGAGAATCCTGGAACGGTAAGCTAAGATCCAGTAGTATTTTAAAACTTTCCCTTATGTGCGTCCATCTATGCAGCTGATAAAGGTAGACGTCGTTTCTAAGAGCAGAAAAACGTGGTGCGAGGACAATTGCTATCCAAGCGAACCGATTTTTGTTCCTGCTCCCGGAGCTAAGGTATAACAACATTTTTCACAAAGAACGATCAGCTAAAATGATTTTTTTTTTTGCTAGGATGAAGATGATGGTGTTGTTTTGGCTGCCTTAGTCTGGGGTGGAGTCAATGACAACTATGTTGGTTTATTGGTGCTGTGTGCTAAAACTTGGACAGAGATGGGACGTTGTGAATTCCATTCGAGTGGTCCAGTTCCGAAATGCCTGCACGGGTGGTTTGCACCGAATATTGTCTAGCTATAAGATGTTTATAGTTGTACATATTATAGGTAACTTAATTGTATTACGTCACAGTTCAAACAGTTAAAATGGATGTATTTTGTAAAGGGCGTATTATTGTGTTGTTTTTATTTTGGAGTGAGCGAATGTAGTTGTTTTGGTTGTGCTTTTGAGTCAGTGTCAAGTACAGTGTCAAGTAAAGTACATTTGAACAAGCATCACGGTGAAACTACTCACGCAACCCTTTTGGAACTCTCAGAAAAACAGATGACTTAACACGGAGCAACATCAAGTTTTAATTGAATCACAGTCGGCTTACCCATTCAGAAGATCTACGAAATTTTCAGAAAGCTTTCTGATGGAATTGTCCACTATACACACGATTCGTCCACATCTTGTTTACATATTTATATAAATTCTTTCTTAATTTACCAAATGGCCCATAATAAATAAAAAAATAATAATAACATTTGAATTATATCGAATTTTTGTTACAAGTTTTCAAGGACTCATTTCCCGATAACTTCGTTACAGGAACACTGGAACAGTTCACTATTTTCTTTCCAAGTTATACAAAGCCAATGTTTTGTAAATATTCCGGTGTCTTTTCTTAGGGACAAAGTAAACCAAAAAGCCATTTACCTTAAAATTAAATTTATTTAACTTTCCACTAGAATATGGTAAAATTTAGGCCGTTGGGTTTTCCTAGTATACCATCCAAAATTAAAAATATTTTTATGCCAGGTATGAAAAAACTCGGTATTTTTTCCTGACCCATGAACCACGATTGGCAACAGCGCTGACAAAAGTGACAAGCCCCTAAACTTTCACTCGATTAAAATCACATCTGCACAGACAAATAGTACTTGAATTCAATTGTTCTTTCAACACGTGTGCTTTATATATGCGTTTCAAAAGCCTATGCAGCTTCTTTCCAGCTGTCTATTTAAATCAGTTTAAATGGGGTACTTACATAAAAATAACGCGGTCCGTTCGTCGACAGCTTTAATCAACATAGAAAATTACATTACTGATACCTGTGTTCAAGTATAGTAATGCTTCCATCCTGAGAACAACTGATCAATGAAGGCCAACAAATGAAACCATACAGTGGTGCTCAAAAGTCAACTCCAAAATGTTTATTGCTGGAATTATCAATGGTTTAATCTTCGGGCAACATTTTATCGTATCTATTATCAGTTAATGCGCCAATACTGAGTACGGATCGTCTTGTTCGTAAACTAGCAAATTTACTTTTAATTTTGTTTGTACAATGGACATAGTTCGAATGTGGCTGTTCGACCCTAAATAAACTTCTTTCATTTACGGCAGAGATATTTTATGTACTTGTCTTTTTCTACGGTGCTGTTGCAACAATCGAATATTGTAACACAAGATTTGACTAAATTTGACACTAGTTGCCAAAGTTACTAAAGTTAGGACTGCACGTTCAAAACAAAAAGCATTTTATACTATACCTCGCTCTTATTCACCTCACAAAATTGTATTTTACACAAACAGTATTCATTTTGCCTCATCATTTTTGAACAGCATTGTCCCATTATGCACATGGATGACTACGTAATTAATGAATGTCAACGTCAGCTAATGTCACACTGACCTGAACTTGAACGGTTTACATAAAACGAGAGCGAATTCAAGTCGTTGTTTATGTTTTCAAATTGTATATATACCTACTCGAATCAACCCCAGACCCAGCATCCAACCATCCATCAGTCATCACCCAGATATTACATATGGACGACAAATTCGTTATCGGTTCAGTTGAGTACGTGATTTCATAAATGTCGGGCTGCACTTGCTCTGGAGCTAAGAAAAGGACTGCAAATTGTTCTATATTTTTCCCGAGTATTTTAATTAATCGCCAATGTGTCAATGAACCTACATGTCAAATGCAGTTAAGTGAATGCGAAAATTGAAATTGTTTCCAAATACGCTATTTCAACCGAGTAGCAGACTGAACTAATAAATTAATTTATTTACGCAGCGGCATAATAATTTGCAAAGATGATGAAAATTATGCTCGTTGTAGTATATGTTATAGCGACGAATTCGTTTGAAACAACGCTTGCAGTTGAAACACCAGAGTTGTGTAAGTATTGTGTATCAGTAGATTGGATGAAATTTGTTGATGTTTTTCGTATGTTTTGTGTTAGGGGTGTGCAACCCCTTTATAAATGATTTTATTATTTGAATCTTTTTTTTCGTTATTGTTGGTATATTTTGTTATTAAATAACCGACAACAGCTCGTTTAGTAGAATTGAATTTCCATATTTTCTTTCAGGTGGATTTACTAAACAATTTGGTAATGTATTTACTTTAGAAGCTTATAACTTACCGTTGGCTCTGTGTAGTACACTAATTGTAGAGCTAAATGATAGTAATCACTAATACACATAACTAAAATCTCTTTAAGTAGTTGCACAAAGAGAAGCACACAACTTTTTACTGTGTTAAACTTAGTTCAACTTGCAGTTAGTTAAATAGTTATACCCATAGAACCTTAATATTTTGCCCTATTCTGACATTTTGCGTATACATACTTTGTTTAACTACATGGTATGCGTAATGGACATTATTCCATTCGTTAAGATAAGGTTGTAATTGTTGGAGCCAAGGAAACGCATAATGTAAAATAAAATTATTTTTATGAGTTTTTTACTCACACACAGAATGGCAAAAGAAAAACCAACGGAAGCGGACGTAGCACTTTTCAATGAAATACAGTTTTAAATAAATGACCGCTAGATGATTAGCAGAATGACAAACTTGGTATAAAACTAATTTCAATTTAACCATGAGTTAATTGAACGATTAAAAGTGAAATTATATCGAAAATTTGTTTATTTTTATACTGAAAAGAAACGTAGATTTTAATAAATGTATGTATTTTATTTCCGCTGTCGCTGCGGCGGCCGTTCCTCTACCTGGAATTTAGTATGTGCTAGATGTCAATGGAACGCTGATATAATAAACGGAATTTCTACCCCTCCGCCCCTTCCGTTCTTGCGTTGCTTTTTTCGGAAGAGGAATAACAAGGCGAAAGACTCGGAGTAGGGATACAGGGCGACCACAGTGGAATATTGTGGATCATTATTAGAATTTTACTAAAATAGTTTTTTGTGTGGCCACTTTTTGCATGTACAATTTTGACAAAATCTTGAAATTTTTTTTTTAATTTTCTTACGTCAAGGCGAGTGTCTGTATACATCAACGCAGCCTTCAGCCAGTTCCTACATATTATCCTACAAATTCAGTCTTTCATATTTGGCGAAAAAGAAATAAGGACAAATAATATACTGCAGTTCGTTTTCAGACTGTTATTTTTATTGATTTCAGTATGTAAACTTTATAGTCATTATACCAAAGTGTAACTACACAAAACTCAAACCATCTATTTCCAAATGACTTAATTCTACTAATCATCATGATCATATTAAAATGTCAAACGAACTTGGATTAACCGAAAATAAATGTCCGCCCAGTTTTCCATTAGATGTATTCATCTGGGAAATACCAACTCATTAGAAGCTAAAAACACTTTGCAAACAATTTAACACTATAATTTAAAACAGAAATAAGTGATGCCAAATTATCATACACTTAAACAGACAGTTTGTTTTTTATTCCAGCCTATGACTCCGTACGCGAGAAGATCATGGAAGCGGAACGTCTCTCTGCAACTGGCGGTAATTTGTGGCTGTCACCGAAAGAAGAGAAGGCCAATTCTATTTTGATGAATGCCAAGCGGCAAGAGGTTAAATAACTTACGCACACAGAATGACTTGCATGTAGGTCTAATACACCTTTCAGATTGCAGAAGGTCTTAAAAAGCCCGACATGTACCCACCGGGCATGCACTTTTTTCATGCGAAACCGTTAATACGACAAAGTGAGGTCTTTCGTATAATCCAAAAAATGCCGAAAGGTGCCTTTCTTCATGGTCACAATAAGGGAATCGTTTCATCAAAGTGGGTCATTAAAAATTTGACATCACAATACAACGTATACACGTGTCGCGATGAGCGTGGTGTTATGTTGTTCACTTTTCGGAACACGACACGATGTTCGAGTGAATTGAAAAATGTTTGTATCGAACGATTGAACACTGACGATCGCCGGCAGTATGATCGACAATTGGAGAAACACATCAACATGTACACAATGCATCCGGAGTGTACGTGTTTAAGTGCGAAGAATTTGAAAAATTAGTACAGAAAAGTTGTTTCATTTCAGCGCTGATGACAGAGACCCAGAAAATATGGCGACGTTTCGAAGATGTGTTCGATTCAGTCGATAACTTTTATAGGTATTTGCCAGTGTATCTGGCCTATCATCGCCGCATGATGGAGGAGTTTTATGAAGACAATATTATTTATGCCGAAATTCGAGCCTCGTTGTCTGAAGTGAGCTTTGTAGCGCAATGCAAATTTGAAGGTGTTAATAAAAAGCTTGACTGCATTGCAGCTATATGGAGACAAAAACAAAACTTATGACTCTTTGGAGGTCGCAGACGAGCTGGAAAAGGTCGTAAATGAGTACAAATCCTCAAATCCGGATTTTGTTGGCATGAAAGTCATTTACGCGAAGAGAAACAAGGGCACTGTCGATGATATATCGGAGAGAATCGTTCGATTTAAGGAACTCTAGTAAGTTGCAAAAAAAAAACATAATATGAAACGAATTAAATGTAAATAACTTTGTGATTAAGATATTCTAACAAAACCAAAAGCTCTGAAATGAAAATTCGGAAAGTGTCCAATTATTTCAGTTAACTTTTGTGTATTTTTTATATCCAAAAGAGTGGAAAAGGGGAACAAATTTTACTTTTTGTAAATATATATTTCACCACCGTTGGCCCAAAAACAGGAACCAGAGACAATACTGAGACCACCAACTTCGACCGATTTCCCGTTACTTGCCTACAAGCTATATTTTCATGGGGTGGCAAACGCTAAGTGCGTTAGTATTGTTACATAGAAATTCGTATTGCCAAATGTCACGTAACTTCAAAAATTGCGGCTCACCAACACATCACATTTCCCCACGGTTGCCGCGGTTGGCAGCATTTATTTTTGTAGTTTTTGTGTGTTTTTGCATGTCACATAACACCGATAGGAATACAAAATGGCACATTTGAAAAAAAATTGAAGGGGCCAGCGGCAAGAGGATTGTGAGTTGGGGGTCTCATTATGGTTTGTCTATGACAGGAACTGTTGAGACAGACTTTGATGTAACAGTTCTTTGCGATTGCAATTATTTCATTTTGAACATAAATATAAAAGTCATTGAAAAAAAACTACTATAAAGTCCTTGTGTTCTAAAATATCCATGAATTAAATTCCATCTTTGCACAAATATCTATTTAAGCTCTGCAAAACCTAACTTCATTATTGGATTCGATTTGATTGGCCAAGAAGATCTGGGTGATCCACTGCATAAATTCGTCAACGAACTGTCAGATTTACCCAGTGGAGCGCATTTTTTCTTTCATGCTGGCGAGACAAGTAAGGCAATTTCAAATTCATAGTACAAGTTGACAGGTTTTACTATTATCCCAATAGAATGGCATGGAAAAACCGACTGGAATCTAATGGATGCAATTCTTCTCAATACTCGTCGCATTGGGCACGGGTTTGCCTTGTCAAAACATCCACAGCTGTGGGAGACTATTAAAAATCGCGGCATAGCCATTGAAGTGAATCCAATTTCAAACCAAGTTCTGGGTCTAGTTTGGGACTTGAGGAATCATCCTGCTTCGTTCTTCATCGCTACAGATCTACCAATTATCATATCAGCCGATGACCCGGGAGTGTGGAATGGCAAGGGATTGAGCTACGACTTCTACTATGCTTTTATGAGCTTCGCACCAGTTGAGGCTGATTTGCGGTTACTGAAGCAGTTTGCTCTCAATTCAATTAAGTACGGAATTTGTAGGAGTTTTATTGGAATTTGATAATATCCGTTTCCTATCTTTCAAGATTTTCAGTGTTAACCAGCGACGAGCGTCGAAAGATTAACAAAGTGTTCAGACGGAAATGGGACGAATTCATTGATGATGTGACAAATTTGCGGTTCTAAAACGATAAGCCAGGATCCTTAACTAAGTAATTGTACTTATGTGGAAGCGTTAAATATTATATGCTGATAAATAAACAAATGTTCTAAATTAAATCGTTAAATACATTGTACTATTGTTTTGTTTCTTGAATAAAAGTGAAGTACACGTATGTATGGTCCAAACTCGAAAAAGAAAGCGAAACCCGTTGCAAGGGTATATGCAAGTAGCTCTACAAAGACAACCACAAGAAGGTATCTCAATGGATCTCAATGTAGCTTCCCAATAAAATTGGCCTGTATCACTTGGTCGCTAGCCCATGCACAAAAAAAACACAATTACTGTCAACTAATGGCAACTGCAAGTCTTAACTTTGCACCCGTTGCAGCTATTCACTCGAATTCAAACGTCATGTCCCTCTTAAACAAAATTCTTCCATCCATCCAAAACACTTGATGAAAACAAAGTTAAGTATCTACTTACAAAAAATTAAATGCCACTCCACAAGCAACGGTAATCGGCTTCTGTTTCAGTTCCATTTAATTCTGTGACAGAGGTATTCATCCAACGGAATTACAATACAATCCGAATCCGAACTCCTGCCGCACTTGATAAACAAATCACACACGCACATAGGTAAAGAACCTTTTTCGGGTTACAATTACACCGGTTAATTAATAATTTCCATCACATACGTCGTTTGAAAGACGCGATCTTCGTTGTTTCACCTACAATTTGACGAATGAATGTCTATCAGTTCTCTATACTTAGTCGGAAGATCAGGTGCTGTAGCCTGTAGGTTCGTGGAGGTCTCCGCAATTTAGCAAACTTGTAATAATCGGAAGTGTATCTCAGTATCTCGGCGATATTTGCAAAGTATACTCGCATTTTGTAGTCTGGCGCTTACTCGCGCAAATTCAGCTGCTGAAGTGCTGACAGTGAAAAAAACAAATAATACCTACTACTGTGAGTGACGACAAATTTGTCGATGCGAATTCATTCTTCCCTAATTGAAATTATAAACAATTAACACTGTCGACTGTGCGGGCTTATATACTTTCTTAAACGAATTAGTGAGTCAATGGGTTATGATTATGAGTAATAGAAATATTATTACGGGTTGTGGAAAATAGTGCGATTGTTCTATGGGGAATTCCTTTATGTGTTTCCAACAATCCGCTTAGCTGTGCAGTGTATGAAATAGTCTTTAAGACGAATACTAGGTTCAGTTCGCGAGAGATTGCTAATGGCTTAAATAAAGTTGCAACATCGTGGATGTGGATCTAATAAAATCATTAAAACAAAACAATAATTGTGCTAACTTTTTCGGATACGCTTCACATAATTAAGTTGAATTTAAAACCTTTATACCTAACCTAGTCAAGTTTATTGTTTGGTCAACATATTCTATTAAAAGAAATTGAAGTAAAAAGTGAAAAAGCCCCCTTTAAAGGATTATGGGTTTTTATTCAAATGATAGGTACATTTAAGTCCCTACTTCATTACTATATATGGATTCTTATAATGCTGTCTTTGACAATTATTGTTACTACTACTGCGTAGTGCATATCATCCCTGACTGATCGTATAGAGGGTTAAAATTTCGAATTGAAAATAGCTGCCAAAAAGTGTAAAACAAAAATAAAATTACAAAACGTACGAATATTTAAGATACCCTGGAAGTACTTTGTACAACAGAATTCTGCAAGTAAACAAGGAAATGCCAAAATATAAACTATGAACAAACAAATACCTGTCCACAGTCTAGTAGAAAACTTCACTATTTAAAGCAGAAACTTTGGAATAAAAATTACCTCCTTGTAATGTCCGCCGAATCCGCATCTACTTTGGTTTGACAATACAACAAGGTCCGAAACGCTCAATTCAAATCTATACCGTTGATTGCTCTACTAAAATAAAACCTTTGGTTTTCGCTCTCTGATGTTGGTTTGACTGGAGTCCCGTCTAAAGCAATAGAAAGCAATGTTGCCATAAATGGTATCTACTGATGGTACTTTAGACCTGTTACCTAACGATTATGCATTCGAACACATTAGCCAAACTTCGTTCCCTCACGCAAAAGTTGGAAAGAAGCATTATCGGTAGGGAACAGAACTTTCATGTCAAATACGGAGCTCCAAAAGGAAGACACATGGGACCTCTATGCTTTATTTTAGCAGATGACGTTATTTGATGAAAACAAGTCTCCCCCTCCCGTTCAGTAAGATTCATTTTGTGTGAGTTTTGTTTTTTCTTTTGTAACGATTGGAAGGGACCTATAATTTTGCGCCGACTCCGAACGGGTTTTCACCCTTACGATTCAAATCGTCTCTGCCCAATTTGAAATTTCGGGAATGGAATTTCACCAAAATTGACCATTATTTCACAACGTTATGAATGCGGAAACAGTTGTTTTTTTAATTAATTCATCTCTTGGCGTTTTAAGTTCTAAAAAAGGCCCCTTCATTTTGTCAATGTAGAAAATATTGAGTGGAACCAATTTTGTTTCAATACGTGAGTCGTTGACAGTCTTCTCGTTTTTTTTAGATCGGCTTAACCAAAACCATACCTGCCTGAAACTGATCAAAAAGTTCTGTCCTGTGCAAATTCCTAGATTTAAAATGTTACCAATTGCCAGCTTTATACTCTTGGCTTCTGTTCTTGCTGTGCAGTCTACAACAGATTTCGGCAAGAAACAACTTCCCAAATTCCTCAGTGAGTAACCACTTGAAAGTGCATACATTCTTATACACATATTTTACATTTTTTTAGGCTACGAAGACGCTCGCAATGCAGTCATAGATGCGGAGGACCTTCTCGCCACGGGTGGGCGGGTCTTCTTATCGAAAAAAGAAGACACAGCCAATCGAATATTTATGAAGCACAAATTGGCGGAATTGTCGGACGGATTTATTGATGGAGACAACCATGCTCCAGGAATGCATTTTTTTAAGGCCAAGGACCTCATAGAAAACAGTCGTGTATTTCATTTTATCAAAGATATGCCGAAGGGAGCTCTGCTTCACGCACACAACACAGCGCAAGTGTCTTCCGATTGGGTTGTAAACAATCTGACATACATGCCGGGACTTTTGGTTTGTACAGATCACGTGGGCGTAAATTTGCTGTCTTTTCGAAGAAATCCTCATATTGGTTGTTATTCTTCCTACACATTGGTTGATGAGAAACGCCGAAAAGCGAGGAACAAAGGAGCCTTCGATAGGCAATTAGAGAGGTCCATGAACTTGTATACACCCTTTCCAGAACGTAAGAAAGTCGACACACTGCATCTTTTTTAATGCTAAATCATTCATTTGGTCAATCTCATTTTAGTGGAGTACTCGACACTGAATAAAGTATGGTCAAAGTTTCAAACATTCTTCGGAACCGTTTCGGACTTTTTGAAGTACATTCCGGCATTTCGAGCCTATCACTGGCGAATGTTAGAAGAGTTCTTCCAGGACGGTATAATGTACGCCGAAGTGAGAATGGATTTTAAAACGGTGAGACAAGTCCATCTTTAACCTGAACCCTAACGATATTAATTTATTTTAGATGTATGATGACCAAGGTAAAGAATATCCCCCCGAGTTTGCTGTTAATGAGTTGATTGCACTTGTAAAACGTTTTCGTGCACAGAATCCGGAATTTCTAGGCGTCAAGGCGATCTTCAGTACTAATCGAAGGGTGGAGAAAACTGACGTGATACAAAAATTTGAAATGTTCAAGCAACTGCAGTAAGCCTGTCCACTTAATGTTAATGATTTTGCCAATAGGTCTATTTAAGACTAATTCCTATATCCGTAACAAACTGAACTGAAAGCCTTTTTATACAGGAGAACTATACGCCAATAAATTTATATTTTTGTTTATATTTATTTCTAGCAAAGCTTATCCAGATTTTGTGATTGGTTTCGATCTAGTGGGTCAAGAAGACTTGGGCAATCCTTTATATAACTTCGTAGATGAATTGAGAAATCTTCCACCAACAGCAAAGTTTTTCTTCCATGCTGGTGAAACAAGTAAGAGTATCCAATATCAATTCATACTTTAATAGCGATCATATTCCACTTTTATTGCATAGATTGGTATGGAGCATCAACAGATTTCAACCTCTTAGATGCGATTCTTTTAAATACCACCCGAATCGGTCATGGCTTCGCATTATTGAAACATCCTGTCCTATGGAATGCTGTGAAAAAACGAGGCATTGCCATTGAAGTTAACCCCATATCCAATCAAGTTCTAAACTTAGTTTGGGATTTGCGAAATCATCCGGCAGCATTTTTCTTATCGGAAAATATTCCGGTTGTTATATCAAATGATGATCCAGGTTTCTGGAATGCTAAAGGCCTAAGTTATGACTTCTATTATGCCATTATGAGTTTCGCACCGAATCATGCGGGTCTAAGGACAGTTAAGGAGTTGGTCTGGAACTCCATAAAGTAAGTGTGCAAATTGTAAGATGAAATAGATTTAATAAACTTGCTTACATTTACTAGGTACTCGGTTTTGCATGACAAGGAGCGAAAAGAGGCTTACTCTATACTGGAGAAGTCATGGGACAGATTTTTAGATAGAGTTATAGCTGCCGATGCATTGAGCTAACGAAACAATTAAATAAATTCTTATATATAAATAAGTAGCTGAACTTTTCTTAATCTAAGAGGTAAAATTTTGGAGTGAATGTCCAACATTTACTTGCATAAAGTATAATATAAAGTGAAAGACGCAGTCGCGCATTGGCATACTAGATGTATAGAAATGGGCTCCGTACATCGCATGTAGTTTCTAAATGCCGTATGTGGCTTTCTACATGTTCAGTGTTCACTGTACATCCATCCTACACCCTTAAAGGAGTGTGCAAATTTAATAATTTATTTTGTTTTGAAGAATTTTATTTATTTCGTTCTACTTACGAATTTCATAATCTATTCTTTTTTTAGTTGTATTTCCAAGAAATTTTTACAACTTGAACTTATTTGTGCATAACATCGGCGAAACGAAGATATTCCATCATGCTAAAAATTAAAAAAGAATAATAACAATAATTGGTTAATAACATGGAAACACGATTGTAGGTATAAGTGTGCAAAATGCACAACAAAGAGAATTTTGTATTACATAAACGTCTTTTACAGGTCGATTTCCTTAATCCCGTAGGTTAGTACGCTCGAGCTAAATTTACGCTAGGATTTTAGATAAAGTTTGGAGAGAAAAGTTTTAGAGCAGCTAAGATTTAGTTTAGCTGGAGCAGCGTACTTACAGTACTCAGCGGTAGATAGAACATTATTCTCATAAGAGAATAAATAAACAAAATATTGCAGCCATAAAAAAGGCCTTGGAAATAAAGAAATCAAATACCTACTGTTTTTTTAATTGGTCCTGTGTTCAATATTTGTACTTACAAAATATGGATCCCATATGATGTTATCTTCAGCTCGACCAATATAAGACCCGAGGAGTTCAATCTTAGCCTTCGATCCATTCGGTACTCGTTCCATTAGTTCCTCAACGTTGCTCTCATCCATACCGAATATGTAGTCAAACTTGAGGAAGTCGTCTTCTTCAATCTACAAATGAGTGTCATAGAAAATATATTCGGCTCAACAACCCGTAGAGAAAACTACGTCTAGTTTCCTCGGCATAGATCGCATAGATCGTTCACGGAAGCGGCGATTCGATTAGATATTATTTACCTCTCTTCCCAAATGTTGTGATGCCAAACCATTTTCTGATAGTACTTTAATGCATCGAGGCTCGGGGTAAATTCCAACATTCCACGATCGCAGTCCCGCGCTATCAACTTCCCAATTAAGTCCGCTCTTTTCAACAAGATCACGCATTACACTCTCCGCCATCGGAGAGCGGCAGGTATTCCCTAAGAAAAATTATGTTTCAATTCTCGAGCATAATTTTATTTGTCACTCACCGATACAAACGAAAAGTATCTTCTTGGTATCACACATTAGTTTCGATTGCGTACTTACTCGTTTGAGAATGTAAATTTAGAAAAGTTTAAACGTAGAGTTAATATAGGTGGAAATCAAATCACACTACTAAATATTTTTTAAAAATTTTTTAATCCGAATTGCGAAGCTATTCAACACTGAACAAAAAATAAATTCCAATAGATACCTTCTGACAGACGGCAATATATTAACCCAACAGATAGCTGTCGCTGACTCATAAACAAACACACATTAGAAACGTTTAAATAAAATGTATTTCGCTAATTACACGTAAACAGAATCGCACATTTTCGTTTTGTTTTTAAATTTTTCCAGCTAGTGCTTCCTTCAGGAAGGCATCGCAGGCAATCACACACTGTTGGTAGGCCTTTTCGAATGCAGCTTCTCCTTTTAACTGAAAATGCAATAGAATCAAAGAACCTGAGGACCTTACAAACATCGTTTGCATCTTACATAATACGGATCCTTGATAATTTTATCGTTCTTCTCTAGGCCAAAGTTACCCAACATTAACAGCTTTGCCTTTGAACCTTTCGGTGCTAGGCGATCGAGATCGTCCATATTCTCCTCATCCATACCAAAGACATAATCGAACTCTTCGAAATCCTTTTTGCGGATTTGTCGAGCGTGATTGGAGTATTTCAGGCCATGGTTTTTCATGATATTTAATGCTCGGTGATCAGGTGAATTGCCAGCATGCCAGTCACCAATTGCTGCACTATCTACATGCCAATCTCCTTCAAAACCGGCTTTTTCGATGGTGTCCTGCATCACCGCCTCTGCTATGGGAGACCGGCAGATATTACCTAAATTCGGAAGGAAATCGCTATTGAAGTCGGTGCGGAAATAAATTTCTGGTGTATTAACTACCCAAACAGATCATTAGCACTTTCTTTGTCATTATTAATTGTGAATAGTTGGACTTATTCTACTTTTCCAATAAAGTACCTATTAGCAAAATACACAAATGTATTTTGTTTTTTGAAGGGAAATGTGTTTGGAATCTCAAGGTCGTCGTACTCTAGTATTTGACATTTACTATATAATTCTGTTTTCTACATTGTTCTGAATACGTCCATTTTAATTGGTTGGTTAATTCATAAATGATTAGATTCAACTCCAAAGGGATTCTATTTACAAAATAAAAGTTTCCTTGAAACTAGCTAAACAAAATATTTTCGTTTTGGGGGGAACAAAAAAATTAAAACGGTATAACGATAATAAATTGAATTTCATTAAAAAATAAACTAAAGTAATTTGTGCTCATATTTCCCTGATTTTTTTTATCCTGATCTGATAGTTAACTATTCACAGTTTTTATGTCAATGTGTGGATTTTTAAGTAATTTCCAAAAAACACAGCAAAAACTGTCGGAACTGGCATACTGCTTAAAGCTCAAATACACTCCAAACTGTGGCACCACCTAAGTCATAAAGTTACGAGAAACTTAAATAAATATTTGTACCGACAGCGCCCATTTCTCGTTGGTGTGCAATTGATTGGTAACACCTTAGAATAGCATTTTTAGTTTAAAAGATTAAAAATAAAAACCAAATATAATAAAAATAAAATACCTTACATGTTTTAGTACTGAATGGAGCTGCACTGTGTTTTCCAATCTTCGCTTGAACTCATCCATCGCTGAATTGATTTTCTAGAGCGCTTTCACAACGAAAAAGAACGCAGCCATTTTATTTTCGTTTTTTGAAGTACGAGTGTCATTGCAAAGTCCTATCTTTCTCACTTCTGTAAATTCTAATCAAAAATAATAAATATCTAGCTTTTTGCTAGGTGCATAAGGTGCTGCGGCTCCACCAAAAAAATAAAAAATTTGCTGTTTATATAAAAAGATGGACGAGGAAACCGAAGACGGTGTAGTTACGTACACTTTTGACGATGATTGTGAATGTGAAGCTGAGTGTGCGGAAATTAATGGTAAATCTCAACCGCCAAATATTAAGAGAACAAACTTTCATAATATGTTCTGTGTTTATAGTGACTGAAGTAACAGAGGCAGAATCATCTTGGAGTCAGACATCTATTTGCTACCTTTTGGAGGAATGTCTAAAAAAGAAAAAGGATCTCCACGACCCGCGTCACCGTCGAAACAAATTCTTTGCAATTATTCGTGAGAATATGATGGCCAGGGGATGTTATTTTAGTGCCAACACATTGCAAAAGAAATTCCACAATTTAAAAAAGCATTTCTCTACGATATGCCAGAATAGGGATCGTGCTGTCAACCCCGGCAAACCCATAACATGGCCGTACTACAATTTAATGATGGGGATTTTTGCAGAAGAGTTAGAAATAGAGGACGCGCCCACTATGGCATCTCTATATCCCGACCCACTTCCACCAAAGACTATTGTATTGGTAAAGCAGACAAATGTGAAAGCAGCCGCAGAATACGAGTCGCCATCCGAAACAGAAGAAGTGGAACCTGCTGCCGACGATGAGGCTGACGGTAATGCAATAAATTGTACTCTCATATCAAAGATAAATAATCTCACCTTTAAATAGCGGATCAAGATTCACCTTGGACGCACAAGGCTGTGGTTGCTTTTTTACGAGAATGCGAGAAGAAAAAACACGAGCTCTGGAATCCGCAGATACGCCGCCGCACAGTATTCCATGATGTACGACTGCGACTAAAGGCGAAGGGGTACAACTTCAGCCCGGATTCCCTTGATAGGAAGCTGCGAAACATGAAGAGCCACTTTCAAACCGTCACAGATCAGGCGCCCAAGAATGGAGATGTGAATCACAAGCGTCGACGACTCACTTGGCCTTACCATGACCTCATGAATGATATCTACGGCCCAGAGGCGGAGGAGGAAGTCTATCAAAAGCGCAAAGATCTCATTCAAAAAAAGAAAGAAGAAAACCTCAAGGCGAGAGAAGAAAAGATGAACAGAAAAGAGCAGTCCGCAAAGAAAAAGAAGGAAACCAAGAAGCCGTCGGACAGCCTAATCATACCTAAGTCAAGCCTAAAGTTTCGCCCGATCGCACCAAAAACTGAAATACCTGCTAACTTTCAACCGGTCATAGCTCAATCAGCTCAGGGTCAGAATATACAGCTTATTTTTGTACCTCAAATAGCGCAAGTATTTTCTGCTGCTGCTCATAAAGTTAAAAGTCCCGCAAATAGATCATCGTCTCCGGGAGAATTCGATGACAATCACCAGCAAGACGATTATTCACCTATTACATTCGAAAACTCAGCAAAGGATATGCCCCTTGATTTCGAGGTAACAATGCACAGAAATGACAAGCCTAATTACGTCGGCGATAAGCTCAAGTTTTCCATAGATATTTTAGCGCTCGAGGAGCGACGGACAATTGTTTCCGAGCAAATGCTCGACGAGTTGGTAGAATCAAACAAAATCAAGCAAAAGCTTCTGCAATTTAAACGCGCTAAACTGGAACTGGCCATGGCGAGAGCAAAGCGAAAAAACGATTATTCTGTCTAGGATAAGAAGACCATTTCTTATGTATGTAGTTTCTGTTTTTATTAAATAAAATCGAATAATGAAAGCAAGTAGTTCCTCTTCATTAGCCCGTCACAGTCGGCATTTTCTCCTGTAGCGCCCTCGACGTCAGCATTGAGAAACACTTCGGGCGATTCATCTCGAATCAATTGCTCGACATCGTCCGCTGGGTCAGTCATCAGTATGTGGTTGTGGAGAATGATGCAGGCGCATACCATTTTGTTTGCCAGCTCTGGCTTCGAGGTATCGAGGTACGTCAATCTGCGGAAACGGGCCAATAGCAGTCGAAACGCCTCTTCGACTGTTGCTGTCGCACTGAGCAAACAATTGTTAAAGTGCTCTTGCGTTTCTGTGAGCATTCCTTCATCTACGAAGGGCACAACTAAGTTTTTCATTTGCGGATAGGATGAGTTACCAACGATATGGTAGTCTTCCGGTATAAGATTCTCAATTTCTTTGGACAGTGGACTATTGCGAAACACTCGTCCTGCATGCAGACACCCTGGAGCACCGACATATACGTCCGTGAATATCTTTTGGTTATCACACACCGCTGCGCAATAAAACCCCAGCATTACATGATGAATTAGATCAATTAATCCACTTACCTTGTAAAATGATCGAATGCGTTTTCCTCTCATTACAGTATATAGAGTAGCGCGATGGCTTCTTAATTTGGATGTGACATCCATCGATTGCGCCAATAATTCCGGGTACATAGCCGCCAGTTTTAGGTTTGAACCCCTATAAACGCAAGAGTAAATTTCAATTTCACCTTGATACACGATATCATTTACCTGCTCAATGTGTGAAAATTCAAGATCGCCCGGCCATGAGACATGGTCTTTGAATAGCACAACTAGCCCGTCAATTATTTCACAAAAGTACTGATATGCTGCACCTTTTGCCAAGCCAAAGCGCGTGCTAACTGCAAAAAAACTGTCTCGTGTACTCAGCATCCAGATAGAAAAGAGGAGTTTCTTCTCTAGATTAAAGATTTTGACCTTTTTCGACAATTTATCCATTATACTACCAAAGCAAATGCGGCTCATGCGAAAATAGTATCGAAATTCTGCTTCCGTGAAATTTGGAATAACAGTATCATAGAAATCAGTACTCTTCGGTATATTTGCTCCTCGTTTTATGGCCTTTTTTGGTACTTGCCCGTCGGAGTAGGGATCATTTTCATCGGGTACATCTTCGTAAATGACCGCTGGTTGCACAGTGTCTTGATTGGTTTCAAGTTGGTTTACTAAGTACTTGACAATATCATCTAAAAAGACAGATTGGTTTTCAGTAAAGTATATATGTTTCGCTGCTAGCAATCTGTACCAGAGTTTGAACAGTCCATTGGAACGCTATTATTTCTTAAATCGAATAATAAAAATATTGATGCAGTAAGTTTGTTTGCAAGACAATTGTTGTCTTTCAATCGATAACAATAAATTCTGAACAAAGTGAAAACGTTGAGAAAACGTTGCAGAGTGCGCTCAGCGCTCGTTGCTCGTTTGCTAAAAATGAAAATCATTTACCAAAATGGATCATCCGCGAAAACAAAAACAAAAACAAAAAGTTTTTATTTTTTAAACATTATGACAGCCAAGTTTCCTACTAGAATTTACTGCTCCTGGTATGCCCGAATCGTTACGTTATACTAGAGTGGCCAATTCAAACAAACATAATTATTTCAGTGTCGTCCTTCATTTAGAGACGTTAATATTAACATTAAAAAATTAATTTTATAATTTTCCTTTGAAATAAAATAAAAACAAAGCTATTGCTTACCAAATAAATATTAATTTATGAAATGTAAAACAAAATACAAATATTTTTTGCTGAATAGTGTGCTGAATGCACTTAGTGGAATTTAATTTCTACTGACAACTGACAATTCACTTGTTCAGAATTTGGCTGTCAGCTGAGTTTGGACGAATATAGTTCTTGCACCAAGTTGTATTATTATTTTAATTCTTATTTCAATACGGGCATAAAGGAGCATCATCTCAGTTTCAGTATAAACTTTCAAGAGCTCGATAGACGAGTACAAAAACTAAACAAAATGGCAAACCAGGAACCATCTCAAGTAATGTCGCTACCCCTTCCCCCAACGCAGTACATCAGCCTTTTCACAGAAGAAAACATTCGCCGTAATCGAGCACCAAGGCCACCTCCTAGCATATATGATACATACTCAATGTTTGGAGTACAATACAGTAATGAGGAAATGGTAAGATCCCTTGAAAGTCAGGGAATCAAAAGGCTCATACCACAGCACTTTGACAGAAGAAAGGAACTAAAGAAGCTCAACCACTCACTGTTTGTGAATTTTTTGGATTTAATTGATTTGCTCATCCAATTTCCGGACAGTCCAAGGAGGACAGAAAAGATTGATGACCTAAGTTTGCTTTTTGTACACATACACCATTTGCTTAACGAATTTCGACCACATCAGGCACGAGAAACCTTGCGCGTCATGATGGAAATGCAGAAAAGACAGCGGGTAGAAACCTGCAGCAGATTCCAAAAGCACCTAGAGAAAGTTAGAGAGATCGTAAAGAACGCCTTTGCCGCCTTACCAGACTTTGAAGAGGAACAGCAATCGCTTTCCGAGTTCATGAAGATGGACGATGATGGCCACAAAAACTCCCTTAACTTGAAAGTCGATCAATGCCACCAATGTGATAGAATAATGTGTAAAATTGTTGACAACATAAATTGATTGCCCATAAGAGGGCTTAGTTGATAAGTGGAAATATAAAAGTTGTATCACAAAACGGTAATTGCGTTTTTTAATCGGAATGCCGTTTAATTTTCTTATTTAAATATATGTTTAGAAGTAGCAAAAACACCAAAAATAAATTGTTTAATCCAGGAACCTTGTAGCAGCACCTAGATGTTACCAGCAACGGCTTCATTGAAGAATGCCTCGCAAGCCACCTGGCATTGTTCGAAGACCTTTTCAAACGCAGCTTCTCCAACTAACTGCACAATGAAATACAAGTCAGTTTTTTAGGAAATTTATGCGAATAAGTCATGTTGTCCCTTACGTAATACGGGTCCTCAATGATCCGGTCTGCTGGTTCCAAGCCAAAGTCACCCAGCATTAGCAATTTGGCTTTTGAATTATTTGGCGCGAGTCGCCTCAAATGTTTCATATTATCCTCATCCATGCCGAAAATGTAGTCGTAGTCATTGAAATCTTTAGGCTTTATTTGTCGCGCATGATTTGAATACTTCAAGCCGCGTTTGCTCATCACGTTAGATGCCCGTTTATCAGGAGAATCACCCATATGCCAAGCACCAATCGCTGCACTGGCCACATGCCATTCCTTTTCTTTGCCCGCTTTGTGAATAATGTCAAGCAATATAGCTTCAGCAATGGGAGAGCGGCAAATGTTTCCTATAAAAAGAAGAATTCCGTTAGGCATGAATATTTTCAAAAGATTTTAAAATAAGACTACCCAAACAAATCATAAGAACTCTTTTCCTTTCACTCATTGCTAATTGTTGAAAACAAATTTTTGGAAATTAGTTAGCACAGGGTTATATATTTTTTTTTTGTTGGTGAAATAAACCGTAAACAGGAAGTGCAAGTGATATATTTTTGTTGTTGTCTGTAGTTACGTTAACGTTAGTTGTTGTCAACATCATGCGTTACGTTAGAAAATAAATTCAAGTTGACCCATTAGGTTTGTTCCCTGAGTTGTCAATGCTGACTTCTGAACAAGCCTGTTCTATTACGTGCGAACTATAATTGTCAACAACTTCTTATTTGTAATTTTAAAAATGTTAAGACGAAGTCCAAGCTTACAATAGTTGTTCGAAGGTTGTGGAATTAGTAAAGATAACTTTTTAGGAAGCAACGTCTATCCACTGTACTATGTTTAAACTGGAGATGCAGTGCTGTTACTATGAAACTCAAAATAGGCAACGTAGTTATTGAGTAAAGTTCGTTACATTAGGTGCAGGGGACATACTCTTTGCATTGCCTACCTTTGACTTACAATTTTGATGGCGCAACAGTCCGGCCAGAACTCTTGTGCTAATATTTGATTATTTGAATAATGATTTGTTGAAATTGTAAAACCTTCTTAATAATTGGAATAGGAACTTGGAAGTAATCTATAGGACCCTATGTCAAGTATTTTATGCTACTAAGCATTTCTTTGCTCGGATTTTTAATTTTTGGTTCGAAAGGATTTCCTTGAATTTTATGCCGAAATCGAATGTTTTTCAAATATTCGTCAACTTCGAAAGCTAAGCGTTAAAATAAGGATACGCACTCTAGATCACAGGCATTTGAAAACACATAGTCGATCTATGTATTTTTTATACGCCTGCTGAGCATTTGATTAAGGAATACTTTTCCCTTCCAGATAATCTCGCGGAAATATGTTACAGATTTTCTGACTTCGGCACATATACTTTAACGGTACTACTTTGAACTCATTCTGCAAGCGGGCTATTTCTTCTTTTTTCCTGTAGTTTTTTTGTTCATCATTACTTCCGAAAACTCCAGAAACAAAAAAAGAAATTTGTATCTTTTCAAGTGTTGAATTTATGGAGCCCTCTCTCAGAAGTTGGATTTCATACATACCTCCTTCTGAGGAGATCATGTTCGACTATTGATAATTATTCACCCAATAATTTTCGACAGAGAACTATAGAATTGCTTTAGGTACCTACCTGTATATTGGACAGACATTTAACGAACATTTTTACCCAGTTTAAATTAAGTCTATTCATCTATTTATCTTCGACGTCCAGTTATTTACATAATTCAAAGCTAGAAAAACGTCTCCGAAGGTCAAAACACGTTAATTTTTCACAGAACCAAACGGCACGTCACTATTATGGTTACAAACAACTTACAAGTAAATCCATAACCTCAATAAATGGAGAGAGACGCCAATTAGAAAAAGTGATACTGAGTACTAAGTTGACAGTTCTCATATGTGGCTGACGTAGAAAACGTGACGTTCCCGACCAATCTAGTTTTTGCGTTCAGGTTACATCTCATCCAGACCAATCTAGTCGACTTAAGATGACTAGATTCTTGAATGCGGCCATTGTCTTTACAACTAGACAATCGCCGATTGCACCAATATTAATTGCTCCAAGTGACATTCCATATCGCACTGTGCAGGCTCATAACAGAGTGCAGTTTCATTGTTCGCCACTGGCCGCACCTCTTTTTCCTATGAGCAACAAATCAATTTGCTTTCCAATCCAATGCACACGAGAATGCCTTTAGCCTGACCTAAACTTCCTAAAAGCCGAAACATTATGATCGCTGATGGAATTTACACGAAGAAAATAACAAGTCAAAAAGACGAAGTAAAATCAAATGTATGTCAATGTGGACATATTTTTCATTCGGTGTTGGCATACATAGAAGTCGACACTCCGCTGGCAAAAAGATCAAACCAAGAGCGAGAAGAGCAAATCAAAAGCCCCCAAAAGACACGCGTGTAAAACTTGTTAATTCCCAACACAAATAGGCAAATATGAAAATATTTTCACAGCAAATAGACAAGCCTTAGTGTATACGTCACATTGGTATAATGTGCGACCTGGGGCTCCACCAGAGATACACAGCGACAAAGCAGTTCTGGAATGTAGCTACAGAGACAGACAGATCATTGGTATAATGACTGAGAGTAATTTTTTGGCGAATAAAACTTCATTTTAGTGACGATCTTCGGTAACAGACACAATGTTGGCAAGAATTCATTTTTTCCAGCATGGATTTGGTTTTGGTCTGATAGGGTGTAAGTTTGTTGCTTTGACCAAAAGTGTTTTAGGGTGATCGCAAGTTCGTTCGTTAAGACAAAAAAATAATATATTACCTATTTTTGATGAACACTGAATATCTGCTAAGAACGCATATTCACAACTTATGACTTGCTGATGCTCAGATTGAGATTGAAGTATGTATTGCAATTTGTGCGACAATGTTGGTACCGTATGTTGCTGATATTTTACATGTAAACGCTTTATTAGTAAGTAAATGGTGTCAATCAAAACAAGTTTGATGGTACTGTAACTTGGTTTTTGAGTTCTGTTCCAAATTTTAAGAATAAAATGATAGGCACCCATACTTGCGAGCAATTATTCTGAACGCAAGTTTGGTTAGAACTTGCATTTTAAAAGCAATTGGTCTTAACAATATTGCTTAAGATTGAAGTCTAAGTGGATCCATGAAGGATCTGGTCGACCTGGAGCATGGTCAGTTAACTAAAGTTTTGTAACCTATAGGTCGCAAAGATACATCTCTATAGAGATTTTTCTGGATCAAATGTCTAACTAAGAGCTTACTATCAATAAGAAAAAATCTGTCCAGATAGCTATATCCACTTGACTGTGTTCACTATAGGAATATTCCTGTCAAGCAAGGAATTCACATCACAGACTAATGTCTAAGTCACTCTTTCTTTTTTACTGCAATATAAATATTAAAAATGGCTCTGTTACTTACCAGTCTAAAGTGATTTCTAATAGGGTTTCACTTTTAAACTAATCATCATTAAATCTGTTTTTGTTTTGAGCTAAAAACCATCGAATTTTAACGGACACTCGCCCCTAAGCCGTCGCCACCATACATAGAACTAAAAGTTTTGATTTTATCAACGAATTTAGGTTTTATAATTCACATTATGGACGTATCGCGTATAACCAACATCATACAAAATTCATTCAGTTTTTGTTTCATCGCGCTCATGTTTGGATCCGCGAAAATCCGTCCTTAAAACTAATTAGTTGTGGGAATTGCGCTGCTCCATTGTATTCCGCAAATATGAGTTTCTATATAGTTGCCCCCCCAAAATATAAAGGCAAGCCATGGCCATGGCACAAGTGGCCTAAAAATGTGACAATATCTAGAAATTGAAGTGCATGTAGCTCTCACAGCCATCAGTCGCAAATGGGGATAGAGAGAGTACCTATAGTTAGTCGTGGAACAATTTAAATTAATTCAACTGCAGTGACCATATCACGCATACACAGTCGACAGTCATGTATATGAATAGCGCCTATATGGGAGATTAAGTGGACTATGGGTACTTTTGGCTTTGGCGCAGGTGGTGCACACGGTGCCCGTATATATCATCTGAGTGGTTGTATTTCTACTTATTTGTGTTATTTCGTTGATGGAATTCCGTCTGAATTTGAAACTATTTTCATAAGAATCAAGTATTTTTAAGTTAAATGTAACGTTAATAAAACAAAATGACTTTTTTGTTCTGCTTGCAGCTGGAGTTCCAGCGGTTATTCCTATAAATGTCCCATTTGTCCCTTAAGCGATGAGCGAAGAAGATATACTCTAATACACATCGATTGAATGAAAAGTATAACGCTTAAGTCGATCAGGGTCTTTGAATCCCAGCCCCCATGTTCGAAACGACAAGGAACACCGTGGCTTATTTTTAAAGATCAATTCATCGTAGATGCCGAATCGATTGGTCTGGATATTTGGAAGCAACAATACCAGGTCTGAAGCTACGCAATTTTCTAAATTAGGTATTGTTCTTGGCTGCATTTAAAAACACTTTTAAAAGTGCCATACCTACTTTTAATTTAGGCCGCTTTATCAAGACGTAAAATTAAAATGAAAAAAGTGTAGCCTATTGGTGTACCTATCTAATGATTTTATCGCTACGATTGCTGAATTTTGTGTGTCTTCAACTTTTTGCGACTAAATAGTCGGGCAACAGACATCGCACAATCCGGAATGCCAATAATCACTTTTAGTGTCCAGGTTTATGGCAAAGTTTTCCATAGAAAATTACATATTGTGACCTACAAAATATTAAGTGTGGAGGTTAAAAAGGATTATTAATAAGGCCCAATACGATTAGTGGATTGAAAAGACATAAAAGACTCTTAAGCAAGTCTGCAAGCTGCTTTTCTGGCACACAAAGTTTCATGCTTATGATGATTAAGTGCTCCGCTGTTATTTACCCACGTTAATCAAAATTTGATAAAAAATTTTGGACCTACAAGACGCACCCAACTTACTTTAAAGGTATGGACGCATGTACTAAATTAATGTTTTCTTAGACCGAAATAAATTTGTCTCATCTTGCGAGTTATCTTGCAGCGGAACAAGATAACCCACTACAGTAAATACAAATATAACACTTTACAAAGTCAGCTGTCATGTTTTTTTTGTTATGTAGACCCCACGCGCCGTATAAGGAGTAACCTTCCTAATGATGATAAAAAAGACGACAGCAAACAACAAAAAAGGTCGTACCGAGTGCATATTTGCCAAAAGGCTTACATTTTTCTGGAAAGGTAAATGCATCTGCAGCCAACGTCCGTGTGTATCTGACAGTTTGTTTGTTTACACATTAAAAGGAAAACCTTTACAATGGAGCCCCAGGCAATTATTTTCATGCCGCTTGTCGTAAATTGTGTTATCTCTATAGCAGAGTCCCCATCCTCCTGCGACGGAATGTTTTTTTTTTTTTTTTCTGCAAAAGGGGCAACCAAACAATTTTTAAAATCGTAGGAAAAATTCAGTTTCCTCTAAGAGATTATCTTGTTCTCGACATCGATATCGCATCCTCCCACAGACATACCTACAAGTCAAACTATTACAATGGAGAGATCTTCTACCGAAGGAGAAGAAGTGCACTTTGGCAG
This sequence comes from Cheilosia variabilis, assembly GCA_951230905.1. Taxonomy (NCBI): domain Eukaryota; kingdom Metazoa; phylum Arthropoda; class Insecta; order Diptera; family Syrphidae; genus Cheilosia; species Cheilosia variabilis. The sequence continues at coordinate 14,265,166 of OX579676.1, forward strand.
ATACGTCACACTCTGGCACTCAATCTCTCAAGAGCCTGCATATGTCTGACATTCAGATGCGATGATACGCGCGATGTTCTTCTTGAGCTAGGAGCGGAATACACTTGAAAACATCAGACATCTGGGGGTATGGACTTGAGAACAGGCCAAATGTCTTGTTTATCAAATCGATATCTCTGGTATCTCATCCGCGCCAAGCGTAGCGAGTGTCCTTTGCCAAGAACAAGGCAACTACATAAATCCACATAAAGTTGGGAGTTGAATTCCATTATGTGTATGTGGGCACACTTTGCTGGTTTGTTTTAATTCCTCTTCTTCTATGACAGCATCAGTGCCAGCGTTGAGTTGTTTACAATGCACGAACATCCTGTTTATAATTTCCTCATGCGATGGCATTTTAGAAGGCATATCGAGGGGTGAATTCACATGTGATTCATCATAGGTGGATGCGTGGATTGAAAACAGCCTCATAATCAATACAATACATAGATAATTATGTCAGAGTTAACAAACAAAAACTAACAAACTAGGTCTTCTGGAAGGCCAATAACAAGCAGCTCTTCAAGTCTTATTACCAAGACCAAAATTCTTTGGGCCATAAAAAGCTTTAAGCCATTTAAGTCTCCTGGACCAGATGGTATAATACCGGCCGAACTTCAGAGGAACGTTGACCTAATCCTTCCTTGGGTAACTGTAATTTTCAAAAGTTGCCTGGATTTGGCTCATATTCCCAAGTTATGGACAGAAGTTAATGTGGTTTTTATACCCAAGGCTGGTAAAAGCACACATGTAAACCCCAAAGATCTCAGACCCATTACTTTGTCTTCATTTCTACTAAAAACCTTAGAGAAACTGATTGACATACACATACGTTGCAGTGTCAACTCAAATCTTCTGTCAGCTTCTCAACACGCGTATAGTAAAGGGAAATCGGTTGAAACGGCCCTTCACTCACTTGTATCTTCCATTGAAAAATCACTCGATTGCAAAGAATTCACATTGGTTGCTTTCCTGGATATTGAGGGAGCGTTCAACAACGTCGAAGCAGGGGCAATTCTCGGCGCACTGACGGGCCTTGGAATTGAGAAATCGATTGGCGAGTTGGTGGGCCAGTTGCTCACTAACAGGTTCATCAACTCAAAGCTGGGCGAGGCCTCGGCTCGGAGGTTCGTCAGTAGGGGTACGCCCCAAGGCGGCGTAATCTCACCTCTTCTTTGGAACCTAGTGGTGAATGAACTACTACTAATACTGGAAGGGGAAGGTTGCAAGGTAATTGCCTATGCAGATGACGTTGCTATCGCTGTCTCAGGAAAACACCTCAATACACTCAGGGATCTCTTGCAGAATGCCCTCTCTAAGCTCTCTAAATGGACCAATAAATGTGGTCTGGCGGTCAATCCTCAGAAAACTGAGTTAGTCCTCTTTACAAGGAAATACAAAATCCCAACATTTGTACCCCCTAAACTAAACGGCACCCCTCTGGTGCTCACTAACACGGCTAGTTACTTGGGCCTCGTTTTAGATAGCAAACTGAGCTGGAAACCCAATATTCTGCGGAGAGTTCAGAAAGCCACCACGGCCCTGTACTGCTGTAAAAAAGCCATTGGAAGCAGATGGGGGCTTCAGCCTCGAATTACACATTGGATATATGTGTCCGTTATCAGACCTATACTTACGTATGGCGTTCTCGTGTGGTGGACTGCCCTTGAGAAGGCCGTCTACTACAATCACCTTAGCCGTGTTCAAAGAACGGCATGCGTATTTATTAGTGGAGCCCTTAGGACCACTCCAACAGCGGCCATGGAAGTAATGTTCCACCTGCTACCGCTAGACATATATTGCAAACAAGTGGCAGCAAACGCAGCCACTCGCTTAAACGCAATTCGTTTGTGGACCAGCCGGCAAACTGGTCACTCATCTGTTCTAGATACATTAGAATGCATTCCAAAAGAAACTGACTACACCCTTCCTCAGTTTCAATTCGATAAGAATTTCGAAACCTACATACCCTCCCGGAGTGACTGGGAGAATGATGTAGTGCCTCGTAAGGAGTCAGTCTGCTTCTATACAGACGGATCAAAAACCGAAACAGGAGTTGGGGGGGGTGTTTTCTCTTTTGAACTAGATTGCAAAATCTCATTCAGCCTTCCTAATCACTGTAGTGTATTCCAGGCGGAAATCATGGCGATTAAAGAGGCCTTGTCGTGGCTTCGGTATAATGTAATATCTGTAAAGGATATCACCATCTTTACCGACAGTCAAGCCGCGATTAAATCCCTGGAGTCTGTCATCTTCAATTCCACAACTGCCCTCAATTGCCGATTATCTCTTAACGAGATGGCGAAACAATTCAAAATTCACCTTATATGGGTGCCGGGTCATAGTGACATTCCAGGGAATTGTATGGCCGACGAACTCGCCAGACAAGGCACTACTATGTCGATTCTACCGGAAAAGGAGAATCTCTGCATACCTCTTGCTACTTGCAAGCTCCTAATTAAGCAAAACGCGATTAGCGCTACGAATCGCAGGTGGTCTAATTATACAACGTGCCACACCTCGAAACAGATCTGGCCTCAGCTGGATCTCAAGCGCTCAAAAAATCTTACTGCACTGAATAGACCCATGGTAAACACTTTAGTAGGTGTCATCACGGGACACTGCATCATAGGGAGACATGCTCTCAGGTTGGGTCTCCCCTCAAATGACTTCTGCAGAACCTGTATGGACGAGGAGGAGGAGGAGACTATTCTTCACCTTCTCTGTACGTGTCCAGCACTGTCCTTCCGCAGAAAACTACACCTCGGAGAATACTACTTCGACAATCTCAGCGAACTCGCGAACATAGGAATCAACTGCCTCCAACGCTTCATTCTAAGCTCCGGCTGGTTCAACGGGTAGTTTCTTTTGAGAGCACCGATCCTGTGGTATCACAATGGGCCTACTCTGGCCTAAGTGAGGTTGCACTGATGCGGCCTGCCACTCTAACCTAACCTAACCTAACAAACAAAAATGTGTATGACACTGGAAAGCTCTGGCAATTTGAAAAACAGAAGCTTATCGATGTTTGATTGATTTTTTTGCCTTGTCATAGACGGAAACATCAGCTAGTTCGACGTAAGGTTTGAGTACAAATCTGTTAAAGTGGCTTAAGTGGTTGCAATTACGGTTTGTTTGAAAGTAGGTAGTGCTTTTGGGAAAAATAGTTTTTGAGCTATTGGTGCTGCTTAACGTTAATGATGACCGACCTAATCAACTTGATCCATTTCTTACGATCAAAAGAAATTTAAGCGCTAAAATCTACTTTTACTTTAATTGGATCGAACTTTGAAGCCCACAACCTTTTTAAGCTTCAACTGTGAAAGTTTGAGCACACGATAATAGTGACAAAGAATGCCATAGTGATCAGGCCGAGCTTATAGAATTTATTATCGAATACGTATAGAGACAACTTGTCCCACAAACTTAGTTTTAATTATTGAAGCTCTTTGGCGAATTGGTTGTAGTAATATCGAAGGTTTTCACAGGTGACACCGCCAAGATGAAAAAAGATTTCAGTTCATAGAGGCTAGACAAATTGACACAATGTTACGGAAATACAATAAACAGTACGGTGCTGGTTCGAAAATGGAGAATGTTTATGTCGATCCTGACGATGACCAAAGCAGTACCTTGTGAAATCAAAATCAGCGTTAGTAGGTGTCACTAAAAAGTCAATGCCCTTGTGTAAGCGGAATTATTATGACTCGCCAATTTTAATAGAACATACCCAGTTCTTAAGTAGTTGGTAACTCTATAGCACTGTCATTTGGCAGCTCGGGCATACGAGTAGTGTGTTCGAGATTGTTTATATCAATATCGGCGCGCGGCCACGTAAGACGTATGTCCGAGTTCGCTCGTAAAGGAAGCTAGGTATTGTTGATAATACCAGTTTATACTTGTAATTGCAGCCCACTCCTAGTTCGTTCACATCAATGTGAACTGAACATTTCTGCCTGCCTTTCTTTTTCCTTGTGTGTTTTCCTGTAAGCGTACTCGACGTTTGGATTTCATTCATGCATTGCAAATTGATGCAGTACCAACATGAAAGTCATTTGACATGGTACCATAAAAATTCCTCTTAATAGAGAGCACTGCTGTTTCCTGAACAAAACTACTCACTCAGCCTAATGATAAAACCACCGATTCATCTTCCGTCCGATTCAAAAGGAAACCACAACATTTTTATACAGAAATAAAATCGAAACGATGTCAAACGAAACACGCTAGTCAAAGGAGCGCCGCTGAAAACGCTGTATCTGTCAATCTCACAATGACACCCATTCATCACACGCCACTGCACTGTTGTATTCCCGCATTCCGCGATATGAATTCCCATTATTCACTTATAAAACCGAATGCATTTGGCAACTCATTCACACTGAAACTGAATACTGAACACTTTTAAATAGCTAATAGAATGACGGTGGGTGGGGAAGGGGGTGGACTTGGTGGGCGCAACCGACTGCAAGCTGAGAATACTACAAATCCTACAAATCGTATAAGGCAAAACTGAATTCAAACATTTTGCACCGTTTCTCTGTGCAACATGCCGTTTCACTCACCAGTGCAGTGAACATTTATTTGAAATGTATCTCACCACATCGAACAGCCACTTTTCACCGCGCCATGCAACAGAATTCATTCGTCGGCTCTATTATTGTGAACTGCGTGTGTTGGCTTGGTGTTGAACGAAAAAGTTGGCAGCGAATCGTCTTTATGGTGTGTGTTTCGCTACGAAAAACTACCTGTCTGTTTCTGTGCTCTAGTGTTGGTTGTTGGATCTGTGTCTCTACAAGAACAAGCGTCCACCATTCGACAATTCGACTCATTCCCGCTGGACAAGTGTGTGTATGAAATTTGTATGCGCTTGCAGGGTGCAATTGTGTGCGTTAAACCGATTGAATTCGATTCAAACGCTTATTTTGAAAACAAGTTTTTAAAGTAGTTTCAGTCGTGCTATCCGAGTTGTTGGACGTATCTAGATAAATTAGCGGACGTGTAACCAAACGCAAAACGTCCGTTAAAAAATTGTAATTCTTCTTTTTTTGTGTGTTTCTTCTCACCTACTCTATTGTGCTTCTTCTTTACTATTTAGTGTTAAAAATTCAATTACTAACCGCATTTTTGTTTGCCTACTAACGCGAGTGTGAGTGTTTAGTATCTACTTTGTGTGTTTTCCCCGCCGTCTCAAATGGCAAACAAGTTGTATCTATGGAAATTTTGTATCTTTGAGTGAAAATACATATGTTTTTTCTGCAATACAAAAAAAAGAAGAAATAGTTAAATAAATATTTAATGCTGCAGAAGAGAAAGAAGTGTGGCAAGTGCAAGTGTATCTAAACAAGTTTCTGAGCGTTCTACTAATATTCTGCAGTCCAACAGATAAAAGTTAAATTATCAAAATTTCTCTTTGTGTGTTGTGTATTTAAACGAAACAAATCCTCGTCATCATCCCATCCCATCCGTGTTTCCTTCATTTCTTGTTTTTTTCTTCTTGTGGATTACTCATCGAACATCGAAAACCTGTATTGAATCAGATTGATGCAAGGTGAAAAGCATCGCCACCATCAACAACGGTGAAGGAAGAACAAATTTATAATCAAAAAATAACAACAACAACAACAGCCGGGAATATTAGGATAACAAATTTCACAAAAGGAAGAACAGGTAAGTCAGCATCAACACACAGAGGGGCGAGAAAAGGGTATGTGAATAGTCTTGCAGGATGTGAGTGAAGTGGATAAATTTTATATTCTTTGCCTAGAGGGTCAGGTCAGTTTTCATCGCACGCACACAGGTTTTCTTAGAATTCATATGTGTGCACGATGGCGTTTGCATTTGAATTTCATCCTGAAACAGGTAGAACTACTTTGCTTGCCTTTAATTAACCGTAATTGCACGTGTTATAATCCGATTTTGAGATATACCTAAATGGGTATATATTTTTGGTATCTTTCAAATATCTGAACGCAGGTATCTGTGTTATGCAAATCGTTTGTTTGGAATGATTTGGCGCTCGTAAAGGTTGTCACACTTGGTTGTTGGACGACTGTATCGGTAGGGTTGGGGGACGGGGGGCTCTCCTCTCCTTCTCAACGCCATACCTAGTTCTTTACACATTCTGCAGCTCCACTTGAGTGTGGTGAGTTTTGAATAGGTACAGGTAAAGCCATGCGAATAGGTTGTGTATTTTTGAGGTTTCCTTTCTCGGTAGCTTTGTCGGTGGCTTCATTCTTGTCGTCGAGCGCCTGGCTTAAGCGGATTTTTGCAGTGATTCAACAGGTCGAAATGTTGCCAATTCTTGTATATATGTAGTTATTTTTTTACAATTCTTTTTATTGTTTGTTGTTTTGTTATTTAGTATCGTGCCGTTACGTTTTTTTTTTTATATTTGCTCTCTGATTTAAACCGCATTCATTATGGCGGTGGATAGGCAGTGGTCAGTTGTTTGAATTCCAATATGGAGGGGAGGCAACACGAAAACCGCACAAATGAACAGAAACAAAGACCGTCGGTCGGTAGAGAATACAAGTATCTATGCGACTCTGAATATACAGACGGATGGATTATGTTTCATTTTTTTTTTTTTGAATATTTGCAGTTCTTGCACTTAAACAAGCGACGAAATGTGATACCACCGTCAGAGTCCCGCCGAGTGTTATTTACTGTTTGAATAATCTCTGGCGGAAATGTGGTTGTAAATTGGCGGCATCTTTACTTAAGAACTTGGGCGTGCTTCAAGGAATTTTATTATACAGACTCTTGGGTAAGTATGTGGCTAACTGGTGCTTTGGTGAATGTTTCCTGGTCTTTTTAGTTTCAGCTTGCCAATAGAGGAGTGTCAAGGTGTCCTTGGTGGAAGTTACTAAGCAATTCCTACCGAATGAGAAAAGCATGACTTTAGTTTAAACATTGAATCTTAGATGGGAGTGACATATGAGTCTGGTGCCAATATTTTTAGGATAGGGAAAATTACATCATAGCCGAAATCGAGCGAAGAGTTACACTTGCCATTAGTTTGGCCTAAGAAGGCAATTGATTAGTAGATACGACCTTGTCGAGGAACACTGAGGAGACTCTATAATAGACCCTCATCATCACAGTCCTGCTTTATGGCATGGACGTTAGCAAAGGCGGAAGAAGATCTTCTTTGTCGCTTCGAACGCAAAGTTATTCGAGTTATTTTCGGTACCGTTTGCGTGGACGGGATTTGGAGCGAGAGATTTAACAGCGAACTCTACGAGCTGGACAGCGGAATCGACGTGGTCAGAAAAGTACGTATTAGTTGTCAAAAATGGCTGGGAGCGAATTTACCTTAAATCTCCTGCCCAAAGAGTCCCTGAGGTACAACGCAGTTAAGAAAGACCTCGTCTTAGATGGCACGCGCAAGTGGAAGGGGACCTCAACCAACTTGGAGTGCGCAACCGTAGGCAGTTAGCCGAAGATCGCACTAAGTGGAGAGCCGTATTGGTTTATGATCAGGTCTACACCGGACCTAAGTGCCACCTGAGTAAGTAAGTTAGTTTGAGGAGTAATGCCTGTATTCCGAAAAAGGGTTGAAAATATTATCGAAAGAATGCAGGTACTTCAGGAACATCAAAGTTAACTGCCAAATAAATATAAATCAATAACTGCCAGGCATAATACCGATGATTTAGTTCATATTGATTTCGAGGGGAGAGTTAGAGGAGATCCTCGGATTTCATACATCAACCAAAAATAGTCATATGGCTGAATTTATCACCAACCTAACAGAAGCAATGGTAGAAGGTATAGTTAGCACGAAAGAACATATTTGACATGCCCTTGAACGATTAACTAACACTTGGACTTCGTTAAAGCCAACCAAGATGACCTTTCAATATTTATTCTTAAACTAAGAACTGTCTTTACATTCAGGCAACAAAACCACTCCAAACACTCTGATGCTGATGCTATGCTATGTAAACAAAATTACAAAAGCCAACGCCAACAATACTTCAAAAATTTGGCGATTTTACTGTTGAAACTTTATATGAATTTCATTGCTCTTGGCCGTAACCTTTTGTTGGTTAGATTGCAAAGTTAGCAGCATGACAACAATTCTTCGAATTTTCGAGTCCAAATAAAGCAAACAACATTACTGGTACGCTAAACCGGATAACCTTCGCGTATACTTGCTTTTCGGAAGTTTTCTTTGATATTTGATCTGCATCATATAGAGGAGTCTTCTGTGATAAAACCAAAAAAAAAAAAAAAATTGTACTGTCATTTAAAGTACAAATCTTTTGTGAAGACTGCCTGATGTAGGCGGATAGAACAAGATTAGAGGCTATGTGACAGAGGTGTACCTCTTTATAAATGGTCTCCTAGACTTCGATGAAATCAGAACAAATCTTGTAAAAACTTAGACTTTCGCTGATGCAGACTAGGATTCCAATAAAAAATAAATTGACAAGAGTGCAAGACCTGAATGGCTGTGGCAGTTATTTACATCCATACCAGCCTCGAAAATGTTAGTCAATCAAAAATTTCCACCATCATTAATTGTTCCTAGAATTTATAGAGGAAAGCCAAATAAATCAAATCAACAGATTTCATAAAACATGTGAACAAACAACAAGTGCTAAGCACCTCCGAAACGTGCAAACCTATGTGTTTTAATCGATCGCACTCTGAAATACAAGATCATTGTAGACCGAACTGTCTGAAAATCGTGTATCGTAAAGTAACAGTACCATAATTTCAATGTCAAACAGAATTTCATGCATTCACCATTTAATATGAAATCTTTAAACGTTTCATTAGATCTGTTCAATCATCAGACAAATCAATGTCGCTTGCGCCGTTGTCTTGATCGATAAAATAAAGAAAGGCCACAAATCCAATCCATCAATTTATAAAGCAAATGCAAACAAGAAACTGGTTCTGTTATGTTTTTTTTTTTATTTTCCTCGAATTTCTCCTACGGACAGATGAATCAAAGATCTCGTGGATTCCAGTGAAAGATTCTACCAATTAATATTGAATTTGAGTTTGCGTTTGCGTTTATTTTTCCTCAGCCTTCATACTCCATGCTTTTGTATTGATGATGTTAATCATTTCGCATAATAACGCGACCGTTTACCCCTATACAATCTGCCAATCAGCAAATATGCAAATATGTATTCGTGGTGATAATTTGTTAAAACAAAACAGTTTTCTGGACGTGGGAAAAAATACTTACCAAACTGTACATAAAACATAAATATTTAAATGCTAGACTTCATTTTGATGCATATGCTTTTTGTTGATGTGACATAGCGGCTAGTTGATGTAAGCGGGAGTTTATATTAATTTGTATGCCCAATCTATACGCTAATGCACCTTAAACACCGAAAACGAAAAGCAATCTTTGAAATATGTAAAGCCCTAAATAAAATACAGATAACCGAAGTGCAGCATTTATTGCAGTAAAACATCTGTTAAGTGACGCTTCATCAAGCTTTTCAATAAATTTCGCCAATTTTCAATCCGTGCCGTTGGAAAATGTTGAAGCTGCTGATTTTTGTATGCATGTATTAGCTTTATTTATATTTGTTAAATAATTTCTCCAACTAGAGGTAAAGAGTAGAGAACTCGTTTATGAAATTTTTTTTATTTAAAAAAGGAAATGCTCAGAAACGGCCGGAGATCAGAAACGTGAACAATTATTGAACATGTTAAGCCAATTTAATTACAACTCAACTTCAGAAAACATATAGTTTTTTTTTGACAGCACTATAAGAGCACACCAATATTTATTAACTTAATTTGTAATAAATTTTGCCAAAATTTAGCCTAAAATGGCTCACCTTAAGCAAATTGCTCGGTATCATGTAGGTAGTTTCGGGGCTTATGACTATTTCTAGTCTCGATAAGAACTGTGCTACCAAACTGTGATTGCTTTAAATGCTAACGAAAAGATTATCGATTCATAAATCGCATTTCACATCACGAAATCCATTTTAAAAAAGAAAACAACGAATTTACTTGCATTATTTTTGTATTTCCATGTTTTTGTGCTTCCTTTTGTTTGTTATTTTCCACCATTTTTATTTTAATTGATTTTACATTTTATGTAAAAGGAGCTAAGTCTGTTCGAACGCTGCAAATTGACGGGAAAATTTAGAATTAAAAGCGGTATTTAGAATCAGTCAGCGGGCTATAATAAAAAAGTTAAATAAAAATAGAAATTTCCATAAAAAAAACAGTTTAAAACGATGTAACATACTGCACATAATTATTACTTCCCGCCGGACCTCACATACGGCTCTGTTTATCCAATTACAGGGATGTTACATCTTATTGACAGATCCTAATTTTACGGAGAAAAGTTTTCCAAATCGTATGCAAATAAATTTCTTGCGAGAGCGTTTTATTGAGTGTTTTTTTTTATTTAAAAAATGAGAGATTGCTGTATACAACTCCTCAATTAAAATTAACTATTATTCAATTTTTTTTTTAAGCTACGAGTAGGAACAAGGAGTGCTGATTGCATTTCAATAGGAACGCGCAATACAAATGATGTTTGAATAGATTCAACAAATAGTCATTGGCATTGTTATATTTAGTTAATTTCCAAAACCCGCTGGAACACTAGTAAATGACATCAGTATTTTATTATTTAGGTGGCGCTCCCGGAGCGACCTTTTTCCTTTCAATCGGTTCCCATTGTCAAATAGAACAATGCATACTGGTTCACCGCACACACAAATTGAATTCTAAAGCAGATTTTCAAACACTGTGTTTCACAATGGAACTGCAAAGAATCATTAACTTCGCTCCGACCAATATACACATGCAATTATCCTTCAATTAAATGGTACCTCGAACAGTGGAAGCACCTGCCGCAATTGTTACACGTGTACCTCTAACCGAAGGAGAAACCACTCGATACGCTAACGCCATTTGCATACTCATACAATCAATTGCAGAGTGAATTTTTCAGATGCATTTTTAGGTTGCCCAAATATAGACCGTAGACAGGAAATTACAGCACAAACGCACCCTTAGTTTGCGTTACGTTCCGCTGAATCGACGACAATCATGTTGAGGGTTATAGAAACCATTTGCGCAGATGTTTCCCAACGAAACCAATGCCACTCTCTCCCTGGTCCAGTAAGCCACAATCGAATTGAGCAATACATTTGTTAGGGGGAACCTGATACGAGATGCGGGTCAATAGTCACGTACCAGATATATACAAATTTAGATACAAACCCTAAAATGGGAACGCATGCCGCATCGTGGCGAAAGCGGCACATCTCAAGGAAGTTTTAATTAGACGCACATTCAGAGTAGGTGGGTAAGGTACCCCAAATTATTTGGAATAAGACTACCCATTCATTTACCGGATTAAGGTTGGCGAAAAGTCTCTATACAAAGTCTGAACTGATGATAACGTAAAAAATTGCGTTATGCTCTAATAAGAGTCAAAGACAGCGTTAAGCTACTTAGGTATGTGAAAGAAATCTCAAAGTACATGCGTACATATGTCGCCTAATCAGATTAAAAAATAACTTCCTAAACGGTACTCAAGTTCAATGGCTGCTTTCGAGTGTAATTTCCGTTAAAGTGTTTGACAAACATCACTTCAAGAGTTCATTGCTTTATTTCTTTCACGGCGCCGACTACTGGTGCACACATACAGAGACAGACTATGAAACTGGAAACGATGCCAAAAAACCCAGTCTTGTGGAACTTATGCACTTGTTCTTGAACCTGAAACTTTTGCAAAGAGTATAACAGAAGCGCACCCGCCTTCGGATCGAATTCTGCTTATTGCGGCTCCGGGAATAGCATAGCGCGGGAGTAGGAGTATGATATGAAACCGTCATGCCGTGTAGCGTTATTAGATTGTTGCCAAGAACTTATTCCATGAATTGCATTGTATAGTGTGATGTATGCCGTATAACAGAAACTGACGCCAACGGCAACGGCGACGACGGACGCATTGGAAATGAGACACCACATGCAGGGAGCAAAATATATGTGTAAAGACAGTAAAACACGCCAGAGAACAATAAATGTGAAATAAGTGCTTTGGCATTGCAGACTGGAACTTCAGTCTGCAGACAATGACATGGGGTCGGCCTGTTGGTGTTCCACATGGTGGATGAGGAAGAGATTTGACGGTTAACCAAGTGGAAAGTAAGTAATACTATTGTGTTGCCACTAAACGTATGACAATTATATGTTTTGCTTGAACGGTAATTGTGACAATTTGTGCAACGCTATACGGAACAACCTACCAGTTGGACTTTCATTATGAATTCCAAAGTACATTATTATAACTGACCTTTGTTAGAGACGAAACCAGCGGGTCTTTTATTTGCGGAGTAAAGTGAACAGACAAAAGAGACAAAAGAGACATTATGAGTGGGATTAAGGTAGCTTCTAAGATTTTAAGTGAGTTGCCAATAGATTCTACGAAAATGCCACTATCTTCCTGTCTGTTCTAGTACTTTTTGTGTCAATATTGGCTAAATGGCATATCTCATTCAGCGCAAGAGACATCTCTCACCAAGGGAAAGGTATACAAAATATGAAGGGAAGAATCGTATCAATCGAATTTGATGGCTACAGACTGAAGACGCGATGTGGGCTGTCGAATCAAAATAATAGTGACTACAGCGCCTTAGAAGAATGCGTATGTTAAAATAAAACACTCGACGTTAACAATTTAATATTATTTATTGCAACTTATTTAAATTGGAACAAGACAAGAACAACTTCGCTTAACTCGAGTTTGTATCCAACTGCTGCGCCGCTTCTGCAATACAAATAGTTTCGTGTTGGACATCTAGCGTCCCGTAGATGTCACTGCTGTTATTTAATTTAGGGTTTAATTGCATTGGTCATATGGGGTTTAAACGTACGATTGTGTAAGCTTATGACTGACATATATAACTATAATCTGCTTGGGGGCTGATACAGAGTGCTAAATGCTAATAACAGAATAACGAAAACAGCAGGTAAAAGTCAAATAAAGTACAGCTAAACTACGACCATTCTGACAAATGTAGGTCAGGTTAGTCGAAGATAAGAAAATCCTCATCAGAAATTTTCTTCGACTGTAACATAGCACTCTAAATATACTAAAAAAGCGAATGACATATTTTGAAATTTATATTTTATTGCGAGTCTTCTATAGCTAATTTCTTAAAGGCTCTTTCAGACCACTCCTTGATTGCCTTTCCGATGCGTTTAGACTTTAGACTGAGCAAAGTCTCTCACAGAAAGATTTATGCAAAAAACTTCAGTCGAGTTTCTTCTGCACTTAACAGCCTAAATAATTTAATTTAATAATTACGACACACTTCACGACAAGTACCTAGGAAATCCATAAAATCCATTTCTATACTTAGCTTTGATGTTGTTGTCATCTGGGAATTTGCAAATTCGCTCAGCACTCAACATTTTAAACCCCATCTAGACTACGCAAGTAAAACCACTTTCTCTCGCAAATTTAATTAGGGGCGTAGCCACGAGATCCATTAAAGTTTTACACACTTCTCCAGTCTCCATAAATCATATATTCCTCCTCTACTACATCACCGGTATGAGGTACAAAATCGCAATTTTATTGGGGGAACTTCCTCGAACCATGCGTCAAGTTGTTACCCCTGCAAGTCTTTACCTACAGGCGACAGCTAAGTACATTTAAAAATTCATTTAACTCGCCGACCGCTAGTCTGCGCGGAGGACTCATATTATGCACTATGCATTGGTAATTGGTTCCTGATTAAAACACCATCAGACACCAGGACCAAGAGGAAGTTATGGTTTCGTGACCTTTATCTGCATCAGTCCTGCTGGCTTTGTGCCAGCAATCCAGACACCGCAGTCATATTATGTTGATAATATAATCTTAGATGCATATTTTGCACTTCTCGCCTTGTGTGTAGCACAATAGTATCCACTAGTACACATATGCGGATGTCAAGACAGGTGAATACTAATTATTTGCAACATGAAGCAAAAGCAGGTCGCTGATGTCAGGGGGGAGATTTCTTCAGATACTCACGTTCCATTGCGCCCATTGAGTGTGTATATGGTGTGCGCGCTGCAACACTAAAGCTTGTCCCGAGGCGAAATGCAATACTTTACGGACACGTTGCAGCTATACGAGGGGTAGCATTCATTTATCCTTCGATGGAAATCGAAAGCCAAATGCCACAGCATCTACAAAATATTTTTTTTTTTTTTCTTCACTTTTGAGGTATATAGCCGTTTCTATATGTATCTCCATGACAATTGGATTTTGTTTGACGATATACTCGTACATATCGATTTGAGCTGCACATTCCTGGTTTTTAATGGCCAATAGGTGCGCTTGGGCTGGTGTGACAGATGACACACAGCATGCTGCCGCGGGTAAACAGGAAACCTATGAATTCGATTCGCTCCGCGAGATGTGCTGAAATGCCACAATTTTGTGGCAATTTTGCACTTTTGCCACATGCCATCGGAGGCAGGGGTATTCCCGTAGTAAATATTGGATATTCCATATTTTTTTGTTTCCAGGAATATTATTTTTCTTCCGCCATATCGAGTGCATGCAGATGAACGAGCAATATATGGAAGATGATTGCCGTGAATTGTGGCAGAGTGTTATTGTCCAAAAGAGAGCAAATTTGAATTTTTTCCGGTGCGCTATACCGACATTTTATGGGGAAATTCTGTGTTTTTTTCTTAAACAGGAAACGTTGTCTTTATTACGAATCCAATTTCGCTTCAAAGGGACTATTGTGGTTGCTTTTTTGTCTATGACTTGTATGCGACCATAACTGGTCGATATAATATTGACAGGGTTGTCGGGAAATTCATCCCCTTTTATAGATATACACTTGGGTTGAATGAACTTTTTCGGTTTCATTTGCTTTGTATTCTCTTTTCTCATTGCAGCTAAAGCAATATGAACCACCCATTTGGCTTTATTTCCTCAGTTAAAGATGTTTAGTTATGGAAGTGATATCCCTGGTGATTTGTACCTATATTTAAAAACAAAAGTGATTTTTAGAGCGAAATGAGTCCTTGTGTTGATTTATCAAAGTTAAGATTGAGGCCAGGTCCGTTGTGTATTTGCATTATAAAATTGTTCAACGTCCCATCCCATTGATTCTACCCCACCGATTCAATATCATAAAGCGAAAATCCCATCGGCTTCAGAGAGATTTTTAACTTGATCTAACCATCTTTTAACCATCTCATCGTTGGCTTCACTACGCGGTCTCGATATTGAGTACCTCACGTTGTCTGGTATTCCTTTTGCGAATTCTGCGAGTCATATAAAAAATAAAATAAATAGGTGGCGCAACAGGTCCGTTGGGACCTTATAGGTCTTGGTCTTGCTTCTTACAACCATTCGATTCGTTTGAGTTTATAATTGTTGGGGTGAATGGAAGGGATCTACAATTGTATGCCGGTTGAGAAGCTTTTTCATGACAGGAATACTCTCAGATGTTTATCAGACGTTCGCGAGAGGTGGCGCAGTGGAAAAAAGCTCCCACTTCTGCGAGTCACCACAGCAATTAGATCGAATTAGTCTCATTTAGTCAACCTGTATCCGTAATTTTATTGTTTCGGTCAGTATACGCAAATAACAGTAACCCAAATGTCAAGACTATAGGCAAGAGTTGGACAAACCTACCGAATTTAAGACTGAGAGCCCCTTTGAAGTAAAGTGCGGTCCTTCTGATAGAAAAATAACCTTTCTGTCTCAAAATTGAACCAGCTTCGGCAATCCCAAAGGAAAGCTCTGAATTCATCGTTTCATTGCTATTGGATAAGACGAGGTACCCAAAGACGAGGTTACCACCTGTTTTAAGGAGACACCGCACAAATATGGAATGTTGCAATTTAACAACCAAAAACCCACGGTAAGATTTATTGATTTTGCCGTTTACCTGAACACAGTTTGTGTATAGGGATAATGTGCAATGTTATCCTAGAGGTACTCGGTCGTACGTCTTCTCCTTATATACAAAACATTGTAAAGACCGAGTCATTAGCCAACTACATTCGGAGAGTGAATATACGGTTGGTTGTGACTTATATTCAGACAGAAATGCGCAAAAATTCCAACCTGTTTCCAACACCTTAGCCACGACTTTTACACCGATACCTAAAAGAGCATCATCCTTATTGAATATAGCTACATTTACTGGAATTTACCTTCCAAGCTTAAGCTTAAAGATCCTTATGATATCCACACCAAAACTCTGCCTGGTAGCCTGGAAACTTGTAAGTATTTCCTGTCTGAGAAAATGTTAAAGCGCTACGTCTTCAACTGTTATAAGCCACCGCAACAAGTTCAGGCCTTGTCGTGTAAGCGATGGGATATGCCTGTCTGAAAAGCAAGCAGGTACGTGCGTACTTATTGATACCTGCATAGCGCACTCTACCTTCGACAGAAACTCGTCTTCATCTTGTCGTTTTGAGCGTTTTATTTCGTTGAGGTTGATGAGAGGGAATATATGCTGTTTAACATAAAAACAAAAATAATCTTCTCACCGAAGGTATCGGTTTTGTACAGAAGCTCTTGCCTAGTGGCTTCTAAAATCAGAGTCCATTTGCTACCGCCAACTAAGTGGGCAGCTCTACTGCAGTAATAACTATTTAAGTCTTACTTTTGACACTTCCTCCATCCGGTGGGTACATACATACAATCAAACAACACTTTTCAACTACTCATTCCTTGGTTTATTTCCGTGCGGAGACAATTAAAATGTCACAGGTCTTCGAATGAAACTGTTAACGATATAATGGCTTTTTCAAATCCCAACGAGTTCCATAAATCCGAACACTTCATCGCCTCCCTAATAAAGAGATTTCACTTTAATTTAGCCATAAACCGGGCCAATTCGAGGAACACAAAAACCCATAATGAACTCTTCACTTCCTCACAGTGGCAGGCTGTACACACTGAGGCTATATGAATACATTCAAAGTGAAATTTAATTATTTCACTTAAAACGCAATAAAACCTCCCGTCTGAGCACGAACTATTCAGATATATGATAGACAGCTTAATAACAAATTTGACCGACACCGTACAGCAGCATGGAAGACACAAACTTCAAGCACCTTGTACCTCATTAGAAATTTCTCATCGCCCCTCCTCACCATCAGGGTCAAGACAGAGAACTTGTCGTACGTTGGGTTTTCTTTTGATTTACCTTCAGCTGTTGTGCATTTGCAGCCATTAAATTTAATAACGGCCCTCTCCCATATCACAATGACAACCATTCGACAATCCAGATAGGAGTAGGTAACTATACACTTAAGGGCTAAGGTCGTGCTCGCACTACATCCAAGTACCTGCCACCCGGAGTTGTGCAGATCTTCCTCGCCTAAGTCGTTGCTTGTACAAACACTTCCGCGGAAACCCAGTTGCCTAGCCTGGAAATTCTCTGGAACAGCAGAACAATGAAGAAAATAATAGTAAACGGACAGGTATACGAGTCGAGTATCTCTGTCCACATAAGCAGAGCGCACTTCAGCACAATTAACGTGCGGACACAGCAAGAGGGAGAGAGGTGTACTCTGTACTC
Source organism: Cheilosia variabilis (assembly GCA_951230905.1). Taxonomy (NCBI): domain Eukaryota; kingdom Metazoa; phylum Arthropoda; class Insecta; order Diptera; family Syrphidae; genus Cheilosia; species Cheilosia variabilis. The sequence continues at coordinate 14,282,763 of OX579676.1, forward strand.
TGTATACCTACCTGAATTGGCACTGGTGGAATCTGTTCTGTTAGCTCAGAAAGCGGAGAATGAAAATCAGCTACTTTCATAATTTGCTCTTGGCCAATTAAGGGAATGAAAGTTTGCACTCCAGCTGCAGCGCGTTTGTGTACCTTTAATCAGCGAACGTCAACATGGAAGTCTTGAAAAAACACGCGCATACGTATACCTGTACGAAAGGGAGACTAGATAAAAATGTGGTTTTTTATTGGATGGCGGGGGCGGTCGACTGGCTTTCGACGTTTATGGATTGGAAATCTATCTATTCTTACAAAAACCTTTATGGTAATAGGCCTGCATTATCTTCAAAAGGTTGAACCTGCGAACTTGAGCTATGAATCATACATCCGGTGCGGGAATATATATTCATATTTTCGTCGCTTGGGAACAGATACATCTAAACACAAATTTACATTCTGTGCACACGCGAGTTTAAACAGCAAACGTGTGTAATATTTTATGAAATTTTATAATTTATTCGCGCATTTCGATATATGGGAGTCACGACTTTGTTCAAAGAGAATGTGTTCGTTTAGATAAAACTTAAAAGCGCGTTTGTCATCAAACCACTGCATTCAAGTGTTCGAATGCTATTGGCTGTTACTCTCCTTATTCGTTATCATTTTGGCGTCCCTGCATGTAACTCGCGCACAGTTTGGAACTGTGTTGAGTGAAGTTTCATTTACTTATTAATCAGTGGAAGTCAAGTGTCGACAATGACTAAAACCGGTAACATAGACTAGGTATGTCTGCAACGAGATAAATTATTATTAATGAAAAAGTAGTAGAGTGCCATTCCATGTATACGTCATCAAGTGGAGTGGAATCCGATGAATTTTTAATGGCGACAAACATCACGTAATTGAGACGACTATCGTCGAAACGATACAGCTCCAAGACTGGCAACTAAGTTCAAAAACTACGAGTTAAAGAGCTTCATATACAGTGGAAGTCGCTTATAACGACCTCGCTTATAACGACCAGTCGCTTATAACGTCCATTTTCCTTTCATTTGGTTAGTTTCATTATAAAGGGTGATTTTTTAGCTGGTTTGGTTTTGGCAACACTGGTTTTGACAGCTGACGTGTGTTTAGTACCTTGTGTCACTGTCAAACAGCTTCAGTTTGGTTTGCAATTTAACCATGGATCGTCTTACAAATGAACAACGCTTGCAAATTATTGAATTTTACTATCAAAATTCGTGCTCGGTTCGAAATGTTCATCGCGCGCTGCTTCCATTTTATGATCGGCATTCTCGACCTTCTGAGCAGTCTATTCGGAAGATTGTGACCAAATTTCGCACCAAATTTACTTTGTTGGACATTAAACCACCAACACGTTTACGTACTGTGCGTAGTGAAGAAAATATTGCGGCCGTATCAGCTAGTGTGACAGAAGACCGCGAAATGTCGATTCGGCGCCGTTCCCAGCAGTTAGGCCTTTGTTACAGCACTACGTGGAAAATTTTGCGGAAGGATTTGGGCGTAAAGCCTTTTAAGATACAGCTGGTGCAAGAACTAAAGCCAGCCGACCTACCACAACGCCGAATTTTTGGTGAATGGGCTCTTGGAAAGCTGGCCGAGGATCCGCTTTTTTATCGAAAAATTGTGTTCAGCGATGAGGCTCATTTTTGGTTGAATGGGTACGTAAATAAGCAAAATTGCCGCATTTGGAGTGAAGATCAGCCAGAAGCATTGCAACAGCTACCAATGCATCCCGAAAAAGCCACTGTTTGGTGCGGTTTATGGGCCGGCGGCATTATTGGGCCATATTTCTTCAAAGATGATGCGAATCGCAGCGTTACTGTCAATGGTGAACGCTACCGAGCGATGATAACAAACTTTTTTTTGCCCGAAATGGAAGTTCTTGACTTGCATGATATGTGGTTTCAACAAGACGGTACCACATGCCACACAGCACGCGAAACAATGGCGCAATTGCGAGGCGAGTTTGGTGAACAGTTAATTTCACGTTTCGGGCCGGTCAATTGGCCGCCTAGATCGTGCGATTTGACACCATTAGATTATTTTTTGTGGGGGTATGCCAAGGCTAATGTGTATAGGGACAATCCCGCTTCGATTGACGCACTGGAAGCCAACATCCATGCATTCATTCGTGAGATACCGGCCGATATGTGTGAAAGAGTATGCCAAAATTGGACTCAGCGGATGGGCTACCTGAGACGCAGCCGCGGTCAACATTTGCATGAAATTATCTTTAAACATTAAATTGCAAGGTTCAAACTATCGATTCAAATAAATATTTCATTCATTTTTTCGAATTTTTTGTGTTTTTTAAAAAAAAAAAGTTCTAAACCTCTTAAAAAATCACCCTTTATTTTAAGCTATTCTACCTTCGGATATAACGTCGTCGTATATAACGACACGTCGGATATAACGAACAATTTTCGGAAAAATATAAATCATTGTCGTCGGTTATAACGACGGAATGGGAGAAAATGAAAAAAATAACCCGCACGTGTATCTGAATATTTCTTGTTTATTCTTGTAATTTTACAAAGGAACAGGCTAACAGTTTGTTGGGTCGCCGACGATCGGTCTACATTATCGAAGAAAACTCCACAGCTCCTAAAGCCTTGGAAGCAATAAAAGCTATTCAATTGTTGCGGACTTTTGTCGCTTTTAATGAGTCTAATACAATAAAAAGTCTTTCTTCCTAAAAAGCAGATTTTAACTCTACGTATAAAAAACAAACAAAAATATTTTTTTCCGAAACTCTTAAATAAAATAAAAATTAATGTGAATTAATTTAATTTAAAAATAAAATGAATTCCTTTCGTTCGTAAATGTTTTTTTAATTTTTTCCTGAATATTTGTGGAAGGCAGTCGGATATAGCGACCGCCGGTTATAGCGACCTTATTTCCTCGGTCCCTTCACCGTCGTTATAACCGACTTCTACTATAGTTCATTCTGCACAAATGTATTGAAACGTATCGTTGTTGAAGGAAAAATTGGCCTTAATATAACTTATTTTGATGATAAAAATTTCAAAAACGATATCGTCTAGGCGACCATCATTTTACGCGATCGGCACCGAAGTTACATTGTGATTGATGACTTAAGAAGTGAGACTGAACAAGTAAAAGTGTTATCATCGTCCTGGCCGATGCATTCATACCCTCCACTGCATACAAGTCATTCAAAAGTTTAGGCATGTGAGGTAGTACGTAATTACATTGACCAATAGACAGGGAGACACATGGGTCTAATATTGAATTTGTATGGGAGTTACCAGAACTACCTGATCGACATAGCCCATTTTTAATACCAACCTGGCGACGATAAAAATAAGTCCTTTCACCAAATTTCATTCGCCTATGTCAATTCCTTTTGGCGCTATCGTGCTTTCAACAGTCAGATGGACAGACAGACAGACAGGCAGACAAACAGACAGACATGGCTAAATCGATTCAGAATGTGATCCTGATTCAAAATATATATACTTTATGAGGTCTCCGGTAACTCCATCTTGGCGTTACAAATGTAATGACAAAGTGAATAATACCTTCCTGTGGAGGGTATACAAATAGGGCAAACCTAAGACTAGTTAACTTTGCATTTGGATTTGATAAGTTAACTTTGGATTTGATTTGATTTGCCTTTGGAATCAGTTCCTGCTCCTATCCTATAGAAAAGTAGAAGTCTGATATCTGAAAGCTTTTGACTCTGCGGTGCTTGCAAAGAACCTGCGTCGTCGTCGCGAGGCAGTGGATAAGCAGATGTTGTTACCCACTGTGTATTTCGCGGCACTGTTCTGTGACCGGATAGAGGACTAATTTTGAGTCAGAAATCCTTTTTTTCTGTCGAAATTTGTACGAAAAATGATTCAGGTCTGAGATTCCTTTACCTAAGTACGTAAGTCGGTGAGTTCGGTAGTTGTTGACTTGCTGTATTGAAGCTTAGATCTTAGATGAGTTGATGTCGGCAGGCGGTCGGGAATTGCTTATCGCTCTTTATGTTGGTCGAGTGAAAAAAGGCTTACAAGTATAAAACTGAACATTTTCCACGAAAATTGGGTCGTCTTTGTCGTTTAACAATTTGCTGAGGTCGTCCTCAACACTGAATGTTGTGCTACTACAGAACTAGCTTGCTCATAGTTTTATGACTCTGTTTGTTTTAGGAATAGCGCACCCTGAGAAGCCGGTGTCCTTCCCTTTTCTTTAGCTTGTTGAACTTACGAGGGCCACGAGGTATTTCTGCTTCGGTGATGTTCGGAACTACGACCCTGAGGCCACTGTCAAGCGTTACCTGCCACGTACCCTAACATTGGGCATAAACAAGATTTCGTAGGAATAAACACTTAATTCTTCAACTTCCAGTTGGATTATTTAAAGCGACTGAAACAAAAAATAAGCACCCATATACGCTTAGAGTAAACCGCTTTACTTAACATTTTTCAGCTGCAAGCAAACCATAACTATAACCAACTCTAACCAAACTGTATCAAAGTTCAAACTTGAAGTCCTTCACACTTTGAAGTATTTTCTTTGCATAGCTGGAAATCCTTCAGAAGTTCGCCAAAAGTTTATTTTTGTTTTTCTGAAGCATTTGTCCGACTACAGCCGCAGGCGTCTCCACCTAAGGAAACTTATTCACATCCAGCTGCCGGTACAGTCAGCTTGTTTGCACAGGACCCTTTCAAATTACCCACTGACAACATTTACTTCCATTTTACTCTCGAAAGGATCCCCTTTTACTTACGTTTACCTACCTGTATGGTGCCAGTGAAAACTTACTTAACACATCCAAAGTTCTACTGAAAGAATTATTTACTATACAGGATGAGATCCTATTCCGATGCAGGTGCAGCATTTTTAATTGAGCCAAGTTTGACAGTACACACTTGTGGGACATCAAACCCACATGGCAGCGATGTTATTGAACTTTGCCGGTAAATGAAAGAGAGAAACTTTTCACAATATCGCATCCCTGGAAAATATTTCATACTCGTCCTGGATAAGTTTTTTTTTTTCTTATCGCCAAGGGACCTATGTTTCCCGGTAACTTATTTCATTTCCGTTTACTTGATTTAATTTTAGTGCGTTCTCATTCGGGGGTTGGGGATCGGTGTAGGTGCGGCGGCGATGCCAGAAACATGGTTATACTCGTATTTCCAATTTCAAGTTTGAATGGAAATTTATTTGAGCGTGGTCTTTAATGGAAAAACTTTGCGTCGTTAAATGTTTGATTTTTTTTTTTATTTGCAAGCACTGCTGCTGGAAGTCAAAGGAGGAGTGCATGATTTTAAGGAGACGAGGAAGCACGAAGTACCTAGTAAAAGTTTTAACTGCTCCCAAATGTTAAGCAAAACGCTTTGAAGTGGTTCTTAATATTCACAATGTCTGCTCCTTGTTATTTGCTTTGATTTTCAATGCGGCGGGGTGAGTTTTGTTTTCTTCTTCGCACAAATTTTATTGTAGTTGTGGTCCAAAGGATGCAAATACGGTATTTATGCAATGGAAATTGGATTCTGTTTGTGGAAACATAAAGTGATTTTAGTTAAATTGAAAGCTTTGCCGTTAAATTGTTGACGCATTGGTCTTTGATCCAACTGCAGGCTTTGCGGTTCCAACCAAGCAAAGTCAAAAAGGGTTAAGTTGGCTTCCTTTGAATCTGTCAAACGAGGTACACCAATAATTGAGTGGGTCGATTCAAAAGTTATGTCGATCTTGAATATCCAATTAAAATGACGCCTACTATGATAAGTTGTCATCGTTAGCCATATCAGACTGGAACGACGTTTTTTTTTTCAAGCAGCACATTTTCGGTGTAGTGATGTTTGCGATTTAAGTTGCCCGGATCACTGACCAACACACTTACCACTTCATAAAGGTAAGATCCGTTGCTAAGCTATAGATAGATTCACTGTTTGAAATCGTTCTGTGGTCTACTTCTTAAACTTCAAACAAAGAGGTATCAGTTGGTCTGTCGAGAGAAAAATCCTCAGTTTTCCAGCTGATGGAAAATTATGTGAAATTTTTTAAGTTCGAAAATTTGTGTCGATGTCAGTGACAAAGACAAAGGCTGCTGATTTCAGCATACGTAGGTTCTCAAGCTACACAGGAACTCTACCTACCTTGGTACTTTTGCCAAAAGTTTAGCCGAAGTGGCGTTTGTTTGTATTAAAAATTCCGACACTTGGGCTTTCACGTTTCTATAGAAGGTTTTTCGTAAGATGACCTTTGGGTGGTTTAAGTTGTCGTTTTAATACGAACAGTTCACGCTTAGACAGCATTCGCTTGTTATCAAAGTTTTATATCAAATCTTCATACATTTCTACCAACTTAAGTGCCCGAAACTAAGTTTCATCGCCAAAACAGTCCGAAAAAACGTCGCTCGCGTATTGCCCAAATTTAAGTCGCCAAAAAGTCTGGGTGATGCATATCATGGCGATGGGACCAAAATTTATGGTTGAGAGAACTCAAAGTTTTACCTATACTCCTTTACTTTTAAAAAGAAAAAAGCTTTTATTTCTAAAAAACTTCATCACAGCAGGATGAATCGAACACCAAAATCTTGTACCTACAACACAATCCAGGAATTTGCTAAAATGTTGGATATTTGTGGGGATGACGACATTTCAAGCGAAACTTTTTTAAAGAATTAATATCCTCTACAAATACCACTCAAAAAAATCATCTCTCGCATCCACAAATTTTTTGCCTTCTCACAACTCCACCATCCATCATTGTCAATCAATCAGCTGTCCATTTGGCATATGATTACCCTACTCCGGTCCGAAGATAAATCTGTCCCATCCAATCATGTCGTCAATTAGAAACGTCCACTAGAAAATGACATAACTCTTCCTTAACGTCTGCACTAATTAGAACTAAGTACCGTCCCTTCCTTCCTAGAACTAAATGAAAGTCACCCGCACCAAAACTGCTTGAATTAGACGCAACACTGGTCCCTCCATCCCATGTCCCATCTGCACATCGTTTCATGGCAAGAGCAATTAACTTATTTCTAATAAAATACGAAGACACCTCATTGCCTACACCAGTGAACATCGTTCGCCCCAGAAATAGAGTGAGCAATCTCCAAATAAAAAAAAAAACAGTCTCCAGTCGCCAGATCCAGACCAGACAGACCGACTACAGTGAACAAAAACACACAACAAAATCCCAAAAGCACATGAGGAAATGCACAATAAAAATGAGTTTCTTCGGATCCCATTTGTCTACTAGAGATCCACAACCACCCATCGTGGATTGTACTTACCTCATTGTTCTACTACCAGCTACCCTTCTGTAGATAGATCTCTCAAGTTGACACCTGCCGGGTGTGCTGTCATGCCAGTGCCACTACTACACAGGGGAACATTTGAGAAAAACCAAGAAAATTGTACAAATTCCCACGCTCCACAAACTCCTGGCATTTTAATTATAGCAACAGCAGAAATAACAATAAAAAAAAAAAACGAAAAATAAATTTTATTAAACGATTTCATTTGCAACCTCGTGTGCACGCTAATGTTTTGTTTAGATGCGGAGTTGTGTTGAGTGTTGCCTTTTCTTCTTGTTTTTGTTAAACCTTTCCACTCGGTTGACTTTGACCACGAAAGTGATGGTTTGTTTAGAGACAGAGAGAGAGACCGACTCGCTCTTGGACAAACGAAAACTAATTTCGGAAGGCTTTTCTCAGCTGTTTAGTTGACGAAAGACCAAGCGGGACGATCTGTTGATGACGCGCATTGTTTTGCATTGATGGAGGTGGTGTGGTTGTAAGTGGATGATTCTGTTATCTTAGATGACATTTACATTAGTACATTCGGGTATAGCGATTCAGTTTAAAATGGCATTGAAGGCGCACAAATGAATTGTTACCAATTTAGTTGAAAATTTTGAGGCTAAATGACATTAAACGGTAGATTTGTTGCTTGTTAATAGTCTGTGACAAGTGCGATGAGGAAAAACAATTAGGGCACTGGAGACAGTTGGGTGATTCTAGTTCAACGGTAAAAATGCATGCAAAGCAGGTCGACTTGCAGTGTTTTAAAGTGTCAATTGATTTCTTACAGAAATTTGCTGATTAAAAACAAACGAATCAAAGGCGACAGTTATTAGATTGACGTAAGTAGTTTATTTCACTGAAATTGGGAGATCATACTTTGTATTATTCAATTGTCGAGTCGGACATAAAAAGTGTAAACATCCAGGAGCGTTGCCATTGTTGCGTATTATTCGAAGACAGTATTTTAAAGTGACTGTTACATATTCAGTGATTCCTGTGAAAACAGGTGAAAGTGTTTACCAAACTTCAATAATTTTTCTTCAATCGAAACGTCGTGTAAAATATTAGACTGGGTAACGATATTTTTTATTTTTAGTTTAAGCTGCCGCCAACTGAGTTGTACAAACTTTTATGCACCAAACATCAACCAAGTGTTGATTGATGAGTAAACGAATTTTGACTTTGTCATTTTTGTGAAGACTATAAAGAATTGAATTTTTAGAAACAGACAAATTACAAACACGAACAACGGTATAGTTGTAGAAGGCTGCACTATCGTTTAAAAAATACGGAACAACAGAAGTGCAACAAAAACATGATATTTTAAATTTAAAAAAAATGTATTTGATGTAGCAGCACAAAACAAACGGCAGCACTGGTTGATGGCTTTGCTTGTTTTCAGCAGTTTTGCTAAATGCGTTAAGTATATCGGAAGGTGTGTTTGTTTCAACGTACGTTTCCGAGATTGTTTTATGGGGACTTCATCCAAAAGATGTTGGGAAAAGCTCTTATTGTTTTTTGTAACATTTTGGGTGTGTTCGTAAAAACTCAGTTTTTGATGCGGTGTTCGAATACGAATAGTAATACCCTATAAACTCGATTAAAGAGCTTTTCTTCGAGATCGCCGCATAATCATTTTGTTGCAACACTTATTTTCGCAAGAATCAGGTCCACACTGCATTGCTTTGGATATACCTTAGCCCATATTATGACCACTTCACTTATGTTGCTCGAAAAATTTAGCAAGGAGTCTTAAAATTAAAAAAAGCGATAAAATCTTATTACAAAATAGTCCAGCTGTAGCAACAGCATGTAGCGCTTTTAAAATAAAATATACGGATACCCCATTGGATAGTTGATAAAATGGCCAAAATTCAATGCGGTATTGAAAAAAAAAGATTTTGTGCTCAAAAAGTTATCTAAAAACAAAAGAACGAATTGCTTCATTGTCCACAATTTACCTATCAACAATGTATAGAATCTGACAGTTGGAGCTTGTTATATTGCTACAGCGGCAAATTGTCAATGTCCTAAATTATTTGTTTTCGAAGCCAGCTAATGTAAACGTCAGTTAATTTGTGGTTATATGACAGATTAATAGAAAATTTGTATTTCAAACACGTTAAAAATATTTTGTGTGGAGTTTTTGTTCCCTTGTTTGGTAAATTTTGTGCAAACTCGAAATAAGTCAAATTGCGAATCGATTTACATGCCATAATTATGTATAGCTCTGACGAAGATGTTTGATAAACTTTAGGTTAAAATCAGACGCGACGACGCTTTGTTAGTTTATTAAGACTTGCTATAGCCTCGAATTCACAGCGCAAGTTAGATAACTGGATTCAGTAAGCGTTAAATAAAAAACGGTTTTCGTCCAGCCGATAGACAAAAGAAATTTCACGAAGCTTGTATTAATAATAATTTACATTAAAAATTCATTAAGCCAGCGGTCAGAATATGAACAACTTGTGAAAACGCAAACATTTTTCACTCAAGCTATTGATCTCAAACAAATATGCCACTCTGCAGAATTTCGCTAATGCATATCATATCATCATCCACATCTTATGTGAATTTATTAAAGGTCACTTCTGTGAACCACTTTCCATATCGTTCTATGCAAATAAACCATTAATTTGATCCCATGTGAATTTCTATCCAAGTAGCAAACGCAGCCCTCTCGCAATGGCTGCGCTGCACTACCCACACACTTATAACAAATAAAAACAAGTACCCCACTGCATTTCGATACGATTAAACAAACATACACATTTTAATTAATTCATTTTTTTTCTACCCTTTTCCTTTCAGATGACAATGAACTCCAGCTAATTGCAGTAAACTTCAAACAAACGGTAAGCCCGCAAATATGTATCTTTTCGACTTGAGCATCTGTGTGCACTTTACACATGTCGCATACATATACAGAAATATTGTCATAACATACTTTATAATGTTCTCTCTTATATTGTGCAATTCGCTTTCGCACATTACATAAATCGCATCGCGATAATTAACGTCAATTGGTTGTCAAATGCCACATAGGCGATAGGCGTGCCCATATTCTCAATCACCGATGACAGATCCAGTGACCTACTTTGACATAAAGTGCATTAGGGTTAATGTAACACTCTGCACTGTGAAAATAAACTTGAAGTACTCATAATAATGAATGAGCTACTTATATGCATGTGAATATAAACCCATGCAGATGTGCAAAGGTGCACAGAGTTAGTTGGAGCTTGTTGCCTTCTCTTCCTCTGCTTTGTTAAAATGTTTTTTCGTATTTGTATTTTTCCTCGAGTCGAATAGTTTTTCCATTGATTTTCACTTGACCGTTGATGGCAGGGCAGGCAGGGTGTACTTTTAACCGGCAAGTTATCGTTCTCGTTCTCATTCTCGTCGACAGAGCGAACAATGACAGCTGCCTATAGAGGGTGGGCGAAGTTTGTGGGTGGGCTTCTATTTAGAGGGATTACTTGTGGTCAAGTGCTGGCAGAGCATAAGTAGGTTGAATTAAGTGTTGTGTAATGTAAGGTTTCCAAGATGGACCTGCGAGGACCTCTTTGGGATTACGCTTATGTAATAGTTAATCCTGCCGACATTGACTATGACTTTGTAAATGGAGGTAAATCCAGATTGGCTATGGCTTACTTTACGCACCGTTGTGTTCTGTATTCGTTGTTAAAGTTGGCTGGAAATTAGGACAGAAAGTCAGAGCTTGTTTCAATAATTTGAATATGGATATTGTCAGTTAAATATGACATAAATGAACTGTCGTTCCGATTTGGAATACAAGCTCCATCATTCTAAACGCGATCTTGGCTGATAGTTGGCCATTTATCATCATACATTAATGACTTTAACCAACTCGACAAAAAGCAATCGAGTAGCGCTAAATAACACAATCGCCGTGTTCCAATCGCGTTATAATTATTGTTGTCGTTGAATCGAGTCCTCACGGTTTCACGGTAAGAATGACATATAGCGCTATCCTTGTCCAGCGAGCTCTTTTCCCAATCTGTCCAAAAGTGAAACAATTCCATCGTCGTCTCCACCATTAGCTATATCAAAACAGATTTTTCTTTCAATGAATTCATTCTCTTAAAACCACAAAAGGAAGTAGCTCGCTCATCGGAAATAATTGAATCGAAGAACAAATGAAAGGTGTTAGAGAAAATTAAAGAAAAGCCGCGTATGTAGCAACAAAATAACGGAAAAGAAAATTCAATTCTCGCCACTTAACGGCCACAATTAGATTTGGGTCAGACATTGTGAAAATGATTTACAACAACATCTAAACAAAGAAAACCGAGACAAAAAAAAAAAAACTCAAAAGCATTTTTGGCATCTCTTCTTTACGAATGACTTTGGCTTGTCTTTTGATTTGCCTTGCTGCTTCTGATGGATATGGATGATCCTCGGAATAATGTGAAAAAATCATTGATTGATTGACGGAAATACGCCTTGAAAGAGGGTGAATGTTGAATGCCGAATTTTTAACTCTAATGTAAAGTTAATTACATTCAATACGCGCAGAGTGAGAGTATTTCTTTGTTTTCCACACACACTCAGACTCCAGTCTAGTCACGGAATGTGGCCTTTATCAAGCTTCAGCAAGAGTGTCCAGTCTGCCACCTGAGTGCCTAAACCTGGGCATCGTAATGAACCTGTCAGTGTGCATTGCAAGTGCATGCCGATGCAGTTTTTTTTTTTTTTGATTTATGATAAAAGCTTCGTGCATGAAAGTGAAACGCTATGGACGACCGACGACGTCAATCACCATCACTATCGTTCATCCCAGATATCTGTCGATTTGAAGTCATCGAAGCGAAATGGGAAAGTTGTTTGGTGACAATCTTTTTGATTAACTGCTGTTGCAGTTAGGTACTCGTGTATCATATTATTGAGTTATGCTTCGGCAAAGGCGAAAGAAAACTCTATCCGCACAGATATGGACGTATGAAATATGACAAGTATTTAATTAACCCAGCCATTCCTTGAGTCATTTAACCACTTTCTCGAAGTGCAGGTTCCTTGATTTTTGTCCACAAAAGAGATTGTGTAGTTTGCCATATGCGAGCGTGTAACCTAGGGCGGCTCGATTTAGCGAAAGTCACTCTATTAAGAAAACAACAACAATTGCAGATGGCTTTCGTGAAAAGCGTATTGCATCTGTTGGATAATGGAAAGTGGATTGGATGTCATTGGTAGCCTTGGTCAATGATGTTGTTATTGTCTTCGATGCAATTGTTCACAGAATCTAATTTGAAATGTTACTCAGACTCCCTGACGTCGTTACGTATTTATCTTAATTGAGCTATGCGCTCTCTGTTGGATTTAGTTTTCAAGCGGAGTACATTTCATTCTGGCGATCCAACAATGGGATGTTCTTCTCGCCAGCCCTTCCTTGAGTGTTATCAATTCAATGAGCAAAGTTCCGAAATTTCGTCACTTTCTTTCAATTTGCTTTCAAATGCAGTGGGAAAATGGACTGATAGAATTAGCTTATATTGTTTGTGTAGTATAGATCCCTTTTGCTGTTCTCACACTCCGACAATATTATATCGGGAAGTGGAATTGGCCACAGATGCTTTGACGCCACTCTATTTAATCTTGCAGGGCTATGTTAAGTCATTGGCGTATGCTTACAGATCCCAAACTATTCAGACCTTGGAAGCCAATCTTCAGTTCCTATTAGTGAGCTATAAGTTGGAAAAAGGGCGCCAGAATTGGGGCTACAGATTTTTAGGACCTTTGCCCACTGGCGTGCAACTATCATATGGCATTGTCGACTGTTCTTCTTATTTTGAGGAATTTTGGAGAACCCTTAGCATGAAACTCCAAAATCCAATCCGGGATTAGGATATATTAAATAATATCCGTCCACGTTTCGGTGCACGGTTTATAACTGAAAATCCATTGACGTTCATTCGTTTCTAAGAGTGATTGGGAATTGGAGAAAAATCGTTCTTAAAATCTACAAACGCATTGAATCGAAGTGCGTATACGAAGAGTTTGACAAGTTTGTTAGCGACTCCGCGGTTTAAAGTTGTCTTCACTGGTTCGATAATTTTATTTCATCTATCTCGGAGACTTTTAAAATTAGATCGAACTGGAAGCGGTGGCTTGCTTGCAACTGTTCTTTAAACAGGGTGCCCTTAAGGTACATTTTTAAATGAGAAAAGTGATTTCAGGGCACTTGTGCACATACTTTATGCCTCCGCATCCCTAAACAGATCTCAGATGCGCAAAAGTTGACGATATTTTTTTTAAATCAAAACCGCATGCGAGAGCGGACTTAGTGTTTTTAACTACAACGCGAAACTGAGTAAAATTTCAACTAACCTGCCACTGCCAGCTGTCTCCAAAAGCTGCACATTCTCAGCCAACTGAATAGCACTCCTAAAAGAATCTGAATAAGCGGATTCCGAATGTTTTTGGTGTTCCTCCTGTTAAAAGAAAACACTCGCTGTTAACAATTTAATATTATTTATTACGACTTATTTAAATTGGAACAGGACAAGAACAACTTCGCTCAACTCGAGTATGTATCCAACTCCTGCGCCGCTTCTGCAATACAAATAGTTATCGTGTTGTACATCTAGCGTCCCTGCTGTGGCTAATTTAGGGTTTAATTGCATTGGTCATATTGGGTCTACACTCCTCACTTAGTGCACATTGTGTGTGCGATATAAAACTAAACCATATCTGCGTGTGCGTTTGACACATTTTAGTTTGCTCGTAAACAATGTTGCCATAAGAAAACTAATGCGTACACTACAGAAACAAAATGCTGCTTAAAAACCATGTAAAGGTGTTTTTCAAGTTTGATTTCAAGTTTGATAATGAATGCATATCCCCCTCCGATATGCTATATGAAACACCTATACACTACTGAACGAAGCCCTATGAGTGCTGACTACAAATCTCACACTTTTGGCTGTTTTCTATTTCTTGGCTTTATTATCTCAAATAATATGCAGCCGGCAAGCTGGTTTGTGCCCGTTTACTATAGCTTTCCACATAAAACTGACAAAAAAAAAATACAGCATTTTTCTCTTTTAATCGAAACCCAGTTAAACACACGGAGCGACGCGCTAATAACCACTTCTGTCATACGTTGACTTCTCGTGCCTTGATCATGTTTTCCCTTTACCAGCAGAAAGATTGCCACTTTACACCATGTCCCGCCAACCGATGACCAATCGAGCGACAACAATCGTTGATAACAGTAATTTTCCCAATTTTTCCTCCCCCCAATAGACTGGTCTTGGGTGTATGGAATTTTCAAGCTGACTTGGACTTTTTCTTTGCCAACGCGTTGTGCTTTTGGCGTTCTGCTCTTCATTGGAAACCGGGTGGGTCATTGATTTGTCAGATAGCCAACGTGAGACACCGCACCAAAACCATACTCCACCACCAGATGGTGTGCGGTTTGGTGTGGTCAGCAAGACAACGACGCCGAGCATAAATGAGAAACTACCGCCAGCTGAATGTTTTACAATGGAAACTGGTAAAAAATATAAGTTGTAGTAGTGGTAGAAAAAAAAGGTTTAATGCCCTCGAGGCAGTGGGCACCACATTGGATACTAATGGATAATGGCCGAGATGAAAGTGACTTTTTTAGGTCATATCAGCGGATGGTGTAGGCATTTTTTTTTGTTTTTTTTGGCATGGAAATACGTGTAAAGCATTTTAGATTTCCAGATATACGTAGTTTTTTCTTTTCCCATTCGATGGGCGAGTTCTTATTTGGCAATTCCTTGGAATTGTTTTAAATTTGTTACCGATGAAGGGAAATCAATTAGCTTGGCCTATTAACACACCCGGAAGCAATGAGCTTAAGAAGATATGTCTTCAGTAGGGCTCCATGTTATCGTCATTTTATTCGAAGACTGACCTCTCTAAAAAAAGGCTTTCATTTGCATGTTCAGCTTTTAGCTTCAAGAACGGCGAGTGTGTTTTTTATTCGATTTGCATGAGCAGAAGCGAATGATTATCAACGAATAGTTCTATATAATGAATTGTTTTGATAGTTATTTGCATTCGCAGAAAACAGCGGAGTAGCGGAGAAACCATTAATTTTTTCAATAAAAGCTGAGTATTAATATTTAATTTCTGCCAAATTATGGTAAAAATGACAGCTCTTCAAATTAACCTTTAATTTATTAAAGTTTATTCAAAGTTTCGACCTTAAATTTGATTTTAAAAAATGCGCCAAAGGTAGGTAACCTATAGGCTGCCAGGTCTGTATAGAACGCTTGCGTCTCTTTAGAGTTTTTTTTTTGTGTCACACGTTACCTTACGAGAAAATGAGAGCTTTATTCGGTGGTACCTATCTCAGGGTCATCATAGCTGTCGAAAAAGTTATATGCTTTCCCACCTAATATAGTATCCACTGAAAGATACGAAGCTCAGTATTGACGCTTTCTATATTTCCAATGGTATTCTGACGGTATTGCGGTCCTAACCGGCAGTCGAAACTATATCCGACCGTCTTCTATCGCTCTTAATCTCCATGCTGGCAGTTGCAAAAAGATGACCTAAAAGGTGATACTTAACAAAATACCACAGTAACATTTTGCTTTTGGCTACCAGGGTGGCAAAGCAATATACTTGCTGTTAAACATTTTTAGTGGTAACCCTCCAATGGACTTATTTTGACAAAAGTAGCCCTCATCGAAAAGCATCAAAACCTGACTCCAAACATTAAAATTTAAAAAAAATGTAATACACAAGGCCTGTTGTAGTATTAAGGTCTTCTTAGAAACCGCCAAAAAATGACGCTGTATGAGTATTCGCAGCTATTGCTAATTCATTGTTACATAATGCTGTATCCACTTGGTGGCACAAAACAAAAGAAGAGTCTACCTAAGCTAAACAACAACCACCGCTTTCCGTCTATATTCGTCCCACAAACTGCAGCGTTATTCCATAGCTCTCACTTATTCATATTCAGCTCTGAGAAGAAATTTCCGCTAACGCCCACAACACTCATCTCTGTGACCGAGAACCACTCTAAACAAGTTCATCCGAACCTTTAATGCGAACTATCAAAAATCAGTCTGTCTGATGCAAATTCAGCTCCGACTTGAAGACATGTAGTCGGACTGACTTGGTTTTATGTTTTATTTTTTCATTTCATTAGCGAGTAAGAATGGTAGAGTTGCAGGTATGATGCTGATCGTTCGAAACAATTAGAAAAACACAGGCGATACAGATTTAGGACGTAACTTTAGCGGCATTTTTCTACTCCGTTCAGCCCCTTCAAGATATCAAACTTCTTATTCTGTTTAGGACCCCCGATCTTTCTCCTTGGCATCAGTCTTGAATGTTCACCTGCAGCTTTGATGGCATTCTTCAAGCTTGCTCTAGATGATGTTCAAAGTTTGGCAGGTGTTAAAACTAAACAAGGTACATTGTAAAAGGGTGAGAAACAGTTGCATACCCTTCTATTCTAAATGTTATCATTGTTTCTTCAATCATTCCTATTCGCTATAAAAACCATAGACAAACCATACTGAGACCCCCAACTCACAATCCTCTTGCCGCTGGCCCCCTCAGTTTTTTTTTTCAAATTCGCCATTTTGTTTTCCTATCGGTGTTATGTCAATTAAGAATCCTTGTGACATGCAAAAACATACAAAAAATACAAAAATAAATGCTGCCAACCTCGGCAACCGAGGGGAAATGTGAAAGAGTTCGGGAATACCACATTTTTACATTACTGAATGCCATTGGTTAGTTATTATAAATTGTTAAAAGGCGAATAATTTGATTTGGTTCGCAAAATTATCTAAAATATATCTTTTATATACTAGAAACATTATTAGGACAAACATGGTTGTGTATTTTCCGCTTTTGGATATCATCAACTTCGATTTCGTGTGTAAATTCTTAAATAATGAAGAAAATTTGTTCAAAATGTTTTTATTTTCCCTCAACCAATCTACATTGTTCATATTTCATAAATATTTTAAGCAAATGAACACTTATTCCTTAAAAAAAGTACTATTCACACGTAACGAATAATTTCAAATTTAACGGACACGATTCTATGAACACTGCCAGCAACTGAAGTGGCTCATATTTTTTGGGAGTGAGTTGGTGAGCCGGCATTTTTGAAGTTTCGTGACATTTGTCAATACCAATTTCTATGCAACAAAACTAGCGCAACAAATCGTGACCACTCCGTAAAAATATAGCTTGTAGGCTAAGTAACGGGAAATCGGCCGGAGTTGGTGGTCTCAGTATGTTCTCTGATAAGAACTACTGCCGTTTTAAAGTCTGCAAGTTGCTACTTGATGCTAGCTACTCATCTACGTCGTGAAGTATTTTTTCTCTCAGGCTAAGACAAATTCGAGGTCTCCGCAAAGAACTTCGAACATCGAATAATAAGAACAGTTTTTTTAAGACTTGCTATACAACGAGTCTCATTCTAGGCTTACCAGACAACTCTCAAATCATCTATCAGGAACAGCGTTGCCACAAAGTTTTTTTTATTTGTTAAACACAAAATGGAGCAGTAGGTCAATAAAGAGCTTTTCTGTAAAATTATAAGATTTGTATGTTGATTTTTAGGTTTATAACAACAAAAAAAGTGAATAAAAGTGCTACGGCTATAACACAAACGAGAGAAACAAATCCACCTGCCTTTTTTTAGTTTGTTACATTTTTTTTCCATTTGTTACACTTCTTAAAAAATGTGTTACACTTTAAAAAAAAACTGCGCCAACATTGATCAGGAATGCCTCTTGAATTTGAATCTGATCAAAATCATCATCTTTAAAATCTTTTAAAATTCTGTCATCAATTACAAATTTTGTGAAGCTTAAAATCCACTTGATACCTTCATACAGCTTTTTGCTTCACATATACCTCGACAACCTTTATGCCTAAGAACTTATTTTATTTGTGCAGTGGGGTTCAAATATTTAAACACTTAACTAATGAAATAGTTTGCACCCCCACACTCCAAAGGAATAGGCAAACAGTACTCAAGTTCAGCAAAGGGACGACCGTCGTTGAATGTACTTCAACAAACTTGTGAAATTTTCATTTATTTGTCTTAGCTAGCACTCTGTTTGTTGAATTATTTCAGAGGCAAAGCCTGCCTATGCCAGTTTTCCAATGCAAGTAATATACGATATTTGTGCAAGTATGCATACACACACTTCAATTACACGGCGCAACTGTTAGAGTGGTGTTCTTCACTCCGCAGGGCTCAGGCAGTATACGAATTCATGCTACAACACGCTTAAACATTTATATACGGAAAAGCCTTTCCTCTCAAAAGCCGGCACCACCATCACTCAATTAAAACGTAACCCTCCTCAATGAACCCTTGGAAAATATTGTTGCGAAAATCCCCATAGATCTGTGGCATGTATGTAGTTGCCACTGCATATATCCACTTGAGCAAACGAGTTGGATAAATCACTTTGGGGTAGATTGAGAGACTTTGTGCATAGCATCCGAACAGGGCCCCTCTATGATAATTAAACGAAACAAACACTTGCTCTTCTGGTTGGGGATGGCTGCTTGAGTACGCTTGGACATGGGCCCTAGCCAGGTCTTAAATTATAAACCATAACGAAGCTGCAAGTTTACGCAGTGGTCCGGTCTGGTCTGGCTGACTGCAATTCGCTGCAAATTATTCGATGAGCAGACCATGAAATGAATTAATTACTCGACTTGTTGCCGATTGCACGCGACGCAAACGTAATTACAAAGAAGTCGCCACGCTTCGTGGGCTTCCTTCGCCGGATTATTACACTCTTGGGCTGGGGGAAGTTGCAAAGTTTAAGGTCAATGAAAATGGACGAGAACGTCGTCATCGTCTTCGTCTTCGTCTTCGTCTTCGTCGGTTGTCGGTCGGCGTCTCGTCGTAATCGAACTTCGACATCAACATCAACATCAACATCAACATCGACTTCCACGTTCCACTGCAGCTAATTCGCAATTCGATTGACGATTGATTTCTTTTGTTTCATTCTGGGGAAAAGTTAATTTTGCTTCGTCGCTCTCGTCCCACAGCCAAACAATAGGAAAGTGCCAACAAGACTTTTCAAACTGTGTGAATGTGTACATCTAGCTCCCAAGGGAAGCCCATTAATTTCTCATTAGCTAATTGATGGCTCGGAAAAGTGAGGAAATGCCACCGCGTTTTGTTCCATATGATGTTTCCCTTGAAGATTTATTGTTTTTCTGCGACTTTTGTTGTGACCAAGCTGGCATGTACTTTTAT
This sequence comes from Cheilosia variabilis, assembly GCA_951230905.1. Classification (NCBI taxonomy): domain Eukaryota; kingdom Metazoa; phylum Arthropoda; class Insecta; order Diptera; family Syrphidae; genus Cheilosia; species Cheilosia variabilis. The sequence goes on from OX579676.1 coordinate 14,302,300, forward strand.
TGGTTTCATCGTTTACTCTTTTCGGTGGTCGTATATGGGAAAGAAATCCGATATACCCGTAGTCGTACCCGAGCCGCAAAGAGAAGGGAACAAAGATGTGCCCCACAGTAAGAAAGATGTGACTCTGGGTTAAAGACATTTCGTGGTTTATGACTGCGATTACACTCTGACTGTTGTCGATTTAAGTTGAAGGAAAATGGGTCAAAAGGTGAGGTGGTGTTGGGTGCCCGTACTAAGGGATTTTCTCTTCACATGCATTTTCTGTGAGAAATGGAATACACAGTCTGTTTATTTTTATGCGCCCATTGATCATGGTGATGGAAGTAGTACCTGCAATTGGAACAGTTTTTTTTGTTAAAATGCCTTGGCCAAAATTAATTTTTTTGTTAAAATACTCAAAAAATAATCAGCTTTACAAGGGGATGCCTTTTTAATTGGATTTTGGTATTTGCTGGTGGTATTACAGGAAAGGGTAGTGAAACGAAAAACGTTAAATACTCCAACTATGTAGCAAAGGTGTGTCACCTTGAGGGGAATTACTTCACACCATTAGCTGCAGAAGCCAGAAAAGGACTGTAAATAGTATATCACTGTGCAGCGGACTGGAGAGCATTTAAGGTCGAAATTGAGACCAAACGTCAAATCTCTGACCCAAGGAAGATCCTTATTCTTGCTCTTCAAATGCAAAAACAAATTGGGTCTTTCTAATAACCATTTTGGTTTTGAAATTTAAATACCGAAGGGTTTAACTAAAAATCTTTGAACCTTCACCTTAAATATTTAGTAGATCACAATAGACAATAATGTATGACAAAATATATTTTCCTCGCAAAATCAAGACCAAGGTTTTTAGTAAGGCACATTTAAGTTTTTTTTTTTTCATGTCATAAAATCCACATGTATAAAAATGGCGGCGGTTCACCACAAATCAAACACTTGAATCGTTGCTTACCAGGCTAGCCAAAGTAATCCCTACGAAGGTATCTCCAACCGTATGCTGATCAATAATCTTTATTTCAATAAAAACAGTCACCACCCAGGGCAAATTTTGGCAATTGTCTGCAAATGAATCAACTTGAATGTCAACGGTTAACTGCTCGAGATGTTATTCCTTCAAATGAATAGCAAGAAAGGAGTTTGATTCCCTTTTCGGGGATTTATTTCAAATTTGTTTGTTCTCTTATGCGCTTTATCATCTTAAGTGTCCCCCAAAGGACAATGTCTGCAACATAAAATATCAATTCAAAATCAATAGTCCTGCTTAATGGCGCATCGATGTTTGGCAATATGGGAAGGATTAAGATATTTTCAGCATGCCTCTGACACGTAATGGCATATTGCATCATAAATAACCATCCCCTGGTTTTGGGTTTGAAACATTTTTTTCATGTGCCATTCGGTGGACATGGAACCACCCTTGTGTGGTTAAAACTTTTCCCAGGTTTATATAGACAGATCCACCCACCTTCGCTTGAGAGAAAAAAGTGTTGTTTGCCATCGTAACTAACTTTCCATGATGCCGTTAATTTCGGTTCAATTTTCCTTTTCCTACGCAAATTGGGCCACTAAGAAGGCAGAGCCCATTTTGTGGGTCAATGAACTTGGTTGCACTATGTCGTCGTTCCACTCCCTTGTCCCATGTGACATAAATATTTTCACGTTGCCATGGAAGTGTTTTCTACCACCAAGTCGGGGCATTAATGCCACTAATATAAGCATTTCTTGTTTTTTTTTTGTGTACACGAGGAAAAGAATTATTAATTATTTCCAGAGAATACGCTGACAAGAACGGTATTCTGTGTGTTTGTGGAACGTGGACAATTATTTTCAATCGACACTTGTGTTGTGCTATGCATTAATAATTGAAAATGTGGTTACTACCGCATTGCGAGATGCAAATGGCGGGGCTTAAATTTAATTTCAAAAAGTACTTTCAATAAATATTAACACAAATGCATGAAGAGGTTTTTTTCATTATTGTTTGTATTTTTTTTTGTCAAATGCCAATGATAAAATTGAAATGTGCTTGTGAATTATTAAATTCGTTGTCACGATAAAAGGTTTTCCCCTGAATATTAATTGAATGAAAATAACAACAATTACTAATGAGCTGTAAAAATATGTGCAAAATTGTGTTTCTTGTTTGTAAGTGAGCAATCAGTTGGAAACATTAAAACAAATTTCTATAAATATCAAATGAGTGCGAGTTAATTGCTTACAATTGCAAAATGCTTCGTGTATCATGTTTTGTAGCGCAAAATTGTTTGTAATAAGAAATAAGAGTTGGTTGTAATGTTATCGTGTAACGCAATTAGCACGAGTCTGGAATGGGTAGTGTCTGGATTTCTTATGGACGCACGGCTACGACTGCTGTGCGATTTAACAACAGAAGAGTTTATTGTACGCTTCGGAATTTTTTTGTTAGTAAAATGTAAGGCCTGTATTATTAATGGTTTTTAGTAGTGTACAAGAAAAACAACTCAAAAGTAAAAGACAGCGCTTATAAGGGCAAATATATTCACAGCTATTTCTAACTTTCTCGCAAGGATAATGTTGTATTCGAGTACAAAATTTCTTATGATGAAGGAGCTCAAAAAAGTGGGTCACGAGATTTTGTACGTCTGTCCATCGGCTACTAAGCTCTTCACATTGTGAAAAGTGCTATCTGCTTCCAGAAATAGCGTTTTTACCCGACTGGACGCAGGAAGGATAATGTTTTTCGGGCGAATCCTATGTCAGTTCTAACGTAAAGCCCTGTGGCTTGTGAGGTGTCATTAGATTCGTATTCTTCCCCGGGACGTCATAGGCTTGTTCATATCTTTTTAGCTCTTTTTTTGCAGTCAGTCCGGTTTTTTTGGTTTTTCAAATAAACTTTTTTTTAATAACTTCTTTCTTTTTGGCATCGGAGATGACACTCCTCCTTGTCCAATTTAGACCAAACTTCACAGACACGCTCTCTCGTGAATACCAAAGTATGGCTGCTAAGTTGAGCTCAATCGGTTTGTTGGCTTTGGAGTACATAGCATACATAAAAAAAAAAAAACTCGGACTTTTAAGATATATGAGTTATCACGAAGCAGTTACAAACAAACACACATTCTTCGAAACTGCTTACATGCAAAACATCACGTAATCATATCCCCGATAACGATACTTTGCCATCAAAACAACAACCAACCCAAACAAACATGTCCAGTCTCACATGAGCTGCAGACCGTATATTATATTGTACCGGAATTAAAGATTTAATTTTTTTTTTGTAATCTATACATATTGCTTCATCTAAGATAAACAACCAAACTTTTAATGATCGAGAAGGTTTCGGTCCTCCGTTTTATTTCTACAGCGCCATTTCTCGAAAGTGTGAATAGCAAAACATTTTACAAATTTTTCAAACCGCACTTCTTACATAAAATTGTCACCTGACACCCTGTACGAGAAGACTGTGCCTACTAAAAAAAGCAAAATAAATAAAAGCTTTCCATAGAATAAACCTGTACAGATCCGCCATTTAAGAGATTACGTAACATATCGATTACACTAGTCAGTTGCAAACATCTTTGGTGTTCTCTTGTTGAATGTATAGGTACAGCCATAACAATGGATTCATTCAGATAATCAGGGACGGGGACGTGTGTATATGTATTTCATTGCTTCGGAAGAGCTTAACAATAAATTATTCATTAGTTGCAATGATGTAAGGCTCTTAGAGCAGTTATAACTTACACAATTCGAGTGGGTACTTTGACAGGTACTAATTAGTTTGCCATCGTTATGTAAATTGCAATTTAAAAACAACAATGTGCCAATCACATGTGAAAAGTGCGCACTCTATGTCAAAGATATGACAAATCGACTACCTAATTAGCTGCGTTTCTCACAAAACGTATTCCCCTCCAATAACTATAATTATAGGCCTCTAACTCTATACACCTTTACCTGATTAAAATCTGATTTCGCAACCCATTCAGGGTTCCTCCATTCACCGAATGACTACTTCCGCTGTGGGTACCTACTTTCGCTTTCCGCTGAATAAAATTAAGTAATATTTAATTTAATACTTTCTTTCCAAATCATCGCTGTCTGTCTGTCTGGGTCTGACTAAGTTGTTCCCACAGAATGAGGTACGAGTATATCTTTATTATCCGGTGTGACATGTAACTAGGTGGCACATTACAAATGCGTCGTCGTCGACGCTGCTGCAGAACCATAACTGTGGGAAATTCGCCACAAAAGGAAACCATTCCGTCAGTCATTCAACTCGTGCGGCAGGTTGTGTCTACTCATGGTCTTGTGACATAATATCCGTATGAATAAATTACGGACTTATTTATATCGAGTTAATCGTAATGGTATTTGGCACTTGCGGTGCATTTAAATATTAATTGCCTTGTGACCCCCATAAGCAGCGCAACGGCAGTGTAATTATGATCGCCGTCGTTTTATTTTTTCTCTAAGGTGAAAAGGGAAAGGGAACGAAATGACTTAGGGATTTGTTTATATATTTTGTCCCTGCACATAATGGAAAAGTTCACCGAATACGAATTCGGTTGAGTGAAAGTTTTACATTTTTCTCGATAATTTGGGAAACGTGACTTGATGGTTAAAGGGGAAATCAGTCATTCCTGAAAAATGTCAAAATCTAGTGCAACTGCCACTCCTCAGACATGTGCCATACCTGCTGTCTGCGGCTATTACGAATGCGTAGCAAAATGTATATCAAAATGGTGTGCGTGCATGATAGCTAACTTATTCGTTATTTCAAAATAACGAATACTCTGCTTGGCTTGTCATTGGTTTTCCAAATGTATGTACGAGTATGTTTATTTTTGGCGGAATAAATTCGAAAATATGACACGATTTAGCATGCGTGTGCAGTCAGGTGGCACAAATGGGTTGATGGCGTAAAAACACACGCGCTGTTGACGTTGCGTTCGTTGATTTAAATTCTGCATTTTCTGTTTACCTAAACAATTTCGTTTAAATTGTTTGCATTTTCATATATTTACCTGAATGTGTTTGTAGAAAGCTGCAGTGAAGCGTAACGTCGTCGTATGTAGGCCTAATGTGATGGGTGATGTGTACATTATTATGCACTTTGTGTGAGATGAGCGGGTAAATGATTCATTCCATGCGAGTGGCGTGAAATTATGCTGAAGTGTCTTTATGCGGCACACACATACAAACTGAAGTGCGAAATTCGTCATTTTAATGTGAACTACACTTTCATTTATACTGATGGTGATGAGGTGGACGCTCACTAGTGACCCAAATGTCATTCATTCAATCAGAAATTTTTGGTGGCAGAGTTTCAGTGGAGAGTATAAGTGGATGCATATGGGATTATGCTTTCAAAGGGGTATGTCTGAGCTCTGGGGTATATAACACTCATGTGGTTTGACAGGAGCAAGCTTAGAAGTTCTATTTTACCGCAGAGAGAATACGCCCTCCGGTATGACAGTGGGTGTTTGTCAATTTTGCCTTAAATTCCAAAGTTAATTTCGAAATGTTTGCGCAACAGTGATGCTCCTGTTGTTGCCAGGGGGATGTAGTCAGCTCAAGAGATTAACCCAAATAGTTGTGCTGAGCGGATTCATAGGTAGCCCGCAAGCATTCGGCGAATCAGGATGTGGAGGTTTTTTTTTTTGATTTAATGCGCCAAAGATAATCCCTGTCCTTTAGAGATCCCCGGAGAATAATCTCGGCAAACTAACATTAATGGATAGCGAAATGTAGGTAACAAATCGGAGGGCTTTAAGTTTGGCCCAGTTTATTAGAACAAACTAAAAAAATATTCGGATTCCGTTGATTGCAATTGGTTTGTTGCAATTCAAACCCTCTTTAAAAATGGTGTCGCACAGGTAGAGCCTCTTTCTGATATATTTTGCTAAACCTCTGGATGTGACTCCCATTTCTTCCAACAAATTTGAAAAATTGTTTGTCGATGCAAGCAAAGTTATCGATATGTGTTACTGACTTATTAGCATAGATCAGAGGTTTAATGCTAGGGAAAAATGTTAGGATCCTGGCGGCCAATTTACGTCAGTTCATCGAGAGATCCCGCGAATCGAAAAATCGCTTGCAATACTTTCAGTGATTCGTTCGATGTGTAGAGTATGGCGCGTCGTACCGCCTTATCGAAAAAACTCATTATCTATATATACTCCTATATCTTCGTGATTGTAAAATGCTACTTGAAGCTGACAGATAAAATGCGAAATGAGCTATGAGTTAGATCGGAAAAGAAAAGTGTAACACACCCTCCTTATATTTTAAAATGGCTACCATCAAAAATAAACCACGACTTACACATAGTAACAAAAAAAGTCAGCCCTGATAAATTAATCTCATTTTCGACAGCGCAAAAAGTTATAGCCTTCGGTATAGAATTTCAATTTCGTAAGCGAAAACCATAAACACATTACATACACACGTGTGAACATTGCATTTGAACATGCGTTTTTAGCTCTTCCCCATACGAGTACGTATATGTAATGTACACCATAAGCTGCAGCACAGTCAAGGTGAATCTGTAAACAGCCAAGAGATATACGACACCACAGCCGCACAAATGAAACGGCTAATATATCATTCCGTTCAACAAAACAATTTCGAAAATAGTCAACATACTAAATATTTCCGAATCCCCCCAAAGGGGCTAAAGGGGATGCTTCTTTCTATCAGAGAACGGGTTCCGGTCTAGTTAGCACAGCCGCTTCACCATAAAGTACACACAATGGCGCCTCATCGCCATCCCTCTTCGTATCCTAACGAAAATCAGTGATTTATTACATCTAACCCAAGTTTTGTACAGCCGGTGGCTGTCGGGAAATTAGGTAATGCTCTCATCAGAGGGCAACCGAACAGAAGACGGACCACCACCACCACAACAGCATGTGTTTTTATCGCCCCAAAATGTGTTCGCATTAATTACGCTCGAAATGCTCAATAAATTTATCGCACAAATGGTTATATAATCGGACAGTGAATGAATCCTCGCTGAACTCTCTTGAATCCTTTGATTGTGTATGACTTTGATTAAGTTGTGAATTCAGATGGACTTGGGTAAATTTCGCATTCATCATCGCAAAGGAACTGCAATTTCATCTCACATTAAAGTTTCGCCTTGCTTGGATGGCATATTCTGAGCATTCGCTCCCGGGTGAGCTCTTACGTGTTCTCAAACGTAAATAATGAATTCGTCCCTCCTTTCGTTGCTGTCATTAGAGAATGAGCATGAAAGCACTGCATAGGCTTGCTTGAAACTCAGAACGCTATGGAATTGAAGTAGGCAGCTATAGATGTGTGCAAATGCATTTAGTACTTTGTGAACAGTAGGTGCTGCAAGTGGGTTTTTTAAGTAGACATCATAATATTCAGAAGGATGTACTTTCACATGTTGCAGCACATTGCTGAGCCTCTTTACTTATTTTCTCTATACTGTGTCAGTTCAAAAGAAGGATCCAACACCCAATTGTCGTAATCATTAGATGTTATAATTTCGTGGTGTATTAAGAAGTTTTCGGAAGCTTTTCTCGAGTGTTTGTCAGACTTTCGCTCGAGAAAAGTACAGCAGAGTGGTGAAAGTCTTAAACGTTGTAGTATGTGCTCAAACAACGAGCCCCTTGCTCAGTAGTTAAGCACACTAACCACTGAGCCACTGCCTGGTTTTAATTCTTGTCAACTTTTGGCATTACAAAAATATCAAATGTCTAAGTCCCTTTGCAAATCTTTTAAAAGAACTCTAATTGGATACATTGTCAGTGGTCCCCCTCTGTGCAACAGACTGTACTTACATTGATGCTGCAAGGGCATTCAACCTCCTCAGACTATTAGTGTATTTCAATTAAAGTGACACCGGTTCGTTGTGTCAGAAAACCAAAACTTCGTTTTGAATAATAATTACACTCTTCGCACTCATGCTTGCTGGCTTTCAATGCTCGGTTTGCGTTTTATATATACCATCATGTCATCCGCCCTAGTGCAGTGGTGTTGGTATTTTTCTACTAATAGTATGCGCATTCATTAATGGTGTTCTTCGTTTAATCCTTCACCATGGAGATGAGTGTTGATTGTGTGTTTTCTCGCTCCTTTTATAGCATCTACTGCTATTTTGCGACATCTTAATGTCAACACAGGCGGAAGGAGAAACAAGAAAATAAAAAAACCCTGATAGAGTCATAAAAGGAAGCCAACACAGCCGAAAGGATAAAGAAATAATTCTCGCCGGCACCGAAAATTTATCGACATCGGATGTCGACTCTAACTAAAGGCGCAGGCAAAGACTGACAAACAAACAAACACACATTTCCCACTGTACGAGTATGAGCTGTCTATGTCTATGTCATGCCAAGGATATTAAGAGCTCTATTCGCTGCACAATCTGTTATCGATTTTATTCATCTCGAAAAGCCAATTTAAAAAGAAGGATGAGACCGAGACGGGATTGTGCATTCATGTCTCGTTGGGACTAAAAACTTCCTTCTGGCTGGCATTATCGGTTCATTGGATTTCTAATGGCCGACTACTGAGGTATGGTGATGCCATACACTCTCACATGGCACAGGATAAATATTGTTCGCCTCATAGCACACCAAATGGGGCGGTGGCGAACTGGACATTTGGTCATTAAGAGGGGAGAGGTCGGTTTTTGTTTGCTATCCATGTCGATATCCTCTGCGGCCATGAAATAATGAATGCATGTCGTCGTCGTCCTGCTGTGATGTGATTCTGGGTCCCATATTCAATGGAATTCAATTTTCTGATGGTTAAATGGTCTGTGCACTGGCTGACATTAGTCTGCAGCGGAACACAGGGGAATGGCTGATCGTTTACTCGAGAGTTTCTGTGTGCAGTGCAGTGAGATTTTGGAACTGAGTGCGCCCCAATATAATCGAGTGAATGTGTTTTGAGATTTTAGAAACCTGATTGTCAGAAGGATTTTGGACAGACTGTATTTAGTGGATATGTATGAACTCATATGCTGTCTGTCTTGGGGGAACGTCGATTTTGTAGTATTCGAAGAGTGTTGGGATTTATTGGTATAGTGAAAAGGAATTCGTGCAGCTTACCAGAGGGATTTCGTTGTAAGGATATCAAATTATTTAATTTTGCCTTCATTCGAATTTAAAAGTATACAATACATGATAAACACTGATACCGGAGGCTCAACTGGGATTAACTTTGTTGTATTGCTTTCAAAACTGTGATTTTTTTTTCGTTTTGGAAAGCTTGTTTCAACTCTTCAAGTTGTTTGTCTTGAGGTATAATTAGCGTTGCTGGAAGCGACGTAAAGTCATAAGCTGAAGACGTCACTGTGGCTATGCTTGTTTTGTTAGACTAGTGCTAAAACCTTGCATACGCTTTTTGAATAATATTTCGGTAGAACTTTTTTCCACCCTTTTGCTAAGTTCCTGCGGTAACTCTGTGACAGTATGTAGCAGGACAAGAGGGTTAAATGTTATTGAATTATCATCTGACGAAGGGGATGGCACGTTTGTGGTATTTTCAATTCTAAAACCGGAATAGTCCCTTGAGGTGGTGATTCTCTACGTCTTGGGCTGATTGCAATATTTTTCGCATTCTGAGATTGAGTTTCTCTTCACCAGTTATGTTGGGCTCAAAGTCATCTACCTATGGTGTTGGTTTTGGGATCATGTCTTTTCTTTACATATATTGCCAGAGTCTTAAATTCCCGTGGCTAGCTTATCGGCTCTTTCAATTCACTTTCAATAGACCTGTTATATGCGAAAAAATCTCTTAACACTTTGGACACGCGACAAAGCTCACAAAATCTTTTCCACCTTGGAACTGAGCATTTTTGTTAATTTTTACTGCAAGCCGTTCCTGAAACTACAGTAGCTTTTCTTTTTGCAGAACCAATTCTTGCGCATTTTTTGAAAATGTAATTTTTTACTTACTTATAAGAGAGGATTATGGCAAAAAACCAAATACTGTTGTGACCGGAAAAAAGAAGTAGCCAAAGATGTTACAAACCTCAAATATAAGTTCGGCCTCAAAAAATAGACTATCGTTTTAGAAGTCGTTTTATAAAATAAATTTGTAAATTTTGCACTTGGAATTATACAGCCATAACGTTTAAACTTGTCACCTAATCTGTAGGGAGTTCTTTAAAAACATAAAGTGTTTCACGTGGAGCAACTTTTAGTTTTTATTTCATTACAAGCGACCAACTTATGCTAATTTTCGCGAAACTTTACAGGTTTAAATGTCAACTCAAAGATGTCTCTTATTGGACAATGTATACTGGCGGTGGTGAAGCAAATCTTGTGTCTCGTTCTTTCGTTTTTTGCATATTGCCTTTCTTTTGGTCGACGTTTGAAGTTTGCGCATAAGTCACGGGCACACCTATTATTAATTATTTTGGGTACTCGCCTTTAAAAAAAATTTCATAATTTCAACTCCCAATTTTGCCCGATGGGCAATAGTTGAAGTTATTTGCTCGTATCAAGGTTGAATTCATTAGACACTCATAATAGTCATATAGCTCTTATTATCCGCCATAAAATAAAAGAATACAAAGTTTGTAAGTGTGCATTAGAATTAGGAAATTGATTCAAGAAAAGACCACTTTTAACTGGATTTGACTGATGGAAATTCTGGTTAATATTGCATTACTGCGATTTACTAATATTAAGAATATTAAGTCACGACCATAGTGATAATAACTTGATGTTAATTTTTTTAGCACGTTTGTTTAGCGGTCATCATTAATAGAAGATTGCTTGGTTTTTGTGTTTAGTTTCTGAACAATAATTAGACGACTTAGTTTTCTAAAAATAACTGTCATTGTTATGTGCCACTGTAAAGCACAAATATTTTTTTTCACTTGACACAGCTGGAGTGAAGCGGTAGCTATATACAATTTTTACGTTCTCCTCGAATATAAAAAAAAATACATGAAATGTCAAATGATCGTCAACTATATCCAACGCAGTGTATTTAGTTGATTCCATAAATAGCATTAACAACAAATTGGCTCACATTAACAACTAGAGCTCGAGTAGATACCACAAATGGGTGTTAAATTCGTTGTTAAAGTGCGTATTAGTAAACCAACTTGGTAAGGTGGTAAGCTTGTACATTTGCAACTGTTATCCAAGTTTTTAAATCGTGTCGTTCATCGATCCTGAATTTACAATGATAAATGACTTTTAAAAGTGTGTGCTGCATAATTTTTAGGGATCACCCCTGAGCTTCTATGAGATGAAGATCGGGGAATTTCTAATTGCAAAATGCTGTTCAAACTGTGGGACAAAAGTTTAACTATTTTGTCATTTGAATACAGACTCCTTGTTACGAGATAGCTGCTGCAATAAAATAAAGGTCAAAAAAATCAATCGCTTTAGGCCAATTTAGTTTGTGCTTAAAAAAAAAATAATTCAAATCAAAACCCATCGCTAGAGGAAGATATAAAAAAATGTTGCTCCTTTCATTTGATGATGATCCCATTTCCCTTTTCTTCTTGCCTCATTTTGTCATCTGCATACTCTGAGTGAAAAATTGGATTAAATAATTGACCTCATCCACTTAAATGGGCCTCGAAAGAATTCCTGTCCTTTTTTGTCTTCTATTCTGTATGGAGGAGCTTCTTTCATTTGCGTTCATCCTTTTTTTTTCCATCTCTCTCTCTGTCTCTGTTGAATTAGGATGCCTATGCCTGTACTCTGTACCGTACAGCCGGGCACGGTTATTTAAATGAAGCTTTTGAAAGTGCCACTTGTGGTTATGGCGATAGTGTGGCAGGAGCCAAAACCATTCCTGATGGCTATGCAAATGTCTCGAAGGAGAAATGGGTGGCAAACGGGATCGAAGAAGTTTTCGTTTTCTCTTGTCGAAACCACAAAAACAAACTTCACGACAGCATACTGTACAGACATGCCAACAGAATAATAAACACTTGACTGAGATGGAAAAAAAGCGGCTAAAACAATAAAATTAAAACCCAACTATCACTGCATGCACTTTGTTCGGGAAATTTATTCCATTTTCTCTTTCGAATGGAAATGTTTATGCGGCCCGTGTCCGAGTAGTATATGCATGGGCTATTAAGCTGGTTCGCCCGCCCAAAATGAATCCAAAGGCAAATTGGAACTATTCAAAGACCCTGTCGCGTCGCTGATTATACATGCAAATGGTGGAATGCTCATAAATCGTTACTCTTTCTCCATGCTTGTCTGTTTGGGTTCTTCAGACATCATGGACATAATCAATGAATTGAACCTCATTTTTGTGCAGCATTTTGTTGTGCTTACAGGAGCCTTTCTGGCCTTGTTGCTCTCCTTCAGAGACCCATGCCGAACGTGACCGAACTCAGCAAGCTGACGTGCCTGCCGAGTTTGCTATTCATTTCACTTTTTTTTTTGGGTTATTCTTGGATTGGTGCTGTTTCTATGACAAGTTTCAGATACCTCTCCTATTTTTGCATATCAAATGGGTAAATAAATTTACTAATCTTTTTCGTTTTGTTCTCGTGTGTCTTTCTTTCAGATAAACAGAGAGTCATGTCTTCGTAGGAATTAATTTGGATACTTAAGGTGAGTCGGTAAATAAATTTATCAATCAAGACAGGTATACAAAAGCAGCTGAAAGTATTTAAATCAACTGGTGACACACAGCCGTTTTCTGAATTTGGTGGTATAATAACTTTTTGAAACCATTTTTCGCAAACCTAACTAATGGGTATATGGTTGTGGTAATGTCGAACTTGACGAATTTTTTAAATAATTCTTAAAAAAATATTATAAAGCGTCAATAGTGGACTAAAATGGTGAGAGGTAGGTGGTACTTCTGCACTTAAGTTGTTGTAAATTCTATAGTTTTCTGGAAATCTGTGATTTCAAAGATTACTTATCCATTAGCCAATTGGTTTTCAGAAAAGGTTGATATCCTTGCGGTTGTCAATTGTGTGAAATTTCCAGAAATAGTAATAAGTACTACTGCCACTGCCATTAGCAATCTAAAAACTTTTGAAGTACACCAGTTATCCATCAAACAGCGACTAACAAAAAAGGAAGGGCACAAACCTCTTTTAACATTTTTTAAAGTCCAGCAAACTGGTACACCACCAACAACTTACACACTGACATTAAACATCCCCCAACAAATTGAGCGGAATCAGCACCAATTTGCTTGTAAAAATGTCACCGGGAATATGTGCGGCAAACTCTTATCCTTCGGTGTAGTTTAAGCCGAATTTTACTACGATTTCCGTCGGCTTTATAATTACTACTACCGAAGTCATTCAAATTACGGGCCATAGTCTCCTCCCATCGAATACCCCTCCAGTAGCTCACCTCAGATTATATAATAAGCCAATTACAGCATGTGGTCCTGGCACACACCAGGTACTACCAGGCTTGTTAAAAAATATCTCTTTTTGTTTCCACTTTTCTATCAGTGATACCGACCTGTCCCTATCCTGCCTCACCACAAACCATACTGCGGTCGAGGTAAAGTTTGCTAGGGAGAACAGAATACCATTCAACTCTATTTACGATTTCATTAAAGGACGACAGAGAGAGAAACCCCACTGGCGGGCTCGAAATAAAAATGCCAACTGTCATATTTTTTTCTCCCTTTCATGGTATTTCGGTGCGAGACTACAGCGATGGCGTATATCCTTTACCAACGAATAACTAAAATAATCTCATTAAAGCAGGTCCTTTATTTACTCGGGTTTTTTTCTGCGATTTTATTCCTTTGCTATGTGCTCGTGTGTGCGTGTCTATATCTATGTTTGGGTAAGATATATGTACATTTAATAAAGGACTTAATATCTATACACCTGTTTGTAAAGGGACATTACTCTACATCCGTTTCGATGGTGCACAGCAACAAACAATCGTAATCCTCAAGAACTAGGTAAGCATTGGACAAAAAAAAAACAACGAATCCCAAACATAGAAAAAAAACATAAAGCAAACGACGATAACAAACCGCAAAGCAAAGGGAAAATTTCGCTGATATTGAAAGAAAACTTAAAAGGAAAACCATAGCGTTCTTCGAGGAGTAGGTGGTGGTGCTTCCAAACGAGGTGGTCATGTTTACGGTATCCTTTAGAAAGAAGTCAAATGCGGTGGCCCAGGTATGTGTGTTACTGTAACCGCACACACAAGCCCCAAAAGTTGGAAAAAGTTAAAAGCTTGCATAATTTCACACGAAATTCCATCGGGAAGAGAGTTATAGATAAATAAATAAAGGAAACAAATGAATAACAGACGAAGAGACAAGAGTGGCAGCAGTTCGTGTGCCGTCGCCGTCGATGTGGTGCAGAGAGACAGAGAGTCAGATCCAGAGTCCGAGATGAGAGATGTATTATGCATGACATGTGAAGAAAGGTGCGCATGGCTCAATTTTATCTATGGGAGAGTGAGAACAAGAAAGATTTTATGTTTTATTTATGAAAATAAAAATTCTCTCTTATATCGTAAGAGAGAGCTTTTTATTGAGTCCTTCCCTAATTAATTCACGAAACGGGAACACTTTTTGAAAAAGACGGCAAATATGTGTGCCTGTGTATATCTATAGATTTTGAAGAAAAAGCTTCACAAAGTGTAGCTTTGAAAGGTACCCATCCACAGTACAAAGTGTAAAATTTAGCTGCGGTTAATCGAAGGGCTCATCTTTTTGAAATAAAAATAACTAGCATATGGCCGCTTCTAAATTAAAAACAAAATATCTTAATTAAGCCCTGAGGCAGATTATGTGTGAAGAAATCATTTTTGAAATTTTCACGAGCTTTTTTAAGCAGTTATTGTATGATTCCCTGAAATGTTGTAACTTTAGCACTGTATTTCTAGTTTCGGAGGAAATTCGGAGGTCGCATGAACGTTTTGCTCAAGGTAACAGAGTTTGTGTCATCAGCCCTTACAAGGTCCATTTACCACATAGAGATGGAGGATGAAAAGAGTTTTATAGCAAGTGTGCTAAGTTCCTCATGAGAAGGTTTTGCTATACCAAGTACCTTTCTATTCCATTCGCCATCACCTTTTCCTACACCCTTTCTTAAATCAAGCCACTCGGTGATGTCTTACCGATTTTTGTGGAGTGATCTCTCACAAATGGACAAGTTTAGCGAGTATTTCAAATCTAGACTTGGCAATAAGGTAAGACTGGGTAAAGAGTGGTCTCGATTTGAAGTACCGGAGTTTTAAGGTAGTGTGAATATTTAGTCGATGGTTCAATTCTCCGGAATCATAAAGGGTGCTTAATCATGTCTTATGCGTCCGTATCAACAGTTCTATAGCCGAATGGCAACACTTTTCAACCAGCTTTTACCAATTAAGAAAAAAGTCCCTTCCTTATAAAAAGCTCTGTCCACATATACACACAACTCGCAATCAAAATGATTTTCTCAGAACACGGCAAAAGTAACCCAATTTTTCGTCGACTTGTGCAAAAAGCATTTAACCATTCCCCACTGTTGTTGTTGTTGTTGTTGTTGTTGTTGCTGTAGTCGTTCCCATTTCAACCTTATCCCCAACCTTCACTCATGATTTATACATGACGTACGCGCATGGAATATACTCACCCGACTCGACCATACCCCAACATAAGGCGGAAGAATTGTATACAATTCCTGTCATTTCATATACTCCCACTCCCAGTTGTATTCCCGTCTGTAGAACCAGAAAGCTCGCCCATCTGGTGGTGGTGTTGCTGCTGCTCCTGATGTGGGGAAGTAGATGTACATTATACTATTGTGCCCCCAACAATTCGATACGATATGGCATACGATCAAACGTATCCGTGGCTTCTCGCTCTCGCAGTTTTGATACATCAATTGCTTCGGGTGGATCAAAAGTACGGATCCCCGGTGTCGCGAGATTCGTTCACTCCCGGCTATTTGGTCTTTTTTCACTTTTTTGTTGAGTTTTTTTTTTCTTTTTCTTTTCGTTTTGTTTCCGTTTTGCCAACAAAAAAAAAGAAAAAAGTTAAAAAGAAAATTTAATTTATTGGCATTCCTGTGGTGATCAACTGTGCGTATTGGTGTAGCTTACCGAAATGTGAATAAAAGTGTTAACCGTGGTGATGGTGTGCTATCGAAGTTGTTTTTGGGACGAAAATTGCTCAAATTATTCGCAAAAGAAAGTGACGTAAAGAGAATTGCTCCTGGCAGTCTGATTTTCGAAGTACTGCAAATACACATGCTCTACGCACTGGAATTTGTTACAAGGAATCATCATGCTTCGATAGAAATTCGTGTGTACTCAACTGCTCTGGATGGAAGGAAAAAAAAAAGGATATTTTCGTTATTTTCTTGCTGGTCATATAGTTTTAATCTAAAGCTATAGATAAGAACTGTTCGCAAACAAAAGTGAAAATGACCTCGGGGGCGAGTGTCCCTAGATGTGGTGTAGGTCCTTAAGCTGGTAAAGGTATCTCAAACTTTTACCATTGAAAGTCGGAAGAGATTTCTATTTGCAGTTGAAAAATGGTATTCTCGATAAGGCTGCACAGATTTCATGACGTGTGCATAATGTCAGATTGAAGTAATTTCAAACTGACATGACGGTTAAATGGGGTGGACTTTGTGTATACCTATTATTATTAGTATTATTGGTGGAGGTGAAACATGAATAACCACTTGACGTATGAGGTAGGTCGCCACTTGAGTCCACTGTGTGTATACCTGATTCGAAAATCAATTGACGAGACGTCACCAATTGAGTTCATTGTGTAGGTACGCCTCATTAGGCGTTATTATAATGTAAAACTTGAAGGCGAGGGATGGCTAGTTGTGTGCGTACAACGGAAAACCGACAAATTGAAATGTTTGAGCTTGTTTTAAGGGATAACAACGGCCTTTGTTAGCATTTTCTACCATTAATGATGTGATACCCTGTTCAATGGAGAAACAATGGAGCCTTGATAAAAATCCTGTAACTGACAGATAGACTGAAGACAACAGTATGAGATGTTTTAACATTAAGATCAATTCAGGGTTTCCATGAATTTGCGAGGTACATGTCAAAAAGTTTGTTTCATTTGCAGAGCAGCCGGTGGACATTGCCCTTCAAGACATCTCCCCTTATGAATTCGTTTTCACACGAAACTGTTGTCCATTACGTGACGTACCTGTTTTACTTCTTGTGTCATTATATTCTGCATGCGGAGTGTTTATATTTTTATCCTCTTTCTGTCATAGGGTTGTTGATTTCTTATGCTCTTCTCTCAGATAAGTATAACAGATGTGCTTATTCCTAATGCTCTTGACAGTTCTCCATATATTTACTCGCAGGAAAAAGTCTGTTTTAATAGATAAGATTTTTTAATAGTGAACGAAATTTAACTAAAATCTTCAGCGAGGAATCACAAAACCTGCATTGTATACTTGACACTTTTCGGAGATTGACATGAGATATTTATCACACTTTAAACGACATGCCACAGGCAAAAAAACATTCTTTCAAATGCGTTTCACGTTTTAGGCAAGTAAATCTTGTCATTTGCAATCGAATATCTCAGGTTGAATGTAATATTTTTGAGTGCAATTCGGTAAGGTGGGGCCAGCTCTAAGGTGCTGTTATAGAGAAAACTCGAAATGCCTCATTTCTGAAACTAAGAGCTAGAAAACATAGAGCCTTACCAAAGAAAAACTTTTTTAGTTTCGACTTTAAGTTTCAGGAACTGAATATAGCTATATTTTCCAAACAAATTTAGCAATTTTGAGCCTCCGTACATTTGAAGTCGAGATCAAAACTTGTTATTAGTACGGCGCATACAAGTTTGAGGGTGGTTACATAAATTTGAATAATACCTATGCTTGCTAGAGTGTTTTTTGAGACTTCCCACAGTTTTCGACATATATTTTCCCAAAATGTCCCTAGTTTTATACCGCTGCTAACAATTTTCCTTAACAAATCTATATTTTCTTTGCGATTCGAAGTAAAATACTTTTCTACAATTTGGAAAATAGGAATGCAGCTCTGATGTATCAACAGAGAGCTGTAAGCAACAACTTACGCCAAAAACCAACCAAAGGAAGTTAAAATACCCAATTGCAAAAAAGCATCAACCAAAAATTAGTGCGACCACACTTAGTGGGGTTCAAATGTCTTTGCGGTGGCGTTGAATATATACAAATTGGGAATATTAAGAACTAGAATTTTGTAAAAATTAGTAATGCAACTTTAAGTGCACTTTGAAACAGTGCGTCACTCAAATATAAGAAAAACCTTTTACACGATCAGAAGACGGTACCAAGAATAGCTTGATTGTTTCTACAAAGGTTCATACACATTTAAAGAACATTTTTTAAGGCTGACTCAGAAAACACACAACCAAAAATATGAGAAAGATTGGCTTCCTTTTGTGTGGTTTAGAGCACTTTGAAAATGAAATTTTTTTTAGGGCGCACCTGTTTTTTCATTTATTGTTTATTCATGTTGTATACTTTTCGCATATTTTAGTACCTATTTGATAAATAAAATTTATTTCCAAAAAAAAAAAAAATTTAACAAATAAGTTGGGTCCTCCTAATCTTAAAAGGAGTCGTGTCTGCAAATGATACTAGAATAAAATTAAAAAACAGTTTTTTTTTTTGTATTTGCTTTGATAGGGCGAAATCTTTGCTTTCAGACAACTGAAAATGGTTCAAATCAGTTAACACATTCTTGAGTTATTGTGCCTCGAGCAAACACTGAACACCCGGTGGAAAGAATGATTTTTTTGTTTATGTAAAACTGTCTGAAACGATGAGAAAAATTAAAAAGATGGGTGTACATTATTTACATTTTATTTGAGATGATATCAATATGTTGGAAGGTGCACCCTAGTCAGCAGCCGAAATAACTTATGAGCCTGTCCGTTGAGCTCACCATTTTGCTATAGTCCAATTGAAACTGGTGGAGAGGTTTGAGTATTGTATTGTTGTACAGATTTATTAATATTCGTGTTTATGATACAAGATTAATTTAACAAAAAATCGATTAGAATGATGTTGCTGTCTGCTTGATTGACATTTAATTCAACATTTAATAACAAAAAATTAGTTAGCATTTTATACAACCAGTAAACTAAGTGTCAAAGCTTTGTTAGCAGTCTTTGGTTTTTGCTACACCTGTTATCTTAAACCGATAAAGTGTTTTTTCAAATGTTAATTTTTTTTTTAAGGGAATTGCACTCCCCTGGGGTGAAGCATGATTTAAGTAAATTAGTTCAGTTTCCAGTCTTGATCAATTGGAGTGAAATTCGCTGAGACACTGTACAAATCCAATCAGTCAACCGATCAGTAAACAGAACTCCTCGAATAAGCATCAAACTTGTCTCCCCAAAAATATTTACGAACTCATAGTCAGACAGACAGAAAGTAATTCATTAATATCATATACGTGCTGAATTTACGGGCTCTGATCCGTCGACTGTCGGATCATGTGGATTACCAATGTATATGCTATGTAATTCAGCAATTTTTTTTATCGATTATGACCTCATAGATAAAGTTCTAAAAATATTAAAAAGGAAGTTAAAAATATATCTATCTCCCTCATATTCTTAAAAGCATATATCGCTTAAAAATCCGCCAAAAATTTGTCAGACGCAAAGCAAGAACGATTAAATATGAATAAATCCCAAGACGGTTTTTTTCAAATTTTTTACATTAAGTTGCTTCGTTTGTCCTCCGTGTGCTCAAGTCAATCAAGTACACACCTTAATTCTTGCCACTTTAGCACACTCCCGAGGAAGGCTATTAAGCTGGCGTGTACCTAAATTTATGGGGTAGATACAATAACAAAAAATAAATAAAAAAGACTCAGTCAATGGGCGGTGAGAAGCTGAAAAGAATAACTCAACGATTATGTGCATAATAAACAGAATTTTCATCTGCATTATGACGAATGTCCTTCGAAAGCGATTTCGTTTATATGCAAATAAATCTGAAAAGGAATATTAATGCTCACACACACCTTCTATAAGCGATTTTCAAATCAGCGCAATCTGTTTTAAGGCGCACCATGAAGTCCTGAATCCATCCATTGGAGGAAATTGGAGGAAACAGGAATGCGGACTGGTGAGGGTGACTGTGACCAACCAAACCATCTTGTTTGTGCGTGCAATATTCGTCCAGAAACGGAAGTATAGACCGAACATAAACGGTAATTGCCAAGCACTACACATACACACATATCTCCATCTGGCCAACGCTAATGAATACAAACGCACGACATTATAATTCCACTCGAATTGTCAAATATTCGTTCTCTGTGCGTTCCACAAGCCGCACGGAGACAATGAGTATATGGGGCACATGCCACATTATCATTCAGTCGAGGACGACTAACGAATTGACAAACAAAGGGCGGGCACCCCACAGCCTGATTTTGGACGACAACTTGAGAGAATCTCTTCTTCGATTCTGTTGTGTCGGGAGTTGTAATTTGTAACATTGGTATATTTGTGCGACTACAATGATGACAGAGGACGGTAGCAGAGCGGCGGAATTTCGTCTATCCTGTGTGAGTTTTATTTGCGTGTGCTGGCAGGGGTGTAATGAGGTCTGCTTTGCTTACGGGGTGGAATAACATCAGCGAAAGCCATTATCCTTGGTTAGCATATTCTTATGGAGTGAAGTATGCTAGAATTTCCAAGCAGGTACCTAATACCATTGAGCGAAGAGGGACTTCCTGATATGTCAGGCTCAGGGTCGTCTGTAGATATGTTTAAAGCGAGTGCGCCCAAATCTATACATAGTGTACGTGTCTCTGGAGTTTACAGACTAATTTTGAAAGAACATTTAATTCTTTATTGTATTGAGGTATAGTTATTGCTGCGCTAACGCGTTTTGACACTTGCAAGTGAGAAATTATGACGGGTGCATAGAAATAGGAAATAATGTGCACGACTGGTTCGAACGAACTTTCTCGTTTATATCAAAAGTTTGGTTCATTGCTTTTTGTTGCATTTCAGAGGCCAATGCATCAAATAATAATGTGAGGCCTAAAAAGCAAGTTCTGTTCACTTTCACACGCTCTTAAACCTTACAAGATATTTGAGTATGTGCCTATTAGGACAAATGTAGCAGGAGTTTCTGATCTGTTACGGCAAGTATTGTTTTTGAATGGAATGGATTGGTGGTCCTGGTTTGACTGTTGTTGGAGGAAGGGGTTCATGATAAACCGAAATCTTTACACCGATAGATATATACGTACAATTTTGGGTATGCTTTTTGAATTTGTATACAAACTGCCGATTAAAGTGTATGTCGGTCAGAGTACCAATGAAGTGTTATCAATCGTGTAAGTTATATAGTTGGTTGCTGGTTATTTCAGAAGAAGAGCAAAAGTGGAAGATAGTTGCTAAAATGAAGTTTTGTGTAGTATTTTTTATTAAAAGTGAGGCATTGAAACAAACAAAAATATACCGCAATTGAACAGAGATCGAGATTTAGGTTTATATGCTGTATTTAAGAAAAACTAAGAATGGGATCATATTTAGAATTCTTTTATTATCCTGATTTTCAATCAATATCGATAGAGCTGTTTTTGTAAAATTATGCCGAGAAAATAGTTACCTATAGGTTTTGCAATATTTAGAAAAATACTATTAAGCTAATAAGTGAATACAAGGTATCGTTTAGGAGGTAAGCATTACTTGGTTTTCAAAGTTCCAAAATATGAACCTAATGGGGTTTTCGAGGTATGAACAGTTTTGAAAAATTCGAATGGAAAATGAAGGACGCAATAATTTTGAAAATATCAATTTCACTCCAAGTTTGCATTTTGGTCGAAATTGGCATGTGTGTTTTCAAGTAAACTATAATTTAAATGCCTTTTTTCAAAAAGTTATTGTACTACAATTTAGAGAAAAACTGAGTTATCAAGTTAGAAATGGCCATCTTACCTTAAGAATACATTTTTGTTTTAATAGTATGAACCATTTTTGAGATAAGTCCGATTTTCAAAAGTTTATTTGATATTATATCAAAAAACTGGGTATGCAGGCCAACCACACCTACATAAGCTCAAATATCAATTTTGGTTGAAATCATTGGAGCCGTTTTCGAAAAAAATCAAACTTGTTTCAAACCTTATGAGAACTACCGTTAAAAATGGGGCTATCGTGCAGAGAAAAAAGTGGCCCCGAACTATGAGCCCACAAACTCAAAATCCGAAGTTTGAAACAAATCCGTCCACCCGTTTAGGCTGTAGACCTCAGACGGACAGGCGGACAGAATTGCGAGACCCGCTTTTCTGGGTTCCTCTATCATTGTAATGTCAGAATTGATAAAAATCTCGAGCTCAAAATTTTGAACGAATATCTGCAATAAATCTTTCGCAATCGAGAAAGTTAAAAATCAGGCAGAGCGGTAAATCCAAAGTCCGTCAGCATTTCTGAGTGTAATTCCCTGCTAAAGAAAACTGCTCATTAATTCAGCCCTATTGCCGGCAACTGGTGTTCAAAAGTAATCCAAAAGTCAATTTGATCCTTGATGGTTTTCCTAAATCCGATTTATGGAGATTCTCCATTCAAAATGTTCACCATCAAATTATTCATTATATAAGTCTGTCACCATTCTCAGAATGCCATGCACTGACATTCAATTGACACAGAACGAAATGACATTCCTAACAAAATCCAGCATTATATACGCGAACACGAAATGAAAATCAAAAAGCTAATTGAAGATTGAAAAGCAAAAGTCATAAGACATTTTCATTTCCTTTCCTCTGAAGACATATTTGAGTTGCAATGTAAATGATTACATCATACCTATATCTGCATGGCACCGAAAATTCCTCAGAGACATTGCATTGGAAAACTTTAATCATCGGAGTTGTGCAGAGAGCAAACAGCAAAACGCAAATACATGATGAAGATGTCTCGAAGAGGGAAAACTTTTCCCTCGTTAAAATTAAACTATTTCACAGATACGAAGCGAGGAACATTGATTTTCACTTTGCATATCCTTGTCGGTCTAAGCTTGTGCTAGCTGTGTGTTTTTATTTTTTTATTTTTTGCTCGGATTGACATACTGAATGAATGTATGTGTATGAGTGTATGGGAGGCAGAAAGACATTCTCTGAATAGATAACTAGGATAAGGTCGGGAGAACGAAAACTGATGGTGATTGTGTTAGAATAACGTATAAATTGGATTTGTGGGTCGAAGTCGAAGCTTGAAGGAGAGCAGCCTACCCAGGAGCATACATAATCATCGTTTGCATCGTGCAGATGAGATAGTAGTTTCCAATTTTCTTTCAAACGGAAAGGAAATAAGTTTTCATTTATTTTTTATGCTTCATTTTGAGGATAACGTGTAATTCTTGTTAAGGTTATATTCCCGCATCCGGGGTGTTCAAAAAGATGCACGCGGAATGAAAGGGGGATGCTGTTCAAATTTGTACGCTTAACTTTAGCCGCAGTGGGGCATGAAAAATTATTATTTTTGAATGAGGACCTAAGAAGTTGCAGAGCAATTATGCTATTTTGGGTAACTGACCGTTCCGGTTGTAAGACTTACAATGACTTCCATGGAGTTTTGGGAAAAGTTGGATTTTTACCCGCCAAAAAACCGATAAATGTTGGCGATCTTGACGATAAGGTGCTGTCAGTCAGTTTCGGCCTAAAAGAAAACAGGTATCGCGACTGCAACTATAGGCATTATTTTTACATAATCCTTAGTCCTTAATGGACACTGAAAAAATCTGAACAACGCTGTGCCAGGGTATTGAAAGATTTTCATTCGTACTGCTTGGTTTTGTAGGTTTGAAAGTTTCAGAACCTCTGAAAAATAAAACGTTTCAAAAGATTCGAACTTACTAAATAACGGATTCAATACGTTCTTTTGGGCTAACTTCTTACAACCATTCGTTTTTCGTGTTTACTTATTTTTGGGAAGATTGTAGTGGACCTACTACTTGAAGCAACACCTGAGTGGCTGAATTAATGTGATTCAAACTGCTATGAATCCGACAAGCGACGCTCTGCCAATTGGTGAAATTAGTTTTTAAACCAAATATATACAGACTTAAATTTCCTTCTTGAATAGCCTGGTAGGACTGCATGCTTTCCAGCCAGCGTGGCAAATCCTGCGCGATTTTGTTTCAAAACGAAGTTTCAATCGTTAAAACTGGAAAAATTGTTTTTGTTTTGTTACTCACCCAAACGATATGAATTTCTCAAAAAAACATAGGGCCTTAGCAATAAACATTTTTAGTATCGACTTTTAATTTACAAAAGCTCACAATTGCAAAATTTGTATGGAAAATGAACTGTGAACTACGAAAATTTAGAGTCGAGACTAAAAATATTTATTGCTAAGGCCCATAGAGTCTAACATGGGCAAATTGAATTCAATTGATTCACTACAAATTTACAGTTTCAGATGGCTGCTCACAGGAGCCTCTCATTGGAACATGTTTGCGCATGGACTTTCCGTGGTCGTTTCAGACTGTTTGTTGCTACCTTTCCGTCGACTTTAGAAGCATAACAGAGGATAATAATATTAACGTCGGCATGGGTAGCTTTAACAAAGTTAGCGCTACAGTTTTATTAAAGAAACATAGGTATAGTTTTTGAAATCATTTCTTTTGGGGGCAGAACTCGAGTTCTCATCCATGCAGCTCTGACAAAAATCGTCAAAACACACTTCTGAACAATGCCAAGGATGACACAGACAATAAATAAACCCTAAAGGAGTTTCCAAGTTCCAACAGTAGATATGTGCAAATGTAATACATAAATACATACAATCTTCACGTTTGTATACCATACCACGAGAGGCATGATAATCCTTTGTAATATTAATCTACCTCGTTGTGCTAACAAAACAAAAAATCCAGCTGAACGTGCCAAAGTCCGCAACTGGATTACGGTATTAAAGCTCTACATTAAAACAATTTCCACTTCATCTGTCCCCGTTGCGAGAACATTTGTTTTTCCTTTTCTATAATTTATGCGTAAACAAACTGTTCACTACTCGTACAGCCATTGAATAGTATAACACGTTTACAACGTCAGCTTCATGTCATCCCGTCATAAATGGATTGTTCTTTGCTTTCTTATGCGCATAATATTGTAGTCCACATGGACTACCTTGGTCTGTCTGGTGGAAAAAAAAACTCCTCACACCATGAACTCTGCAAGGACATCCGCATAGTCTTAGCTGGAAAATTCAATATTTCAATTTGCATAGGGGTTCCACTTTTTGTTAAAAAAAAAAATATCCACATTACGAGGATACGCTAGCCGTGGCAAATATTTATGCGCATATTAGGATTATCTCTCGGTGTTCCTATATTATGAAGGATATCTCTTTATCGAAAGAAATGCATATTTAAAAATTTTCCAATGAATATCCTTGAGCGTGTGGAAAAGTGAATACCATTTCATAGATAGATTGGAAAGTTGTGACAATGCGAGAACAAGAATATTATGTTCCAGTAGCACACACATTCTCGTACTCATAGCAGACGTTATTCCAATTTTTGCTCCACATCCTTCAGTGGTTGTGTGTTCTAATTCTGTCTTTTGGTGTATTGTTGCCCGGAGTACAAGTGTCGCCTAGATCATCGGAAGAAGGAGTCCTTTTTGCATTTTTTCCATGATTTCGGTGCATCGTAAAGGGGAATAAAATAAACACCCCTGCACAGCACTTCATGTGCGGGCAGATTTGATATGACATAGTGTGGTTAAGTTTACGGATGGTGTTGTCTTTTCTTTTCATCTATAGAGCCAAAGCTTCGGGGTATAGTACGTACTCGTACTCGTTGTGTATACAACATAATAACAAATAAGATGTCACCGAGTGCACTTCCATGTGAGGGCTGAAAATAATAATAGACTGGTGGAGCAAAAATAGCAAAAAAGAAAACTAATCAGCGATATAACGAAAGGGAAAGAAGAAAGCAATTGAGAACGGTAGCCGGGAGAGAGGATGCAGGCTAGAGAAAAAAAAAGAGAAAATGCAGAACTAAATCAGGATAATAGTCCTTCGGGGATATAGACCAGAGAAATGGAAAGAAGAAATAGTCCACGGTTAATTGCCAGCGATGAGGGTCTGCCATAGTCGCATACACACTTAACTCCCAAGAGGTCCTCGTATAACATAGTTTAACATACTCATGGGCTGATGGAGGGTCATATGGCTTCTAGCTTCCGATATATAGAGAAGCGCCACATGAATGAGTGCAAGCACTAATATGTGTTTTGATTACGTTTAGAGTAGATTCCAGGTAGGAAGGTAGGAGGCAAGCACTAAATATTGTTACTACACGCAAGCAAAAATAGTTTGCAAGAATCGAGTATTGGTGGACCACCAGTGATGCCAGAATTTTCCGACTACAAATAGTCCGGAATCACTGTGGATCACATATAAATTTTAGAGCGGACCCAGCTTTTCCGAATGCGACAAGGTGCACTGAGCTGTTAATGCGTTAGCTAGGCAACACTGGAGCTGGTGTATAATTTGTCAAAAATCTGTATCAGGTATAAGGTATAACGTATAACTGGCCTGAGAAAGGTTTTCAAATCAGCCGATCAGATATGTTATTTTTAGTTCCCATCCATTAAAACTTATACCAGGCGGCTGGGGTAAGCTAGGAATTGGATACCATGCGGACCAGATGTGCCAGCTTTCCTTTTTTTTTCACATCCAAGGCTTTCACTAAAACCAAGAGTATTGAGGTTCCATGTTAGCCCCATAGACAGAACTACGTAGGTACTTCCCTTTTTGAGGTTTCCAACCTGTGAATCTTTCGAAAGGCTATGGGCGAAAATTTGTGTCTATTCACCGATTATTTAGTTTACAACAATTATGTTTTATATATAGTATAGATAGACCGTGTAAATGCCTTTGAATAGCGGTCCGACCCTGATTTGTAATAAATAACTTGCGACTGCCTGTCGAACCTGAACAAAGACAATAATACCTATTTTAACCACGAATAACTACCCCAAGGACTCCACAAAATAAGGTTAAATATTCTCTACTAAATGCTAACCAATGAACAGCTTGTATCACTTAAGCAAGGGTTCTATAAATCAATTTTTAATTACCTACCCCATTTAATTGGAATTATTTACAGGTATTCACAAATAAATTTCCCTTTGTGTAATCGAAAAAAATTATTGTGAAAATCCCGCCTAATTAATTACAGACTCGCATTATAGATTTTTTTATTTTCAACAAACATTTACTCTGATGGAGCGGAATACTCGCGTAAAATCGGAACGTAATGTGGAGCTGATGAATTAATCAGCCGTCAACATTCATCACGTTCATCATAGTGTCTCTGTGTGTATGTTAGATTCGCTCTCATTCTCCCAGTTCCCAACAGCATTCCGACTAGGGTTGATTCAAATGAGCAAATAATCTTTTCACCAATCGATACGAACTGGTACACATTCGGGGTGGTGGAAAGGATGATCTGGCCGGCCCACCCCACCCAACGCTGTTACAAAAATTCAGTATCAAATTTCGTAAACACGAACCGTGGTTATTGACAGGCGATTGTGTGAGAATCTCTCTCAGTGTTGTATCCGCATGTAGCCTATGATATTCTGATTCTATGATGCAGGTTTCAATTACGTTAATTAGCATGACAAGTTTCCAGTTCAGCTCACCGTGATGCGGATGGACTTTGGTTTTCGAATATACTGGGGTAATGGTCGGACAATGTTGGTGCGGTGTCGAAATGTGTGGCATTGACCTTTGAATTCAGTTTGCCTGACTGCGTAAAAGATGCCGGCGGCATCAGATAGTGTGAGGTGACTGAAAGGAATTTTGGATATTTTTGTCTCACCTCTGAATTGGAACTGATACACCAAAGGCATTTGTCTCTAAGACAATCGAATGGTAATGGACAGAATGGCCATGATGCTGTGCTCTATTTTTTTTTTATAGTCAAATTTTTTCCTTATGAAGTTACTTTTACTGTTGGTGAAAGGACGCTTTCCCAACTCACTTATGAGTTATGACTGGTACTTTTTTTGATGGGCTTCTGTTTAGTTATAGGTTTGCGCACAGAAACACAGTAAATTGAAAGGAACACTACAACAAAGTGGTCAGTTAAAAGAAAGTCGCAAAAATACCATCGCAAACACAGGAAACAGCAAATTGGATGAATATATAATCTTCAAAATCAAGCATCTACACATATATGTATCTAGTATAAAATTCTGACGTAAAACTCGCACAACTTTGTGGTGCCAATTTAAAAAAAAGAAATATCATCCTAAACTAATCCCCCTCCACACAGTCGGTTCAGTACCTTGCGCAATCATGTATGCAAATGAAGCTCAAAAGTCGGTCTGCGGTACTCAAAAATGAGGCTGCTCACAATCAATAGCAACTCCTCCGACAAAAACGAGCTTCTATATTCGAAAAGATAAGCCAAAAAAAAAGTACTTCCCATACCGGGAATCGAACCCGGGCCTTCTGGGTGAAAGCCAGATATCCTAGCCACTAGACCATATGGGATACATTCTTCTTCACATCCAGTGAACATTCGCTATTCCGCGCAATGATATTTTAAACTATATATGTGTCTACATGCAGACACTCTGAAGCTATTTTAAGCTCATCACATTTTGAAGTGCCTACACGACTCAGCTTATAATTTATTTGCTATCTACATCATCGCCATCATCTCATTGTTCCATTTCGTGTTTATCTTTATAGCTTTTATCGATTTCGATTTTTCTACTCACTATTGTGCAGCCCGTGAGTGAGGAGTGAGGAATCAGACAGAAAAAAGAGGGTAAATACAATTATGTTACTTTGTAACTGTAACATGTAAAATGACGTGTTAAACGTTGAGCTTTAGAGAGGTGTAATTTGCGGCTAATCACACGATATGGAACAGAAATAATGTGCTGTGTAAATGGCAATGTGAGATTACTGCGGAGTACTTTTCAACTCCGAATGTGTATTTTGATTTATTTGGATCTGTGGTTTGTGGGTATCGTACTCCGCACACCGTTCAAAAATAGTCTTTTGGCTTCAGTTCAAGAGTGCGTGGTCATGGAGTGCAGTACCAATGTTGCAACCTCTCTTATCAAAGGTGGTAGGATATTTTAACAGATGGTCTATTTGTTTTTCGGCGAATTTTTCAACCCACAGTCAAAAAACAATTCAAATGGTAGCCAAATAGATTTTCCTCCAACTGAAAGGTGTTTGTCCGGAATAGATTTAAAAACTACTGCACGGAATTGACTGCGCTTTTCGCATGGACATTGCAAAATACCACAATTTAAATATAGGATATGCTTGAACAACAATCTATCAATTATTTTCAATTCAAACAAATCCGGCTCAAATGTTTATGCATTTAAACAAAAAATCAAGTTAAATGGCGTGGTGCAGCGGATATTTCTAAATTATGAGTGTCCCTATTGGATGAGAGAACAATATGTTCAACTTGTATTCATCACTTTCAAGTATTTACCTTTAACCCTAATAAATTATAAGATATTATTTTTATACACACTTTGGGATGTAAAAGCTTGTAGACAAAAAAAAATATACAGAGAACCTTATTTTCTTTTAGCGCAATCATCGTAAAAAGCAGAATAATTGATTTTGCACCCTTTTTAAAGGGCAGCAATATTTCTTTTGTCCGAATACCTTTCGACTTACAGGCTGGTTTCTATGGCTGTTATTCCTAAAAAGGTGGTTAAGAAGAATTTCGAAAATGTTTCCTTTTCTTAAGGACATAATATTTGCACCTGCGGGACTTAACTGTTGTTGTCAACATACTACAAAAGTGGATTGAATCGTTGTAATATGGAATTTCATTAATAAGAAGTAAGTTCGGTATTTAGTAGATATAATTCTACTCACCAACTTGGACCAATCTAATCCGAAACTATTTTTCAAATCCCTCCAATCCCCTCGAGTAGATATCTGTTCAATTTTTTGCGTTCTATAGTCTCATTCTGCCATGGAAAGATGTCCCTTCCCGGCCATGAAGAAAAACAACACTTATAATAACTGAGAGGACAAAAAAAAGAAACTTTACAAACTGAAACAATGGAAATTAAATATTGATCGCTCGTGCCCCCATTCGTTCTTGACATTTCATTCGAACACAAAAAAGGAACCTAACCTCTTCTCCAGCTTTTTTTATTTTATTTCTTCATAGTCCCAAGAAATAAAGGACACAACAAAAATAAAAAGCTCAACACGAAAATAAACCCTTTAGATCGTTGTGCTGTTTACAGTTCTATAACTATTAGTTTTACCCATTCCATTCAATTACAATCGTTTCCCACTTTTACTCGTTCCTCTGCACATGCACGCCTTCGAGAAGAAGAATCGGAAATGAGATAAGATTGTGATAGTCCTTCTGCGTTCGGAAAGGAGGAAATACATTTTTTGTCTCATTGAATTCCATTCAAAAAGCAGAACAACGAGGAAATGTAAAATACCCTATACGAGTATAGATAGATAAGTATCTATAGGTGTGTATTGTAAGCACAGAACAACAGAGGAAAACAACCGCAGCGACTGTACAAAATAAAATCGCATCATTTTGTAAAATGCACTCCATATATGGGAGTATGCAATCAGTATTTGTGCGGGCCATAGTAACCGTTTTTATTATGCTTGGCTTGCCGTCGAAGGAAGGATATGTGTTTTATTTCAATAGGACGCTGAACGAAGTATATGTTTTTCACCCATCGGTACATTTCCGGTGTTCTTCTTCTATGGTGGAAACATTTTTTGAAAAGGAATTTCATCATTCCGAGAAGGGGAACATTTCATCTTAGTTCGAAAAATTGTTTGTTTCGACAACATCCGCCAAAATTTTGTATGGAGCTGAGTGTACATCGGAAGAAGGATAATGCAATTTGTTGCGAAATGGTTTCTATACGATATTTGAGTTTATACAATCACTTCCCGTTGGTTTCAATAAGAATTCCTTATCTGCTCCTGTTAAGCGGATGTGGATTTATATAAGAAAACATTTGAAAGTTATTATTCAATGTCGCTAGGTAGTAGCTGCATTTTTTGGAGAATATAAATTACGCAAAACAAGGAAGAGGCGATCTATTTGGTGTTGTATTAGAGTGAATGATTGAGGGCCTTGTGAGGGATCATTGAACGGGTAATTTTTATTGCAAAGGGGTTCTGAGCAAAAAAAAACTGAGTTGCCTTTCTAAATGAAAACAGTGGGCGCAAATTGTTTTCCCTATTAAAATATTATAAATATACGATTAATTAATCATTTAAAATACGATTGAAACACATTTCTTTGTTATTTCGCAAGCAGTTTATTATTCATGTGACTTGCAATGACAGAAAGTAGATAACAATCTAATACAGATTTAAATAGCACACGGAAGGACTTTCCGCAGGTACACACAGTCTTTGAAATACAGAAAACCTGTATGATTTATTAACAATAAGCAAAAAAAAAGTTACAAAAAGGGAAAATATTTCAGGAAAACCCGCTAATAATAAATGTTGAATACCGCACTACAGGGCGTATACGTAACATTTTAAAATCACATTTTATTTTCCCGCTAATTGAGTACCTACCCACACACGTTTAACGAGTGTTTTGCTGGCTTAAACTTAAGGATGTCTTTTTGCAATGCTGTTTAGGTCCTTCTCCGTCTTAATTCGTAGTCATCCTTAAAAAGCACGCTCCTAATTGGAGCGTTTTTCGTCAAATTGTCTACTTTAAGGCAAACGTACATCACCAAACCACACTTAGCTCTTGACACATTTTATCACCCACAATTAGTGCTTGTTCGTTCTTGACTAAATATTTATCGTTCCTCGTTATCCTTTTTGGAAGGATTATGCTCAATTATAAGAGCATTACCTATTATTATTTGGCATTCAATAAAAATTGTATTTCGTAAAAATTCGAAATAAACAATAAATATAAAAAAAAAAGAAACAAAGTAATCTTCATAATAAAACTACTATCGAAAGAAAAATCGAGCTAATAACAAGCACGTGGAAGTAATCCCCTGTTCTCATTCAACTTTTTGTTTCCCTACTACCGGTAGGGTTTGCATATTTAAGGAAACAAAAAATCAATACTTCCCTGACCTACCCTGAAGCTTAAAAAACTAAAGTCCTTCAAAAGGATACACAACCAATAAATTATCCACTGTTGACTATATCACTAGGGTCTTACAGAAAAGAGTAATTACATTGCCCAGGCAATGCGCTGATGGTTATAATAGATTTCATTACTTCAAAAGGACACGTGACTTTCTAACACAGAAAAAACGTCTTCGAAGAATCACCCGTGCCATTTCAAATGATTTTTAGTCATCCATTTTGATGTGTTTTGGGGTTCGTTGAGCCTTATCCATATCAATTCGACAACGCTGGTCTTGTTTGTTGTCATTTAGTTTTATTTGAATGTACCAAAGAAAATTTGTGTCAATGTACCCCATTAGGGATTCATCACAGGAAGGACACGTATTTACTTCTGGGTTTTTGTTATGTTTATTCATGTTTTGCTATTTGAATTTGATGTATGTCAGTTAACATTATGGAACATACAATGGGGTGGTGGATGATAAGTGATGCCCTTATTGCTCATACTCCATCGCCATAGGCTGTTATGCATTTCATTTAGTATTCATCATAGTTTATGGAATGATTGATGGGAATTTCTATGCTTTAGGTTTTAGGGTAGCTGCTGGGTTATAGACGTGCAATGGTGCACAATCAATTAAGCGCAGAGCTTGTTTACGGGAAAATCAATTTTAGTGTCTGTTGATGGAAAACCACTTGGCAATATGATTTATTTGTTTTGGGGAAAACTACTTTTACAGGGATCTATGTTAAAATATTGATTTTATGCTGTGGACAAATAAAAGGCATCGTTTATTATGGTTACGGATGTTGTTCGTTGTCGTGTTTGCAATATTGTGGAAAATATGGGAATTTTCATTTTCATGTTTGATTGTTTGTCCCAAAAGCTGAACAGATACACTAGATGTTTTTTTTTTTGTATGCAAGCGTATGATTGGGTAGGGTGTTCTAGTTTTAATGGGCGATATGAACGAATAAGTTGGTTCAGTCACGCGGGTGGGTGAATATTTTATTGTTTTAAAAGTATCACTTCCTTTATCATATTCTAAATGTAGGTACCCGAAGCTCTGTTCAATGGCTGCTTTTTGATTAACGGGTGGTATGGATTG
Organism: Cheilosia variabilis; assembly: GCA_951230905.1. Taxonomy (NCBI): domain Eukaryota; kingdom Metazoa; phylum Arthropoda; class Insecta; order Diptera; family Syrphidae; genus Cheilosia; species Cheilosia variabilis. The sequence goes on from OX579676.1 coordinate 14,335,434, forward strand.
CTGAATAATTGGCTATTCTTGATTCGTAGCGGTCAGCTAGGCGTTGCATATGGCAAGTTGGGTTAAAAGTCAACAAACTTTGACGATGTTAATTTTTTTAGCCACTATATCTCCTTCACAATCTTTTGACTGATTTTTTCGCACATAATTGAAGGAAGCAAATGTTGCGCTGGTTAATTCTAATTTTAATGTGTTTCCTGAAGGTTATGAACACCTTGTTGAGGTTTATGGTTACCGTCCTTCCTCCATTTGCGATGTTTATGTATTACACGCATTCATTGGTATTCGATGAATGATACTGTCGGCATTTTATGTCTGCGTATTTTATCCACAAAGATTTTTACTACGAATTTTTAGACAGATTAGGGCGAAACATATAATTTTTATATTACATTTTTTATCGTCTTCATACAGGGTGCGGCTGCATAACTTCGTTTTCTCCAAACACAATAAAATCCATTTTCTGGATTTGTTTTTTTTCATAATTAAATATAAAGGTATATAAATTAACGGTTTGTTTTGAAAATGATATTAGGTAGGTGACGCCATCACCCATACAGTAAATAAACCTACTTTTGCCGATTGTCACACTTACCAACATGGCAGCGGGTACTTTGGCAATTTTTGCCCGGCTAGATAGTTTACAGAAACGCTGGAGACAACAAAATCACAAGGGTTCCACTCCAAATAGCTCCCAACATGCCGTGGGGATGGCAAGCTTGCATATCTCATTTCATCTTCGCCTTGTCACACTCGCTGTTTGTCTACAGCCATTTAACAATTGATTTTTTGTCCTTAATAGGGCCAAACGGGGCTACATTGAGTCAAATTCTGCCGGAGCGCTGGTTGCAACCACTGAACATCCATTCCAAAAGTATGCCCTTTTTAGTCCAACGCAGATGAAATTGCGTTATTCAGGGTGTAGTCCTAGGCAGCACTTGTTCAATGCCACCCATCATTCAAAAAATGACATCCAAATGGCATTCATATCAAGTCCTATTTTAATTTACGTAATACACATTCCACTTTCACGTAATTTCCATTAAAATTGAATACAACCAGCACACGCATGTGTATCCAATAAATCATAAATGTAATATATTTCCGAATAAATATACCTCCAGCTAACATTTTTGTACCATATACACTGTCAATCTTATGTGTATGTGCAGTCGCCTTTGAATTATTGTCAAGGTCGGAATGTATTTGATTCGACGCACATTCAAAGATTGTATCTAATTTTAGACTGCCCAAAAATATGGTGTAAAAATATTCCCCACCGAAATTAAGTCGCATTCCATGTGGAATTTTTATCGTGCCAATTGCCTTTATGAGAAGACGACAGAAAATCCTTAATCCGGCAGTTTTTAATGACTTGAAAGTTCACATTGTGTGTGCGTGTTGTCGAATGAGAAAACGAAAAACAAATCGAAATTCTTCCAACTGTTGTCAGCAACATTCGAAATTCCAAATGAGAGATAGTAAATCCTTAAATCCTTGTGATATTGTTCACGAGGTCGTGAATTTTTGTCGTCTCCTTCATTTTTGTGTTAGCGACATGGTATAAATCGCAATCTTTTGTGTGTGTGTGGTATTTTCTTTAAGAAGTATGTACAAAACAGAAAAGATAATAACGCGAGTGTGAGCTCAATGGCGGATTTCCTTTAATGCCAGATAGTATGAAAGAATGAAAACCGTTTCTCACACGCACATGACAGAGAAAATCCTTTGTAAATGATCCTAAAGGAACTTAAAATTGGACAGAAGGTGAAGGTGGTTGGTATTTACCGATTTGTCTACTTTTTTTTGTTTATACAGATTGATTGATGTAGGTAATAAGACGAAAGGTGATGCTTTAAAATTTGAAATAACTCAATTTATAATAGATAACTTACATTAGTTGATAGATAGCGACGGTAGCTTTGCCAGGGACATCAATCATTCGGCGATTAGACTTGTAGGCGGACCGAAGTATGTAAAAAACAGATGAAATATCCTTTACGAATTTGGCTGTTTTTTTTAGTACAGCTGGGCCTCAGTTAATATGCATCTAAAGTTAGCACTGCGCGTTACTTATAATAAAGTTTAGTGCCCAGGCTAGATTCTACGAACTCACAATGGCGAAATTTTCACAAAATTACCAATTGCGATTTATATAATATTTACTGTGAAGCTTAAAAATGATTAAATTTCTTTTGGCCCTTTGTCTTTTTATTTAAAGTCTCCAAGCTACGCACTCTTAAGCTGGCGGACGTCCCTTTGCCTTCCATTACCGCGCTGTCCCTCCGGTGTGGTATCAATAACTCTTCAGGACTGAGTTAATGTACTTATCCGCCTTATATGAGGTGTTTACTGCCATGATACAGATAGATAGATAAATGTGCTGAAGCGCTTTAAGTTAGGAAGGACCACGATATAATCACGAATAGTTCTACAATATCAGAAAAATACCAGACAGATATTGTAAAAATCGCATATAAGTGAAGCTCGTCTAGACTTCTCGATCTCCTTATAGTCAAACTGCTCATTTCGAAAGAATCTCGTCAGTGACTTATGAAAGAACATGGCTGCAGAAAACTGCGACGCCAGTAGTAATCGAGGTGCGCTTCCGATCGTATTGCTATTGCGTCTACCCCACCGATGAGGTATTGCTATCTTCACAGGGAGCGGGATGTAACCCTTGCAATATCCACGGTGGGGGTTTTTTTTTGACACATAATACCTGTTTGAAGTATACTTTCAAATAAAATGCAGCGTCTATAAATTTGACCAAGCAGACAAAAGAAAAGGGGTTTCCGCAGGCCTGCACAGAATCTTAAAGAGTAAGGGTGAAAAAGTGATAGCCGCTAAAGCTTTTGACACTGCATAAAGAACGATTGAATTTTTTCGAAACCGGTTGGTGATAGGCTGTCTGAATTTACAATAACTATCTAGTTTCTAACACGGAAAAGTCATCAATAGCCAATGTCTCAGGAGATCACTAATCAATTGTTTTTGTCACACTTCACTTATCGTGTTCTTTGTTTTCATTGTCAGCTAGCCTCACTCATGAAATTGAAGTCTGTTGACAGCTTTATTCTCTTCGTGAATTATGAATAGCTCATGATGGCTGTCATGTGGCCGCATTCTATTTATACGCAGGCCGTGCTGTCAAAAATATCACAACTGCTACCATATTTTATGGAAATCGCCGGGGACTGTTAATTGATAAGCAATTAACTCGAGATATTTTTACGAACGACAGTTTTTTGTGAAGTCATTTTCAACTTCAGCAGTTCGTCAAAAGTCCATTCTGGAGTATTGTTATTATTATTATTATAATTTTATTTATAAAAAGATGGTACTAGCTACCAGGGCTTACGGCTACCCATTCTGGAATTATAAATATACTAAAGGTCATTCAAAAGAGCATACACTGTGTCTGATTGTGATATTAAAAGCCGTTCGAATTTCAGTTCTCGGAAGGTCATACTGCCAATCATACAGACACAAGTTTTATAATTTTTATTGAATTATTTTCGATACCCAATGTGAAGTAAATTCGTCCACAGCTAGACAGTAATAACAGTGCCAACACTGCACGCATAATGGGAATCTCTCCACCACCTGCGCTCCAGTTTGTAAATTAGAGACTTCCGTCAACGACTCTTTGTAAGACATACTGTACAATAGCTCCCAATTACTGAACTGTGACTAAATTAACATTTCCGTCGACATAATTGATCCAGTATAAGCATTTAATCTAAAAATACACACGCGTTGGGGACACTTTTGTTTGCCAGAAACAACAGCATACACTCGAACATCAGACAAAATAAAAATAAACGAATTCCCAGCAAGTAAAATATCTCAAGTGGCACAGCATCACGCACGGTCGTCCTTTAACAAAAATAACGGCACAGATGGACCGAGAAATTCCTTTTGCAAATTCATTTCGTACTGTGTAGCAGTGCTGCCATCGGATTGGGGCCAACTGCGCTACACAGTTCGTCAATCAGCTGCTGCTGCGGTAACATCAGCTCGCCACTAATGCATTGAATCTTGGCCCCACAAAGTACATGTGCCTGTGAGTGTATTTTGTTTTTCTTCTTGAGGGCTTTCGTGTTTGGTCAAAAACTCACTTACAAATTGCACCGTACATTGTGTGAGGTAATCGCCTCCTCGCATGTGAACGTGCCTAAATCTGATGAAGATCGGTGCAACAGCAGCCGGCATCGCGCACCACCGGACCGTCGTCGTCGTGTTGACCTATAAAATTGTGCATTTTCGCAGAAACTTTCGATCCATCGGTGTACACAACCATTAGCATAAGCTTATCGCATCGTGTGAAGAATTCATATTGAAAAAATATAATTATAGTTTTTAGTATATATTTTTATTTGGAGTGATCTAACGCGCGGCAGAAAAAAGTAAAGAAAATAATGAATCGAAAATGTGAAAACATGAAGTGGATACAGAAATATTTCGAAATGGAAATAAAATATTTTCGGATAAGTGAACTAGAAAAGGATTAAAAAAAAATCTGTTCTACATTTTATTTTTATTTTAAATATACTTATAAAAAAAAAAAAAACTATTCTACGGGCAGAGGCGAATATTAACCTACTTGGAATCATGTTCACCTGTCTTTATCAACTATGGGATTGGTAAGTGCTTTGCGGCGGCGGATAATAGTAGGTACAACTTAAATTTATTGTTTCGACAGCTTTGGTTTGAAACACGTGTTATTTTTTTTAAGCTCTTGTGCGAATATTTACTATAAGTGTTGGCCTCGAAGCAAATGCTTAATTTGCTATAAACGTAATTTTTTAAAATCTGTACACAAATTGAGGTTATAGAGATTTTTTTTTTAATTTGTAAGGTAGGTAAATGCTTTGCCTTTGTGCTGTTTGCTTTTTTTAATATGATTTTTAAGGTCTTAGTCCAATCGATTTAAAACAGTTCCCGTTCATGGCAAGAGATCTACCCTTTCCGACTGAATCAAAATTCTGACTGAATTGATTGTTTTTTTTTTTAGGACCGATAGGACCAGGCTTTCCAGATTGTGCGATATATCGCGAAACGCGCGGTTAATCAAAAAAACACGCCTATTGTTTTCTGTTACCTAGCCTAAAATATTTAAAATCAAGCTTGATGTGTTATTTTTTCTATTTTTAAGTATTTTGCGATTTTTGCGAAAAAATAATTAAAAATTGCGATATAGGTTTAAAAAAATCTGGCAAGCCTGGATAGGACTATTGAGAGAGGTAGCTGCCATTTGACCGATAGTGAAAGACATATTTTGGACCCTTACATACTTCTTACACCGCCACAACGTTTAAAAAAAACGTACGAGAGGGAGGCAAAAATACCGGAGTGCGCGTAAAAATTTTGCAAAAGACATCTGGTCCTTGTTCACTTACTCCCTTATATATGTACCGCTGCAGTCTTTAGGCTACTGCCTTCAGTTTCGCACTTCAAGGTATTTAAAGTCGCCTTCCTATATGGTGAGTTATTCCCCTCAACTACGAAGTTTCTCGGACGGAGTTGGAGTCAATATTCGGGCCGGCCGCCTCGCTGGTCTTCTAATTACTTTACATCTTTGATGACTGTTAACCACTTTTCTGACCACATCGGTGTGGCTGTATAACTTGTGGAGTTCAATGTTATCTTCTCCTCCAAAGCCCGCGAACGCCGACAGGGCCGATAGTTACTTAACCTTAAATGGCTCAAATGTATTTTCCGTCGCCTTTCATGTTCCTGCACTCTAGTTCAATGAGGCGATTATAGTCTTCTTGTATAGTGTTTCTTGAAACAGAGCGAGTCTATTTTCGTCGTTCTTGGTGTAATTGTTTCTCTGTACAATATTGTTATTCCACGCCTGTGCTCGAACCCGCGTAGCTAGTGTTACAAGCTATGACTCTAACTATGGCCACGTTCTTGCTTAAGGGCTTACAAGTCAATTGCTTTGTTCGGCCAAAGAAACAGCTTTCGGCGATTGTAATCAATTCTTCACTTGATGTCTAGTTTGATGCACCTATCAGGGTTTTTGCGGATCTAAGGTAAATAAAACCTCTAACTACCTGAAGTCTGTATCTATCTATCGTCTCGTTCTGTCCAATTTATCGATGTTGTATTTACCTGCTCGATGACAGCATGTGGTTGGTTCTGCCTTCGATCGTTTTCGATTTTTAAAGAGGCTTCATACAGGCACGGGAATTCATTCACCGAACGTAATTATTTTGACGGGCCCATGCTAGATTTCTTGGGTCATTTAATTCTGCATTGAAACAAATAAGCTAAGCGCAACTTTGCGTCAAATTGGGCCCGATGAGTCTGCATAGGTATAAGATAAGCACTTACCGATTAAACCTATTACCATCGCCACTGAATTAAATGCACTCTGGTCTAGGACACAAGGAAAGCACAATCTGTTCGCCGCATCGCACAGATTTACTTTCATAGGCTGCAGCATGCTAATTGAAGTAATTGCCATCTGCAGTCAATTTCTAATTATTTCATCCGTTGTGTGTCGCCGACGGAAGTTGCAAGACCACTGCCGACTGCGTGATTAGTCAATTATGTGCAATTACAATGTACCCAATCCGCGATGGGGGGTATGCGAGCGAATACTTAATAAGCACATGTCTGCTGCACGCGGGCATCATTGTGCAACATCTACTCATACTTATGCATCGTTTTTTTATGTTAATTAGCTCCATTAGTAAATGCGTATTTTTCCGTCTTTCCTTTCAGGTTGGAGTCCCCGCCGCTTTTCAACGCTGCGACTATGGAGAGCAAAAAGCTGCAACAGATGCAGCAGGCCAACTCTCACCTTGCCCCCCAAAAGAAAGTCCCTCTGTCGTACCAGACCAACATCGCCGATTATCGCACATCGGCGCATTCGCCAGTCTTCCAAAATCATCATCTGCAGTACCATGGCGGTGGACATCAGCCGATCTATCAGCAACAACAGTCGCCCAGTTCGAGTGGGTCACAGCTGACGCCCATCGATGCCCAGCCGCAAGGGAAACTTATGCTAAAAACGACCGCCTACCATCAGCAGCAGTTCACCGGCGAGCAGATCTACCAAACGCCTCCCGATCAGACTTATCAAATGTCTGGGGCAGCGGGACGGACCCTCTATCAGGCTGCGGGCAGCCAGCATCAGCACCACCCGGTGACGGCGCTGCAGCAGCAGTACCAACAGTTGCAACAGGCCAAGATTCAAGCTCAGATTCAGGTGCAGAACGAAGCGCTGGCGCAGCAGCAGAGGACATTCGCAATGCGCCAGCAACTGAACCCGCCCGTGCCGCAAGGCCACTACCACATGAGTCAGAGTTCGAGTATGATGTCGTCGCCGCAGCAGCAACAGTCACCACACCATCAGTCAGCAGCTGCTTCATCACATCGAACGGTGCCTCCGTCGACGCTCAATCTGAGCAGTCAATTTCAACCGGCACCGGGCCCATTGAAAGTCGCGACCAATGCAAAACACTTCCATCAGGACCAGGCCAGCATTTACGCACAACAGCAGCACCAACTGCAATTGCAGCTACAGCTGCAACAGCAACAGCTTCTACAGCAGAAACAACAGCAGCAACACCATCAGCTATTGTCCAGCCATTTGCCACAGGACAATGGCCAGCAGAGGCAGAAGACGGCGCCGCCATTGAAAACTGAACTAAGTGGTATCACCCCCGGCAGTGAGCCCAGTCCGGTGTACATTCAGCAGAATCATCCCGGCCATGTGGTCAATCAGGCATGTCAAACGCAAATCTCCGGAGCTCTGGGCAACAAGACACCTGCAAAAACACCCAGCAGCGAGGACAGCTCGAACAAGAGTCCGTCGGCCACATCCACACCAGCCTCGCACTCGCAGCTGGACCGAAAGAAAAGTTCTGGTTCAATACAGGCAATCAAGTCGCCGGTAACAAAGCGCCCACCCACATCGCCGGTTGCCATATCCGGGTGGCTATACAAACAGGGGTCAGATGGACTAAAAGTATGGCGAAAGCGGTGGTTCGTCCTGGCCGAGTACTGTTTGTACTATTACAAGGGACCCGAGGAGGAGAAGCTGCTGGGCTCCATACTCCTGCCCTCGTACAAGGTGTCCGCCTGCCTGCCTGAGGATAAAATTTACCGAAAATATGCGTTCAAGTGCGAGCACACCAACATGCGCACCTACTGGCTGGCAGCCGAAACGGCGGAGGCGATGATTCAGTGGGTTCGTGCACTCACTGCGGCCACCATGATGCAGGCAAGCAGTGAATCGGATCAGACGTCGCAGCCGAGTGTATCCTCGTTGAACCAGAGTGCTGACAACAGCGACTCGGGAATACACACCCTGCAGTCACAGCAGAGCAAGATGAGCCTGAGTCAAGGTCCGGTCACACCGGCATCTGACAATGGCGCACAGCCACTGTACGCCAACGCACCGCCAAAGCCGAGGCGCATAAATGACGGTGGCTACTCGTCGCCCAGCCCCGAGCATTCCATCGACAACGAAGGCAGTGTCGGCCGGAAACAAGCACACAGTCAACAGGCGCGCCGAAGTGTTGGCGTGATGTCACCATCCCTTCAGCAGATGCAACGGTCGCAACATCACGCCATCTATGACTCCCGTACGGGCAATGTAACGTCTGCGTTGAGAATCCAAAGTACTGCGGACAACGTGGCCAATCAGTTCCAACAGATGGCCATGGACGCCACCAATCGCCAGTCCCCTTATCACGTCAACGAATATGGCACCAAGCCAATTGGCTCAGCTCCACAGGCGATTCCGGGATCGAGTGGATATAACCACCATGGCATGGATCTGGAAGAGCAGCTAATGCGAATACCATCGCGAAGTGTCGGCGATGATATCTACGGCGAAAGGGAGCTTTACATGCAGAAGATCATCCAGCAGAGATATCCACCTACCCAAACGGCACTGGGCTACGCGAACGCAGAAAGACGAACACCGGACGCATATGGAAGATCGAAAAATCGACCTTTCTCCGACTATGAGGACATTTACAATCTAACGCAATGCAAGACGCCCCAGCCGCAGGAGGTGGCAGCAGCCCAAGCTGCCGGCTATCGACGGCCGCTGAGTCCGCCGACATATGATACCACCAAACATGTTCCACCGATGCCATCGCGATATACACCCAACCATTTAGAGGTGAGTACTACTGAGGTAAATATTTTTGGATTTAAAGGGTTTTTTTTTTTTAACTTTTTTTTGGAAGCCCAAAAGCCTTGCGATTTAAGATTTAGAACAAATTCGCTCATCAAGGAGTTTATTAGAGCTTGAGTGGAACTTTTTTTTTTGTTATGACAACTCACGAACCCACTCACTTATAGGGAACAGGTGAAGTTTGTTATAACGGCCGTGAAAGGTTACAAATATAAGTTTAAAAAAAAGTGAAAGCCTACACTCAAGGTCCACCAAATGGTTGTCTTTAATCTGCTCACTGGGTAAATTAATTCTCATTTGACCGAATGTATTTATTTTTTTAATTGCTGAAAGACTGACGCATGGTGGTCCTATGAAGAGCAACACTTTCAATCATAGACAAACCATACTGAGACCCCCAACTCACAATCCTCTTGCCGCTGGCCCCCTCAGTTTTTTTTTCAAATTCGCCATTCGTTTTCCTATTGGTGTTATGTCAAAAAAGAATCCGTGTGACATGCAAAAACATACAAAAAATGCAAAAATAAATGCTGCCAACCTCGGCAGCCGTGGGGAAATGTGAAAGAGTTCGGGAATAACACATTTTTACATAACTGAATGCCATTGGTTAGTTATTATAAATTGTTAAAAGGCGAATAATTTGATTTGTTTGGTTAGTAAAACTATCTAAAGTTGATGTTCTATATACTAGAAACATATTAGGACAAACATGGTTGTGTATTTTCCGCTTTTGGATATCATTAACTTCGATTTCGTGTGTAAATTTTTCTTAAATAATGAAGAAAATTTCCTCAAAATGTTTTCATTTTCCCTCAACCAATCTACATTGTTAATTTTTCCTGAACATTTTAAGCAAATGTGCACTTATTCCTAAAAAAAATATTATCCACACGTAACGAACAATTTCAAATTAAACGGATAAAATTCTATGAACTCTGCCAGCAACTTTGCCCACAGCGGAAGTGTCTCATATCTCCTGGGAGTGTGTTGGTGAGCAGAATTTTTGAAGTTTCGTGACATTTGTCAATACGATTTTCTATGTAAGAATACTAGCGCACCAAACGTGAACACTCCATAAAAATATAGCTTGTAGGCTAAGTAACGGGAAATCGGCCGGAGTTGGTGGTCTCAGTATTGTCTCTGCTTTCAATAATAAGCAATTGAAATAAAGCAACGTACGTTAAGTAGTTCACTCTTTGAAAAACATTTTTTAAATGTTTTTAAATGTCTTGCCTGCCTGAAGGTCGTTTGTATATAACTCAAATTTGATCGAGTTGACAAGCTCTAAGATCCCAACAGATCTCCTTTTTTTGCTCCTAAATAAAGACCTGCAAATTACGCAACTCATGAAAAGTTGTACTTTTACGTTGCTTTGCTGAGATAAATATTCAATAAAACAGACTTATAGATCAGATCCCATCACGTTCAGCGGTAAAAATCTAAATTAAGCTTTCAGCTGGTTTTGAATAAATGCTTTGTCAATGAAAAAATTAATGTTGCGACAATCAGTCAACAGAAGTTCTATCTAATCAGCCTATTCTAATCGACACAACGCCTCGCATGCTTTGGCCTTTCCGGCGCAACTTGTCCTACAGCTGTCTTAATAGGACTAACGCTCCTCCACATATATATCAAAAAAGTGTCTATACGCAGCTCAGCAAGTCTGGCACAAGGAGAATGGATAAGCTTTAGTGACCATCCAGAACTAATGACTCTTATTTCGGACCTTCTGGAACTTGAAATGATTCAACAAAAAAAATTCTCCACGGAGATCACTGGAAGAGAAGCGTGGGCTACAATAACCCACCAAACTGCCAAAACGGCCTAAAGTGGTACACGCATAAAAACCACTTATTTAAAATTAACCAACTTTCGGTTAAAAACTACGAAGTAATACTGTTATTATAGCTCCTACAGAGTTATTGGGTTACAAATAACCGATTAACGAAACTGGTTTGAAAATAACCGATTTTTCAATTTCCTACAAATTTTCTCTAGCTTTGTAGCTTTCAACCAACTGGTTGATTTAATATCAAGATAACAACTAATAAAGTGAGTTTTTAAACAGTATGCATTTAACCTTTTGATCTCGGTAGTTTTTAGCAACGAATACTCGTTTTTTTCTCAACAGAGACTTAGTTAATTTTAATTCATTTTTTTAACCGAGCAAAAATTGAACTTGGTTAAAGCCAATTTTTGAGCGTGTATACGGATGGTTCCAAAGTGGACTCGGGGGTGGGAGCTGGCATACGTGGACCAAACCGCAAGGTCTCAATACCTATGGGGAAAAGCCCCAGTGTACTTCAGGCAGAATTCCATGCCATTAAGGAATGCGCGAACTTTACCTACTCCTCAGGAATCGAAGGCGCAAACATTCTTATATTCAAAGACAGTCAAGCAGCTATAAATGCCCTTAGCTCACCAACCACTGTCTCAAGATCAGGCATGCACTGCTCCAATGCCCCCCAAACTCTCGGCTCCAGAAACAAAACTAAAATATGGTGGGCTCCAGGGCACGAGGGTATTGAAGGAAATGAAAAATCTGACGAACTGACGGTCAGAAACCTTTTTCATAGGACCAGAACCTTTCTGCGCCGTCACTTAATCAGCCAAATAACCCTGAATAACCCTGCATTAGCCCTGTTTTGCCCCATGAAAAATATTCGCTATTTTGATGACATATAACTGTGTAAAATCAACTGTTCCTTGGTCTATCGCAAAAGCATCTATTTAAAAAAAAAACTACATTCCAAATTGTACACAGAATTTAGCTTTTTATCAAAAGGAAAAGCGCGCGTCTCATCCCTCACTCAGACGACCAACGTTGACCCTTAGCGCAATTAGCCAATGGGCTTGACCCCTTCTGCCATTCATTCATAGATTTTGAATAACCTCCATATTAAGACCCCTTATCGTTTTTGTTTCCGCCTGCTTGAATTTCCGACCCATGGTTGATGCGCATCTCGGCTACATCAGGGGCGACCTCCATCAAAATCGCGATTTAATCTTTCCTGTCCTACTTTAAAGTATCACTGCCGCAATCTGTTAATGAGATGCAAAACGGCGTCATTATTATCCATCTAGCCTAAAAGCATTACTCACTTTAATATTCCCCAAATCAAACGAAGGTTTTTTTTTCTCTCGCTTTTTTTGTTCGCATCCTTAATTCTGCAAAGCACTCTACATCAAAACGGTGTATGCCCTCCTTCATTTCGTAATGGATGTGTGACGCCTAAAATAGATTTTCTCTCAAGTGAATCGCATTTAGATTGCTGGAAGTGGGAACGCATCTTCAAGCTCTGCACAGACGGCACAAAAAATAAACAAACCATTCGTGGAACATATCTTTAGGAAGAATCATGAAATATGCCAGCAGAACCAAAGAAACAAACACAAGTAGGTACTAGCTGCTACACTCAGTCATCCTGGCACAAGAAATTACGTAAAACAAAAGTAGGTACACACCAAAGTACAACTATCCTGTCCGCCTTCGAGCTATTACACCACGGTGTAGGAGTACCCTCTTGTTGCAGTGAGAATTAATCAACCCGGGGATTAGAAACTGGCACACACAAAAGAAAACACAGAAAAACGGGTTACAACCCCATCTACAAGCCACACTACGAGCAGTATCTCGACACGAATATAACTTCTAACGAGATTTTCCTGTTGTTGCATTAGATGTGGCAACAAAGGGCTTTAAAAAGGAGCGCTCGCAACTGCTTGTGCTGCACACAACCAGGTGGAAGATATCCTGCATTAAATCACACAAAACTGTAACAGTTCGCTTGTGCCAGGGAGGGAGGTTATGTCTAAATTGGACAAGGCATGGGGAGAAATGGGGGTTGGTGGGTTCATTTGATACCCCGACGGGATATTGTATCATTACCCAGGCCAGCGTAACGCGATGTGTTTCGTTCCTAATTGGGCTTCCCTCGCCCTCCACATTTAATGGGTCAGAAACGTTTTTATGCTCGCACGCCGTTTTGATGCCGGAAATGCAGCAATCCGAGTATGGCGCTTTGATACGACTGATGATGTCGTCATTGTGCTGTTTTTTTCTTCTTTTTTTTTGTGTACCCTCCCAAAGGACTTCATGACAGATTTTACTCATATCTCTTGTGTGTTTCTTTTTATTTTTCGTTTTCATGTGCAGGCAACTGGAAGCAGTACAAACTTGCGTACAAGACCGTCGACCGCATCGATTATACGACCACACTCGGCTGATTTTCTCGAATACGAGGCCAGAGCAGAAGCAGCAGCCGCCGCAGCAGCATCGGCGACGGGCGCCATTAAACCAGATGCCATTCGAGCCCCTCGACCCAAATCGAGTTTGGACATTAACCGTGCCCCAGACAGTTTCTACTATTCCGAGGCCAGTTATGCCGAAAAAATGCGGCAAAGCGCACTTTATCTGCAGAGTCCACAGACAGCCCAACCCCAGCAGCAGCAACAACAACAACAGCAGCCACCACCACCAGCTCCGGCATCGGCATACGGTCTCCATCAGGAGTACACAAGCTCATACTCCGGCCCAAATGGCATGAACACAATTGGCTATGAGAATCCCTACGAGAGAGCCTACAAACGAAACGAACTCCTTCAAGAGGCGACCATAAATCAGGGAACTTCGAGTGTGCCACGAATGAGTCGTGGTGTAAGCAACAGTGCCATCAGCAAGGATAGCATCAGCAATAGCACTCATTTGCGCTCAACTCAACAGCCCCAGCACCATCATCAGAGTTCTCAACAACCATTGAACCAACAGCATGAACAATTTTTGAGGTCAGCCAGCGCCCGACTGCCCCGCCGCGACGAAGATGCACCCAGCACTCCGACATTGTCGCTGCAGGATGGTGAAAGAAAACGTGAGGAATCAATGAAGCGTCTGCTCGAATGGAAGCAAAGGATGTTGCAATCGCCACTCACCCGTAAAGGTATGCAACAGAGTGGCTCGGCAACGTTGATGACGAAATTGGGCAGCAACCCGAACATCCTTACACCAGGAGCTGGTGGTCAACATGCAACTGCTGTCGTCACTCCTCACAATACAAATGTTTTGGGACCAATGACGACGACAAGTGGTGGTGGCGGCTCCGTTGTTGTTGGAGGAGTTTCTGGCATTCAAAGGAGCCGCTCCGAGACCCATGCCAACACAGGCGGTTACAATAGCTACTCGTCTGACGATGAAGGTAAGCTTTCGATTTAATTCTTCTGTGTGCTTATTTGGAATTAATAATGATCATTTATTTATTTACTTATTTATTTAATGCTTGCATAAAACGTACGTAACCCCGTAAAGATTTTGGTAAACAAACAAGAAAAAAAAAATTCTTCCCATTTAAATAATGTTTGTTGTGTCGTTGTTGGTGATTTTGTGTGTATAAATGTGTTTTCTGTTTAAAGACTCTCTTAAATGTTGTTCCTCTTTACTTTCCTTCTTGTAGTGGCTTTCTTTCTTCTGGGTGCATGCTTTATTTTTGTTTTTTGTTGCCTTTTTCGTCCGGGGGATTATTCGATTTGTTTCGTTTGAAAGCATTTTAAAGTGAAAAGTGATTTCGATTTCACAGAAACGGCTCGGTCTCTATGCAAGTTTGAACGAGGCAGTACTTATCAAGCTCCTTGCGGATGATTTTGTGAAATGTTTTTTCATTTTTTTTTTATGAATTTTCGGTCAAGTGTAAGGCAATTGAAAAGGAGCGTTCTCTTGACTCAGGCACTGTATTGCGATTTCTGATGTTTTGTCCCGCAAGTGGATATAAGTTTGTAATGTTTGAAAATATTTTATAGGTCCTCTGAAATTTAAATTGAAACCCCTCCCATAACTACCTTTTCAGTGGGCTAGCTAACTTTAACAAGTGCAGCGACAAATTCGTTATTTTTCTACCAAAGGATTGACTATTATTAACTTTACTTTCCTATACGTACCTGGAATTATGGCTTCAAAAAAAAAGGCCAGTTAGGTCCCTAATTGAGTTACGCTCACTAAGTCGTGTTGATGTTGGTATATTTCACGTTGCAAAAATTTGTCGCTAAATGTGTTCAACCCCACACTCCATTGATACAAAAAGAGGGCGACTATCACCCGAAAAATCTTTCTCTAATAACAACTGCTGACAGAGATCCATGCTGTCCCATATACGCCAAGTCACCAGGGCCTGGGTGATAAGAGTCTTGTATAATATATCCTTAATATTTTTTAAAACAGGGCTTAACTTATTTGGGGCCTGAGTTTATTTTTAATATCCACTTTTTATATTTTGCATTTCAGAAGACATCGTTTTGTAAGAAAAATTTTAGCGTTGTGAGTTCAAAAAATTTAACACTGGCGCTTAAAATTTGTACAAATATCTCGCAATGACTTCTACCCTCATCTAAATTAAATTCAATCTTTAAAATAGTTTTTGTTAAAATTTAACAGTCAAAAGGTACTGCCAGACTTTGGAAATAAATTGCACTTTCCACAACCATATCGAAAAATTTGCCTTTTCACATGACGCTTTCACAAAAGGTTTAAATCCCTTTATAAGAAAAAAAAAAACAAGGAACTGTGAAATTAATGCGGGCATGTTAAATGTATTTTATTTTCGTCTGCATCATTATAAATTACACTATGTACCAAAAAAAAATTGATTTCGATTTCAAATTGATGTAGTTCGCCAGAAAAATTTTCAAAATTTGTTAATAATAAAACGGCATAGTGTATCTGTCACCATTCGATGCGACGTCAACCGATTCACACGGCATATTTATCACCTGGGATTCTCAGATAAATTCGCTGACGAGCTCTTCTTCCTAGAAGCTCGAAGATCTTCGCATTTCGTTAGTTCGTGTATGTTTTTAGCACATCGACGGCATTCAACGTAACATCAGCCATTCCACACGATAGATGATGTTACGATTTGGACTCTCAGATAATCTCGCTGGTGAACGAAATACTCTTTTGAGAAGCTCGAAGTGAACGAAATGCGAATCGATTGGGTTTCCGGCTGTTTGGAGTAAAAAGTGAAAAACCTCCATTTGTTTCCATTGTTTAATGGGGACGTAGGCTCGGGCCAACAAGGAGAATGTCCGCCTTTATTTAGTGCAGAATTTGCAAAAACGTTATCATATCTAAGTAACTTACGAAATGCTTTCATAACCTATAATAATTAGTGTCCCTCTGTCCCCCAGTTGTACTCCTCTTTTTATATATGCATCATCTGTCTAACTCTATGTTTGTATGTAAATGCTTTGATTTGTCATAGTTATCAAATAATTTAACTTTTTTTCTAGTTTTAACAAACAAACATTTTTTTATTTATTATTTATTTAATTTTTTTTTTAAACAAAATGGAAAAAAACAATAGAAATTTTGTTAACTACCTTCCTGCCGTGCGCGCCAAATATTATTATTATTTTATTTATCGTAACACCATTGTATTTTAAACGTTTAACACACACAAAATAGAATCTACAAAATTTTGTCCATTTAATTCTAATGAATGCACAAAATTCGTGTCCAAAATAAAAGTAAATAGAGCACAAAAGCAGAAACCACTTTCCTGAACACTTTACACCACAAAAGTTGCATGTGAACCTGTCATATCCAAAAAAAAACTCCATCAGTAGAAAAAAAAACTAAACTGGGTGTAACAGCGAGCATATGGTGAGGGTACCTACTTCAAATTTTCTCTTGGCTTCCACGTGCCTACCTAGTTGCGTTTCACATTAGAATTCAGAGGTGGTTGGTCTAAACTACATTCCTTAGTGATTAACTTAACACAAAAAATTAGTCTCTCATTTCATAAATATTTTTTTAAATTCACTACACAATTATTAAACAAAAAAAAAATTTTTGTTTGTTATTTTTTTTCTCTGTAAATTTTGTTATGTATAATTTCGTCAGATGGGCCCAAGAAATCGCCGGCAGGAAGGTCTACTACTACTACTCCAACTCCTCCCTCATCCTCAATATATGCAATTGAAACAAACAAAAGTGCAATAGAGATAAGCTCCATACAAACAAATGCAATTAAAATCAAAAATGACACACATATCTTAAAACCACAAAATAGTCCAAATAGTAGTGTACAAAGCCATGCAAATAACACAAATAGCCCTAAGCCCATTTTGAAAAGCCCCTCCCACAGTTTGCACAAGACCGAGATCAGTCCTGGTGACAGTTGTAAAGTGACGGTTTTCCCTGAATTGGCGCCGTTGCTGCCCAAGCGAAATTCAACAGTGATCAAAACAGATCTCAGCTCGAGCCTGCTTGAGGAATATTCGGTTTCGTCGTATGTGCCTGTCTATAAGCCCAAGATTCTAGAAGCCGTTACTGCGTCAGCGAGTAAGAACTATGAAAATGTTGCCATATCGCCAAAGAAGTATGATGGTGCGATAGATCGAAAAGAGCCGGATGACATTTCAGCGCCAGTTGTAACAGAACCCGACGAGACACCGACTGAAGATGAACGGCTTTCAGATTCGGATGACGACGTCGATGATCGTACATGTGAATACACGGACGAAGATCTGGACGAGGCTTTAAACGACTCAGAAACGGCCCCCACTCCCACGGGACTGAAGGACGATGGGGAAACTGAATCTGTGAACAGTCTTCAAATGGATGACCCCAGACCGGAGCAGTATTATGAAAATGATCCTCCGAAGCTGTCCACTCAACCCGAGGATCACTACCTGCCGATGACGCCGAAAAGGCTGGTCTTAAGCCCATCGGCGAGCATGGTGTTTGCGAGTCTTAACGACTCAGCCGCCGACGATGAGAATCCCTATGTCGAGATGACGAAGGGGTTGGATGACAATTCGAACTCGAACTACGAAGTTGTGTGCGTTGCCTCCTTGTCCACAGTGAAGACGATCTCGGAAAGCGTGCCAAAGATAGCACCCGAACCGGTATACATGGAGCTATCACAAGGAAAAGTGGCACCTGAAGAGAACCCCAGCTCCGGAAAGTCCACGCTCAAGAAAAACACCTTGAAGAAGAGCACGGAGAATCTTAAGAAATCCTCGGACACTCTGAAGAAAAAATCAAAAAAATGCTCGGAGCGATCGCAGGTGAAGCGAAAGGATCTGCCCGATATCCTCAAGCCATCTCAGAGTACGATCATGAGTAGCGACAGCTCCGATGCCGATGATGAGTCTTCGAAGAACGTGGACACCATGAAAATGAGGTCGAGATCTCGATTCAGTCTGTCAGACACTTTCCGGCCAGCTTCGTACTACCTCGGGGCCACAACACCGTTGGCGAATTGCGCAGAGAGCTCGGACAGCGAGATCGTTTCCCCACCACCTATACCATTATCACCGCCTCCCATGGAAGAGCTGAATACGGAGGAGATATTCTCCTCGGAAAACTACGACACCGTTAAGCGAAAGGACAAGTTCAACCTTTCCTATGATCAGATTCCAAAGATCCACTCCAGTAACTCTTCGCTGAACATGAGCAAGCCGGAGGGCTTAAAGAGCTCGCGGCTCTCCCTGCCCGATCAGTTTTTGAAAATACGAGGCCTTAAGACACCGATCTTGAAAAGCCACGAGAGGACGCTGTCCGATTCGAATTACAGCATCCAAACAGACAACAGCTCAAATACCTCGTCTGACTTTGACTTGTACAACAAGCTTAAGAACAGCTCACCGTCGTTCGTGTCAAGCCCTCGATATCAGTCGAATAGCTCACTGCCCCAGAAGTTTACCACCGGTGACAGTAGTGAGACCGACTCTGTGGAGTACCGTCATCGACAAGGTTCCGACTCGGAGCTTGAACGGCAGCGCAGTCGTCGCCCTCTCTCTGAGGAATCGATCAGTGAAATTGAGTCCATGAGCGAGCAGTTTGAAGAGACGCTAACCACCACCGATCTGGACTCGTACCTAAGTCAGCTGCAGACCACGAATGATCTTTACATCTACCAGAATTCAGAGACGAACCTCTTAAACGACGCAGCAGCAGGTGCTGTTGTGCTGGGTGGTATAATAGGTAACCTGATCAAACCCCCGGAGATATTCCGCAATAAGGGCGATGAGCACTTCTATGGCAACATAAACTTTGTGTCGTCCACGGATTCTCTACAGAAGGTTGGCAGTGAAAAGGAACAATCGCTTCTGAAGGAAAAGAACCTGTCCCTACACGATGCTCAGTGTGCCTCTGACGATGTTATGATGAGCTCCGGAATAGGCGCAAGTCTTGTCGCCGATCAAGCCAAAAGCACAACTATGTCGTCGGTGGATCTCGATCAGACGTCATTTTGTACAGCCTTCGACCTCACCCAAGCTACTCCGATACACAGCAGAAACAACAGCAACATCTCCGAGCAATCAGCTCCATACTACTACTCCGAGCTAACCAGCAGTCGGGAGCTAGCCAGTCCGATCACTCTGAACAACCAGCGGGACATTGCGATCGCCCCACACCGATCGGCGTCAGGAATCTCTCACATCCACAACCCCATCAGCAAGCCAGTAAACCCTGTCATAGGCAACCTGAACCTCAAGGGTGCTGTGCGATCACTGTCTGTAGAGATCCTCACGGAGAAAGATCAAACGATCGACAGCAAAAACTTGTACAAAATGAAGACCAACATCGAGAAACTAAGCTACTGCACTAATAAGAACCTCAAGATCACTGGAGAAATACCAAGCGCTATCCAACCAACTGCGGATCACTTCCATCATCACCGCCAGGCATCCCTTACGTTTGCGTCAACGTCCAATGCATCCTCGCCTCTACCTCCAGTGGAGGCTAAGTTAAGCAAGCACAACAACACTGAGCGCTCACTCGATCCGAATACTCCATCCAAACTGACGGGCTTCAGCGGAGCTGGTGAACAATTCTGGGAGGAAGACGCTCTCTGGCGGGAGAGTCTGCGCAGAGTATCACACCGGCATGCGCGTTCAATGGACGAGTTAGATCGCATACAGCCATCCGAACCGAAGCAGGCCAAGGTGAAGATCTCCAGGGACGTCACATACGTCAATGATAACGTCTCAGGGCGATCGTCATACAAAGCGCGACTAAGTGATCCCATCCACGTAGCATTAGCCGCTGACTCAGATGAGAAGAACGAGAACGACGTCTACGTGCAACTGGCCGCCACAATGGACGACACAAACTCGGATGTCTACGAAGTTCTGCGTGAGGATAGCGGCGGCTCGAACTACTCTAGAAAATCGGTTGAAATTGATCGTGAGACTATCCGCCAATGGGACTCGATGTCAAGCGGTCTCATGAAGAATACTGGCAATAACAACAACACTGGAAGTGGCAATACCGGTGGCGAAACCAACGCCCTAAAGAGCGGCGGCACCGATGCAAATGCAAATGGGCAGGGCACTGAAAACACTCCAAGATCAGAACAACTACCTGATGAAACGGCTAGTACAGAGATAGACTGCACAAATGTCACAAATGAGACGACGACATTCACAAAACTCTACACTTCAGATAGAATGTTTGAGTGATTACGTGCGCACATAGAATATATAAGACTTAGAGCCAAAAAGACGCCACTAAAATGCATGGTTTTATGATTTGTTTTGTTCTGTAAAAATTTGTAAAAAAAAAGTAAAAAAAGAACACATACACCTACTACTGCTAAATACACACTTTTTGTTTTTGTTTCGAATTTTTTCACCACCAAAATGGTAAGACTTTTTTTTTTCCTAATTTATTTTTATAAATTTGTTTTAAGTTTTGTTTCTTTTTTTTTTTTTTTTTGTTTTTGCCTGGTTTGGCGGAGTTAATGTGTTTGTGAGCTTGAGATGTTTTCTGTTTTTTCTTTACAACTATTAAGTTTAATCTTACAATAAATTTTACATTTGAAGCGGCTTTAATGACCTGAGCTGAGGTCTTAGTTGGTTAGAAAAGTTTTACCCTTAACAAGTAAAAGAGCGATCGCAGGTTGGGAAAATAGTTTTACAGCAAATAATATAAACAATTAACCGAACTTGGGTACCTTAGTACAAATAGCAGTCGAAAAAGTTAGTCCACCTTTAGGCTTTCGTTAGTATTCAAGTAGTATTTCGTTAGTGTTCGAAAGATTTCGCCTCTGTGTCGTGATAGATACTTATAAAGCTTCCTACCATCGCCATCGAGTTTTCGATTCGACGATTTAATTACCGTGGTTGAGACGCAATACGGAATTTATACTATTTATTTATAGTCCTTTTTTTAGTAAAAAGTTCTGTATACGGATAGGTATCCCGTTTAGAAGGTTAATTTCTAGTGTCCTAAATTATAGTGCCTCTCCGCATCGCCTTTGGTTGTATTATTGTTTTCGGATTATCGTATGTGTCGATGTAGCTGTTTTTACAATCATTCATCTATTTTTCGAAGCCGATAGCTCCATGGTTTTGTAGAACTTGTTCTTCGAGTCTAGAACTTTCTTTAGTTAAATAATTGATAGGGAGTATTCTCTACTACAGTGATGAAAGCCTAAGTAAAAAGCGAAGTGCAAGTAGACAATAAATTAGAAATGATGTTTTCGTAAACAATTGAGCTGTTTCCAATGTTTAAAAAGATCGTTTCCAAAGCCATGTTCAAAAGGAAGCTTCAACTTAAACAAATTTATGCACTCATTTATAAACACTTTAGATATTGCACAAAAAAAAGATATCGAGCTCACAGACTTCCTCAAAATTTCTATACGCACTTTATATGCTTAAATCATGTATTGTAACTTTTCGAATATATGCTTAAGTCTGTTGTAAATCTCTGTAGCTTTTGACTTGATTCTTTCTCGAAATCAATTTTAAAACATCGCAAATACATTTTTTCAATAATTTTATTTCCAGCCTCAATATCAGTTCGCAATGTTCGCAGCATCCCCAAATCAAACTTGACCGTTAAACCGGATCCATCGGATTCGATGCTCAGCTATGACCAAATTGCAGAACTATCCAGCTCCTACTATGGCAGCACAATGGATGCAAAATACGCTAAGACCACGCCACTAGCTACAGAGAGAGAACGCAGCTTATATGGTCTTGCTCCATCCACCCCCATGAGCCACGGGGTTGCGATAGATGTAAATGGCAGCAACTATGATATCAATGCGTCCACAGCCTACAGGGAGAGTAACGGATATCATCCCATGAGACGAATCGGTAGTCGGGCCGAAATCGATCTTTTAGAACGTGAGACGAGCACACAAATGAGGGTGAGTATTAGACTAGGGGTGGCACGCCGACTAGGAGTTTGATTAAGCATGTTACACATAAAACACAAAGTTTTTGTTTTACTATTTGTTTTGATTATGATTTTCTTTATGTAACACATATCAATATATCAATGTTCACATGCAGAATCTGGACGTATCGGCTGGAGATTTATTGAGTCGCACCCACGAGGAGTTGGTTCTATTGTTGATCCAATTGCGCCGACAAAACAGTAATACGGCTCGTGCCATTGAGCAGTGTTGCACCGATATTCATGAAATTCAGGTTGAAATGATTTGTTTTTTGTTCAATGTTTTGTTTTTGTGCTTAAGAATGCTTTAACACTCTTGAGCAGTGGTTGCTGGGGGGGGAATAACATTGGTGATGGAGGGAGAACTATCGGAATTGTGTTTACTAATAGCACGCTATTTTCGTTCTCTAAAAAAAATTGATATAGATGAAGATGCATTTAGTCGGCCGAGTAAAAATTGTGTTGCAAGGCTCTGTATTTTTAAATCCTGGTATTCCTCCAGCGAGAAGGAGTTATTATATATTTAGGTTTATATTACAATTGTTGCTAGAATACAAGATCTAGCAATAAGCTCAAAATTTATCTAACTCTTCACGTAAGTCACAATATTTGTCATATAAAGGGTTTTTCAAAAAGAGCGCTACAAATAAAACAAAAACGGTTTTGGATATAAATGAAATTCTTTATTCCTGTGAAAGTACGTTCGATGCCATTATGTATGGAACTCGATTTCTTTTGTATGGCCACCACGGGCACGCTTGCAGAAGTCCAGACGCTGAAACCAATTTTCGACGGTTTTCAAGCATAAATCGGCCGATACTGCTGCAATTTCACGTTCGATATTCGTACGAAGTTCATCAATCGTCGCTGGCTTGTTGGCATATACCATAGACTTGACGTAGCCCCACAGGAAATAGTCTAACGGCGTCAAATCGCACGACCGAGGCGGCCAAGCGACTGGACCATTTCGTGAGATAACACGTTCTCCAAACTTGGTTTCCAATAAATTGATTGTGACATTCGCTGTGTGGCTTGTGGCGCCGTTCTGTTGGAACCACATGTCCTGCAAGTCCATATCATCCAATTGGGGCCAAAAATATTCGGTTATCAGTGAACGGTAGCGATTCCCATTCACAGTAACGTGCCGGTCTTGATCATCACGGAAGAAGTACGGCCCAATGACGCCGCCGGCCCATAAACCACACCAAACCGTAATTTTTTCGGGATGCAATGATGACTCATGGAGTACGTGTGGATTGCTGCCTGACCAATACTACATATTTTGTTTATTGACGAAGCCATTCAGCCAGAAATGAGCCTCATCGCTGAAGATGATTTTGCGATGAAAATCCGAATCATTTTCAAGTTGTTGCTCAGCCCAATTCACGAACATACGACGCTTCTGGTGGTGAAGCGGCTTCAGTTCTTGTGTCAATTTAATCTTGTAACGACGTCACAGAGATGACCAACGCTTGAGAACGACGTGTGAGAGACACATTTGAGCTTTCTTCAACTGAAGCCTCAGCGGCAGAAATATTCTCGACACTACGGGCACTTCTTTGTCTCACTGGCACGGAAACATTTTTTACTGTGCCTGTGGATTCAAATTTTTCCACTAGACGCTCAATTGTTGATCTGCTAGGACGATTATGACGACCATAAATTGGACGTAGCGCTCTTAACGTTGAGGCCACTGACTCCGAATTTCGGTAGTAAATTTGAATAATTTCGAGTTGTTGTTGGCTCGTATATCTTTCCATCAAGAAATGGCAAACCTTACTGAAGAGAAATGTTAAATGGCAAGAAATTCGGCGTCGTTTGCTGTTCCTGTCACTCTACTTTTGTAGCGTCCCTGTTGAAAAACCCTTTATAATTTAAAAAGAAAAAATTGATTTAATCGGAAAATGCAATTTTTTGACTTAAGACCTTTTTGCCTAACGTCAAAGGTATGTTTTCAAGATTAGTAAATAACGAGAATCAGTATGATCGCGTATCCGTCAACAAATTACGAGCACATTGGGCCATCGGCGACCAATAGAGGGTTTTATTTTACTCTATTATGTAATATATATAATACTTGGTGATGTTCATGGTGTCCGTAATTGAATAAATTAAGTTAAAGAAACTAACTTTCTAAATTAAGCATAGCAATACGCATTTAATAAACTAATCCTACTTACGCTTACAACATTAACGCCATGTGCAAATGAAACTTAACTTGGTTCTAACACATTTTTCATGCTTTTACTCTACTCGACTATATTTCTAATCGAATTCTGCTTTTATTCAACAGAACCGAATACGCACAGCCGAAGGGTTAACGCGCGCCGAATCCATCCAGCGCCTGGACTATCTAAAGCAACATCTACTCGATCTGGAACGCCAGTACGAAAAGAGCAAACCTCTGGTAAATCTAGTTGACAATATGGTGAAACTGGGTTCACTCTACCGCAGCAACGATACAACCGGTCGTCTGAATGGCGTCCAACGACCCGAATCCGTGACCCTTGATCGACTGGAGTTCAATCAACGGGTGCAGGAACGACGAATGCTGCAGGAAGAGCAAAAGCAATGGGACCGTCTCAGTCCAAATCACACAGAGCTTCAGGTAGGCTCGACTGTCGATACTTTATATTTGATATCTATTAACATTTGCGTGTATTGCAGTCCAAAGTCCGACAACTGTATCAGCTGGATCAGCTGTTGCAGGAGGAATCCGGAACTTTGCAGAATTTGCAACGCGACAAGGAGGACTTGGAACGTGCTCTGGGCGGTCTTCGTGCTAGAATCCATGACTCTAATGGAACACCAATGGCACTGGAAGCAGCCAAAAAACAACAACACATGCTGGAGAGAGAACTGTCAAGAGTACACCAGCTATTGGCCGAAAATTCTAAGGTAGACGAGGTGCCTAGTAGTCGTCGTCTGTTTCCTTAGTTAATTATTTATTTTTTGTTTGTTGCTTCTATCATCCAGAAGTAGACTCACACACGATCATGCTTACGCTTGAGTTATCCTTCTTAATCGTAGACTACGTAGAATCTATTCTTTCCTCTTTAACTTGCACGAAAGCAGACGCAATCATTATCACCTTAAACGCTAGCTAGTTACTCCTAGCGCACATCTAAATAATTATCTTTACCCAACACTCTTATTTTAGAAACTAGAACAAACTGTTGCTGGCAACGCCCGACTGGAGCAGGAGCTGCTGGTTCTCCGACAGAAGCTGCAAGCCTCAAGGGGTTCGCAGAATGCTCTCAACCCGCTGCGCAGCGAAAGTATGCAGTATGCCAGCTCAACGACCGCTCTCCTGGAGTCTGAGCTGAAGCGAGTTCAACAGCTTGTAGGCGATATGCAACGGCAGCGTCAGGAGCTGAGTCAGGCTGTTCGACAACTTACTGAGAACTCAAATCGATTATACCAGGAAATCGGAAACAAGGAGAGCTCCACGACTCCGCTATCGTCGCACATCAAGAAGCGAACCTCGAGCACATGCTGGATCGAAACCGACCTGGACTCGATGGTCAGTGTGGACCGAACAGTCAACGATACTCCAAATCTTTCTACTCCCCTGTACGTGGACACCAGCTCGGCAAACTCTGTTTTAAACTTCTCCGCGTCCAGTAAACACAGGGAATTCGACGACAGCGGCAAGAGCAACCGCAGCTATCGATATCATGACTCGGATCCCTTAGAAACCAGTGGAGTGGACAGTGACGGATTCCTCGAGACAAACCCATTCGCAAACCTGTCGAGCCAGGATAAGCAAGAAATCAAAACCGTTCGCATTGTCAAGCGTGAGTCCGAGAGACGGCATCGCGACCGGGAGCGCAGCACCAATAACTCCACACAGAACCTTGATCAAGTCATGGAGGAGGACAATCACTCGGCATTTATCCCAGAAGACTATAATTCGCGGTCAAAATCATTGCCGCGTACCTATACCGAACCGCCGAAACCCCTGCCAAAGGTTCATAAAAATAACTCTGGTTCTAGACAATCCATCAAGTACACCGACTACTATAGCACTTCGCCAGCCACGACAAACACCCCTTATATGGTTTCAATGTCCGATAGGAACTGCAACGTCTATCCATATCATCAACAACAGTCATCCTTGCCGAACGGCTATCACTCAAAGTCGTCGGGCATCTATAATCACCAACACCAGATGTCGCAGCCCATACCACTGTCATCGGCACAAAGTGCTCTCCGTCATAAGACCGAATCGATGCAGAGTCTGACCAAGAGCATCACAGACCTGAGCACCGTCTTTCAGAGTGAAGCCGCCCGACAAATAATCAACGAAATGTCTGCAGGAAGTGCCTCAGAAGACAATACCGCTACGACAAATAATACTGCGTCTACAACGGAGAAGGTTCCCTCGTCGCATAAGCATCGGCGTGCTGTTCCTAGAGAGAAGCGGCGCCACTACACAGCGCCGAACAATGTCAACGCTAAAGCCATGGAGAATGTACAGGCCGAGAATGACATGAATCGAAATGTATGTTTAATTTGTAATTTTAATTGTTTTCATATTTAAAATTTTTTTAAAATTTTTTTCTGAGTAGAACACAAATTGGCGTGCTAGAGACGATCTCGATATGGAAGTGGCGCTGAGGCCAAGAATAAATGCACCCGATGTTGTTAGATCGGCTTTGGCACATGGCGAGAAGATCTCCGAGAATACCATTGACAATCTCTTGCTAGCACCGAATAAGATTGTCATACCGGAACGATATATTCCAGAGAAGGTACTGCAGCGGCTTGATTTTTTAAATACCTGGCTATGAATAAATTATTATCCTTTTTTGTATAGACACCGGAGCTCTCGCCAGAGGAGAAGAAACGACGGCAGGAGAAAGTTGAAGCCATCAAGAAAATGCTCTCAGAGGCACCCATCAATTCATCGAATGTAAGTTTAGTCGGATTGCACTTTACTGATTAACGTCAGTATGTGCACATAATCAAATCGAAGCTAAACACCAAACTGGGTTGTGCTATGTGCTATATTTTGTACCACTTTAAAACCACAATTTGTTAACCAATTGAATCAGGATTGTGACGTGAAGGGATGCTAGCAAATGTAAATCAGGTTCTTAAAATATGTATCGCGAGCCTTTGCGATATCACATTTCCTCTGATTCCAAAGTGCCTGAGTGAACTTAACCTTACGACCGCATTCACACTGAAAGTGAGTTATCACACGATCTTAGATGTGGGGACTACGGTCAATGATACTTCGCAGCTCCACCTTTCAATTTTTTGTAAACACTTTGAATGCCGTAGCTTTTTTCCACATTAAACCCGTTGCAAAAAATGTTGTACTCGCTCAACCTAACCTTACTGCATCCAAATGGTTAATCTCCATTTCTTTCCAGGACACCGTAAGTTTGCCCCCAAGTAAAATCAATGCCGAGAAGAAACAGCGTGAGCACCTCCTTCAGTTGAATCAAATACTGGCTCAACAAGTGATGCAAATGAGTAAAATTGTCGCAGGTATGTAAACAAAATATGCTCGCTCCTGTACACGATTTTATTTATGTTTAAATACACAGTCTTAAAATTGTTTTATACTTTTTTGAATTTAACAAAATGAAAACGAATTAGAATGCGAGTTTTGTTTGTTTTAATTTCTGTTGTAACTCATTACATATCATCACTGAATGATTTTTTAATTTTGTTTTCTAAAATATTTGAATTACTTTTAAAATCAGCTTATAACGATTTATGGAATGAGTCCTTCAGTTAAATACGCGTACATTTGAAAATGTTCTAAACATCATACTCTCAACAAAACTGTCACAAACACACAATTTCTCTTTTTCCCGTTTAATAATATTCAATAAAATAATCTCAATGCTTTCATCATATTTTGTGACCTTTTTTTTAGATGAAAACTAAAAATATAAATATGCATAAGAAAATCATTTAAAAATCATCGTCAACAAGCATTTTTTGTCATTTCAAAAAAAAAAATATTGTCACCGAAGCTCATAAATCATCCACTCATTGGCACAAACAGAGCTCTCATCATCGATCATCATTTCATTCATGAATTTCTTTATATAAAAAATATTTTTATATATAACTTTTATTTAAATATTTCGCTAGTTTGTTTGCATTTATTTCGATTTGTTTTTATGTTGTAAAGATTTTTTTGTTTCTGTTCATGTGTATTTATTTTCTTTTTTTGTGATATTTTGATTTTAATTTAATTTATTTTTTTGTGCTTGTGTTTGCTCCTGATGTGAAATAGGAAATCCTACCCAGTCTAACCAAAAGTAGTTGGAGCTATCTATTGTGTTTATTTTTGCGGATGCCTTCTATCTAACGCTATAATAAATTTAAGCAAAACAATAAAAAATATAAAAAAACAACATCAACAATACAAATTTCGATCCGAAAACTATACAAAAACTTAAATAAATTATTGTATGCAATTTCTTTGCTTTGCAATAAAGTTCAACGATTCACACATGACACCACCACAGGTTTGTAAAAATATATTTTTCTTGCACTTTTTTTAGTTTCTTTTTAAGTTTTTTTTATTTTGTATTTAAAAACGAGGCAGATAGAATAGTTATACTTTTCATTTTGCAGTGCCTTAGAAGAGTTTGGTAGTTTTAGACAGACTTTATTTATTTCTACAAGTTTCCCAGTATACATAGGTACTCACTTAAAAATATAGAATCCTTCAACATATTCAACAAAATTTACGCAATTATTTTGCATTTTATGGTTAGTCATACCAATTCAATCAAATCAATTTATAACTGATATGTATTATAAATGACGTAATTTGTATATTAAAGCATTATTATTGTTAATGTTTGTCAATGAAATGTTTTTTTAATCAACTGCATGGAAAATGTGTTCAATTAACATCATCATCCTTATTTTGTATGCAAAATTTACGTTACTACTATTCTATGTGTTGTTAGAACAATACTTACTTTTTAATAAATAGCTAATTAATGTAATTATGTATTTGGAAAATATTTCATCATATCATCACATTTTCATTCAAATCACAATTTAGAGCGGTTTGATAAAAAAAGAAACAATTCAAAATAGGTTTCCTTTCATTAGTGCTCAAAATATCAGGATTTTTTGTTGTTCCTTCCCTCGATATCAGTAATACCGTCAACATTTATTTACAATATAAGTATACTTAGGGACGCTGCAGATGTGTTTTTCAACAACTGGTCAACTCAGACCCCAACGATTGCCAGTCCCTCCCATATGCAGCGGAAGGTTAACCTAAACCTTACCTCTTTCAATTTTAACGCCGGTAACTACCTGGCTAAAACTCGGAGGGGTTTACCATACGTAGCTTTAAGAAATATTCTTTCATTGAATAAAATAAAAACTTTTGAATAGAAAAATTAATTAAAATGATAGAATTTAGGCGAAAGTATCTCTACTGGAAGGCAGTTCTCTTTTTATTCTTAAAACTCAAATCAGACAGACCCATTCTATGCTACAAGTTTACAAGAAACCGCAACATAGAAAATTGTAAAGGCTTTACCAAGTTAAAAAAAAAAAAAAAAACTGCAGCAGCTCGTCTATTAATTTTTGCCAACAGCTCAAAAGCTTTATTTTTATAAACCTCAGAACGTGTTTACCTATTTAGTGGTAGTCGGAAAATATATATCACAATAGTAAGTACATATCCGTTAGTTATATCATAGCATAGGTCTTCATTCATACCACTAAGGAATAGCAAATTTCGAAGACGTAATCCACATTATAATTTAACTTCCTATATTCTGTTTTCTTTTAACAGAAAAAGCAATGGCAGCTCGTCCATCAAAAATCGCCGAACTAAATAAAGCAACCACGCCCGATGAAGATCGTTCATCATCTCCTACTGATTCTCTGCCAATTTACCAACAACGAGACAATTTTTTTACATAAGCTGACAATTTTTCAATTAAAAAAAAGTACATAAAAAACGTCTACCAAACTATATGTTTTCGTTTGTAAGTATACAATTAGTTGTTTTTTTTTACATGTAAATTTTCATCTTATACAGCTTGAAACCAAATTTTTAATAAGAACAAAAAAAGAAGTGAATATTTACTTACTTTCATTATTACTGAAAATAACATACATCTTATGTTTTTGTCTCAACAAAATTGGCTAAAAAATAAACTCTTAGCAGAAACTGCCTTATCCGAGCGAATGCTAAACAAATTAATTGAATTTGACTGATAATTTAAAAACAAATAAAATGAAGACTTAACAAATAAACGCAAAATATCATTAAAACAACATTATAGTTAAATCATATCTCACGGGCATTTTAATTTATTTTATTGTGCGACTAAATTTACCTACTGACACGAAAAACAAAAAACAATGAAACATATCAATAATCTGATGGGATTTTTTTTTAAGAAAATAAAAGTCTAAACTAATTTAATGGGCGCGAAAAATGAATAAACTTGATACAATAATTAACAAAGACTTATATTTAAAATAATAGCACACCCATAAATCGAAAAGAAAATCATATGTTGAGACAACAATAAATTCATAACAACAACTAAACAACAGACTGATTTCGAAATATAAAACACAAATTATTATTGCAGATAGTTTACTAAGCTAAAGCTGTAGATTTTGTAAAACAACATCCACAAAATATTAAAGAAATACACACTCATACAAAAATTAAAATAACAACTGCACACAAAAAGAATCAGTACACCATGCAAAATACCAAATAAAAATTTAGTAAATATTTAAAAACAAAAGAATCGAGGCAACAAGATTAATGCTGAATTGAATAAGCTGAAACTATAAATTTAAGTTAACATATTAATGCACCACGATCATGTTAGAAGATCGATAAGAAAATTCAATGCCCAGGGTGGATAAACGAGATAAAAAAATTGAGTTAATTAAATGTTAAATTTAAGAATTAAAACTAGAGCGTACAAATTCACTCATACTCATACAAATGATAAGCAAAGAAGGGAAGAAATACTCGACGTGTCTTTGGTTGTAAAAAAAGTGAAAATGGTGGTCATTTCTTGTTTAATGGGTTCGAAATGACATAAAATATGCCACGATCAGGATTCTCATTTAATTTCACAATCGGCAGTTTTATGTGCCTGAATGACGTTAATTTGTGTATCTACTTTGAATGTATGCGTCGCTATGTTATTTGACGTGAGTATTACCATGGGTGCGTTCACAAAAGGTATTTTGAGTTCATAATTTATTTAGTAAATATTGCGTTCAAAATGTCCGATACATGAAATAGTAGCCTCTTAGGCATAATTTCCATTGTGTTGACAAATCCACAACTTATTTAGAGATTACGAAGCTTAACGCACAACATGAATAAAGTGCAACTGCGAGCAAATTAACTCTCTTCCCGACAGAAATCATTCAAATTAGTTTTTCTGTGAATCAGCCCTATTGTCAAACATTTGACAAGGAAAAAGTAAAGTAAGGTTTAGATATCATCAAAGTGTCAACTGGCAAATGAAGAATCGCAATGTTCGACCTTTTGTGTGTCAAAAAATAAATTCGTATTGGCTTGAAAATTTTTATTCAACTCGTTTGCAGACTCAACTCTGACTTAAAGCAGGTTCGTAAATGATTTCAAAATAAATTCAAAGCTAACTATTCACTGCACATTCTGCCTTATTCCCATGGTTGTCAGTTGATTTTTAATTGCAGCCTTACAATCGGAGTCGGATTATTACAGCTTTGCATTATTTCCGTTTGCCGCGAGTACTTTATGCCCGTCTTCAATATCGAAATTTACAAATTTCCGACCCTAGCACTAAGTAGGAAGATTTACTTTTCCAAAGACACGCTCCTCTATGCACTCCCTTTATATCACCATTAGAAGATATTTAACTAAATAGCAATTCATCAAGTACCTACTGAAAAAAAAAATCAGAACTTAGTTCGCATTGTCAAATTAAATAAATATTAGAAGAAAAAACAGAGACACGAAGAAACATGGTTAAAAACATACGTATTGGAAAAAAACAAAAATCCCATTTATTAATAATATGTAAAAGAAAAGTTGTTAAATGTTGACATTCGAAAGAGAAGTGCTTTCAATAGTAATCATTAATGTGTTAATTATTTAAGTCAATTAATGCAATACAAAATTGAAAAAAAAAACAAACAAATATACATGTTTTCATTAAACAATGAAATCGTTAACCTTTAATGGTAACATTAAATTAGTTAATTAAAAAAAACCTATTCAAATACCCAAGCAAATGAAATGCAATTCTATTAAACACCACAAGACAAGTCAACGACATTTAATTTTAATTTCTAAATCAATATTACCATACATTTATTTATATAACTACTGTAGAAAATATTGAGAAAAGAAGTTATATATATATATATATATTTACGAATGTACAAAATCATATCTATACCATATTTTTTTCAAATTATTTCTATTCATTTCATGTAAATATTAAAATATTGTTTACAGAAAAATGTTGAAAAAAACAAAATGAAGGAAAATTATTTTAAATATTTATTTTTATCTTATAGTTCTATCGATATTCGTCGGTGCTATAATGTATAGTTATAATCGAAATTTCGTATTTTTTAAGAATTTCTTTACAATTTCATATAATTTGAGATTTAGATTGATTCGAATATGATTTTTATAAAACACAAATTAAATATTATAAATAGATAAAAAATATTCGTTGAATGACTTTATAGTACCATACACAAGCAGATAAAGCATCATATTAAAATACAAAAACATGCATTGTGCATGAATTAAAAAAAAATAAACTGCTAACGTTACGGATAACCTTAAAAAAAAAAACAATTCGTAAAAAGAAAAAAATTGCAAAAGCCGCAAACAAATTAAAATATGTATAAAAATAATTCATGAATATTAAACATGCAAATACAATTACCATTATCATTATCATGTTATTTTAATCTTAAGATAAAAACACAAGTTAAATAAATTTAATGAATTACAATTTGAAAGAGTTTCGTTAAATCTACAGGTAAAATCAAAATATGAAAAAAGCGTTCACAACTTGCTTCACTTGAAGTGGTGAGCAAAAGCAGCAATGTAAGCATATGACTAAAATGTCAACAATATTTGATACAAATGATAATTGATTGCGTTCACACTCAACTGATTAAAAAATACTTTCTTACTAATTCGTTTTTTTTTCACACTGGCATTTGTAATTTTCGAATCATTATTTTCAATATTTTCAATATTTCAATGTCTTTCCTAACTCTCGTTCTTTATCGAACCAGCCTACGGGCCAATGCGTTCTCTTATATGAATGTGTCGCGAATATTGTTACATTCTTTAGAATGGACTATGAAATAACCTTTTCTGTTCTACCTACCCGAAAACTAAGTTTCCAAAAATGAGTGCAAAGCCAAGTGCGAAGTGCATACTCGAACGCTATCTCACATTCGCTGGGAATAATAAAGAATCTGTAGAAAAATTTAGTGGACATTTTTATACCAAACGAGGAACAATTATTGTGAATACATAATTTTTCTCATTTCTTTAAAATTGCATTTTATTTCCATAAACTTCCTTTAGATATTCACATAGGTTTTTGGCGAATATTTTGGATTTTTCCGTTGACGACAAGACATTATCCTTTACTCGTTCTTTCAATTTGAGCTCAAAGAATAAGATAAATCAGCTGGCCTTCCCAATCACCTGGTTAAAAAATATTACAAGCGGCAAAAAAATACAATTTATCCGTTTTTGTTGTTGTTTTATTGTGTAGGTATATCATGGATTTCTTTCTCTGTTTTTATTTATTATTTTAACTAACTCTCTCAATCTTATGGTACAGTAATAATAAATTTCCTCTTTTTTTCTTAGACACATCCGGTTGAACAAATACATTCACATTTATGAATTTCTGTGCGTTGGCAGCACTAGGATCGTTGTTTTTTTTTTCTTTGTATTCTACTACATCATTTTATATATAGAAACAAGTTACATGTCAGTTTATCTTACATTTTCAAAATTACATTCCTTGTGGGTTGTCCCTGCTCGGTCTATTAACACATAATTTTTATGCATTCGATTTTTTTTCTATATAACTTAACAAATAATGACAAAAAATATACACAAATGTTTGCATTTTACGATAATCTTAAAAACTATGTGGGTTTAACTATATCATTTACAAAAGAAAGCAAGTTTATCTCTTCTTGTTTCTTTTTGTTTTTCTAGTTAGAACACAGTGCAAAAGGTTCGAAAAGAAAAAAAGGAAATAAAAAATAGAAACATAATAAAATTAAATGCGTTGAATGATTTTCGCTTTATAATTGTTTAACATATTTATAACCGCATTTTGAAACTCGTTAATAATTTTGCAAATTTTGAAAAAAAAAAGTTTTCAAATTTATTTTAATTAGTTAAATTTTTAAGCGCGGGCATTTCTTATTCACAAAAGGGGTTTTCTTTCACACGGGAAGATATGTCATATACAGCAAAAAAAAATATATTAACAAGCAAAAATTCAACCAGTGAGCTCTCTCCATCTCACTGATATGTAGATCGGGTAATTTTCTCTTTGCACATGTCTCTCTTTTTGTGTATTGATGTTGATTTTTTGATTATCCTCTCCAACTTTAATTTTCATTCATTTATATTTTTCCTTTAATTTTGACATTTCGGCGTGTGATAAATTCAAGAAACGGATTTAACGAAAGAAAACTCTTGTAAAGCATTAGAAACAATTTCTAGGTTAGTTAAGTGTTGTTGTTTTTTTTTTTAAATAGTTTTGACATATTCGACCGTTCTTGCTATACTTCAATATACTACGTTCAACTTTTACTTTTTTGAGTTGTAGATTCAAGACTTGTCAGTGCCGCTTCAGCCATTTTCTTATATTTACCGGCCAATTCGGGTAAATCGTAAGCAATGGCCACGTCGAGTTTACTGATCGGACAGCCACGGAAGTAAGTACAGGTTTCCGAGAGCTTCTTGAAATCATACAGTCGATTCAGGCGGAAGAAGTCGCGGTACACCTCTGGATCGGGCAAATCATATCGCGAGATATTTGTCAAAGTTGACAGGCCTTCATAAATGTGATAGTTCTGGGGATGATCAATGATGTCGTCAGCAATGCGTTTCTTATTTCCGAATAGGGTCTTGTGGTTGAAGTAGGTTGTAAGATAGCAGTCTACCATTTTGGCGTGATTTCGAACGCGAACCTATAAAAAAATACGTAACGGTTAATGTGTGAAGCAGTTTATGAACAGATTAACTTACAGCGAAACGGCGAGCACTTGAGATCTTGTGTTCGATCCTCTTGTCAATAGCAGTGCGCATATCGCGAAGGAATGCACGCTCCTGAGCCTGTAAAAGACGGGCTGGAGACCCAACTTCATAGGGATGCGACCACAGCGATGTTGTGTACATCAGTGGTGGTTGAGCGGATGACATCAATGGGGAAATATTCCAGATAAGAGCACTCTGTACACGCAACAGCTCCTCGGGCTTAACTGTATCGGCTTTGTTCAAAACAATGCGTGTCTGGTATTCACGGCCTTTGAGTTGATCTAGAATAGCTTCAGTTTCTGGGCCAACGTCGAGCTTAGCTGGATCGTAAACCAAGAAGATGATGTCGGCACGATCGATAAACCATTGGCAGGCATCGTTGAATGGGAAAATACGGGAAACTTGTTTGCGCACCTCCAGGATGCCGGGAATTTCGACAATGTTAACCTAAAATTTTAAAATGGGGTTGATTTGATAACATAATAATCCGCATAGGGATAGGGGAAAGAAAATATTTAAAATAACATTTTAAATACTGCTTCATAAAATCATCACTCGAAGCTGAATATTAAGGTAGTTTATTGGAGTGAACGTTTTGAGATCCTTTTTAAGGTTTAGTCCGCATTTGCTTCTTGATGGTTTAAATAAAACATGAGCCTTGCGTTTGTGGTTAACTAATAGTTGGATCCCATTTTTCAGTTCGCACTAGCGCCCCTTCAGAAATAAGCCACATAACCAGCGGCGATTAGTCATTAATCACACATTAACCTCGCCAATAAAACGTTTGCATTGCATCTTTTAGCACATCTTCTCGTTCCTAATGAACCACACATGCAATTCGGTTCGTAACAAAGCACCGAATTGCGACGAGCGCCAATTAGCCCGGCCAAATATTGCATCAAGCAAATCATTTCCGAATATGAATTCCCTTCGTGTGCTGTGTGTATCTTTCGAAAATAAGTTATTTTATGTATTTTGAAATTCTCTCACCGACAAATGCAGAATAGACTACGTAGATACACTTCTAACCGATGGGTGAATCTTGTGATGTGGGCAGTGGACACATTTGTGTGTGTGCGCTCGGTTTTTGCTTTCCCACTCGCTGTTCTATTTCGGTCGAACCAAAAATATACCATAACATGTCGTTTAGAAACTGGCCTCTGTAAGCCTTGACGTGTTGCATAAAGATTGCACTTAGATCTGTCATTGTCACACCATATGTTGGGAAACGTACCTTTTCGAGCAGCTTGCTTGGCAGTTTCAATCCACGCAGACGCTCCTCTAAACCTTGACCGAATTTCTGCAAGCCAGAGAATGTGTAATCGGCTGCCAGCTGTGTTCCGTCCAGAACTTCGGTCTCGTTGCCCCAAGTGAGTATGTTGAAGTACGCTGGGGAAGGTTCAGCACCTGGGATATTTTTGGAATTAGTGAGTTATTTTGAATAGGTAGTGCAATGGAATGTGGATTCTGCGTGCTTTACCTGTTCGGAGTGAATCCGGGGTGTATTCGTTGCCAGTGAGGTAGTTAATTATGGACGATTTGCCACCACTCCATGGGCCCATGAAGAGCACAAGGGGCTTGGAGAAGATCTCGGGATCGCCAAAGTGACGATTGCTGAGGTCACGGTACTTGTAGAGGGTCTCCAATGGCTTGATGGCGTTCTCATAGATGCGTTTGATATCACGGAGAATGATTTCAGCAACGTAATCGACGGCTTTTTCCTTCGCCTCGAAGTCGGCATCGAGTTGGAGCAGCTCGGTGATGTGGTTGCGGCTGCGCAGATTTTCAGGTATTTCTCCTTCCTGTTGAGAAGACTCGTGTTAAGTGATTCACTTTTAGATAAATGTTCTACTTACCCAAAGTAATTCGTCTTCTGGTTTAGTGTCGTCCTCTTCGGAATCATTTGCCTTGTCATCCTCCTCATCATCGCCTTCCGCGCTTTCCTCAGGCTTTCCATCGTCAGTAGTTAATGCTTCTTTGCTATCGCCGTTATCTGCATCAGCTTTCCTGTCTTCTTTGCTGTCCTCAGCATCATCAGCCTTGTCATCTTCCTTGCTGTCGATACCATCATCGTCAGCTTGGGTTGCCTCTTTACTGTCTTCATCATCAGCCTTGCTATCATTGTCCTTGTCATCGCCTTCCTTACTGTCTACTCCGCCGTCTTCCTTGCTATCCACAGCAGCCTCCTCTTTGCTGTCCTTTCCATCATCATCATCGGCGCCTTCCTTTGAATCTTTTCCATCTTCGTCGTCATCGTCTTTGCCATCGCCATCTTTGTCATCTTCAGTTGTGTCCTCGGGAGAAGCATCATGTGGTGCAGCTTCGTCTAGGCTTCGCTTTGATCTCTCAACTGTTTCTTCATCGGCTTCCTCCACACTCTCGCCGGGCTTGTCATCGACATCGTCATCATTATCGTCCTTGTTATCATCGGCTGCTTCGGTGGACTCTGTTTTGTCTTCCTCGGTATCGTCACCATCTTCAGCGGCAGCTTCCTCAGACTTTGTATCATCGTCGTCAGCTTTGTCCTCTTCTGATTGCGTACCATCATCCTGGGATGGCTCTCCAGAATCGGCTTGCTCAGCAGACGTTGCAGCATCACCAGTAGCCTCTTCGGAATTTTTATCCTCGCCGCTGTTAGCGCCATCGTCGTCCTTATCGTTGTCTTGTTCCTGCGTAGCATCCTCAGCAGATTTAGCAGCTTCCTCGGACTCAGCATCAGTTATCTCAATTGTCTCCAATTGATCCTTGGCGTCCTCTTTACTATCATCCTTACCATCATCAGCGGCATCGCCGTCATTATCATCCTGTGCTGATTCGGTTGAAGAAGCATCTGCTTGTGGCTGCTCGCCTGAATAGTCGTTATCATCAGGTTCGGTTTCTTTGCTCGTTGTGTCCTCGCCGGAAGCTGCTTCCGTGCTAGCAACACCATCATTGTCGGAATCTGTACTTTCAAGCAGAAATTAGTGTCATTCTAAATGTTTCCCTAAATGTAGTAGAACTACGTGAAAATGTTACGTATACGCCCTAGGTGATGTATTTTTGCATAATAGTGCCCAACATATTTTTAAGACCGGATATTATAAAATGCCCTCTTCGTGTATATTCGTGTATTAATATTTTTTTTTTTAAATACACAACGAGGCTGTTGAGGCATTAGCAGATATTTTCGTACTTCTGGCTGGCTCTTCCAATGGCATTTCTGACGTGAAAATGGGTGGGCTTTTATATATATCTTTTGGAATGATTCCAATGACAAAATCTGATTGTTTTTCTTTTATTAAATGAATGTCCACGGGTACCCAATACACAATAGAAATGAAATTGGATAAGAATTGTGTTTGGGATTTAGTGTCGGTTGAAAAGATATGTGCGATCACCTGAAGAAATAGCACGGCAATAAGTAGTCCCACTGAAACTCTTAATCGTGTGTTTCTAACACGAAATAATTCAATGGCAAAGAATTATATTTATATTTATGAATAAGGGGATTGAGTTAGCGCGGTGAAAGCGATGGAATCCGGAAATCATAAAGAGTTCAAATGACGGCCGTCATACAGATACGAGTATTTGTTAACTTTGTAAGATGTATTGAAAGCGCTGAAACTTATAAATACGTGATGATATATCTGATGCTGTTGTTTTCGCACAACGCACAAGTTTCATGTGCATTTTCTGGCTGTCATGAACAGCTCAACGAGCTGTTGAGAGTCTTAGAATATCGGTGAATATTTTGATGTCACAAATGCCTCGTAATTCACTTCGTTTATTTTTCTTTTAGCTTAAGAGGAACTAAAAGAAATAATTAAACTGAAAGTACATCTTATCTTTTAAAAAAGTGTTAAGACTTCCGAATACAAAATAACATTGACAGAATCGAGGGATCTCAGCGGATCGCAACCAAAAGTTGTGAGTATTGTGACAGTAGAATAAAACAAACAGAGGCACATCTTTAATTTGACACCAAGATCCGTATAACAGAGTAGATAATCTTAAAATAAGCAGTTCTCCTCCTACCGCCGTAAATAAAATACTAAAACACTTGAATCATTTATGGGGTTTTATTAATTAGAAAAGCACATTATAGAACGACGTTCTCAAGCCTTGAATAATGTCAGCTTATCTGCAATCGTAAAAAGTATTTATACATAAGAATAATTTAAAAACGATGTTGGAAGTAAAGTAGAAATTCAACGAGTTGATATATAAAACCTTTTTTTTTTGTCTATACACCCGGACAAAATTGACTCTTTATAGCCGAAAGGAAATTTCTCGCTACTCGTTATTTTATGAACTCTGTTTAGACGAGTACGCAAGTTTTTTACTAGATTTGAAACGTTTTATTTGGAAAACAAATCGAATCTTTGTAAAGTAGGTACAAGCACTGTCAATCTACAAATATGAGCGATGCTCCCTCAGAAAGCGGAGTTCGTGAATATAATTGGAACAACTTCAAGGTTAACTTCAATTTGTACAAAAACAAAACTATTTCAAAGTGCAATGAACATAAACTTTATTAATGGGATCAACGAATACTAGCTACATATTATTAAATGGATTATTTCTTTGCACTTCTTTTATTCTTATCCTTTGTCGAGCTATCTTTTTGAAATATTTCTTTTATTGTGGCTGTGCACTTTTTGTAATATTCATCCAAATGACTAAATTTTCTGGAGCTATTAAATGCAACAAGGGGTAACGCTGATTACTTGCTGCTGTTATTTTAATTGCTGATTTTCTCCTTTGCTTTAATTTTTTAATAGAATGTGGATAGACTTTGTGCTATCGATTTATATCGACATTTTTATTTGGATCTTATTTAGTATTTTTAACTGCCAGTCTAATCACAATTGCCTACTGAGCTTGGCAATTCGTCAAACTGCTATTTTAGTTTCATGGACAGAAATATACGGTCATACATTTCTTTTTTAAACCTCGGTGGACAAGCTTGTCACGAAAAAAGTAAAGGCACTACTAATGTCTTATTTTTCGAAAGGTTCGGGTTGGCTTTATAGTAACTGAAGAAATATAAAAATAATTCCATGTGAAATGTGATCGTTCAGTATTCAGAACTAAAATCATTTTATTTAACAATTATTGTACCTAAATTGATATTTATGAAAATAAATTGAGTAGATCTATCAAAGTTATTGCTTTGGCAGCACTTATTACATAGCTATGTCTTTTCTTAAATTAAATTGACAAAATCAATCGGCAAACCTCTAGAGAGGAAAGATTATGTGATTCTGATCATTGAACTGATACTGAATATGGAGGTGGAAATGAATACCTTTTGCAAGAAAAAAATGATCTCTGCTTGAAATCATCCAAATCTGGATGCGGGTCAGGTCAGGTATCGCCACAGATAGAAAATGCGGGTATAGAGCACGTTATTTCTTACGTTTTCTGGGTAAACATTGCATTCAAGTGAAAGCTGTCTGCATACATTATTGTTTTGCTCTACGAAGGTAACTACAAACCCTGCTAGTGCCTGTGAAAAGTAGAACATCCATTTTTTGATAACCATTGAGGCTACAAAAAAAAACATTTAAAAATTCCTTTAGTCATTTGCTATCCTCTGAAAAATGTTGACAATATGTCATTACGTCTGCGGGAACAAATTGAAAACACGAGTAGGAAACACGCAAAACCGGCTTTCCTAAAATATCTCATATTAGTAAATTATTTTTAATTTATTTAAACTTGTTAAAAATTCTCTAAATAAATTTATATTTTTCAGAATTGATGATAATTGCCGTAAGTCAAAATGTTTTTTTTTTTAGCAACGCCAACCACATTTTCTATTTTACTTTCTACCCGAAACGTGCTATCGCAAGAGTCGGAGTTTTCTTTAAATTTTTTGTTTTGTTTTATAATTGTTAAAGCTTTCAAAATAAATTGCCTTAACTTAGTCTCATACAAAATACGAGTACATATAAGATATTGGAACAATTTTCACGCATTCTACTGTTTCACTGTACATGCTTTATATAAAAGATGTCGAATAAATTTAAGTGAACATACCTTTTTCATTTGGATCACCTGTCTTTAATTCGTTTATAGCCTTCTCGATGTATGGACGGCATTCAGACTCGCTAGGGCCGAGCTCCGCACTGGCTAAGACGTCTAAAAATCGAAATAATTGCGGTAAATTGTACGTTTTAGTTTGTTTCGGTATTTGTTGATGCTGTTGCTTTTGCTGTTAAGTTCTCGTTTTTTTATCACAAACAACAATTAAAAGAGAAAAGAGTAAAAATGTTTTATAAGAGCGAATGTATGTGAATACAATATCTCTCGCGCGAGACAGTCGATGATACTAATTTGTATTTATTTTGAACTATTAAGAATTTTTTGCGTTCACGGCACTTTGTTTTATGTTGGGGATGGTTCTTTTAACGTTGGCACTTTGCCGTCAAATTTATCGGTCCGCTTAATTCTTTTAATTTTAAGGTCGCATACAAAGTGATTATTAAGTAATCTGTTTACGTGTTCTTCTATATTTAATATTTGTAATCATAACGCATATGTTTGAAATTAGATTTTTCTTTCGTTTGCATGCGGCTTGTGTGTTTACATAAAGGAAATCGCTGAATCAGAACACGAAGTAATTATTTTTTTTATTGAACCTAACCCCAATAATTATTGCCTATTAAACTAACTCAAGCAAAACTGTCTGCAGAAAAACTGTTGTCTTTCAGATTTATTAAAAAGAAATGACGCTTAAAGATTCAAGTATTACTCAGACTTTTCTAACAATTGTAATATCTATTGGAAAATTAGTCAATATTTATCATTTCTCTTTTTTACGGCAATACAGGTCATATCTAACATTTTACGACAATTCAATACGTTTGACAAAAAGTCGTTTCATGTTTAAGGAATGCATTTGTTGTCCGAAAAAAAAAGAAATTCCAAAAATCTTAGCACAGCTACAAATTATTAGTCTCCCAAGAAAGAATTCCAAAACATTTTTGTCATAGCACGGAATAAGTCGAGAAGATTAAACTTATTGCACAATTGCGAAATTTGATGGAAAATATAGCCATTGTGAATTTTGAGTCGAAACTAAAAATTTTAATAGGTGAGGCCCATTGTTTTTGAAAGACTTTTGTTCCAGGTTAAAGCGTAAAGAACTCTTTATCAGGAAATTTCGAAATATCTAGTGGAAAAACTTTTTCCATTTTTATTTTTTTCTTAACTTTTCTATAAAGATTTAAACTTTTAAGTCTTTATAAAAAAAAAATCTGTTCTTAACAGAAATCGAAAATGATGACAGTCCTTGAACAGCATTATTTCTACAGCTTTGCGAAAGTAAAAGACTAATGGTAGTCATGCAAGGCTTCGCTTCTTTTTTCTTTTCTTTTTTTTCATCTTCTCTAAATATAAAAAATTGGGGTTTTATTTTTAAAACAATGGCCCCGGCCCTCAAAAAGACTTAAGTTAATCTGGCACCCCTTATATGTCATAATATGTTTTTCATCATAAGAATTGTACAATGCACAGTCCTTTTACTAGGGATCAACTATATATTTAAGAAGAGCAATCTTTTGTGCATGCAAAACCGTTCGATTGTCTGAATGGCTTAGTTGGCCTGTTTTAGGACTGGGATATTCTTTTTATAAAGGACACACATCTTGTTTTTTAAGCTCGGCTGAGGACGTTTTTAGCTGCTAGGCTGTTCGAAAGTGTATAAATGGTGACTTCTTTAATACCAAAATTGTAAATATGGTTAACGCATTCTTGAATTGCGTGGAGCTCTGCCTCAACAACAAATAATGGGATTTTCCGGCACTAATATTTTACATTCTGGTTGGTTGAATTTAAATTTAGTCTTTAATGTCAAATATTATTAACCCGCACACAACTTTTAAATACTAATTGAATGTCACTTCGCTACCTACAGTGTTTAATGGAAACGTACTGGTGCTGATTGTAAGAGGAAACTGCTTCTTTGAAAATATGACTAAAAGAAATTAGAATTTGGTCAACATTTCTTATCACAATGTCCAGAGCCCTAGTGCCGTAACTTTTCAGTTAACACTAAATCTAAGAGTTTACAGGGG
Organism: Cheilosia variabilis; assembly: GCA_951230905.1. Taxonomy (NCBI): domain Eukaryota; kingdom Metazoa; phylum Arthropoda; class Insecta; order Diptera; family Syrphidae; genus Cheilosia; species Cheilosia variabilis. The sequence continues at coordinate 14,379,119 of OX579676.1, forward strand.
GAAGCAACCAAGTCATCACAAATATAACAAATTTGCTAACCGGAATAAGTTCGTCTAAAAATATACCTATTTTGAAAATAAAACCGTCATATATATAAAGCTGATGAAGCGTGGGTCCTCGTTAAGGCCTAATTTACTGATCACGAGTAACTCATGAGTGATACTATTTAAGCAAACTCACGGGGGCATTCTTGTCGTCTTCGTGAATTTCATAACAAGTTTATATTGCATACAAGCCTTACCCATCCTATGCCATCTTTATCACAAAGCCATCCAATTATAGCACTTTTGAAATGTTATTCTTAATGTCATTCCGTGCAACTAATTTAGTACATGAAGAAAAATATCAAGAGCATGCCAGAATGCTTGCACTCAATCAAAGTCACGTGCAACCAAGGAATAAGCCCGTTCTGCTATTTTTACTAAACAAAAGGTGAAAGTCTGCATAATCTGAAAATTCCCTAAATAGTATTCATTCCCATCAATTAGCACTGCTATCTTGACAGATTGACATCAGCTGATTGTGTTCCATCAACGATTTCGAAACAATCTAGAATATTTGCAATAAATTTGCAAACACTCTGCCCCCATCCACTGGGGTAATTTACAAAGTGCACACTTCTTCTGCAGGATTAAGCAAAGTGATTGCTACACTGTGTAGATACAGCCTCGTCTAACAGCGACAGTATACATCGCATTAATTCCATGAAATCTGTAAACCAGTGAACACAGTTGTTTTGCTCAATAAAATCAATATTCATTCATGTCAAGAACACTCTTCAAAGATCACACACACACAATTCTGCGAGGAGAAATTGCCTGAAATTTGAAATTGCTCATCCATTTGCCCAAAGGAACGTCGTTGCGATATTTAATATTCCACCGACTTGTTGTCATTTTGTCACTTTTTTTTAAATTTTCCTTTTCTTCGATTTTCGCATCGCACTTCAGAACAATAAATTCAAAAAAATAGCTCGTAAAGAAAATAAATTTTCACTGAAACACTTTTTTTTCTCAAAAGATATATTTAAATGTGTTCGTTTTTTGTCGATTTTCATTTTTCACATTTATTTTCTTTTCTTTCATTTGCCATATTATTTCACAATTCTAAATTTAAATTATTACAAACACCTCTTTCGCGCTTGTATTACTCGCACGGTTGTGTCGCTGTGTGTTTGACGAACAAATTTTAAAAATTTTCTCATTTCTGCTTGTTTTTTTTTGCGAAAGAACTTGACGCGAGGCTATATTTTATTTTATTTAATTTAATTCTTTAAACGAGAACGAAATTGCATAATAATTTGTGCGGCGGCTGAAACTGAAAACGTTTGTTATATAATAAGCGAGCTCCTTGCACTTTGCAGCACTCTTTTTTTTATTACAATTTTTGTTTGTGATTAACATTAGCAACAGCATCAGCATACAGAGGATAATCGGGATGACCTACCATTGAATGAGACGGCGAATAGCGTTAGTCCTAGAAGGACTAGTAATGAAAACCGCCCCATTATCTTTCTCGTAATGCTTGTAGCACAACAATTTTTTTTAATTTTTTTTTTTAGTTGTTGAACAAAAAAAATAAAACACACTTCACTCGGAAAAGAATAAAATGTTCACACTCGATTGCTGCATTAATGAGATTTTCGTCGCGGATTCACTAAAATTAAATATTTTCCATTAAATTTTGCAAAATTATCTTTTTTTTGTAGGTATCAGGACAAAATTAAAAAAAAAAGAAAAACCTTCAACTAAAATAATTAGTAAATTAATTGCAAATTGTGTTAGTAAAATAAGTAGGTTTATCCTGATTGGTTATAACTTTGCTCGATCGATTTTTTTGTGTGGAAGAAGGAATTTTTCTTATTTTTTAATTTGTTCTTTCTCCTTAATTTTTAATAATTTTTTTTTAGTATATTTTTATAAATACACTATAGTCGAACTCGCCCGGTCTAAACTCAATTCGTAACAGGGTAGCTAGCGAAAATTACCTTGTGACCGCGAAATATCCTAAAACACCGACTGGCGTACGCTTACTCAACTCGCGAAGCGACTTTTTCTCTAAGTTCTCAGTGGCTTTGAGTTGGAAGAATCTTCGTCATCGTGTTCTGCTCTCATCATCTTGGTGATTTTTATGTTGCTGCTGCTGACGCTTGTGGTGTCTCTATTTTGTTGCAGTGATAATAATAGATCTTGGTTTTGTTGGGAGCGTAGGTTTCAGTAGATGATCAGAGAGACAACTACCTTGGGGTTGGCACACTCAGCTGCTGCTCTTCTATGAGATGTGCCATAGCTGGTCGACATTCTGGTGTTGGTGTTATAATTTGTGTTTGGATAGTCGCGTATTTCATTTTGGGCTATTAGGCTATCCAAGTGTCAGAGTGGGATGTTTTTTGGTCTTTATTTTATAAATGCCATATGCTCCGGTTGTAATCAGTTGTTTTGCTTGTTTTTTTAATGGGGGGAAAAAGAAATTTAAGTCTGGTGCCAAACAGTAGGGGATTCTGTCTGGGTATTTGACAAATAAGGCACAGAGAACAATTTATTACAATGTAGAAGGTTAAACTTGAACCTTGTCCCTTTTTCACGTAAAATTGTATTTGATTGTGCTTTGGCACCGAATGAATGTCAGGTTTGCTTAATAAATTGAGGCTGCGTCTACTAAAATTGCTTTAGGTTAGCTTTTTAGGGCAACTTTACACGGTACTAGATGTCATCTCAAATTTATTGAAAGATCATAGCATAGATATTATAAGGATAGGCAGACAGTTTGTAATTTCTCTTGACTTTCTCTACTGCATCGTCAAGTTCTTAACTATTCTTATACTATCTATATATAGTTGCATCCGATAAGATGCCGATCTAAGACATAAGCACGTGCTGAGTGTCGGCTTACTTAGTTTCATGCTCGTTAACCGCTAAACCCAATTTAGCTACCCCTGTTTATATACTCGCAAGTATACCAGTGACAGCTCACTGTGGTCTACCAATAATGGTAATATCCTTTCAAAGATCGCAGTTGTGTATTGCTCTGCGACTCAATGACATCATGACACTACGTCGACTTGTTTTAGACCTTTTTTTCGCAGTAAATGCATAGGTTGGGTCCATTATAATCCTACAATGGTGCATGAGATTATCACACTAAAGGCCTTTTTAATATTAATACTTTCTAGCTTCTCAGTCCTTTTCACAAAACAAACTATAGTAGTGTTTTCGTTTTGTGGTGGTTTGTATATATTTTTGACAAAAAGTCTATTCGCACAACCCGAAAGAAATTCGCTAAGATCTAAGTTTAAACGGAAATCACTCGGTACTCGTTATTTCAGTAACTTTCTTTTTCTGTCATTTTCAATTTTTATGTCAGCAAGTTTTGTTCGATTGGCATTGAATTGATTCAAACCGAATGTGGGAATGCTCCTAATACGTGCCACTGTCGAAATATTCTGACCTGATCAAGGCCGGAACTCGTTACTCGTTATTTTTGTTTGCTTTCGCATTTTCTGCCACTTTTGTGCCTTCCATTTAAACTGCGCTCTCAATTAACCTATGATATGCGATAATTTGCTTAGTTTTAGGTCGGAAATTGATAAAAGAATAATCGTGAAATTTAGATAGAAATGTAGGAGCACTGTTCACAATGTAGTCACTCTTTAACTTTCTCGTTTAAGGAAGTCGTTCCTTTCCTATTACAAAGATAGAATATTGCATTGAGTAATATTGAAATGGGGTTCAATGATTTTTGAAACTCTTCAAGGTTCGATGTCCTAAAGGAGCTCAGGTCTTCGAGGAAAAGGAAGATCAGCCTTTATCCGTCTTCCTTCAAATACACCCTTAGATAATTAAGTTCTTTAAGAAAACAAACCAATTTATTTTTTTCAAAAACCGATTGTATTTTCATTTCATCTGAACTTTGTAAAAAAAACGTACAAACCTGTCCAGGTTCTTAAATATCGAATTAGAAACTTTTACTTTGTGACATCATTGTCGATATCCTTCTTCTTCAGTCGGGTGCAATAGTAACGATCACTATTCTCGATCCAATCACACACGTGCGTCACAGTATGGAAGGCAGTGCCAGGTCTGCATTGAAACTCAACAGGTTTCCCATGAACACAGCGGTAATACTAAAATTTAAATCCGTTCAAACATTTACAACCACTAAATCGGTGCAACTGAACTTACCTTAGTGCAGTCTGAATGTGGAACATAATCCCTATTCGAGCAATCGATTTTTTCTAGTTCATGGTCGGACTGTAAGATCGGTGGTTGGTATTCAGTATCAGGCCCAACCGCTGCGGGCGGGTTAACAACCGCAGGTCCTACAGTGGTGGTGGGTTTCTAAAAATACACCAAACATAGACACAATCAAATCAGTGTACACCATTCGCTCTCGCGCGCTCTCGTTGCAATCAAAATTCAATGTCAATGTCAGGTGTATTTACGTGATCTTCACCTTATCGATTAATTGAGATCGATTGTACGAGAAGAATACCAAACAAACGACTAAGAGGCGGCGGGCGCATTTCAACATTTTCAGAAATAGATCCCTTTAAACTTACACGAGTTGTGCTGGTGGTGGTGGTAGTGGAGGTGGTGCTAGTGCTGGTACTGGCGACAGTTACGGGACGTTTAGTTGTTGGCTGGGGCTTTGGTTTTGGCTTCGGTCGACTTGTTGTGGGCTTTAACACCACGTTTTCCTCGTCCGCTGATGCTGGCGTACTTGGAGGCTTGGCCCACTCGGGCTAAAAGGAAAATAGTTAGTCAACTTGAAGGAGTTACAATTTTCTTGAACATACCCTAGGGGTTGTGGTTCGTGATGGCGTTGGAACCTTGTAGTCGATCATGCTATAGTAGAGGATTTTCGAAAGGGCGTTTTCGGCACCGCACAGTCCGTGGAAATCGTCCATGTCAATGGCCCAGGTCATAGCGCCAGCATAGCCCTTCTCCTTGATATAGTCCATTTTGATCTGAATCGACTTGGGGTCTTCATATCCAACCCATTGGTTGCCCTTGTAGGTGTATGGCACTTTTCCACCTTCGTCCCATTTGATGGTCCATCCCTTCTCCTGATCCTGAGTTTCGGTACAGATTTCGTAGTAAGCCAGGAACCCACTGGCGTTAGTGTATGGTCCCGGAGCACCTCCACCAGCTTCCTTGTTGATGTATGTTCCCAGGTTGTAGTTGTTATTGGAGTTGCTCAAGGTGAACGTTCGTCCATAGAAGGGGACCCCAACGACAAGTTTATTCGCCGGACAGCCCATCTCTTCCCAAAGTGCCAAACCGTCGTTCTAAGAAGTTCCGGCTTAAGATCTCAATTCACAAAGATGAAGGCAAAGTCAAACATACCACATTCAGCTTCTCATAGGCATACTGGTCATGGGGACGCTTGTACAAAGCACTGTGGGTGTCGGCAAATCCAGCCCAGTTTCCTCTCAAATCGTACGTCATCGCATGAATAGCATCCAAAAGTCTAAAAATGGACGCAAATTTAAAAAAGAAACAGCTTGGTGACAATTTTTCGAGCTTACTCGCACAACTCTGGCACATGGTAGCCCTCCTGCAGCCTAAATCTAGCCACCGGAACAGCCATGGTGATCTCCCAGCCCCTACCCTCACGATCGAATGCCCTTCGCAGTTCCTCAACAAAATACAAGAATCTGTCCTTGTCACTGAAGCTGCCACCACGATCAGCAGCTCCTGGATATTCCCAGTCCAAATCGAAGCCGTCAAAGTTATACTTCTTCATAAAATCAACAACACTGCGAATGAATGTCAGGCGACGTTCCTTAAGCAGACACATTTCCGAGTACTTCTTGCCCCCTTCGGCCCAACCGCCAACTGCAATTTGCAGTTTTAGATGCGGGTGAGTTTTCTTCAGATTCGTAAAGTTCCTGAATCCATTCTGCTCGACATCCACTTCTGGATCGATGACCAGCACTTGCCAGTTTGAATCATCGACTCCAATAAATGAATAGATTAAATGCGTGCAAAGATCTGCAGGCACATCTTCGATGCCATAGCGCCCTAGTCCAGGGCGATACACAGCCCAGTTACTAAAGTAGCACACGATGCGGGCGGGCTGATCTTCTGCCAAAGCTGCGGCAATGCCCAAAAGCAGGAACGGAATAACAAGAGCGGATTTACCTGCAATGAAGAGCGAAAAACGTTTTATTAAATAATCATCAAGTGCGAAAGGGAAGGACTGAGAAATCAATGTTCAAAGGGACGGTATTTTGTTGCAAAATTAACACCTTTAGGTTTGCTTACTTGCGACATGTTGTCTGATAAAGAGTCAGTTGCAACTGCAAGTGATGATGAATTTTGCAAAATTATCACTTTGATAACTGGATGCTCCCAATATTTGAAATGGGTAAAATGGACCACTAATAACATTATGCCGGACGTTAGCTTAGGATAGGTGTGCACATAGAGCACATAATTTTAAAAATGTAAACGAGTGCAAAAAAATTTTCATAGCAATCGCACAGATTTCGCATAACGAAAGTCACGTAGTAGCTGTGCTACGGAAATCGCTTGTGTTCGCCTAGCCTAATTTGTATTACAGATTTTAAATTTATAAAATGGAAAAAGAAATATATAGAGAGTAGGCATCAGCGGAAGTCCTCGTTATTTTTGATGAGAATTTATATAGAACTGTCTAAATGTGTTCAATTTGAACCCAATATGGATCGTCAGGAAATATTTTTTTTCCCGATACTTATAATCATTTTTAGTGTCCAGGCTAAATTTTTCAAAATCACAATGGCGAGATTTCCCTACAAAATTGCATATTGTGACCTAAAAAAAATATTTAGTGTGAAGGTTAAAAATTGTTTTTAGTAAGGCCCTGTGTTTATAATCAACCGAGTTTTACTGGGTTAGGCGAAGATAGAGAGTTGCGGAGGATACCCTTTAATAGAGAAGCAGAGCCTTGAAAATCAAGGAATCAATCAACCGAAAGGTACATAAATAAGGCTTTGCTACTTAAGCTTAAGAAACGGTTTTGGCTCAGTGCATCTCAGTTTTTTCAATCGTTTTTTCTTCAAATTTACAAAAATTGGTCCACCCTAACACTTTGTGCGAAAATGTCTAAATGCCGATACGGCAAACCCTAGGACCTTATGCAAATTTCGAATTATTACACACTAAGGTTGTGACAATACAATATTGTGGTTTACTTCTGGTTAAAAATAAAAACTATTAAAGAAATAGCCCCTCGATTTATTTACATTTTGTAAACTGAAAGGATGATCACTAGTTAAACCAGACTGGTCGGTTCTTCGTTGCATTTTGAAAAGAAATTAGTCATAGGCCTTCTTTTAAAATTGCGACAAATCAAAACAAAATAATAAAACCTACGGAATTCACTGCATTTTAAACTTAAGTTCAAAGTTTATAGTTCAAATATCAGTCGTCGACACCTTGCCTGCCTTTTCTTCCGAGAAAGGGAATGCATTTTGAAATTTGTTTTGTAACTTTTTAAAAAAAGAAATACGAATACGAAATACTAAAGTACAACAGACGAAAGCGGAAAAGCCTTGCTTCACAATACGAGTAAATTATTTTTATTGTTTGTTTTCCTTTTTTATAAAAATAACACGCACTTTGAATACAAATTTATTCGCGATACATTAATTGGTTGGGATTCTTCGAAAGAATTTCTTCGACTTCCAAGTTGAGTGAACTTATTGCAACGACGCACCGCACACCAAGTGAAATTTATTCAAAAGAGTTGAAGAGAGAATCAAAGAGGTGTAAAAGATAATATAGAGCTAAACGTTAGCACTTCACTTACCCATCTTGAACAGGTGAGTCGACTGAGTCAAATGACAGTGCTTCCAAGTCGCGACGTGCTTTTTATACTACAGAAGAAAGGAGCATTGCTTTGGTGCGGTTCTATACTATCCCGAAGCAAAAGCAGTATCTGTCGATAAAGGTGAATCAGGTTTGGTGCGTTATCTCTTGGGAGAATCGTATTGTGTGCTGTTCTCTGTACTGGATTCGAAATTCGAAAACACGTTCCAGCTGTGAGACAATTTTGATAGATGTGCTTGAGGGAGCTCTGCTTTAGATGCGGCCAAGCATCGCAGTGGGTGGTGGCGGTGGTGGTAGGTGGGTGACCAACTGGGGGTTGAACGGTAATAAATGATTTTTTAAGTTTAAATGATTTATGCTGGAGCTGCAGTTGAACGTTCTTCAAGTTCATGGGAAGAATAATGTTGCATAACTGCTTTTGTTGTGAGATAATAAGTCGACGACTGTATGAAGGATTGACTTGATGTGTACTAACTGTTTACCAACTATCCACAGTCAGCATGTGAACATGGAAAACTTGGTTTTATATCTGTTAGGCATGACTTCCCATTTCCATTTTTACACCAAAAAACAGAGGTTGGAGAATAAGGGAATTTTATAAAATATTCTTGCGATTCTGGCCAAAGCCTAAATACTCCATTGAAACTCTTACACTAGCAAGTGGATTGATTTTCAAGTTGTTAAAGATATTGGCCGAAAGTATCAGAGTTTAAATCCGCAAACAAAGCAACAAAATGTGAGTCAGTGAAGGTCTGTTTAAATCGTGTCAAGAGCTGCCTATGAATGGGTTGCGAACTATTTGCAATGCCGACCCCTCAACTGCTTTCTGAGGAAAAAGATGGGCTAAGCTCTCTACATAGGTCGTCCTTAAATCGGGTATAGTCACTATTTGGTTAGACTTCGTCGGTTCCAAAATCTGCGGATGTAAAGTAAGTATTTGCTTAATTGTGGACTTATCGGTATTTGGCCAACTGATAAGGGCCAAAAAGCATGATGCCAAATGCTTAAGGGTTTAAGGCGTTTACAAAGTACCGTCGGCAGCTGATTTAAAAAGGACTGATCCTTTAGCTGGCGCAGTTTGAAGGGTATTCTTTCTTACAAAGCGAGCTCAGAATCGATTTCTGTCCGAAGAAATCTCCGAAATATTATGGTACGGATGCTCTTCACCATCTACAGCTGTCAGAAATAGCTTGGCATTTAACTTTCGGCCGGATGAAAGATCAATTGGACTTTTTTTTACTGTCGATGCCGCTTCTTCTCATAACCTGCAAAGCATGTGGGACCGAATATATTGAGAACAATAATCATTAGAGAACTTTTCTCTTAAAACGGAGAAGGTTACCACTTACCGCTATCCATTCCCCGCATATATTCCTTTTACCAGGAAATAATTGCTCACCTCAATACTTTAATTTAGTTAAACCTTCAAAATCGAGGTGTCCCACTTCAATGAAATAAAACTTGTACTGGAGGGAAAATGACAGAATTAGTGCAGCACATATTATCCGTAACAAAAAGACATAGACACCAAGCCTGGGATACTGTCAGACCTATCAGCACATCTTGCTCCGTCTCTATTATATTTAGCACCCGATAATAGGTACGTAAATATATGTACAGATCTTCATTGGATAAGTATCCAAATCACTTAAAGAACTCAATTAGATTCGTGCAAGACTTTCTTTAAATATATTTACAACTCTAGCTCATCATAATACTTTGCAACGAGTAAGTATAAAACGAGTAAGTATAAGTACATCATAGCTAACCGCATGATTACACGCACGCCCTTCCATTTGTGGAGTCTTACAAAAAATTATGTGTGTGATGTCCAATAAATTCCGGCCATGTAATAATTAATAACAGCAATTCAGCAATGCATTGAATGTAAATTTAAATTTGAATGTCATTTGTCACAACAGTTTTATTACCTGCTACTACTATATATCAGTTATAGTGTCTAACGGTCAAAAGGAGGATACATGCAATGCAGATGCATAACCACAACACATGTTTGGATTAATGGTTTGTTGTTTTTTTTTTTGCTAACTAAACCGCTATTACACAAATCTTTAGCTTCCGAGAAATATTGCGGTGAATGTGAATGAAATCTTCATGAAATCTCTTAGATTACTAAAAATACATTTGGAAATGCAACAGTTACACCAAACTCTTCATGTTTTAACAGTTTGTAGTGGTTCATATTGAAAGTGTGTGTTTGAGAAATAAAAAGCACTGGCATGCTCTTTAAATTAGCAGTCCGCAGCCATATTGCAAGTTCAGCTCCGATCGGTCTTAAATATATGTTTAATGTATATCGAAATCATCTATCAGTAAACTTGACAAAAAGCAAGGTGCTTATACTGAGACTTACTTGTCTGCAAGCTAAATGTTAAGCTCAGGCACAGAGGCTAGGCGCGCTAGTATTGTCTCAAACAAATCCGTAGGTATCATAAATATTTTTTTTATATAAACGTGGAAAGGTTTCAATACGATAGACTGTATTGAAAACAAAATGGCGGATTCCGAAACAGACTGAGGGGATTTGTGGCAAGAGGATTGCGAGTTGGGGTGGTGATTATTTCTTGCGTCTGCATTTGCATTTGACAAGCTCGAAGAAATCGCTTATATAAACCACCTTTGGTTAGAGGGCAAGCGAATTTTGGAACTCTCTTCTAAGGTTCAGATCTGCAAATATTTAAAACATAGCTTTGCCCTTCCAAACGACAACTCTTAAGAAATATAACTTTGACGAGATTCCATCCAGGCCTACTTGCAATGACCGAGAAAGTTTTGTACGATCGAGTGGTGCACTTTATTTCGAATATATTTCGGTGGCTTCCAACCGCTGGTGTATAGTATACCATGTGCGGCCTTAAGCCCCATATAATGCCGAATAGTGTCCTACAGGCTTATAAGGCAACATTTATGCTTTTGTTCCAAATAAGTTTAAAATACAGGATAACAAAAAAGCTGTACCCACACAATCTTAGATTGCAATTAAATTGATACCAAAAAAATTGCAAACACCGAATATACGTAATCCCTCGAAATAAGGACAGCGCTAATCCACTATACTCGTATTACTCGTCACCTCCAGATTATATTTACGTTAGAGCGACTGGCTCGTCTCGCGCGTTCGGTTACAAAACCTGCCCGCGGCAAAAACAAAAAAGTTTCCATTTGCCACCAGACCACAATGTGGTTTAGAATTTTCCATGAACTTCAGATCAATATTCTTTCCTTAGCTACATATCCGCATCGACGACATCTTGGTGCGTGTCGCTATAATTCCAATGATACAAGATCTACTAAACGCAAATGAAGTGTGGTTATCATCTGCAAGACCGCATTAATGCAGCTGGGGGCTGGGGACGAGTTCAAGAAACTCTGCGTTCTTTGGTAAAAGCATACAATATGCATAATTCTCCAGCAGCATGCCCTCTGTCTTGCACTAAATTGGTCAACCAGTTTTAAATTCATTCAAACATGGATATCCACAGTATCAATGAGGAAACATATTAATTATTTGCGGCTCTCACCGAAATTAGATTATCAGCAACGAGTTTTCTCCTTTAGTATGTTCGACGTTTTTTTATTATTTTTGTGTCGAGTTCAACGGTTTGTTTATCTTTTGTGGATGTTGACCTAAATGTGGGATTATGAGATTGTTTTTATTTTTTGTTCGGAAGAGGTGTGTTTCGTGCCGTTGCTGTAACTTGGACTTTGCGACAGGATCAAGACAGTTAATTGATTCTGGCTGAGCGGCTATAATTTTGTCTTTCTGAATGAAAGACCTGAGGAAATTCTTAAGTTAAACCCTTAAGCCAATAGCGACCAAGGAGGCGAAATTTGTATCCATTAGCATAAAAGTGGCAATGGCAAATACCTTCAGTCTATGATTGCGAGAAAACTTTTACTAAAATCAAAAGTTTCTATCGGCTTGATGTGGGTTATTGCGCTCTATCTATAAATGCGAAGGTGCGTCAAGTAGCTGTTCTCACCGAATCGTTATAGAAAAGAATTGAAAGTGGTCCGCCCGGTGGTAGTTAAGTTGAGGAAAGATCAACGAAATTGTCAGTGTTGATGGCTGGACACAGTGGGCAGCAGTTGTGAATTTAATGTTGCATGTTAATCACTTGATAATGGATGTGTATGTCGTTGTAAGAGAACGTGCCGTGCATAAAATTACGATGAGTTTTGTCTTTTTGTTGTTTTCTTTTTGTGTTTTTTTTTTTAATTAGACGTATATCTGGGATACCGCTGTAGCTATAGTTTGTTTAGTTGACAAATGTCCATTGTTTGTAAGTGGCTTGTTATTTTGATTGTTTTTGGCAGTGCACGAGACATTGAAAATGCACTGCCTGTTAATATTCCACACACGTGCGGAGAAACTATAGGGAACTTATTACAATTCTATTATGTGTCTGAAGTTAGGATTCTCCACCTTGATCATGAAAATCTTTTCCGGCGCTTAAGGAGAATACCAATTCGTACAGATGCCTTTATGGCTGATGATATAATTAGTTCTTATGAAAAATGCGCGTTCCGCACATTTATCTTAATAACTTTGAAAAGTTGGAATACCTACATCCGCTTCCTATGTTTGAAAAACTGACTCGTCAAAATCATGAACGAGAAACGGCCGCGTTTCATTGATCACTATCGGGATGGCAAAATGCATTTCACCATTTGCGCTGGAACTCTTGCACAGGTCTTGAAATTCCCTTGGGGAAATTTTTTTTTACGAACTCCTCCACCGCTTTTGCTTGATTTTCTTAATTGTTTTATTTTTAATCAAATTTGAATTACAGCTCAATTTTTTTCAATCTAGCAGTCATAAACTAAGTATTAAGTATTAGTAGTTTCGCGCTAGATTAAAATTTAACAATTTGCTTTGGTAAAAGGTAAAGTACCTAGGTCACTGTTATTGTTATCAAATCACTTGATTTATACTCGATCCTTCGTAATCAATAGTTAGTTCAGTAAGGAAGTCATATTTTGTTAATGAAAACTGTATATGTGGGTGCTTCCCACATTTAAATGTACATGCTCTTTTCTGACAGTGCCAATGGTCAATGTCGCTGTACAGCTTGTAAAGTTTGATGTTGAATTGCCTTACAAAAAGCCCTCAACGTAACCGATGATATAATGTTGGATTCGATTATGTACGTCAAAATTATATCACAGGAATCGTAGACAAACCAGTTGGGGGTCTCCGTATGATTTGTCTATGACAGGTAGTAGACAGTAGACACCACTGTTGGTTATATCAGAATTATTATTTTTCATTTCGTCTTGTTTTATAAATGCATTAATATCTGCAACAAAAACAAAAATGCCGATGCCGACGTCTTACAATAATTGGTAACTGTAGCACACAACCGAAATCTAATTTTAAGATAAATACCAGTTCCACTTCTGCTTTTTAAAATAGTTTTTATTGCGTTCCAACTTAAACTAAATTTTGTACAACAATCACTCAGTCGCTTGAATCTGAATCTTATTGGCTTCATCTTCCAAAACCTGTCTGTACACTACCTCCGTCAATAAGCTCCTTTTGAGTTCATCACAATGTTCTGGTTTTGGTAGAATAATCGCTAAGTAGCCTTCTCCCTCCGACGTCAACAAATTTGGATCTTTTACAATTCTCGGATTTACTTCGATTAGCTTTCCGCGAATACAACTGGGCACTTTATATACATGACCGTCTTTTCCGGTAGCAATGGCCAAGGTGGAATCTTCCTGCAGAGCCATGCCACCCTTTTTTCCCTTTCCACTGACCTGATTTAGACTTCGATCCATGTTACCTATATCAAATGACACCGAACCAACGCCATTCTTCATAATTGGATGTTCAGGAGCCAGATATATAAGGCAAACTCTATTTGAATGGAAAAGCACAAGGTAACGTTCCGAATTTTGCTTCGGATGGATGTAATAGTAGCGCGTATAAAATCTGTCAATCACAGATGGATAATTCTCGACGTAATCTTCAGTTATTGATGAAACTGGAAGTCCACAGATTTCTTCCTTTTCCGGTTGGAAGCAGTACTCGGCCAAAGGATCCATTACCATTTCGATTTAGTTGTCGCTTTTAAAGTAAGGGTTTCCAGATTGTTGCATCTTCTCCCGTATTACTTTTTGCTTTTCGATGGCTTTAGCACGATTGGCAGCTGAGTTATTTACACGTTCTTGGCGCAAGCACTTTACCACGAGGGAGTCCAATTCGTTGCAGTAACCAGCGAAGCGGGCAAATTTGTGCTGCAAGTGATTTGGTTATAAAATTATAATGACACAATTTTTCTTTTAGCTTACCTCTGCGTGACAAATTTTTAAATCAATAATGAGTTTGTTGCATTCAGGAGTGTGTAAATGAGGAGATAAATCCGTGTGCATTTTCTGGTGAAGAAAATTGAATTATCTACAAATTGAAAAACACCGAAGAGAGTACGTAACACAAGACTATCAACTGACAGTTGGTGAATTAACGCCCCACAGCCACAGTACCTATGAAAACTAGTTCACGGACAGCTAACTAGTAAAGATGTATTTCACGATAGTTCAAGTACCTACGTCAAGAAACCTAGTGAAAGCTAAAATACTTGTTTTTTGTATAAAGGTACTGTCGAAAATATTGAAAGCGTAAATTCGCAACGAGTGCGCAGATCGCCACTAGATGTCGGCTTAGTTGGGTTTATTTTGAGTTCTGGGACAGAGCTAACGCTAAGTAAATATGACGTTTAACGAATTCAAATTCGCCTCTTCACATTTTGTTGCCATCCGTTCACCGAGTTCTGAAACAGCCTAACGAAGTTGACGGAAATATAAAAATCATTTGCCTATTTACATTGTATGTGCTTCTATTATCAGGGAATAAACAACTGTTTACAAAGGGATTGTTGCAGGTATTCATTCCACTTTACCTTACTACTTAGGCAGCAGTGACGAAAAGTTCAGAATAAAGACCAAAATACAGGAAGGAACATTGAAAAATGTTGATTATTTCAAAATAAGAAAATAACGATTAGTTCAAATAAAATAAACAAAAGCTAAAAAAACTGAAACACACTGGGGTTCTTTATCAGATTTGTATGATTTGATTGGTGCCTAGTCAATAATACTTGCATTGCACATCCCTGTAGAGAAAGGGGCATTGTTTCCGATTTTTTATGACATTTGTTTTGTCAAGAAGAGCATGCGGCCGTGTATTTTTTAACAAAAATAAGGTGGAACGTGTTGCGCTGTTTTCGTATATCTCTTTTAAAGAATAACATTTTTGCTCAGCCATGTCAGCTCACAAAAAAAAGAACATTGAACTAATGGATCAAGACTCCAGTGCTGATTCAGATACCGAGTCTGAGAACGATGGACCGCATCCAGATGCATACACCGGCAACGAGGTTAACAGCTCTTTACATTTCGCAAAAAAAACGTTTCCAAAATTTCATCACAATAGGAAATTCAAGTTGACTTTGAAGGCCGTAATCCCACTGATACCGATTTCCATGGACTCACACAGCTCCTGCACCAGTTATTCCTAAAAGCTCACATCAATGTGAACGAAATGGCCGAAATCATAATTGGTAAGTGATTGTGCGTCCTTTGAGAGTATTCTACTATTCAATTGCTTTCTTTAGCTCAAAACTACGTGGGTAGCGTAATTGTGCAAAGTGAGATCGAAGGAGAAGACGAGGATGAGGAAGAAATGAACGATGGGAATACGATTTTTGGAATCACTACCGCAATCAACATGACAGCCAAAAAGGATACTCAGAGCATAGAGCAATTGCGTTCCTACATCATTTCCAAGGCAGAAAAGCATGCAACAGATGCGGCATTAGTCCATCTACGTGACGTGTTTGGAAATGATGCCCGACCGGTAGGTTTCCTTATCAATGAGCGCTTTATCAACATCCCCCCACAGATCTCGGTGCCACTTCTGGAGAACTTGCACAAAGAAATTGGACAAGCAAATCAAAAGAAAATGCCTTTCGGATTCGTTTACTTTGTGATGATAATTAAGTTCTATCGTCCAAAGCTGAAACATGTGAACCTCAAGCCAGTGGAAGATATCTATACGAACGCTGAAGAGGAAGCGATTGCCAAGCAGGCTGTACAGAGTTTTGAGTTTTCAGTAGCTGATGAGTGCGATAGCGGAATGACTGGCGATTGGTTAGAGGGCGATGCTACACTTGATCCATATAGAAAGGTAGTTCTGTTTGATGCGAATAACTTGCCACAGCTAATAAATGACGTACAGAAGTTCATCAACAATGAATAGATTATGTGGGATACACCTCTCTTCTAAGGAGCGCTTTTAAAGTTTTTGTTATTCTGCGGGATTGCAATAAAATTCACAATAATCTTAATCCTGATATACGTTTGAACTTATTCTTTTGTTGTTGGTACCTAATTGGGTGTGTATGCTTTCCCTATGCTTTATTCAAAACAATCTACATTTATGAATATGACTTGCAGTTTGTTGTAAATGTGGATATTTGGATATGAGACTTTTTTCTCGGCGTTATAATTTGTTTGCTACGCAGTACACTACTAGTGTACCTGCAAACATACAAAAGTAGAAATTCATTCGCTTCCGAAAATCTGGAGAAACATAAAACGAAGTTCGAAGTTTTTTAAAAAAAATGGTCGTAGCTGTAACGCACTCAGCAAAGAAACGACGAAAAAAATTCAAACTACAGAGTTGGTATTTGGCCACCAATTTTGTCGAGTATTTGTAAAAATATCTTTAAAAAAAAATTAGATGCTCGAATTTTTGTACCGTTTGAAAACTCGCAAGCGATCTCATAAAGGTCTACCTACTTGACTTTTTTCACAATAATTCACAATAAGTAAATATTTGCAGCTATGGAAGAATATTTAAAAAATAAAAACCGCCTATTATAACAGCATTTCTTACGTTTAGTTGCTGTTCAACCTTATTTACTGCCGGATTAAACATTATTTTAAACTTTGATTTGCCAATTTGTTTTGGAAAAAGTCGATGCGAACACTCAGCGAAAATTCCACAAATGAAACATGCCTTCTGACCAGAACTGTGCTAGGAGCAGTTTCAATTTCGCGTTCAACTTTATTTCAGCCTTGTCATGACACCAGCTGTCATCCAGCTGTTTTTTTGTATAACGTCATCATCCCGTCCGGCGCATCGAAACCGAACGTAACCTTAGAAAAAGTATTACTTACAAAGAAAAAGTATTCCGCTTTTTGTCTGAAGACTTGGACTCTTTTCAATTTTATTCGCATTTGATTATTCATTCACACTCTTCGTCTGCACATATTCGTTTCCAAAGAAATCTGCATACAAAAAACAATCAGGCAAAAGCTCGAAGTGGATTCGTGCTGATTCCGAGCTAGAGCAATCAGCAATCACACTGTGTTTCAGTGCATTTGCTTTATCAACGCTGCTGCTTGCTGGACGCTTTTGGCTTTTATAGTTTTCCATTCGATATTGTATTCCCAGTTCGTGATCGACAAGCTAGCGTTTCAGTCTGTCCTCTGCCTGATTGAGATATTACGAGTTCTACATTCGAGTACCGTTTCCAGTAGTCTGCTGCCGGTGATTCCAGCTTTAGTTTCGGAAGTGTTGCTGTCCCATTGGAACCAGTATGGGTGGTATTGACAAGTAAGTTGAGATAGCATTAAGGATGTTAGATAACAAGATTAGTTTTTTTGGTTGTTGAAAATAGTCGAACACAATCTGACTTGTCACAGCCGCTGCCAAAGTCTCGTTAATGCATTTTACTTTGATCTTATATTGGTTTTTTGAAAGTTATCCATAATTTTCATGGAAAATGTAAGTGCATATAGATAACAGTATAGGTACCTATGTTATTTTTTAGATTACTGTAATAAAATTTAAATGCTCCGTTCTATGTGAATCACTATATTAAAATTTAAAACTTCATGCTTTGTTTTGTTGTCGCTGCTCAAGACTATGCATGTGGGTTTGTCGTCAAACGTTGCTATATTAATTAATTAATTTATTTATTTTCTTTTCACCAAAGAACAAAAATCTTATATTATAATGATGTGAGATGAAAATGCACTTAGACAGGACAATCTCAAAATACCTATTCTCATATGCAAAAAAAGCGGACGGAGGTAACATGGAACCATGGAGGATTTTGATGGAGTGCGTCATAACGCCCACCTGTTTTCAGGCCTATGATCTTACGGTTTCTTGGTGCACAACTGCTTTTTCAAATACGTTAAACCTCTTGCTCTGTAGTCTATTTGTCACTTAGAAACACTGTCTACGCAGATTGTATTTAACTAAACTCTTGATATTACTGCCGCATCTGGCTTTTGTTTTATTATCAACTTACGGGATAGAACTTGACTTGTTATAATACGCTACATTCTTATTCTGCGTCAGTTCATCCACAGTTTTTCCATCAACGTATCGTACGGAAAAGCAATTGTTCTGGAGATTAAAAACATTGCGAGCGCACATATCTTTGCCGACGATTGCTATAGAAACCTTTATTTCGCCATCGAAATAAGAGATTAGAAATCCTATCGAATAGGCAGAAGAAGTTACATGTAGAATAGCAATATTAATCAATAGATCCATCTGGCTACTTTTAGTAGCTTATCTTATCCCACGTTACTATCGTGTACGCGATTAGTCAAACACAGCAGATAAACATCTTTTCAAAGCAGTGATCTTTAGAGACTTCTTCACGCAGTTTCGCTTCATGGTTTTGAATTCATTTCTTTTTATTTTCGTTGTTATCACAATGTTTTTAAGAACAATTCATGAGAGTACACAAAGTAATAAAAATACATGCCAATTGTTATTCCCGTCTATCTTATCGGCGGATGGTAATTTGCTACAGAAAACTCCAACAGTTGCGACGAGAATATAATTTCTTTATGCAAACGCAAACATATGCAAATACATACTTGGCTAATATAGATAAAGTGTGTTTAGACCATTGATTAATGGAACTGGGTAGGTATAACTGGGTATAACAGTTCCAGGATTTTGTTCGCGACTGGTGCAGAAAATGGGCGTCGACCTTTGTTATTCTATGAAGTCAAAGTCTATATAATATCTATATCTATCATTTTTTGGGGATTTGTCAAGTTTATCAAGTTTAAAAAATTAATTAAATGATATGTGAGTTCGGTGACACTTATGTGTAATTTACAGTTAACAAGCTGTCGGAGGTCATGCACTCAAGAATAGAACGAGGATACTATTCTGCAAATCGCACTCATAAATCGCTGCTATGAATGTAAATATATTTAGTTGCCTTTCTGATTAGACTACTTTCGTAATCCACATCGTTTTTGAGCAATAGCTTATCAACAATATTTGACAGGTCGTTGAGATTACGGGCGCTGTCAGTTGTAAATATTATCATTGAATTGTAATAGAAGCAAAATCAATTTGCTGAATTCGCTTATCACTTATCAGCTGGTGGGAAAAACTGTAGTCACCTCACTGTATACAAATGCAACAAAGTATTATCTGTGAGTGGCACTTAAATAGCCGAATGGAGTGCCGTGAGATAGAACAGCTTTTGTTCTTTTCAACTGAATAGCCGCATTTTGGCGATAAAACATTCCTCGGCTTTCTCTAAATTAAATTAAAAAAAAGAAAAGAAAATCTCGTCATGAACTGGTGCTGATATATGTATGTAGTGCCATCAACTGACCCCAGTGTTTGTTTTATCGGCACAAGAATTCAAAGTTACGTGTTTCTCACACTTATTCATGTACATATTTCATTCTATGGAAGCTAAACGGACACATCAATAAAATGATTCATAATCAATTGCATACTGGCCCGACAAATAATAGAAAACAATAAAGTTTCCTACACTTTTCTTTACGAACGTCATTAAGCTTTTATCACACAGCGAGCGATCCATTTCCTCCTACTCTGACTGGCTGGCATTGACTTTCATCTGTACTACTTGTGCAGCAATGAACTTGACATTCTCCAAATTGAAAAAAACAAACACAGACCCAAGAAACTCATTCGACGCCAATCCAGTCACAAAATGAGTTCCATACCGATCTATGTACGCCGCCTCAATAAGACAGTTCATAATTCATAGATGAATCATACATTGAAAGAGCTTTATTGAAAATTGCACTCATTAGCTGCGCAAAAAAAGTACAAAACGCAACTGTTTAGCAAACAACTTTAGATCACGTTTCGTTTACACTCGCTAAAGCGAACGTAGGTTGCAACGCAATTGATTGCCTTTTAGAAAGTGTGGCATTTAAAAAAAAAAATAACTTGTTCTCTCTTTCAGGCTTGTGCCATGCACAGTAAAGTTGGCAAACATCATCAAAAAGTCCAGCTGTGATGTTCTTTGCATTATTGACAAACAAATTCCTGCCGAGTTGGTGGAGCAGTTCAACGAATTCAGAACATTCGACAAAGCATTCGATAGTGTTGTATCTTGCTTTCGATCAAAGAATCTAGATCTTCCTGTGGTGTATTCGCCAATTGCTGAATTGAGCGACTACCATGATGTGCGAGCCTACCAACAGGCGGCTGCAAAATCGCTAAGTCGCGCTATCAAGGTGCGATATAAACCAAGCTTTTCGCAATTTATCGAGGCTCATGTGTCTTATGTCTTTATAGGCTGGTTTCCAATCACCGTTGCTTGTGGTTCCTCAGAGTAAGCATTTCTCAAACGCCGAACTCTGTACGGTGTTGGGAGCTCTCGAAGAGCTATATGTGGTAAGAAGCAGCAACTCATAATGGAAACTGAGATCAAAAATCGATTTTCTTTTAGCCAATTCAACTACGTGAGTGCGTTCCAGAGAAGAAGCAACGCATCACCAACCTATCGCTGTTGATCTCAAATCCGAAGGCTGAGGAAATCTACAAGGAAGCTTTGCTCCTCGAGTCTGGCCGTTTTGTTGCTCGTGATATTGGTAAGTGATAGAAGGAATTTCGAAAGACGTATCTTATTCTGTGTAATTTTGAAGGTGTTGGCGACCCAGAACGCATGTGCCCGCCCAGAGTGGAGGAATATATCAAAACGATCTTCCCAAAGCTCAAAATGAACATCGTTAGCGATGAAGATGTGCTCGCAAAGGAGTACCCCCTCTTTGCGGCTGTGAACAGAGCGGCTAGCACAGTAAAGCGCCATCAGGGACGAATTATATTCTTGGAATACAAACCATCACAACCGGCTAAGAAGACACTCATGCTGGTCGGCAAGGGTGTGTGCTATGACACCGGCGGTGCCGATATCAAGGCCGGAGGCGTCATGGCTGGTATGTCTAGGGATAAGTGTGGAGCCGCTGCGGTAGCGGGATTTATGCAGGTAGGTTTATCATCTTGCGAAGAGCAATACACGTTGATCCCATGTCGTGTCAGTTGGTCTTCAGTGTAGACTTATCAAATCATAACAAAAAATATGACATACGACGGCGCTTGGCAATAAAAAATACAGTTTCCACTCAAAATGAGTGTCTCTCAACCGTGAGAAACTGGGCTTATGTCGTTTTCCATTGGTTTCACTCGGGGATCCACTCATTCTGAAATCCAATGGAACAACAAAACTGCTTCTGAAAGAATCCGCAAAAGTATTGGTGAAATGCCAAAATATAATTTACGGCTGCTGTCAGCTGACTTGTATAAAATACACAAAGTACACTTGTATTAGTGCTTCTTGAGTGGATTCTGACTTCAAATCGAGAAGCGAAATTCTCTTCTCAGAATCACCAGAAGAGTATTTTTTGTGCCAATGGAACGGTTTCGGAAGTGATTTTTTCGATTCCGGACTCTCCCGGACGCCTCTTTTTGCCCAATGGAAAACGACATTAATGAACTCGTGTTTAATCTTTATACGTCAGTCTTCTGTTTATTTTATATTGAAATCAACTGCAGTAGCATACAAATCGATCCTATCTACTTTGCTTTCTTTTTTCAGATCGTTCAAGAACAAAAGCCAGCCGATGTCCATGTAATTGCGGCTCTGTGTTTGGTGCGCAATTCAGTTGGTGAAGAATCGTACGTTGCCGACGAAGTAATCACCTCTCGAGGGGGCGTTCGTGTTCGTGTTGGAAATACAGATGCTGAAGGACGAATGTGCATGGCCGATGCTCTGTGCCGCATGAAAGAAATCGCCAAGGAAGACAATTTGCCGGATCCTCATTTGTTCACTATTGCCACTTTGACTGGACATGCTTGCCTTGCTGTTGGGGAAGGCTATTCAATTGTTATTGACAACAGTGTGGCTCAAAAGGCTGGTCACGCTTTGAAGTTGCAAGAAATTGGCACTTCATTTGGTGAGCCATTTGAAATTTCGAAATTGCGCCAAGACGATTTCGATTTCAATTGCGGCACTGTCATCGGGGAGGACATTGTTCAATGCAACAATGCCGCTTCCTCAAGAACTCCACGTGGACACCAGGTGAGACTATGAATGTAACAAATAATCTGATCAACTTTACCAACGTACTGTCTAATTTTGTAAGGTGCCTGCTGCATTCATGATTGTTGCCACCGGTTTGGACGAGCATGGTCTAAAGTCAGAGAAGCCGCTAAAGTACAGTCACCTGGATATTGCCGCCAGTGCTGGAGAGTATCCTAAAATGCCAACAGGCACTCCAGTTATTGCCCTAGCAAAGACTCATCTCTGAGCTCTAAACCAATCTAATGTATTTATCACTGTCTGAAGCGTTTTCTACTGTCATACGTGTCAAATGGTAATTTTGCATTAAACCAAGTACTTACTGTAAACCACTACACATTATCACATATATCTTGTTTCTAGTTTTGTAATGAACATAAATTTACTAATAAACATGTGAACAACAAATCTAGTTTCGATGACCTTTTTTCTTACAATGGTATGAGAATTTTAGTTTTTTGTAATTTGCACTGGGAGGAGGAACACCTAGTAAAACGAAGACTGTTTAAAAGTCAGGATTGCCCTTAGTGAATCCTATGTGAAAGCATGAAACCTAAAGACCTGGCGGGTCAGCAAGTAACTTGATGCAATCGAGCTCAGTCGATACATACAAATTGATTAGTTGTATCAAGTTACGTGCTAACACACCTGTTTGTGGCATCTAAGTTCAAATAAGCGCTGTGTCTACAGAACCATAACTGTCGATGGCTTAAATGAGATGCTTTCAGGGAAAAGCTGAACTGACCAGTACCGAAGCGATAGACCCTTCAACATTTTAAAATTCGTCGTAGGCAAAGTCTGTATCAAAGATTAGCATTGACTTTGCCAAGCTTTTCCAAAGATCCAACTTTCTCTTTGTCCTTGCAGTTATTAAAAAAGTCGTTCATGAAAACGGATAGCCTATTAGTCATGTTCTCAATGATGCATTGCCAGGTTTGTGTACCGACGAGCACCTACCCGAATCACAGAAATGAAGATATTGGCTTAGTTCTTAAAGTAAATAAATAACCTGTGTTACTTATGATATGTATACTCGAAGTCCATCATTTTCCCCACATGTTCACACACATTGCTTGCAACAAACACTTCACAAAGAAGTAGGAAGATCAATATACTCTAACAAAAACACTAAACAAAGTTCACCTCTTCGAGTTCCTTGCTCCACTTCTGCCATCAGTGCGCACACCAAAACAAACTACCTTGTTTCTTGTGTACACTGTATAAGCATAGTGAATTGTGTGGGTAGAAACAGTTTAACAACATGAGCAGAGAGCAGCCCAACAGGAAATATCGCAAAGAGTGAGGACACCAATGTACATACGAGTACTGGCCATCACCTTCAAGCCTCAACACAAATTTCGTACATAACGCGAAGGCAACATGAAGAGCTGATTCCATTCACGAGCGCAGAACTCGCCTAGGAACTAACGCACGGCAGGCGGCGCGCCGGTAGTGTTAACGTCAAGCAGCAGCTTCACCACTGCTCTGCCGGTATCTATACTGTTCTCTTCCCCTTGCCCCTTGGCAAGCATCCTACCTAAATTTCTTGCTCAGCGCGATGTGAATTCCGAGTGCCAAACGCCAGTGTCTTCGTTGTGAAACTGCAGTGGGAGGCCCAACCAGCATCCAGCCGCATCTCACTTTATATGCAATCTTTACATACATCACAAGGAAGCAGGGCCAGGGACCACAGAGTAATCGGACTTGACTATTTGTACGCCACTCTACCTCTGTCCGTGTGTGCGCCATATGCTACGCAGATATACCATCAGAAGCAGCTGCCCTAGACGAGTCGATTCAAGAGGTGCCCACTGCCATTATCGCACCAAGCGAACCGACCGCCGAGCCGCGATCGTAGACCGAATGTAGGCCAACAGTGGCATGTTATGCAATGATCCGTTCTACTACGATCGTGAGCAGCACATTCCTAACGGTGTACTGTGTTATTGTGCGCTTTTTTGTTATCCCTTTTCTTCCGCAGTAATGTTTTCGTTTGGCATGTATAGGTACGTACGTACCTACATCTTTTGTGGGAAAGTTGTGGGATCTCTTGAGGTGTGCACTGGTGTACCCGAGTGGGCACAACTCGATCTGGGGCCAATGCAATGTAGTCCCTGCAGAGAAGTTATGGTTGCAATAATGGTGCAGCGCATGTTAATGCATTTATTTCCATGGTTGGAGTTTGACCGTTGTTCATGGCCAATTGTGGAGTACGAAAAAGGAAAACAACATACGTCGCTGGCCATTTAAGATCTCCGATATAAGTATATACACGGTGCGGAGTACGAGTCCTCATACAAACATGTACTTAGATCATTAGAGACTTTAAGAGAGTACAATGCTATGGGATGCAACTCGTTACATTGTTGCTACAAATTGACTAGGGTAAATACCAAAACTTTTCATTATTTGAATTTAACGTGCTCACCCGAATCTGCTATGTTATCTCGGTCAAGGGGGACTTCATTTGACTGAGAGACCGAATGGATAGAATTGTTCTAAATTTTATATGATTACAGCTATTTAGACCCGACCTGCTTCCATAATTATTTGTAGGCTCGCAAAATGAAAAAAACAAAACATGTTGGCGCAGTGGAAAATTGCCAGCAATTCTTCCAGTGATATTCGCCGCAAGGTTTAATATTTCACATGGAATATGTATAAAATGATATTTAACGAAAATAAATCAAATGTTTAGTGCAGAAGCTACCACTACTTAGAAGCGACAAACTTCTATAATTGTTCCCACTTTCTTACAGTAGATACCTTATTTCTTCCCAAACAAATCATAAAGCGAACACGTTCTCCTATTGGGAAATAAATGACTTACAACGCCCAAAAACTTGCCGTATTGTGCGAAATTAGTGCGAAGTAAGAACTATATTGCTCGGAAACGTCACTGTTGCTACATCATCCATACAAGCGAAATGCCAACTAATGTCGTTATCCATTTGTTTCACTTGGGTATCCACTTCTGAAATCCAATGGAACAACAAAACAGCTTCTGAAAGAATCCACAAAAGTATTGGTGAAATGCCAACAAAATAATTTACGGCTGCTGTCAGCTGACTTGTATAAAATACATAAATTACACTTGTGTGAGTGGATTCTGACTTCAAATCGAGAAGCGAAATTCTCTTCTCAGAATCACCAGAAGAGTGTTTTTTGTGCCAATGGAACGGTTTTAGAAGTGATTTTTTCGATTTCGGACTCTCCCGGACGCTTCCTTTTGCCCAATGGAAAACGACATAAGTACACAGAATTCTTGGCTAGATTTGTCTGCTACCCATATATAAACTTAAAAAAAAATGTTTACGATACCAAATAGCCAGCTGTCAAGCTACGATTATACGTGCCATTTTTCGAGGCAAATTTTGACATTTGGTTGTCACTCGTGTGTCTTTCGGGAGAGTGCGTTGCAGATGCTTGACAGGCGATAACACGTATTGACAAATTTAGGACAAATGTTTATGTCATTATGACGTCAGCATGTAAAAATTGTGGCACGTGTAATACTAGCTTCGACTGACTTAACAGGATTCTTAAACGCCCCCATTGCTTTTCGCATGGAACAACTTGGAAAAACATGTAGTAATACTTGACAAACAAAAAAACTGCGGTTGGTCTTGTGTCAAAAGATAAGTTACGTATGCAGTGAATGCAATTCCGTTGCAAATGAATCCGTTGCATATTCATACAACAAATACATGAAGCGCCGAATAATAACAAATTTTAGTCTCGAATTTAAATTATCGGAACCTCACAATTGCGAAATTTGTATGGAAAATATAGACAATCGGCCTTACTAACAACCAAATTTAGACTCGACTTTAGTGCAAAAGTCGAAATTAAAATAAACTGTGTACCAATAATCAAGTTATCTTCGACTTTAAGATAATCGAGACTGTAACTTTCGATCCGGAGAAAGTCGAGTCTAACCCATTATTAAAGTTTAAACGTCAGTCTTTGTAATAAATAAATATGAAATAAATATGAAATATGAAATGGACAGCAAATAAAGAGAAGCCGCAGCTTAAATTGGACGCAGGCAATGCGAGAACTATTACCTAGTTGACTGTGTCAAACCATTGGCTGATATCATTGATAACAAAATTAACAATGCTGCAATGATACAGTCAAAAAACCAAGCATGGTTGCTTTTATATTTCACTCAAAATACAACCAACTGCCAATTTCAGCAAATTATTTGAAAGCTCAGAAAAAAATTATAACGCTTTTGAGTTATACTGTTATAATTTTGCCATAAAGTCAGATGTAGTTAAAGTTCCGATTACTTTGATTGTTGGTACCTAGAAATTAAAAGTCCAAACTATAGTTAGTTTCGAAATTAGTTAAACTCGAGTTTACCAACCAAAGTAATCGGAACTTTAACTACATCCGACTTTATAGCAAAATTATAACAGTATAAATCAAAAGCGTTATAATTTGTTCTGAGCTTTCAAATAATTTGCTGAAATTGGCAGTAGTTGGTTGTATTTTGAGTGAAATATAGAAGCAACTGTTTCCCATGCTTGGTTTTTTGACTATCATTGCAGCATTGTTAATTTTGCTATCAATGATATCAGCCAATGGTTTGACGCAGGCAATGCGAGAACTATTGTTGACTGTGTCAAACCAATTTAAGCTGCGGCTTCTCTTTATTTGCTGTCCATTTCATATTTCATAGTTATTTTATATTCATTTATTACAAAGACTGATGTTTAGACTTTAATAATGGGTTAGACTCGACTTTCTTCGGATCGAAAGTTACAGTCTCGATTATCAAGTCAAAGACAACTTGATTATTGGTACACAGTTTATATTAGTTTCGACTATTGCCCTAAAGTCGAGTCTAAATTTGGTTGTTCGTAAGGCCGATTGTAAACTACTAAAATTTTGAGTCAAAACTAAAAATGTTTATTGGTAATGGCGTTTTCGATTGAAGAAAAGAAGTGCCCTTTCTATGAAAAGAGCAAATCTAGAAGTGCTCTTTCGATGTATTCTATGTTTCATTGAAAAAAAAGTGCACTTCCAGGTCAATTCTTAACACGACAGAAGTGTCCGCAATATTTTTACAGAATTGCCCTCAACTCACCAACACATACTAACAAAATGTCAGATTGAAGTGTTTGTTGTGTAATTAGAAACACATCTTTCGCTATGTGATCCGAAAATAAACAATTGTGCGTGCAAAATGTGAACTTAAATTGAAATACCTATATTGAATTGGCTGTATTTATTACTGCAGAAAACAAAAAAAAAGTAGCAACAGAAAACCAAATCTCTCATATGGTGTCTAACACTATTACAAAAGTGCTCCAACGAATTTCATTGAAAAGAGAAATTCTGAATTTCGGGGCAATTCTCTCGGATTCGGATCTTCAATCGAAAACGCCATAAGGATCGAAGCTTTTAGTGCAACAAGTAACAAGTTGAAGCCAGTTGTCAAAACTGCTTGGCTACAAGGCCTGTCAAATGGTAAGAGCACTTAATACGAAAAACCATCATTTTCTGACGACCGGTAACATGAAAACTATCGTTTCCTAACGATAATTCATTCGAAAACATTAGTCAAACTTCGTTCCCTTACGCAAAGGTTGGGCAGAAGAGAACGGCAAAGAGGGAACAAAACATTTCCCCTCCATTTAAAACCTTCAAATATGTGTTAACCCAAGAAATGTCTTCGGGCTAGTTGGTTATAGCTGACAGATGGTTGTCAAATCGTTTGATTTACATTTCCTGCTTGTATAGCATTAAAATAGATGTAAGAACAAGAAGAAGGAAAAGAAGCGAACTTTTAAATTTCGGCAATAAATATAATAATAAATTAAGCTAATGTCTTACACATAAGCTTGTCCTTTGTTAAACGGACATTTTGATATTTCCGCCTAGGAAAATTCACATTTTCAAAATTGATGGTTCATTTCCAAATTATGGTTATATTTCCAAATTTATAAACACTGCGGACGAATGCATTTCGGCCCAAACCGGTGAGTGGGCTAATCAGTAGACCATATCACCACATCTGCCTAGACGCACTGTTCACTCGATGTTTGCCGAGATCTATGAAATCACAATCAAAACCAAAAATCAAATACTCGTTTAATTTCATGTGAAGTATTGTACTGCACAAGCTAAAGACGTCTGCTCCACCAGAAGCTATAGTATGGAAAATACTTACTGATAGATGCAAAAGTCTTTACATTCAACTTAAAATGTGCTCCCTCCATATTTGTCCAGAACTCAAAAGAATCCCTCCCGCTCCCACGGGTACGCTTCTCATGCACCGTTCGCACCCTGCACCAGCTTGTTATTATTTATACCAGCTACCTATACAAAACTCTTTCCGGGATTGTCAGTGAAACTTCATATTGGGAGAAGGAAACACTCAACCAGATCTTTCCCATCCATACGGTATAGGAACACTTCCAAAGCGGTAGCCATATACGTTACTTACATTACCACACCGCTCTTCTTCAGCCATAGCTGTACACCATCAGCTGATAGCCAATAACAAATATATTATTTTCCAGTTTGAGCAAAATAAAGCAAAGAAAACTGTTTTCCCGAAAGGCAAACGAAGAAAAACAAACTTTAATGGAAAAAAAAACACGCTAATTATAACCAAACTCAGATAAACCGAGAAATCTTTAAGGAAAAACATATTTTCATCACCACAACGTCAACCCCACTATGCACATGCATAAGTGTTTGTGGAAAATCGGCCGACACCACCACCATGGCAGACGGTTTTCCTCATGCGGTACAGTGGAAAACCCGCCGTACAGAACAGCGCCAGCACACTAGCACCAACTATAACAACAAAAATACTCTTAAAATGAATGCGGAAGTTTTTCTTGCATTACGTAACTAGCTCCCCGAGTTAGTATTAGAAGATCTAACAAGTATCTAAGTATCCAAACGATGATGAAGGTGCTCTCCTCCGATGGAGCGCAGGTTAGCTGCATTTGTGCTGCTGCCACTACGCCGTCACTGTGGCCGTCGTTGTAAGCGTTTTGACTTCCTGCTGCAGTAGCAGCAGCAGTAGCAGCGTTTGGCGCAGCGGTTTGGTTTGGAGTTTGAGGTCTGCTTTTCTTTTGAAATTGAATCTAACTGGCATGTGCACAAAGAGGACTATATGTACACGTACTCATAGAGAGCTGATCTAGCAGGAATGCTCGGCAACAACACTGTACCTTTTTTCGACTCGCGTATACGTTAGGCAATTGCTGTGTTTTTTTCTCCCTCCTCCATAAATCAATTGACACGCAAAATATGCGGTTGCGGCAATAATTGCGTTAATTAGCATAAGCGACTGGTACAAGTGCATTCGGGAAGTTTCATTTCAAACATTATTATAAGTACTGGTTTTACATCGAAGTGAATATTTTCATAGAGATGCAAATTTTGGGCGGAGAAGAAAAAAAAGCATCTTGGCAGCGGTGGGATTCGAACCCACGCCTCCGAGGAGACTGGTGCCTTAAACCAGCGCCTTAGACCGCTCGGCCACGCTACCCTATGTCGAACGATAGATGGGTGAAAAAATTTAATTGAGTCGAATTTAAATCTATTTTAAAAAAGAATTCCCTAACGAATATGAACAAGTCACCAAGTATTAACTGAAATACAAATCTTGAGCAACACATACCATGCCTTAAACAAAAACGACGAATTCTGCCAAAGGACTTTCAACGATTTTGTTTAGTGACGGTGTTGCTGTTGTAGGTTTGGAATGTTTGACAGACTAACGCATCTCGGAATTTACACAAAAAAAAGATGCAGACGCCAGATAATGAGAATAATGATGGCAAATGAAGACAATGAATTCCTAGGTTGAGGATTATTTAGAGCACTAATTGCAGAAATCGCAATGCCTCAAAAGAACAGTTAATAAAATGTATGACTTTCGCCACTCTTTTAAAAAGATTATTCAATCATTAAATTACAAATAAAATAAATTGTTCATGAAAGAAAAATGGTTTGTTGATACATTTACCTAGTTTAGTAGACTAGATCTACCGTAGAGCTAAAAAACCGGAATGGTTGCTTTTACTTCATCAAGCTCAAAATTCGAAATGTTAATTGAGTTAGTACTCAGTCAAGATATCACACCTACAGCTATAAAACGTCAACTGAAGAAAAGAAAACTGTTCAGATGGCCAATCTAAATAAATAAAATTAAACTATGTAGTTTTATGACTGTTTACGTGAAAACTGCCGGACATACCTATATCAATGAAATATTTTTTTAACTAAGTATTTCTTAAGACTCAGCTCAGAGAGGAAACAAGTTTCGCACAATATTGTTAACTACCCCACGTAAAAGGTGGCGGCCCATCTACTTGAGTGTTTAACTTTTAATTTTGACAACCAATAATGCCTTTTTCTTTTTGTATTGATTGATTCCGAGTTCAGAGCTGAGACCGAGAACGTGTAGAGTATAGAGTAAATCCTTGCGAATTATTTCACTTAATTTATAACTTTCTTTTCATTTGTATTGAAGTACTTGTTCTTATTAACATAATATTATAAATAAAATACAATAAATACGAATATTTATTGAATTAAAGAGGAACTTAACTATATTCTATTTATATAAGTTCTGTTAATTAACTCTGAGTTGCACAGAAAATAACCGAAAAGTACAGGTTTTTGCGTTCCAAGAGTATAGGAACGCTTCTGTTTAACACACGATTTTCTGCACCTTCTTCTGAGGTGAAGCAAACTCGTGAAAAATGTCAAAATTAGCTGGTTTTCGAATTGAATTTATTTATTTCATTATTTTAATTTTTTTTTAATTTACCTATTTCATTTTTCCCGGAATACAGATTGCATTATTTTGCCAACCTTAATTGTTTATTGTTTGTCTAGAAAACTTCACGAGTGTTATGTCTCTCAATACCGAAGCTGTCCTCTCCTGTTATGATAGATTTTTTTTTTATAGCTTTTACTATTCTGGCTTGATCTGTTATTAATTTTTGTCATAAAACAGGACTTTTAATTCAAAACAACTTAAAAATTAAAAATTTAATGTAAAAAAAAATCGAGAAATAAACGTTGAAAGGATTTTACTGGCTGACCAAAGCGTTTCCGGGGCAGTGTTTTTTAAGTTCTTTTAATAAACCATAATACAAAAACTCAACTATAAACATACGTAATGGTAATGCCAAGTAATTAACGTAACTACTTATACGTGCGTAAAGCCATGTTACAAAGTGAGTCAGTTTATTTCTACTCCCCCTACGGTCTGCTTTTTGACTTTTCAGTATCAATCGGGACAAAATTAACCGAATCTTTAGAAAATGTGAAAGTTTGTCTGTTGCATGCCGTTTTGAACACGCATCACGGTTAAACTCCCCATCCGCATGGACTGCTCAGAAAAAAATATAGGGCTTAACTTGAAGCAGCAGTAAGTTACTATTTTATCGCAACCGTTCAAGGCATTCAAAAGTTACAGGAATTTGTGGCTTTCAGGAAGAGGGCAGGTGTCGTTACTGGTCGAATTTTGTATGACCGACATTTTGGTTCTATCAAAATTGACTGAATGTCAGTAATGTCTATGATACTGACTTTCTGTCAAGATTTCGAGAGGGAAACAGCTGTCAGTGTCAAAATAACCTATGACTTCAAAAGATGCCACTATGTATGTGTACTCTAAAAATGATAGGAATCAAAGTAGTAAAATCAGAGTTCCACCATCAAAATCACTTTCGCTAACAAAACAAAATAGCCTTTGCAGACCATTAGAACAATTTTTGGCCAATGTGTAATCTACGTTTTGTTTACGATCAACAAAACGAGCGAATGAAGATGGCCCTGTTGCAAAGTATCAAACAGTCGCAGTGTTTCAAACGCCAACCAAAAGTAGTCCAAGAACCTATTAACAGATAAGCTAAGTAAACAATACAAATACAATGACCTGTATTATGTTTTGTTCAGCATCCAATTCCGTTGAAGATGAAGATCCGTAAGCAGAAAGCTTAAACAAACAATAACAAAAATATTCTAATACTCTTATCGCATTTAGAACTCCAGTCGTTAAGTGGGTAACTTACTGTCCAAGGATATACAAAGTGTTTGTAAATTTGTAATGTTACAGTCATTTGTATAATACAGTGGAGCCAATCCAACAATCAGGAAGGTTTTCAATGCCCTTTTCATTTATAAACAAGAAATACTCCTGACTTTAAGTTCGAGACACGCAATAGTGAGCTGGCTATATTGGTTAGTTTTGAGAACCATGACTGCATATGAAGAATTAATTAGTGTGGTGGAAAGCAACAAACAAGGAACAACTTGGCGGGACAGCGCGTTACGACTCACTTTAAGCTATTCTCCTTTAAGAAGCGCTTGTATCGCATTTATGCAACTATTTTCAGTCCCATCATGTATAGGACCTGCTGTACCAATCGCAATTCATAAAACTCGCAATGAAGTGATCCTTTGTCTGCACCACACTATCACAATTGCCTCCAATGACCGTATATCTTTGGTGAAATGGTCACAGGCTATAAAACCGGCCCTTTTGTTTACACAATCAATTTGAAGAAGACGCCTCCTTATCCGCCATCCAGCACCTATCATAATTCACGACACTCGTAGCGCCAGACCCATTAAACTGTCAAAAAAAATATATAAAAAGAACGATTTCATGCGAAATCGCCCTGAAAATTAAGAAATTAACAAAACAAAATAAAAATTTCTTCACATTAATGAATACAAACACGACAAGACCACCGAAAAGTGGGTAACCAACCTATCCCCAGGACCTATACGGAGCTGCGGGTGAAAGTGGCACATACCTTTTGCACCGCGTGAAAGTGTAAAGGTGTGATGAGCCGCCTTTGTCTACCTAAGGACGCCCAGAGAAAGGCGAAAAAGAGGACAAATCAGCAAACTCATAATTTAACGGAAATTTATGACATCGAGATGACACTCTGCCAGGGACCTGCAGTGAACGCTCCTCGTAGATCTAGGGAATCAGATAAACGCATCGGACCGCAATAAAACGGATAATTTATTACCAATTATGAATGGCAACTGAAGTAACACCGGGCGGCGGCGCTAGTGCATAGCAATTTCATAATTTCATCCATTTACCTGGTGCTGTGTGGAATCCTCGGAATATGCTTCCTAATTTCCCATAGTTTGGCTAATTCTACCACCCATGAGTTGTGCGAGCACAGAATTTCTGGAGAATTTGATCCATCTCGCTGTAGTTAGAAGGGACCATCTCCAGTTACATCCTGTATGTCATCCTTGTTTGGGTAGTAAAATCAATATCGGGTATCGTAGCGGAAGCGTGATTTGTTCCCACAGTATATAAGTATGTCACTGGCGATGCTGGACGCTGAACAGACAGTGTGACTTTGTGGAGCTTTTTTTTGTCTCTTGCTCGTTGTAGCCATTCTTTTGACGTGAAATCGAATCTCGTTGTTGTCTATCGAAAGAGTGTCACACATGGCAACATAACTAATCCGTATCAACATCCGTACGGCGGCATAGTAATGATGGTAGCAGCGCACATATGTTGGACATAAACATGAGCGTGGGTACACACAGAAGAAGGGTCCAAAAGAACCCAAGAAGCCAGTCAGCCAGCAAGAGGCATAAAGCAGCAGCAGCAGCCGCCGTAGCAGACACACGGTACACACAGTTGACTGCATCTTGGAGATACACATTTGGAGTATACAAGAGATTCGCTTCCGGGATGCGATGTCGTATGGAGTCTAAGACATGCGTATAGATGTGCCCGAGTGTGGGTAGGAAGAGCGTTGATAGTTTGACGACTTGACATAAAGATGTCATTTAATCGGCCGAGATCGCAGATGTGGCTGGCGTGCTGACTGACGCTGATAGATCTGAATCACATTCGTGTGGAGGATTTACTTTGGTTTGATGGCTTGGCCCGAATTAATTTTTGTTTCTGTTGGATTAGTCCTAGGGAGCGCATTAAGAATGACAACTGATGTGTTGGTTTAGTTAAAGTTTCATAAAAACCTTTTCTAGTGATTTGGAACATTCAGCGTAGTTTTTAATTTTAGCCCCAATATTTTTGGTATGTGTACAATGTACATTCTTATGGGTGTATTCTTAAGTCAATACTAACTTCACACATATAAATATAAGCTGTCAAATTCCAATCTGTCAGTGTCATTTTTATTTGGTAGAAATTGCAAAGAAATTGAATCCATTTATATGTATGTATTGTTGACAGTTTTCGCAAACGTTAAGGAGAGATGGACTTCGATAAATTTCCAGTTCAGCTGAAGTCGGCCATTTTGAATAATTGATTCCCAATCCCAAGTCGTACCAGCTCGTCCTAGTACCCCATTAAATCAGATGATCCATTTCGATAACACTTTGTTTCATCACGCATTTCATTCAGTTACCAATATAAATCTTTAATGTAAGCGATGATACGAATTGGTAAAAGTTATTGAGAAATATTGAAAGCAACAAAAATACATAACTGTTCTGTTATAGCTGTTCCCCCAACACGTTTATACTTCGAAAGTAGGTAGGTAATTTTGAACTAATTTCGAACTGAACCACCCTACAATGGCAACGCGGATCAACCATTTTGGACCACTACCTATCAAAAGTTGAAAATTAAATTTTAATTAGTACAAGAACCAAATTCTGCAGAGTTGGATACAAAAAAAAATGAACCATCTACAACTGAAGAGCTCCCAACCCATTTCAAAGACGGGCTATAAATGTAAAATCTACAAAACAAACACCACGGCCACATGCCCCAGTGGTAGAGAGGAGGCAAAAGATCAACGGCTTTTACACCATCGACAACCACGATGGCTACGATAATGACTATGTCGACGACGACACGGCAAAAGCGACGATCAAGCCCCGACACGACACACGGGGAATATAGTACGTCACAGGGTGAATGTACTCGCGGATGTTAGTGGGTCACTATTTGTACGGTCGTTGAACTCTTGGCCTCTCGTGAGAACGATTGCTCTTGCAGTCAATCCAACTTATGCTCTCCGTGTGTACCCGCAACGGATTGAATATAACACATAGATACAAGTCCAACTGTGTAGATGTGGATACTGGATACATTTGGTTTGCGTGTAGCCATTGATGGCGGTTTTCTCTTACTATAGATGATGTTGTCATCTGATCAGCGCAGAAGGGGGGGTTATTTTTGTAGTGTCGCGACCGCGATTAAAGAGCGGAACTTCACTGCAAAGTTCTCTTTTTGTCCAAGAATTGTTACGGATCGAGGAAATGATTTTCATCGTACAGAAAGAGAAGCGAATCTTATGTAATACCAAGAAGTTGATTCGAAATTGATATTAAGTGGATTCTGGTGAGTAAGTGGTGTTAAGGTAAGACAGGCTTATCTGTCATGCATCTACCTATACCCAATTTTGGATTTTATTTCATTTTGTAATATTGTTGCCGCTGGTGAGTAAAGTTTCTTCTTGCAGAAGAGTTAATAAGAATTGCAGGAAAAGAACTACTAGTCCTTTTGTTAAGATACCACAACAAGTGTCAGTTTTTTATAAGCTATTTTTTGACACATACCTACCTACCCTAGTACTGAATTTCTGCAGTGCTTCGCTGATATTCGGATATCATTCAGGTTTAAAGGGAAACTATGTTGTATATAGCTTCGCATGACGGTAGTGATACGTATTTGTCGAACTTTATATACTGCTTACAATAATCAGTTAGGTACCAATTGTCTAACAAAGAATGGCCTTATTAATTTTGACCAAACTATTCACATCGCCGATGATTTTTTGACTACATTCGATGCTAAATCGGTAATTTTAAAATATTTTATGTAAAAAGGATTGGTGTAAATTTAGTGATCTAAAATGTGACGGAAAAAATAAGTATATGCTTTGAAATCCATATCTGAAACTTTCCGACTTCCTGCTTTACGAAACAGATGTCAAAATCATCTGCTTTTTTGTTGCAACTTGATGTCAGAATGTAGTCCATCGCACTGTCAAAATTTAATATTGAAGACAACTAATAGTGAAGTTGCTTTGGGAAGTCTCGTGATCGCAATCGCTCAAGTTATCAACTTTTATCGTTCGTATCGCTTAAAAGAAAGAATTACACTTTTTTAGGTACTTCGACCAATCAAAGCGACTCCATTGGGAATTTTTTTTTTTTTTTTGCAAATACATTATCTACTACATATTTGCAGCTTCTGATCATTTACCTGCTAAATAATATTTCGAAATTTGCATTACCTACTATTAGATATTGCAAAACGCAGCTATACTTTTATATTCTAACTGTTTTCCCTTCCTTTTCGTGCTAGGCATAATATGGCCTGCATGAAAATGGACGCCATTTAAATTAAATGCAAATCACATTTTCATATAAAACTCACATTTTAAATTATACAAACCCAATTTAGATCTGTTAGTCCAAGTTGGGCCACACTGTATCATAAGTATGTACCTACCTTTTGAATTGGATTACACCCAGAAAATACTGTCCCAATGTCCACAGCGTTTGCTAAACTGAGGGCAATGCTCCCAAACTGACATTACATAACCTCTTTTCCCACTGTAGGTATGATTACATCTGAGTTTACTTGTTAAGTAAAAATGAAAACGACGAAACGCAGTGTTCCTCTTAAACATTTTGCAACGACGGTTCAGACAAGTAAAGCCATAGATGACGTAAATAGATTGTACTGAATTTTTGCAAGATTTACGCGAAGATTCCGAAGATAGGCTCAAGCTTTTGCCATATTTTTGACATATTCTTTCAAATCACTTTATGTATTTGTAGTACCTAATTTGGTCGAACAAGTTTTGGTGATAAATAGAAATATGTATCTGAAATCTAAAGTGGATGAACAATGAACAATGAACAATGAACAATGAACAATGAACAACGGCCACTTCTTCAGTGCGGAAAAGTGTAAACAACTGAAAGAACAATATTTTCCAGATTCTTTCATTGAGTGTATCGATCAAAATAATAGCTCGAAGATCATGCAGCATTTCTATCTGCTCTGCTTCAACTAACTCCTAATCCCAACCGAAAAATGCATAAAGCCAACAAATAAGGAACAAAAGAACAACGAAGTTTTTATCATTTCTGTTCTAAAATCGGTTCCCCGCCGACAAAAAGTTTCTAAATTTAGACTTTTCACACATACCAACACACAAATGTACACCCAATCGTGTACAATAAATCTCCATAGCCGCCAGTAAGAGATACATTTAAGTCATAAATCCTCTAATCATCAATCCATCCATCCATTCACACAATGACAACTCTACCATTGAACTGCAATAATTTCCAAAGTGAACAAAAAAGAAACCCAACAAAATACAAGGAGAAACGAAACGAATTGTCAGATTTCCCCCAACATTTCCCACCGCCCCAGTCCGCGCCAGCCGCCCATAACTAACCCCACCACTATGAAACTTTATTCCGCTTTCATATGTATGTCTTTCAGCCCATGATCCAAACCGAAACTATACAACAGCGACATTGACAGGGAACACACAAACTGAACGTTGTGGCGGCCATTCACCTCCCGAAAAATTCGGTCCGCCAGACTGCCTACCATACAACCTTTCTTCGTTTTGTTTTTTTTACTGTCGTTTCAATATGGAGCCAACTCCCCTGGTCCTCCGTCCTCCGGCCCACATCTGTCTGTCTCCCTCTACCTCCTTTCTTTATGGTTTTCTTTTTTAGCATTAAACAAATGCCAAGAAGTAACTACCTGCAATTACAATTAAAATAGAGTACATATGGATGGACACACAGTGTACAAAGAAAAGGGGAAAAGTACCCCGAAAAAGAAACCAAGAAACAAAGTGAATAATGTGAATATGCAATGAGTGAAAGAAAAAATAAATCCATACAAAAGAGATGAAATCGACAATTGTATATTGAGCCCCTCGCGATCTGAAAAGCTGAACTTCCCTGTTTGTTCCCAGAGTCATCAATGTCCGCAAGAAAGAAGATACAAAACATTGCCCAAAATAAAGGGCCTCTGCAAAAAGAAAACCAACAGCAGCAAATGCTCGAAAAATATACACAACGCACTGCATTAGGCTTACGCATCTCACACC
The DNA here is from genome assembly GCA_951230905.1 of Cheilosia variabilis. Classification (NCBI taxonomy): domain Eukaryota; kingdom Metazoa; phylum Arthropoda; class Insecta; order Diptera; family Syrphidae; genus Cheilosia; species Cheilosia variabilis. Next base: position 14,417,424 of record OX579676.1, read on the forward strand.
AAAATGTTTGGGGGGATGGAATGCATTTAATTTACCTTGTAAAACGTCCAACGAATTTTGGAAGAAACGAGAAAACCCGATATGTGCATCTGTTGCAAAATGTTGCATCCATGGGAATCGTTGCGCAGTGCAGTTCACTTCCTTGTTTTCAAAACGAGAAATGTATCGCAGCCTGAAGAGAAACCACCGATCGCAGTTGCGGTCAAGAGAGTCGGGCTTTTATTTTGAATTTGATTTTGAACTACCTCTACCTCCAGCTGATTTTATTGTAGTGGGGATTCTTTCAGCTTTCAGGTATCATTTGCCACTTTTCCGCTCTTTGAAAGGGAGCACACTCGCGATCGCCGCGATCACAGTAGCAGTACATTTTTTCACTACCATATGATCCCGTTCAATGGTATGTGTGCGACTATCAGAACAGAAGGCCCCCCAAAATCAGCTGTTTCGATTGCAGAAGTTTCAAACACACAAACACAGTCAAACCGAAGATAAATGCGGAAGTCACCCAAAAGTGAATCTCTTACAGAAGAGTACCAACTAGATCTGTGTGAGCAAAGATGGGGGAAACACAATAGCGAAGATTCGGCAAGACAAATAAAACGAATTGAATTACACGATCTGTTCATGATCTTCACTGGAGAAGCAAGAGCAATATAAATTACTCCCCAGAGCCCAGAGTCGGTATCGGTACAGCGTATAGCTGACTGAATGTATCTCGCACTCTCTCTTGTAATTTGTAAATCTCTTCACATTTACATGCAATTAAGTAAATATTTAGCTTTTTTTTGTATGTTGGCTGATGCGGTGTGCGCGCAAGCTGAAAGTTACAAGCGCGCACCCCGTCGTGATAATAATTGATTCGATGAAGGCGATCACTCTGGACAGAGGAGAAAGCGTGCGTTCGTACGTACGGCTTTAATGACATTTTAATGGACACCAAGCCTGCATGGATGCGGTTTTGTTCGAATGGTAATAAAAAATGTAATAAATACCAAGAATGGCCAAGATTACACTGATGAAAATGATTTAAAATCGCTTTGTTGGTTGGAGGTGACAAAAAGATATCTCGACATATGGATCCTAATAAATGTGGAACGTGATGAGAGATGCGGTCCATTAAAATGTGACATTGTGTGGTGCGATCGTGACTGGACTTTTCGTCGTAAGGAAATGCCAAAATGAATTGCGGAAGTGATGAAAGGGAGTTAATCTGAAGGTCGCACCGAGATCAGTGACTGATGAGACTGTGAGGAGAAAGAAATATGTTTTTCTTTGTTTGTATTTAGCTATAGTATACTGATGAGACGAGTGATGTTAATATTTTAATTAGTGCAAAATGGGATCAGGCAATGTTTGCAGTAAGTTTGCATTGATAATCTTTAGTAATCGTTTGGGTTATAAACCAGTTTAGAGGAATAGTAGCCAAATTTATTGATATTTATTTACTAACTAGCTGACCCGGCGAACTTCGTACCGCATAAAATCGATTAAACTAACATCCCTTTCGATAGTTCAACGACTTCATAGATTTATTGATCGTTTTTTCCGCGCTAATGATTAAATCGGGTCAGATTTTCTCAATCAACCAAATCAACCAAAGCTGAATTTGAGCAGTTTGGGTGCACGGGAAGTAAGAATCAGATTTTGTTTTCCACTTCACATTGGATAAAGGTGGCATAGAACATTAAATATCGGTAGTTGCGACTTGTGAAAACGGTGGCTCAGTGGCTGGTATGCTGGACTACTTGGGTGAGTGGTCAATTTGTTAAAATGATAGTATACGAATAACCAACACAACACAATATACCTCCCCTTCTTTGTACCAAGCGATATGCGCCGTATGGCCTACGCACGTGGGCGATTTGCGCCCACCACCCCAAAGCAGAGCAAGACCAGAACCATAACCATCCACAAAATTTAATTGAAATCGGTAGAGTGGTTTCGGAGATCGACAACAGCGCCACCTATCTTGTCCAAAACTATCATATCTACCAAACATATCTACCCATCCAAAAAATTCCGTAGAAATTATTAATTGGTTGACTTCACCTTTCGTTTGATTTTTCCAGATACACATTAAGAGAACATCAATTATTCAAACACAATGCGACTTATTTTGATGTACATATATATATTATATAGAAGGAGATAGATGAAAAACGAAATGTGCCTACAGCGCCACCTGTTGAGAATTTTTCGAATTTTCATTTTTCCTAAACCATCCCTGATTGAAGACAAACAAAATAAATAAAAAATCTTTCAAATCCTTCGAGCCGTCGCACTTAATGTATAGAAATTCAAGTGTTTTTTACGCACGCACAGCACACACATACATTTTCCGATTTCAAACAAACTTCACAAAACCCATACATAGACCAATACCAAAGAAGTGTGAAAGTTTTGTTAAAATCGGTAAATGCGTTAAGGTGAATCGGCGACAAACAAACACAATTTTAAGCATAGACAAACCATACTGAGACCCCCAACTCACAATCCTCTTGCCGCTGGGCCCCTCAATTTTTTTTCAAATTCGCCATTTTGTATTCCTATCGGTGTTATGTCAAAAAAAAATCAGTGTGACATGCAAAAACACACAAAAACTACAAAAATAAATGCTGCCAACCGCGGCAACCGTGGGGAAATGTGAAAGAGTTCGGGAATTGCACATTTTTATATTACTGAATGCCATTGGTTAGTTATTATAAATTGTTAAAAGGCGAATAATTTGATTTGGTTGGTTAGTAAAATTATCTAAAATATATGTTTTATATAATAGAACATATTAGGACAAACATGGTTGTGTATTTACCTCTTTTCGATATCATTAAGATCGATTGATTGTGAGAATTTTTCTTTAATGACTGAAGAAAACTTGCTCAAAATGTTTTTATTTTCATGCAACCATTCTGCATTGACAATTTTTCCTAAATATTTTAAGCAAATGTACACTTATTCCTAAAAAAAATACTATCCACACGTATATAAATCATTTCAAATTTAACGGACAACATTTTATGAACGCTGTCAGCAGCTTTGTCCACAACGGAAGTGGCATATGCTAGGTGCGAGCGTGTTGGTGAGCCGGAATTTTTGAAGTTACGTGACATTTGTCAATACGAATTTCTATGTAACAATACTAACGCACTTAGCGTTTGCCACCCCATTTAAATATAGCTTGTAGGCAAGTAACGGGAAATCGGCCGAAGTTGGTGGTCTCAGTATTGTCTCTGATTTTAAGCCTCAATTTTTTTATATATAGATTTCTTACTAATTACAAAATTAGAAAATACGAGTTTAGTTTCAACAAAAGTAAAGTAAGTGAAATGAATAAATCGACCTTACAATTAATGTCAAAATCTGATGTGGAGTAACAATCAGCTAGGAATTGAAGATAATCTTAATTAAATAATGGTCAAGTGTCAAACTCACTGTGACGAAAGAAACGGATCGATGCAATACTATCGGGATTCTCCAACCGATCTGACGTCAGTTTTACGTGCGATTTAGTCCATAAGACATACTTTTGGGTGCAGTCTTCCCTGTCAGAAATGAGAAAATGGCCCAATTCATTAAATGCAAGCTTTGCAAAGCTAAACGCACTGTAAAGCAGGAAAAGCTGCGTAAATGGAAGTTTTCTTCTAAGCCAGTTCATGCATTTGAGAACTCTCTGAATGTCTTAATCTGTCGAGTCAATAATCGGATCGAACCTTCTAAGGATTTCAATTAGACGCACATATTAGGTAGGTTAGGTACTCAATATGTATGTAGTACAGCTTGTAACTTTTTAGGATCTATGGAAACTTTAAGAGTTTCTGTTAAAAAAACGCTTGCTGCGACGATAAGCGTATCAGGGTATTCATATTAATGAACCAGTAACGTTAAAGGTGAAAGGTTGCACGGTGGCTATTAACAAATAAATGGAATGATCAACAAAAGTTCTTGGATCGCTCTCCACATTTAGTTCACCCAATGTGTGGACAGTTTTTTTTTTTATTGATGCCATCAACGTGCAGTGCTTGTGATTCAAGTAAGCACTCAATAAAACCCTTAATTCTGATCAGCAAACTGTAACGACACGTGAGGACTTTCTGTTAAAAAACTATTTCAAGGGCAAAAGTTTCACTATCAGTGAATCCCTCAAAACAACTCAATCCAACCATGTTATCAGAGAGCACGCATCCCCCTCTTCGTAAGCTCAATCTATCTGCGAAAGTATAGTAAACGATTAGTCTTTCCTATCTGCAGGTGTAGATCAAGTGCTTACAAGCAATTAAAGTATCCATACCTCGCCAGTCTCTCTGATCTTCTCTGCGATTTCAAGACTTTACAGCCAACGGCATGAAACATCTCCTGTTGCCACCGAGTATTGGTGTAAGCCGCATAAGTCACAATCAACCCGGAAACCTTAATTGGCCCATAATTTGCCAGCGCCCATCAGACCCAACACGGCACGACAACATGCTATAAAGTCGGGCGACACGAACACTGAACGATTGTCTTGCCAACAAATCATCGCCCATTATTCTCTCCTTTTTGCAAATGAAACAAACCTCTTAGACTTAGACCAATAATCAAACAAACAAGCCCAATGGAATCATTGCAGCAAAAAGCCTCTACCGGGCTGGCTACTACCACCAGTCACACGAATCCAGCGAATCCCTGGTAATAAAATAAATAATTGTCATTACAAGACCAACTAGTGGCCCTCTTCATGGGAGATGTGTGACCATGGTTGCGCTCCACTTCTATATGTGTGGTGCCCAGTCTGCATGACCGTCGCACAGACGCGGCAAACGTATTTAAATACTCGTTAAAGGCTTAATCCTCCACCTGGACGAGCCCGAGCCATTGACGGACACAACAACAATAACACCGACGACGACGAGTTTGTTGGTGGCAGCATAATTACAACTCTAGAGTGAGTGCTAAGTGTTAAGTACTAGTAGTAGGGGCACTACCCCATCAGCCAGCAACGATACGGAACGGATAGCTGATAGCCCAAGAGCCAAGAGTTCGCTGTCTGCATTTGTGCACCCAGGCAAAGCCTGTTTTGTGAGACACATTCACGAATCCTAAAGAGGATAATTCCCAATCTCGGCGCATTTGTCAGATACACAAAGCTCTTTACCATAGACTCACAGCCACATACACTGTAGGTACGCTCTCGAATGCCATACTCGTACACAGAAGCGCATATCATCTCAATTCGCTATGGTATTTTATAATCGAGCATACCAGATTTGTGTGGTGGTATTCTCGCATTCGTTCTGCGCCGAGAGATGTACCACAGTACGTGCGGTTCATTGCCCTGTGACGTCACCGGTTCAATGGCAAATTCTGACCCAGATTGTCTGCTATGAGCGCGACTACACTACCTCAACAGCAACTGAGCAACAAACCAACCAGCCAGCTCCAGCAAAGAAGCCCAAGTGGTAGTCACCCGTAGTGTCAGTGACAGGATTGCCAAATTACAATGGAAAGCGCTTTCTTACCGTGAGGTGGTTTGATTTACAGCAAAAATGTATAAAAACAGGAATCGTTTTCACAAGCAGGAGAAAATCCCACTCAACAAAGAAGCTGCCATTGCAAGGTGCGAGGTGATGAAAAGTGTTCCAAAAGGCTTTCGTCCCAAAAAACAAAATAAACCCACACAAACGAATAGTTGTAAGAAGCTAGACCTAGGTAGGGTACCTATGCGGGTCTGTTGCTCTCCAATGTTTCTCTCCACCGCTTCGCTTACCTAATGTTCGCTTAATTTTGACAGTGCAGGTTCCGTCAATAAAAAAACTGTGTTGGAATTTTTTTTTTCGTTTTTTTTTATTTGTACTTCCTCAAAAAACTCTTCCAGGTACCCCTCGTTAAAATACTCCATTTCTAAAAGAAATTAAATTAACAACAACGAATTTTTATATGTTGAACTTACCATTCTCCATACTGTTTTTTTGCTTTCATTTGAAATACCGATATTTTCCCTGATCTGTCAAAATTTAGCTGTGGAAAAATGTATTTTGCATTAATACGCCTTATAAAATTCTGTAGAGATTTTTCGTACAGCGGCTAACAAATTTAGCTTGAACTGCGTACTGCTTTGCTTAATTTTATCTTTGGAGACATTTTTGTATGGGGGCTTAATTTAAGCGCGAGCAGCATACTATGCTTAAGGAGTTTTTAAGATTCAAATGAACGATTTTTACAGAATCTCAAAGCCTGGCACCTAAACAAAAATCACACAGCGCGGTATACTAATGATCATTTTAGGTGTCTTAACTTAAATTGTACTAGAGTTCACCCAGTGGTAGAAATTCTACCAGCATAGTGACCTGGCTTATACAAATTTGCAATAAAAACAATCAAGTTGTGGTTTAAGGCCGTGAAAGTTGTTCTTAACTATTTTCCTTAGGTAGAGGATTAGGTCACAATGGACGATTTTTACAAGGAAAACTAGCTACTGTGACCCTCAATAAACTTAAGATTAAAAATAGTAGTTATTAGGAGATAGCTACACCGCTTTTCGCTCAAATATCAACTTCTTGGAGAGCAATCTTTTTTGACATTTGCCACTGTTTTTTACAAACTTCACCCAGAGACTATGGCAACTCTAAGCATTGACAACAGTTTTGTTGTGAGCCCGGTATAGGAAAAGAACTCGTTTACCACGATTGTGTGTAAGCAAAATTGCTTTATCACCGCTCCTCTTTCGGAAGAGAGCAAAGTGTACAGGCGATTCTCTTTTGTGGAGGCTCTTTTTGGAATTGAGAAATTTGTCCGTGTTTTTCTGTCATTTACATAATCAATTTATTAGCGATCGTAAGTTAATTACCACAAGAAGGGTTCGGCGACTTAATGTGTTATACCTTGGTGCAGGTAATTTCCTCTAATATTTCTTCTACGCTGCTGCGCACCTGTGGTAGTGCCCATATGAATGCATATAGTGCGCCTTTGGCCAACAACATTGTTGGCATCTTAAGTTGCTTGTTCAATTTGCGGTGAATGTGTGAAATGATTAATGGGGTGACTGCTGGAGGGAGGGTGGATTAATTGCGTTTTTGTAATATTGGTTTTTATATCCTATCATAGATTTGACGATTTACCTGTATGCACTTAGAGGACCTCCGGCAAAACTCGCAGGTGTAAGCACCTCTTTAATAGTGTACTTAACTTTTAATTATGACCTTTTTTATCGGTTAAAAGCTTCATAGCGGCATCAAGTCATTCAATGAAAACTATGGTGGGCTAATATTTCTCAAACGACATCGTGCAGATGATTATAGTCAGCGAGCCATAAACTAAAGGACTTTTTCTTTCCATCGAACTTTGCAATTACTGCCGAACGACATGTGCGCTTTTTCGTTTCATCAGAGTTTGAAATTATTAAGCTTTCACTTCAGAAATTTTCCGTTTTTTATACAAAAAGTTATACATTTTGAAAATCCCTCAATATTTTCGGTTCAATGCGTCATCTCTTTGCATAGGTATAGTTGAAAGGTATATTATATTTTCGACTATGTACTCCCAATTAAGACAACAAATTTCATTCAAACTTGTAGCGATTTTAGAAAAGTTCATACCTGTCATAAATTTAAATTGAAGCTAATTTTAAAACCAAAATTCACTAATTTTTAGAATGACTGATAACAAAGTTCGTCATGAATTCGAAAAGAAACTGATCAATTGGCATGATAAATACATCACTGTGAGGGAGACGTTTCGGCCACATTTTGGAATACCAATTATAACGGAGAAATATTATGCTCGCCACGATGCGCTCAGCGCGAAAGATTCTGAAAAGCCAAACGTCTGTAAGTACATGCAAGAGGTGGGCAAGAGGCAGTTGTCTGGGCCTAAAGAAATCTATGAAACTCCAATGACCGAAAGTCAACTATATGGATGGCTTGTGGACAAGGCGATTGTGTACGAAGGCGAAAACGATTGTGAGTTGTTCTGCAAACGGAAGAAAGTCGATGCAATTATGAAAATTCAAATGGACGTCAATTTGGGAATCAAAAGAGATCGTTTCTATAAAATGTTGAGATAAAATTTGCAATTAATTAGAACAATAAAAACCAAAAAAGCAAATGTATAAAAAGCTATCTTGGCAGCGGTGGGATTCGAACCCACGCCTCCGAGGAGACTGGTGCCTTAAACCAGCGCCTTAGACCGCTCGGCCACGCTACCTTACTGTCTGATTTGTTTTAATTTATAGGAACATTTTTTTGAAAGGTATTTTTATTTTTATTATAAAATAAGCTTTCAGTATTAGAAGGACCTATTTAAATATACTTGCTGTATGCAAAATAGCAATTTACATATTAAAATCACTGTAAGAAAAATTGACATTCCTTAAGATCTTAAATAATGGTAAATTTGTTCTAAAATTGTAACAGATCAAATTAGCGCCACCTAGTGCTAGTAATTATAAGTAAAAGGGAGTAGGTGTGTGATGAGTGAATGACTTGTCTCTGAGTGGTGGACTTTTCGAAAGCAATAGACACAAATGTATTTGAATTTAAGTTCTACTTAAAGGAACTACAACAGGCGTGTTTCACAAGGCTCAGCAAAAGCAAGGTAAAGTATACTATATCACCCTTATTGCCGTTGTCAATTAACAACTGATTGATAGTTGGTAAAATGTATCAATCAATTGATACTTTTGTATTGTGTAACTCAGTTGATAAAGGTTGTGATCATTGTGACTGAAATTGACTGTTGTGAATAAAATACGCTCTTTGACATTTGCTATTGACAATTATTAGTTTGCTGTGGATATTTTTTGTTTAAATTAGAACAGAATTAAATAAAGGCCCCTATTGCAATTGTCAATTATCAATTGGTATTTGGTATTTATCAACCAATTTCTTAAATCGGTATTGTGATTGTCAATTGGTTGATTCATTGTCAATTTCCATTAATTTTTGATTGTGAATACAAAAATCGGTATTGCGAGTGTCAATTCTCATTGACTTTTCTGTCATTTCGTATCAATTTCTTTCAACTGGAAAAAACTGATTGATACAATTAAATTGTACAGGACTGCAATAAAATGTACGGTTTCTATGTAAAGTTTTTAGTTAATTTAACTGATTTGAACAATTTTACACAGGGCTAAGATAGTTAGCAACAAAATATAAGAAAAAGCATGAAGAATATTGAATATTATTCAAAGAAAAATTATGAAACAAAAAAAACGAAATAATAGAAATCAAGAGGGACAAATTACAAGCTTAAAGGAAAACAAAACAAATAAAGACAGAGACCGAATTTTATTTAATTCTGTTCTAATTTAAACAAAAAATATCCACAGCAAACTAAATTGTCAATAGCAAATGTCAAAGAGCGTATTTTATTCACAACAGTCAATTTCAGTCACAATAATCACAACCTTTATCAATTGAGTTATACAATACCAAAGTATCAATTGATTGATAAATTTTACCAACTATCAATCGATTGTTAATTGACAACCGCAATAAGGGTGAAAATTCGGTCTCTGTCTTTGGCCCCTATTGTGAGTGTCAAAAAATAAACGATAAACGATGCTTGTCAAACAATTGTAATCGTTGGTATTGTGATTGTCAATTATCAATGAATAATTGACTGTCATCAACTCGTGTTAAATTTCCATTTTGAATGAAGGCAAAGTGGTATTGCGATTGTCAATTGTGATCAATTTTTTTGATAAATGTCAATTGTCTAGTCAGTTGGATTGTTGTGGACGACAAAATCAGACGCTCCAAAAGAAAAATGTATGTTTTTTGTAGCAATTGTAACATATGCCTATATTGAAAGTGTTTGGTTTTAGGGCAAAAGTTGTAAGCAATAACAAACAATTAGAGCGGTTGGTTCAACTAATGGTAGAAAATGAGAACATTGCAAAAGGGATTTGTTCAAAAACAATCTTGAAACAAAAATGGAAGCTTTGTTCATTAGAGTTGAACGGCTTAGGTCCTCCACGGCGCGAATGGCAAAAATGGTAATTTTCTGATCAAAATTTCCAAATAAGCAGAGGATTGCTCATCATCGTCAAAAACCAATTCTACGGAATTCGGTAAAATAACAAATACAATTGTTTGCTCTTGACAACTGTCAAATATCATGCCGCATTCACAACAGTCAATTTATTCACAATAACCATAAATTTTATCAAATGAGTTACACAATACCAAAAATTGTTTTGATTGACAAATTGGTCAATCGTCAATAGATTGATATTTGACACTCGCAATAGGGGTGTTTATTTGTTTTGTTTTCCTTTAAGCTTGTAATTTGTCCCTCTTGATTTCTATTATTTCGTTTTTTTTGTTTCATATTTTTTCTTTGAATAATATTCAATATTCTTCATGCTTTTTCTTATATTTTGTTGCTAACTATCTTAGCCCTGTGTAAAATTGTTCAAATCAGTTAAATTAACTAAAAACTTTAACACAATAATCACAACCTTTATCAATTGAGTTATACAATACCAAAGTATCAATTGATTGATAAATTTTACCAACTATCAATCGATTGTTAATTGACAACCGCAATAAGGGTGTTTATTGCAGTCCTGTACAATTTAATTGTATCAATCAGTTTTTTCCGGTTGAAAGAAATTGATACGAAATGACAGAAAAGTCAATGACAATTGACACTCGCAATACCGATTTTTGTATTCACAATCAAGAATTAATAGAAATTGACACTGGATCAACAATTCACTGCCAATTGACAATCACAATACCGATTAAAGAAATTGGTTGATAAATACCAAATACCAATTGATAATTGACAATTGTAATAGGGACCTATGATTCCTAGAAGTATCAAGTAGAGCGTAATTGTTGCGATTGCGTGCTGAAAAACCTACTTTACTTCGCTTTACTGAGATCGAAGCTCAAGAAAACAGGCCTAATACACTCCATCCAAATCCAATTTAAGTTTTTGTGAAGAACAACTGACGCATAATTTAGTGCGAATACGATTTACTGCTACATATTGATTTGCCGACTGAACTTCATAGTTCATAAATATCTACATAGATGCAAAACTTTGGGATATAGATGCAGCTTTTCTATTTGAAGTTGTTGATATTTAATAGGCTTTATCGACCATCTGTCTTTGCAAAGTAAAGTAGACGAATGCGCACTAAACAGTTCTTAACACATTTGTCATAAAGTGGTATAAACTGGTATAAATATTTTGTTGTGTTTTCTTGACTTTTAGTTTGTTTTAACGATGTATTAACAACTCTCGCTGTTTGAAAGTGAGGCGCTGTAAGCAGTTTAATAGCAGAGTTATCACAAGGTATTAACATAAGCTGCTGCTGTCAGTGTCAAGTCACTTCCACTCGGGAGGAATACCAACAGCCTATTCATTAGATTCTATTAATCAATGTCTCTACTAACTCACGTTAAATGAGTTAATTTGTCTTTAATCTTTCTGTCGACAATTATTAAAAACATTTTTGCCGCTTAGTCTAATCTAATTAAGCAAAACTATTCTGAAAATCTGGCAGCACTCACGCACTTCAGTGCCACTTTTGGGTATGGACATCTGACATTAGTTAAAAAAAATGGAAAACGTATGAGCATAGTTATTAACGAGCAAATTAGTAAATTAATATAGGATCAAATTATGAATCAGATAGTTTTGGGCATTTGTATGAAGAAGACTCAAAGTTTTCTGTATAGGAAAAAAATAATTGAAAAAAGAAGCGCTAAGTTCTTTTTGTCTTTCCCAATTTATAATTGTTTCTGCATTCACTTTCATATTATAGTAATGTATCTAATATTATTGATTATTCTCGATATATATAAACAGTTTTTAAATAAACAGGGAAAACAAAAGTTAGTTCACTGCTAAATGCAAATTGAGTTATTTATTTTTTTTCTAGATTTTATAAAGTGAGAATTATGTTTAAAAAAGTTTATGAATAACGCTGTTGGTGTGTATTTCAAAAGTATGAAGTAAAGTATCTTGTCAATAATTGCGTACTTAGGAATCTATTTTTTTTTTGCTTTCAATAAAATACGAGTAGGTATAATGATCAAAAATGAACATATTTTATAATTGAAGCCAAACAGATTGTATATGATCGTCAACACCTTTAATTGGAATCAAAAATTATGTATCCCCGCATGCAAGCATTTGGCTATTTATATAAAGATTGGCTAAGGTAATTTATAAATATAAAAACAAAAAAGCGTTCGTTACCAACCAAAAGCACACCCTCAATAGGTAGCGTGGCCGAGCGGTCTAAGGCGCTGGTTTAAGGCACCAGTCTCCTCGGAGGCGTGGGTTCGAATCCCACCGCTGCCATGTCTTTTTGTTGTTAATCAATTTAAGATAATATTTAGTTCCCATTTATTTTTAAAATTGGCATTTTGCCACAATGCGACCACTTAGACGTACAGTGCTTTTATGTGTCGTGCCATGCCATTTGATCACCAGAGCACTGTAAACCTACTTGTCAATCAATTACTGATTTGCGCGACCACTTAGCCCCTGCAACCAAAACCAAAACCAAGACCGCTGCCAAATATTGTTAAGGCATTCATATATAGGGATACGCTGTGCATATATTTGACGGAAGTAATGCTCATAGCACATGTTTTCGATTGTCGCACCTATCTAAGTGACTTCGTTTTGCGATTTCATAATTCATACACCGGAGCCTTTAAAGAGATTCGAAAAAAAATTGTCCACCCGACTTTTGCTTATGGCATAATGATTGCTTTAATATGGCTGAGAGACTCGAAAAGCCGATATAATGCGTCATTATTGGACAGTCGGCTAATCTGTTCCGTACAACAAGTGCCAAGTGCCTGAACATAGTGCATTTAATTGGCAAACGTGACGGCGAACGTGTAAGATATCAAACGTGTAAAATGTAATGCTTAATGCTTGTATAAGCCGGCCTGGTAAATGTACTTAATTTTAAATGCGGAGAATAATTGGTTGCTGAGTGAATGGGATGCCCGTGTGCATTCTAATGGAAGACGAAAGTTTTCTGACCCCGCCTGTTGGATTTGTTGGCGGAAAATTGAACAGGATTTGCAGAAAATTCTTTTGTGCGTGATATCAGACGAAATTGTTTGCTGTTGCTTCTTCGATTTTAGTACTCGAGGAGCGTAACTAAGAATACATTTAAAGTGTGAGCTGGACAGAAATAATCTTCTGTTGCCTTTGAAGAAGCCAGACATACAGTCTACCTATCAATGGACACTTTTACTGTATCAGCACAAAATTTAAGCATCCCTCAAGCATTCGTTTCTCTAAGTCAAAGTCTACGAACAGAGCACAAGACTCGATGAAAACAGGAGGCAGCAATCAAAAGTGTATTAGATGGCGGATTATATAAAGTTTTTGTCGGCTAACTAGGATCTTTTAATCTGCTTTAGAAAAAATAGATTGAGGTCAAAATTAAAGCGATTATGAGTTAGTTACTTCCTGAAAGTATTTTAAAGAAGACGTTAGAGTGAAATTAAAAATTGAAATTTAGCGCCGGGGTGTGAAGTCAAAAACGAAGATTGGCGCAAGTCGCTTAAGCGGCAACTGAGATGTACACAATCGCTCAGAGCTAACAAAACAAATTGTAATATCCAACGTATTATAAAAAAAACAAGATGCTTTGATACCCTCCACTGCATATAAGTCATGCAAAGTTTTAGGCATGTGAGGTAGTACGTAATTACATTGAACAACAGACAGAGAGACACATGGGCCTAATATTGATTTTTTATGGGGGGTACCAGAACTACTTGACCGACATAGCCCATTTTCAATACCAACCTGACGACGATGAAAATAAGTCCTTTCACTAAATTTCATTCGCGTATGTCAATTCCTTTGGGCACTATATTGTTTTCACTGCAGACAGACATACAGACGGACAGACAGACAGACAGACATACAGACAGACAGACAGACAGACAGACAGACGGTCATGGCTAAATCGATTCAGAATGTGATCCTGATTCAGAATATATATACTTTATGAGGTCTCCGGTAACTCCTTCTTGGCGTTACAAATGTAATGACAAAGTGAATATACCTTTCTGTGGAGGGTATAAAAACCCAATGGAACTGAGCTGACTACACCGACTACTTTTTGGTCGCGATTGGGCGCTCGTGTTTAGATTGATTTTCTGTATACGCTTTGGCGAGCAAACAAATTCGAACTCGAATCCGAATGTGCGAAGAAGTATTTTACAAAGAATTTGTATTACGTAGTCGGAAATAAGACCGCTTCAGGCTCAGCTTCAACGGTACGCATATATTTAAAGTCTCATTCATCATTCTGACCTTTCAATTCAGAGCTTATGGTTGCAAAGCTGCGAAGTGGCGCTTAATCTGCAATTTTAGTTTGCTAGGAGTATCCGGTTTAACTCTGAAAAATTTAAAGGTACATTTTCCCATTATGCCAGCTCCTGTGAAAGCTTCTCAATTTAGTCGTTCGATGCGGTATTAAAAGTTTTTAGACTTCCATTCATTCATTTTAACTCTTAAAACATTTCTACCAGAAAATTGGTCTTTGTAATTTTGTTCTCCCAAATGCCATTTCAGCATTTCCAAAGCAAATGACAATCCGAGTGGCCTCCGCGTGGAGATCCGGTGCGAGGTTTTGCCACCCGACATAAAAACCTACCTACGTGTATTATTTACAATTCTCTTCACAACTACCAGGCAATAATGGTAAATTCCTGGAAAATTTCCACAAAAACCATCAGCCAAGAACTCTCCCCCAAAGTAGTATGCTGGGCGAATAACTTATACCTTGGCCTGCATTCGCAATTCCAGAACACACTACTAACACACCCACCCAATGTGGCTAATATACGCACATAGATCTGCATTCTCTTCATAATCAATTCTGTCCACCTTCTGCTTATGCGACAGCAATTGGAACATCCATTCGTCCATTGAGCACGTGATCTATCTACAAGCTTCTGCACACAGATAGATATACTCGTATGTCTGTCAACTGTGGTTGTACGCAAGGAATACCGCTGCTTGCACTCGGCACACGGGCAGTTGAATGATAATAGACCATCAGCGCGTCGTGGCACATTCCACAACCACAATGTCATCATCAGTGAGGAGGGTTTGTTGACAGACACTTTTGCATTGTTAATTTCAACAGCACCTTTCTATTGTTGTAGGTATTCTTCGGCTTACCTGTGGGATAGCTAGGTGCAATATGTGTCATTTCGTGTCTTTCTTTTTTGTAATGTGGCTCAATGGAACGAACTCACAAACCGGACCTATTTGCCTGATGTTTGTTGCATTCTTTCACAGGAACACGCTCGATTAACTCGGGATGAGCTAGGAGTATGAAGGACATCGGGCCAAAGGTGCTATTTGCGGCGTTAATAATGCGATTTGCATTCCGCGCACAATGGGGGTATTGTTGTGGCCATTTATTGCTACCGATTTTGACCGATGGGCACTTCCTGAGACATTGTCCATTGTGTTGGGCGGTTAAAAACCTTTAGCCAGGTATTCAATTAAAAAGCGGATTACAGTCCTCGCTTTGAATGAGGAAATGAAGTGGAAATCTGGCGCTGGACGATTTTTGATTGATGGGTCAATTTCGGTGGACAGCAACATGCCTTTGTAAACTATGCAGCAGGCCTTTCGGAATGAAATTCAGTGAGCATTAGAGGCATGTGTCATGGTCGACAGCTGTCAAACAGACAGAACAGACTACTCACAACCTGCGTTGATAAGGGGTTCGAGTTTTGATTATAAATCGCTTTCTACCAACCGAACAGAAACGACAGCAACACTTTAGAGTTGTCATTATATCATCTCTCATGTAAATGAAAATGCTTTCCAATTTTTTTTAACCAGAACTGTGAACTTTATTTTGTCTAACTCTAGTCCCACAGCCTTTCCTTTAGGTATACCGAAGATTCTGTTCTCTTTCCAAACGTTGTTAACTTTTCCCTTTTCCAAATTTCTCTCTCACACTCTCTTTCACATTGCAATCGTATGTTCCCTAAAACCAATGTGTTATTTTCAGGACACCACAGATAGCTCAGTAAAACACCAGCAAGTATACCGTCCTACATTGTATGTCATCCCATGATTCCGTTACAATGTTGTTACTTTTATAGTAACTGTGCGGCGAAAAATATCCACCGCCCCACAAAAAATGGGTGTAATAAAAATACATTTGAACTTCGGACTATAATAAGGGCTAACTTTCCCAAAAAAAAAAACAACTTCAGTCATCTGTTCCGACTGTGAAGAGAATGTAGAACGTGAAACAATATAAAGGGAAATCAGAGACCTATCGTACTTCTAACACCATCCACCCACCATTGCAGGAATAGGGACGGGCTTTGCTCTATAAAATCGTAGGTATACCTGCTCCATTGCTGATGACCTAGTTTTTATCCTTGAGGGTGCTGAGCGTGGGTTTGAAACGAAAAGGGAACATTTATATGCATCCTACGATGACGAGGGGATGCAGTCTCATCATGACAAAAAATCGGGGAGCAACATTCGCTTTCACGAGGAAAATTTCCTCTATGTACGACATAGTGTTGGTAAAATTGTTTCTCGTGCTGTTATCATTTTCCATTGTTTAAGGGGATGGCATGTGTGAGTTTGAAGGTTTTTTTTTATACGTGTTTTCTCCCCAAACTTAGAGTTTCTGGAAAAAAATAAAACGACTTCCTTCAAAAATCAAATGCCACGACGTGGATCTCTCATATGCAAATCAATGCATTCATCAAATCTTTCTTTCAAGGGAGCTGGAAGTCTTTATTATAATTTAATTTAATACAAGTGCGCTTAGATATATTTTTTTAAATCTTTCCTTTTTGATAGCCCGGGGTGGACCAAGGCCTCACTGAACAAATTGAAGCTAAAAATAGCGTTAGACAAATACATGAAAACACAAAACACCACAGTCAAATAAATGCAGCGTTTCAATAGTTTTTACTAGGCAACAGCTGTCAATAACGACTCCAAGTGCACGAATCATTCTCGTTCTTTGCACAAAAAAAAAAAAAAAACGAGCTATCAATATTCACTTCAATTTGAAGTGGAGCTTTAAGGAAATGTGCGTACAGTTCATTCAAATAACCCATATCGACAGAGAAGGCAGTGGAAAAATCAAGGGCGGCACATTTTTTGGAAGACTTTTTTAAAGAAGGATTCTTAGAATAGTTAATGGCATTAGATGATAAGCTATGGCAATATGGTCCACTTACATGATATAAATGAGTCAATATACTAGAAATAATTTTTGTGTCCAGGAATTGTTCGAACTCACAATTGTGATATTTTCCATACAACATTTCATATTCTGACCTACGAAATATTCAGTGTGAAGGTTAACCAGTAAAAGTGTTATCATCGGCCTGGCCGATGCTTTGATACCCTCCACTGCATACATACAGAGACACATGGGCCTAATATTGATTTTGTATGGGAGGTACTATTTAGAACTACTTGACCGGCATAACCCATTTTTAATACCAACATAACGACGGTAAAAATAACTCCTTTCACCAAATTTCATTCGCCTATGTTAATTCCTTTGGGCGCTATCGTGCTTTCTACAGACAGACAGACAGACAGACGGACATGGCTAGATCGATTCAGAATGTGATCCTGATTCAGAATATTTATACTTTATGAGGTCTCCGGTGACTCCTTCTTGGCGTTACAAATGTAATGACAAAGTGAATATACCTTCCTGTGGAGGGTATAAACGCAATAAGTTTGTTACGAAAAACTCCTCACAACTTTAAAAGAGTTTTCAACAAACTCTATGCAAAAAATAATAATTATTAAAATTTGAATGGTATGCGAAGGAAAAAAAAGTAACCAATGATATAACAGCACTAACCTTGGTTCAGCGCACAGCTGTCTTATCTTTTTTATCTTTTTTAATTTGTAAACGTCAAAAAGATCAAATTTTTTTTTTAATAATTTAAAATAATTAATTTATTTTACTTTTTTTTCAATTGATATACCCTTATTTAATGAAATTATTTGTCGTACCTATCTCCAATATAGTCTGTCTTTAAAATCGTAATTTTCAATATTGACCGTATTTCTTATCATTGAATAAAGGAATCTTTTCTCGGCTGCTCCTAGAAAAATTCTCGTATCCGATGTGGGTGGCTGCCATACTTAAAATTACTTTAAATGCTACAAGTTTGCTGGAAGCAATAATTTATTTATAGTGGGTTACAATCGTTAGAAGATTACGTGTCTGGAATACTTATTTTGTCAAATTATTATATCATATGTCAATTTTTGAATAAGATGATTTTTGACATTTTCGGGTAAACCGCTAGACTTGTTGACAAGTGACTCAAAATCGTTGTTCGTTGAAGTATTTCAGGGGAGATAGAACTTCCCTTTGGGACTTCCATCGACTTAATATTTCTGCAATCAAGCTAAGCATTGTTTTAGCACAAAAAATATCCTGGAGAGGAGGAAATGGGTTCTTTGTTAATTTTAGATCTGTGTTCTTAGTTCAACTCGCAGGTAAAAGCCCAAATGAAGATCATAATAAAGGTACTGTTGAGGAAACTCAAAAGTGCATTAGAATGAGCAATAAAATGAGTAACTAAATCATCACTCCTCTCCCAAACTAATCCAACAAAAAGTGATTTTCAAAATTGTTGTTCAATTCCTCAAAAGGGAGCTCCAACATTCACAGGTACAACCCTATTAGAGAAAGCCAATGTTGGGATGTCAGAAAAGGTTGCGAAACATCCAAACAAAATTTGATTTTTCTTTTTCTGCTGCAAACAAGTTCAAACATCCCTGCATGTTTTTATGAAAACCCAGCTAAAAAGAGAGTGTTCTGCGGGAATTTTATTTATTTATTTTACTGAAAAAAAAAATATGTAAAACTAATTCGACCCACATTTCGTTAGGAAAAAAAATTTACCTCCATATCGTTTATGTTTGACATGTCCTTGGGAAAAAATCTTAGAAAGGGGTAGGCAACTTGAAAAAGAACCAGAACCAACCCATTCTGGAACTAATTGCAGCTACTCCTAAAGGTATCATACATCCGCTACAAAGGTTGTTTTAGTTTTCCCACTATCGGTATTACCATACATAACATCCAGGCATTCAGGAACCCTAGCAAACCCTCAAACTATCATCTTCCCCACTATATTCTCACATGTGTGTCGGTCAAGAGAAACTAGAAAATCAATCTGCATGTTGGCGAAAGTAAGAGGTGAACCTTAGCACACCACCCCCTCTGCGCATGCTGACAAACAAGGGTTGAGAAAAAGCCCGATGGCGGGCGATGCCTGCTATTGCTGCTGCACTCCAATCGTTTGTTTTTTCTGAAGGCGATTACTGCCATGGACGTAGTTCTCCATATGTGGATATGGAATTAGTGAAACGACCCCCGACGAAGTTTATTCATTTGGAAACCCTATAATGTCCTCTACCTGGGACGTTCACCTGTACCATCATGTAACTACCCACCTTCACTATCAATCACAACTCCATAACGTTTACGTGATAAAAATATTGCATAATTTACCTGTCCCCACCAGGCACCCAGCAAGGCTATGGTGTATCGGAATGTATTACAATGTATCCAACTCTTACACAGCTGTTCAGTGTTCACCCCTCCCCATGCAACTGGGCTGGAGTGAAAAAGAGAAGGATTAGAATTCTAACACGTTCGTATATCAAATAACCGGGCCACAGAACTTCGCCCGATAATATTTCCGTAAAAAGCAGTACATCAGTCGGCTTCTAATGCAGGCAACGGCATTAGAAGAGTCCGCAACAAAGAGCCGCACATTCACTATCAAAACGTGCGAAGAATTTTGATATTAGATACCATCAGGCGCACAGACTTCCCATGTAGCTATACCCAGGGCATAGTTTATGTAAGATACTTTCACCCCTTCGAATAGCTGCAGGATTTCTTACGCATGTCTCGACTTTTTTCCCCTGACCTTACAATGGAACACACCCCTAATAGAAATGCTGGCATTAGCCCCAACTTTTGGCCATACTACCTAACTACATCATCTGCAACATATACCAGCAAGTCTCAGTCTTGTCAGAGCTGCTCGCCTGGTGGGATAACATATCTTGAGCTTTGAAGATAGCAAAACGTTTAACATCCGTTTGAAGTCGCTTAATTTGGAGAAATTATTTCTCTTCTCAGTTCATTATGCTTGAAAGGGATCAAAGCGGGCTGTGTACAACAAAATCAAAGTCGCTCGGAATAAACGAATACAAGGGGTGGATTGAAGAGACTTTGATGTGCTGTTGCGCTGAACCGCTTTGAAGCCTCAAAAGAGGGTAAATTGGGGTGATTTCTATTCAAATTTCAAACTGCTTGTCGGTCTTAAGGTAAGTCGCAATGGCGGAGAAAGTTGAGTCGCCATTGGAATAGGCCAACAGAAGGAACTGAAGTGGGTATATGATGAATATGTAATCAATTTGCATAAGGTAACTATACCCCTCATAGTAAGGGGGACAACTTTCTCGGAGAATCTGTTTCTTTTTTGGTCGCCACGAGGGAGAGGTGAACAATAGCAGGGAATGCTATTTTCCAAATAACACATAAATGGGAAATAAAATTAAAATGTAACATACATAAGCAGATGAAAATACATCAGGATAACAGAAAACTGAAGTGGCTCCATGGCAGTTGGGGGATATACGAATATTGTGGGCCAGAGTTCAGTACAAAAAAAGAAAAACCACCCCCTATCAAGGATTCGTGCTGTCTGTGTGTGTGCTTCAGTGATAGAAATATCTCTATATCTATAGAAATATCTATCTTTCTAAATATTGAGTAGCTGTGTGAGTACACGAATCGCCACACCAGTTTGTGTACATTCGGACAAAATATGACGCATGAAGTCGTTCCCACTTTGATAAAACAACTGTATTTATGTCGGAGTAGGTGGGTCACTGGTCACAACTTCAGCATGTCACACAAAACGCCACGTTCGACAGATATGACTTCGAAGAATTCAAATTCGAAGGCGTTGTCTGCCTCTCAAAATGACAAATGAGCTCAGTGTTATAGCCAAAAACTTACTCTGGCTAATCGCAGCTACTTCGGGTTAGAAAAAAAAACATTTGAAATGTGAAGTTATTTCTAGTACCAAGGAGGCATCATCTGCTGTATGGTGTAGAGGCATCGATGGAGTGTGGATTAGAAGATTGAACAACAAACTTTATGAATCTTGAGCAAGAAGCTTAGAGCTCAAATGATGAAGGCAATTCGTAAGAGCAATAATGCACCTACTGTTCACAACGGAGAGCATGGGTAGCTAGCACATTAGATAGCACTTACAATTGAAGGGCGTGACCAACTTGATGTGCGTAACTGGAGGTAGCTATGCTGGGAGCCAAGTTGACTACAGGGTCATGTTGGTTCAATCTGGTCTGCAAGTGAAGTGGCATTCCTCACTTCTCATGCTCCTTCCTTGCATCCCGTTGAGGTAGGGAAATTTAAAAATGTTGCAAATCTTTTATATTAGGAAACCTCTACCGGGCCATTGCACTTATCAATCCTTTGAGTCTATACGATTCTGTCTTTTAAAGAGATACACTACATATAATGTTCCCCATCATCATCGCTGTGGTAAGCAACATCCCTTCTACGGTCCTGTTTTCATTCATAAACCCCTCACCACTGAGAAAGCAGCTTCATTCAGCAATCTCGCACGGATCTCTCGCGCTGGAGAGATGTCCCTTTTGTACTGACAATATTCTGCCACCATGATAACACCTAGGATTCCATGCTGCCGAAAGTGAATTCTCCGCGAATTAAAGTCCTTCTTTGTGGAATGTAAGGATACGCGCTGCTTAATTCTGAGTTCCGCTTCGAATCGCGCGATAGCGTTGCCAAAAATTCCACACAAACATTCCAAACAATCTTGTCGCACATTCCAATATTTTAATGCTTGGCATTCTCCAAGTGAAACACCTTTTGTGCCGCATTCGCTCCTGTTATCCATAGAATTCTTCTTTTCCCAATAAATACCAGTGGAAATTCCTAAACCAAATAAACAGTTCTCCGGAATTCCAAGTTCAGCAGCTCCTCCTTACCGTTCATCGGCTCCCCGTCATTTTATCCAGCATAGATGTGTTTTTTTGTTTTGTCAAATTCCAAATTGCGGGATTGGTTCGCAGCCATCCGTGTACGGAAGGAAGTCTCCATTATGTCTTCTCCAGCATTAATAAAGTCCGAATTTAGACGACTCCGTAGGTTCCTCCCACTTTATCCACTTTTTTTGCTGGTTGGCTACCGGGTTGGCAAATGCTCCAATGCTCCATAAGCTCCACGGCTCCCCCTAGAATTCGACTATCCTGCACCAGGCTGGCAGCGATTTCAGCAGGTGAAACTCTAAACGTTTGCCTTTGATTGGCTCGCACAAAAAAAGGAGTAAACCCAAAGGGGACCTAGGGTTGAATGCACTGAGCAATTTCGAGGAGCCACTGTGTCTGCATTGAAAAGTGGATCTGCCCTGCCTGATTTAGCACACACGCCTCGAAGGCTTTAAACTTTACAATGGGGTTTCCTTAAAGAGCCATCGAAGGGCTTTAATTCACCAGGCAAGCAGGATACTTGTAGTAAGACATTTCCAGCCAACGGTGTTCGATCTACGAAAAAGGACTTAAATTAGCTCCGAAGAAGACCCACCCGAAAATGTTTGTTTTTGTCAAATAATAAAAAAAAAACATTTGCAAGGATTTATCTACCAGGTTCACATACAAATCAGGCCGGACAACTGTGGGAGCAACAAGAAGTGGTAACAACCGAATAATGACATTAGCGGAAAGAAGGACAATTACGCCATGTCACTGACATGTCAAGTCATCAATCTTTTCACACATTTTATCAGGAAACCAGGAGACGGCTGTAGTGGTGGCTTTAGAACGAAATTTAGCTTCGAAGGAGCAACATATGCGCAGCAATGTCTTTCTCTCTCGCTTTGCCACTGAAGAAATTTCCATTCTCGTCACACTCTAGCAGGATAGCATCGCGCAGAGTAGGAGAATCCTTGTAACAAAGTTGCCCCATGCAAGTGAAAAGGAAAGGTCAGCGTTACAACGGGTGGTAGAAAGAATAATCACCCACCCCCATCCATTTCACAATCTTGTCCTTGGTTAGAATTTCAAGGGAAAGGAATGCACCTCGGGCTTGCTGGCTGGTTCTTGGCTCCTGGCAAAGAGATATTCGAATAGAAATATTAGGAAAAAACTAAATTCTTTCTAAACACCGGCCTGCCGCCCACCCACGCAAATTTCCACGAGTCCGGGCAGGACTTAGATTTATGGGCTGCGTTTTGTGCACGTAACGGTGTACGGCAAGTCATTAATTTTCTATTTTTATGTGAAAACAGTCATCTCACTGACGCGACTTTTTACCAGGCCAGCAGCCGTGCCCGCAGGGGTATTCTAGTTTTTGTCCTGCGAGAGATTGGAATGTTCCACGCAGAATCGAGACAAAGTCGTAGAATTTGTATTCGCTTTCGGAGGGAGCTGCTGCGGATTTTGATATCCTGTTCGAATTAGGGTTTTGATAAGAATTTCGCGGAATTCCTTTTTCCCTAAGCCGGATTAGAAGGATATACGCTTCATGGTGGGGTAGGCTCCGTGTGACTACTTCCCTATCTCAGGGTTTGGTATCCTAATCCATGTGCTCTCTCACTCTCTCTCTGTCACACTCTCTTTTCTGCAGCATGGAAACGACGTTTCCGTTTGTCTTAAGAGTGAATGTCGCTGGTATGTCGCCCACGTTTGTAGTTGGAATTCAAAAAGAACTCCTGTAGAAATATCGGCCAGGCGCACAGTGGCTTTAGACTGGCGTTGGAATGTTGGGGTTATCCGGGGTTCTCTCTTTTGACATGGTTTATTTTCTTTGGAAAAAGGACTTGTACTACTACAGTAGCTAGGAATGGGGGTATATTCAGAGGGTTCGCCAAAGCGTGGAGAGATTTCCAATCCTTCGTGGTGTGTGTGACAGAAAAAGGGATTCGCTGAAATGAGGCACATACCTATCGGCTACGAAGCAGTTGATGCTGGCCTGGTAGGTTTTACAGACCTATCAGTACTCTTCTCATCTATTACAAGTTGGTTGAGAGTAGTTGTAGTATTAAGAAGGAAGTTCATGTTTTTTTTTTTACATTTATTTGGTAGTTTGTTACAGGATTAACGTGATTGAGGGTTGGCTTTTTTCCTATTTGTAGAGCGATGCTGACAAAATGATGGGAGCGCACTGAAACATTTTTCATTTTAGAACGAAATGGGTGCAGTACTAGGTTCCTTTCGTCGATAATTTGTATCTATTCCTACATTGTAAGGGTGGGTTGGGTATGTCTATTCTGTAATTTCGCTGTAAAGATTTTGGTTTACTAGTGATGTGATTTAAAAAAAGGAATAAGGATTAGCGTTTGCAATTATTTATAATTTTAGACAATGCAAAAAGAAAGTAGTATTATGGAAATTGAACAGAAAAGTTCGGATATTTTCGGCATTTACTTATGAATTTTTGGCACCACTGCTTAAATCACCTTCGTCCAAACTCTGTCTGTTATCTTCCAGCCAAATGCCATCTGTCATCGGGTTTATAAAAGCGGATACGAGGATGGAAACAAGCCGAGAAGTTATTGCTGCACATTCATATCGCATGTCATCCCACAAAATTGAAGTGATAGTAATCTAACCATTGTGAGGTGAATTTGTTGTGAAGTTTGTTGTGAGAATTATCGGAGAATACGAAAAATGTTATCGAATCACAACAAACCTCACAAGGTATCAACCTCACAAGAGCTTGTGGCAGAATCGGGCTGTAAAGGTTCTTCTAAAGTGAAGTTTGAATCTGATTTATTGTTGATTCTACAAACTAATCTTAACAGTAGGATACATCAACCAAATGGACCGGATTTTTAGGTCGACTGTACCTTCCTTCTTTACGTATTGGTATGAACTGATTTCCGGTAGTGGGCGTTATGTCCAAGTTGACTGTAGATAGGAGTCCCGATATTACTTCTTCATCCATAAACCTGTTGCATGGTCTTGGTTACTGTAAGGTCGAAAATATAAAAACGGAGTATTGTACATTTTAGAACTCCTCGTAACGAGCGATGTTCTCTTTATTATGCGCCGCCACATGTTGCAGTTAGTTACTACCAGATACATATGCCTACCTAGATGTTTTCTTACTACAGCTTGAACTTTTTTTCCAGAACTGTCTCTATTAAATTTGCATTAAAGAGGGTTACACATTGAAATGCTCTTTAATCATTCATTACAGACCAAGCAAAGTTAGACCATTTCGCTGTTACTGTACAAATCGAACTTACTTAAGTCCATAGCCTCCTTTATCGCAAACGTATCGCCTTGATACTGTAAGACGATCCACTTCACTTTCTCTGATAGGGAAATTGAAAGCGATTGTGGTCAGATGCCATCGCTCCAGATGGTTTCGAAGGGAAATAAAAAAAAATCAGTTGAACATTTTTTTACGCAAATGAAATAATAAAAAAAAATAACAAGACCCCACAACAATGAATAGTGGAATAGCATGTGGACTCTTCCTTTCTTATGATTGGCACGCGCTTCGATCATCTCAAATATCTAAGATTAACCAGCAGCGAACAAAAAACCACAACAATGTGATTTAAAAAACTCGTGCGTGCACGGATGTTTTTTTTTGCCTTACCTTATGGCACACCCTACAAAAAAAACACACCAACTGGTCCATAACATTGCGATTTACTTCCTCAAGGATACGATTTTTTTATGTTGTACAATAATTTACCCAGCGAAAGTGTGCGCGACTCTCAGTTTCATTGATGGAAAGAAAAAACCTATTCATTGAAATTCGGTTGTCCTTAGACGCACATGCTGCCAAGGGTGCGCTGCGCACCACAACATAGATACGTATCTCGAAGAGAACTAATGAAAAAGATGCTGGTAAGAACTGATGTCGATGTGGGTGTTTAAACGATCTGCCTCTTTATTTAGGAAGGAGGATTCAACAAAACAAAAAAAAAAAAATCAAGTACAGGAATTTCAATTTTTTACCATATCCGCGAGGGGTGAGTTTTTTGTGCCGATTATCCTGATAAAAAAAACGAAATCAACCGCATAGAGCAGACGTTTCCGTATTGCAGTTTTTTCTCGTGTTGTCCTGATGGAAAGTGCATTTTTATAATGTCAGGATGTTGGATGGAACACATTCCTTTGTGGTTTTAATGAAAGGACACCAATGCGGTGAATTTGTCGAAAATTAATGGTTGTTGACAATGTCTTAAAATCGACAGAGGGGTTCTAATTTGATCGGCTGCTTTTGAAGTAGCCTACGCTTTTGGATGCGGACAGTGTAAGGACTAGAGTAAGATTAATGATTTGTTGACACTCTGTTTGACGGGTGAAGAGGTGTGGTTTGATAACCGAGGATTTTCGTCTTGATTAATGGAGTTGTGGACAGAAAACTGTAAGGAGTCGGTGTGCAATATCCAGCTAATTGTCGGTGATGTTAAGATCTCATTGTGCAATCCGAGGAATGTCGTTGTTGGTCAAGGTTAATTGCGTTGATGATTAATTTCCTTGAGGACTACTTTAGCTGTTTGGACTAGCTAAGGACCATAATCGATAGACGATTTTTTTTTCTTAGGATATATAGGTAACGTTTTTGCTAGGAAAAAACTGTCAAGTGTAAGTCGTTGAAAATTAAATTTTTGGACGTTGTTTTTGGATGCGTTTTTCAACTGTTTTTATGTATGTCATGTTCTTGGACCCGATTTTAAAGCTTTTATCGACACGTTTCTGGTCACCGCTTTCGACACGTTTTTGGAGGTGTTTTTGGCAGCGTTTTACCGACACGCTTTTGGGCGCAATGGATTAGTAGTTAGTATGTTGTACTGCTGAGCGAGGGGTCCCAGTTTTGAATCAGTTTTTTAAGGTTTTTTCCACTGCGCCACCTCTCGCGAACGTCTGACAAACATCCGAGAATATAACTGTCATGAAAAATCTTCTCAATTGGCCGTTTGGACTTGGCATAAATTGTAGATCCCTTCCATTCGTCCCAAAAATGAAAAACTCATATAAGACAAATGGTTGTGAGAAGCTAGGCCTAGGGTTCCTATAGATCTGTTGCGCCAACTATTTATTTTTATTTGGGCGCGATTTTGGAAACATTTTTCTATGAGTTTTTTAACCCATTTTGGTCTCGTTTGAAGGTGTTTTTGGACGCGCTTTCCGACGGGACACATTTTTGAATGCATTAAAACCGCTTTCTGACGCATTTGCGGACACATTTTTTGATGTGTTTTTCGAATCCTCTTTATTGGGATATAGACCAATTTCGCCTCAAAATATCAAAACTCGCATAAACTAAAAAATTTAAAAACCTACCCTTCTATTAAAGGCTGATCTCTGAACACCTTGAAAAAACTCAAAGCTGCCGAAGATTAATAACGAATTTGCTGCCTTTTTAGTAGCTTCCTGATTAGCTTCCGTACCAAAGTTTTTTTTATTAAATAGAAAAAGAAACTTACATAAGGCGAATGGATTCAATCGATGGAAGTTTCAATACCCCGGCAGTGTTAAATACATTTTCCAGACTTGGTTAGTTCATTTAAGACTGGAAGTACAATATGGTCTGCCGCAACTTTTTATTTGCAACATAAAATGCCCAATTAAGTCAAATTAAATAACCATATAGTCCAAGCTAGGCCAGTACAGAGGAATTCTGTGTTTTAAACACACTTAATTCGAACAAGATGTGGAATTCGGAAAGAAGCCGCAACTAACCTTCTTAGCAACTCAAACTGTCATCATTTGCAAATGCAAATTCAGAATCAATGAGATCTTAAGTGTTGAGTGAAAATCTGCGAGTGCACTCACTTTACCTAAATAAAAAAACGACAATCTGAATGTAACTTCTGCCGAAAAAAATTGGTGTTCTGCATTTTCCATAGCATATCTCGTAAGTTACAATTGTAACCGATTTTCACCCCAGTCCATTGCATGAGCTGCACGCGAATAAATTAGTTAACAATTATTTTTATGGCAAGTTAACTCAATGTGTCTCACACCATTTCGAAGAAAACTGAATCACTTCAGTATTGCAGTCTCAACCTATGCCAATGAAATCGGGGTTCTTCTCCTGTGCACGAAAATGCGCACACATAAGATTACGAAAAGTACGTCAACGAAAGTATCTCCACCGCCCGCGCCCGCTACCAATAATAATAAATTTTATTTCCGTGCTGCAGGCGATGGAGGATGGTATTCGCGTCTCGCGTGTCAAACGCAGTCGATGTACGACGTACGAGCACAGTGTTTTTTTTTTTTTTCTCCTGTTCCTCCTCTGGCTCTTTGACTGTTCCTTTTTGTATTCATCTTTATTGTTTGTTATTATAGTTGCTAGTCGCCACCAAGAAGCAAGAAGCCGCTTTCACTTTCGGTGAAAATAATGCTCGTCATGGGGTTAAAAACCTCGACATGACTCTTTTCCGAAACCCCCTCTCCCATGCCATTCATCCCTCCACGATCCACCGAGGCCGAGGCCGAGGGGGACTTTGCTGTCTCTTTAATTCGCGCTCATATACCAGTACACTCGGTTTTGTTGTATCACATTGTTCGCTTTATATAGTATAGGCGAAAGGAAGCGGGCTGTCGAGGGGGTGAGCCAAGCGCAATTTGCTAAGCTAGTTAGCGCTGCAGCAGCTTAGCTTTCTACTTCGTTAAGTTCCCAAGAAATATAGGAAACCGAGTGCTGCCTTCCTGGCGTGCATCGGACCCATCATCACTCGTCGCTGTCGTTGTCGTCGTCAGTTTATGAGCCAAACGATTTGTTCCCGGTCGTAATAATTCCAGTTTAATGGAGAATTTGTCGGCTTAGGGCTCGTGAAGTGTTGCAGAGGGAACCCGACGATAAAAAGAGAAACAGAAGAACTTGACACTTTGTTGGAACTGGGATCTGGGACTACGAATGACTATAGTTGCGGCGGCGCAGTGGCTATGGCTACCTACTACAGAGAGGCCATGTTAAACGACACATCAATGACTATGTTGCTGGCTGAGACTGGTATGGTTGCTGCGCCTCTGTGTGTGAACGAATGGTAATGAAGATGATGATAATGACGAAATGCAACTGTCATCCATACACACAGAGCGAGAGAGAGTTATCTGTCATTGTCTCAAATTAGCGGAAGTTATCATTAAGAGTTTGCTTGATTGGAGGGAAGTATCAATTGACGAAGTTAGAGACACTAGGCTGAGTGCGAGGCAATTAAATTAGCCGTATGACCCTTATTGTGGAGATTTGTGATTTCGGAGTCGTAAAACAAATTGAAGGGGAAGTTCCTTAATTAATGGCAATTAAAAGGGATTATGGGCCACCATGTCTGTGTGTGCATTTAAAACAAAGTGAATGAGAGCTGTTGTAAGCAAAAATTGGATGCACGGTGGTTTTTCCTTTCTTTTTTTGAAGCTAGTTTGATGTAATGAGGATGTTCAACTGAGGAACATGGGTAGAGATTTTAAATTTAATTGCTTGCTTTACATCCGCAGGGATGGATTAAGTAAGGTATAGGCTTGCGAGTCCCCAAGTATATTCTAGCGCCACAAAAGTTAACAAAAAATTATGGGGCGAATTTTGACAATTTAATTTTGAGCTTTGCTGCGATGTAAGTGTGTATTAGGGTTTGCGGCAACTTATGAAATGTCCTATCTGTCCAAGCCGTTTTGAGCAATCGTGAATCTGAAGCAAACAGTGAACCGAGCTCACTGTAATAGCGGTGTAGGAGCTTGGAAACTACGTGGGGATCTTTGAAACCTCAACGGAGTCGCAAAGGCATAGTCATACTATGAACTAGCGAGGTGTGAGTTTTATTCAAAGATATTTGCGAAGAAGTTCAATGTGATTTTGATGAACTTGAAGGTTAACTCACAACTCCACAGCCGGTTTAAGTTTGGTCGTGGCGCAGTGGTAATTGATAGGTATCTGACACGCATACGTACCTCATGGAAACAAGAAGCCAGACCCACTCGACGGTATGCGAAAACTATTGAGAGGTTTAACATCAATAATAGACTTACTTTAAGTTTTTCTTAGATATGAAATACGCTTTAAGTTATGTGTCAGAAGAATTAAATATCAGATAGATAAATATCTCACAAGAAAATTCATGCGGGCAAACAGAGGTTCCCACCGAAAATAGGGGACTAAATCAGAGGATGACATTTTACAGAACGAGCTCTAAATACCTATTCTTGCTGATGGTCTTAGATTAGGCTGTGGAGTGGGAGCCGGCGTCTTCTTAACAGATTTTACTGCATTCTTTGGTCAGCACATTCAGTGTCTCCAAACAGGAGCTCTAACATCGACGCGAAAGCTGCTCCGATGTCAGTCGGTATTGAAACAAAAAATCAGTATCCTTAACGACAGCAAGATCGCGTATAAGACCCTCGATTCTAGAAACAGGTTGCGAGAGCTGACGAATTGAGCAGACGTGGCTGCACTCTCTGCGTATCACGTGCGGATGAAGTTCATCCCCCGCTAAGATACCTACGGGAACATTGCGGGCACATCTCACAGTTTATTTCCAGAATGATTTGGTCAGTTTATAGCAGAGCTAAAAGAAAGAGCCTCATTTTCAGAAGTAAGTTAGGTACCAACATCATTTTATTAAGTGACAAGGTGACAGGTGACAAAAAAAGAAAAAAAAAATCCAACCCATGGAAATCACATTTAAACGAGCTTCATGACTCATTACGCATTGTGCAGTGTTTTACCCCGTTGCCAATAATTTCCTTTGTGGTTGACTTCGACCCATGAGGCGAATCGTGTGTCATGTGTCATCCCCCATCGTTTCGGAAAAGGGTAAGTTCTTTCCGCTGTTCGTTTGTCGCAACTGCTATTTTGATGTCGAACCACGGTATATATAACAATAAATATCACGTGTTTCATGCGAGAACTGCGCTTTAGTTTGCATTTATTTCAAGCCGAGGTTATGATCGGCGATTACTATCCATGCTTCCTTGTTCTTGAGCATAGGTATTTTGGCTCGCTCAGGAATCAACTACCTTACGGATTGCAGCACGTAATGAATACCATTGAAGACCATTCCTAACCAAAGCTATATATATACTGTACACCTTCTACCTGCAGCAACAACAAATAGGTAACCTATCAGTTCCAACTTCAAAGTGCACACGTGTGTGGTTAATGCTCCTACACCGCACCAAGCTTTCACTGCATTCAATCACCGAAATAAAAATTGTGCCACCATCGTGCCCTATTCGTATCTCATGACATCACATTAACAAACTCATTACCGAACAACTACACCTACACACGCACAATGCGATAGCACGTAAGCTTCCCTAGTGTGAAATAGAAGCGTACACTCGTTTGTTGGAAAAAATAGTTCAAAGACCTTTAGGTTGGTGATTGAGCTTGTTCCACGTGCTGACCCCATTCGTGCTACAGCAACATGCCAGCGGGCGTACTGCCTTTCCCAGCAAGCACTCACATAGATACAAGTCCAAATGCAACCCAAAGATGCCTTCAGTTTTGTAGTATTTGGCAGTTATAGCCGAGAGGATATCGCATATTGAACTTGGAGTTAGAATCTCCAAGGATATGTCACAGTTCGGGTGAAATTAATTTGTCGTGCATTTCATCACGAACTCAAAAAAAGGGGCCCGAACTTTAGCTGGTTTTTGTCGTCCGCCATCAGTTCAATGATACCAGCAGGGAAGAGAGAGACGGATATTTATATGATTCTCTTAGCGGTTCATTATCAGTGTACGTGACGGTGAACCCACGTGGTCAGATTACACCTTTCATTCTCTTATCTCGGCCACTACCACAGATAAATGAATGCCACAGCGACTGCGCCAAAGCCAAATGCAATGAATTAAAACTGAAATCCGAAACCCAATCAAGGTAAGTGCGCTGGCGTTCGCACGCTCTTCAATTAGCTGGCCGTAGTTCTCTTTGCACTTCGAGAGGAGCTGTAAAGAGTACCTGCCAGCTGCCACTATGGAGCCTAAGAGCATTGGGGAGGTACTCTGTGTCTGTTGGGGAAATGAAAAACAATTTTTATATTCACATCGCAGCGAGTTCATTCAACCTCGCCCCAGTGAACTTAGTTGAGGTTATTTTTACTCATTTACTTCTTCTTCTTGTTTCTTGATCTTATAGTGTTGCTGTTGTTGTTGTTGTTCGTATTGCTGGTGTGTACGAAACATAAGTCATGCTCTGTATGGGTGCATACCATCTATTTCTTCGTTCACAGTTGGTGGTGCTGTGCTTACCTTAGCGTCGTCGTCCCGATCGCCACACCACCCCTTTGGCATAAGCTTTACCACACCGGTTGGCGGCGGTGGAGTTTTATTCCATCAAGAGAGCCCCGATATGCGACTGTGCTATGTTTAGGCATTTGTTTGTGTTTTTATCTTTTTGAAACGCGAAATGGGTGGATTAAGATCTGAGCTCTGAGCCTCAAGTACCCGACTCGTCTTAGAGAGTCTTCGAATTGAAGTTTTTTCATCTGTTTTTTTTCTTTCTTTTTCGTCTTCGAATGGTGTTTGGATTCGTTGTATATTTTTATTTTCTCTGGAAGGTTTTGATAGCTTCTTTGTCAAGTCCGGAAGAATTTGAATCGTGTCAATTATGCTAAGTAGAGAGCAAGTGGCTCTGACAGGCATATTTATTATGTATACACTTTGGGAGCTGCGAAGCCCATGGTGTGATTTAGTATGGGCGGATATCTTAATAATTTCTCTTTTGATTGTCTTTTCTTTTATTAGGTAGATGAGTTGAGATTTTTGAATACTAATTGGCGATATTGTGAACTTGTGATTGGATCACTCAGTGAAGTGGTGATCAAGAGGAGAAATGCATTCATTTTGTGTGTGGTTGCAGTAATCTGAGCACAGAAGGGAAACACTGGAATTGATTATCGACTCTGGGCTAAGTATGAGCTGAAATTAATTTAACGATGTTGGCTTGTTAGCGTGCAACTCGCTATGCAAAATGAAATGAAACGGACGGTGGAGCGCGCAAACGAAATGGTGTGTTGTAGGCGTCTATACTGTAAGTTTGCTATTTAGAATAGCGTACTGATTTTTCAAATAGGTATAGGTTGTTAAAGTACTTATCGGTGAACTAATACTCGACTGCTCAGTAATTTTATTCTGTGATCATGCTCCAAAAAAAATCAAAATGTCAGAGCTCATAAAGAAAAGAACGCACGAAATATGTTTGACGGCCTTGCGAACAGACAAAGTTGCAAATATTGTGACAAACGCGTCAAAAATGAGTTTAGCTGTGAATGGGGGCAAAATCAGTTTTACATAGGTATCTGCTGTCAAGACATAATATTGACGAGCCATGCAAAATTTCACACTAGACAGCATAAACTTATTTTGTAGTTCGGAAATGTGGGTATATATCGGTTTCGCTATATGAGCTCCAAAATCACATTCACATATCAGAAACCAGGTGAAGAAATACACCCTAAAACTCGCTGTTTAGTTTGGCCAAAGCAGGCAATCGAATAGTGAGTCTTGTCAAGAAGTTCTTGTATATATGACTTTCATGAATGAGTCCAGTCCTCATTTTATCCCTTGCTATTTGAAGTGCTTTAACTCGGTGCTCTACTGTTTACATTGCTTCGTTTGAAAAGTGAAAACTAGTGGTCTAAGATAACTCGGACATCTAGAGCGAGAGATCAACAACTCTCTGGCCATTGATTCCCATTCGGCATCGTCTTAGGTAGTGCGCATAAGTGGAAGAAGTCCTCAACCAACTGTTATCCATAGACCGCGACATCTTGGAGACGGATACGTTTGGTAATCCCCGTAAACAACACGCACTTCCAAAGACCAGAGCCGATATTTTATAACCGATTTGCTCCTGTCATTTGGTTCTTTTGAAAGCTGAATTTTTTTCGGAATTCTCCAGCAAAGCAAAATGTCCACACCTACTTGCGTTTACAAATTTCATTCACACCTCGTGAATGACTAAAACATTCGCTGTTTCCCAACCTTATGACAGAGAACCGATTGGATTTGCTGCGCCTAAACGTGATAATTTCAGTTGCATATCTTCTCGATGCAATGCACTTTGCATACTCAAGAACACGTGCACCAAGGCACTCATCGGCTTAAAATCAACGAAATTCGCACTCCGGATGGAGCCTACAAAATTTGAAATTCCAACCATCTTGCTGTCGAATTTTTTAGACTCCTGTACGCGGTGTACGCCGGGACAATTGGTGTATTGTGTGAGATAGGCTAACATCTTACTTCTCATTTTAGGCACTTTTGTGTAGAGGAAACTAAACAGTTAAGCGTTCATTCGAAAATATGACCAAAGCGTCTATACGCCGCTCATTTATGGATTAAAGCCGTTTCAAAGTCAATATTCATTGGCTAAGGAAATAAGAAATGACAAGTACCTTAAAATGAGGACAATACCCGCCAAATGTGAACTCAATGTTATTCGGCAGTCGCACTTCAAATGCACAAACGAAAAATAATTTTCGCATAAATGCAAGAGATGGCGTTGCGACATATTCGCTTGGACCGCAAAAGGGGTATACATATCGGTTTCTGATTTAAATTCACTCTCGTACAGGAATGCACTTTGAACAGCGCGGTGTGAATGATTCTATTCATTTATTTTACTACTTAATAAAACAGTGCTAGCATTGTTTGAATAACAGCCTGCTGTACCCTATCCCGACGGTAGCAGTTGGTTGGCTCACTTGAAAGTAAATTATTTTGATTAATTTCCGATGGATGTCCGGTCGGGATTTGGATTTTTTTTAAAACAATTTACATAAAGCATTTGTTTGCAGAAGTGCTATATTGTGTAGCACAGTGGTCCACTGCAAATGGAGGCGGTCAGTGATTGTGTTGAGACAAACTGGTCTAGATCTGGCTAAAACTGATTTAATGTTGTTTAGGAGTTTACAGTGAAAAGGGAATAGAAAGGCAGACTTGTGAACTTTGTTTTATATTTAAAAACGTTTTAGAACATTTTTAAAAAAATTTAGAGATCAACATTTAAATCGTTTAAAGGCAGTACTGGCATAGACTCATAAACTGTTCGACTGAAAAATTGTCAGTTTCTTCTTATTAGTTCTAGCTGTATTGAAAGAGTAGTTCAAATAAAATCCCAAAGATGGCACTTTTTACCAATTTCAGCAGGCTGGAGTTTCTTTCTGTTTATTTGCGCGAATCTTAATGGGTTTTATTGAGCTCTTCAGTGTTAAGATCTGCATTTCTCGGAAATGCTTAAATATAAGAAGCTACACATACGAGATCAAAAGTTTTGATGCCTTGTGTTTAAAACTCCGCCGCAAGTGCATTGGACTTTCTATGACCCTGCACAAATTCCTCACAATATAAAAATGTAAGATCCCGTTAATTATGCTTTCGATAGGCTGTCCAACTTTACAGGCAGTTAAGTAAATTTCGGAGCTTATTATTTTGTTGATCCGTGGGTGATCAGCATTACGCAGTTAGTCGCCTAATGAGGGCTTAATTTTTGTACCTCAATCAGTGCTACATAAAGCTCTTTCCTGTGAAAAAACCCTTAGGAACGGGTAAACTTAGCTAGTTTTATGTTAGATATACTTAGAAGATGGCTCTATTTTTTACAGCGCTTCCGGATACCAATTATGTTCGCAGTGCATTAGGGCCTCCGTCAGAAATTGTTTGGTTTTATGGTTCGAACATTCCATTGGCAAGTCCGAAGTCGGTTTGTAAAGTGTTCATCCGCTGAAATTGTTTTAAAAGAAGCCCACTGACTGACCACAGCTTTAAATATGTCAGAGAGTAGCTCATTCCGCAAAGTATCTGCCATTTGGAATTCATCGGCCATACGTTCTCTTTCAGAGGGGCTAAGAATTCTGAATATTGAAACATCACTCCAGCTAGAAAATTCCCACAGAGCGTTACAGTGTTGCTGTTTTCTCGCAGTTAGTAGTAAGTCGAGTTGGCAGTTGCTGCCAAATTTCCGCCGTGTCGTTGAGGTCCAATTAAAAACATAAATACCTACCGCTTCCTTCACAAAACCAACAGCAATATTTACTCCGATAAAGTAACGGTGCTAAGCGCCCATTATTGCAATAAAACCTCCAATAAAAACGGCGGTCATACCCAACAGAAATGCAAACACATCAGGGAGGAAAAAGCGCAGAAAAAAAATTCCAAGATCCCCAAGAAAAACCAAGATAAACAACGGAATAGTTCAACTGTTAAGCTGGCTAATAAATGCCACCACAGGATGATTCCTTCTTTCACTTTGTGTGCACACTCCACGTTCGAGTGACCTAAATTTAGGTCAATATCAGGAAGAGAAGATGCGCGAATGCACAAACACAAAACCGCCCAAGCCGCAGTATTAATACATGCACATGCAGAATACCGATTGAGTCGTGCATTATGCTAGAGTGCTGGCCGCCCCTTCGCCAAGAAGCAACCGGGCACCCAGTGCCCATCACCATCGTCAACATGATTATTATAGTCTTCGTCTGCAAATCGATGGACTTGGTTCTTGGTACGCGTTGGTACCACTGCCATATCATCGTTAACCACAGCCCAAGCTGGAACCAGTCCACCTCCGACTATGAGAATGGGAATGCATGCGCAGAGTTGCTATATTCTCGCTTTGTATGCACAGTGTGGCTCGTCACATTATTATGCGGCGATGGTTGGGCTTGGGTCCTTCTCGTTACATACCTACCCAGCCCGACAAACCAACAAACTTGAGGTGGGCGAGAGTGTTCGATCCCAGCTTAGTCCCACTGTCACTTTGGGGGCACCCATCCAGAGTGTGTACCTTGTACACGTGTGCGTGTGTTTGAATGAAAAATATCCCCCATGGCATTTCCTCATTGGATTTCTAAATGAAGTTCGCATGCATTAGCAACTTTTCATAATTCGTTTGATGTTTTTTTTTGTTTTTGTTTTGGTGTGCACTTTGGCAATCAAATGACTTTTACCGTGGCCTAGATTCCGTTGGCACTAAACTGCCCACAAAGGGGATCTTCAAATTTGTAATGACCCTCTCTGTGGTGATGGTGAGTCACAATGCTATTTCCGTGCGCCTTTGTTTGTTTTGAGAATTTCGCTAAAATTTCACTTCTGGTTGTTGTTCTTGGTTATTAGTACTACTGTTTACTGGGGATGAGATACTGAGACACTCGCATTGTAAGAGAGTTAACGCCACATAGGCTTAAGCTACGGTTACGGTTACTGGCGAGAACGAACACCTTGACAGAGACTACACGAGTGACCTATATTTCGGCGTTCTCACCACAGAGTTTGTTGTTCCCAATTTAATTTTTCTTGTTTGTGATAATTTTACGGAGACTTTGGGCATTTTTTGTCATTTGGTTTTTTCGCTTTTTTTCTGCTTGAATTGTCCAGAGATATGTGCAAAAAATTAGGTCGTGCGGAAGTGACAATTGGATTGGATCAGATAACTTAACGCAATCTGTGAAAACTGTACGTCGTGTGGTCTTGTTTGCCAATTTCGCATATTATGGTGTGATATAAGTGGAATGGGGTTTTAAGGCGTACAATCCATGGTGTTAGCGAGTGCGTGTTGGTGGTTGGACAGAGGTTTGGGGAACTATATTAGACGCACTTTCGCAGATGGGAAGTTTTTCAAATAGATATAAACTGGCCGACAATGAGCTCTTCTTAAAAGAATGATAGCGTGACTTTTGGTGGGTGGAAAGGTCTCGTTACTTCTTCGAACTTCTGACTTGGTAGCCCGAAAGCTTGTTTAATGTGTGTAACATGAGTAACATTTTCTCTGAGAGTGACGAAAGTGAACCTGCCAAGAACCTATAAGAACCTATAAGTGACTCATGACGTATATTCCAAAGGAATAGTAAAAAAACCTCCTGGAAATTCATAAAACGATAATAATCTGTAGCAAGTACGATAGGATGGATTGGGTATCCGAGAATCAAGATCAATGATCAATCAATCGTCCCAGTCCTATTGTAAGGACGAATATATTTCTTGTGCGGTTTGGTCAAAATTTCTTCGACTGATTAACGGTTTCCTTCGGCTTGATATAAGTGCGAACTATACCCGTCCGAGCCCTCAAGTAAAGTGATGGAAAACTAGGATTTTGGTATGAAAATAAGCAACAACAGAAGCGGGACTAGACGTAGTCGCTTTAGTAGGTAATTCCGGCTAAGACTGAGCTTACTATAACTCCTGAGGCAAACATGTGCAGATCTTAGCCTTCACGTAGAAGAAACTGCAGAGTAAGATCACCAATACCAGCAAATAGATTGAGATCCCCCTACCAGGTGCTCGAAAACACGTCGCTTTCATCAACCCCCAGCACTACTCGTATTAGCTAAGTGAGAGTAGGTATCATCCCAGACCACACCACATGGAATGCAAATACATCCGGATAAAGGAACGTACACCTAAATTCCCCCACACCATTTTATTAGAAAGTTTCGGGAGTGCCTCGCCGTTAAAATTCCCATCTATTTGCGCAGCACAACATTTGCGTATATGCTCACCTTTCCATTACCATTGCCAAGGTGTGTGTCTTCCTTTTGATTTCATTAGGTGTATTCTAATTCACTCTCACTAGGGGTGAGAGTTGCATCATTCCTTCTGGCAGCCGCGCATCAATTTACGTCAAAAATCAACACAACAGCAGTTGCACTCGATATCTCGTGGCATTAAGAAACGGATCCCAACAAGATTGGATGCACCCGGAAAAGGAGATCTCTCATGTTACTGACTGACTACATATATGAAGGATTTTTTTTGTCCCAACGGAAAGAACACCTATTTCGGTTTGTTTTGAGGTAACGGTGTGGTCCGCTACTCCTGTCCGTGTAAATAATGAGAAAAGGAAAACATATTCAAGGATCATCGAAAATGTAAATCCCCACAAAACTACCGACTGCTACTTCCTTTTAGCGCCGTATATGTAAATATAAACCAGGTAAGCGCCGTCGGACTGCCGAGAGGATTTTTTTTTTTAACGACAAATGACATTTTTTTGTTATCCTCTTTTTCAAAGAACGATATTTCATTCCTTGGCTGAAATTTGATTTCAATTTTACGAACCCAATTTACACGTGCTTAGCACGTGCTTTTTATCCCTTTTCCTCATCATTTGTGTGTTTTTTTTGGCTCACGACATTTGAACATTTGTACACAATAAGGGACACCCTTTTCTCAAAAGACTTCCACTTTGACTGATCGGAGGAAAAGGATTAGATTTATGTTTCCTTTTGATTTTTATTAAGAAAAAAAGCGAAATATATAAAAACATAAACTCTGGATGTAATCACTTTCCAGGTGAATGGGAAAGGGATCTTGTCAACAGATGTAACAAACATGCATCCTTTTTATGGAGGCGATAACTTGATCCTATCGAAAGGAAAGAATGAAGACAAAAAAGAAAATGTGTTTTTTTTTATAAAAAGGACGAAATGTGTGAAATATTCATCTATAAACCATTGGGACCCGGCACCGCCTACAACTTTGCATTGCATGTGGTTTGCAATTTTTTTTAGTCAAAAAGGACATCAGTGTTCATTAATTTAGGGATTAACTTTGCATTCTGTTCGTAAACAAAAGACTTGGACACAGTGGCGGGCACAACAATGGATATGCAAGATGTACTACCTGCCACTGTTTAGAGGCTTTGTCATGTGCCATTGGTTTGTTGGCTTTGCGTGCATAATCCTTTTCAGAGAAACAAATGATGGTCGACGTCCTTTGATCTTGCACAGTGGACAGAGTCGATTTTAAAATATTTGCTTAACATTTTATGGCTTGCTGTGGTTGGAAAGGTTTAATAAAAATGTTCGGATGCACAGCAGGTGGTTGTTATAGGGTTTAGGGACATCATTAGTTGGTCATTGCAGTTAAGTGTGTATAGAGGAAGTGGGAAAATTGGTATGCGCTCTATTGTTTTGTATATTTGGTCAATTGTGAGGAT
Organism: Cheilosia variabilis; assembly: GCA_951230905.1. Lineage (NCBI taxonomy): Eukaryota > Metazoa > Arthropoda > Insecta > Diptera > Syrphidae > Cheilosia > Cheilosia variabilis. The sequence goes on from OX579676.1 coordinate 14,457,388, forward strand.
TTTTCAAATGATTTTCGAGATCATTACTTCTTTCCATGGCGGTTTCACTTAATAACTGAATACAAATTGTTCAGAAAGTCACTTTTTCAGCAGGTACACTCAAATAGGTGAGTTCGAAATTTCGTCTACACATCCTCCTACGGTAACTCCAAGTGATAGTCACAATTTTAATAAAAGAACTCGCATAAGTGAGTCGGAAAAGGTTCATATTTCTGCTTTTTAATTAGTTTTACATTACATACTAGCTCACTCATTGGGGTAGTTCAAGTATCTAGTTTAGTAAGTCTGACAGCTCTCTCACTAGATGTATCTCGGTTTTAATTGGGGGAAATCGGTCATAAGAGTAGCTGTTTCAGTTGACGTTTATGGAGGGGTAGCCGACGAATTTAGTCAAGAAATTCGTGACTGAGTACTAAGTTGACAGTTCTTATATGTGACTGACGTAGAAAAAGTGACGTTTCCGACCAATCTAGTTTTTGCGTTCAGGTAACATCTCATCCAGACCAATCTAGTCGACTTAAGATAACTAGATTCTTGAATGTGCCCATTGTGTCTTCAACTCTAGAATTATCGAAACCTAGCCAACCTCAATACCAGTCAGATAACCACTATAAATACATTCAAAATGTGAGTTCGAAACGTCAAAAAATCTTTTGTTTACAGTCAATTTTGCAATGACTTATCGACCCGCTCTGACCGCTTACAATATTTAAATCAATATTCTACAGAAAGTTTCTTTCATACACTATTCCAGCAGATGTATTTAAATACGTGAGTTCGAAAAATGGAAATTTATCACTTTCATTTAATTCCGAATCACTCTATCTTTAACTACATATGAAAGTATTAGAGTTCATCTAGTCTGTATGGCAGTCGTTAATTCGACAGATTAATATAAAAAAATATGAGCGTTTGAAATTACATTTTTACAGCGTCTTTAATCAAGTCAGCAAAAGAATTGAAATTATAAGTGAGTTCGAAAAGTTAAACAATTGTCTTTATAATGAATTCTACATGGCATACTAGCTCAGTTTTTCTGCCCTCTACTGTTGAATTTTTTTAATTCAGCAAGTCTAAATGGCTATTAGTAATTCACTACAATATGCAGTTTTAATGTGAGTTCGAAATTCCTTCAACGCCACATTATTTAACGTATACCTACTTTCGAAATTTTTGATGGTAAAAATTCATCGCCTGTGTAAAAGGGAAAGCTGCAGGCAATTTGGGTAACAAATCATAAACCAATGCTCATTTTGATTTCAATCTTAGATGTTTATTATACATTATGAAAAACATTTTGATTTGTGTCAAATGTAAATGGTTCAATAAAATTAAAAAAAAATGCAGGCATATGACATTCTCTGAGCTATTTGGAAATTTGCGACTTCATCTCCATCTCCACAATAAAAATAACGGAATAAAAACAGGCATACAAGTGCACCTTGTGTCTTCACGTAGATAGTGTCATGAATATCATTATATTTTTGAAAAACATTTTTACAACATGGCTATCTCGTATGCCTCTAGTGCACCTCTCGCGAACGTCCGATAATATCCCTCCCATTCGTTCCAAGAATGAAAAACTCGCACGAAACGAATGGCTGTCCCAAGATAGGCCTAGGGTCCTTACAAACCTGTTGCGCCAACTATTGTTTTACTTTTTTTTTTTTATTTCATGTAGTAGTTAATTAAAAATAAAAATAACATTTTGATCGAAAATAACTTTGTTAAAAATTTTAATATAATATGTGGTGGTATATAAATTTAATTTCCAAAAAAAAAATCATCCCACCGACATAATAACTACGTACAAATATAGGGGTTATGGTCAGGGGCTCAATTTAAATAAGCGTTAAGTAAAAAATTTATCAATTTTGCGGAGCAAAAATTCAAATTCAATGCAGGTTTTTAGCTGTTCACGAATACCGCGGATACCACGGATATACCGCGGATATAAAGGACCTGGTTGGAGGTGAATCGTCTTCCCAATTCAACTAACCTACCTAATTGTTTAAGAAATTAAATCGTTATCCCTCTAAAGAAACAGTATACCATTTTATTTATGAGTGTGTGGCCGTAGCAAACACCAGCCACATTGTACTAGGTAGGCCATTCTATGAAGACCTCCAAGCTGGTTTTGAGTTTCTATTTATATACAGCTTTCAGTCAATATCTAAAGCTCCTGTCTTAATAGGCGCCAAAGATCTAAATGTGTTTGCCCTTGACTGAAAACCGGGAAAACTGTCACATAAACCAACCAGTCAACCAACGTATGAAGCTCTGTATCCTCGTGTTGATTCTCTTCCGATGGCGAAATAAAATATTCAAAATTCAAAGAGGGGACATGTTATTAAACTTACCTATTTAAAGCGCTTTAGTGTTCCACTTGATTTCTATTTAGTTTTGTTACATTTAGATAAATCTATGTAAGTTTAATCAAAGACGTGTTTAAAGCTTTAAGAGCTGATTTTTGTGTATCAAAATGATCACCAACATATTAGTCCAAATAATTCTGCTTCATTGTAAAGGCAATGAAAAACAGAAACCTCTTTGCTACCATATTATTTATTAAATGACGTTAAGACCTGGCAAGCCCGAAATTAAATTGCAATTAAAACCAGAAAACGCGTGATATAGCCGATTTGATGGATTCCCCCCACACACTCTCCCGTCCTTAAACACAGTGCTTACCATGACCATCACGAAAGGTTCTTGCCCGCTGAAGAAAGTAGGTTAACCGTTGTGAGGAAAAGAAAATACAAAAGAAGTCATATGGCCTATAGGACGAACACCAACAAAAGAAAGAGAACTCAACGTCAAATGGTTTTAATTTATGGCCCACATCATTTTTCCTTTTCGGAGAATTTGGCAGCGCCCGCCTTGAGGAGATATGGCTCGCTGTTGTCAATATTGTCGAAAATAGTGATTGCAGTCTTATGATATGGCAAATGGGCGGTTTTATGGTAAAATCAAATTCAAATTTGTATGCACTTTTGCTGGTGCACCGTTAAAAAGTGAGCAACTTGTGAAGTGCTCTTAAACATACACATCCAGTATTAAGGTAATTGTGTTTACACGGGTTGTAGGAAATTAATATTTTTGGATGTGCTAGAGCACACATTTCCATTTCATATTCAGAGTAAGGGATTAATCTTCTTCCGATCTCCAATTGAGTGTCGTTCTTTTAGTTGAAGTTTATTCTGAGGTAGACGAACTCTTTAAATACCCCAAGGTGGCTTCTACTAAAAGAGTCATTTCGTCTAAACAGTAACCACATGTTCTTTCGCTATGTAGCTTAACATTCGCATATATAGCGGGGTACATTTAGTAATATAATAAAATCTTCGGATATCGGCCTTAAGTTCATTACAAATTTTTGGTGTTTTCGCCTCCAAAGGTTTGATTTGAAGTGCTTTTCCAAAGTGAGATAGGTATGTGGGAGTTTCTATTCCCCGTTAGTGTGACTATGGATTTGATGCTATTTTATATTTTTTTATTTATTTAGGTAGGTTTCGTTCAAAGTTTTTATTAAAATTTATATCAATCAAAAGAAAAAGCAGGTTCATCTATTTACAACGCAATAAGTTTTCAATTTTTGTTGTGTATGGAGTGAGTTAAAGAGGTAGCTGCCAACTAAATATCGACCTGTATGATTGCTTCAGCGAACCGACTCCGGAAATCCATAATAAAGCGAATTTTGAATTGATCTTTAGAAGATTACATATAAAGAAACAATGATTTTGAGAAGATTGCAATTATGGTTATAATCCTCTTGCTTATATTTTAATTCCGAATATAATTCGACGCGATTTTGCCTACTTTACAACAATGTTAGTTGTTGATGTTGTCCTCTGGGAATATCTGTCTCCCCAGCCAGCAAATCTTAGGTTTTTTTGTCTTCTATTTTAAAAACTGATATCCACGCGGCTGTCAAATGTAATTGTATTTAAATGTATTTCAAGAGAAAGAGTTCTTAAGTTCCTCAGAATATTTAACATGTTTGTACTTATAGAATATGCATAGTTGTAGAATTGATATTAATGTATTTACTTTGAGCTGATTGTCTCTGCATCAATATGCTGTAACGTAACCTTAACCGTTCAATTTTTCAAAGTACATCTCTTCCAGAAATATTCAAATTTAATCAATCATGTAAATATTTCAGCTAAATGTTCAAAATAATAGTTAACCAAAAACTATAAGCCCTAAAGCGGTAAAAAAATTTGCGTGGACAACATTATACAAGAAGCCTCTCAACATTTTCCAAAATTCTATCCCTAAGTGTCTGCAAGATCACGCTTGTCTTTTTAAGGAGCACTCTCATAATTCAAAAACAAAAATAGGTCGCATTGGTTTCAAAATTCAGGTATTTGTAGCCCGTTATATAGAGCGAATACAAAGGAACTGAAATTAATTGCAATAAACTTTATGACGGGAGCGCAAAGACTCAGATGGTGACAAAAAATAAAGTGATTAGAGCCACGGGTGGCTATACTATTTATAGAATACAAAAAAAAAAAAAACATTCGCAAACAAGATTGCATTCGTTTTTTTTTGGTAAAGAAATTATTGACGCAAATAAAAATCTTCCGTGCAAGTTTTATTGTTAGGACTTTAACTTGCAAACACCTACGTCTTTCAATAAAAAAATGTATCTCTTACTTTTGAATCCAAATGGCATAGAGACAACAAATTTTTAGTTAAACTGATGATAGAAGGTTAAGTTCGTCATTGCTTTAATACATAGGTAATAAAAATGACATTGGCGAATCTAAATGTTAAGTAGGTAGGTTGTTTTAAAAATGAACATGGTAAAGTGATTTTCTCTGTTTATTTTTGCTATATTAAAAGACGGTGAGCTGGTTTTTTTCACAAGGCATTTTAAAGAAAACCCGTAACTTATCATTTTAAAATTTCGTATAAATCACTTTTTGTAAAATGACTTTTGTAAACTTTCAATAAAATTACTTCTGATTTGTATAAGAGCAGAACTCATTTTATTGAAAAAAGATTCGTCTAGGGTTTTTGGCAATCATGCACAAAACTTCTGTACAGACCTCCGTTCAGAAGTTTGTAATGCAACAGAAGCCGCGTACAGTGCGATCACATTTTTTCGGCGATTAGGTATGTAGACTGCTTGAAAAACTGAATAAATACAGCCATGTTCTATATATCGAAGCCAATTTCCATCTTCTGTGGACCGAAAACTTTGTAAGTCCGCAGCAGAGTAGCTTATTTTATACCCATTTGTGGTTCCAATAAGACTTATTATATATTATAAAAAAAATCGATGGCCATTCTTCGAGAATTGCTTACAGCCCTTTAAAAAAATATAAGGAATTGGTTGACTTTTTCTTTAAAATTTAGAAATCTCAAAACAAATAAAGGCAGACGATTCCATACCTCTGCAAAGAATTCATTGGAGTGCCATCAATTATGAACATTAATATTGTGCTTCTTGGTGCATCACTCGAAACCGATTGCATCTGCTCTTGAGCGATGAAACTTACAGTAGATCGTGAAGAGGCTCCTATATAATAAGACAACGCATAATCCAACACAATAGGCGGAGTGTAATCGCATTATTATTATCCAAATGATCACTCCTTCGAATCGAAATAAACACATAGGTATTCCTCCGAAGACGATCATATACATGGGAACGAAGAAAGCCGCACCAACAGAATTAAAATACAAACAAACCCTCAGGATCCCATAGAATAGTAAATAGGCTTCGATTGCCTCCATCATCAGCACCATCATCATCGCTATCCAACATCCAGCACATACCCTTGAACCAATAAGCGTCCACATCGTCCAGCCTCGTGCTACCTGAGGCAATGAACGATACCTGCATATTAAAATGTTAACCTATTATCACGGATATAGGTTAACAAAAGAAACTCCAAAGATACCCACCCTCTTCGGTTGTTGTGCGCGCAGACAGGCCTATCGCCTGTCCCATATGAAGACAACAGAACTCCATTGTGCGCCGCGCCAATGCTAGACAGCTGTTCATAGAAGGGATCCCTGAATATACACACACACACACGAGTGTCTATTGCAAAAAGGTATATTCCTCGCCTACTAAGAGAGCTGAAAGGTGCAAATTATAGAAATGCATATAGTAATCAAGGAAATTCCAGGTAAGCTAAAATGTGTGCAACGCACTCACCAATACAATCAACGACCGGGCTACCCAAGAGAGTGCCTCATTCATATAAGAGAGACACTGCTATCTCTCATTCCCACCTGCTGATCGCGCCGCATGTGGGTGTATGTGTGTGTGCTCTTAAGCGCAACCGATCATATGTTTCACTAACACAGCGATGATATTCTCTTCTTCTCCAACAGCTCAGCGCACTAACACCACAAACGTCTGCATTAGGATTTAAGCTCCCGACTTAACGAAGATCAATTCATACGATCGACAACGTTCGACAGATCAGCACTAGAGTTGCAAGCAAATTTCTCTCGGCAAAGAAAATAATTTTTCTGTTCCAAAAAATTAAAGAAACATATTTTATTGCAATTCAAATTTAAATGAAATATATGTGAAAAAAATCGAGTGATCGTGAGTAACTAAAGTATATACCTGAACTTGCCTCTGTTGCGACAGAAAAATCGTAGAAAACTACGAAAATCAAGAACTTTCAATACCAGTGGTGTCAGTGACTTCTTCGACGACGTGATTAAACTAAACGAGATCGCTTCTGTGAATCTCCGCTCTATACAAAAGGACTATAGTGTGTTTTTAATTTTATCGCCCAAGTAAAACGATCAATCAAAAATGGCTTTCAATCTTGATCCCACCGGTCAGTACTAGTGACTTTCACCGAACAGTGTCAAATCCACTGTGCAGCAGCAGCAGCATCTCCGGACAACATATCCAGTTAGACCGATCTTCAGACGAAGTAAGATCATTATCACATCGGCTCGAAGAAAGTTATCTTTGCCTTCCAATTAGTAAATCTATAAGATTTGTCGTTTGTTTCGGTTTCTGTATTTCAATTAATTAAATTCAAAATGGCTCTGGCTTTGGACCCAACTGGTCAGTACTAGGAGGATTTCTTGCTTTTGTTTGTATTACACTTTCCATTCGAACCTGTTTATAAAATTCTATTAAAAATGGCAAATATTTTGGATCCTACTGGAACCTATTAGCTCTGAAGCACATTTATCATTGTTAAGAAAACGTACTCAAACCAATTTGGCCTAGAAGCTAAATATTTTGTCAAACTAAGAAAAAATAAATTGAAAAACATTAAAATGAACATCCTCGACCCAACCGGCACATACCGTCGTCCTAACACCACCAGGACAACAAACAACACAAGACGAACAAACAACAATACACACCTAGATCCTACAGGTCAATATTGAATGTAAATTTGCGTAAAATGTAAGTTTGGGGAAATACTTCCAACACTGCATTTGAAACAATGAACTGGAGATTTTCGAGGACACGTTGGAGATGTGTCCGTGGCCGAGAGGAGACTTCAAGCTGCCGCCATCGCAGAAAGTTCCTACAAAAAAATCCACTAGAGACTACAAATTTATATATTAAAAAATAAATATTATTTGTATTTTTATTCGTATTTTTTCTAAATCAAACAAATTGTTGATTCATTCAAATGACACATATATATTCATACATAAAGCATTTTCTATTTATATTATTATTATAGATTTTCGTGTTTTCTTTTGTTTTTATAAATTGTTTAGAACGAAGAACTCTGATAAAAAAATAAATATATTTTCGGAACATAAAATCACTTACATCACTTTTCATTAAAATTGTACTATAGTTTTGAGATTTTTGTTAATAGAAATTTGATTGCCCTATATAGAGATGAGAAATGAGAAATGAAAAATTTAAATTTATTTTAATTTAATTTAAAACAAAAAGTATTAAATTAAGTGTCATATTAGAAGTGACCTGCGAATGGTTATAATATACGTGTTCTTTTTTGAATATTTTATTTTATGAGAAAATATTGTGTATGCTACTATTTTCACTATACATATATGCGCGCAAATATGTATTAACTATTATTATTGTAATGAGTATTTTTTTATTTTCTATTAAACATTTTTTTTTATATGTATATTATTTATAGAAAATCATAAACGATTACGAGAAATTAAAGAAAGAAATTTTATTTAAAGAAAATGTAAAAGACTGTGTATTATTTGTGGGTGAGGGGTTTTGTTTCCCTGCAAATGCTGCGTTGGAATAGGTGGTAAAGTGTGCCAATTTCGTCCATATTTACTTGAGTGCACAGATCAACTGTCTTCTTCGCATTGAGCCCTTGTAGTTATTTTATACCAACTAGAGACCTGGCTATCCGACTTCCATAATAAATTGATCTTGACTTCGGGACAAACTAGAAAAACGAGAAAAATATTATGAAGAGTAAGCCGAAAGAACGTCAATGGGATCCGAAGATGACCGACTGTGAGATTAGGCTTAGGTAAACAGCTGAGCCAACGCCACCGCAATGAAAATGTGAAAAATGTGCTCTTTTTAAGAATTCCATATTCGAGTCTTCAGTGAGCAAGCCGTATACAGAAAAACGGCACGGGACATGCATCTATCAATAATGAACTTTATATAATACTACTGCTGCAGAGGCGAGAGTCATCAATACTCAAAAAAGATCTCTTCGACGACACACAAAGTTGGACTTTGTTTGTCTTATACATATATGGAAATGAGCAAAAAGTTCTCGTTAGGATTCAAGTCGTTTAGACCTGGTAAGGGTCCGATGTGATTTCATGTGCATCGAAAAATGATAAGGTATTTCCCAATGTCATTTTGAAGCAGTTTGAGTTTCTAGCTTCAGTCGGATGAAAAATGAGATATGGCTGAAGATAGTCACTCCATCTGCGTTGGCAGAAATATTTTTTTAATGTCCAACAAATTTGTTGTCCGAATTTAAAATATGCAACCAAGAAAACTACCATGAGTTGAGGAGAGTTTTTTTCGGGAATAAAGAATCTTAAGACCGTGAAATAATTAGAACACACTGTTGGCAGTGTCAATTCTCGGAACAAGGACTTTGAAACTTTCAACGTTTGAAAACCAAGGTCAATGGCCGTAAGCAACGAAAACGATTTTTGTAGATTTAAATTTGTTGTTGAAATGAAAGTGACATACGAGTTTATTCCGAACGACTGAAGATGACTCTGTCAACGTCTCCAAATAGTCCTATTCAAATGATAAAAATGAAGTCTGGTAGGACAGTTGATGAAATGGTAATAAACGTTTGTATACGTTCATTGGCATCGTTGGGTTGTTAGGAAAAACAAAAACAGGATAGAATGGGAGTTAAATGACTCAAGCCAGTAAAGGATTAATGACCGATCCGATCAATAATTTAACTGAATTAAGATGGAATTCAGTCCATTTAGAGGGTCCTAAATCAATCCGCTGGTATCAAATGTGGTATGCGTACCACAGGAGAAATATGTTGCGTCAATTGTCTTCGCGATTTCTTTGCGCGTACATGACGTTGTCTTCTGTTATTGATTCCACCACAAGTGCTCTGCATATTCTCTTACTTCCCCGAATACGTCACAAGAAACGAGGATTTAGGTTGTCATTAACTTAGGGGACGAACATTTTTTGCCAGTTAAGCTTTGCAACTGTTAAGCCCACCGAAAAGTGATCCTCCACATATACCTGTCTGAAAGTGGTCTTTACGTTTTTAAATATCTCTATTTACTTTGGAAACTTGAGGACTTTGGAAATTCTATTCTTCACTGTAAATGCTAGTTCTCTCGCGCTAATACCTTTGGGACCACAACTTGACATTGTGACATGTACATGCTCATGCTCATTACCAACCGCACTTGGACGTCCACATGAAATAAACGATTCTCTGAAACCAACCCCCGTCTGGCGATATCGATATTTCCCACCTCGGACGCAACTAATACCGTATCTATTCCCTCTAACTCTCGTCAAATGCTCGATATAATCCATTCGAAGCTTCTTTCCATTACCACCGCCACCACCATCACCACCAGAGGTGACAAACGACTTAAGTGACAGCCTCACACCGCAAAATCCAAAACAAAAGCCTTCCTCCATCATAGCCGACCGCCACAGCACACACACACACACACACCCCGCAGTATAGAACGTATCACCTATAGGTTACCGGGCGCGCGAGTACTCACTAGTTACTACTCACCAAGAAGTCTCGACTCGTCTCGCGCCAGACGGTGACGGAAATTTGTCGTCATCGCCATGAAGGCGATTCTAGCAATTCTACACTGCAATCAGTTAAATCGTACACAAGTCGTCGTAACCAGTCCCCACCCCCTCTCCCTTCACAGCCTAACCAGAACGAGAAGAAGGTCTCCTCATGCAGTTCTCCCATGTGTTGTGTACCCTCCTGGTCTGGCTGGTAATCGTAGATGATGCAGCCCTCCAACAGACACACAACAACAACGTTTAGTTCCCACAATATAAAATCCAATGCATGCGGAAGTAAAAGTTCAATGCTCGTTTCTGCTCCACAAGTGATTAGGTCAATAATAGCACAAAATGCCAATGGCAACATCAACAACTTAGCACTAGATACACTGCTCGTGTACCTGCACTGGACAGCACGAGTATTGGTGCAAGTTGCTGATTGTTGCGGTGGTAGTGAACAGCAGCGGCGATCGCTCGCGCAGTCAGCAGCCAAAGTAGCTCTGAGTTTGTGCGGGCATATGAGAGCGATTAGGAAAGAATCGCATTCGAGAGATTTGAATAATGCATCCCAGTTCGGCTGTTGAGTCGGTGACGAGGATATTAGGATGCAATTACATAGATGTGCAGTGCAGTGCAGTGGATGTCGTCAGTCACGCCAAGGGTACAAATTTCAATTGCATGTCACATTTTTGTCAATAATTTGTGCAATCGGTGAGAAAGTCTGCGAATTGCAAATGCACAGGCAGATGGGCAGTTGAAAGCGGACTACTGATGGTGGGCTTTGTATAGATCGCATGTGAGTGCAATGAGCTTGTCGTAACTTTGAAAGATACCTGCAAATTGCAGTAATTAGGGGATTCGAATTTGATGGAGGGACAGACTGCATATGAATGGATGCATGCGGCTTTCGAAGGAGTCCTCTCTGGAGATAGTCTATCACATACTTGTATTTTATTTTATTACATGCAAAATTGTGCAGTGACAGCTTCGTACATTCTTTCGAAAATGTCAATACTATCAGCAGGTAGGTGTAGACTTCTGAGTTTCGCTTGAAGAATGATTTTAAAGAAGCTACGAGTTGGTAGTGCATCGTTTTAAATCTTTTTGAACATCAAAATTCTCGGTGGTTTTCTTGCGGTTTCTTTACTGATACCTGGTTGTACAATTCGACGTTACATATCCTCGATATTTAGCGGCTGTAGAATCGATAAAGATGTGAGGTATGTCGATCTGAAATTGATGCGTGTATACTCAGTTTCTCGGGAGTTTAATAATCATACTAACCTTCCTGCCCTGACTAATTGTTGTCCAATATGACGCAACGAAATTCGTAGGGTGCAGAAATAGTTTTAAAGACTCTAAAGCTTCCTGGCTTCTTTCAAATCTTTAACATTTATTCATAAACTTCCTTTTTATGAAAATGGCAACTCTGTATAAAATTGCCAGGTTGTAGCAGGATCTTTACTGAGCTGTGCTGAACCTACAAACAATTTACAGATGGCTGTGTAACCAGAATTCGATTGGACTCATCTATTGGTAATTTGTGACTTGATAAATTCTACAATTAACTTACATGACATTTATATGATTATAGCAGCTAATTAAAAAAATAAAAAATAATCCCTAAGGCTTGCAAGGTATTCTAATGCATTTATAACCTGATTGTGTATTTACGTTTCACATCATTAGCAGGTGCCTATGACATTAAGAAATGTTTAACTATTTCTATATAATTATTTACACCCATAGATTTAGAGCCGTTTAGCTTAAAAAAGAATGCGGAAGCTTTCCCATATAAATATAATTTATGGTCAGCCTCATAATTATAAGATTATAGAAATTTTAACGCAAAGCACGGCCTTAATTAAAAAATAAAATGATGCGCAAAAACAATTAAAAGGCACTGTAGTTATTTTTTTTCTAAAAGCTCAAGGCTCCTGAAAACTAGAAAAATAGAAGATGGGGAGGTTTCCATATACCCGTCAGTACATTTCTTGTAGCAAATGCATATCACCGAATAATCTTTGGAGTATGAACTGAAGTAAATAAGCTGGAGCTTTAGTGGGTAATTTCATTCCTTAGACTCAGTTCCCTTCTTTGGGCGCAGTGACTTTGTGGTCAGAATCTCAGTGAATTAGTAAATATTCCTTGCAGAAAATTGTTCATTTTATAAACTCAGCTTATTCCAGAGCTCGTCCACAGGTCATTAAAATCGGCTTTCTTCTTCAACGTTTGAAACTGCAAGCCGTTGGCCTGACTCAGCTACTTTGAAAACACAAACGCCTTCAAGCAACTTGACAAAACGAAGGGCACCGTCACAGACAATGTTGAAGGTAAACTGACTTTTACAATAAGTTCTTAGTGTTGTACAAAGCAAATTTCACAACACACGCACACATCCAAAGAAACATTTATTAATGAATAAAATTCGTTGTAAAATATTGGCAGCGGACAAGTCCCTATTGAACCCAAAGTCATAATATCTCTATACCCAAGTGACCATGCACAAAGTATCCCAGCAAAATGCGGAAGAATGTACGCCCAGCGCGTACTTGCAAACAACAATAAATCAGTGTTTACATGCCCGGGCCTGCATCTATACGAATGCCTATAGATGCATCTGTTGGCATACGCGAAGGCCCAGTTTCTCGTAATTATTGCATTTTTATTGCACAAACAAACCAGCAGAAGCGGAGAAGTTGGAGAAGATGATGACGTTGCGTTTGCTCTTCGGAAGAGAACTGCAAATATTTTGCGCGAGCCAAGAGAACTTAACTTGCATATGTACGATGGGCGACTGTCTGTCAACTGGAATGTTTATAAATAAATAAGATTATGTCATAAGCAAGTAACGATAATGTGATTGCTTTTTATGAGACGGTCATGGTGATGGTGACTTTGGAGGCACACGAACGAGATTGAGTCTGCATTTTGAAATTTGAATTGCATAATAATTTAGTGCGAGGCATATAGGTATTTATCTTTTTGTACTGTTAGTTCTACAATAAGAACGCTTCACAGGTGTAGTTGGAAGGCATTCCGATTTGAAGGAGTATTCAAGATTTAGCTATTTACGGTCATTTTAAGGCTGAATAATTTCGTTCATAAAAAACAAAGGAAGGCCGTAATCTATATTCAGAGTGTGGCCTAACATTGGGTGTACTATGTCACCCTTAAGAACTCTTATGCATATTGACTATAGGTTTGTGGATTATGAGTATCAAGTGTTTCTCAAAAATTGGGGGACAAATCGTTCTCCAGTTCAAATAGCTGCAGGCTAACAGTTGCCAGTCTCTTGCAGACCGTAGCATCGGGTAAACACCAAGCATTGGGTCGTATGAATAAAAACTAGCATTTGCTTTGAGTAAAAGGTTTTAGCAAAGTAAAAGCCCTTAGCAAATGCTTTGAGTCGGTATGAATAAAAAACCTAGTTTGCTAAAGTAGGTTCGAAAATTCAAACATAGCATTTACTTCGCTGTACATGTCCTTGCCTTGCAATTTCTGTCAAATTTGACAAGTGACAACTAACCGGTGGTTTGTTTATTTTGAATTTAATTTTAAATTTTTGTGGTAAAATTATCAAAAGCAATCTATAGCTCCAATTGCACCTGGAAACATAAATTTTATTTGCTAAATCGCTTGGTGATGTTTGATTTCTTCCTTCTTCCCTAGTTTTCGGAAAATGTATCCAATCATCGGCCTTGAACTATTTTTTGCCACAAAAACCATCGAAAAATGTGCGTACAAAATATTTAGCAAAAGGTCTGAGTCAACAAAATAGCAGACTCAGCATTTGCACAGCATTTGCTTTGTCTGATAAGTTTTATTCATACCGATCTGAGTAAAAGGAGGTGCCGCCGCTTTTCAAACATGTCAAAAGTTGGAAATAGCTCAAATTAGTTTTTATTCATACGACATGTAAAAGCAATTGCTACGTTTATTCATACGACCCATTGAATCGAAAGTGTGCTGGAACCCACAAAAAAAGAAGAAGATATAAACTTCCTCATAAGGAAACAGTCGGGAGTATAACTGTCATAAAAAGCTTATCTATTCAGACGTTCAGGTTTTTGCTACTTGAGTGCCCGAACTATTTATTTATTTTTGTAAATGATATTTACAACACTCTTTTATAGTGGCTTGAACGCTGCGGCCAAAATTACTCCAAAAATCATTCAGCTAAGTAAGAAAGAAACTTTTCCGAACAGATTAGGAAGAAGAAACAGACATCAAACCGAGGGAAACTGAATGGAACGAAGAATGCGACCATAGGGGTGTGAGCAACATGGAGGTATATCGTTTCTTCTAAAAAAAATAAATAAATAGTTGGCGCAACAGGTCTGTAGGGACCCTAGGCCTAGCTTCTCATAACCATTCGTTTGTGTGAGTTTTTCATTTTTGGGACGAATGGAAGGGATCTACAATTTTATGCCGAGTCCAAACGGCTAATTGAGAAGCTCCTTCATGACAAGTTATACTCTCGGATGTTTGTCAGACGTTCGCGAGAGGTGGCGCAGCGGAAAAAAACCATAAGTTGGAATTTGGGTTTTTTCGGGATTCGAATCTGGGACCCCGCGCTTAGTAGTCCAACACACTAGCCACTAAGCCACTGCGCCTACATATCGTTTCTTCTACGTTACCAAAAATTACTAAAAATTTGTATTATGGTAAAGCCCTTTACAAACAATTTAAATTGTTTGCTATAGCCGGGACAATAGAGAATTTGTCGACGAAAGGTTTGGAAAGACCAGTGATCTGCGACCTAACATGACCAAACAGTCAGGTACCAAATCATTAAACCTTTAATATGACCGCAATCGAAATTATAAAGTTCAATTTTAAGTTACATCACATTATGGTCGTGAACATTTGCGGTCATATTAAAGGTTTAATGATTTGGTACCTGACTGTTTGGTCATGTTAGGTCGCAGATCACAGGTCTTTCCAAACCTTTCGTCGACAAATTCTCTATTGTCCCGGCTATAGCAAACAATTTAAATTGTTTGTAAAGGGCTTTACCATAATACAAATTTTTAGTTTCGATTCTAAATTTTAGTAGGTCACAGTGGCTAAAGTTTCCATACAAATTTCGCAATCTTGAGCTTCCGTAAATTTAAAGCCGAGACAAAAATTTGTTGTTAGTACGGCGCAAAGTCGTTGTGATTTTTTACCTCTCTCGAGAGTATGTTAGTAAACCTTCTCTATAGATAAATTTACAATACTTAACTCCTCGCTGGTATATTTGTAATATCAGGATGTATCTCGGGACGTTCTTAAAACGTCTTCCATTCCCAAGTTAAGTATTTGAAAATAGCATGCTTATACAAGCCCCTCTCACGCATTTGCTTTGCTTTGCCTCGGAAAATGATATTCAAAGACAATCCTCGACCATCCGACCAACAAAGATGACTGTGCAAATGATAAGTTATAGGAGAGAACATTGCATCAGTTATCAGTTATCATTCAATCTCCTTCGAAAAGATTATGATCCCTTCCTGACTCGAGTTCAGTCTCATACCTACATTTCTTAAAACCTGGCTGCTATTCAAAAAAAAAAATCAACGTATACGCCAGTGCCAAGGGCTACATTCTTAACTCACGTTCTCACTTAAACACGACTTGATGATATCCCTGTATACGAGAAAAACAGTCCACTTCCCTCCAGTTACTTTTATAATTTTCCGCTTGAAACTTACTCACTTACGCTATAGTCCGGGGTGGTCCTGGGCCTAGAAATAATAACAACCGAATATTGAAAATTCATTAACCAAACAAAATGTTACGTATACGCCACGTTGACCTGCATTTCAATTCTCACGAAAATTTCTTTATTTTTATACATAAAACAGCGACACTGTTTTTCCAGATCAATCGATCAAGAAAATTTCTCTTCAATATTTTACAAACACAACTGCACGCGGGCATCGCCATACAAAAAGTCATTTACCTCGTTGGCTTGAAGCAACCTACCAACGGGGAAAAAATAAAAAAAATAAAGAAAAACATTTCTCTCTCCAATGTAGGTCAAGATACTCTATACTTTGGCAGATGGAACACACAGCGACACAACGCCAGCCCGAGCTCGCATTCATACTTCTACTTTCACTTAGAAAGTTCTCCACTTCGGAGGTGCTGCCTCAAATAAACAAACAAGCAACTCCAGTGATTTTCTTTTTTATACTCATTTCTCTCCCCTCCCTTGGAGCACACTCACAGTAAGTTCAAAACCAGACACACACAAAAACAAAAAAAACAAATAACTCAAATATTACTTCAATACACAACGACTTACAATATTTGGTGAAATTTATTCCCCCCAACCCCAACTTCTATACTGCAGTTCCTTTTACTTTCAAATAGCGAATAGTACATCAAAATAGTGAGTAACACCCCCTAAAGTGCTCCTCTTTCACAAACCATGCCAACAAAATTATATGACACACACTCGCAATTGTCCAATATATAGGTACCTGAAGTACGGTTTGTTTGCAAAAAAAAAAAAGAAAAAAACAATTCGCAAAGAAAATAATCGCAAATCGAAACGTTGAGGGCAATGACTTATCGATAATAGATGTTAACATGACAGCGGACGGATTAGTTACAAAACAATCAAATTACCTGCTACTCGGGCGCGCTTCGCATTCACTTTCTATGAACGGCCAGATAGCCAGCAGTCGCCCCATAACAATTCGCGGGAAGTGCGGAGTCATCGGACAAGTGGTACACATCATTGATGACGACGGGTGAAATCTCATTCATCGCGACTTGACCCAAAACTGGTCCTAGTCGTGATGTTGTTCCAAAGCTGGTTGTTGATATTTTTTTTCCATGTGGAATTGTAATTTGTGAATGGCTGCCACTATCAGCTAAAGATTGTGCAAAACGAACAAAAGATGTAGTTTCCCGAGCATCCAACAGATTTGCTTTGGAAAAGTGAAATCTGGGGAAATTCGAGCTATGATTCATTCGATGAATCATTTTCTATGAGGTGGATAGATAAGTGGGATAATGAAAGTGTGCTAGGATTGATATTTGCATAGGATTGTTGTGCATATTCGTTGTTAAGAATATGAAACACTAGCGCTGCAGTATTTTCCAAACTTGTTTCGAATGGATAGTTGTAGTACCAAGGGTCATTTACCATTTTCCCAATTTTTATGAAGCTTTGGTACTTAACAAAATGTGAAGATGCGCTCTTCATTCTTCGACTTGAGCCTCTCGGCGTTCATTTTGCAAAAATAAAAATATGTGTATAGACTACAAATCGAGGGCTGTTTTTGAGTTCATGTAATTTAACAAAAATTGGGTGAATCTAAATTAAGTATTTCAAAAAACAAGTTTCTTCAGAAACTCTTGTGAATGCTTTTTCATTTGCACCTAGGGAAACCTTTATTACCTGGGAATCAGTAATTAAATAGCAAAATGTCTTTGGAGATTGAACAACGCCAAGGCAATGAAGGGAAAGGATGTTGTCAACATCACTGAAAGAAATCTAAATTTCTTGAGTATTCATTTTGTTCGAATTTTCTACAAACACATTTGTTTAACTTTGATGCATTTGCAATCGTAAGTAACGATGTTAATGGTTCTGATGATCATTTATTTCTACGGAACATTTTAATAACACTACCGATATCAACATACATTTTCCTAACAATAGTCGAGGACAATGGACAATGTTGCAGCGAGATTTTCGCCTGAACTTAGGCCTATTGAACATTGACTTCTATATGCATTATTCTCAGAGCAGATAACTCCAGGAGTAGGTGGCGACGAGTGTTAATTTTTCTCCATCGGTTGATACAACTGCAATTAACGAAAAGATTTTAAACATTGGAAACTGGAGTTCGCCCTGTGATAGAAATTCTACCATTTTAGCGACCTGCCTTATACACAACTATTTACCTTCATCAATTCTTCTATAAATAAAATTAGGTCACAATGGACGATCTTTACAAGGAAAACTAGCTACTGTGGCCCACAAACTTGATACTAAACGGTTTGATTTTAGCTCTAATGTACTTAAAATAAATACAGGCAGATTACAAATGAGTTAAGAAAGTAATACTAAATAAAGTAAAAGAGAGTAACACTGCTGTATATTAAAAAAGTGGCCAATGGAAGGTACGCGTTAAAAAAAAATGAAGTAACACCTGAATTTTAAAATGGAATACTTATAAAATAATATTTTCCGGTAATATTCAAAAGTTGTACATGCGAGAGTTATGCGCTATATTACAATTATTTTTAAAATACAAAGTATGTAATTTAAATATTATTTAATATATTATTACCTCAACCCAGATCTTGTATTATAACCAAATACATATTTACTGGAATGAAAAGCATTATTATAGTAAGTTCGTACTAAAATATAATCAGACTGAGAGTTGTATTTCAAGTCAACTATAATTTAATTGTAATACGTAAGATTGTAGAACTAAAATACCAGATTTAAATATTTCAAGATTAAAGTTTACAAAAATGAGCATTTTTGCATGAAAGCATTTTAATGAAAGAAATATTGAAGTTTAATACAAAAAATATTAAAAAAATTATGGAACAAATTGATAATATTAAAAATATAATTTTTCTTGTATTGCATACACCTGTAATACTAACGCGGTATTAACAAATACCCTCTATTTTTAGCCGTGTAAATAATCCGTGGTTTCACGTCAACTCACGGTGGACCGCATTCAATTTACCAAATTTGTAGCACTTTCACATCTCCCGAATTTCTTTATTTCCATTATTTTGTCGTCAACCATTCGTCTTAAGCTTTCAATTAGATCTACGGTGTATGCACATATGCAGACCACGAATGCACATGCCGTTTATCCACTCTCCACTCTCTACCCCGTGTCTATGCAAAGTCCCACATGACCCTCTCTGAGAATTCCCTTACCTCCGTCGATCTAACCAGATCAAATTCGTCCAATTGAATCTAATCAGTTCCTAAGCATTATTGGAACTACTTTGCCTTTATGAACATCAATTTCTAACCACGAGCATGGAAATTTGTCGACAAACTAACTAATGATCAAATGATTAGATAGACGACACTAGTCCGTGCCTTCGTTAAGTGTCCATCATTTTGGGTGAGTTCTCGATGGTACCATGCGCACATAAACACCAAACCCCATTATATCAGCCGAAATGTCCACTCTGAAGATTAAATCAGATTATGCACAGAAACCAACACCTTGCCACTTAAACAATTTATTTGAATAAATAGCAAATCAACTCGAAAATCTTAGCAAAAACCACATGCCACTATCGCGACTCAGCTGATTTGAAGAAACACCACAAGCTAATCGAATAAATTATTCAATTCAGAAAACTATTCATCACGTCATTAGCACATCCATTAGCATATACGACTATACATATCATTTCAAAGTTCATCCGCATAGAACGAACGCATCTTGCCAATGAAAGCTGATGGCGATCGCGAAGCCAATCTTTAAACAGGCCATTGTCGGAGGGGGCCGATTGCGCCCGAAAATATGTGTATCTCTAGCCCCATCACATTAAAGCTGTTGCAGAGCGACCATTACATTTAAACTTATAGCATAGGTATGTGAGATATGATACTGTCGCAGGATAGAACCACCGGCTTGAGCTGGTCGGCCCTGTTTTATATATTTTTTCATTAATTTGTTTGTTTTGCTTGCTTTTTTTTTTCGTCTTTGTGGTGGCGGAATGTAAATTGCCTACATATGTAATCTGTGTCTGTCTGCGTCGAAACACAAGACACCAACGAAAAAAATTAAATGAAAAAAAGCTCGGTTCATTGAACCCCGGACGCTTATAGATGTGATACCAACTGTCATCATATTACACTTACTACCAGCCAAGCCATTCACTCTCAACACCACCTTCGATGGTGGTACTTCTTTCTCTTCATCGTCGTCGTCGTCGTCATCATCATTGTAGTCTTTTGGACGCCGATGGAATTCTGATATGCTTGAGAGTAAGTCGGACGCTAAACGCTCCAAATGTAGCAGCAGCAGCAGCAGCAGCATAGAGCGCATAAGAGCAAGATACCACGCCACATAGCACATATTGGCCATATGTGTATATGAGCTCTCCGATGTGCACATAGATACAGAACACCATCAAAAGCTAGACGGAGACAACAGCTGTTTGATGGAGTTCATTTTTTTATTTGTTTGGGGAGCTCTGCATTTTTTTTTTCTTTGTTCAGCTTTTGGATTCTCTGTGTTTTTTTTTCTCGTTTTTGGATATCCGTCGTGTCGTTGGTCTATTTTTAAGTCTGGAGAAACTTTATAGGATAGGTTATTGGCATTGCCCTGTTGCATATTGAATACCAAAAAAAAAAAAAAAAAGAAAACTCATAAAAGGCGGCGTTGCTTTGATTTGTTTCCCCTTTTGCTCTATGGTGACTAATTAAACTTTTGTTAGCATGCATGTTATAAAATGCATTCGGAAATAGGACTGAGATGGTATAAATTAAAATTTAATTGTCTTTTACCTGTTAAAAGCTGAAACTTGCAAGCAATTTGTAGCAATGTCGTCCATACTGCTCTGAACACATGTGATTTCCACTCCTGCAGAATTTTGTGAAATCGTGTTTTTGTTAGTGAAAAAAAAACACTTCAAATTTTTTTGTCGATCCAAAAAAAATCAATTTAACTTAAAGCCAATGTTCAACATAATATGAATATATTGCTTCAAAATTCTGTAAACACGAACTTGAAATGGGTTATCTTTTTTACTAAAATGTAATCGGTTGTAAAAGTCTGTTTCGAAAAACCTGTAAAAGACTGGAAGCGGCCTTGGCTTTAAGCTATAAGCTAAATATTTTTTTTTAAAAAAGTCGATTAATGTTGCCTAAAACGAAAATAAACTCCGGTTTTTTTGAAAATGCCAATTTCCGTCCTTAAAGTTGATGGTACTTTGCACGCAAAAAATAACCGTTGCAAAAAAAAAATGTCTATTCGTTACAACCACTGATATCACAATAAAAATGACAAATAAGTCAGATGTCTCAATAAAAATGACAAATAAGTCAGAACTTTTTTTTAAGGTTCTATAAAGTATAGGGAGGGTCTTAGCAAAGACAAATTTTCATCACCACCGATTTCTTATTTGAATTTTCTGAAAGAGCTGTAGTGTATTAGACAATCCTCCAGTCTATCTTTATTTAAATTGACTTCAATGCGGTCATTTATTGCGGCCATCAGTTACCTCAGATCCCTAATCGTCTCATACTTAGTATTTTCTTTCTTTCGTAGGTACATACAAATCAGTTTAGCTCTGCAAAACTGTAGTTCGTTCAGGGCGATTGCAAGTCAAACATTTTATCCAAGGGTCAGTTAAGCTTTGTAGGTTTTAGACTCAACAATTTTTCAAATTTCGTTAAGCGTAAGCTAAGAAAGTTTTCA
Organism: Cheilosia variabilis; assembly: GCA_951230905.1. Classification (NCBI taxonomy): domain Eukaryota; kingdom Metazoa; phylum Arthropoda; class Insecta; order Diptera; family Syrphidae; genus Cheilosia; species Cheilosia variabilis. The sequence continues at coordinate 14,479,003 of OX579676.1, forward strand.
ACCGTCATATCTCAATGATTTGACGAAACTATGACAGTCTGAAGGACTTTTTTGAATATTTAAATATTTCATCGATGACTTCCATTGATTGTGGGTATAGTAGAAACTAAACAAGATGCTGTTCCTAACGTTAGAACTGCAGTTGCTACTTTTGGACGAATATTATTTCGAGGAAAATAGTCCAAAAAATGTTCTTGATAAGTATAGACAGCCTAGCTGCTTTCTTTTCCAGGGCTGGAAGCTCGTTGCGACTTGTGAGTTGACTGTGAACTAGTACATGTATGATTTCAACCGTCGAGTACCGTGTGACAATTATTATGATGAATTGCATAACTCCTAATAATGCAAACTTACAAGCGAACTATACGTTTTCTACCGCACTACCAGTTACCACCATTCGTAATTTAATCAGCAAATATTTACTGATGAGATCTCCATCTCCAGTTCTTCATACCAGATCTTTCTTTGCGTAGTATTCTAGCTCAAGCTAAGGTGCATTCATTTCCCTTTGCGGGAATATCTCAATTCAAGCACTAATCCGCCCATTTAGTACATCCCATTGAGCCCACGGTATGCGTTGAGAACCCAACAGCAAAACCATTAAAATGAGTTACGTTGATGGGCGTGCTCCTTATCATGACCGTGATATTCAATCATCGCCAGAAATCCCAATTCATTCAGTCGCTGGACAGAAGATACGGAATTTTTTCTTCTTCGACGAATTAACACGCAGCTAACCGCGATTATCATGAGTACGATGAATGTTGGGACTTCGAATACGACACGCCGCTCGCCGATGACGATGACGACAGAGTGGGGCGGAACAACTACTGCGTGACATAAACATTTCCTCCCCCTCCTCCGCCTCCCTCGCCTGTTGTCGACGTAGTATGTATTTTCGTTTCGGCCAGGTTCAATGTACTATCCGACGACTGTCCGAAAATATCGTAAAAATGCAAACACAAAATATTTTTGTAACTCTACAATAAAGTTACACTGAAATGATGTGCTGATGGCTGACAGAGCCGCAGCTCTTTCTTCAATGAATGGGTACTTGTGCTGTTGCACTAAAAATGTGATGAGTGGTGTGGATTGAGTTTCACTCGATACAAATAAACAACGAAAATGCGTAAAAATGTGTCGTCAGTTGGCGTGGTTGTTGGGTCGGGTCTTAAGAGCCACTTTCAGTTTGTATCTATAAGTTGAAAACCGATTGATTTTAGAATTAGCATAAGCATTCGACTCTGTTCACGATTAATAGTGCTAATTAGTGATGTGCATTTTGGTATTCCTTTTGTAGACACTGCCGAGTGGATTGTCTCGTGGTTATATCCATTTATTTAGCCCGTCCAGACGAAGATCTCATAAAATGCTTGCCTGACATGCATATAGGACATTCTCACAGGGCGTATGCTAATTTTTCATAAACTTTTGATTAATAATTATAATGTGGAATGACATCATGACATTTATATAGAAATTAGTCGCACTTTATTGCAGTGAATTCGGTGAATTACACCAGTTTTTGGTTGATGGTGGAACTATTTTTAAGTACGAGTACATTGCTGACAACATTTTACACTCTGCCTACAAACGGCATATGATCGCTCATCAAAATAAACTCACTGGAAGGATGCCTCGAAGTTTTCAATGGGCCTTATTGATAATCATTTTCAATCTTCACACTATATGCAATTTTGTATGGAAAATTTCCCCATTGTGAGCTCGAAAATTTTAGCATGGAGACTAAAAATGATTATTAGTATCGCGGAATAACTGCAGGACAATTGTAAGAGATTTTATGTAGTAGTCGTACATAAATTGGTTTTTTAATTTGAAAAATTTGCGGTTTAGGTACTTTTTTCATTTATATTTTATAATCAGCCATGCTGATAGTATAGAATACTGCAATTCATTCACTGATAAAGTACAACAAATGTATGTATGCCCTAGAGCCAATATAAAAAAGGTCTACTTTAAGTTTCGACGAATGAGGTGACAACTAGCGAACATGCGCATTCCATGCGCAACCATTTTTTGATGACAGGAAAATATCAGGAGTTATCTAAACCCATCTGCCGTCTTTCAGAAAACTTCTGTCAAGGTAGATGACATGGAATTTTTTCGACAAGGCTACGATTATGTCATCTTGAGTTTGAAATTTTTACAAAAGCAATACACTAATCCCTGGATTGTTGTGTCAAGGAAAATGTAAAATTGTCAACTCATTTGTTCGCGAAACTTTTTTGTTATAATATCGCGCTATAAACATAATCTCTTGTTAATTGATTTGAATTTTATTATTAAAGCTGTAAGAAAAAAAAGTTTTCAATGCTTTTGTTGTGTATTCATTCAACCGAAACATTTTGTATGGAGTTTTACGAGAAGCTTCGCTTTACTTTAGCGCAATTTAGCGGAAAAGTGATGTGCATTTCTTATGGAATGATTTATTGGCGCAGTTTTTGGCTGAATTAAACGAGGAACGCAAGGGTCACTTATCCAGGGATCACTGTAGCAACCTTCTTAAGAGACCAATGGATTTTGAATAAAGGTGTACGTTGTTCTGAAAGGGCGCAATGGTTCCGAAGGACAAATTATATTTGAAGGCTTTCTCCACTGCGCCAACTCTCACAAAAGTCATGAAAGATGGGCCTTCTATTTCATGAAATATTTTTTGACTGATTTAAACATAAGTGCACGTCACAAATCTGTAGCAATTGCCTCAGTACTGGTTCGCTTAACTGACCCCTTAAATCTGAAACGTTATATTTAAGGGTCGTCAAGTTACATATCCATAAGATTCCCAACCTATTAACATACCCACCCCAATGTCCTTGGTCCCGATGAATAACTAAGAAATCATCTAAAAAAGTCTGTTGTTTAAATTTATGGTCAACAGAAATAAGATCCAAAAAATCATGTACCCAGAGTGCACATCTAATCCATTAACTAAATAAATTTACAGTGTCCATCCAGACATTATATTACCATAGGTCCATATATCTCGGCAATAATCATGACAAAATCAAATTATATGTCCTGCCAAACAGGTCCACTGTTATATTTCATCTCACAGTCCATTTTTGGAACTTGTTCTCCCAAAAATAAGCACACAGACATAAACCGTCTTTATTCGATGCGGAGATTTTTTTAAATTTTTTTTTATTTTGGGAATTCCCGCCGTTAAACAGCAAAGATGACACAAACGTTGCAAACATTATGTGACAGCTACACCAGTTGATGAAATCCTCCCTCAACCTTGACAGAGGAGGTATTCGTATTATAAATATAACAAGACTGATCACTGCGCGAGATGAAATCCATCTTGCAACACTCCGGGAAACCGGAAAATCAATTGCACATGGAGTCGGTTCGTGGTTGCGCTCTAACACTTGACCTTCCCATAGACGCGCTGACAGCCGTTATATACCATACAATGAGGCAAATTTCAAACTGATCGACAAGTCGATCTGATGATTGTGATGTGCGAAGAACATCTCGAATGTGAAATAAGAGGTCATATTTAATTTAGAATATGAATTGAAATCTATAGCGAGGCCATTGCGGTTATGTCGCCGACAAACAATGATTCGATTAGAGTATGTTAAGTTGGACAAAGTTTCAATTACGCTTTAGTATAGTGTGTAGGCTGTCGTGCTCTTGCGCGCATGTTCGTATGAGTATAATGTGGGCTGAGAGGCTTGTTGCGTTTAATTACCAACCACAGCAACTTTGTAACGTGAATCTGAAGTCGATTGTGATGAATATATGAGGAAACCGGAAATGCATTCGAACAGTTATTGTAGTTGTATGGAAGCCAAAATACATGGAAAAAAAAAATGTTTGTTCATTTTATTGTATTTTTAAAAAGAAAATTGTATTTTGCCCACCCTGTAGTAAGGTTCCGATTCGTTTCGGCAAAATAATTGGATTCAAAACTTCGGTTATCGCGAAACCTTCAACCACACAGTTCTACTTTGTGACAAAGAGTGCTAGGCTGAAAGCAGCAACGGAGGTAGATCTGATACTGGGCACTTTCGAAAGACATATTCTTGGACGTATATTAAAAAGGCAACGCTCGAATGCGCCAGCCTAACAACAGATTTAAAATGACGCAAGGAAGACTAAACCTCCGTTTCAAAGACAAAGTCATCTCAGACACCAGAGGGCTTTGTTTGGATAAGTAGAAGCGACCGGGGTCATGGAGGACAGTCAGCTTCAGTGTCACAGCCAATACTTCCTTAGCCCAGTAAGTGAGTAAGTACTTTCGTCGAGAATGAAAGGAAGAAGTACAAAACATTTCCTAATTGAATCAGCGATAAATATGTATCCTATCTGGTGAACTCGTCATATCTCACTATACCATAGCAGTATGTGCAATATCCACGAGGCTAGGTATCAAATCACTTGCAAAAATAGCCCAGTAAAGATAAAAGATACTGAGGACATCATAAAAGTGCTTTGTGAACGCTCAAACCTTAAATCTGAGACCAAGGACCAATCTGCACTAAAAAATATAAGTTTTTGGTATAACTTCTGAACTGATTTCAGAATCTATGAACGCCCTTAGAGCCCTTCTTAATGTACCTCATACCCAAACCACAAAGTCCCAGTATCGGGGTGAAAAAGTCGCTATTCGTATAGCGTAACTAGCAACACTTTCCAACTCAACCGGGGCGAAAAGACCAACCTCATGAGAGCTAGCCGCAATAAAACAGTAACAAATACTAGCTTCTCTCCATCAATTGGCACTATAAAATTAAATTTACGCATCAAGCCTATCAAATGCGAGTGGCGCTAAAGCCAAAACACGAGACCCAAAAGTGTAGTTCACAAATCATTGACCTATTAATTGGTACTTTGACTCATTCATAGACCGAAACTAGTTTTATTTGTTTACATTTTTCCCCCCTGTGTGCATAATGTATGGAGAAATATTCAGAGTATAGCTAGGAGAGAGCTTAGAGAGAGAACAATTAAATTAGAAATTTTTTGATTTATACGCAATCTATGTAGGTGATCTCTATGTTTTTGTTGATTTTTGGTTGAAAAACAAAACGAATGCTTTTTTTGATAAAATATGCAAGCCCTATGAACTTTGTAGTTAATTAGGCAGGTAACGTACATATAAATGTTAATGTGCTTAGCTGATTTTAATTGTGCAATAATGTATTCAAATTAAAGCCATAATAAATTGTATTATATAACAAGCATGTGAAGAGTCCTTTTTTTCGTTTTATTTAAGGATCGGGTTTATTTTTGTGATTACTGGTTTAGGAAGGTGGACATTAAAATGCAGCTGTACCTGATATTCGGGCTTACGTCAGTTCGTGTGATATGGCACATAAGTTTGAAATTGTCGAAACCATTAAAATACCGATTTAAAGAGGTATGCAGGTGTGTATTGAGAAAAATTAGTTGTTAATTAACTGAACCGGTGTGGTATGATGTGGTATGGCGTCAACAATCATCGCACGTGTATCAGCACACAATAATTAACAGATCGCAGCTATGAGAACATTTTTTTAATGAATGATTCATCTACGAGGTTGTTGTTTTAAATTTGCTATTTATACCAAACATTGGTAGCAGTTGGTTCACTCATTTTGTTATAAGGATTGCGAAGGTACATATATGAACCTGACAATCACTTGAAGGTACTTGCTTTATTTTTTCCCCAATACTTGCAAACGAGACGATGAGTGCTCGCTGAGCTTACCAATTCGTTTTTTAAAAAAATGTACCGACTTGCGAAAGATATTGCCTCTTGGAAGCAATTTTCGGTAAACTTCCCAAGTACGATGTGAAAGAAGTCACAGTCATTACTCATTGTGCTAGACCTTGGCCTATCGATCAGCAGATCTTAGACTTTTGTTAGATACTGATCTGATTGGCCAGGCGGTACCCATATTGTCGAATGTACTATGTAAAACAGTTGCCAACAAAAGCCTTACTTCCCTCGATTTCTAAAATACTCTTAGGAAAATTCAAGAATTCTTCTGTCTACAATGTAATAGACGAAAAGAGCCACCATATTTAAACAAAAAGGAGTAAAAGAAAGAAATTTTGCTGATAAATTCGGACCTACCCGAGTACTTGAAGTAAATTTGAGTTAAGCCTTGGAGACCTAAAATCGTTCTTTTCCTAAATATAAATGTCATGCAGATAGCTGAAACATGACTCCTTAACTTCCTCGAAAATTTCATTAGCCCGTGGGTAGCAAATAAGCTTACCATTCAAGTTAACACAAAAGTGATGAAATGAACCTTAAAAAAATAAGTTGTGAAAACATTTCTCTTTTATTTCGAAATATTTCAAAAATTTGCTATCATCGGTAAATTAGTTGATTGAAAAATAAATTTGGAAGACCTTAGACCAGTGTTAACCGGTTTTCTTTACGTCTGTTCTGTGCAGGTAGGATACACTTCTGACGTCGCATGAGTTAAATTGATTGGTCTGCGCGTTTTTGTAAAACCTAATGGTATAAATATTCAAATGGTATAGTTTAATTTGAATAATCTAATGACGCTGAGGACCACTATATCAGCTCTTTGTAAATAGAAACCTCCTCTACAGCTCTACCAACTATACCGTCTTACTAAATGCTGTTGAACTGGTCCACTTGGGGTATTGATTATCATAGAAATAAAATCGATCGTCAAACGACCCGTTTTTGTTTTCTATGATTACTAACAAAATAAAAGCTTAGGCGTAAACAAATGCAAATCCACCAAATCAGATATTCCTTCCGATAAATTTAGATAAACGTGTTTAAAAATATCTGAACGAGTTAACCAAGCCTGGCCATACACCATGCATTTGTTGTCAATAATGGATACGATCACTTTAAGCAGTAGGTGTCCGTCTATATACCATGCAATGAAAAAATTAGGCTCTGCCCGGCTAAATGAAACAACCTCCTCATCAATTCGGATACCTGCTAGTCAAACACATATAATTCATAGAGCTAGACCGATTTCGCTTCTACCTGTACTCCAATTGTAAAAGGGTGCTCAACACTAATAGGAGAGCGATTTAACGACCGACTTTATAGCCTAGGTAGGCCAGCCAACTGGCCATCGTTAAAATTATCTTGTCGTGCTGTACGAGCACGACGAAGACGAGAACAGCACTAGAGCCCACCCAAAGCAGTTGACCTCCGCAATCTAGAATCGCGTCACATAATAATCATGTTGTTGAACATTTATGACGGCTGTGCGCGAATTTATGCAAATTGCAACAAGGTAGTGGTCAGAGTCGCTGTGTTCGGCCGTTTTGACTGATGTCGCTGATGGTCTGTCTGTTCGGCTGGCACAACTTTATTGGCTTTGAACTTGAATCGATCAAGTTCTAGATTTGGTGTCTCATCTCATGCCTGCGCCGGTTGCAGCAAGACCGATGACAATACATTTTTTTTTTTATTCTTTGTTTAGAGAGTTGTTTTGGCGGTTTTCGGGTATAAGAATAGAAATCAATTTAATTTTTGTTCCAGAAAAAAAAACCTTGTTCTGTGTGTGTGTGTGTTTTTGCCGCAGCTTTATATGTTTTGTTTAAAATACTCTTCTTTTTTTTTTTGCTAAATTTAGGGGTATATAGCAGCGATGTGATAGCCTTGACTTTTGTCATTAAGAAATCACCAATTAGTATATATACATTCGAATATATTTCATTTTGAAACAAAAAAATGTAGGTAATCAGTTTGATATTTGCATAAAAATTTAGCGCAATTAATTGCATGGGCGCCTGGACAGTGAATGAGAATTGGATAGTTTAATTCCCGATGTTTTTTACTGCCATTAAGAAGTGTGATAATTAATTATACAGACAGCACTACGCATCATGCAAGCAAGTGATTTTTTTTTTGGAACAGCGTCTGCAATATTTTTCTTTTAACTCATAAAAAATTCTATGACAGTTTAGAGCTGTTATGGATAATGTATACAATGAAATTGTGTTTGTCACTTCGTTCTAAAAAATAAAGATCGGTGGTCGATCTGGGGCCTGTACCAGAGCGCGACAAGTAGCTGTAGGACAAGTGAATTTCGACAACTTGTCAAAGATTGTGTTGCCAAAATACGTCCAATTCTTATTTTGCGCAACAACATTTAGGTACTTATCGGACAAGCATAAGTGGACAAGCGAATTTAGACTTGTCGACTTGTCGCGTTGTGTTACAGGCCCCTGCTTCACCCAGAAAAAAGGGTTCTACGCATGAGTCGAGGAACACTGAAATGGGTGGAAGCGTTATTTGCAGGATATTGGAATAACGGATATCATCTAAGGAAGATTGGCTTTGTAGAGGGCCATTTAAGCCCCAAATATGATTCCTCGCTAAACTTTGCAACTGATATTTTCTTCTAGACCCACAGTTCTTGGTCGGTTTTTTTTAATTTAAGAAGTTTGAGTATGTTCGAGTATCAGTTAAATCAGTGATTGAAAGCGCCCAATGTCTCTAACTAAAAAATTAAATTAATTGAAAACCACCACTAAAATTGCATTGTGGAAAAAACAAACCTTCAGTATAATGTAACTGAAATCGACTGTAGTTTCTCGTTTTGACACCAGGATTTATCACAACGAGCATCGTTCTCACTGTCTTCCTTTGAGCTATCACAACTGGTTCCAAGCTAGTTATAAAGTCATAATTCAGGCAAATTAAAAATCAATTAAATTTTGCCTCAAAACCATATCATACCTATGATCCGTCCAACTATCAATCCAAAATTACATCATTTCGTATACCCTCCTCGTGTATGCCTGTGATTTCTCAGATTTGGGTTACTTCGCTTAGATGGGCAACCAAAATGCTAAAAGCTTCCAAGAATTCGAAACAAGAAAAAAAATACAACCATAAGAAATTGTTGTAAAACCGAAAGGAGAATAGCAATCGTCCAACAATGACGTGCACTTTTCTATTGCCGTCGGCAAACACTTTTCCTTTGGTGTGTGTGAAGCAAACAAACAATTTTCCAAGAAAGAAAATTATAACTCTCGCTTTGGCATTCCGCGAGCGTATCACATCCACAACACACTGCAGTTTCGCTGGCATACTACTAACTTGCTAACTTTTATAACTAAATAAACTCGATTATTTAATAGGACAGACAAGCAGAAATCGTGGTTGGCATTCGCAACGCAAATCTATCCACAATCCGGCCACAAGTGCAACTCGCATCGTCGTCAGCCCAAATAGCCACAGCGCAAAATGAGTGCCTTAAGCCGCAGCCGCATATTCGCAGGCAAAGCATTTTTAGAAAATATTATAAAAAAAAAAACATCTTGCACTTTTAAAATTCAAGGTGGGTCATAACTTTCATGTGCCAGCGCTGCTAGACACATACCTCGACTTTGGTGGTAGTATGATGCCTCCTTGTGTGACAACGGCCATAATGAAGACGACGACGACCATAATATTGACCATGATGATGGCTATGTGCCGTGCCGGTCGTTCCACCACCACCCCCCATCGATCCACCCACTCACAGGGTATAGTTATTTTTAAAGTGAAATTCACGTTGGCTCGGAAAAGTGTGTTGACTTTTCACTTTTCATTGCACTCGCAGTGTGCACCAGCACAGGGGGAGTCATTAGATATTCCAAGCGGGCCACTTGCAGCAGGAAAATGTGCGTGCAAAATATTAAATTGGCCTACAAATGGATTTGTATGGCCCATAGTGTGTGTGTGTGAGCGTATTGGTGGGAGGGAAAAACCATAGTCACTCATAATCATACGCGTTTCCTTATACCATTGGCGTGGCCCAAGACAAGAGCTGGTTCTGCTGTTACACACTTACCTCCCACTTTTATTGCGAAAGAAGGAAAACAAAAATAATTAATTGTTAATAATAAATTAATTCAATGCCACATCTCAATTTACCTTCCAATTAGAATCTATTAGCTGGTAATAATAGAACCGAGGGGGAGTTCATCTGTTTGCCAACGCCATCGCGCAGCTGTCTTACATAATGCACGCATGTCGTGGTGCACTTTCAGAGACTTCAAGAAAACGCCATTTCCTGATCGAAGCTTAGCGCAATCGAAATCAGCATAAAGCTCCCGCGACTGCAGGCGGTGATTGCGACGGCGACGCACGCTACGGCTCATAGGAGTCGTATAAACAAGCTATCGAAGCCGGTATATGAAGCACCATAACTGGCCAGGCGACCGGGCTCAATGCCAAACAATACACATGCAAATCGAACACCGGATTAACCAGATGCTGTACGATGACAAATGGTGCAGTGTTGTCAAGCCGGCTGCGGCTGAGGGCGGTTGGGTTTTGTATACACGCCAACCATTGGCATGGCGATGAGAATCAAATTTTGGTCAGTGATGGGTTCAAAAATAATTTTAAATTAATAAAATAATAATTAATTTTAAATTAACTTAAAATTACGATTTAAAAAAAAATTTAATTCTGTTTGAAAATTGTCGCTAAACTATTGCTCGCAGATCAAGTAATCGAAAAAATTTGTAAACTAGAGCAAGTGTCAACTTTGGCTTGAAAAGGTAGTCGTAATATCGTAGGTATGCAAAAAAGCCTCGTCACAACCTCTACTATACAAATTGAGAAGGTAACACCACCTCGGCTCATGCTATCGGGATGTCGCAGTGATTCCGCTTTGTATAAAGCCTGGATTATGAACTGCTGTGAACGGAATAGAAAAAAACTCAGTGCCTCATTTATATATCGGGGCCATATTGCCTACATAATGATTCCGGACTGAAAAAATTCTATAGAAGACTTCATTTAGTGTGAATTCATAAGCAGAGAGTTGCGAGCACAAAGGGTTTGACGATTTTTTTTATCCTTTTGCATACAAGTTGGTCGGATTCGCAAAAAAACAGCTCTCGAGATATGTCAGAACAGCATAGTGATGCCAACTGAGGCTAATTATGCCTTTAAGGCTTAATTCCGATGCCTGAGGCATTGAGGAATCATTTTAGAAAGTTTCAGAGCGGCCTGAATATTAGTGGCATCGCATAAGACTTTTTGGCACAAATCATGGCGCTCATCAGTTTCAATAACTCAGAGTCAGCAAGGTCAGTGAGGGTGTCTACTCCATCCATCTATGCATTCGATTACTTCACCGGTAGCTCAGCGACTTGTTGGGTTGTCTTAGCTTTATCGGCTCACAGCAACAGTGTTGCAGATTGACTCTGAAAGAGATATCACACCGACAAGTGCAAGTGTCACTTTGACAGCAAACAACAATCTCTGATGCATATAAATGCTAAGAGTTGTGGTCTGTTACCGGCTCGGATAATTTATCCCAAACAACTGATTACGAGCGCGCCCCATAAATGCATTCCGTTGCACAGCCTATCCAGCCCGATCCAAGCAATGTGACCCTTTGATTGGTATGCAACCGCCCGTCGACTTTTCAATGGCCGCGAAGGTTATCCGGTCACCAAGAGTGACAGTCCATAGCCGCTGCTTCCTTTTTAGCGGTGGTGGTGGTGATAGCGAACGCCGCACATGGTGGGGGTTGATTTGATATGGACCTCAATGGTCACTCGGATAGGCGTGAAGAAGCGGGCAGTCGCTGATGACGCGGCAGACGACGGCAGCTAAGACAACCACGACGCGACGTCTCGGATGGATTAGAAGTTGTCCGACCGGCCGACAGTGCAGTGGTTAGGTTATAATTATACAGCTTCGCGATGTTAATCGATATGCGCAGGCGATCGAGTGCAAATGCCATTTTCATACACTTCCCGTCGTGCAGGCCGGTCACAGGGGGGTGGGTGGGTAATCATAGGATGGCGCACGGCTCTGATTTATGACCTCTTGATATCGGCGCTTTAATTTGTTAATAGTTAGTAATACGCAAACACATACTATACATGGTATTGGTAGCGAGTGCGAAGCTAATACTTTGTGGAGGAGGACGCTGTTAATCGGAACTTATTACGATTTGCATTAATCGTATAGTTGGATCGCGGATTATTATGTTTGAAATGGTTCTGCGGTCTGGCGGTAGGAAATACCGATGTGGATTGACCTTTCCCAGGGTATAGTGTTGTCCTTGGGGCGATCTTCTATGATTTGTTGTACGATTGTGGCAATATCGTCGGTCGTATGCAAATCCCTGCAGCTATAGTGACGTGATTTCGTGTGACATTTGGTATTTGGAATGAACAGGCGCAACTTGTTCTTTGTAGATGTTTTATAAATCTAAAACACGTGACTGCAAGTGCGGGTAGTTAGCATGAATCTAAATGGGTAGATCATCTCCAACGCATTGCGAATATTTCTACGAACTGTGGGGTTTCAGGCTCTTCTATGAAAAGGTAAACAAAAGGAATTGTGCAAAGACAGAATGTGAAGCTGACCCATAAGTGATCCTTTTCGAGCCACGCAAGCATTCGAATTAAGAGCGTGCTCACAAAGTTAAATACAGGACGAGATGTTAAACGCATTCTTATTTTGAATGTATTTTTGATAAACACAATGTCTTCCACATCCTTGGACCGTTGATAGTATCCATCTTTACTGAGAATAAACAGTATGTTTATTAATTACGACGGACCATAGTAAGAGCATGATTGCGATTACTTTTTCGAAACGAGTTAGACTGTATACTCCCCCGTTTACGAAAAGAGTTCCTAATGACAAAGAAAATCTGTATAGGCTGACTTAGCCTTTAAGTAGGCAACTCGTGAGTTGGATATTAATTGCTTATTAACATAGCCATGCATATACGAAGGAGGAAACATTTTTCAACAGTTTAAATTAGACTATTTGGTTTCAAGTCACAAAGGATTGGGCTGATGAAAGTTGGATCTACATTGTGCTTTTGTATCACTTAAGCTAACATCGGAAATTGAAGGTTTTTAATTGGTTTGATGAGCTATTTTTCGGCGAAAATGTAGACGGCTTTATAGAGGTATGTAAAGGATTGCCATCATTGCCGAACATGTCGATCGACCTAACCGCATGCAAAATATTTAGTAACTAAGTTAGGATTGCCACAAAATGCCTACCTAGTTATTTGGCGCTTTTTTTGGAACCGCCTTTTAATGCCATTTTTATGCAGTCTTTGCATGTCTTTAGTGTAATTTTTATTCGTTTTTGGAAGTGATCCAAATTTTTTGTTGACGGCCTTTTTTATAAATTTTTTTTTAAAGTGCTTTCATTGCGTTTCCTGCCGCTTTTTTTTAAAGGGTCAATCGTTTTTGGAAGCTTTTTGAACATGTTTTCTGACGTGCTTTTAAGTGCATTTTAAGAGCATTTCTTAGTGAGTTTTTTGTAAATCTAGTTTGAATGTAATTAACACGCTATTGTAAGTGGAGCTTGAAAACGCGAAAAGCACAATGATCACATGAAAAATGAGCTAAAAAATTACATAAAGAACACTTAAAAGCAGGTCGAAATACAAATGAAAAATGTGAAAATGCGCATCAAATAAGCTTTAACAGCGCTTCAAAAAAGTGCCAAAGAACTCATTAAAAAAAGTTTAAAAAAACCCATGAAAACACTTGTGTGTAAAAATGCATTATAATCACTTAAAAACACACTAAAAAAAAGAAAGCATTTTTAAATGCAATCCAATATATTGTTGTTGATGTTGTCTTTTGTGACCAATTTGTATTATTTTTAATAAAATTAGCTACAGTATTTTACGGATATAAGAAACACTTATATTTATCAGAAAAACTCGCTTATAAGACAGGCAATCCAAAATACCGTGTTTTTCCTTAAATTTCTCTCTAAAATCATGCATATGCAGGGTGTTTTTTTTAGAGGTATAGAATTTCGAATTGAAATAAAACACAAAAAAATCGTTTTAATGTCCATCAATTTGGCTTTATTGGAAGGATAATTTTATGCCATTAATATTTAAATATGATTTCGGGCATGTGGCCGCCACGGCTGCTTCGAATAAAGCCAAATCTAGAGGTCCAATTTTCAACCACTTTTTCGAGCATTTGGGGCTGTACGTCGGCAATAACGCCACGAATGTTGGCTTCCAAGTCTCCTAACGTTTCTGGTTTGTTGGCGTAGACGAGCGACTTCACATATCCCCAAAGAAAATAATCCAATGTTGTCAAATCACACGATCTTGGTGGCCATTTCGACAGGTTTCCTTCAATAAATCGATTGTGACGTGCGCTGTGTGGCATGTAGCGCCGTCTTGTTGGAACCACATCTCATCCACATTCATGCCATCCAATTCGAACAAAATGATCGGTTATCATGGCTCTATACCGGTCTCCATTAACGGTAACTGACTCTTCAGCATCATTTCGGAAAAAGTATGGCCCAATGACTCTACCAGCCCCTAGAGCACACCAGACATTCAGTTTTTGTGGATGTAATGCCGTCTCAAGGGTCTCATGTGGATTCTCTTCACTCCAAATGCGGCAATTTTGCTTGTTGACGTAGGCATTCCACCAAAAATGAGCATCATCACTGAACAAAATTTTGCGATAAACTTCGCGAACTGAACCATTATTTTCGAAATAAATTTGCACGATTTGCAAGCGTTGTTCATTTGTCAACTTGTTCATGATGAAATGGCAAACCAAACTAAAAATAAATCACTTGACAGCTGATAAAATGGCCGGCAGTTAAAATAGTGTTGCCAACTTAAAGTTCTATACCTCTAAAAAAAACACCCTTTATAAGGAACTCGCATATAAAAGCAACTGTGCTTAAAAACAACTATTGAATACAAGAACAAAAACCTACCCATAAAGAAATTTATTTCCGCATTTTATAATTGACTTTTGTCATTTTGCTAAGCATAAAAATGTTTCCACCTTAAATAAAAGCTTCCAACTGTCCAATGGAGGGAGAGTACTGGGTTGGAAAGACGGCGAGTACATTTGCATTGACGTTTTGTATAAGAAATTTTCTTTCGTATACCCGATACTTTTATTTAACAAACTTTCTTTCCTATATGTGTTGTTTGCATATAAGAAAAACTCAGATATAAGAAATACATTTCCTGGATTTTCAGAGTTTCTTTTATCCGTGGTGCACTGCTTTTATAACTCAAGGGATGGTAACCATACGGGTAATTATGTCCGATTTGCGGTATATTATTACGCATTCTACGATAATCCAGTGGGAGTTCCAAATAGTGACAGTCGGCTATTGCCGAAAGAGTGCGTGGGAACTCTCCATCTTCTCTGTACTTATTTGGAATTTTTGAAGGAACTGTGTATAGTAAGCATGCACTCTCGAAAAATGTAATTTTCTATGAAGGTTTTTTATGACCATTTATAAAAAGTATAGGCAAAGTGATTATCCTGGATTTCATTAAGCCCCGCCTTTGATTTTTGTAAGCGCTTGGAGCATTTATACTTTCGTTTGCATAAGTTTTTTTTTCCAAAAACAGCTCCAACGATTTTATTAAATGAATATCTAAATAGTTTGGTTAAATAATCTGTTGTCAGATATGTCGATTTGATTCATTTGGATTTCAAATACTGTTTGGAAAAAAACTGCGAAACCTACCATTAAATTGGCGAACATCCTGTGTGTCTCGACAAGTCCTCTTTTTATTGACAAACTTCATCAGATTTGTGTTTCAATAGGAGGCACTCGGAAATAAATTTAAACCTATTATATAGCAAAACGTTGAACGGAATCGCCTTCCGGCAACATAGATTTACATGCACTAGCCTACACTTGAAATTACGCTGTCCCGCATCAATGTAACAATTCCATTACTCGTGACGAGATGCCGTATTATCTCATTGAGCTTTTTTTTTTTGTGCAGCAAACAACTTTTCTGCCTACTCACGCCTATCGGTTTTATGTGCAACCTTTTCCTACAGCGCTGATATAATGTCCAGCCGTTTTATTTGACTTGCACAGGCCTGTGTGTGCGTTCACATGTATTGAGTGCAATATGCTCCCCATGCGCACCTCGGGCGCGAGCTCGAATAGCATTGGACTTGACCGCAGTTGCGGAACTGACTGAGTCAGGGAACAAGCACTTAGCTCCGTTTAGGTTGGCCATTAAAACGAGTTCAAAACCAAGGTTAGCATTTAATAATAATAACACAAATGCGGCAGTTGCAGCGGGACCGGCCGAGCTTTATTCTCGCTGTTGCATTGTGTTGTGTCATAACGCTTGTGCGGGCCTGTGACAACAGAGCGAGCGGCTTTCGGGGAGAGCTCTCGATTGCGTGTTGCATACGCTACGTGCAATATTATTGCGATATAAAGCCGATTCGAAAAGCAATCAGCTTCTACCTGTTTACATTCGTAATTCATGCTAAACGGGCTGGCCAGCGCGGAGCGCAGCAGGTGGCATGTAGTTCGTACCGCTGTGTGATAATGATTTTGCACTTTTTCGCGGGAGGTCGGTGGTTCGTGTCAACTTGATATGGCTTCTTGGCGGGCTCTGCGACGTCTTAATTATTCGTGACACATTTGTGTTTTGTGTGCGAGCAGCCCCAATGCCAAACACCTAGAAGCTGTGTCGGCGGTCGTCGCGGAACGAGTTTCGTGAGACAAATTCTTCTGGCTATTCATTGCAAATGTGATGTTGAAGCTGAATTTTGAACCGCGACTTAATTAGATTCACCCAGAAACAAGAGATGAATCCTTTTGATTTTATTTTGCTGATATTAGAAACTCGTTATGTACGCGGTATGCTTGGTCGACCTTGGTTGATTCTAATCAGCTCCGCGGTTATTAGTGTGGATATAAAATGTGAAACGGACACGAGAGGATTAGATGCGATTAATTAGTGGATATAAACGGTTTGTAGTCTCGGGCGGAGATATCAACTTGTTTACATCGTTGCTATGTGATGTAAAATCTGCAATTGATTGCACCAGATAGCGCATTTGTGCAGCCACATAATCCCCTACCAAAGGAAATGGTTTGAGATAAATGTCGAAAGATGTATAATTCAGGTTCGTGGAGGGATGCGATTGGAGGGTCTGTAACCACTGTGTTGAATAGATGGATTAATTAAGTCAGTCAATGTATGCAGAAGTTTGGTCTTCATAAGATCGTGATCTCTAGATGTAACTGAATTAGTTGTGTTAAGGGTGGGACGAGAGGAACTCCCACTGCTGTTCTGGCTGTTGTACTGTAACCTCGTGCCTTTCAGTTCATTGCTGTATATAATGCCAGGAAAACATTAATCCCAATATACCTATAGACGTTCAAGGCAGATAGACTTCGACCTGGACTTTGGCATCAGTAGGTTGCTCCTGACTTGTGTGGTCAAAGCTGACTTTTAAGCGTCGTTTTTAGGCCGTATCGCCTGAATGTGCGGCAAATACAAAACAAAAAAGACAAGTTGCTTCCACATTGGGTACTGCGATTTAAACTAAACCAAAATCACATCGCCGAACTTCTAAAACAACTTAAATACGGAATTCCAGCAACAGAAGAGCGTTACAAAAACAAAGAACAGGCAACCCTTCAAACCACAGAAAAACATTTACCCACGCCCACAATATTTTCGAAAACCATTTGTTTATTCCGCAGAATAATTATTATTTAAATACGTTTCGGTTTTTGCTCTTGGAGAATGCATTTAATTTTTCCCAAGCAGCCGCATAATTTCATGCACACAAATAAAATAAAAACCTTCACATTTATCTGACATTATTAGTGATTTCAGATCGCGTTTCCATTTCTATAAATGCGTGAAGAGGATCTGCGCACGATCCGGTAGGCGGACGATCGGAATAGTTGCATGCCACACCGCATGCGCATAGACATCCCAAATCGATTTAATTTCGATCGGAAAACGACTCCATTCACAAGACGTATATTTAGGGGATTAAATTTGCAAAACATTTCATAATAGCAATCTGGCGGAATGGTCATTTCATTTATAATGATGGGGTGCCTCCCAAAAGACCGAATAAAGACTGTAGTCTGATGGTGGTTGGCGTTTTGCAGATGGTTTTTCAGAAATTGTGTTTCTCAACTGCCATACACGTTTGCGATTAATAATTCCTTTGCGCGGGAGCAGCACCTTTTCGAGGGAGTTCAAGGCTAACCCTTAGACGGCAGACTCTATGTACGAGTGCTGAACTGCCGGAAATGTCTTAAATGGTTGCGTTGTAGAGAAAAAGTGGTAGAAAATCTTGACACGCGATTAGAAATAGGATCAGTCGTCGTGACGTGGCAGATGTTAATCCTTTTTTTCACTTTCACAATAGAAATCACTGCGACACGAGTAAAAAGTGAAAAGAATATGGCTCGTGCAGGGGCACACAGATGTCACGTGGAATCGATATCCTTAGGAATTTCGATTTGAAATCAATCGTAATTTGTTGTCGCGAGTGAGGGCGTGTCACGACGAGAATTTCTTGCCATCGAGATTTTTTTTTTTCTGCTGAAGTGCTGAAGGGGTGAAACGGAACAATCAACCCTGTACCGAATAAAATCATGCATTTAATGGGTGAGTTGTTAATTACAAGGAGGACTTGGTACCTGATGCAGCAAACACCTTTCATGCAGATCGACTATATGTTTGGAAGCAGGGAAGAATAATTGGAACATTTGAATGTGGGACCGAATGAAACTACCTACATCCTTTGAATAGTAATGAAACCAATTTTAAATGGTCTCTTAAGAGGCTAAGAAAAACACAAGGTTTTCCACGGAGTTTTAGGGTGCATTATATTAAGGATTCGAAGCAACTATGAATAAAATTAGTAAAACGTTGGAGCAACAGGTCACACATAACCTTCTTTCACAGTCAGTCGCTGAATTGAATTTTTTATTTTTTAGGTGAACGGACGGGATCTAAAATTTTATGTCGGATACAGATGACTAAATTAAGAAGCTTTCTACGACAGTTTTCCATTAGTTCCGACATTGTTCCTACTTGGAGGGGCTAGATTTGCATGAACGTGGAAAATGCGATCGCGCTTTTCGATATACCTCAGCGGCTGCTCTACCTTTTTTGACTCTCTATCTTCTTCCGAACCCACTACGTGGGACAGAATACAACTAGGTAACAAATCCATCTATGTTTTCTTGATTACAATGGATAATTTTCATAGAATACTGAGCCACTGTGAACTTATTAAATTTTAGCGTGCGGGCATGAAGACAAAAAACGATTTTTGCAAGACTGTGCAATGAGCTTAATATTTTTCACTCCAACTTGGATCTAAATTGTAAAGCGCTGTAAATGGGCAGCTTAAATTTATGTAAGAGTAGGTTATCTAAGAAATTTCGAAAATCAACTAAAAAGATTGTTATTTCAAATCAAATATCAAACACTACCACCGATGATGACATAAAACATACGTACACCAAGCGATTTTAAATTATAACACAAACCTTTGCTCGTATCGATTTTCTATTTATAAAATTCTTTCGCTTAACATAAGTAATACTATAATACTGGGGAAAACATATGTACGAACAAGCAAAATAATTAAACCATTAAAGACGGAATCGTGCGGAGTGGCGCTTTGTCTGCTGCTTGCGCACATTCCACGACAAAGAAATCAAGTTAACCTTGCCATTTCTGCCCACTTACGTTCATTCCAAGAAATCTCTTTATGCATGCAGGATATCAAACACACATCCTGGACTTCCCCTCATACGTCATCGTCATCCGATTCCATTCATATCTTCCATAAATAAACAAGAGTATCTATTCATAGAGCCAATTACATTTGCGTATCAAAGCGGTCTTTTCAGCTACCAAGCCAAACACTCTGACCGCACTATACATCATTGGATGCCGATTGTTGTCAATTAATCGCCCCACAGGCCCAGACAATAAAACAAATGCCCGCGAGAGTGTAATTAAATGAAATCCACTCAGACTATCTCAATGAAACCATTCCGCTCCGACTACTGCGGCCAATAAATTAATTCTAATGCGGTAATTATTAGCGAAAAGAATGAGATAAACGTATGTTAATCTACTTTGGAATTTCTTTGTTGACTGTTGACTGTTGACTATGCCCCGGCAAGCGGTCCTTAGCCGGCCGACCTGCGAGCGACTCGGATCGAGGAGCATCGAGATGTGAAACACAATTGTGAAGAGGGGAAGGTACGTAGACGTAGACGAGAATACAAAATTAGAAACAATTTCGTAGTAGACGTCCGTCTGTCTGATCAGATGCTTTTGTAGCGATTAGATTGGCATCCAAAGCGCAGACATGTCGGATCGCATAACTGACACTCCAACGCGGTTGTTGTTGTTCGTGGTGCTGCCGTCGCGTCGTGGGCGACATATTATATGCTCGAACCTTCTTATAAGATAACTTCTCATAAGGTACTGGCTCTTTTGTACAGTAGGTAGCTGCGCTCGACACTTTATCACTACGAATTAGTGGCGGATAATTTGCCATCAACCTGCTGCCCGCATATACTCGTACTCGTACTCCAATTGTGTGCATGTCTACTATACCTGATCGCCAATTAATGAGGGGTGGAAGTCGGCGCGGGGCTACGTGACAATTAATCGGCCGGCACATATCAATTATCTGCTGTTAGGATCGAGTGGCATTATGGGCGCTAAGGTCGGCATTATATGATTAATGGCTAACCGATTACAATTGTCACTTTGAAATTCATTTTCCATGACAAGTCGCCGACGCGCAAACACTATACGGACCCAATCGATTTGGCTTACAGTGTGTAGAGCATAAGAATCGTAGGTGGATGGCGGCCGACCGACAAGTGAATAATTAGCCAACTGTACTACTCGTTGGTATAGAGGCAGTCGCAATACCGGAGATACTGTGAAACTTTGGATATAAAATACCTAATGTGATTATTTACATTGGCAGATAATTTTTCTCTCTCAGTATATCAATCATGCTGTTGACGTAATTGTGTTCACCTATATGGTTAGACATCGATTGATTTGTGGAAATTATCGGCTGCTCCGCTTGGTGAAAAGCACTTCCGGTGCGGGTCTTAATGTGGGAACAGCCGATACTGTATACATATCGATTGCAGTGGAGCACAAAGTGTCAAGCTGTTGCTTGATCGCAAGAGTAGCTTCCGAAGTTTCTCATAAAAGAAAAAGGATATCACGTGCTGCGCATTAGCGAAAGCTTTCCCGATTGGTAGCACTTTGTGAAAATCTTACAGAGATGTTCAGTAAGAAAGACCGACCCAATCCACAGGTTTGCATTTCTGACTACAGTATTCGTCCACCATGCTGTGGAGGGCAGTGCTATCTGGAGGCTGGAAACGAGGTATACGCTGTGTCTGTTGTAGGAAAGTTGAAAGACCCAGAATCACGCAGAGGCCTGTATGCAAGTATCCCCACACAGAAAAATTTTAAAATTAGAAATCGCACTCGGCTAGATCCAAATTAAGTGTGTCTTTTTATAGCTTTTTTCTCCCTTAAGCAGTACAAGGTACAATAGGCGTTTTTTGTATTTTACTCTTTTGATCTATATAGATCATTGATTTCCACGGTTTACAACAATAGTACATGATCCAACTGTTGTTGTAAACCATGGAAATCCATGATCTATATAGATCATTTGAGCATAATAAAAAAGGACTAATGTGCCAACTGATTGGCAACGTCCATAGTAGTGAGGGCTGTAGTGCCACTTCTTATGTTGAGTTGGGGCAGTTCTGAGAGCGCCGCTTTTGGAAACACAGGCAGTTCTATATTGAACGTTTAAGTGGCCTTTACTCTGAAGACATTTCGTCTAGACGTTTGTCTAGACGCACTGTTTACTCCATGTTTATCGACACTTATTAAATCCCAATTTAAAACTAGTAGCAGTATTCATTTATTGATTTTATTCATGACTTGCAACTTCTTTGATTATTCAGGCAGTTTGTAAGTATTTTTTAGTGAGTTGTGTCGAATAGTTTTTCTAGTGCAGTGAAGGTAACGCCGAATAAGAAAATATTAAGTTGGTTCTACGGTTTTTTTTATTGTTGGTCAGGAGTGATGCGCATTTTTAGCTTAGGCCTTTAATGCCTAGATATCCTAAAGTGTGGTCAAGTCTGTAATTTTACAAGACAATTTATTTCATAAGGCATTTTCCCATTTCTAAAGTAAATTTAAAGCCCTACAGATGAACCGATTCTGCAGAACTTGCTGTGAAAATAACTTAAGTAATTTCCGGATTTCTGTTTTAACAACCACGTGACAAATTTATGAGAGAAAGTAAATTCTGTCCGCTGGATGGTGGCTGCGGTTTGATTTTTTTTTTTGCACGACATTTATTCATTTATCCATACCTAGATACTGTGACCGCAAACCTGAATAATATATCAATTGGGAACGGCATGGTTTTATATCACTATAAATAGTTTAAACAGCAACATTTTGACCTCATTAAACCGGAAAATGTTTGTTCTTGGGGCCGCTTTTCCCCACCAAGGAGTATTAATCAATCGGTATTTGTTGCTGGTTCTATATTCTATACTGCTGAAATGAAGCCGTCAGTATACCTTTGGGTTTTCGAATTTTTTAGAAATAGTTTTCCTTGTAGTAAGCGTGTGATTCTTGCTCAACTGATGGTATATACTTTACAGTTAAACATGTACTTAGTTTCTCATATTACTTTCGTTAATGTCAAACGAGATATCACTAGTTTCGAAAAGCGTTATCGAGTGTTCAATTACCTATGATGATGCTCATATACAAATTTAGGTCTTGGAACTTGATCAAGCCATCAACTTGTCTGTCTTCTCAAGATCTACACAGGTGTTGTTTTTGGTGTGCCACAGACCTTTACAGTGACTTAGAAAGGAGAATGTGTCAAAAAGAATTGCCTTCCTTCCGTCAGACGCTTTTTTCTTATGACCCGTACAATTTTTTTTAGGGGAGATGGGAAGAGATCTTATATCTTTTCGTATAAGTCGCCTAGTCCCGATGTCTCGGTTTCTCGAAAGATGGCCATAACTTTCTAGTGATGATGGAAGCTTTCATGATCAGAAGTTTAACTTGCTTAAATTTTTAGGTGTAAGGTCCGATCATATGGAATGCCTTCAGGAGCATACCATGTTTTAAGAACCCCTGAGATATTCTCATGCTTTGACCTTATTTCTGTTGCAGTTACTACTAGCGGAATGACTGACTATTGATAAAGACGGTTATACCATCCGATGGTTTCTTCTCCGGGCTACTATTGTTTTGGCTATATAATCACTGCCAAGGCTTTACTAGGAAGAAACTGCTCTGGTCCGTTTGCTGGAAATATTTTGTAAGGCCCAATAATTCGGAGAAGGTACATCATATTTATGACACTAATGGCTGTCGATTTTAAGTGATATCTAGGGGAAGTCAATCAAAAAATGGACTCAGAGCATGACCTTGGAAAATTTGTTCTTCTCTTTGTTTTAAAAAAATTTCAGTTTGGTTCTCTGGAGGTTAACTATGAGATTCAAATCCTGCTCCAATTTTGAGGATCCGTTTACTTGGTCGTTATGTAATCGGAAGAGTTACTCAAATGGATGCAGCTCAGAGTTATCAACCCGCTATCTGCTTCATTTAGAACAATAACCAAAATCAGTGCCGCACTTACTTCGCTCTATAAACAGTTTGAATAGAGGCGAAATCTTCAATCCGTAAAGGAGTTATTTGCCGTATTTGTAGTAGGTAGGTAAATGCTTTTTAAATAAGGACGGGTCGATGTTAAAATGCAAAACAACAAAATGTATACCTAATGATGATATATTTTTTTGGATTTAAAATGTCCATGCAGGCCATTAGAAACTTTTTTTCCAACCTTAGAAAACCATATTCCAATGGAATCTGCCGTCGTGCATGCCAATCACAAGATCAAACACGCAGCGATCGGACTCTGAGTGTCCTTTTAGGAAAATCAACATCGTCTCTGTGACTATCCATACTATCATATATATCTCCCTCTCTACCAAGTTTCACATTCCTTCATATCATTGTTCTCATCAATACAAAACCAACAATGCACCATAAACCGCGACACATCAATAATCCGACAGAAAAACAAAGAAGAAAAAATTGTGAAACGCGGGCGGCATTAACTTGTGCCACAGTGCCATAGACCGACGACAAGGCGATTGCCTCTCGTCTTGATATCCTTCAGTCATTGTGATTTGCCGAAAAAAAAAAGATGACAGTTAAAAAAACCAAAACATTGACATTATGCGTCTCCGGGTCGGGACAATGGCTTTGACAGTCTTTTTCTAGATTTCTTTTTTCCTCGCATTTTGTTGGCCGAAACTCATCCCGCCACCGAAAGACGTTAGACAAAAACTTGCACCCTCTCTTGGCCACAGCAATAATATTCGAAGAATGCGCCGATCGCGTGCTCTATAAGGAATTTAAGACGTTTTTGTGGCCGAAAAGTCCCTAAATTGCCACACGTAGCCGAAGGAAATTGTTATATCTGATTAAATGGCGTATTCCGATGCTACAGAGAGAATGTGTGCAGTGTGCACCTCTCGCGCCATTCGGGAATGCCCGAAAATGCGTAAATAATCTTCAACAGAAATAACACGGATTCCCAACAGTGAACCATGAAATTGTGGAAGATTTTTCGTTTTGTTTCTAACCACATGGATATTTAGAGAGAAGTATCTTCGAGATAGCTGTTGGCTTATCGCAAAAGGATTGGGTTGGTTTTCATAATTTTTCTTATCTGTTTTTCATTTGCTTGGGTTCTTGCATAATGTGCCGGTAGGTGTCCTTTATTACTAAACAAAGCAAAGGGGCTCGAACGACTGGCAGAGGCAAAATTAAGGCAACAAAATTATTAGACCCCCAAAGACGATCTGCTGCATTGTCGTGCTTAAAATAATAAATAAATTTGAGGACACCTCATGGAAAAACATACAAACGCCTTTTGTTGTCAATGACCTTGTGCGAAATTGAAAGCAAAGATTATGTTTCATGTATATAGGTCGCAGTTGACATTCAAATGCGTTGTATTTATGGTGACTTTTACAAGTCTCCTGTCGTTCGTTGTCGCATTAAATACAGAAATAAAAAGAAGGAACTAAGTTCAGGTAATAAACTGCACGCGTGCAACGTACCCAAACTGGCAGGGTGTAGCAACAGATTTTATAACTTATTGATAGGAAAACGGTACTCAAACCGCATCGGTGGGATTTGTTGTGTTTCTTCGGTTAGCATTAGATATTTTCTTCAAAATATTTTTATTTATTTAAAAACAAGGCAAGTTGACTCAGTTAGGTAGCAATATAAACCAGGTAAATCCAGGGCGTCTGCGTCAACACAACACGCCTCACCAGTCACCGCGGTCTTTGGCAAACAGCTTGGTGTTGTGCACTCAAAGTTGGCTAAGGAACCCACCACTTTTAGGGTTGATATAGACAACTCCACGTGCCAAAGCGTTAAATCTCCTTCTGCTGAACAACTTAAACGGTTGCGAAAATCGCTCAAAGGATTTTGAGGTTGCAAGATATCGTCTCCGGCCTTTGTTGTCTTCTATAGCATAGAGCAAAATTCGAATGTTGAGGGCTCACAAAGAGTCTCCTACTACTAAATTTAAATCTTGGACTTTAAATAAAACTAAAGAGGAAGTGTAATTCTTTGATCGACATTTGATGTGATGTCAGCTTCAGAGCTTATAGCGGAGCCGTAGTAGATAGAATCCATCAAAACACTTAAGTTACGGTTGGGTCTTATGTTGTTCCCACCTAATGGAGTGTGCTTCTCAAATCCCTGATGATAGGGACTGCCCTCATTGGCGACTTAATCCAATTTTGCAAATTTTTGCTTCAGCTGATAACCACATCAAAGACAGTAGCTTCTTAAATTAATTGCAAAGACTTTGGGAAAGTGTGCTTCTGGTGTTGATTTGTGAGGTTTGCCGTCTCGTTGTCTGATGGTGACGTTAATTTTTTTTTCTGGGAAATGCATAGTCTCCGGCTTTCCTTCAACCAAATCAAGGAAAAATGTTGCCCTGCTCTGGATCAAGATATATGCCGCTACAATAAGAAGCTGGGTACCTAAGCCATTCGGCCCAGTAGTGTTGTTGCAATCGAATTAAGATATAAACTTGGGTCAGTTGGAAGTCCTCCGGAGAAGCTGGATCATAGACATACTTGATGCTTCCTGGAATACAGGACTCCTCGTTATGTTGGTGGATATGTGAAAAGTTCTGGTGGGGTCGTGACAACTGCAGGCGTCTTCGTTATCCGCATTTACCTTGGCTGCAACGTTATAGTGTTCCGAGTTTTTAATTACTCCACAGGGTCCCTGCTTCTCGGCTTGTGATCACTATATATCGAACCCCACTTATTTGAGTGATATCTCTCATCAGATTCACTCGTACTCGTAAGACACTCACCTTACAAAGACTGCAGACTTATCTCACCATCCGATTTGCAATTGACCTCATCCATGCATTGGAACTCCTATAAATGGATGCAGCTCCCAGTATACGCTGCACTACTTCCTTACTTATTCCCAATTAATTATGATTTAAAATCTTGATTATTCGCAACTATGCCACTTTATCTCTTAGGAGTGCTGGGGTGCTTTGCCGAGAGAATAGTTTGATTTATTGGCATAGCAATCGCCCATGGCTCCACCCAGATGATCTACACTCTACACTCGCACAGAGAGAATCTACGGATATGCGCTGAATAAAAATGACCACCAAGGTCATGGTACAAGATTTCTCGAAAGCTTTTAGCACAATAATTATCTCAACTAATCTATTAGCTACAATGTAACCAAAGAGTTGCATATTAATAGACTGCTTAAGACTGTGCAGCGTGCATACCTTATAAAGATTGCGGCAGCTTCCATTCCGAAAACTTGCTGATAATAATTTTCATTCAAAGCCCCCGACCCGCGCCGCGCCGCCCGATGTGGTAAATGTCGCTTAATATTAATGCGAATAATTGAAAGCGCTCTTCGCACCCTTAGCCATGACTCCCATGGACACCAACAACCCACTCGGTTACACATTCCCTCGCACACACATAATCGGGTTATAGAAAAAAAAAAAACCGAACGAGTAATTAATTGAGTCAACGCACAATTGCACTTCAACTCTATCCAGGTCCACAACTTGGACGGAAGAAATAACAAATAGCAAACAAATCGGACGGTAGGTGGCATAGTAGTAGAGCCGCCACCCTTATAGATTTTGGAGGGGGTGGCACGAGGACCTAGAAGTGCATGAATCAACAATTCAATTGAGCTGAAGCTGAATTCCTCGCGTGCTAAGGACTGAGCAGTTTGACATTATTCTCGCGCTATGCTGTGTGAGCGAGCGCTGCTGCTGGTGATGGTGGTGGCTGCCGCACCGCCGCCACTCTTAGCGGTCGTCTGACACTACAAATGGGTGTTCTATGATTTAATTACATATATTATTAATTTAAGACCTTGGATGTTGCAAAACAAGGCGGATATCATGCCAGTCGTCGCTGTTGCATTTGTCGACGTCGTCGTTGTCGTCTCAGTCTCGCTCTGCGGTCGTCTTTCCATACTTTAATAAAATTGTTGATTTATATTTCTTGGTCTGTTGTTCTGCTTAGAATTTTTCTCGATTTTCTGTCGCAGACATTATAGACAATTCGACGCAACGATAGATGATCAGGATTGACAGATGACTTTTAAATGATTCATGTTCGCATTTGTAACTTAAGAAGCGTTCTAAAGGTCAGGAGCATGTTGATTCTGAGAAACTTCAATAGTTCACGGTCAATAATCTGCCTTAAAACAAAGGCTAACTTCCTACATAGTCACTTGGGAAAAATGCTCTTACATGTGCAGAGCAATGCGTCTTCAGTGCGGGCGAAAGCTTATGGAATAGGTATCTAAATAGGGCGGTTTTCTGGGATTTAATATGCCGTACTATTTGGACACCAGCTAATTAAGGGAAAGGGCGAGTGACGTGCCAGCATTATGTTCAAACTAGTGACAGAGATATAAGAACCTTGATCCTGTGAAACTTGTCACTCCAAGAGTTGGGCTCTTGATCCTCATTTTTAAGTTGTAAGGTTATGCATATTTTATCTTGCGGGGTATTTTTTCTGCTCCATTGAATTTTTGGGTTAGAAGTGAAGAAGTTATGAGCAAGGTGAGGCGTTGATGTTCATTCGCTCTTAGTGTTGAGTAACATTGAAGTACCCAAAAATAAATGAGCGTATTGCGTTACAGACTTAAGAAATTGTTTGAGGAAATTAGAAAATCCCTCGTACATGCGTTCCAACTTTGACCTGTGGACATGTGATTTTGGTGCTAGCCGAAAGTAATAAGATGAGCTACGAGTATCCTCAAAGTATTACTGGGGAACAGCAGAATAGAAGTAAGAACATAATCAAAGAAATAATAAAAAAAAACAGGACGCATTTAAGTACCTATACCTAACTTATTGACAATCGGAGACTATATACCTAAAAAGTCTAACAAATATATATATGTATGAGTATTGAGTAGCCTCTGACTGCCAAATAGGTAGTTATAGGTAAATGCGTCCTGTTCAAATCTTTTTTATTCTCTTTTTACAGTCAGTCGGGTTTTTTGGTTTTTTAAATTAATTTTTTTTTATTTTTATCTTTTTAGCCTATGACACTCCGGGGAAGAATACGAATATTATGATACTTCACTCTTCGCGTACCAAAATCGATCAAGCCGTTTAGGCTACAGGGACTCCCGTAGAAACGTACATAGGATACGCGCGAAACACATAACCCTCCCTGTGTCCAGTCGGGTAAAAATAGGCAACGGCCACTTACTAATCGATGTTGCAGCAGCTCATAATACTGTAATAGGCAGCACTAAGTTTTTCCGTATAGCAACCTGGTGCTCTCCAGACGGTCGACACTGACTATTTTCTTGTTGCGGCTTAATTCAGAGCTCGAGTGTTTAACGAGAAGAACGTTGGACGCCTTAGCACACTTGGAGAAGCCAGAGTCTATTGTTGCACCCACCTACCACCGACACGAACAATAAGTGGTGCCACTGTCGCAACATCGTCAAGGAGGTAGCTGAAACCACTGCTGAGTACCAGCCACCCCAGATAAAAAGCCTGTGAAATGATAATAAATGGCGTATACGGAAAAAAAAGTTGACAGATCACAGTATCTCTTTCATAATCCTTAAATGAGGGACCGGGTTACCAGCACCGGTAACACAGTGTTGGATATAAGCACTGTCCCTATGTGCATCCACCTGCATCGAGAATCCTTATAAACCCTTTAGGATCAGGATAAGGACAATATATATGTCGACGTGGGAAAAGCGTAATAAACAGTACCCAGTTGTTTCATGACGGGAACTGTAAAGCTATCGGCTATCTTTGCTTTCTTCTTCTGTATATGGTTTCGTCGCTGCCTGAACCCTTAAGTGCCTTATAATTGGCTCCACTTTTTGCATGATGGGAATATTCATTCTATTATTGCAAAGTTCGTCTCTTTGAATTTAAATTTTTATATGAATTCTACGTTAAGACTGCTCAGATAAACTATATTTAGTTTTTATTTCATCGGGATCGGCCAACTCATTGTGCAGCTCATCAGAATCTCCATAAACTTAGATATTTCTGAAAATGGCACATACAATTTTTCTATGCTGCTAAAAGTCCTCCGCCTTCATAAAACAACAGCTCACAGTGTCTGCGCGTAGACTGATGGTAAGCGTTATGATTTACTGTCGAGTGTCGATCATCGGTTTTTGACCTGGCTCAATTCGAAATAATAGAAAAAACTTCACCGATGGTCTTCGCGTACCAATTCGCAAGGTCAGCTAGTTTTTAATAGTTGAAAGCTTAAAGCTTGTAAATCATTATAAAGCTGGATCACACAAACTCCGCTGATGCGAACTTATACAGCATCTGAAATTCTTCAGTCACAAATTTACTTCAATAAATTAATTAGGATTACGAACAACTGACGAAAGCGATAACAAAAGCTGACATATCACTTGACAACATTTCGAGTCAATGGCTTCACAAATCACGTAAGCCGAGTAGCACTCTGACCGTTCAGTCTAATTTCGTTCACCCGATTTGCATTTTTAGCCTTTTTCGCCGACAGCAACCACTTTGTCCGCGCACCCACATCAATAGAACTTTGAACTTTAACAAAAACAATGTGTCCTTCTCTCCATCAGCAATGACGCATTCGATACACTCACTTCCGATGATGCATCGGGAAACAAAAGAATCGCAATCAATAATCGGGCCATCTGACACTTTTTAAACGGTCGCGCTTGGGTTGTCTGGTCGCCTTCGTCGTCAACCCGCACTTTGCTTACGCCGATTTTGATGTCTGAATGGTGTATGGATATTATGTGCTGTGTATTCTTGGATTACGGTTCCAAAATTAAACACATCTTCCAAAAATAGAACATCCGTCGGTACTCGACAGACGTCAGACGCAGACAGCCAGGGATTGAGACGAAGTGCGATTGGTGCTAAAACTCGAAAGTTATAAATTTAAATATTCAATTCATCTGCTCGATTTATCATCGTGCACCGGTCCACGTTCGCCGTCTGTATGGGGGTGGGTGTTTAGCGGTTACCCAGCTGAACACTGAACAGTCTGCTTGCTTAGCATATTATGAAGAGCTTACTGGTAATGCAAGTTTATAGGTGCAGATTAGTGGCCGGGCTGCCACACACAGGTGCAGTTTGCTGTAAAGCGCTTATTAACTGAGCGATTAATTATTTATCCCAATGAATTTATTAGTTGGCTAATTGCATTATGAATTATAATTGTATTTGAGTCTGGCCGAGAGTGAAAGTGGTAAGTGTACACAAATAATACACGGTTGAGTTAGTGTTTTCCTAATTGAGTTCTCCGTTGGGGGCGCGATCAACACAAATTGCTTTATTTACCTGTCACTGTCATGCGAAATGTTAATGTCGAATCATGTCCACTTGTGGAAGGTCAAGAATATACTGTTCAAAAGGTTATCGTTGACGTAGCAATGCACTTACGGGAATCGTTTACTTTGTTGCAGATATTGCCAAGCGCCCTCAAGAAAACAGGCAAGATCTTGCTTTGACGTTGAATTAACATACTTGTTTAGAAAAAAAGTGTTTGATGTAAATAGTATATTTCATAACATATTATAATATAATTCAGGAGCCCTCCTTATTTTTGATCGATTAAACCGACTGAAAAATTACCCCTTTTTTGGGGGACACTTTGTTTTACAAACTTTAATTGTTTGCTTAATTTTTGGTAACTTAATGTACGTATTTTGCTAGATCTACACTCAATAGTAGTAGCGATCACTAAGGAACAAATCTGTTTGTTTGTCTCCAAGGAGACAAACCAGGATACGAAGCTCTGCCGTTCCAACAAAATCTACAAAGTACTATTGTAACTTGTAACTTGTAGCTTCGTGCTAAGTCATAGGGCTTAGGCTTCATTGGCCTTTTGGTTGGAGTCTTGGGTACCTTGGAGTTACACGGCTTTTATCTGGTTTGTTATGAGCCCAATTTTATGACATCATTTGCTTGTTTTATCGAAGTCAGACTGCATTATGGGTGGGCAATAGAGGCATTGCGATTTGTGGCAGTATCATCTGCAAACACGCGAATGGGGTGCTCCTTTTAAGACACTAGTCTCTGTTTTGACTAGAGGCTAGATTTCTCATAAATGCAGAGTATGTACTTTGCCATCCACAAAATCAACTCTAATTGTGTAGATCGAGTAACATTACAGTCAATGGAAGAAAAATAATTATGCAACTTTTACTTAAAAACTTCGCGCGATAGATACTTGTAATCATATTTAGTGTTCAGGCTAGATGAATGGCGAATTTTTCTTTATAAAATTACCTATTGTGACCTACAAAAGAATCTAGTTAGAAGATCAAAAATGATTATTGGTAAGGATTTGCAAACTAGCTCTCCATTTTTGACGATTCCCCACAAACTTGCCAACCAAGCGATTGCCACGCTCCAATTTGGTATCGCAGGTGCGGGTGATAAGGCTAACTTCTTCACTGACTGGTTTTAAGACTGGCTAAATCAATCCTAGAGGTATGCAGCGTATACTACACATTTTGAAATATTTTCGAAAACGAATTCCATTAAGTCTTCGCTTGCCTGCAATCGGTTGCTTCTTGACAGAAATAAAAATGTACACGACTTAAAACAAACATGCTATCCCACCAAAGTAAGTATGTACAACCAATCACTCTCACTTTCTCCGAAGAGGCTACAATTTTGCAGGCGTTTGATCAAGTGTTAGTTAGTTATCTTGGCTTTGCTTTTTTATCTTAATTTGGGATGAGATCTCGTGAGTCGTGTCCTTACGGCCGGATTATGAGTCCAAATATCCGCGTTTCCTGGTGAATACCTTACTTATTTTACACTAATCGATTGTAGCGTCATCTATTTACTTTTTTTCTTACAAACATGATAATTTCCACTGCTTCTTAAACTTAAGAGCTGGTTTTATACCAAACTAAATATTGGTTTGGGTTGTGTATTTGATATGTCATCATATTTCGCAACCAAACGGGGCTTTAACGAAACTTACTAATGAATGGAGCAAACCAGTCGGGTAAAAAGAGATAGCACTAGAAAACGAAATGGGCCACTGGGCAGTGTTCGTATGTCATTGAGATGGTTTTTCCCATTTTTCCCTTTTTAGAAATAGTCAAAATTACCACAAATTTCCCACTTAGGACGTAAAAAAAACAGGTAATTTTCTATAATTTTATTAACAAAAAATAAAAAAGGGCAAAAAAATATTCTATATTAAGTAATTTAATAGGAAGAATAGGAAGAATGAGATAAACAGTTATTTTATCACTGGATGTATACATATAAAAAGTCACATTGGCATTTTGGATTTTGTCATAAAAAAAACAACAACATTATATTCATTATATCACATTGTTTGTGTATTTTAGTATTTATAAAATAAGTTAATAAAAAGAGGAAAAAATAACAAATAGTGCAAGTAATCTCCATAATAAGAAACTGTTCGATAATGAATAAAGACAGCAACTCAGTTGAAAACATAAGCAATGAAAATACCAGTGAAAGTTAGAAATGAGAAGCGGAAGAGGCAACACTGTTTTGTGTTTCGAATGAGAGTTCTGCCCTTTTGGTGGAAAAGCAAAGCCCGGGGCTTTATTTCAGATCTTATGAAGTCCTTCTGTGGGGATTTGAGATATGAAAGAGAAAACAAAAATCTGATACTGTTAGCCTCTTACGTGTTTTGTAATTTTTAGTAGATTTATTTTATATACAAGTCATTTAGATAGGCTTGTTTTGTGAACACAGAGTAAGGTGGAAGAAATATGATATTAGATTGAAGTTTGGAAAATTTTTTTTTTGTAAGTTGACCAAATTTGTCAACAAAAACAACACAAAACTTACCGAAACTTACTTGTTCCCTTTTTCCCACGAGACGGTTTCTAAATAAATTTCCCACGAGTATAGAACACTGCCTATGCGTCTGGGTATGGCTCGCGCAGTAAATTCAAAAAGTAAACAGACAGCATTTTTTACTGGCGAAGCCGAAGGCTGATCAAAGAAGATGGTATTAAAAACGGGTACCCAAAAATCCTGACATATTATCCCAAGTACAGCACTAGACCTATCTTTGCTTTGTTTTTGGATAATGTAATGGAGTTTTACCAATAATTTCTTGTCGTATTGAAACAGCTAAATTAAGTCGCCTATACTTTTGGACTTTTGTCCGTCATTTGGTAGAGATGGGACACAAGAAATGATGAAATGAATAAATGTTAGTAGCAGATTGGTTCTTCGAAGTCTCCAATCTTTTTTAAAGCACAATTATTAACTATCGTGGACATCAATTTCTTCTAAAATCTTGACGTTTTCGTGTTATTAGTTTGGTAATATATTGCAAATGGATTATTACGACCTTGGAATTGATATCGTGTGTTTCTTTTTAGCTGATAGCTCTCCATTATATATTTTTTCATTGTGAATCCACTTACATTTCGCTGTCGATTTGGAGACCAGTAAAAATGTAGGAGCTAACCCTACCGGCTCTACTTACAAGCGCGTTGCTTATGATGTTTGCATTACTTATACAACCTGTGTTGCGTTAGGTTATATGGTAAGCTGCTTCCTAAATTTAGCTCAAAAACTTCCCCAAAGAAGATGCTTTGCTTTTAAAAATAATTTATTAATTCTATTACATTCGATATTATCTCTAAGATTTGTTTTGTAATTAAAATGTATTTAACAATAATTCCTTTTCATAAATAAATAAATAATTACATCATCATGGAGTCGCCAGAATAGCCCTATTGCCATGAAGTCGTCGACTTTTAATGCCCCCAAATAAGGGCAAAGGAAGAATTAGAAGGGAACTGCTCAATAAATAAGGAAAAGTGTCCTACGAAAGTGTCTACTAAATATATGGAGTCGTCAATAGTCAGTATGTCTCTCATTATGATGAACTGCTGTAGCTCGACAAAGATGAGCTACCAGTCGACGAAGACGATGAGCCAGTTGAGCCGAGCGACGAGCTGTATGACGAACTGCTCGGGTAGTATGAGCTATAGGCCAGGTTGTGCGACGAGCCGGCATTGGTAGAATCCCAGCGGGCATAGGGACCGCCGCTCATTGGTTCCCAGCTAGATGGATCATACGAAGAAGCGGTGGTGCTGGAAATCGGTGCACCATAGACTGGCATTGGCTCTGGCATTGGCATCATTGGCATCATGTTCATCTTCAAGCCTCCCAGTTTCTTGACCAAGTTGTAGATGACAAATCCGAGTACCAACTTGATGGCGATCTTCGACAAAATCAAAGCCTTCGTCGCCTTCAGTCCAATCAACACAACAATGATTGGCATCAGTAGTTTCATCTTCAACTTCAGCAAAAGAAGAATTGGCAACAGCAGCTTCTTCTTCAGAAGGAGTCCACGAGCTAGAAGTTAAATCGTTACAACCAGAGCATAAAACACCCGCACACACTAACCATTATCAGCGGGCACCTCCAAATCGAATCCACGGTCAGCACGGTATGTCATCACGGAATTCTGGAAGAAAGTCTGTGGCAACTGCAGACGGAATTCATTTGTCGACAGAATCCTTCCCACACGCTGCACGATCACTTCCTCGATGTTATCCTCCGACAAAGAGCGACCCTGTTGCTCCTCAGCTCCGGAAATGGTATCCAAGAACGACAGCACTTTCTCCTTCATGCACCGCATGGCATCGGCGTGGAAACAGTTCGCCACAATATTCGAGATCAGCTCCTCGCTGGAGCGAATCCTCGGCTCTAAACTGTACACTGAGTTGTCAATGGCCGCGGCATTGGCAAACGCCAGCAAACAACCGATCCAAACAAAACAGGACAAACGAAACGCCATTGTAAATCAATTAAGTCCGACAACACAATTTTTTTGTTTTTATGATTAGCACAATTCGAATCGACCCGCTCGCGCACTTTCAGTTAGCTCCTGACCGTGGATTATCTGTGAATGATATCAGATTGTTGGGGAGGTCTTGATTTTATACTGCCGCTCCCAAAACAGTGCGCGCCATGGATTCCAGCCGATACTAGTCTCTTTGCCGCTTTTGTTGTTGCTATTGTCAACACGCATCCACGATGGCCAAAAAGCTAAATACGCTCCACCAAACCACCACCTGAGCATGCGACCACTCAATCATTGCAGTGCAATATACGAGAGCGCGTTCGTTTTCGCTTACTTCTTCGGCCTGACCACGGAGAAGAGCGAGCTATACCTACTATTCGGTCGTTGGTCGTCACTCGTCACCTAATCAGTATGCAAAACCGACATATATGAGCTAGCTGAGTGTGCACCCAGTTGCAAACCTTTACCAGGCGATACTAATTAGCAGCCCGAACATAATCGGTTTCCCTTCTGTGAGTGGTCGCATGTGCACGCACTGTGGGCCAACCTTATGCGGATCCACACCGACGAAGACGCATTTCGTCCCAAAAGCGCTGTCGAATTTTTATCTTACATCCGTTACGATTTCGCTAGGCCAACTTTGGTAGCCCACATGTGCTTTCGTACCCTGGATCGCAATAAAAAAATTTGATTTCATTTTTCATATCGCGTCCGATATGAAATTCTTTTCCAATCGGTTACATGGACTGAATTCGGTTTGGGGCCAATGGAAATGGATGGGTAGTGGGTATTGGGTATGCCTATACAGTCACTAAGGTGAAGAGGGTCATTGGGTTGCCGCCTAATACTGAGCGCGAAAAGTGCAAGTGAATTTCTCTGCCGTCTTGGAATTTGTACACATCGCTTGTGGTTGAGTTGGGTTTGTTTTACGCGTAAATGTGCCAGGAATTCAGAATAGAGGTTTGGTTGCATGTAAGCATGTGGAAAGTTTGACGATTCGACCTACGCGCATGTGTATTACATCACAGTGACGACACCACAAAGGTCTGCTTGTGTAATTAAAGGATTTTGACCGATGGTGCGTGATGGGATGATACGATTTCTTCTAATAGGCGTATTCTATTTAGTCTCGCTTTAAATAATAGTTTGTTACAAAATTGTAGGTCCTTTCCATTTGCCCTTAAGAACAAAAACACTCTTTAAAATTTATTGAAATTAATGGAAGCTACGGACTTGTTGGCGGCAACTAGTTTTTTTACTCCATGATTCTGAATCCTGGACTTCTTAAAAAGCAAATGGTGATATCTTGGAGAGATAAATTAGGACGCTGATTATAACTAGGTCGTCAAAAGCTACCTGTGACGGATCATATTGAATGATGCTTTGGAATATTGGAATTAAAAGGATTTCTAAAATTGATTCTACATTGAATAATCATGGAATATGACCTGCATATCCGGGATCTTGATACGTGTGGAAAAGCACTTGTCAAAGCTTTTGTTGAAGCATTTCGTCAAGCCCATGTATAAATAAAGGGTCTTTCATTAGCGACTTGACAACTCGAAACTTTCAGTGTGAACGCACCTTAAACCGATTACCGAACTGTCAATGTCAAAATATTCGGTAAAATCAACATTTTCATCATGGTGAAGTAGACGAAGGAGCAACGTTTACAAATAATTAAAATTTACTACCGAAATTCCGGGTCAGTGGTCGCAACTTTAAGAGCGTTAAGCTTAGTATCCTGCTCGCGCTAAATTTTATCTCCCATACAAAAATGTCTACAAAGATAAAATTTAGCAAAACAGTTTAGCAAAGCAGTATCCCGATGACAAGTCTACACTAATTTAGCTCGCGAAATAAATGTCTGGTATATTAAATCGAAGATAAATTTTGACAGAAGACAAATGAAACAACTTTGTGCTGTGATTATTATGGATTTTTTGAGGAAACCGCAGAAAACATTTGCGTGATAAATAAAAGAAAACGCAAAAACAAAAATTCCTTTCTATGGGATGAAAAAAAAAAAAAAAAAATGGGGGCTTGTGGAGGAACGACCAGCAATATGGAAATTGCAGAGAAATTCCAATGCAAATAAGGATTTACCTGACACGAAGAAACGTGTCGTCTTCTGCTTGCCACTACAGAACTTATTATTTCGCAAACTACAAGATATTCAAAATTGCGGAACGAAACCCTACCCTACTCTCTTGATCTAAATAGGAACACGCAATCAACGTAGCAGAATAAATTTATTTTCAAGTCTGCTCTTCTTACTATATTATCAAAAGAATCGTGACAATTTTTATTATGTCCTCTTGAATAGAAAATAATTTTGGCATGGTCAACCTCTGTTACTTAATCTTTCGCGATCGGTCTACTGTTTACCTATGATTCGAAAGTTTTTACTATACTTCAGCTCAATAGACGAGGATTTTCTTTTTGACTTCCTCAACAGAATTTAAATACATTCGGCCGGTTTAATGCACCTTCGACTACAGGCTTTGAGTTTGGCGCCCACCGCAAACGAGTTCATCATGAATGCATAAAGGGTTTCATGTTTCAGTTGAATCTAAGACGTGCGTCTGCATGTGCAATGATTGCCAAATTCTTAAAAAAATTATATTACATATGTACACCCGATGGTCACGACACAATAAGCAAATTACCTGCCAGCACCACTGAAACCGGAAATTGGTAAAAAAATATCAACATACTCCAGGTTAATATTTCTATTTGTGTAAGGGGTTACTGTACTGTTATTGAATTGCTTCTTCTAAGGGAGAGGTTTCTAAACATAATTTCCTTAAAGGACTTGGTGGTAGTTGCACCAGTTAATTACAGTATAATTTGTTTCTTTCCTTTCTGTATTTTTGAAGATACACTCGAAGGGAAGACCGACGTCTGTTTGACATGGACTGTGATGGTAATTAAAAATAATCATTTACTTTGTGAAATTAAAAAATATTCAAACAATATAGGTATACGGGGCCATGTTTTTTGACCCCATGTTTATAAAGAACTTAAAAATACACTTGAAGAGCGGAAAAATTGATTCTTGGAAAAATGGGCTTAATACAAACATCAACCCTTTAATGTCTGTCGCTGCGGGGTAGTATTAATTTGGAAAATTTTGCATTAAAGATATGGTCAATAGGAAACTGGCTCGCAACGGGGGTCTACGTTGGCATGACAAAAAATGGGGCGTTCATCAGTTGTAAGTGACGAAAATTTATCTGGTTTCGATAGTAAAGAAAAATGTTTTCAGTTAGGCATGGATCAGATATCCTGTTTATTTAGCATTA
Source organism: Cheilosia variabilis (assembly GCA_951230905.1). NCBI lineage: Eukaryota > Metazoa > Arthropoda > Insecta > Diptera > Syrphidae > Cheilosia > Cheilosia variabilis. The sequence goes on from OX579676.1 coordinate 14,517,520, forward strand.
ATTTCCTTTTTTTTCAAACCTCCCTTAATTTGTTTGAGTAGTCTATTTTAAGAAGATTAGCGACTGTTACTTGTAAAAACTTGCATATTCGATATTCAGTGGAAAGCGCCGCCGTCCGCCCGCAAGGCTTGTTCAGACGTGCAAAGTGATGAAATACAACGAAATAAGAATAAATGGAACGTAAGAAAGTATACCATTTTTCTTTTGGAACTCAACCGCGACGCACATTTCCATCGTTAGATCTAATCTTCACATTTTTTGACGAGTTTTGGGAATATGGTAAAAATGTAGCAGCAGGGGGTCCACCGAAACCAGGTTAATTTTGAAACTGGTCTATAAGAAAAATAAGTTTGGGAACCTCTGGTATATACCAATCAATGGAAAACGGAACTAAACAGTGACAAAGTCCACTTAAATGGCAATTTTCTTTTGCGAATATTGTACTTTCAGACAAATGAATTCTGCAATATTTCATCGACTTTTTAGTAAGTCTCTGATCCGGAACTCTCAATTGCTTTATCCATCCATAGAAAGACACATGGTGCTCTTTCAAAACAAATAAATGACATCTTCAATGGGTTTAAGGAGTATCTACTGAAAAAATGCTGAAAAACGCAAACAACAATATCCTCGCAAACGAATATAATACCTTTCTACTGAACGAAGAAAACACAAAACACGATTATTTTACGGCAGCGCTAATGACACACGTTTATTTCATCCTCGATTGTCGTGTTCAATTTTGAATCCTTACGTTACGTTCACAGAATTCCTATACATTTTTTTTATGCAGAAGCTAATTTTAAGATTACCAAAAAGAGAAATTCAAAGGAAATAAAAATAAAATAGAAATTAAAAAAGAAACAGATTTCTCGCTAAGCAATTTGTCCCCCAGATTTCCCCCGTCGACCAAAAAAAAAACCGTTAATCTGAGGGAAAAACCCCCAAACTGGCAGCCCTGCTAACCATCAGTGCTCAAATTTTCATGTTTGGAACGGAGAAAAAAAAAACTATCATCTCCAACGCAAAGAATATACCATCAAAATTCGGGAGTGGCTCGCAACCGATAATATGGTCAATTGCAGCTTTAGAATGACGAAACATGGACCACAGTTAGATCCGATGAGCTGCGTATACGCAGCGAACTTCAGAGTGAGTAGTTTTAATAACGAAGGCAGCCGAGTCTTGATTCTAAAAATATGAGACCATATCGACCCATACCTATCATGCAATGCAAGCTTTCAAACTATAAATTTTGAATCCTATAAGAACTGAGCAGCTTAACCTGAAAACCTCTGAAAACAAACCTATTTGCTTCTTCTATTTAGTGAGACAAGCGTATCCTGCTTTGAGGGTTAGCCCCGCGGTCCAGCCATTACATCTGATCAGCTCCAGATATCAAATGCCAAATGACAACAGCAGTGCCGATTTTGCAAGCAAGCAAGAAACATTTGTTTTCTGATGGCCATCTCAATTATCTGCCTGCTCTTTCTCTGGGAGTATAGTTTACCGCTCCCCACACGAACATTGAAATATGGTGGCAAAATGGGTCTTTAATAAACCAATTGAAACAGTCGTTTACGCAAGTCACAAAATCCCCACTTTCGCTCGACTCTACGCAATCAAAGAAGGTACTTTTATACGTAAATTTTTTCTTTCAATTGGCAACGGACTTCTGAAGGATGCTACGTTCCCGGAATTACCACCAGTACTATTTAAATCCTCTTTTAAATCTGCCTGCACATTCCTCTTCCCATCGGCAACCTAAATATTCCCCGAAGGTTGTCCGATTTCAATCTAACAAAATCAAACGTAAATTCAATTAAAATCTTATTCACCTAATGAATGCAAATTAATTAATTTCCCTGCAAGAATTTTCAGCTCCGCACCGGAGCACTTTCTATAAGCCGCCACTGCAATTGGAAAATCGCAAGTTAAGCGTTGGAGCGAGCACCACGGCACAATTCAAATCAATATTTAAGAAGCAGCATGAATACAAATTAGATCCGCCGGACAGTTTGCCATTCAGCAGAGCTATCAAATAGAAATTAAATTCGGCATAGAATGCCACCAGATATACACTTTCACTGAATGAAACCTCTTCCTCGTCGCGTATGGTCAGTGAAAATCTGCCCCACAAAATGCTGTGACGCAGGTTTAGATTGTGGTTGGAATTTCATCGAAATGGATATATAATCAGCCCCACGTGCGAACGTGCCTTGGCCCCAATGAAAATCTCTGCATACCCACAGATGAAGAGTTACCCTCACACAATACAAAGACGGAATTAATATTTTAATTTGAACTTTATTGTTCCGCTTTTCTGTTTCATTTCTTTTTCAGTAAATAAATTAAATTAAATTAAGTATTCTACGCGATTTGTTTGCCTAAGAAAATACCATTTGGCTTTTAGGTTTGTGGTTGTGTCTTTGGCTTGAGTCCTTCGTTTGGGTGCATCTGCTTAGACGTATGCGTTGTAGGCCAAGCCTTGGGCGGATTCGATTTGTGCATCTTGTACTGCCGATCGTCCGTCCCATGGACCATGAGCGCTGATATGGGCGGGGTGGTGCTCGGCAGCCAGCTGAAGGGAGGGATGACATTATAGAAAATTTAAAGTGGAGATGCGACAGCCAGTTTTACCTTCTTGCAGAGTTGGAAAATGGCCAAACCAACGGACACGATGAAGGAGAAGAAGCCGAGGGCGAGAGCGTTGAAGGCCTTCAACTTGAGGATGCCAATGGCCATTGGGATGACGGTCATGGCCTTGAGGAGGATCAAGACCATGATTGGGACAGCAATCTTCCTCAAGCGATTCTTGCGACCTAGGGGAGTAAATTGGTCAAATTGCGGTTTTGTGGTGCTTTCAATGTTAAATCAACGAACCCTTTCCTTCGACGGCGGATCCTGGGAATTTGACATTCAGGCTCAACTCATCGTCGTTGATGTTCCTCGAGGAGACTGTGACCTTGGCATCACCAACGGGCATATCGACGGTCACATCGTGTCCTGTGATGTAGTTCTCAATGGCATCGAGGAAGTCTCCCTGGGTGCGGGCTGCCCTATTGTTGGCTCCGTTGGCTTTCACCTCCACATCACTGACCTGCAAATACAACAAACTAGGAGTTAAACAAACTGCAAGAAAATTTAGGTCGCCTCCGTACTTTGAAGTTATCCTTGCTCATGACAGTGTCCAAAAATCGCATCGCCCTCACTTTAATGCAGGCCATCGAATCTGCACCAGTGTCACATTTATCCTTCATCTCGTCGATCATGTGCTGCATGTTGGTTGGCCGAACGCCCGGATTGGCTGCCGCCAAACCGATCAGCGCTACAAGGACGATGAATTTCGATGCCATTTTCTTGCAATTTGAACTGGAAGAGTGAGCTGACTGCGTGTATCTGATGACCACTCGATCGAATGAAACGATTGCGAATAATATTAGATTCTCTACTATCAACGATTTTATACTGCGTCCGAAATAAAATCCAAAATGGAGAGACTGTCGTTTCAGTGCTCTTGGAAATGTCAATTGGATTTGCTGCACACCACAACCTGTGCTCTCTGTCTCTCTGCACGCATAATGAATGAAATGTGCGCCCAAATGCAATAGTATTTGTGGTTTGTAAACGGTTTGCCACCGAAATCGTTTGCCCATTTGGCTTATAGCAAGTAAGTGCGTGAATAGAAGCGGCGAGCGAAGAAGACGACGACGAAACTAGTAAACAAGAGCGGAATTGTTTTCCAATCGTACTTCGAACGCTTGGTATTGATATTGACGGCACGTCCTGCACTTAGCCAGCATTTGCAATCACAATGATATGAGTGTGGGTGAATACACGGATACCAATGCTGCTTTGAGGCGGTTTGTTCTGTAAACGCAAGTAAAAGTGATGGCAATTTTTCATTGAGCGGTTTTTCTAGGTAAAAGATCTTCTGAATTCTGATCTTATCTTGATTGTGGATAAGATTGCTCTATACATTTGAGTTTTGGGTTATATAAGCATTTAAAGTTCGGTCACATGGCCGAATAAAGTTCAGGATTTTCGCGTTGGGGTATTCTATTTGACTACAACTTTGCTGAATGTGGTGTGAATTATGGTCGGTCCTATGAAAAATAAATTCGTTTGCAAGGATGAGCTGGAAATGTCGCTCAACTTAGAAAGTGGGTTTGCGCACTTGAATCGAACGTAGTAGGTATTAAGGGACAGCAATACCTTTGTCGTTTTATTTTTCTTTTTAATGATACAGGTATTTAGAGCTCTTTTCCATCTTCGAATGTGCTCCATTCGAGATTCTCTTTACAAACAAAATGTTGCGCTAGAAGCATTTTGTCTTCCAGCCTAATTGATTCTAAGTGCAGTCCACATTGATTAAATATTCGTAGAACGACAGGACGAAGATTTCGAAATCGACAAAATGTGTTCACTTATTAAGGTACAAGGCCATGTCTAGCTTTGCTAAGCTCTATAAGTTGGGATAGAAGTATGCCGTTCGGTAGCAGTCTCTATACCTTTTCCAATAGAAATAAGAATGAGATACGTAATTATCCGCTTGGCTTACCGTTTGAACCCAAAAGACCTCTGTCAAAAATGCTAAGCATTTATTTATGAGTACCTCGGGGCCCATCTTAATTAGCGTAATCTCACAACAGAGAAGGGCAAATATGGGTCAGAATCGGAATTATTATACTACAAATGGGTAAGGAATGGTTTTTATCTTCCCACCATCGCTTTTTGCTTGTTAACCTCAACGATAACAAGTGAACAACTTTAAACAGCATTTGCCCGCTTCTCCAATTCTTCTCCCATATTTTGAAATAAAATCTCCTATACTATCTCCTGTGCTTTCGAAATTATACTGGCCAAAGGGAATACGTGTGAAAATGAAAATTTTTAGCATTTAAATACTTGTCCGTTATGGTTGTGGAGTGAACTGGACATATGCAGTGAAAAGGGTGGGTATGTTTTATTGAATTTGGTACTAATCTCCTCTTTATCTGTTTAACGGACCTGCAGAAATAGGCGGAAAGCAAGATATACCTGATATAGCACGCTTTAATGATCTGAAAGTGCATTCAAATTAAAAATTCGCTTACAAATGACGCTCGTCAGACAGCTCACAACAATTCAGAACCAGACCCATAATTTGTAACGCTTTCCTCCTTTGCCCATTCCGTACTCAAAAACACATAAATCCAACAGTATGTCCCCCCATTTATAGTTCTTTACTCAAAAGCTAAGGTGGCTTAAGTCGATTTAAGCCAAAAACTGTATTTTTAAATATTTTAAATGAGAACAAATTAAGCTACAGTTTGGTGTAATCACCTTGTTTCTACCTACCCTGGAAAACAGTTTTTTTTCTGTAACAACGACTTAACTCAATTAAAGTAAAAACATTGCATTTGGAATAACGTCATTCTGAAGTAAATTGCAGCCTTCTCTTCAAAGTATATTTTTTTTCACGAATTTTTTTTTTGAATTGCTCTCCTGAAAAATGTGAAAAATCGACTTTAGCCATTTTACCTTTTGAGTAAAGAGTTATTGATATTTTTTTATTTATTCCTAAGATCCATTTCATACATGAGAAAAGAACTTAAAAAAAAATATTAATACATAGTGACAAAAGTATTTCTAAAAATAATGCCACTTCAAAATGATTACTTACTTAACGAAAATTAAATAATATAGTGATATATTGCAAAGCTGTCACTTTAGTCCCGACTATACAAGGTGTTTGCTTTTGACTACGTTTTTTAATACATAAAATATATTAGAAGCGAGGATAATTAAGTGGAGAACATTTTTTGAGTATTTTTCTGCTATTAGCTTTGAAATAGAGCTCATTGTAGGACATGAAAAGGCAAAAAATTGCGTTGTTTGGGTACTTTATTTTAAATTCAATGAAGAGTGCGCTGTAATTTACGAATAAAATAACAGTAAAGAAAACAAAATACATACTTCACCGACGGTTGCAAGACACAAAAGAAACAATTTCTTTGTTACGGAGCATCTTTGACGAGCACATTGTTTGGCGCAGAACCGACTTTAATTCAATTCAATTCAAAAGTAATATCTGCAATGAAGTGCATGCCGTAGGATCTAGAATTATGAGAAAGGTCATGGAAATAGGTGGCTTAGGCCATTATTTGGGAGACGTAACCTTTCACATTTAGGTAAAGAAAGTTCCCCATTTTTGTGCACTTTCTTGAAATAAACAATTTGTAACAAATTCCAAATGAATAGGTCTTTGTGCGCAACCCTGTGTCAAAATTTCTTGCTTTACTTCCTATTTATGTAGCAAAAAAGATGTATTTTCTAAAAGCTGCCGGGTTTGTTGTAGAATGTCAGGAATGTTTTGCATTCGTGTGATTCAAATGATTCCAATTTTTCACACGCGCTCTTTAAATGTCATAGCTTGCACTTGGAGTTATTTGCGATTAAGACGGGCATCTTTGTAGCTGATCATGATCCAAATAAAGTCTGAATCTTTTCATCCCCTTTTTTGCCAATCAGGTGAGAGTGGATTCGTATTTCGTTGCTGTGCATTTAGCCCGTCTGTCTTGGATGTTTTTTCAGGTGACTACAGCCTCCAACAGCATAGCCTCTTGCTCTTGAACCATTGCAAGAAAGGCATATACGCATCAACCTCGTATCTTGCATTAGGGGTAATACTAACGATTTGGAATAGGAAAACACTCATTATTACCAAAACAGTCGGTTTTTGTAAAACATCTCTCGACTTAACGTAGCATATCATTAGTCCTATACGATCGCTAGAAATTAGTTGGAAATAGCATCTATACCAAAAATTGTCTAAAAATATAAGCACAATCGGTTAGGTGGTTTCAGAGATATGTGATTTTGAATTTTTTTTTTTGTATGGAAGGTGCCACGCCCATTTATTACGATTGGTTCAGTTTAATGTATGGGTAGTAACAGATAGACAGAGTTATTTCCGCATTTATATGTCAGTGTGATTCCATCGTTCATTAAGCCTGTCTACCAGCTACCGGTCTTTATTTATTTTGTTAGGTAGGTATACCTACCTCAACTTCCTCCTCTGTATATGATAGAAATATGAGTGATAGCAATCAGTCGCAATTAAGATAACCTTTTAACGTTCGAATACGAAAGAAGCCCGATTTCACCCTTGAAGTTTAGCTAAATTTGTATCTCAATTAAGTCACATTCATGCCCAAAAACCCGCTTTGCATCTCACCGTTAGCAAATGCAACCCCTCAGCTCTACATCATTACTGGGTTAATATTTACCAATCATGAGCTCCCAACTGCGCTGTGTATACAGGACACCCACTACGGTCATGCAAAAGAAAGTGAAACCCCTTTTTAATTGGCTGACACGACCAAATAGTTTCGTGTTGCCGTATATTGAAAAGCGAAAGTGAAATATCCGCGTACATATTAATAATCGATGCAAACCCTACGATAGTGCGGCCACTTACCACCAGCTGGTCCCAATAAATGAATGAATTTCGAAATAAAAATTAAATAAAACGCAATAAAAAGTTTTCACCGCAAAGCCATTGCCATGGGCATATGTGGAGAGCCCTGATTGCAAATTCAGCAAACGTCTGCCAAAAACAACTTACAAGCAACTTAGCTGGCCAAAGTCAAATGCAGAAGGTGGTCACTAGACCCAAAGACGAGCAAACACAGCCAACGGCATACGTCCAAAAAGAAATCAATTTCGAAAATTTATTTGAACTGAAAATCCCCAACGAAGAAACGTTAATTATCGTTTAATGTAAAATGCGCACGTTCCAAATGGGTGGCATCCCGCATTGCTGCACGTTGTTCTGGAACTGTGCTGCTTTTCGAAAACTAATCAATGAAATTCGGAGCCCTATCAAATTGAATTGCTCTTGTTCTTCTTTGGCTTTCACCAGAAAAGCAACGAGATTGCACATAGTTTGGATGACAGGAAGGAAACTTCTATAATGCTCGTGTGTGCGAACGACGCGACGTCAGAAGGTCAAACTGCACGACGCAATACAATTAGAAATGAGCTGCACCGCAGGAAGGTATTGTCAAAGATATCCAAAGATATCGCCTATCAACTGCATGCAAGTAACCGAGTGCATCCAATTTCATCCGCATACCACTGTGATAAGTGACACGACCTTGCAATTTTTCTGCAATCACTTGCGATTGTTGTCACAGGATGATTTTCTGCTAAGCAATATGGTTGGTTGATGACGCATATCGTGTGTCGATTGGTCTTGGATCGCTATAAAGTCACCTTGATTCCCTTAATGGGACGGGGACTCCCTTTCTTTAACCGTGCTAATCAATCAACCACAAATCTGAGGCCCAATCCAGTTGCCATTTGTACGAAATATGCTTTGATAAATAGCCAGCACCTGGATGCTGTGCATAGTAGGTGTTTTGCTATAACGTAGATTACGTACACGTACGAAGTTAAAGGACGAGCTTGGTGGTCTTCAAGTGTTTCAATGTTACACTCTAGTTGACAGACACGCGACATGCCTGGTGGGCTACGACCGATAAATTAGATGCTATCCATAAAGGACTTTAATATAGCGATTAGGGGATAACGTGACACGATTAGAGGTGGATGGAATATGATTATTGATTATATACAAGGAGGGAAGCGGTGTTCAGTGTTCTGCCCATGGGATGAGCTTCGTGCGAAATGTGTGGTACGTTGCCATTAGAATCTCTCTGTGGCGTTCTATTGTATTTCTCGACTGCGTGGCTACAGGATCATTGGCGGGTAAGGCATTTCCATGAACGTCGTGGCATGGCTGCACACAAAAACAAACTGAAATGAACGACTTTTTGGCAGATAAGGGAATTAGTGAACACAAACTCAGCTTATAGTAAAGTCGAAGCAGATGTCCGTTTGTATCGTCCCTCAACGCAAACATACCAATTGGAGATTTGTAGCGGAATAGTGTGAAAACGAACCTGCACGCCATCATTTACGAAAGTGGGTTTTTCGGTGCATTGTTTACTCAATCTTAACTCACTCAAAATCTGTCTGTCTCGCTGTACATGACGTACATATGACCCCTGCACTTAAGCCACACCTGACAGGAAGTACTTTCCAAGAATTTCCACACTTATGATGATAATCTAGAGTGGGAAGAGCGTTGTGAAAAAGATGTCTGTGTACGACAGGGTCGCACGAAACTTTCTCGTTTTTTTTTTCATTTTATCCAACAACTTTTCATTGTGTTGACCAACATTTTTTAGGCCTCCACATATTTTATTGCTGAAAGAATCTTGTTTGCGATTTTCAGGAGAACCATGTCTCTGCAGTTGGGGCAGATGAAACGATTTCCTTGCTTCAATTCCGGACGGACAATACTATGATTCAATGCATTAGGCATAGTTTCGAATTGCGATTTTCTAGACCCGACTCTAGCAGCACGGGACTCGTTGACAGATTGAGAAAAAACGCGAGTAGCAAAGGCAGTGTTTTGTGCTAGCAAAGTTGGACTTGATGCAGATTGTCACTTCGCGTTCGAGTTCTTAAAACTAAAACTCAAGGCAAAACCAACAAAAAAAAAAACGATAAGAATCACTGATATAATAAAATACATGTTGCAGTTTTTCTCTCTTCTTTTGAACGATCCATTCCAGCACGGCTCTTGGAAAACAGAGCCGTCAGTTTTGAAAGCCTTACTCAGAAAAAAGTACTACATTTGATGGCCAGAACTCCGTACACCCAATAGAATATTTAAAAAAAAAAATTTTTAAGCAAAATCCTTTCACGCAAACCCTCAATTTTATAATCCGCATGATGAGCCTGGTTTTCATTAGCATTTTATGGCGCAATGTTCTCCAAAACTGCTCAACTGATTTCGGTAATATTAACCAGTGCGTTCCAGTACCAGTAGGATGCATCATTTCTAAATGGAGAGGAACCAAGGCACTCCAACTAGCTGTTTAAACCCTGGGACTAATATGAAGACAAATATCCCAGGAAGTCTTTTTTTTTTGTAATAGGCTATCTTTATTTTCAAAATTCAGCTAGCGTTACTTACCATATTGCCGATTTAACACAATGCCCCTGTCTCTGCCATCTTCACAGCTCTGAAGATTTCTTTGTGATTTCTGTACATGGTCGAGTTCGAATTCGAGTCCAAGTGCTGCAGTGTTTGGAATATTATTAGCAATATAATTTTTTTTTAAAATTTAATGTCTAAGAGATTGCATTTCCCAAACAAATTGGCCAAGTGCGGACTAGTTTCTTACCACCACTATGCTCAGGACATAAATTCATTGAATTTTTTATCCTTTTTCAACGCGGTCTAACTTGATAAGTCCATGTCTAATGCATATTTGGTTTTAGACTCATCTAAACCTACCTACTCAGATGATTAACTCAATCTGCACACTTATCCCTCACGCGGGCTTGATTTCTTATCTGTGTGCCTGTCAGTTCTGATGGTAGATTTGATCGCAATCACGTTTTCGTACAAGTTGCCGATTAGGTACGAGTGTACGTGCCCGTTGAAGCCATCGAAGAATGCCTAAATTAGAATTCACTCAACTTCCGTTCGCAGTGAAAGTGATCACACCGACCCGACAAAAAGTGAAAAGGAACCTCAACCCTATTAAATAAAATTGAATTCATTTTTAGACAAGAAAATAAACAAACAGTCTCGTTCAATAAATTATTTTCATTTTAATAAATAAATACACGTACAAGCAAATCTTTGGGATGACGTTTGTAAGCATCAATGTTAGTTTCGTTTTTTTTTTTTGTTTTTTTTGTTTTTTTTTAATCTAGTTGTTCTCGGAGAGTGGTCTCGTTTTCAGCGGTAAATCGCCAGCAACGTCTATCTTTGTTGCTGCTGTTGCTGTCCGGCGTAGGCCATTTCTTGGGCATCCTGGTTTTCAACTGAGGATCTCGCCCATTGCGTGTGCGAGGGCTCCCATCCCGAAGACGGGTGCTCCAAGTGCTCAAAGTGCTCAACATGATCGTAGTGCTGTGGAACAAAAGTGTCGACATGGTGGGGTACAACATGCTCAACATGGTGCTCCAAATGATGGGGCACTACGTGCTCGACATGGTGTGGCAAGTGTTCGAGGTGCTCGACATGGTGTGGATAATGGACGACTTCGTAGTTTACAATCTGAAAGGGAACGATCGTTAGAAAAGTTGGTAAAGAAATCGTGTGGAAAAGCCACCTTTGGTTTGGCAATTTTGAAGATGACCAACGCTCCGGACAGCACCAAGGAGAGCAGACCGAGAGTCATGGCCTTCCAGGTCTTCAGCGCGATGAGGGCGAGTGCAAGTGGCACAAGCACTGTTGTCTTCAGCTTCAATCCGAGCAGGAATGGCAGCATGACCTTCCTCATTAAACCTCGGCCTGGAAGGGACTCAAGTTTTATTTATAATAACAGAAATTTAGACTTGGACGAAACTCACCTTGTTGGCCCGGACTGTCGTCGGACAGTGGGACTAGGGCGCCCTTGGTCAAAGCGTTGTCACTTAGGAAACTGGGGATAATTGAACGAGCCTCTTCGGTGTCGAAGAATTCCGGCGCCTTGACCCTCAGAGCATGGGTGGCGAGAAAATTGTCGACCTTCTCGAACAGCTCCAGTTGTGGATCGCGTACAGCCCTCTGTTGGCTGGGTACTGGCTCCTCATCCCTAGCCGTCCGCACTACCGACATGCCGTCGGTGATCTGGATCTCATTCTCCTTGATGGCCTGACTGAACCACGCCATTGCCTTTGGCTTGACGCACGCAATGGACAGGTCCCTCAGACAACCCCGATACATGTCGTAGGCCAGGTCAGTGGCTGAACCCTCAGCCTTACACGCCGCCAGGCTGGCCGTGGCCGCCACAAAAAATATCACCAACTTATTCATGGTCACTTGAATATATTCTGTATCTGCGTGCGATGTGCGTATCCTGTTCGATGATGAAGGCGCTCAGCAAAGAATCGTGCGTACTCTCAGACAATCCAATCAGATGTGTAATGGCCTATCGGGCAGGCTGTCGTTTTTATACGACGCGTAGAATTGTATGGCCACCTCGCGCATAAACGAAACACAATCGACGACAAAGAAGATTTTCACCTGGAAGTGATTGTCAAACGGTGTAACATTCCAAAGCGGGCGCGGGTTGCATCGGTTGCCGCACTCTTTTTTTAATTCAAAAACCATTTGTTGTCGAACATTTTTGGCCGTCTCGTAAATTGGGTGTCCGTTGTGTTGGCCACATGCTGATTATGTCGCTTGGTTGTGTTAAAAAGCATGTATCTACTCTCGCTCTCGACTCTTGTTCAGTGCGAGTGGGAGTGGGAGGCGATGAAATAATCTTCCATTTTATATGAAACGGAAAGAAATCCAACTTCCATATGGACGAATGCATAGTTTGTGCCCCATACCAGTCGATAGTGGGGCTCAGAAGAGGGAAATCAGGTTGGGAACGTGACTCGAATGTCAAGAGCTGATGAATTCATTTCAAGCGGTTTGTTGTTTTGGAAGTTTTGTCCAACAGTGTATCGAGCATATTGTGCTTGGACATTGCGATGACAAGTAGTTAGTTGGTTGGCGCGTTGCATTCTATTGGTGCTCTTCGTTGAAAGTGTTTTTGTGATGGCAGTTTTCGGTAGGGACCTACTGCATCGAATTGTGTTTCGTGTGTATTTCGGCTAACACATGACGGTCTCCTTTCGCAATTGACGAGTTTGTATTGCGCATCGTTCTGATTAGTGTCCACACATCGACTGCGGTTCACAGAAATGTGACATGCAAACAGCAAATTAATTGGCCTTTCGTATTCGTAAATGTCGGAAAAGAACTTCGTGCTTGGGTCACTAGTATTTTAAAAAGCTCCTTTTTACTGTATCGAAGGATGGGTACATAAAAATATTGCCTTAGATATATAGGAAAAACCGTCATTCCCTTTGCGTACTTGTAACACTCTTGGCCACAAAGACCACAATTTTAACGTACCGTGGTCTTGTCCACTTTTTAAAATTAGCCCTCCACTGAGGAAGGCAATTTTTTCGTTCGAAACTGTTCGAGTGTTGTTTGGCTGTGCAGTTTTATTAGTGTGTATTTTACCCCGCAGAAAGCACACCATTTAATGTCCCGAAACTTATTAGCTTCGAAGAAATCGAATATATAGGTAGTATCGTCTTAAAGGTCAACGGATTAAATTCCAAAATATGTAGGTCAACAGTTGAAGTTAGAGAATTTGGGCTTAAGAGTCTAAGCAGGTATTGTTGTAAAAGGTGTGGGTGGGACTATGGAGGCGCGATTTCGTATTGCCTGTATAGGGTAGAGACTGGGTTGGTAAGAATGTTGAAACGACTAGTCTCGTAAATTGTTTTTTCTCCACGAAGTCAGCACTGGATAAAAATCTTGCAAGCAAAAATATTGACCAAAAGAGCATTCAGAAGGTAGGTATAACCATTTATTTAAAATCAACCAACTCCTACAGAGTTTGTGGAGTAAAAATAGCCGAGTCAACTTGATTGATTAAACTCGGTTGAAAATAGCCGATCTATCTATCTATCAATTTCTGTTTGAAATTTTCTCGGTCGTATATAACAAACAAGCTCTGTAGAATTCAACCAACTTGCTTTGCTTGGCTGATATTTATCTTGACACTTGGTTGATAACAACGGATAAAGGGTTTTTTTTTTTTAACAGTATATGCATTCAACCTCTTTATCTCGGCAGTTCTTATCAACGAATACTCGTTTTTATAGCAGGGTTTAAGCTAATTTTAACTCTTTTTATTAACCGGGAAAAAATGGCACGGCACGGTGTACAGCAGATTGCAGATGTGATCTATTTTTGAAGTATAACTTCTTTAGGCACACTTGACTTCGGGGGTAAGCTGGTGAATGCGTCACAAAAACGTTACGGAAATCGCGAACGGAAGTTGAGAGGCAGATATAAGTTAGTGAAGATAGAAAGAGATGGAGTTACGTTTCGTTTCGTATATCTAAGCCACAGCTCACAGAGCAGCAGTGATACCAGATCGGGGGATTTATGCCTTTTTGCGGGATTTTCTCACTTATAATAAGCTAAAAGGTACCAAGGGATTTTTCAGACCTCATAGTACAAAAAGAAAAGGATTTTACTTTTTGGTCAATTTTTGTTCCTAAACCTCATTCTCAAATCAATTTTCTGTGTCATTTTTGTATGAAAAATCAAGAATAATGAAACTTGAAACCGAGATAAAGTTTCTTTCATACCAGTCATTTTCAAATAATTCATAAGATATTTATTTTATGTTGAATATTATTTTCATTTTAATGCCGAATGCAATTTTATGTTTCTTTTTACAACGTCTTAAAAATGTATTAGATGTACCTAAATAAATAGTTGGCGCAACAGGTCTGTAGAGACCCAAGGCCTAGCTTCTCACAACCATTCGTTTGTGTGCGTTTTTCATTTTTTGGGACGAATGGAAGGGATCTACAATTTTATGCCGGGTCCAAACGGCTAATTGAGAAGCTCCTTTATGACAGTTATACTCTTCGAAGGTTTGTCAGACGTTCGCGAGAGGTGGCGCAGCGGAAAAAACCATTAGTTGGAATTTGGGTTTTTTCGGGATTCGAACCTGGGACCCCTCGCTTAGTAGTCCAACACACTAACCACTAAGCCACTGCGCCTACATTAGATGTACCTACATTTCTATTTTTGTGTTATATACAAACGCATCTTAATATGTATTTATTTTTGTTAGCTTGCATAGTTGTTAATGTATAATGTAACTTGTATTTGTCACTAAAAAAAAAGACAGAATTAAATAAAATACATGTTTTCTTTCATTTAATATTTCGTGGGATATGTGTAGAATATTTTATATTTTGGTGTCGAATAATAGGGATATTTTGGGTATAGCCGTGGGATAACCTGCCTCTAAAGTCTGGTATCACTGCAGTGCAGGCCTATTGTCTGTATCACACTGTAGGAGCAAAAGAGTGGCACCTCCCCTCACCACGCACCTCCAGGGCCCGACCAACCATTTGTGCAAGATGTGCAAATGCACAGGGCGCCAACTTCTGGGAGCGCATTGCTATCAAAGAAAAATTAATTTTATCTTGCGCGTAAAAATACTGTCATTTGCATTTAAACAAAAAGCTTCTTCAAATAAGCCCAAAATAACAACATCCATCACACATGTGCTGAGTTATTTCTTGCACATTAACTCACATCACTTGCAGTGTTGCAACTTCAAGGAGAATCTAACTCAAAATATCGCAAAATAAAAAATCCCACAAGCCATATGCAAGTTCACTTCTTACTTACATAATCTCAAAATATTCCACCCTGTTCACGTAGGTACATTCCTTACACATCCACTTACATTTAACAAAAGAATCTAGTTCAAAAATCTCAAAATAAAAAAATACCTCAATAAAAAAAAACCCCATTGAAAGTGTACCTCCAGGGTGATGTGGAGAAGACTTATTCATGTGTGCAAATATGAAAAAAGGGCGCTTTCTGTAAATCTTGCACAGGCCGCTAGTTTGGCTGGAGCCGCCACTGCGCACCGCACACATTTTCTTTCTCTCTGATTTCTTTTATAACCAGTTATTTATGCATTATGCAAGAATTTACCGAATGCACTCATTTTCTTCTTTTGACAGATGGTAAACTTCGAAATATTTTCTGTTTCTGTTTATAACTTCTTTGAGTTAAGGACTTTTCAAGCTAATTGATATTATAGCTTTTATATCCCCGCAGTGAATTACAGAATCCTGCTTTTTTTGTTGATTTGTCGAAGCTGTACCCAAAAATGGGACTGATATTTATTCTAGGAGAGTGTGAAAGTATTAAATCGGTACCATCATAGCTAGCGCATTTGGGTTTTACTTCAATATTTACAAAGACTAAATGACTATCACAAGATCAGCAAACTTTCGACCAAGTCAATTTCGTTACCGAATATTCCAACCCGCTAACATCAACCTGGACCAGATGGGGATGTGAGGTGAGCTGATTTATCGGTGGATGTCTGCAATAGCATTAAATAGACTAAACTCTTGCTTATCGCATTCCCCCAATTTTCCTATCGAGTTGTCCTATGCAGTGCAGGTAACATCAACTGCAGAAAGGTCAAACATTCTCGGGGAAAATGTGAAACATTTCATAGTCGAAAACTGTTTTTTTTTTTGGAATTTACTGGACTTTTAATATAAAATCTTTTTCTGACCGATTGTGTTTAATTTCTCAACCTCCAAAACAAAAATTGCGTAAAATTGTTCAGTTCAAGTGGCTTCAAAAAGGAGAAGTTTTACATTTTAAATCTTTTTATTTTCATATTATTT
Source organism: Cheilosia variabilis (assembly GCA_951230905.1). Taxonomy (NCBI): domain Eukaryota; kingdom Metazoa; phylum Arthropoda; class Insecta; order Diptera; family Syrphidae; genus Cheilosia; species Cheilosia variabilis. Next base: position 14,533,813 of record OX579676.1, read on the forward strand.
TGTTGCCGGTTAATTTAATATTACCGGTCTTGACAATAAGAGGTAGCCTTCATCTAATGATTTCTTATATGAAATTATATTATATAAATTTTGCAGTAACAGATTTTCCACATTGCAAACAAATTACGGAGAAATAAAGTCATATCGTTGAGCAGACATTATCTTCAAATTTTTTTTCGGAACAGAGCGAGTTTCGGAAATAAATGTCAATGGCAGTGAATTCACTATACACATTTTTAGCTGCATTTCGATGCACCCACCCACAGTATGTTCAATTGAGCCTTATTTGTAAATTTAGGTCTTAGAGACACATATAAACAAAGAATGATTGCAGCTCGAATAAGATCAATCATGGCTCTATGTAAGAAATGTACTATTATATTTTTTTACTAGAACATAGTCGCTTCTGATTTACAGTTAATAAATGAAGAAACAGAAGATATCATGACACAAACAAAAGACGATAATAATGCGGATATAGATCGTTTTTCATCAAGACGGTGCGACATTGATATAGCCCGTGAGACAATTCAATAACTCAAGTTCAAGTACTCTCTCGTTTATATTATATACTATTATATATTATAATAGGACCCTTAGATCATAATATATAACATATATATGGGAATATTGAAGTCAAAATTCTACTTTCCAAGACCACATCCAACATCCACCCGAGTATAGAAGGAGGAGATCCAAAACCGCATCAACGAAATTCAGTCATTTACGCCAAATGGTCATACAAAATTTCGACAAAACGTGAGTATGTGCCTGCAATGCCGTGGAAGTCATTTTCCGGATGTAATATTTATTATTCCATACCTATATAACTCTATCTAAACAAAACATAGGTACATTAAAAAATAAAAATGTTTGTAATTTAAATACTGCTTGAATTTTAGGACACTATTTATATGCAGCTAAAAGAGGACGATCCGCTTAATTAGCACTCCCGTATTTTACTTTAAATTAAAATGTGGGTGCCCCAAATAGAAGAGTTGTTTTCGAATTTGTGAACTAACTGTAGTTGGTACTACTTTGGACTTGAAAAGGGTCATTCTAGCGAAAAAAAATATATGAGGCCATTTTCATTTAGCAGTATAGGCGAATTCACATAAAGAAAAAACATGCATTGCGACTTTGTAAGCATCTTCTGTAACTGTTCTTTAGTAAAAACTTTTTAAATTATTAAAATATTCTAAAGTCGCATTCCTCCCTAAAAAAAATAGACAATTGGCTTCCAGACAGAAATACAACTGATAAAAAAGGGAATATTTATTTTATGTATGTTTCAAAGTATAAAGTTATTAAAAAAGACATTATACAGTAATTTTCTACTTAAGATTTATTAAAAAGGAAAATAAATAAATAAATAAATAAATAAATAAATAAATAAATAGATAAATAAACGAATTAAATAAATTTGGCGCATTAATAGTAATGACTAAGGACCGATTTTTCAACTGTCAGATGTGAAGAGCTTAAGCTACACAAAAAAAAAAAATATTCAAATTCTCTTTAGAGAAGAAGAGTCTTGAGACTATTCAAAAATTAGCAATTTCCATCCCAGTTGATCTGGCGATTGAAAAATCAGCTCTAACTAAATGTACAAAACTTAATTCATATATAATTTATCAGAGCTATGTAAAACTCCATTTATTACAAAATTCTTCTGGAGTAACCTCTAAAAATTAAATAATTTAATAAATAAATAAATCGATTTTACTTAAGTCAAATTCTTTTTTACAAAATCCATGTTCACTTATCCAACTATGTATATACAATGCAGTCCACTGTGATAATGCTGATAATGCCTTCGACATTATTGACACTCAAACAATAAAATAACTTAATAATTTAATTCAATAGTGCCGCATAATTTCGATTACAGGTCCGTGTTGACAGAGCACTGTGCGTAGAGGCGCAAACAATCACGTTGCTCCTGTCCATTGCGAGCTGAATCCACTAGCCGATAGAATCGGATTACAGTCGGATTTGTTGTGTCCGGCGTTTGCAGTTCACTGGTGTCTCTGGAATATAGCAATAAATGGAGATTAGTTCGATGTCCTTTTCGGTTTTGTTCAAATAGTTATTCTAAAGTATGCAGTGTATATGGTCGCCTAAGCGAGGGATTGTGGAAAATTGGTGAACGGATGAATAGTGACGCCTGTAGCAATCTACAGAACCTGGAAACTGCCAAAATTACCAATTCATATTTTTCGGAAATTCATTAAAATGCATGAGATCGATGTTCGTTGCTGTGCGATGCCTAATACCGCTTTTGGCAGCGAAGTGAGTACCCAGCACACCTTATAGCGCATCGGCCATGGCCACGGAAATGTATCCGTCTGTACTTCTCCTGCCAATGGAATTACTTTTATGAAATGTTTTCACCTTCTGGGTTACATGTAGCTTCAAAGGAAGAGGCACTACTATATGAGAGCAAAGATCGTAATTTCAGCCCATACAGGTACCATAGAATTTTGATTCAGCACTGCAAGGCTACATTGCGGGATTTAAGGTTTATAAATGCGTGTGCTCAACTGAGAATAGTAGCAGCTATTAAATGGACATGGAATACATTCGCAAAAATATTTATTCGAGACCACATATTCTCAAAGTGAGTAACACCTTCTACCAGTGTTGATATGTCACTGAGATGGTTTTTCCCACGGGAAGCTAATTTGTTTCCCATTTTTACCTTTTGGACCTAGTCAAAATTCCCACAAATTTCCCACTTGGTTAATTTAAGAAAAAATACAGTTTATTTTCAATATTTTTACTAACAAAGCAAAAAAAGAGGGCAGAATTCCATTGGAAGAATAAGATAAACAGTCATTTCATTTCTAGATTATACATACATAAAAAATCACATTGGTACATAATTCATTATAATATCATATTGTTTGTGTATAGCGCAAATAATCTCAATAATAAGAAACTTTTCGATAATGAATAAAAACAGCAACTCAGTTGAAAACATAAGCAATGAAAATACCGGTGGAAGTTAGATGGAGAAGCTCAAAATGTGTATGAAAGAGAAACCAAAAATGTGATACTTTTAGCCTCTTAGGTACGTGTTTTGTCATTTGTAGTAGATTTATTTCATAACAAGTCATTCAGATACGCTTGCTTGTGAACACAGAATAAGGTAGTAGGAATATGATATTAGGTTGAATTTGATGGACATTTTTTTTTTTGGAAGTTGACCAAATTTCCCACAAAATCTTACCGAAATCTTATTTTTTCCCTGTTTCCCACAAGACGGTTTCTTACCATAGAAATTCCCACGAAAAGGTAAATGTCCCACGAGTTAACATCACTGCCTTCTACAATAGTGTGGTTTTTAATAAGAAAGTCTGCTTCTTAAGTTGAATAGCACTCTGCAGAACAAAATCTAAAACCGCGGCTTCTACATATGCAGTCAAGAACTAGTCTTCTATAACTCGTTATCTCAGATCTTGTGGGCAGTGGGCAGCTCTGAGTTGCTGATAGAACAGCCCACAAGTTATTAGATAAAAAAAGTCACCAAGGATTCACTTCCTATTCTCAGAACGTATAGAAAAGAGTACTCGAAGTACTCAATCTTTTGAGGGGTACAAAGGCAGCGTTCAAAGATTGCCCTTCATCTCGCAGGCAAAACATAATGAGCAGGTACGCTCTATTACAATTTGAAGCTGTCGGCGGAAAGCTGAAAGCACAATTGAAAACCCAAAAGGGAAAGGCAGCATATATTCTGTACAGCTTCCAAAAAGGCTACAACTCTTAGAATTGAAAAATACTCTGCGGAAATGGATTGAAATTCGTCAAGAATCATCAACTCCAAGTCGATAGTGATGCATCTGTGAACTGTTTCCAGATCCACATTAAAGCAAGCCCGTGATTGGTGTCCTCACATCAAAGCTTACGATAATTTTAAAATATTTTGGACTTAAAAGATCGTTTTAGATATCTAAAAACTGGAATTAATTCCATTCAAATAGACGAAGGAGAAGTTTACTCTTTTTGTGTTCAAAGTCTAATTATTGAATTTCTTGGACTTCCACATACAAAATCAAATATTTTTAAATGCACGAACTTGCCCTCATAAAAACCTAATAAATAAAAAAAATTTTAAAAATCCGTTCACCCGTTTGTTGTGTAGCTTCATACAAAAAAATATTCACTTTGTTTTATATCCCTAATACTTTAAAAACTTTTGAGATATTTGAAATGGAATGTGTGCGTCAAAATAAATCGTACCTACCCGATACACTCAACGCTTAGCGGTAAACATAACATCTTCAGTGTGAAAGTAACCAGTTACATTACAACCTCTCCAACGTGATATATAGTAGACTGCCATCCAAGTCATTTCAGCAAAATGCCGAAGAGGAATTTTCCATCCTACACAGTACATGCAACTATGCGGCAAATAATGCAACCAAAGACGGTTAGCGTAAGTGGCCCTAACTCCTACACACTCGCCGCCACACTGCGTATATAGTTGTGGTTCATGACCCCTCTACGCAGCGTCTGCATAAAGTACTTTAAACTAAATTCCAAACCATTATTCGATACACTAACTCTGCAAAATTAATTATCTCTGACGTCTCTTGAATGTGCAAACAGGCGGAAAGCGAACGCTCCCAGATACCCTAACCCATATGGGGATCTTCTCAGAATTAGTGTCATAAACTCCGAATAAATTTTCTGCAATAAAACTCTCAACCGCCGTACAAGAAAAGTGATGTGTTAACAATAACACTTGTGTCATATAGCAACAGTGTTTTGTCGCTGATGGGCCTTTGGGTTAATGCAACTTTATGCTTTTGTGGCCCTGGCCCACCTTGTTGGGTGCTCGTTCCGCACTTGTATTACATCGCATGCACTCTTGCACCTGAATGAGCATCATCTTCTGCAAGCTGTCACTTAAGTGTCAATTTTTAATTCCAGCTAACAAAGCGAAATTATTTTAATAGGAGAGGTAAAGCGTAAAGCTATTTATGCGGCTAAGGGATCGCTAATAAATGTCACATTTAGAGCGTGCAATTTTCAAGTTTAAATGCATGGAAATGGGGCAAAGAAATAACTCAGGTATATTACAGAGAGATGCGTTGAAACGTGAGCGTTGGGAAAATATGTAGTGCTTACATGGGGATTTAATTATATGCCTAAGCGTTCCTGGAGCGCCTATTGTCAACTTGGCTGTGAGTTAGTTTGTAGGCTTTTGACGGACGAATTAGATTTAAAATGTTCCAGCGTACAAAGTACTGAGACCAGAGACTTGGCACTTGTTGAAAATCGTTTAACCTTCAGCAAACCTAACGAATTTAAGCCGATTCAGGTGCTTATGATTGAGGTGAATAAAAACTTAGAAGTAATAACCTCAGCATCACGTCTCAGGCGGCATGCTGACGTGAACTAAAAGCACCACTTTATCAGTTGTTTTAAGCTTGTTTTAGGTAGCCCTTCTAAGCAAGCTTAAAAAACCTTTGGGTGTATGTACTTTGCATGTTTTATATTTTACTGTCATACATGCATTTAAGCAAGTTGCTACCTCGTTACGTTGCAATTAAGGCAAGTCGGCTTGAATATTATATATAGATAGATAGAATTTCTAAAAGGTACTGTAATAAACCGTAGTTGAAGATGTACCGGTTTCCATTCGGAAGTGGGAGAAATCATAATCACGTATGGATGGATGGTGGAGCGGGAATGGGTGACTTTATAAAAGTGCTATGTCTAGGTTGCAATCTAAGTCTGGGGAAGGAGAATCTCAAGTGCAAGGAAAGAATATGTTTGTAGCTAGACAATCAGGTTATGATCAGCAATATGGAGCAGATACATACACACCAATTCACGTCTGCCGCTGTAGTGTGTACAAAGGCTCACCAAAATGTGGATGGAATGAATGGAGTCCTTGTTACAAAAATTTCCTCATGAGTCATAGGTTAGTTGCAGCATGCAGTACAATTTTTTACACTACTATGAACGCACGGCCCTTTACACCTGTCCCTGGAAAAAGAAACATGCGAACTTGGTCTCCCACGCAAAAAGTCCTTAGTTTAAAGACAAATTTCGGGTATAAGGTGGATACGGTAAGAAAAGGTAAGATTTTGGCGAAATCCTGTGATATGTTTATGGTAAGACCAACAGAGAACGTAACCTAAAATAAACCAGTTGAATCTAGGTATGGAATTAAACTTGTTCAAGGAGAATTGCTAATTAAGAGGAGATTCTTAGAGACGTGTGAAAATGTAACCTGCAAGTTACTAGCCCGCGACTTCATATGTACCAGACTACTTAAATGCTCCAATGTCGGGTTTTCAAATTGTCCCCCTTTTTCTTCTTGCGACGAAGAGAATCAGTAAATGAAGAAAAGAAAACTAAACACGATCACCAAAAGTCCATGAGCCAAAATGTCTTAATTAGAGTCATCTGTGCGTGAGTACATTTTTTAACTGGCATAGATTCCGTGAAAACGAAAGAGCCTGGTGTATCGCATATCGCAACGAAAAGCATAGCGTGTGCTGTGAACGACAGACACTGACATTTGCCTCATCCTTTAATTTTAAATTCGTATGTCTCTTAAATGAGTTGGCCGATTTTAATGGAAATGTTGCTCAGTTCTTCGTTTTTCCAGAGAATACATACACACGGATTGTAGAATTCCTTTTTACGTAATGCGTGGTCAAATCCATTCATAAACTGACAACGTTTTATTTATTTTATTTATGTACAAATATAGATGCGGTTAGTTATTTATAAGAATGTCACACAAACAACTTTATCAATAAATTCGAGATCTCATGTTAACTTCAAAGCGTTTTACGTTATGTGACTTCAGCTGCTGAGAATATTTATTTTTAACCTTAAGACCATACAAAGAACTCAACAAAATTCGCCAGGAACTTACTTTTCACCAACTGAAGCAAGGTTTCATTTATTTTTAGAAATTTCTGTTAAAAAATCTGACGATTTCTGATGTGTGTCTCAGTGGTATCTACTGTATAGAAAGAATGCAATTTAGACACAGACTGAACAAATATTTATTTACGCCCACGTTAGTACACAGAGTCGAGAAAAAAATTCGAAAAAGGATCACCTTCACCAGTAAATAATCAATTTCGTTAAAGTGTTGTATGAATAAGTGAACATGAATATGTCGATTTGAAAAAAAGCCGCTCTGCTATTCTATAGACAACGGTTAATAATGCGCTAAAAAAAAACTCTCCCGAGCTTGACAATGTTCACCTTACTATTTCCCGCCTACCCTTATGCCAAATGTTGAAGGCGCGCTCCTTAGTAGAATAAATATATTTTCCAACAACAAATAACAAATTTAAACTTAATTAAGCAGCGTGATTGTTTTTAGACTTCTCAAAATAGGCTCGCCCACACTTCTACACTTCTCAAGTTGTTTAACGTCAGATAACCGTTGAGCGAAAAGCTTGCCAACGCCTTTGCAAATTTGCACACCTGGAACAGTTTCCTTCGTTCATCTTTATGCATTCAACTGTCTGTAACCCAGCTCCAGCCCCCTCATTTCGTAGGTGTATCTGACTGAAGGTAGGTCATTGCTTCCAAATCACAATGTTGCAGGAACAATAACATTCCAACTAAAATTGACCGTGGTAATTTCCCCCTGACCTTGCACTTCAACAGCCATGCTGAACCGATTCACTGCTCGATTATCTAATGCAGTTGTATAACACAACAGCTGACGGTGGGTCACCCGGACAGTAATTGTATTACTTACCTACTCAGCTCCGCTGACAGGAAATTGCTGTGCGGACTAAACCGTTGCGGATTTTTGTACATGCTGCAGACGAGACGCTCTTTACAGCGATCGTCCACGAATCCCAGTGTCCCGAGAATTTTGTCAATCTTGTCCACAATCGGCGTGTAGTATGCATCGTAGTTCTTCGGCATAATGGGCTGGAAATGGAAATTAATTAAAACTTAAATTCAATTGTGCTGGTCGTGAGTGTGTTTGGCTAGCTACCGGTCCGCCCTGGATGAATGGCTGCTTCTCCAGAATCTGTTGCTGCTGGGAAATAAGTCGCTTTTCCGCTTCAATGCGAAGTGCTTCCTTCACCTGGGCTGTCAACTCCGGCTGCAATAATAAAAGGTAAGTAATCAAATTAATAGCCGATAATGCAGTTTAATGTATTGCTAGACATGGATAATGGATTTCATGGTCGAGTGCAATCGCGTTTTCCATTCAAGCTTAAAGTGACTACAAAAGTTTAATATAAAATAATTTTGCAAGGACGTACGAGTAAGCTAAAGAAATTTAACTGCAAATGTGTTAATTCCAAGAGTGCCTATCTGGAAATTAGTGGAAGAGGTCGGCCTGCAATATTATTTCCAACTTGGTCCAACCATTCAGCAGCCACTATGTATATGGTGGCAGTTGTTCCATGGTATTTCTTGGAATTAGATCCAAACGCGTTTTATGCTAAAGAAATTGCGTCAAGAAACACAAGTGTGTGACAAGTGTCGAAAATAGTTTGTCAACTGAGGTTCTGATAAATCCTACAACTTATAATTGCCTATACATTTTACAAACAAAATAGTTCGACAAATGTGATTTATGAGGACTACGATGACGTCTACTTCGAATTGAAGCTTCTGAAAGGGGTTCTCTGAAAGTGTTAAATAAGAGACGAACGCAATGACGATCTCATTTACCATTTTTACTTGGTCGATAATAGCCAAAAGAAAACCTGGTCAAACGTAGAGATAGACGTGAACTTGCCACAGCATTAACTTTAAACTTGAGCTGCAAATTTTTTTTTTCTCCACTATAATAATTTTCTGTCAAAATAACCACTAGATACACCTACTGTAAGATGACACAATGGCTTAGAGATGCGCATCTTCTAACATTCTGATGACGATCATCCTTTGCTTGAGAGAACATGTGAACTGCACTTCGAACTTCATCGGTCATTCGGGGTACAAAATACAAAATCAGTCCTTGTGCTTCTCTGGCAAATAGTGGGAGAGCGCATTATGTATAATATCCTTGAGATGCAAAATTTATTTGTCTCAGAATCTAATAAAATACTGCACTGTGGGCAACTGTTTCGAACAATATTCTGCACCCACACCGTCTATATACCCAGCAAAAAATAACTCGAGTCTCCAGTCAGCAGAAGCCGGTCCCTTCACTGGAATTTTAAATCCCAAAAGGGTAGCATAAGTAATTGAATGGGTTGCTCGAATAAGCATGCAACATTTTGCTTCGGTGCACTTGAAAGCAAAATGCACGAGTGTTGTGAGTAGGTTAGGTACCCGTTCTTTTTTTTTTATTGTGGTCTAATTGCATTTTCATGAGTGCCATCACGGAGATATCGTCTTCCTCTGTTATTGCTTTGAAGGGGATTTTTTGTTCTTCTTTATGAAACCTCATGCGATGCGCATGTTGATATTAAACAGATGCGAGAAATCGCACGCGTTTATATGGTACACTTTCGCTTAATTTGTGGTTCGCTTGGGTGGTTTGTCGGAACTGTATTAACTTATGCACATACTATATCAGACATGCAATGAGTAAATAAAGTTCAATATTTCATGGATTTATGTACGCAATGTTTTAGATATAGGTATTGAGGCTCAGTATGCTAGACTACTGACCGAGGGGTCTCCGGTTCGATAACCGGAAACAAATAAATAATGCGCCAATGTCGCGAACGTCTCGCCATCCAAAAGAACGAGAGTATAGTTGTTTAGCCGTTCTGATTTTTCATAAAATTATACCAGGACTCTTCCATTTGTCCCAAAAAATAAAAACTAATACAAAACGAATGGTTGCGAGAAGTTAGGTCTCTTTAAGCGCTAGTTACGCCAAGTCTGTTTTTCTAAAAAAATATGATTGAAAACATAGTTCCAATAGACTTCAACTAGCATTGTTACCTTCAAAGCAGCTTACGTTATAGGGGAGAATGGGTTGGTTGTAACAATTATAATACACATATGTTTGCTTTTCTCAAGGCAAGTCCTTCGACAATAATGAATCCCGGTATAGCTATTAAAAACGGGTAAGGTACCTACTATAAAATATTTTCTTTGAACACATTTACTTATAACAAATTTTGGGTGTCGACTTTAAATTTATGGAACCACACAATTGCGAAATTTGTATGGAAAATATGGCCACTGTGAACTACTAAAATGCAAAAGGCCCAATGTTTTCTTTATTTAAGCACGTTTAACGTTACATAGATAAGTAGGTAAATCTATTTTTAATTATTATGGACTTTAGAAAAAAAAAATAGAATACAAGAACATAAAACCGAACTAGGTTCAATTCGAAGATTTATATTTTTTCCCGGCAACGCTCCACTGTTTGAATAACGATTTTTAACCAATAAAACACCCAAATAAAATTCCTCCACATGGTTTACAAAAAATATTATCATTTATATACATTTTATATATTAAAACTTACGCAAGAGCCAGCAATAAATTTAAGACAACCAAGCCTCTGCAAGACCTGGTAAGCATTCGCAAAAATGAAAAATGTTTGATACTATGTTACCGCAGTGATATTTTGTGAAAATTCTCATGTTCAATACAAAAACCAGTATTTACGAATTTTTAGGACAAGTCGCTAAGGCCCTACCCTTAACCAGATGTAGCCAAACAATAAACAAAAAGTAAATTTGAAAAAATTGGGACTTAATTTAATTTTTCCTTAAACTAAAAGAGCTATTCTTTGCCATTACGAATGGATCAGTCCAAAAGGCATTTGACTTGTGAACACATTCTTGTCAGACTGTGGCAGGGCATATTTATTTGTTTGGTGATGCATTTTGATAATGGGAATTATCTATCATTTTCAGTTTTGCGTTATTTTATGTTACTACCTTGGACATATTTATAATAAGGGTATTCACTTAAACGCGTAATAGCCTCATAAGCTGCGTAAACTGCAGAAACTTACCACCTCGTAAATGAACTGTCAGATTTTGTATGGAGAATAGTTTAAGCAGACCTCATGATTTTCCGCGACGATTTAGACTCGGAAATCAACCGCGGAAAGTTGTGCAAATCACAAATGCCAAACTTTGACAGACAGCCGTCTGTTGTTTGTTTGTTTCGAGATTTTTTTTTAGGAAGATCTCAAAATGGTAAGAATTCAAGTAGAAAAATAATTTTGAGTACTTAGAAATAAACATTTTTATGTTTTGCAGCAAAACGAAAAAAATAAATTCAAACGCATTCGCTTGAACTCCACACATCGTTGGTCAGAAGATGAGGCCTTTTGATAATTTGAACAGCTGAGTGTGAAAACCGACTTCACAGTCGATTTACGCGATTTACGCAATGACATTTCCGAGAGGTGTTCACATAAAGCACCGCAGAGATTTATACATTTACGAGCTGCATAAATTTATCAGGTTAAGTGAATACCCTTATTATTTTTATAGCAATAAATCCTAAAAAACCTTAGTCGTTCGAAAGGGATATGTCGCTATACCTATGCCTCTCTCAAATATTTAACTATTGCTATTTTCATACTTCATACCTTTTATTGTAACACAATTTGCTTTCTTACAACAAACCACATCCAGCCATCCTCCCCTATGAAAGTTATTCCAAGTTAGGCTTTTTTTTTCATTGGCAAGTGCATGTCGTTTGTGTAGTTACACCTTGTTTTTTTTTCATCAATTTTTATTTTTGAAAATGGGGAGTGGAACTTCCAGTTTTCATATTCGAATTTCACCTTTCAGAAATGAGCACTGGTTCTTGGTACATTTTTCGAATAAGCCCTAACTTACTCATCACATCACATTCACAATACAACCACTCCCCTAAAGTGCTCTCTCCTTTCCACGAAATTTCCTCCACGTCCTTCCGTAATTAGCTCAATTAAACGCCCGCCTATATAGCCAATTAAGTCGTGATTAATATGCAAATCAAAATCACTGCCAATAGGAAGTTTGACCACTTGCATTCAAACCAATTTACTTAATTTTTCTCGAATTAATCTAATTCCGTTTCACATTCGCTATCCGATTTAATGACTAAGTCTAGGGAACTAAGACGGAAGTAAGCCACCTATAATATGCGGATAAACAAACCGAACGTCAGGTCAAGTGTTGCACGCACGTCTTTAATATGTTTAAGCGCAGCATCACCATTAATAACTTTCTGTGTGTGTCCCTTAGAGACACAAAGTCAATATTGACACTTTTCAATAGACGCTCTGGCGAATGGAAATTGCTTCATTATTCCAACAACAAGACATGCAATTGACATGCAAATATGACGTCTAAATGAGCTTTCTAAGTCATTGAGGTCAAGAGACTCTGCTCAAGATTTGTAGGCTTTGTGCGTGCGAAAGTGCTAATTTGACTGACATCGATATCATGGCTAATGACTGGTCGGTATGAAGCTGGTTATTTAAAATGGGATTTAATATAGGTACTACCTCAACGTACTTACCGTTAGTTGTTTGTTCCGGTTTGGGTCGTATTGAGCAGCGATTTGTGCGGCTGTTGGTGGGGCTGATTGTTGGGCAACATTGGAGCTGCGCTGCGGTGCGTACACAGGTCCCTGTACCTGGACCTTGCCCTGAATATAGCTGGAAAGGATATTTCTCGATTAGACTGATATTTTATGCAATACCGCATCTGTCTACCTCAGTGGGTCTGCTATGAAAGGTTCTGTGTTAAAGTTCTGACTAGTGGAATGTTGTTGTGGAGGTGATTGTTGTTGTTGTTGTTTATGTTGTTGTGGGTCACTGGTTGTACCCAAGCCCCAGGCGTGTAGTTCGTGTGCGTCATCTGGTCGTGGTTTGAAGTGGTTTCCCTCGACTTGTGCGCTGCGATTTATATCGCTGATGTATCTGAAAGGTGTTGTTTTTATGTACGGATGTTGTTAGATTTGTTGAATTACGAAATGTGTCAATATAAGAGTTGTAATGAAAGTGAGTATAGTGCGAGGTAACAACCACTTGTGCAACAATGTTGCTATACATGTATGAATCACTGATAAAATTAAAATGCTACTACAACAATAAGCTCTTTCGTAGATGGGAGAAAGCAAGTTGTATCAATTCGGAAAAGTTGTCTGTCAATTTATGCTTAAAAAAGTATTTGCTATGTCTCCAAGTGAGTACACAGGTGTCAAACGTTGGGCAAACTAGGTCTGCCACTTTCGCAAGCAAAACTTGTACAAAATTTAATCGGAAAAGAGAGCAGCCCATTTACGCTCCAGAGGTGAAGAATAACGCTTTTGGAGTGCGTATTTACTGGACGATCTCTCGTCTTTTCGAAACCCCTTTTGTATACAGCCCTAGAAAAATCTTGAAATAAGTTACTCCGATAATATTGCTTTGCTTTTAAAGAGAACACTGCCAGGGGGAGATTCTTAGTTGGCGTGCAACTGGTGCCAGCTAGGCACGATCCGAGCTTAAAGTTAGACGTTGTTGTCCGGTTACGCATTTATGGTTTTTTAGGACAATTTCCATTTGTTAACTATACAGACGGACCTGCCGTTTATAATGAAAAGAGGTTTTTCCGAAGGAACCTGAAAGATACATAAGTTGTCTTAAGGCACACACAATATCGGTTAGTCTAAACGTAAAATCAGACCTCTATTACCTCCGAAAATCGATCTCTTTATATAAATCTATCAAGACACTTCCATAAAGGAAATAAACACATATTCCGGTGCTTGCTTTATAAATTGTTTTCGACAAATCTGACACTTCAATTACGATCCTTATTGAGTGAGCATAATATTCAACCAACACAAATTACGTCAATCAAAACACCACAACCTGCAGTCACATATGAGGGCAGGTCAAAAGCAAAACCCTTTTCATTTACAATAGTATCTTAATCAGGATTAAGGTTACCATTTCACAATACGGGTGTAGTTTTACTTTCCCTTTAAATTGTATCAACGTCATGACGGTGGTATAAAATTACACATTATGTTCCTAGAAGGATACGTTTGCGGAAACATTTTTATATTTTTAGGCACACATGTCCTGTGATGGATGTCGACACCTTTTGGTTTGGCTACTCAAATATGTATAACAAATGAAAACTGTTTTGGTATGGTTGATGTTAACATCAATTTCGAGGCGCATATATGTCAAACTTACTCAGATCCTAATCCTGGTCCGGAACTAGCCCAATCGTTGCTGCCGTAGTCCTCGTGAAGGTGTCCACCACCACCTGCGCCATGTAGGAAAACGGATGGGTGCACTTTTGGTGGGTCAGTGTAGATTAGTTCGGGGCCATGACCATGCGGTGCATGTGGTCCGTGTGGTCCATGTCCTATGTTTGGTAAGTGGGCTGGACCTTCGTTATGCCACGGGGGGACGATCTGTGAAATGAAATGATGATTGTTAGTTGAAGTGAGTTTAAGTCAGAGAACAATTAAGAAATTCTCTGGATTGTTCAAATGTTGAACGTAGATAGATGTGACACATTTTTTACCTCTATCATGACAGATAGTTAACAGTGCTGAAAACATGTAATACACTTATATCTATGGCACGAGCTTCAGTTTCCGTTTGATTAATTTAGTTTTGCCTCAAGATGACGATTCGTGTTAGCGAACTTCAATGTTGTTCGCTCCTAAACTAGAGGTCCGTCCAACTATAGCTAGTTGGATTATGTAGAACTATGAGGATGTGACAAGAATAAATTTGAGACTGAGCGAATAAGGAGTGCAGACACTTTCACAACAACAGCTTTTTGTAAAAAATATACATTTTGTAGGTCAGGCTCTTTTAAGTGATTCATGAACACTTGAATTTTGACAGTCTGTTTTCTCTTAGCAAAAGCGTCGATATATTTTCGAATATGGATTTCGCGGTTCGTGAAATATTTTCTTTTACTTCCAGACACGGTTGCCAACTTTAAATATAGCTTCGGACAAATATACCGAAATAATGGAACGGCGAAATAAATTTTGGGGTAAAGGTTTAATTTATTTATTTAATTATCCACCTCATGTAAAAAAAAAGCCAATGCAATTCGGACATCCTAAAAATAATATAAAAAATATTTTCTCGCATAACCAAGGTTAATTGTATACGTTCGCAATGTACGTTACCCTATTTTTAGTTTTTGTTGAACTAATTTTCTTTTTTATAAACTAAGTTTAGGACTGAGAAATCGTCGGGAAAGAGAAAGGCCAAAGAAATATTGGGAAAGGGTGATCAAAAATTCGATGGTCGGCTGAATCATCGTACATAACCACATTATCCGAGCTTGAAAACAAAATTGTTTTGCCAAGGCCGCCAAAGCCTTTTCTCGAAGGGATTTTCTGTTTTTTTTTTTTTTTTTTTAAATTACGTCCAAGGACCAAACAAGATCCTGCCAACATTCGGACAGAAATTCCCAACATACACGCTATGCTGATGTCATGACAAATGCCAGAAATCGACTATTCAGTATTATGGACAATGGGGGCTACCTGACATGACTTTTAAAACTATTTCAAACAAAACCTTATAATTGTGCGTACTGCGTACATTTTAATTCATAGATATTATTGCTTCAAAAATAAAAAGAAAGTTATATTACCGCACCGGTCGAAAACAAGTTGAATTTTAGGATAGTCATATAAGCAACAATATTTAAAGCCTTTTAGTAAAAAATCGCTGACAACAATATCATTTGAAGGGCTATAATTGAATTTCGAGAACAAAATTAGCGCACCGCTTCATCGCGAAAATGTTTGCTTTGACATTATCTAGATTTTATCCGCATTGTGTAGTTATCGAGATGTGTTCTCTGGAATTAGATAAGTAGATATGATGCTAGCAGTTTGTTGTACTATCAATGAAACTAAGTGGAGGTGTAAATCACGAACGACGCCACGAAACAGTTTACGGAATTTGAACGACCATAGCAAGCTCATGCCATTCATTTCTGAAGACCAAACTAGATGCCGTTCCCAATCTAGCACAAAGTTGTTAGCTCTCCCTTCAACCGATTCGATAATAATCGTTAAATTTTTTTTCACAATTTGAGCCCATATCCCCTGTTACTAAAGGGTGTTTTTTTTAGAGGTATAGAACTTTGAAATGGAATAAAACAAAGATGATTTTTTTAAATTGACATGAAACTTACTTTATTCGAAAGATAATCTTCTGGCATTATAATTTAAATATGATAATCTGGAGGTCCAATTTTCGATGACTTTTTCCAACATATGTGGCCGTATATCGACAATAACGCGGCGAACGTTGTCCTCCAAGTGTTCAATCGTTTCGGGCTTATCGGCGTAGACTAGCGACTTCACATATCCCCACAGAAAATAGTCGTTAGTGCGTTAAATCGCACGATCTTGGAGGCCAATTCACGGGTCCGCAACGTGAAACTATGCGGTTACCAAACGTTTCCTTCAATAAAACAATTGTGGCACGAGCTGTGTCACATGTTGCACCGTCTTGTTGAAACCACAGCTCCAGCATATCATGGTTGTTCAATTGATGAACGAAAAAGTCAGTAATATTGGCTCTATAGCGGTCACCATTGACTGTTACGTTCTGGGCAGCATCGTTTTCAAAGAAGTACGGACCAATTATTCCACCAACCCATAAAGCACACCAAACAGTCAGTTTCTGTGGATGTAACGGTGTCCCAACATACACTTGAGCATTGTCATCACTCCAATTACGGCAGTTTTGTTTATTGACGTATCCATTCAACCAAAAGTGAGCGATTATGTTGACCGTAAAATGGACGTAGTGCGCGATACGTATTTCGAACAGAACCATGATTTTTAAAATAAATTTGCACAATTTGGAAGCCTTATTGTTCAGGCGTCAGTCTATTCATGTTAAAATGCCAAACCAAACTAACATTAAATCACTTGACAGCTGACAAAATTGCCGCCAGTTAAAACAGTGTTGCCAACTTAAAGTTCTATATACCTCCAAGAAAAAACACCCTTTATTTACAAAAGGTGGACAATTCCCACGGTGACCGCTAATTGTGTACTTCATTGTTAAGACTATCCAAATGTGCTGTTGTTACAAGTAGGTACTCCTCTCATTTGCAAACACTCAGTAAAACGAAAACTGTGCTCAGTCCATCTATCTATAATTTATTTAGAGCTCCTCAGCTGTATACCGCAACCGCGAGTACCTACATAGCACATCTAACGGAACACTATTTATTACTATGGCTCGTCACATTTCCACTTCAGATTCAGACTCAACAACACACACGCGTTCCAATACCATGACCTTGCACCAAGGCAGTTTCGCTCTTGTGTTCACCTTCACTGTGTCTAACTGCCTGCTTCGCAAAGCTTTCACTGTGAAAACCGAAATCCGTATACAAATTATAAACAAACACATGTTCGTGACCAAGCAAAGCAAACGCACATTCTGAATAAAACATTTCTTCTCCATTTTTTACCAAGTAGTGTCGAACCATAGAACTTCACACTGTCCACATTCACAGTCGTTTTCGCAATCAAATAATTTTTGTTTTGGATATGACCCAATTACGAGTGGCCCTATGCGTAATGCCTGAGTGGTGAGTTCCACCTTCCACCTCATAATCTACAGCAAAACCAGTTTTTTATGAACTTTCATTTTCTAAAATAGCCGCCAGAACTTACCGTATGGTGATGATTGATCAGATGATGATGATGATGATACTTGGTCGAGTGGTATTCCTGTTGGTAGTACGAGCACAGCTTAAACAGATGCGACAGAGCCGGGAAGAGGAACAACAGGAACTTGAGAAGAAGTTTCTTGGCCGTGCCCACACCAACGATAATTGGCAGTAGCCAAAATATTTTTATCTTAATGATTTTCAAAATGAGGATTAGTGCGAGGAATGACAGAATCAGTTTGCTCTTGAAGAATTTCTCTGAAAATAAAAGAAAACAAAGAGTGTTTCAAAAGTTGGCCATCCACATCGAGTTGAATGAAAATGTATTGCTGTCAGGTATAGGATGAATGTGGTAGAAATTCGGTCCATTCGGAGAGGTTAAGGCTTGGCTTTTAAAAAGCTTGTTGCTTTTACTTAAACAATTTCGGTTGTTTCGCTGCGAGGCAAGTCAATTACCAAGTTGACATGATGAATAAGCAATTGCTTGTGAAAGGCGAGAAGATTAGCCCATGCCAGAGATATGAGGTGGGAATACAAATAGCTTAAGTTTTCAGATAATATCACGGGCAGAATTTAGACTGATTTTAGACAGAAAACTTTCGGTTCACTTTTTACCAGGAAAGAAGAAATGAATTTGGGTGAAGGTGTAGTCTTTATTTCGATCACGTCTGTGGTCGTTGCCATACAACCTGAGATGCTTATGAGATTTCTAGGCATTTGCATGGCTTCCTACCAACGACTTATAATTTGATATTTGCTCGAAGCTTCTGAAGTATGCTAAGTTATATTTGTTTTGCCTATACTCAGCTACCCACTTTTGTATAAGTTGTAAGCTCTTTAGATAACTTTTTAAAATAAAAATATGTTAAAACTGGAGCTAAATTTAAGCATTTTATTGTACCTCGAAAATAAGCTCCACCTGCACTGGTATGCCAATGCAACGGATACGTGATTTCCTGTTGATTCTCGTGTTCAAGGAATATACTGCAATTCGAAGCATCTCCAGAAAGTTTGTGGGAAAATTTGTTGGGCTTTACTTTTACAAGAAACCCACTCAGGGTTACATAACATAAATTTCATATCTATTATATTCTTCAGAACACAGAAAATTGTTACTGCACCAAAACCAAATTAAAATTATTGAAGGACTAAAGCTTGTTTTGGAGAAAGAATCCTAAGCATTATATTCAGTTCCGTTTACGGTTCCAAGCTCCGTATTCGTAAAAGACTTCATTTTGCGAATATTTTTGAATCGAAGAAACCCTGGTAGTTCTGGCTGTTTTAAGGTATTTTCGACAAGACTAAAGGGTTACAGATAGCATGGCTTATAATATTATTTTATGTCATACGCACTTTGGTAAGGAAAAAAAGGCTATGGATTTTTGTAGCCAGTGGCGTTCACAAATTTGGGCAAGTCTCATATACGGCTGCCAGATAGTCTTTACAAATTCACAAAGCTTGAAAGTGGCTAATAAAGTGTGTAGAATCCTCATATACATCTTCACACTGAACTATAACCATTTTGTTTATCTGAAATCTAAGCGTGTTATGTCTGTTTGGAGGACAAAGACCTTTTTTTCCATTTGTAGCAAGCATTCCCTTGGCTTTTTCCTTGTTATTGAAGTGTCACATTTTCTTTATCATGAAACTGGATGCAAGAATATATTCCATATCATATTCGCAGCTTGTAGTACTTTTTTCTCAATCGCCGGTTACGGATGGAATGATAAAAAATCTGCTGCTTCTGTGGTCCGATTTAGTTCAAGGTACGATTTCGTTCTAGCCAGTTTATCGAGTGTTTCGTTTCTCAGCACACCACTGTCTACAAGGAGTTAGCAGTGAGTTATATTGGTCTATGCACCGCGAACAAGTACATAGCCGTTCTTGAAAGGGAGTAACAAATTTTGTTACCTATTTTATAATAATATCAGCGGGTGAGACTGAGATTGTTGTTACTGGCAGTACAAAAACTGTAGTCCGACCCCGATTGAAAGAAGAATAATAAAAGTGGATAATCTGAGAGTTTCAGGCTAAAATTCCTCAACACGGATTTCGTGGATATCATTCTCTTCAGCTGCAAAAAGACTCATAGTTGTTTGTCTATTATATTCAAATTCGATTAAGATTTTTGAATATTGGCTTCCACCTGCTAGTTTAGCTTAGCCAAAGTGCGCTCTTTGCAAAAGATTCGTGCTTGAAAATATAAATGGGCTTCAGATTGGACATAATAGCTTTCAGGCTCTTCTTGACCTAATAGCTGCCATTCTTTGAATCGAGTCACAAAACTTGGTCGCTTTTAACATTGCTTGCCACCCATTTACCTTAAAGTGCTAACCATGGTAACCACTTCGAGAACAATTACTGCAATATAACCCATTTTGTAGAATTTAAGAAAACTAGTATTCGTATTCAAAAATGCATAGCGACCTCCTTAAAAAAATGTAATGCAAATATTCGATAATCTTTTTAGTGCAGTCGCACTTGTATAGGGAGCAAACCGTCGCCAAGAGGAACAAGAAAAGGAAAGTTAACAATAAGATATATTTCCAAATTCAGGGAGTTATATTAACTTACGAATTTTCTTCTTGATGAACAATTTGCCAGCATCCCGTGCCTCGATTTCATTCTTTGGTATCAGCTCCAGCTTAACAATGGCTCCATTGCCTTCGATCGATCTGGGCGATATTCGGAATGTCGCTCCATCGAACACCACCTCGGGCAACTTTAGTTCCACGTCGTGTGTCATAACGAATTTAAGACTTTTGCCGTAAAGCGCATTCGTTACTTCTTCGATTGGTGTTTCAGCTAAAAAATGAAAGAAGACGTGTAAGTAGAAATTTATGACAGTCACTGGGAAATTGAAAAAGAAAAAAAATGCAAAACGCTCTCCCAATATTGATGAGTGAAGAACGTATTCCTTTCTCACAGTCATGTAGAGTGTAGATGAAGGAAAATGAAAGTCTTCGCTGGTATCATAGATTGATTTGCATGTTTTGCCATCGTTCAAACTGCGCCATCATTTCCGTATCAGCCTATAGTTAAAGCTATCTGCGTTGTCATATTGCGACGAGTTAATGATATTCATGTATTCACATTGAGTCACTTTACATAGGTAGGTACCAATTTTTTTTTATATTATAGAAGACGATATGCTGCTTATTTGCGTACACATGTGTGGAAAGTTTGATATTTGGTAAGAGATAAATTTAGCTTGTAAATAATAAGGATGACGTTTTTAGATTATTTATATTTATGTGTTTTGTTTAAGTAAGTGAAGACTCGCGGTATCGACATTACTGTCAATCAGATGAGTACATAGTGTAGCTGTGGTTGTTCTTTGGCTGCAAAAGATAGTATACTTATTCGCACTCGACTGCATATTATTTTAAAAGCAATCCCCTTTTTTGATTCGAATATTCGAATGATTTGACCAAGTATATTTTTGTGTATGTCGTTTTATGGTCTTTTTGGTCGGTTCTTCTCAAAATGCGAATATTAAAACTAATATTCCATTATTATCCATTAGTTTTAATATTCGCATTTTAAGAAGAACCGACCAAAAAGACCATAAAACGACATACACAAAAATATACTTGGTCAACAAAATAATTCCTTATATATTTTTCAAGGTTTAACTTGGCGCAAATTTCAGTGGGATTGACTCTTTTTGCTACACTTTTGCATAAATATTTTGGTATAAGGTTGAGAGACTGCAACTGGTGATGTTTTTATCTATCCATCGATGAATCGGACCAGACTTCTAGGGTCCTGTAATGCAGTTGGCCGAGTTCGCACGGTCAAAGATTTCAATATCGAATAATCTTCTAAAACAGCTCCTCCAATCAATGCCCGGGGGATTTTAAAACATCTTCTTTGGATACTGAATCAAATGTCACCTGGTCTGATATTTTCTAATATGTAACAGCCGTCTTCCTAATGAAGATTTATAGTACGTATTGCACCCTTAAAGAGCAGTTACATCGCGCACTTTTCATTTTGGAAGACGCATTGTTCTACTGGTTTGGAAGTGAACTTGCCGCGCATCGAAAATCGCCTTTATACACAAAAACGCTGTATGGCGTACAAACAGATCAGAATTTCATAACCTCTTCTGTATTTATGAACCTTTTTCCTTGGCTAGCTACGAAGTGGTTGCTCATTTACCTAGCAGTTACCAGAAATATTTTGTTTATACATCTTCTATTCCCATCACTATAGGGAGACAAGGTCCTCTTCGCTTTTACGATGTGTTTCGATCTTACAGATACAGCCAGCAGCCAATTGCAGATGGCTTTCATTTAAAACCTATGAAGCCTATTGCAGTTGCACGGTTGTTGGAAATATGAGCTGAAATACAACGCCTACCGTCCTTTTCTCCGTACGATCTCTTCTCCATCCTTCTCCTGGATAAACAACTGGAATATGAAATCATTTGAGAATGTAGCGTTTTGCGTTTGCTAGTTTTAGACATCGTTTTAAGGGCCCCCAAAGTACGTGCCCTTCATTGGCGACGACCTTTCGAAAGCAAACAATAAATGCTTTACAAAATTTTCAATATGTTCAAAGACTGGAAGAGCTAATGAAGAAGCTTCCCAGGGCATTTATACCCTCACTAAACATGTGTTTCCGGGAGCAGAACCTGAGCCCCTTTGTTCCAACAACTTAGCCACTAACGCCTACACCCGGCAAGCACTTTTAAATCACTTAAAATGCAGACCACAAAACTGGCAATGGCGATGTCCCGAAAAATGTATGCCGCAGCTTAATTTGCCCTTAAAATCGAATGTGGAAAAAATAGAAAAATCTTATCGCTGTTCGAGTATCGCATTACTTCAGCATTTTGGTGAAAAGCAAATGCGGCATAGCAGGTCCTCATTTTAAAATCACCCATTAGTTCAGTATTTATTACCGGCACCACAAACTCGTTATCCATGCAGTCCGCGTAATAAATTGCAACCATTCCCCTCCCCCTCCACTCGAGGGGAAAGAAACGCGATTATTTAAAATTAAAGTGAAAGCACCCCAGATGAAAAGCAGGAGCAAAACCGATACAAACACAACGCGTACACGAGTTAAAAAGAAAAGTATGTATAGCTGTTGACTCACCTGCTCTCGATTCATCGGGAATTTCGTTTTCCTCTAAATGATCCGAGTGACCATCATCATCAATTGGCAGCTCATTCGCATCGAGCGTATATTTCGCGTAGTCCACTTGATTCTTGTACAGCTTCAAACGACCCGTCACATTAACGTCACATGTGTCGAGAGCACCATCAAGAAATGTGTAAACATTCTTCTGGAAGCACGAAAACGACGGCCGCTGATAACAGTCGCGGATGATGCCGTCCCACAGATCATTGCCCGTCGTTTGGCTAGAGAACCATTTCGATTTACTTTCCGTCGTCGCATTGCGATATCCGAAATTCACTTTTTCGGCAGCGACGGCCGACACATTTTCAGGCGTCATCGGCGTCGTACTGCCATACTTTTCCGACGCCCGCACATCAGTCGCACGAACTAAAAGTAAAACCATCACAGCGAAGGCGATCGATCTCGACCCGATAATTGTCCCACGAACCAGTTTACAAACTGTCATCTCTGCAACTTTATTTGTCGTCGCTCTGGTCCACTTCGAAGACATTGAACTAGCGAAGTTCCACTTTTTAAGTCGCCTCAGCTTTTGCATTGCGACACACTTTTCACCGATTCTCACTGGAATTTCGATATATTTTTTATTAAAATTGATTTTTGTTTTTTTGTACGATACGACTGTTTCACATTTTTTTTGGCGCCCGACCGAGTGAACACACAAATCAACGCACTTCCGCTTCTTGGCAGTTAGTTTAATTCAACGGCTGTCGACTATCTTCCGGCGTTGATCGTTAGCAACTGAGTGCGACCATGGTCACTTCGCAGGCATGAACGTTGAATGTAAACTTGATTCTGCAACAGCAGCGGCCGAAATAGTCGAAAACGGAAAGAAGAAAGTCTTCTTTTGGTAGCAGACACTTCGTTAAGTCTGCAAAGCACGTTGTCTCTGGCGGGTTACTGAATGTATGATGTATCTGTTGGTCACTCAGCTGTTCCATCAGTCGAACATTACACTGTTAAAGTATCTGAGGACAGAAAAATTAAATTTGTTAGTTTGTCCTAATGGTAATGGCTATGGTATAATGGTTTAGATATTGGCCGGCGGAGATGCATCTCTATTACGTTCATCAGCACATGCGGAAACTGGTCAGTGGACCAATTTCTCTTTCTGTTTGCACAAATAGAAAATGCAACATACCTACGGCGGAGTGGAGACATTTAGAAATCTTATCCGTCATCGAGTGAGGAAGATTGAAGTTGTATATGAAAATGCGTGCAAACTCTTGACACATTGACGGCTGTTTTTAACAAATCGGTTTATCTTTCGAAGCTATTTGGGATTGATGCGTCAAATTGTATGCAAGACGAAGGTGGTCAAGTGAGAGTAGATGGTTTGCGCTTACTTGCTCAGCTTCCAGTATTTATGCCGACCTAGTCGGTTTGTTAGCTAAGAAAGTTGGTGTCTGTTGATAGAACGAAGTGGTGGAGGAGTGGGAATTTTTTTGGTGGAATTTAAATTTCCTTATGGATCGACATGGTTTGGATTGGCCTTCATTTAGGGAACAACAAATGAGGAAATACATTTTAATTTAAATAATTTGTTTTGGGATATCTAGCTCATCACTCACTAGAGCATCCCATACCCACGACCTGTTTTATGGCTAAGTGGGACATTGAAAATAAACGAATGAAAGGACGAACTCTCAATGAGTGATTGAAACATGAGTTTACTGGGACTACACGTGGGTCTTGTTTACATAAGCCAGTCTCAGCAGACAGCCGCTAAAGAGCCTTTACGGATTTTGTTTACATTTACCTAGCCCTACATAAAATGTAAGACTGTTGTTGGACTTGGGCCTCTTCACTTAGACCTGTCTTTGGCTAACTACCTCCAGTCCCACAGGCCCAAGTGATATCTACTTCAACCTTCTACGTCAGCCTTTCGGGTTCGGATGGAAGTTCCTTCTCTGAAATCTCCTCGGAACTGACTGATCCCCACTTTTCTTACCGATCAATGCTACCATACATCACTCGAAAAATTGTTCCAAGGCTATAGCACTTGTAAAAGCTCTGTCTGACCTTTCTTCTACAAAATGAGCTTCGAAAAAGCCGTTGTTAGGTCTAGGTATGCGATGTTAAGTAGAGCGCTGAAATATCGAATTTTATTTCGATCCACTGAACGTCTAAGAACAACGAGTATAATAACCTGTGGAATAGGGAAAAACTTTCTGTGCTGAAACTGGGCTCGAGCCATGATCTAAACTTTTTAACTATTTTGTAAAGATATAAAAGTAAGAAATGACCTATTGCAGCCTTTTGGATAATGTAGGACAAATGCATTGGAATTGATACCTCCGGACCTCAGTAGTTTCTTCGAAAGTCTTGGCAGGACAAGAGCAGCCCGGGGGCTTGCGATAAGCGTATAGTGTCACCTTCCTTAATTCCCAGACAGGTACTATTAAAACCTTACATGCCGTTCCCATACTTTTTCTTTCGTTCCGCCTTAACAGAGAAAATGAAACACAGTGCTTTCAACTTGCGCCCTCCAAGGCAGAACAACTGTTAACAACAATCGTTGCTGATAACTTTTGGCTTGATATAATAGATCTACTTAGATCTTGGTCTGTAGCTCAGCTTCTGTAAAAGCTGAAAAAAACCGGCCAAGTGCGAGTGTCACTCGCGCACCGAAAGTTCCGTACTTCGCTAGAGTTGGAAATTGCGGAGATTCTATTTTACCAAAATTAATTAGAAGCTAATAAAAAAAATTGTGAAGTTTTCAGTAACAGCCAACGAATACTTAAATGAAACATATAACTCAGAAGTCAGAAGGCCAGACGCCAGAATCATTTCCACATTTCTCATGGCAACATAGCTCCCCTCCCAGTTAAAAAGAACCATAGCCATACATTGTTCAAAGTTCCAATTGTAAACAATTAAGAGAATACGATTTAAGGAATGGAGAATTGGAGAATGGAGATGACCGAGAGCACAAACTCTAGTGTGGAGCAGAGACAATATTGAGACCACCAACTCCGGCCGATATCCCGTTACTTAGCCTACAAGCTATATTTTTACGATTTGGTGCGCTAGTATAGTTACATAGAAATTCGTATTGACAAATGTCACGAAACTTCAAAAATTCCGGCTCACCACCACACTCCCAGAAAATATGAGCCACTTCCGCTGTGGGCAAAGTTGCTGGCAGTGTTCATAGAATTGTGTCCGTTAAATTTGAAATTATTCGTTACGTGTGAATAGTATTTTTTTAAGGAAAAAGTGCACATTTGCTTAAAATGTTTATGAGAAATTAGCAATCTAGAGTGGTTGAGGGAAAATAAAAACATTTTGAATAAATTTTCTTCATTATTTAAGAAAAATTTACTCACGAAATCGAAGTTGCTGATATCCAAAAGCGAAAAATACTCAACCATGTTTGTCATAGTATGTTTCTTGTATATAAAACATATATTTTAGATAGTTTCTCTAACCAAACAAATCAAATTATTCGCTTTTTAACAAATTATAATAACTAACCAATGGCATTCAGTAATGTAAAAATGTGGTATTCCCGAACTCTTTCACATTTCCCCACGGTTGCCAGCATTTATTTTTGTATTTTTTGTATTTTTTTGCATGTCACACGGATTCTTAATTGACATAGCACCGATAGGAAAACAAAATGGCGAATTTGAAGAACAACTGAGGGGGCCAGCGGCAAGAGGATTGTGAGTTGGGGGTCTCAGTATGATTTGTCTATGGTGTGGACTGTGGTCTGTGACTGTGGTGTCGGTGTGTGAATGAGTATGAGTAGAGTCTAGAGTTCAGTATGCATTAAAAATTCCAATTGGAGTCGATTAAGAGAACACACCAATAACGAATAAAAATGGTTAAAAGTAGCGTTCTCTATATAGTGATTGAGAGATTTGTTGTAAATATCTTTTAAAATATTAACTTTTCCGCAAAACAGTCTTCGGCACATACGAGCTGGTCTACAAAAAAGGTATACATCCATTTTTTTTTGTAAATCCAGAACTAAACAGCTTTTTGTGCGAATGAAAATATTTTTTCACCAAATTACTACTTATTCTAAAACCAGTCGATGTATCGCTACCATATTTGTCGTTTAACTAGAGGTTTTACCGGATGTTGTGAGCAGTTTCAGCCTTCTACGTCAATTAGTTTCTGAGTTTGACCAAAATTGGTCTAGTGGATTCGGACGGACAAAAGCGAAACTAATAAGGTTCCGTCTTTTTCCCCTTGGGTACGGAAGCTTAAAAAGGGCCAAAATAGCAAAAAATTGAGGAGTGCTCTTAGAAAAAAGTTCCAAATTGCAACTTTTGTCGCACAACGCACACGCTGGATAGTCCCCCGGGCAACCTCTTTTTGGTATCATATCCATTTCGCATGAACCCATATCTGCCAAACTCCACAACGCATTATGATGTGCTATTACCTATTCCGCAAAGGCGACAAGGGTATTGGTTTTTGTTGGCTTTCCTTTTCCTTTTGATATCCACATAGATCCCCTTTGGTGGCTATAGGTAGTGCCCATCAAATTGACATATTCACAATGAAAGCAAAACCTCCACGTTCGTCTTTTAAGTTCGCAAAAGATTGAAGACTCGCAATCTGATAAAATTAATGAGTTGCATCAATTGCTTCATCGACTTTCTAAGTCCACTCTGAAAATATATATAGCTTCTGCTTGTGGCTTTTCTTGCTACTCACATTTACCTAAACGTTGTCGAATTCTTATGTAACCGTCTAAAGATTTTAATGTTTCTGCCAGCTAGCATTATAATAGGATGAAAACCGAAAATGAAAGTGTACATGAGTTTCCGTAGTCTTATCATACAAATCCGCCTTCCAGAAGTGTAACTTTCCAAGGTTTGATTGCGTTTCGTTTTATTGTCGCACAAAACGACTAGATGACCTGACATTTAGATAATTAATTAAAGCACATACGTGTATGTACAGCGTCTCACATTTGTGTTCTGCCTGCGGGCACAGGTCATTGCGATCGTTACGCAACCGCACTGTCGGACAGCGGAGCACGTTCAGAACATAAACAATAACACACATAGCTGATGTTTCGGGGGAAAGAAAACTGGTTTCTGCGGTAGAGATTCGAAAGTGGCAAGCTTTAACTAGCTGTTTAGATACTAGATACCGGATAGCTCATCTAAGACGGTTTAGATTGGGGAGATTATATATCTGAATTGGTTTTAATTTGTGTTGATGTGAATAAGCGCTCTTAATCGCTCAAAATTATTTAAGTGAAAAAGAAGATATTTCGTGAGCTCTTACCATTCCGATTTACGTACAGTTATACCCGTGAAGTAGTGAAGCACATTAATGACGAATTTCCAAAAAAATAAAATTAAAGCCATTAAGTACGATGTCAAGATGAAAGACGGTGCTTATCTCCACTTTGACATCTTCATGTAAGGAAAGGGAAGTCTGATTTTTAGGAAAATGACGGAGGCATGTAACTAAAACTATTATTAATGTCGTACGGTGTACTCATCATTTGGGTATTGTATACCAAATACCAGGGGCAATAAAAAGTTGAAAATGGTCACTTGAAGTTGTTGTAAATATTAATTAGCTTGAACAGAGGCCCGTCACCTCTGATTGAATGGCATGACAGCACGTAACATTAGAGAGCACACTCGAGAATGTACTCAACTGCCCGATTTTATATTTGGAATTCATTCATGGACTCGGTAAGTCTCCCATTTTTTTTGTTTTTCTGAAGTGTGTCGAAGTCGTTAAAATTTAAATTATGAAACTTATTGGGTCAGGCGCGCTTAGAATTTTGCCAGCTTACCTGGTTCGGTTATGTTGTCAGTGCTTTAGTTCTCTCTATTGATTAGATCACTGGTCACTGTTTAGCTAAATCAGATGGACTGTTTGAGCTTGACTTGAAATGGTAATGTATGTTAATGCGATGAACGGTATTCAAATGAATTGTAATGAAAACACTGAGCTGAGAACATTTTTGAAAGCATTACGCTGATGGTGGGGCTTTTTTTGTTGTTGTTGAATTTAAGAGAACGTGTGATGGTTGGCTATGTTAGAAAAAGTTACTTTTAAACTAAGGTGATTATGGAGCAATTGGGATCTTTGATTAATGAGCTTGATAACGAATGGACTGTGATGGTTATAGGTTAGATAGGAATAGTTGAATTTCGAGAAAAAACAGTGATGGCTAGAGTACTTCGAGCTCCCTAAATCATTTCCCGATGGTGGTACACTTAAATGGAATAAGAAAACTCAGGAGGGCGGTCCCAAAATGCTTTTGATGTTTGTTTTTTAATCATACCAAGTGTAGTTGTAGTACATTCTGTCGGTTTTCTATTTAGTATGTTAACAAGTCGGACCTGATAACAACAGAGGCTTTACGATTGCCAAATCTTCAAGATTTACAAGAAAAAGGTGGCCTAGGTGTAGTATTCTTCTGTGGGAAATAGGCGGGACAGTTGCTGAGATGGTAGGAAATGGCGTTCATTCTTTTTTTCGTCGCTGTAGCACCAATAGAAGGTTATCGGAGTTGTGGCCAGTCAGAGAAACAATGGGCCTTTCAAATAATCATTGTTAGTTTCGACTCAAAATGTTAGTGGTTTAGCTCGGAGCAATGAAATTGAAGCAAAAGCTTTTATCATCTTAAATTTTTCAACTTTTTTTGGAGATATGGTTTGGTTTGCAGGTGTTTGCAGCTTTGATTTGAATTTTCTGGTAACCAGCTTCATACGGCTGGCGGCTGCTTCGGTTGTTGTCCCCAATTTATACCGATAGTCTTAGAAGGCTGTGTTTGACTTTGTCTATGTGTAAAGTTCTGTAAGTTGCTGTTCTGTTATGCAAGTTGCTGCTTCAGTTAAATTTGTTTTTAGACTTGTTGCTCTTAAAAAACTTTGGACTTGCTAGCAAACAACACGCAAGAAGCACATTAGCTAATTTGCCAGTATATGCTGAGATTTGTAACTAAAAGCACCAAAAAGAAAACGTACACATTTCTAATATTTTAATTGTACGAAACTCACAAGCCAAAATCAGAGGTACAATTTTTCAAAGGTCTGTTCAACGAGCTGTCAATGGTGCATTTGCAATTTGATGTCGAAGATGGGTCTGGCTGTAAATGAGGACAAAACGAAGCAAATATATGCTGTCAACTAGAAAGGACTCTCAGCATCGCAAAAGTATCAAACGACTTTGACTACCTCACATCAGCGCAGTGATCAAACGAAGAATCACTCCTGTCAATCGTAAAGCCCTCTCTCATAGAACAAATTATATAAGACCCTAATCATCCCGGTCCTGCTATGCTGCAGAAGCATTAACTCTATCAAAATCGGGTCAAAACCTCCTGGGATGTTGCTTGATTACGGATGGATTATTCGTGATGGTTATAGGTTAGATAGGATAGGTTGAATTTTGAAAAAAAAAAAAAACAGTGATGGTTAGAGTATTTCGTATTTCGTATTTCGAGCTTCTTCAATTACTACCCGACGCGACGGTGAGCATATGGAAAGTAACGCACCAGCCCGACGAGTCCTTGAGTCCAACCTGAGGGACAACGTAGCAGAGGAAGACTCCACCTTAGGTGGCGAGCACACTTAGAGGTCGACCTCAACCAACTTGGTGTGCGTATAACTGGAGTCAGCTAGCTAGGTACCGAACTGGCTGGAGGGGCTAATTGGTTGAGGCTGCCCCGGACTGTAAGCGCCACCAAAAGTAAAGTAAACTCTAATATTTTATACCATAAAAAGAGGTAGGGGATCTTTTTGAAAAATAACAAAACATCTTCGTTTTTTTTTCAGAAGAAGTGTGTCACCACTCTAGACAGCTAAATAAACATACTTTTAATACTTTAGTACTATCCGATTAGCAGTTTGAACTGCCAATTAAAGAGTTAGTCACTCACGATGAACTCTTTTATAGGTACACATCAAACTTGTTGGAGTCTAAATAGTTAAAAGGCAGCTCTTGTTGTAAATCATCTTAAGCGAAGTTTCCAAATTAAAACAAATTTTCAACAAAAACAAGTAATTGAGTTGCAATTCATTACAAGATAAAGTAGACTTGTCAATGTTCTACAGGCCAGAATAAGCTCGTAGAGGATGCTTTAAACTGCTCAGTTAAATTTGAATAAATTTAAATATTCCTGAACCGCCCTTTTTTATAAAGTACTATTTATACCATCGAATGTATAGAATTAAAAACTATCGACATTTTGTGGCAGACATTTCGTACCTACAAAAAGTTTTTATTTTACCAAAAATGCGAGCTCTTGTAAAATTATGATGTCTATAACAATGATATTTATTTTGATGACCATGCTAAAAATTCTTCGCAAACTAACACAAACACAACCAAAGCAAGTAATTACTTCATGGAAACCAATTTGTAAGCCAGCCATTTTTATTAATCAGAACAGACAGGGAAAAAATTCGTATTTAGCTTTCATGTTTTCAAATTTACCTCTATTTAAAAAAAAAAAACCATCTCCCGCAGAAGGATCAAAAATATTTAAAACAAAACCGGTTGAATGTGAA
Organism: Cheilosia variabilis; assembly: GCA_951230905.1. Lineage (NCBI taxonomy): Eukaryota > Metazoa > Arthropoda > Insecta > Diptera > Syrphidae > Cheilosia > Cheilosia variabilis. Next base: position 14,565,044 of record OX579676.1, read on the forward strand.
ATACCTACAACTACTACATACCACGGAAAGTAAACGTAAAAAAGCCGCAGCAGTTTTTTTTTATAATTATATCTCGGTTGAACTTCCAATGTACCTTTTTGCTGGGCGTGTTTGTTCACAAAAAAAAAAGAACTTCGTTAACATCTCTTTTTTATTACCACCTACATGCAAAAAGTGAAAATGACAAATAACCTCATCCATGCCTACGGTGGTTAGTTTTTTTATTTTGTTGATGGTGTTTTACATTCAATCGTCAGTTGAATGCATGGAGCTAGATTTTTCACTTTTCACCGGCAGCGTTGTAGAGAGCATCTATTACTTAATTGTTTTTCTGTCTAGTTCCCCATAAATGTTTGTTAAACATTTGATGCTTGGTGCTTACTGCTGAAGTTTACAAAACAAAAAACTAAAAATAGCAACAGAACAAAAAAAGTACTTTCTCTTGCAAAGAGTTTTGGCTAAAAACCAGTTGAAGTTGTTCGCTACCACCGAACTACCTTGAAAAGAAATGAAAATATATCATGAAGTGCTGCCGCGCCAAGAGAGTGAAACAAAAATCGTAAAATTTATTTCAATTAATTAAGATTAATCTTTAAATTCGGGCATTCAATTAAGAGATACGGTGAGTTATTATTTTCATTCAGTTAACGATTAGCAGGGCATGCATTTTAATTCAAATATGCGACATAGACGCGCGACTCTTTCTGCCAAAAATGAAACAATTCCCAATTCTTCAATGAAAGAGTGTATAGGAAATTTGCATTGCTTTCGAAAACTGACATATGACATACCAAATACCAGGTGAATTAAAAATACCAGAAGTTTTGCTAGTAACCAACATCGGTTACTGAAAAAATAAGTTTTATGTTACGGGAACATGTAGGAATTTTAGCTTCTCACAGCCATTCGTTTGCGTCCGTTCTTAATTTTGAGACAAAGGGAAAGGACCTATACAATTTAAAGTCGTTCAATATGGCGATGAAGCCTCATTGAAAACGGCAAAAACAGCAACGAACCCCTTGATATCGAAAGAGATTAAAAGCACGCTTACATCAGATGTACAATTTTTCAACTCTATATTGCTGATAATATTGGTATTATTGAAATAATGCTGCTTGTGTTTGGAGTTTTAAGAACAGACACGTGAAATACGAGTACTAATCACAGACAGAAGTCTGTCTTTCCTCAAGAAAAGAGACTTAACAACATTGAATTCGGTTAAACGTCCAAATGGACAGATGTAGCTTTAACAAAATTTTGTATACCTTGTAGAATGGCTTCAGCAGTAGAGTCGCAGTTGCTAATCGCGGTTTCTTTGGAAAGTAAATCCCTCTCTCTCAGATCCACGCAAATACTGTAGTTATCCTATGAAGCATAGTCTAGTTTGGATCGATGAATTTAAGATAAGAAGATTCAACGACGACTTTACATGCATGCTAAACTTTTGCCAAACACTTTAAAATAAACTGCCTGAGACATATATAGGTCTCATGACTTGGCAGTGAGCAACCTATAGCTAGACGGCTAAAATAGCTTTAACTGACCCAGAAATAAGATAAACACTATACTGAAGTGCTGTTGCGAAGAACTCGGGGCTCTTGGAACACAGCACAAAGTTTTGCTCAGCTGGTTTCCTGAAAAAACGCAACCGTTGGACAGTCGTGGAAGCTTTTATTACTTAAAAAACAATCTATAACCATCCTTCTGTGAAATCCCTGTAGGAACACGAACGGGACACAAACTCTGCGGTACCATATCATGAGAAAATTGCGAATGACGAAAGAAGAACTTTGCATAGGGTGATGAGGGCGTTCTTAAGGACACAACTCACTTCCTATGTTACTGACTAGGACTCTAATAATTTCGGTAACAGAATTGAAAGGTAAACCGACAATGAAGAGCCGACTTCACAAAAAGAAAATTAAATGGTCTGCGGATGCTATTTCAAATCTCTCTATAAAAGCCTTTATCTTTAGGTGTCGGAAACGCGAGTCATGATTTAGGGATGTGCAAATTAGTGGTCGTTGGGGAAGAAGGGCAACCGAGCGTTACTGTTTACTTTCTGAATGGAGCTTGAGAAGACTTTGGTCGAGTTTTATACACCGCCTGTCTACACAGAGTTTGCAGGCTTTGATAAAGCACTAAACCGATACCCTGTTAGTTTCTAAGTTGGCATAGGAGATAGGAGTAGGTATTATGAAGTCCTTTTGCTGATACGACTCATAACGATCTAAGTTATAAACCTTATTGGATACTTCTTGTATGGCATAGATTGTCGCATGTGGAACTTAGATCGCCATGAGTCGTGACAGCAAATGACTCTGAGTCTATAGGTTGCCAAATTTTGATAAGATGCTAGCCAGACTACCACCGATTATCACCGAAACCCGAACAACATTATAATTGCTTCAGTGGGTAACAGAATCACATAAGAGCTTAAAAACCGGTAACAACAAAATAGTCTTATACCTTTGCAAAATAGATACGAGTGCAAATCGGATAATCTTCATGCTGTAGAATATTTTACCCAATGTCCAACATCTTCTGTCACTTGTCGAAGTAATTCGATCCCACTGTCCCCACGGTTGCAATAATGATGATCATCATAAACATCATAATCGCCAATCGGATGCTCTAAATAAGCAATCGGGTTTTGCTTTTCATATTGTTAGCTCTTTGGACCACACTTAGCATCTTATCGATGCCATAGTATTCTATACTCTTCGTTACGTGAAAATGAATATTATGAGCCACCTGCTTATAGCCTTAAAAAGTGTATGAACCTTTTTTCATGTTTTTGTTTGCATTTTCTACATTTTTGTGTATCAGAGCGAACAGATTTGCACATCCAGAGAGATTATGTTTCAATAAATGTAGAACTAGACTTATGTACAAAAAAATTTCAATTGTGACTTACGTGTAAGGCAATCGAGGTTAATCGATGTCCAAAATCCAACTGGAACAATAACTACAAGTACGTTTTTGGGTCAAATTTTTGGAGCACAATATCGCACGAAACAAAACAGACAAGAAATTTTCAAGTTGGAGCACCCACTTCCGTAAATGTATATCTCATCGATGCGTGAGGAAAATTCATAACAGACATAACGTATCCATTTACTAAGTAATTAGCGATTAAGTCGGAACGAAAATTTCACATTCGTTAAAAAGCGCGCGCGATTTCCTGTAGGCGGTACATGCAAGAGGCGACAGCAACCGGTTGACTGAAGGCTCGAACGGGCCTTCCGATGGTTTTATTCAGAGTCAAAGAAAGGTGTTTTAGCTGGTGTTTTGTTTACCACGCTTTGGGTGAAAGATGTTTGGTGAATTGCTGAAGCATACATACGATTGGTATAAGAAAAAGTTTGCAAAGAGAGTTAAAGAGATATCGCCAGAGGAATGGGAACAGAGAAGAGAGCTGCACACAGAGCGCTTTCTGCAAATGTTAGTTTGAGACCATTTGATTCTCGTTTGGATGCTCTCAACCCTCAACGGGATGAGGTTTTGTTTTGTTTTTAAGAGAAAAACTGTTTGGATTATGTGCCGGCTGGTTTTAGTACTGATAAGATTTGTTTTGATCTGAGAATCGGTTTATCGGTTTGGCGTTCGTGAATGATCGTCAGAAAGAGTCGCAGATCTATAGATGCTCGTCTAAATCTAGGCAGTGGTATATCTGCACACAACTCAAGCATCCCAATATAAAAGTCCCACAGATGCAAAATGCTATTTATTATTTAAAGGCTCCAGGTTTCTTTGGATAGCCATGTCCACATTTTACTATGTCTCAATTTCAATTCGAAGTTCAAACAGTTTTTGTGGGAAGCCGGTCATTGCCTTTTGTCTTTTGTAGTCGATGTCTACGATCAAATGTTTGTCCCACAACAGAGTGTTGTCCGTTTGGCAAGGCATTGTATGCTTTGCTATGAAATCAAGGAATATTTTTGTCCTCAGTCGATATTGGGTGGGTGGCACTTTATTATCGTGACACTATATTTGCAGTACAAAATATGAATGTCATGTTGCAAAGGATCTTCATGATAATGATGATGGCAGATTTTCGTTCTAGTTAGAAGAATATCGAGTTCAAATGTTCTTCGCTCCCCAAGTCGCAAATGGTCAATGAATTTGAAAATGGTCCATAAATTCAAAAAAACCAACCAAAATGTATACCGGCGCACCCTTGATAATCTCGCAATCCATCACAAAACACGAACACCTTATTGTTTCATTATATTTTACTCCTCACCTGCCTGCCTTTATAGAAACTAAAACAAAAAAAAATAAAATAAAAGTGTTATCAGCCGATGTCCTGATATCCTCCACTGCATATAAGTCAAGCAAAAGAATAATTGAATTGACTTTATCGTCTAATATTGTTCTCTACCAACCAGAATTACCAGAACTACTTGACCGACATAGCCCAGTTTTAATATCGACCTGACAACGATAAAAAGAAGTCCATTCACCAAATTTCATTCGCCTATGTCAATTCATTTGGGGGCTATCGTGCTTTCAACAGACAGACAGACAGACAGAAAGATAGACGGACATGGCTAAATCGATACAGAATGTGATCCTGATTCAAAATATATATACTTTATGATGTCTCTGGTGACTCCTTCTTGGCGTTACAAATGTAATGACAAAGTGGAGGGTATAAAAATAAGAAACAGACAGGGGAACATTTCCCTTGTATCAGGATTCAGTATGATTAGCAATGTTTTCATTATGCCCTATGTTCCTGGCTCCACTTCACCGTAATTCGGGAAGGTTGTATACAATCACAATTATGTATGGAATTTTTATCCAATTAAAAAAATTTCTTGCCAGTTTTTCAACGCTAACGTTGAGGTGAACTTATTAAAGTACTTTTACTCCACATTCTTCTTCTTTTTTTCGCGAGAATTCCCGGAAGCGCGGATATGCATCGTAAATAGTTAATGAGCTCCGTTTCCTGGTATAATTATTATTATTTCTCGATCAATAAACAATTTTAATTAGTAAATATTTTAAGAGCTGTAAATACTCAACAAAGTAAAGTACTCAACAATATTAAAGTACTCAACACATGGGAGGAAAATTATATAAAATATAAAAAGTCCAAGAACAAAGTGTCCACTTAGTAGGTACCAATTAAATTATTGAACTCCACAAGGAAACAAGCATACAAAGCAAAAATAGGTACCCTAGGCATAGCTTCTCACAAATATTCGTTTTGTGTGGAAATACATTTTTTTGGTGAATAGAAGAGACACAATTTTATGCCCAACGACTGCGTTCAGAATTTCAGATGCTCTTTCATGACAACTATACTCTCGGATGCTTATTAGACGTTCGCGGAAGTGGCACTGTAGAAAAAAACCTTAATTGGGTTTTTTTTTTCGGGGATCGTACTTGAGATGAGACTCTTGCTCAGTAGTTCGGGACACTATAGAAAAAACTTTACCATAGTAATTGCTACCAAATAAACTAAATCGTGTTTACTGTTTTAAGCTGCTGCAATTTTCAAGTGTAACGTAATATTTCATCAGATTTAAGTCATTGCCTCGTTGTTGTCATGCAGACGAAATATTTCAGTTTGGGGTCTGGCAGAACTGGTGATGAAAAACGCCAATGTGAATAATATGAATGTTGAACATATTGTACACGTACCATGTACATCATGACATGTGTTATCAACAGAAACACGACGTCGTTCAGAAATATCCCCCTGATGATGTAAAAGGGACATTTCAAATCCGCGTGTTTGGAACAATTGCTATGCAACACCTTGTTACACATTGTTTGTCTGTTAAGCCCAAGGTAGAGATATCTATGTAGAGACATCGAGCAGATATACCGCGATTATCGGCAGCGCACAAAATAATGAGCGTGGGGGTCGATCAGCATTACAGTAATTGAATAGAGGAAAAAAGCATTGGCGAGTACTTGAATGGCGTAGGTATGTCAGTGAGGTTGAACGGAAGTAAAATGGGTTGTACATTGAAGAGTTTGTAATTCCAGTTCGTTATGACTCGCACGTTTCACAACGTAAACAATTCTAGAATTTCAGTTATCAACCGCTCGCTGTAACGTATAGCTAAATGAACATGAAACATATCAACAAAATGTAATGCTCAAATTACATTTCCCTTAAAGCCATCGTGCTCTACATAATAGGATTTTAAATAATTCCCATGAAAGCTGTAGCCAAAAATGAATGGAACAATGGATACATTGTTCCAACGATATTTGATATTCGACCAAACTAATCTGAGCGTAAGTAATTTTGCTTTAGTTCGTAGCCGTACATCAGTTATCAGATTTATGTTTCAATATTCAGGAATATATCATGTTCCATTACCATTATTAGCACAAACCATGTATTTTAGGTTTTATTTCGGATTTGCATTCAGCAGTAGAATATTTAGAATTAAGCTGTTTTACCACACTATGCACATATTTCTGTTTATGGTATACATACACGGAAAGAATTGAAAATCACCAATTGCAAAATTTTGAGTTGCAATTTTCGAATTATATATTTCTCGCAAATCATAATGAAGTTTTCATGGATTGATACAAAAATTGGTAATTTGACATTGAAAACGGCGGAGAATACCAAATTCTGTTTGTTGAAATTTACGATTCGAAGTATCAATTCGAGCTTTTTTTATTTGTAGTGAATTTACCACTCTAAAAGGTCAATTTCTCAAACACAATCTCAAATTGCGAAAAATATTTGGTGATTTATTTTTGATGAATCAATAAAATCTTGTAATAATTTAACACATGAAACTGAAAACGTATATTTTTTGTAATTTCCATGGAAATGTGTGGGATTTTCTTCTGCACAGTCCATAGTCCATGTATCTTTCGAAATCCTTTTAAATCCTTTCTTTTTATGGATGAATGTATGTATGTGGTATTGCTAGACAGCTGCAATCATGAAGCCAAATCTTCATTGTGCACGTTGCGCGTCGTTTCAGAGACAGGCAGTCGGTATTCAATCTTTCCTTAAAGCAGTCGAGTTAAAGTTGTAACTAATTCGTATTGATAGGTTGTGTACTTCTAATTATAAAGCATTCTGGAATATTTATATTGTAAGTACCTATTGAATAATTCCAAAAACGCCGAAGTATGCATATAGATCTGTATTTTTTTCAGAATGTACATCTCGCAATTAAGAAGGAAGTATAACTTGGAGTGGATTCAAAAATATGTAATCGAGTAGAAAAGGTTCGTACCAATGTCAAGTTCATCTAAATATTTTGTTTGCATTTTAAATTTCAGCATAGACCAAAAAACCATCCCAGACAAATCCCGTTGTTTCCGGACGATATGGCGCCATATGATTTTCTTGGATATCAGGAGGAAAAAGAATTATAAACTATGACTCTAAATATGTATTCTAAAATAATTTAATTAATAAAACTATGAATTTTGATTAGTAAATCACAAGATATAAGTTGTAAATTGAGAATAAAGTTTTCTAATTTCACGATAAAACATTATCAATTTAATACGGTGATGCCTCAAATCACTACTCAAGAAACGTAAATTGCAAATTGATAAAAAGAAGTTTCAATTTACGACTAAGAATTTATAAATTGCAACTACTGAAGTAGTAAATCTACTCCTGTTGGTTCGCAAATCAACACAATTGAGTTGCAATTCAAGACTAAATGGTTGTAATTTGCTAAGTAAGGAAATCGTAATTTACAACAGAAAAGTGGTAATTTACGAATTGTTTTTGCAATTTACAATCCATGTAATATCAAATTGATAACAATTTCTGTCAAATTGCGATCGGTTATGGCAATATGTTTTTCTCGTTTGATCGCATTATTGATAATGAAAAGTGTTGATTCACGACTTTTGAGGGTCAATATCTTCACTTCGTACAGTTTTTAGAATTGCTAATAAAATGTCGTGAATTAGTAAATCCTTAGCTAAGCTCTAAAACTAGACAAACTTTTCGTGATTCTACGCTTATTTTGCTTGATTTGATCCTAAAATTCTTTCCGTGTAGACTGACCACCATATTGAACAGTAAACAGGAAACCAAAAGCACAATGTTCACATTGCCTTGCTGAAGTTATGTTTCGATTGACGTACAAGGTTTATTCAAAGCGGACTTTTCATATTTCACACTTGTGCCCGGTGTCGAGTATCTTATACCATATGTTAAAGTTACTATGGTATAAGCCTGACTTAAAACCAGGGGTAGGATTCTGTAAGATGAAAACGTTCAATCGTTTTCGTTCAAACGAACGTTTTGCTTCATGCAACTTCGAAAACGAAAGGAAATTTTATTTGTGTGACAGAAAAAAGCGAAAACAATTTCATCGACATTTTCGTTTTCTTTGCTTCTTGTAACTCTAAAAACGAAAGACATTTTCATTTGATGCGAAAGGAATACACCGAATGCTCTTTGTTTGACGTTTATCATTATTTTCGTTGTAATTAGTGGTTGTGACTAATTTTTATTTCACAGAAAATATGCTGGCAAATTATTTATTAATAGCAATTTTGCTTTTGTGTAAATTTAAGAAAAATCCGAAAAAATATTCGAAATTGTTCGGATCCTCTTACGCTACCCGATGAAAGATTTGTTTATTAAATTGATGTGCATTGAAATTGACAGTTTTGTTTTCGCCCGGTGTTTGTAATCCGCCCTAAAAAAGTCTAAAAAAGTGGCATATCAATTTCAATATATACGGGTGAATAACAAACATATAACACTTTTTTCCATTCAGTAATTTTTTCTTGTGTGTTTTTTTGCTAGGAAGGGGTACTTCTCCATCCACTCGATCATAATATTTTGTTGCGTTTGTGTTGTAGTTGACGTCCCATAAGATTGTAATTAATTGAAATAAACAGTTTGTAAATCGGTAATTGTTAATGAATGTTCACCTTTTGTTACGACCAAAATATCCACAAACGAAATATTTAGATTGAAAGCGGTCAGCTGTAAGCCGTCAAAACAACGAATTTAATTTAAATACAGCTTCTCAAACTTAAACTTTTTTTTTCACACCGTCTCTTAAACACTTGCGAACGAAAGTTGTTACATGATGCAAATTTTCGCTTTCGCGTGATTTCTTTCGTTTTTTTTTAATGTGAAAGTGGTTTTCGTTTCGTTTTTTACAGAATCTCACCGCAGATACTAGGCTCAGATATTTTTTAACCACTTTTAAGGGGCTAATGAGGGTTATCCATTTCGTATTGCGGATATCCACATTAGCGCCTTTGTTTCTCTTGGCCTTCATGCTTTGGTCCATTAGGCGTTCAAGCGACTTGTTGGTTTTTTTATTACTAATATTTTATTTCTCCTTCACTTTTTATCGTTTTTTTGCCACAAAACTACAAGTATATTAATCAGTAAGGCAGAAAAAAGATCCTTATACGACAGCCACTTAATATTAATGAATCACTCATTTGTCGACTGTCACACGCCAGCAGTGCCTCTCGTCAGAGCCTTCGGATGTAGGTAAATTTAATTAAAAAATTCCATCCTCGAAAGTGCTCAAACAATTAACAATTTAACCTTAAATTCACTGCCCACAGGGGACAGTACAGAGAGATGTTCATATAATGTTTTTTGTTCGTTAGAGCAGTACTATTTTGCATCCCACTGGCAGTGTAAAATTAAACGGAGCGTTTTTTCGCATGGTAATTACGAGACTCAACAGAGAATGGCTTGCATTGAAAATCGCTCATCAACGGAACAATTAATAGAAACTGTAGTTTACCATCTGACTGATGGTCTAGCGGATGGTAGTTTTTGTAGAAACCCTTGTGGCTGATGATCACAACCGCGTATAAACGATGCGAACTGATTCGGTCAGTAAGTCAGATGATTCCGTTTTAAGTGATCATTACTGGTGGGAGCTGAAATGCAAAGTCATTGCAGTTATTGTGCAGCAAAAATGGTGTTTCGCGAAGTGCAACATTCATAATTGGTTATACCAACTAATGGGCTGGACTTGTTAAAGGATGCATGAAAGAGTCGAAAATTAATGTGCTCGTCAGGAGCGAATTGGAACGTTGCCTTGTTAGCAGTTGCAAATGACTTGGACTTTTGCGACTTTGTGGTAAGACTTTCCCTCTAGTTGTGAGGTGGTTGTTAGACGCCAATTGCTAATTTTGGTTAGGATCTCATTCGCGCGTGGAGTGTGAATGGATCATCTCCGCTTGAATATCTAAAAAGTCCGGTGAACTATTAAAATTGAAACAAAATTGTTAAGTTGAAGGAAATCGCTGGCATAACTCAATTCAAACTTATCATGGAAAAGGGGGAAGGAAATGACTCTTTGGAACACCATCCACCTAGTAGTATTATATAGGACCCTACTGCCTTTTATAAATAAAGACAAATAAACAAAAAGGGAGACGCTTTAAGTTTGCATTTAGTTTAGACCATTTAAGTAGAGACCATTAATTCTGCAAAGATGGTTTTAATGTTCCTTTATGGCTTTTGAAGTCGTCAAATGAGTATCAAAAAATAAACACATAAAAATATCAGCGCATTTCATATATATATAAACAAGTAGGACCATTGACTTCCTATTAAAATTGAATTGCCCTTATATATATTTTACCATAATCCTTGAACGAACTGTTAAAACTCATATTCATAAGCCGAAAAGTAGCTCACAATCGGAAACACTTCAAACACATGCCATTTCCATTATGAGCATACAATAATGATGTAATCCGCTTGAGCATTTTCCTTCTTGAAAAAAATGAAATAAATATCCCTCCAACCTACTCTGCTCTGAGTCATTGTAAGCTGTTTTAAATTTTACAATTCCCTACCTCCATTAATTCTGACGAGCTACATTGAATAACCTTTTCGTACTACCTTGAATGCAAATTATTTTCAATATTTCATTATAAGAACTTCAATGGAAAAAACATTTGCAGCGGAAGTACTTTTTTGCACTGGCTTATGTAAATCCTACACTTTCGAAATCAATTTGTTGTTTCAATCTGAAAGTGCTTCCCTGGCTTCCTACTGTTAATATTCAATGGTGCCTTAAGCTGCTTTATCTTAACCGATATCTTGTTCAAATTTAAATCCATTCCGGAAGTTGTAAAATTGTCCCTTCCTTTGTACCTGAAACTATGCAATTTCTAAATTTATTGCAGATATAATGGAGACTTATAAAAATATCTACAGTGTATGCGAAAAGAAAAGCGTTTCTCAGATTTTTTTTTTTTACAAGGAAGTAATATTTACTTTTATTTATATCTTAACCATCTAGGTTTTAAATAATATTTGGAGGTGTAACTACAACTTGTTAATATCTTAAAAGATTTTATTATGCCAATATAAATAAATAAATTAAATAATTTATCCCATACATCTACAAGTACTATCTTAACAACATTTTAAAATATTTCTCATTCAGGTGCCTTCAAATGATTTGGTAAATCTAAATTCAGTGATCTTCCGTATCCTCCGCCATATCCACTGCCGCTGTGCGCACTATAATGTCCACCATGTGCATGTCCATCTTCGTGACTCACTGAATGCGAATGCGATGAAGTATAAACTGGTTTTGCGACAATTTCATATGTTGTCGACTTACCGCCACCCGATGCTAGAGCTTTTAGTCCTATAACACCAGAGAGAGTTAATGCCATCAGAGCTGTCATTAGCGCTTTGCCAGCCATTAGAGCGATGGCACCCATTCCGATAGCCATAAGTGTTCCTATTAAATGCAGTTACAATTAATTTTCATTCCATTTTCCTGACTAAGTGAGCAAACCTTTCATCATGACAGCGGCTGCGATAAGTGCCTCCATGCCACCTTTCTTTCCGAATTTCCCTTTCCGACCTGTGGCGGCCGATCTTGCATCAGCCACCGTAGTCGAATCGAGAAGTTTAAATCTCATGTAGTGAGACTCTAAGAAGTTGCTCAGCTTTGCAACTATGAAGCCATTTAGACGTTGATTTGGATCGTTGGGAAAACTCCTAGCGATTTCTGTGAAAAGAGGATATTGTATTATTTTATTAAATAAAAAAATAAAAATAAATAAATAGTCCGGTTATTTGCTCTAGGTTCTTAAAACCATTTTGTGAGATTTTTTTTGGTAGAATGGAAGGGACTTATGCAATTTTATGCCGAGTCCGAACTCCGAACATCCGAATTTTCTATCCGATTTGTACTTTCATATGAAAGTCAACGTGTAAAGCTAGCTATCTCTCATGAACCTTTCTCTTCAATTATTCGAACCAAAAAATTTCTCTCGCAAATTCCCTAAAACTGCGTTTGGAATAGTATAGCTCTGCTGTATTTTCAACTTGATAGCTGAAATCCGCTGTTGCACCAGTCCTCTAAAATTCAACTTAATTTGAATTGACCTCTTTAAAATGTACCAAAAAGTGTATGAGTACCGACCGCACAGACCATAAGAGAAAACCATTTTCAAAACAGCCACAACCCGGTTTAAGTCACATTGTATCGTTTCCCATTTTATGAGACATTATGCGGCTGCTACTGCACCACGTGTTCCCAGAGTTCTAAATTATTGTTTGCGGTTATTTTACAAATCAACTTGAAGTTGAGATGTACCAACCTTGCCCTAGTCATACCCTAAGTAGTTAATTTAAAAATAAATAAATTCAACATGACACAGCATATCCGTTGTATTATAACGTTAAAAATATGTTAAAGTATAAAAAAGTTAAATTGTCAGCGACACCTAAAAGTGCAGCATCAACCTTGGTACATAATCCAATTAATCCTATGGTTGATGCTGCACTTTTAGGTGTCTCTGGAAATTTGTGAAAACTCATAAAACAAAAATGCATTTTTTACGATAGCATTGTTTATTAATAAAAAAAGCTATTATTCTGGGAACACTCAGTACAGTGCTTTGCATAATGTGTTGCATACTTTTGGCATTTATTGTAACTCAGTTCGAGAGAAACATCAATGTTTGTTGGCGTTGCACAAAAAATATGTTAAAACCCTGTGCTCGTGGGATGCCAAAAAATAAGAACCCAAATGCACGTCCCCCTTTTACCCTATGTCCCTCGACTTTAGGAAGACTGAAGTAGGTAGCTGAAGTCCACAGTGGTGCATCTCGGAGACATAAATGCTTCAATGGGGATTGTTTGAATGTTAACTATGCAAATGATACTGGTGGGACGTACTTAGTCCTTAAAACCGGAACAAATAATGCTTGCGCTGCCCTTATTATTCTGTCTCCAGTCAAATTTTGTATACCTACTCACTACAGGCCGCACATTTGGTTGTTGGGAAAATCATTTCAAAATCTAGTTGATGTCGGGTTGAGGATCTTTATCTACAAAGATTACATAAAATAGGAGATAGAAAAGGGTACAGATTTTAACTTAGACTACCTACCAGAAGCGTGTGTTGTTACAAGCTAAAAACCTGCAAGACACACAGAAGATATCCACTTCCCTCTCTCGGATGCAACTATTTTTGCTCACAGTCAAGTCCTGGTTCTGGACAAAGTAGCAGAATAAAATGACGAATGCTAGCAGCAGAATCAAAACAAAACGTTGGTACAGTATGTTGCAAGTTGCAGAGCGGGAAAGGGGGAAGAGATTTGTTGCCGTCCTTAGCTCACTATAAGCAATATCAAATCAAAGACCGATTAACGTTCCCTCATAATTAAGTCAACAACTTTGACACCTCAATAGATCAACTAACTATGGAATACCTTTTTCTACTACAAACATTCAATACAGATCCCCAAATCTCAAGCTTATGGTATAACAATTAGACAATCGAAATGAAGAGCAACAAAAACGCTGGTAGTCCTATGGGTACACCACCGAAATATAAGCTAATATTTTTTTGCCTATGAAACGCAATTTCCTAGCTCCAATTATCTACATACACTTCATCGACTTACCCGCAATAATTTCCGTATTTTTTTGATCCGTGGAATTGGCATCCCTAACAATAGTCAAGCCGGGCCAAATGTTGAACTCCCCTCGCTCCGAGAGTCGCTCCATCAGCTTTACAAACTCCAACTTTAGGCAAGTCCAGCTCAACTCGTTGTCGCAATTGTCGAAAGCCTTCTTAGCAGCCTTTCGATCGTCCAAACTTGCCGCCAATCCGCTGGACATAATCGCCATCAACACAAGGCACAATCGAAAACCCTTAGTCATGCACATTTTGCTAAACACTTCTGTAGTGCCCTTTAATTGTTAATCCTTTTGAATCACCCACTCTGGCACAGCTCACCAAAGAATAGACACAGTAGAACTAGTGCACACTTTTAAGTAGCCTATCTTTATATAGTGCTCGCCAAATGATGCCCCCTTCCGACTTGGGACAGTCCTACTCATTATACAACAAACACAAAGATGCAATCGAAGAAATGACCAAAAAACATGCTACCACCACCAACTGGCCACCATAACCGAGGCGCATTGCGATGAAAGCAAAAATGTTTACTCACCATTCATCCGTGATGGACCTCTGGAAGTTATAAATCTATTAGCGCCGCGTCTCCACCTATTCCGCTTCGCCTTCCCGGTCGCAGTACTTTCCTTCACAAATTGTCTCACAAATCAAGACCAACAACAATAGTGGCCAATGGTGGTCAACCGTAATTAGACTGAGAACTATTTTCTACGCCTTTCCCCCTTGCACTTGGTCGAGTGACTCTGCAGAGGGCAACGCAAAAAATTTAATAGACACAGTACACAGAGTTCGGAGATGTCAGCGCCACTAATTATAATTAAGCTTTGAGCTGTCAGAAGGAACGGACTGGGTGCGGCCTAAAAGAAAAGTGGAAAGTGTCCATTCGTCGATGGGACTGATTGAAACAAATTGTCATTCTGACAGTTATAGGCTGTTTTTTTTTTTTTTTGGCACAATTCCAATTTTCCTATACATTGTCTTCAGTTGCACTTACCGCAGAAATACGAGTACTTATCGGGATTTGGTTAGGAATTGGAGCATCAAACCAACATTGGGGAGGTGTAGCGTTGTGTTTACTTTGTGCGGTAATTGCATAGAAGTGCTGCTAATTATTCTGCCGTTTGTTTGTTTGCTCAAGTCGATGGCAATTATGTGCTAGAAGTTGACCAATTTAAATTCACCAACCTCGGACGAAAAAGTTACTTTGCATGTGAGACCTTTGGGAGTACATGTATACCTAGCGGCATAGGAAAGTAATTGTGGAACCTAATGTTAAGGCGCTTTAATGGCAATTAAGTGCGAGAACTTTGCGAAAATAATCGTGCATAGAGCAGATGGTAGGAAGCTGTAAAAGTAGGCAATTAGATACGAGCCGAGCATGTAGGGAAAGTGATAGTGAGACTCTGTGATTTAGAAGACGCAATACATAAACAGATCGTGGGGGCTGGCCATAAACCAAAAGTTTCAAATGAAAGTAAAAGGTATATAATTTGCCTTGGGACTATGATGAACCTACTTGCGGAAGCCAAATTGGAGCTATGAAAATGAAATTTTTACAGCAAATTTCAAGTAAAAGCCATTAATTCGTGCAGCGTTTTTTTATGAACTGGTCAAGTTTTAAAAGGTTATAATAACATAGGTATTGGTATAGAGACGCAGTTCACGCAGCGGCAGAGCCTGCGAGTCTTCTTTACCGATTAAGTAATTTTAAGTCCAATTGCTCTCACTGTTTGAGGCAACAGAAGCTAGAACAAATATTTGATTAGTTGTATTATTTCTGTTGTGCTGTCTATTACTTAACTTGATATCATTCAATCTTATCCCTCCTATAGGTAGTTTTCTAAATTTGGCGTTTATTAAACACGGCGTGGTTGCAAAAGTTTCAATAAAAATTAACGTGCAGAGGAGACTTGGTATTATTTCTATAGTAAATATATAGCATAAATAGCATTTCATCTTTCATTGCAACCAACTATCCAAACCACGCGCTCTGGCAGCTCTGCTTGGCCTTTTACTGGGGTTGAAATAACATCCGGATATAAACAGGACCAAAAACCATTCGTAGATTTTTTCTTTCTAAGGAGCCCATTATGTCGGCTTAACTTTTCTGCTAATCGTCAAGCACTCGGCAAAAGAATGCCTCTCTACATTTCGTCCATCTGATGTATGAGCTGTTTTCTACAGAACCGATTTTCGATAATTGTTTGGACTCATTTTTGCCTGAGTTGACTCCTCTCGATTTTGTTTTATGAAGTCCTGGAAGCAAAAATTAAATTAATGAGATGAGACCAGAAGTCTCAGAAGCTATTTGAGAAATATACTTTGCTTGACTCTGCGCCACGTCCAGTAGCGGCAACTTGAACGACATAATGTTAGAAAAGTTATTTCAAAATAAAAACCCTTGAACATGTATCAAAAGCTCCCTGAAATTAATCTTTGACTATTTCAAGGCCAGTCGATTTCGTCTATCATTTAGACCAAGTTCAACAGACATTAGTTTAAATAATCATCTCCCATCTACTTATGACATTGTTCGTCAGTTTATATTTTTCTACATAAATACATTTTGCTGAAGCTATGCATACACTTTCAGCCATTTAAACAAAGAAAAAATTGGTCCAAAGATTTTAACCAAACATCATACTTCGGTTAAAATTTATTTCCTCAAAATAGCTAACACTGTAAGTTGCTAAAAGTGTCGCAATTGACGCAAAAAACCAACCAGCCGTTTTCTTATATTTTACAAAAGGTTTTTTTTATCGCTTTTATAATTGCAGACAACGAAAATAATAAAAACAAACTTAAACCGAACTTGCACTGATCGAGAAAGTTTCGGGCGATTCAGTCGTGCACGTCATTTAAATTTCTTTTGGGTGTTTTTGCAAATTTAATTGTCAATTATACCCAATCAATGTTAGCAGTTTCCTCTGTAATGTTGCTTATAATAAAACAAAAAAAAAAAATTTAATTCTGAATTCTATTTATTCAATTGCATGATGTTTTCTTATAATAAATAAAAACGATTACTAACACACAAATGCAACGATCCTGAGTCTTATTCCCCATGATGTCTTATGGTCTTTCATATTAATAAATTACATTATTAAAAATAAATTATATGCAAGTGTGTGGGGATGATAATCTGTTTTCATTCTTCTTCTTTCATGATGATAAATATTTCAATGACGCAAATAAATATTTGTTTTACATTTAACTATGAAATAAAATAAATTAATTCCTTCGGAGTATGTGTCATTTAGACAACATCCGTCTTATGTCATCTAGAGCTCTGTCTCTCTATCTCTCGGTCGGTTCTCGCATTGTCCTTAAATCATTTGCCATTCATATCGTACTGTTTCCAGTTTTGGTTTCACTAGATTATCCTATATTTTATGTGGTGCTAATACAAATTAATTTACAAAGGGGAAATTTTGGCTTTTCTCTTTGGGCGGTTGAGGGTTCAAATGAATTTAGTAGGGTTGGGTCAGTCCATAGTGACCGTAGGCCAATTCTTGGGCGGTAGCTTGTCCATTGCGATTCCAGTCAGAGTGAACAATTTCGGCGTTCAATGGGCTTCCGGTGATGTACGCGGTGGTAACATGATCCTTCTTCTTGGCCAAGAGATCCTTGAAGAAGGTGGCACCTGGAAGTATACATATTTCTCATTCAGTTATACCCGTGGTGACCTTGTTAATGATGATGAACTCACCGGCGAAGATGAGAGCCAAGAAACTGATGGCCAAAGCCTTGAGTGAGATGAACTTCACAATCATGAAGAGAACCTTGAAGACAACCGCTTTCTTCAATTTCAAAGCCAAAAGGAGTGGCAACAGCATTTTCCTAACTCTCCTGGTGCGGGACTCTACAAAATATAAAAACACAAAATTTATGCAATGGATTGTTGAGTGAAAATGTTCAATGTCCAGCCTAAAGGTATGTTCGGAAATTGCAAGCCGAACAGTTGTATACCTGGAAATATGCAGCGAATTCGTGATTGCCCACGAATTTATTTCACCGCTATGCGGCTGAAATTTTAAGTTCTCAGATTTTATCTGCCCCAGAGACATGAGAATTGATTGCCAAGTGCGGGTGCACTACCAGTGGGAATTAAATAAATTTGGATAATTAGATGCGGCCAATTTTGAAGAGAAATTGATGGCGGTGATGCTGCTAGTTTGCAAAGGTCACTGTTATTTCCAACCACCGTTGCCGTTTGACACCTTTTTGAGTCTCACGACCCGTGGCCCCCACTTTTTAAAAAATTATCGAAATGGCACTTTTTTTTGTTAAAGTAATTATCCTTTATTAAAGGAAGAAGAATGCAAATTTATGAAAAAAGGGTTTCGTAATAAATTTGTTTTTGTTATAAATATGTAAATATTTTTGCCGCATTTTTTTTATTTCTCTCTCCATTAATATTTTATTTAGAGGCCGTTTTTTTTTAACTCGGGCACCTATTTGGAATTTTTCAGCGGCAACGCTGTTTCCAACTAAGGACGAATTCGATGGTTTAGCAAATTCAATTACAGCTGAAAATGGAAAGGACTCTATTATTCATCCATTACTGGTCTAGCTGCGGAAAATACGATTTGAAATTTCGATATCTTGACAGGTCTCTGGTAATTAAAGAGTATTCATTTCCATGCGTCATGCGTGTCAAGGAATATCAGTGCCAATCAGGGACAGGCTGTAATTAGGTGGTACTATGCACTTTGTTACGTGTTTCTGATAACGTATATAGGCATCACGGCACTCGGTTGCAACCCATGTTATTATGGCATATCCCATGTGTCTCTTATGTTTCAATCAACTCGGGCACAGGCATCTTTGATATGCAAATGCTTGCTGGCATACAAAAAGTACTTTGAACAATGTTCACCTAGGTAGGTTCGTTTTACGCACTATGAACTTCGTGCAGTCATATTTTTAAACTTACAAGTTTAACTTAAGGAGAAGCAGCACACGTGGCACCCATGACTGTTTGCATTGACAATATTGCTATGACCCGAATCAACGAAATGGTGTTACAATCGTGGGTATTTTATGCGATGGAACAAACATTTTTGGGAGTCAATACCAACTGTCCATCTAAGTATAGGTAACAGTCATAGAAAAGTATAAAGGGTTCCGTGTTGGTAGCAATTAGATTGCTCTCAAGTCTTTGACCACGTCTGTAGTTTTCCATTACTTGGAAACACATATTAGGCCTTTTTTATTATGCTCAAATGATCTATATAGATCATGGATTTCCATGGTTTACAACAACAGTTGGATCACGTAATATTGTTGTAAACCGTGGAAATCAATGATCTATATAGATCATGTTGGTAAAATAAAAAACACATATTATATTCAACTTTACTAAGCGCATGTACATAGGTCTGTTCAAGACGTTGCTTAAGCAAGCCACGAGAACTGCAAATGAAAAAAGACTCCGCTTTTGAAGAAAATAAAAATACCTATGCGAAACAGGCATAACAATTGCTCAAGGTACACGAGCGAGTAAGTTTGCAAGGAAGTTAAATGCACTTAATCGCAATTCATCAAAATTTGTAAAAAACCTCATTTTACTGGTAGCTTGTATAGCAGCCAAGACTTTAATTTATCGGAAGTCTTAAGCAAGTACCATTAGCAGGTAATGCTTTTCAAGTATGATGTCCTTTAGAACGTGAAACCAACTCGGCAAAACTCCCGAACTTGGATACATCACATCCTACCACGCAAATCGCTTGTGACGACTTTCACCTTCATTGTCCATCAAAGGTCTGATTCATCTCCACAATGGCGCAATCATATTTATATTATTCGCCAGAAATCACGTTCGTTAGAATACAGAGAAAAATATTCAAAAATTAGAAAGTATCATCAGTTGAGCCATCACTCCCTGCTTTCTCTAAAATGGGTGCGACTGAGATGGTCAATAGCGAGAGGAAAATAAAAAGAAAATTCGAATTTAAAGTAAAAAAAAAATTTCACTTTGCAAATCGAATTCGAAAGTTGTTATGGAATTTGAGCCAACCAACAACTGAGTCGTCAACAACAACTTCTACACACAGCCACTAAGGCAACACAATCCATCGCAACGTGGCGCTCACATTGAACGTGACCGCCAAACCAAATTTGCTTTCTCTCTCTTCATTTCCATTGACTGGTTTTAAAGGTCTACGAACTGCACTGCTAAAGCGAAACAGTGTATAAGGCACTGTGTACAGATACTCACTATTTACTGTGGTTGTTTTAACAAGACATTGCTTTCTTTTCTCCCACTGCCCCACTTTGACATCAGGGTGGGACAGGCTTAATATTTTTGTCATACCCTGCGTGTTAAGATGAATGGCACCAAGAAAAGAAAAAAACAATCTTTGGCATTAAATATTGCGGAAGTGTGCCTGATTCTGCTTCCTTTTCGAAAAGGGCTGACAAGAGATAGACACATAAGATGGTATAGAACATCTACACGAACAAGAGGAACAAGAAATACGGAATGCATTTCCGGCATAGTGCAAGACATATGGATGTGAAATGAAATTAATCATAAAGCAGTTAATGGTTATGGGGAAGTGGAAGCTATCATTGTTGTAAAGGAACGAAAAACTACAGTTCGCCAGTGATTGCTTTTTGTACCCCTTTTCAAGCTCTGTTTACGTGTGTGTGTCTTGCGAGTCCGAAAGGTATGGCTTATTTACAGAAGTAAATAGGCAGAGGCTTTCTAATATCTGGTTATGGTTTTTCAGATTTTCTACGTTTTGTATGTCTTTTTGCTGGCTTATGATGAATGGGATTGCCTTTCAGATTCAAGGTTTGTGTCGCTGAGATGACGTTGTAGGTATATGGAAAAGAAAGTTTTTATGGTTTTCTTATTTAAAGCATCGCGACGAGAACGTGATACTACGCAGATGCTCAGAGATGTGCGGCCTGTGCAAATGGGTGGGTCAACCTCTGTTGGGCATTTTCGGGTGAAACAAAAGTTTTTGTTATGCTGATTGCCATAAAACTTGGAACGAAAATATTTTTACACATTTAAGTGTCCATGCTAAGTTGTACAAGCTCACTGTAGAGACATATTTTATATCAAAATTAAGGTTTGGTATAGAGGTTTGTTTGATTTGGTTTGTGTCTTGTGGAATTCACTTGGTTTATTATCTAATAATTTTCAGTTTCGCATACTCGTAGGTGAAAAGGACTCGTGTTTTCACCTTTTAGTGACTGTGTTTCAAAATAAAAAAAGTATTGAATGAGATAAGTATAAGCGAAGGCTTAAACGAATATCCGATCGACATTTCTATAAAATTTAGGACACTTCGTACAAAATTCTTTTAAACTGTATTTATATAGGTAAAAGCTGGTTCCTCTCCAATATTCGATCCGAAATGTGTTAAAATGTGTAGCTGTGAAATATGACCATAGATAGCTCTTAAAATGCATGGTAGTATTACTCATTACCAGAATTTGTAAGTGATCGATTTGTGGACAAACCTGGATTTATATCTATTTTTTTTAAAAAAAATGTAAAATATTGACAATTGAACCGTGCATAATTTCTAGTTAAGTCAGAATGTATGAGGGCTTAATTGTTGCCAATTTATAGAAGGCATTCACGAACATCCGCGCAAATAGGTGTGAATTTTGAACATTAGCCTCCGTGCAATTCATAATCGATATTGTACGGATCTTTTTCAGATAGGAAACCTTCTTACAAACATATTTTTTTTTAATTCTAAGCGCTCAGATTTTTGAAATTAGTTTGGGCCATGTTTCTTGATCGAAATATTTTTGGGAAAACCCAGACTGAGTTCATAGGGTCTACTTCGCAAATGCATCTGAATTTTCAGCACTAATAGGATCGAAGAACGTATGGCTTCAAGAATTCCGTATGAATAAAATTTGAACTAAACTCACAGACCGAAAATTATAAAAATTTCGATCATGAATATTATTCAAAATTTGTTTTGTTTTACAATGTATGTATGTTGATAAGGAGTTGTCTTCCATTAAAATCTGTTTCTGGACACTTTCACTTCTTTACTTTTAAATTAGGTACCATCGAGATTCCAGTCATTGATTCGTTTTTTTTTAAAAATTGAAGCCGCCTTTACAAATTTATGGGTAGGTCTATAAATTTGTTGATTTCTTGGGAGTACTTTTCACATGTCCTAAACTGTAAGTCATTATCAGTCCAAATTTGGAATTATCGTTAACAGAAAGTGAAAGCGGTATTTGACTTTACACAGAAGACTCGTTAAAATTTATAAATACCTTATAATGGCTAAGAAGAAACTTCCGTTCTATAAATTACATTTCGTTCATTTCAGTGAATGTTTTTTAGCCAAATAAGTAGACTCGAATTGTGATAGAATTTACTATGCAGTTTAGATCTAAATAGACATCAGTTCAAATTTTTGACGAGCATATTTTTTGATCAAATTCTTTGTCATATTTTGGAAACATTGTTCAATGAAGGTATCTTATATGAAATGCATATTCAACTAGAAAATATAAATTTGGCTCCCATTTTGATCCAAATTTAGAAGTTAATGTACCAGGTCTTAAAATAAATTTGAAGAAATGATTTGGGAAACAGGAGGTTATAATTTGAAAAAAATTTCAGAAGGTATGGCCCCAAAAAATTTAAATTCTGTTTGAAACCTTCGGATTGGAACACATCTTCCGCAAAATTAATCGCTGTCGAATTTTG
Source organism: Cheilosia variabilis (assembly GCA_951230905.1). Classification (NCBI taxonomy): domain Eukaryota; kingdom Metazoa; phylum Arthropoda; class Insecta; order Diptera; family Syrphidae; genus Cheilosia; species Cheilosia variabilis. Next base: position 14,587,634 of record OX579676.1, read on the forward strand.
AATAAATGTCCTTATAGGAAACGCTTTCATTTGAGATAAAATCAAAATAAAATTTGAGGCCTGACACTGCGCAAAATCACTATCACTCACAAATTCAACTACACTCAATCAGGAATTCAAATCATCCTCACCATTGCCATCAGCGGAACGTCCGGCGAATTCATCTTCGCTCTCATCATCTTCACCGGGGAAGGCCAAATTCAATTCATGCGATTCCAAGTAACGTTCAGCGCGATCCTCGAACGACTCGGCAGCATTTGATTGACCAAACGAACGACCGTTATCAACACGTTCGATGCGTAATCCTCCGAACAGTGGCAGGCTTTGTTCATTGTCGATTCCATTGAGGGCATTGATTAAATCCTTATCACCGTTATCCTGATGTGGGAGAGCAGCAGCAGTGGCGCACACAACAGCGAGAAGCACAAATCCGTATTTCGAATACATTTTGCGTAAAAAATTTGTTTTGTTTTTAAATTAAATAAATTTAACTAATTGTTTAGTTCTGCTCACTGAACACTTGACCGAATCGAGTGGACGATATGCTTTGTGATTGATTAGCTATCGGTCAAGCTATTTATTTACTCAAATCCAACCGAGTCAGCTCATCAATGGTAGTCCAAAAGCACCTGCCAAAATCCATACGGTACAACGTAAAACGAAGGAATGTCATCGTATGGTGTATCCGCAATTGGTGGGGGTACCTACTCCAACAGTGCGGCCGTGTCAAGTTTGCCTGCTCGTAATCAAACGCTTTAATTAGTATTCCCTCAATGAGGCTCTTATAAAAATATGTTACAATACGTGACACAATTCTATCTATCATAATCCGTATGTGAGAATTAGATGCACTATGCCCTAGGGCGGAATCACCACGACCATCACCCACTCGCATATTGGTGTAGTAGTTATCGCCAAACTTGGAGGGTTTGCGCGATGGCCTCCTTCCGTGTCTGCAAACCGTTCGATTTTCATTTTCAATCCAAACCTATCTAGCTATACCTTCTGTCGTATTTAAATTCTATTCACGACCCGGTAGGTACCTATAGCTGGAGTCTCCCTCTATCGCGCATCATCACCTCTTTTCGAACCGAAATGGTAATCGAAAGAAAGCCTTTCCATTCAGAGCGGTATGCTGGTAAGCGCTTTCGGCTCTTTTGCATATGCGCCTGACGACGGTCTACTAGTATATCAATCATATTCTACTAGCCCAGTATCATGAGTCAATTATGGAATTTGTAGCGCGACAATTTGTGTCGAAACTAATGTGCGTATTAAGATCGCATGTTCAAGTGTACCTGCATATATGGGTTGGGTTCGTGTGGCTTGGTACGGTTTGGGCCATTTCGGATGGATTGGAATTTTTCTGTTCTCAATATTTTTCTGTATTATGGGTGAGTGGGTATTGTTGCGAAAGTATGTTGCGGACAGCGACGAAGACGGTGTGGGGGTGAAATAAATTGAATTTGTTTTATTATTCAGAGTTTGTGAACGATTTTGGGATGAAATTGATGGGAATTCTTTTTCTAGCACTTACTTCTTCTTTTGGATTTTTGGGCGTGGGGGATGTTTTAAATTCTGTTGACAGGAGCGTGCCTACCTATTTTAATTCGATGGGATTTGAAAAGGATTTTTTTTTTTTAAATCGGCATCTGGCTCAAGCTAATCGCTTTATGGATAAAAAAAGTAAATTCATTCGTTTTCCATTTCTATGGTTTTATTATTGGGAAGGTCTTATTCGTTTCGCATAAATTATGGGAGGTTCGTGTTTAGTATTCAATTTCAATTTCAGGCAGCACATAAAAGATTTTGCTAAATAAAGCATGTTGTTTAAAGGGCTAAAAGCTAAATTGTTCTGAAAACTTATAACACATTAGACTAGAGAGTGAAAATAGTAAGTGGGGGTCTGATCCGATTAATATCGCTGTGAACATTAATCTATATTTCAGCATCATCTGAATGGTCATCTCGTTTGGTAAAAGAATAGGTAACAGCATCGATACTACAATAGTTTTAAAACGACGATTTTGCCGTCTCTCTCTATAAAATGAGATATTCTTTGCATTCCATTCCGTATAAGTTTAAAACTTGTAAGAAAGTTGGTGTGCGGGACTTTTTTTAAAGCGTCGAATTTATGCAAGCCAGAGGCAAAGCGAAAATGAAATTCTTCTCCCCTGATTGTTTAGATAGCTTTAGGCGACCTACTTTAAATAATTTTACTGACATTTTTCTAGGAAACCTTGAAGTTATAAAAACTTATTTTCTTTACATCTTTATATTTAGATTAATATAACTTGATGAACTTTGTAAAATTATTTTTTTTTTATAACGTGTTTTTAGCAAAATTGTTGATTTTAATAATATTTTAGTGTTACGTATATTGAAATTCTCCTAGACAGGGAACGAACGAGAAAGTTTCTACCCACTCATGAATTTTCTTGTTGAGTCAATGATATTAAAATGTGATCCCAAAAAGTCTCGATTGTCTGCGATTTTGTGTGAATATACTGACTGTCACTTTAATAAGAGTCCCCATGATACATTTTTTTGAAATAAGAACTCGTCAACGTCAGAGGCAGTTTATATTGCCCAGCGAAAAACCGATTTTTAGTCTTCTTGATTCCATACTTTAAAATTTATTCACTGACTTCAATGTTTACTTAGTTTACTTAGGCTTATATAAATAATTTTTATTTACAATTTGGGATATTAGGACAGTATTTTTTGACGTATATGCATTATTTATTATTGCATGTGATCTATTATTATTATTTTAAATGTTGCACTCTCAAAAAAGATATATATAGATAACAAAAAAAAATCAAAAATGTGCATGACTGAGTCTCACTTAACTTGTCTCAACACCAAAAACACTAAAATGAGTATTATGTTGCAGAATGTAAGGCAGTCGAAAACGACGTTCGATGCTTTAATCCTAAAAGGCCAATGTTTGTCGATTCGATGACGTCGCACTCGTAGACTCACTTAAAAATGTTGTGCTTACTTTAAATACTGTTTAATAATAAGAACTTAAGTATTTATTTAGTACAATTGGCGTTTTTCATTTGGCAACGCCTTTCTAATGTTTCAGGAAAAAAAGTAGAACTATATGTATTACACAAAATATATTTGGTATTGCTCGTCAAATCGACGAACGAAGCTTTTTAGGGGCCTTCAGTAACCTTAGCCTTCTATTGTTAAGCCTAGACAGAATTGTCAGATTCACTTCTTTAAGTTGCTCGTGATATCTTCGTGATATGCTTTATCATTACCTCGAGACCGATACTTTTTGTTAAAAAAATACTTTCTTTCTTATGAATTTCTTTGCGGCAGAAAGTAGTCTCCACACGTTAGAAGAGAAACTCTACCCCACATAGTTATTGAGTTGCGAAATTTGTAAAATTGGAAGTTGTAAACTAGAAAAAATCAAATTCTGGCTTTTAGCGATTTAAAGTCGTACTGATTAGAAAGACTTACAATTATGCCCTTAATTTTAAAGTAGACTCAAACAAATTTAAATCGCAACAGATTCTTGTAAGACGACAAGTGTACCTCCTGCCTTTTAATCGATTTAAACGCCTAAAATAAGTAAAGGAAATCGCTATTCCAAAACAAACAAATTCCTCTTCAAAGTACAGACAACATCATCAATATTAACAATCAGGGATTTGATTTTTAAAATTTGTTCTGGTTTGTACTCTTATAACAAAACCTCTTCTGGTGAATACATTTTTTTTTTAAATCTGTTACTTAAAAAGTTTTTAAAGGATACATCGTGATTACAAATACTAATAAACGTAATTCCTTCTGACAAAGGTTGAGTCATATCGTTCATTTGAAAACTACGACATTGATTAATGCCCAGATGAGGTTGATTTTATTCGACATAAAATCTGCATTAACCAAAACTAGAGAAGGACATTTTTCTAGATCTATCCAATCTAGTAATGTAACGCATAAGCTTAATATCTGCGAGGCGCTCAACGCATTCTACACATTTGTGAAGTTTCAATAAAAAAAGTGGAATGGTTAGCGATTCTTCAGGAACCCATATACTCGTATTAACGATCCATGGAAGGAGCATTGCCGAGCTTTGCTGTAGTATTAGATGGGCTAGATTTAAGAATGAAGGTTATTGGAGAATCTAACACGAGTTAGATCTACACACAGCTGACTATCGGAAAAGCAGGTATGATTAAGCTTTATTTCCTGAGCTCGCGAGTATCTCAGCCAATGATTTTGATGCTGTTAAAAATTTTGGACGTTAAATTTCTGAGCTTAAAATGTTCTTGATAGCACGGGATCTTAGATCCGGATAAACATCATGGCTTCGATTAAAAAAAAGACTCGGTATTGGTGCCTTGGTGGTTATATTTTATAAAATTTTTGTTTGACGACGTATACTTATAGTGAAACGTTGTATGGCTTTAAATATAAAAAAATAGTTCTTACCTCTATGATTCCATTTAACATCGTTTCATTACGTCGCTGAAAGGCGAATAAAATATTTATGCAGGAAACTAAAAAAATATTTCCATAGGAAGCCTCGCTATGCATCTTGAACTTTTGTCAATATTAACCATTATTTGCTTTTAAAATCTTCAAGCGCCAGACTTATTGTGGTTCCCTTGGTGCAAACTCAAATTGATGACAGCTCCATAGAATTACTTCGCCTTTTCTGATTTAACGAAGCTACAGTCGAGTTAGCCTGCATTGCACAGTACATACTTTACTGCATATACACTGCATCTATGCACAAACAAAAAGTCAATTTGAAACCATTGTTATCTCGTTATTGGGCATTGATTTTATTTCGGTTCAATAAATTAACAAATAATTTCTACCTGCATTGACATATGATACATAAAAAAGTGCTTGCAAATAAATTAATTATTGTTATTAACTAGAATCACACACACGGGTGACATACGCTCCACAAAGTGCATTTGTCGGTAGCATCACCGAACATGGCTACAACAGTTTTGTTCGTCTTCTTCATATTGTTTTTTTCCTGATCTTATATATTTTTTATTTAATAAATTACACTACGCACTAGAAAACAAAAAGGCAAATCTCCCTTTTCGGACACATGTTCACTCGTCTTACTGAGCCGGAACCTGTGCCTGGTAGGCAAGTTCCTGTGCATCACCATTATCGCCCATGCTGCGGGCATATGGATACGAGGAGGCACCCGATGACCAGCCCTGCTGGGCGGGTTGTTGCCAGCCAGAGCTACCCACACTGCTGGCAGCGCTAGTACCACCGCCGCCCAATTTGCCGCCAAACAACTTCGACGCACTCACAGCCAAGGCCAAGAGGAGAGCAATCTTTGCGACAACAATGGCCTTGGTGGCGAGCAGAGCCAAACCTCCCAACAGCAATGGAGCCAAAGCGAACAGCTTAGCGCCGACGGCCAAGAGCAGTGGTCCCATGAGTTTTTTCATCTTACCACGACCTAAAAAGGTAAACAAACGTATGCATTAGATGGAAAGCATGTTTTGCCAGCGAAAAACTTGTTATTACCTTCTTCGATGGCGCGGGCAACCTCTTGGGTAGTCTCGCTGGGTAGCTTGACTTCCAAGTTGTGCGATCCAAAGAAATCGGCAACCGATTGCATAGCCATGTCCATGAGACGTCCATTCCTGTCCTCGGTCTCGCTCGGCAGTTGAGTCATGATATCATTTTCCGATAGCGCCTTGCCGCTGCGTGCAACTGGAACAGCTGGATCTCTGTGTAAGAGAGGAAAGGGTATTTTGAGTTTATGAATGAACTCTCGTCACAAGTTGCAAAAACAAAGATAGAAGCGTTGCGTTGTGAATGAAATACACACTGCCAGTGAATGGTGCGCATGCTACTACCTGATGCAATGCTAGTCACAGTCACAAATCTAACACCAAACAGGTTCTATATCCACAACACTACACTGCTTGACAGTTCGTTTTAAATTTGCACTAATTTCTGATGTAATTTGCACTTTTTATGTTAACATTTCGCACCTTGTAAACGTAACTCCGTTGGCGAGAACGATGTTGTTACTCCTGGCGGCACGATTCAATGCTGTAATCCCTTTAACCGCTAGACATGTGGTGATGTCGTCACTTTCGAAACAGGATCCCAGGTATTTGGCCGCCCTCGATAGGGTGCCTTCACTTTCGATCTTATTATCGATAACACTGGGAGCAGCTAAGGCTGCAGCAAAGAGCATTATGGACACAACGAACACTTTCATTTTGGAAATTTAATTTTTTTTTCTTTCTGTTTAACCGCACGACACTATACCAACTGCGCTACGAGTATGTGATGTATCACTTGAGAGATATGAGAATGATTTGATGTACTTGTCCGGACACTGGCACCCTTTTATACCACTTTAAAAGTAGCTTTTTGGATATAACGTTTCAGCTGCAGCAACCAAGCCATATAGTAGCACGACACCGATCGTGGTTACGTATACGCCTAGTTGCCCCGTAGCCCCCACCATGTGCTGCATATACTCCACACTCTGATCTGCCATCCCTCATTGCTCGCGCTCAATTGTTAACCATTGTAACACCAGGCGCACGTGAAGAGATGCCAAAGGGGGGGATCGTTTTTCGTCAATATTTACTCTCGCGAAAAATACACAAAAAAAGCAGCAAACGAGCCAGAAAAATAAGTGAAGACAAAACTTCACAGATACCACAGTCTCAGATACTACACTCACGTCGCCGACGATGACAAGCCGAGAGGCGGTCGGGTACCTGCTCTCTTTTAATTTTAGTGTCGTCTCTTTGCTCAGTCGAACGACGTGCGTATCGCGTAGCTTTAAGTCCAGTCCAGCGCAACAGAGATAGAGCGCAAAGACCGACCGTAAAAAAAAAACACACAAAAAACAGTTTAAACAATCACAGACGTTAACTGAAACACGCTAGGGACTCTCATCAACATCTCCGATGTGGCTGTCGTGCATAAGCAGAGCACACATGCCTGGCCAAGAAACTGTGCCTGCTGGCCGCACGCCATTAGCCACTCTCACTCTTTTGGTGGTGCACTGTTGCTGCTGCTGCCAAAAGAGCCCGCAATTGTGGTCATTTTCTTTGGCAACCGAAAAGAAAAGTGCTCGCTCGCTTGATCAGTGGCAATAAACAATATACGAGCAGTGGACGCGCAGGTACTTAACGTCGAGAGAGTTGACACTTCGGGCCTGCACGCAGTCAGGGCGGAGCTCTGGTTTAATTTCACGAGGTTAGTGTTGTTATACTTACGGAATGGTATAGGAAAAGTGGACATTCCGGCTTGAGGAAGAGAAAGATGTGCTGGGTCATAAAATCGGATTCCTGTTAATTCGAGTCATTCCCAAGCCATTTGTGAAAGGGCTTCCTTGCCACACATAGAGATAGTGCCACACAAGTGAGCTGTACGGTGTAGTGCCGTCAGAATGCCCTCGTTTTAATTTTTTTTTTGCAATTTCCTCTCTTAATATTTACATAACCCAAGTCGGGCATGACATCTTTTAATTAGGATTGCGTGGAGACATCGTATTCCCTGTTGCTCCATTTCGCCTACGTGTGTGCATGTTGTCTGTTTTTAGTGTCAGTGTTGAGGCGTGTTCTAGTATCCAATTGATTATCATCGTAATTAGCGCCTAACGTGTACGAGCACTCCGTGTGAGCTAAGAGATATATGTGTTATCAAATAAAGTGATTAAGCAAATTGGCGAAGTATCCACATCTGGTAGTTGCGATTCGAAATTTCGTGTCACATCTTTTTTCGTTAGCAAACTATTTTCAAACTAAATTTGGGAGATTTATTTGCAAGTGTATATGCGATACGATGATTTCCAAATGCCTATTCCTATACACAAAACTGTTATTTAGGTATATACATTTTTCTCCCTCAGTAGAAACTAACAGAAAGAGTGGTACAATTTCTTTCTTAAGGAAATCCGAAAAAATATCAGAACCATTGGGCTAGTTAAATAATTAGTCTTGAAAGTCGGTTGCATTACTTCCATATAAAATTCTTCCTCAAACGCGCCTTAAAAAAAAATTAAAACTTCTCACAGGCGCTATGAAACTTTTTAGTTTCAATAATGGTTGGAATATTATTAATTTTATGACTAGACAGCATTACTCACCAGCACCAATTTTTGTTTGTTTCTGAACAATTTGACATGAATTGCCTTTATGATCTTGTCTTGTACAATGGTCCCTATATATGCTGGACAACTTCCAAGACTTTGTGTTCCAAAAATTTCAGCTCGAATCAATTTTTTGGCAGCTTAAATGTTACTTAAGGTAACCGACTAAAAACATATATCTTTCGGGACTTTTTGCAAAGCAAAAGTTCTTTTGAAGTACTCCGGTAGCGCCCATCATCAAGGTTGACATTCTCCAGGAGATTGGGAACGACAACCTATTTGAACTCATGTACTGCTTTCTTATTAACAGAATAAGATTCACAGTGGAGCTTAATAAAATAAATACAGTCGTTCAGAGATCTTCTTGTTCCTTGAAACTGGAGTTAGATCTTTCTTATTGTCTTGTACCCCAGGCTGGATCAGTATCGCACTCTAAAAGATTGATAGTTCGTCATAGATTTCAGGTTTGGAAGACGACCAGTATTAACTATTGCTCCTCCGGTATGTGAATTTAAAGAGCCCGTGTTGCAGGTTAAAGGCTCTTTACATCAAAAACTCAACTCAATAACCAAACCGAAGTATTAATTCATTCGTGGAGTTTAAAGAATTCGGCCTTCAAACAATGAATTCAATCTATTTTTCATCTTCCTATAATACTGCTTCAGCTGCATCGAAAGGTTAAGTGGCGCCGCGAAAAATGACAGCTCCAAACAAAAGCCGGCAACATCCGAAAAGTTCACGACTGTAGAAAGTCAAGCGATGCTGCCAGATGGAACAGAGTTGGTGTAGGTATATGCCGAAGAATGGCTGACCTGGTTTAGAAAATTTAGCTTGGCATAGTTTTATGCATCATTTGCTTTACTAGTTTAATAATCACACCCTTCTTAAAAGGCTTATAGGAGCAGTTTTTAAATTTGGGCTTTATTTAAGAGGAATTTAAAAACCATTTTGAGGGCTGAGCGTTATGACAGAACGCGCACGAACTATTCTTCTACTAATCACAGCAATCAGTTTTAATTTTCAACCTACAGCATGTTCTTCAGTTTTTAAAGACCCTTAATGGTGAACACTTTCGTCATGCTGCATATCTATCAGTTTAGAGAGTGAAACTTCTCTTCTAAGCTACATTGTAACACCAACCGATGGGGGCAGTAAAAGTACCAACCTACAGTCGTCGGAGATGGTTGATTTTCATTCTGGGACTTTTCTGACTAATGGAACCAATTACCTAAGCAAATGCCTATACATACAAGCCGCACTAATACCTTTTGCATTAAATGTGTGCCTTACCTTACCTACCCACAATCGTTACAATGAAATCGCATTTCAGGCTAAAAACTAATAACTTCATCTCACTTGGTTTTGTTTAATGTGCGGCCGTTCAGAGTTTTCTGTGTCACCTCGTTGAGATCGGTTAACAATTTCTCCCAAATGCTTGACAAGCCTTTGACAGTAAAACTAAAAGCGCCAACAACAAAACGATACCTATACATGGTGGCAGTGTTAACTGCCTTGAGAAAAAAAAGAAGAAACATGAAACAAATTCGTCCGTCAGTAAGTTTTCATTTTCTACGGCTAAAAGCCTGAAATCCATTTCATGTGTCGCTGTCCCCTGTCCGTTTGTTACACCTCAAAAATGACATCAAGCCTAATGAGATAGACAAATACACGAACAGTGGTCCCACATGTAGTACTGCTGGTACTGACAGCAGTATAAATTTATTTCCCAGTCGTAAATTCCAAAATGTTCGCCAAGAACCGTAGGACAATCACGATATTTTAGGTTTTGCGGTACCTGGTCTCCATTATGCATGCCAAATTCAAATGTTATTGTTATGGCACGCATTTCTATTCAGGAGTAGAAATCTAAAATTTGCACACAAACCAAAACAGTGTAGGGTCGGTCATATGAGATATCACTGGTACATCTTCACTGCCACCACCCATCGCGAAACTCATGTAATCCATCATCACATCAAAGCGGTAAAAGTCGGGAGTCGGAAGGGAAACTTCTCAATACACATGTACTTGGGTATAAACTGCCACGAAAATGCCCGTTATCCGTATGTCATTACACCGAAACCGGTAGGTACACTGCACCGGCCGAACAAAGTGCACTCCGCCAACTGGGGATTATGTAACTTTCACTTCAGCCAACCTGGTGGACGCACATTGGAGCTGGTGCTGGTGCATGCATCATCATCGCAGCAACGTGCGGCGACTGCACTGTCTGGAGTTGCGACGAATCGTATCCGTAAGATATTACGTGAAATTTCACCAACAGGAATTTTTGATTGATGGTGATGATGATATCGAAGTAAGGAACGTGACATGAATGCAAAGTGGTTGACTTGTCGCCGGTGTGTGCATGTGAACTTATTGAATGGCAGCTTTGTAAAAGCTCTTTTCTGGTACAGCAAGTAAATTAAATTTATTTGAAAAAAACCCACAGTGGCTTAGTGGGTAGTGTGTTGGACTACAATGCGAGGGGTCCAAAGTTCGATCCCCGAAAAAAAACTTAAATTCCATCTTCCTTTACCAAACGTCTGACAAAACATCCGTGAGTATAACTGTCATGAAAGAGCTTCTCAATTGGCCGTTTCGACTCGGCATAGAATTGAAGATCCCTTCCATTCGTCCCAAAAATGAAAAACTCACTCAAAACGGATGGTTGTGAGAAGAAAGGCGGATAGATCTACGGGCCTGTTGCACCAGCTATGTATTTATTTATTATGTATTAAAAAAAAAAAAGCAAGATCCTGTGGGAGGTGGAGCAAATTAAATTTGATTATTGCGCCACTTCAAATGAACTGTGAGTTTCACTTACCCTATCTTTAAGTGGTTGAGAGTTGTTGAACTTAAAAGTCTGATGGAGTACAGCATTAATTCGTTTTTAATATGGAAAAGGATCAGCAAGAAAAATTGGTCAAAATTGGAAAATTGGTCAAAAATGTCATAAAAACCTCATAGAAAACAACTAAAAAACTCCTTCGAATAAGCAGGCTAAAAGAATTCGTCAAAAACGTCAAAAATATTCTCCTTTCTCCTAAAAAAAATGAAAAAAAAATCCAAAAACTTTCTTTGAGAAAATTGAGTGTGAAAAATGCCTAAAAACACTAAAAAAGAATAATAGCATTCAATATAAGTAGAAACAAATGCAATGGCCCCGATCAAACGCATAAAAAACTTGAAAATCTGTCTAAAAATGGTCAAATGCTGTGGGCTACACGTTGTTTGTGGTACCGATCGAATTTTACAACACCAAAAATCTTCTGTGTATTGGTTTTTCTTAATTAGTTATGAAAAATAACATAAGATTTACAATGAACAAAAGAAAATATAGGAATGGTTGGACAATTTTTGATATAAAAGCAGAGACATTTTTTTCCAAATAATCCCATAATGCAAAAAAAAACTCTTATAAACCCCGTCAAGAACTCATCAAACTAGTCAAAGGAGTGTAAAGCACATACATTTGTGCTTGGAAAAGTCGAGAAAAACACCCAAGACGCACGTCCTTAATTTCAGAACATTGAGAGAATATTAATCCGGCTCAGGAAATTTATTTTTAAATTAATGGAAAAAAAAACACTAATGTGATGATTAATATAGTTTTAAGCAATTGATCTTTGTTTTTTTTTTTGTATAACAAAATATCTACTGCGGAAAGATCGAATCTATTGCACTTTTTTTAATGATCTACTGCGCTCCTCTTTTATTGAAGTGGTAACGCTGATGATCGACAATGGACATATCGACCGGACTATGAAAGCATTTGTATGCAACTTGACAAAGAAAATAAAGGGTGATTTTTTAGCTGGTTTGGTTTTGGCAACACTGGTTTTGACAGCTGACGTGTGTTTAGTACCTTGTGTCCCTGTCAAACAGCTTCAGTTTGGTTTGCAATTTAACCATGGATCGTCTTACAAATGAACAACGCTTGCAAATTATTGAATTTTACTATCAAAATTCGTGCTCGGTTCGAAATGTTCATCGCGCGCTGCTTCCATTTTATGATCGGCATTCTCGACCTTCTGAGCAGTCTATTCGGAAGATTGTGACCAAATTTCGCACCAAATTTACTTTGTTGGACATTAAACCACCAACACGTTTACGTACTGTGCGTAGTGAAGAAAATATTGCGGCCGTATCAGCTAGTGTGACAGAAGACCGCGAAATGTCGATTCGGCGCCGTTCCCAGCAGTTAGGCCTTTGTTACAGCACTACGTGGAAAATTTTGCGGAAGGATTTGGGCGTAAAGCCTTTTAAGATACAGCTGGTGCAAGAACTAAAGCCAGCCGACCTACCACAACGCCGAATTTTTGGTGAATGGGCTCTTGGAAAGCTGGCCGAGGATCCGCTTTTTTATCGAAAAATTGTGTTCAGCGATGAGGCTCATTTTTGGTTGAATGGGTACGTAAATAAGCAAAATTGCCGCATTCGGAGTGAAGATCAGCCAGAAGCATTGCAACAGCTACCAATGCATCCCGAAAAAGCCACTGTTTGGTGCGGTTTATGGGCCGGCGGCATTATTGGGCCATATTTCTTCAAAGATGATGCGAATCGCAGCGTTACTGTCAATGGTGAACGCTACCGAGCGATGATAACAAACTTTTTTTTGCCCGAAATGGAAGTTCTTGACTTGCATGATATGTGGTTTCAACAAGACGGTGCCACATGCCACACAGCACGCGAAACAATGGCGCAATTGCGAGGCGAGTTTGGTGAACAGTTAATTTCACGTTTCGGGCCGGTCAATTGGCCGCCTAGATCGTGCGATTTGACACCATTAGATTATTTTTTGTGGGGGTATGCCAAGGCTAATGTGTATAGGGACAAGCCCGCTTCGATTGACGCACTGAAAGCCAACATCCATGCATTCATTCGTGAGATACCGGCCGATATGTGTGAAAGAGTATGCCAAAATTGGACTCAGCGGATGGGCTACCTGAGACGCAGCCGCGGTCAACATTTGCATGAAATTATCTTTAAACATTAAATTGCAAGATTCAAACTATCGATTCAAATAAATATTTCATTCATTTTTTCGAATTTTTTGTGTTTTTTTTTTAAAAAAAGTTCTAAACCTCTTAAAAAATCACCCTTTAGAACGAAAAGGAGATATACACTAGAAAATTTAAGTTTCCAGAACGTCCTCCTTTTTGTCAGCGATCTATTTTGCTCTTTTTTTGTCCTCTTTTTGTTCTCTTTTTTAATTTCAATATTAAAGCAATTAAAGCAAAATTGAATTGTAAAGTATGTCCTCTTATTTCGTTTGAGGTATATGGACAGGGACACCCTACCATAAAGTATAATTTGACTGTGATATTTTATGTTAGTGATGTCTTCAATGTATTTTTTTATTTTTATTGTTTTAATGTTTTGTGGTGTCATGGGCGAAGTTGTAATATACCTAAAATCAAATTAATTAAATTAAGCAACAATAATTTTTCAAAATAATGTAATAGTTCCATGTATATTGTATTCTTCAGGAATTAAGTAAAGAATACCCCTGATGGAGGCTGGCAAGGAACCGACGAAACGTAGGGAGCAACGATGAACTAAAAGTGTTTTAATTGCATCAAAAATAATAAGACCATTAAGCTGAACTTCAAAAAAACGTCGTGGGCTTTATAACTCAACATTTTCGCAGCTTGCTCGTTTATTTGCAAGGCAAGATTCAAATGGCGCATTGAACATAACTTAATGCAAAGTGCTTCGAGCGTGTTTTCATCTTGACGTCGCTGTAGAAAGTTTTCCCCAAATGCGCATAAAAACAACACAAATTATAAGCATTTACGAAAAAGCAAAATTAAGTAATTTAAGCACAATAATACGAAATTTCTTCGAACGAAACGTATGCCTAGCTGCCGAGAGTACATGCACTCTTCCCAGGCTATTGTTTGTCTTATTATCGTCGTCATCGTCGTCATCGTCGTCATCCCCGTCTTCTCATACCCAAAGCTCCACTGAAGCATGAAAACAATTATGTGCCATTAACTTCAAAGGTCTAGTGTATGGCTCGAGCAAATGTTTGCCAGTGACTGACTCTTTCATCATGTTTACGCTATCCCGTCACGACACTGTTATTGTGCGCGGGCAAAACGGATCTAAATTTGATGTGCACAGCGTGCGCAGTGCACTCACTCCCGATGTAGAGCCGGTGCTAATTGCAAATTGTATTCGCCCGTTAAACGATTCCAGCATGACTTACGGCCTGACCATCATCATGTAACACTAGTGACGTCGGGAAAAATACTTTCTTCTGCGACACAAACACACTCGGGTATTGGTGGCGGGCAGCCGTGAGATGGTTTTTAAGTATCGTCTTTGCATTGCTTAAACTAGCGACCACCATGACACGCCGGTCAATCCGATTTCGAGCATTTTACTGAATTACACATACAAGTTGTGCATGCCGTAAGTCGATTGTGTCCAGGGCAATTTGTGTAGTTCGATTTCGTGAATTTTAAATTATTCGATAAAGATGAAAAGATTGCACGCGTGACATCTTTTGCGTTTTTATTTTTTCATGGGTGAGAAATGTTGAGAAATCGCTTATATATGCTAAGTTGCTGGTGGGCAAATGGCGTAAGACTTGTGCCACATTGAGAGTGTACTGCCAGGTGATTAATGTATAAATAAAAAGTGTGGAATGAATGGGATGAGAGACTTGAGTAATGCCTTTATGGAATATTTGCGAACCATGTAAGGGTTTTTTAGAAGCTAATTTATATGCGTTCATGTAGGTACATGTGTTGGGCTCAATTTGCATAACTATGCATAGAGCCTAGGAAAGAGGCCATCTCAATTGGCTGTCGAAGAAGGCGGCGATGCTGGCCAAGTCTTTTGCTGCATGTGATAAGATTTCAAAATATTGGATCGTGTTACATTCAGCTTTTTAATGTTAATCAGATGAGTGCAAACAAGTTTCTACTGACGGTATTGCGGTGGCTAAACAACAAACATACACTTATTGCACTCAGATTCTTCAAAGCAAATAAAACGAATATTATTCAGGCTGACGACAATAGAGATAGAGGCTCGTGCACACGTTTCTGGGAGCAACATAAATCGAATTTATACTCCAAACTAGTTAGTGAAGAGTTGCTAGCGCTGCATTTGGTGGACGTTGCTCAATTGTGCAGGTTAATGTCTGGTTGCCAAATTTGTTTGTTATAAATGGTGCTGGTGTGGTATATGTAGGTCCGAACTAAACGTGGGAATAAATCAAATATTAGTCAACTAGCAAAGCACCTGCCTATCGATTGCAGTTGCATTTTAACTCGTATAGCAAAACAAATGTTTCCACATAATGTTGGGAAATGCATTTTTAATTTTGAAGCCAAATTGGTTTGAGGGCTTGCACCTCCTCTTTGTAAAAGTTTAACCTAAGTAGACCAGAACACTAACTGCTATAAGCCTCCCTGAATATAATAGGCTGGTATCTTTAAAAATAAATCTGAAATAAATAAATTGTTGAGAGCTATATTTTTGGTCCAACAATTTCCCTAAAATTGTTGCATTTTTTATACGAGATGTTTTTAAAAATGTTAAACCATTACCAATGATCAGAACTTTGGACTATTGCAAACATTGATTTGATTCGGTCCAACAAAAATTTGAGGCTAGACGAGGAAGTTTAAAAATGCCCAGAATTTGAACAGAGCGACGTAGATATTCAAAAGTATTTTCTAATTTTTTGAATGAAAAATCTGACCAAGAGAGAATTCGTAGGGAAAACATTTTTGACCAATGGAGAATTGAATCTTGAAACTTTCTTGTACATACCTGTTCGAAATATCTAAGGGCTAAATTTATTGGCCAGATTCGGTTGAAAATCTCATCCTATTTTATTTTTTTTAATTTTTCAGTGAGTTTCCAAATAATATACGATCCAACGTTGTCACAAAGTGCCCGATCGGGCCTTTTTGGATTTACAAAATGAAATAGAAACCATCGCCACTACAATGTGTTTCCACCCCAAACAAATAATCATAAATAAAATAGAACTGAATTCATTAATTTTTCTCGTTTAATGATTTGACTTTTCTCATGCATTTTTTAAAAGCTCGATTAAAAAAATTGTGGTTAGGTTTTTGTGTATTTTGGAAATAAAATATTCTTCCGCTGAACGCATTTTTAATACAATTAAAGACCATTTAGATAAAATGAAAGTTCGTCACGAAAATATGATCGCCTTTGGCTCAGATAAGGCTAATGTAATGCAGGGTGAACGAAATGGGGTGCAACTAAAATTAAAAACACTGAATGGCTATCTATATCCAATTTTCTGTGATTCGCATTCAATAATAAATATTCGCTCTTTTCCTTAAGACATTAACAACTTTTTAAAGCACAGTCCGAAAAGGCAGGACGAACTAAAAATGTTTCAAGAATATTTTGATCTAAACAAAATAAAATCAAAAAAAGTAGTAGCAACTCGATTGTCTTTTTGTGAGGTTGGAAATTATTTCATAAAAAAACTGGGGAGCTCTTAAATTGTGTGTTTTGATGATAAGAACCCCGAGGGATTGTACAAAATGTATTTTTATTTAATACATAATAATAACTGATTTTAATGAAATCTTTCAAAGTGAAGCACCAAAAATACATTACATGATGAGTGATGAGTGAAGTCACTAAAATTTTTAATTTTTTAAAGAAGGATTTTTATGTAAAAAATTTGGCCCCAGCTTTTGTCAAATGGCTCGCAAAAAATTTCGAAATGGCCTTCACTGCCTTTTACTTCGCGGCAACGCTGATACGATCAAACATAAGTCAAGTCAGAATTTGAAGGCATCTATATCCAATTTTAGTTTGAGTCTCCCACATAAAATTTATCAAATTTCAAACATGAAGAGGTTAGGTAGGTAAATGGGTGCTCTTGTGGCGGCTGCCACAGCTTCACATAGACCATCAGTTGGATCCATTGTGTCCATGAAGAGGTTCCGAAATTGTGTGGCGTCAGAATTTTCAGTGATGAGGAGGTCACCACTCGTCTGCTTATCTGCTTATAAATGATTGAAAACTAAAACAGAGATGACAACACTTTTATTTTGACCGTTTAATTTATAACAAATATTTAATTTTTAAACAAAATACAAAGGTGCGTAGGTGATCTAAAGAAAAATTAATCACAGTTGCAGCATTAACTTCTGAAAGATAGCCATCTGACTGTATAACAAATACCTCTATATGTGCATAGACCCCAAATAAAGCTAACACCCTAGCTTTTGGATAGGAGTTACGGCAACATCTTTGTATGCACACTTCGTCATGTGAAGTGCGTACGTAAACATTACGCAGTTACCCTATACCATTTGCTGTCCGCACCACACACAGGGCAGTCTCAATGATAACGACATGTGAGGGCTAAGTGAAAGTTTGGCAATTACCCCAGCGAGTAAACTGGACTACATCACATACTCTTGTACGGTATATTCATTGCTTGGAAGGAACAAACACCGACTGCCAATAACCGGAGAAAAAGACCAGCACCAACAAAACGTCAACAATTAACATAAACATAAAAGCGATTACTTAACATTTTGTGTCATCGGTTTCACTTTCTTCGGAGGTGACGACAGAGACGACAACGACAACGAAGATTGCGATGACCTACAACCGCGGACCGGCAAGTGCCATTTTACTGTCGTCACGAAGCGAGCAGTTGTCATCATTTCTGATGCTGTGCCCAGATATATCTGCATCTTTGTTCGCCTGCTTTGAAGTTCAGCTCGCAGACAGGTGCGCTCGGTATGTGGTCACTTCGCTTGCCACACTACCTAGACCAAAATTCTCACTGTCAAGCATTTGGTATAAAAAGTGTGCGATTGTAAAATCGCCTAATGACGTAATTAGCATTGCAGATAAATGATTCATCTCGCAGATCAATGAAGGCGATGAAATAATTTCATTTGGTCGTCGAAAAGCACGTGTTGCTCTTTTGCCAACCATTTGGATGAATGCCTTCCAGATACTATTTGAGGTGTGTTCGGATTTTTGTTGATTTTATTTTTCTTCTGAATGAGTACTGTTTCATTCATGAAATCACACGATGATGCATAACAGATACTCGCAGCCAGTGTGCGGAGCTGAGAAGATACTTGATCGCAATTGGATGGGAATGGGTTGGGCTGACGCGCAGCGAAACAAAAAAGGCAATACCCGCTGTAGGTACGGTACACTTTCTCAACGGATCAATATTGGTTTTTCTCATTTGCACAAATGAAAAGAAAATCAATTTCACCTGTTGGAATTTCTGCGTTTAACCCAAATACGCATTATCTTTTGGTCGGTGTCGTCGGCCGTGCGGTCGGTGTGGCAAAGGTGCCTTGGCAGCACCGTATACAAATGAACTGAAGCATTGCAAGCAAAATAACATTCAGCGCAATGGAATGTTAAGCTCTTTGAATATTTAGCAGGATTTCTATTTTGGTAGCGAATTTCATGCAAAAATATTTCAAGAACGAGCAGAAGGTGACAATGCGCGAAGGTGCATGCGAATAATGGAAAGCCAGTCGAGATTGCATAGGTGTCTGTGTTAACCTTGACTATTTCTTAGCTTTCAAGTGGTTTTCTGTAATATAGAGTGTGCTGGAATCGGTTCGGTAGAAGTTTTTTGTAAGGCGGAGGCCTTTTCAACTACCATTGGCAGATCGGAGAATATCGCGTTTGGTGGTCGCCCGCGGAACAGTCGCTCGTATGCGGAGTTATTATTTTGTAGATCCTGCTCAAATGATCTATATAGATCATTGATTTCCACGGTTTACAACAATATTACGTGATCCAACTGTTGTTGTAACCCATTGAAATCCATGATCTATATAGATCATTTGAGCATAATAAAAAAGGCCTAATGTTTCAGTAGATGTACAACCATACTGGTTCGTTCCATCCTTAAGTTTATGCGTTTATGGCATTGTACCCTTCCTGAAGCAAAGGCGATAAATTTTCTAAATTGATGATAGATTTGCTTTGGTTTGTTTGCAGATCTTAATTTGAAAATTTAATGGATGCTAAGTCTGGACACAGGAATTTCGTACTCTTTGTCTCAAACTTCAGCTTCCTAGACAAAGTTAATAGTCTTCGAATTATTTCAGATGATTTCTTACAGAGGAGAAACCGGTGGTTACATTAAGAGTAGGGGGTGCATGGAGCAAACGATTCCCTATTTCTGATGACAGCTGTAACATGGGATGAATACATTTACTGACATATTGACAGTCCTCCGATTTTTTTATAATATTTATAACAAAAAGTTCACTTTCGAACTTTTAAAGATCTGCCAAACCGTTAAATAAATTACGCTTCTTGATGAACGTCGGAGCGGATAATATCCGCCCACTTCCCGTGGAAGCCCGATTTCTATTTGTCTATATCAAAATATCAATTAATCGACTCTTCCGCTTCGGGATTTAGAAAATTCTTTCAAAGTTCAACCGCAAATCTTAAGCTTATCACATTAAACGTAAAAGAAAAAAAATCCATTTCAATTGTAATAGTCTGCCAGTGAGTAGCCGCATTCTTTTGCGGCATCATTTTTAATGTCATTCTTCATTTTCTATTGCCAGTGGTACTTTCGAATTTGACTTTAATTTTTTTCTCTTATATTAATTAATTGCTCGCAAAGTAGTTAGTACGCGCTACAGTTTTGGAATAAAAGGGAAAGTTTAACATAAAAATAGATGGTAATCAATTTCGGTAGCAGATTTTTTGTGGGGCAATACAAATTTGAAAATAATTAATTGCGCAATGTCGTCTTAGTTCGATGAGTGTGTGTTTCTCTGATGTAACCCACTGAAGGGTTTCACTTTGAGCAAATATTTTTCTGTTTATTTAGTGTTCTTTTTGGGTTCCTCTTAATGTCTTTGGGTATCTACCTATTTTATGCGTTCGTCGATAATAAAAAAAATGTTTGTTTTAATTGTGAACTTGTTTTGACCAGTGATGGAAACGTTGCGATAATAACATTTATGACTTTAAACGAGTTGTTGGCATTTTTTCTTTCACAAACGACCGTTCTTATGGCCGTTAACATTTTTGTACTAAAGTCACGTCCGGTCGTTTAAACGCTTTATCCGAAATGAGAGTATAATACAATTTATATAGATTTTTTAGTTGATTTTGGAACAAGATGAGCTGACACTGACAGTGAAAGAATGACCTGGTTTTGAAGAGCCTTCAATGAGTAGAAAATTCCATTCATATTGGGGCATGTATTTATATAAAATGGTTAGAGGGATTAGATATGTGTACTTTATGAGAAAGTGGTGCTGTGCGGCTTCATAAAATTAAAAAAAACGTTAAAGGCAACCAAACAAAAAAAATTATAAATACCTTTTTTTGTTTAGTTCCTTCATTGCTTTGACCCTTTGGGGTTACACATTTATGCCAGTCTATAAGAAGGGGCGGTACTGCCCAACTCGTAGGTGTCTGCGTACATGAAAAGTGCTTTAAATGTTCCGTAACTCTTTGATTTAAAATCATCCACCTAAAAGCGTCGTTTTAAATTATTTAAAAAAAATCACAACATTTGTCTAAGTAATTGTGATATTTTATTTCAGCTAAAATGCGCACTCGGAAGTTGGCAATATTTGCTTAATTCACCCATCCTCAACTCTGCCTTTAAATAATAGTTCTTTGAAAATTTTGATTATGTTATCCCATAATTGCGGCTGTATTTCGCGTACAGATCTGATATTTTCGCTGGTGGAGCATTGGTGTACGTAGGCAGAATCTTTAACAATGGTTCAAAAAGAAATGTATGCCTGGCAGTTCCCAATTGTCTCCATTCCAAGGAATCACACATACAGGTAATTTGAAGCACAGCACACAATTGTGTCGGCTGGAAATATACGTAGGTCACATCCAAGCATGACATCAATTTCCGGTGAAAAAAATATCAGTCAACACATTTCAGTAACGCGTTTTTTTTTTCAAATTTCAAGCCCATGTCCCGTTGGCTGACACTGCGGCTTGAAAGATCTATAATCAATTCTTATAGTGAAATGGTCGAAACAGCATTTTCGTGGACAGCCCATCACAGCACTTCACGGACACTAGTTTTATTATTGTTGCTCCAATAAGACTATTCGAATATCCGAAGTTCCAGACTTTTTTGCTGACTTTTTAAAACATTGCTTGAAGTTGGCTCGTCATTATAGGGTCAGTAAGACCTGAAGCTAGTTTCAGATTTAGTTACCTTAGGTCATA
This sequence comes from Cheilosia variabilis, assembly GCA_951230905.1. Classification (NCBI taxonomy): domain Eukaryota; kingdom Metazoa; phylum Arthropoda; class Insecta; order Diptera; family Syrphidae; genus Cheilosia; species Cheilosia variabilis. Next base: position 14,608,971 of record OX579676.1, read on the forward strand.
TTTGAAGTTAAACTGATGTTAAAAAAGGAATCGAATTTTCATTTTATTTTACAAAATTTGATTAAAGTGGTGGTTATTGTGCTGAGCTACCGAGCGAGGTGTCGCAGGTTCGATTTCCGGAAAAACACAAATTACATCTTAAGGACTGTCATGAAAAAGCTTCCCAATCAGCCGTTTGGAGTCGGCATACAATTTTATATCCCTTAATTTCGTCCAAAAAATGAAAAACCTAGGATCTTTACGGACCTGTTGCGCCAACATTTTGTTTAATTTTGTTTAACGACAATGCCCTCTGCCTAGTCAAAGAAAGAGGACATCTCTTGCACGTGCTTTCACAAAGTAATTTAAAGTTCTGTAAGCATATAACATTCGTGCCGCAACAATGCGCCTTCCCACCTTAAGTCAGTCTCTACCTTGTAAAATATCTATGATATGCCCAACGTAACCCAATTATGTTGTTGCATGTCATCGCCCTAACTAGTTAACATGTCTGATGCACAGAATATTTGCCGACAGTAGGTACGCCTTACAAATCAACTCACTCTTAACAACCCACAACTACCATTAAAATATCTGCCCAAGTGCATCCGTGCGCTATACCTACCATTCCCTCTTGGCCATAACATGGGCATATTAACTAGGAGCATAATCTGGAAAGAACACCTCAATTCCGGTCGGCTTTGCAGCACTATACTCGTTGTAGTCAGTGCAATATCTTCAACCAGACATGTTGGACCGTGGCTTTTTCATTTCAACCGCAGTGTGCGGACTTTTCTTTATAGTCGCTGAAACTAAAGTTCTAAAGGATGATTTCACTACTGGAATAATCATCAACCCCACCCCGACACCCGTCGTCGCAGACACTCATCAAATATTCGTTTCGTTTGATCAAGGTAAATTTCATTTAGACTCGGGTATGACATGGTTCATTTCACATTATGTAAAAAAAAAAAACTCCAATCTGACCTTGCTATACTTAGAACTAATTTAACCTCCATTCATAGAAACCGCCTTTGTTCAATTTTAAGGTCGAGGACATCTGCACAAAAGCAAGAAGTTTCTAAAGAGTTTGTATCCCTTTTTGATGGTAGTGCTGTTCGCCAAACTCATAGTGGTGCCGTTTATATTGAAACTGCTCATAGCTGCAACATCGTCGGCCTTTGTGATGAGTAAAGTTGCCTTGGTAACATCCGCGCTGATGGTACTCAGCTGGTTGCTGGGGCTTACCAAGGACACAACGAAATTTCAAATCGTACAGTATCCAGCGGGTAGTACAAACAAATTCGACGGCGGATGGAATGTAAACGCGAAACATACACCTTTCTATGCGTCGTCATACATTGATTGGCCCTACGACGCTAATGTGGGGGAAAACAATGATAAAATCTCGTTTCTCTAGATGGGTGGCTACTTTACGGAGATTAGTTTGGGTGGTCTTACATTTGCAGAAGATTGAAATTGTGTTGGCAAAGTTGGAGTAGCATCTGCAAAAAAACAGATTTTAACAGAAAAAAATTCCAATTCTCATTAAAAGAATTCTAATTAAGGAAATTGTGTTTATTTTTAGGAAGTAAAATATCGCGAGGACTGCCGTAATAGTATTAATACTTCAGTACATAAGGAGTTAAATACGCAGCGAGTGAATGCGAATTAATGAACCCTCACCATCTTCGATCAATATTCCAAAATATCGTTTTGATTTGTTCCTTGTTCTGATTACCCACTGCTGAAGCTTTATTAAATTGACGGTATCTTTTTGGCTTTTGTAGAACGCTAAGTCGAGGGCAAGAACTACGATGTCGATGTCGATGTCCAACTGCTTCTTTAAAAAACCACGAAAGAAAAAAACCTTCAAGCATGTAGTTCAAATCAACTAAAACACTCCCAAACAATATCCACAGCGATTCATAGTTCCTCGGACTTAGAGATCTCCAATTTAAGCATATTTGTTATGTTTTTCAAATGGATAGTCAGAAGTTCATTTCACTACTAAAAAGGTTAAGCTACACTAAGCTGGTTGTAAATTGAACTTTTCACATTTTGACACTTTCAAGGAAGCGACAAAATATTTGAAAAAAATCCGATAATTTTGGGATATTAAAGCAGACAAATTTGCACGGCGAAGGTCTTACTAAGTTTTTCTCTAAAAACAAAAGAGTTGGGGTGCGAACTCTCTTTTCGGGAATCTTGAAAAGCCAATTTTGCGAGGAGGACTTTTTTAAATGTGATGATATTTTAGGTAGTTGTACCTCATTTTCTTCGGTAAAGTAGGTATCTATTTAAAAGCTACAATTCTTCCGGATACTCTTTCTGATCGTAAAATGGTCTTTTGATTTTTGGGCCGCTTCTAGATAAGAGCCAAAAATTATTTTATTGAATTTCTAAATAGGACCTGAATAAACGAAAATATCACAATTTTTCAAGTAGAATGATTTGAAATTTTGCTCCAAAAAACAAAAGAGTAGGCGTTTAATACTTTAACAACTGCGTGACATTCCCAGCTTTCCTTAAAACCGCAACCAGCTGATGGCCCAGATTACCAAACATACTGCAGCTGATTTATTACGATTTGGAACTCACTCACGACTCGTCGTCATTAATGATGAGGTGCTACTGTCAGGTATTTTGTCATTGATTTTCTTTTTCGGCGAATTTCCGTTTGTTTCCGAAAATAGACGCCAAGACTTTGTTTCAATTTTTTTTTTAAATTCACGTAGCGACCTACTCGTGCTCAAGTGGCTTTGCAAGGAATTTTTATTTTATTTTTATTTTGTACGTCCGGCAGGCTAGACTCATCTTACACAATCATTACCATGCTGCCAAACCAATTCGCATGCAATTAACACTTGTACAGACCTTTTTATGCAGCCATATGGATGTACACCAAAAGCCTTTCGAAATCAATCATATCGAAAGTGAAATTAAACGGCCAAAGCACCCGGCTCTATGCCGCAATTTTACTTATTTTTTACTGGATGGTGTTCATATTTAAGACAGTCATGTGCAGTGCTGAGGCGCGATGCATGATGTGGTGTACTCATTTGGAAGTTCAACAATACGCTAATTTTCAGTTTTATTGGTTTAACGTCTTGATAGTTTCAAGTTATCCGGTTGCAGTACAATGGCACGCATTACAAACGAGCTCACTGTCATATAAGTGCGCGGACAGCCAGTACATACGCGTGAAATCATTGATATTTGACGTAAATACGGTTTCAGTGGAAGACCTGTAAAGAAAGTGGAAATGAGAACATTTCCGCGATAGCGTTTTAAAAGGCTCGAGTTAAGTATCCATAGCAAAACATATTGAGAAAAAAGATAACATTATTTGTATTCAATGATATCTTTAGTCTCTAGTACAGTCTTGCACACAACGCTACAATGATAACATATGTAAAAGAGATAATATCGTTTGTATACAATGTTGGAATATTATCTCTTCTTCATTATCAAGCAAGACGATTGTACGCTTGGGTCTCCTTGTAGATAGATAAGAAAAGTATATAAATACGACTGTATGATGAATTTATCGACAGTCTTATTGTAACTACATAGTAGCCTTAAGCTCCTTTTAGAATTAGTAAAAAGTATTTCAATAATAAAGGACATAGTTCCAAATAAATATTGTTTAATTTTAAAAGTAAGAACCAAGTGTTTTAATTGGCGATCCTGCCAGGAGGTTAAATATACTTTTTAACTTCAATCGAGCGGACCTCGGGAACAAGTAGTGAAATCTAGTATAAACAGAACACTCGCGTTACCGGTTACAAGAATTACCTAGCATAGCAGGTACAAATATAGCTCCTTCGTACGAAGCAGCAAAGCAATTCAGTGAAAGTGTATATGTGGAAAAAAAAAAAAAAAACACACAAATTCGACGACAACAGACACGAGTTCAAAATGGAACAACTCGCAGTATTAATGGCAAGATTAGAAGCTTTAGAAACCAGGTGCAACACAGTAACACAAACCCTAGAGCACACACGCACAGAGAATGCAAGGTTAGCAGCAATAATAACTAACCAAAATCAAATAAACACTAATTTAGAAACAAAACTAAATGAAGTAAAATCTGGATTAGGCATAGTACCAAACATACCTGTGCTAGAGGAAATAAGAACCACATATACAGATGGTAGTGAAATACAGTTAGACGCATTTAAAAGCCTACCTATTTTCAACGGCGATCAATCAAATTATCGGTCGTGGCGCGAAGAAGCATCCAGATTAATGGACAGCATTAAAAACCTCAAAACACACAGTAAGTACGCAGCAGCATTGACTATAGTGAAAAGTAAAATACAGGGAGCAGCCGCGAATGTGTTAACTAATTATAACACAATTTTTAATTTTGAGGCGATACGTAACAGATTAGATTATACGTACTCTAATCAAGAACCTCTATACGTGCTACAAGACATGATGAAAGCCATCACGCAAAAAAGAAGCACACTGTCTGAATACCACGACGAGATAAATAAAAATCTCAATTTAATAATATCAAAAATCACTATGTCAGGTGATCCGCCGAATATAATCGACAGACTAATTAAAAATGCTAACGACGACGCAGTTCGTATATTCATTGATGGTATGAGTGACAACTTTACAAGAGGATCATTATATTCAGCTACAATAAATGATCTAGAACACGCATTCGCAATTGCTCGCAGAATAGAACATGATAATGTGCACAGGCATTTACATCTCACTCAAGATAAGCACCACAAAAATATGCCACATGAACACAGAAACGAAAGAAGACCAAACTATTCGAGCCAAACAACGAATTATCAACCCCAGAAGCAATACGATAATATGCAGCAACACAATCAAGGACCACGCCTAAACCCTTCCAAGAGAAATGACGGACCACAGCCGATGGAGATAAACTCGAGACAAATTGTACATGCACAGCGACAAAATTGGAATCAATACAAACCCGATGTATATAATCCACCAGCGAAACGTGAACACAGCGGGAGTTTCAACACACACAACAGACCGCAACGATCTTATCAGCAGAACTTCAAGCAGCAGAGAGTAAATAACTCCCGACAACAACGCAGAGACGATGTCAGCAGTACATATGCAGAAGCAGATGAAACGGAATGTATGGTAAATAATAACATAAGAATAGATCATTTAAACTAGTAGACGGGTTGCCCTGCTTAAATTTAACTAGTACTATTTCTAAGAAAATTTATAAAATTCTTATTGATACTGGTGCAACCCATAATTACATTAATAGAAAATGCGATTCTAGCGAAAAAATTAAAATTAAACCTATAAAAATAAAAACAATGCATGGTTATTCTATGGTAGATACAAAGAAAGTAGTTAGGATATTAAAGAAAAATATAACATTTTTTGAATTAGAGGATATTCAGTCTTTTGATATGATATTAGGATATGAAGGACTTAAAGTTCTAAACGCGGAAATAAATTTCAGTAATATGACTCTAACTACCATAAGCAGTGTCGAATCTATTCAGAAAATTAATTACATAATTGGGGAAAATAATATTTATAAAGCAGACATAGATAGACTGATGAAGATTAATAACAGCATAGGACCGTTACCCTTTACAGATACTATAGAAGCAAGCATTAGGACGACCAATGATAATCCGGTTTATGTTAAACAATATCCATATCCCATAGCAGATAACGAATTCGTAAACAAAGAAATACAGAAACTCTTACATGACAATATAATAGAAAAAAGCCATAGTCCTTATAACAGTCCCATATGGACAGTACCTAAAAAAGGTTTGGACGAAAAAGGAAAACCAAAACGGCGCATGGTTGTTGATTTCCAAAAACTTAACGCTCACACTGTAACAGACAGATACCCCATTCCGGATGTCAACATGACAATTCAAAATTTAGGTAAAGCCAAGTACTTTACAACGTTAGATTTGGAGTCAGGTTTCCACCAAATTAAAATCAAAACAGATGATAAAGAAAAAACAGCTTTTGCTATAAATGGCGCAAAATATCATTTTAAACGAATGCCTTTCGGGCTCAAAAATGCACCAAGCATATTTCAGAGATGCGTGGACGACATTTTGAGAGACTTTGTAGGTAAATTCGTACACGTTTACATTGATGACGTATTGATATATTCTTCATCTGAGGAAGAACATATACAGCACATAAGTCAAGTATTCGACGTACTCAATAAAGCCACATTAAAAATATCTGATGAGAAAAGTAAGTTTTTTCAAGAAGAAGTAGAATACTTAGGTCACATAATCAGACATGGTAGAATCACTACGAACCCTGAGAAAATAGCAGCTATAGAAAATTTTCCAGTCCCACAAACGGTAAAGGATTTGAGAGGATTTTTAGGTCTTACAGGTTACTATCGTAAGTTTATAAAAGGATACGCAAGCATAGCCAAGCCCCTGACATTATATTTACGAGGAGATAACGGTAAAGTAAACAAAAAACAAAGTAAAAATATTAAGTTAAATCTGAATGATTCAGCATTAGAAGCGATTAGAATTTTAAAAAATTATTTGAAAGAACAAGTCGAACTTTTTCAACCGGATTATAGTAAACCATTCGAGCTTACTACAGATGCATCCAACATAGCTATTGGAGCCGTACTAAGTCAGAATAAGCAACCTATACACTTCTTGTCAAGAACACTGAGTAAGACAGAAGAGAACTATAGCACAAACGAGAAAGAGCTATTAGCGATCATATGGTCCTTACAAAAACTCAGAAACTACATATATGGTATAGCAGACTTAACCATATATACCGATCACCAGAGCCTTATATATTCGGTATCAGGAAAAAATCCCAACACAAAGCTGAAACGTTGGAAGGGAATCATTGAAGACTTTGGAGCAAAATTAGTTTATAAACCAGGAAACCTAAATCTTGTAGCTGACGCATTATCACGTCAACGCATAAATACTTCTACCATAGAAACAGCACATTCAGCTGAAAGTTCTTCTAATGATATAATAAAAACTGTGAATCAGCCTTTTAATGCATACACTGCACAGTTCGAACTTATTGAAGATATAACAAATAATATCGAAACACAAATCTATTTTGGTAACAAAATAAGACTCATAATAAAGTTTAAGGACAAAGACTCTTTACTAAGGCAGATGAAAGAAGTTATACAACCCCAAAAGATTGTAGCTTTGCATACGAAATTTGAAAACATATACAAATATGGTGAAAACATAAAAAAAGAATTCCCACTAGTAAGATTTATATTCACACCAAGAAAACTTCAAGACGTGACGAATTTGGAGGAACAACTAAAACTTGTAAGGGTAACTCACGAAAGAGCACACCGAGGGTTACGTAACAATATACAAGAAATCTCAGAGAAATATTACTGGCCCGATCTAAATAAACAAGCAAAGAGTTTCAACAAAAAATGCATAGCATGTCTATTTGGAAAATATGAAAGAAAACCTATCAGAGAACCCCTGAATAATTCAGAAATACCAACACATGTGGGAACACACATTCATATGGACATATACTTCAACGACAAGTATACTTTCCTTGTAACAGTAGATAAGTATTCTAAATATACAATCCTTCGGGAAATCGAAACTCGAAACAGACTGTACGACGTTATGGAAGAGGTCTTATCTAATTATTTCCCAAAATGTGAACGACTCATGACAGATAACGAGAAGGGATTCAAAACAGAAATGGTGAACCAAATGTGTTTGAAATACAACATAACTAAAGTAGAAACTCCAGTATACAGATCGACAGCGAACGGTCAGGTAGAACGTGTAAACGGTACAATAACTGAACTGTCTAGAATATTCACAATTCAGAATAAAACAAGACTTATCGAAGAAATATTTAGAACAGTGCGTGAATTAAATAATTCCATACACTCAGTTACCGGTTTGAAACCTAGAGACATTTTCTTTAATCAAAATAAATATAGCAATAGTGAAATTATAATAAATAAACTAAACTCAGCATCCAAAAAAGTGATCGAACGTCTAAATAAAGGAACTCGACACAGAGAATATAAAAAAGGAGATAAGATAATGGTAAGAATCACAGGTCTTAGAAAGAAATCTAACGCCAGATACATAACAAGAATAGTAGAAGAAGATAAAGGAGACACTGTAATCTCTAAAGAGGGAATAAAAATTCACAAGGATAACATAAAGAATTATCATTTTTTAGATGACGAAAATATTAATATTCCTAACATTACTAGGAATTGTACAGAGTCAAGAAGGGCAAGGAAACGTTCAAATAACTGAGTTACTAAACAAGAAGTTTATACTTACGCAAACAGATGACGTGTATTTATTCAAAGAACAAACTTATTTGTTACATGCCACCAACCTGACTTCGATATTTCAACCTTACGTAAATATCGTAACTAGTAACTATCAACCTACACAAGAAGAAAAAATTTGGTTAAGTAAAATTAAGAATTTAGCAGACCAATTACAAGAACATACTAGGCATACTAGATCAATTAACTTTTTAGGAACAGCTTTCAAATATGTGTTTGGTAATCCTGACCATTATGACTTAGTTAACATAGAAACGAGTATAAATAATCTCATAGAAAACAATAATAAACAAAAAACTATAAATTCTAGATTCGAACAAATTTTGCAACAATTCGAAGGTCAGAGCCTTAAAGAACATTTAGTAATAGAACAAGTGTACGAACAATTATTATTATTGACCAGAACAATTAATGCAGCAAAAAATAATGAATATTTATCAGAAAGCCTAGACTTAGATGACATTAAAAATATTATTCAACATGAAATAATTCAAGTACCCATAATAAATATACTTGAGTACTCTAAAATATTATTAGCTAGAACTGATGAATTCTTCATCACAATATATAAATATCCAGTTCTAATTAAATCATGTAAATTGTATAAAGTAACACCCTTAAATTCAAAACATGGAAAAATCATTACAGATAAAACAATTGCCTTATGTAACCAAACTTATTTAAGAACAAGAAATTGTCAAAATCATCTAAGTAAAAACATTTGTGAAATTAACTTTGAAGAAGAAAATTGTCTTATTCCACTTTTAAAGAATATAACTTCAAAATGCAACATTAAACAAGAATACGATTACGACTTAGAAATTGAATCCGGTGTTATGTTATTAAGCGGTAAGCATAAGCTAAATAATCAAACAATTAATGGTATAAACTTAGTTACTTATGAAAATACTATAAATCTAGATGATAAAATATACAAAAACATGCATAAGCAAATTAAAGAAGTTATATTAAGAAATCATAATTCAGAGTCTTACATCGACCAAATAATTAAAGAAGATACAATATACAAATTCGATAACATAGATACTTTAAAAAAACTAATTATTCCTTTTGAAGAAAAACCGATATTATCAACTATATACACAATTGTAACACTGATTGTTATTTTAGCATTTACGTACGTAATGATAAAAACTATACAATGTATAACAGATCGTCAAAAACAAAAAAAGATTGACGCATATAACAAAACTTATGAAAGAGAGATGTTAAAAATAGCGTCGAAAAATCGGGACGATTTCGTTTAACAAGGGGGGGAGTTAAGTATCCATAGCAAAACATATTGAGAAAAAAGATAACATTATTTGTATTCAATGATATCTTTAGTCTCTAGTACAGTCTTGCACACAACGCTACAATGATAACATATGTAAAAGAGATAATATCGTTTGTATACAATGTTGGAATATTATCTCTTCTTCATTATCAAGCAAGACGATTGTACGCTTGGGTCTCCTTGTAGATAGATAAGAAAAGTATATAAATACGACTGTATGATGAATTTATCGACAGTCTTATTGTAACTACATAGTAGCCTTAAGCTCCTTTTAGAATTAGTAAAAAGTATTTCAATAATAAAGGACATAGTTCCAAATAAATATTGTTTAATTTTAAAAGTAAGAACCAAGTGTTTTAATTCTCGCTTAATCGGAAACGCATTTTCAATCCAATCCAATCACTCATCATAGGGTAGGTATAGCTGTGACAGTGCACACTATTCCGTTTACAACTGCCTGCTGGCCTTTATGTGTCACTGAAGTTGTACTTCCTGCAGTGAACGCAAATTGAATTGTGTTTCGAAAAATTTAATTATACTCATCCATTGAATATTGCCATTTATTAGGCAAACAAATAATTACAGAAGTAGAAACCCACCTTATGATGCATTGATCTGCGTCACGTATGAATTAGATAATCACTCCTGAAATATATAGATATATAATATAGAGTTATAAAAACTGCAGTCTTTTGTGAAGCTCTTCTAAAATAATTGAGTCAAACGTATGGTTTAACTTTTTGGGAAGATATTTCTTACCCGTTCTCGATGCGTTTTTGATGTTTCTTTAATGCGAAAAATATTATTGTGTGATTTAGACGCTTAGGTTGTTGTTAAATTCTTAAGTTTAAGTTTAAGTTTAAGTAAACTGACTGACATGAATATGCTTTATTGAAAAACTCAAGTCTCCCCTAACATTAGCATTAAACTTCTGTTTACCATAAAAATTTCTTAAAAAATTTCGTTTTGAAAATCGTCAGCGATCCTCTCGCATGAAGAAGAAAAACAAACCAAATTAATATTTTTTTGTTTACCTGAGGCTGAAAACACACCAGATCAAACAAAACGTTTTGTTCTGTTTCAAGTAATAATAGAACATTGTTTCTTATGAGACAACACTCGCCAAAGCAAGTGAAACTAAACACACGTTTTTGTTCCGAAGTGTTTCGTAATTAATTTAATAGGACAATTAGTATTTTCTATGAGTATATTTAAATTCAATAAATTAATTAATTACTAAAACTGAAATATTTACAGTATGTGCTCAAAACGAAGCCATTTGATTTTTTTCATTCTCTTCATCACCATTTTTTGACTTCCACTTTGCTGTCAGTTTTCAAACTCATTACTGCAGCGAAGAGAGCAAAGAAGAATCCAGCCAATCCGGTTGTTCCCACCAGCAGTACTAACCCACCGATGAGAACAGGTATGAGTGTTAAAAATTTCAACTTGTAAGCTATTAACAGTGGCAACAGCAATTTCTTGTATTTCTTTTTGATTTTCTTAATTTTTCGAGTAGTACTGCTTATTGATGGGCCCCGACCTTCACTGTCGTAATTGTAATCTGCAATGAAAATATAAGTACAATATAATAAGGAAACATTGAAACGTTTTATTCTATGTTTATCTTTACAAATTAGGAATAGGAATTTTTTTCTCCCAGATGATGTTGCAAAGTGAAGATTTTTCTGTTGAAATTTGATAATTCAACTTAATCATTTCTTAACGATATTTTTTTACATGGACTTCAATACAGAGAGCATTGTTGATCAGCAATTGACAGCAAACTCAAAGATCCATACCAAAAGAGGGCCAAATAATATTTAGATAAAACCGTCCACCAAGCACTAAGGCCATGCTCAATATGGCAAAGAAATATACCCCATCAAAGCCTATTTCCTTATATTATATGATGGTTACGACTACCTACGGAAATTATGCTATAAAAAATTATTTCACAGTATGAGTTGTAGAATCCTTGCGAAACAACTGAATTCGAATGCGACCGGAAGTGGCAGGAAATTTATTTCTAATAAGTCCGTGAGGATATTGGATGGAGTAGGAAAAAACAGTATCTAGAGAATATGGCGAGCTTATTAAGAAAACGATATTCTTTCTAGTCAACCTGAAGTACGTTTCGACTGGTGAGAACAATATTCATTCTGGAAATATAAAAACAAAATCAAATATTCGAAGGGCCGGTCTATTTACAACTGGTCAAATCCTGGGTTAGGTTACCATCGATTTATTTTAACCGATAATTGTAAATAAGTGATAACCAATGAGTGTTTGTTCACCGTTTTTTCACTTCGGTCTAAACCATAGATTTGCGACAAATCGTTCCATTTTTCCAGTTCATTTGTCAATTCAGTGATTAGCCGAATCTAAGGTTACATTTTCTTTTCTGGCTCGTTATGTTTTGTCTAGGTAATTTATTAATGAATATATTTTCACTGTTGAGTACATAAATGTCAAAATCAAATGATGCGGGAATTAAAAAAAAAACAGAGGAATAAAATCTAGTATAAGCTAGTAATTGTTAACCCATTATTGGGACTCATCTCAATTTCATATACGAACGACGCACTAACTTTCTCTTTCTCTCAATATTTCCTCAATTTATGATGACTGTCAAAGGACAAAAATGTTGAAAGTAATCTTAATTCCTCCGGCTGAAGCTGGGAACTTGTCTGTACCCTCAACTTCCATAGAATGGCGTGTATTGTATTGTATACATTGTCAGTTGAAAACGTTAACTTAACCGAATAGATTTTTTTTTTTTTTTTACATAAGATTTCTCGCAATATTCTACGAAAAGTTGTTGTATAGCAGATACGTCAAAACTAATACCTACGAAGTCCTTACAACATTTTTAATAAACGAAATTCTAGAAAATCATTGGTTAAATCTCGTTAACCGCGCAAAATTGGCCGGTTATCGATTTCTTGGGTTAACTAACCAAACCGTAGATTCTCTTGCACACATTTATTTACCTATCACCTTTTTGAATAAATAATTAAAGCTGTGTAGTTTGTTTTACACAACAACAACAACTACCTCGGCAGCACTAGATAAAAATGTTCAATAAAATTACTCTGTGTGACTACTCCCAATCAGCCTGAATGTATGCAATATTTTGTGATGACATAGTAAAAATTGGTATATTTAAGGGTGCGCTTGAGACTATAGCACCGTTTTCACTTGCAACTTGATAGCTGCGTGCTGACAACTATAAGTCCTTTAACTTCACTGATAACAGCCGTTATTAAAATATACTATTGCTTGCTACTTAACATACCTCAGGTACTACTCGACTTACCTTCCTCAAAGATCTCCTTTACTATTGCACAAAAGTTCTTCACTTTCTCCAGAGCTCGTCCCAGTGGTAAAATCAGATCGTCACTACTATTATCGTCAATATCTTCCTCTTCCCTGGTGTAACTTTTTCTCTTCTCTTCATTCCTTCCCTTGATTCTCATAACATATGGCTTCATACGCACAGGATCAAGATACGTGTTCACATCACTTTCATTGACACGAAAGTCACTAAAACTTTTCAAATCACTTATATCACTTGTCCTCGATCTGGCCGGCAGAATGATCCAATTGTTCCAATTCCCCTTGAAGCCCCCCTCCACACTGATCAGCTGCAACGCTAAGGCCAGTACCAAGCTCCTGTGCTGCACCATTTCGAATCACCGCACCAAAAAATTCAATTCAACAAATACACTGTCCACTTGACTTGTCTAACGCATCCATCAATTCATCGGCAACAACTGATCGTCATTCTGTGACGTTGAAAACTTTTATAGATCACCTACTTGGATCGGTTTCTTAAACTCACTTCCCAAATTTAAAAAAAAATAGAAGCAAAGGGAAAATAATGCCACTTCGACATTGACCGCCACTCGCACTCGCAGTTAGTTTTGTTTGCCGAGATGTTGTCGAAGACGACTTCCACCAGGCCTACCAAGTTCATTGAAGCGTCCCTTCCATTCTACCCGACCGACGGTTGTTGTTTGTTTTACCAAAACGATAATTATGGCAGCCGGTGCTGTACCAAAATGTGTACACGTCCGAATAACCCAATAGCAAGCTCTCATAAAACATGCCCATTAAATCGGGTAATAGCTCTGATTAGAGTACATTTACCCTAAATTTGAGGCACAGTGCTCAAAGAAGAAAACGGGCGATTCACTTTCGCACAGCGACTGCAATCGGATGGATGAAACTTCACGCACGACCGCAAGAGTACAACAACACACTGACTTGGTTTGTCGTCTGCGACGAATTTTGTCCACCGGGGACTCTGCTATCTGTATCCCGTTGTGGAGCATAGCGCTGTGTGGAAATTACCAGGTTTACGAGCAGAGTTCGGCCAATTATGGCATTCGCTGTAATCACGTGAGATAGTTAGAGGGATCATCACCTGAAGGTGCTGTGATTACCTGAAGTCGTTATGTTTCTCGAATGCAAATGAAGATGTTAACATTTTGACAAACTACTTGGCACCCATTTACGAGAAAATTGATGGACTAGAGTGCGACTTAAGTGGGATAGACTATCAGGTGAGCATTTGAAAAATTGCTATGGTAATTCAGGCGACCGAAATTGCTTGATTTCAAGTGGAATATGCGGCGAATGAAGTCAGTTCAAGCCGCAGGCTTTAATAAACAATTGTAAACATTTGCTCAGCCGCTGCCCCTTTTATCGGTGCGGTGGGGAACGTTTATTACTACAACGAATTGGCCCAAATTGCTGATCTCGAGGTGGTTTTTTGAACTACTTGCATATGAAAATGTAACGATGTTTTTTTTTTGGGAAAGTCAATGCAGAGCTAATAAATTCTTCAAAAGTCAAATAGCTGGTGGCGTTTTTACTTCAGTTTGTATAGAAAGAGTTGGGCACTTCATCATCAGGGTTGGGTTTGTTGGAGTACGTTTTTAAGGCTTTTGCGCGCGACTTGGGCTCAGCATCTTTGCACACAATTTTGTATAGAAGATAAATCTTAGCGCAAGTAAAGTACGCAAAGAATTACAAGCAGTGGTGATCAATCGGTGATAATTCTGTGGCCACAAGCCACAACCGCCTAAGTTTTTTTTTCATGCTTTTCAGGAGAGCAGATTAAAGTTTCAAATCATCACTTCAAATCAGGAATATTTGTTTCTAAGGTTATTTTTTTCGTTGAAAAACATCTGTTTAAAAAAAAATTATGGTCATAAAAAAGTGGAAGTAGATTTAAATGCTGAACACGATGGTCCCTATAACTTAATTTTGTCCTAACTCGAGTTAAGCGGTTATGGTTTGTGGACTCTGAATTGTTTTCGAAATAGGTGACGAATAAGCCATCTGAGCACCCTAAGTAAGTGGGGTTAAAATTTGTGAAATAAATTCTTCGCAGTAGGATTTTAGTAGAGACTTTTGGCAGTACCAGTATATTCTATAGCCTCTCAGTTCCGCTTTTAAGTTCTTTCCTAGATCAACGAAGTCAAACGCCGAAAAAGATTTCCAATAATTGTAACCAAAGAATACTGTTCAATAGTGACACTAGATCATCTAGATCGTTAACAGCTTGCTACTGAGAAACAGGCTGTCTGATAAAATCCTCAAGTGAAGTATAGGCACTAACAATTATCTTAATTTAAATTTAAGCGTATTTAACCTAGAGCGACCATGCAGATAGCTCGAAAAAATTGACAAATGTTTTTCACAGCTTACCACTACAGCCATTATTTTATTTTGAAATATTTTCTGCAAACATATTTGCTTAAATCAGATTTGGCTCAGGAAATTGCACTTATCTATAAATTTTCCTTTATTTTGGTGCTTTGTAATGTTGGCCACAATAAAAATTTTCAGGCACAATTTAATAAATCAATCCAGAATGTAACTATTTTTCTAACTGACTACATATCGGCTGACTCGTTTTTTACGAAGTGGTTTTCGGTTTTCGCATCATATATGCCAGTAGCACTTGCTTTGGAATCTCAAGAAGACTCTAAATCTCCCTAGGCCAAACACGAAAAAAAGACACAGAAGCTGCATCGCGATCTTATCGGTAAAGTTGAAGATACCGCATACAAATATAGTAACTCAAATCCCTTCCCAGATGTGGTAAGACATAAATCGCATCCTTATTTTTGTAATAGTGTAACAAAAAAAAAAACAGAAAAAAAAAATGGCTTCCCATCACTCTAGCAAAAATGTCCCTCTCTTCTATACTCACATTTCTGTAGCTATAGTATTAATTGCTTGATTTCCCATCATGACTAATACCCTAATCCACTTTTACTTTTGGCAAAAGACCAACGGCAAGCCTTTAGAAAGCGAAACCTTACTTCAATGTGCTGAAGAATGTGCGAGCTAAAAATATTCCATTTAAGCTCCCCATATTCAATCACACATTTTGAATAGTACTCGTACGTCGCACCAATGTGTCTATATCCAATTGAGGCAATCAAACTCCAATCAAGTCGCTCGATCGAATAGCTCCCATTCATTAGGTGAATGTCTAAAAAAAACGCTCCCTCCATGTGTTGCTCACTCGACTCGACTCGACTCATTCACAAGTCAATCCAAAAGAATAATTTCCCAAGTACCGTTGTAGCAAAAAAAAAAAAAAAACAATTAGCCATCGATCCGGCCGTTACGAATCAGCCTCTGGTGTCAGCACGTGATCAGCCCCAACATAGACGATTTATGGAAATTACTTCCTCAAAAAACAATCGCACCAGTAGCTAACATCAGCAGAAATGCCTGTGCCTGGTAGGTAGCAATGTGTAGTAGCCCGACAGCACAACGGCGTATGCCGTTGGACATATACCTACATGACGCATAATGTATCTTTCACAAACATAAACAACTTGAGAGTCGGAGAAACTATTCGACGTACTCCGGCATGATGCCCAGATCAATGGTGGTAAGTCGTAATTTGATAGCTGGCTGCAGGTTGAGGTAGCTAGCACATTGATCGGTTTCTGTTATACGATAGAGTTCAACACCTTGTTAGCTGGCTCACTTAGGCGATCGATGACTTTGAATTGGACTTAAATGCGGAGTGGAATGGTGCGCGTCTCACGGGGGCATTTGAATCGAGGTATCGTGATCGCGACCGTAGACCAATTCAAATCGTTTTTAAAATAAACAAATAATAATAGTTTAGCTATTGTTGATCAATGAGGTGTTTATTTGAAAGGCGGGCATATGGTTTTTATTCCATTTTACCGGTTTTATAAGGTGAAGCTGATAAACAAAAATAACAATACAAATTTTGAACGGTAGCTAATGGGTGTATAATAATAAACAATATTATTTGGGTCCGGTTGATGCATGGAAACAGCATAATGGATTATTACTTGGCTGAACGTATTCGGCCCCATAGTTTATTGGGCTAGCTTAGACTTAAGACTTCGCCCTGCTTTGTTGCGTTAGCGTCAATATGGATTGGATTCTTTAATGCACCTGTGTCTGTAGTAAAGAATGGATTTCTATTATAAATATGGGTAGGTACATTTAAATTTGTTTTCCCTTGAGTTTCACTCGTGTTTATAGACCCTGTTTAACTTGGACGAAAGCCTTCAGTCTGTTTTAAAAACATGACTTTTAGTTTGTAGAGAATTGGATACCGTCTGAGATTGTGGCATACGTCTGATCGCTCCATCAGGTCACAAAGTAAGCAAAGAATTGTGCGATCGTTTAAGGTCTGAAGTTCAAAGTTAAAGTATTGTTACATCCGAGCTGGGATTCGAAAAGATAAGACACTATTCTGCTGAACTTTTCGTCAACGACTATCAGCACAGAATACGTCTTATCCCACAACTGTTTTATCTTTTCTAATCCCGGCTTGAAGGTGACAGTATTTTGAATGAAACCTGCAAACTTCCTTTCATCTAGGTTCCCAATTATATTGCTAGCTCCGCTGCACTCCAACAACTTCTACAATAAAAAACAAAGCACAATCTAAGGCAGACAGACAGATCTGTAGTATAATCTATCACTAGGACGTAGTTGCAATAAAGACTCAGAATACACTCAGAAAAAAAAATTGTAATGCCAACAATTTTCGTTGGTTCAAATGTACCCTAATATCAAAATCTTTGATTTAAGAATGAAATTTTTGGAAATGATGTAATAAAATACTTATGTAGATTATATTATTCTTGCGCTAAATACCTGATTCTTGAAAACTTAAAAACGAGTTATTGTTAACAAAAATAGTATTTAAACGAAGAACTTTCAACTTACAATTTTTTAAAAATCTCAAAATTCTTCGCTTAACAATCTTTTTTTTCTGAGTGTATTTATTCTTGTTTTTCACATGTAGCACATAGTTGGGAGTGTTTGCAGTTCTTTTTCAAATAAATTTGGAAGGTCTCTACTCCATTATTATTGTGATAGATTAATAAATGGAACATTCTGCGGCTGGTGTGTGAGAGATGCTTAAAACAAGTGTATTTGAATTTGTAACAATAAATAAACTATTCACTTTAAATGAACGTTTTTCATTTATTGTTTATTTTTTTTTTTGGGGAATAGGACTTATTTGACTATATTATTCAAGGCCACACTCTTTTTGATTGTGTGGAACGTAGATGCTCAGGGAGTGTGAATACTTCAACAAAGTTACTACTTTCATCAAAAAAATCATTTCAAGTACTGAAAGCGGTTTCTTTCGTGGGCGCAGGTTCTCAGTGGTGGCTGGACTTGTGAGCAGCGAGTCGCCAGGTTCGATTGCAGGAAAAGCACAAATTATATCTAAAGGCTTTTCCACAGTTCACCCGTGTAAATTGAGCCATTCGAACTCGATATAATTATTAAAGTTACCTTCCATTCGTCCCAAAAATAAAAAAACTTAAGGTCGTCTTCAAATTTCTTTTGCAGGTAGCTGGTCCCTGACTCTGTGTGCATCGTAGCGATTTACTGGGTGTTTACTTAACAATCCTTATTATTAAAAAGAGTCACAGAAATGACAGTGAAAAAATGTCACAATTTGAAAAATGTATTCCCATGTACTGGTACGCAAATTTTAATGGTTCTTTTCCGAGACTCCTTACCATATGCTTCAAATGAAGTGCTAACTGTTGTCAACGGGTGAAAGCCTTTTACTTTTACAGAGTATCCACTGCACGATGCGAAGAAAAGTGTGAAGACAGTAAAGCCCGCTTACAGTTCAGATGAACGTTACTGTGTGACAAGCATTCAGGTTGCTCAGCGAGGTATACATTTAGGAGAGCTTGTTAATATGGGCAGTGGTATCCATTAATCTTTGGAGACATTTTTGTTTTGTTAGGTTGACACTTATTTTGAGATTATTATTCCCGTGGATTTCATCAACTCAATTATTCACTAGCTATATTGATCAATCAAGGACCAACTGTTGTTCAACATCACTTTACTTGGCGTTGGCACACTGAACTGGTCTATCCGAATCGTGTTGGATATCTCGTGGGGGTGAGAATGAGAAAACTGAATGTAGGTACCTACGGTTTTCTTTCATAAACACTTGTAGTAGCTACGTATGTTTAACTGGCAAAAATTTTGCGTATATCATTTTTTATAATCCACAACCAGTCTATAAACAATAAAAAAAGTTTCATTTGCATTTAATCCCTGCTTTTCGACAAGAACTTTTCGTTTATGTGTATATAAGATATCTTATAAATTCATCACTAGGTTAGGTTGGTATCTTATTTATTTTGTTAGCTATATGCAATGAGAGTTGGAAAATGTTTGTGCTATGTAAATCTCCGGCAAACAGGAAAAAATAAAACCATACCCGAAAAAACTTGTCTTGCTTTAGTGAGGTTCGTTAGATGGTTCGTTAGTGTTATTATTGGGTAAATTACGGCACTTCTAGTTCTTGTTTCTTGAATGCTTCAACAAAGTGACGTAATTTCGCTTTGAACTTTTTTTTGAAGTAATTTAATCTGCTCCCGGTTATGGCGTTGTTCATATTATTTTGATGTTTCTTCTTCAGAAGTTATTCTACGAAATTGGGATGAAAATTATTTTGTGATATTTCGGACAGATTAAAATAAAACAGTAAACACACAACAAAAATGGTGCAAATTATTTCTTGCAAGGTGTTTACCTTGATTTTATGTATCTTGGACACTGAGCGAAACAAATCAGGTAGATGCGAAGGCGTGATTTGCAGATTGCTACTGAAAATGCTCTTATTTAATTTTTATATATTTTTGTTATATTATTTTACTTTTTCATGTATGCGTTGAAACCTATTAGGAAACTGAACATGAGTTTGTGTTTATTTGAAAGGACTGTGACTGCACTTGGCGGGCTAATGCCAATCTTCATAAAAGACGCATCACAGTAAAACACATAGAAATTCAGTTTAAGTATAATGTTTTTAGAAGACATATTTAATCAGCTAAAGGTATTTAATAGAAACTCAAAACCAGCCTGTGATGTTATTAAAATGGACACCTTGGATGGCCGAGAGGTCTTCATAGGTTATCATCCGGCTACGGCCGGACACTCACAAAAAATATGAAACATTGTCTCACTCTCGTTTGTGTCAGCGCAGCTAAGGCAGTTGGCCGTTAATCTAGCTACATCTGCACGCGCTATGGCCAGAAGTTCTGTTGGGAGCTTTTTCTTTGTGAATTGATTGTGGCTTCCTTGCCTTGATAGGTTGGCAAAAAACAAAACCACAAAACCAAAACCATCTTTGATGACAATTCGCTTTGCCTATAGATAATTTAAAGCAATGTGCCCATAGGAGGCTCGTAAGAAATGAACGGCTGAACGGCTACGACAGGTTATTCCTTACACGAGGTTACCGAAACACGCAAGCAGTGTAGACTTAGCAATCTGTTTGCTCAAACATTTACCATAGCTAAAATTTTAGCTATGGTAAACATGCATCTATGTTGCTGTCAAATCCTTAATCGGAGAATCATTTCGTCTTACAACCGCTATTGAGGCTCCAAATTCTGTATTAGTTACTGTTCATCTCAAGAAATTAAACAAGCAAATACAAATTTGTAATCCTAGGATTCTGTACGGATACGGTGTAGCATGATATTTAATTTGCTAGCTACCTATGGTTTGTTTCTACCTGTTGGAGTCTACATTTTAGTTCCAATAAAAAATGCAACCTTTCTCCAAGAGACTTCCTTATTTTATACTTACTCTAAATATGATCTTTTTCATTGAAAACCCCATTTTTAAAGTAACTCACTCCATCCTGGATCATGTTTTCCATGTTCCCTGTCAATAAAAATATCGAAACACGTATGCACCTTACCTATAATCATTTTTAACTTTCACCCTAAATAATCTGTGGGTAACAATGGATAAGTTTGTATGGAAATTAAAAATGATTATTAGTATCCCTCTATCTTCTAGAATTTATAAAAATACAACAATTTTCGAACAGAAATTAAATATTTTATTATAAAATATTATCTAACACATTATTTTTTTTCTACTAAAATTACGGGTTTATTAAATAAACATAGAGAAATAAATAAGAAAATTGAATCAGCAACTTAAATGCTTATACAGAAAATAGAAAAATACGTAAGAAAACAAATCCAATGAATAAAACGCTAATAAAGACAGCAGTTCAATAAAGATTCAAGTTTCGAAACATTTTCTTAAAATTACGTTTTCTTTGTCATACAAAAATTATATAAATACAATAAGTTAAATAAATTATTATAGAATAAAAAATTATCCTAGGGCAAAGAAATTAAATTAAATTACATATTACAATTCATGCCTATAACAGAAAAAATTGCAATCCACCGAAATCTCTATGACTTTTGAACATCTGGTTGTTGTTGCTGCTGCTGTGGTTGTTGCTGCGGCACTTTATTATAACTGCGATACGCCAGATCATGTGCTTCGTTTAATGAACGTCTATCCCATCCACCGTTGCCGCCTCCACCAGACGACCAACCACCGCCACCGCCTCCACCGCCGCCTGATGACCAGCCGGAGTTACCGCCACCACCACCATTGCCGCCACCACGGCCAGACATTAATTTCTTCAAGCCAATAATACCCGCCAGCAGCAGGGCAATCTTTGATATTATCAACGCTTTGCCGGCCAGAATGTATAGCGCACCCATAGCGAGTGGAATCATACCCATCATTTTCATGGCCATGCCCATCATCATCATTCCCATCATTTTCTTCATCTTTCCGCGTCCTGAAATGAAACCAAAAAAAAAAAAGAAACAGGAACTTTAGAAATAAGTTTGTGGTGGGTTAGCTATGCTAGAAAAATTTGCAAACGTTAAAATAAAAGTAGAGATGGATTAACTTTTCTGTAAGAGAAAAATAAATTCAGCAAACGGTACAAAATTATAGGATGGTGCACTCAGTTTCAAATGCATCTTCGGATACCATTATTCAAACATAAAATAAGGAAATAGCAATTAAGAAGTAAGAACAATGAAACAATTATGTAGTTATTCGCCTAAAGTTTTTTTCGTTTTTATAAAAACGCCTTCAAAAAAGAAAGAAAAGGTCTTACTGCTTACGTAATTTAAAGAGTTTGTGGGTACACAAAGTTTTTCGAGGCAATAAACGTTGGTGAGTTTTACATTCAGTAATAACATTTTTTGGAGCAATATTTTAAGCCTCATTGAGGGTAGCCTTAATGCCCCCGAACACATTTAAACATTTTAAATGTTCGTCCTAAATCTTTAAGGAGACTTCATTTTTTTTATCAGTGTTGTATTAACTTATGTTTTTGAATTCTGTTTGAATTTTAATTTAGTTTTTCAAAGGCTTGGTTGCAAACTTAAAATTATGATAAGCTTGAAAGGAAAGGCAGGCTTTTATTACAGACTTGCTTTTGTGAGATAAGCAAACTGGTACACGTATAATAAAACAGGAGTTTAAAGTAATTGCTTGAAGTCTGTTGATTTCGTCCAAAGTGAATTTTTTGCAGAACTTTTCTGAGTAGATGAGGTGAGCCATAAAAATAAGGCTAAGATTGTAGCCAATGATGAGATAATCGCAATGAGGCCTTATAATTGACATGCAATATTAGCTGCTTCACCTGATGCAACACAAGTAGTGATTTCTTCAGTCACGACAGGCAGCTCACCTGTTCAAATGAGTATTAGCAGAGAGTCGAGGCAGGCAATTCATCAGATGGTCCATGAGTTCGATTTAGATTCACCTTAAGTTACTGTGTGGTATACAATTTTATCAAATATTGTTGGGGACCTAAAGTTCGACACTGATGCAGTTAATCACCATTAAAACATGAGGCACAAAACACTGCGAAATACGCTGGCAAATAATCACAGACTGATGACTTCCCCACAACTAGCTACGCTTAAAAATTTTTTTTTTTAATTGAAATGATCAGTCAATTATATACCAGTTTCATTTGTCTTAATCCCACTACTGGGTTTGTTTTCATGTTACTAAACTAAAACTAAACTAATTTGGGACTGCTGGACAACGAAATGGAATGGAAGGAAGTTTTATGTTCTTTTCTGTTGTCACATCTTCGCAATAGCTCTTTTCCTTCAACATTATCCAAAGGAGACAGACGTACCGCCTCTCAAAAGGATACAAAGTTTAAATTTATTAATCTCTATTATAGTTAGATTTGTTAGATGATCATTTTTATCTGAAATAAGATTGTTGAATTGAAGAACACGAAACGGCCTCCTTTACCTCGAAATAGTAAAAAAATTTTGAATGTGCTTGATATCCTTCACATTTGCTATTTGTGTATGGAATATTTTGTCAAAGTGAAAAAGTTGAAAAGATGAGTTGGGGTTAAAGGTCATTTCAGTAATGTTACCAATATGGACTTTCCACAAACAAATTTTTAGCGCCTTTAAAAGATGAAAGACAAAAACGCTGGCCATAAGTCTGTTCTCTCTGTTGTATGCCTTCTAAGAGTAAACGAGGATCGCGATGAGGACCCTCTCAGCGTTACCTTCGGGACGCTTTAGAGTCATTTTGACTCCTTTTTGAATGCCTGGACTCTGACTAATCTTTTTGAAAGTCAGTGAGTTCGGACGCCTTTTAAAAATGTAAAAAGTTTTTGCTACAATTCAAAATTGTTCAGCCTATTTGGTTGAATTCGAAAGAATTTGTTTTTAACCGTATTTGAATTACAATTATATCGGTAATAAATAACAGTTGTGTTTCTTCAAAAAAGAAAAGAAAATATTAAGATCGGAATGGGACTTATTTTTTCACCCGGAACTCTTTTTTTGCACTCTTTCTGTAAATTTTCAGAGGTAACACTGGACCCACTGAGGCGCATCACGTAGTATGAGAGTCGTTATACGCTGCTTATAAAATTTGTTGATGAACGATATTGCTTACACTTCTTAAACTGTCGCTGGATAAAGAAAATGGTTTGAAGGGGCATACCCCATACATAAATCTACCTCTAAATTAGTTAAGAAAGTGTTGCCTGTATATTCGTTTGAAACTCAATACTAAAATGCAATGTGAACCTACTTACGAATTTATTAAGTAGTTCTTATAATATTTATAAGAAACGGCTTTAAAATACTTTCAAATAGGACAGTGTGGAGAAAACTCTTGGCAGCCAATATGCAGCGTACACTTACCCGTTTTATGTAAGTATAATTTCATATTAAAATTTTGCCATTTGCTCTTATTTTCTAATTTCCATTTGTTGCCTTCAAAGCCAAGCAGTCATGCACCTATTTTGTTTGAATTATCAAGTCCAAATAGCGAATGTGGTTATTATCTAATTCGAATTTCACTGTTTTCACTTAACCTCAATTGAATAGGCAGCCACTCCTTTAAGGGTAAAAAATCCATTTCCATCAACAATCAACTTATCATGATTGATGGGAAAATGAGAAGCGGACAAGAGAAAAACACGCTTGCACTTTAATGTCTTCCATTACTTTTATTGGCACAACCGCAATTGGTGGAGGAAAATCGTTTTTTCCACTCTGGCGAAATTGTGATGTTATTTCATTTGAAGTATCACTTTGCGTTTTTATGCTCAACAATTACAATCAGATAATTAATTGATGTAAAGATCGCATATGTAATTTGAATATTTTATGGCCACCATTCGACTGTCCATCTATAACATCAACAGCTAGCTTTCAGAATTTAAAAGCTGGCTCTTAGCTATGCTCAATTGAACGTGTGTCTGTGCCACTTGGGACAGATCATAACAATTGAATCGGTTAAACGGTTTTGTTAAAAGCCTTCATCTACAATGTTCATTGAGGCAAAGAATCGCGGTTCCAGTTGGCCGCGATTATTAGGTGCATCTGGTGGTAAAATGATTGCCTCATTAAGCATAAGCAGACGCAGCAAAACAAGTGAGAGGTAAGTGACATAAAAACTTCTGTGGAACCCAGATATGCAACGCATAATACGAATGTTGGTACTCTATGGGGGCAATTAAAAATTAGAGATAAAATCAGTAACGCATTAGTACCGCTGTTATTTGAAATGAGTATAATTTGCGGTAGAAGTCTTGTGCTTTGCTTTTTATCCAGAAGAATTCTGCATCGGAGTGACCTGGAAATTTGTCGAGGTGAAAAGAACAAAACTCATCACAATTTAAAGTAGGCAAGTGGAGTGTGGCCATTTTAAATGACCTATAAACTATAAGAGCATGCTGTTGTTATGTAAAACTGAACATGGAAATATTCGGATCACCTTTGCTTTATGGTTCGTGGTAAGTTGTACATTTTTCTGTTAATTGTTGGCACCAAAGTATTTATTAAAGCGCTTCATAAAAACGGATTGAAATAGCTCTTGTTTAGCGCGAGATGGATACCAAAACTCAGCTTTTCTTGTTGCCACACCTACTTTTCAATGATCGTGATAGTTTTTGTACTTCAGTAGCTAATAATAATTACATTCTTTATAGATAGTAACCTATACGAGGTATTATAGCTCACAAACGACAAGAACATTTGCTGAATATTTTTTTGTCAATTAATCTTAATTTTCTTTTTAAATAATATTGTTTAAAAAGGCTTTGAATAATACACAAAACTACTATCAACACAAACACAGGATAAAAAGAACACGCAACATGCTAATAATAAATTAATAATACCATGCAAAAACCAACGACGATCTAAGAGAGACACACAAAATACTATTTCATGCAATACAAACGTAGTTAAATAGAACTAAAGCAATGCAGTCCTGACTTCACATTACGCGTTACCCACCATCTTTATCAATTTGTTCACTATCGTCGTCCAAATAATCAGCAACAATTCCATTAATATCCTCATCTTCTTCTTTAAACTCCATGGGTGTGTTCTTCGCAGTAACTAATTCCGGCAAGAAATATTTGTTACAAGCACATTTGTAAATTAAAAAAGGTAAGTGAATATTTTTTGGAAGAAATTTGAATAGGCGCGTAAATTAAGAAAAAAATTTAACACAAATTTGGATAAATATCGGCATTTTATATCGTCTTGTTACGAATTCTTTTCATCTGTTTTGATATCTTAGAGAAAGCGTTGTATATCTCGCTAAATGGATAATAATGGCCTTGACTTTGGTTTCCTTTTTTTATATGAAGAATTTGCCTGCTTAAAACAATTGATGATCATCACAAATGTGATGATGCCAAAGTCCCAAATATTAATCAGTCTACAATGACAATATAAAATAAAAATCAGCTACCGTTTGGTAAAGTTCAAGAACAGTGAAATAAGTTTAAAAAATTTGTGGTGTTGTTACTTTTTGTTTATTTTCTACGTTCAGGAGGGTTGAAGTATCAGCCGTCAGCGAAAGTTAAGCAAAATGTAGTGGACCTAACAATTTCGAGATTATAATGATGAAAGTAACGATGAAAGCAACGGTATAAGCGATTTTTACAGTGATTATGAAGTGGCCTTCGAATAAACGAATGTTTATGTCGAAGTCGCTAAAAAAAATAAAAACAATTGATGTATAAAAAAAAAATTAATACTTAATCATTGAATACAAAGAACTTGCTGAATATTTTTTTATTTACAATTTTTTAAGACTATTTTCTAAAGACTGAAAATTGTAGCATTTTAGAAATGCAAGCTCATAACTAGATTTATGTAAAACAGTGTAAGAATTTTAAGAAAAATCGCTATCTACTGATCAGGGAAAATTATTAAAACAAAGCTTCTCGCTGTTTTATTTTTTAAGGAAGATTCTGTAACTCTCTCGAAAGCACGACAACGCAACGCAAATACCTAGTAATTAAGATATGAAACCAGTGTTAAACAGTTACGAAAACCAAACGATATCCACCTCTTTCACTGATGGAAATGGACATGATTTGACTTTCATTCACCTGCGGTTGTTAGCATTGGTAGGGAAATAAATATCATTAAAACAATCAACACATTTTGGTCTGAACATCATATTCCTGAAGGTATTTCACAAGAGGAAACTAGTAAGGACTTGATTAAAAACAAAAAACGTTAACGACGTGGCAAGGAGTGTTACAAGTATCAACTAATTTTGTGGCAATAAAGATCATAGTCCCTCACTGAATTATTACGTAAAGCAAGGTATCATAAAAATTCAATAAAAAAGCGTTTGTCTTGTGCAAATTCGTGTAAAAAAATTGTTCGCACAACAGAATTCCGTTTAGACACAAATGACCCTCTTGTTTTTTACTTTAAAAATAGAGCCTCCCTTTTTGTTACTGAACTTTAAATAAAATGTTAAATGAAATGTTGACTTTAATACTTTTCTAGGCACGTAATCACATGGCAAATTATGTTCACGACATTAAATGCCCCAGTAAAATGATTTCTGTCAAAAAGGTTTTGTTCCGTTTACCAAAATGGTACACAAGAGTATAACTAATATTATGCAATGAAAATATTTTTCATATTAGCTTATGTAACATAAATTAAATTGAAGATATTAGCTTAGTCCATGTATGTAACATAAATTAAATTGGATATGAGCTTAGTCCATATCTTTAATTTAATTTATGTTACATAAGCTAATATGAAAAATATTTTCATTGCTTAATATTAGTTAAACTCATGGCTGGCTTTAAAAATGGTTAAAAGTTCCAAGTAATATGACACAAATTATGTTTAAAAAAAAGTTGCAAAGGACTAAAACTTATATCACTGTAAGTGTTAGCCCCGGAAAGCAATAAATTATGAAACTTCATTCAAAATAGACATCCTGATTATTTCCACAGCAGGTCATTCTTAGGTCTTAACCACAGCTTTAACAAATGTAAGTTCTTCCTACCATTCCAGCTACTTGAAGGCAAAAATTTTATTTGATGTCTGTGATGTTTCTTTTAAAAGAACGATTCAAAAGAATCCACCACAGTTTGCAGTTCTATAACCACTTAAACCCACATACAGACTATCTCTCACTTTCAGCATCCGCAGCTCCAAATAATAAGAGACCCAAATCTACCCACCTTCTTCTAGACCTCGACCGATCTCCTCCGATGTCAGCTTGGGAAAGTTCACCTGCATTGAGTGTCCGTTAAAAAACCGACTCAACCGATCGATCAGCAACGTAGTTAGCTTTGTGTCACGATCATCAATAGATCGCGGCAATATCGATTCCAATTCGTTTTCACTTACAGGACGTGCGATTGGAGTATCTGGCAGCCGTACCACTTTAATCCCATCGGCAACGGTAATTGCCTCAATTGTCGAAATCCGGTCAATGAATGAGATCGTCTTTTTCTTTAAACATGGCACAAAACCACCCTCCGATTTGGAGCACTCATCGTAGACTCGCACCACCGTGCGCATACCAGCGTTCTGATATGTGGCACCGCTGCCACTATCCTCACTAGCGGCTATACACGACTGCAGGAGAGTGCCGAGGATCACTATACCGAACACACCGAATGTTTTTTGCACCACCATTGTTATTATTTGGTTTTATTTTTTTATTTAATTTTTCCTCTTTATTTTTTTAAGAAACAAATTCCAAGGATCACACTGGGTGGGTCCTATATCACTAGCACAATAGGAAGCACTTTTCACACAACACGAAACGATAACGATTCGAGTGCCGCCAAGCGCAGACAACAGACAACAGATAACTGATGCCGAATGATAGTGGCGTTAATTCTTTTATAGACCTCTTCTTCTTTTGCCTGTCACAACATTCATAAACTCTGCGCGCTGCCTACCAAAAGCAACACGGCCAAGACCAAGGCAAGCTCGCTGCAATGGGAATAGTTTTAGTTTGTGTGATAGATAGATGGTTGGTATGGTAGGTATAGGAACCTACAAATCCAGGCAACAACCACAAGCGTATCCATTGTGAGTTGTGTTTCGAGATGCCACGGCACGTTGTGGGGAACTTACATTCTTCGCGATCCCATAATATGGCGAAGGAATATAGGTACCTTCTCCAGTGGTAAGAGCTGCTGCAGTGGCCATCATTCATTCGGTGTACTCATTCATTTTTAGTGGATCTTGGCCCCGGGGAGATGGATTCATACGGCACCATAGCCGCCTCATTCGAGCGCCGACGGGTTTTCAGTATTGTTGTCACTTTCGGTTGTATACGCTACATACGGTTACAGGTGTTCGCTAAGGAGCCAAGTGCCAATAGTCGTACTTCGGATTGAAGAGGTCAACTGCTTGAGACGGAGAGACTCAATGAGGTGGGAAAACAATGCAAGTGGAAACGAAAATAACTGCATAGGGCATGTTGATTGCATTTGTGAATCCGGTGAAAACTTTTGCTACTACTGGTTTTCTATGGGCTTTGTGGATGTGGAGGGTTCTTGTACGGCGGTTCGTGGTTACAATTATCACACAAAGAAGTGCTTTTGCGGTTGAATGCACTTCCATCGAAAGGGAAAGTTGACAAAAGTGCCCAACAGGATTCGAAATAAAGGCAAGCGGATCAGAACAATTTCGCTGACACTAGTGAACTTTCCACTAAACAAAAAGTTATTTTCTTTAATCTAAATTCTACTTTTGAGAAGGAAGAGCCTTTGAATGTTGAACAGTGTCATTGACTGCTTGCAGAAAGAAGTCGGTTCTCAACTTAAATTATAGCTAGCTGTAGTCACCCAGAAGTATGTTAAGTTTGTCCCCGGGCTGAGTCTCCTTTTAGATTGGAAAAGTGTTGTCCTCGCGGTTGGCAAGAGCACTGATAGAATCATAAATCGCCCTTAAAATGTATTTAAAAGTAAAAAAATCATGGGATATCTACATCCCCCGTAACAGAATGGTGTTGCATAAAATAGCGAATTCACATTACAAATTTTCTGACCAAAAGGGGGCTCTATTTTAAGGTGGAGGTGGTATTGTGAGCTCCAAATGACTGCATTCTCTATTGAGAGCTCGTCTATGATGCCACAGTCCTTTCCGATAAGCTGATGGCAGCAGCATCGGCTGCTTCAAGATAGAAATTAATAAATAAATAGAATTTTTATAAATAAATAGTTGGCGCAACAGGTCCGTAGTTACCTAGGACTAGCTATTCACAACCATTAGTTTTGTGTTAGTTTTTCATTTTTGGGACGAAGGGTAGGGTCCTACAATTGTATGCCGAGTCAAAGCGGCCACTTGCTAATTTAAAAAAGTCGTACCTATTTTCTGTTTTAGTATTTTTAACTTTCTCCATTACGTAGTAAGAGAAAGATATTGTATTCGTACAAAATTTCGAACTCGAGATGTTAATCAATTCTGACATAACGATGATGAGCGAACTCAAAAAAGTGGGTCGCAAAATTCTGTCCTTCTGTCTGTCTGTCTCTATGTCCCGAGGCCTATAGCCTAAGCGGATGAAAGGATTTCGTTCAAACTTCGTATTTAAAGTTTGGGGGCTTACAGTTCGGGGCTGTTTTTTTTGCATGGTAACCTCAATATTATTGGTACTTCCCATAGTTTGATTTGTTCGAAAACGGCTCTAACGATTTCAACAAAAATTGATATTTAAGCTTAAGCAGTGAGGTAAACATATCTGCATACTCAGTTTTCCGCTAAAAATCGAGTAACAGTACTTTTGAAAGTTGGACATATCTCGAAAACGGTCCATACGATTGTAACAAAAATTAATTTTTAAGGTAATATGGTGATTTCTAACTTAATGGAAAACTCAGTTTTTCTCTGTATTATCGTAAAATGTATTTTTGAAAAAAGTCATTTTTGAATCAGTGGAAACGCTCACTTTAAAAACGGTTCATATCTCGAAAACCCCATTTTCGATTTCCATAAAACCCTAAAAACCAAGTAATGCTTACATCCCGAACAATAACTTGTACTCGGTTTTCAGCTAAATAGTTAAGCAATAGTATTTTTCAAACTTAACAATATTTGGTACTATTTTGTCTGCGAAACCAAAACACATATTATTAAAGATAATATAAGTATTCTAAATATACCCGAACAAATCAATTTCTAAATATTTCTCAATATGGCTACCCAAATTCCGATCTGTATTCACATATTTTCGGTATAATTTTGAAATAATAAAAATGCGCCAACTTCCAATGGAAATACAATAACAGCTACGTACAACTTATTTTTAGCGAATACTACTAACTTCTAATTTATTTTCAACCATATTGAATAAATATTTCCAACAACTTGGAGCTTACACATAATCAGCAACTCCTATTTCATTTACATTAAAATTTTTGATGAACGAGAAAGTTACGTTCGACCCAGTCGTGCACTTTATTTAAATATCTGTCGCCTTACAAGCTATAGAAACTTCAATAATTTTGCAGTAAGAAGTAATTTTTGAATGGACAAGAACAATATTAGTTTTTTGTTTCAAAGTGCATTGATGATAAAGAAATATCATCCGTGTGCCAGAATAATTGAATGCTGGCTACCTAAATAAAATTAAACAGCTTTTATTTTCGTTCTGGGCTGTGTCTCTACATAAAAAACTCTCAAGTTTTTCAAAGCCAGTACTATTATTCAGAATTATTATAATGCGCCATCCTGCAGCCGTTGAGCTTGAACAAACTGAACACGTATAAACAGACAGCTTAAAATACGAACAGAGATGTCTATACTTTGTTGAGTTCCTCAACGATCGAATTGATAATCTCGAGTACTTAAATATTTACCAAAACAAAATTATACTAATTAATATTGACTAATTTTCTGTATGAATAGTAAACACTCAGCTACAAAAAGGCGTATTGGACTATTATGTTCCCAAAAATGTCGGCCATGGGGTTTTTATCAGACATTGCGAAAATGGAGGATGCCAAGTAATCTTTTAAGTTTATTCAATTCATTAACTGACCTTACAATTTTAAAATAGATGCACATATTCCTAAAAACTAGGTTGGTTACAGATTTGCAAACATTAAGGCACGGTCGATCACCCAGTTAAGCCGAACAGGTCGTCAAAACACATCAACTCCTTATCATGTACACGATTTAGACCTCTAAAGACCCAGATTAAGTCAAATTTTACAGCGTTAATATATAATTTAAACAGGAAGCCCCCAAACTGGCTTTAAAAAAAATTACATTACAGTTTGAGCACAAACCGGGAATATATTCGCGTGGGTGTGTCGAATAAACAGCTATCTGGTAATGAAATTTTCCACAAGCTTTTTAAGCAGCCCGTTCGTAGGTTAAGAAATGTGAAAAAAAAACAAATTTTAAAAATAAGTGAA
This sequence comes from Cheilosia variabilis, assembly GCA_951230905.1. Classification (NCBI taxonomy): domain Eukaryota; kingdom Metazoa; phylum Arthropoda; class Insecta; order Diptera; family Syrphidae; genus Cheilosia; species Cheilosia variabilis. The sequence continues at coordinate 14,641,158 of OX579676.1, forward strand.
ATTCAAAAATACTTTCATCCTACATTTTTAAGTCTTCTAAGCTTGGCTGAATTTTCTTAGCTAAGTACTGGCATTTTTTTGGTACACTTGCCATTTCTCCAAGCCAACATTTAAATATTTTTAAGAGTCTATGGTGAGACTGCCAATATTTTATAAGTGAAAGAGATATTTGGCTTTGTGGCTGATAAAAAGTTATGAAAGGCTTTCACCTTTTCCAACAAACCTACATACGCCCTAAATTTCGAAGCCGCCATTTATTTTCGCACGTAGGCAGCTATGATCTACACTCACACTCGCAGACTAAAAACCTATGACACAAAACCATTAGTGGAGAGGAGATGAAAAAGTTGCATCCCATCATCATTGAGATTCAGAGCGATAAAGCTACATAGCTATCTCCCCATTGTCTGCCCTCGAGCATAATTCTTTTGCACAACCGTGCGCATATGCACATACTTCAAGTGCAGCAGCGAGTGACTCTAACCCTGACTCTGACTCTGAATGCCGCCGACGATAATGACAATGAGTTCAGTTCAGATACCATCAGCTCCTAAGGCAAGGAGAAAAAAAAAATATCTACGACATACAGGTACTGATGCAGAATAGCACGAGCAGAGAGTAGCCTAGCAGCTATGAGAACTGCTGTTGAGGTCACGTTTTCGTTTTCGATTTCGTTTTCCTTCAAAGATTCCAAATGAAAAAGGCAGTCGCATGTTGTTGCTCTGTGCGCGCTAATATACGATTCCAACTTCGAAACTTTCGTCGCTCGTGAGCGTTCGTGTTGGATCGGCTTGCTAATTTCTCCAGGATGATGAGCACGTCGTTGTGTAAAGAGGTGAAATGTCCCACACGCGTTGTGTGAATTCGGATTTAGATTAAGATGATGGAAAGTCCAACATACCCACCTATGATAGTGTTTTGCCGAACTGCTGCAGTTGCTGGGTTTTGTGAACCTTAATGCACTACATAACAGGGTGAGGCATTTTAATAGGGGGGAGGAAAGACCGAATAAATAATCAGAAGAATGCATAAGCTCACGAAACAATTGCTTTAAACTGATTTCACTGGGAGTAGATTGAGGTATAATGACAATAATGACATTTTTAGGGAATAAGTGCAAATAGTGATTCTCACGATTTTACTTCTGGGTCATTTGGACTGATGTCATTCATGTAATCACGCGTCTAAGTAATTTATTTGTGGTTTGAGGTGAAATTTATTTCAATTGTTGTTTTGCTTTTATAAGTTATGTAAATGATATGTGATTAGAGTAATGGGGGAGACTGCAAACAGTATGCCAGTAGGTAAATCAGAAATCGTTTTCATTTTACTAATAGGAGTAATTTAATGCCAAGATCTTGAACTACTTTTGAAATGGTTAACCACAGGAGATGCTTCCGCTGTGTTGCCAATAATGAAGCGATTGTTTATAGGGATATTACAGATAGCGTTTATTGGTGTCTCTGGGTCTGTTTTCATAGGCGTGATTGTCAAATAATTTAATTTGACTATTTTCTACTAGTGTCAATGGTTTTTGATTATTGACTAAGAAACGTCAGTCTTCATTTCGCACATATTTGAGTGCCAGGACGTGCTTTGTTACCCACGAACTTTGTGGGGTCTAGAGCACGTGGCTCATTTTTTGTAATGCCTTACTGAAGTAGGTGTATACATAGTTTAAAATTAGAACAGCGAGGGCTGTGGTGGGCAGTTTTCTTGAACTATTGCTCCAATATTTATATTTAAACAATATTGATGTGTACTTAGAAATAAACATTTAAATATTTGGCGCAACAGATCCGTAGAGACCTTAGGTCTAGCCTCTCACAACTAATCGTTTTTTTTTTTTTTTTAATTTTAGGACGGATGGAAGAGATATTTTTCTGTGTGAAAGTAGATAGTTAGTTTGTATATTGAACGAAATATTGTAGTTATATAGCATTTTATTTTCCCCTCTTCCGCTGAAATAGGATTTTGTTGTGAACAGAGCTTACTATCATCATAAACGTATAAATCGATAAATAAATTCACGCTTTGTTGTGATGTTCAGCACTGGAAGGTGTTTCGTTTTTTTACTGAATCACGATTCGATATTTAACGTTTAGTTTTTCTTACAAGAGAATATTCTAATTTTGAGTTAAGCGTCATGCATCATTGTTCGATTCATGAGCAAAAATAGAAGGTAGCTATTAAGGATGCAGAAATTATAATCATTATCATAACCCCAGGCATTCTTTTTATATTATGTAGCCTACAAAATATGTTTTTTTTGCTATTGTGAGTTCCGGTGTCTTAGCTTGGATAGTTTAAAGATAACAGAACAGCAGCCTTCAATCTTCATACAATGAGTGAGTGATTGACATCTCGAGGTCCGTTCTACTGGACACCAATTCAATGCGCATCTCAATGAGGGATTCATATTATTTTTTTGAACATATGTAAGATGAAAATAGTTGAGAGAAAAATGGTTTTAGATGCAATGATTTTTTTTCGCGCGTAGCGTTCAATCAGGATCAAAAGGTAAGTCGATTTAAATTTAGATGCCACAAAATTGAAGATACCTACACTGCATACCTGACAATGTATAAAAACGAACACAATATCTAAATATTAGTGCGACATTTTCTAGTTAACTACCGAAGAACTTATCCCTGAACTTTGGCAGCTCATTTATTCTGTATATGCGAATTTGTTTGAAATTTTGTTGGGCGCAAATACTCCCACTACAATAGTGGCTTAAAACTAGAACTTAAATTAAGTATTAAGTATAGGACTTAAAATAAAAAAACAGCAAAAGGTAAACCAATCAAGATTCATAATCCATATTCTCCACTGCAAATATTTTTTTGAACAAATAACATTTTACGTTTCAATCTCGCCATATAAATTTGTGGTGACTCGAGAAACTTAACAACATTGCTGATAAGTTGTTTCACCGTCACTAATTCAATTACGTGCACATCTACCCATCAGTATACCTCTTGTATATATTTAGTTTGGAGAAATGTTTGTGTGTCAGCTAGACAGCATCCACCTGATGAAGAAAACTGAAGATGCCACACAATGAGGGCGAAAACAAGCGGCATTACTCCAGAGTTTGTTGCCTTAACATGCGCTTAAGAGAGGGAGGCACTTCACTTTCTAGTATACGTCTTGTACAAAATGCTTGCCTTTTCTCTATGGTGCGCTAGTGACAAGAAAATTCAGGTGTAAGAGGATTTGTTCATTTTTTATGGAGAACTTTCACTTTTCCAATTTTCACGAATTCACCTTAAGACCCTTCAGACAAGCTGGCCAACTTGTGAATGGATCACCACGAGTGCTTTTCTTTTTGCATAGAGTGATAGAACTCGAAATAATAGGTGTGGGTTGCGTGTAGAAACAAGCTGTGAGTGTACAGATCTCTTCTTCAAGTCGAAGCTTATTGGAACATCATAATATAACCTCACAAGGAACGAAAGGATTTGATGTTGTGTTGCTGAAGCGAATATGGAGTTTAACCAACAACGAAGGGATTTACTGAAAGCTTGTAGGACCTACGGTATATTTAGGTAGCATAGTGAAGCTTATATGCCGTTTTGTCTGAGGAGGTAACTAACGCAAGTAGTACATTGCTGAATGATTATAATACACAAATTCTATTCTACTTAATGTCTATGGTACGAGTAGTGGTACCATTCTGTTTAATAACTAAGGCTTCTTTCGATCTTCTGATATAATAAACTCTTAGCATTGTGGGATTGGATCAATTCAGACGTATTTTGTGAACAGGATGAAAGTGGCATTAGGTCTTAACCACTAAGAATCATTGTTAGCCTTTTTTTTAGGTTATATAATATAGAAATAGGAGAAGGCGAATATATGCGAAGAACCACTTTCAGTGCACAACATATTCGCTTGATTTTTTTTGTTTTTTGGAAAGATTGTGCAGAGATGCGATTCTGTGCATGAAGCAATAGAGGAAGCTAGTTGCTTTTTAAAGTTCTATTGCGACCTTAAGGGTTATTTTTAATAAAAATTCCAAGTTTTTTAAATTACTTGTGTTGACAGTAAGTTGTCACTGCGGCAATACCAAATATGAAGATTTTTCGTTGTACCTTTCTGAAGGTTTTTCGGAAATTTTTCCAAGTATTATTAGGGTGATTATAGAGGCGATTTAGGGTTGCTTATCGGAAAGTTTATCATGTATTTCATTAAGCGTTTTTTCCGTATTTTTGTTCCTTTCGGTTCTGTTTTCAGTGTTTTTGTAGTTTTTTGAGCTTTTTTATTGGCTATTTTAGGTCTTTCTTACAAACGTATTTAGTTTTCGGAATATTTTTGAGGGTGCTTTTAGTATTTTAAGAATATTGTAGGTATAAGGATTTTTTCGGGGTAGCTACTTAAGGCAAATTTATATGTTTAGCTCTACTTTAATTTATTAGTATAAATGTCAATGATACAGATAAAACAATCTTCTTTTACCAAAAACTGCATTCAAATCCTGGTCCGTAGATACAGTAATTTTCTTCAACAATTATCAAAATGAAATGCATAAAAAAATGATAAAGTAAGCGGCAACAATTAGTTCCTGCTATAAAATTTAAAATAATTATTATATGCCATTAAATAAAAACTAACTCCTAGCGAAATATTTCTCAAAATAAGTTTTAATAAGTTTTGGCATAATTTTACCTTTTATTAGACAGACACCAATTTTTCTGTCAAAAATGTCCCTGCGGCTGAAAATGTATAGTTTCATAAATATTCAAGGGTAGCCCACAGGCCTACATACCTACCTCCATCACAAAAGCGAAGCCTCTTCTGCCTGTAGTAAATAAAAATGCAAGAATAAATTTTGACTTTCCATGTCACAAGGACGGAACGGAATGCGCGAAAGTTTACCATCTTCCATCACAATCAGCCCCAAATTCGTGCCAGTTGTCGAACCATTACTCAGAGTTATGGTTGCCAACGAGGAAAACTAAATTTCCATTAAAACAACAAAATTACTTTTCCGGCGCAAGCGACCGACCAACATGACGGCAAACGGTGCTCCTTCAATGAGTCACATTGACATAGAATGATGCAGCCAACGTGCGAATAACACCTGAAAATGGAAAAAATGACTTATGTTGGCCTGCAGCCATCTGCGAGACTGACGATGGCATATTGACAGTAAGCGCAAGCTATTCCTTTGTGTAGCTGCACGTGAGTGCATGTTCGCCATGCATTAAATGAAAGTACTTGTTCACATAGAAATTGAAGACTCTGTGTAATTAGCCTCGATTAAAGGAATTCAGCCGGTAAACACTTTTAGCAACATTTGTTAATGCATTAGATATACGTTCAGTGGCAAAGCGTCCCTTCGTGGGCCTGTCTGTGTACACAGCATGTGAGGAATTCAAGTTACCAGCCCGCACCTATAAGTAGCCAACTTTCAATTGGCGTTCCCAATGCGGTTTCAATTACAAACAAGCATTGTCTGCAAATGCCTATCATTAAAATGACCTGCATCATCAGTGAAATAAAGATGCTGTATATGGCTAATGGAAAAGAAACTGAAATATAATTGAGGAAAATTTCTCTTGATAGATGATGGGGCGATAAGCGGCGCCCCACGAAAATTACCCATAATTTGGCAAAAAAAAAGAAGCTATACATCAACCATCTTCAGGGAAAATAGATACATACACATATGTGAGATATTTGCATGGACCCGGGCATGAGGTGCCGGCAATCTACTACGTAAATTCACTTTTGGAATGATGGTCGTACCAGGCATTTTTTTGGTACGTGTTTGACTTTTCCATCATGTAAATAGGTGGAAGAAAAACTTATGTCAATTAGTTTGCTGAAAGTCGGAGTCGCATATTTATAGGCTTTGATTATGAGTTGGTCCAAGGGCAGCATCTGTAAACAGCACACTTAAACTATAGATTCTCTGAATCGAAAGAATATTAACGCTTTTCATATGTCTATCTTAAGATGTATAGCTAGTACCAATTTTGAGCTTGAGGAAGTCTGATCTACAAATTATAAGAAACTACCCTCACAGGTTTGGGAAGAATCAAAGCGTCGTAAAAATTGTTGCTTCTGAAACATTTCGGAATATTTCTGAAGCGACATTTTGATAGGCAAGCCTTGTGTCACTACAAAGTTTTGGTAGGGCTGCCGCCTGCAGTGATTTTTAAACTAAACCCAACCTATGGTACTCTTTGGATCTTTTGCATCCAACAATACATCTCATTCTGAGAATCAAAACCCGTTTGCGTTTTAGAAACTGTTGGAATAGCATTAACGAAATGGATATTAATATTCAGCACATATGCGGAGGTACGATATTGTGTGATATTTTAATGAACGCAGAAAATTGGTTTGTTTCAAAACATTCTGCAATAAAACAACAGATGGCTACCCATTATATTCTGTCAAAAAATAACGAAACGCAACACAGAAGCCTAGGTCAAAATGCCCCGAAAACAATTTATAACTCTGAGGTATCACAGAACTTTGACTGTACATGTATTCTGCAAAAGGTTTACAATGAAAAACACTAGCGATCACTGATTCCTTGACAAAAAAAGACAATTAGGAAGTGTTCTATAAAAGGGAGTCAGTAAGACCCTCATCAATCCCAATTCCTAACATGTGCAAAGCTAAGCCTTGTCAAAGTGTTTATTAAGCCTGTTGAAAAGTCAGCGGTGTGTAAAAGAGATTAAAAGTGTATCACGAAAGGTATAGCAATTGTTTACAAAGCAAGCACAAATTTTCAAACGAATTTATTTTCAAATAATCTTGAAATGCTCAAAAAAAGCTGCCAGTAGCTGAAAAAATGTAATTTGAATACATTTTTGAGGAGCGAAGGTGTCTTTGGCACTGTTATGCAAAACATATCTACTAAACTGCACCCAATTTCAGTCAACTCAAACCTTTTGAAGACAAGCTGTTGTATGAAACAAGATTCAACTTTTAACTGCCATCAAACAGTAGTTGCAGACATAAACACTAAGAACCAATAAAAAGCGTGCCTTCATTGTAACAAGACATCATGAACAATTGGCACGGCCACAGATTTTTTGTATAAAGCTTTGAACCATTTTCCAGCCGAAAAGTCTCACCCTAATTTCATACAATTTAAAAGCACTTTACGCGCAAACGGCCTCAACAAATTCACTCCATAAATTGTTTCTCCTCATCTCCTCCGTTAGACATTTCCTCTTGTACGTTTAACGTTAATTAATTATACCTAATGACTCCGACGAACAAATAGGCATCACCTGGGCTAACGCTGCCTTTGTGTTTTGATTGATAGCCTTTATCACTTACTGGCTGGCGATCCACAAGAGGTGTATTCTATGTAATGAGCATTTAATAATCACGCGTTTATACTTATCTCGGTATACAAACTTTTTTTTTTATTGGAACATTGCTACCTGTTTGCCTACTAAGCAAACTAAATTACAAGATCACACCGCACCAACTATGCAATTAACACAAATGCCATTTAACTACCGTATAATATGAAAATAGATGCTCGTACTCCAGTTTAAATGGCAGAGGCGACGAGAGCACCCCGCTCTAGTTAGGTTTCTATCCAAATAATTATAAAATTCCCATGAAATGCTGTGAACTCATGCCAGAGATCATAAACATGAAACACCACACCGAAGTGTTTCATTATTGTCCGTCGAATTTGAGAAGATGCTGTTGCAAGTAAATGTGTTTTATGGGTGTTTACACCTATACCTACCTAATTTAATTTTTATATAATTGTGCGTCCGAAAAATGGACCAAACGGGAGTTCGTCCCAATTTAACAGTTCGACACGGTTGTAGATTTTTACACGTCTCGTGAGAATATTCATAAAAGACTGACTGTATATTTGTCAGTAATCCACTTTGTGACTGCGAAAAAAAACCCTATTTTTAGAAACATCGTTGGGAACTAAAGGTCAGACATCCTGCGCCAATGGGGATGTATACTTTAGTAATATAAAATACCTTGCAGTGAAGACTGTATAACTTGGGATAACAAATATCAAATTCCCGGCATTAGAAGGATCAAATCAACGCCCTGGTACGGTATGAAATTTACGAGGTGTTGAAATAGGAATACCCTTTTCTAGTTCTGCTTTGATATACTTAGCTCTGTCGATTTACTCGTGTCGCAAATGAACCTCATTGTGCGAAGTCAGTGGAATTATAAATCACTTTAGACACATTTTTTTAGACAGGACGAAGAAAAGTATCCCAATTGAAAGCACCTTCAAGTGGGTGACCTGCAAGTTGAATTTTTCATATTAAAAAAAAACTTTCTCGAATACGTACTAAGAGAAAGATATTGTATTCGTTCAAAATTTCGAACTCGAGATGTTAATCAATTCTGAAATAACGATGGTAGAGGAACTCAAAAAAGTGGGTCGCGCAATTCTGTCCGTCTGCCCGTCTATCTGTCTGTCCATATGCTCCTGAGGCCTACAGCCTATACCACTTGGTTCAAAATTCGTTTGTAGGCGTGAGCGTTTATTTTTAATATTAATGTTAGGTACCAGTGCTGCCATTTTCAAAAAGTGCGGGCCAATACCTTTCAGAGAAAACGTTTTACAAAAAAAATTCAAAACGCTATAAAACAACTAAAAAAATTCGAAGTAGAATTATTATGAGGGGAACAAAGGAAAATGAAACATCAGTCAGATCAGAATGAATGAATTGTCACTTTCAAAATGTGAACTTGTTTATGAAGGAAACACATTGCTGATTTTTGTGATGGAATAAGATAGTGTGCTTTTTATAATATTTTGTTTAGGGAATACAAAACATAAGACATGCGGGCCATTTCTTGTTGACCCCGGGCCAAGGGGTGAAGTAAAAAACAGAACGCCAAATGGAACATCGGGCTGGTAGGAACTTCAGTGAATTTTTTTAGAAAGGCATTTTTGGAAAAAATAGACTTTTTTACAAATATGGTTTCCTTTAGTTTTTAGGGCCCTTAAGATTTTGACCAAAATGCACACATAGAGTAAAATTGATGTTTTCAAAATGGAATTACCGAAAACGATAATTTTAGAAACTGCCCATGCCTCAAAACGCATTTTCGATTTGGATAAAAATTTAACAACTATGTAATGATTACATCCCGATAAGTAGTATTTTTCAAACTAAAAATTTCAATATTTGCTACTTTTGTGTCTGCATAATTTAACAAAAACCGATCTAACGATTTTGTCGAAATACAATCATATTAAAAATAGTATAATTAAAACTTACAATTAAAATAGTAAATTCGAATAAATCTGTTTTTTATTTTTCAAAAATTACTGCAGAAATCTCGATCTGTGTTCGTATATTCTTGAATAACTCAATACCTCACTGCCAATAAATATGCCTTATTTAGTTTATAACCGCTAATGCAAGTTCCAAAACAAATCCCTGAATTCTTACATAACATATCACTCTGTCACGAACCCTACTTTCAATTCCAACCATAGACGCCTTAGACCAGCAGATCTGAAAACAGAAACTCATGCTTCGTTTGTCCTTGTATAGGTAATCAAAAATTTTGTAAAGTACATTCGATGCTTGTAACTCCGTAACCAGAACTTGCAAAAATTGCCTGTTACTGAAAGCTTAAACTTTAAAAAGCTTACACTTTTATTTGATATGTACTGCCATATCAAATGAATAACCCAAAAGTGGATTTTATTTAACACTACCTGTTCTTATATTTTATGTACGATCGCTTCTAAACTTTTTACCTACCTACAAAATAACTCAACAAACAAACGAACTTGTGATGGAATTTGGAAAAATCAAAAGAACTTCAGGTAATGTGAAAGTAAGTATATAGTATCATGAGTGAAGTCCAGCCATAGATGGAATGTTTATGTTAGTGTTTCTCAAGTTAAGAGACATTCTTTTACTTTTTTGGTTCAAATTGGTTTAGTACGGTTAAATTTAAATTATTTATGGTTGCATATTGTGACCTACTAACAATTTAATGTGAAAGTTTGGAATGGCTTTGTTGGTTAGTTTTCTTTTAAATTTTATAGATGTCAATAATGGATTCAATTTCGCACTGAAATTGATTAGAATTCCATTTCTTTCTTCATGGTAACATGTGATGGACTGCTAACTGTGAATGAACAGGCAATTCACAATGGAAAATGTTTGGGCTATAAGTTCTTTTGCCACGACTGGGCATTTTTAAACAAAAACAGATAGTTGAATAATATATAATAATAATATAATTCAATTTACCCCTAACATTTCAATTCGAAAAATCTACTACGTTATTTAACAAAATGCTGCTAGCTTTTTATTTATTTGCTTTTGGAGTTTTCTTTATAGGAACAAGGACCACAAAAAAACACATTAGTTCTATTTCAAAAATCAAGAATTTAAATGTAAGAAACTCTTTCATGAAAGGCATATTGAGATAGTTACGAATTATTGCTGAAGGTCAGTGGCATGGAAAGAGACCTACATGCCTAGTCGCATAACTCAAGATTATTTTGGGGTTTGTTTGCAAAGTGTTTGTCTCCTATTTTCTAATATTGTCCCATAAATGATTGCCTTTGCCATTCATTCCACATGTGTATCGTGTGCTTTGATTCTTTGAATAAAAATTGTAATATTTTTTCCACTTCATTGCACTTCAATGATGCTCATTCCTACATAGCTAATGTACGTAGGTGGCGTAATTGATTTCCTAGCAAGAATCTGCTGTTTTGGTATAAATTCATCCTAATATCATGTTTCAATATGGTTGATTTTGTATTTCATTACTTATATAACTTTCTGTTGATACAAAATTCCCAGGAAAGCAATCTTTTAAAAATGCCTAATTGAGCAAATCTATTCAAGGGCCAGAAAGCAACGGACCAGTCAGTATAATTTTAAAACCTGCCATTTTAAATAGAAGACATTTTTATTGTTGTAAGAATCATTTCAAATTATTATAACATAAGCGGAAGTGACAGCATGGTATTTATATAAATGTTTAGTTATTAAAAATAAAAAAAATAGCTCTTAACTTAACTTAACTCTTTGAACAAGCCTAAGTTTGCTTTGCTGAGATAAATATTCATTAAGACTTACTCTATTTTTGACAGCATTAACTATGACTTTTGTCTTTAAGGCAGTTTGCTTGGTAAATGTAAAAATAAAAGCAAATCTTTTGGACTCTATGAAATCGTCTAAGACATTTTGAAGGTACAATATATGAAGATTGAGTTAAATGAGTCTTTCGGTTCCTGGAAATGCGGCGAAAGGGATTGATCGAAGAAATGTGTAAGTATATCACTTTGAAAACTAGTTGAAAAGCAATTGTGTTTGAAACCCATTGCTAGTTTGAACACAGACAACTTATTAGATTGTTAGAATGATAAATGGAAAACCTAAGGGAGTATGAAACTCCATATAGATATTTTGTTGAACTGGAAGGTGCATACCAGTGAGTTTGTGTACTTATTCTGAATATTATTGTCAATATCGCTCTCGGTTCAAACAAAACCATTGAACTCGGAAGAGGGTAGCAAAAATGAAATCTTTCAATTTCCATCCCAAAATCCCAAGCTTCGCAAGTCTTTCCTATGGGTCAAAATGCTCGTGAACTAGATCAATTGAATAGTAAGCAACATGTGTGTGTATTTCCAATCCCTAATTCTAATTCAGTCACCCAAGTTCACGTGTCTATCAGCCCATAACCAGTCATAACCATAGCAACATACACATTCATGCTTATTGCAAAAGCACCCAACCACCGCAATTCAATAAAACTTAAACAATTGTTAATTGTCCCGCTTTGCAACAGATACCTTTCATTTGAAGTGCTTTTCAATTAAAATCTACAGACTGCGTGGTTAAAGCGTCACACAAAGTAAACAAAAAAAGAAGAAAGAAGCGAAAACCATTCGAAAGAAAGTCTTCACGTTGTTCTTAAGAGGCTGACTATAAACCCCTTTCCGTGATAACCGAATGTATTCCCCCCCCCACAACCTACATACGGCAAAAAAAAAAACCTCATCTGTTTCGCTCAATGAAGTCCATGCAAGTGCAAGTAAAACAGGGAAAAACAAACTACGAGTATCTGCGTGCCACTACCTCCAATCTATCTCACTCGGCAATTAAAACAATTTGGTATTTTCCCTAACTGATTACCCCCGATGTATAACGATGGTCTAGGCCAGAGCAAGACTATAGACTTAGCGAAGCTTGCAATCCAATCTCGAATGCGACCGCATTACGATTCTGCCATTGCACTGCTTTGCTTTGCACGCTCTGATAGCGCATCGCAAGCAGCAACATGCATGCAGTATAAAATTGATTTTTTGCATTTGATGGCGATCAGTTTGATTGGAAGAGTCCGCCGCGTAACACTCACAATATCAGAACGACCAAGGATAATATGGATACAAGGCTGAGACAACTAGTTGTGGTGATTCTAATCGGATTTACGTTTAGCAGTGCAAAGGACACGGCAGAGTCGGCGGCACGATCATCACTCCTGAACAACGGAATATCACGAGCGATCAAACATGTTTACGATCAGTGCGAGAGTAGTGAGGACCTGTTCCGGTGCTTGCGCGTTCAAGGAGCCAAATTAATAGGGCGCGCTCTAAAGGTTCAGAACATCAAGCTCATCGATGGGGTTTCTATTGTCAGGAAGCCGGGTTACAATGAAAGTGAAGCCAGATCACGTGGCGATCTTCACCTGAGCAACAGTGATCTGCAACAGATGTCGTCAAAGAGTTTGGATAGGATCCTCTTCGCACGAGTACTCAGCTTACTCCAGAGTCGTCAGGTGCAAGTTAACATACCTAAACTTCTGTCCTTTGGTCAGCGCACAAGTGAAGCCTTCTTCAGCGAGAGCCGAAAGAAGAAAGACGACAAAAAATACCTGGGTCCATTCGTCGCTGCGGTCCTTCTGAAAGCTGGCATCCTTAAGATGGCCTATCACTCTATAGCGATCCTTGCCGGAAAAGCCTTGATTGTGGGGAAGATAGCCCTCATTATCAGCGCCATCATCGGACTTAAGAAACTCGTCTCGGCAGAGGGTCACGAGAAGACCACATACGAAATTGTCAAACATCCACAAGTCCAACAAAGTCACACATACTCCTCCAGTCATGGCGAATACGAAGGAGGAGGTGGTCACGAAGGTGTTGCCTATCATCGGAGCATAGACGATGAAATGATTATGCAGGATAAGGCGTATCGCGCTCATGTGCCCAGGACCTAAAGCGAAGGGAAGCAAATCTCTCCTTGCCCCAAACCAAAGATTTTCAGTTACTCTTACTATTTAAATAATTTATTTTATGTACCTACAATTAATGATAAATTTATTAAATTATTTGTAAATTAAACTAAATGAACGCGTAGTCTTTTTGGTCGTTGCTTCTATCGTACTGATAGTAGTCTGGTATTTGTGAGCTTGCATGGTGATCCTCTTCGACGTTATGATGATGGGGTATAGAGCTCGGGTAATGGGGCAAGCTTCGATGCCACCCGCTGTGTCCGCCGCCGCCTCCACCAGAACCGTCAGTGTACGTGACTACATGGTCAGTCGAACTACCGCCGCCAATTGTCTTCGTTTTGAGGCTGGTCTGAAAGGAGATTCTTTTAGTATGACTTGGAGGTAATAAATGTGGAATGAAATCTTAATTGTTCATTCCAAACTTATGTTGAAAGGACATTCACCGAACTTTAAAGGTCTGAGTCTATATATGTAGTGGAATCAGATATAGTTACAAAACACATGCTGCTATCTACTGAATAGGTTGCTCAAGACTTCTTTTACATGGAACTCTCGATCTGTGAATCAGAAGTGATATCCCAGTAATAGAGTCAGATTGAACCAAACTGCGTTCTTACACTGATCATTTTTGCTATTACTAATTTATTTGAAACTAGCAGTGTCCGCCAGCAATACCTTTGAGATGGCATCTAAGACTGCAAAGTTCGCGTGCACTGTTTTCAAAATTGTTATCTTCTAAATGAGTTGGCCGATTGCGATAAAATATGAACCTAGGTTAGGTTCATATTTTGATAGTTGAACCCCTCTATTGAACGCGACTTCATAGATTTCCGGGTCGGCTTCTTGATACTTTTTTTCCGCGCTAATGTTTGAATCGAATTGGTCCGGTCAGATTTTCTCACACAGATGCCACATCACATTATTCTTTAATGCTTACGATTTGCGCCCACCACCCCACACAATCCGACTTATTTTGATATATATATAGAAGGAGATAGATGAAACACGAAATGTGCCTACAGCGCCACCTGTTGAGAATTTTCCGAATTTTCATTTTTCCCAAACCATTCCATTCAAGACAAGAAAAATCCAAAAAAAATCATTCAAATCCGTATTACCCAAATGTGTGGAAAAAAACCCAAAATTTACTGAAATTCATGTGTTTTTTCACAACACATATATACGTTTTCCGATTTCAACCAAACTTTACAAAAACCATATATAGACCAATTCCAAAGATGTGTGAAAGTTTGTTTAAAATCGGTAAATGCATTAAGGCGTGAATCGGCGACAAACGAACACAATTTTAAGGCTCAATTTTTATATATATAGATGTAGATAAATAACTTTCTGATTGACGGCCTCATTGGCTAAGTAACAACAATTATTATTGCTACATGATTGCTTAGGAAATATCGGATAGAACATCATAAGAAGAAAATTGTAAAACTTTCTATTATATTTCGTATTTTAAGAGAAAAAATCACTCACCAAAAGCGACACCATCAGCGCAATCTTGGCCATCACAAACGCCGATCCAGCAATTAGCATCACTTTTCCGAGAAACATTTGAGCAATCATCGCAATCATGGCTAGACCGCCAATCATAGCTGTGCCCTTGTCCTTGTCCTTCTTTTTGCGTCCTTTAAGTGAATCATTTAAGTACCAAATTTTCTGGTATTGTCGTGTATTATCACCACCTTCATCCGAGCTCAAATCCTTCATCTCGGCTTCCAATGACCTTGGGTTCACTCTCAGTCGAATCGAACGAGCTTCTGCCAGTTGAACGAGTTTCTCAGCAATTTCCTGACCAACTGATCCATCAGACCTGCGTGTAACTGTTTCCTCTGGGATCGTATAATGAGGATCCTTTTCAAATTGAACGAAATCACTGTACTGCCATGTGGAGCTATCACGTAAAATGAGATCTAAATTGTGAACCGTTTCTGTTTGCAGACAAACAGCTGTTTGTGGCTCTCCGAGACATTTCGCAAGACTTCGGCCAATAGAGCGAGCAGAGAATATCTCGTCGCTGACCAAAGGTGAAACCGCTGCCACAGAAAGGCAAATACAGAAGTGAAAAACTATTAAGATTCGACTCATTTTGGCGCGCCGTTTCGTGTCTGTCTAATGAACTACTAAACGGTCTAAACGTCTTTCAATTGTTTATATAGCGGAAGCTGGTGAAGTAATAAAGCCCTAAACCATTTGCGGTGTTCTTTAGGTAATTACTGTGTTTGTCAACCAAAAAAAAAAAAAAACAATTAAAAATTGTGTACTGGAGCTGAAAAATATTCAGTATCGCTTAAAGTCAACGGTAGCTTGGTGGCATATGAACTCCAATTTCTCTCGTACATCAAACGGTTGACATGAGTGTTTTTACTTTCGTTTGAGGAAAAACTTCGCAGACCTAAGAACTTAGATGGAAATAATTTTTCTTTAATGTTGGCTCAAGCACATCGACGACAAGATATCAGGTTTTTATGCTTTTATCGGAAGTGAAGATACTTCACGGTTGCAAGGCTTTAGAGGTAAATGAATTTGAGGGATTCATGTTGGCACGCTGATTTGTTCAGTGGCCTATTTCTTCATTGAAAATGGGTCTTCCTAAGAGATTAACCTATTGTAGGAAGATGAGATGAAAACCTCCCTTCAACTTCATAGTCCATTATATAACTTTTCGTCGCCAAAGAGTTATCTACCTTATATTTAGCTTTTCAACAAAATGTAGACATCAAATTTGTATTGTCCAGCTGAAAATCAGTTGATTGCTTATTTCAATGTTGAACTAACATCTTGTTACCAGAAATAGGAAATTAAAAGAAAAACAAAATGATTTCATCGAAAATTGATCAAGGGGCCTGGGGAGAGAGTATTGCGAGTTTTAGGTCTTAGTTAACCTTACACCTGGCCCTTTAAAATCGGAACAGATAACTACTGATTTTGTACGAAATATAATAATAAAAAATTGAATATACAGTTTTTTGCCAAAATGTCTCTCTCATTTGTTTCTGTTGGGCCACAGTCTTAAAATTATTCGGTCGGTAAGAGTTTACGGAAGCTCGAATTCCTGAGAAGCTGATACCGCACAAGTCTACTTTCTTTGCGACCATATATCTATTTGAGTCAAAAATAGTACTTTCTATTTATTTGATCTGATCGTAGTTTTTCTATTCTATTTTTGTTGGCATCGGGATCTTTACAATTTTAGCTACCTCTTTCCTGAAAATCTCGTCCTTCGCCGATTGGTTCATTTCTTGTCGATCGTCTCCAAGTAATAGCAATCCAGGATTCATATAAACAGATTTATTGTTCAAACACAGAGCGTTAAAAAATAACTACACACTAAGAAATAAATAAACGAAAATAAATAATTAATACTACGAAACAACATGCCACCCATCAAAGCCGTCAGTATAATCAGTGTTGTCTGCATTTGACTTTATCATTTTCGAACTGCGATCGTTTATTATTGCGGCCTTCTCGTAATCATAGAACCTATCTGGCGATGGTGTTGAACGACCGCCAAACTCCCTTGGTTTGTCAAAAGTAATCTTCCGATCGTTTCTCGAGTAGTCCGCATCAGGACTGAGCACATCCGATTGATAATTTCCAACAAGCCCAACTTTTCCAGGAAAATGTCCATGTCCACCCACATAGTCATATGAATGCGTATCGTGTACGGCATTGAAACTCGGCCAACCGTTGTTAAACATTGAGCCAAGTGAGGCTGCGCCACCAATGCCAAACACACTGGTAAGGTAAATAGCGATCTTGGCGAGAAAAAGTGATTTCTTGAGCAGCAGTACCACACCGGCAAAGATGAGCGGCACCAGTGCGACCAGATTGAATTTGAAGCCCATCAGCATTGGCAGGAGATATTGCTTTGCGAGAATTCTAGCTAAAATGAGAGATACATTTTGATGCGATCCCAACAGTATGCAATGTTATTTTATTTTTATTCTTAGAGATCGATTTCTCTAGATCCCTTGCCAGGCAAAGAGCTTCTACTCACCAGTAGATGGTTCTTGTGTGGTAAAGTGGCGATCGTCTATTTTCGGATCCATCACAAACTCTGCAACACTTGTGGAGTCCGCTGACGGTCCCACTTTAAACATCAAACCCGGATAAATTTTATCCAGATGCCATTGCAGCGACCGTTGGCTGAATAACGCACCAGCGTTTTCCATAATCCCTCTGAAAATCGATAAGTAAAATTAAATCTAAGGTATAGGCACAAGTAACACAACAAAAAAAATCAAGCGAATTTATTGTGTTTAAGGCACTGAAAATTGTTCTTAATTATCTGTCTTCGCCTATACATATATACGATATATTTAATGCGCGATGTACTTGCCATTTGAACATATGGAGTAATATTTCTTGGCTCTCTCGGATCTTACGTTCCGCAAATAAAAGTTGTCACCCTCGCACAAACAAAAAACACAAAACAGCGAAAGTTTGTGTTTTTTTTTTGTTTTTGGCTTATACACAATATACAGCGCTGGATCTCTTCACAACCTTTCCAACAAAAATAGCCTAGTTATATATATAATTAGATTATTTAAGGATTAGAAATGGAATGCTAAGTTTGGCCTCGCTGTATACAAAGAAAAACATTTTTTCTTTGGTTGAGCCAGTGATTGACAATATACGAAGCAGATGTCTGGAAATTGATTGAAAGGTTGTCAAAGGATTTTTAATTGAACAGAAAATGAAAATTGTTATTGGCCATGCTTTGGCGAAAAGTATTCTTAAAAAGGGCCGTCCAGTGTAAATCATAAACTTTGTGTTAACTTTCAAATTGTTAAGGTTGCAGAACAGACTCTTAAGCTACTTTGAGTTTTTTGAAAAGAGCCCCTTCCCGCATTCGTGAAATGTTTTTTCAGACCTTATAGAGTTTCTACAGAGCCAACTTGTCACTACAAATTGATTAATCTCACATCTACTTTACTTACTGAATACGTAACGCGGTAGCGCTTAAGTTTTATGTTTGCAGTATTCAATCGAATAAAGATTTCTCTCTAATTGGAACTTTGACAGTTGCTGCGGGCCATAGTATATTGTATTTAGATTCAAGATGGAAGATAAAACTTCGATGTTTTTAGGTATATCATTAAACGGCAGAGTCCTATTTTCTCATTGGATTGTTAAAAAAATTGATGAAGAGAATTCTAAATACAATGGACCGTACTAAGAAACGGATCCCCTGATCTGTCAGATATGGAAAACACGAATGACGGTTGTGCCCGGCAGGTAAAACTAGTATTTCTATTTGTTTTTATTTTTTTAATCGCATAAATTCGTCGTTTCGAACTTTTGCGGATCTTGCGCAAAAAAAAATTAGTTACTTAATTTAATTTTTATAATCATTATATCTATTACTATTATATAAACGGGTAATGTTTGTTTGTAAGAGGTAGTTTCCGGAACTACTGAACCGATTTCGAAAATTATTTCACTAATAAAGGGTGATTTTTTAGCTGGTTTGGTTTTGTCAACACTGGTTTTGACAGCTGACGTGTGTTTAGTACCTTGTGTCACTGTCAACAAGCTTCAATTTGGTTTGCAATTTAACCATGGATCGTCTTACAAATGAACAACGCTTGCAAATTATTGAATTTTACTATCAAAATTCGTGCTCGGTTCGAAATGTTCATCGCGCGCTGCTTCCATTTTATGATCGGCATTCTCGACCTTCTGAGCAGTCTATTCGGAAGATTGTGACCAAATTTCGCACCAAATTTACTTTGTTGGACATTAAACCACCAACACGTTTACGTACTGTGCGTAGTGAAGAAAATATTGCGGCCGTATCAGCTAGTGTGACAGAAGACCGCGAAATGTCGATTCGGCGCCGTTCCCAGCAGTTAGGCCTTTGTTACAGCACTACGTGGAAAATTTTGCGGAAGGATTTGGGCGTAAAGCCTTTTAAGATACAGCTGGTGCAAGAACTAAAGCCAGCCGACCTACCACAACGCCGAATTTTTGGTGAATGGGCTCTTGGAAAGCTGGCCGAGGATCCGCTTTTTTATCGAAAAATTGTGTTCAGCGATGAGGCTCATTTTTGGTTGAATGGGTACGTAAATAAGCAAAATTGCCGCATTTGGAGTGAAGATCAGCCAGAAGCATTGCAACAGCTACCAATGCATCCCGAAAAAGCCACTGTTTGGTGCGGTTTATGGGCCGGCGGCATTATTGGGCCATATTTCTTCAAAGATGATGCGAATCGCAGCGTTACTGTCAATGGTGAACGCTACCGAGCAATGATAACAAACTTTTTTTTGCCCGAAATGGAAGTTCTTGACTTGCATGATATGTGGTTTCAACAAGACGGTGCCACATGCCACACAGCACGCGAAACAATGGCGCAATTGCGAGGCGAGTTTGGTGAACAGTTAATTTCACGTTTCGGGCCGGTCAATTGGCCGCCTAGATCGTGCGATTTGACACCATTAGATTATTTTTTGTGGGGGTATGCCAAGGCTAATGTGTATAGGGACAAGCCCGCTTCGATTGACGCACTGGAAGCCAACATCCATGCATTCATTCGTGAGATACCGGCCGATATGTGTGAAAGAGTATGCCAAAATTGGACTCAGCGGATGGGCTACCTGAGACGCAGCCGCGGTCAACATTTGCATGAAATTATCTTTAAACATTAAATTGCAAGGTTCAAACTATCGATTCAAATAAATATTTCATTAATTTTTTCGAATTTTTTGTGTTTTTTTTTTAAAAAAAGTTCTAAACCTCTTAAAAAATCACCCTTTAGAAAGCTACGGGTGAGAGTATTGCGATAAGCTACTTTTCCATTTTCCATTTTTTTGATTTTTAGCACTAGGTACGTGAATGAAACACTGAGAGCAGCTTACGTGATAAAAGCTATACCTATTCCAATGAACTCATTTTAATATTCTACTTTGCTTCATTCAACTTGAATATAATTCATACAAAAAGCTTATTTTGGCAATACTTCTCCGAATATTTTGAGCTATCATTCACCTTTCTGATCCATCTATTGAAAGCGTTTTAGGTACCTACACAGACACACGACATCACGCCACAACTCTACGGTGTTTTTTTCGGTGTTCGTGTGAACGAGAAAAAAAAATAGCTTTCCCCTGTCGCCTTTTTACGTATCTATAATTATGGGCAGCACTTCCATGAAACTTAAGCGTCTGATTTGTGATCTCATTCGCACTCCTTTATTAGCATTGACTGCGGAAAAACGTTTCTCTCTGTCCCGCCTCGTGCAAAAATGCGCGTGCGTAATGGTATAAATGCAGTATTAGTCGACTTAAGATAACTAGATTGTTGAATGTGCCCAATCCTAATATTACAAATGCGAAAGTAAGATTGTTACCTTTTAACGACCGCAAAATCAATTTTTATGAATTTTGGTATAGGGATAGATGGGACCTCTGAGAATGACATAGGCTTCTTTTTGTCACGAAAACAAAACGTGAAGGTGATTAAGTTCAAATGACGAACCAATTATTTCTCAAGTTACGGATAATAAAAATCATCATAGGTATCTATACTTTTATATATTTTACCAATGAATTTTAAATGTGTAGGGCTGACTGATTGACTTGAAAAATAGGATAGTTTTGGACCCGATAAGTGGCGCTTGATATAAATATTTCAATTGAGTTACTTGAAGTACTAATCCTACGCAGACGAAGTCGCGGGTACCTGGTAGTATTTTATATTTTTATATTTTTTTTCTTAGTTTTTAAAGACGTTTTAGTTTTAGGCTTAAAAATGTTGTGCTTACTTCAAAGACTGTTTGATAATAAAAACTGAAGTATTTATTTAGTAATCTCCCTGATGCTGCTAACACCAAAGCAATGAAGATAATTAAAACTCCGTAACCGTAGTTAATTATTGATTCAGAGTTGTATCTACGCTCAACACTGTATGGCTATCAATTTAAGAAAAGCCTACATTGGAAAGCAACCCTACTATCTGCATGTCACTGTAGTAGATAATTACTTCTCCACCGATATAATGAGTCCTTGCTGTGTGGGTAGTCAAAGTAGTTAATGATGGAGTATAATTGCCAGATAGTTGTCCTTGCATCGGCTGATCCTTATACGCACCATCATTAGGTAGATAATAGGAAATCCTAATCAAAAATTTGTTCGCCATTATGAACAATATGAATGACAATACTCCATCAAAGTTTATGAAAGGAACATCCTACAAGCATAATTATTGCTACACCAACCGAATACATATTTGTTTTCAGTTCATATGTTTTAAATATCTTTATACGCACCTAAAATCGACTGGATCCTGGTCCAAGAAATTCACAATCGATCTGGATGCCATACTGTCGTCCCTTTCCGCAGTAAAATCAGCGAATAGTGTGAAATTATCCTGTTCGTCGATTGCCTGCAGCAAACTGATGGCAGTTTTGCCCATGCACATTTGAAGGCCCGATTTGCCAATGTCCCGTATACAATAATTGAACGCGTCAATATTTCCCGCACGCACAACACAAGGCAGCACCACCACAAGGACCATTACAGGATATTTGAAAAAACACTGTTCGCCCAACATCATCGACAGTAGCGTTTATTATTCACTTTCGTTTTCACTACACACACTCGAACGGAACAACTGCAATGTTGTGTGGATCGGTCAGTTGGATTTATACACTTTACTTTCCGGGTTTTCTATTTTATCGGACACATCCCAGTGAACAGGTGAATTTTGCGAGAAATTGCACAACTTCCATGTGAGTGAAATGGAACACATTTGGCGGTGGGTGGTTGATATTTTTATTTTTTTTCTTATTTTGGTGATGCCTTGGCCGTGGTCAGTGCTAGTGCCGAGTTATGTAAACAGCCAAAAACAAAAAACTTTTGATTCTGATAAATCGTTTTTGGTGAGGTTTCTCTGGAATATGTATGTAAGTATGATGATGACTTCTGTTGCGGAATAGTTAGTTGACTCGGAGTTAAACGAAGTGTGAACCTGAAGTACAAGAGATCAGTGGTAAATTTTGTCTTGAACACAGCATGACTCTTAAAGGCATTTCTACGAATTTTTATAGCAATTACAGTTTTTGTGGTCACGTTTTGTGGTAGGTGGACTGTCTTGGCCAATCATTGGATGAATGAGTTTAGATGAAATTGGATTCAATTAGGCTGTCGTTGAGAGTGCTTTTGTGCTTAGAAAGAGTTGGGTAAATTCACTTGATCGAGGTAATGGAGATCAACACGCGAGCTATACAATAACGACAGTTACTTGTAATTTGTTTGCCAAGAGGCATACGTAGTTTTTTAGACTCAGCTTTATTCAAACAATATTTTGAAGACTAAATTTGTTGCTATTTTCCCAAACATCTAAGAACTAGTTTTTTTTTTATAAAAATTGTAATGTGCCTATTATTGGTAAGCTATAAAAAACTTGCTAACAACAAGCAAGTTTATTAAAACTTAGTCGAGCGGTTTTTTTCATAAACGGTATTTAAGTACTGTACGAACGCAAAAGGTGTAAGGAGTCATAAACAAATTTGCAAATGAGTGTGTTTCTATATATTGTAACTTAAAATTCTTCCTAACAGTGCGGAGTTTGAAGTATTTATTTACGAAACTTTCCAAGAAAAGATAGGTTTTTATTTTATGCAGAAAACGAGCTTTATTTTGTCAGTTCACTGAGTATATTTTGTGTCTTTAACTCTGTCCTGTGCTCACAAATTTACTTTATTGTTTGGGATAGATCCTGCAAAGTGTTGAAGCAGCGATTGACTGACTTTAAAGTTAATCAGATGCTGCATAGTAATTGGTGCTCTATGTTTTAGTTGTAGGGATTGATAAAAAAAAAGGACGCGAGAGAATAGAGCCGAAGAATATTTTTCTTTTTTTATTTGATGGCTAATGAATTAATTTTTTATATGCGTTCATGAATATGCTTAATTTATTCAAAGAAAGTAGCCTAAAACCTGCACACATCTATTTCACATACTATTTAAGAATTTTACGAACATACAATTTTAAAATTTATTTTTATTTTAAAGATGTCCCTGTCTATTGGTAGTATATTTTTCCTGATTGTCACCTTTTCCCATTCCTATGCAAACAATCCCCATTAAATAGAAAATATTTTGTTGGCTATAAGCAATCCTCTGTCAGTTGAAAATAAGTTACAGCGTATTAGGCCAAGGGTTAGCGTTCAGTTATCAGTACCTATAGGCAGATCTTATGTTTCTGTTTGGGATTTAATTTTTAGACCTTAAGAGGTATTTTCTAACTGTCCATGATATCCTAAATTCAATAACCTAGAAAACATCCCCGCACGCGAATTGTTACACATTTCTCAAAAATAAATCTTAATTTGAGATTTTTGTAATAAAAGATTTTTTGTCGCGATTCTACTGTTCTAAATTTTCTATTTATTTAACATTTTTGTATTGCGCCATAGACCATAGTTGCAAACTGATCTCTTACGGCCATAGGAATGCATTCTCATACTTCTAG
The DNA here is from genome assembly GCA_951230905.1 of Cheilosia variabilis. Lineage (NCBI taxonomy): Eukaryota > Metazoa > Arthropoda > Insecta > Diptera > Syrphidae > Cheilosia > Cheilosia variabilis. The sequence continues at coordinate 14,664,881 of OX579676.1, forward strand.
CGATCTTACAACAATGATTTTTTTACCTTCCTATATAAACTTGTATGCCTTATACTCAAAGCTAAATTTGTATTCTCTCCATTAAGTAAAACCTTTAGGCCTGGCTTTGGCGTTCGTTATCCCTTAAATACGTCCAGCCTAAGAATACACTACAGAAAACTTACCCAAACAAATATGCAGTCATCAGTTCGTTCACAATTCAGCCTGAGTTTATACGAACTTTAAATTTAGCAAATTTAACAAGTGCTGCCGTTTGGCTTTCACGTGAATATCAGGTGAAATAAAAGCGAGATCGTTCCGTGGTGTTTTATTTTCTTTTCAACTAACGGAGGGTTAGTTTGGCTCCAAAAATTACTCCATACGCATGTTACTAATAAAGGTGAGTGATTCTATATGAACAAGAAGTAAAGTTGCCTAAATAATTACATACTTAGCTACCTACCTAAACTGATTCAGATGCGGAGCAGAAAATGAGAAAAGACTAAAACTATAGCTCTTTTTTTTATAAGTCTCATGTCCAGTTGGCTGACACTGCGACCTGAAAGATCTATTGTATCAAAGAAAGACGTGCGACTTCCCTGATAAAGGTCAATAAGTCCTTCGTAGCAGAGTGCAAAAAATCTGCTGGTATACGTATATGTTATCTAAGGCGACAATGACCTGTGAGGAAGCCCACTAGCTTTCTTATATTATACGTATTAAATCTAAGGATTTCCTTGTAGGAGTAAGGCTTAATTAATCGTTTGGATTGTCTTAGACCAGGGACATTTTTTCAGTGTTCCAGACAAAGTCGTTTTTCCCATTCCTTAATTAGCCTTAGCGCAGTAGCCGAATTGACTGTGCAGTAGGGTTCTGGTACTCATGAAACATATTCAAAACCAGCCTTAGCTAGTTTGTCTACATGTTTGTTTGACAGTTGCTGTCATTTTCGTCCTTTTTGTAATTTATTTCCAATACTCATTAAAGATCGCCGAAAGTAATGTGTTAAGAACGCCATTGATGAAATCTTCTTTTGAAGTTATTTCGCAAATTTTTAAGGGGAAAGGAATGATGGGAAGGCAATACGGCTTCCAACTATCAAAAATGGTTTTTTGCATTATTGAATATGTACAATTTTAGCATAACAAACTGCTGAATAAGAAAGTCGTAAGAAGTAAGTTATCTTGAGAGTGGAATTTTTTGAATGATTTTTCTGTATGCGAGAAAACTCCTTTTGGGTGTGGCGAAGAACACGATGGCATTGAATTTGTATTTCGCGTGATAACTTTAAAGGACGAACGTCGTAGGATACCTATACCAAAAAATAATATTTAAAAGAACTTATTGGCAAAGACAAGGCCAAACGGGTAGGTTCAGCCAGCTTTAAAACAATGTTCCAATTATACGGCCATATTTTACAGCTCACCACTGACCCGAAGTCACAAGCTCAATTTTAGAAAAGGATTTACGATTTTGTCATTCCATTCCATCCACAACAATTGCCTTGTCTATCATAGATTCTGTATGCAACCCAACGAAATTTTAATCACCCACTTCCATCTACATACCTTTATTACACATCGATGATTATTTGCATCAAGCGCAACTTTATTGCCCTAGTGGCTTCCCTTTCATTTGGTGAAAAGTAAAAACACTCGATAATACCTAAACCTACTTGTCACGACGACAAAACCAAACGGCCAACCACCAACCTTATTTGCCTTTCTCATGCAATGACAAATGAAAGTTCGACCTTCTTTTTGCTAGTGTCAATGACACTGTTCAGGATGTACGAGTATGTGGAATACAACCACTATACCTACCTAAATATATGTCTCATCTGGTTTACAATATGGGACACTAGTGTCGGATTCAGATACGTAAATGGGTAAGACTTCTTATTATACTCCTTCGTTTATACCTACCTAATTGTATATATCTGCTAGCGTTGTGGTATAGGGAGAAAGTGTTTTCATTCGAGTTTAACCAAAGTGATTTCAATGTGATATCTTAAGGTTGGTATTCTTGGGATTGCATGGCCACTGCCAGGTCCTGATCTAAACTTCGAGCAGCCACTCTGTGTGGTTTATGCGACCCACTTTTGCGACTGTGTTCTCTCGGAGTGCGCAAGCAGAGGAAAACATGTTCCAGAATTAATTATGTTCGTCATTCCCGCAGGAGAACACACATCGGTGTAAACCTAGTTCTGATCAGTAGAAACTGGTGATGCTGGTGGATCTGGATAGCTCGAAATACATGCTGCCGGTTTATCTTGTTTTATTGAATAGTACTTTTGTTCTGGCATATTTGTGATCCAGAACACACCTGGAATGCACTTATATGCATTTAAAGCTTAAGAAACATAACATGTGCTACTTCAGTGTCAAATCAATTGGGAAAATTTCCATAAATTTAAGAGGATGTGTGTTTGAACAGGGTAAACGTTAGGCTCTGAAGGGAAGTGCACAGCCCGTGCTCCCACGGGGCCTTTTGAATCCTCCTAATATGGTTTTCGTGATCATAAAAACGTCCATTTACGAAAAAAACGTGCATTACCTCATTCGAACTTAAAACAGTTTTTTTTTTTTTAGGTTTGAGCACGCAATACTATTGTAGCGTTATTGTAGGCATTATTTAAAGTGGGTCGTAGTGCACTTTTATTTATTTTTCAATATTCATTGTTCATGATTGCCGCTGTTCATGAATATTGTAACCATCATGGAAGGGTACGGATTCTTTGTGGACATTACTTTTGCTGCGTTGTCGATATTTTATTTTTTTCCTAATAGTGGGGAGATCCAAGACTACAAGGTCATGTACGAATACCTCTTCCGATCGTTGACCCCCAGGGATCTTACTAACCTCTGGTAGCCACTGAAGTGGCCCTGGTCACTAATTTCCGTAAGTGACTCTCACCAGGTTTGAAATAGAAAATGTACTTTCCTATTTTTTCTTTAAAGTTAAAAAATAAACTGCCGGTGTCCTCGTGTTTGGGTTTCATCGTGTTTATTTTTTTTTGTGCTTTGTTTTTGCGTTACCTTCGACTCATTTGACTCATTCTGACACTTCAAGTGTGAAAAATAAAAAAATAAAAACTTTTCGAATATTTTTTAAAAATTATTTTATTTGCATTCTGTGTGTTTTTATAAAAACGTTGCTCTTAGGTTTAAGTGTAGACAAAAATCGATATTGCATGTTATTCACTTTACAATCAACAAATTAACTGACTAATTTTCCGTATAGCATTAAGACTGTAGATTTTAAATTAAATCCTATTTCTTTTTGATATAATATTTGTACTGAGTTAAAGGAAAGTGTATACTGAAGTTAAAATAGAAAAAAGTTATAATAGTAGCATAGAAGTAGAAACTAATATAGTTGAATAGATAGAACAGTAGTTATAGTATGAAGTTAGATTAAAGCGTTTAAAGTAATAGATTGCTAACCATATTTATACATATAGGTACGTACATTATACTGGGACTGAGATATTGTCTATAATTTAGCTTAGCTCTGTTCGATGTTCATAGGAGTGTGACAATTAACTATTACACAACCTTAAAAGTAAAAGATTTTTTATGAAATGTAAAATTTTAAATATTTGTGTCTTTTTAAATTAATAATTAAATAAATAAATATTCCCTACTCTTTCTTTTCTCTCTCTCTCTCAATCGAATAGAAAGAAAATAAAAACAAAAAAATAAAAACAAACATTAACATGGCGCGTATACTCTAGAGAAGAGGAAATTCAATAAATAAAATAAATATTAAGAATTAAGTTTTTTATGTAACTCTGTTAATAAAATATTGCATCTGCCTAGAAGTGAGTGCGTGTTGGTTTGGTGAGTCTTCTCGTATTCGGTTTATTGTTTGAGTTTTTTAATTGGATTTTTGGTGTGCAGCATAAGCTAAATTCTGAGCATCTAGTGACCGTCCATAGCTGTGCTCATCGTATGACGTGCCATGTGAGTAGTGTGGATGCGCAACCACTTCGTAGTTCTGGTTGGAGTTCTTGGAGTCCAAGAGCTTCTTCAGTCCAATGATGCCTGACAATAGTAAGGCGATCTTGCCAATGATCAAAGCCTTGAATGCGATCAGCGCCAAGAAACCGATAGCGAGGGGCAGAAGTGCAGCAGCCTTCAACTTGAACAGCAACAACAATGGCATCAGAAACTTCTTCTTGTCCTTCTTCTTGCCGCGAGCTGTAAATGTAATAAAAAAAAAGAAATGATGATAAGAAAATTTATTACAATGCCGTGATATCAATTAGATCTGGACTTTGTGTATGCCGCAACATGTGGAACACCGCCGTTGACGACGGTACAACGCGCAATGCAATTGGGTGCACATACAGTAAACAAGATATCTATGTGTGGAGTCGTGATGTCCACACTGAGAGGGGACTTTGATTGGATGACCAACCACCTGTTGACCCACATTTAAGCATACAGAAACCGCGAAGATGACACGGTTCACTGCTGAGAATAGTACGCTCCCAGAATAGCGGACTACGTGTATTTATGGGGGCCAAATTGGTAACCAGCCTGCTGCTTAGTAAGTTTCCATCGCACCAGTGATTAGATATATATTAATTAAAGCGGTTGTCGCAGATTTTGCGCCATTAAGTAGCAGTACGTTTCATCGTTGGTTTTTCTATTTGTGGTAGAATTTCCCCATATGGGGTGCCTGTGGACATAAGCGAGACTAGTTTTCACCCGAAGCAGAAGCATGATACCGCAAATGCTGCGAAAGTTGTATGAATGAAAAATGAGATGGTATGGCGGGATTTAAACAGGAAATGCCGCCACAGAGTTTAATCGAATGGGGTTGAGGTGTTCAACGGAATTGAAAATGTAGTTTTATTCGAGGCTTTCAAGAGATAGTAGAAGTGGGTCGCTGGCAAAGAATTGGGTCACTAGTGGGAAGAAGTTTATCACAGCTTTTAGTTGTCACTGCATGACTTTTGGCCTGAGGTTCGCACAAATAAAGTCAATTGGGAGTAGGAGCCGCAGACGATCTTTTACACCATTTAAACAGTACTTTTAAATCAAGAAATTCATAAATTTGTTGAAGTGTATTTACGCGAGTGATTACCATTGAAGGAGCTTTTTTAGGTCAAATCTAAACTTGGTCAAGCTGTTAACATTCACATCCGAAAATATTGTCAATACACAAGGCATTCTTATTTTCGCGGAAAAAGTAAAACTTGCATAAACCTGGGGTTGGATTCTGTAGGCCGAAACGATTAAACGTTTTCGTGCGCACGAATGATTTGCCCTATGTTACACAACCAAATTTCTTAGAGTACACGAATATGTTTGAACGTTTCGCCTTACAGAATGCCGACCCTGTACTTATGCCCAGCTAGCCCTTGGGACCTCTATAAAGATCTTTGCTGTTTATTCGCATAGAATTTCTCATTCTACGAATTGTTTCAGGAACATATAGGTATCTTTATGTGATATGAAGAGAGCTGAAATATATGCCTTGGTTCCTTTTACAGACTGCTGGTAATTGTACAGCGTTCAATATTTTGCAACAATCGCTGCAGCGTTAATCGAAATTTACAATTACGCGAGATATGGACGCATTGGCTCAGTCATTAGTGTGCGAAACTACTGAGTGTGGGGTTGTTGGTTTGGTCGGCTGAAAACACAAGCGCGCGTTTGACCAACACCCGGCAGTATAGGCAGCAGACGTTCTGACTGGGCATAAAATTGAAGATCCCTTCTATTCATCTGAAAAAATAAAGATTTTTGTTGACCCTTTACAGCTTTCCCCTCAGTTTTTACACGAAACTTTGCGTAAAGTACTAACAACTTCCATTTAAATTTTAGGTATTTGCTGTGTTTTATATGCTTTAATTTTTCTTCATCCGCACTGAAGACTATGTTCTCTTCAAGTTATTTATCCCTAAGCTAAAAACTTAAAACCTATGGTACCTATGGCTCTGAAGAAAAAGAAAAGAACTCCAAAAAGCAAAAGTTTTATAGCAAATAATTCATCAACAGTTTGTCTGCCCAGCCAGACAAATAAAAAAAAAAGTTTAAGTAACTTTTGCTAATCTTAGAAATGGACGAAAATCCGCCCACGTATAAAAAGTGAAAAATATTAAAAGGGGAACTTATCCCAATCGTGGTCAAATCATAAAGTTGCAAAGTAACTTCGCTTAATTTGGATTACTTTCATGCAATCCTATTATGGTTCTGACTTAATTCGTAATGTTAAGCACTTCATATCACATGTAGGCATTCCGATGCGGATTAAATTGTTCTTTGTGATGGAGCTCATCTCTACTACACAAAATGTGCGTAATTTCGTGTAAAAACTAAGCAAAGAGCTGGAAAAGGTCAACAAATTTTTATTTCTACAGATGAATTTAAGGGATCCTTAATTTAATGTCAAGTCCGAACGGCTCGGCTAATGGCTTTACTCTCGAGTGGTGGTCAGACGCTTGGGTTTTTCCGGCGACCGAACCTGAGACCCCTCGCTCCGTATTCCAGCATGCTAACCACTGAGCGAAGCATCCCGTCCATATCTCTCGTAATTCTAAATTTCGACTAACGAAGAGATTGTGCAATTTACCAACGACTGCAAAATATTTAACGCTGTACTACTACAAGCAATCTGTAAAAGGAACCAACAGATATGTCAGCTATTTTCATATCACATAAATGTATAGGATGAGAAAATCTATGCGAATAACGTTTGCAATCTTCACTGAAAAAGTTTGTGACTATGAGTTTTTAAGAAACACGAAAAAAGACGCCTTTCGTAATCGTTAATAGCATAGAAGATACGTTTTTTTTTATAATTGTTTAACTTTGCAACGTTAAGTTCAGAACATGTCAAATATTAATTACCATACCAGATTAGGGGGATTTTCGACCATCCTCCTTCTTCATTGCTGTCTTACTTTAATCTCGTGGAACACCACTTTGGGAATGGTCCTCCTTTAAGTACAGAACCTATTAGAAAAGCCAATGTTCTGGGCGTTTGGCGAGTAATTTGCGCCGCAGGGAATCCACCCTAAATAATTTGAAGAAATCTGCTTGTGCAACCGATTAGAACTCTATTAATAATCTTGTCGGAAAATCACATAAATTAGAGCAACAGCTCGCGTAAATGGAATCGTGAAACGACTTCTGCATAAAATATTTAACCAATTCTAACTTATAATGTTGCTCCTGTCCAACTGATAAAAGTCCTGCTGGCTGCTGGCAGCTAATAAAATAAATCCCTCTTCATTATTGAAATTTCCCAAAGGAAAGACAATTAAAGAGCAAAAACAAAAGCAGAAATGTATAATTATGGACCATGGATAGGTAGATATACTTTAGTGTACCTACGTAAGGAATTTATTTAGTGGAATACGGTATTCAGCTGAAAAACTTTTTCCACAGAATTAACCGTATCTAATTGAAAATCTCAAAGTTAACCGTTACCTCATTCCCCCATGGATAGAATTTTCCATTAACTTCCATTTAACACAAACATAGCAGTTTGGAGCACCAGCATTCTATGACCTCCTGGGTATATCAAGTCCTGCTGGTATTCTTGATAATTGTATCTCCTATCCAGCTGTGTTCGGTTCTATTTGATACGTTGTTTTTGAACACGTAGCGACCTATTGATTGTTAAGCAAGATACATTTTGGATGAATTCTTATTCTATTTGTACACGAGGCGTTTAAGCATCCTGAATGAAAAGGATTGAAAAGGAAGAATATTTGATGCTACACAGTTGTGTTTTCTACTTTTATAAACCGACAGATTTATTATTCCCTTCAAGCAGTATACCTCAAAAAGTATTCTCAACATTAAAAAGTTCGTGTCTTTCAGCAAGAAGGATTTTGTGGAAAATCATGTATACTCTATACAGAGCCATATATGTAGGTACCTAAAAGCATAAGTTAGTTCCCACAAATTTTTCAATCGACACTGGTTAGAGCAGCGTTTCTAGAACGTGCTTATAGACTAAATGAAAATGGTCAATAACTACTTTATCAAGCAATATTGCTTTCATTTTTCTGAATCTTCTGGTAACTTTTTTATAAATACAAAAATCTGACAACAAGAGCTATAAAACAGGGACTTGTGCTTCGTGTATATAACTAGATTGCAAAACTCAAATTCGTACTGAAGAACTATATAAGTCTAAACATATCTATGACTTAGTTCTATAAATAGGGACAAATCTTAAGTTACATATTAGCACTTGTGCAACTAACTTTAATCGTAAAAATTAAAAATCTTGGCAAAATTTGTTAGCACATAGTTATAAAATATACACAAAAGTAACTTCCGTCCATTTTGAAGGAATAAAGCCACAAATAAGTCAATGTTTATACAGACTCAACAGTGGCTTATGTGAAGAATTTGAGCTAACACAGCCCGGGCCTATTTATGACAACGCGACAGGCACTTGTGGTTCAAGTGAATTTCTACAAGTTAAATGCATAACTGTATGTGACATAGAGTTAGCTACAAATTTAATACCCGATGAATATTGAAAAACACCCTACCAATATATTCGAAACATTTTCTAACTTATTTGTTTCTTTTTATTGAATCGTAAGTGGTTGTAACAAAGAGAAATTTTGAGTAGTGACGGTACTGCTCATAACGTCATAATTAGTATGCCTTCAAAAACATACGAAAAATGAAGTTACATCTTTCATATAGAATCCTAAATTGTGATTGTAAGTGATTTTCGATTTACTAGAGTTTTGTATAATGCTCGATTCAAGTGCTACTTAAAGTCAAGCCTTTGAAAGACATTCACATATATTCTAATACTGGCATCAGATGGGCCAAAATGCTGACATACATCTGACATTTGACAATATCTGACAAACATCTTCTGAGAGTATGACTGTCATGAAAGAGCTTCTCAATTTATCCGTCCCAAAAGTAAGAACTGACATAAAACAAATGATTTTAAGACACCAGGATTGGAGTATGGATTTGCGCCAACTATTTTTTTTTATTCGTTAATAATGACTTTAAATATTCAGCTACCTACTACCGTTGCCACCATATTAACGAATTACCAGGGCCCGTGCAACTTTAACGAATCTAAAATGGCAGGAATTTTAATAATTTGAATGATCGTAAGTAAGTCAGTTGGCTACGGTTATTAATGAATAGGAAATGCTTAAAGCTTAATTTTTTTGGCCCAGTTGTTTCCGATGTTAGAGATAGGTCGAAAACAGCCTGAGTTTATTCCCGTGAAAAGGGAGTAATTGCTTTGAACCGTGTCTTTTGATTTTCGCATTAAGCTGATAACGAAAATTTTGAACTACTCGTTACATACTACCGGTTTCTGTATTCTTCCCCAAAGTACAGTATACCTAGTGACATTCATTTCTACTTACATTCTTCCAAGGACCGTTGCATATCCTCAATGGACTCCTTTGGCACTTTGAATTGCAGGGTGTGTGTACCAAAAAATCGAGCGATGCGTTCCACCAGCAAAGTGTCGACTTCACTCTCCCTGGCCTCTGGCTCATTGGGCAGATCAACCGTATTCATGGAACGACCCACGGGAATGTCATCGGTCTTGATCAATTGAATGCCCTCGGTCAGCTTGACATCACCCTCTTCGGTATCGAAATAGTGCAAAGCTCGTTCCTATACACAACAAATCAAAGCAGAGAAACGAAACAAAACAATAAAACGTGCCTTTAATTGAACGACTCCCAGTCCAGCGATCTCGGCTCATCAAATTGACACTTACCTTGATGCACAAAATCATTGACTTGTCACCGCAATCTTTAACCATTTTCAAAGCACTAGCCAACAGATTATCACTTTCGGATTTTTGTCCTGCTGCCGAAACGGCCGCCACAAGGGCTAGTAGACACACAAACTTTTTGCACATTTTATGGATTTTTTTTATTTTTTATTTTTTTCCACACAAAGCACTTGAATTTGTTCTTGAATAATCCACACACAACGAGTATCCTTGTTGTAGTGCGGCTGGACTTAATCCGTACACTGTTCCTGGGTCTCCTGATGAGCGACGAAGAAACAGCTTTAATGTGCGATTGGGGACTATTGTTTGCAGACAGAAAGCAACCGGTAGACTGTGGCTAGAAACCCGCGTTGATCGAGTTTTATTCAGTAACTGTGGACTCCACCAATATCGGTTAAGAATTTAAATTAGCGTCCAACGCGACATGGTATGTTCGACAACGACGTCTTCGTTGTTGGCGTAGCCGCACACATGCATGGTTGTTGGAGTTTTCCTACTCACGCATAGCTTCCAACATGTCGCTGCTGCACAACAAATCTCTACACAAACCGTTCTCCGATTGTCGTTTAGTACGCATCTTCTCTAGGCCTCGCTTATAACCTTATCCGCTGTGGCCAACCACAAGTGCATCTTGGCTATCATATGGAGAGATACTTGTAATGCAGTACCATGCTTAGAAAGCTCTTTTACTCTTTTTCCTCGATGGATCTGTATATCCGCACGTTTCGTACCCAGCTAAACTTGGCCACTTTGCAAATACGAGTAGGTACCAGCATATACTTTTTCACTTGTCAATCGACTGTGTGTGTTCGCATTGGGGGGACGCGCAGTGATTAAAATAATGAGCATATCGATAAAGGTGGCGGTGGCGGCGGCGCGCATAACTGGCCGATGCACGGTATATGGTGGCTTACCCGTTCTCTACGGGGACAATTGCCATTCGAAGAGTGGTTGTTTCGCATTTCAACGAAAAATTTCAATAAAAATTGGAGTAAAATAGAAAATAACTAGTTTTAGTGAATTTCACTTTGCGAACAACAGCTTCCATACACTGTCCGGCGACGCACAGCACATACGTACACAATCAAGTGTCCATAATGTAGATTCTCATTATCTGATTGCTACTCATCCTCGCAATCACAGCCAAATGTTTGTACAGCGTTCACGCTACAGTCTTGGAAAAAAAAAATTAGTTGGAGATGGAATAGGAGGCTACCTGCTTCCGCTTGGTTATTTGAAAGACGTGTGTACGATAATATTCTGAATTCGCTTTCTATACTCATGATAACGAAAAATCTATTGAAACGGATGATTGCGATTGGCAACCGCGATTGTTGCTAAAGATACGGTTTTACTACCTACTCGCCAGCATCAAGATAGCTCAGATATTCGTTTTCACTTTCAATCATTTTAGCCCGGCTTTGCATAACGCTTAGTAAAGTAGGAGGGGTACTGTATTTTTAGTCACTGCGTGCTATAGATAGTTTTTTTAATATGATAGATATATATGTCTTAAGGTTTTTCCCGCCCCTCCTCCTCTATCGAACGTCTTACAAATATCCGCGAGTATAACCCTCTGAAAGATCTTGTCAATTTAGCCATTCGGACTCGCGCATTGTAGGTCCTTTTCGTTTGTCCCAAGGTTTAAAAACGCACACATAACGAATGGTTGTGAGAAGCTAGGACCTAGACTGTCAAAACTCATAACAAAACACTTTTGGACAGTACGAGGCTCTTAAGAGTTCCATAGTTCTAAGGAATCAAAGAAAGTTGCCAAGTCCTGTGAGTAACGCTTCTACCCATTTAAGTGTTCCTAGAACATACTGTCATTTTTGACTCCGTTTTGGTTTGTATTGCGAATTGGTTCTAGCATCCTAACAAGGCAAACCTAAAAGCTACACCCTTTCGAAAGTGAATGGCTGCAGCCACTATCGCCACGATGGCGAAGTTATTGAAGAAATTGAATTTTTTTTTTTTTTAATTCTACAGATTGCTAAATTCTTAACTAAACTCTTTTCAAAATTAATAAAATTAATACCACATATCGCATACTGTTATTAAAATAATAAAAAAAAAAGATACATTTCGAATTGTTATTCATTTTATTATTTTTAAAATTTTTTTAGAAGCTTGACGCGCACGACTTCAATCACACTACAGATAAATGCCCACAGCCCAAAATGATAGATTCTATAAAAATAAAATGCGAAATAAACCTTTAGTTAGATAACAGTGACCTAAATAATTTAATGCACTTTTAACGAAAATGCAAAACGGGTAAAAAGAGAGAGAAAGAAATGCGAAAGTATAGTAGGGCGAAGTCATTAAAAAGCAAAGCAAAACAAAAACGAAATACGGTATTATGAAGTAAAAAGAAATAATTGTATGGAAAGCGATTAAACAAAATGCGAATTAAAAAAACGAAGCTATAGGCACCCTGTGTGCTATAACATTCACCAGCATGCCTACTTTTTGCTGAGGCTTCTGAGCAAAATATTTTCATTTCCTCACTTTCTGGCTTTAGCTTACCGCAATACCTACTAAAGCAATTCTGACGAACTTGCGAGATTAGGCTCCTCCGGCGTGGATAGTGTAAGACTGCACAACGTGCAGGCACCGCTGTCTTACGCTAAACATATCATCAATGCGAACGCAACAGGGACAGCAAGTCACAGATGGAAACATCTAGGATACTGTGATGTTGCCAGGCTTACTTGGCCGACACTGGATAATAAAAGATCCAAAGAGCTTCTACGTCTCAATAGACGTAGCATTTCACTGGTCACTAACGTCATGACCGGTCATTGTGTTCTGGGCAGACACGCGCAAAGACTTGGACTGCCACATAATGACTTCTGCAGAAGCTGTAGGGATGAGGAGGAGGACGAATCCGTCACCCATCTCATCTGTAGCTGCCCTGCTCTATCCAACCTAAGGATGGCGCACTTAGGAAACTATTTCCTCAATGATCTTAGTGATCTTTGCAACATCAGTGCTGCCAGCATTCTTGGCTTTATTAACGGTAGCAAATGGTTCCCAATGAGTAACCAGTAAAGGAACCCCTAAACACCAGTGGTATGCACAATGGGCCGATCAACGGCCTAAGTGTTTCTCTCAGCGAGAGCCACTTTAACATAACATACATAACATAACATAACAAAGCAATTCTTACTCAATTCAAAAAGCATTTTCAAAGGATCAGCACTTCATTAGATATTTGGAGCTATCGATCAGCTTTCTGCTTCCTCAAAAAGGCGAGTGACACATTAGGCGTTTTTCTTTTTTAGTTCAGAGCTGAGCTCTGAACGGAGCTCGATCATTATGAGCACGCTCTGAAGCGAGTGTGCTCAGATTGTTCTGAGGTATTTATGAAACACACTTGAGCCATTTGTTGTAAATATATATATAAATTGAATATTTATTAATTGTTATCTATTAAATTAGTTAATATTCAGTACCAGAACAACAAGGTTCGTCCGCCATTTCAACTATTTTGTTTATCCTACTTTTTTTCCTGTCAAATGTGACTGGAAGTGTGTAATCAGCTTTTCAGTCAGGATGCCCAGGCAATTTATTCTGAGCTCATAGCGCGCGCTCTGAGGGGGCTCTGAACGAAAAAAGAAACACAAATTCTGAACTCTGATGTATCTGAGCTAAAAAAGCAACACGGACTTTTTGTATAACAGTTCAGGTTGTGCTCTGAACAAAAAAACTCCTATTACGGACGAAATATTCAACATTTCATTTGATCATTGTTCTGTCAAGGGGGTGGTGAAGTGTTCATCCAAAGCACTGCATTTCATTCTATTTGTTGGAAGCAAACAAAACTATAACTATGCGAGTTTTGCCCATTTCGTATAAAAGTTCTATCCAAGTTATCTTGGATAGAACGTTATCTATACGGTAGCGGATTTTAGTTAAATGTGGTCATACTCTGTTACTTTTTTAAATTCAGTCAGGCTGTTATTCAAGGATTTAATTCGTTTCTGACTGATGGGAGCTGTGGTACGAACTCGGGCATTGAGCGTTTCTTTCCAATGACGATTATCAGATAAATGTTAAAATTTCAGCCTTTGAAAAATCGAGATGATAGAGCCAGGTTATATCGTTGCGCAGGTCATCTAGAACGAGATTAATGCTCTCTATTCGACCAATTCTACGTACAAGCTTGTTGTAGACTTGACCAATTTGACCAATTCCCAGGTCTATTCCGCTATAAATTGTTCTCGTCAAATCGAGCATTCTGAAAGTCAATGGTTTCATTTGCTGGGCATGTTTTGAATGTCGTTCATATTTTATCCAGCTACTAATAGCAAGACTATTCCGGTCTCATTTTTGAAAAATGAGTATATCAGCATGACCGTTGTGTGACTTAAGTTGCAATTTGGTACTTTTCTCGAGAGCCTGCCACAATTTTTTGCTGTTTTGGCAATTTTTTTAATTGGAAAAAGCGCTTCTTAAATTTTCCAAATGCTCTTATTTGCAAATAGAAGCCTTTTAAAAATATACCGCAGTTGCCTATCACAAGATTATTATTCTATTTAGCAAGTCAATGTTGCTTAAATATCGTGCGAGGACTAGTCAGTCTATGCAAGAACCGCACACTAATTATTAGAGTAAGCAGAGTCAACTTATTAAAAATATATCAATTTAGTCAGACGGACAGTTTACAATCACCAGGAGCTACACATATTTACAAGCAAAAGTATAAATCTGTCAACCATAGTTATACCTGAATGGTGCTTAGTCAATCACAGCAAAGGATACATTTTGTGGGTTGCCTTTTAGCCCATTTCAATGGAATCTGAATCTCATTTTCGACAAGTCAAGTGATCATCATAAAGTACAGAGAACTTGTGCAAACACGGAAATAGTTTCTTTTTTTCCACAGCTTAAATGGGGAAAAAAATATGCTACCGGCCTAATTGACTACTTAAGGTAGGTGTAGGAGGAAACATTTAAAACACGTCGACAACACACACCTTATGATTTAATTACACACTTTGAATAAGGTTAACGAAGTGCTAGTTCCAGTAACAACAAACATTTTAACTCGACAAACAGCTACGTGACAACGGTAAGTGAAAATTTCTACAATCCGGCAATTACCAATTCCACTCATGAAGGGCTCTGTTTGCCAGTTTGTTGCAACCATTCACTGGGATGTTGTCGCGCTCTTCGAGCAACATCGAAATTGAGTTTCTAAAACACTATTCAACAAGCCAGTATATGCAGATCAAGCCAATAGATGAAATAACTTGTGCGTTTTAGAGGAATTGACAATTGCACAACGATGTCACTCTCTTCAGTTATGACGACAAGTGAAATCTCGATTTGGCAGGTGCTAAGTGATCAACGCTACTCGTACTCCAACCACATCGATAATTTAAAAATTGAATACCATTAGCCATTGGCTCGAACCTCGAACCGGGGTAGGTTGAAAAAAATTGGCAAATACGAATTGCTGGAGAGAAGAAATATCGCACTTACCACCAACCGTAAAGATATTTGCGCACACACATTTTATTGTGAGAGTGAAATTTTCTAATCGAACTCGGGTGTGTGTGGGAAAGTGCAAAAGAAATTGATATCGCCCGATAATTAGCACCGTTGTAATATCGATTGAAGCGCGCACTATCTGTGCGAAATGTGCGCGTATAAATTTCTAATTTCTATCGAAGCAGCCGCGGTACCCAGGACTACTACCAAAGGACTGACGCACTGACGGACTATCCAATTAATTGGTTAGTGTGCACACTAAATGGCAAAAGGCGATTCCGAGTCGTATATTAAAATTGGTGTTGTAAACATCTTCTGATTACCGACGACGACGGTCTGTTTACGATAAGCGCTTATGGTAACTTGTTGTCACATTAACCATGTTAACAATGCCTCTTATAGGCAATTCGGGCTGCTACTTGTGGCATAAGGAAGACCTTCTGCCGAACTTGGTGCGTAGTGAGGGTTGCGTCTGCGGGAGGTATCTTACACAGACTTGTTGTCGTCGTCGTTGTCATTGTCGCTGTCGAAGCAAGAAAGTTAAAATGATATGGCTGCAAAAGGAAGGAGGCAACCGGGCGAACAGGTTAAAATTTATGACTGTACTTTGTTGTGGCGTTGTTTGCAAGTGAACTGATTTCGTCTGCATTCTGAATGTGGATCAAGTGTGAGATTAAAAGAGTTGTATAAATTCATTGCCGATTAAAGTGGTGTTGGGCTGGCATTCGCATTGTGTGTATTTTTTGTTTAATCGCATTTCTTTGAAAATGTATCAACTACTGAGACAAGTGAGAAAAATGTGTCGAGTTCAAATACCTTCAAATACTTTAGGCAACTTTTTGCACGAAAGAATCTTCCAGTAGCTACAAATTTCAAACAGTAATTTTTGGCAAATTTCGACAATACTTTTCTCGACAATCTGCTACTTTTTCTGGGTATATGTACAAAAAATAGAAAACAAATCCAACCCTCGAAGCCGGTATTTTTTTCGCACGGAAATGTGGCCGCTAAAATTCATTCCAAAACATGATGATAGGAATAAATATCGAATTTTAAGTTTAGCCAAAGGCACCTAATCTCAGCATCGCAAATCTATTTGACTCAGAAGAGAAACTTCTCCTGAAAGATACACAACACCTACCACAGTTTTACTCGAAAACGTAAGATTTATATCTATTGGGAAAGGTTCACGGAACACTTCTCTTTTTTTTTTCTCTTCTTCGTTAGCTAACTACCTGCTATCTCTAGTTGCGTATTACCAGTCGGTTGAGGTTTCCTTCTACTTGCGTACTCCACCTAGGCAATGTCTTTTCTCTAGGATGATGCCCCGACGGGCAATACTCGAAAACTTTATAACCCCAACCATTTATGTTCATTCAGTTTGAAAGCTTTATTCAGTTCATTCACAAATGTAATGAAAACTGGCGATTATCAGATATATATAGATGTCTTCAGCTGCTTTAGACAAAATCCTGTGGTCAGATTCTGTAAGGCGAAACGATCGAACGTTTTTGTGCGCACAAATGTTGCCCTATGTTACACAAGCAAATTTCTTCATGCACACGAAAACGTTTGATCGTTTCGCCTTACAGAATGCCCAAAAACTTGGAATGAGATCATTAGGGTGGTATACAGATTTTTTTTTTGTATTATTCCGACCAAAGAAACAACGATTCTCTAGAGTTGTTCTCGTACACAGACGGATGCGTTTTGTAGTGATGACAAAACTAGTCATGGCCCGTTGCAGGATTTTGAAAAGTCGCAAGAAAAAGGGCCAATGAGAAAAAATGGTGTCATTTCTAAAGCAGAATAGCTTATTTAGAATTTTTGAACGATATTTAACAAGTATTGGTTCGCTAAACACTGCAATTCTGTTGTGATAGGCAACTGCGTTACATTTAAAGGGTTTTTATTTAGAAATTAAAGCATTTGAAAAATTTTATGAGCCAGTTCGCCGACTTAAAAAAGGGCCAAAATAGCAAAAAAATGCGGTAGGCTCTTGAAAAAAGTGCACAATTGCAACTTTAGTCGAATAACGGTCACGCTGGCCATGGCTCTTTATGGCTCATCATAGCTTTAAAAGGCGTCTTTGAAGTCGATGAAATGGTGGTATGTACTAAGTGATTTAAACTTATTATGTTTTTTTTTCCTGGATATGTCTAAGTGCGAAAGTTTGATCGGTTGTGGACTGTTCTGGCCATAAACCACACTGATAAAGATCATTCAGGTTAATTACGAAAGGTTTTAGGGGTTCGCACAAATAGGATCTTGCATGTAATCATCTGACCGAATCGTAGAAATGGGTTTGTGCATATCCTCTGTACCAGTTGCTCTAAAAAGCTCAGAGGGTAAACAGTAAGAACAGTAAGTAAGTAACAGAAGGTATATAGACGTTCATGTATTCACTGAAGTGAATATTGATTGAATCATTTTTTAATCATCATAAAGATTCATAAATGATATCAATAAATGCATTTATTTATAACTAAAATGAATATAAGTAAGCATGCTTACATTCATGTAAGTGAATGTTTCTCCAATCATTTATCTATCATTTAAAAGATTCATAAATGAAGGCAGGTTTCTCAGGAAATTGGATTCAAATTGAATCATAAATTAATTCATATCATTAATGATTCATTTTTGAAGGCAAATGTTTGCTGGGTGGGTGGTGTATCGAATCACTCACACATGAATTATATTGTTTCACTCATGTGTGGGATTTTTTCTCTTAAATATGAGCACTTTCACTCTTCGGGTGAAAACCCGTCAGGCAGTTCAGTTCAAATCGAACCATAAAGGAGTACCGACATACAGAATCGATAAGTAACGTAGAGTCAATTAAAAGTTGAGATGTATAGACAATAAAGATTTAACCATAGTCGGGTTTTTATATATTTTCCCGACTCTAAATAAACGCTGTTTCATTTCCCGATTATACAGGTGGTATTTTGAATACATTTTCGGTTAGCGGTTTTCTGTTGTTATGGGCCAAAGTTTCCTAGACTATTTAGAAAATGTGCTTTGAAAGAAATTGCATATAACTAAAACCTTCGGTTGATTCCTTATTGTAGAATGACTAGAACTCTTCTCTTTATACCCGTGGTAGCTTCGAATTTTTAGTCCTAAATTACTGAAATATAGTCTGGCAAATCTATCAAGAATATTCTGTTCGCCTTTGAGTTTGGTAGGTACCTACACCCCTAGGGGCATAGGGTCAGACACTCCGAAGTAAGAGCCAACTTAATTTCCCCGTTCGTATCGAATCTGCTTGGGTAGCTAATTCCTCGACAGTTGCTGAATGACCTTGGATCACTTCATTGCCTCCGAATGGATGTAATTTTGTGGGCCCTAATAGTTTTTTTTTTTTGATTAGTAATGTATACATCCGTGTAAAGGTATTTTCTCAGTACGATATACATCAGTCTAGCACAGATTCACTTAGTTAATCCTTTGTGACTAGTTTGAACCCCTCTTCGAAACTCTGTCCTTGCTACGAGGATACCATATAATCAGAAGATGATGACATACGATACGTATCTATGCAAAGCTGTGCATATTTCATTTAATTCCATAATATTCCATAAGTGAAATTTCTGGTAATGTTTGATAAAAAAAAAACAGAGCAACACCACATAAACAAGACAATTATTTTTTTTTGTTCGCTTTCTTGGAACCGCAATTTGCATCCAGTGAGATGGATCGTGACTAAACTTGCAATCATTACTCAGCGAACGACCCAGGGAGTTCCATCATAGACGTCCGCCACAAGCACGAATATATGTCTACCTAACACACGAGTAACAAAAGAAAGCCACACGTCCATAAGCCATGCATTCCACAGAGAATGCTCCAAACTTAGCTTTTTGTATATTTACATTAGATTTACTTTTGCCTACACATTCAGGTATTTGTAGGACATTTTTGGTATCGGTTACAGCTTTGGGAACTTGATAAATAATAAATACCCTTTCTATCTTATGATAAGTCCATCGGCCTCGTTAAATCTGCTTCTTGGGTTGCTTGGGATCGTAGGCGCTGTATGCCAGATCGATATCACGACCCCATCCAGAACTGTGGCCGCCAGATGAGACGACCACCTCGTGCTGTGACTCCTTGTGGCCGCCACTATTGAGAAGTTTCTTAATACCAATGATGGAGGCAAGGACTAGTGCGAGTTTCGAAACAATTAGTGCCTTCCCCGCGAGCATGGCTAGGGCTCCGTAAGCAATTGGCACAAACGTTCCACCGAGCAGCAGCGGAATCATGATGTAGGCGCCACCACCTTTCTTGTCCTTCTTCTTGCGACTCTCGGTCATGGACCTTTCGATGTTCTGCATATCGGGGAACTTCACCTGAAAAGTGTATCGAACGTCAGTGGGATATGAGGCAAAGGATCAATGCGAGTATACCTGGAGGGTGTGTTCCTGCAGAAACTTGGCCAACTTTTTGAATATCAAGGTGTTGAGGGTATCCTCCTTGGCCTCGAGTGCGCGAGGTAAGTTAGCTTCGATAACCTTTTCATCTACCAGTGGCGATGAGCTGATTGGTGCTGTTGATATGCCTTCGTCTGCGTTAACAAACTTTATGCCGTCCATTAACGCAACTTCCTTTGAATGTCTGAAAGCCTTTTCAAGTCCCATTAGCAGTTTTATCTTGAGGCACACAGACAAATTTTCACTCGCACACTGTTGGTATATCCGAAACATTGTGGCAAAGTCGTTCCATATTGTTGGAGCTTCGGGTGAGGCGTCCGCCTGGTCCAGTGTTTGCGGCGCCGTATCCAAATTTTGATACAAGGAACCCATAGCACTACGTGCTGTGACTGATGATGACAGCAAGCAGGACATTAGAATCGCTGGCAGGTACTTGACCATGATTGTGTGGGTGTAATCCTTGAAAATGGTTCTTCAAACTAGAAACGAACAGCGAGAGATGTGCGACTAACTGATACGGCGAAATGGCGCACAAACCGTTTTATACTCGCCTATAAAGCACTAGCGAGATTGTGTGTGTAGTTTTTTTATATTTGTTTTCTTCTGGTGCATGTTGCGCTCCAATCTATTGCATCGTAGTCGGGGAGAAAACCATCTGAGCGATAGAAGAGTGCAGTATGCATCCAGTGATGCAGAGTAATCACGCCAAAAGTAAATTCGCCGGTAATCTACATTAATGCAATTAGAGAAAACACAGCGGAGAGGCTAATTAACACACTGTGCATCCACAAGGCAAATCGTTCTAAGCTGGTGCACTTCTGATGCTCGTCGTCCATTGTATGTGCACTATGTAATTGTGGACAATTTGCGTGAGCGCTGCGTGGAGAGAGGAGAATGGCTAACAAGTGGTGTAGCTTCGGTTTGAAGAAAGGATACGAAGTAGACCGAAACGAATTCTTGGTCTGCGCTAGATGGTATGTGGAGGAAAAGCAAGAGAAAAAGTTGCACCAGCTGGGGCAGCACCCCCCTCCAGCAATAACAAAATCAAAAGTTCTACTTTTGATTTTTAAATTTGTTCGCCTATGAGCAGCCAAGATTTGGAAAGCCGACAGTCGAGCTTCTTGCTGGGAGTTGGGATTGTTTCAGTTCAATGGGGGTGATTTTTGTTGCCTTGAAGGAGACGAGTAGAGGCATAGCGTTGAGTCATGCACTGGAAATACGATGTTGTGTCAATGAGTTAAACATAGTGATCATCAATTGATCAGTTAGGTGTCGCTTTGTCCGAGGTGGAACTGGGTATCAGCCAATACGTCTCTTCAGTTTTCACAGTTTTGAACCATGTACTTTCCGCGAGGGTTTTCTTCGTTGCGTTGTCTGCCAGTGACGCAATCTAAGACTTTTCTGGTAGGAGCTTCAGTTTTTATTCGGTTTTCATATCCTTGCGAATTTTTTGAACTTTATTTAAGCACCAGCAAGCATTCCTATTCGTTATTGCTCAAAATATGAATAGTCACATCGGCTCCGTAGAGCTCGTCTCTTTAGGGAGACGTTGTCGCATGCGGACCTAGAATCGAAAATATGATGAGTATCGATATTAACTTTAGGGCTTTCTCCAGAATCTGGTGTTGGATGTGGGTGTACTTATCAAGTAATCTGCCTCAGCTCCTTGCTCCTACATCGTGACGAATCCTAGAGAGATGTATCAATCTACTGAACTTCGTGAAAGCCGTCAATATATTTAAAGCAGTCGACGGCCTTCTCTAGTTCTCACAGAGAACGACTTGAGTCCGATCTTAAAATGTTTGGTTTCGATGAAGTGGAGAATATTGAACTTCTAATGCAATATCCAACTTGGAACCATGCTTTTTGAATCAAAGGGGCTGATTATTCCTTAGCAATGCTGCCGCAGATTTTTTTTTAAAGTGTTACAAATTTTTTCAAAATGTGCAACAAATGGAAAATTTATATTATTTATATTTTTATTATTTATTTTATAATTTTACAAAAAAAACGCTCTTAATTGACCTACCTGTCGATTTTGTGTTTAACAAATAAATAAAAAACCAAAAAAAGGAACAAAATTGTTGACCATCGAAGTAGATTTCAATTTCTATTTCACTAACTATTATTTACCACGAGATGTAGAGCATTGTCAACGGCGACGCGTTGAGACAGAAAAATATTGCTCTATTTTCTCGTTCCCTCCCATTCCCATTCCCATTCACAGTTTGCACAACTTGTGCTCTGTGTAAAACAAACAAATACATTGACAGAAATTGGTAGAAATTTGTTCCAAAGAATAAAGTGCTGGCAGTTCAAGTTTTCAATATTTTTTTAACGAGAAAAACAAAAAAAGATTTCAATGGGAAAAAGTGTAACAAAGCGAAAAAAAGTAACATTGTAACAAAATTATAAAATAATTAAAAAATGTAACACTTTTGTTACACTTGTATCATTGAGGCAACGCTGTTCCGTAGTCAAAGACCCTTTTTGGATTGTAAGGATATTTTTTTTTAAATTAGTACAATGGTGGTATAATATTGGACATAGCTAAAAATGTCAGGTTCAAAGTTCAATAGCTTAGCAACTAAAATGAGTTCTCCAAAGAAATGGGACTCTTTAGAAAATGAGTTAGTGAGAGAATTGAAAAGACAAACATCCGCCAATCCATCTCTATTGTACCGAAAATAAAACCCGCACAAAGTAGTGATTAAAAGATGTGACGACTATTGTCCCTTTTGAGCACACTTTTTGTTTGATCAATGAAACAAAGATGCACATGCTAAGTGGCCAAGCTTCACTCTCCTGCTGAAGCATCGACAACTGACACACTGACCCCCATTAATGCCAGTTGAAGAAAATCTAAAAATAAAAGAGTTCACATGTAGAAACGAAAACGAATCGCTTAGGTGCCCACAATAATCAACTTAATGTGCTGAGTAAACTGAACCACCTACTCTAGTCATACTCATCGTGCGTACGAACCAACAGATACTTTATGTGCCCGGACTCTAGAACGAAGATCGCTTTTATTGTGTCCGTAAAGTTTTTCGGTCCGCATGGCTGCACATCATGCTTACTTTCATGTTCGCCCAATGCGGGGCAACTCTCACAACGCATATACGAGGACTCCTGTCGCGTCGCCCACAGAAGCCGCTACAACATCGCAACTTGGGCAGTAGGTATAAGAAAATAAAAACTAATCTGCGATTCCGGGGACGTATTGTTCGTCGGACCTCGTAATAAGCACAGTTGGTTGTAGTTTACACACAGAAATACGTCAATGCACTGTCATTATTATCAGGCTCATTGAAAAGAAAGTAAAACGAACGAAGATGGGTGGTACCCTGACGCGAAGAGGGTTTCAAAAAAAAGTAAACCTTTCCGGTTAGACTGATCACCACGAGTACCTAGGCAGAACGTTTACGTTGCACGACATATCAAGGTGACGGCATTTAGTCAATGCGCATTCACTTTCGCTGGCATATGCGCAGAGACGGAGCCCAAATTAGTAAGTTTTGCTGTGCAGTGATATAATGAAAATGATGTGCTGTACTTTTATATGGTCGTGTCGATGGGTGTGCCTTTGCCGTAGTGAGTGTGGTTGCTTTTTGGACTTCCGATTGAATGCGGATTTAAGTGCTCAGTCTCAGTCTGGCAATGGACGTGAGGTCGCGGATAAGTAGGTGTCTGCTTACTGAGAACACCGTTTTGGTTATGTTTGGTGTCACGCAATGAGCTTAGGTATTTTTAGTAACTGGCCTTATGGATTTATTTGACTTGAGTAATCAAAATTTGGTTTTAGTTAGATGTGTAAATCTATACATTAAAATAAATAGATGACGCAACAGGTCCGCAAGAGACTTAGTTTTAGCAGTTAGGTATACAACCATTTCTAAGTGAGAGTTTTTTTAGCTGTGATCTACCATTTGATGACACATCCAATTGGGTTTTTTCGGATAAAGCTTATCAAGATATTCGTTTCGTGGTTTTAATATTTAGTATCATCTTTTCCACCGTCCAAATAATTAGTATACTTTTTGCGATGGTCTAACGCTAACATTATCTTAGCTAACATAATTTTACCGCCATCTAAAGGGTGATTTTTTAGCTGGTTTGGTTTTGGCAACACTGGTTTTGACAGCTGACGTGTGTTTAGTACCTTGTGTCACTGTCAAACAGCTTCAGTTTGGTTTGCAATTTAACCATGGATCGTCTTACAAATGAACAACGCTTGCAAATTATTGAATTTTACTATCAAAATTCGTGCTCGGAAAGCTGGTCGAGGATCCGCTTTTTTATCGAAAAATTGTGTTCAGCGATGAGGCTCATTTTTGGTTGAATGGGTACGTAAATAAGCAAAATTGCCGCATTTGGAGTGAAGATCAGCCAGAAGCATTGCAACAGCTACCAATGCATCCCGAAAAAGCCACTGTTTGGTGCGGTTTATGGGCCGGCGGCATTATTGGGCCATATTTCTTCAAAGATGATGCGAATCGCAGCGTTACTGTCAATGGTGAACGCTACCGAGCGATGATAACAAACTTTTTTTTGCCCGAAATGGAAGTTATTGACTTGCATGATATGTGGTTTCAACAAGACGGTGCCACATGCCACACAGCACGCGAAACAATGGCGCAATTGCGAGGCGAGTTTGGTGAACAGTTAATTTCACGTTTCGGGTCGGTCAATTGGCCGCCTAGATCGTGCGATTTGACAACATTAGATTATTTTTTGTGGGGGTATGCCAAGGCTAATGTGTATAGGGACAAGCCCGCTTCGATTGACGCACTGGAAGCCAACATCCATGCATTCATTCGTGAGATACCGGCCGATATGTGTGAAAGAGTATGCCAAAATTGGACTCAGCGGATGGGCTACCTGAGACGCAGCCGCGGTCAACATTTGCATGAAATTATCTTTAAACATTAAATTGCAAGGTTCAAACTATCGATTCAAATAAATATTTCATTCATTTTTTCGAATTTTTTGTGTTTTTTTTTTAAAAAAAGTTCTAAACCTCTTAAAAAATCACCCTTTACTTGCGATTTGAAGAATAAATAACCCAAGTTTTATTACGTTTTATTAATAGAATTAAAAATAGTCAGGTTTTGATTGGAAACTCATTCTTACTTACTAACTTAAGATGGTATTTCGTATTTCGTATTTTATTTACTATGGTGGACCTGGGCCTCAAGCAACAAGCGCCTCCAGACTGCACGAATTTTAGCCAGCTGTCTCCACGCTAAGCTGGTTAAGATCCCCTTCCACTTGGGTGTGCCAACTGAGTCGCAGTCTTCCTCTACTGCACCCTACTGTGCAAAGATCTTCCGGGCCGGAGCATTTGTGTGCATTAGCTCTACATCTCTAAGCCATCTTAGACGACTGATTTCGATATGTACTCTTATTATCGGATTGACGTCGATGTTCAGCTCGTAAACAGCTCGCGCTGTTTCATTGAGTAGTAGAACAACTATGGACATTCTTTATAGAACCCTTAGATGTAACAGATTCCGAGGTATTTTTATTGCACGTCCTCCAAACAGTCTATTCACAAAGTAACTATTTTCAGTTCAAGTGAGTGAATTCCAATTTTTATATCTGATGTGCAAACAGGAATAGCAAATCGTGCTAACCGCTTCCACTGTACCTGTCTTCTTTTACGAGTAGCATGACTGTTAAATGTTGGCAACTATTCAAAAGTATACTAATATAAAAGTGTTCCTTTTATTTATATTTTTAAGGATGTAATTGTAGAGGTTTGCCATTTCGTGTAAATAGAACTACGTCGGAACCACTTTTGCAAGTTGTGCAAATGCATCCAAAAAGGGACACCGATCTTGTTCCTTATTTTCATAGCAAAACTTTCTGGCTCCAAATTGAGACGCCGATACATATTGGTTTGGTGTTGTTAGTCAATACTTATTCAATTATGATGCCGTCGAGAATGATACAGTCAGTGGAAATCGCAAACGATTTATTATTGATAAAATTTCTCTACCCCGTTAAATGACATGCTTTTGGAATAGGTGTATATATTAGAAAAACTGGATGCAACATATTTAATTTAGCATACTACACATAGGAACTATCGTACAATATCGTATGATTGTGTGATCTCACACGTGGATATTTATAGCCGCTAGCTTTCGGCAATGAAACCATCTGAAATCAACCCGAAAAATTTCTTTGTGATAACGCAGTATACTTACTTTTCATTTGATATCTTACTTAATATACAAAATATAAAGTATCTTATTTTGAATATCACTACACTAAACTGTTGGAATTTCAAATAAAATCTTAGGAGCGGTCACTAATAAAGTAAGGAAGCTGCCAGTCTGACAGTCCTGTTCTATAATTAAGGCACTTTAATTACTTTCTTATTCAGGCACTCACTATCTAACGCTTTTTAGGGGAAGGTTCTTAAGTAAAGGACTGTATCCTTATCTAAATGTATTGTTTTTCATAAGACAAAATACAACCGAAAAGGGAAGTTCGAAAAGTCAAACGAGAGTAAAAGTACAAAACGTTTGTTAGTGTCTAACAACTTTATTTGAATTGTTGTGACAGCATGAGAGCTCATACGGATTCAAGTCCAACTAAAAAGCCTTGCTTTATAGATTTGCGTACTACTTTTAGGCGTCGACTATACTCATAGAAACAGCAGTAGTAAATATGCTATGAAACTATTCTGTATAACAGTTCCACTCAAATAAAATATTCCGCCATGATCATTTGTTATAGCATATCTTACAGCAGTAGAATCATCACGAAAGATTGTTCAATTTTGAGCGTTCAATAGGCGTTTTTCTTTTTTAGTTCAGAGCACACCCTGAACTGTTATACAAAAATTTCGTGTTTCTTTTTTAGCTCATATACATCAGAGCTCAGGGTCGGCATTCTGTAAGGGGAAACGTTCAAACGTTTTCGTGCTCACGAAGGAATTTGCTTGTGTAACAAAGGGCAAATCATTCGTCCGAACGAAAACGTTTGATCGTTTCGCCTTACAGAATCTGACCCCAGAATTTTTGTTTTTTTTTTTCGTTCAGAGCCCCATCAGAGCGCGCTCTATGAGCTCAGAATAAATTGACTGAGCATCCTGAGTGAAAAGCTGATTACACACTTCCAGTCACTGAACTGAATATTAACCAATTTAATAAATAACAATTAATAAATATTCAATTTATACATATATTTCGAACAAATGACAGCTATGTGCTCAAGTGTGTTTCATAAATACTTCAGAACAGAGCTCAGCTCTGAAATAAAAAAGAAAATCGGCTAATAAATATGTGGATGTAAATGTAATGCAAACATTTTTTGTGTAGTATTGGATCGGTCGCATAAATTTTACCATTTGTATATCCAGACCTTAGCTTTGAATACAGTGGCGTATTAAAGTAAGGTTTTAGCACAGAAAAAGAACAATTTGTTTATAGCGGCTAGAAATTAGGAAACTAAACAATTAAAAAACAGCATTTAAACTGACTAAATATAAAGCGAGGAGGAACAACAATTCTCGCTTAGCGGGGTCTTCCCCTGACAATTTCATTTCAGAAATTATTGTCAAATTGTCTCACTTGATGCAGCTTCAAAGATATCAAAGAATTATCACTTTATTCTATCGGTGAAACATCTGCTAGTCGTCAGGGAACGTTTTGTTCCATCATTATTAAAAAAATAGTACGTATACGCCTACGGTACGAATACCGAACGCCGGCAGGTTGATACTGTATGTCGCTTATAACGTCTGAAGAAAGGGCCGTTTCCAAATCCAAACAAAATGAAAATCAGATTTGATCGCACCGGAAATCTAAATTAAAATCTAATCCGATCCGGTGGTTTCACTGACCTGGTTCCTCGCTATTTATCAGCAATGTGACAGCAACATTTACAGTGCATTTATAATTGTCGGATCAAATCGCTAAACGTCTTTCTCCCTATTCATTACACATTCAAATGAAATCTTAATCATATTTATAACACATAATTGTAACTATAAATACCAGTATAAAATACCTTAATTGATTGATGGTGCAGCTGTAATTACTGCTAAGCTCCAAAACGGAACAAAACTGTTTATCACTGGCAACGGCGACAAGATGACCTTATTTGTGCCTAAGATGATAAAATGGAACCACATTTCATGCTGCACTGGGCTGGGTGTATGCGTATCATGTTCTGAGAGCGCGTGTCACGGCAAACCTTTTTTCAAACTTTTTTTTGTCAACCAGCCACCGAGATTGATTGATAAGTCCGTCCATTAGTCGGAATGATTTTGAATGTATTTGCTACCAACTACCACGTTCATGAGAAGCTCATCATATGGCCGACGGGGCCATCAATATGTACGTTTAATCCATTATTATCGACATTGCTGTTGAAAGGACATCATGCAAACAGCGCGTGTTTAATGCAGACTCTCCGAATAGTTCAATTTCCGTTTTGCTGGCTTTTAGTTGCCATCATTTCCGGTTGAATGTTTCTGGTGGTAATAATAACTGCAATCAGAGTCATCGCTGTGCACGAGTGTACATTTGCGTTTCAAAAGTACCAGCAGGTTCATTGTTCGTGACCATGCCATTGGGAATTCATATCGTTTGCGAGTTTTCTTTCGCAGAGATGACGATAATGAAAGTCAACAAGGTAGTAACATGGAATCTTCTTTATTAAGGGCAAAACGGAAAGCGTGGGTGTTTGAAGTTGTTTGGATATAGTGTTATGATACAGTAGCCCTTTTACATTGACAGTGGGCGTATTTGAGTACATTCGCATTGTAATGAAACTAAACATCCACATAAACTTGTATCTGTCTGTCTGCCTTATTGGCCTTCGTTAAAATTAATCGCCTAAAGCTTTTTCACCTGCGTGCTAAGCTGTGGAATAATTAAACTGAAATAGGTAGACCTTTGGCATTATTCGAGTAAGCCTATCCATTGGGGTAGAAAGCTATGTAGGACTGTTAGTACAGTAAGGAAAATATGATGGCCGCATTCACAATAGCTTCCCAGTTAAACTATCATTTATTAAAATTTTTATTAAATTTTTTTTTTAAACATAAGTTTAATAATCACGGGTCGGAAGAAAATGTTCATATTCAAATTAATCGTTCATTAGAGTTCTTAAAGATTATTAAAATAGGAAAATAAGTTGGTACCTTTGGCAGCGTATCGGTCGATACAGATGCTACAGGAGGTCACTGTGAGAGTATTCTTGTACAAAAATGGACCTCACAATTTATATTCAAACTTAGATAAAACCTTATAAAAGGCATTAAATGCCACCTTCACAGGAAAAGATTTGTGTAGAAGCTGTGAAGATTCTACCTTTCTGTTTTAGATGGCACATTTAACAAAATTGTTAGTCAGTTGTACGAGCAGAAAATGAGAACTGAATAATTACCCATGCTGGCAAATAAAAAAGACAATGGGCCTTACCAATAGCCATTTTTAGTTTCGACTCTAAATTTGAGTAGTTCACAGTGGCCATACAAAT
Organism: Cheilosia variabilis; assembly: GCA_951230905.1. NCBI lineage: Eukaryota > Metazoa > Arthropoda > Insecta > Diptera > Syrphidae > Cheilosia > Cheilosia variabilis. Next base: position 14,694,049 of record OX579676.1, read on the forward strand.
TTCGCAATTGTGAGCTTCCGTAAATTTAAAGTCGAGATTAAAATTTGTCATTAGTACGGCGCAATAGGACAACACTATGACCTGTATCAGTTTTATTTCATTTTAAAGAACCTATTTTCCAGACACCTGTCACAAGCTTTGAACATAGTCAGTTCAGCAGTTCAGCAGAAAACTTCTTCAACTTTCAGAGAGAGAAATACCTATTGGAATTGGAACCATTTTCTGAGCTCGACTGTCATCATTACGTTATAATTGGTTAATATTTCGATTACCGAGCTCGAAATTTTGAACGAAAGCAATGTATGTCTCTAACTGCTCACCTATACGATAATGCGGTGGCAATGGTGTTATGAATAGAATCATTTTTGTCGCGTCTTCGAGCGAGGCTTCTGCTTGAAGAACAATAGACCGGGATTAGTCAATCGATTCAGGATATGCAAAAAAGAAACGGTACGAGCTCTGGCTTCGCGGTTAGTGTATTGGACCACTAAGCGAGAAGTCCTAGGATCAATCTCCGGAAAAACACAAATTATATGTTAAGTTTTTTTTTTTTCTTCCCTGGACGTTTGGACTCGGTATATAATTGTAGTTCCTTTGTCCCAAAAATGAAAAAGCTCACTCAAAACGAATGGTTGTAAGAAACCATACCTAGGGCAAACCGCAAACATGTTTTTGAAGCCAGGCCTAGGGTCGCTACGGACCTGTTGCACCAACTTTTTATTTAGGTACTTATTAATTTTTGTTGAGAGAGTTTAAAATGGAACACTCCAGTATACCGATAAATTTTTGACAATCATCTGCCTAAAAATATATCTTTAGTAGTTTGGTGCGTAAACAAAAATTCTCAGTTGGCTCAAGTCCCTTCTTAAATATTAATGATGGTGATCCGAAATCTAGGTTCACTTCGTGACAGGATAAGAAACCGTCTGCAAACGTTAATTTTTTCAAACTTTCAACACTTTGAAGCCGCACACATCATAAGTAAATTGATAGAATGAGAGAGACATAAGGTTATCCTCCTCTCGTTTTACCATAATTTTCTTCTCTCTCGTTTTTGAACTTACATAAAATTTGAAATGGGTGCGGGTCTTGAGTTTAAGAATTTCTTGGTTAAGGATTAACTGGTTTCCTAGGCAAGTTTGAGTTTCTTTAAACCATTTTGATATCTAAACAGCTAACATACATCAGACTATGAGGATTCTCGTACAATCCTAGCCAGTATAGTGGACCCATCACGATTTGACTAGTGCCTTAGTAAACACAGAAAAAAACTTCACCTATCTCCACGCTCCATTAGCATTAAACAAAAACCCATCTGAAGAAGAGCTCTAAATACTTACAACTCCACAATGCGTATTCACTTCTTATAAGAAGTATGCCCAAAGCATAATATTTTTTTCCCTCTCCTCCAAGTTGCTTATACTGTTTTAAGTGAGAAGTTTGTTCCCATTTTGAGAGCCCCATTTTTATTTGTCAAAGTCGAAGAAAGCCAACATTGGAGACTGGAGGAAAAAAGTGGTTTCTATTCTATCATTAGTAGAATATACGATCATCATCATTACCCCAGCGATCAATAGCATTCCAAACACATTCCTCTTGACTCATTTACACGTAACACAAACAAAAAATTGGAACATGAAGTGCAGTTCAACGATTTCACGTCCAAGTTGATTGAAAAAAAATCTAAAAACTGATACTCTTCGTAGAACAGTATTTCTATGACTCTGACCAAATGATATGGAAATTGGAAATCCATCTATAAATACGCATCCACACAATGGGACAAGTGGCAAAGATTCATATGAAGAACAAAATAACAACACAAATAACTGGAAAGAAAGCACACGACTTGAAATGAAACTCTCTACCCATTCTCGAGACCATAAATAGACATCAGCACAGAGAGTTTGTCTATTAAATCCGTACACACACCTGATTTACCCACCTCTTTTGGTTGAACTACAAAACAAATAACAAAACAAAAAAAAAAAAAACCTTACACAAACGAAAGAAGTCCACGACATAGCATGATAGGGGTGATGAATGCGTTTGACACTGCGAGTGGCAGAAGAAGAAATTTCGAGACGCAGAAATCCACCAAGCCAATCATCGTACAGAGCCAACAAAAGGAAAATTGTCTTTTAAACAATTCGGGTCGTTGTTTGCCGCTGTCGCCTTTGCCGCTGCACAATTTGCTGTCGTCGAAAGTTGTTGCATCGCAGAAAGTTGTTCTAGAGCACCAGACACAGTATGCAACGACCAACGGGCAACAGGTGTACGAATGTGTGATTCTGCTTGTTCCCCTGACACACTTTGTGTCTCGTTTTCGTATCTTTTTCGGAACAGTGACAGTGAAACTGCTTAATTGTTCTGCTTTTCGCACTCAACTGTCTTTTTGCAACAAAATAATATAATGTATGAAATTTTTTTGTTTAAGAATTTTCTTTATTTTTTGTTTTCTTTTGTTTGTTTAGGGCAATCGTCGCGATTACAATGTTCTTGTCGTTGCTTTAGTTCTGTTTTTTTACTATTTCTTCTTTTTGTACATAAATAAATTATAACTTAAGAGTAACTATTTTTTTTTTTTTTTTAATTTTTTGTGTTTTTCTTTTTTAAACACATCTATTGCAATGAAAACTATATATGAAAAAATAATATTAAAAAAAAAGCAAGAGTTGTGAAAATGTTCAGTCAAAGTTGAAGTGAAGAGAATAGCTAGGCATGGTAAGATGGGAAGGTAGAAGGACAGTATAAGAGTTAGAAAAAGAAAATGTAAGTTTTGTTATACTTTGTTTTATATGGCAAGTTATGGCTCTACATAACCAAAACTGTGACTTTAATGTGTAATTTGAAAGATGTATAGATCTGCAGTAGTAGAGAGTAGTGAGGAAATGTGAACAGTGAGATGTGAAGAAAGAAAGAGATTTTCGAAAGGAAAAAAGCAGGAAAAGACAGAAAGAGAAAGTTTGCTTCGATAAGACTAGACTATGTGAAAGATGTTGAAGTGAGTGAGAAATAAGGATAAAAATGAAAAGGAAAATAATACTTAGATGAGAATTTTTGGCAGTTTAGAATCATGAAGAGACAGTCAAGTGTAAAGAGAGAGAGACAGAAAGTAGACGAAGAGAGTGTGTAAGAGTGTGAAAGATAGACGTGAAAAATAGTTTAGAGTGTGTTTCTGTTTAAAACTATAGACGTACATTGTGGGGGGTGTCGACAGTTGGCACCCCGCCGAACAAAGGCCTTTTCTGAGTATTCTGCAAAGGTACCGACTTCATCTCTCAATTTATATAAATATATGTTGATAAAATAAATTATTTAAATAAACAACGCACTCGTTGCATCTAATCGAATTAATAATAATAAATTAGTTAGTTAATAATAAATAATAAATTATTTTCTTTTGTTTTCATACAAATAACTTAGAAACACAGGGGGCAAAATCTACTGAATCGTTTTTCGGGTGCGCCCTCATCATGGAAGTTCCTTCATTTTAGCATAAAAAAATCTCGAGAATTCCATGTTGGGGGGCGCGCTACCATATGACTTCGGTTGTTGTGGGCGGCTGTAGTGATCGCAACCTTATTGAGTGGCCACTGGCTTCTGTGCCTTGAATGCCAGGTCTTGGGCATCGAGGGAGCGTCCCCAGCCGCCGTGTCCGGAGCTGCCGTAGCTGGCAGAGCCACCGGCATCAGCACTGTAGCCACTGCCATATGCGTCATGGCTCACCGAGTGACTGGCCGAATGGTGTGGATGAGCAACCACTTCGTAGGTGACGTGCTTCTCTTGCGACAGCAACTTCTTGAGGCCAATAACAGCGGACAATACCAAAGCGATCTTACCAATCAACAGCGCCTTACCGGCAATCAATGCGATAGCACCCAGCAATAGCGGCAGGAGGGCGGCAGCCTTTAGTGCGACCAAGGCGAGAATGGGTCCCAAGATCTTGGCGGCCTTCTTCTTCTTGCCACGACTCTCCTCTGGTGCGTTGGGATCATCGTTGCCGAAGAGCGTCTCGGATACGTCTTCGAGGGCACGTCCGGTCGAGGAAACAGCATTAACAATATCGGCACCCTTCAGTTCAACCTTGATGGTGTGCGACTGCAGGAAGTTGGTGATACGGTTCAGAGCCAACGATTCGAACGACTCATCGGCCGAGATGGAACGTGGGGCACCACCGGCAGTATCCGCACCGGGAGTCTTGACCACTGTAACACCTTCGGTGAGGGCGAATTGGTCGCGGGCTGAGAGGACTTTGTCAACGAAATTGAACAACTTGTATTTAACACATGACACTGAATCCTTGCGCAGACAATCGCTATAGATGCTATCCATGATGTCGTTGTCGCCACCGATTGCGTTGCGGGCATGACCCCGTGTTTCTTCAGCGGGTAATGCTGCTGCTACCGCCACAATACACAGAAAACCGAAAACTTTTTTATAAGCCATTGCTAACGCACTTTTGTATTGTTTTTCCGTGTTTTTTTTTTTCTTTTTTTTTTATATTTTCTCGATAATCCTTTTTCGATTTTTTATAATTTTTTTTTTGTTTTTTGTTTTATTTTTATCGCGTTTCGATTTGCGTACGCTTGCTGGGGCTGCGTTACGATTGTTGCCGAATGGACGAGGAAGGATGATATGATACCATTTCTCGATGGTAGAAGCAATTTATATAGGTAAGCTCTTTTCGGTTTCGGATGCCCCACCAAGAGACCATGAATTTCTTCGTCTACCAGTACTCTTGAGTTAAAAGCGAACCAAACTAGTGAGTTTTTTTTTTTCATTTTTCCTCTTCTTTGGTTTCCTCTTTCATTTTGGTTTCTTCTTCGTGCTTCGTTGGGATGTTTTCTTCGCTTAGCATATTATGCTTTTGCATATGTATGAGATTGGATACCGAAAAGAACAACAGACGGTCCGTGTATGTGGTGGGAAAATAGGTAAAAAGAAATGATAACCCGTTCGATGAATGCAGTATAAGCTTGAGAAGCAACGTCCAGCCATTGGGGTACCACTCTTTCCGTAAAAGACAGCACACGGAAATTTCCTCTTTCGTGTAGCAGCTCATGATCATCGCTCAAGTTCAAAACTAACTTTCAATGATGATGTTCAAGTTGTTGTTGGTTCACTTGAATTTGTTTTTTTTTCTCTGTGTGTGTGCGTGTTCTTCGAATGCAACCGATGCACTCTTCCCAGGTACGTACCTGTATGGATATCTTTCGGAACTTTTATGGAAGCGAAAAGAAAATGAAATTGCAAGGAGACATGAACTACTTTAAATGTTACTTTGGCCATGTGGAGATGCTAAAGAAAGCTGCAGGGGATGGTGGAGATTAAATTTCCCTTTTGATTCAATTGAGCGTTAATTTAGTGCGGTTTGTTTTTTGTTCCTACAAAGGATTATTTCTGCCTGTGCAAAGGGACAGGTTAATTGAACAGAAGAGTATTGCATTTATGGAAATCGGGTCAGTTTGATAACGTTTGGTCATTTTCGTAATTCATCGCCTAGGGTGGGTTTTCGGTATTGCTGATGCAGATTATGATTTACATTACGAGATGATGCGAAATGCACTCGGTAGTTATATCCAGCTCGCACTTGAACTCTTTCAATTTTGACCTGGTTTATAGCACTCGCACATTCAGTCGATACAATTATTCTGCCGATTGTGTTTATTTATTTAGACAGAAGATGAGTAATCTCGAGATTGCTTTTATTGCACTTTAGGCGATCGGTGCGTTCTCTCCTCTTTTCAATTCAGATCAAGTAGGTAGGTATTCTTGTTTTGCATTCCCGGTCCCGCTTTGATTCGCTTATACTGGCGCAGGTGATTTATTCTGGGTTATTCGATCTTGATGATTGTGTTTGCTTTGACGAACTATTTGCCTACTTTTTTTTTGCATTTATCGAATTCTTGTGTGACCCTTTTCTTAGAATAAAATAGAAATGCAATATTCGCTGGGTAGGTATTATGAGTGGCTTGCCTTACTGAAGAATATCAATGGGAGCATGTAGTCCGTTCTATTTCTGTTTCTCTGTTCCGGCTGCATTTGGTATCAGATGAATTATCGGAAATCAGTGCGTCGTCTGTATGATTGCTTCATAGAGTCACAAACGTCGTTCTATTGTAATACATAATTATTTGGTAGTTTACTCATACCGAGAAGGGTTCCTGTCATTTTGAAAGCAGGCATTAAAATAATTCTACCAACTTAGCGATTGACATTAAGATTTTTGATCGTATCCTCCCACCATGCCCTTCCATCTTAAAATCGATCGATCCATAAAATCACTATGATCATGACATGGCGATTACTTATGATTTTTGGATTACGCGAAAACGCACTTGGACTAAGTACATAAATACTAAGTTTTTGGGAAGACCTGAACCTTTACGTTTCGACTTAAACAGGGTACGGCTACAAAACTTCCCTTTTTCACAACGCGCAATTAAACCCATTTTATTATAGGTTCTGTTTCACAAAGCTTTGATAACCACATCGACTAAGTTACACACCCCACTGGCCATTTACTTAATAAGCCGTTTTCTGCCGTTTGTCGTAACCATTACCAGCATAGCAGTGCCATATGCTGGGTTCTAGTTTGAAGTCCTTTTCAAAAAAAAGTTGCCAACGACCGAATCGAAGGAGAGAACTGGCCGTTCGAAATTACTCCTTATTAAGGTAAGCCACTCCGGGAAGTATTCCCTCAAAACACCCATCGATGCCGTTAAGCTTTGGCTCCGTCCCGTTGGAACTAAATGTTCAATTCATCAGGTCGTGGGAAACAAATTCGTCCAGCATGTCAGATTTCAATTGCTGCTCTGACTTCACTGTAACTGTGAATATGAAAATTCTCATGCTTCTCGGACAAAAAGTATTATTGCAGTATAAATGATTTTTGAAAATTTTTACAGGAATCAGCATTTTAAAAGCCAGAGAGGGGAACTTCAGTTGTTAAAAAAAAATTAAGAACTAGGTATATGAAAAACGATTAATATATGTTCGAGAGAATCCAATTCCTCGTCCTGTCACACCCCATGTAACAAGTGATTTACAGTCCAAAGCCCAACGGGCGCTGGGTTGCTATCCCAGAACATTCGATCGAAAAGTAGACTTTAAAAGGATGGAATGCATACTGTTGAAAATAAACACAATTTATCAGTTGTTATTATCGAGCAGTTGATTTAATTTTGCAGAATTAATTTTTGTTATTTACAACCGGAGATCGATAAATCGGTTTTTTTTCTAGCCGAGTTTCAACAAGTTGACTCGATTATGTTTAGACCAGTAACACTGTTGGAACTATATTAACAAAAGTACCAAGTTGTAAGCCGAAAGTTGATTGATTTTAAATAAGGGATTTTTCTGAATGCACATCTTCGAAGCACAGTCTTAGAAATTCATACATTCTTCCAAATAATTCAAGTTCGAGCTCTCAGCCCCAATCTGCTGATCTATGCAAAATCGATTTAATACACCATATATTAAAATTGTATGGTAATGCCGGATGTCCGACGAAGCCCCACAGTTCCTATATATAGATGCTACATTCTGTAATAATTCAATCAAAGAATTGTGACTGCAACTTGCATATCTTATTCCAAACTTAATGTATACAAGTTACAGCAACCTTACTTGAGACTTGCAGCGAGCCTTCCATTTTCACTTAAGCCAACTTCAATTTGCATAAGACTTGCTAATGTGATCTGAATAAGCAATTAACCCACCGACGATGTTATCCACCTTTCGCGGCCAGAATGCTGACTTAAGCTTTATATCTCAAACGTTGTTATGTGACGCAATGTGAACAAACTTCCGCATTGTCTTTCAATTTACAAAACACGACTCATCACTAGGATGAGTGGCTGCCAATGCATACACAAACTCTAAGCGTAATCAATTTATGTAAAACATTCAAGATTTTTAATGAACGCTAGACGCTTGCTGTCCGAATCCATAAACTAAAACAACTAAAAAAACTTTCTCCAATCATTCATAACGATTCTTTATTACTATTAGTATTATACAACCCATCGCCCCGTTTTGGTTCTATTTCGGCTCCGCGTCAGCGTGATCGGCACAAGATCAATGTAGAACAAGTCCATAGGCTCAGTTTCACTTTGGAATTCAATAAATCATTTTCGTCGAAGAAAATTCATCTACAGCTATCGCCTTGCCGAAGATGAACATTGAAGAAAGTAAAAAGAAAACCACACCACAAAAGAAAAAAAAGAAAAAAAGAACACAGCCACTCGCGTCAATTTGGCAAATCAAATAAAAAATATAATTTTATTAACATACCACGGGTATGGTCGTTTAAACGGTTCATGTACCCCCATTTAATTGGTTGCGCATATTTTCATATATATCTTATGCACTTTCTCAAATGCTGTCTTAAACTGGAAATGGGAAAATTAATTAAAATAAAAAGAAATTTACGCACAACGAAAAAAATAAATAAATAAAAACTGCACAAAAACATAAAATAAAATTTATAGTAGGGGGGGTTGGGGGACTGGGCAAAGTATCTTGATATTTCGATGTATTAGTTGAAAGAACAAGTTGAAGTGTCCGGTTATTTGGAACACACATGGACCAGAAACAGAAACCAAGCCAACAGGTTAAAAGAAAAGTAAAACGCTTTGAGACGATACTTAATACGGCATCTTTAGCTTGGCTTGGCTTGGCAGCCGTTGTCGCGATTTATAATGAAGGATGGTGTCGGAGATGGTGGTTTTCATTCATAAAAATGAAACCTACCGATCGATAATCGCCGCCAGTTCTTTGAATTGAATTTATTTAGCTCGCATTGATGTCGTTAATATTTTTATTTTATTTTTATAATTAGTGTACTTCCTCTATATTACATATGTACTTTGTGATATTGATCAGATCGGTTTCTTTTTTGTTTGTTACATACTCGTAGTTTTATTCCTTAATTCGGGTGTGATAAACGAGTACCGGCAAAGCAAATTCTGAAGAAATTAATTCGACGGAAGAGCTTTTTTTTGTATTTTTGGGAAAAGTAAGAGATCGTATAAAAGCGAAAGTTTTCACATTTTTCTGTGTTGTATTGGTGATAACAAAGCAGATGGACGATTATTTGTTTTTTAAAAAATAGAGTAGCATCAAATAGTTCAATGCCGAATTTTGTTTTTTATGCCGAAAAGGGTCTCAAGAAATTGTGTTCAATATAATCTAAGGTACCTATTGCGATGACATTAAGAAGCTGCAGCGAGCTTGAAGATAGAAAAAGCCAATTTATGTTCCATAACTTATGGTAAAGACACCGAACTGTTTCATTCATTGGCGACAGAGCTGTGGTGTGAACATAGCCGACTATGGTTAACATGTCTTCAATGTTTTTTATACCTTCTTTAGATAATTTTATTCGAAATGTCATGTATAATAAATCAGTTGCTTAACGGTTGGTGTGCTGGACTACTGCGCGAGGGGGGAAATTCCAAATAACCGTTGGATTGCTTACAGACGTTCGGGAGCATAGAGCCGCGCCACAAACTTTCTCAAACATTAGAAAATTCTTAAAAATGTATCCATGTCGATAGAGCTGTGTTGGCCTCTATGAGACGAGTAAAGAAGGTATTTCGTAACCAGCGCAATATGGTAGATAGATTTCTCTATTATTAGAACCGGTACTGCGAAATTTGATTCTAAAATTTGAAATTTGGAAAGCGCAACAGGATACTGCCTATTTTGAGCTCAAGCTGCCAAGCTTGTCATGCCCTTTAATAAACCAGTTTTAAGCATCCTCAAAAGCGGAGCAAAAGGGGACATCCAAAGTCGTCCTCTCGGTTTATTTTCAGCAGAAACTCCTCTGTCCTATTCTCCATCCCAAGTTAAGGAAAAATATTAGAAGTAACATTTTCATCGGTATGCGCAGTGGCTTAGTGGTTAGTGTGTTGGACTACTAAGCGAGGGGACCCAGGCTCGCATCCCGAAAAAAAAACGTATTCCAAATATTGTTTTTTTTCCGCTGCGCCACCTCTCGCGAACGTCTGACAAACATCCGAGAGTATAACTGTCATGAAGGAGCTTTTCAATTAGCCGTTTGGACCCGGCATAAAATTGTAGATCCCTTCCATTCGTCCCAAAAATTAAAAACTCACACGAAACGAATGGCTGTGAGAAGCTAGGCCTAAGGTCCATACAGACCTATTGCGCCAACTATTTATTTATTTATAACATTTTCATCGAGTGCTCTCATTCTGCTTCCAATGATGCAATCTTAAAATTACATAAAATTCTTACCACAAATTGAAATAATTAACGAATAAAATCGAAACCATATCTCCTTACTGAACTGACAGAAAACATCAATAATTATCACGTGGTGAGCGATCGTGACTTTTCATTATGCAAATCATCGAATTAACCACGCAGTTTGTTCCGTTCGAACGGTTATTATATCAGAGTGGGAAGCGTATACATCTTTGCCATCGTCATTCTTAAGAGGGAAATCGCAGCAGAGTCCATAATCGAATTAAGTAATAATGACGATTTGGTGTTCATTCATTATATTGCCAGAGTCTGACTGGATAATAGCACAGTACCTACTCCACCGAAAGCAACGCGTCAAGTGAAATTGTTTGCACCAATTAAATAGCCATCCGGAGAAAGAGGCTTTGCATCCGTCAAAGGATGCAATGTCAATGCTCGCCCCGACAACATAAAGAAACAAAAAATGAAAGTTTCTCTTTTCATTATAAATATGTGCCGCAGCAACAACTGCCACTTATACACCTAACATGACTTTATTAAATGTTTAAATAAAATAGACGTACTGATGTTGCTCATAAGTCAACTATAATCTCTGTAAAAAATAAACCAAGTCTCCGTAGTTCACGTTTATTTGCTTACGTCTTTTTCTATAATACAGTCAGTAGTCAATTTGACACCGCTAAGAGAATGAAAGTCTTTCGCTTTGCAGTGCGAATTAAATTCACTCATACGCAGCCAATCACACAGCAGCGACCTTCCTCTGTCCGAAAGCTCATAAAAAGTTTAATCAAAACCATATCAATTTTGCTTTCATCTCGATATTGAAAAGAAGTTTGAAAAAAAAAAGCAAAAAAAACGAACAGTACTCAGGAAGTAACACAAAAAAAGCACAATTTCACTTTAATTTGTAGATGAATATTATTTCGAAGCGCCGCAATGGCCAAAATCCAATCAGGTACATACCTGATTGTAAAAAGAAAAAAAATTTACATAAAAGAGCACAAGTAGTCGCATGAAACAATCCCGGGCCGGCTAAATTGCAGCATCTGGTTCTAAGATATTTGAGTTGAGAAAAGCAACAACTTTCGCTGCGTCCAATATACAACAGCAGTGGCTCGCAGTGGTGTGTTGCAATCTCGTGCGTGTGATCCTATTAAAATAGACTTGGACCGTTGGGACGTATACTTAACCTTTTTTGTTGATGGTTCAGCACACCGAGTTGTAGTGAAGAGGTTTAATTGTGATGTTTTAGTGAGACGTCTCTCACAAATAGTTAAAGTGGCAATTGAACTGGCTGATAGCATTTTAATGGTCATTTCGAGCTTTTTGGGATACTTGAGAAGTTGAAAGACATTTCACTCCGTATATACCTGAGACAGTAATTGCAATTAAATTCGCTGGGAGTTTGGCATTTTCACTCTCGCCGGTGCGAATCGGATATGGATATTATTTTTGTATTTAATTATTTGCTTGTCTTTCGAGTGACTATTTTAATGGTGTCATTTTCTGAAAGCACTTGAGGTGAGTTTCGTCTGGGAGTGGATGGATTCATTTGTAATCAATTTATTCTTTGTATGCATTGCCTTTTTGAAATTTGGCTATTCCAGCCTGGGGTCAACATTACCCTAGGCCATAGATGCTCATTTACGGAAGAACTGAAAGCTAAAAAGATTAATTAAAAATGTATTATTGACCTGTCTATATGCAGCTTTGTATTAAGTTAACAAGCTCAAATATAAATTTTCATTAAACTCGTAATATCACCCTCGAGCTGTGACCGAACAAACCTCATGCACAAATGTTGTAGCAAATCGGTTCTCTAGGTTAGGCCAACCAGCTTTTTTTTTGAATCGACTATAATCACCTTTTTTTAAATAATAAATTGAGCTGGAAATTTCTACCGGAAGCAAAAGGTACCTTTCTCTTTTTCTTATATAGGAACAATTTAAAAATGTGCATTACTACCTCCAATATTTTATAACCCTTTTTTAATTATCAGTTTGGCACCGACATGTAACTCTAAACTGTGAATTTTGCAAAAAGATGTCGCCAGCAGTTCCTATTTATATTACATTATTTACACTATGCATCAAAAACGAATTAATCACCAGCTTGAATTAAACGCTGAAAATCATCCTCTAAAAATGTTATTCTAAAGCGAAACAATAAACAAAACAAGTTTATGCCCATACATTCTTAAAGGAATAATTTGGAAAAGGGTACACATTACATTATGCATGTAGCCATGTTGGTGGCGTTTTGTTACATTCATAGAATCCTATATGGAAATGAGGACCAAAACTATTTACGCTTTTTGGCTGGCTGTCTTGTAAAATGGTAATGAAACCAAGGCATGAAAGCCCTAGGCGAACATAAATAAGTTTCACAATTTAGCACACGCATACTCAAGGTACGGATGGCTTAATAAATTGTTTTGTTTTTATGACAAGTCTTAAATGTCTTAGGTCTTAGTTTTTTTATGATTAGGGTATCAATTCTGCTTTCAGTTTTATGAATACTTTTAGACATGCGAAAGTTTATAAATTAACAATTACTCAACATTGAGCTATAATATTTTTTGGGTGGAGTAACATCATTGTGAAAAAATAAAGAAAAGTTAAATCTAATAATGATAGGAAGCTAGACACGATATTCTATTTTATAGTGGAGAAAACTTTCAAATAAAGAATAAAACTGGTTCGGTAGACTTTGGAATTGTACAAAATATTTTGTTCTTTCCGTAGTCTTAAAAAGAATACATACCAATTACAAATAATAGTCTTTTTTAGTTTTCATAAAAGAATATATCCCTTTCAAAGATTTAAATGTTACCCACACCCATTCAAAACTATGTTTCCTTCCCCTTTGTTTGACTTGAAAATCCGCCGCAGATACCACTGCGCCTGCTATTCATTATTCATGGGATTGCAGGCAACCTAGTAATCCCACAGAGCTCTGTCTTTATTAGTTTTGGAATCTAAACAGCCGTAATGTGAAGTTTTTTATGAGCTTTACAGAATTTCTTCAAAATTGAATATAAATAAGAGATAAATATTGAAATAGGTTTAATAGACTGTGGGAGTGTTCTGATATAATAGTTCCCTCCTTCCATTATTGCGTAATGCAAAAAGATAATAATGAAATATAGTGAACCAGAAGAGCCCAAATTATTGCAAGAGCATTGTGCATATTACAAGACTTTAAGGATTTTTTTCCATACTTCAGACACCTTTTAATTCTCTGAATAGCTACACTTTAGCTAATTTTGAGGAAAAAATAAATATGCCTCGAGTTTTAGTTGATAGTCGCAACTATTTTTTAAAATAGTTTACCGTGACCAATTTAAATGTTTCCACTTAATTTTTTTTACGAAAATAGCAAAAAAAAAATATATTATTAGCATTTGTCATGTTTAGGTATTAATATGTAGGCCTGAATTTTTATATTTAATTTTTCTAAACATTAAAACATAAAGCAAACGTGTACTTAATTGACAATCGGAGACCATTTACCTACGCAGTCTAACAAATATAATGTATGAGTATTGAGTACCCTCGGACTGCCAAATAGGTAGTTATAGGTACTTGAATGCGTCTTGTTCATATATTTTTAATTCTTTTTTTTTTACAGTCAGTCGGGTTTTTTGGTTTTTTTAATTAATTTTTTTTATTTTTTATTTTTTAGCCTATGACACTCCGGGGAAAAATACGAATATTATGACACCTCACTGTTCAAAATCGGTCAAGCCGTTTAGGCTACAGGGCGTCCCGTAGGAACGTACATAGGATACGCGCGAAACGCATAACCCTCCCTGTGTTCAGTCGGGTAAAAAAAAACAAAAGAATGCACGACTGGATTGCACAAGACGTTTACTAGCACTTCTTTCGATTAACTTAATTCTACTCAAATCGTAATAGCGCAGTGGCAGTATGTGAAAAAAATGTAGTTCTTGACCACAGGCAATAAGGCAGGTCTTACAAATGTAACGATATTGGTGTTAATGTTCATTAAAGTCTAGTTCCGCAGCCATGTTCTGTGGACTTGGCATCGATAACACATGAAATAAAAATTTCACTCTTTTTCAGCTCTGCAAAATGTTTCAAAAATGCCCCAATTACAGCCATATATAAATCGAGAAAGGAAAAATCTTGTTTTGCCTTTTAGAATAGCTATAATTAAGCCCAACTTCTATCTTTGCTTTGTAGCTTATGTTCATCATTCAAGATCGACATTGAGTAGTTCAGCAGAAAATAGACTACAAAAACTTTTTTTCAATTCAATTAAACCAAAATGAAACTAAAATTGTTTAACTAAAATATTTCATATTCGTGTTGTTCCCTTTCCGATAGATTTCATTTCTAAGGAAAATGGCTTCTCATTTGGCATGGGAGTTGGTTATTTTTACTAACACTAACACATTTCTTCTCATAGCTATAAATGCTTTTCTGTTATAATATATAGGTATTTCAGTTTTCTTCTGTTGTTGCGTTTTTGCGTATGCACTTTTCTGATGACTATAACTTGTGTCTAACTATAGGTGAAACTTGAAGAGTTTCGTATTCCAGTAAAAAAAAAACGTTTGTCAAAATCAATAATGCTTGGTTGTTTATTCATATATTGGATATTTTCAAGCTTTTAATGATTTGTGATACGAATAAAAATGAGCTATATCTAATTGTATTTTCGACTTTGCTTTTTTTTCTAGGTACCTACTCTTCTTTTTCGCATGCAATACATTTTATTTTATTTTTGGCAGAAAAAGGGAAAGGAAGCACCCTTTCAGTAATTTGTCTTAAAAATATTTCATATCAAATGTTTTTCGGCATCGAGTGTCACAAGAACTAGTGAACGATAAGAAGTGTTCTCCAGCGAAAACTATGCCAATGAGTGTGGATACAGCATCAATTGAGTTTGAAAGAAATCTTTTGACCCAAGTCCAACAGCTTAAGCGCACCATTTTTGAGTAATCTACCTTCGCCCGCTACAAAAGCCTTTAAACTGTAGTAGGTACTCACTTTTCCTCAGGATGAAAATGCTGTTAATTAAAGAATGCGTTTTGATAGCAAATAAGACTTAAGTCCTCAGTGGTGCATTTCCAGTTCCTTCAAAAGAAACTCATAGACATTTCATCGTCTTGTAGTTTTCATTCACCATTCACGGACTTTCTGATTAGAAAATCGGCCCTCAATTTAAATAGCTTAATATGCGTCAACTTTTTGATATAAAGAAGTTAAGCCAGCCAAATAGGTATTAGCACTTATTTTGCATGCTAATTTTGCGTTACCCCTTGTTAACATCTTTGACTCGTCTCAAAAGATGTAACACAAAATTTCTCCTTGTTCGCAGGTATTAATCATGAATCAAAATCCATTCAGAATTTATGACTTAATGATCCGACATCCAAGCCTGCGACCGATGAAAGTCTGTTTTTGTTTTTCGCACACACCGTCACACGGAAACACACCAAACATGATCAATTTCTCCAACCGCTCTTCATGTAAACTTATCCATGTACACAAAATTGATTATCTGCGACACATGCTGTCGACCTGTACAGGTACACCCATTCAACTCACCATCAGCATACCACTAGTGTTACGATGCAAATAAGCTGCGTGCTCATTGGAATTCGAATTGAATTGTCAAAGCGGCCGGTGGCATTCCGTTGGCATTTCCGCGCAATTCCCCGAAAAGAATAATGGCCAACCGTAAGTGGAGTGATGTCTATTTAGAGCCAAATCGAAACGTACCATCAGAAGTGTAGATCTGGCGCTTCTTTCGAAATGATGACCCAGTGCGACGGACAACCGAATTCCCTTTCTCTTTCAAAGGCAAAAGAAAGTTTATTTTCGACAGCAAATACCGCAGCAGCCGACACCTGTTAGCAGACAGTGCGGAGCATCACTCATCTCGGAAGAACATCATCGCATCTCTGTTATATAAGCTCGAAATCTGTTTTGTTCCTCTTTCCCTGTATAGGTAATCCTAAGCTGTGTGCCTCCGATCGTATTCTTGCGGTTTCGGCAAGAGAGCTGAGGGACTCCAACGAATCAGAAACTGGTGCCTGTATCTTTCCGATTTTATTAGAGAAATCATTCGCGTGGTTATATAAGGTTTGAGTGCCATTCACTTCCAAAATAATGACCACTGTGTGTATACAAAGGAAATTGTGTAACGACTACATGCGCACACGTGAGCTGCACTCG
Source organism: Cheilosia variabilis (assembly GCA_951230905.1). Classification (NCBI taxonomy): domain Eukaryota; kingdom Metazoa; phylum Arthropoda; class Insecta; order Diptera; family Syrphidae; genus Cheilosia; species Cheilosia variabilis. The sequence continues at coordinate 14,710,491 of OX579676.1, forward strand.
GCCACTTCTCGGCATACGAAAGTCATGCTGATCCGGAAGTTGGCCAAGGGCCCCGTCTCTGAGTCCATATTCGTTGTTTTATGGTAGCAGCAGCAGCCATGTACAATTGTTTGGTTTGATTGCTCGCACACTCATGGGATCATCTCAATCATAATGTATTCACCTTTGAGTGAAAGTCTGACCGTGGGATTTGCGGAGCAGCAGCTATACCAGCGCGCTCCGAAACAATGCCAATTGAATGCCAATCGCGGGGATTCGCATTTCACACATTAGTGTAGCGTGTGTTGCATTCCTTGATTATAGCTTACATGTAGGTTTCTTTTTCTCAAATCAAATCAAACGCCGTGCCGCGCCGGCTCGCGATGCTGCACCTGTGATGGGGGTCAATTGTGTTTGGGATTGAGTTCGCGCTGGCGATATGCATCATTGCGATGAAACTATTGACACGCACAACTTTCCAAGTGAATGTCAGGTAGAAAAACGATACGACAACTTGCAAATTGGCTAATTCAAGCTGCTGGAGCAGAGTGTAAATATGTGCGCTCAGCAAATAATAGCAATATGTGGTGGTAGATGGTAGTCAGGAGCGACAGTCAGCGGTCACTGCGTTGGTGTACTTGCAAATGGTTGCATGATGGGCGGATGAACCCACATGCGATGTGGAAGTTAGTTGATTGGAGTGGTAAATATACCCACGGAGCGGCGAATGTATTTGAAATATAAATCCCATTAGCCAGCTCTCAGTGTACTAGTTCCAGGTTGGGAGTCAAAATATGTCTATTAAAGTGGTTTATACGGCATAGACAACATTATGGATAATAATAGGTTCTGCAAAGAAACAGACGTTGTATAATGCTCCGATTAAAATGAAACACGGTATGATATTATTGTGGGAAAATATACAAAACCCACATTTATTATCTCCGCTTCTTCTCACCGTCAGAGACCGATCAAGAAGTAACTCTTACATATCATTTTACAAATAGAATACAGGTATGGCCAGTGCTGCCATACGTAACAGATGAAGAATGAAAACTTTGCGTTGCTGGTATAATTTTAAGACCAGCTCCCTCTCTCGAATATGAGAAACACTACCGGTAAAATTCTGAATTGAAAAACGAATAAACTGTAAGAAAACTCACCATAATAAAAGATAAGTCTTCTTTTCTGTTTTTATATTTTTTTAATTCCATCTTTCTTCACAGTCATTTTTCGAATGAATCCTATTGTTCTTTTTTTTTTGAGTTATCTTTTTAATTTTCTTTTCGTCCAGTATTTTTTTGTATAGTAGATTGCTTGCAATAATAATATTTTGCCAAATGATCATCATAAGGGTAGCCGGTAACGGGCTTTTTTTTTACAGATTTTAGGTGCGTAAAGCACTCTTACACTAGCAACACTGAGACAATTTTAAATAGCAAACAGTTTTCATTGTTATAATGAACCGATTAGCCCTGGCAAAAATCAAAAATGATCTTCGTGAGCCAAATAATAAGCATATTCAATTTAAAAAAGTGCAATAAGCACATCTTATGTTTCTTATGCTTCGTATTTTGTAAAAGCCTCACTTACACAAGTCGTAAATAACGTGCGGGATATTTATGTTTGTATTCACTTTGCGTTTACGTAAATTATTCAAAATTGTAAACTTGTTTCTAAGATTCCTACGGTTACATCTGATGCTACAAGTTTTTGTGAGCTCATAATTGTTGCATGAATTACAAAATTCCAAAACACCATTAATTTTCTTATTGAAATGCATCCAAAAATACCTATTCCAGACTACGATGTAGCGAAAATGATCTTATAATACCTATGTTATGTCCGTGGTCCACTAAGTGCCAAAATTCATCAACCAATTCTGTCCAACAGTTTATTCAGCTCTTTAGTTCAACGAAAAATTAATTTAAGTTCGGACATGAGTGTACACGTTGTTTATGTTCAGGCAACGTAAAGTTAAATATTTTACCTTGTGGAGCCGGTACAGCGTACACTGTTGATTAAGTCATTTAATTGTTGAATTATCCCATCTCTAAGTTGACTGAAGTTGAGCAAGGGGTTGAACAGGTAATGCGGAGCACATTATTTCAAGATTGGTGTCCAACGCAATGTACAAAAATGTCTAACGGGCAACACGAGCTCATACCCTACTCGTAAACTTGTAGAGCGATGCGTTGTGCAACGATCTCCAACCTAATCAAAAATATTGGATTCATAAAATTGGGAGCACGTTACACTAAAGTTCAATGTGTTGAATTCGAAATTGATGCGATGGGTACTAGGTGGACGAGAGGCATTAGATTGTGCACTTATTTTTTTTTCCATACCCATCATTCATTGCAAAATGTTCGTGCCAATTTAAATCATTGGAAATTTTCAATGCTATTATAAAAATCTGAATAATAATTAGCAGTGCAAATAATTTTCAATGGCAATGCCCTTTTTTCAACAATTGGCATTACTTGCACTTGAGTGGTAATGCATTTCAATAAATAAATAATCCATTACTTCAATGGCTATTATGTCATAGGTGATTTATGTGTATGCCTTTGTGAAAAAAAACGTCTAATTTTCCATGCATGCACAATTGCACATACATAATGTACTTTATCTGCAACTACAATTTACATAAAGCTATTATTTTAATATTTTTCAAGGTCACAACCGCCCTCACAATCATACTCGAACTCGTTCACGTAACATTACATGTTTGGACACATTTGTCGGTGTACAAATTTGGCATGCTTATTGTAAAAAATACTTTCGTACAAATTGTTTATCGCCCAACGGCCATAAAAAAGGGCAGGGCGTCGGTCTTTTGTTTCAAACAGTATTTTTCGAACTGTAACAGTCATTATTCGATGAATAGTAATTATATTTCCTGTGCAAAGGTGTTGACACGCGACTTAATATTTTGGTCGGTTTTACTTTACGAACTTTTTCGCCAGCTGAATTGGTCACGTTCGCAATTGAATGTCACGTCGCCGTCCAATCTGTAAACCCATATAAATGTTCAAGATAAGAAATGTAATAAATAATAATATAAACAATCGAAATCCGATTAATTTCGCTTGTAAATTATGAATTATTCATCGAATTGTTTTGTTGCATCCTTCGATTCTACAGAAGCATGAAATATCTATTTATGTGTTTTATTGGACTTTGTTTTTCTTCATCAGTTGATACCAAAGGGGGATACTCATTGTTGAACAATTTTTTTTACTTCGATTCCTCTCTGTATCTGCATGGCATCCTGCAATCTTGATCGCTATTCGAGACAAAAATAAATGAAAACAAAAATATCAAGACAAAATTTCTTCGGATCTCAAAGTGCGTTTGTATATATGCGCAATGAGAATGTAGGTAGAGATCAGTGGCACTGTATAGCATCGGTGGTGGTCAAGTTGAACGCTTTCTCCACAACATGCCGATAAATTGTGTCGCCATTGGCTCGTGGATATGGCGGATTTTACTCCACCTTTGGAGTAGGTAATACAAATTTATATGAAAAGGAAATTGGCTAATTTTTGAAAATGGCGAGTAGGTGTGACCGTGTGTATCGGTAATTCATTAAAAAAAATTTATTGTCAGCTGTTGGCTACACCGTTGGGTGGAAAGTTATTTACAAAGTATCTTCTTCATTTGTAGAGTCGCTGCCGCAGTCATAAGGATTAGATAGGTTGGGCTACTGGTTCAGTTTTGTGTGCTTCTGGTAAACTCTTTGTCTGGTGGAAAATTTAGTGATTAAACAGATTAGAATCAAGTAAGTAGGAGGTTGCGAGGATGACATTTTTGAAAAACATAGAGATTTTCTAGATTTTTCCAAAGGCGGGTACTTTTGGCCTTCCAAAAATGTATTTCTTTTAAACTGGTTCATTTTATAGTAGAGAGTGACCTCATGTAAGCCGCATGTTTCGTTTATCGTTCTTTGTTACCTCCTGACTGTCTGCAAAAATTTTAAAGTTTTAAAAGTGTCAAGATTATTCGATAGTATGCTTAAAAGCTTCTCCATTATTGATGGCGATTGTTTCAGCTACTTTCACTGGAAAGCTTTGATTACTGAAAAGAAAATTGTTTCATTTACATATTTACTTTTCTAAACGAAAATTAGAAATTATGTACAACTTGGGGATGATTAAGGGCATTGCGACGCTCCAAAAGATGTGGGTACTGGAAAAAAGACTCACACAATATTTGTACGAAGCTAGGCCTATTGTACCTACATATGACCTACTAGCTATTTATATTATTTTCTCTCCACAGTCAAAGGGCTTCTATTCCTTCCTCAAAAATCCGCTAAAAAATACCCTGGCGCTATTTTAGTTTGTACTTTATATACCCATCTCAAAATGATTGTCTCTCATCACACGCCTGAGCATACGTGTGCTAACGTTCTCATTCCACAACCTTCTATATCATATCCAGATGATCTCTCTGAAACATGATTAAATAGTAATGACGGCTAATGATAAACGAACACACCTTTGAATCCAGTCTCCCGGAAATGCTAACCAACTAAAAGAACATAGTCCAATGGCTCCATTCGACTTGGATAGCACTTAATGATCTTAATGATGAGCTTCTCCGCGGTCAAATTTCCACATCGTTTAACACCCCATCGAACGAGCGATGTCTGTCTTAAGGCCGATTGAGTCTGCATGCTCATCGAGTTATTTCCGTATTGCGGTTACCCCTATATCAAAGGCACCCATCAAAGGTGGCTACAACCAGTGATTTTGAAAGTAAACGCTTAATGCTTTCCCAATGAAAATGTCGACAAAAAGATACCCAAGCGAGTGGAAAAAAATATCTGGAAAAAAAATTAAAACCGAAAACACGTTTCCAGAACTCTCACTTTTTAATATAATCTGGACGCAATCGTGATTTGTGATTCTTTCTCTTTGTGGCTTTTTGTCGTTCGAAAAATTACCGCCAAAGAGTGTCGCAGCTGGAGAAAGACGACACGACGTTCCGAACGAGGCCTAATGCCAGTAGGTCTTCTCAACCGTAGCTTCTATGGGAAACCAGTGACATTTGCACTATGCGATGAAACGCACAATTCAGATGAGAACAGGTGCGGAGGGTTATGTTATGCGAACACGCCACAGTTAGTCTACTCATGATCAGAGAGTTCACTTTTGATTTAGGTAGGTAGCTTTTGGTAGATTCGGAAGAAATTGTACGTTTGCATTTAACTGTAGTTTTACTTGAGGCCCGCCCGAGGCTTTGGGTTTATTGACTTCATCGTTCACCATTGACAGAGACAGTGTTCACAAAAATTCAGCAAACCACTCTCGCGACTGCGATGATCATTAAGAGATAAACGGTTAACGTAGATAGATCTGTTTGTTGTTTACCTTGTAGCATGATATCGCTATTTAAGCAGTGAATTTTTTTTTTATTAATCTAGCTGGAGGGAAAACTTGTTAACATATCCGACTTTACCAATGAAAATTTTAAGTCTTAAACTTGCTCCACTTGGAGTAAAGATTGGTATTGATAGAAACAGAGAAGAGGATGCAGGAAAGCTCAAGAAGTGCTACAAGTGCACTGCTTGTTGATGTATGCATGCGGATTAGTCGACTGTAGGTAGTCTTTCAATTTAGATGGGTAGGGGTGGGAGAAAATCAGTATCTTATTATGGTGAACTCGAACTCATTTTCATTATTTGATACTTAAACAAGAACATTTACTCGCATTCTTATTTATAAATTAGCAGGATGAAACCAGTCCTTGTAGTACAGCAATGATATTATTATTTTGAGCGGGAATTTCCTTAATTCTTACGAATGCTTTTGATTCATCAATTGTACTGAAAATACGTGTAACTTTCATGTGAAAGCACGTATTCAAAAAATTCACACTTTAAAGTGTGCTATACAGATGTCACTCTTGTTCGCTTGTGGGCATTTGTATTGAAAACTCAACGGGGAATTTGGATTCCACAGGAATCTTTGCAGGAACTTGTCAACTTGCATTAAATGCAGCCCCCGAAATAAATGTTCTCAAAATTTAGCCCGCAGGACCCAGCACCCAAGTACTCCACAATCTCCATTCTAAAATCAAGCAGTTAGGAAACACCTTTAGCAGAGTGCTGTCGTGACCTTGGCAAGTAGTGATATTTTCGGATCGATAGCTGACTGGGTAACAGATGCCTTTCTGAAACAGTAGCGCATTTGAAAAATGATAAAAAAAAACTTACGTACCTAATACAATACTCAAGACCATTTTTAGCACACAGCTTGCTACTTGTGTTGAGGCTTTGTTTACTGCACCACTTGTACAGGAACAATTTTCTTACGAACGCAAATTTATTTTATTTTTATTTTTTCGACCAGCTTGTCAACAACTTTCGATTTCCGACCACCAAAGTTATTCCGCGCTACCTATACACCTATACGGTTAAACACACGTCAAAAAGAGTTGTGCAGCAAGTTCGTGGTGAATGCGGTTTAACTTTGAATTGAAAGGAAACTATACTGCAACCTAAGGTTCACAAACTTGAAAACGAAAGTTGGTATCTAAAGAAGAGAAGGTAAAAATAAAAAAATGCGAAAGAAAAAAATCGTTAAGCTCGCAACAGACCAAAATGTCTCTGTACGTCCAACTGCTTGCATCTGAGTTAGAGCATGGCTATTTGTATCCAATGGTCACATCCGTTAGCGTCTGGTTTTATATTACCTGCGAAGATGGTGTTTGTTGGTTCATAGATATCAATATACACGAGAAAACTGGAGTAACACCTCTTGCTCTTGGTGTGGGCCGTGTCATCGAGAGGCATCCAACCAGCAGTGTGGTATAGTCATGGTATGTGCCGTCGAAATATTTATTTTCGTTAACAAAGTTTCTGCGGATGCCCGTTAAAGTTATGACAAGTGATCATGTATGACCGTAAACAACACCTCATGTTAGCATAAGGATGGTTTTGTAAAACAAACTTTTCTAGCCCTATGCCATGACAATTTTGCTGTGCGAAATTAATTTATGTTGCCAGAGTAATTTCATTTTTAAGCGCTACTTTGGAAGTTTGTTAATATTGATTGTTATTTCCTTTCGAACTTTTTGACCTCAGGAGAGGCGAATAAAAGGAGAAAAATACAACTGGCTTCGAAAAAAAGATTGCTGAGGGGAATAGCAAGTTTGGATTTCTTGTCCAGGGATGGTAAGTTATAGACACTGGATTTCCGTTGTGAGATTAATGAAAACGGAAAATGTTACAGAAAAACCACAGTAACATGAATCGTTCGTCGCCCACAAATCAGAGGGACTAGATAATTTGAGCCCATGACAAAACATACTCTAAAGCATGTAAACATAATATTGTCATGGCCTTAAGTTATTTGAAAAAAAAAAAATGTATTAAATTCTAAGCCATGTACAACAAAGCTATGTAAAGTAGTGAAAGTTATATTATTTATCGCGAAACATTTTGAACAGCAATACAAAGGATTTAGGTAGATAAGCCTTTTTCCCTTTCTTTTAAAAACACAAGAAATCAACTTGTAGTTCATAAATGCTTCACTCAATGAGCCTAACTTATGCAGCACCTACCTAAAGGATTTGCCCGGAAATAGGGAGGCTTTAGAGTGAGCGGGTAAGTCTTATAGCTCCTATTGGTCAACAGGATTCGTTAAAAACTCCAAATTATAACAATAAAAATTCATTGGATATGCTTAATTTTTGTATAAAGTAAGTGAAAAATGATATGGTTCCCTCCTCGCCCATATTGCCTTTTAAGAAGAAACAGCAATCTACATTTTTAGGGTAGATTAAAGAAGGCCCATTTAAATTCATCTTAATTTTTACTGACCGTTTTCCGCCTCAAAATTTTTTTATCAGCAGTCACTTCCAAAAGAGGCATTAGGTGGTATTCCTGCCAATGTTTTTCCATTGAGGAGTTTACATATGATTTAAATCTTAGCATCTTACCTCCGATAGACACCATACTATTTTTCATCGGACAAATAGTTTACTTTTAAGGGAGAAACTTAATGAGGCCTTTTTCAACACCTATTTCCACAAAGTAAAGCAGAAAATTGCGCAATAAAACAGTTCACAGTAGCATTTGTTGTAAAGTGGTATAGACTGGTATAATTTGTTTGTGTGTCTCGAGCTATAAGTTTGATTAAACGTTCTTCTGAATCTCGCTTGCTGAAAGTGAATGGCGCTGAAAGCAGTTTACTAACAATGTCGTGATCCCCTCACCAGAAAGGTGTCGACATGAACTGCTGCAGTCAAGTCACTTTTACTTGGGATTGATACCTAAAGTGAATCTCGAAAGCATCAAGTTCAAGCCTGGAAGGAAGTTTTAACTGCGTACTGCAAATTTTACTGCGCTTTGCTCGGTTGAGACAGATGTTCAATAAACCACTCCTTGTATTAAGTTTTATATCGCCTTATAGCACCTAGCGCTGCTTTGAGGGGTCATTAGAAAAAAACTAGATACTGTGCAAAATTTCAAGTTCGCCAGGGCTTTATAATGTACATCTTTCTAAGAGGGTTTCGCTAAAAACAACACTTTCATACTAGTAGGCTTTGCGAAAAAAACACTCACAAGATTGTAGATACCTAACATACGGATCAAAAAATTTCAAATTCTTCGCGAGCCAACACAAAATTAAAGAGAGAACAAGTCAAGTCTGACCCACTGCCAACGAGTGAAACAAATAGAATTTGCATATCAATTTGTAAACATTTTGTTTCGTGTTGTTTTTTATGTCAAATACGATAATTTCACAGGAAAGTTGTATAGTTTCTCCACAGAGAGTAAGTTGTAAGTGCCTCTATCGCAGGCTATTTCTATTCATTATGAGTGGCATAAATAGAAGACGATGAAGCACTCCCTGGCGCGTATACGACTCCAGAATTCATAAATTCTCGGTTTGGCACATCACATGAACTGCAGCACGACGACGATCATGTTGATGTTGGTGTGGAAATGGAAACTAATAAGCTTAAAGTGGCCATTTGTCTGCTGCTGTTGTAACTGGTCCGTTTCTTTGTTGATCCACACTAAAGCAGACGATCGATGTCGTCGCCGCCATCGTGCACAAGTAGGTACAAACCGAATCCGAAGGCAAAACGTTTCCAGAGCCCGCACATAGAGCAGAAAGAAGCCTTTACCAACGAGACCGGTCGTAGAGCGCTCGCCGCGCGTTGCTGCCCGGTGGCAATGAAACAGAAATTTCACTTTCTTTCTAAGGTTAAATTCGACGGTCATGCAAATCCAAGAGGATATAATAACTTTCCCATACTCTCTTAGCACTGCAAGTCGTGCAGTATTTATTACATGGGCTCTGATGAATATTGTTGCATGCTGTGTTGATGTGGACGCTGGAAACGGACCTGCCGGCCGAGATGACGCAGCAGCAGCACTTTGCTTCAATTAGCTCCAATTTCTGGGTTTGAGGAGCATTTTTACCATCGTGATGTGTGCAAAAGTAAAAGTTGTTAATCAAATTTGATAGCTCTGTCTAATTGTTTTAATTTCACTTTCATTGCAGAGGAAAAGAAATGAAGAAACAAGTTGGTCGGCTAGTAAGGGAATTACGCAAGGTCTGAAATACTTTCCTTTTCTAGCATATCTCCATGACTTCTTGAGAAGTGACCAAGTCTACAATCAAGAATTAAAATGAATGGAGTTTGGATCTAAACAAAACGCCCAGTTGTGTATAGCAAATCGGGCGAGAGAAGTATAGAATATATTTGAATAAGTTTGACTAAATTTTTTAATTGGCTGTGCCTTGTCTAAGACAAAGTGGTGAATTTATTTCATTCATAATCTGGGCAAATTTTATTTTCATTAATCTCCATATCTTGAAGTCATAGCCTAAGGAATACAATAACTCCTGTAAAACACTCAATTTATACAAATATTGTACGGAACAATTGCAATTGCTGCTTTAATGATTTATAAAGTAACGCGTTCAAGTACTAAATTTTTCTATCAGTCATCCTTAGCTTAGCTCATTTTTTTTCTTTTGCAATATTTGCATGTGAAGATAACTTCGGAAACATTTATATAATAGGAAAAATGTATATCTTAACTTATCCTCAAAATAAATAGCACTTAGCTATATAAAATAGAAATAAGTTTAAGTACGTAGGAATAAAAGTACCTTCGAAACCAAAAAAATAATTTACAAAAAGTTAAATAATTCAATAAGATAATATAAAAAAACACATTAACCAAAGATTCTTGTTTTTGAGATCAACCAAAGACATAACTATATTTTGAATACGCTCATTTACAAAATACGTTAAATTCTAACAAGATTAGGAAATAATTTCAAAAAAAATAGTTAAATTTCAAATTATATATAATCTGTAAGGATATAATTATGTTATAAATTAAATTTAAAACTGTTTTTTGAAACGTTGTGGCCATTTTTTTAGACGTTTTTTTTTTTCTTTGAGCGGTTTTGGTAAAGTTTCTTAACCCGTTTTTCAAAGCATTTTTGCACAATATTATTATATTCGAATGCCTTCTAAAGCTGTGAATGCATTGGTTGCCTGCAACTTTTTGTTTCCAAAACTTACAATGCAGTGAAGTCTGGTAACTTAAATTCAAATAAGATTTGGAATATTACTCCCAACTGTCTCGAAAATTTAAATTCTAAACAAATGATCTGATGGATCTATTTTCAAATAATTAAATTTTCCATTAAAACACCGAGTAATTAGAAAAAAACGTTTCATACCCTTGGCTTAAAAATATTAAAATCAGTTGCATCTCTTTACACAAGTTTTTTAAATTTAATTAATTAGATTTATTGTGAAACCTCCAGACGTTTCGGGAATAACTTACCAATGCATATAGGAACAGAGTTTTTTAAAAGTAAATGTCTGGAATAAATGCGTTTTAGAATGTTCTCTTTGGTAGAAATGCTGGGCAAAATTCGACGGTAGGTATTCTGAAGAAGCCTTATTTGGCATACGCATATTTTTATTTTGACGGTTAAATTTTTGTTGGCATCAAAATGAACTCAATGAAGTATTGGGTCCCATTCCGAATCGAATTCGTAGGAAAATGTATTTTAAAGATTTTGAAAGATTTGGCAACAACGACTTATGGATCTTTTCTGTAACTGAACAAATAATTTATACAATGAATTTATCTCGGTAAATATTTATGTATTTGGTAAAGTTCAAAGGTCAAGCAAATTTAGTACAGAGGAATTTTTCCTAAGCAGCATGTAAATAAAACAAGATGTGAAACTTATTTTCAAAAATGTTATAAAAAAGCCTGAAAACATCATCCCTTACAACTAACTCCTATATGTTTGGAATAAATTTGTGCACAAGTTAAGTTATTTTCTCTAAACAAAAGCAATAAAAAAAAAAAAGAATTATGAACAATTTAAGTACCTACCTATACCTAACTAATTGACAATCGGAGACTATATACCTACACAGTCTAACAAGTATATGTATGAGTATTGAGTACCCTCCGACTGCCAAATAGTTAGTTCCTAAAGTTCATAATTCTTTTTTTTTACAGTCAGTCGGGTTTTTTTGTTTTTTAAATTAACTTTTTTTTATTTTTATCTTTTTAGCCTATGACACTCCGGGGAAGAATAAGAACATTATGATACCTCACTCAAATCGGTCAAGCCGTTTAGGCTACAGGGCGTCCCGTGGGAACGTACATAGGATGCGCGTGAAGCACATAACCCTCCGTGTGTCCAGTCGGGTAAACACTGATTGCAATTTCTTTTTTGAACCGTTTTGTTGTGTTTGTCTTAAAACCCGATTTTCGTTTTGGATAAACAGCGTGTTTCTTATTGAGCAAGCATCCAAGCCATCGGAGTTAGGAGCTCACTGACTTTCATGGGTCCATTATACAAAGCGCGTACTGTACTACCAAAATTGTACACCAAATCCATTTTGATGGTTCAATTAGTTCAGTTTGCTGCAGGCAGCCACTTGATTTCGTGTGTCCTCAAAAACCACGTAAGGTTTAGTCTTTCTTTCCTTTCTCCAAGAGTGAAAAATTTAACATTTTGACTGCTAAGACATCCACGGCTATGTCGACCGATTTGTTTTGTTTTCGGTTCATTCCATTAACAAGATGACAACCTCGTGCATAATTGTCTTATACTTTCTTTGGTGCAAATGCTTTGGTTTTAGTGCGGAGTACGTAATTGGTTTTGTACTTGTACCCTACAAGACTCGATTGGGGTCACTGAAAATTAAGCATTTACCTACGAATTTTGATGCAAACATTTATTTGCTGACTCAGTCAAACGCATAAATGAAATTCCTTTATGTGTTGCATTCTTTTAGGAAAGCAGTACAGTTTAGGATATAGGTCTAACCTTTCGTCCGTTAATAGACCCTCATATCAGATTTGAGTCCATGAGGGTCTTGAGCACACACAACGAGCCTTAATGTCAAATCGGAAGTTCCTATGTCAAGGGTTGGGTTCGATATCCCGCTTTTTATAATACCGATTCTTAAAATCCCGTTATTAAAATCCCGCTTTTTATAATCTCGCTTTTTATAATCCCGCTTTTTTAAAATCCCGCTTTTTAAAATCCCGCCTCTTATAATCCCGTTTTTTATAATCCCGTTTGTTATTATCCCGCTTTTAGAATCAAAAGTAGTTGTTTTATTTTAAAAAATCGCGCGATTTTTTAAAATAAAACAACTACTTTTGATTCTAAAATTTTGATGAGAAAATTTAAATAAATCAAGCAATGAGTGTTTTTTTGAAATGCAGTTTATTTTAACATTTATCATTTTTAGAGGAAGGAACAAAATAAGAAATAAATAATATCAAAATAAAATAAAAATGCGTAAAAACAATGTAGAATATGTAAGCAAAAACAAATGTGTGCTTACAGTAAAAACTAAAAACATTCGGATGCACTTTCTTTTTGGTCTAGTATTTTTAATATTTTTAAATATATAATAATAATATAATAAAAAAGCGCATATAACCAACATCTATTTTTTTGATAACAATGTTTTGTAAAAAAACGGGATTGGCGGGATTTGGCGGGATTTAAAAAAGCGGGATTGTAATAGATCGGGATTTTGAACAAGCGGGATTTTAGAAGGCGGGATTTTAAAAAAGCAGTATTTTAGCAGACGGGATTTTAAAACTTTTTTTTCGGGATTTTTGAAAAGCGGGATTTCAAAAAGCGGGATTCCGATACGCTCCCCTATGTCAAAGAGTGTGGTCCCACCATGTAGCACGGAATTTTTACTTTTATAAAAAAATAGAAGATAGCCTCCATTTGTTTCATAGATTTCATGTAATATGTAAACGAAAGTTGATTTTAAGCGGGGGAATATCCCCGCAAACAAAGTTCCAAACCACAGAATTTTTGTATTGCAAAACATGCTCATCACAAATCCTCATAAAAAGATGCAATGACCCAGCCAAACCTACAGAAATCAGTGACTTTATTACTTCAGATAACCCCACAACTATATAAAAATTATAATGAGGGCTGATCTTTCCTATTTACCACAAGTGCCTACCTATTTGTGTTTAATAAGCGTTTTTTATTTTACCCATATGATCTATATAGATCATTGATTTCCACGGTTTACAACAATAGTACGTGATCCAACTGTTGTTGTAAACCATGGAAATCCATGATCTATATAGATCATTTGAGCATAATAAAAAAGGACTAATGATTTGCTCAACAACCTACATCTCGTTCTGCAATCGACCTATGCCTACGTCATTAGCTGCATGAGGCTAAATGACTCTACATTCGTCACAAGAAACGCCAGTTCTTATGGTTTTCACGCTCCCGTAATCTCGTGTAATCTTGAAATAATGGGTTCAGATAAACGAGGCAGATTCCAAAGCAATCGAGTTCACTAGGTCGATTACCCAATCAATCAAAAACACCATACCTAAGCTGCACTCGTTTCTAATCCACCCATAGGTATATCAATCGGCTGTTGCCTATATCGCAAGTGACATGAGAAGTGCAACTTTTCTTCCGTAAACACAAACTCTCATCACAATAATAGCGAAAGCGGATAGTCTAGGCTTGTATACCTACTGCATGTCGATGACACACTTAAGAGCAAGACCAAGGCCACCCCACCCATGTGCGAGTGTTTTAAAATTATTCAGTTCCTACGATGCATTTGCTTCAACAACAATTTGTCGTGCACCAGTGACGCTGCAACAATTCTCTGGTTGTTGATCGCAGAGGCACGTTCAATGTAGCGAAGTTAATTCGTTGATTCCTCACGCCATGCCGCCGCCGCTAAGTTAAAGACTTCATTGTAGCAGTGACATTGATGGAGCTATGCTGCTATTCCCCATAGATACGATACGATGACGTGCCGAATGGAGCTATTGACCGCGTTTGCATGATGCACTGGGTGTTAGCATGGGTACTTATGAACGTAAAGCGTAAGTAGGTATATTTATGTAGGTACCTGCAGCTTGTGTTTGCTGTCGCTATGTCGCACTGAGCAGACTGCGAAAACCGATTTTCAGTGCCTTTTTACTTTGTCGTAAGTACGGATAAAAAGTTCCCTTCTTCAAGGTAGGCTGATTTTTGGAAATTGGTTGCTCGACTTGTTCCCGTAATTTTGCGTAATTTTTCTTTATCGCGGTGAAAAACATTTTTTGGTATGTACTTACCATATTCTGTATAATCATGTGCAAAGTAACAACATTGCGTCGCTTTACCATGCTTGTAACACAATCCCAAACGAAGACTTATCTTTCTCGATTGATTGATAATATTAGAGTTTCCAGTGGAAGGTACCTTGTCACTTCAGGTCCCACTTTAACCCAACCCAATTGTAAATCGTTGAAAAAAACTGTTAATAAATAAATCGACTGTTTCAGTTTTGTTAAAATAAATATCACCTTCAGGAGGAATGAACTACTGTCAAAAAAAATATCCTGCACTGCAGAATTAAAGCTGGGTACCTACGAATAATATTATGCTGTAGGGATCTTTTTCGATCACTGAAGACTGAACTGTTTTCTCTATTTGAATTTGACAAGGGGAATTTGACGCATCTGTAGGAGTAATGAAAATGACTCGGCTCTTACACATATATGTACACGTATTTTTATATCCTCATTTTAAATTGTTTGCTAATTTCTGACACAAGGCCAGCGCCAAATTATAGGCTCTTATATAACAAAGTGCCGGAGATTATACCTCGAAGATGTTGGTGCATACTTTTTGGCTGTAAACAACAGAGTTCACGTTTTGTTCTTGACTACTTTTAGCTGTAGAGATGGTGTCAACGAAGCTATTGTGAACTAAATGTATAGATTAAGTCAGTGATACCAGATCGTGGGTAATTACCCATTTCGTGAACATTTTGCCCTACAAAATGAGCTAAAAGGCCGAAAAAGGGCTTTTTTTTATCTCTTGGACCAAGAAAAAATAGTGTATTTTGTTGTTTTTTAACGTTGGCGTGGGAAAAGAGGGCATTTTTGGGTGTTTTTGACGTGTATCGTGGGCAATTCAGTCCGAAAAGCCTGATATCACTGGACTAAGTACGGATAAAGCTCAGTTTTTATATAAATGGTAAGCTTAGTTAAACTTGAATTGCAGTATGGTGAGTTTATTTATAATTCCGCTTTGCCTACATACGTCAGAAGCAAGCACAATAAAGTTTTGAATTAAATACGTTTTTGGAGTAGGCTTTGCTGGCTACTAAATAAGCTAGATAAGTCTCGCTTGTGGACAAAAATCTATCATATCTTTTATAAATAAGTAGTGCTAAAAAACGTACCACAATATTCGATATTTATGTTTTTTTTCAATAAACGAAAAAGCGACCTCTAAATTTAGAAAAAATACGCCCTTGCGAATATAAGTTATACCTATGATTTACACTTTAAGACGTCACTATGAAAATTTAGAGCAAACAATTTATGTCGAAAAATATTTTCATCATTGAAAGAAAATTATTTAGTTGCTTAGTGTTAAAAAGAAGTAGGTATTACTTAAAATTAGTTCTCAACAAATTAAGGAAATAATTGCAGCATTTATAAATAATTCTCTTAAAAATATTACTTACCTACTTCTTTTTTTGATTCAGATTCTTTTCTTCGTTTATTATTTTTTTTTTGATTGTCACAATATTTAATTTAATATTTTGACATCCACAAATGAACACAAAATAAACCAAAGCTCACGCTGTAGGCTTGTTCGGTTTGATAACCTCTAACGGAAGGATGAACTCAGAGGGTTTCAAATAGGTTTCGCTGAAAACCCGAGGTTTCGAAACCTCAAAAATGTATGGCAAAACCTCGAAGGCTTCGGAAAATTTTACGAAACCTCGCGGTTTCGTTTGGTGGGAACATCTAATTGCTTCGAAAATAAGTTCTAATTTAAGATTATTTTTCTTCATATACCTACGTTACTATGGTAATATATGGCGGCGACAAATTGTATATGGCCAAAATGCCGTCATTTGTTTGGGGAATTGCAACTTAATTTTACCACAATTTTTTGTTGGCACAGTAATTTTTTTTTGAAATCCCATTTACAAATAGGCTTTTTTTGTGATACAATTCAGGCGCAAGGAAGTTTTTCAGCATGCTAGTAATTCTTATTCGTTTGGCTGTATTTTACGTCACCCTTTAAAATAACTCCCCACTAAAATAATCTGTTAAAAGTGGCTATCAAATCGATGAAAAGATGGTGAGCATCGATATTATTTTGTTTCTATCAATGGGGACGCTCAAGTACATATATAGTTCAGTAAGTCTGCCAGCTGTCTGACTAGATGTTTCTCGGTTTTGATTGGCTGAAATCGGTCGCATGAGCAGCCAGTTGACGTTAATGGAGGAGTAGCCGACGAATCTACCCAATAAATTCGTAACTGAGTAAACTGAGTACTAAGTTGACAGTTCGCATATATGGCTGACGCAAAAAAAGTGACGTCCCCGACCAATCTAGCTTTTGCGTTCAGGTTACAGCTTATCCAGACCAATCTAGTCGACTAAAGATAACTAGATTCTTGAATGCGCTCAGTATTTTCAATGTTGAGAAAATTTTTGATTTCTGGCCTACCACTACCATCGCTCGAAGGGGCGAGTATGTGTACTCAAACCGCGATACTATACTAATAATTTTTAGTGTCCAGGTAAATTTTTCCATACGATATTGCATATTGTGAACTATAAAATATTTAGTGTGAAGATTAAAAATGATTTTTAGTAGGGCCCAAAACATATAGCAGATACGATTTTGTGCGCAAAGTGTAATGATATATGATACCTCAGTATTAAGCGCTGTTGAGGTTGAGGGAGCGTTCCTTCTTTGTGACTGAGCAAGCGCTGCTGGGATTTGCTTCATCTAGCAAACATTTACATGACAATCTTTATCTTGTTTGAAAAACTCTATAGGTTAACCATTAGAACCCATAGTCTTGTCCTTTGCTAAATCATATTATAAATTAAATGGCTCGCTCTGCCATAAAACATCAGGTTATGAAATCTGCAGGAATAGTTTCTTCATACTCTCACTGCCGACTGAAACTCTTATGCACCTGACTTGTAGCTGTGAGACATTCCCATTACTTTGTCGACAGACTATTCCTGGAGTAGCATCTTTCTTCCTCCTCCAACGCACGCTTCTTCAGTCCGTCAAGTTTATGACTTTCTCTCCCAGCCATTGCCATCTGAGTCACTATCACACAACGCATCGACAATGAACCACCTCTATTTATTTATCACTTTCATTTTCACACCTCCCTTTACTTCATTGCCATTGTTTGCACCTCAAGCCAATCTCCGGATAGAGAAAATCGATCAACTCCCAACCAACTCTGCCAACGTTTTCTAATTCTTCCAACCACAAAGTACCTACACAACAAAAGGCTTTAAATACAAAAAAAAAATACAATCTCATCTACCACATGTAATATAATGGTAGATGAGATTGGACTTTTTTTTATCAATGTGCGCGACAAGCTATACGACAAAAACATTCCATTTGAGAATACAGTTCAGAAAAAAATTCAAGTAAAAATAATAATTACTAACTTTTGAAATTTCTCTTTCTTGGGGCGCGCGTTAACCCAACCCGCCAACAAACATCAAATAAAAGAAAAATAAATCCGTTAAGTGAAATTCCTTGTAAGAGACACAAATAAACACAAATACTTTCCATACAGCATAATTCGAGGTGTCAATAAAAATCGACCGTGTCCGATGATATCCGCCAGAGCGATACTGATGAAATCCATCATAAAAATGTGACTGCGCCAAAGAGAGAGATTCGTTGGTAGGCACCGAGCCACCGACTGCAAAAGGTAAATAAAAGGCCACTCAATCGGATTCCAATAGAGACAACGAAATAATGCGCGCTTGTGTGCTTGCGCACACACAAAAAGGTCTCGAAACCTAGATTCAGAGGTTATACGAATGGAGACACATTTTCTCTGGCACTCGAAAAAAAAACGGATATAATAATATATAGCTCATTGTGCGATAAAAGAATAGTTTTCTTGTTTGTTCGCTTCTCGACTACATTCGTAGATACTTCTTGTTAAGAGGATGGAAGGAGGTCAAAAGGTTCTTGACTCTCATGGCAAACAGAAGCTGTGCAGGCCATTTGTCATGATTGTGCGCGCTCTTACACCACTTATCAAATCAGACACAATGAGCGAGTTGAGATACTTTCGAATAAAATACAATTTGTTTCAAATATTGTTTGCTTTTATTATCTCAGTTATCCAAATTTTGACAATTTATGCAACCCGCTGAAATGTGTTTAGATGAAGAAAGATCTGAAATCAAGGATAGCATGAGAAAGATCGTTGAAATGAAAGATGGAAACATGCACTTGGTTTGAAAGTTTTCTTTTTCGTCTTTTCGTTTTAATGAGGTTCACATGGCATAGATACAGGATACTGATAGAGATAGAATAGATAGAGTAAAGTGAGAATAATGGGACTCGAGGCGAGCCAGGAAGATGAAAGGGGGAAGTTACAGATACAGATGAGCTCATAGACATAGGATGAAAGTGATAGTATGTGTGTCGACTAGTTGCATGCAGCCGTTCATAGTCTCTTGCAACTACAATCGGTAACAACCTGAAACATGAATTTTGTTTTTATCTCCCCCTAGAGCGGTGTGCATAATATTTTACACCCACGCTCTGATCATAACATGATTTTCTTTGAACAAAAATAAATTAAATAAATTAAAATAAAACTAACATTAGATCCGTTCCCTTGTCAATAAGGGAAGTCTTGGACATATCCTAAGCTAGACGCGATTTACCGCCTGGCCTGCTTATAGCCACTATAGGCGACGGACTGAGCAACTGGCGAGCTGTAGGCTCCATGGGAATCCCATCCGGAACCACCGCTGGACCATCCACCGGAACCGCCCGTCGACCATCCAGCATTTCCACCAGAGTATCCGCCACCACCGCCGCTGTTTCCCTTGCCACCGCCGAAAAGTCCACCTAGACTTCCGAGGATGCCACCGCTGCTGCCACCGCTGCCGCCGCTGCTTCCACCGCGTCCCAGTCCGGAGATACCAGCGAACAATGCCAAACCAAAGGCGATCACGGAAATAATCAGAGCCTTCTTGGCGATCAACAACAGACCGAACATGGAACCAATGGCCAGAACTGCAACCTTAGCACCAATGCCCAAGATGACAGGAAGGAGCTTCTTGAGAACACGCTTCTTCTTGGTGGTACGGCCCTCGACGATCAGATCCTTGATATCGGCCTTGATGTCATCAGGAATGGCACGCGCAATACTGCGAGCTGTGTTGGCAAAGTTGAAATTCAACGAACGCTCTTGGAAGAAGTTCTTTAAGCTGGTCACGAAATAGGTGCTCAGCTCGGAGTTGCGGGCCTCAACGGATGGTGCAACTTCAACAGCAATGGAGTTGTCATCAATTGATTTTCCCTGGCGACCGTCGCCGCTCTTCATTAGAGACACACCGCCGAAGACCTCAATCTGGGGATTGTCAAAGATGGACTTTGCACGGCGGAAGAGCTAAAAAGAGAAGAGTTGGGTTAGGTCAAGTTGTCCCGGTTATGAAATGTGAAAAGTTTGAAAAGTGAAATTGTGACGCAATATGGTAACTGTGTTGCTGAGCAGTTAAACGGATGAAATAAACAAAATATTTGCGCCGTTTTTTTTGCCTATTTAGATGACACTAACAATCCATGGTAGATTGGGATCCCTAGCTGCTTCCAGAATAGAAGATCGCTTGAAGCCGCCACCAATATTCACATTTAAAAAGACAGAATTCGGCTTCAATAAAATATTGGACATTGTGTGGTAATGAAATTAGTCTCAAAGAAACCAATAACATTTTTTACTGAAATTTAAAAACAACTGTCAGAGTGTAGGTAAAACTGTTTACCTACTTGTGGTAAAAAAAACATTTTCGATATGTTTTGCCCCATAAGGAAATAAAATCAATTTAAATTCGTGAAATTAGCATGATTATTTACAAATATTGTGGAAATAGTCAGACAATGAAATTACTCCAACAAAACTGTAACAAAACTATTTTACAGAAAGTGGACTACACTTGAACTTCCTTGAACTAAATTTTGGAACTAGACGTATCAGAATGTAAGCTGTGGTTTAGGTACTAAAAATGTGCTGCAATTAGGTTGAATCTAAAAACCTATATCTTAAGTCAAGCAGACAACAATAAATATTAAAGTTCTAAAAAATAGATTTATTCAAAAAGGCGTCAGAATTTAGCAAGGCCCAAAATAGTTAGTATTTTTATAAATATATATACGAAATGGTGTGGTAGCACAATTACTTCAAGGCAACTTTAAAGAAATTCGACAATAATTGTTTGCCATAAAATTTGGCCAGATTAAAAAGCGAATTAAAATTCGAATCTCTATTTTAGACAATAAAATGTATTGAAATTGTTAAAATTTAGGCGAATTTGACATCGTATTTTACACCAAATTAGGCCGACGTAGGTACCTAAGTTTAGGGAATAGTATGTTGGAGCTCTGAAGATGAAATTACAATGGTCAAAATTTGTACGAACTTGTAATCGTACTTTGGTAACATTTTTTGATTAGTTCGAAAACAAAGTAAGCCCAAAAAGTCGTTTGTAGCTAGTAGTCCCAATCTCTTTGCAAAAAAATTTGTAAAAAATCATATTGGGTCAATGAATGAAGGAAAAAATTAAATCTATCCACTTGATATCGAGCTCAAAATTTCAGAGGAAAAATGAAAGCATGTAACAAAATGGTTTATCTACTGAACTACGCTATATGTGCCTTGTGTCTAGTTGCAGTTTTGTGGGACATTTTTGAGCAAAAAATTTGGTAATTCAAAAAAAGTTTTAGTACCTACAGTGAAAAGGTGTTCAAAATGTAGTCGTGTTCCATTTAAAATAAATTCTATAATAAAATTAATCGAAAATACAATTTTGACACAACAATTAGATAAAAGCAAGCTTTTTACAGCAACAATCCTTTTGAAAATGTTGCATTGTTAAACAGATATTCATTAAACTGCTTGGAGAAATGCAGTGCAAAATTGTCGGTTGATTGCGAAACACATTTGTTGTTGAGCGAAAGCAGTCTTAATCGGAAAAGTTCCACTTGTTGGTGCATCCTGAACTAGGTGCCTAGCAACTTTTGATGTTAAACTGTTTTGAATAGTCTTAGATCTATATCTCAACTGTACAAAATAAATTACATTCGCGTTCCTTAAGTAAGTACTCCATCAACAAGGTAAAATCTCTACAAATTAGTAGACTAAGTATTCAGACAACAAATGTCAGAATGTGGAAACTTGCAGGCTTAACAATTTTTTAGGAAGAATATAACTTTAGATTAACTCCATTTAAAAGTACTGTACAAAGGTACAGCAAAAAATCACAAATCTCATCTTCGAGTCAAGAAGCAGACTCAAAATTATTGCCCATCACTTTCTATCAACATCTCTGACAATTAGATCTGACTCTCAAGGACCAACTGTGTCACAACAACCGGTTCACAAACAATACTCGCATTTGCATTTTCACTTCACAATATCCTTCTGAACGCTTCAAGTTCGAATTAAATCACTTTCAATCACAAGTCTTTTCACTTTTCAGTAACTTCTATTATTGTCTTTTTTTAGTCCTTAATCCGTACCGTCATTTGTAGACACGAAATCGAATCAGCATCCAAACATTTGGCGAACGCACTAGGGTTTGGTGTATCCTGAGTTGTTTCGGTATCAGCGTATATTCCAGTGCTCAAAAGCAGGACACAAGTAGTCACAATAAAGAATTTCATATTGAAATTGTTAAATAAGGTAAAGGAAAGAAAAGGAAATTATATGAGCGTTCTTAATTTTTTGTTGTGACCACCTCCCCGAATGTGTGTTTATTCGAATGGAACTAGCTGCGGTTTGATACTTTTTCGAAAGTGTCAGGCTGGTTTTAAACATTTTCAAAATATATCGAAATGAATAATTATGCAAACACACATAGATAGCCGAAAACATAAAAGAAGCAAAGTGACTACTACGGCAGCGACAAATAATCAACGAATATGAACTGGGAAAATTGACAAAAAGAAAAATAAAAAAAAAATTTAAATAATGAAAACGAAAATCTTTTACCTGTAGGTACTGTGTCTGAGCCATACCGCGCTACGAGCTGCGCTGCGACCTACCTGCGCTTTTAGTACCAATCTCGCATACCTCTGCACACATCTGTAGAGTCATATTTTCTCATATGGTATGGTATAAGCTTTGCTGTTCTCTCCCACTCCCGGAATTTATTAGTATGGGTGTGAGATATATATTTAGTGTTTTGAACGATATTTGGGCAAGCAATGCTTTCTTCTCTCCTTCTTCTGTAAAAAAAAAAAATTAACAAAATAACCACGCCGCTGCTAACGATAAGAAGAAGAAACCATGTACAACTCTTTTGTCATTTTCTATAGGTACGGTACAGGTAAAGGTATTGAGCATTCATTTGCTAAGCATAATTTCATGTGGCCGCCCGACGCCGTCGCCGCCGCCCTATTTCAATAGACCGAAGATGGTTGGGGAAGAAAATCTCGTCAATTGGCATCTCGTCACAAAGCCGAAGACGAAGAAGACGACGTTGAGCTGCGGTTTTTGTTTACACAGTCAAAAGAGCTAAAGAGAGGTAAGAATGTGTGAAGGAAAACTTTGACTTTATGTAAGGCTGTTCGGTTGTTGTTGTTTGTATCTTTAAACGGTGATAATAATCGAATGAAGGTATCGATTGCCAATTTGGAGAAACCGTACGAGCCGCTGACAATCTGGCATAGTGGGGTCATCCATCATCGCATGAAGATGCGAGTCTATCGAGGTGGATAACAGAAGAAAACAGAGCCGTGCAAAAAGGGATCTAGCTATTAGGTAGTTATCAGCACCGATTCGGTTCAAGGGAAAAGTGAAAAGTGCTTAAAGTTATTAAGTTGTTGCAATAAAGTTCATCTACAGAAAGGAATGCAGTTGTTTTTTTTTAATATTTTCTGTTAATTTTGGTGTTGGTTTCGTTCTGACAGTAGTGAATATGTGTCTATATTTTACGAGTAGACTGCCGCTGACTATTTTGTGACGGATTCTGTTGACTTCTAATTGATTGTCAAACCGCGATACCAATAATCAATTGTAGTGTCCATGCAAAATTGCATATTGTGACCTACTAAATATAGGTATAAGGTGAAACATGATTATTAGTAAGGCCCAAAGTGCTCATGTCCGGAGGTCGCACTATCGTATCCTTAAGCGAGTAATTCATCATGGAATTGTATATAGTTTTCATGGAAAACAAAAGCAAGTCCTGCCACTTAGTACCTACTCGTTTAAAGATGCTGCCATTTTGGAGCTACCGCGGTATATCTACGACGCATGTCTGAATGTCGCATTCAGAAGTGAAAAATTCTGAAATTTGGGGATAGTTGATAAAAGCGCACAGTGACAAGAAACTTTTCAAAAATGACTTAAAAATGGACAGTGATTATCACCTCACGTAAAGTAATGATTGTGATTGTTTATAAATCACCTCAGAATGGTTCCACCCCTGATAAGTTCTGTGCGCACAAATAGGTCTACGTTTTGGTTGATGCACAATAACATATGTACCTATACCAGAATGCAATAAATGTTATTCATTGCACTTTAATATAAATCGTTTATTCCAATAGATGTGTTTTATTTGGACTTCCTCATCCTCAGTAAGTTATGTTCTGCTTCACTGCACGGCACGTCTACTCACCATCGTGTGCAGATGTCAGATGTCTCCCGAAGTCTTTCTTGTTTGTTTTATTTATTTAACATTTTATCTTAAATTGGCATTTTCAGAAAATTGATTAAAAAAAAGTCTACGACTGGATCGGTGGGAACTATCCCGTTTTTTAAATTATTATTTGAGCAGCAAGAAACGTTGAAATGAAAAGCTTTTCAGAACATTTATCACGGAAATTTGTTTTTTAATTATCCAAAGTTCTCTAAAAAAGAAAATGATTAACGATAAAATGTACCTATTTGCTATTTCAGACCTAGAGTCTATCTTGTGCCAGCATTCAGGCTTGAGTTTAACAAAACTTTAGTTCTTCTTAATATTTAAAAAGACTTTCAATAAGTGTTAGCTGAGAATAAATTGTGATGCAGATCATTTTCTGGCTAGATTTTGTTTTTGCGTTTCCTTCGTACCACTTCTGTCCTGGTATGCAAATTATGGGATTCGTCTCTATATTTTAAATAGCCTTAAGTATAGCAATCCCAGACTAGCTTCAAGACAGAGCTGTTCAGCTGTGTGCATTTGTACGAAGTGAATGCAAGTTTCAAGTTTGGAATCTCTCCTCTAGTAGTATAGGGCTTGCTCTTGATGACTTAGAGTCGGAAGCGGTTTACCTATAAGCATCTGCAGGATGCCCACGAACATTTTAATGCATAAGCGTGTGACATCGAAAATTAATGAATGCAATTTAAATGGCGGTAAGCATTTAACCGGAAGCCGATGCCTTAACAAAGCTTTCACTGAAAAATTGTATCAGTATTTCTTTTCCAATAAAATCCATTGTCACTGTCAAACATATGGATAGTTACAACAAACCGTTAAAACTTGAATAACAAAACCTAAGTGAGCCAATTAATTTTCGGCTTTCCAAAGATCTCACTAAGTACCTACAACCAACAGCATACACATGATACAGGCTAACTTGTACAGAAAAAAAATGGTAACTTTATCCAAATTAAGGGCACAGATTTTATGTCGCTTCCATTGTTCGGCTCGACTGCACGATATGACTACAAATTCCCAGAATCATAGGCCCAGAATAGTCACGTCATTAAGAATACAACTCATTATCCCATTTTGCGCAATTATTAACATTTTGCTCCCGCCAGACTGAAATGTTCCAGAGTAACTTTGAGTGAGGTATACAGTATAGTTTGCAGCCCACAGAGTCATTTGCATTAATTTGCAAGAACAGAAATAAACAATTTCTAAGCCGATAATAATTAGATTCATGCCGTCTAAATTTTCTAATTATCTACTTAAAAAGTCAATCAGTCAATATTTATCCGAGGAATTGCAATGTCGATATGGTGTCATTTCCATTACAGCTTCAATGTCAAAACCATCGACTTGCAGCGTCCCTGTTCATTTGATGTAAATTCTCGTTTTTCTTTGCCAAAAATGTGCATTCAATTCGCAGGTGTGTATGCATACATGCATGCATACAAAAACGCGCCATATACCGACTTAAGGACACTGTACTCGATTGAAGGCATTCACTCGATCTACACAACAATGATGTTTGCCGATAACTCACAAAAACGTATTTGTTCTCATGGTTTGAGTAAGTGAAAAACAAGAAATTAGCTAAAACGCTTATCAAATTGAATATCACGCTCGGTGGAGCGGAATCTGTACAACAACCATATTAAAGCAGGCTTTGTATCAGACCGCGAGGTTCGTCAGCAACTGTGATGCTTAAAGATCTAAGAACTAGTGTATGTACCATGAACAAATTATTTTCAAGTATGTTGTTGTGCTCCTTAAAAATTGTTATGATGACATCCCCTAAAGTCGTCTTCTGATTGTAGGTGTACGAGTATATCCGTGTGTCTCTTGATATCTTTTTTTTTGAAAATTGACACTGAAAACACTTTGTGGATGAACATAAAGAACTCATTACGTTATTTTGTCATATATCCTCCCTGGGGTGCGATATAAACATCGCACGAACCCTTCTCCATTTGGTGTCTATTCTCAGTTCAACCCCTTCTCCGAAAAAAAGCCCTACACAAACCAATAATATAAGCTTCAGTAACTGAGGGATATTAAACGGTGCTCTAACATGTGAATCGAATGAAATTAGTTCAGTTCAGTTCAGTTCATTTATTTATGATAGCTTACACATTACGATAACAATGATCATTAAAACAACAAGCTACATAACATATTAACGTTATATGAATAATTAAGAACTTCTCTTTTTGTTTCTAAGATAAATTTTTAGGATTTTAATAAAAACAAAATAATAAAAAAAATATAACGAACACAAAAAAAAAATGAAATGTACAAAATATACAAAATACATCTCTCTTTTCACAGGCAGAACGACATATCATTATATTAAATTGTCTGAAGATAAGACTGTAATCCATTCCTATAGACGGGTTACATGGATAAAGAACTGGCGCTCCGATGTAAGATAACGATACTGTGGATGAACAAGTCGCTGGGATCGGTTAGATGAACCAAAACGTAGTCTATTAAATAAATAACTCAGTTTATGTGTCTGAATTACATTGAATAACAATACGAGTGATCAGAAACGTAAAAGACTGTCGAAGAAGATGTTATAGATCTGTCGGGAGAAATTGAAGATATGATCGAAGCGCCTCAAACCATAGATATAACGTGCGGTGTTATTAAAGGCAACACAATTGCAGAAAATTTCCTAGCCATTATGTATGTGAGGGTTGGAACAACTAGTGTCTTTGCAAGAAGTAACCGTGTGCTCAGAGGCGTATAGTGTTGTAAGGCCCATAACAATCGCAGTATACCATACATTTTGCCTAATGCCGCATAAATATGCGTATCCCAATCCCAAGATAGTGTCCTTGCTATTTAAGCATTCCAAAATTTTTTGCCATTTCAACATATTCAACGGCCGAGCCGTTTAGATGAATTTCAGGGAAATATCATAGATCAACAGGCTTCGTACTAATCACTAAACATTTAGATACTTTCCAAATCTATGTTAACTCTACGTGCACAGTCTTCAATCAACCCAGGAGAGCAAATATTAATTGATTGGACATCATCAGCATACATATGTATAGAGGATGAACTGGCTATGGAAGGGAGCTCATTGACATATAGTGAAAAGAAACTCAGATTGCATATGGCCAATCGCAACAGCTTGTTCTCGGAACCTAAGATAGGAAGACGCTTATACTACACTTATCTATACCACTAGATAGGGGCCGATGTTGAAAACTGGTAGCTGTGTGCTAGTTTGTTGCACAAATAGTGGTGATCCACGGTGTCGAAAGCTTTTGAAAAATCGACAAAAACTAAAAAAGTTGCTTAGACATCATCTAAAGCCTCTCTTATATCCTCAACAACATTGATAATTGCGGTTGTACAACTGTGGTATTGTCGGCATTGGGCGTTAATTTGCTTTTGCATAATTCGTTCCAACTAGAAAGGTATGGTAGAATGGAAATAGGCCTATATTCATGGATATTAGCGCTCTTTAGGATTGGTAGAGATTTCGCCAGCTTCCATTGGGTAGGAAAAATGCTAGTTGTTAAAATGGTGTTGAAAATGTGTGTAACAGAGGAAAGTATAATTGGTAGGATTGTCTTTACAAAAACTGGGTGTATTTTATTTTAATACTGGGTTTAATTTATTGCCATAACATTGCTTTTTTGCAGTACGAATTTTGGAAACCACCAGATTGCGAAGTGTATATGGTAAAGACGTATAGATGGATATCTAATCGAAAACGTTTCCACACGTTGTAGGCTCGATTGCGTTGTAGCATGAGCATACGAATTTCGTTTGAGAACCAGGGACATTGGTTATGTTTAGCCAATTTAACTTTAAAAGGAACATGATTATTAAAAAGTGTGTTTATATTCCAGGTTAGGAATTTATAATAATATAATAATATAAATTTAGTATCACTAACAAAGAAAACGTCTTAAAGTGTACTAGATTCAGAGGAAAAATGAGTGGAGAACGTAATGTTGACCGGGAACAAATTAAGTGCCCTCATACCCCGAACAATAGAGCTCTCTGCTAAAAGGTTACTGTTTAAATCACCACAAACTAATAAACGGCGTGATGTCAATATTTTGTATAGGTCTATAAACGGACCCTAAGAGCAAGCTGCTTGCTGATTTGAGTTCCACAAAAACATAGTCAATCTGACTGCCGACTCCAGACTTACACTTCAGATTGAATGGTATTCCTTTACGTATATAAATTGCCGATCCACCTCTACCTCTTCCAATTCTATCACCACGAAAGAGCTTATAATCATCCACACTAAAGACACTATCATTAAAATAACTATTAAGCCATGTTTCTGTGACCATCCATTTTTGAATGCAAGCTTTGTGCCTTTATATGACAAGCCTGCAGACCAATCTTTTGGTAACTTAATACGCGTAACATAGAACTAACGACTCCATCACTGCTACCGTAAATAGAACCTCCACGAAACTTTATACGATCAATCTTTAGTAATATGGTTATTAATGACCATTACTAAAGATTGATAGTATAAAGATACGATAAGAAAAAAAAAAAGGTGTAGAATAATATTAATAATATATATAGTGTAACAATATTAATTTTAACAAACGCTAGGAATAAGAGAGATTATAACTTAATTATCCGTGTGGGCTGGCAGATCCATTAGGGGTGTGATGTTATCGATGTGAACAGCTTCATCAGCAGAGTGGCACTTGGCATATACAAGGCCACGGAGTGCATAAACAGATGACAGGACAGTTTGTTTTGTTTTTTTAATTCAAGTGCAGCGTGGAGTAAGTTCCTATTGTTTTTTGTAAGGCACTCGCGCATGTAAATCGTACGGTCCGATTGTAATCCAACATATTAAAGATAAAGTTTTTTTGTATTTGCTTTTCGATATTTGGCAAGTGACGTGAGGACAAAGTTCCTATCATAAGGCGAGCGGAATTTAATTATGATCGTGGAGTTTTTATTCCTTGGGCGGGGCCGGAAAATGTCGATAACGATGGGTGGTTTTATATTAATTGTGTGACAGAAGTGGTTGAAAAATAATTTGAGGTTTTCATCGGGAAAGTGGGGGATACCAAAGAGAACTGCATCACGAGCGAAGCTTTTGTTGTTGCAGTACTCTTGACTTGAGCGCTTTTGATGACTTCGAGTTGTGTTTTGACATCGATCTGACAGTTCACTTGAGCAGCCAATCAGTTTGTTTTTCATATCCGACAATTCGCAATTTACATGAGACAATGAAGTGTTTAGCTGTGTGATGTGGAATTTGAGCATCTCAAATTCTCAATGTTGCTGCATGATGTTGTATGAGTGGTTTCAAGTTGCGTAACCTTATTGTTTACATCAGAAATGGGCGCCATTACAGCGTCATGTTTCCGATTATGGTAATGGGGTAGTTCTTTTGTATATAATATAGTATACTTTTAATCGAGTTGAGTCAACGGCGTCGGAATTTATTGGGTTGCATGTTATTACCAGAGACAATACTGCGGAATTTAGAAATTCGTATTGACAAATGTTACGAAACTTCAAAAATTCCGGCTCACCAACATATTCCCAAAAATATGAGATACTTCCGTTTTCATAGAATTGTGTCCTTTAAATTTGAAATTATTCGTTACGTGTAAATAGTTTTTTTTTTTAAGGAATAAGTGTACCTACATTATTTGCTAAAATATTTATGAAAAATGAACAATGTAGATTGGTTGAGGGAAAATAAAAACATTTTGAACAAATTTTTTTCATTATTTAAGAAAAATGTACACACGAAATCGAAGTTGATGATATCCAAAAGCGGAAAATACACAGCCATGTTTGTCATAATTATGTTTCTAGTATATAAAACGTATATTTTAGATAGTTTTGCTAACCAAACAAATCATATTATTCGCCTTTTAACAAATTTTTAATAACTAACCAATGGCATTCAGTTATGTAAAAATGTGGTATTCGCGAACTCTTTCACATTTCCCCATGTGGAAATTGCCGCGGTTGGCAGCATTTATTTTTGCATTTTTTGTATGTTTTTGCATGTCACACGGATTCTTAATTGATATAACACCGATAGGAAAGCGACTGCGATGCACTGCTAGAAGACCTTTAGGGTCTAAAACGATCTTCTGAGCAAAAATATTTATAGAAAAAGCCAAGGGAATAAGGTCGGTGCTAAAGGACTTGAAGAGACCACTTCTGTAGAACAGGTGGGAACATTTCACTATCAGCTGTCTGGTAAAATGGTGGCTCAACTTGAACACAGCTTCAGCAGTCGTGTCGAAAATCGGTATCCTAGTCAAAGTTAGCTGGATCATTACCTTTTGAAAAGCTGTATTGGCAGATCACCATCTTAAGAGATCCTTGAAGACCGACCCTTAATCATTTAATATTACTCTCCCGGCTCCCATATGCAATCTCTGAGTTGAGAGAGCTTGGCGTATATGTGCGTAGAAGGTATGAAGAGGAGTCAATCGATCTCTTCGAACCTAATCAAAGGGCAAACCTACGAATGATCAATGTGCTGTTCTTGTTCGATTGTTTGTGTGCTTCAAATTCACCCTAAACGTGTGGTGCAGTTTGACAGCTAGTACTATTTATTGCATTTTATATTTGATTAGAAGGTTACAAGTAGCTAGAGGCGTAAATGTATTTGACTTCTCCGCATGAATCAATAGAGTTGTTCCATGGCATCTTAAAACCTCTCTCCCCCTTACTGGGATTCAAATTCATTTCCTTTAAAAGCGGCAAGAGGATTTTTCTGTCGAAAATGAATCGAGACTATTCTTGTCACATTTATATACAGCTTATCGACTCTATGGATTATTCTAATGTGTGCAGTAAAGTGACTACACTTTGTCAGTTCTATTACATAGTACATAAAGTCTCCCGATAAGTCCTTCCTTGTATCACCCAATCTTGCCATTCAAATTCACTTCAATTCAATTCTTCTCGCTTCCTTATGATAATACTCGGAAGTTTTCCTCGCGTTATCAGATGGATACGATGTGCGTAACGTATTCAATCCAGAAAAATAAACAACCTAATAACACAATGTCGCCCCATGAAGTTACCCTTGCTATGTTTCAAAGCTGTTAAGCTGTTGACAAGGTCATGGAAGAATAAATATGTTCTTTGTAAATATAGCGCTTGTTTGTCCTATAATAAACCACTTTATTGAATCCTTCTGTTGTGTAAACAAAGTGCCCATAGGTATAGGTACCAAAGTCATTTAAATAAATATTTTAGAATTTTTATAATTCATCAAAAATGGTCTGCCTCTTTGACCTTACATAACATAATTACTCCCTTCTAATGGAAATCAATTATTAATGGCAACACATCGAATCAGTATCAGAGCGATGTCATGGCCCATATCCTTTTCGTTTACTTTGGTATTACCGTACAAACACGATAACAAATAAAAGTGACTTTGAGCCGCACTGATTCCATGTCAATATTCCGTTACAAAAAAGAGTCCTTCCCGGCGCTGCCACTGGTGAACGGCAAATGTATTTACATACACTTTTTTTGTATATAAACACGCTAAAGAGGTTATGACTAGGTGCCTACTCTTATAATGTAGCGTGAAATATACAGCGCGGTTTTTAGGGGGACAGATTAGACACTCATTGTGTCGTACTATTTATTAACCAATTTTAGTCTCGAAGCTCACTATTGCGAAATTTGTATGTAAAATATCGCCACTATGAACAACTTAAATTTAAAGTCGAAACTAAAAACGTTTATTGGTAAGGCCCATTGATTCCAGGTGCGGTTTCTCACTGTCATATCAGTGTCATTACAGCGACAAGACACACACTATTGTCAGCAGAAAAATGTATCTTGTATTTATGAATAACTAAACAGGTGAAAAGAAAGAGAAATTAAAATAAAAAGCGAAATGCAAATGACATCTCTGACGATTTCTGTATATGGAAATCAGTGGCGCAGTTTTATCATCATCATCAGCATAACATCAAAACATAGGAGGTTGAGTTTGAGCATCATCATTATCGAAACCGTTGCCTGATGGCAAGCGGGACGCAGGGATCTCATATACGCCCGGCTGACTAACCAGACCCTAGGTTAAGTACTGATACTGCGCTGTAATGTGATGGTCGTGTTTGTTTTGTATGTTTCGTAATTGAATTTCTCGCCGGATGGTCGCGTTTTCTCTCTAGCTTCGACTAGTCATTAACAATGGTAATGGTATTTGTGGTATTTATTCAACCGTTATGCAGGATAAACAGAGTACCACACCTTGCCAGTCTCGTTTCTGGGGGCCGATCGGGTTCAGTGTTGCATCAGATGAGTCAACATCACAGATCACACAGGTATGCAGATGTTTGTTGTCAACTCAAATATTGCGCCACCACAGACAAGAGAAAGAAGAAGAAAAACACACCGAATTCTTTGGTGTGCGATAATAAGGAAAACAGTCGAAAGTAGTCCTACCGGATTCCCACCGCACGCACACACCACACACGGTTAATAAAATATTATGAGTCGACAATTTTTTACCAAGTCTTACGATGTCATTGAAGAGATTAAATTGAGTTAGTATAGGCATCAGAGAAAACGAACGAACGAACGAACGGTGTGCTAATTTGGTCGTTAGATCGATATTACAGTTGTGGGAGTGGGATGAATGTGAACCTGTTTATACGGCCTGTTAGTTATATTTATGTTTTGCTTGTGGAGTGAAAATGAAAGTAATGAGATAGAGGCCATATCAGCATTCTATGGAAACATTTTGTCAAGCCCATCTAAAAGGCTATGATCTTCATTCTTACTTTGATGTTCTTCGCTGTTTTTTTCTACATGATAAACTGAACTGACACTTTTAAAAACTGATCCAAGTGTTTGCAGAAACTGAGTAGAAACACCGTTTAGAAGAAGCCTGTATGATGCGATTTCTTTTCGCACGTCGGTCTTTTGTAAACCCTGGTTTCTGGTAGAAATCAAATTTTTAAAATTTTTTTTATAATGTTATTAAACCTATAGGTACGGTTCACTTAAAAAAAAAAAAAACTCTATTGAGAAGTGAGGACCAGATCTGCTGCTGATCTTATGGCGGGCAGTATGTTCGCGCAGCTATATGGCTTTAAAGCACAAACCCAGGATAAAAAAAAGACCAGTAAGCCATGCTTAAGATATTGCATAACCTACGAAATAATGGTTTGCAAGTTGCAAGCCACTATAATGTTCGGTATGTCGGTACCAAGAGAGTCAGTGTGAAAGAGATAGCTGTGTAGATTAAAACGGCCGCAGATCAAAAACTAATCAGATGGAAGAAACCGGTTTGGATAAACTTGTGTAACTGTTGCTCCTCGAAGCCGGTACACGTAGGCGCTTGGAACTTGCATGTTTGCGAGTCCAAAGAATAATCTTGGAAGGAGTTCGCTCCAAATGTAGACCATGCTAAAGTCTACAAGCGATGTGTTCGTACGCACTTATTAAAAAAAAAATGTAAAAGCAAGAGCAAACAGTCAACAAATTTGTACACCAACAGCATAAGACATTGTCCCGAAAATTATAACAAAATTAGATTTAATAATCCCAATTTGGGTGCATGGGATTTCTTGTTAAAACATTTTCTTCCACACTCTCTATGACCACAGCACCAAGTACCTTTTTCTCTTTAACGTGATTCATTAAAGAAAAGTCTACCAACCAAACTACAGGCTTGGCAGATCATTTATTTTAATGGGCAATTCTTAGCTACACCAAGAAGTAACCGCCAACGCATAAAAATACTCACCATGCCTACTCATGCAATTAACAATTATTATTTTTTCCCTTCCACAGATAAACCCGATGAGGTTCAAATAATTTGTAGCGATTAGGCAACAGCGGCATGCCCGCGACAAAGTTCACTTACATTTTTAGCTTTTCCGGAAGTTTTTTTTCCAGCTTTATTGCACAATAAAGTAAAGTATGCAGACCGACGAGACAGTCTGTGTTTTTTTTTTGTCTATCGCTTTGTTACATTGAGCTGACCAAATTATGAACTAAGCAAATATTTACTTTCCTTACGAATAACGCACGCAGTGACTTAATGCCAAATAGAAAGTTTTCGCGTGAAAATTTCGAACAATAAATTACATTGTGTTACCTTAGGCAATTTGATGGTATCTGTGAGATCTAGATGAACACTCGAGCAATACTGTAATGAATTTTACTTGATTTAAGACAAGTGATAGAATAAATTTATAAATAATTGTTATCAAAATCGACCGACCGACAGAAGTATAAGAATCATATTTTCCGTATACTTCTGTCCTATACAAAGCTCTGATCAGACGGACTAGTAAAAGGCGTATGCAAGACTGCGATATGAACTACGGCATATATCATAGTGCTTAGGTATACTATTCATTGCAGACTCAAGCGAAAAAATCTAAAAATACAGGCAGACTGAGCGAACCCTTAAATGGCGATTCGTAATAAGTTCGATAAAAATACGCACACGTGGTGAATAA
Organism: Cheilosia variabilis; assembly: GCA_951230905.1. Classification (NCBI taxonomy): domain Eukaryota; kingdom Metazoa; phylum Arthropoda; class Insecta; order Diptera; family Syrphidae; genus Cheilosia; species Cheilosia variabilis. The sequence continues at coordinate 14,745,177 of OX579676.1, forward strand.
AAACAAGAGTTCCAAATAATGCTTCCACAAAACTCGTAAAGTCTACCTATAAGTATCGAAATAAATGATAATAGCGATTTTAAAATGATATAGGTGAGAAAGGCATCTTCAGCAATACCACATCCGAGGAGACACCAAACTTCCGCAGGCTAGCAACGATCAATATCAATAATATTTACATGACAAGCCGCAAAAAACAATGGATCCAATCATCTCACCCTTAAATGAGCTACAAGAAAACTTTGCAGACAAAAAAATAAAAAAAAAAATATCGTCACTGACTGCTATGTCACAAATAAGGCGGTTAGAAGGTTATTTTACCGCATTGCCATCAAAAGACTTTGTCAACCGTATTTCTCTTAACCTCGCCAGAAGCCCTTGCCAGCAGACTAAAATCCAGACGACCAGTGGTAGCGATGCCAACACTCCGAAAAAAACATTTTAATGACAACAATTCTCGTTGGTTATAATTAGCCCAAATATAAAAATTTTGATTTAACAATGAAACTGTTGGAAACGATGTAGAAAAATATTTATGGAAAGTATATTATTCTTGTACTGAATACCTGATTCTTGAAAACTTAAGAACGAATTCTTGTTATTAGAAATAATAGTTAAAGCAACAAATTGTAAAAATCTTAAAATTCTTCTTCTTTTTTTTCTGAGTGAATAAGTCATCAGAAGTATTGCCACTGAACTGAGAGGTTTCACCAGATGTATCATGTATACCAATGAGTAACCCATGAGAATGAGTCGAAGGCAAACTTATTTTCAACACCTTCAGGCGGATCATTCATCAAAAAGCAAAGAACAGTGATGCCAACTAAGGTTTTTTCATGCCTTTTAGGCATTATGTCATTAGCTAAGGCTTTAAGGCTTTTTTTTTCCAAAAAGGTATCTTTTTTTTATTTCAAATATTTTTCTAATTTTTTTTTGGATTTAACATCTGACTTCTTATTTTTTTCAATGTATGATTTCAAGGACCAATACTATCTGCTAGACTTAAAACTATGTTTGTTTTGGTCAATACTTTGTACCTACCTATTAAGAATTTCTTCTGTGATTCATAATTTAAGTTTTTATTGGAAATACAAATTTGTTTGTGTATTTTTTGTATATTTGTGATAAAATGTTGAATTATTGTTCCAGTTTACCTAAAAAAAATATTTAAGGCATTATTTTATTGAAAAAGGCATCTTTTTTTCTCAAGTATCTAAGGCATTTTTTCGTTAAAATTTATACCATATAAAAATCGGATAAAGGGGACAAGATTTGTCTCTATCGACAAGTTCGAAGATTTTATGAAAAAACAAAGCAAAAATATGCAAAAAGGTTCAAAAAGCCATAAAAGAAAACTTATTTCCGGGAACATTGCATAGTAGTCGAAGTCGTTCGCTTGGAATTCGAAATGACAAAAGACTGCTTCTGCAGACTGTTAAAAGCAGCTGATAAAAGAAGAGATCAGGACACTCAGGCAGGGGGACACATTCGACATTGCCAATGATGCTAGACTCCCGGTAGCAATATCTAAACTTAAGTCCACTATAAAGTTGCTTTTGTATTTTCAAAACTGGCAAAATGTGCTGACTCCCTGTCAAGCAAGCACCAATTTAGTTGTTAAATTTCATGGCTGGATGTTTATCCTGGAAATTTAATCTCAGTTTCGAAATACCGGAACACCCTAGGCAGACTTCGGTGGAAATAGAATAAAAGGATCTTCATATTGAATCGAACGTCTGTTTTAGGCGCAGCAAAATCGCCAATGACACGAACTTTTCGGCTCGTGTATTGATCTTCTTAGTTGCTTTACAACTCTTGAAACAAAGAAAACCACAGCACAATGACGACGTATTGTGTTTCCTTAAACTGAAAGCTCAACTCTTTTTCTAAAGGTCGTAAGCTAATATTCCTTCTTTTGAAATTGTCCTGGAGCTCAGACAGCATTACAGCTAGGAGTAGGAGCATATGCATATTTTCTTTATTGTGCACCCATAGGTTGGAATCGCATTCGCAATTTATCAACAAATGAAGTCGTTATGTTCCTTCGGTTATAACGGTTTGTATACACACACCTGAAATCTGAAATCTAATTGCGTTCCAAACAATTCGTAGAACTTCGTGTGCGATATACGCATACTCACACGCATTTTTGTATACCGACAAATCCGTAAAAACATAATCACGCATTCAAATGACAGAGGCATTCACACTATAGGGGATGATAACAAAATTCTTGCCTTTTAATCAAATTAAATCAGATATAAATCCAATCCCACTCTACATAAATGAAAATGTATTTAGAAATTTTTCACACAATCCGACACTCGATTTCTTTTTGCTAAAAGTATCGTGACAATGGTTGTTGTGAAGTTAAAATTTAATTTTGAATTCCTAAAGCATGTTTTGACAGCTTTGAGCGGGTACTCTGCGAAGGGCACATTTACATTTACAGAGCGTATATATGAGTAATATTTTTTTCGAAAGGTATGCATTTAATGATTGTTATTGCGAAATCCAGCTGTCAACCGAATGATTGACACGGGACAAGGTATACATTACTTACATCCAAGTGTTAAGTTATTTAAATTTTCGGGATATGTTTATTTAAAGTTTGATGTTGATGGAGATTTGAATTTGATGAGATAATAGTTAGTGTGCAGAGATAAATAACCGAAATTTCTTTGCAAGGCCAGAGACCACAGGGAAGTCTCAATTTTGCGTAGTGATGACGGCTAAAATAAAAAGAAAATATGCGTAATTTTCACGATGACGAGCAGGCAACATTTGTCTTACCTCTCCAAATGAAGGGAAGAAAGGCATGTGGAAAAAGGGAATCATTGCTGCAAGACGATGTTTGAAAACAGTAGAAAAACACAAAAGGTTCAAACCCAGATCAGGTTGCAACCAGGAAATATTTGTGAGAAAAGGTACCTACGTCGACGATAAAAGACTCTAATTTTTAAGTACAGTAAAAACTCTTTTAACCGGAACTCCAATAACCGGCAACCTCTAATATCCGGAATTTTTTTAAGAAAATATTTGTGAAATTTACACTCTACTATCCGGAGAAACCTCTAATATCCGCAATGCTGTGTGCTGATGATTTTACACAAGCATGTAAATGTTCAAGCATGTTGCGATTTGCACAAGAATGCGTGCCTGAAAAGGAAAACAAATTTGCCGTCTGCTTTTTAGTCTGAAAAATAAGTTTACCGTTTGTCGTCTAGACTAAAAGGCAGACTTATAGTTTTGTTTTCCTTCACCAAATCTCTTAACCTCTAATATCCGGAAAAATCGATTATCCGGAACACTGTCGGTCCCAAGCATTCCGGATAAAAGAGTTTTTACTGTAAATAGTTTACTGACTGTTCCAGCTATTTCGAATAGCCGATAAACACCCAAGGTCGTACATGCCCTTACGGTGTTTTAAACTACCCTTCTTCAACAAAAAAATTAACTCTTTTAACTCTATAGAACTAAAAAAAAAAGTTAATTTAAAAAACCAGAAAACCCGACTGTAAAAAAAAAGAATTAAAAATATATGAACAAGACGCGCGAAACACAAAACCCAGTCGGGTAAAAAGAATCAAACGAATGGTTGCAAGAAGGTTTGAAGGCTGTATACAGTTTTGAGCTGGAGCTGATGACTTGTCGTTTGTCATCCTGTAGAAAGGTATAAGCTGCGTTACATGTATACACAAAGAATACGCCTTGCTTCTAAGATCGATTGGTGAAAACTTCATAAAACCACAGTTGCATAAACACGCTTGTAAGAAAATTAGTAATTTCGAATCAACTGTATACAGAGTTTTGTTTAGTTTTTGCTATTAACTCGTCCGTCTATGCAGAATGGCAATAAAGAACTCTTACGGGTCTTGACACACCAGTAAGACATCCCCAGAGCTTTTGATTCTGAAAAAATGTAAGATATATTTTGTGTTTTTCTGGTCATCGAAGTTAAGACCCTAACAACTGAGCCACTACGAATTTGACAAGCATAACTTTTTATCATCTTACTAGAAAGAGTTCCACAAGGGAAAGGTACAATATCAATATATTCTCGATTGGCTGGCGAAATAAACAAGTACAATGATTTGACGAAAAAAGTTTCGAATTGAAAGACAATCAGAAAAAATAAAACCGCGGATATAAGCTACTGAGCGATTTATTCCCTGCATTGCTGCTGAAAACGAAAGATTGAGACTAAAGTAACTTGCGTAGTCCGAAAGACTTCGTTTTCAGAACTACCTCTATCCTATTATAAATTTAGAAGAACGATAGTCAGGTTTTAGCAAAACTTCTGACAAAATGTGTCACTTCTTCTAAACCTAAAGAAGCTTTTTCTTATTTGGGTTCCTTATATGCTGGCTTGCCTATATCTTTATTAAAATATAGGTCCAAGGAAAACACAATCCGTAGGCATGTACAAACTTAATCAGGTATCAGGATGAAGCGATCAGCTGACTGTTTGATACATATGACAGTTTAACACAGCAGCTTATGGAGGATGACCTGCCGGATGTTAAAGTAGTTTCGCTATCTACTTTTCTATCCGTTGCACCCGTTGGCACCCTTGACAGTTGGCACAGTGGTGTAAATGTTGAGAGAATGAGAGAAATTGTCAACAGAAGTAACTGATTTTATGGACTGAGGCCTTGAAGCTTAACCTTCTACCGCTTGATTTGCATATTAAAGCCACAGCATCAATGCAATAAGATACGGATGAGAGTCCGTCCTCAACACCTAATTAACAAAATGTTATTTGTTCTTCAATCGGTATTGAGTTGACAAAATTATTCAGTTCCACGTCACAATTTTGCTTCTGCATGTATTGTTTCAGTTTCCAAAATCCTGTCAAAAAACGAACAGTAAAATACGAGTCGTAAAACGCGTCCTAAACGCGTAATAAACATTTCGAAAACGACCCAAATTTGCATGGAAAATGTATCTGAAATGTGACCAAAAACGTGTCCAAAAACCTGACTCAAAATACCTCGAAATACGTGTCAGTTGAATGTGGAATGTATATTTTTTAAACTTCCCATATAATTTGCATTCATGTTAAGAAGGTCTCCTTTAGACACTTTTCAGGATCTTACCTCGTTAACAAAGCCTAGCGAATATGGCATTTTGCTCTAAGGTAAACAGAAATGTCAATGCAGTCCACTCCCTGAGAAAAGCAACATGTGTATTCTCCTCGCAAAAACTGTAGACACTCTCAAAATCGATTCCAAAAACCTACCACCATGAGAACTCTAAAGTGGAGTGAACCAAATGCTCTCGAGCAAATGGTCCCTTGCATGATTTCCCATAAACAGCAACTGATCCAGTATTTGTTGTGTATTCTCCTATGGAGATTGAAAGCCATCCACTCAACAGGATATCTGTCTGGTATCTGATTGATATCGATATCTCCTAAACGGTCCCTGACCTAAGTGACGTCCATTTGTAAATTGATATTGGTCTGCAAATAAATACCATCCCCTATTAGAGATAATCTGTAGCTCTCAATAAAAACAGGGGTAATTTATCAATATAATGCAAGTCACTTAAATTGTCTATGTCCTGTGTGAAATTCTCTTCGATACAATCCAACCGCCTGAGGTCAAGATAATCGATTCATATATTGCGGGCTTTTGAAAATTGTGCCATCCCCATTTCAACCACGCAGATAATTTATACAACTCCAAGAATCGTAAACAACTTGCGATGATTTTCAAACTGACATTCCAGGGCTCACCCACCAAAAGCTGTTAGAAAATTTGCCCGCTATTCAGAATTTGTGTCAGTATTGATAAATGAGAAATTTGTAAAGTTTCACCAAGTCTTCGATTGATGCTTGCTCTTTCGTCAAGCCAAAAAACAAAGTGACTTTCGCTTTTGTTCTCTCAGTGCTGGAACTGGAACACGCCTTTATTTGGAGATAGTCGACTCGGCGACGTTAATAACGGAATCAATTTGCATACACCGGAACACTCAGATTGATGCTAAAAAAATAATACCCACACAGCACATACAGCTAACTAGATCACAATTGAAGACGAAATACCATAAGAGTGTGTTGAACTATTCTCTCTCGCACATCCTTAAGTGCTTTAAAGTCCCACAGCGGCAAGTGCAAATGACCACATGCTCGAAGCTCGAATCGCCGAAACCCCTGGTCTCATGCCAATTACTATTTACGAATTGTATAGGTACTCTTTTTATATCAATAAACTCATTCATTCGATCACACAATACCATAATAATACAATATCTTTGCCCCACCGTCTCTGGAGGTGGAAAAAAAAAGTTTACGCAATAATTCTCCCATTTCCTATTCGTTGAATATTTTGTCGCTGCCTTACTACAGACATTTCTTTCTTTTGTGCTTTGTATCTATGTGTGTTTGCATAATTATTTATCTCAATAAAACCGCTTGACACTGACGAAAAATTATCAAAACGCAGATAGTTCCATTCGAATAAACACCCAGTGAATTCGGGCTGGTGTTTTAACAGGAAAAAGTTAAACAACTCATAAAAAAAAACACATATTTCACTATGAAATTCCTTATTGTGTCTACTTGTGTCCTGCTGCTGAGCGTGGGAATTTACGCTGATACCGATACCGAAACCACTCAGGATACACCGAACCCAAGTGCATTTGAAAAATGCTTGGAAGTCGATTCGATTTCGTGCCTACAAATGACGGTACGGATTAAGGACTTAAAAAATATACAAATAGTGATATAGTTGGAAAAGTGAAAATGACGAAGTGAACTGGACAGACAGTCAAAGGATATTGTGAAGTGATTTGCAAGGCAGCAGTTCATTTAAAACTCGTTGGTCGGATGTCCCGACAAATTGTACCTGGATGATGGAAAGCGATATTTGTGCTGTTCTTTTTACAAGTTCTTTTTCGAAACTATATTTCTACGAGTCCTGATCATCCAGTCTATAAATGTGAAGCATACAAGGAATTCTTTCAAAATTGATATTTGCTTATGCAAATTTTTCGCAATATCCTAGTCTACAGATAACTTTATTTCTTTGAGGCAAAACCTGCTGTGGCGGCTTTAAGAACGTTGTGCGAACATTGAGTAAACAAATTTGAGTTTGTGATATTTTCAACAAGTTCTCATATAGAAAATTTGACTGCTAAGGTCAGCGTTATATTTGTGGCATATTTGTGTTTCGTTCCCCGCCACTGAAGCATATCACTCACAACTAGTACTTTTCAAAATATCCCGTTTATCGGTTTTAACGATACATTTATTGCTTTCTTGCAGCTCTTCCGAAGTGCCAAGGCGATATTTGACAATCCTCAAATCGAGATCTTTGGTGGTGTCTCTCTGGTAAAGAACAACGCAGGACGTCAAGGCAAATCAATTCAAGACAACACCGTCGCAGTGGAAGAAGCACCAACTATTGAAGCGCGCAGCTCAGAGTTGAGCACCTATTTCATTACCAGTATGAAGAACTTCTTCCAAGAGCGATCGCTGAGCTTGAACTTTGCCAACACCGCTCGCAGCATTGCCCGTGCCATTCCGGAAGACATTAAGGCTGACATCAGTGAATTCATTGTTGAGGCACGTACCCTTAGGAAGAAGCGTTTGTTGAAGAAACTCCTCCCAGTGTTGTTGGGCATTGGTGCTAAGGTAGCTGTATTGGCTGTTGGTGCGTTCTTCGGTGTGGTCGTGCTGGTGAAGAAGGCCCTTATCGTGTCTGTGCTTGCCTTTGGTTTGGCCCTATTCGCAAGCATCACTGGATTGGCGGGTGGTGGAAGCGGCGGCGGTGGTCTTCTCGGAGGTCTTGGCGGACTTTTCGGCGGTGGCAAGGGAGTCAGTGGCGGCAGCGGTGGATACTCCGGTGGTAGTGCTGGATGGTCGTCGTCGGGTGTTTCTGATGGATGGTCTGGCGGTGGCTCTGGATGGGATTCCCATGGAGCCTATAGCTCACCAGTTGCTCAGTCCGTCGCTTACAGTGCTTACAAGCAAGCCAGGCGGTAAAAACACAGTAGTTTAGGAGAAAATGATTTCTTGTTATATTTTATTTTAAATTAATTTATTTAACTTATTTTTTGCGAAGACAATTATTGTAAAGATGAGAGAGCATTGCTCTGAAGTAGGCAAATGTCAATTTTCATGTAGCTATAGTCGATATCTTCTTTTAATTTCATTCTGTCTCCTTTTGCATTTTTATCTGTCTTCTCTTTCTTTTATCTGTTCTTTACTCTCTCTTTTAAGTCTATACTTCTTCTTGAACTCTTCTAACTCTTTCTAAAATCTGTATCTATCTTTTCTTCTTCTGTGTCTTATTTCGCTATGTAAAATTTAAGAAAACGAAAAAACAATAAGAAATATTTAAAACGAATTCATTTGTGCATCATTTCATTTCTCTGGTTAAATTGTCAGTCTTTCAGCTATTGGAAATTTTGTTGAAAAATTAATTACATACGATTGCGAATTTACAAAGAGAAGCTTGTCTGTTTAAAATATTAGAACGTGTCTTTTTTCGCAATATTTTTGAAAAGTTTTGATTATTTTTGGTAATAATTTGTAAGATTTCTTCTAAATTTAAAAAAATAGTCGACATTTTTGGAAAATTAAAGAAACTCATCACTGCTACATTTCCGATTGCACGTAGCTCTGCTCTGGAGTAGTTAACGCAATGGAAGCACAATGCACAATGTTTTATTTGCTGAAGGTAGGGATGCCAGACGTCCCGCTATAAGGCTTTTGTCCCCTAAGTGTCCCACAAAGAAAAGTGTTTACAAAAAAATTTGTCCCGTGAAATGTCCCCCCTTACAACTTGTGGCCCTATTATTACTTCATTATAAAATAAAATGAGTAACAATTAATAAGACATAGAAATTATAGCGCTAGCCCTATTTAGCTATAATCATAACAAACAAAGTGTGAAGTGCGCCTTAATCTGATGATTATAGTTCAGTGGTCTGGGTGCCCGAACTCAAAAAGTTAGCCATAACATAAAATGTACAGATATGAATTAAAAGACTTTTACTTAAACCAAATATTACTTATTACAACAAATAAAATGTAAACTAAAATAAAAACGTTTTTTCACTTCAAACGCAAAAATGTCCCGCCAGCTAATATCTTCATATCTGGCATCCTTAGCTGAAGGCTTTGGAGCAAAGACAAATGGCTCATCGTTGTTGATCGTTGATTTCCATGGTTTACAATAACAGTTGGGTCTCGTACTATTGCTGTAAACCATGAAAATCACTGATTTATATAGATCATGTGGTAACAGTTAAAAAAACGCCTAATTATGTAGTTTCCTATCAAAACTATGATTCCGCATGTAAAGTTTCGGGTTCCTGAAATGCGCCAAAAATCGATTCTTAAAACTCTATAAAGACACCCGCATCAGTTGTAGTAAAACGCGTCCAAGCCGAAAAACGGCTGTCCAAAGTGTCCAAAAACGCATCCAAATACCCGTAAATACTTAAAAGACCGAGTTTAGAAATGTGTCCGACAATTCTTCCGAAATAGCCCCGAACAACGCGTCCAAAAAAACCTTCCAAAGCCACCTCAAAACATGCGTTTATATTTGGTTCTAAATTACATACGTTTTGACTTTCGTCGTGTCAGGATTTTTGACTCCATTTATCGGTTTAAAGTTAAGCACACATAATGGTTAGAACATTTATTTTACAAGTGTCTAGCAGCCGGACTTGGTTTTCCTAAGCAATTTAATAACTCGGTCTTATGTCAATTGTTAGGCTGCCGTTTCAAAATAGTTTCGAAGGAAGAATTTTCTACCTTCTCTTGTTTTGCTCTGGTCTGTATCTTTTTTTCGATAAACACTCTTTTTACCCGACACAGGACACAGGGAGGGTTATGTGTTTCGCGCGTATCCTATGTACGTTCCTACGGGACGGCTTGTAGCCTAAACTGCTTGACCGATTTTGAAGAGTAAGGTATCATAATATTCGTATTCTTCCCCGGAGTGTCATAGGCTAAAAAGATAAAATTGATAAAGAGAGGAGGTGGACGCTCATTTTACATGACTTTTATCGCTTTATGGTAGTAGACCTATTAATTTAAGCTTACGCCAGCCTCCTGCTAAAACGCTTCAAGTCAAGTATATTTATGTAAAGATAGAGACATGACATTCCCTCGCCATCAACAGATCTACCCAACCCCTTTTTACCATACTGCATATGGATGAATTTGTTGACTAAACCTTTTACCCACTTCGCACACTCAGGCAAGCAGCAAGGAATTCAGACACATTAACCAGCTCCACCCGTTAATTTGCGGTCACACTATTTCACCTTGGAAAGAAAGTGAGAATGGCGCAACGTTTTCACGAATGGGCTGCCCCAAAATTCCGTAGCTATAAAAGATGCCAATATAAATACAAAAGAATTCGGACGATGTCCGGCATCATCGCGCAGATCATAATAATTTCTTTTGCTAATTTGTTTTCGATTTCTTTTGCGAAATATTAATAATTTGCATAATAAATGAGTTCTGTTCAAAAGCGAGGTAGGTATTTAGGCCAACAGCCATTCCGATGTCATGTACCGCAAAATTGGTAGGTAGGTAACTGGCCATTGACGACTTTGAAAAATGTATTTCCTTTGCAGCCGTGCATTAACGACCATTTAACCGTCAACCCACTTATGAAATGGTACTAGGTTCAGTAGTTGTCTTCCATTCGACACAAAGACGAACCTGTGAAAGATGGACAAGAAACAACACTCATTTCGACAGTGGCTCCGCCCCCTTCCGATTACATGTAGCGTGTGTAGCGATAGCGACTCATCTACATAATGGTTTCGTTGAAGCTCAAGAGGAGTGCGGCTAAGCTACTGACACAAAATCCTACTTCTGTTCTGAGATGCTTTCCACTTGTTCGTTTTTCTGAAGACGACAGTTGCATCTTTATGATTAACCAGAGATCTTGCTTCTTCTTTTTTAATGGCTTAGGGCCCACATAGGGCTCATTTGAATTCCATTGAATTTCAATTGAGGATGTTAAGTAATTGGAAAGCGTGTGCTGTGTGGTGGGTTCGAAGATGCTGCGCACCAAAATTCGTAGTCTTGGGCAACTTGGGTTTCTCTATGCATACATTTGGATATTGATTTTCATTTAGCGCTTCAATGGGAAAATGATAACACTTTCGATTTTATCGACTGGGATGGAGTTATCATGTTGTACCAATTAGTAAGGCGAACAAAATGAGATTGATTGTTGGTTGGCTGGGTGCCTTTGCATTTACCTTCCATGGCGAGCCATGGCTCATTGTCTAATTGAGTAAGCAGGTAGGTAGATGTGTATAATGCTGCGAAATGTGTCTGTTGAAGGGTTTAACGGAATGTGACAAACAGGAAAAAGAGTGAGCGCTTCAAATTGCGCAGAAAAATGTGACGGAGGAGAAATGAAAACTTTCACCACTTAATTTTTTGGCATTTATAGCATTGCTGCTGAGAGGATGTGATCTTTTTGAAAGAGCAATCATTTTGCACAATGTATTTAATTGGTTGCGGACTTTTTTTTAACAATACCGACTGTGTGAGTTGTTAGTGAAATGGAAATTAACTCTGCTAGTTGCTGATGGTATGAAAAAAAGAATTGTGGTATTTTATTTCGGTTGTGAGAGATGTTGCTTTGATGTAAATGGTGGTACGAACAGAATGGTAACGTCCAGAATTGTTGGGATTAACCAGCCGTTTGAAATCATCATATCATGTGTAATGAACTAAATACGTAGTCTGGATACGAACGTTTTTCGACAACCCCGTCAAACACGGTCCAAGTACAAGATCAAGAGCAAGTTCAGAAAGTATTGCCAGTTAAAAATACATCAATTTAGTTGTCACATGGGTAGCTCATAATAATGTCTGCGATGTGTGAATAATTTATTTGACTTCTTTAGCCGCCTTTTGGAGTGGATCTTGAGTAGGGTAACTATAAACACGGAAGCTATTATCCCAAGACAAAACGTCACTATTTATAGCAACAACGTCGAGGAAGACTTCAGCCACCTCGGAGTGATTTCTACCCGAGTTGAGATCCATCGAAAAATTGCTTTAGGCACCGCTGCTAATGTGCCCAAACAATACCAAGCACATATCTACTATTTGTCATATCTTAATTGGAAGTACTTAACGATACGCTTTCTATTTATCAATTATAATACAGAATACACGTATGTATATTCATCCGATTGCGGTCTATTTTTATGGGAAAAGACATATCATTGATATTTTAATTGTGTTAATTGAAAGTAATGCGATCAGCTGTGTACGGTAGTTTGAAATAAAATGAAAAATGGACACATCTAGTACCATGATGGCACATGATGATGTATCTTTTTCGATTTGCCGAAGAGATAAATCTGCTAGACGAGAGACAGATACAAATCTGAACTAAATGGTCATAGAAAGCAGTTGGTTATGGGAAATTGAGTTTAATAATGTTTCTTTGCTTTTGCATTTAAATTCGAACAATTTGATCGTGATGAGCCTTCATTCCATTTCCCTTAGTGGTAAGGCTGAAAAGTGACTCTTTAATTACAGTAGCTATCATAGTATCCTCAGTAAAAATGCGTAGCTATAGTCTGTTCGTACAAGTAATGCCCCAGCATTATTTTTAAGTTCAAATTTAATTTTCATAAAAATAACACTTGGCTGATAAAATTGTGCTCGTAACAGAACAGCCGAAAAAATGTAGATTTTCTGCTATTCTGTTACTCTACGATGGATTTCTATGTAAGGCTTACATTTTAAATTAAATTAATGGAGTAAACAAAATCTGAAAAGAAACGCACGTTGAAAACTCATTTCATTTCCACTTTCCTCTCATTTTACCCCAATTTTGGGCCCTTATTTAATTCTTGATTTAAGGACCTTATTTCCTGGGGTGGTGCATGAACTTAAAATCTATTTCTGGTCACTTGCTTATGGTTGAAGGTATCATAACCGATAACCAGTATGAGACTTCCACGATTTTGAATCCATTTCTTACAAAAAGGGATCCCGCTCATCCCCCTTTCTGCTTTCGTTATGTTGAGCTATATCCACAATACCTACTGTCGACTGTTATTTGGTGTTTGTCAGACGTAGATATATGTAACGCACAACAGCCAATAAGCAACCCCCATCTGTCCTTCTTAGCCTAATCAATCCCTTTGTTTACAAAGCGGAAAAAGCTAATAATTCCAACATCATGATTGTACGATGACTTTGCGCACAAGAGGAAATTCCCGAGCGGGTAATCCTTAGAAAAACCTGATGCCATTCCTGTTCCACTACCTCTCTCCCTAATCGCTTCGAATGAGTAGTCAAACTAGTGTACTTACGTTTGCATTATTTTCAATTGTGCATGGTAAGAATACAAGTCCTTCACTTCAGACCAATGTTGATATGGGGTTTTAGAAAACGGTTTGCCTTGTTACTGTTACTATTTCCTTTTCACATCGGGCTACATTTTTTTTGCAGAGTTCCTGGAAGGCAATCCTCATGCTCCTTGCAATATTAATATAGCTCTTGCATCAAAAGCAGCCATACATGCACTGGGATTGAACAGACAGACTGCCCTTGCTCATGCAGTCTTTCTTTCTGATTTCATGTAAGAGCTTTTCACCGTTACTTATATATGTAGAGCATTCGGATTTCATCTTAAATTTCATCAACCGAATTCCGAGAATTCAGACCATCCATCCTACAGAGAAAGTTGTTGAATGGAATAATAATACCGCCGACACCACACAATATACAATCAGCATCACCTTCGCTACGCAAAGCTTCCTCGTCTTCTTGTTTCCATATCAACTTATCCCCACCATTGTGAGATCTTCCTTCAAAGATTCGAACGTGAATCTGTCAAGTGTAAAATTCACTTCCTTCACCCAGCTCAGTCCTTATCTCGGAAATGAAACTAGTGGGTCAGTGACCAACGACCGTGACAAGGTCCACAACACTCTCTGACCAAATATGGTCATCCATTCGGAAATCATTTCTCTGTAAATGGAGGCTCTCACTTTCTTAAACCGATCGAAATCGCGAGACCGTCAAGAGCAGTCCAGTCTGCAGACGCGCCGTGGCCAACGGCGTGCCAATTTGTCATGCTTCCATGAATCGACGCAGTGTAGTGTGTATCTGCGTCTGTTGTTGTTGCTGTTGACAGAAACCAGGCGGCAAACACCGGTTTTATTATTGACCATGTTTACTACTGTCTCGCGATTGCCATTGCACTTCAGAGCAACTCGGTGTGCGGACCTAGTTAACAGGCAGCATGGTAGCACGTGCCATTTGGATAACAAGATGTCTTGGCTGAATTATTATACGGCGTTTTATTTGGCCATTAAGTCTTGAGCATTGGCTCACTACGTTAATGGCTTTATTAGGACACTGCTTCGTGAATACGCAGACTCAGACCTGTCTAGATAGGAAGACAGACAGCCTCAAGTGTGGTATATAGATATTTATTGGAGGGGAGACTCTAGGGCTATTAACATTATAATAAAGAGGAGTTAATTTATGGGGCAGGAAGAGCTTTCCATCCTCTGTATGTCAGTGGTAGCGATTGTGGCGGGGGTGCCTGCCTTCGGCGCCGGTGATGACCTTCGGTAACGTACTGAACGTGATGACTGGTTTCCTCGTTGCTTTGATGGAGATTCTTCAACCCCATCAGACCGGTCATTAGAAGTGCCATTGATGCAACGCTAAGTGCTTTCATTGCCAGAGCACCGATGCCACCGATGCCAAGAACTGTGAGCAGTTTGCCGAACATCAGTGAAATGGCAACCATGTGCGTCTTGCTGTCCTTTTTTCGCGACTCTGAAAAATGAATTTTTAAATTGCTTAGTCAATATAAGGAATTGGAGGTGTTATTAGTAATGTTGCGGAGAAGTTTTGTGTCCAGCTTAATAGACATGGGCACGTGGGTTCTCGATATATGGCATGGAAAAAGAGCACGTTTGTATGGGAAAACGCTCTGAATGAGTTATTGAAAAAAAGACATCATCTGTGCCAGTAACACTTCGAACAGAGCGTTGCAGGGAAATAACTTCACATGAGAAGCAACTCACCTCGAGTGGGAAATAATTTCACTTATTTTGTGTGAAATTATTTTCCACAGAAAGTGAGCAATAATTTCATGTCAAACAATTTCTCTTAACATGCGACGACATAAAGTCCAAAATTCATAAACAGTATGAAATGTATGGGGGGCATGTTTAGGGGTGGGAGTAGGTGCGAGATTGTATGCAAAGTTGTTATTCATAACTACAATCCGTAAAAATAATTCAATTTTCGTTGAAAAAAAAAAACGAAAGACGTTTCCTACACTTTTTTTTTTTGCTTAGTATAACTATGAAAACGCACTTATATTCCTTCAAATTTTTAACGTGGTATTGGGTCGGGCTCGAATACGCCACACAACCCACTTGACATGAAAACACTTTAGAACTGCTCCAGTGTTTAACACCTCTACCTCACTCACTTAGGACTTATTGATGTCTTCGTAATATCAATTGTTGTTTTCTGCACCAAGTTCACTAACAGTGCAAAGAGCCAATGTGGCTATAAAACTTGGCCTTTGTCGAGCAGCGAGTTTATTCCACTGACTTTTTAAAATTCGGCTTGTGTGCGCCGTTAAAGATCTACTTGTAGTATGCTTTCAGTCATTGAACACACACCTACTAAAAGAACTTTAAAATTAATAAGCTTGAAATAGGTGTCGAAATGCGACATCGCTATATGGAAACTAGCTCTGCACAATCCTGACGTTATTTGCAGAAATCTTTGCTGATCCAGAAATCCAGATCGGATTCCCTTTTAATCAAACTTTTCGACCTGAGAAAAAGTGAAAATCCACACTTCACACCAGTTAAACGTTCACTGCACTGGAAAACAAAAACGTGTCCGATAATGACGCAGTTTGAACACGCGATTGCGATTTCATTTCAATTTCTTGCTACCTGCTAATTACCACGAATCACTTGCTTACCAGCGACGCGTTTGTCCTGCTCCACTTCGCCTCTAATATATTGGAGTATTTTCGTTGCATCCAGTAGCTCTGACGGCTTAATGTTGATTTCGTGATGTTGCAGATAATTGGCCATGCGACCGATTATAGTGTCATCCTCTAAATCGATTATATTGCCTGTTTCATTTGCACTAACTGTTGATACTATTTCCAGTCCTGGAACTATAACCATCGGTATAATAGTGTTACTTGCTCGTTCGATAAAACTCCGAATCATTTGTGAACCACGGCACAAAAACGAGGTGCCTTTTTTACAATCATCTCCCGAAACAAAAACCGAACTCAGGGCCAACGATAGGACAATCGCAATTCGCGTTTGGTACTTCATATCTTCAATGTACCGAACTCCAAACTAACTGAACGATATTTGCAGTACAATGGCAGATTTTATACTGAAATACAATTCACCAATTGGTAAGAATAAACTGTTCTTCGCGGTCATGGTTGTGACTCAATAAGCAGTATAAAGTTTTCATTGCCAACTGTCATCTGCAGGAACGCCTATTTTCTAATCTTTCGACTTGTTCTTTGGACTGTGTCTGCATCTGTTGGGGAAAAGTTTTCACTACACCGATTCCGGTGCAGTTTGTTTTACAATTCCATTTTATGTTGTCGCAAGTGGCTTATCATTGCGGCCTATTCTTTTATTGTCAAGGTTGTGTCTTCGCACTCTTACTACCCCAATACCCAACCACGGAGTGCAACAATTCATGCGAACGAACGACGTAGAAAATAAATTGAATTTTAACGCTTGATGGAATATGGTAGAGGTTTATAATAAAAGCAACAGCAAGGGCCATAAAACGAGGATAATGAAAAGTGACCCACAGTTGAAAGTTTGATCTGAAAACTTTTCAGATTGGACGTAATTCAACATCTATCTCTTGTCAATAGCCCGCGGAACTCAAAGCGATCCCATTTGCAGGAGGAAGCTTTAATAGCTTATAAATCCGATAAGGCTGGTGATGAGACGGAAATTTGATGAGAGGATATTCATAGCAACATGTGTATAAAGTCCCAGAATGTTGACCCACAAGTTTTTGAAAGGCAAACTAGAAGTTTTGAGATGAACTCCATTTGTTTGCACATCGTTAGGGAGGGTGGTTAATTGGTTTTCGTTCGATAGTCTAACATCCAACTCATTGGTAACTCCAGGGCAATTGAAAGTTAAATATTAACAGAAACACAAAGATTGTGATGTTGTTTCTCTCGAAGGCTGAGGTAAGTGGTGCTCTTAAAATGTAAGATAATTTTCAGGTCGATGTCAAATATAAAAAATAAAATACTTGACACGATTTTCTCGTAGGTGAGAACTGCCTTAACAATTGTTGTACGGCACCCTGAATAGTGTTTCAAATCATAAATGATATCTGCTATAAAAATGTCACAGAAGATCATATATTAGGCATAAATGGTATGTCCATGCTGACAGCTAATTGCCATTGATTGAGATACGTAAATTATTCATCTGCCGTACGTCCACTTTCTGAGCGACTTATTTTAAACTGCTGACACCTGAGCAAGCAGCACTTCCCAACAGAGCATAAAAGTTGCAACGAGAACACTTCCACTCAAAGGTTAAGAAATGACACAATCATTAGCTCATGGAAGTCAAATGAGAATGTACTCATTCAGCACCCAATCGTTCCCCCCGCCGATTAAAAAATCTTACGAATTGCGCCATAATTTCACTTTAATTAAGTCACAATCACCACCGTTCACAATTATACTTGAATTAACCACAACCATTAAACATTAAACATTATTTAAACATTCTGCATGTGAGAGAACCAGTAACAGTAACTAAATGGAGATAAATAACAAAAGCGGTGTGGAAAACAAAACCCAATATTAATCCTCACAAACTGCAGTGCTAATTCAGGAACGTTTCACGTTTCAGTAGACTAAGTGTGGACTAAAGTGGACTATAATAAAGACCGACAACAGAGAAAAAATAACTGAACGGCGTATGAACTCCCCCTTCTCACAGTAGGCAGGTCTTGATCTTGCACTTGGAATCAAAGCGAACACCATGTAAAAGAAAAAGCAATTTTCGAAGTTGATATGGTGTGGTATCGGACGGAATGGAGCTAATATTTCACGGTCTGATTGTGTCCCAGAAGAAATAATACCACAGGGGGAATTTCAGCCTCCAACGTCACTGGCAAAGGTAGGTACCTACTGAATAAATGCCAGTCGAGCACGCAGATTAGTTCAGAACATCAAATGGAACTCAGTCATGTATGGAACATCGTATCTGTTCATGGAGATTTATTTTCCGGTGGAAATTTGTATCCCTACTTGAAATCAAGTAGAAATAGAGATGAGTTTGAATGGTCAATGACAGCGAACCTAAGTTAGACAATTTATGTGAAATACGCATTCGATAAGTTGGAATTAATACTTAATACAATACGCTTCATTTAATACTTGATGGAAATGAAAACGAATACGCTCCTTGCAGGGACGTAGCGTAAACTTATTTTAATGAGACTTTAAATTTATCCACGGAACTGTACTTAGCCAGTATTTTTTTTAAAGCCTTTGGGAATATTATTTTTTACTACTTTTACCTAAACTGTAGTTGTCCCTTCTTTCATATTGGATTAGCTAAAACTATCAAGTAGTAAATACATGAAATACATTTTGCTAACATTAATTATAGAATCTATGAAAAATTGTATACAAAAATAATTAACAAATAAAAAATACCTACTTAAGAATACAACCAACAAAACGAAAATTTCTTTAAAAAAACAGCTCTAATGCATTTTTTCACCTCCCACAAATAATGTTCCCGATTTATTGAACACTACAAAATACCACAAGTTAGAGCTGAAATTCCCTAAAATTTTATTAATAAAAAAGAATTGGTTTACACAGAAAGCGTTTCGAATTCGTTAAAAGTTCTTACTATAATAAAACTGCAACTGTTTTTCTGAATACACACTTATCGTGCCGAGATTTTCAGATTGGCCTCAAGCAAAAGGCTGTGTGTCTGAAATACATTTGAAATTGACTCCGGTTTGCACCAGCTGCGTTGCGAAAGTCACAATTAAATAAAAATATATTTTAATGTCCCGCATAAAGATTTAATTCGAAAAAAATAAAAAAGCTGGAAGCTGCATATACAAAAATTGAAAATAAATAATCAGGAAATGAAATGTCGCTTTATTGATTAAACACTGAATGCTGAGAGCAATAAAGTGAGAGATGAGATGGTATGAGCGAGCGAGAAGGAAAAAAAAAAACTGTTTTTCGGACTGATTGTAATTGTTTGTGTTTCGTTGAATTGGTATGTGAAAGAGAAGCTATTGCTGGATAGTACAAAATTGAAACTAAAACTCAAGCTGCCCACACGCGGTGCTCAATTTAAAGTTGCTCAGTCTACGTTGCGATAGTGTTAACGCGTGCAACCGCAAAAAACATATATTGGATGCACCAGTCCATTGGATAGTAAGCCCCACTGTTACTCAAGCAAAAAAGTCCCGACAGTAAAACCTGGAGGTACGTCTAAGTATAAGGGTGTTGCACCTTGGTTTTTATTATACAACAAGAACTTTGAGTTAATTATTTTTATTTCACTCTATATAAAGAACTAACATGTAAACTTTTCAACTATAGTTACATTTATAAAAAATATATTCGGGCCATGGTAAAACTATCCTCTACTTAGAACCATTTTAGTTTAGGTTGTCAAATAAGAGTTTTTTTTCCCAATGATCAAACAAATTACTTTTGATATTGTAGTCATAAGAAAGGCAATTCTTTTGGTAGTTACGTGAAAAATACCTAAAGACTAGATCTAACACAGTATTCAAATTTGAAGGAAAAATTAAATCGCGATCAAGGCACAACACTTTCCCCTGCTTTGTACAATATAGTCTCTACAATAATTATCACCTGCTAACTTGTAGACATTTGACTTTGCTTTTCACTAGTAACATAAAAAGCTGTACATATATTAAAAGTATTTTTCTTGAAGTGAGAAAATGATCCGAGGATAATTTTTTTTAAATACACGCGCTATATGGACATCTTTTTGAAGAGTCATAACAAGTCTATGAGAAAAATATTCATCATAATATTTACTTTCACTTTTGACTATGAAAAATAAGTCACTCCTCTCAAGTAATTACCCAGAAAAAAAAAAAATTCACCATCCCTCCTGCTTCACCTTTCCATGACAGGTATGTAGGTACGTTGAAAAATCAATTAATCCCATCGTTCTTCCGGTTGCCTTCATAAATCAATCAGTGCTCGCACTCTGATTGTTTGCCAATAAAGCAATTGACCAACAAACTGCGGAGAGAAATAAATCTCCACCACTACTCACCGACTAGCGTCAGGCACCTCGATAGCTAGGGAAAGTTATTCCGCTGGATTGGGAATTTAATGTTTGCATGTTCACCTGCCTCCGTGCGGACTTACCTTACATATTTATCACACCGCTCCAGCTCTTTGCCAATGTGTAGGTATGTGATCCGGCTGGCAAGGCGTGGGCCTAAAGTATCTCCAAGCAATCTCTATCTGTAACCATTTCTGCCTTTCTTACCCACCCCATCTTCAATACACATCAGCGGCTCGTATACGGTATACCCATTTCGGACTTGTACCGGTGCTTTTTTTATCCCTCTCCGTATATCTATTACAGATTTCGAATATATTCATAACTTTCTTCTCTGGTAGCTGCTGATGGTGGCTGTGGCTCGTGTTGCGTTACCGAACCAATGGATGCTGGTATTGATGCTGGTGCCGCTGCGTTCTGTTTTTTTCATCGAAGAGAGTGAAAGTTTATCATCGTCATCGGTTTCTTCGCCGCTCCGTGTCTTCTTCATTTTAATTTGCGTTGAATATTTAACAGATCCAAATCATTGATAATTATAGCCGCCACAAATTCTATTTGGCCTTTTTTCCACTTAACTTCCGTCGGGCTGAAGGTATCTCTATTTTATTTGATTTTTTATGTCACTATCTCAACTATGAATTAAATTCATCGAAAGTTGGGTGCCGGTTGCCTAAGATCATCACAGACCCTAGTGAAATAACTTTTGATTTTATTTGGTAATTTTCGTAACTCTGTGACAATTAGATGCGCTTCGTTCTTTTGTAGGGAACTAGACAAGCGATATAGGGGATCGGGACCAAACACAAATGTAGTTCCATTCTCAGCGAATAACTCAATAATCTGGATGTTATTTAAATGTTTGCTGTAATTTAATTTGATGTTTATAGTTGGAGAGATCTGTTACAATAACTAAATATGCAAGAATTTTGATTTGTCAACAGCGAAGAAAGTCACTCCTAATAAATGTAAACGGGCAGAAAATATCTGCATACGGTAAAACAGAAAGTTTCACTCATTAATAAATTCCAAAATGAGATAGGAAAATATAGGTAGGTGCGTACTTATATGTACGAGTGTGTGTAGAAGATAACAGGTGGATTGGGAAATTGGTACTAAATTGCTCATAAATATCTCAAAGAAAGCTCAGTTTAGTCTGATTAAAAAAATACAATTGGCGCAGCTGGCCCTGGGCTAAGCTTCTTATTTTATTATTATCATCGACAGCAATTCTTACTGAATTTGAAGCAACACCTCTTCGTAAATCTCTTATAGCTGTAAGCTCGTTTTTCTTCATTATGTACTTCATAAAATGGATTCCATACTGTACTGCAGTACTCGAGATGAGATCTGACAAATGCAAAAAACATCTAAGAGTATGTGGATCTTGAAAGTCTTTCAAATTCCGCAATATGAAACCTAACATATAATTACCTTTGGCAACCAAAGACTTAATGTGCTTGCAGAAGCTAAGTTTTACTTCAAAAATAACTTCCAGATCTTATTCCAATTCGCAGCCCAAAGCAGCATGGCGGTCTGCTTTAACAATTGCATCAGTAGGAAGTAATTTCAACTCATCTGCCCCCGGTGTGTACTTTAATTTAAAGTGAACTCCTGCATCAACTTATGGTTTAAAAGGGAAGAATCATTTTTCCATCATTTAAAAAACTTCATTTATTTTTGTTTAATGGCGGTAGCTGAATAGAATGCTCCCAAGCATTTCGAATCGAATTAAGCTTGCAAATTTCGCGCATTTTCCACAAAGAAAAGTTTCTTTTACTTCTGGATAAACCCCGATAAAATTGTTGTAATCTTCAGTGACACGTTCATTAAAAGTATACTCCACCTCCGCATCCAGAGGTCTGCAGGTCAGCTGTACAAGACCTACTTTCATGCCTTGAATGGTTTGAATTAAGTTTCTTCCGCCGTGAATATAACTTGTCTCCTTATGGTCGTAGTAAGGTATACAAAGCTCAATGTTTGATAATATTTAGTTTCTATCAGTTTTTTTCCCCCCATACGACTTTGTTACGTTGCTTTAGACGGATATTGTGTTTTATAAATGACTTCGATTTATATAATTTAATAGATGAGTTTCCATTTATTTAATAAGTTTCTGTGATTAATAAGTCGCAAGTGCCGTGCATTAACATTACAAAAGCAGTTTTCAACTGCAATGTTATCACTTATCATGCATCAGTAGCATGATAAGTGATAACATTGCAGTTGAAAACCCCAAATGCGTGCACCGATCTTGTTGGAAATACGATTTTTAATTGCAAAGATTAAAATCGCTGGTAGGTATGTGAATACTAAATACACTGTCCAGTACCCACATATAGTTATAACTTGTGACGCGTGTGTTTTCCTGTAGATGTATAGGCGTGTATACAATTGCAAAATTAAATGAATCTCATCACTTTTAATATGAACTAGCAATTTGCAACGATTTGAAAAATGCTGTTCTTGTAACTTGGTGCAGTATAAGAACATGCAGCATGCAGGATAATTGCAGTCCTAGGTCTGTATGAAAACGTCTTAGTGGTTGGTGTGTTGGACTACTAAGAGTGGTCCCAATTTCGATCCACGAACTTTATTTTTTTTAAGAACTGTGCATAATCGAAAAGAAATTTTGAAGCATAGCACCCACAAAACCCAGGAATCCTTTATTGGGAATAGACATGCGAAAATCCTATGATTGACCAATGATTATAGTGTCTATTATAAGTTTAGGTACCTACACTTTCGAAAATACTTTAATTAATGTATTTTATGGCGAATATTACTGAATGTTAAGGACTCAAGACAAAAAGATAGAAAACAAATAATAGCTATTTCAGTACTGAATAGGAAAGGAATACTTTAAGAATATGTAATTATTTGCAATTCACAAACTATGTATAGCCTCACGGAAAGAATTTAAAATCACCAATTGCAAAATTTTTGAGTTGCAATTTACGAATTATATATTTCTCGCAAATCACAACGAAGTTTTCATGGATTGATACAAAAATTCGTAATTTGACATTGAAAACGGCGGAAAATACAAAATTCTGTATTTAGAAGTATCAATTCGAGCTTCTTTTATTTGTAGTGATTTGCGAGATTGTTTGCCGCAATTTGCCACTCCAATAGGTCAATTTCTCAAACACCACTTTACAATCTCGAATTGCAAAAAATATTTGGTGATTTACAAACACATGTGAATTGAAATCATAAATTGACGTAGAGAAATCGTAAACTACAAAATATTTTTTGTAATTTCCGTGGAATCAAAAGAAAATGTGTGGAATCTTTTTATAGTCCATGTAGCAATCGAAATCCTTTTAAGTCCTTTCTTTTTATGGATGTGTATGTATGTGGTATTGCTAGACAGCTGCAATCATGAAGCCAAATCTTCATTGTGCACATTGCGTGTCGGTGCAGACGCAGAGACAGGCAGTCGGTATTCAATCTTTGCTTCAAGCGGTCGGGTTAAAGTTGTTTAACTAATTCGTATGAATAGTAAATGTACTACTAATTATTATAAAGCATTCTGGAATATATTTTGTAAGTAGGTACCTATTGAATAATTCCAAAAACGCATATACCTGTATTTGTATAAATCTGTATTTTTTTTAGAATGTACATCTCGCTATTAGAAAAGAAGTAATTGGAATGGATTCTAAAATATGTAATCGAAAAGAATTGTAAAGGTTCGTATCAATGTTAAGTTCATCTAAATATTTTGTTTGTATTTTAAATTTCATCAGAAACCGAAAAACCACCCCAGACAAATCCCGTTGTTTCCGGACGATATGGCGCCACATGATTTTCTTGGATATCAGGAGGAATACGACTATAAATATTAGTCCTGTTTTTTTGAGCTTTGATCTCAGCAAAGCAAAGCAAAGTAAGAAAATGTGCACATAAACGATTCCCAGCAGCTTTCTGAACAGTAGGTTTTATCGATGAAATATTGGCATTTGCGGCTGACTGGCAGTGTGGGCTTGTTCGGTGAGTTGCATGATACAACAAAAACTATTGTATCATGGGTAGGTAGGCAGCAATTGATTGCGAACATCAAAGAAGTATCTTTTTTAGCCGAAGATATACACTTTTTTCATAAAAAAGTCTAAGCGATATTCATCCTTCCTCATATTCTTGGGCTTAAAAACAATGGAGAATATAAATTCTGAGGACACTCTGGTGCAAGAAATGGATCTCAAAGATAAACACACTAATATTTTATGATTTCAAGTATGTACTAATAAGGTAAATTTGTCTTAAACAACATTTGCAGCTTAAATAAAAAATAATTTATGTATTTTTTATTACTATCCCTAACATTCAGTTGTTATTTTGAAATTTTGTTTACTTATGCACTTCTTTATGCATTTCCGCCAATCACAACCAACGCCTTGTATGTACTGTAAAAAGAGACACCCTGCGAACAGATCCATCTTATACAAGGGTGGCAACAAAAAATGTTCTCCCTCTGGTGTTCAGAAGTGATAATTTACTCCCAAGTGGCTCTTGCTGGGAATGAATACCTAGTGTGAGTTTTCGAAGTGTCAAGTAAAGCGTAGTTGTTGTAATTGCGTGCTGAAAATCTTACTTTGCTTTGCTTTGCTGAGTTCGAAGCTCAAAAAAACAGGGCTATTATATATAATAATACAGCTATGAATTCTGATTTGTAAATTACAAGACATAAGTTGTAAATTAAGAATAAAGTTTTCTAATTTCACGACAAAACATTTTCAATTTAATACGGTGATGCCTCAAATCACTACTCAAGAAACGTAAATTCCAAAATACGAATTGCAAAATGATAAAAATAAGTTGCAATTTACGATTGAAAATTTGTAAATTGCAACTTCTGAAGTAGTAAATCTACCCCTGTTAGTTCGCAAATCAACACTATTGAGTTGCAATTCAAGACTAAATGGTTGTAATTTGCTAAGTAAGGAAATCGTAATTTACAACAGAAAAGTGGTAATTTACGAATTATTTTTGCAATTTACAATCCACGTAATATCAAATTGAAAACTATGTGTGCCAAATTGCGATCGGTTATGGCAATATGTAGCTATTTCTCGTCTGATCGCATTATTGATAATGAAAAGTTTTGATTCACGACTTTTGAGGGTCAATATCTTCACTTCGTACAATTTCTAGAATTGCGAATAAAAAGTCGTGAATTAGTAAATCCTTAGCTAAGCTCTAAAACTAGACAAACTTTTTGTGATTCTGCGCTTATTTTTCTTGATTTGATCTTAAAGTTCTTTCCGTGCTATGAGGAATTATGGATAACAAAACCTTTCTGCGTACCATTTGCATTCTGTATTTTGGATTTGTAATAGAGATAATACACACCGCAATATTATAGAAACATCGATCTTTCATAGAAACCAGGTTCCTAAATAATTTAAGAAATTTATATACAACTCTTTTCTTTTAGAATACCTAATGCTTCAGTTAAGGTGAATAAAAGTGTGTATTTTTAACTTCGAGGTGAGAAATGAAAATTGCCCTAAAGCACTTCAGCCTGGAAGATATGCCAAAGATAAAAGTTATGGAAATAATATTCACCCTGCCCGAGAGTATACTACACTTCGATTTGAATAATTTGGATGGCAACGGAACGTTAGGTACCTAACATTATTTGAAAATATCATAAGTAGGTAACAACTTTGTATACAAAATCCATTAAGTTTTACGCGGAGATTGAGGTGGTGTAGTATGACCTGTAGTTCTTGAATGCAATCAGAATATTTTAATTTTTTTTATCTAGGCCAGCTGCTTTATTTTTTACAAAGTAAAACGCATACTCTACCGCTTTCAGTTTTAACAGAGTCACAAGTCAACACTAGAAGCACAATCTTTCAAAAGGCTGTACTGTTGTTTGTTGTATACTAGCATTATGCCGGCAATATTGACACTATTGGCACAGAGTAAGCTGTCACTAGTGCATTAGATAGTATTCAATCAGAAGCTGCCAAAATGGGTCTAGCGATATATGAGGGCAAAACCAAGTACTCTACTCTACTCACAACCTTGACAACCCTAACACTTAGGTAAGTTTAGCAACTTTGCATTATTTGAATGCCAGAAAATGCAGGTTATATTTGCTTTTATATTCACATTTATCTAAAAGATACTACACCACATAAACAAAATTATAAATCCACTCAACCTGCAGGTTTGCTTGGGACAGTAAACTTAAGCCCATTAAATAAAAATAGTTTCCAAAGTCGTCGACTTTTTTTTGAATTCAAGATGAACAGCCAACCGCAGTTTCTTGATTATCGTAAGTGCACGGTATAGGGGGTCCCGTTTGCAAAGATGCAATTTTTCAAACATAAAATATGCAGCACGCCATTTGAATGATTAATTAAATTTTCACCATTGATTTATTATGTTTAAATTCCAAATGCAGAACTGCTTTGAGAATGTAGCATAACGAGCAGATATATTTGCAACGTTTTATTTTTCATTTTCAAAATTGATAGCAACCACGATTCAATTGGCGATGCTTTAGTTTTGCGTAGCATGCAACTAAGCGGTGGTGGCAAGTGGTAGGAAAAGTGGAGAAATTTATTATGCAATGGCTATGGGTAATTAAAATCTATTAATTTTTCTCTCGCTTTTTTTTTTAAATAAGTGTTAGCATGGATAATAACCATAAATCGCTCAAGACGAACACGTATTGATTTCACTGACACATTTTGATAGGTTTTCGATTTTTCATGCATTTCATGCGTGGCACTAACAAAGAGATGGTGGATACACAACAAGATCTGCATGCAGCTTTTTTTAACATGCATTTTAGATTCTTAGACAAGATGGCTGCATGGAACAAATGAGAAGACTTCAATTAATTCCGTTGCAAATGAATTGAAGCAAATCAAAAATTAGGGCTGTTTTCTATTATTTTTTTTCGATGTGACCTTGTATGAAAATATCACGATGTCCTTTTTGGGAGACTATATCTGAAAAATTTTCTGAATAAGGAATTATGTCGGCTTTTTCTCGGCCGAAATTTATTTTTAGACACTTACAGTAGTAGAAAGGGTGTTGCCCAAGATGTTCCAATTTGGGAACAGCTAAAAGAACATTGGCAATAGACGCTCATTCTTCAGGCGGCTGCTGGGTGTTCGCTTTGATTCTGAAATCACTTGTATATTAATTATTGGAACTCTTATTTGCAAATGCAGAGATGTACCAGATTACTCTGAAGTCAACTGGTGTTTTGTATTCGAAACACGACTGCGACATCAAGACTACTGGTTCTTTTGGATGATATGGCCTTCAATTTCAACAGAATTTTTTGAACTCTATACTTCGTAACCATTTATTTTGTTCGAATCACTCCTTAGATGGAATATCAAATGATAACACGAATTTTGCAAGTGCGTTGCACTGACGATAACTGAAGGGTAAGCACCCGGATGGAATAGGTCATTTTATTACAAACCATCTAGACCGTTGACCCAGTACGACCGCACATACAGTTCACTATCACTTTTATTAAACCTCATTGCACTGCAAGCACTCACCCATGCCACAGCTGAGGCCGACCGCAAAAATCTGTTGTCATCAGAGCTATTTTCTTATGCTTACCGTTGGTCTTGCCTTAGTCACCCCTTATAATTCAATACTATCTCAAAGGTTCGTGCAGAAACCATTTTTCTCTTCGGCATTTATGCATCAAGCGATACACTCTAAGTGCCGAGGTCTAATTACATTGACCAATTTCTAAAAAAAAAGTCTTGCTTTCGCGATTCCTAAAGTGAATCTTTTGCGCTTCTTGTATCGTCATCCATTGCACACGGTATCGAATTGCACCGCCAATGAAGAGGATGTATGGATGGCTGGCCGAATGCAGGCTTAGACACATAGACACACATCCGTCGGTCTTCATATTTTGCGTGCAAACAAATAAAGTTTAGATCAACAGCAGGCCGCAAGATCTTAGTAATTAAAAGTATATCTGCACCACCACCGAGTGGGGGATTGTGCAGCCATATGTGGAGACACAATAAAACTGAGATACACTTATAACCAGGTAATTAGTCGATATAATATTTTGCTCCAAGACGAAAGCCATTTGATACTGCTATCGGGAATATATGTGCAACCGGACGTACACGTCGCAGTTCGAATATCCTTGCGTATCCTGTGCGGTATATCAAAACTCAAAATGACGAACTTTGTGGGCTTTATGGTGACACTGTGTTTAGTTATAGCGTTATGTGAATCTGCAACCTACGTTAGCGACCCTACGAGTGAACGTGTAAATTCTGTATTTGTAGAAAAAATGTTGTGGAGCTGTGCGAATAACGCGAGCTGCCTATATTCGATGGCCAATAGTGTTCTTAGCTCATACCGGCAAGGTGAAGTGATTAATTTTGGAATTTTCGATGTGGAAAAGCTTCCACCTCCAAAGACCCCCTCGAGTGTTGGGAGGTCTTCGGGAATAATGGACTTTCTAAGCGGTAATGCCATTCGAGTGCCCGTCGGACCGATGGTGTTCAGTGTGCAGCGGGCAACAGACGAGGACTACATAGAGATTGCACTGCTAAAGAAGTCATCGATTCAAGGTAAGTACCATGGTAACCCCATAGATACGCATGATTCAACCAGTGTTCCTATGTAAAGGAAGGCGTGCTGGGGGTGGAATGGGCGGTGGAAGTGGAGGCGGCCTTGGCCAACGCATAAAACATCATAAGGAAAAGAAGCAGTTTCAGATGTTTGTGCCGATGTATTTGGCTGCAACCACTTTCGGTTGGACGATGTTGTTGATAAAAGCCGTAGGCATGCTAACCCTCAAGGCCTTGGCCATCTCCAAGCTGGCCTTTGTCGTTGCCGCGATGGTCATCATTAAGAAACTCATGGACAACGCGTCGGAAAAGTGAGTTATCTACTGCCAGGTTTCAACTCACTTACAAAGCTTGTCCACAGATTAATGTATCCGCATTACCCGGAGCCGCAACCCTTCATTATGCCCTACAACATGGACTACGGAATGCATGCAATGCAAAATCCGGAAATAGCAACAGGTGAAATGTATCCATTGCATCTGGCAGCAGCGGCAGCGGCAGCCGGTCACCCACATCAGGGTCTTGAAAGTATGGGTGCGGAGAGTAATATACATCAAGTGGTGGACGTCCAGAATGGAACACAGATTTTAGCTGGCCTGGCAAAGCAAATTGGTCATCAACAGAAGATAAAACGAGACGATACCTGGATGGGTAAGTTCATGAAACAAAAGTTTTGCTTTCGGTGTCACTTGGCCAGAAAACCTGGTGGATAAGTCAATGTATCGGTTTAATCGAAAAAAGTTTTTGTTTGTGGGCGGTGTATGTTTGCTTCGGTACACACTGTCGGCCAACTTTGAAGGGATACAGTTTGAAACCATTTTCCATCAACCTTCAATTTATTTCCTTTGCATTTGCAAAGGTGGGGTAGTTACGGTTGCATCGCACTTTCAAAGTAGTTCGGCGTTGGGCCAGGAGCTCTGCCTTATTTTTTTTTACCAAAACAGAAAAAAGTTTTGAAAACTATGTTTGCATATGTGTCCATCAACGAAGAGAGTTTTTGAGAGTAAATTATCGTATTTACAAACTGAGTTCCAAGCAATTGGTTTTGGAACTATCAGCCAAAAAAGATTAAATTACCTAAAAAGTTGTAACTTTTGATGAGAAATTAAAGCCTGGCGGCAATAAATTTTTTTCAATTTGATTGGACTGGTACCCTTTCATATTTTACAGACCAATCCCAGAAGTTACTTATTTTTGAATGAGGTTTCAGCATTTTCGTTTGAGGTCCATTATTTCGGGTGAAGTAGTAGTGCAAGTGCTCTGTAATCAAGCAGGTATCAGTTAAAATCAAGTACTG
Organism: Cheilosia variabilis; assembly: GCA_951230905.1. Classification (NCBI taxonomy): domain Eukaryota; kingdom Metazoa; phylum Arthropoda; class Insecta; order Diptera; family Syrphidae; genus Cheilosia; species Cheilosia variabilis. The sequence goes on from OX579676.1 coordinate 14,775,408, forward strand.
AAAAAGTCAATAACAATTGGAACAACAAACTTAAAAGTGAGTGATGGAACAAATTTTGTTCAAGCAACCAAAATATTTGTACGTTCTTTGATAGGCATATTAAACAATCAGTCACAATCAGAACAAAAATAAGTTATTTTGATCCACCCCCATTTGTAATACACAGTCCATTCGATAAGCAGAATCACCCTTGCTATATTTATAGATGCAACTCAAACCACATGAATAACCATCCTTTTACTTCTCCGGCAAAATAAGTCACTCTCGACGCCGTAGGCCTCCGAAGCAACACTTTAGATTCAAGGCTTTATTTCAATATAACCAACCCCGCCCGTTTTCAAATGTAACGCAATCATTTTGAAAATTGCCATTCCAAAAAGCCACTTAAGCTTAAATGCTTATATACACGTGTCAGCCATATGATGTACCAATCGATTATTAGTTTTTTGGGGTGGTTTCAGTCTGCGGCATCAAAATCCCTTCCTTAAAGAAAACCTTCATCAGCATGCTGAGGCATTCTGACAGAATTTCGTCACTCCCTGCGTAGCACATTTTATTTTCTTTATTCCCATCATCCAGGCATCAGACTTCTGACATTCTAATGGAATTGCACGAACTGATTCCGATACTCCCTTGCGGCTAAGGATATATTTATAGTTACAAATGTATGTACAAGTACATATCTATACACTTGGTAGTATATTATATAGCTGTTTACGCTTTGTTACGTTCTCTTCCAACCACAATAAAGTTCGCATACAACACAAGGCGCTTCAGATGATTTCAGGGTATTATTTTCAGTCAGAATGATTTTCATTATTTATATACATATCTGCAAATAGTGAGATTTTTGCTTAATGGATTTTCTGTTTCAAATACTAAAACGGTTTGAATACAAGCGAAGGGACCAAAACACGCACCTAGGTGGTTAGTGTGCTGCACTACTGAACGAGGGTTCATGGGTTCGATCTCCGGAAAAATACATGTTACATCATAGGTTTTTCCGCTGCTCCACCCCCGCGAACGTCAAACATTCGAGATTAAAAATGTCATGAAAGAGATCTCAATGAAACAGACAATTTACTCGGAATAAAATTTAGGTTTCTTCCTTTCGGCCCAAAAATAAAAACTCACACGAATGCTTTCAAAAAGAGCGCTAATTATCTATTTTTTCTTTACTCGTTAATAGCTAAATTCGATTTTTTACCCGACTGGACACAGGGAGGGTTATGTGTTTCGAGCGTATCCTACGTACGTTCCTACGGGACACCCTGTAGCCTAAACGGCTTGACCGATTTTGAAGAGTAAGGTATCATAATATTCGTATTCTTCCCCTGAGTGGCATAGGCTAAAAAGATAAAAATAAAAAAATTTAATTTAAAAACCAAAAAAAAACCGACTGACTGTAAGAAAAAAGAATTAAAAATATATGAAATGTTAAATTTAGACACACGATTTAATAATACGGCTTTCGAAAGCCGTATATGTTTTTTATCTATTCCCAAGCTAGTCTAAAGCACAATGTGGTGTAGTTCTGTACAATCCGCATTTTTTTGTTATAGCTGTCATCATTCTTTTCACAAACAGCGCAATTTTCCAGTGTTTTGTTTTATTTGATCACGCTTTTGAATTATGTGCTCCACGAGATCGCGAGAATTGTTTGCATTGTTTTCCTTGAAAAATTAATGAAAGCAAGCGTCCATAAAATATGTTTTGTATTGTGTTGTTACTGACGGTCGCAATGTGGTTAACAGATAGGTACATCGTATATATGAATTATTGTAATTGGAAAATTGCGGAGCGACATTTTTATTATTAAACTGACCGAGTTGCGCCAGCCATGTAGGGAAATGCATGTAGGCTATTGCATTAGCAAGTTAGATATTTGAACTGAACAGCTGTGGCAGTTCTTAACTATGTTGGGGTCTATTAAAAGATAAGATATCGAATTGTGGGTCCTAGACTAAACATGAAATGTTGGTTGGAAGTTAATTCAATCTTGCAGTAAATTTCGTTGGTGTCGTTTTGCGATAATTTTGTGTCAAAATTGAATAATTTTTTTCTTTATAGCGAATCAATAATATGTATCCATGTTAACACTTGCAAGCCTTGCACATGCACAGTCCTTAGGAATGAGAGCCCTGTGCTGGCTTGCGAGTTTCGCACAACTTTAATCTAATCAAAAAAAAAGATTTTTCTACTTAATGAAGGGCCAACATTCTGCCAGCACCAATTCGGCACCACGCGAAGATCAAATATGATAAAAGTAGTAGCCAGTTAATGTCACAAAAACACAAAATGTTGAATGCAACTTCAGTGAGCCATAAATAATGTCTCCTCAAATTGGTTCAGTTCAAAATGTCTTTTCACGTGGATTGGACAAATCATACAATTCGGTTAGCATTTATGCTTTTCGCAGATCAATTATTCTTCTAAGTGGCTTTAGTTTATGATTTCCACCAATACATCTAGTAGGTCTTGCGGTTCAACCATGTTAAGCTAAGTTTAGATATGAGTTTCCCCAATTCGTGATCGTTTCTTACGTACATGGAATGTAAAAATATATTTTTTGTATGATGATTGTTTCATTTTATTAAAGCCCAAAAGTCAACTTCTTAAAGTTAATCTTATTTTGAGCAGTGGATCCATACAATTATCTGAACTTAAAGACTAATTTAATTTGGCTTATGTAAACTGTGTTATATAAAAGACAACAGTAAAATAAAATATTGTCTCTAATCAATCTTGCCATTCCCTCAAAGCCAATATGAAAATCGGTTTTACATGGGCTTTTAGAAAGCAATGAAGACGATTTCTTAAAAGACTTAAATATTCAAAATGCATGAAATTGGGAACTGTGAGGAAACGCCATTTTAGTGTTTGGTTTTGGAACTTAAAAAAACGTAGTCTTAGCTGAAATGGAACTGGGAATCTTAGAACTCGACTAACAATTTCTTGACATACGTTCCAATATATGTATGCTGATATACCGTAGTCAGTTTTTCAAAATTCGCTTGTCGCACTACAAAATACAAGATTTTTGAATAAACAAAAGTAAGCAAAATCTTAACAACTTTGCAATATTACAAAAAAATATGTTTGCGCTTAAGTATACTGTAGGTCGATGTCGGTTTGGCTAAAATGTAAATAAAATTTTAAAATGCATTTTGTTTGCCACTTCAGCTATCTACTCTCATTTTTTATTAACCTTAGAAATTCATAAATCATGACCGTGATCAAAAATTTTTAATTTCAGGAGCTGCAAGACCATTTTTATACAACTACCTTCCATCACGGCCCACGTACAATATAAGACAATAGCGGATAACCATCAAATAAAATTGAAGCCAATCTCACGCTTATCTACCCCAAGCCAGTGTGAGTGAACCCACGTCTCTCCCGTAAATTATTTATTTATTTTATTCTGATAAATTATTTATTTTTCTTAAGTAAATTAAAACTCAATAATATTGTACAATAGGAATTTAAAATCTAAATAAATAACAAATGACAAATAAATTAAAAAACAATGCAATGAAATATTTTTAAAAATATGTTAACAATAATAAAAAAGATGAAAGCAGACATTTTCGGGCAGTAGATAAATTAGTAGAGAAAAAGATTCTTTACACTATTAGTAGTTATTATTGTATCACAGTGGTGTCGGTGACAAGAGTGGAAATGAAAGATATAGATGTGACATGACATGAAATGGTGAAGAAATAAATAAGCAATAAATAAATTGCCTCTATTGGCCACGGGAGTGGGCTTAGAACCGCCCTGGGTTCTGTGCAGAGAATGCCATTTCGTGAACGTCCAACATTTTGGCGGGGACTTCAGAGAATCCTTCAATGAATCCATCCAGAGCTCGACCCCATCCTGAGCTGTGCGTGTCATGATGTGGTTCCGCATAGGGTATGTGCTTTTTACTCAAAAGCTTCTTTAGAGCGATAATAACGGCCAGGAGCAGGGCTATCTTGGAGACAATCAACGCCTTTCCGGTAAGTAGAATCAGGCCTTTGATAAATATTGCACCGATAATGCCCAACTTGGTTGCCATCATTGCCATCAGGGGGCCCATGTTCTTCATTTTACCACGACCCTCTTCGAAAGCTTCTGCTGGGCTCACCGACAGACCAAGGTTTACGTTTCCCTTCGGTTCGGTGGTTACGACAAATTCAGCATTGTCCGTCACCTTGTACCGCAGGGTTCGACTTCGAATGAACCGCCAGATTTTACCGGCCACCAGAAGCCCAAGAGTCTCGTCGTCCGACTGCAACGAACGAGCAAGCAGCATATCCTCATCCGGGTCATCGGGGATATCTACTCCACTGGAAGAATTCTTTAACAAAACAAAATACATTTAAAACAATCCCATTCTTACCGATTTTCCGTAACCTTCAAATTCTCGTTCACATCAATCGATGACTTTTTGAATATTCGATTCATGTAGACAATCAATTTCAACATCATACACGAATGGTTATCCCTTTGACTACATTTCGTGTTGAGTTTTCGTAAAAATCCTTCCTCCAATTGATTACGATTTATTGCTTGCACCTGGTGGCGAGATGAAGATTTCAATAAAAATAAAATTTCAATACCTATACAAAAACACACCAAGAACATTAATAACAACACAATTTATTAGAGTTCTACCAATTTTGGGTATGCTTGCGCCTCTATCATCACGTATTTGTGCGTGCTTTTCTGTTACATCTTGTTTAGATCGTCAGGGACATTATGGGTGCTGTAACATATGCTAGCGAGTCACTTCTCTTTTTTGAAAATTGATTTATTATGCGACAAGAGGATGGTTTCCGAAACTGAGACTTTTGCTAAGTTAATTACGGAAACGTTTGCGTGACTTTCATGTCCCGGATAGCACAAGGAATTACGTTAAGTAGGCACTTAATGACACGTGGACACATTAGCAGAATGTTCTATATAATTGGTCATCTGTTCGAGATGAGAACAATGTCATGTTTAATGTTAAATTCCAAAGCAAAGATACTGAGCTAATAAAAAAAAAAGTCTGCAGTCATTATTCAGTACACTTTGCACAGGTATGCGTCCTTTATTGTATTTTTTTTTTTTTGAAATTTGTCATATCCTGATCCTGACGTACTAGGTGAATCCTGTTGCTATACCTGTCCAGTGGATTGTGATTAATATTAATGAATACGCATTTTATGGTGGAGCAGCCTATTACGTCTTTCCGATTTTTTTTAAAGATTTTTTTTTGTTTCCTTTAAGTTGCTCTACGTGGACGTTGTGATTATAGGCGGGGGCTCTAGGGAGCTACAAAACTTAATTATTCACTTACAATCTGTGAATAATTCATTTATTATTCATATTCCGAGTGCTCGTTTGCCCTCTCACTGGTTTTAGGCCATGGAGGAGGAGGTGTATTATATTTTATATGCAAGTGTGAGCAAATTTAAAACGTGCCATGTAACTTCAATTCATATAAAAAAAAACATTTTCAAGTTCGGAATATGATAACGTTACCAAATGCGACGTTTCTGTTCCGAGACAAAAGGATTAGATATATCTGTTCTGCAGTTTGTATTAAGGGCTTCACTACATTAAACTTCCGCAATTCAACGGCATTTCTATTATCATCCTCCAAGAACTTTTAAGAGCTTTACGTATCTATCGTTTTTTTGAATCACGAAAAATGGTTTTGTAAAACTTTCTTATTGGAAACTGAGAGGCAAATCACATCGAAAGTGTAAAAACATGTCTTTCCATTCCAACTTGAACCCTTTTTGCACTTCTCAAAGTTTTGCACAATTCTAAACTTTGTTACATTGACACTTATAGGACCCGTTGGCAACTTAACACTTCTTGTTTCAAAACAAAGACACATAATAATTTATTACCGAATTGTCACTGGTATTGATGGCAGGACTCGCCTTCGTCGCAAGGATTGTTGTTATAACGACGGATATCCAAAATAATGTTAATCTGGTCATGGTAACTCCTTTGTAGATTATGCTGCTTTGGTTTCACTTCTTAAATTTCAATCACTTAAATTTATTTAAAAAAAAAGAATCTTATTTACACAGCGATACAAATCACTTCGCTGAGGGCTATCTACAGACAGCTATACGACACCAATAGGTCAACTCTACTACTACGGGGTGAACCTTAAAGCTAGCGCAGGTGTTGATGACATCCTCATGATATAAGAAAACGTAATGCAAACTCTGCGAAATTGTTTCAAGTTTATATGGACTCTGGCCGATGCTAAGTGCTTACATGCCACCCCAACTTTTACTATACTCCACTGAAAAACGAGATTCTCAGATAGTTTGTGTGATAAATCAGACATCATTGAATTAATTTCATACTCTATTGGATGCAGCAGAATATTGCACACGCAGAGGAATCGCAAATACAAAGAAATGGAAAAGCTGGGTACCATCATCTCATATGCGGAGAAAATCGGTGTTGAAAAAAATAACAGTCAACAAGATGTATATCTATGTAGCACCTTTGTGAGTATGTCAGAGTCTTTAAGGTGAATTGGAGCCCCCCACGGAAAACCAGACAGACAGGTCTCTTGCTCCATCCTTCGTCGTCATTATTTTCTTGAATCTCTACATCTCATCTTTCGATGTACAATCAAGTTGTTGAGCGGTGCACTGAAATGTAAGTAAAGTTGTCATTGCGATTGAACCTGAACCTGAAATGGACGCTATGTAGGTTACCATACCAAACCAATGTCGAGGACATTGAAACCGCCTGCTTTTACTTGTGCATATACTACAGTGCGGTTCATATAATCGTAACTTGTAGATTTGGGAACAGTTTTGATATTGTAATACAGTTGAACAAAATTCAGATTTATGTTAAATATAAAATAAAATAAAACTTAAAAAAAGCGACTGGTTGATTGGATAGACTCAAAAATAAAAGCTTTGATAAAAATATCTACAAATTTCAATGATGTCAATGAATGACTTAGAGTCTAAAAATCTGCCTTGCAGTCCAAGGTTAACACCTTGATGTTTCTAAATGTCTTGATTAAAACAGTGTACCTAATTAAGTATCCGTGTCCTAAATGGAAAAAAATGTTACTGGTGTTCTCACCATTTTTTTTTTTGAGAAACTTGATCACAACCTCATTGTATTTGTAAAAATAGACCCAAACATGCACTCATGGGGAAAGATTTGTTTGACCCAGTCGTGCACTTTGTTTTTCTTTTTTTTTGAGAAATAAAAGTTGAGACCAATAAGCAAATAAATCTCGTACTCAAATGTACCTACGTCTTGTGGGATAAAAAAAAATGATACACGAACATTTTATAGCTTCAATGTACTTAAAAATGTTTGCTTGCTTTATTTAAAAAAAGTATTTCTCGGCGTTGAGCTTTTTCGTAAGCTCTTTGAATTCAATTTATGTTTATGTTTCATTTTAATTTATGTCTGGAAGTTAAGCTTTATGAATTAATAAGTTATTTAAGACTAAATAAGTTAATAGCGGTAAGAAAACACAATCGATATATAATACAAATTTATTGGGACGGATTTGAGGGAAATAAATCTGTTGATACTTTGAAGGTTTCGCTATATTCTGAAATGAAGTTGACAGAAAGGCAGAGTCATAAATGCACAAAATTTAGTTCAAATCAAATGCATAATGGTAGACAAATTGGTTTTTTGGGAATAGACGTCCGAAAGTTATAAATCTCTTTAAATTCCCTTATCTCTGGTGCATGTTTTCAAAATTGCTAAAAATCTGTTTGAACGTAAACAAAAACTTTCAACCATGTTTTCTTGCTGATACTAAATTTAAGTGCTCCTAAGTATATTTGTTCACAATTTGTGTGAACTTAAAGTTAATGTTTGTTGGTGCCTATATAACATTTTTGTTACACCCATTTTTTTGAAGCAATTCAAGATATCACACAAATCACACTTCTGGTGACAAAAAAAAGTTTTTGATTTCATATTTCAAATACTGAAACACTTTGTTTACAATGCGTTGCAGCACAGTTTTTGTAATTTTCATTTGTCATCTTAAAAGAGGTTGTGCCATGTTTCAGATATTCAAAAACAAATGAATGATTATTTAAAATAAAATATTGCAAAACAATTTCATTGTGGATAAAAAATGTCATCGTGTTTTTAGAAAAAAAGAAAAGCTAGCTGCCTGATTGCTTTTCTGTGGTCGTACTGTAGAATTAACTGGACTACATTCGACGTACCTATGTACAAAAGTATCTGTCTGGCAGATGTGTTTTAGGCTTCAGATGCAAGTAAACAAAATGTCTTGTACGCTTTCTAATGGAAATTAATTGGAGTAGTGGTGCCGGCGTGGAGAGGAAGGCTGCATCGTAGATCGAATGTTATTGATATACGTTCATACCGACGTCAGTATTCATCCATGGGACATGGGAGCACCATACGTAGAGTGAATAAAGGGGATCTGACTTGAATGAAGATTTCTCGGATAGGAATGCATCAGAGTCCAGTTATAACACCACGTATAATGTTGTTGGTGAAATTAATTGATATATGCAACGAAATTAAATCTTTAATGTGTATGCAAATAGTTTTAATATTTATTTAAGCTATGAGATGTGAGTTTGTATATAGTTAAACGCATTGAACGGTTTGTAGTGAAACTTGTGTTACGCAAAACCTATTGCTAAAGATACTGATAACAATAGAAAAATATCTTAGGCAAATTGCTTACAAGACTTTCTTGTTGTTAGACTTATTCATCTGGTATAATATATAATATATAATATAAACTGTTCAAAAATAATAGGGATTGTAAAATGAGTTCTTCGAGTTTATTTTCGTTCCTTATATGAAGATTTTGGGTGACGCATCCCATCAGATGCTCGTAAGCATTTATATTATTTTTATAATGAATTTTATTCCAAAAACATTCATAACTGGAAATTGAGAACATTTTTCAAGCGACATTAAGAGTCTGAAGGCATTTCCGGTCAATAAAGAGTAATTAACAATACGATACTAGGTACCAATCTATTTGAATATTTTAAACGTCACAATGTACGCGTTTGGCGTAATCTACTACGGCTTTAATGCAGATGGGTTTACTCGTACAATACCTTGTCTACAAATGTAAGATTCTCTTAGTTCACTTGTCGTATTGAATTCGGTTTGGTGCGTCTTTCTTTTATCGATTGAGTGAATTGTTTTTCGATTTGTATTGTTTTCAGTTCATTGTGTCCTCCTTGCAAATGTTTTCTCTTTCACAAACAAAATCTCAGATACAATTGCAGGTTGGCTGCTTCTCGTACCGTGAAGCCCATTTTGAATTTTGAACCCCTTTAACATAATATGGTAATGTGCGTACTTATTTCAAAGCGAGTAGACGACATGAAACTAGGCACACTTCGTACATTAAGCTAAGGGAATTCGACATCTACATTGGGGGCAGCCATTAACACCATACTCGAGGTCATTCGACCTATTTTCCATTCTGTAGATAAGAACACCTTCATGGATATTATGCCTGCGGTTGCTTGTTTTTCTTATGTCTTTCAAAAACACTCGTTTGAAATGGAATGCCTTATTTCAATTGAATACATTTCAGTTAAAAACAAAAACAATAACAACATCTCTATGTAAAATACCAATAAACAAACATAAGAGTAAAAATTAAAAATCAACAAAAGGCGGAGAAAGTTCATAATATTGGACATTTTTCCCTTTAGAGCCATAAATCTGTTTATATAGGTCCTTTTATCTGCATCCCTCAAAAAGGCAATCTTTACCATGTTGGGGGTTTCTTTGTTCTCAGCTTGGTCCCATTGGAATATGTTTTTATTTTTATTATCTCAGAAACGCTGCCACAGGGACTACTATACTATACTATATTTTTTTTTCTTTATGAAATTTCTTTAAGTTATAATTTTTTTTGTTGAAATATTAAAAGGGAGAAGAAAGTAAAAGGATTTTTATGTGTAAATCCAAGTCATCTCAAGCAACGTAGGAGGTTGTGCTTCGATTCCGTAAGCCTGATAAACTTTAGTGCAACAGTCAACGAAAAAATCTCTTTGCGATCGATGTGAAAATCGGCAAAGCAGATGAAACGAGAATATTTATTTAAAAAAAATGTAGCTGAATAAATAAATAGGTGGCGCAACAGGTATGTAAGCGCCCAAGGCATAGCTCCTCAGTCACATCCATTCGTTTAGTGCGAGTTTTTAATTTTGGAATGAATGGAAGCGGTCTACAATTTTATGGCGAGTCCGAACGGATTAAGTGTTTAGACGCGTTTTTGGAAATCTTACGGGACACGTTAATCCCAAGTTTTACTTCGCCTGTTCTTTTAAGTTTCGATAAAAGGGGGATTTTTGATAAAAGCGCCAAGGAAAAAGTAGTTCCTCCTTTGGGACATAAGCCCGTTAAAGTAAAAAAGGTAATGCAAGGAAAATTGAATACCGACCTAAATAAATGACCTCCATTTTGATGTTCGTAGTCGCACTAAGTTATTATACTAAAAAATGTCAATTTTTTTTAAAGATAAGCTTAGTGAAGTCCCACCCGTAGTCAACATTTTGGTACACTGTGCTCGTAGGTTTTCTTTCTACATATTAATGCATTTCTAGCTAAGGGGACTCTTATACCTTTACTGGACCACTTAGACAAGAATTTCAGTCCACTGCTCTACTAACCAGAAATTCTTAATCTTGATGTTGTCTATGATCTTCCGTTTCTTCAAACGGTCAAGGACAGGTTATTATGGTGTACCCTGCCAAGCCTAAAATAATCCATGGCCACCGCCTGCGGTTATGTCTTGATTTTTGTTTTGTTTTATAGGGGAATCAAATTTGTTCAATTGTCCTTTGCAAACCTTTGTGGTTATATATTTAAAGTAAGACATCCAATTTGAACTTTTTTTGAAAATTCGGTTTATTTCTGCAGAGTTTGTTTAATTTGTTGTTTTTTCATAATCTTTGGCACATCAATGTGACATGCCCTATGAATGTGATCCGATACTGACTTTGTTTTTCAAAATATGTCTTCCTCCTTGTGTCAGGGTCTGCCCATATTGTGTGTATTTAAAAAAAAAAAACGTTCATGTTTCAATTGGCTTCCTAAGGACTAAGACTCTGAATATGACACATCCATTTCAAATTATATTCACAACGAAGCAGTACGCAGTAGGATTCGATACACTAAATGTACCTTAAGGGCAATACAAACAGAGAATAGGTAAATACATAGAAATTAAAGGTCGTACCTTTTAGCAAAGCAAAAGGCCCGTAAATTTCATTTGATCATTTCAATTTCAACATCGCCGATTTTCATGTTATTTCATGTAAATTCGCCACCCTGCTTGCAACAGTAGCATCATCAACATCATTCGTTGGCGCTAAAAATACCTTGAGGGGTATACCATTGTTGTTCCACTTAAATTGTTGTTTACTTAATTTAGACGGTAATCAACTGCAAGGGAAATCCCTCAGTAAATCATAGAATTACACATGTAAACATCGCTCTTACCGGCGGTATGCTGCTTTGGATGAAACTTAATTTATCGAGTCGTTGACTTTAGGAAGCATCTATTTGAACTCACGATAGAGTTCTTTTTTTCTTGAGGGACATCCAAATGTAATTCTAGGTAACGTAGGTAACTGCGACTAATTCTGTTCCGAATATACTTTCGACAATAATTTGGGTCTATCTTCTAAAACGATGTGCCAATGTAAATAGGAGGAGGTTTGGTAATTGGGTAGACGTTTGACCTTAAGACTGTGAATATTTATTTATGTAGGTAGATGTGAACTGAGATATAGAATGAGCAGTAAGCGAGTCCTAGCTTACTTTCTAATTTGCAATATGAAATGTACAAGAGTACAATCTAATCTCTTTGATTACCTGGGGTTCATTTTTATATGTGACTATATTTTAAGTCTTTTGAAAATATATGCAACGTTTGTTTCTCTTATAGCAACCGAAGTTTGGAAGCGTGGTGTACTCGTTACCTATTGATTGGTGATGGGCACGGTCGCTCAACATTTCGTTTGGGGAAATAGTTTTGTTGAGTTTCTCGTAAGATCTGGAATGCCAGTGCCCAGAAACCAGACACTACATAAATTTCAACCTTCCGTCGCAGACTCTAAATCGTCGCCAGTGAACAGAAGAGATGGCTAACTTGATTTAATTATTCCACCAACGTAGACGACGTTCCGGGCAAATGCGTCTAATGCTAACGTACACCCGAAATATGAATATATGGTGGGTTTGGGGAGGTAAGTAGCTACTCGACATTAAGTACTTCATGTATCCTATTGTTGTTTACACGATATCTGCGAGCCACCTGAGCAATGAAGGGAAAGCTCAAATACCAAATCCCATCATCCTTAACCCAATTAAAGAGTATTTGGAAATCAAATTCCATCCTAAAATGAACAATACCATGGAACATGTGTTCCGCGAATGTGGATGCGAACCTATCAATTGCGAGCTGACGTTTAGCCTGAGACGGCCCAAGAACTACATATAGCCATGAGCGAAGGTCTTTGCGTCTTCCAATTGGAAACGTTTTTCCACAAGATTTTATAAAAACGAAGGAAAGGAAGGAAATAACGTTAAAGGATTTTGATTTATTGCGATTTTCCCAAAATAGGATTTGAGTAAAGAGGTCAAATAATGCTTTGGATAGAAATTTTCGCTCCAAACTCATGCCGTTTCTACCCTCGAACTCGTTCGACGGCCGTATACCTTTCAAGTCTACAAAACATTCGCAGCTGTAGCACACTACCGAGCATACTCAAGTATACACCATTAAACAGTGAAGAACTGGTCGGTTGTGTTTTGTGCCCAGGCGCAAAGCGCACTTACGGTCAGCCCACAATCTTGAGCCGACGGTAGCTCTGCAACTCGTGCAAAAATAAGATTTCCCTACCCAATAAACTTATTCCTAAACAGGATTTACCTCCAAATACCCTTGACAACAGTTATAGAGCAAACAACAATTTTTAGTTTATCAATTATTATTAATAATTATATAGTTTTAAATAAATACAACATTACACAAAATGCATTAAATAAACACTTAACAGTACAAAATTGACGAGCAACACATTTCAACAACAATACTCTCAACAATAAACAAACATTCTGCTGAAACAATGGCCACACAGTGCATCTTAAACCACCCACTTTAAAACTTAGCTCTCACTTTTTATATCCTTATTGTTGCTCCTAAACTGTGAGTATCCCTGATATGCTAAATCTGGCTGAGATTCGCCAAAACTAATGCCATTCGCATTGCTGTTCTTGCTGTAGTACTCTGTGTATGGCTTCGAGAAACTTGGCTCCTGCCTATAAAACTGATTGCCTCCATTATAGTGCTCGTGTTCGTGTTCGTGATAATTATAACTGGCAGCACCGAGTCCCTGCTGGCTATACTCGGGGAAATTTGTTTTCTGACTGAAAAGGCCTCCAAATCCGCCTGCGCCAAATCCTCCGCCACCTTGGGGACGGCACAATTTGAAATATGCAAAAAGTCCTGGCAAAATAATTGCTGCCAATCCGAGAATCTTTTTAAGTCCGACAAGTCCCAAGATGAAAGGCAAGAAGAGCAGCAACTTTAACTTGAAGATTTTCAACACCAACAACAAGGGAATGATGAGTTTCTTCAACTTTTTGCGGTCTACATAGTGGATGAGGGAAAGTGGCTTCTTAATAAAATAAACTTGTCAATCAAAATGCAAATCTTACTTAGAAGTGGAGCGTGTTTATCTTCGATGACATCAATCTCGCTATCGATGTCGCCTATAAAACGTGCCTGGTATCTCCCGGCTTCGGTTATCTCTTCGGGAATGTGGACCTCCAAAGCGGTGGATTTTATAAATCTGAAATGTTATAAGAATATTATGTTTAGCTTATGCTTGTGTGTGAGAGATAGCAAAGTCGGAATGTCGGAATAATTGTCAGAACTATTGACAGGTTAGCTGTGGGATGTCATTGATGGATTGTGACTTGTGACGTTTCTGTTGTTTGATAACAGAGCGGCTGTCAAGCTGTCAGCCATGTGAGTCAACCCTCATTTGTTGTTGTTGGTGTTTGTTGTATGTGAGTTTTATTTCATTATAGACTCATGAGATCCTTAAGCAAATTTTAAGAAAATTTTGGTTTAGCCTCTGAAGTCAACATTTTGTGTGGACATATCTACTTATATTGGGGACGTTAAGAACTATAGTTTAATAAGTTCGACAGCTGGCTGACTTGATGTGTTATAGTTGTGATTGACTTAGATTGGTCAGGGAACCATTTTTTTCAGTTGGCAAATTTAGCCGTTTTGTCATTTCTCGACTGTGTACTTAGGTGACATCGAGTCCAGATAAATCTAGTCGACTTAAGACAACAAGAACTTTAAGTCGTAGCTTTTCTTAGTAAATATATTTGCCACAACTTTTTACGTACGAAGGCTTATATGAAGATACTGTGAAACAGTATTTAAAAGTTGTATCCCAGGAGAATTGATTTTTCAACTTAAGAAAGATCTTCAAAATAAAATATTTAATAATTTTTATTTAAGTTTGTGTTTAAGCCATGTTTTCGCGTGATTGTTTTAATTTCAGTTTGGAAGACAGCATAGAAATATTACTTGAATATTTTAAGTGAAAGCTTTGTTATTTTTAACAAATGAAATTTGCACTTAAATGAGACTTTTACAAGAAGCTCTTCTGAATATAATTTGTCATTGTGGAAAACCTTCTACTAAAGAAAAATTCCCGTCTGATTCTATTCTTAACGAAGGTAACAACACAAACAGTAGTTGTCCATTGAATGACTGAAATGTTTTGATTGAACACGATGGCTACCAACCAAAGCAATGAAAACGAAGAGCCAACAAAGAACACTCTTAGCGGTACTAGTTTCGAAATTCGTTGTTGCATGAAAACTGCAAACCTTTTTAGTGCTCTTAGTTGAAAATTACCAGCCCAAAATACATTCCGATTATTTTTCCAAGGTTTCTATGCCCATTAGGCTCCGAATTATTTTCTAGAGAATTAGATACGGAGGAGAGAATTGCTCATTGCTATAGGGCCACCCACACAAAAATGACATCGAAACTAAAAAAAAAATACTTATGGCAATCCCTCATCCTCATTTTTAATGGTGAATAAAATGTTGCTATCCCGAACACAATTTCGGATAAAGTAGGAGGCGAAACTTTCATTGAGTCGATAATATTCGTTGTCTAACAAACATGACCTTTTTAAACGGAAACCATGAAGTAAAAAAAGCTGAGGGCTGCAAAGGGGACCACAACTGTCATAAGGGGAAACAACGCAACTAATTAAGTCAGCTTGTTCGGAAGTAATGAGATGGGATCTATAGTTTGGCAAGTTTGTCGGAACTTTAGAAACTTTAGATTTCTAAGACACTTTAACGATGTGGAGCTAATCGACTTTAGGGTAGTTTTTTGAGCACTTATACTACGCGGCTGAGATAAATGCTCAATAAAATAGACATAATGAAGATGTAGACGTTAAAATTAATTTGTCGAATGTGGAACTAAGTGCAGACGAAAACATAACTTTTTAAAAAAAGCACGACCAGCTGCTCGATATTAATTTATTAGTAAATCCATCCTCAACCGTAATATGAGGATATTACATCACAATAGGTCCAATTGAGAATAGAGGCCGCAGTGATGAGTGTAGTATACGTAAGCAACAAAGTCGCATTTTATAGGTAGCAAAAATATCAAAAGTCCATTTAAGGTTGGCGACCGTGAACTAGTTAAAACAAGTGGGCTTTTATGACTCGAGTAAACAGGACTCAAAGGTCGAAATAGCTTTCATATTGCCTGAAAGTGGCCATTTTCAAATGGCAAGATCAGACTTTCTAGTCCCTTTCTTAAGATATTGGATGGGTGGCCCATTCGCCCAACAACTTATTAACTTCAGTGCGAGCTTTGACTAAATATTAAGAGCAGCACTCTTCGTTCCCTGCTGTCGCAACTACCATAGCAAGAAATTGATGCCAAAAAAATCAGTCTAACGCTGTAGGACCAATTTAAATGCAGTACCGCAGTGAAAAGTGAACAATAACACGACTTACCTTTCGGCCCTTCGCAGGGCGTATTTGACCAACTGATCCCAATCGGTATCCGTTTGGCGAGGTTCCGACGAATACTCGAACGGCTCCTGGTACAACGACCTCTGTTGCGATTCCGGCGTCCGTATAACACGGGCAAAGTCCGAAAGTCTAAAATTTTTTATGTTAATTTAATAATAATCCCAAAAGATGCAACCAACTTACGGATAAGCCTCCCGCACGAAAATCTCATCAAAACCATTCAGCGCCTGCGTCTTAAAACACTCCGACAAATCACCAGTCAGACAGTTCTGATTTGTCTTTGCTACATAAGGATCAGCATTAGGTCCAGTTCCCAGTCCGAACAAGTCCAACAGTCCCTTGCCTTGGCGGCCGCGCTCTTCTCCAAAAATAGGCACTGCATTGTTCTGCACCTGCTGCTGTACAGGCTGTATATTCAAGATATTTTGCTGATCGGGCAGCCTAAGTCCATCACCGTCGATACGATCGAATGAAAGCAATGTCACCACAACAAAGGTCCACGTAAACTTATTTCTCAATTCCATTTCTGAAAACAAAGAAGAAGAGAAAAACAATTTGTTAGTCATGTCAATTTAGGAGCGGATGTCAGCGGGATCATTACACTATCGGATAAGAACGCATCATGTGAAACAAACACAAACAAACAAAAAATGCACTTTAGATCAGATAGGCTTGCTAATTGGAAAGTCAGCGATGTTGATAGATCGATGAAACACGTTAACACTTAAAAGCATTTCAACAAGGTACGAACAAGCACTCTCGCTATTTTCACTTGATAAATAATTGTCGCGCTGCAAAATACCACCACCTGGCACACTTTCTAAAAATTCTGTCTATGGTTAGTCTTCGGTCATGTGGCCCCCTCCCCTTTATGGTCCGCTCTGTAGTTTGCCGGCTGATAAATTTCACTTAACCAAACACACATTTAACTGCACTGCATCCGAAATGGACCGAACGCGGCTGTACACTAAATTTTGTTGGTGTGGTATTGTTTTTGTCGTCTCTGGTTTGGAAGAGATAGACGCCGATCCCACTACCAGTTGTCGCACACAGCTCCAAAGCAATTTTAAATGGAAACTCTTTGCAATAAAACTGCACATCCATCGATAAAACCTGCTGAAGGTACGCGAACCGATAGGTATATATCGGAAAAAGAGGCACAAAGATACACAAAATTTACCTCAAACTCGACTAACAAATCTCTGTGCTAGGCTCCGGTGCCATTTCGTGATTATCTGACTAAATGGATTTTTGCTCTCCACTGTGGGTCTGGTTTCGGGGGCCGAAAGCCAAAGACAGCGAATGAGGCGACTAAGCGAATGGCGCAGATATTTGGCCTCACAATGCCCGCGTATACGAACACCAATGTTTCAGGAACCCATTTAGGCCACCAGTTTTGAACTTGAGGAGCGTCGCCTTTTTTTCGTTTTATTGTTAAACTTCTTTTGCTGGTTTTGTGGGAGTGCTGGTTGGTCGATGTGGACCTGATTGTGGCACGTAACATCGAAAGAGTTTCAGCATCTACATGCAATGGTTCAACTTTGGTAAGATGTCAACCGAAAGACTTCTATTGTTTGATCGCATAAATCATTCATGTCAAACCGTTGGAAGTGTATTTTTTTTCGAGTGGATCCCGCACAAACATGACAGACTTGTCGCCGTATTAGAATGCCTGTCGACTCAATTTATTTGTGTGTACCCTCCCTAGCCCATGGGGCATAGTTTGTTAAACAAGATTGATATTGTTATAAATTACGGTTGTCGATAGATAGATCAAAAGACATCGAGATTAAAACATGCAAGCGGTTGAAATGCTGTGCACAACTTTCCGAAATATGCTTATAATTAGGTTTTAAATTAATTTGGGTATAGCAAAGTTTGTCTATACCGTTTTTGAGTGATGTGTGGCAGCTGCTTGGAGTTTTGTGTGATGAATGCGGAGATAAAGAGTGTATGAGCACTCTGGCGAGTATTTTGATAAACAATGCCAATAAGGTACGTTTGTAACGATTCGTTCACTGTTTCGTGTACCTGGTAATGCACCAATGTCGCTCATGAAACTATGAATTCGTACACAAACAGTATCAATTTATTCATTTTTTTAAAAGTGAATTGGGCCGAGGACGGTTGCTCAACATTGTTCAGTTTGGGGAGGAAAGCAAAATAAAGATAGTATTTTAAATTAAGGCAACTGCAAGCGGAAATTTCCTCTAAAAATTTTAAAGCGACGATAAGTAAGGAAATTTCGTTACACACAAACCACCAAGAAAAAAGTAAAATCTTTTCATAACCTCCAATAACATACACTACCATTGTTCACGTTCATCTAAAAAGAAATTCTCCTGGAAACTAATCTTATCAGTAAATCTAGGAAAACATTTAGTGGTGTTTTATTTTAATGGTATTACCCCGAATCGACCATCAATCCTAATCTACCGCCATATCCTGCATCACTTCCTTTTGATTGATTGGATCAAGATATACTGCGAATGTAATGAAACGTGGATCCGGATGTATTCAATGAAATAAGTCATTGCATTTACTTTGATCCCAGAACAAATTGAAGAGATTTTTTAAATAGGGTGAGTGAGTTAAATGCACTCCCCTGAGATAAGTACCCAAAATTGACAAAGTTTTCTATCCGATGGCGGGGGAAATCAATTAGTTTTGTTTCGACTTTTAAATACGATGCAAATCTGAAATGGGGGTCCTCTACTTTTAAATGAAAAAGGGGATTAAAAATATTGCTCTCAGACTTCGGTATACTTGCGAATCAAGCACTTTTTTCGAAGGAATTAAAACGTCAAGGTCGATGAAGTTGGAGTTTGTACACATACAGTTAATAGGAAAAACTTTTGCATACGGTACCAGTGTTTTCTTCTATAAATGTTGGGCACATTTTTCCCAATGAAATTGGATCTAAGTGCCACATGTAAAGTGACAAGAATATGCAGTTTATGTCAGAATAGTTTTACTAAACTGAAGTCCTTTTATAGAAACACAAATCCAATACGGTGGATAGTTTTAAGTTTTAAGTTTTGAACATCACATCACTCCACAGGATGCCATGTACAGGAACACGATTTTGGAGCATTATTATCACAAAATAAACACGGCAAAAGAACTGAGGTATATTGTCAAAGTCCGCCAAAACTGGTGTTTAGATAAAACTGAGTGACAACGATCCACAACGGGAAGCAGGACATAAAGATAACAAAGTACACATGAAATTGTATAAATTATCCAACAAAATTCACAATGATTTATAAAAAGGACACCCTATACGCATTTACTATCAAGAAATAAATAGGTTCCATAGGCCTTCTTCTCACAACTATTCGTTTTTATTGTTGTAGTGTCTGTTCTTCACTAGAACCGAGAAGTGAACCTCCCCATTCTTTGAAATACATAAATAATCAGACCTCTGGCAAAGTAACCTGATAAGTGCTCCACTTTTCCACGTCTGCTGTGCAGCATTTATATCCTCGCACATACCACAAAAAAAAAGAAACAATTCAACACAAACAGCCTCTAACAGCGTTTTTCGAGTGCATCCAAAAGATGTGAAACTAAAATGCAACCGACTTGCAAGACTGCTTTCATGCAATCCGTTATGATCATGGTCAAGCAGACAATACAAAAAATTGTATTAAATCGTGGTACATTTCAAATTTAACAAATCAGAACGCTGCACACAATAAAAGATCACAGATCTTTCATCTTTCAAGATCATTGGCTTTCAAATTGTGCCATACAATTATTATATTATATTGTAGATGTTGGCAACAAATCGTGTTGGACACTATCTGCGTATTTGTGTTGTTTTGTGTGCACATAGTCACGTATATTTTTATACTACTCTCACTTTCTATCGTTCTTCGTTCGACTGGGTTATTCTCGTGAAACTTTCTTTGAAAGTTTTCTAGTCATTCACCTCGATTCATAACCAATAACTTTGGTACCTAGGTAGATCTCCCTCCTTCGGATGATGGCTGACTTAGAATTGAAGAGAAACAAAGTACATAGTAATTTACGATGAAGTTAGGTGTTATCAATAAAGAAGGGATCTTTTTTTTTCAGTCTTGGTATGGACTACCTCAAAGGAAAGAAGTTAAATCTTTTGATCACAATCCCATTGTTGACCGCTTTAAGTTGACCCCATTTGAATACCGTGTGTTATCGGCGAACGCGCAGACCATTATGATTGGCGTGCTAATTGAATGAGCGAACATTTGTTCACTTTCGATTGTGGGCATGTAAGCGATGATTTAAGAAAGTCGAAAGTGCTATTTCATGAGTCAATTGTGAAAGGAGTGTGAAGAATTGTGTCATTGAAAATGAAAATTGTTTCGCACATTATTATCACAGAAGACAGGAGGACTTTTAAAGCGTCTTTTTTATTTAATACTTTTTTAACAGCCAATATTTAAAAAATGTAAACCGCTAAGCGCTGTTTGATGGATGAACGAATCTGGTTTCGAACTGTTTGCGAAAAAAATGAGAGCCCAACAGCGAACTGGATTTTGCCCAAATGCACTTAAAAACATATTATGGTCAGAACAAATGGAGTATAAGTAAATACGTCTATCCAAGTTAGTCACGGGAATGTAGATATAGTTAGTATGTCAAACATCTGGTAGGTGCTCCGGGGTCCGTTGCAGGAAGGAATTAGGAAATCAGTTGAAAAATTCTTATATAAATTGTCTCTTCTCCTAGGCGGAAACCTATGACCATTAAGGCAAGAAGAACATTAAACTCATTTTTAACAATTTGAAAATAATTAAAATAGCAAAGCAGGGCATCAAACGGAAATGATCGAACGTCAAATCCTTATCGATAATGCGAATGATCGTCCTATTGAATATTAAGATCCTTCGAAGCCGATCAAAGCAGATTTTGGTTAAGGTTGCCCAAATTCGTGCACTACGGCAGATCTTGGAAAAGACCCAGGATGCCAAATCGATGCCCGTAAGACATTAATCGAACGCTTCGTTGTGTCGGAACCACAATTTATGAGCCGCAAAGGAGCAGCTGAATAAAAATGTTACTAAGGTCGTCCTTCTCGAATCGGTCTTTTTGTAGCGTTGCAAGCAGCTAATGAGCAGTGAGCACAACATCATCTACAAAAGTTAATTCAAAATTAAATGGCTCTTTTTTTTGAAGGTTTGTGTAGGTTTGAAGGTTTAACGGACACAAATCTTTAATTTATGTTGATATCCTATTACCGCCAACTCGCATTCATTTAAACGAAAGCTTATGTGAAGCTTTTGACTCTTTCAAATAATTACAAAAACGTCGGCCGTTTTCCAAGACCTACAACATTCTCCACAAAACTTGTATTCTCTGGAAAATGCTGATGAAGAGAGTCACTCTTGGCTTGAACACAATATGAGAGGCGAATAGTGTATAAAGATAGTGTGGTGCTGATAATTGGATCAAGATTGTTATTGATTAAAAAGTCCAAGTTACTCAATTTACTCCAGGCTATCGCTATCAACCATGTTTTCAATTGACACTTGAATCTTTGAACTCTTGTAGCCTGAACTGTCTTCATATAGATTAACTGACCACTTCCACGTTTGATAGAAACACTTGAAATGATATTTTGTTGATTTTCTAAACTAACAGTTTTCTTCAACATTTTTGTTACCATACATTTTATAATCCATAATAGTCGGCACAAATCAGTCAATTAAATAGATGCACCTGGTGGGATCTCTATCCTCTATGCATTTTAATTACCATGACAAATTGCTTTGTTTTTAACTACAATTCCGAGATTGGCACCCACTCGTACGCACTTACCAACTCAGTTTTGTAATCCTCATTTCCCTGAACTTCCTTTGTTATTCAACAGCCGCAGCTTATGCCACTGTTAATATAATGGTGAAAACGAGCAAAAGATTAAACCAGCACCTAAAGGTATGCATTCCATTATTATTTCAATTCGCTAATCTTCGGGTTCATTTCTAGGTATGTAATTTTTTATTATGATCATAGTAGGTAGGTAGTTAACAATACTATGCAACTAAATAAATCCCCAGAAAGATTTATTTATGGATCCACAATTTCCTCATGATTCCTATACCTGCGGATAATCCTTTTTATTTCCTTTTTGCGATTTCGCTCTTTTCCAGTTTAAAGGAAAAACCCATTTCTTTGTCTGCCTTTTTGAAAATTAACTTCTCGATTGTGTAACTTGTACAAAAGGAGGAATAAAATAAACTGCAGTGCCACAATGGCTTTATATCCTTTCGCGATTACTTTTTGCAAGTTAATGCGTACGGACCCGAAACCCTTTTCTTTGATCATCCTTTTTTGGATGGGATGGGATTTTCTATTTTGCTTGTCGGTATTTTGAACCCTTATCTTTTTAATTAAATTCAAAAACAAACCATAGTGTTCACATCTTTAACAATTCTTCCCCATTGGCGTTTAAATTGTTTCACATTTTGAGGCCACAACTGACGCTCATCGATTATATACCTATGCACAATCCCCCCAAAATGAATGGTAATTGTTGCCGCGTTATGTTAAGTGGTTGCGTTATTGTGCATAACAACTCCGCTCCGGTTATGTATTTCAAATGATCTATTGTTGTTGAGAGGTAAGCGCTCAGTTTTTTTTGCTATTGTTCGAAATGCGTCACGAAATTTGTTGGCTCTTATTTTTTGTTGGGACAAAGGGTGTGTTAAAAATCAACGACAAAATATTATTTCCCATAAAAAAAACTCATATCCACATGATTATAATCGCTTTTAAAATTATTATGAAGTATAATTACAAAAAAGTTAATTGTGTTCTTTGAACAAAGGGTTACAAATTCGTTTAAATATACTTTGTTACCCTCCGTCAGAGAAATGCATTTATTATAGAGAGTCAGATATTTACTTGCATGAAATTCATATTGATTTTTCCCCATACTTCATTATTTCTGCAAGGACTCATGGCCATCACACATAAACGTACGTACGCAAAAAAGGGCAGTGAAATGATGAAAAACCAACAAGTTGACATCAACCCGCCCTTGAGTAGGTACCTTCAACGAAATTATCGAAAGAAACATAAAAGAACGAGCTGAAGTCCCGGAAATAGATCATAAAAGCACTAAGGAAATCCTTAAACTAAGCAGGACAAACCAGAGAAGAAAACATCACATACATACTCTGTGAATGACTTGGCATAGCACGCACGCGATACAAAACTCTAGGAAACTACTTCTTTAAAAGCATAGAAAATAATAGGGTAAATCGACGAGCGAAGTTTTTTGGTTTTTGCAGGAAAATAGAATGCTTTAGGGAAAGTCCGTAGGTTTTTTCCATCGGATAAATGAAAGTTCTCCCACTGAGGTGCCTAATTTCTTGTGACGATTTTCCTCAGGATCCTGCGTCTAACATAACCTAGCCCACCCTTGTTATAGCATAAATAATGTTAAAATAATGATAGCATTATTTTAAATTGTTTAAAAAAACTAAAAAATTAATTGTATAAAATGATTTTTGTGTTCCAATACAGAATGAAATTAAAACAAAATAGTGAATCCGCATGTTCCCACTTGTCGCTACGCGGCATAAATGAAATGAGATTGTAATCTCAAAAAGATGGTTATTATCCGTTCTAGTTAACACTTTTGTGTATCTTGTCTTAAGTAATGTCAATCGTTAATTCAAGCCATATGCAAAAATTCTAGAGTTTCTGATAAAATTTCCAAAAGTTGTGTTGTTGGTGTTACCTATTTTTGTTTTATTTTACTGCAAATTTGATGGTTTTTAATTAACGATGTTAATTAAGCTTCGTATAAACTTATAACTATCTTTAGAGATGTTGATAGTTTTCAAAAAAAGTTTCTGTCAATTAGGGAAATTTCCAATCCCGAATATTCAAATATGTAGTTGTTATGAACAAAATGTGTATACCTACTATTCGAATTGTTCTGGATCGCAAAAGACCCACTACGGTATTGTTGCGTTGTATGATGATCGTCTATGATATATTATTTATTAAAGGTCCTACTTTTTCTTCGAACAAAATCAAGAAATTAAGCTTGAATAAAAGTACAAACTTTTCAGCATTTTTTTTCCATTTAGTTCAGGCTATAAAACGGCGAAAATCATAGAGAGAAGCAAAACACTCCTTTAAGTTCAGTGCATCGACATTATGAACTAAGCAGCAAAAACTAATAAAAAAACAAATAAACTATCAACAGAACCTTTTCAAATTTATGTCATGAATTTTAGAAATCTTCCTTTTATCCAAGGGCTTAAAAAAAATTCATCTGCCGTCCCAATCTCACCAAACACAGTCACATACATTATCCGCCACTGGCTACGGATAATCAGTTGCGTAGTGTAATATAATATGTAAATGAAGGTTTTAATTACGAAAGTTTTATTATTTCTTACCCTGGAAGTTTCGGAAAAATCACCAAAACACTGGCACACAAGCACCTGTGGGTTCGTCCATTTAAAAACTCTTGGGTTAGATTTCTCTCAACTTCGTTAACAAACATGCTTGGAAACGGCGCAGGGACATAAGTCCAGGGGATATAAGTCCATAACTTAATTTATGGATTTATGTCCCATCTGACATGTTTTGTTTTTAAAGAAATGCTGTACCTGTTGCACGCATAAACTTCTCTTAACTCTGTTGCAAAATTGAAGACACTATTTTAAAAAATATGTACAAACGGTTTTACGTATTTTTCTTAAGTTAGTTTAAATAATTTGCAGAGCTGCCAGACTCCTTAACATGCAACCCCCTGTTATATGGTTTAGAAAAGCCAAATGTTGGTAAAGGCTTACTTGTATGCATAGGTATATCTTCCATGTTTGGAGAAAAAAAACTCTTAACGTGGTATCCCTGATTTACAATAATACAATAAGCTGACTGTCATAGACCCCCAACTCACAATCCTCTTGCCGCTGGCCCCCTCAGTTTATTTTCAAATTCGCCATTTTGTTTTCCTATCGGTGTTATGTCAAAAAAGAATCCGTGTGACATACAAGAACATACAAAAAATGCAAAAATAAATGCTGCCAACCTCGGCAACCGTGGGGAAATGTGAAAGAGTTCGGGAATACCACATTTTTTCATTACTGAACGCCATTGGTTAGTTATTATAAATTGTTAAAAGGCGAATAATTTGATTTGTTTGGTTAGTAAAACTATCTAAAGTTGATGTTATATATACTAGAAACATATTAGGACAAACATGGTTGTGTATTTTCCGCTTTTGGATATCATTAACTTCGATTTCGTGTTTAAATTTTTCTTAAATAATGAAGAAAATTTGCTTAAAATGTTTTCATTTTCCCTCAACCAATCTACATTGTTAATTTTTCATGAACATTTTAAGCAAATGTGCACTTATTCCTAAAAAAAAATATTATCCACACGTAACGAACAATTTCAAATTAAACGGATAAAATTCTATGAACTCTGCCAGGAACTTTGCCCACAGCGGATGTGTCTCATATCTCCTGGGAGTGTGTTGGTGAGCAGAATTTTTTTAAGTTTCGTGACATTTGTCAATACGATTTTCTATGTAAGAATACTAGCGCACCAAACATGAACACTCCATAAAAATATAGCTTGTAGGCTAAGTAACCGGAAATCGGCCGGAGTTGGTGGTCTCAGTATTGTCTCTGCTGACTGTAATGACATGGCTTGGGTTGTTTTGTAACAAGATTAGTAATTGTTCTTTTATTGAAACGTGCGGATCGACAAATTATAAAAATGGACAGTGAATTAGTTGAAGGTGTTGATTTTGAATTTATGCCCGGACTTCGAAAGATAGTAGTAATTTGTTGTATTTAAAAATCGAAAAACAATTATTTGTTCCAAAATTAGTATACAAAACAACGAGGCGTTATACGTGTTATGTGAAGTCGTGTAAAGCTAGTGTTTTTTTTGATAGTGTTTCAAATACAATTAAAAAAGTGAATGAAGCCATGCATCCACACCCCAACAAAGAAGAAATGGCTAATAAATGAAGCTAATGAATTATATTAAAAGCAATTGTTTAGTTCCACAAAAAAGGGGATCAACAGCCAAGGACATTTTTGATTCGAAGCTGTTAGAAATGCCAGATGCATCACATCTAATCCAATATGCTTTTGTTAAGCGGCACATGAATAGGCTAAACTTCCGAGATCCCCGAAAAGCTTGAAGGAGATTAAGGAAGCCTTTTCAAATGAAAACGTTATGCTTAACTATGGTATGTCGAAGTATAACGATAGCAAACAATTTTATAGACATACCATACTCGGAAACAATTTTGGATATACTGTATTTCATGCATCGAAGATCTCCGAATTGATTGAAACGCTACCTGAATCGGAGCGACATTTTTTGTATCGATGGTACCTACATTTAGTATTGTTCCATCTTGTGGTTGTAGGCAATTATTAATTGTATATATTGCCCATTCTGAACATGTAAGTATCACTTCCATGAAAGGCGAAGATTTTTTTAATGAGAATTAAAGAAAATAAACCAAAATCTTATTTTACTTAACTCTTCTTTTTCTCAAATTTTACTTAATGTTTCTTTTCAAATTTAAATATAAAATTCGCGCGAATTTATACTTTTACTTTCTTTAATTCTCATAAACGAAACCTTATTTTACTTAACTCTTCTTTTTCTCAAATTTTACTTAATGTTACTTTTCAAATTTAAATAGAAACAAAATAAGATTTTGTTTATGAGAATTAAAAAATATAAGCAAATTAAACTTTTTCTTTATATGTACCTATAAAAAATGTTTACATTTTCTGTTTTACCATTCTTAGGTGTATCATTTTCTGTACTTGCTAACCAGTAACAAGTCTCAAGAGATGTACATACATATGTTTCAATTCGTTGAATCAAAAATATTTAAGTTTTGTCCAGCTTCCTTTACCACTGACTTCGAACAGGGTTTACGAAATGGACTTCGAAAAATATATCCGGAGGCGGAAATAAGGGGATGTTGGTTCCATTATATTCAGGCTTTAAGAAGAAAATCTTCAAAAACAAAAAATTTTATGTCAAGCGTTAAAAAGGACAGACAGAGCTATAAAATTTTCCATAAGTTTTTTGTGTTTCCTTTGCTTAGGCCAGCTTTAATTGAAACTGCTTTCGATGCCCTAAGTAGTAAAGCGTCGAAGTTCCCGTACCTATGGGATTTGTGAATTATTTTAAAAAGCAATGGATAACTAAAGTATGTTTAAAATGTGTTTGCACTTACTACTTATTAATTTATTTATTTTTTTATCAGGATCTATCAAAGCAGCTCTCTTTATATAAGAAGACAATGCGAACCACAAGTTTGGTGGAATGTTATAATAAAAAACTTGGAGAGTTCTTACCGAAAAATGGAAATTTTTTTAAGTTTTGCAAAGCTCTGTTGGATGAGGAATATAACTCCACCGTTAACTTTTGCTCGGCTATGGATGGAGAGACATGGAGAATTTTTGAGCGGCCAAAATCAAAGTTTGAAAAAAGAGACGACGAAATCAATTGACATTCAAACTCTATGGGTCTTCTCAAATTAGTGCTGATATGATATCAGATGTGTCATCAGCTAGCGAGGATGAATCTGATTTACGGAACGTTCAAGAAGAAGAAAGCAAAATTATCCTCACTTGCGCAATTTGTTTTGAGAACCCTCGAAACGTTCTCCTTCAGCCATGCAATCATTGCAAAATTTGCAGTGACTGTTTTTCAAAGCTCAGTAATGATGCTTAAAAAAATAATAACGAACTTATGTGTCCTTTTTGTCGGCAAATAATAAAAAATGTTTGCCACATTTTCCTTTAGAATTATATCTTCTGTTATTTAATTACTTTATTATTACCTATTTCCGTTTTTATTTTTGTTACGTTGGTTTTTTGTTTTCGTTGAAATAAACGTTTAATTGTTATAGAGACGCTAATGTGTTAAAAATTTGTGTTTTATTTCATAGATACTTTATAAAAACAATTGTGCGTTTTGGACTTTGTTTTCTGATATCTTCTTCTGGTTGGAATTATGTCCCATCTTCGAAAAATAAATTATGGACTTATATCCCACTTCAGTGGGACATAAGTCCATAATACATAATGGATTTATGTCCCCTGGACTTATGTCCCTGCGCCCTTGGAAACAACTTGAGAATTTAACTCACTTATAATGAAAACTTTTTAGAGCATTCAAGCTGTTCTAGCACGCATTAAACATCTTAAAATCAACACTAAAATGGATAAATTTAAATAATTTCACTCCTCCAAAATTGCTCCAAGTAGGTACCAACTCTCATTCACTAATCTACATTAAATTCAACGCGATCCCAATTTAATTTATTGCACAATGCACACTAATTTTATACACTTTATCTTTGTATATAAAACCAAAATCACTTTCATATTATCCATGCCATCCATTCGCCACATATAACCTGCGGTTATATAACAATCAAATTTACCTCAGCGGATTGCGTATTATCCTTTTTGAATCACAAAACTGTCTCACAGCGGAGGCGTTAACACTTCTTTGCTAAGGTTCAAGTCACAAACTAGGTACCCTACCAACGAGTGCCAAACGTTTTATATGAAAGCATGATTTGTCCAAATAAAAAAAGACCATCCATCCATCCATAAGCGACCCTACCATTGGCAATGTGCGTTCGAATACCTTGAGAAATTCCCCGAAGCCTTGAGTTTGAGATACAAACTTTGACTCAATATAAAATTACACTCTCTCGCTGTGTGGCACTCTGAATCAGTATTCGGAATTACCCACTGTTGGGCAATCCTTCGAAGAAACATTATACTGCTGCCCTGCGAAACAATACTTATGCAAGGAAAGTCAAACGTTGGAATACTGTGTGTAGCTATAACAAATTGAGTCGACTGACATCGCACACCGGTTTGCCTTTGCAAAGTCAAAGTTTGTTCAACCATACCACTATGCAACTGTAGTGGCCCATGATACGCTGTTATTCAACAGCAGTGGCTCATCTAGCCACATCAGGTCCGGTAAGACTTATTGCATAATTTCGCTGGTAATGCCGGTCGATGGTGACGCATCCATTTCCATTTGTGCGGAGGGTTTCTTAGAGGTTTTTGCACTCGGAAAGAGTAAACAAACAAAAAATAAAAACGAAGCGTTGCCATAGTACACAACAGTGCCAGACGCTCTACTTTCACTTTCATCCGAGTGGGACTTTAAGGGATTGGATTGGAGTCTCTGGTTACGACAAAATCTAAAGTGATAAATATATCCATTCAGCTCCGTTAGTGGTAATTATTGTCCAGAGTTCGTGCTGTTGTGGATGACAATTAGATTACATGCGGCGGCTGTCATAATGGTTTGCGTCGTCGTTTATTAGTCAAGTGTATGTACTCTTCTGTATAGCCAAAACTATGATGAGTCTGTATCTGTATAGCATTGCGTCAACTAGGTGTCAATTTGACAATTGAATTATGTGTAATATTTTATTTGAGAGTGACGAGTTTACTGCAGGCTGTGGCGAAATATTCGTGTCAAGGATAGGGGCTTTCCTATGTTTAACTGATTGGATAGAAATATTGAAAGACGTTTTAAAATCAGTAATGGGTTGACAGGTTACGACGAATTTGTCTACTAAATCAGAAGTTACATATTTGGGGATGTGATTGATTGGGGAGAATTTCAATAACAAACAACCATAATCAATTAAATTGTATTGGTAAATACCTATAAGAAACAGGTTGACTGAGGTCGCTTGGCACAGAATGTGCATGTTTCTCTGGGGTGTTATAGGTACATCAGGGGTGACCGTAAAGAACTAGTCAGGCTGGTGGCGTTGCTTCCCTTGCTTATAGCCCATAAATCGATGCTTCATATCATAGCCCCTGCTCAGTACATCGATGCAAAATGGACAACAAATTCATTCATGCCTCTGTTGGATAGGTACAGCAAACCAGACCAAGACCAAGAGGGTTTTGTTAATAATATGTTCTTTCTCTAATCAGCAGCACATTTCTGATGGATGCGTAGATGTGAAACATCGATGTCCGAGGAAACATGTTAGCATGACAAGGATAATCTATGTCCAATCAATGGACTATGAAATTATGGGCAAGTCAATCATACTTACAAGCTACACGGACTGAAAAGAAGCGATTAGAATAAAAAGGGCAGTTCTGGTGCTTTTTAAGGGGAAATTATGGTTATTTTTTACTTTACGATATTCCATATATCGCGTTGGGAACATTTTTATACCTAGTATCTTAAGAAGAGTTTTTTTCTTTTACCTATATTCAAAAATACGACATAACCTTATGGATACATAATTTTTGAGAGCTGTTGAAGCTTTATAAGTTACAATGGCTTCTCTGAAGTACGCATTATTATATTACGCAGCTAAATCAAAGAAATTGTCTCTCGTCGAGGATTTCTTTTAAAGACATAGGTCTTATCTTAAAAACGTCGCTAAGCCCACCGAACTTCTCACAACCATTATACATTTGTATGTTTATTTGTTATTTATGAGACAAAAGTGGATCGCATCACTTTATAAAAGTAAAAATTAAAGATACATTTTTAGTATTAATTGCCTTTAGACATTAAACACTTTAACACGACGAGAAACTCTAAATATTGGGCACATTCAAGAATCTAGTTATCTGAAGTCGACTAGATTGGTCTGGATAAGATGTACCTAACCTGAACGCAAAATCTAGGTTGGCCAGGAACGTCACTTTTTCTACGTCAGCCACATATGCGAACCAGAGACAATACTGAGACCACCAACTTCGGCCGATTTCCCGTTACTTGCCTACAAGCTATATTTTCATGGGGTGGCAAACGCTAGGTGCGTTAGTATTGTTACATAGAAATTCGTATTGACAAACGTCACGTAACTTGAAAAATTCCGGCTCACCAACACGCTCGCACCTTGCATATGCCACTTCCGCTGTGGACAAAGCTGCTGACAGCGTTCATAAAATTTTGTCCGTTAAATTTGAAATTATTTATATACGTGTGGATAGTATTTTAGGAAGAAGTGTACATTTGCTTAAAATATTTTTGAGAAATTGTCAATGCAATGCAAGTTTTCTTCAGTTATTAAAGAAAAAATCACACAATAAATCGATCTTAATGATATCGAAAAGAGGTAAATACACAACCATGTTTGTCCTAATATGTTCTAGTATATAAAACATATATTTTAGATAATTTTACTAACCAACCAAATCAAATTATTCGCCTTTTAACAATTTATAATAACTAACCAATGGCATTCAGTAATATAAAAATGTGGAATTCCCGAACTCTTTAACATTTCCCCACGGTTGCCGCGGTTGGCAGCATTTATTTTTGTTGTTTTTGTGTGTTTTTGCATGTCACACTGATTCTTTTTTAACATAACACCGATAGGAATACAAAATGGCGAATTTGAAAAAAAATTGAGGGGTCAGTACGGTTTGTCTATGGTTGTTATATCGTGCGATTTATCCCTTTTTGTGGGAATTTCGATGTCCGAAAAGCATTCCGTGGGATAAAGGTATAAAGCACCAAATCGTGGGAATTTCAGAAATCTGCCCAAAAACATTGAAACTATACATTTTTGGTGAAATTCTATCAAAACACCTGTATTTCACCATGATTATCAACACACTGAATGTCCATAAAAAACAGCTCATGTAAATCGTGTTTTTCAAAATTTTCTAGTATCAAGAAATAATCATAGCAGTGTTAAAAACTGCGGTTTTTATACTAAAGGTTAATTTAACGTGATTTTCTTTCCGTGTAATACAAATTTTATATTAAAAACTGGATTTTGACGTAAAAATGTATCTTGGGTTTTTAAAAGGGAATTTGAGTATGGTGAAAAGGGAAAAAAGGGAAAAATTACCAAGCTTCGTAGAATAAATAACTCTACCAAAAAATCCTTACAATTTTGGGTGAAACAAAATGTCTGTTTCCAAGTTTTTTATTATATTGCTTTTTTCAACTTAAAAGTACTTAGTATGTATAGAAAAGCAATAGGTTACATAAATAAATAAATAAATAAATACAATAAATAGAAAACAAATAAATCTATAAGTTAAACTCTTATAACTTAACAATTCAGAAAACTATGTACATAATCGTACATTTAAGTACTTTAAGAAATTTTCATAAATTACTAGTAAGCCTACTTCCATCTTAAGTAATTGTCTAAATCTTTCTCGGAAAGATTAATTTCATTACAACAAAGTGCAAACATACAAATAAAGCTTAGTGCTTATATTCCTAAGCCAACTTCCTTGCGTCGACCAATTTGTTGATATCGTGGTAGGTATTAATCATTGCTGGGTCTGCGAAGTCCTGAAACTCTGTACAACTAGAAAATGCTACTTCACATTGTACACCGTCCTGGCCGTCTTTGGCGGCTTTCATGTATTTAAAGAATCGCAGAATTTCAGGATTTTCTGTTGTCGGCTTTCGTAACTCGTCCAGTTCTCTGAAATGACAGGCAATGATTTAGTTTAAAATTATTTTCAGTTGAATAATTAAATTATTTAGATATATTTATTTCCCTTTTATGAATGGACAAACATTTAGGTAGATTTTTTTTGTGTGGCTACTGGCACACCTTGCTCAGAGATTTGATAGTTGATACTTTACAATTTGTTGTTCTAACATGCTTTGTGCACCTATTACTTAGTAAGTTTACAAGGAAAACTATATAGAAAAAAAAGTCCACATAAGCACAAATAAGACTTAATGGTCTGACCCTAAGGAACATAGTGATGAAAGCCTCATTGAGTAATTTGTGTCTTTTATTCGAAATAAAGTCACATTATTGTTAAATACTTGGCGCACAATAACTTTCTTTAGTTGGGAAAAAGCAAACTGAATAGCTACATGAAAAAGTCACTCAACAAAACTTGGAAGCAACGAGAGTCCCGTGACATTTAACCTGATTTCCTCGATTTGCTTTGAATAGTTGGTTATTACTTTTCTGGAAACTTCTGGCAACTGATTGCCATAAATATACCCGCTCCTACCAACAATCTACATTCAACATTTGAACTAATATCTGGGGACTGGTAGTTGTGCGCTTGCATAAAATAAGTTTTTGGGTAAATACAAAAAGTAGGCACATGTGGTCTAAGTTTATTAAGGAGAAGTTGTCGGTAGATCTGTTTAGCCTTAACAAAACTTCCGGACTTTGAATAAAAAACGTCTGCCTTCGTGTTGGCAAGTGCCACAGCGTTGTGTCTATTGTGCATAAGAGAAGCATGGACAATCACCTGGAAATAAAATTAGGCTGCTGCTTCCAAGTCCGCTTTTCTAATTAAAATCATCTACCCACATTTAGAGTCTTTTAGAAGTACATAGCTGAGAACATGGAGTCTGTCTTTCTGCTAGAACCGCACACATATATGAGTATTAATTTGGGGAGTCTTTTAAGACCCACGTCATCAAATCTACAACTTCATCGAAGACGTAACAGTTGATAACCCAATCTCTTGTTTGAAAAAATGATGCCGACTGTGCCTTGTTAACATCTAACTCAGTAGCAAGATTTCCAACAAATATTCTAATTTTAACTTCTTAGATGTCAAAATAGTATGACGCAAGAAAATGTGGCATATTAACGTGCATCTACCCTCAGCCCGCAGCAATACATTTTCACTTTTGCAAAGCCACCACCACAAGTCGAATGTCAAACTTGATTTTCTTATGCTCCACGAGAATTGCCTCAACATTATTTCATAAATCATAATATTCTCCCGCAGCGCACCCACATTATTGTCTGGGAATGGATGTGTATTGTCTAACTAACAAGTAATACAACTTTTTCTTATTGATAATTTTCATATCCTAGCTACTTCCCTTAAGGCAAATTCCTCGTAATTCTTAAATAAGTACAACCCAATGTGACACAATTTGTAAACCGTTGACAGGCTCTGACGACAACTACTACTTGAATGAAGATGTCGACAAATATCCCTGGGCGCTATTTATGGATGACAAACTCACCGACTCAGCTGTGCCGATACAAGGTTACTATACGGGGCGTACTTAGCCGGATTGGCATACATAGAACATATTATCTTCTCCCTGCAGGTCTCGTCGTTCGACTTTAGTCCCAGTTGCTGGAATACCGAATCCAAGCGGGACAACAAAGGACTATAGAACGGATCGTAGTTCGACAGAAGCAGTGACGATGCGGGGACATTTTTGAAGGCCTGAAAACTCTGTTTCAACTTTGAGTTGCCCATTTTAATCGAATCGTATCCAAGCGAGTTGAGGTAATTATCCCTCTGGTCGGTCATGCCGAATCGGGAGAGCATGTTATTGTTGATCGAAGCCGCATCGTAGAGTTGTGTTGAAAAGTGATTTGTCGATGCCTCTGCGAATTAATATTGTTAAATAACTATTGGTAACATGTAGAAAAAAAGATTCTGGTATACCTGGTTGGTTGTACGCATAGTCTCCGTTCACCATTGTGAATTTGCTGTCATCTTCAAAGTTGTCCTTGAAATTCAAATCACTGACAGTTTCTGATGGCCGATTGAAGCCAGCCAGCGTTGCTGACCCTGTAAATAGAATAGTAATAATGTCGGTAACCTATTTTTTGTAACAAAGACGTTGTCAACATTCAAGAACACTTTCTTGTTGGGCTTGTTATTTGACTGATAAAAGGCAATTTGCCTTCAAATGATAGACTGGTCATTGACTTCTCGTACAGCCCCAGACAACGAACGCACATCAAAGAAATAAATTTGAAATCACAAGACAATTCTAATTGAAGGTAAACAAGAATTTAAGTCTTTGTTCGATGTAGATCTGGTACACTGGTGGGCTGTCGCAAATGCAGAATATGGGAAATGATGGACAGGAATTCAGATATATATTGCCGAAAATAAAGTGAGTACAACTATGTCTGAATAGGTGCAGGGAAATAACTCCACGGGCAATAACTTCACATGGGAAAAACTTCACCTCGATTGGGAAATAATTTCACTTATTTTATATGAAGTTGTTTCCCACTAAAAGTGGGAAATTAGTTCCCACCAATGATTTGAGTATTTTTTATTCTAACTGAAAAACAAAAACCAAAATCGAATTATTTTTACGGATTGTAGTGTAATTTATTTAACATTATGAAAAACAACTTTGCATACACTCAATCTCGCACCTACTCCCACCCCTAAAGAGTGACCCCAAGCGGGGGGGATGGGGCTTGCACTGGTCATCATGCCCCCCATACATTTCTTACTGTTTATGAATTGTGGACTTTATTTCGTCGCGTGTTAAGAGAAATTATTTCCCACAAAAAAGTTATTGCTCAGTTTCAGTGGGAAATAACTTCACATAAAATCAGCGAAACTATTTCCCACTCGATGTGGAGTTGTTTCCCATGTGAAGTTATTGCCCGTGGAGTTATTTCCCTGCACCGTCTGAATATAATTACAATCAAGAGGGGGTATAGTTGAAATATGGCTGGAGTGGATGGTTTGGTTGGAAGGACTAAAGTACATACCTTTAGTTTTGGAAAGTAAACCTGAGACCAAGTCAGGTTGTGGAAAAACCAACCTGCCTATTTCACGACTAATGACAGTAAAGTCATGATTTGCTCTGGCATTCTTCCCAAAGTTTATCTGTTTGTGCAGAATTACATTGGCGGAGTCTTGCTGGGTCAGTAACAACCATCGACCTTTCGATGTCGGAAAAGGTCTTAGAATGGGTGACATGCTATCATTTGTTTGCCTTATCATCATACTTGAACGAATTGTACGAAACTTACACGTCAGCTCCGGACGTTCGATCTTTTAAAACATACCTACTCGAAACAATACTGCGAGTTGTTACTTGATAAAAATCTTTGCTGTTCAGAAGAACTAACAGAAAATCACAATGGGGATTTATAAATGAGGTACTGAAGAACTTTCCCTACCCAAACTCTGCGGCCTTCTTAAGCAAAAACATATGCACTGAGATCAATCGAAGTTCGAGCTTTGCAGGCAATTGAGTAGCACAGCTCTCGAACGACTACTTAGACGAAATATAAGGTCCTTCTTGCTTTGCTTTATGAGGACACAGTTGCTTTGAGCGAAAACTTCTGTGGTATGGTTTTCGGTCCGTTTTGTATCTTTGGCGTTCTTAGGAGATCTTTACGGCGATCTAGACCTCTCAAAGAAAATTCAACGACAAATAGGCTAAGATATGGGTGGGGTAAATAGTAAGTATGCAGTAAGTAAACAGGGACCCATTAAGTTACCTGATATAGCTTTAGTTCTATATTCATGATCTGTCATTCGACAAAAAGTGATCGGAGGATATGTTGGTCGAGATCAGGAACCCTGTTTTCTTCTTCAATTCAAAGGTCTTATGTGGTGTAATATAGTAGATATCTAGAGACTATTTAGATCTACCTGTGTCACCCGTATTCCAAGGAGCTACCTATTCACATCCATTAAAGTGCGCTCATATGCTTTCTTCCTTTGGCCTAGGCTAAGGCTTGTCGGCAACCCTTTGAAGTATAATAATTGAAGACCACCATACACAGTAATATGGGCACACTCTTCCATGGTTCTCTAAAGAAAACCAATATTATATTCGCCTGCAAATAGTTCTGGTAAAAATGTATCTTCTTAATTGTGAACTTTATTTACTCTTAATTATTTTTTTCTTTTGAAAGATGTGTAACCCATGTGACTACACTCGTGCACTCATATTTAAGACCAAAAGACAGGCATATGGAAGGCATAAATCTATACACTTTTCAATTGCAAAGGAAGAAAGATATATCACCAAATAGAAAATTCCGTTCGATTTGTACCCTTAAAGCGAGCTGTTAGTAATTCATTTGCAGTTCAGTTCATTTATCAGAAGAATTCCTGCGTACACTCCCCTATATTGACTTAATTTCAACTGTAACTCGTTGATTGCATAAAGGATGATAATTTATTTTCGAAATCAAAGCTGTAAATATTTTCTCCCTTCCGCTGAAATATTAATAATTATGCATTGCACAAGAATCGACTCTTGATAACAAATAAAGAATTTGCCCTATTCACAGCACTCATCTTTAGCACATTCACATGTGTGTACAGTGTACACATGCTTATGCCGCCGTCAAGTTT
Source organism: Cheilosia variabilis (assembly GCA_951230905.1). Taxonomy (NCBI): domain Eukaryota; kingdom Metazoa; phylum Arthropoda; class Insecta; order Diptera; family Syrphidae; genus Cheilosia; species Cheilosia variabilis. The sequence continues at coordinate 14,812,583 of OX579676.1, forward strand.
CATCTCAACATTAACCATAATTAAATAAGTCCCAAGGCAACGTGCATTTCAAATTATCTCAAGGAATGTTAAAGGAAATCAAATCATTGACTTTCGCAACGAGTGTCAAGTTGAGATACACTTCATGTGTTTAACATTCCTCATGGACAGATCTGAAGTGTTGTGCTTAAATGAAAGTTGAGGACAAGTGGTAAATTTCGAGCATTGTTTCTGTTGACATTTGGAATTAAGAAAAAAAAAAACAAAATATGTCACGAGTACAATATGGGAGTGTCAAGTGGGACGAGTAATATGATCAGATGATGTGTCAAAGGATTACATCGATAAAATTACGAAAAATACAGAAATAAACAACCTCAACTCAGTGAATTCTGTCTTCATTTCAGAGGTCATGATGGTTAAAGCAGCGCCCCATGTGTCATAACGAAAGATTAGATTGAAGATGAAAAGTGGCATCAGCAATGACGTACTTGCAAGCAGAGGTAACAGAAAGCCGATTTTTTTTTATTTTCTATGATTTTTGACCCAAAAGCAAAAATTGAAAAAATACAATTTAAAGGGAATTTTTATAGGTTTGTGAAATGGCTGGCCCACCTATTCCCGAGTAATACGTTTGAATGTAACACACCTACTGAGACCTATTCAAGAGGCCAATAAACACTCGAGGAGATTGACAAGACCGGCAAAGTGCGTCAATACCTCAATCTTTCAAGTGCCCTATTCATCTTAAAGACTTTGGAGATTGGACCCTCATTGAAACCTGTACACAAAAGACAAACTCGTTGTCCACTTCCAGTTACTATGTGTAAAGAGAGATGGAAGGTAACGCTGCAAAAAGACTATCAAATAAGGAAAAGGGACTTGGCGTTGGAATATTGTGGAGACTACAAAAGTTCACTCCAGGAAGGGAGAACTGCGCTAGTTTTGGAGCTTACAAATCTACAACCATATGGGGAAATAAGCTGTGCGCTTTTTTACCCTATGTGGATAAAATTTCTCCTGTTATTCTCGGAAAATTGTCAAAATCTATGAACGATCTAGTGAAATCCATTCTAAACAACCTAGTGAAATACGACAGATATATAGTTGGGTGTGTTGTCAAGTTCTCCAAGACAGAGCAAAGTATATAAACATTCCCAACTAGCTATGCCTAAGCTAAGAAGCAATTAGCTACAATTGGGTAGCCGGCAGCTGTTTTGGGTATATTTTAGCTTGCCCTTTCACCATGAATGTAGACTTATGATGCACTGCCGCAGATGGTCTATAGTTTGACTCCGAGATTGCTCTGGGTCCAAACCCTGCAATAAACATTTTTTAATATTTAACATAAACTAACTGCAACTGATTTGTGAGCCTATATCGTTTGGTTTTTCTTAATGGTTTTTGATGCTTATAGTCGGTTTCAGACGCTTCTTAGTAAAGCGGAGTTTAAAAAATATATAGGTTGAATTTGTGAAATCCAGTCTTCTGACACGATACTTTTATCAACGTCTTCTTAGAAAATAAAATTCCTATCTACTTTTAGTTGTAGAATCGAATTTCCAGGTCAGTATTCCAGCTCCAATCAGAAGTTTTTAACAAAAAGTGTAACATCGCTGTTGTTCTTACCTTGGCCGGCGATTTTACCCAAAGATCCAATGATACTAGGCAAAAACATTGCAAACAGTATCGACTTGATAACCTGTAGCCCAACGAATATAGGCCAGAGTATTTTCTTTAAGCCTGCAAAAAAGACAAAAATTAGTAACATCTCAAACCTTTACCACGAAGTACTTATACCTGCAAAGAAGAACAAACGTCCAGCTTCTACGGCCCTAGGCAAGGCTAGGCTGACCACCGCCGATCTTGCGACGCGTTTCAAGCTTCCAGCCAAAATGTCTTCATTCGGATCGATCGCCATACTACCGGCTTTGTCGGTTTCGTTGACCTCTACTGTAATACCAGGCTTTGAGACTTTTTTCCTGGTGAACAGCTCACCCAAATAGTTCACAAGTATGCCCTGAAGGCTTTTCAACTCAGAATTTAGAACACTTTCCAGGTAATCCTCCTCTTCAGTCTCAATTTCGTTTGTGTCGATGTTTCCCCTCGTTTCAGGAGTCTCGGATGTTGTCACAAGTTTTTCGCTCTCCTCGACAAAGGGGTTTTCCTTAATCTTTGGACTCTCGGTAGTTTTCGCTGTTACTTCTATTGTGGAAACAATCTCCCCTACCGAACTGTCTCCACGATGACGACTTATCCGCAAATCACTGTCCATTGGTGAAAATACCCTATACTGGCCCGTTTCCGTAAACAGATTCCTCGCTATATACTCCGGATCATAGGACGCAGGTATAATCGGCTTAAAACCATCATCGGAATCAGGCGAATTTAATGGTGCGCTAAATTTTGCACTATGGCTACAGACTACTGCACTTAAACTGCTAAATATAACTAAGACTCCTATCACTGTCCTCAGCCATCGTGTATCACAAATTTTGAGATCTAGCATCATCAGCGGTGACTTTCTTCCTATCTGCAACATGATTGGAATGTCATTTGGTATGAATTTCTTGGTACTGCTTCTGGTAAACTGCAAATAAACAAAAGATTTGATTAAACTGTAAATAAATTTTGTAAAATAAAACGTATTGAAAAGTAAATCTGGAAGGGAAATGCGAATAAAAAAAATTGATTTAAAAAAAAAACAGCAAAATTGGACAAGTCTTTTTCATCTAATGGAAAATTTAAAGCTCATTACTAATGTCGCAGAATTCAAGAGCTTTCATCGCTTCCCTTACCGCTTTGGTAAGAAATGGGAAAGCTTTTCAAATTTAAAACCTTTCTATTAGAAGAGTTTTAAATTTAATTTTTAAAATTTAAAGTCTCTGCATTTTTGCAGTTTAGTGATGTAAAATTTGTAACTCCTGAGGTAGTGTGTGTCGCAGTAATGAATTCGACACCTTGCACTTTCAAAATTTATTTGGAAACTTTGTATGTGAACCACCTTCTCGATCTTCTTATAAACATCCGATTGGCATCGAACAAGGGATCAGAAGATGTACTTACGAACAATCTAAGCCCACGTCTTCAGTGTTTAGGCAAGTTACCTGCATTGTACATTTCCAGCTTTCATTAGCTGGTGTGCTTGTTGCTCTGTTAGGCCAGGAGACTGTCCAGAGAGCAGCTTTCCCATTAGGAACTTTGACTAAAATGACGTCTTGAAATTGCTTATATTTAAGGAAGAAGGAATAGCTCTGAAAATCACTTTTTATGTTAGAACTAAGGTGCATCGAGATAACCACCAAGCCATTAGGATCCACTTTTTTCCTTCTTCGAAGTGAAGAAGGACACAACAAAAAAAGCATGAAAATGACAAGTTCGGGGATAATTGACTGGCGGACCCGTCAAACTGTGCAGTATTACAGACGAAGTATAATTTAGTCAAAGCGCCTTCAACTGTCATCCTTGCTTTGTCGCTGAAATGAGGCGTTTCGGTATCTCCAAATGGGCACATTGGCTCAGAGGTTATTGCGATGGATCGCCGGAAAACACGATTATATCTTAACGTTCTTTCCACTTCACCGAGTCTGATTAACATCCGAGGGTATATTACTGTCATGAAAGAGCTTCTCAATTAGCCGTTTCGACTCGGCAAAAAAAAATTGAAGGTCTCTTCCAATGGTCACAAAATATAACAAAATAAATCATCCAAGACAAATGGTTGTGAGGAGATAGTACTAATTTATACGATAGCCCTTTTTATATATATATTTCTTAGGGACTCAAATTTGAAAGTAGATACCTAATCAATCTACAATTGCACAAATACTTAAATAATAGCTATTTCGCTTGCACATTGAATCGGGTTTCCCTAAAATTTGTATTTATTAATTAAACCAGTGAAAAAAAAAAATATGGACAGAGATATCTACAACTAATGAACTCTGATACTACTCTGTAAATAACAAAATGAGAACGATGATCGAATAATACCTTGCAACAAACGCAAATATGAAAACAAAAAAAAAGCTCTTCATGATGAAAAATATTTAAATTTCACAACGAGTATTTCAAATATACAGGCAGCGTTAAAGGGATTAAACATCGCAAAATTATGACGTTTTGTCAGTTGGGTTGTGGTAAGCTTGACGCGATCACGTAGAAATAACCTATTATAGAAATTAAATTTTGAGTCGTCATGGAATACTATAAATGAAAACAATTTCGAAGCTTTCTCGTCGTTTGAACTTATTAAACTCACCAAAGCAAAGTAATGATGTTAAATGAAAGATGAGTAGAAAATTTGATTGTGGTTGTAACAATCTCATAAATAGATAAATTCCGAGTTTGGTTTTCCATCATTAGAGTCGAAGAAGGATGGAATGTGTTTGAAGATATTCGAATTGATTATAATGAGATTCAATGACGAACAAGTGAACAAACTTTGACAGATGTACCAGGTTACTGTCTAAAGGAGTAGGTATTATTCATTACCAAATTGATGCTTTATTTCTCTGCAGGAGAAACTGCTTTGTTTATTTTGTTCGCAGGCTCTGATTTCACTGCATATCACATGTCATCTATAAACGACAAATATACAACACCCCTAATAAATACCGCCTTTCGCTACCCTAAGTACAATTTTCATCAAATTCATTTTTCGTAGGGCAAATAAACACGCCTTACACCCATGTGATGATTGTTATCTTTGATGACATGAAATAATTTTATTTTGGAGGTTTCATGCTCCTTTGCCGCTGGGGACACTATTTTTTTAGCATTGTGGAAGTATTTAGTTTGTACGACAAAAGCGTGTCCTGTCTAAATTGAAGAATTAAACTCCCGGCTCATTCTTCAGCATTATTGTTGTATTGTTGAAGATAGCTTGCAATTTCTTAACACGATGTGACATATAGAACAGACTGATAATTTACCATGCTCACTACCCAAATACCTACCGCTTATTTATTTTTGTAAGCTGCGCAATCCCTGTTTTTCCTTTTGACGAAACGAAGTCATTTTAACTTTTGAATCATATGATTTTAAATTGATCCGATTGTTTAATGTAGGTAGTAAAAGACGCGCAACATAACCCAAGGCTAGCACCCACGCTAGCCAAATTTAATTTTCTCCAAGAGCGTAGTTTTAAACAGAGACAATACTGAGACCACCAACTCCGTCCGATTTCCCGTTACTTAGCCTACAAGCTATATTTTTATGGAGTGTTCACGTTTGGTGCGCTAGTATTCTTACATAGAAAAAGGTATTGACAAATAATGTCACGAAACTTAAAAAATTCTGCTCACCAACACACTCCCAGATATGAGACACTTCCGCTGTGGGCAAAGTTCCTGGCAGAGTTCATAGAATTTTATCCGTTTAATTTGAAATTGTTCGTTACGTGTGGATAATATTTTTTTTTAGGAATGAGTGCACATTTGCTTAAAATGTTCATGAACAATTAACAATGTAGATTGGTTGCGGGAAAATGAAAACATTTTGAACAAATTTTCTTCATTATTTAAGAAAAATTTAAACACGAAATCGAAGTTAATGATATCCAAAAGCGGAAAATACACAACCATGTTTGTCCTAATATGTTTCTAGTATATATAACATCAACTTTAGATAGTTTTACTAACCAAACAAATCAAATTATTCGCCTTTTAACAATTTATAATAACTAACCAATGGCGTTCAGTAATGAAAAAATGTGGTATTCCCGAACTCTTTCACATTTCCCCACGGTTGCCGAGGTTGGCAGCATTTATTTTTGCATTTTTTGTATGTTTTTGCATGTCACACGGATTCTTTTTTGACATAACTCCGATAGGAAAACAAAATGGCGAATTTGAAAAAAAAACTGAGGGGGCCAGCGGCAAGAGGACTGTGAGTTGGGGGTCTCAGTATGGTTTGTCTATGGTTTTAAATAAGCACATACCTACCTATATTTCTTACGAACTGATTTTTTTAAAGGTCCCAGAACTACGCAGTTAAACTGACACACCAAGTATTTTTTTCTTTTTTAAATTATACCTTAGCGAATTCACGACTCCCTTCTTTGTTTAACTATGCTTTGCCGTTGCCACAACCAAATTAGTCATAAGAAAATTATGTAGGTATGTATCACTTAAATGTAAGACAAGCCAAAAATGAAGACTCAAAACCATTCAAACGAAACGCTTTCACTACACAAAACCCCGCACGTGCTCAAAATAATATGTTATGTGTATACAGTCAGTTGCTGTGGCTGCTTGCGTCGGTGACGCAGTGGAGAGAAGCATTTTAAGTCCTGAAAGGCAACCGTCCTCATCTTTAAACCTACTTGCATTTTTTTAAGATTTTACATTTCTGCCAACGGTTGCGTTCAGTTATGGCAATACCTCTTCATATAAATTACTACGTCGTCTACTTGAAGGCCACCACCAAATCGTCTGCCACGAAGCATTTGGATTCAACACGAGGCATACTACACCTATTGCTTACTGTCTCATATTCCACGGAGATTTTATGTGTTTAAATTTTCTATTACCGAGGGTGATAGTAAAAAATTCAATATCGTCGTTATACTTTCACTGAAACTGTTGCGGTTAGTGTTTTTGACGCAGATTCGTCGTAAACTCACAAAGTGAAGCTGCCGTTGATATTTACCTTTTCGTATCTCCATCGTCATCGTTTTGCAAGAGCTTTGAGATATGCCCTCTCTCTTAATAAACTTAATTCCTAGCCTCATGCAAAGGATTTCTCTGATGATTCCACTAAAAAGTACGAAATGAGATGAACCTAACTGCATGCTGATGGTTGTGTAACCTGTAACCGTAATTTCTCAGGCAAGATAATTCGCAACAATAAATTCAGACTCTGTTTCCGGTTGCTTGTGACTTTCGCTGATGAGTCGTATGTTTGTTTGCCCTGGCAACAAAATGCGAATGTAAAATATTAAGCGTTAAATAACACTGAAGTGAAAGTGGATGCCATTTTATGACCGCAGTTTTGTCCTGGTAATTATCTCGCTCCAGTATTGGCGTCAACCGAAAATGCCACCAACATTTTGAGTTATATCCTCTGACTAGAGCAGAGGAAAGGCGATTGCCAAGAGTGTATCAGAACAGGCCCCTTCGTATTGTGCTTCAATTATAGATCGCTCTAAAATGTAATGTCAAGGTCTTGGGGTTATGTACGACATTTCGAAAAATGCTGCTCCTATTGTTGGCAGACGAGTTTCATTATTCATATCATTATCATGATATTTAAAAAGTCACAATAAAAACATTCATACATCCGTTTCAATGAGAAAAATACTTGAATATCTAAATGGAAGCGTTAAAATACATCCGCACAGTTCATAAATGAGCTTCTATTTCTCTCACATCCACGTTGACAGAGCTCCACGATGCTCATGTTCGGTTTCCCTTACAACCGGCACGCTTTTGTTTACAGCCCCTTTTCATGCATTTTTTGTAGTTTTGCTGTAAGAGTTTTCACAATTCACGTTGTTATTGAAACTCCCGTCTATCTAGAGTCGAAACTAAAACGCAACACTCTGCACGCAGTGCACCATCTACTATGACTTTCGATTTGCTTTCACCTTCGACGAACCCAAGAGGCAAGGTTTTCATTCAAAACAAAATCAATAACATTTTGTTTGGAAAAGTTGTAAGAGCGAGCAGGGTACATGCCTATTCTATTACTATGACTACAATCCCAATGTAACTTCATTCGCAAATATTAATACAGCGCTCTATAGAGGCATGTAGATATTGTGTAAACAGTGGCATCCAATGACACTTAAAATTAATAACTTTGAGATGGTGGATTGGAATTAAAAGCAGGCACTTCTGTCATAATGACAATTTGTGTCTTTGAGCGGAACTGTGTGCAGAGTTGCTGGATAGTTAAAACGACTTATTGACTAAATTAAATCGCTTAATGGTAGTTGTGGGTATGATCTATCGGATGTCAGTCCGACGTTCGTAGATATAACGAGCTGATAAATTATAAGGATATTCTACAATGATGAAGTTCTTAGGGCTTTGTATGATGACAACGTTTTTTTTTTCGTAAAACCAACCGACTGCGCTATACCCACAAATGGTTCGATTCTTTTATATTTTCTATCTCAGAAAGTATGAAGCTGACACATAAGTTCTGTTATTGCTCTAAGCTCGAAGAGAATACAATTGCTGACCTACTTAAATTAACGTCGTACATCGCTGGCCTAAATTATTCGGAAATGAATATAGCTTCAAAGCAGGATTTTATTTTTTAGCTGTGTACATTTCTATTTTTTTTTTGTCAACCCATTCCTCTTGGCAACTAAATAGACACCCATAATTCATTATAATTCCATTTTTCTATGACATTTGGGATAAATCCGCTTTCAAACTGATGCCCACTAATACCAACATTTTTTTTTTGTCGCCATATTTTCTATTTTTGCTCTTATTACCAATATACAGAATACAGAGACAGCTGACTTGCGGTATATGAGAATGATTTGGACTTCCATTACAAAAAATTTGTCATGTAATATTATAGTCAGCTTGCTTTTCTTTTACTCGCGTTTTAGAAACATAAACGTAAAAAAAAACACCTACAAAGGCAAACAAGAAATCAAATAAATCACATCTATAATATATCCACTGTTACAACCAATCGATTACTATGTTCAACATAAATTGTGCCAAATTGTGTACTGATTAAAAAATGTATCTATGTGTATATGGTATACGGTATACCCTTTGCAAAGTCTGACGTCAATGCAAATGACTTATGAATCATTCCCATTATAATCATCACCGTAGCTCTAGTCTAGAGTTTCAATAAAAGTAGTTTTGTTAGTGCCTACAAAAAAAAAAAAATTAAATAATAATAAGGAGAAGGAAAAATATATTTTAAAAGCATGCTGCATGCATCTGCATATAGCTCTAAGGTATTTAGGGTAAGGGAAAAGACTTGCTTTTAATTACATTATGTGTTTGCATTTTTTTTTTGTTTTTTTTTTTTCTTAGTCAGCTCCAGTCGGCGAATCTGTCCCCGAGGCGAAAACAACAAATTCTAATGATGTTGAAGAGTGGCTTTTGTTTCTTTGAAAGGTAAGACTTTTAATTACTTTACGATTGAGCATAGGGCAGTGAAATTTAGTCCAGGTAACACCGTTGTTTCTTTTCAATTTTTGAGAAATGACTTTGAAAAGAATTAGAATTATGTCTCTAAATACCTCAGTGTAAAGATCTAAATGAAGAAGGTATATAGTGCATCATTGTATCGCAAAAAACTTTCTTATTTATTTGTCTATTTGTCTGAAATAAAATCGCCATAATTGGCAGCCTATATCAGTTTGTTTTCATAGATAATTAGCTATACACAGAATTTGAAAAGCTGTTTGAGATTTTAAATTGCTAATAGTCTTTTTAATATACATTTAGAAATCTTCATGGGCTACGAAGTTTCCAGGGGTCCCGGAGTCCTATCGGCAAACCCTCTTCATCTTCAGTCCAATCAAAGCCCTTTCTGTTTAACCAGTTCAAGGTCGCACAACTTCTCAAAGCCTCTTAATTCTTATGTTCATCACTTTGTGCATGTAGGAGCATAATTCTGATACGCATTACCGTACTACCATATCCCGCTACCTTAATGTGTGAGCTGAGCTTTTAAGCTGTTTATATACAAATTTGGCCGTGTGTACTTATAGGCGTCTTTAGTGGTAATTGCCTTATGGGCCTAACAGCTCAAAGATAGTGGGGACTTGCCTCCTCTTGCTAAGAGAACTATCGCCGTCTTTCCGTAGTACAAATGCGGAGGGAACGGACTATAATGCTCTAGCCAAGAAAATCTTCGAAACCGAGCTCACAGGTTCGAGATGACAAACAAGACTTAACCTTAATTCAATCGCCGATCATCGAAATTTTGTAGGGAAAGTGAGGACAGTGCTGCTCTGATCGCTTATTCAACTTAATGTTTCTTATGAAATTATAGTCTTAAGAGAGTAGTAACGCTGCCTTATCTAGGCTCGAGTTGGACTAGATCGTATGCAGATTGCCTCTGTTGATTGAAAGTTATTCCATTTTCTTTTAACAATAGGACACTGTGGTTTATTTCTGTTTGTCCCATTATAATGCTCCACCAAATTGTACATTGTACAGTTGTACCCCTTAACTGAGCTTCGATAAATGGAATGATGTACCCTATATTTCTTCCCAAAGATCAAACTTAAAGTGTTGCGATGCTCTTTTCCCGCTTTTTTCCATTATAAGGCTTCAAATGAATCTTGATCGTAGTACACATATGATCCAAAAAGCTTTAGCTAAGTAGCATGAATGAGTCCTAAGAATTGTTTGCTTATAAAACATAATGTAGGAAGCCCGTACCTAAGTTTTTTGAACGAAACCTGCGTTTCGGAAGCACCTATACTCGGGTATAAGATACTTTGTAACCAATTAGTGGGTGTATTGCCAAAACTTTCGAGCACAAATGTAAATATTATTATGCCATTCAAACCAGCTGCACGCATGCCCTCTATAACCTCAGTCAAAGGCCATTTTTAATGTAAAAGTAATGAGCTCCAAGAATCTCGCCTCTATATCCTAATACTACCAGCAAAACTCCATTGTAAGTAAAGACCAGACACAAGTCAATCACAGCCCTATCGAGGCCGAACCGATTTATACAAAACGACAGTGCAGTGCAGACGAAGTGGACTAACTAGTTCCCCGCCTCTTAATTATACGCTAAGCTACTAAAGGCGACTTTCACAATATGTCTTCATCGAAGACATCATCAGCACATGATGAAACTTGAACGTTTTTAAATTATTTCTCGAGTTAACCAAGTGCACAACGTGAATGTCATCCGCAGGTTCATCTTCTGCCACAACAAAGTATAATAAAAGTGCACGTAGCACGCACATTATTCACGCGTCAAGCGTTCTGCACAGTGTAACTCACATTCATATCCAAAGCTGCTTAGATGGAGTACCCGATGGACAGTGAGACTCATTGAACCAATCGGTGGAAATTCGCAATACCTACAACATTTTTTTCTGGAAAAAGAAATGAACTCACTTTTTGGTCACTTTTGAAAATATTCCACAGATAGTTCGAAATGTCGTCGGGCCTACAACCAAATCTGTCACCGGTTAACTTTCACACTCGTTTCATGGAGGAACTTGCTCGGATAGCACTGTATAAAGCTAAATCCTTTCACTGATTATTTCTGCATCCAAACACCATGTGATCGAGACTTTGTATTTCTCTATTCCACTCACTCAAACTGGTTTTAAACTGCACACACAATTTTAATGTTGCCACGCGATTTGAAGGAAAATATCTGTCAAAAATTACTTGGTTAGGAAGGGTATGTAACAATCTTATTTTTATCTATAACTCGCGATAAAAGTCAGTTTTCCGAATAAACTCAATCAATGTAGCAGCCAGATCGACCAAAGTATCTAAACATTTCCGTTTGACTGTCTTGTGCAAATCGGCGAGTGACGAAGACGAAACAGCAGCAGATAAAGCAGTCATTACACTTTAGCGAAAGCGCACATATGCGAGTGGACGGGAACGTGATCAGCTTACAAAGGCAGACGATGGAAAAGACGAAAATGAATTTAATATCAAGAGCAGTGTTGAATCGGTATGATACCACCGACTGGTTCGAACTGAAGCTGGGGAATCGGATGTGCCTCAGATTCTTTTACTGTGACATTGGCCGCAGCGTGGAGGTTGCTAGTTTAGTGGGTTTTTATTTTTCTTCAAACTGTCTCTTCTCTATATCTTTTTTGTGTTGCGTGTTGTGTCTTGTGCAAACTAGCGAAGAGAGAGCAAAGCCAAATAAAGTTGTTTTACCCAGTACCTGCCAGATACCAGTATGCTATGCGCTGTCTAATATCGTAAGTCTTGATCGTAAGCGACTTCGAAGCTGACTTCTTCGAACTCTAGGCAAGATGAATTGAAACATGTGTTGTTGGATTCGTGCTTGTGAATTTTATTGGCAAATCCAACATGTGTTGCTTGTTTGTTGTTGTTTATCCAGTTACGGATTGCATAGCAAGTATTTAGCTGTAACAATGCAGTTAGGCAATGAGTAATATGTGTCACTTGGGGTCAGCTTACCGACTTCTTTTCCTCTTGTGGATTCTCAGACAAGCCCACATCAAGCTTTGGATTTGTTGGACTTTCAAAATTTATGAAACATAATCCGGCATCAGGCGAATATCTCATATGCGTTCATCATATTTTCGGCCATAATTCTCTCGAAAGTTGCATCACAGATGGGCTTATGCAGAAAAGGTAAAACTATTACAAAATTCACATATCGTAGATAAATTTCTAATTTTTGATTAAAAGAAAGTAAAAGTGAAGTAGGTATACGTATATAGTGTTTGGATTCGCTTCGAGGCGTTAAGGCGAATGATAGAGTAGATGCGGGTAATGACGCTTGGCAGATTAGGCAGGCACAGTACCTACATCATTTCTCTTTGGAGCTGAGGCATCAGCTTGGCTGATATTTGTACCTCTTCGGTAGGTAGTTTATTGTTTGAGCATATTTTTGGTACATTTGCTAAGTAAAAGTACTTTGGGCTAAACATAGATATACCCGCAGATAAACTACTCCCAATGAATGTGCTGTCGTACTCTTGGAGAAATGGTGAGCAAAAATATATAGGTACTACGTGTTAGATGCTATCTGTCAACAGAGAGCGATAACATTTTTATTACATTTTTGATAGTTTGCATAGGGAAATTCTGCTTACTTCTCATATGAGTTATTGCTGTAAAATTTAGAGCTTTGATGTTTATTGCTTGAAAAATGAATAGTGGAAAAATGCATACCACAACGTTATTTACCAGACCTTAATATATATGACAGCTTTTTTCCTTGACATTTGGTAAATGGAAATAAATTGCCTTTTGGGTGTAATTTCAAAAATGTGGGCAGTATTAGGCAATAGGGTGTGGCTCCTCTTATACAACCAATCCATTTAAAATGCTTTGTTTGGCTAGTTAAGCTTCCAAAATTTGGATCATGAAACTATATTGATTGCTAAACACTTCAGAAAATGGTGCGCGAAATTGAATGAGAGGCACGGCGCCTTTTAAAGAGAAACGTTTTACAGAAGACTGAAAAAGACGAGCAACGGAAAAAAAGATTAGAAACCATTCGAATACACACTGCTCAGTATTGCACGCTCAGTTGAATCTTCCGTTTTAGTACGCATTTTATTTGTTTTGTTTGAATTATTATAAGAAATAATTATATTGATATTCTTTTCATCTAACGATCTTATGTAACGACTTCCGGGGGTCGGAACCTCAGAATAAAATTGTACCTACCTATCCCACTACTGGAAATTTGGGAGACACATCTTTAAACAGAAAAAAATTAAGCCCAGTTAAAATCATGTTTAAGGCCAGCGATATCTTTGCCCGCAGATGAAAAAGAATATCATTGGGAATTAAAATGGCCAGCAAATATTTGAGAAATGAGAAAAAATTGTTTCAAAATCAAATACAAGAAAACATATCTAAAAATCCGCAACAAATTTATTTTCGTCAAATCCATCTATCCATACTGTTCTGTCATGCAATATGACTTCAAAATGTAGAATCGCAATCAAATCCTACGCTGAAACGGAAGAGACTTTATAAATGAATAATTGTAAATATGCTGATGGATTTTTTGCGCCGATTCATATACATTTCTAGCTATCTCACAAACGTGCAAAATTTTGTATATCCTGGTATTAAAATGTACGAGGGTATCTTACATTGGTAGTCACAACTATAAAAGCTTACAATTGTTTTAAAAATATTCCATGTCATTGTTTTTGTTTTGCATTATCTACCTACCTTTAGCAAGCTTCCCAAAACCAGCATGCACTTGATGACTCCCTTCAACATACTAATATAAAAACTAAAAAACGAGAAAATTCAAGAAATACATGGCAAATATTTTTGGAGCTGCGGTCATTGTAATATACGGTACTGTTTGACAGTACATTCCAATATTTGCAAACCGAATATCAAACTCTTACATCTAGCTATCTATATTTTTTTATATTTTAAATGTGGATATATGGACAAATATCTCCTGAGCGCCATAACCCATTCCATCTTTTGATCACAAACAAAGCTGTGTACACTGAACTATTTTTTTTCATCCTAGAATTTGCATGTCATTAGAGTCATAGTTCGAATGATCTCATTTTTAATTGATTTCTTGTCTAGTATAGGAGCTTATCACAGACTTTTGAAAGACAGTACGACAAGCAAGCGAGTTACATAGTGCATACTGGCCACAAAATTCATTCACAAGCGTGTTTACGTTACGAGACCAGCTAAACGAACCATAAGCAAAAATAACTTCATATTGACCCACATTTCAAAAAAAGGCGAACAACTTTACTTCTTGCATTTCTGCATATCTAACTAGACACTCTTATCCGTGTCATGGTTAGTATCAAATTAGTGAAATACAAGTGCGTTCTCGTGGCAGTAGTTGATTCAACTCGACCAGCAACCTTCTCTGATTTACTATGCAGCACACTATAGCGCATTCATCTGCGTCGTTCAACTTCCAGTGCATTAGACCATAAGACAGAACCTAAAAAATAAAAAAAAAATAAAAAAGAAACGTCGAAGAGGCAGCAATGTATGTATCTATCTGGGTGACGCTGACGACATAATCATAAACATCATCAGCGCCGTCAGACTGTCATCATCACGAGCTCATCACTGTGAGTTTGAACATGCAAGTTGGACAAACATTAACCATCGAAGCGATTCCAAAACAAAATACTCCCCTTCGGGCTAAAAAAGAGAAATTCACGTCCCAGTTCTTCGTGTATCTCGAATGTCTGCACTGCTGCCACAAAACTATGCAAAACGTTATTATTGAGTAGGTACTATTTCCAGCTCCAAGACGGCATTCGTTGATTTTTGTTTTCAAAACTCTGTGGATATCGCACAAACTCGGAACAAGACTTTCTTCACCCATCGCACGCAGTGTCAAGATGTACACTACAGCACCGCATCGAAATGACAAAAGGCGTACCAACCCATTTAAACGGTTTTCAAGTGGTTGTACGGCCAAAAGCGGCTCGTCAAGATGAATTAATATTCAACTCGTCAAATAGACTCTGGGCGTGATGCCAGCACATCAAGTGCACCGTACGATAGTAAACATAGACCTGGGAGTACAACAATTTGTTGGGGAAATACCAGGTCAGGGGGCCGAAGCTAACGAACCTTGTCCGAACGCGCCGGTCAATACGGAAATTGATATGTTATCATTAGATGGGTCTTGTCATCTATGGATGAGCAGCCACATCCAAGCCCACCGCAGGGAAACAGATCGGATCGATGGGGACTGCCATTATCGGTCGCTATCACAATGCATGCACTATGAATTCGGCGCCTGGCACTTCTTGAATGCAAAAGATACGAGTACGAAGAACTTTCATTGTCAACAGCGCGTGTGAAAGTGTATTTGTCGGCGCAACGCTAATTGGTAGCTTTTTATTTGTCAACACATCCACTCTGTGGGATGTTTCGGTTAAATGGCCGGCCGAAGAGTAAAAGTGGTAGGTATGTAAATTGGATAAATTAGTAAGTGAGCTACAACTTTACAGCGACTGTGGTAAATATTATGCGAAATTTTCACTCGTCATCGTCATAAGCTGTAAACACTACGAATTTATTTTGGTGGTGTGTTTTCACTTTTACATATCGTTGACATGCTACTTGGGGGCGGGTGTGTGGATGCGGGCAATTAGATACTATGATGCGATCACGATCGGGAATGGAATGAGTTTCACTTTTATTTTGGAAACAGGGAAATGTGCGACATGTGCAACTAGTTTTTTGCAGTAAAAATGTTAGTAGGCATTCCAATTTTAAGGCGATTATCTGTTTTGAATGTCATTTCCGTAGCTAAGCGACCGCATATAAAAATGTGGATTACATAATGTTTCGAGAGTATCTCTGTGTATCTCCGATGGAAATTTGATGATCTTCGTATTATCCATGCGGCCTAGGGAATATTTAAAAGCATCCTCTGTATGCTAAAAATTGTTGTCGGCTGGCGATAAGCAGATTTATGTCGTTATGACACATTGCATAGGTATAGTTCAAGGGAGCTTACTGAACCAAACAATGGCTTTCGTATGACGTATGGTGTTCTTTTTACGAGCTTCTTTATTACAAAACTATAAAATGCCGAATCAATGTGCATAAGATGGTTAAATTTTCGGATGTAGAAAGGTCCATCGCATGCACAGGATGCAGCAAAAAGAGGCCAATTCAAAATAAATGATCCAGGTGGCGTTTGCATGGAAGTTGTGCCCGAAGCTGTGATTGAACAGACTACAGCTGTAGACCCCTGCACATTCCTATACATCCAGTACAAAAATTGCTTACCGTGGATCGGTTATGGTGAAAACTATCTGTCTGTAGAAGTTATTGGAGGAAAATTTTACTTCTAAGATCTTGTTTACTTAAAGCTTCCATCAAACATGATGTTACGATCCGGCTACGTGCTTTCTCGTTTTACCAAGAGAATGTGCTTAACGGTGAGTTAACAAGAGAACTCGTTGTTTAAGTCTAGTTCATTAATTTATACATTTATTTATTTAGAATTGCTAAAATCGGTACGTCGGGTCGTAGCCAAAAATGTGACCATGTTCACACATTTTTTTAAAATGGACTATGGACTATTTTACCACATTTTCCATTCTATTTGACTAGGAAACTTAATATTTTATTTACAAGAAGCGTTTAAAAAGTTAGTAGAATTTTTCACAATCGGAGGATTTTTATGATTTTGCAGTTGCAATGCATACAAAAGTCAGTTGAACCAAAATCTAGAAAATGCTATTTTTGTTCCGTAAATTATTTTGTGGTAGGTTTTTTTGTTTTTATTTTACCCCTTTACCTATAGCACATAAGATTACCAAAAAAAGGTCTGCGCATTTCCTAGAGAAGGGAGCTACGTACTCGTAGGTGATTTTGATTTTGATTTTGATAGGTTTATATATTTACAAATCATCGTTAATCCACCACCGCTACTCTAGTTCTTATTGTTGACCTTTTCATGGCCGCCAACAATTTTTGGTAGTCACCAAGTTACCCGTATTTAAATATTTTCACCTATATATACTGAATTCAAAATTGTTTAGAACATGCAAGTCTATTACCTTAAAACTAAATTTAATTTCGAAGCTCACCCGTGATCACTCCATTCTCCTCTACTAATAGCATTTAATGACAGACCAGATTAATCTGGTGCGAATATAAAAGCATTTGTCGCCTGTCATTTCTTAGGACAATTAGTTTCTTTTACGTGTTCCATTAAATGCTCTATAATTCAATGTCAATAGAAACCACAGCGCACTTTAAAATTAAATTAACGCTCAAATTAAATGAAGTAGGTAATCAACATGATCATTTAAAATTCGTCAACATGTTTATGAAAATAGTTAAATGTAAGTGACTATTCGAAATGTATAATGCTTTGCACGACGACCGGAACCAGTTGAAGGCTAAATTGGTATTTTCAGATAAACAAAATAAAATAGTCAAAGACGTTTGCAGTGAATTTCAAGAACTTCAGTAACTAATTCGAAATTCAAAAGAATGCGTCGCAAAAATGGCTGATCCGATTGCTAAAAGTTATTTTGTTATTTTAATGTTTATAGTGTTATAAGCAGTGATTGTCATTAAGAGCGAAACACCGACGGATACGCGTCCCGAGGCGGAAGTCACCGATATGCTGAATACAACACTAAAGCGGCAAATAAATCGGCTGGGACTTTTGGCATTTAAGACGATTACTGGCTAAAATTATTAGAATGCATTATATACCTATACAGCTGATATTTAATAAAATGTGAAGGTTTAATTCCTTTACTAATTCGAAAAATGTTGTTTATTAGCATAGGTAGATTGGTGTTTGTTAATTTTATAACAAGGCTTAGTCTGCAAATTCTGTTGATAAAGCAAGGACAAATATTGATCAGTGCCGATTAACCACACCAACGAGTTATTACTACCGCTTAAGAGATGGATTTGAGTATCGTTGTATTGGTATTGCATAAACAGTGATTAGAATACATTTTATTCGAAAGGTTTAATGCCTTTCGCACACATTAAAACACAAAAGCCCCAAAACACGTTGCAAATTTGTATTGTGTACATTCATGACTAATGCAAGTTGTTTTATTTGCATTGAGTTGAATTTGATGTTATACAAGGTTGCGGATGGATGTGCAAAATGTATAAATTGTGTTTCACATTGATCACTGATGTCATCGAACGAGTTGGAGTAAGAGGGTCCTTATTCACTAGGTTCAAAAGCTAACTGGAAGAGAGAAAATAAAAAAAAAACTAGATGAGGAACCACAAGGTAGAGAGTTTGGTCCTATAATCTTTCGTAGTTAGGGATGGGAATATGCGGATAATACGACCATCATTTTAATTAAAAAAATAATGCATTGCAATAACGTGCGTGAATAACCGTGAACTTATTATCAATCATAAGAAGACAAAGCTATGCATATTTAACCATAGATATGAAATCAACAACGACATTATGTCTACACGCAACTGGGAATCGGAATCTACAAAGCAAAGGATATATTTTTCATACAAATTTCGCAATTGTGACCTCTCGTAAATTTGAAGTCTAAAATCTAGATCTATTATTTGTATCAACAGATGTAGTTGTCAGCAGGGGCTTTTAGCAATGAAGCAACTGTTGAAGACACAACTTATAAAATGCTGTCAATGCAAATAGTCGATACCAGCCGAAGACAGCAGAAGGAAATCATCATCGGGAGAAATTGGAAGGAGTATGGCCGCAGAATATATGATGGAGAAGTTCCAAAAATATTCTATAACCAACACGTAGGAAAGGAATATAAAGAGTTGTATCTCAATTCCGACAGAACATTTAGCTATAAGTTTCGAAGAATAATGTATTACTGATGACAGTTGGTAAATTAAGTTGCCTTTCTCAAAGAGCCTGATTTTCGATGCCCGATTTTAGGGCCAGGAACTATGGCTGCTGTCTTTTTAACGAGACCTTCGGATGTTGGTTAGATCGCAAGACCTGTAGATCTCCTTAAGCTACAGGGCTACGCAGGATATATTTTTTTCTCCTATCTCGATATTCATCATTGCGGCCCTTGCAGCGTATTCAAAATGATGCAGCTTTGTCAAATTCTTCCGACAAATCCATACATCGTCATAGCTCATAGACACATGCTATGAGGTGATTAGTTGCTTACCTACGGAGGTTTAACATCACCTACAAAGGGACTTATATTCCATGGACATGGAGAGTTTTCACTCAGAGACTCTGCGGACCTTACTTAAAATCATTTTTAACGTTCACACTTAATATTTCTTAGGTCACAATAGGTTGTTTTATATGTGAAATTTCACCATTGTGAGCTCGTAAAATCTAATCTGGATACTATTATTATTAGATTAGTATTATAAGTTTAGTACCGCGTTCTCTGTTATGAATCTGGGAAAAGCAAAAGAGGTATGTCAGCCAAATTTAGATTTCTTCTTCTATATGGTTTCCATCCTCCTCCCGTTGAACAGTTGAGCTCTTTTCTCTGAACTCAATTGATCAACAAGTAGCAAGTTGTCTGAGCTGGTCTTTACTCCTTAGACATAGGAATGAAACCAATTCGTAGATTTTAAATGCGTATCTTCTATACTATTTAGCACATTTTTTCGGTTTAATTGGCGGTTTGACCGTCTGGGATGGTTGTTTTACAAAGCATTAGCCTTGATGTTTATATAGTTTGGCGATCTAGTGTAAAGACTTTATCTGCTATCTGCGACAGTGTTTCCACATCGATTTTAGAATTGAAGTCCCCGAGCACAACTTTAATATCGCACTTCCAGACATCCTTAGTAGGCCTCATTCAAAAAAGAATTTTGAAGCGGAATTTAAGTAATCTTGTGGCATAATTTGAAGCTAACAGGAAGCCCTATTCCAGTAAACACAAAACACCGTCAACAGGCAGGCCCAATGAAAATGACTTATCCATCGTTCCATTCCACCATTTCCCTTATATTAGTTTTAGTCGTAATATTTGGGCAAACAAAAATGTAAATATACTCTCTTAGCAACTTCAATCGAAGCTAATTACTGCTAACTCACGGCAGCGTCTTCACCGAAGATAGTCATTGGTGTAAAACCAGCTTATGACCTCGTTGTGTAAACACAATCTTTTCTCTAAAATACGGATGACTAATTTTGAACCACTTCATATCTATTTGTCAAAATTTATCTCATCCGTAGAGTTCGGTTGGGCCAAAGTCTGACGTTCGCATGTTCGGTATGGTTCACATTTATGATTGAATTTCGTCACCGGCTCAAAGAGAGTCTGTCATTCGAATAAATATCTCTGGACGTCTGAAAGATTTCTATTTTCAACTTTCAATTCATACAACAATTACCAAAATGAGACTCAATTATCTGCTTTACGTACTTTCGATTGTGATATTTCTCAGTGTGTGTAACTTATCCGCTATTCTGATGACGACAGAAAGGCACGTCCATCCGGAACCTATGGAGGAATCCACTATATTGCCCGATATAGAGGAGGAGAGTGGGGGGATCAAACGTCGAAATACGACGCTACTGACCCTGAACCGATTTTCCTGCTTACAATCAAAACTATTAAAACAGTCGTGGGTTAAACTTGGAAGAATATTTATGTATAGCTTTATTCAAATTATTACTAAAATTAGGACCGTATTTATTACTGTAGAGTAATTGTGATTTAGCTTTAGTGTTATTTTGTGATAACAGTACCTATAACGAGTTCAAAAGAAAGTTGTTTAATTTCAAATGGGAGGCAAATTTCTTAACCAAACCTAACTACATGCGATCGTTGGCTGGCAATACAACCGATAGCGACCGCATAAATGACGAGAAAGAACAAAAATTCAATTTACCTTGCGACGAGTTTTCCAGTTTATTAAAAGTGGAATTTAAAGTTTGTTGAGGTCAAAATTCTGCTTTTCAAAATTCTACTTAACAAAATGTACAGAGCGCGCGCTTTTTAACATTTTCTAAAGTTGGAAAAAAAAGCAGAACAAGCTGAATTTTATTTACATTTAAATTTGAAAATCAGAGTTTTGTAAAGCAGAATTTCGTTAAGCAGAATTTTTGTGTGAGAAGACAGAATTTTGTAAAGCAGTACTTCGACCGGATCCCATTTAAAGTTCATATACCTTAAAGATGCCCACTACATGAAAGAGTGATCTATCTGAAGTGGTGTTCGACGGAATTACATTATACTGTATTAACCTCTTTTGAAATCGTATGCTAATTTAAAATTCAAATAGGATAATTAAATAAAATGTATAGATCTTGTCGAAGATGAGCTGTAAATAGGTTATTTTCATTTCGCGTTGCTATCTTAACAATTTTAATATGCCGAAGCTGCTCAAATAAAATAAGAACAAATTACCATTTTTGGAACATTATCGAATACCGACTTGAATTTATCTTTGTTCCTTCTAATTTCGCCATCCGATTGTAAATATATGATTTGTAAGTAGACAACTATAGCACAGATACCTTTTGTTGACTATTAATAAGCTGTTAATGTATTTTTAAAATAAAGTTAATTGTTTTGTAATTGAGCTACAGAGACCCATATATTTTTGTAACGACTCTATTATGAGGAAGTATTTTTGCTTTTGTGGTTACGCAACAAAAAAAAAATGTGCACTGCGGGATCGCACAAAACTTTCTCTTTCCAGTCAAAATATGTATAGTTCGTCTGTAAAACACAAATTCCGAATTAATATTACAACTTATTGCTGTGCTAGTCTTTATTTGTAAATTCAAAGACAGTTTGTGCAAGTTCGTCAAATCATCTACCCCAAGTACGCATAGATTATAAGAAAGTATTTTATTAATTTAATATTATCACTATCACCTATCTTTTTCAGCCTTTGTACAATTATGCCTATATTGTTTAAAATGCTAACTTGAAGGGCGCCATATTGTTAGCATGTTATTCATATTTATTTAGACAACAAAAAATGATGACATACATTTTCAAGACCAGTATAACAAAAATATAAGACATATAAATTTGCTGCATTTACATAACTAGAGATTTATCTCAATAAATGTTCCTTTAAATATATAATTTGTTTCTACACCCTTCCATATGTTAACCAACAGTGGTCTCAACTTCACGTTCCTACTGAGTGCTGAGAAATCCCAGCCGCACTCATGATTGAACTCTGTATTATTTAGAAAAGGTCCTGAACTCGCAGTTCGGCTGGGTGAAGTTGGTGGATAGAGTAGATATGTATATTCATTCCATATCGACGGTTAAGTGTGTGGCTAATACATAGAAATAAAGTTTGTGTCTTTCGAAAAAGATTCGAAAAATTTTTTTACCGGCTCACTTTTTGCAGGCGGTTTCCAAGTAAATTTATTAAAGTTGGAAGCCGAAAAATGATTCATTGAAAATATTATTTAGATTTCATAAGTGAGACTCAAAGCTTTAACCGAAAGTAGGCAGCTATATCAAAAACTTTGATTTTTCGCAGTTAGGTTGTGAAGGTATACAAATCCACCCAGCGGCTTGGGTTGAAACTTATTAACACAATTTATATGAAGAGGATTTAGTGATAATTTTTAAGCAAAGGGTATAGGATAGGAACATTTAGTGGTTAGATACGAAGTATGATGCAAGCCCCGTGGGAATTAAGCTAAAGTAGGTGTAGGCACAAGTTTTAATTCAAAAAACCATTGAACTCCCTAAATTAACGAATTGTCCCGATAAATGAAAAAAAAATAAAAAATATTGTTCGGTAACTATATTTACGTTACATTGAAAATAAATTAGTTTTTACGTTATCACCTAAAAATTAAAATAATAAACTATTTGCGCTTACTGATGCGGAGAAAGGACTCATAAGTAAGTTAAGTTCACACTTTTAATCGTAGTGGCATAGCCGAACTTTTTCTGAGCAATTTTGAATGAAAACAAAAATTTATTGATACTGTGTATTCGAGTACACAATTTTTTAAGAAATCGCTTTGAAAAATTCACTTAAACATGAACCATTTCAATTTATGGATACAAAACTCTCTTTTTAAAAAAAATATTTTTTAGCCAAAAGTACACCTTTTCTAAACACATTTTCTATATCCTTAGTAAGGTATCGGCATACCTACCCACCTATTAAAAATAAAAACTCCAACCAAACTTGCAATGAACGAGAAAGTTTCGTGCGACTCAGTCGTGTCCTTTGTTTTGTTTCTTGTTTTGATTGTTTTATTTTAGTCTTAGCATAAAGAACGTTAGCGAAATAATGTTAAAATAAAATTATGTATGTATGTATCGGCACAATATTTATTGAAACTAATACACAGCTGTATCCAAATTCTAATGTATGTATTTATGTTGTATTTAAAGTAGTTTGAGAGATGAAATTAAAAACAGAAATCTGTAATTTATGGGGTCAAGCAACTTTCTTACCCGAATAAAAAGCGAGACTTGCAAATTTTTCAATTTACATAATGTTTTCGCAAACAGTACCAATATTTGCGAGTTTCCAGCTTTGTCATCACGCACACTGGAGTGATTACGTTCTCATCCCTATTATGTGGTGCTCAGCGTGGATGGTATTGTTTTCCAGCTTGCGCCTAAAGTTAGACTTAAAGAACGATACATAATGACATAGAGGATTTGTACTGTAGGTACCCACTTTAAGTATATTGTATTGTTATTTCTTTTCCTACAGTTGATGTTCCAATAAGATGGGAAGAATTCCAAGGATTTCAGCTTATGCTTATAATTCCCTGACTTGTTTAAAAATACAAATACGGAGTCCACATGGGACCCAAGATAAAAAATAACTAATTATTTGATTTGAAAAACCGCATGTTTTTCAAAAACCACGTATTAGAGAAATACAATTTTGAAATGCCATTTACTTTGCAAAGGCGCGGAACTAAAACGCGTATAGCCTAGACACAGTTGAAATTTGATGGCTCCTAATGGTTTAACTAAAGCCGAATACAAATTCAGCTGAAACATAAAATAGAAATGCATGAGTGGCCTTGAGCAATTGCTTGTACCTGCCCAACCAATAGTAGGTTCACAGTCAAGTTCAAAAACGTCAAAGCTTAAACGACCTAATTTTTTTTTAATTAATTAGAGCCAGCTAGGTTTCACGATACGGTCAGCCTTTGTCTTCGATTAATGATTGAGGCGAATTATCAAAGTTGATTAGAACTTCTAGACTTATGTAGAAATAATTTCCAGAATCCAATCAACTTGTACATTATGTATCAAAAAGATATCAAGTAGCATCTTGCTTAAGCGCACACTGAAACCTTAACACACTTTTAAGAGTAGCCATCTCATTTGCCAGAGCGCACACCGTACTTACATTAATTAAATACACTAACAACAACAGCCAAGCCAAACCACAAAGACACCAAAGCTACACTAACAAGAAACCAAACGGACTTATATACTAACGACCATTTCCATTCCAGCGCGGCTTGAAATCTTCGAGATGTCATTAAAAGCAAAAAAAATACACCGTCTTGCTTATATGTTTGGTTTTTTTTTTCTTTTTTCTTAATCATGTATAATCAGTATTCCGAGTCTCACACTGCCAGTGGTGGTGTATAAAAACACAGATCCAAAAGAGAATGCTTCATGTATTATGCAATTTTTTGCCTAGGCAAACAAGTATTCTTCTACTTCCCAACGGCTTTATCTTATATATTTCTGGTTTCTGGTCAAGTCAATGAGAACCAGTTGAAAAACAAAATATTTGACTTTTCTCGGGCAGAAAAACAGTTTTAAAGTCGTAGTCAACCGGTGCGCTCGATCGAAATGTTGTCTCATAATAATATGAAGAATAAAATTGTGTTTGCCGTTGCAATCGGCTTTTTGGTAGCCGTTGTTCAGTGTCGTCCTTACGTATCTTTGGAGGATTCATCGTCCTTGGAGGATTCTTTGGAGGACAATAAGGCGCTGGCAGCAGTTCCCGTCAAGGAAATTGCTATTCTTGCCACCCAGAATGTCGATGCTGTGAAGGAAGAATTGGTAGCAGAGCCACCGAAGGATACAAAGGAGTCTACAATTTTGTCCGTTGTCCCAGAGGTAACAGTCACCAAGAAGGTTGACAGTGATGACGACAGCAAGAGTGACAGCAGTTCGATGGAATCAACAGAGAGCAAGGAGAGCAGTGAAGAAATTAAGGAGTCGCTGCCAGTTGTGCCAAGTGCCGAAAGTACCAATGTTGTTGCGGCTGTCGTACCCGTGGAGCCTGTCGTTGTAGCGGTGGTGGAACCCGCAGCCGCCATTGTAGCGCTAGCTGTAGAACCAGTAGTGGCAGCCACCCACCCTGAGCCAGAAGCCGTAGTTGCTCGATCCGCAGCAGTTGAATCGTCGGTGTCACCCGCAGCGGAATCATCGGTCGCTGTCGCACCAGCAGCAGTCGCTGCCATCGAGCCAGTGGTGGCCGTATTAGATGTAGTTGTCGAACCGGCAGTGAAAACTGTACCCGAACCAGTTATTGTGGAAGAAAAAGTTGCATCCACACCAGTGGAAATTCCTCAGGTTGCCATCACGACGAAGTTAATCGACGCCGAGGAGAATATCAAGCCAGCTCCGTTAGCAGAGGAAAAGGTACCCGCAGAAGTAGTCGCCGAACCAAAGGTCATTATAGTTACTCCATCGTCCGCTGAAGTTGTAGCATCTGAAGTTCCCGCAGCAGTTACCGTAACAAATGTTGATAAAGTTCAAGCAGATGATGCAAGTGTTGCCGCCGTTTCGCCAGTCAAAGAGATCGTTCCAGAAGAGGCAAGCCAGACAAAGGAAGCTCCAGTTGTTACAACCGAACTGAAGAAGAGCGACGAAGCTGTGGTCAATGGTAACTAGATCGTATAGTGATTAACAGTAGGTTCGAGACATTTAAATTACTGTTTAGGATATCGTGATGTTATTCAACTGCGTGAATAATGTTTATGCGAAAGTAATATTTTTTAAAGCTCATTTTTCTTGCAAGACATTTCGAATTTCATGTTTACATCTATGCTTACATTAAAGTACACTTGACTGTATTCTCGTAAATGGGAAAAACTAAAACTATTTTTTTTTAATAAAAGAAGAGAAAAATAAATTAAAATAATAAAGATTTGTATTGTTTTTTTGTGCTTAACTTTGTTTTCAGCTTGGCGGCGAGTTTGTTTTTGCCTCATAAATTCCTCGGAGCAATTCGAAGAAAGCGCTAACCAGCTGGACGGGCATGGATTTGCGTTGGTGGTTAATGAGGCTAGGTACCTGCAATCGTTGACAGATGGACGGTGTTAGATGGGTTTCCTTTTATTTGTCTCAAAAGCAAAATGGTTCTGGCATGGTGGAGATTGTTGCCTGGCGAACGATGTGTTTGCTCAGCTGCAGGAAAGGTTGCCAAAGAGTGGGTTGCAATGTCTAGTGTTGGATGGTAAGGGGAGCATGATTGGATTGGCATTTTTACATTGGATATTCAACGGAATTCCAACTTTGAAATCAGCACCCTACTTTGAAAACGAAGTCGGTGCGTAAGTCGATAGCTACTGCTGGTTGTTCGATAACATGTTGTTGGTTTTTCATACTTTTCGTCTTTAGTCGAGAAATAAATTTTAAAAGGTTTGTTGAAGCTGTGTGTGAAGATTCTGGTGACATTTGCCGTTATCGAAAGTTGGGTAAGAGCTTGACCTTAGATCCTCTGAGTCATATGAGTCTATGATTCTAACGCAGATAAAGGACCAAAATGTCTCCTCAACCCGTTTATCCCCATACTCGTGACAACCTAGAGTCAGTGGCTGAAAATCGAGAGCTGTGGAGGGCTGACTTAAACATCACCCACGAACCTTGTAGTGAATAAGTGTCACGTGTGACGTTGCAAATGACTGATTGAATAGAACACAGTAAAACATTGCATGCAGAAAGCAAAGGCATTATAGCTGGGCTTATAGGTTATTATCTGGATCAAGGTGCGGACATTTTAGTGTACCAAGCCAAATTCATAGTTCTGCTACATGCACTAAATCCCTCAGAAGAGTGTCAGGGGAAAAAGCAGGATGTTCTTGTAGCGATGGGTAATCAAGACGTGGAAAGAAGAGAACCTAAGTTAATTTTGTTCAGAACGGTTGGGCTACAGATACTGGACAATCGAGGTATGATTCATCTGAAAGATTCAGATATTGTACCCAACAAAGAAAAATGTGCTTAGAAGGGCGAAAAGCGGCCAGTTATGGTGATTTGATTTGGGTATCTCTCATTTAGTTGTAGTCTCGTTTCAAAATTTAATCAATAGAAATAACGAATCATATACATCTAACTTTTCCGGTATGTTTTTCTATTCTTTGTCATTGTTCGAGGTCAGCCTTGAATCCATTTAATGCTTGGGTTTGAAATCGGAAACTCTGATTCAAAACCGATTAGGTACCACAGCCAGTGTTGAGGACAGGGTTGTAAAAATGTACTCTGTTCTTCTTTTGGAATTTACTTGAGCAATTACGTTTATTAAATAAACCCTCACTGAGCCACGTAGAGTTATAATGCAATATCTTTATGACTATCCTTTGTGGAAATCCCGCGGCAAGTTTAGCACATATGGAGATGGATTGTAAACAGAAGGTAAGGCTGGGGTTCCACAAATAACCTCAAGAGACACTCCGACAGGGTGAATATCGTGTTATGCATTTATCTTAATTAATTGCTCTCAGCCAGAATGCCAAAGCAATTCGTGAAACAATGCGACAGTTTTTCATTCTTCTCGCGAGCAACTAAGAATTTGCTCTTTTTTTGTACAGAGCAAACCACCTGAGCCTTACCACGGCCTAGCATCTTAAAACGTGTAAACAAACGAGAAATAGAGACGTAAAATGGCTTTACCTTGAAAAGAACAATCATTCCCATTCCAGGAACTTGGTGCTCGCTGTGCATACACGTCAGATATTTGCGCACTAGATCTAGTAACAGGTACAAATCCCACACAAAGCTCATGTGCGCCAACAATGAACTGAGATACAATCGCTGCAACATCGAGTTACATTCGCCCAATGCCAATTGTCGATGGGTGTTGTATTCCATCGAGCTAAATGGTCTGCGTCGTCATAAAAAATAAATTCTAACGAACCCATTGACTAGCCCACTCCGCGTGGCTGGTGGTGGCTCGTGGCCTGCTATAAACAACCGATCGATCTAATTGCGGCACGCCCAAATGCGGTTTGCTCTCGTGCTTATGTATATATTGACTTGACAGTGTTGATTTTCCTTTGTTTCATTTTGGGTTAGTTCATCGACCGGTTAGAACACGTTTTAATGATCGCCACATGAAGAAGAGATACATAAGTGGCAGAGTGGCTGGCCAACGTTGTAGGGTCAATTGCCTCGCGCTGGAGCTCACTTGATTGAGCACACCGTGATCAGTTGTTGATCCAAATGCGCGGTTTTGCCATTTTTGCCTTCTTAGCGAGGCTAAGATTCTTTCTTCTTTCGATATGTAGATACAGGCCTTTACTGTGGAAAAGTTCCATATCGGAGAATCGTTGGCGATCCTTGATCACTTGACCTCATATCATTGGGGTCGTTTGGAAGTACTCTAAGCTACCGCATGCAGTGATTCACAATGTAGTTTGAATGTCAAACTTTGCGCAATGTGTCATAAGCAACACCAAGTTGAAACCAGTTACAAGATCCCACCAGCACTCTCATGCTCTGTTCGTGCGGTTGCAGTTGATTGGACTCGAAACATAAAACATCTTAAGTTTCTCCTCAGAAACAGGTGAAGGTGATGATGGTGATGATGCGGCGACTATAACAAGAAAAGCAGCTTGTGCACCAAATGCCCAGGTGAATTTTCTTGCAGCATCAGAAACAGGTCTTTTAAAAATCTGATACATATCTAAGAAGTGAGACTGGAAAGATGCACACCAGCAGCGTGTCGACTGTCGAGTTGTACATAGTGGTATGGTATGGTGAAGATTCAATGAACCGATGGGAGGAGGTATATAACCTATAAGCAGCCATTATTTATTTCCATCGTTATGTTGGATTTTTAGTCACATATAGTGTCAGTGCGTGTAACTTATTTGAACATTTTTTTTTTGTCACTATTATATATTACATAGGTACCTGTCTGCCATTTAAAAGTCACATACGTTGGTCAAGAAGATGGTCTGCCTTTGATTTATTTTTGCACACAGAATCATAATTCGTACTTTCTATGGAAATCAGAGACCAACAAGGCGTTTTGAAAAAAATTGCTTCGCCAAATTAATGAGCAGTGAGGTAACGAAGGAGGTAGTGACTGGTCAATTGAAATTTTCTTCAATGAAATGTACGTATCTAGAGCTTTATTATCATCATCGTTTTCAACGTTCAGCCTTTCCCTTGCAATGGTCGCAGGTGGACCCTCCACAACTCCTGATCTCTGGCGGAACACGTGTCCAATACTTCCTACCTCTGAAAAAGTGAAAAGTTTCTAAATCGTTGGACGTTTTGAGTTGTCATTGCTTTCAAAGAAAGGTCAAGGGGTCATACCGAAAAATATCTCTTTCTGCGCATCCACAAAACTAATTCATCCTCAAAGTCCCATGACTCTGTACACGATTAAAGTTCCGTGCTTTGTTTTGGTGAGCTAGTCAAATAATATAACTCTCTTACAGGAATAGAACGTATTTACATTACTTTACCAAAAGTGTCATTGCCGAAGGATAAGTAGTATCTTTACTGCGGTCCTACTAGTTTGGGTTCTGCCTGTGGCTTCTCTTTGTCAAATTTGTATTCCGCCGAAAGATCAGCATGTGGCGCACAAATACTAAAATTCTATCTTATCTATTTATCCAAAATAATCTAAATTGATAATTTAATAGATTCATGGCCATTGCCGTCAGTTTAATATTCATACTCCTACATTATATAGGTTTGATGATTTAAATTCTAGCAATTTTATAAATCCACACGAACTGTTAGCCACCTTTATAAATTCAAAACGCGATTTGAGGCTGCCATATCCTTCGCTTAGATTATATATACACGCGTGCATACATTTAATGTAGTTCCACATATCTTAGCTATCACGAATGAGAGCGGAATATTTTAAATTTCCAACAACGGAAATACATACAATCTTCTGAATGGCTGGATGGCTAATCTATTCAAAATTAAATAAAAAAGGCTTTCAAATGTTCTTACACAGTAAACGTGCGAACCGTTAATATTGTACTCATGTCCGGCCATTCTCAACATGACGCAGCTTAAATTTGACTCTGTGATTTTTCACATGAGATTTATGGGGGATATATTTTAACTCTTGTTAATTGTAGGCAAATTTAGTGCAAGACTCGCGCAAGAAACTTTATCGTCCATTGAAAGTCTGGAACAACCACATGAATTAACAACGTTCATTATTTTTCATCTTTCCATTAGAAAATTAAATTTTAAAAATATTTCTAAAAGCACAAAATTGCAACTCAAACTTAGACACAAACTAATAACTTTTACAAGCTCAGAGTTATCTTATTACGTCCTTAATAACGCATATCCGTCCAAATCATCAGTAGCTACTACTACCCACTTCGAGAAATAATTAGCTAGCTACATAGGTGTCTTTTAAAATGAGCTACTGACACCTTTTGCTCGGTGACCACGATAACGGAACCCTTAAGAGCCGCGTCACTTGAACAATACCCTGCGGGGTCTCATGGTCGACAGCCTGTAAACCTAGCTAGTAATTTTTACAAACGAAGTGCAGTTTATTACACTCTTACCCTAGGACCTTTTTCGCAGAGACTTGAATATCTCCCAAAATCAAATTCTGGAAGCACATAGCTATCTTCAGTCCAAGTAGGCAAGTAGCCAATCAGCAATCTGAAAATCTAACAGAACCAATTATACGACGGCCCTATAAAAATATTTGACTATGTACCAATCACAGACCTTTCTCAATCAAGTACCTTAGTTGGAAAAAATTAAAAAGTGATCACACACCCAACACTCAATTTATTGCCAAATAGACGGACGATTCAAAAATTAACAGTGTCGGTCATCTTCTCCGAATTGCTGCGGGCTTATACATACAAATCTCTACATATGCCTCTCGAACCATACAAGCTTCAATCTTCCAAGCGAAACACCGCCCATGAGCCTGATGTAGCTATAAATGCAACGTCTTTGATACAGGTCATAAAACAGCTTGTAAAAAGAGTTTCTTGGAGGTATCGCTAGTTCAAATCCCCGTACATAAACTAATTTCAGGAAAAAAAATACAAATTAATACGACAGCTGTTTCGGAACAAGCTGAGTATTTCGCTGAAACTTGAAGTAGAATAACCCAACAAGAGAGGCGATTATAAATTACAGATCGACCTCCATAAAAACTTGCATCATAAAAAGGAAGCTATAAGGAAGGTACGAGGACCTCTTTCCCCTTTGGCGCAATATTTCTTTTCGGTTTTTGTAATGATGTTGGCATATTTAAAAAGGGTGTAAGGTGGTCGGACATTAATAATACAGCTAGAGATACCTACCTTACCACGCTATCTATGCTTTGGGAAATAAATCGGAAATCGGTGCCTTTGTAAGATTTTAGAATACCACAGAACAAACTTTTTACCATCTGTTTGCATAGCTTCAATCCACGGGCGCATACAAATTAATAACTTGTTAGGAAAGAACGAATACTGTGATCTGATATTCGAATTAATTTGTATCAAGTTGTACAGATTCCAGTGCAGGCGGAAGCGCAATGACAGTATATCACTGATGCTATTGTCATGTTTTTTTTAAATTCGAGATTGTGTAATTGAGATAATGCTACTTCGATAAAAGAAAAAATTGGTTGATCTGATTATTGGCTTTGGGGTCCTCTGTTGACAATCATTTATATAAATACACTTTTATTCATTGTAGTCCGAGTTTTCGTTTAAATTAATTTTATTTGCATCGGCTTCAATTAAAATTAATTATGTCCGGCTTACGCATTTTGAAAGGCGAAAATTTCAGTCACGTGATTCTCGTTAAATCAATTTTTTTTTCTGATGATGACGGATAACAGTCAGACTTCATCCATCACTGTTGGTGACTTTTTTCATAAGCAAAAATAAATTTGACGAAAGCATATGTTTTACAGATATACCTAGATTCACTTATGTATTAAAGTTTTTAAGGTTTGTGGACTTAAAAATCCAACTGGACCGGGGCAGTTACCCTTGTCGTCTGAAGGAAGGGGACATCCCGGAGTTGTATCAGCTGTAGTCGTTTTTTTATTATTGTAATCAGCTTTTATTTGATCTAACAATGTCGGTTGTGTTGTCTTCGATGGACGAATTGGGTGAGTGCGAATTTTCGATCCAGTCGCATTAGTTGACTCTGTGGTTGATGTACTTATTCTCATATCTCGACACTGAACTATTTCAAGAAAAACAACAAATATCAGTGCAAGCAGGTAGATTCGTGAATAGAAAAACAGTGACAATATTTTGATCAGTATTTTTAAAGATTTCGGAGAAAAAAAATCTGACTGCCTCGTGTGAGCACTTAATTAGTTATGAGGATGATGACCGATATTTCGGCAACATAACAAAGAATTTGTTTTTGTATCTTCTCAATAAAAATGGCTTCCTTCTCTTCGTCTTTTGTGGGGAATTACAAGTCGCAAGCACGAACTTAGGTAACTTATTTTTCGTAGAACGAAATAAGGTTCTTATAATTGAAGTGACTCTTAATATAATTGATAAAAGAACTTGCGGATTGCGCACAGAGAAATATTTTAGAAACATTGGTAATTTTTTATGACAGCTCCACTTACAAATGACACTGCAAAATGTCATTTGAAAGTACAATGTCAGATTTTCATCTCTTTATCCTATATTACCTATTAAATGCATTTATTTAGCAGTGAAAGGAATTGCTTTTACGTTATACCGCCCTAAATACCTATATGCATACAAAGTTGAAGTGTTTATAAATTATAAAACTTTTCTAGTATCACTCAAATTAAATAGCAAAATTTAAAAAAGTGAGACAATTTTATTTTATGAATTTTGGTTTTCGTTGTGAGTAGGTACCTACTTCTTCTTTGTTCATATTCGTAGATTTAGCTGACCTAGTGGACAAACTGAAACAGTGGTAACCAAACGACAAGGAGTTGTTTCCGCAAAATGATTTTAATGATAAAATGGAAGAAAGTATCGTCCCGTAGTGTCTATTTAATTTCGACTACCCTCAAGTACCTATCACATAAATTTTATAAAACATTTTTATTATGAAATAAACAAACCAGCATAAAAAAATATCTGCTGCGTTTGATAAAATTGACGGTTTTGAAAATATTGTACGACAAATCTAGCGAAAATATATTTAGCTTATTCATTCACCCCAAAATTGAGTGCACATCTCATTTCCCTACATTAAAAGAGTACCTACCTAGTTACAACCATAGCTCTAATGATAATGATACCTGGAGAAAAACAGAAGCCTGACAGAAATTTATGCGTAGCAATCTAATTCCAAACGAAATTCGCTACAAATAAAAATTACCAAGGAATTTCCTTTGTAGCCCCAAAAGTATGCAAACGCCTTTGTCAAACAAGCTCCATTAAAACTACCGAAAACTGCGCAAATGGTAAGAAATCAGCTAGATTCCCTCAAAATTAAACTAACTAAGGGGATCCGTATGCTATACATTCACCTCTAATATTATAGCCAGCGAAAAATATATTTTTAGACAGTTTAACTAAAAAGTCAGAACGCTCTCACTTCATTTTATTTATCACTCTATTTTAGGCGCACGATTAAATCCAGTAATGGGCTGCGTCATGAATCTGATGGCTCTAATAGCTGTGATTAGCACTTTAAAATAAATATAATTGCGAATCTGTGTTGGCAAAATAAACACTGGGTCAGCTCTTCAATGGCACAGAGTATAGAGTCAAAGCCAGCCAGTTCCACAATTAAATTATAGTCGTGATTGTTCTATCAGCATAGAATTTTTGCCGAAAGGCAGGTATAGCTAGCTACCTACCTATAACTTTTGTTTAAAAGTGTGCAAATTATGGTTTATCCTCAGTGGTCAATTAAATGGAGACGTAATTAATTTTTAGTTTATTTGCGTTTTGCAAAAATGAAACAACAAGGTTATCGGGTGTGACTGACACCGAAATTATATAAATGAATCTAAAGGTGGGTATACCTACATGTATTATTTTCAAGGGCATATTACATTCCAATTATATACCTACTTGTTGCAACTTTTACTATGTTATGACTACAAATGAAGGTATACACCTATACCAAATATGCCATTAGAATTTCTGCGATGCGCCGGCTTACTAAAATTTCATGTAAATATATGAAAGCAACTAATCTTGTGCTGGGGATGGTGTCATAAAAAATTAATTGGAAAATACCTATCTGTTTTTGTTCTTAGATTAGGTAGGTACTACGGTTCGTTTGGGATGTGCGCTGTGTAAAACGAGGAAGGTTTACGTTATATTGGGGTTATATTGCAAAAGAAGTGGTAATTGAATAGGATTACAGCGCAGACTGAGACAGAGCTGAGTGTCTGCTTTTGAAAATTCCCACAGCTTAGATTCGTTAGATGACCGACGTGGAAATAACGACATCTTCTTTATTAATTTGAATAATTGCATTGAAAACGGAATTTTAAACATACTGACATTTTACTTGAATTGATTTTTGACATGGCGCTGGCAGTAGGCAACCATCGTTACCTATATAACCAGCTTGGTCCCTAGACAACGGCCGCTAATTTATGGACATAAAATTGTTTGAGGTGACACTCAATAATGAATGCCAGCAAACGGTTTATTTTCTCTGCAGCACAATTGCTTACGGGTGGGCCTGAATATCGCTGTTGTACGAAAGGCGAGTAATATCTGCCGATCTAAAAAATCCGTGTTTTTTCTAGTTTTTTTCTACCAGCATGTGAATATTTGGTCGAAGGTTGGATTTACTGGGCTTGAACCACGCTTAAATGTATACCAACTGGCCGAATTATCAAAATTCACGTTCATCGGATGATTGTGCCTGACAGCGAATTGGTGGCTGTCTCAGGTTTAACAGTCTGCGATAGTGTTTGTCCAATTTTCTGGACTAACTTTTGGTCAGGGGTTCCCTATACCTATTCCCTGCCAAATACTCGACTGAGCACGTTATTTCTTATTTACGTCCTGGGGCGAAATCGGAAGTATTAATTTAGCTTTACCTGCCTAAATAACCGTTATACGTAGGTACCTACTTCCCACACAATACCATAAAACAGCAAGTTGCGTGCACATTTTTCAATTATTTCGAATATTCGAAAATGGATAAGAAAACACGGAGATACGCTCTGAAGATAAATGCACACGACAGCCATCCAATTCAAATATTACCTCTATGACATTATGTGCCTATGAAGATTTTTCCAACTCTTCACTAAACCTACTCGGAAACGACAATGAAATGTGTCTGTCTATGCTGAACCCATACACTTTTATGTTTACAATGTGTTTGCATCACGAACCAGAATTAATTATATACCTGCTACAGCAGGCTATGCAAAACAAACGAATGATTAACATCAACCCTACACAAACAGGTTAAAGCACATGACTTCAATAGGCACTACACCCAAACCTGAAAGCCTTAACTGGACAAAATGAATAGATATATCTCCCAGCAGAGTTCACATCACTAACAGTATGAAGCAGACAAATTGCAACACTTTCCATATCCTTAATTATTCACAACATGTACAATTCATTATATGGCATATCTTCTTTATTTTAACAACACATTTTGATTATTTTTCTTCGCATAGACAGCAATTTATCCCGTGCCCGTTAGACCAGCAACTAGTTCGGAAGTTATTTGCACACATTCACCATAGGAGTCCTGATATTTGCATTTTCCCGATGTCAACTCAACTGGAGCGGATGGTGGCGCCAGAACCAATTCGCCATTCTCAGGACGGGGGATCGCATAATTAGGCACACTCGCAGGATAACAACTCACAGCAACAATGGCGACTGTCAGAATGACAACAACAAGCACCCTTAGCGAAGACATTGGCAGACAATCTTTATGTACACTCCTTGAAAAGCAACCGCAATGTCAGATACAGAACAGATACTGACATTTAAACTAAATGACAACTCGCTGAAAGCTGGTCATACGTACCTACCTAACGTTTCTGAAGTAAACTCGTTTCTGTTTCGCTTCACGTCCAATTATTCTTATTAATGTTTGTATGCAAATGGGATGTTATACTCGAAGTCTTGAGCTTTCTGATCGAGTAAGCACCAGGAACTAACTTTTCTAACTACAGGTGACGACCTGACTAATCGGCTCAACTAATGCTGGAATAATAAGTGCACCCTACGTACCTAACTTTCTCCAAACGTAAGATAGCTCAACTACAACAATATCTATACTTGTGTGAATAATGTTGGAAATGTATTATTCAAGCTTAAATACGGAAAATGAACGGCGGCGGTGGCAAGGCGGGGAACCGTTCAAACCGGTGTGGTTGGGTATTTCGCTGCACTACATATAACGCAGCATCTTACCGGCAGAAGTTGTCAATAAGAAATCAATTGGAAGGTTCGGTTTCAATTTAAAATGAATTACACAATCTGGGGGTGCAGCTGTATCATTTGGGACTGCGTCCTTTGGGGTTTAAATTGTAATGGACTGAGGTCGTCAAACCAAAAATGATTGCCGCATTAAGCAGTGTAAACTGGTTAGTTTCCGGGTTGTAAACTGCAAAGAAGGAAAAACATTTGTTTGTTAATGGTTTATATTTGAAATGTTTTTCGACTAACATCGGTACGCTCATTTATTAGGCAGCTTTTAAATATTTTCCATCCTCATTCACGACTGTTTGTGCAAATCGAAATCAATGATAGGTTGGGTAAGGTTAAGTGTTAGTCATCTGACCATGCATTTTTGGACTGACGATCGCTCATCCCGCTGTTACGCAAAACGAACCATTCGTTTTAGATGACAAGAGCAAAAACTTTCGTCTGTCTTTTCTGAAAAAAATAGACGCCACGTGCGGATAGTATGGTATCTGAGATAAAGATTAACAATGTCGCTTGGTAGGAGAGCATATATATCTACATTTTTTGGTAGGATGAATTTATATACGTCGGAGCTTTGCCTATACTCCATTCATAAGAATGAATATCAATCCCCTTAGATTATAGCGGCGTACAATATCCTGTCTGTCAGGAACATTTAAACACATTCTTAAATAACCTGATTGTTTCCCCAGTAAGACAGATCCTCAAAAAAAAAAAACCAAAAAGTCCCAAAAACCAACCGTCTTTAAAAAGATTTTAAAGCACCTTAGGGAGCAGCTTTACAGAGCCATGTCTAGTTTTGGCATACCCGCAAAACTCATTCGTCTATGTACACTGAAGATGGAGAATGATTGCCGCGTCCTTAAAGC
Source organism: Cheilosia variabilis (assembly GCA_951230905.1). NCBI lineage: Eukaryota > Metazoa > Arthropoda > Insecta > Diptera > Syrphidae > Cheilosia > Cheilosia variabilis. The sequence continues at coordinate 14,850,079 of OX579676.1, forward strand.
CAAAGAAAATATTTAGAAAAGGCACTGGGATGTCGTCTTGGATGGACTCCTCAGCTATCATCGTCGACCTTACAAAAGCATCTTTTATTACTTCTATATGTTGGTGATAATTAGAATAAAGCAAAATAAGCTGTCACTAGTTTTATCAGTGTACCAGAAATAGACACATATTATAAAAGTTAAACGCTTTCAACAAGAAGCAACACCCAACCTCGATGAATAGAACACAACATTTATAGCTTTTAGGCAGGACGGAAATGTGTCTACTTTCACATCTGAAAATTAAATTTCATCAGAAATTAAACAGAGAATAACACCTGCCAATCGTTCTTCTCTTGGGCTAAGAAGGCACCTCTGTTGTAGGGAGACTCGGGCTTAATAATCGGAGTCCTACTCTATGTACAGATCTTATCCATGGACTCTGTCGGATGCTGTCAAATCAGTTGCTGGTCTATGGAGCATGGACTTCACAAAGTCCGATCTGTTTTGGCGGCCTTTGTAGAAATCGGTTTATTATCGAATTTCATAAGCACTATACAACTTGGCGCAATGGACAAGTGGGTCAAGCACAATGTAAGGGCATAATTTCGCAGTAACCTACTATTGCCAATCGCGGTTTTTACGATTTAAAAAGGGGATAATACTCGCGAATAAGCTGACATTGTATAATAGAATGAAGTCGTTATCATTGCGGTTCTACTATATGCAATAAAATAATTGATCTTGTTGGAAGCGTTTGTTAACAATCTCAGTTGGTTTGATTTTTGATTCAATTTCCATCGGACGACTTTGAATGAGAAGGAACCCTTGAGTGATATAAAACCACACAAAGTAAGCAACCAATCGGGTAAGAATCAGCACCGTAGTTGTGATGGATGTCATCTTTCCTATCATATAAGTGGAAGCTGTTGCGCCAACTACTTAAATTATTAGACTGAAGGTGGTTCTTAGAAGTGTTCTGTGTTTTTGTGGACAATCGTGTGATATGACACCCTATTTTTTGTACACGCCTGTAAGTATGCATAGCTATTGACAATAAACAAAATATTGCATACATTTATCATAGTCCATTATTTGCTATTTGGAAAAATGCAGCCTGAATACAGTCTCGAGTCTAGAACGGCTCTTGTTTTATTAAACTTACTGTGTGAATAAATAAGAAGGTAATTTTTGTTGCAGAAAATTCTCGACTGAAAAGGTAAAACATCTCAAGTCGACTTAAGATGTTTCCGTTTTTATTAATGAACATTGTCGCCATTTTTAAAACACATAGGTACTTCTATAATTATCGCCGTAAATTCATCACACTCCTCCTATCCCCGTATATAACGGATAATAGTTTCATCTTAAGTCAGAAAATCTTATGATGACACGAGGTAAAATATCTTATGTCTACACAAGCGCTGATTTTCTTCGAATTTACAAACTTTGTTAGAGATAAGATTATTGCATCCTCAGATTTTATCAAAATTCTGAAACGGTAAAATATCTTAAGTCGACTTAAGATACAAGTTATAAAAACGATTTCAAAAAAAAAAAAAAAAACTTGCGTCTGATTCCGGATTAATTGCAATTGCTAACAGAAAAGATATAAATCCTGCTAAAAAAATATCAGAGGAAAAAGTCAATGAAATCCGTAATCACATAAACAGCTTCCCACTTTATGAAAGCAACTACACATGGAATTTCATCTTATATCTCATTCTTTCGTCGACATTATCACTTCATCTTAGCTTGACATAAGGCATGATAATACCATTCAAAAAAAATGGGTAAAGTTTCTTATATCGACTTAAGATTTTCGAAATCCAATATTATCAAAATTCAAAATAAAGGCAAACTATCTTAAGTCATATATTTATATTTTACTCAAACAGTATTAACTTAAAAAGTTTAAAGTAAATTAATAAAAAAAATTTAAGTCAATTTTACTTCAAAAATCGTTTCCTTTGTGAGTTAATATCAAACAGATGTTTTGCGATTACTCTTTTTAACTGTTTTTCGCTCTACTGAAAAATGTTGAAAACTGACTTAAGATATTTTACCTTTCTAGTCGAGAATTAAAAAAATAAAATAACGTTTTATCAGTCACTCACTGTCGCAATAATTATTTACATTTCCCTGTACTAAACAGAGAGAGTTTAGTTGTCATAGTGCATTTATAGAGTGAACACGAATAACCTGAATAAAAGCAACCGTCAAAAATTAACCACAGCTTTGCATTAATTGCATTTTTCTAAGGTGTACACAGAAAGCATTGCAATGCAATTTAAATTCCAACATGAGATTAAATCAAGCAGTCTGCGAAAATGAGAAAAAGAAGACAACCTATGCGGATGTTGATAAATCTTTTTGCTGGCGATATGGAATGCAACCATCATCATTTCCGTACACTTTTTTTAGTATTTATTATGAAATAAGGACAATGAAACTTATATCATTCGATTTTGGGTTTCAGGATTATGACCCCGCCCACTGAAACTGAAATGCTTTCAAAAAGAACAAAGCTTTAAATTGTTGCATAGTTTTCGCCGATGTTTGAAGTTCGTACGAGGGCAATAATCAATTAGACCTTAGAAAACTGTCTGTCTGTGGTATATATTAAAAGTGGCTTTTAAAAGTTCAAGAAAATAATACTGCAAAGTTCGAAGCCCTCGCTCAGCAAAGGGCCTTTTTTAATATGCTCACATGATCTATATAGATCATTGATTTTCACGGTTAACAACAATAGTACGAGATCCAACTTTTGTTGTACAACAGTCCCAAACGTTACTAGACTTCTTAAAATTATTATCCAGCATGATCCCTTAAAGAGTTCTTGTTTATCTTTTCTTCGGTAGACGGACAATTTTGGTAGAGTATTTTTTAAACTATCCCAAGGTCCAAATCATGTCACATTTGTATAATCGTTCATCAAAACTATTTCTGTTAAAGATGCATTCGCTTTAAAGATTTCAAGCTATAGGTATACACAAAATTCTATGTATTATTATTTCTTTTGTTGTTAAGTAAATTAATTACAATAACAATAAAAAGTATAGCACTAGCTACCACGGCTATTGACTAGCCTTCATTTCAAATATGCTGATGTCATTGAAAATGTTGCCTAGTAATAAACAAATATAGCGCTATGTGTATAACCATATACCGCAATATTCCAATACTTACTTTGAACTCTATGATCCGTTTTTTGTAAGGAAATATATAAACAAAAACAAACATTTTTTGACTTTTCATTTCCGTTTGTTAATAAAAAACAAAAAAACAACTGACAAATTTCTGTTAGAAAAATTAATTTCATTTATTTATTTCTTACCTACTAATTATATGCATTTATCTGTGTTTCTGTTTTGTTTCAGTGTACATACAGCTATATAAGAAACAGCCATTATTTTGAGGAAATTTGTTTACATTCTTATTAAATTAAGTTTCGTTTGTAACAACAATTTAATAAACTATATTTATCTATGTATTAAATATCTATATATTCATTTAAAAATTCGTAGCAATAAGAACATTTATAGAAAAAAAATTTATTTTGGTCTTCTCATTACACAAATATTTTTATTTTCTTAATTGAACGAATTCTACATTATTTACATTTTTCTTTTTAAAAAAAATTACAATAACATTTATACACTTTAATACTAATTAAAAATAAATATGTATTTTAAGAAACCCTTCTATTCTCCATTCCTTATATTCATTACACGTCCGCACTCAAGCTCTGTAGATTAACCCTTAAATAAGAAGAAAATAAATACTGTTTCAAATTTGAAGCAACACAAAATTTTTGTCCAATTATTTGTTAAAGATATTTACTACACATTTAAAATAAATTCATAAATTGAAATGCAAATATGAAATTTCATATTTAATCAAATAACACACTCAAGATACACCGATAAGTTGTTGTTGTTAGTGCATTATTAAGGAAACATACAAATTAGCCATCAACTACTCGCAGCATTAAAAAGCGAAGAGTGAGCGGAACATTTCAAAATGATATTTTGAGGATTTAAGATGCACAATATTTAATTCTGAATATTGGCAAAGCTTTCATTTAAATAGTAGTAGCTCCTATAGGTTAGATACTAAGGACATGGTTTTTGGGCTGGTGAAGGCAGGACGACCCGTTAGTGTCTAATTAAAATTGAAGCGTTAAGAATGAGAAGGGGTTAAGTGACATTTTTGAAACTTTTGATGTTTTTTATCCGATAAAGGTGTTATGTGACAACTTAAATTTTGGTCTATTCGCCGATGCTCTACTGTACTTAATATAGAGTTGGATATGGTTAAAGGTGATAAATACACAAAATTTTGTCAGGTTTCATATCGTAAAAAAGTGCTAAAATAAAGGCGTTAAGGGCATTAATTTGTATAAGAATACCACTTATTATAAAATTTAATAATTGGAGTCACGTTGTCTAAAATAATATTTTCTTTATTTACTTTTATATCGTATTACCGAACTCAACTGCTTTCACAGGGGGATTTATGGGCAAACAACTTTAAACGTTTTTTACTCGGAACTTTAAATTTGTCACTTAACACCTTCTCATTCTAAACGCTTCAATTGTTCCACAGAGACGCATTATTTTATTAAAAAAAATGGTGGGCGCAGCATGGCCTAGGGCCTAGCTCTGACTTCATACAACGTTTGCAAATTTCTATTTTTTTTGGGACTATTGGAAGGGACCTACAATTTTATGCCGAGTCCGAACTGCTTAATTGAAAAAAAATTTTCAATGGCGAGTGCTCTCACATATTTATCGAACGTTTGCAAGAGATGGTGCAACGGAAACAACGTTAAGACTTCATTTGAGTCTTTCCGGAGATCAAACCTAAGTCGACTTGAGACAAATAGATTAAGGGTTGAAATAATTCTAAAAATGCAAATCCCCTGGAGTTTAATCTGAATTTAATTTGATTCTTGCTTTATTTACTCATCTTAACTCAGTGAACTTACTCGTCCTGGGTCTGTGTGTGTTGTATGGAATCTTGTTTTTCCTGATTTGACTAAATTTGTGGTGTTGGAAAAAATATATAATTTCCCAATGAAACATAATCGCCCCGAAATGGTTGCGGGAATAACCAAATTTGAATTAATAACTTTAAGCCCTCAAAGACCAAAGAGAGATGTTCCGCGTAAAGGAAGTTGGTGACATAAAGATCGTTTTTATGGAAGCTGAATCCACCACTGTTTCTAGATAGTCATTAGCCCATTTCATATAGAGACAACAAGATACGAGTATCATAAAACACATGGAAGATATAAAAAATCACAGATGTTTTTATAGATGGATTATAAAATGAACGCCGAGAAAAATGCTCCACGAAAGGTGGAACTATGTTGCAAATATTTGTAGTTCAAATTATTTATTTAAGACGTAAAAGGAACATTCTGGCTGAACATTCTTGCGATAAACATGCTAGAAGAATACTCAATACAAAACATTCTGTACTACAATTAAAATCATCATGGATGGCAGACTTCTGGCAGTTGCAAACATTTAAGCACCGATGAATCTTTTTAATGTCAACAAAACTGCTGAGCTATAGCTGAATTTCTAAGCAGAACCAACCACAGCAGCCAGTATTCCTCTTGCTCTAATAAAGGCCATTTTGCAAATTTAAACCTTTCCTTGAAATTGGACTGGGGTGCTTTTAAAAATACATGCCATCCTAATCCCATTACCCTAAGGCCGCTGCAGAGTTTTTTAGCAACATTTTTGACAAAAAATTCCATTCTAAATTGGAAGGAATTGCAGACGGCTGACTTAAGATTTAAAATCATGACATCAATCTTTTAATCATCTTCCTAGGCTCTACTGAGACGAGAAAGCTTTGGCATACATTGATAGTTGTCAGCAGCTTCTGATGTATAGGTACTTCAGTTTTTAATTCAATCAAATGAGTCTCCTTCTTAAAGATTCGCGATGGTATCTATACGTGTAACAACTTTTATAAATATACATACAAATACAACGAATTACAAAGCAATACAAACAAAAAGAAAAAAAAAACTCAAAGCAACACTTTTGAACAAACATCGCATGCGTCGAGAGTCGAAAACTCAACCAGGTTTAATTTATATTTTTCATATTTTTTTTTTTCATTATTATTATTTTGTTTAATTGCAAAAATGATAAATGATGATTTTGGGAAAGTTAATAATTTCAATGGACTAACGTGACGCGGATCGGAACTTTTGAACCTGTAAAAATTCTCACCCTCTGGCGGCTTTGTTTTGCGGGAAGGCTTACAAATTTTGGATGTTTGTTTATTTTTTTTTTACTGTTTGATATTTTTGTAGACAACACAAATAGGTATAGTTCACGCAACGTTAATTGTAACTAAAGAAAGTAACTATTTTTTTTCGATTGCTACTTGACTATCTGAAATGCGCATACTCTATCGTATTAGCGAAGAACGGAATGTGTTTGTTTTGTGTGTGTTTTTTTGTTTCTTTTTGTGTTGGATTATGATGATATTTTACCGCATCAATGTCGTTACTTCCGTCGACATTGGATTCTCGGTCAAAGCTACCGAATCGGTGACACGCTGTCCCTCAAGCAATTTAAGATCCCCCTTGGTAATGTTGACATGTTTTCGCCTCCGACGCGTTTGTCCTGTCGTACCATTAAGAGCAACATTAGTGGGTTCTTTATAACGGCATAATAATTCTTGAAATTCTTTACGGAAATTGTCATTGAGCCATCCATAGAGTAGGGGATTCGAGCAGGCCGAGCTCATTCCGATCATGTGACAGACGGCATATCCGATGAGTATCGTCTGTGTGACAGCCGATCTTCTCATGTCTGCATATAGGTTAAAGAAGTTCAGCGGTAGCCAGGAAACGCCAAAGATCACAGCGATACTGATGAGAAGGCAGTTGGTGCGTTTCATGCGTCGTCCGCGTTCAACTTTGCGTTGTGTCGTTTGAACGGCGACGACTGTAATGCGATTTTTGAGCTTATTGTAGATTCCGAAATAGGCACCGGATACTATTAGTATTGGCACCAGGTACTGGACGCATAACGAGAATATGGAGTAGTAGAATCGGCCGTGGTTTAGTGGCCAATCTTCAATGCAAAAGGAGATTCCCTTGATGCCGACCTTATGCAGGACGATGGGAATTTCTGCGTGTACTAGCTGTTTGAAGATAAACATCGGCGAGGCTAATACTAAGGCTAGAAACCAAATCCCCAGCAGGATGGAAAGTGCACCCAAAAACTGAAGGCTGTCACGTGTCGGGTAGACAATCACCTGGAAAGAGAAATCGGACGAAATTTTATACATGTTTTATTAGAAGTATGCACAACACAAGCGATTTTGTTTTGGAGGACAGTTCGAAGGGAGTAGCAAGTTTGAGCTTTCTAAATACCTATGTAAGCTGTATACAATACAGAATAAATCAATCGGGAAAATTGAAAAAAAAAAATATATTACGCAACCGAAAAGTATGAAATGGACAAATTTTAACACTCGAAGAATTTGTTATGAAGATCGCGATGATCTGCCTTTTCTTCAGGGAAAGGATCTGCGTCCCATCATTCTCAAACATCTTCATATACGTTGATTTCTGCATAAGAGGTTGTATGTACAGAGTTTTAATCAAAAACTATTAAAATACCAGTTTTTAAGATTACTTCATTATTATGAATTGAAGAAAAAAAGTGCCGCCTCCTTTTATGATAATTCTGTCTCTGTGGCTGTATGCATTCATCTGTGAAAGGAATAACAAGGGTATGCATTTTTTCGAAGTAGGGCTCCTAAAAGGATGAGATATTTTTTGTTCTAAAGAGTTCAAATAGTGTGGCAGCCAATTCACACTTTCCGACAGCCAACTGGATTCTGCTTACCTCCTTAGAATCCAATTCAAGGAAAATTAAAAAGTGGACATGAATATAAGCTATTCAAAAAAAAGCTTTGCTTTCGGAATTATTTAACTTTTCTTATTTACCCAAACATTTAAATTGATATTAATGTTATATAAATAAACAAATAAAAAGTTACAGAATCGGGTACATCAGCGGATGTGCTTTTTGCTGCATGTTTTGTGTTGACTGTGAGGCCTATCCCAGGGGATGCGTTTTTTAAGTCTTTTTTTTTCAGTCGAAAACACAGCTACATCTTCCAGCTACCCATGCTCGTTATCCACTGACATATCGACTTGTATTTGAGCTTTTTCTGCAAGATCACCCCATCTGCTCAAGCCAACAGATCGTTCTTTGTAAAACGTGGGAGGCATATATTTATAGTTTGTCGTGATGATTGTCATGTGTCAGCTGCTTAATCTTTTTATCGTGCGGTGTTATGTTCGTGGCCATTAACCAGGGACTATAAAATCGTCAGTCTTCTGACCTACATTTGCCTAACTTGTACAAAACTCTATTTTTCATATCTAATTTAACCCAGAACAAGAGTCGATTAAGTGGAAGTTCCATGTGATCCAATCGAATTCGATTACTATTATTTGTTTTAACGCAATTTTGAAATTCGTCAATTCAATTAGAGTAGGGTGTGCGTAAGAGAGGTCTCGCTTTTCGCATAGCAAAATTAAATTGTTCTCAATTGAATATGTTTAAGAAAAGTAAAAATAATAAAGCTTCCTCTTTTGAAGGTCAGAATCGCAAAAGGGATAATGCTTATACAGAAATAATATAGAGGGGATACAGCTTTTCGCAAAAGAGACTTACAACTGAATGTCATATCTGAATTCCCAGCCTTAGAAAGCAGTCAAGAAGTCGACGTGTGTACAACTTATCTCAGTGGGGCTTTTGATTAGTTTTCCCATAAGTTAATACATTTCAAATGGTCTGTCCTCGGCTTGGAGCCCACTTTATGGATACCTTCGTTTTTGAAGTGTGTGCTTCATGGCCGTTCTGAACGTCCATTTCTTCCCTAACCCCGCAACGACAAAGCAGTCATCTAAGTCGACAAAAAATGTTGTGTATAAAGTAAAATGCCTCTAATCTGCATTCTTAAACGGTATCATCGTCTATATCGACTGATAGGTATATCTATTAAATGTATCCGAGTCGCACGTACTCTAATACGCTATTTTTGGATATTCTATACTGAATATCAGATCTAGGGACTAATTGCTAATTAATGCACTTATTATTATACGTGACAGGAATTTCGAATGCTCAAATTAGCTTTCTTTTGTCAAGCACGATGTCAGAAAATTGAGGAAACTTCTTATAAAAATATCTTGAGACACATTCGATGGAAAATTATATCGAAATGACAGGCGGAGGGTATTATATCGTTTACGTGACTAACTGATTTACTGATATTTGCTTATGCAAAATTCCCGATACATAATCCCTACCCACTTTAGACGTATGTATGTACATCTGTCCAACATAATAAATTGAGTTTTCCCTAAGCCGTTGGAAAAGGTCAACCGTAATGAATTCAACACACCTCCTTTTCGATTTGCGTATACAAATCACAATTCCACGAAAATTCATAGCCAACTTCAATTCACCAACAAACGGCATTTGATTGACAAGAAAAAAAAAACCATTAGCCTCCAGGGTGAATTGAATCTTCTGGGTGATTCACCAAATAATAAGAATAAACTTATCAGAGAGATGCAAATGTCAATAACATACATCCATTTGGACAAGGATAGATCAGATTTAGGGAGAATTATGAATTACTAACCCAACGGTAAACCGGATGGAGTTCCCCTTCAGTTTAGCGTTTCACAGCATCTCTACTCGTAGGCAAAATCACTTTAATGGATTTCCTTCGTGTGCGGTGTTTCCCTTCGGCAAATTGAACAAACGGCTCGAGTGTCACTTAATCCTTATTTATACGCGCAAATCGAAATACCGAACGAAAAGGTCAGGCATGGTATTACTTTCATCTCTGGGGGGTGATATAATCGTGGTGGGTGATTCCTGGCCAAGTTAATGGATTGGAAGGCTCTTCCATTTGCACACAATCAGCTTTATCGCTGTTCAAAGTGCGTTAACATGTTTGCGGGAGCATTATCACCCCCACTTTGGAGAACAGAACTGCTCATATTATACATGATACCTACTTATGGTGCGGGTGCTTGAACAATATGTTTCAATAATGTGTACATACCTGATATCGGTCGAAAGCAATCGCTGTTATCGATATCGTTGAAACGAATATACTCGTCGCCTGAAGCATGGCAATCATTTTGCACAGAATCGCACAAGTCCCAAATGGCCAGAACTTGGACAGGATTTCCATCAGCGTCAGCGGCATTGTAACCAAACACAGGAGCAGATCTAAAAACACAAAGCGATTAAGCGGGACCAACAAAAGCACAGCTCATTTACCTGATATAGCCAGATTGAGGATAAAGAGGTTCCTGGCCGTACGCATCATTGGCTTTCGCAGGACCGCTATCACCACCAAGCAATTCCCAACTGCACCGAATATTATCAGGATACTGTACATTACGATGAGGATGTAGTACCAAGGGCCGTCGATGCTGCGATTTCTCGTGAAGCGCTCCAGAAGAATTGGATCCAGCCGTGGCGCGGTCTCATTGCTGGTGTCGTTTAGCCGTTGTGTGTCCAACAAATTCTCACTTTCCTGGGAGTTGTTCATTTTTATCTGAAAGCAGGGGGAGTGGAAGAAGAATTTATTGAATCGTTCAATTACTTTCGACTGAGTGGATATAATAAAAGAGTTGCCCGCAGAGTGTGCGGTATTAGGTCGCAGAAGTCCCTCCAGGGGAATCACGTACACTATTCCGTAAGGATAATTCTACGGCTTGGTCATATTTCACGTTAACTGGTGCTGCGGATTAACACTCGTATTATATACCTACATGAGTGAGGAGTCGCTTTATGTCGTAGCGGCCTTGGCATCAAGTAAAATGGAGGGTAAGGTTAGGTAGCCATTAATATCGGAAAGTTATTTCGACACTGACATGTCAGATACAGACAAATTGACCAATGGCCGGTAAATAAGTGGAGTCCGTTGACGGACGTTAACGGGTTTCCTTTTTACATATTTACTTATGACATAGATGGACAGATGGAGAGGGAGAGGGACAAGGATATATGTGATGTGGACACTCGTCACAGTGTTGGCCTGTAATAAAATCAGTTTAAGACACATAATTGGTGCTAGCGAAATATAGTAGCATAATAAAATCTAGCGATTATAGGACATGATTGACATTTGGAGTAAATTAACTTTAATTGCGATTTGGATTGGCAGATAATGGGAGCAATATTTTAATTTTTTTTCACTTTAAAACATATATATATAAATTAGTTTTGCTCCAGTTGGAATAAAACTTTTCAAACAGTATATTCTCGTATCACTGTCAAAGGGTAATAGAAAAAAGTTTGTTTGTGAACTTGGCTGCAGTGATTACATTTTCAGCTTTGTCCCCCAACAGGAAGTGGTATAAGTTTTCATATTCTTGTTTTACTCGGTATCTAACCATGACATTGGCTACTGTCCACATATATATTTCAGTACTAATTGTTTATATAGATACACAAAGCCAGCTGTGGTTGGAAATTTAAAAACGTACCCTGATTTTGTAGTTTATGGAGTATATATTAGAGTGAGATGGAAAGGACTGTTTAACATTTCCAATCGGAATTAACTACTCATGGAGACCTTTGAACAATTTTTTTTGTATTGCTTTGATAAATTATCTTGAAAACCATTTCATGCGTGCACTTCATTTACTATCACATTTCGTTAACAAGTAAGTTCACAAAGCGGGAGTTAGAGAAATCTGTCAGACTAGCAACATCCAGTTGAATGACTTCCTGTGGCTTTTTCTACTAATTTATGAGATCAGATTGAGTCGTCATCACCATCCACAATTGATATATTTTTTGAGACCACTCAAGAAGTCAAGAAATGCTTCGTTCGTTGGTGACTCTCGTTGTAATAAAGCCTACTCTGTAGTTTGGTTGCAGCTATTTCTGAGACTTATAAAACTAGCTAATAATCTTTGCTGCTGTGGTTTGCATAGGTGCTTTGTTGTTCACAATTTAACTCAATTAAAAAGTTGAATTTGACAAGCTAACAATTTCTGTCGGCATTATCGGCGATCAATCTCCCGATCGTGGTCTGAAGTTGTTTCAACACTACACCAGTTGTGGTCCTAGTCGGGCGTTTAACTACTCTAACGACAGTCTGATATGGATTTTAAAATTATTGCTTATTTATTTATTTATTTATTTAATTCATCAAACAAAGTTACAAAAGATTACTTGACAGTAATAAACACAATACATAAAATACCTACATTAAACATTGCCACCATTTCTTAAAATTAATAGCAAATTATTTTTAAAAGAAAATCTTAGACTAAAGTCGATCATATCGCAAACAGTATTAGTTACACTTAAGCACCTCGATAATGGTTCAGGTAGTCATAAGTTATCAAAAAATCCTACAAATGAGAAATAACAATAAGTAAACAAGTTGCAGGTGCAGTGATATTTCGTCCGGACAACGTTGAACTCGACGACAATCACCCGCTGGTATAAAACCCTGGTTCAAAGTGTGAGGCATACTCAACAGTTTATGTAAAAGGATATACCTACATAAACGAATTTACATGATCTCTCATTTTATATACATTCTGATTCGTATTTGTGCAAATCTCTTGTACTAGGTTGTTAACAGTGTAGTTGCCCGCATGATACCTAATTTATTTCAACCCTCTATACCCTAACATAAACATCTCATTGAAAGAGAACTGTTCAACACCGGACTGAACTGGCGATTCAGCCCCGAGTATTTTTGTAATTAGTCTCTAGAAAAATTCTCGGAACTCTTTTTAATTAATATCAGTGAGTAGTTTCACGTACATGCAACTTTTCTACGTGAAGCGATTGAGCCCAAGGTGAAGTTGGAGAAGTGATAGAAGCATCCGTTCCTATTGTGCGAACACCGACAAAGTGCCAACGTTAGTTTATCACATTTTCTTCAAATCATGTCACTTCCCACAATTCATTACATTATTTCAGTAAATAATATCAGAAATCATTAGTTTTGCTATGCATGTCGCTTTGATAGAGATAGAGATAGAGATGATTAAGATAAGAGATGATACAGTGAATGTGAATGGTTTGAGTTTCTTGCGCATGGTAGCATTTAATGAAGCCTAGAAAGGCGTGCTAAAGTGTTACCCAATGATACATCACATTCTGACATTCCAAGTGCGTAATAATCTCACAGAAGTAGGTCCCATATAATGTCATTTCAATTCAGCGTGAGAGGCGATTAAATTTATCACTTATTATATCTTTACGTCAAAATGCACATACAATCCATCTGAAAAGATTACAATCCCATATATTTACTTGTCAACATCAACATGTCTTAAGAATTTCTGATCGATCGACGGCGTGTCACGGATATGAAATATTGCAAATAAATCATAGTTTTCATCACTTCTACCGAAAATGCGTATATTTTCTTTCTTCGGCTGTCGAAGTATACCTTACACACACACTAAGGTAACCTTAAATTATATTGATTACCCTTCTTACTCAATCGATGAGTTCTAGTAGCAAAGTGAAACAAGACGTCGAATTGTCATATGACAATCACACGTCTTTGGGTTGATTTAGTAACAAGACCGTCTTAGCTTAAGATTTGATAAATCCATTTTTACATTGTCAAGCTAATATCACGATTCTTTATAAAACAATCCAGGTGGGTGTATGGCAATTTTTGGCTTTCTCACTACAAATGTATTCACGTAATTAAAACCTCCTCCACACACAAACCCTCTAAAAAAATGATTCTGTAATTAAAGATAAAAGCAAGCAAGGTGTTTGCCGATACTGATAACGGCTGGCTTTATCTATGCTAATAAGCTGTGTAATTACATTTTTTCAGTAGAAATCTTGTTAATTATTCATTTGAGTTCTGTTTTGGTGCGTTGATACTACAAGAAAATAATGTCGCTCACTTTGAGGAATATTTTCTTTTTTCTAATTATTAAATTGAGAGGTAATGAATTTGAATTAATAAGACTGTAATCCAAATTTGGGACGCAAAATGGCGTAGGCTCGTATTTTTACTTTTAAAAATTCGCTTTCGGTATAAATTAGGTTAAGTCAGAGCAAAATAACATGTGAAGCTAGAAGGTGTTTTGCCAATTAGCAATTCTGATTGCTAGGGATGTTTTTTTTGTTTATATAAAGCAGCTACCACAAACAGAAGCAAATACTTCCCAAAAGGATTTGAAATAAAATGGCAGGATAGCGTTCTTCGTTTTTAAATAGTTATTTCAAAATATTTTGAAGCACATGCTGTGCCGTGCTTAGTAAACTTATGTACCTTCCTAAACGAAGTAAAGACAGGTAGCATCGAGCTCTTAGTTTGTCTATCACTATCTATAAAGGAAAAAATACCGAATTTGGAGGCTGCACTTAAAACTCTTTTTCCGCCTTTCAATGTTCTTCAAAGACGAACATCTTTTAAGAAATAGTTTCTCCTTGGAACAATAAGACTGCAAAGTACATTTGACCATGCACATAAATGGTTTAAATGCATTTCCAGTAATTTATAGAGTTTCTACACCTTCAAGAACGCTCTTTGAAAGCTAATAGGTATCTAAGTAATTTAATATAAAAACAATTAATCGATACTACTAAATATTCCAAACACAATGTAGGTTTGACTGTATTCATCACCATACCCATGGAATGCCCACATTGATTAAGTTTGTTTCTGTTTTATATGTATACACCATAGCACAATACAGCGCTATCTATACTACTGCTTTCACTTTGAAAATTTTTAAGTCTAGGTACTCTGTTCCGCCCATACGTAAATGCACCCATACGCCCCTATACCTGTGCGGTAAAACTATAAACTTTTCATCAGACAATTTAGCTTAATGGCTCTATCAATTGTTATCCTTAAAACTTCACTCGTTGTTTTATTTTTCGTCGGAATTATGGGATCCAAAGTATTAAAATCAGTTTTAACAAACGGATCAGAGGATGTTTTATTTCATTTTATGAGGATAAACGTAATTGAATTACCTAAAGGATGCCTACTAGTAAACCGAGTCACTTGTAGCTCCTCAGGCAACTTATGTAGGAATACCGACACCGAGTTTACATTTTTAATGAGATTGTGGCAGAATTTATGACGCAAATGGAAATTTAAACGTTTTTTTTTGCTTTTTTCTTAAGCTTTAGATCTTATTGTATATAAAAAAAATTACTATATTTCTACCGATATAATATTTATTATTTATTTGTATACATATTATATTATCAAATTTACCTACCTGATAACTTATGGGCCTATTAATATCAGAAAGTTTAAATTTGGTTAATAATTCGAAAAGTAAGACCTCGCACTGGAAGCTATGGTACGTGAAGGTTAAGAAGGTTAAGAAGTGTTTAAATAGTAGAAGGAATTCTAATATTTAAACACTTCTTAAAGTCATAAAAAATTTCAATCAAACTGCCAATCTTAGCAATTTGTGCTCACATGTTTTATTAAGAGCGATGGTTGGTGAAAATATTTTCTTTTCCACTGGTGCAATTAAAAAACAAAGTGCACGACTATATCGCAAGAAGTTTGACTGGGTTTTATTTTATAAGATGGGTATAAAACTAACAGGTACCGTATTCAATGTATAATAAAATTGTGTTGAATAAAGTGGACGTTTGTCTAAATAATACATTTAGAATGGCTGTATATAACAATTTGAATTTTTATTTACATGTAGGTAGGTATATTTTTAGTACCATTTATAAAGAATACTGCTCTAAGAAACAAAGCCTGAGTCGGTTAATGTTACAAAAAGAAAGAGATTACAGAATTCAAATACAGATAACCACTGACGATATGAAAACGTTAAACACTTGTACCTTACAAGCTTTTTGAGCAAATGTGTAATAGAGGTCGTTGAACTTTATTGGTGATGCTGAGCTGATTTCCACGTATGGGCTCGAAAAATTATTATTATATTTTCTCTGAGCCAAAGAAAGAATTTAAAAAAAATAAAAATAAAAACGAATGTAATTACATATAATATGTGAATATAGAGAGATTTGAGATAAAAACTCAAAAATCAAAATGTTAGAACCACCCATACTTTAAGGTTTTTATTTAACTAACTGCAAGGTCCTCGAGTTACGAGCAGTTTTTTTTTTTTAAGTACATGGATAATTTGAGAAGAAAACAAAGTTTTTACTTCAGGTTGACATTTAAGTTGAAATTGTTGAGCACGTTTTCATATAAACTATAAAAAAACATATTAAAAAGAGCCATGTGCACTAAGTGCTCAACATATTTTACACGCTGAGCTTCGTTTTTTTTATAAAAGGAATGATTCATAATTCTCAGTTGGAGTTCGGTTATACGAAATAAAATGAAATACCTAAAGAAAATATTATTTTAGACAACGTGACTTAATTTTTTATTAAATGTTATAATAAGTGCTTTCAGCACTTTTTTACGCTACGAAACCTACAATTTTTTTTGTATTTACCATCTTTAACAAATCCGACTCCTAGTACAGTATCGGCAAATAGGCCGAGGAGGAAAAAAGAGTAAATTTAATCCGAGGAAATCCTCATAAATAGTTAAAATAAATTAAGTTTAATCATCAAAATTTTCAAAAACGTCACTTAGCCCCTTCTCATTCTTAACGCTTCTATTGTTACATGTGTATGCGCTGGTCTAATAAGGAAGAGGTATCAGGTTTAGGAAACACTCAATCTTCACCATAAAATTGTTTATATAAATAAATAAATAAATAAATAAATAAATACAATATAATCAACACTCACAAAAGTCTGACAAAATATCCGAGAGCTTATTTTCAAATCATGAGTAATAGTCTCGAAATTAATAAACATAGTGGCGGGTGTTAGTTTTACAACAATAAACAGTAGAAGCGGCCTGTACACCGAAATGCGTTTCGCCCCAAAGCGTATGATGAGTATACGAATATTAGTGTCCTGAGAAAGTGGGTACACTCAGAAATCTAATTATTTTAAGTTGTACTCAATTTCCTCGGCATACAAACCAATTATTGTAGGAATCTAGCTCTAAAATAATCTATCCGCATATTGCGCCAAATTATTTTTTTTAGACTACCGCTCCCTTAAAATCCTATTCGTGTAAAAATGATTTTAGTAATTTAATTTAATCTTGATATTTGATTAGAATCAGTTTATTGCCTTGAATCTCCCTAGTAATTAGTGGTCGCACCTACCCTGATTAAATCTTTCACAAATTATCGTATTTAATTCAATTCAATTCGATATTGTCTCTTTGATCCTGAAAGTCTCTATCTGTTTTCTTTATAATTAATTAATAAACGACTCAGTTTCATTGTTTTTTGTGGTTTGAGGTTTCGGTAGAAACTCTCTGAAATGCGCATTGCATTTGCCTGAATGAAGGATATTCTATGTAGTTTATATCATGGTCCCTCATGGAGCGATGAAGAATGGCATTCCATTGAGTCCAAGGGAATTTCTCGTGTACATTGCCAACCCTTCAGCTTCAGCAAACAATATGTGTTCCTGTTCATGTTCAGTTCTTGTTACAAAAGTGTGTTTAATTTTATTTTATACCTGGTCATCGGTAACTTAAAAATAATAATACAGTCTATTCCAAGAATCAAATAAAGTTCTAATGAATTCGGTTCAGGTACAATATACAATTCTGAAATTTCTAAAATTCAGTCCATCCTTTAAACAAAAACCATTAGAAAGGAAGCAGTCTCTAAATAAAACAGTTTATCATATAATACTTCCTAAAAGATTAACTGCAGTCTTGCAACTAGAGTTATTCTATCGAAAGAACAACACCTAGAACCATTTTTCTTTTCCCATGGATACAGAATAATTTAGCAAAATAAACGTTGATTTAATTCAGGTTAAGTTGGTTCAACTGAGATCTGCATAGGGTAGAGACAGAGAATGCCTTTTGTTTTGCATTTAGAAAAGACAGTCTGTCTCAAACAGGAGGTATGCTATTATTTTTTTGAAATTTACATACCTATCTTCATATTTTCAAAGAATGTAGGAGTATATACATACATACTCGCATCTGTTAAGAAATTCTTACAAGGAACGTGATCCGCATTCGAATTGTAAGCTCTCGTGGATAACATTTTTCAACCATAAAACGATGCGTGTTTGCATTTTTTATGAGATGCTGCATACACTGAAGGACGTATGGATGAGCTGCTTGAGATAAACTTCCTCAACCGAAATCCAGGAGTGTATGAGTTAATTTAACAGCGTTGTTAACGATTTGGAAGAAAATTTTACTGTCGCAGAATTTGGTTGAGAATTATTCTCCCAAGATGATTGCGGTGTGTAAATGTTTGAGTTTGAGTAAATGTTCGAAGAGATGTATGTTAGAAGCCTCTTAGGAGTTTTATAGACTTACAACACTTTGTAAAATACATTTTTTATTTTGTATTTTTACATTTAATAGCCTAGTGAGATTTTGACGTCGTACCTGATATGCCCTCTGGGAAGTTCATTTTCCGCTGATGTGAATAGGCATTTGCTTACATGTCAAACAAATTAAAGTTCTTGCCTAGGTCTGCTGGCATTCCGACTTGATAAAAGAATTGCTGATAATCTAGTGTCATTTGTTTCTAATCTGCATGATTAACTTGCCTTACCAGTTCATTATGATCCACAGTCTTCCCATCGTCACAAGGATATTTTTAGTGACATCTTCCTAAATTCGATTGCCCTCCCATAGTTTCCATTCCATCAATTCAAAGATAGATATCGGTAATCTATATTCATCACAAATAAAACAAGGGCACAACTTACAACAAATTAAACTAAGACTGATATTTAAAAAGAAATTACCGCGAATCCTTTCGTAAGTACACAGCCCAATAAATGAAGATTAATCCAAACAGTTTATTGTTAATTTCAGAATAAATCCCAGTAAATTTTAACACCAAATAAACACTCATTTTTACATTAACACCATCAAAGTAATGGTTCGCGAAATTACAAGCAAATATTTCAGTCACTGCTACAATTAAATTTGAGTCCCTACCTCCTATGTGTTCCTATATACCCATATAATCTCGCTTTACACAGCGGGAGTGAATGCAAAAAAATAAATTGCAATAAACCAATAAACCAATGCATACAGATAGGTATGTGCATTGATGTGCAGAGATGTTATTTACAGTGCACGTGTAGTACCTCCCTCGTAAGTGTAATGACGAAATTCCTAAAAATTGAATTAAAAAATAAACATCCGATGGGAAAACTTTGATGTAGCTTTATAATAATAAAACGGCTGCTATTTGAGAGCGTCAATCAAAAGTCTCTCACACCTCTCAACCCACTTTTCAACCCCATTAGGCAGGATTTTTATTATGAGGGGGCCTTTATATATTTCCCTGTATTTATTGCTGTATTTAAATGGAAAAGGTGGCGTGCCAGACATCCACTATGGAGGTAAAACGGCGCTGCCAGTCACCACCATGCTTACCTACATATCATTCGAACAAAAAATAAGCCCTTATCTATGCACCACTGAGATTTCACAGATTTACGATTTTCGCATTTATTGCCAAGTCAGATGTCAGAGGAAAATTACAATATTCCACGATGGATCCAACCCTTGTAGAAATAGGGTAGTGACTTATAGGAACCTTGATTTTATTCTTATCGCACGATATAAACTCCGCAAAAGTTTCAAATATATTTGTACAAACTATTTTAAACAGCTCAACTTTAAGCTGTACTCCAAAATTTTAATCCTGCTGGATCGAAATGGTGTATACATAACCTATTTCGTGTGGGATGCTAAAATGTATCGTTACAGAGTTAAGGTTACTTAATCACACTAATGCACCATTCAGAGTAATCCGTCAAATAAGCTAACCTCTGAACAATACAATCAGTATACAATCTACAAGTCGAGATTGAGGCATTTCCTTTGCACTATGTAACTAATTACAGCATCATCTATTAGTTCCATGATGCCCAATATCATGCGTGTAGATTCTGTATGAACTTTGAACACACATTACTCATGACGTGTCAGCGAAACTCATCCATAAGCCTAATTGAAAAATAAAATGAATTCGACACTTCCAGCCACATATCTCACCTTAGGCAACATAATATTCATCTATTCAACAATATTGGGCAAATACCAATCATTATCGAAAATTTACCCAAGCTATTAAATGCCTGATAATGTATGCGGATGAGCTAAAAATGACATGCAAATATTAATTGTTGCTATCAGTATTGTCGATTTGCGAATACTTGATGAGTGTTATTTTTCGGGAATTATTTGTCTACCGCCTTGCGCAGCATTGCCAGACGGTTGAAATATTTCAAATCTGAAAAATCCCCAAATTTAGCTATTTTCGAAAAAAATAAAACCAATTTTTTTTTTCAAATTATGTATTCAAAAGCTAAACGGAAATTCAAGACTAAAACAATTTATTAAATTTATCCAATCCGTAGTCTGTCTGTCTGTCTGTATGTCCCGAGGCCTACAGCCTAAGCGGCTGAACGGATTTCGTTCAAACTTCGGATTTAAAGTTTGGGGGCTTACAGTTCGGGGCCGTTTTTTTTTTTGCATGGTAACCTCAATATTAATGGTACTTCCCATACAAAATTTTCATACCAGTTTGATTTGTCCGAAAACGACTCTAACGATTTCAACAAAAATTGATATTTATGCTTAAGTAGGTGAGGTACTCAGTTTTCCGCTAAAAAAAATCGATTAACGGTACTTTTGAAATTTGGACATAGGTATGTACCTATATCGAAAACGGTCCACACGATTGTAACAAAAATTCATTTCTAAGGTAATATGGTCATTTCTAACTTAATGGAAACTCCGTTTTCTCTGTATTATCGTTAAATGGATTGTTGAAAAAAGTAATTTTTGAAAAATATACTTTTCTTTGGTTTACCTAAAAACGGCACTAACGATTTAGACCAAAGTGCAAACTTAGAGTAAAAATTATGTTTCCAAAATGATTTCGTCCTTAATTTTTAATTTTAATTTAATTCGAATCGCTGAAAACGCTAATTTTAAAAACTGCTCATATCTCGATTTCGATGAAACTTTAAAAAAAAAGTAATGCTTACATCCCGTAGAATAACTTGTGTTTGGTTTTCAACTAAATAGTTAAGCAATTGTATTTTTCAAACTAAATTGCAATATGTGGTACTATTTTCTCTGCTAAATTTTACAAAAACCGCTCTAACGATTTTGATCAAAATACATATAAAAAGATAAAATCCGTATTCGAAATAGGATCCCGTACTTAGTGTTTCTCAAAAAATTCGAATAAATCAGATTATTAATTATTTCGCAAAAATGGTTGTACAAATCCCGATCTATTTTCCAGAATATGCTATATTTTTGTTATAATCTCCCCACTTCCGATAAAAATGCAATAACAGCTACTAAAAACTTAATTTCAACAAATATTTCCCTTTTTCAGCCTTGTTGAATGCAACCAAACTTTTGACGAATGAGAAAGTTTTGTTCGACCCAGTCGTGCACTTTATTTTAATTTGCATAGGAATTGAAAAGTCACGAATTTCAAGAACAAAAAGTTTTTTTTAATGTATTTATTTAAAAAAAACAAGCTAAGTGAAATCAGATCTTAAGATTTAATAAGAAAAACAACTTTCAGAAAAGAGTCCTGAAATAAAGTTGTCGTTGTCTTCATTTTTGTTTCGGTACATCTGCTCGGATGTGAACATTTTGATTATTCGATCGGAAGAGGTGAAATTGATACATCCCGATACAGGACCAATCACAAATTGGTTTTGGTAAGAGACTTTCCTTTCACCTATATGATTTTGAACTTTTCGCAAATGCAATAATGTATGATGATGAATTGGCATAAATACATTGATTTGTTTGGTGTTGCAGTTGCTTTATAGCTATTAATGTTCACTTACGATACTTTTTAGGAAGGAACAAAAATTAAATGAACGCAGTTACAAAAAAAAAAACAGATTTCCCCCTAAATAATTTCTCCCCCCAGATTTCCCCCCGTGGGTCAAAAAAACCCCTAGATCTGGGGGGGAACCCCCAAACATCAATAATTTATCCACTACTAGTGAGTGTCCTTCAACGCATGAAAGATTAGTACTGTCATGAATTACTCAACACACATATCTTATCCAATTGTATTTATATCACATAAGCATTGATAAGAGTCCTTGAGAAAAACTGTTCTTACAGACACTTAAGATCGTACAAAATAAAGGGAATCATTATGTAGGTATGACCTAATGTTTCGAGTCAGTGCTTTATGCTTTTGGCGATGAATAGCCACATGGTAGTTATTCACATGCTCGTGTTAGGAAGTCATATTTAGACATTTCACATTGGAGCAGCCGGAAGATAGTATACATATTATTACGTAATTAGCAATTTTAGCTGGGATTATGGGTTCTCTTTACTGCAACAAAATTATACGGACATTATTGGGACACACATTGGCGCAGTAATTATAAATGTAGATGAGGCGCCATTAATCTGCTGCTTATTAATTTCCAATCTGTATCTGAGACACTGGCGTACATCCTCTGTAATTATATCCCTTTGCATATAAATGTATTTCAGTTCCGATAACCCAACTCATTCATTTGTATAAACCTCAAAGGAAAATACGGCATGACGTAAATAGGAGTAACCACACACTTTTATACGTGACGATTCTACGAAGAGAAATGTTATTTCAGGAAAGTAATTAAATTAACTTACGAGCACTTGGTCGACCTGAATTTATTTAAAACTCGAAACGTAATACGCCTAGAGTCTTCTTTAATTAGGGTTAATTGATTTAAGATGATGGTCCTGGCTTTTGTGATGGATTTTGACAGAGCAAATTACGGTATCTCTAAAGCGGGTGTCGGAGTAGTCCTAAATTGATTTATAGTTCTTTATTTGTTCGTAAAATAATTGTAATCCACACATAATAAATAAAGCAACAGCAAATACTTTAAAAATGCTTTGAAAAATGCAATAAAATGCCTTAAAAGGCGTAATATCTCATTTGAACTAAAGCCACATCAGCACAAAGGATGCAATTTTTGTTTGTTTGTAAAAAAGGAACAACTTGTAATTTTATATTGTAGAACGCATCCATTCAAGGCGTGGATGTGGAACGTATTACCGAAGCGTTATGCAGCTATATTGAAAACAAATTGTCACATCGGATGCGCTGTATGAAGGATTCAAATGAGTACACTAAAAGACTGAAAATCGACATGCGAAAAAATTGTTTTATCCCAAAGTAAAATACCACACAAAATCCCCTGCAAAACCGTGATATTTTTTTTAATCCTATAGCAATCGGAATTGATACCTGGTACGTTGTACTGACAAATGAGAGCCCGTTTTCCGGTGTAGTGTTAGGAGAAGCTTGATGGTGTCCGTAATGAATCTGAAATGGCTATCTGTCGCTGTTTCCGGCTGTTAATTAAAAACAATCGATACCAACGAAAAAGTTATCGCCGTTTTCTATTCGAATAAAACGAAAATTTCAAATAACTCGCACTTTAGTTTCACTTCCCAAGTTACATGAAGCAAAACGTAAACCAAATGACTCAAAAGCTGATAAATCGTGGGTTCATAATTATAAATGGACCGTTTTTAAGGACATTCTTAAAACCAGTCTGAATGAATTTCAAGCTGACTTGGTGTTATCTGAAGATATCTTAGGCTGACACCGTCACAAGACTCTTGTAATTTATTCACGAAGTTGCTAAAATCTTTGAATTCCTGTAAATGTGTTTCGCCTTTGAAATGTAATAACATATTCACCTCAGTCCGCAGACAATTTAAATCGAAACCATCCAAGGATAATAATATCAACTTTTCACAGCACAGAACAGACGAAAGTTGTAACAAGCCATGCGATGCAGTATCATTAACATTCCTACTCCCACCAAGACCTCAGCGCTCCTCTGCCTGTAGCAGACAGAAAGTAATGTGAGTTATTTTCCAAGAAAGACAAGATTACTGTGAGATTCGTCTCATCGGAATTTTTGAATGCATAATTGCAATTTATGTTAAGGGATAACATTTGCATAGCCTCGAATTAAATCGCGTAGCTAAAGTAAGTAAAATCCGTTCTGTCTGGTGGTGCGTTGTCCTTAAATCTGCCTACGACTAATATTAAATTTGTCTGCGCTCAATTAAACCAGCTTATCAATGGCCCTGTAATTACTTTCACTTCGATTGACCTATCAATTTCAGATTGTCTCGCGAACAAATATGATGTCCAATCAACTTACTTCGATAGACTCTTAGAAGGATCTAATTCAATTAGGGACTTCGGCACAGTATACTGTTAAATGTGTTGTCTAATTTTGTTTTCTTGTGTAGCTATTCCGGTCAATAAGCTTCTGCAGCAAAATGTACGAGCCGAAATAATCTGATTTTTTAATTTTGAAACTTGTGGATGTTCTTGTCTGCCTGTGTGGGTACGCGTGGGATTTTTTAATGGTTCCGTGTGCAAAAAGTGTACCTATGTTTTATTAATCAAGAAAGTACGCACATTCAGTGATGTTCAAAGTTGGATGGTTTCTTGTTCGAGATCTTAAATCTCCATCATTGTTGGAAACGAAGCTGGAAACGAAGTTGGGTATTTTTCTTGTCGTCGCTAGGGGTTTTAAATTGATATGATATGTGGAAGTCCCTCCTATTTGTTGATGTTTTTAAGGGTCGCCTGAATCCGCAGAAAGTTTAAATTGTACGTATTTACGGTTTACTCAAAAGGGGATTGCTGTCTAATAAAATAAATAAAAAACATAGGCGACTTCTAATAGATATACGTACCACGTGCACTATGTTGTCAATACGGACTTAATGAAGAAGGTCCATTGAGTATAGTTAGAGCCTACTAACAAGGGTATGCCCCTTTTTAGTTGGGCTATGATCAAGTTGAAGGGACTTTTAATGCTAACGAATATTTGTATTATTGCGACTAGAGATAAAATGAAATTTTAAAAATAAAAATGGGTGAGAAACACAATATTTTGTATTGTAAATAGAATGTTCGGATTGACCTACCGAACTGACTGAGGAAGAAGCTTTAAACACGAATTGCATGCATTTAAGATATCGAAGCCCATTTTCAATAAGGCTACCTATTTAGTTCCGTCCCTATTCTGTTTCTTTGTTTGATTTGAATACAAGAATTCAAACGAATTGCTAAGGAACTGATTAGAGGAGCATCCCTAGGTTGTGGAGAGACAATTTTTAGCCTTCATTCTTATTCCTATTTCCCTTTATTTAACCAAACAAAATCATTTTTCTCCTTAACGCTGAGCAATGTAATGTTTCTCAGAGACGTCATTGGAACAATATCGTTCTTACTTTTTCAAATAATAATGAAACCATTCCATACCGGCTCAATGAACCGGACCGATTTTCATTTTATTTTTCGAATTCAGAGGGAACAAAGCTTCTTCAGTTGAGATGCTTTTTTTCAGCCTGATTCCTTCTTTTCTTTCATCTTAACAGCTTCTTTTTTTAACCACGCAACCAAAACCCAAACAGACATTTTCTTCTTCGCCTATCTACTGAAGATTTTCACTCAATTTCCGTTTCCAAGAACCGCTCCTAATTAATTCAAGTTACCAACAGATACCTTTTCAGGAACGGCAACCTATTGTACCTTCCGACCAAGGAGTTTATTGTTCCTTGGCTAATGGATTCCTTCAGTCGTGAAACTAAAACATCCGAAAACCAGATTTAAATTTTCCAAGGAGATTAATTATTAGTACCCCCGGCAGGTGTCCGCCTGTGACACCGCAGTTACCTTCGTCAATAGCCGGCTATTTGCATAAGTATTTGGAGTACCTGAGTATGGAATTAACGGTAGCGAGATCTATCGAATGGTTAACAAAATGGCATCGCATAAGTGTTTATATATGCAGGTTGCAGGGCAATAATCACGTAACTTTTGAGACGACTATCGTCGAAACGATAGACCTCCTGAACTAGCAGCTTAGTGCAAAAAGTACGAGTTTAAGGACTTCAACTAGTTCATTCTTCAGAAATGAATTGATAGCTTATGATACTAAAAAAGAGGCCTGATAATAACTAAGTTTGATCACGAAAGTTCCAAACACGATATCGTCTGAACGATTATCGTCTTACGTGATCTACCCCCAGGCTTTCATACAAATTCAACACCAACAGCGATATTCATGATAAACCCCTGATCGACAAATTCAACTTACCTCATCACTGCCAACTTGTTGTTGACACGTCGTTGCATCAGATTTCATAATAAGTGGCACCTTCATATTTTGGAGTTGAAAGCGAAATTTTTTTTTTTTTAAAACTGTCCAACAATTTAATTGGAAATTTCTGGCGCTCCCGAAATAGGTTCCACCCCGCAATTTCCTCAATTTTCCAAATCAAGGAAGGCAATAATCGCCGGTAAAAAATGATTAATGTCAAAACTTCCAACGAAACATTAAACCGCAAATTAAATAAACCCCATCCCAAACAGTGTTGTCGCTGTGTTGTCTCGCATTGGCATCCCCTACAATAATCGTATTATTCAAGCTATGGTAAGGGTAACCCAGGAAATGTTTCCAGGACACAATAGCGGTTTATTTTTAAAATTAAATCTCAAAACAACAGCTCAAGCAGGGTTCAATCAGAGAAGCTGCGAGCATGTTCTATCCGGGTAATATCCATTAATGGGCGAACAATGTGTTGGCAGGCACTTTGAGCACTCAAATAAATTGAACAAAGATTCTTTAACGGCGTCACAAAGCCCAGTTCAGGGAAATTATTGCAAATAGAAACGGCCGACAGTGAGGAAGATGATTCCGAACAGTAATCTTGGAAACTGCTTAAAGCGGCAAATAATCTCTGTTTGAGGAACCTATTAATACCAAACGAAGGTTTTTTTGCCATTCCAGCTGCAGATTCCATATCCCTTAAGATTAATGGATGCTTAAGTTGTAATTCAGTTAGGTACCTATGCGATTTTCACAAACGCCTATGGATGTAAGGCAGCTTTGGGGTTTTCCCCTTGTGCAATTCGGCACGTATACAAATTAACTTTGAGGTCGTCGAGCAAAGGCACCAACTGCCAAATGGTGTTAACAAATTGGGAATTGGATGTGTGCAAATGTGCTAATTAATTCCGCTGGGAATGTATTGAAGTTTTTCTTTTCTTTGCGTTCTTCGGAGAAATAATTTTCAACAGAGATTAATCGAAAAAAAAAATCAGAGCGTGCCTCATAAATATATTAACAGTAATGAGCAAATCGATCGTACGCATATGGAAATTGAGCAGAAGCTATTCGGATGTAAGTTCAAAGGGGCTTTCAAATGAAAAGGCAAATTAGGCATGGAACGTCAAAAGGAATCAAATCATGGTGTTTGAAATGAGGAAAATGAGTCAAGAATAAGAGCTCTTTGAATTTATTTGGAGGCTAAAGGTGAAAATACAGAGGCGAACGGTAGGTGTACATAGGCTAGCTGTTTGAAATTTTTTAACCCACTCTGGTTAATGTGAGCACTTTTATTACCAGGTCAGCAAACAAACCGTAGCCAATTTCTTGCATGACTCTGCGTCTGTATGGTACTTTTGCCATACATACCACTATTATCTTCCGTTGCCTTCCAAACGGTTTGTAAATTAAGGCTTTATTTTGGCTGCTTTTGGTAATAAACCACTCTCCCGTGTTGCATATGTAGCGCCGCATAAACCTTAGTGGATCCCTCGTTAGAAGACCCAGAAAGTTTGTGCCCACAAAAGCTAAACGTGAGACTATAAATGGCTATCAGTTTATATCGACAGTAAATCGTATCAAGCTTATCGCAATATTTTCTCCAAATTCCACCTTGTCGGATATAAATGTTCTTTTGTTTTTACAGTATGGCAAAACCTACGTAGAGATGTTTCTTATATTTTTAACGCAATTCCATAGTTACCTGGATCCAGCTATTTTCTCTCTATAGTCTTCCAACTTTCTGCACTGTGCTTAAATAATTTCCTTGACAGATGTACATGGTTAGGTATACTTAACCGCTCGCATATACTTATCGCGAACCTCGTTCCCCTTAATATTATTAAAATAGGTAATCTCCGGATTTGGCAGATAAAAAAAAACAACTCAAAATAAATCCGTTTAAGCCAAATAATTCATATAAGCTGGCTCCAAAAACATTTGAAGCCCTATCTCATTTGCACCCACAAACTTTGTTAAATGTTAACATTCCCGCCCATACCCTTTTTTAACACATCATCTAAATGGTTGCAGTAAGCTACCCTATAATCCTGTATATGCCTCGATATTAAGCCCTATGCCCAACTCCACCAGCAGTGTCATAAAGATAACATACGACGATGATTCTGAAACCTCGTTGAACACAAAAAATACACGGAGTAGGGTGGACGAACTCATATCATTTGTTACGTTCGTCGCGTGTCATAAAACTGTCAACTGTTTCGACACCATTAAAGTGTTATTTTTTTTTTAACAACCTTTATCAACGCAGTCGAAGCAATTCAATTCTGGAGGGTAGTTATTGATACTAGTAAAAAAAAATACCCAATCATGTCACGATGATTATGGAACATGTATAAAATTTTATTATTAACGACCCATGAAATTACACGTAAATTACTTATCAAAGTGATGCTTTTCATATTGTGGTTATAAATCCAAGTCATAAAGGTTCATTTTGAGTAAGGCTCTTTAAACCTCATATTTTTTACTGGGTATTCAATTTTACTGGGTAGGCGCAGTGGCTTAGTGGTTAGTGTGTTGGACTACTAAGCGAGGGGGTTCGAATCCCGAAAAAAACCAAATTCCAACTTAGGGTTTTTTTCCGTTGCGCCACCTCTCGCGAACGTCTGACAAACATCCGAGAGTATAACTGTCATGAAGGAGCTTCTCAATTAACCGTTTGGACCCGACATAAAATTGTAGATCCCTTTCATTCGTCCCAAAAATGAAAAACTCACACAAACGAATGGTTGTGAGAAGCTAGGCCTAGGGTCTCTACAGACCTGTTGCGCCAACTATTTATTTATTTTTATTCAATTTTACTTACAAAACGGATAGGCCAAAATTTAACCGCATTCTAAGAAAGAGTTAAATTGCTTCTTTGTTATTTTCCATTGTGTCGATAAGTAAATCAGCAAATGGTCTGCCTTGCCGACAAAATAATAGGGAATTCGTCTACGAAAATTTACTTTCCATTTGTTCTATAATACCGCCGTTGTCGGTACAATAGCAAAAAGAAAAACGTGTAGCCTATTAATATACCTAATGATTTTAAGATTTCAATTTAATTTTCAGTTGACGTTGGAAAATCTTGCTTAATAACTACAAACTCCGAAATTATAAAGAATAACTGGTTTAAGTCATTAAAAAGACAATTTTTTTTTTACGGGTTCGGCTAGTATAAATGTTAAAATGCGCTTGTCATTACTTGGGCAGTGATCGAATGAAGTTATATAAATATGTCCAACGTTTTTGAAGAAGCAACACAATGTAAGACCAACCATAGTAACGGAAGACATAATACCCCCAAAAGCACCATCTTCCTTAAGATAAAAATAGGTTTACTAGACGGGTTGTACACAAAGTATATTTGTGTAATAATATTATTTATTATTATTTTTTTTTATTCTATGGGTATGTAAATAGTGTTAAACGACTAGATCGATCATATGAGAGAGAGAGAGCAGGGAAATAATTTCTACTCTGATAGGTAGCATGGAGACTGCGAAACGCAGCTCGGTGGATGTGGCAGGCAAATTGAGTTCATATCTGTTTTTGCATCTGACCAGAAAGGGCGTCTTCCCGAGCTCAAGTTTGTTAAAAGAGTTTCACAATTAAAAAGTGGGATATGATTATCGAGCGTTTGTTAAGTGCCCGATAGTGGTTACTAGTGCAATACATCCAAATTTTGAGAAACTGTACTTTTAGCCCTAGTGTTCCATGCGGTCAAAAAAAAAATGTCGTTCAAGAAAAAATGGTATAATAGATACCAAGTGTGTGAACGTGTACAATTTTTACCTAAAAACTCTCGCCGACCGATTGTCTACGCCAAAAAAAAAGAAAAGAAAAAAGGGTCATCATAAAACTCTTAACCAAATACCTGGGGTCAGATTCTGTAAGGCGAAACGATCAATCAAGCAAATTTCTTCGTGCACACGAAAACGTTTGAACGTTTCACCTTACAGATTAATGTAGGATAATCATAAAGGAGAAAAATATTGCTTATTGCTTATGTGGACTCACCTTGCTCTATACGAAGTAATTACAAGTATAGCGAAAGGACAAATTAATGAAGATGCGACCTGACACTGGTTTGCGGCGCATAGGGGACAAATAAATAGATAAGTGGACCATAAAACAACATTGGTTGAGGATTTTTTCGTGTTTCGAGAACAATTAAAGTCGAAGAAAACTGGAAACTAAAACGATCATCATATACGTAATATCTGAATTAAAAGATAAATCGCTGATGATCACTTTGACTGCCTCAAATTTTTCAACTGTTTCCGAACTTCTGGTGACCCTAAATTCTTAGAAATCTTGAGGAAGACAGCCTTTGACAATCTAAACATGAATATTCCATTCTAACAGCATTTTTATATTCTACAGCCAGAGCCACATATACTTAGCATTAGGATAACAAACTTTTGTTAATTATAAAAAAACATATTTGGAAAACCTAAATTTTAACCCACTCCCGTAGAAATTGGATGTGTCCCAAATTGTAAACGAATAAGAATTAGCTTAAATGTTATTTCGAAAATGTTGCCAACCAATGGAACAATTAAAATAAAACTTCCCAAATTAACCCCCGTGGTCTTTCATATTACTCTCATTCAGTTTTCGAAATATCATGCGTCAAACCATAAATTTTGATTTTCACGAAAGCATAATGTGGTATATATAACCAAAGAAGGAGTATGGCAAAAAAAATAATATCCAACCGACGAGTTTTACTTGGAACAATCATTGCCCGAGGGTAAAAATAAAGGTCACTAAAGCATATCTTTCCCTAACAATAATTTATGCCCTGTAACGTTTGTAGCGTCTTCATTGCCAGCAATATTGTTGTATATCAAGCAAGTTCATTTAGAGATAAAATATAACCTCACATTGGCTTAGGTCCTATATCCGTACATTATGTGTAAATGTTGAGTGCTACATTCTCCATTTTTATAATGCGCTCTTTCGCTCTAAGCAATTTCACTTTGTCCTTATTTCCGTTGAACTATGGACTAACGAAGTGATACCAAGATGCTTACAAAAAGCGACTCAACAATGTGACATAAAATTCAATAGTGAAATAAAAACTGCATCACTATTAATTATCTGCCAACAAACTGTGTCAATATGAGTGTATTCGAATAACGGGTTCCTTAATTGTGTCATAAAAGCTAAACAATACTATGTCATTTCAAGGACACAAATTGGTGTCACATTTCCAGCCACATTTCTGTAGTTTCGTAAAAACCACATCAGATACTACAGTTGTCAATACAATTCGGAACGGAGAGCTATAAAAGGAAACCAAAACATGTACCAGAAAATAATATGGAAATTGATTCCTTAAGCAAAATGACATCGGATATAGGAAGGGATAGAAATTGCCTGGCCATAAAGTTCTTATTCTTATTTCCCGGACACCGCGAGGAGTACCTACTTAACGAGTAAATCCATCATTAATTCGACCATTTCATCTTAGGGACAACGATAATAATAGCAAGGAAACCAATCGAATGCTAAAAAAAAGTTTTCCTAATGCCATTGTTCCCGACACTCATGTTAATATTAATGGCAAACATAACAAAGTTTGGGGCGATATTCGTTCATTAATTTTGCGAAAGGTGCAAACTAACCTGAAGTGTGTAACGACGATGGGAAGGAGTTTATTTATATTGATTATGATATTGCTACGCTATTACAAATTTGAGTGGATGTGGATTGTCGCTTTCTATTGAGATATGGGGGGGGGGAATGGAAAAGAAGGGACTTATGGTGGAGGTAGTCCAAGAAGCAGAAACACATACGTAAAACTTTTTTCGATTGACACAGCTTTTTTTTTTTATTCTTAAGGGTAGGTAAGGTACCTGCCGATAAAAATGCGACACACTTAGATTATTATAGTACCTAGCACGTGTGGTACCTTTTGGTTTTTGATTTAAATTTATGTCCTTTTAGTTTCGCACACACTTTAGGTCGACCTAATGTTTCGCAGACGTGTCAGGACTATTCGGTAAGCCACTGAACTACTTTTCTCAAATTTCTGCTTTATTTGTCGTTACTCTTAACCCGAGGAATGTTTTTCGAATCGGTAAAGTTCATAGTAAAATGGCGAAACAACGACAACAGAATAACTTAAGAATAAATTAAGACTGATATTAAATCCTTTCTTAATAACACAGCCCAATAAATGAAAATGAATCCAAACAGTTTATTGTTAATTTCAGAATAAATCCCAGTAAATTTTAACACCAAATAAACACTAATTTTTACATTAACACCATCAAAGTAATGGTTCGCGAAATTACAAGCAAATATTTCAGTCACTGCTATAATTAAATTTGAGTCCCTACCTCCTATGTGTTCCTATGCTATATAAATATGCTATACCTACGCTAAAAATGATTTTCTTTTGAAAAATGTATTCATATTTTTATTCAATTTTAAGGCTCCAACATTATTTTCCAGCAAAAAGTCGAGCCAAACAATCACTAAAAACCAGCGCATGTTGCTGATGGAGAAGTCGTTCGAGAGGTGCCCCGATGCGAGAGTTCTGCGGCATATGAACAAAGCATTTCAAATGGAAATAGGCCTCGTCGTACAATTTTCTCGAACGATTGGGAGTCACCTGACTGCATGTTTCACACTGAATTAGTAAACACACGGCGTTGTCATTGTCCGCGGGATTTAACTCTTTAGTCAGCTGCTAAACTTTATAGACTTTTGTAGGTATCAGTTAATGGTTTAATCAACTGTTTTCAGTCACTGTATAGTACTGCCCTCTACACAGATCCGGATTTGCGAACACGAGCTTTATTTTTTACATCACTTATCCGGTTGACCAAAACTTATTCATCAGGTATTGTGAAGAAGCAGGGTAGACCTTTTAACTTGGCATCTGTTCGAAAATAAATTGCATAAAGTTACACAAAATCAAAAACGGGTTACTCATTTATGCCATTATAAGAATTCCCAGGAGATATTTCTGCCAACCTTAAGCCCCATTTCCACATATTCAGCGTTGGCAGATCCCCAAACAATAGTCGTTATAGCAATAAATAAATTACTCCTACGCTAATGCTGTGAACCTGTTGTTCTTCCTAATGTGTTCCCTGTTTGTTTGTCAACAAATTCCATACTGTGTAGTAGATTAACGAAAAACACGAGACTCCATTATTATCGGGTACTACTGCGAGTACTGTAGGCACAATGTGTTCGCTACCGGAGGTATTTCCTTCCGAAAACACAAGAGAAGAAAACACATAAAACAATTACTGCGAGGCGCCGATAGGGATACCCATTCTTCTTGCGCCTGATTGTTGAATGGACCGAAAATAGAAAAATCCTTTCATTCATTACCTTACCATTATCATACCTAAGCCCGAACCCAACCTTCTCTTGGGAAAATAAATTTCCTTTTTCAGTGGTTAACTGTTTTACCCCCCTCTGGCATTTCATTCGTCTGGAAAAAGAATATAAAATCATTTTTATTGTGTGCTGACTTTGTTTTTGGTCTTTCTGCTTGGATGGATTGTTCATTTTCCACGCGTACTACCTTCTTTGGGGTATGGTAACGACATCGGCCAAAATGTATGCAAACATGCGGATGGTGAATTTGTGTATAATTTAAGTGATTTAATTTGGGAAGAGGAAGTTACTTAACTTATTTTTCTTCTTTTTATGCTGCTATGTTCTACATGTGACTTACAAAGAGGACATAATTATTATGAGTTGGTGTGTAATTATGTGCGCCCTGTCGACACCAAACAGGAACAGTGTATCTATAGAGGTACATAGTATCCTTAAATTGAATTTGGGTATATATTTCTCTCGAACTTTGATCAAAGTTAACCCACTGTTTGACCAAAAACGAAAGTGCCTATTAAATAATGTACGGTAGCAAAATCTCAGAAATTTGTTGGAATTTTTCATCTCTCAGTTGTGGTGGAGTTATATTAATCTTGAAAGTTTTTACAAAATTTCTGCAACAGGAATTGAAACTTTATCGTACTAGGAAAGTTCATTCAACTTTTTGTTTCATAAACTGGTTTGACTAACAACGGAGAACTTGTTGCAGACTGTCGTTAATCGAATTAAAATACATTTTTATTTTTGGCAGTCTCCAACCATAAGGCTATAAATGCTTTATGCACACTGAACAGGGAATTCCGACAAAATTTCGGAATGTAATTGAAAATGGGTGAAACAAAGTGCTCTTGGTATAGCTCAACAATAACAGGGATGAAAATTGTCTAGATAAACAGAAATCAATTAGAGTGTAGATGATTCTATAAGTCTTTAAAAATCGCCCTTCATAATAGAGACAACAATAAGATGATGATTTAAAGGACCGCAGTTTTTTCTCGCGAAAGATCTTCGCTTAAAAAGAAATCCCCTTGGGGCATACACTCAACCAATCATAACAAATAATGTGTCAAAAGAAAGAGCTTTTACTGAGCATTAACTTAAATAATATATGCAAGAGTTTTCAAACCTACCTACCAGCTTCCTAAGCCAAATAAGGTCTGAGATGATTTCTTATTGAGGACGAACTTAATTTTGAAGGAAGATGATCATCACCAAATCCGACTTGCTCGAATTATATCACCCTGGGAATTTTATTCACTATATGGAAAATACACACAACCCAAAGGGATTATGATATAAAGAGTTCGTTTTCCAAAACTTGGCTTTACGGTCTATATAAACACCAACGCACCCTCAAGCCAGATTTTCGGCTTATCGAATATTCACTTCCTTCTATCAAAAATACCTCATGGCAATTGCCTACTTTTTTCAACCATTGACAATTTTCTTCTCCTCACTTAAAGAATTAATTTAATAAAGAAACTATGTATTTCAGTTAAAAGGAATAATTTTAATATCGAATACAAAAGCGGCAACGAGGCAGGAAAAAACAATAATAAACAATACATTAAAAATGCGCATAAAATTGCTTAAAGTTGGAGGTATTTTCATCTTCGAAGTATTATATCTTTTTAGCTATACCATACCTTCCTAAAAGTCACAAATTGTTGGGCTGGCTAATACGGAAAGCCTTAAAAAAAACCAACTGTGGTGAAATTATCTTTGAAAATATAAAATTATGCTAATACGCTTACTTTCACTATAACGGCTGAACTCCTCATTACCAATGAATGCTTATCCCTCCAGCAATGGGAGACCTACCTACATATACTTATTGATGTCGAAAAAACTTCCACCATCCGACAACCACCGTTGCGCGAGTATTTTTCTGAACAAAATTAAAAATTCATAATAATCGCTAAAAGTATAGGCAAAATCTAATTTGCAGGCCAACGAAATTACATCTCAACCCACAGTATTCATTTTAATGGACTCGTTAATACCTTATGTCCGCGCCGTATAGTACTGTGTCTGGCAAAATTTGAACACAATTCTTCAAAACAAAATGGAAGGACTCACTCTGAATACAAATGCAAGGTTGTCACTTATTTGCCGCTGCCCATTTATCAAATTATGGTGGGTGGTGTTTTTTGAATGCGATATGCGAATACGATGGAGTTTTGGTTTGATGGTAGAGAATGTAAGAAATATGTTTGATATCCATACCCATGGCCCATTAGGAGACACTATAGGTACCTTAAACACTTTGGCATCTGTCATATCTATTTTGCAACAAGTCCAGTATTTTGCTCGCGAAAAACAATATCCATTACGTAGCGTTTTCTTTTCCGCTCTGCAGTCTTTATTACAAATTCACCGAGCGTTTAACTGCACTGAGGGATGCATTCCCTAAAATAAAGCGTGGGCAAATACTTCTTGGGTTTGAAATTGAAATTTGAAAACGCAGCGATGATACAAATAAAATGCACGACTGTGTCGCACGAAACATTCCCGATCATATCATCAGTTTGAATGATTGCTTTTTGTTTTATTAGGTAAAAACTCAGAAGCGATTCTAGAATCAAGATAAAACCGTACAGAAAACACAAGAATAATACTTTTATAATGTGCACTTCTGGCTTAAACATATTCATTTTAGATGGCAGTGCATCAAATAATAAAATATATATAAAAATAAATAGCTAGTCCTGTTCATGGGCTCTTACACCTTACAATATTTAAGTAAGTACCTACAAGGCAAGCATAGCAAGAGTTTCTGATCTGTTAAAGCAAGTTCTCGGTTTTGATTGGAATATATTGGTGATCATGGTTTTCGTGCCTATTGTTGGAAGTAGGGTTCCAGATATACCGAAATATTTATACCGATGAGGTAAAATTCTGAGTTTGTTTTTCGATGACGCTTCATTTGCATTTTTTAGAGAAAAACTTAGTATGGCGTATGCCGTATGGGATCTTATTTAGAATTATTTTATTATCCTAAATATGTATTTCGATCAAAAACGATAGAGCCGTTTTTGTAAAATTATGCTGAGAAACAGGTATTGCAATGTTTTATTCGAAAAATACTATTAAGCTAAGACCTGAGTGCAAGGTTTTGTTTAGGATGACATTACTTGGTCTTTAAAGTTTCGTCAAAAAATGTTCGTAATGAGGTTTTCGAGGCATAAACAATTTTTAAAAGTACCGTTTTCGGTAATTTGAATGAAAAATTAAGGACGCAATCTTTTTTAAAATATTAATTTTATTTTAAGTTTGCATTTTGGAAAATTGTTTATGCGTTTTCAAATAAACTATAAAAAAAAATTGGAATTTTTCAATTTGTGTACGATAATTTAGAGAAAAACTGGGCTTTCTATCAAATTAGAAATAACCATCTTACCTTAGGAATGCATTTTTGTTTTTCAGATAAGTGTGATTCTAAAAAATACCGTTCTTCGATCTTTTTGGCGAAAAACTGGGTATGCAGCCATGTTAACCGTATCCACATAAGCTCAACAATTTTGATAGAAATCGTTGGAGCCAGTTTCGACAAAATCAAACTTGTTTAAGTCCTTTATTTATGTGAAGTACCTACCGTTAATAATAGAACTAACGTGCAAAAAAAAAATGTGGCCCCGAACCGTAAGCCCATAAACTCTAAATCTAAAGTTTGAAATAAATCCGTTCAGCCGTTAAGGCTGTAGACCTCTGGAGCCGACACGAACAGAATTGCGCGACCTACTTTTTTAAGTTCCTCTATCATCGTATCAAAATTGATCTTGAGTTCGAAATTTTGTACGAATACAATAGGTATCTTTCTCTTACTCCTAGTCTTTCTCTTCTCTTTCTTCTCGAGGAAGTTAAAAAGGACAAATAGAAGGTGTTAGGCGAAGTTTCCCATTCCTAAGGCGCCATTTCCATTTCGATAGGCACTGTCATATATATATATAATCAAGTTAACTTCAACGTTTATACAGCTTACATAGAAACATAAGATGGACATCGAAATACGCATATGCATACAAACTATTGTTATATAATTATTTTATCCGTATCAATTTGAGTTTTCTGGACAGAAGCTCGCCATCACCTGGGTACTAAAATGATTGATTCAGTCGAAGAACTCAATGTGACATGATTGACGATAAATCCTGTCCTTGCGGTTTCTTTTGTTTTTGTTTTTGTGGGTGAGGTTTCAAAAGATATGTAATTTATGATGTGGAAAATGGAACGGCGTTCTTATCGTGAAATTGCTGTATACCAACGAAGGGGTATGGAAGACCGCAGATAATATCTCTCCCAGGATAAGTGTACACAAACACATTGAAACAAACTGCCAAAGTTTGAGAACGGTTAAATAGTGGGGATGTGCAAAAACAAACAAATCAAACTTCTTCGCAAACCTTTTAGGGGTTCTTGCGTTGAAGGGTTGACATACCCTTAGACACAGGGGAATATTGTGTCAATCAGTTACTTACTTACAATGGGTACGGTTGTTTCGAGCTTACAATTCAAGTGAATACGTCTAAAAAAAATATTTTATTATTAGTAAGTAAGGTAAATTAATTGGGGGATAGTGTTTCGTGTTGCAACTCTGCAACTATTGTTTGTATTTAAAATCTAAATGTATCTTGTGATAGTTAAGGAAACAAGAATTACTTGCTTCTAATATCATGCGCGAAACTGATTGGAGTGCGCTGTCCTTTTGGGGTGGTTTGGCACCAAAGACTTCGTTCACAAAAAAGACTTCGTATAGTTCGGCTATCGCTTAGATGTTTGTCAAATGCTCAAATGGAGGTGGAGCTCTTGGACCATGGGGCCTACAATGCTGGGTAAAGAACTCACTACGGATGAACTAGTTTCACGCGTAAAAGCTCGTAATGTAAGCCATAAGTCGTTGCTTTGCATTACTCAACATTTATTCATCATAACCGTCGAGAGACAAAGAGGCAGGATGAGTGATTCTGTCTGCACGCGCTGAGATACTGATCTGTCCCTTGGGCACATTTTTAAATCTATATCGAAGCCTTTTTAAACTCCTTTAAATTTTTGATAAATATTAAACAAGTTCCATGCCTTTTCAAATCGCATACCCCAGTTCGGTACACGGTACACTTAAATTTAAATCTAGAAGTATCTATTGGCTGGTGTTTATTATGAATTTGCTTTTGTTCTGTATTGCTTTTTTTTACGGGATAAACTTTTTATTCTTAGAACACTACACATTTTTGTGTTGCCATCACTATTTGTCATCCGAAGGGAAATCACTGGTGGCACATACTAATTTAACGAGTGTTGGTAGGGATGGGATACTTTACCACTTACGCCCACCTTTTTCCGTTACGTGGGATAAACCCACTCCAGTGTAAGTATACCTTATACAATATTATGCATGGGCATTCTAACATATTGGTGATGGGAAAAATTACACGAATGGTGTAAGGTGCGTGTGTGTATTTACTGAATAATCTGGAAAATGTGTTGTCCTTGAATAAATTGGCAATGGCAATCCCTTGTGTATGCGTACTTACTATTATGTTGATGCCGAGGTGTATCGAGAAGATGGTACGTTCAGATTGAGAGAATGATTCGAATCGCTCTATTCTTCGACACAGGAAAATCTCCTTTGGTATTGAGGGAAATTGGAAAATTAGTTTTATCTAGAGCAGTTTGAATAAGCTTCGAACAAGTGTGAAAAGGTGACTTCAATTCCATTTGTGATACAATGCGCTAATGACGCCGACACATTGTATCTCAGCTGACATAAAAAGCCTTCAGGCAGAGGAAAAGGAAATTTACCCATCTCCTGGATGCAGAATTCACTGCAAAGGGAAGTTGTATTCGTTTGAATCTCAGAAGAAATGCTACCCATCACAGGGATTTACATCCATCTTATCTGTCGACTTATTCAAGCGGGGAAAACCGAATTCTTTTGAAATGAGGATATTTTGTATATTTAGGATCACGTTTATCGATTCCAAGTTTTTTTTCTTTAAATTCGGGTTGTGAGATAAATTTTGGGTCGGACATAACACGTATGATGATAATCGTCTGCAAGACATCATAAATCGTCAACCAGCAAATGCGCTACATTCAAATCTATTTGAAAAATTGAATTATAAAAAGATGGCGTAACAGGCGCATATAGGAACCTAACCTCACAACCATTCTAGCTTTATCAATCAAATAGATGAATGCAATTCACTAGATTGGTTTTGTTTTTGATTACAAGGATGACGGGACTGCGACGATCAGCCTCTAAATGAAAACGGTTCTAGCTTACGCGCATTGCATACTAAAAATCAGATTCTTATGAAATATTTACCAAATTGAAGGTGGATGTCCGTATAAGTAAATTTTCAGCATGTATTCTTTTTTGACAGACAATAAAAATAACAAAACACAGAGCTGTCACAAGAGCGTGCAACACAAGGAAGAATGTAATGCGTTTAATAAGCTACGCGCTCTATCCTACCAATTGTTTTAATCTTTTTTTATAAAAAGTAGTAGATAGGTACCTAATAACATAAATCACAATATGAGGTTCCTTACTTTATAGTTCAACTTTAGTTGGGACTCAAAACGTAAACCACAAAATAATTGTAAGAAAACACAAACTTACCACAAAAACCATGCCCGCTCAGATTACCTGAACAGGGATATTTTAATATCTTCTAAATCTGATTTTGCAAGCACGAAAGACAACTAAAAAGTTTTGAAAGGTGAAAATGTTTGATTAGATAGTTAAATACTGTTTGTCGGAACCTAGCAGCTTGTCCTCCGTTCTTGTTGCACAAAAAAAGTTGTATTTTTATTTTTTTAGCCTATGAAATTGGACTCCGGGTAAGAATATGAATCTAATGAGAGGTCCCTCCTCAAAATCGGTCAAGCCTCAAGGCTACAGGAGTTCAGGTCGAAACAGACAAGTCGGAAAAAATTGGTTATAAGTTTAATTTTATATATCTTAAATATTTCGTGCACATACTATAGAAACATTGCGATTTGCGATTAATCTTTATGCTAACAGAGAAACTT
Organism: Cheilosia variabilis; assembly: GCA_951230905.1. Classification (NCBI taxonomy): domain Eukaryota; kingdom Metazoa; phylum Arthropoda; class Insecta; order Diptera; family Syrphidae; genus Cheilosia; species Cheilosia variabilis. The sequence continues at coordinate 14,890,722 of OX579676.1, forward strand.
GACGTTGAAGTCGTAAGCGAATGCGTAGTAAAAGGTCGAAAATGAAAAATGGTCCGTAAGACCATAGCTTCTCACAACCATTCGTCTTTTGTGAGTTTTTCATTTTGGACGCGAGATATGGCGCAGTGGAAAAAAACTTCAAGTTGGAATTTAGATTTTATCGGGATTCGAACCTGAGACCTCTCGCTTAGTAGTCTAACACACTAAGCCACTGCGCCGATATAATCGCAATATATATCCAGACAATATTGTGCGCTAGGTGTCCCCGCTGATATGCTATAATGACATCTACAATGAAAATCATCAAAACATACACTTTGGCCTAGATTATAAGGCACACATTAATGGACTGAAATTAAACTTCTAATTTGAAAAGAACACTTCACGAAAACCATTCACGAAAATTGCCACACACGATGAGCTTAGCAAAAGTTATGTAGCAGATATCCAACGTTGGTGCATATCTGCAAGCTATTATTTTCTTCTAAGAATTACATCAGTCTATTTACTGAATTTATTGAAATCATTATTACAAGTCACCCTAACTGTGTAAGTACAACTCTGCTGGCAACATTTTCTTTAACTTTGTGTTGAAAATGACACAACGAATTATTATCACGCAGTAAAACAGGTAGTACTGTACTGTTGCTATATTTGCATATATCAAGGATGAAAGCTTGGAAATTATTATAATTATCGAATATGATGACAGTCTTTTATTTGTGACAGAGAATATCCTGTTTAGTTTTTAAGGGAAGAATAAAGTTTAAAAGCGATAGCTGCTCATTTAATGTGTGCCTTTTGCTTTTATTTTCTAAATGAAATCAAATATGGATAACGGAACGAAAACTGTTCTCCCTAGAATGAATTTATTAAGCCTCAGATTTCATTTGTTTATTTCCTTAATGATTTATGTGTTGTCTTTCAACGACTGTGTAATAAAATGACCATCAAAGTGGAGGCATTTAAATGAGATATAAATTATATTCTCATTTGCTGTAAAAGCTGAATGAATTTATTTATTTGGCGTACCTACTGCTTTTCATAGCCTTTGCGGGCAAATCATTTTAATTTAATTTTCTCTTGATAGTAAGTTATGAGTGACATTGAGTTAATGTTTTTAGCTGAATACTTTGCGCAGTTATGACAATAAATTGCATTCAGAAATACATTAAAATAGGTACCTAGTACATGGATCCAAGTTTTAAGCTAAAATTTAAGAAGAGGTACTTCGTAAAAGAAATAATAATTTTATAGCTCCAGCTGTAAGAAATATGTCGCAAATAGTATCAAATAATTATCAATCTTATAGAATTTTCTCTCCGATAACCAGAGCTTAAAAAGCGAACCACTATATAATTAACAAGCTTAAGCCTTGAGGAAAAATAAAAAAAAAATGGATCCATCGTGTTGGGTTCAGAATGCAAAGATAAAAGAGATAACGTACGAGGAAGCGATTATAAAAATGTTGTTTATGTTCTCCTCACTAGCTTGTCTCAGAAACAAATTTTAAATTGGATTTGTTGAAGCATATGAAACTTCTAGGAGGATAAAAGGTTGGGTTCAGAGTGCAAACCATTTTTCCCATTTTGTTGATTGGAAAAAAGTAGTTTTACAAAAATTCCTAGAGTAAAACTTCGGCAGATTTTTCATTGAAGACAGGTTTTTCGCTCTTTCCATTTGGAACATAATTTATATTTTGGAGCTTCTCCAAAACAGGTTGCAAAAACTATCACCAACATGTTCATTTTTCTACATACCATAGCATAGCCATGAATCTTTACAGTCAACAGCAGTCAAATACTTGAATTTATCTATTTATCGCAAATATTTAAAAGCCATTTATTTTTAATGCGTCCGCATGTTGGACTAAACTGGTTTACTTCCTATTTTTGTTCTCCATTTCAACTCGCAGAGACCATATTGGGTTTGTCTAGTTTTGCTGTCTTCTCAAACATTTTTCTTCATAAAATGTCGGCTTTTTAGCACTGAGGAAGAAAATAATAAAAATAATATTTCAACACATCATTAAGCTCTACTGAAAAAGGTCTATGGTATTAAAATGTAGGTATTACGAAATGCAAAAACAATTCTTTCAGTACAGAGTTAGTCCTGATCGCAGGATCTCCATGTTGACCCATGCTAAATGATTCCTGGCAAAAAATTCAAGAAATTTTTCAAGAGAAATTAAAAAAGAGCTACTTTTGAATTCCCTTAACAGTTTTAACGTACGCTCAAAAAGTATCAGCTTAGATATTCCCATTGGTTCAAATTTATATCGTAGTATTAAAGGGTGATTTTTTAGCTGGTTTGGTTTTGGCAACACTGGTTTTGACAGCTGACGTGTGTTTAGTACCTTGTGTCACTGTCAAACAGCTTCAGTTTGGTTTGCAATTTAACCATGGATCGTCTTACAAATGAACAACGCTTGCAAATTATTGAATTTTACTATCAAAATTCGTGCTCGGTTCGAAATGTTCATCGCGCGCTGCTTCCATTTTATGATCGGCATTCTCGACCTTCTGAGCAGTCTATTCGGAAGATTGTGACCAAATTTCGCACCAAATTTACTTTGTTGGACATTAAACCACCAACACGTTTACGTACTGTGCGTAGTGAAGAAAATATTGCGGCCGTATCAGCTAGTGTGACAGAAGACCGCGAAATGTCGATTCGGCGCCGTTCCCAGCAGTTAGGCCTTTGTTACAGCACTACGTGGAAAATTTTGCGGAAGGATTTGGGCGTAAAGCCTTTTAAGATACAGCTGGTGCAAGAACTAAAGCCAGCCGACCTACCACAACGCCGAATTTTTGGTGAATGGGCTCTTGGAAAGTTGGCCGAGGATCCGCTTTTTTATCGAAAAATTTTGTTCAGCGATGAGGCTCATTTTTGGTTGAATGGGTACGTAAATAAGCAAAATTGCCGCATTTGGAGTGAAGATCAGCCAGAAGCATTGCAACAGCTACCAATGCATCCCGAAAAAGCCACTGTTTGGTGTGGTTTATGGGCCGGCGGCATTATTGGGCCATATTTCTTCAAAGATGATGCGAATCGCAGCGTTACTGTCAATGGTGAACGCTACCGAGCGATGATAACAAACTTTTTTTTGCCCGAAATGGAAGTTCTTGACTTGCATGATATGTGGTTTCAACAAGACGGTGCCACATGCCACACAGCACGCGAAACAATGGCGCAATTGCGAGGCGAGTTTGGTGAACAGTTAATTTCACGTTTCGGGCCGGTCAATTGGCCGCCTAGATCGTGCGATTTGACACCATTAGATTATTTTTTGTGGGGGTATGCCAAGGCTAATGTGTATAGGGACAAGCCCGCTTCGATTGACGCACTGGAAGCCAACATCCATGCATTCATTCGTGAGATACCGGCCGATATGTGTGAAAGAGTATGCCAAAATTGGACTCAGCGGATGGGCTACCTGAGACGCAGCCGCGGTCAACATTTGCATGAAATTATCTTTAAACATTAAATTGCAAGGTTCAAACTATCGATTCAAATAAATATTTCATTCATTTTTTCGAATTTTTTGTGTTTTTTTTTTAAAAAAAGTTCTAAGCCTCTTAAAAAATCACCCTTTAGTAAATTGGTAGCTGCCTAACGATTATCCTTTCAGTGATAGAAAATTAGAAGAGCACGCTGAAAACGTATCCCCTTGTTCATACGGGTAAAGAGTCATACTCAATACGTAAGTATTTCGTCATGTTCAATCGTTGCACAAATTCTTCAACAAATTGCACTAAACCGCCCACACATTTTAAGGAATTTACTCATTAATGGCAATATTCGTCTGTGGTTAGACCCATTCCTTTCTTAGTATCAATTACTGACGTAAGCATATTTAAACGTACATAAAATTACATTCGCACACCAAATCTGCAGTACAAAGTACAAACTACAAGCTCGTCCACAGTGGTTTCGCATTAAATTCATAGACTTTAAAGCAATGGGATAGGAACACACGAGTTTGCGTATGTACGTATGTTGGGATTTGTGAGCTTCAAAATATTTTTTTTTATACTGTTTGGATAGCCCCCAACATTTCAAATGATTTGCTTGATGGATTTATTGAAAGGGATCCACAAAAACGGACAGGAATTCGATGAAAAGTTTCTATTCGATGCTTTGTAAAATGTCAACAAATTGTCTTTTCGGGGGTATTGGTGGAGTATATGGGTTATTGAAACAAGCAAGGCTAGTTAGAAGGTATCTAAAAGCAGGGAAATTGAAGGAAAGGATTTATTTTCCCGACAGCGCTTTGGAAAGTATATCTATCGAATTTCATGCGCGATTGAGTTGAAAGTAAGTAAAGTTATTGCATGATTTTATGTAGAGTGTCCCGGGTTCTGAAATCGAAGAGAATACTGATTTCGGTTTGGCTGTGATTGGATGTTGTGAGGAGGTGTTATACCCAAAAGTGTGCTAAATTGATGGTTTAGGTGAAAGGTTTTTTAAGAATGGTCAAAAAATCCAATTTACAGTTCCATTCAACCGTGTCTAACCTTACTAATGATATATGAATTTTTTATTCGCGCTGGAGCGCTGAAACTACAACGAATTAATTAATTATTTTTGAGAGTTCTCCTGGACATCTGCGACCACAGCTGCGATATTCTCAGAGCCGAGTGTCCTGGTGCTATTGTTATCCCATATTCAGTCTTTAGCTAATCTTCTTTATGCGAACAGTGATTGTCCATTGGGTACCACGCGACCAAGAAGAAGCTGACTCGTCCAGACTACATGTTTCGCACATCACCCTTGAAGATCGATTGTGCCAATTCAAGAGTATATAACAATCCAGCTTTAAATGCAAGTATTCCGCTTCTCAAAATATCAAATTCCGAGCGACACAAGGATGTTATAATCGCAACGTGTCTTTAGCGCCACTTTCTAATACGAGGACATTTGAAGTCAGTGATCTGTAATACTATATTCTACGTACAGTGGGTGTTTTATTTTATTGATTAAGCAAGTTCACTTTTTCAAGAACCACTTGATATCCAACATAAATTAATTGGCATGTTTTCTGACTCCCATTCAACTTATATTTTAAACAGAGTTCAACCACTTCAATAAGGGTCCCTCTTTTATTTGATTAACTACGTCAAATACGGAGCACCCACTTGCTGATATCGCTCTCTTAAGTTGTTTTAGAAATTAAATCTGACATCCCAAATGGGGCTACCGAGAAATTCGTCAAATATGGTATGCAAATAAATAGCTCACTATCTTCGGAAACATTCCACTTGAATAATATGACAATCAAATTAATTCAGACACTTCATAACCAGCGCTCTTTTACGGCTATCAATGTGAATTCAAATTGCCCACCACGGCACACAGCCTAATCGTATCTAGCCGAACAAGGGCGTTAAAGAAACCGGTACTTTTTTCTCATTTTAAATAGAAATACATACTAATAACAAGAAAATGGAAATTTAATTTTTAATTGGTCCTGTATTTTAAATAGAATAAAATTATTATTTCACTTTAAAGCCTACTTACGTCTTTATATTGAAGGGATGTGTGTAGCCATTTGAGCTAAAATGTAAGAGTAGATTATAGCACTAAATTGATGGAATCGATGTCGACCTGTGGTCACCTCATAAATAAAAAAAAGATAAAAATCTTAGCTTGATGTTGATGCATTTCCCATTTCCGATTTTGATTATTTACGAATTTTTAGAAACGTAAAATATTATCGAACTTCTTAATATATATGACCAAGGGATAAGGAAGAATACTCTGTTTAGGAAGGGAGTCAATCCCTTAACACCTCCATTTTAAATCAAGTAAAGAAATATATTTCAACACACAATCTGTGTTTCAAATGATGTCGTATTGAAAATAATGCTACCAATAATCAATGCAAATATTTATGTTGTTAAAAGACCGGGCAAATATGAATGGAGAAAATAATGACCAGAGCTACTTACACAGAAATCATGTTGCATTCATAATTGAAAGGCGCTCAATGGTACCTACATAGAGTTTGCATATGCGCAGATAAATCAGTATACATCCAAATGCCCTTCACAAAAGATTACAAAAAAAGCATCCCAATGTGTACAAACACAGTCATGTAATGCAGGGGACCATAAGCCATTAAATAATCGCACATAATATATTCCACAAACATTTTAAGTTGATTTTCGACTTTCGTCAATATTTCCAAAATTATTCATTAAAAACCCGACTGATTGTAAAAAAAAAGAATTAAAAATACATGAACAAGACGCATTTAAGTACCTATACCTAACTTATTGACAATGGGAGACTATACTCGTATATAGTTTGTTATAAGTACTTAAATGCGTCTTGCTTATATATTTTTAACTCTTTTTTTTTACAGTCAGTCGGGTTTTTTTGGTTTTTTAAATTACTTTTTTTAATTTTTATCTTTTTATCCTATGACACTCCGGAGAAGAATACGAATATTATGATACCTCACTCTTCAAAATCGGTCAAGCCGTTTAGGCTACAGGGCGTCCCGTAGGAACGTACATAGGATACGCGCGAAAGACATAACCCGCCCTGTGTCCAGTCGGATAAAAAAAAAGCAGAATATTTGTTTAAAATAAATGCAATTTCCCTTTTATGTGTAAATAAAGGAACTTTACCGGAAATTATTTTTCCGGAACTGAGAAATCTGAAAAGCGAGAAAATGAATAAAGTTCGAGCAAACAAAACGTTTAAGTGCAACAGTTTCTTTATTCTTAGATTATTTCTCGAGGAACAAATGTTAATAGTTTGAAGCTCGTAAGAGACTAGGATCCAAAGGGTGTGACGATATACACTTTGTGCCCACTGCGATCGTCGCTGCGGTATTTATACGCCATAGTAGTGGGTCATTATCTTCGGCGCGAGGTGTCGGGTGTCAAAATCCATGACAAGTGGACGACGACTCAATCCAAACGATGAATCGGTCGCCGTGATCCATATCAGTGAGATGATATGATATTCGTTGGATTGCGATGACCCAGAGTCATGTGGGTATACGGGGTACGCTATGGTGATACACGGTGGTATCTTGTTGTTAGCTGACGGCGATTTCAACCGTGGAATGTCCATTTTGCGAGTCATTTGTGGAATGACTATTTGTAGAGAGGAGCCGCTGCGTCGAATTTGAGTCATGCCCGAACAGAGCTAATTTTAAAAATTCCATTCTTTAATAAATCTACAGTACAAATTTCGATTCGGAATTTTAATTATATTGCTGTTTTCAATAACTTTCGGAATTGATTTCGAGAGCGTAAACATATTTGTATTCCAATGTACTCAATTGAATAGTTTAATGTTGAACAGGTTTTCACTAAACTTGATGAACGCACTTTTTACCCACACTAAATCAAGTGTGAAGTGCTCACACTCAATGCCTTCAATTTCACAGCACAAGTCGATTCATTTCATGAGTTGTGGTTGTTGATACCACCACTAACTTATACAAATCGCACACATCCCTTCCATTCCGCTCCAAAAGAGAAAACAAAAGTCGAAAGTGCGATGTGCGCCCACTTCACCCAGAGCAGAAACTCAATCAAGAACAATTATCGCTGATGTTTGTTTTTCGATATGATAAAATACATTTAAAGTTATCTTGCCAGATTTAAGTCTGAGATGTGATTCAGCTTCAAAATGAATCCAGAAAGCTGGAAAAGTATTCGGAAGTAATGGCTCCCTTATCCACTTTCTGTATTGATCACAAATTATTTGAGTTGATTTGATGTTTTCAACCTTATCTTGTACTTATCTGTTTATTGCTTCCCACAATTCCATCGGTCGGACGTTCCGCCGAACCGTTTTCCAGGAATACATGACAAGTTCCGAGGCATTTCCTTTGTTCAAGCTCATTGGAAATTTATACATAAATTGAATTAAACAGACATTGAAAAGCAGGCACTTGCATTACTAATACCCATAGCCAATTCAAATGTCTGCCACATTCCTTCTTGCTCCATGTAATTCGTGACTGTGTAAATTTCAAAATAAATTTCGGTAACGCTTCAATAGAAAAAGTGTAATATTATAAAAGGACGAAGGTGAAACCCACACCCATCAGAACTCTCACTGCCAAAGTGGCCTAACAATAGAAATTCTGTTGTGTTTTACATTTATAGAATGAAACTCTGCCAGCCGACAATCGTATTCACCCCCGAAGGATGTTGCTCTGTTTGTCGGGAGGCTTTCACCAAATCACATTTCTCTTCGGAAATTAGGTATTAATCAAAGTGTATACTTAATTTGTTTGAGTAAGTTTTTTTGTTTCTTTTTCTCCCTCTCAGACAGTCTTACTTCATTTGGGCTACTGGTCACGAAATGATCAGAGTAGATGGAAGCGGAAAGATAAAAGTTAACCTCTGTCTACTGATACTTGCGGGATTAAGTGAGGGAAAGAAAAAAATGATTGGGGATTCAAAATTCAAAATGGCTGGGATACAAAGGAAATTAATGTAACGAGTGCAAGATTTCCTCATCCATTCGACATAACCTTTTTGGTTGAACCCTTTTAGGCAGTGTTTCACCGCCGAATGCATTAGGTATGTCAGGTATATCTTGATCGCAATTTTGTTAAACGGTAACACGATGCAAACAGGTCCGGGCGGCAGGAAAACTTTTAAATCGCCATATCTATAGCCCAATAGAGCCGGTGTTGATGGTAGGCTTGGCAATACTTTTGTGGAGATTTGCGGAAATATGATATTTTTTTGTAATGTGCCAGAGGGATGATGCGGTTTTGCTTCTTCCGCAGGAAGTATCATTCGTTTGGAGAGCAAAATGCGACTCTGGTGAACCAAATACATAGTAAAACTCGGTCGTTTGATTTCATGATAAGTGAGATCGTGTGTCAGACTGAAAACCAATATCATTAGCACAACAATCATTCATAAGAAGTACTTGGCTACGGGCAAAAACAAATCAATGGATGGAAAAGATTTCAGCGTTTGAAATCGAAACAACAAATATTTTCTACGAAGCGGACGCAAATAACTAAAGAGGACTTGCATCGAGAGTGCAATCATGCTGAATCGAGGCTTCATGTCCATGCGAGAATTTTGGAAAGTGGACTTGCGGTGTATTATCTATCTACTCACTCAAATCCTTCTTCTATCGCTGGACACAACTTTCATTGCAAGGCCATTCTCGAAGCGTATAGTTAAGGTATCTAAAATTAACGAAGCAATTGCATGGTGGTCACGGTTGGCTGTTCATGTTGGTATAATTATGCCATACTGTTCTTAGAACTGTTCCATATGTCGTGATGTATGTAGGTAAATGTACGTGGAAGGATCTCGTCCTCATTAAATTGACTTTTCGTTTTTATTAATGTTAACACTAAAAAGAATTATATGGAATTGTGCTTTTGCAAAATGAATGTCTCAACTTCCCTTTTCAACCAAATATGTGGACGATTAAAAAAATTGATTAAAGATTAGATTAAATAAAAATGTGCACTTTAATAAACTTTTCCTTCTAATACTGGAAAAGATGTCAGTGAACTAGCTACTCGTTGAAAATTATTTAACTTAATTGACACACGCCCTTCGCGCACTCTACCTATGCCTACATTGAAAAGTGTCAACGTAAAAACGCCACCCACTCATGAATTTATATTAGATTAAAAAAAAAATTGTTTCATATGAGTCGCTACTAAAAATTCATTCATAATTCAATTATATACATCTGATGCACCACACACTGTTTGAATGTCAAAAAAATAGGAAATCATTCACTTGAAATTGGTCTGGTGGACTAATGGATGCATCAGTCGATTCACACCCATTTTGGAGCAGTGGAGGAGCCCACTTTTTCAGAATAAGTTTTTTAACGACAAACACAGACCTCTTAAAGCATTTAAGGATTTATGTACATGAATTTTGTGTTCGTTTATAGTATGCAAGTGATAAGTTCATCCACTCAATTATTTATATATAATGTGGTGTTTTTATAAATTAGTATAGAAGCTTCTCTCTTACTCAGATATATGGCGTCAAACATATTTTTGCTATATGAAAGGACGATTCGATGTAACTTTGGAAGCAATGGCCTCATCAATAACCAACCAATCATGTGATCGATTTCGACCTAACAAAATTCAATTTGAAAAAAAAAAAAAAAATATTTAAAGAAATGCATCGCATGTTATAAACTGCTCACGGTTCATGCGTTTCGTTCTGTTCGAGCAGCTTCATCACGCGCGCTAATTTTTCCTGTTTCCTGTCGCTTTCTTGTTTCATCGGAGATCGGATTTATTGACCATTTAGCCATAAGAACCCTATTCGCCTACATCGCTAATTATTATAGTTCTAAATTCAAAAATGATTCGCCTAAGGAAGGTTAAAATAATTGCTTGAACGTGACAGCTAAAGGTGCTTCCAAACTAAGAGAGAACCAAAATCTGTTCAATTAATTCATTTTCTGAGAAATTCCTGCAAAAGGATACACTTTTCGTTGTTAGTTTACATCTTTGAGACCTTTATCAGTTGAGTGTTCTAAATTAAGACTTCTCTTCAACCGAATTCTTAATCTATACAAAATTTGCATTGAGGACAACCTTTCAGTTTTTCTGTATTTCAAATATTATGTAAACAAACTGAATCCAGGTCAACAAATACTAACGCCGACCTAGGTAGTAGTTTTTTTAATTAATTGTCCTAGGAAGAAAGTTTTTATTTTCATGGTGGTAAGCACAAACTGCTTACGTTGTTGGAAAATGTCTGTTTTTATTTTAGTTACCTGGACAAATTTCATGTTTATGTGTATTAGGAATACTTGTTTTATGTGGTTTTGCAGTGTATTTATGTCTAATTGATATGAGTTTTATTGCACAATTTATACTGCCAGGTCGCATGACTAGTGGATGTTTGGAATGGACTATATTATGTAAGTGATTGCAAATCGGGTTTTACTAATGGATATTGTGTGAAAAAAGGAACCAATCATGCATCGTATTCGACTAGTCTAGTTGAAAATAAACTAATTTTTATTTTTCTATTTTCAATGAAAAAACCGACTCGATAAAAATACAAAAAACGCCCTGATAAACGCTCAAAGAAACGTCACAATACATGAAAAAATCAAAAAAAAAAAAGAAGACCGAAAGTATGCTAAAAAAGGACCCAAAAGTTGCTCCGAAAACAGAGATTCAAATGCAACTGGAACGCTTGGAAATCGCTCTCAAAATTAAAATAAAAGCCCCGACTAAACGAACAGTTGTTAGTTGTCATAATAAGCCATACCTAGGACATAATATACAAACCGAAATATCTAAATAGTTCTTAATGTGGTTGTACAATATTAAGAAAATTTTGAAAACATTTGTCCATCTATTAAACCTAGTCTGATTGTGCATTTAAATCAATCAGTTCAGATCTTCCTTTCTTATATCGCAGTGTAGCTGGATGTAACTCCTTGCCCATAATTAAAATTTGTTTTCACTAGATCCACAATACACCAATCTCTCAAAATATCCCAGTACACACTTTCGGTATACCTACATATACTCAACAAGCATCGGAATTTGAAATCAAACTAAATATCAATAATGGATAATGTATCGAAATATCAACTTCCATATTTGAACAATTTGCGGAACACAAAGGTATATTTAAGACTATACTGTTGGGAATTCATCTTTCGTATATAGTAAATAAATAAATTCATGAGTTGTATTCAACCTAAAGAGCAAATAAGTATGTTATTCGGGAGTACAAGCACTCAGATACGAGTATAGATACAGAAACAAAAATTAGTGGCCACAAGCCATAACCGCTTAGCTCGAGTTAGGACAAAATGAAGTTATAGTCACTAACGTGTTCAGCATCTAAATCTACTTCCACTTAATTTTTTATGACCATAATCTTTTATTTAATAAAAGTTTTTCCAACGAAAAAAATAAACTTAGAAACAAATATCCCTGATTTGAAGTGATGATTTGACACTTTAATCTGCTCTCCTGAAAAGTATGAAAAAAAAACTTAGGCGGTTATGGCTTGTGGCCACAGAAATATTTGTTACGCATCCAAGAAGAAGCATTTAATATTTATAATGAATTTAATAGAATAGACATTTGACTCCTTGTGCTGCTGCTCTGGGGTGTACCATTTTGAATAAATCAAAATAATTGAAACAAAACAAACACAAACACATGGAATGAAAGAGAAGTGAATTAAAAACGAAAACGTTACTTATTTCGAATGCGAAAATTGTATTCTGAAGCTGTATGTGTGTATTAAAATTAAATTGAGAGGAGTATTTCATGCACACTTCAATGTGAAAAGGATGTTTGCAAAATTTAATGCGTATATGTATCAAATGTTTTTAGTATAAAGCTTAGTTGTAGTAGTAGATAACACTTTTTTTTTAGTGCAGGACGGTGGACCTGAGAATCTCTTGCGAAAGATGAATTCAATTTCTTAAAAATCGCAAAATTGAGTCCATCAGGCATTGGGAATTGGAAGACAAATTTTGGTAGATAGAGTTCGCAGTAGATGCAGATGAAGATGCGTCACAGCTTTAATATTATTCCGTAAGGATTCTTAGTGTTGACACGGGGTCTTTAAAATACCTGATATCCGGATGCACAAGGTCGAATGAATGGTAAAATTATAAATTTACTCAGACATCCAATGTTGTCGGATTGAGTACCTACCTATTTTATCGTAGAACCATTTTCTTCTGAAAAAAATGTTTGCCCTTGAAACCTTTTTTTTTTTTAATGGTTTTTAAAATCACTCAATCAATGTAAGCATACTCAACATTTTTCATGTTTCATGTTTCATTTACCTATTTAGCAATATGTCCTGCTTCCAGATTACAAAATTAAATTTTCCTCGAATTTTAAGCAAAGTTTTAATCTTTTATCAGAATTTTAAAGTTGACTAGCTAATAAAGTTCTCTAAATAACATACCCTATTCAATCGGTATTAAACCTTCCGTTCCCTTCCAAACTAAACTTCGTCAGTACTGCAGGAAGTTCTATTTCGTTCGAGACCTCATCATATCATCAAATTCACTGCAAAACCAAGTTTGGTTGAAGTTTAAAAGCACCGCGGGTGATGCCTTCAAAGGTCTGAATAGTAGCGAAAGACATCTAGTTCGGAAAATATAGACTCGGGTAGAACCCTGTCAAATAAGTCACATTTGACAATCACCGAAGTGAAAATCAACTATCCCCTTCTGGGATTCCACTCCAGCTTCCTACAAGCAACAGGGAGATATGAATCATGAAGCGCCTCGAAAAGTAACTTTTAGATGGAATAAGAATTTTTTTTTAAAGTTTCTCAATATTGAAGTAGACGGAAAATTTGAAAAGCCAAAACTGAACTTAATTTCATTAAGCAGAATATCTAGACTGAGATACTGCAGGAATTCAATAGAGTTTTGGAGGACGATTAAAAACTTCAATGGGAAAAGTCTTCAAAAAAGGGTTTAGTGAGTAAAGATAATATATTATTTTATATATATATCAGAGACCTTTGAGGTAATCTTAAATGCCCACCATATTGCTACCATGCTAACTCTAGAGATATTGAGTAAGTTATTTTCCTTTCAGTTTATTCGACTCAAGACTCTCCGAAAATTCTGTTAAATCATTTTTAGTGCTTCAAAATGTCTTAAAAGTCGTAGTAAGGCCAACCTTAAAATAGTTAAGGTTATGGTAAAACCTCATAGGGGTTTTAATTTCAAAAAGTGCTAAAATATTTTCTGAATTATCATAAGTATTGCAGAATATTCCAAATATTCTTTGATTTTAAGTTAATCCAATTTCTACAATGTTCTAAAATCTTCTATATTCAAAAATCGATCATCTTACCAAAGAACGCATACTAAACTCGTTCAAGGATAAGTATGCGCCTCATGCATTCATTCCTTTGTCTCTTTCACATTTTTTTTCCATTCCATTCACGTTAATAAAATTTTGAATTCAGTTATTTCCTTGTATTTCCAACCATATTGCTTGTTAAATAAAGTTCAGTTTGTTTAATTTTAAAAGGATCGTTGTGATTTATTTTAGCTTTTTAATTATTTTATAGGAATTTTTTAACCAGTCGACAAAAGAGATCAACTTGACAGGCTGTCCACACGCTGAAATAAAATCCAAGAAATCTTTCTTTATCAATCAGCAGCACCTAACGAATGAAGTTTAAATTTTAGAATGGCACGCCTTAAAATTTGGAGTCCAAAGCTAATCACCCTTTGTCAAATTTCTATTCTCACGATGGTTTCTTTTCAGCACATTTTCCAAAAACATTGAAATTTTTAATAAATCGATCATAAAATTTGACAGATAATGTTGGTTAAGGAGTCAATTACGCTTCTAAGAGGTTTTAAGTACCGTCGAACTACTATAAACATTAATGTAAATGACTTGGAATCTCAGTATTTTTAAGGTTAATTTATCAAAGGGAGGACATCCCTTTTTCAAAACTCATTTAGTGATAGTAAAATAAAGTCTCGAAACTCGCTGCCTGAATACAAATTGTGTAAGAATATAGCAACAATCAGGAAGCTGATGTACTTAAAAATACTCATCCCTACGAGAGAAATAATAAATTTTTTCAATACTATGTCAAACAGTTTCATATGAAGGTCATAGCGCATTTAAGTAAACCATTCAAACCCTACTTGGAGTTCTTTAAAATTTCCGAATTTAAACCGTTGCAACAGTTTGAAGATGCAACTGCACCTGAGATAAGCATCCAGTCACAATGATAGGTATTTTTCACGCAACCACTCACGTACCTAAATTCATAAGAAATTCTATTTAATTCGCAATGACAGTAGCACATATTCCTTCGTACCCCCTCGCCGAAAATATTTTTTCCAGAAACTTTCCTAATTGCCCCATTAAATTATTCTCAGCAGGTAAAATAAAGAAAAACAAAATAAACTTGATTTATTTCTAAATTTCCATTTAAATGTTGTATACTGTTCTAAAAAAAGAAAATTCTACCCCATCACAGCCTGGCATAACGTCTTTTTTATTATCCCACTCAGGCCATCATGTTCAGAAGTTTATTGATCTACCAATCTCTCAAAAACAAAAAAATATATTGCACGCTTCCAATTTTGTATCGCATTACCACCGTCATCACTAAGTCAGAGAGGAACTGCGCCACCAATCAATCAAATTTATTCGGCTTATGTAAACAAAATGTGTCTGCCTCCGCACATCGCGCAATAAGGCAAAAGAATAAATATAAATTAAGACATCAAAACAGCGGAATAAAATGGGTACCCACATAAAATGTTGACCCCAAATAAAATCCGACAAGAGACGCGAAGGTGTAACTAGTAGTAGCTTACCATATTGTCGTACTGCTGGGAGGCTGCCAAAAACATCTCAATAATTTTTCATTAATCCAGAATTCGCCGGGCACTGGTGCGTATACGCAACTTTTTTTTCGTTTTCTCCTTCTTACTAATTACATTGGAAACACACTTTTCTTCAATTTCCTATTTCACTCACAGCCAAATAAACTCATTTTTATTTTCCCTCTTTTCAATGAAACACCATTGCTTAAATTGAATCATTCACCCCACAAATGAACATTATTAATCAAGTTCGCACTAAATAGACCAGCTGATCCGTGAAGGCCAGTGTTTCAGAGCCACATCGGAGAGACACTTTTATTCTTAAATTGATTACCACGTCGCACGTAGCTTTTTACACCAGCTTTACACAGAAAAGGATACCCATTACAAACGATCGTAAATTAATACAATGAAATAGAGTGCTGGGTGGGGATGGATATGCCTACAGAAGTGTGCAGCATCATTATTTTGCGTGCAGGATTTGCTGGGGATCAAAGAAATTCATGTTCACAAAGATCTTCTGCGGCAACCGTTTATCATGTCGGTTCACAGGTTGTTAGTTTTGTTTTGTTTTATTTTCCCCGAAATAGCATCGAACGCGGATGTTAAGATAATAATGTAATGGATTTATCGCCTCGATTATATTCACACCGTATCGACGAGAGATACTCGTTCACATGCGAGGGTATACAAGTCACGAAAAGCAGTATGCGTGTGCGAAGTCTTACGTCCGCTCCCGTCGAAAGTACGAAACTGTCTAAATTTGCCATCGTCAAATGGTTTTCAATTTATACGGAGACAGGATTCGACTAGAGTGCGGAGCTTCCTTATCAGTGAAAAGCTCGTTCAATTCGGTTGAATGGTTGAATGGGTATCTGCGCAGGTTTGTAAATATTCATTCATAAAAATATTCTGTAGTTTCAGCTTTGGATATTTTCGTACTCCACATAAATACGTTGTGGATAGTAGGAAACAGAAGCAAATCGTTTTGCCCTTCTTTGATGTGGCTGCAGTAAACCCTTTTTGAAATTGAACGACGGTCAACAGTTATGTGGAAAATTATTATCTGGACTACAAGTGGGTATACCCAGTTATTAGATTGAACTACACAGAGCTCTTTTGTTTTTTTAATGATAATTTATAGGTAAACAAAAATCCTATCGAACTCCCGAGTGATGAGTAATGAACATAAATTTTAAATTTATGATTATGGATACTGCATTGCTGGGTGGAATTTGTTCATGGCTCTTGTGTTTTTATTTACGTCAGAGAGAGATGAAAGCTCACGAGAACGAAATGATCTTATTTTGTGTGAATTTGTTTGCGTGATAAATTGAGAAAGGACTTTTGTTTTCCTTATTTTAGTATGTGAAGGATACGTTTTTGGGTCGTCAAAAAGAAGAATTTTTATTTACCCTTCCAGATGAGAAAGTGATGGTGGTTTCGGTTTATGTTTCATGAAATGGGATTTTAATGAGTTTTCCTACACAAATGGATGGAAATGGTGAGGAGCTCATCTGCTTGTAAGATTCTGCTTTGTTGAAAAGTGAACTCCATCTCCTTGTTTAGTATTCGAATTTAAAAGTAGGTTTTTCCGACGACTCTTATGTTTCTATACCGCATTTTAGGATTCACTTAGAGTTGACTCTCAAAATAAAGGTCATTTGGTATCTCTTGTGCAGTAACAGAGAAAGTATGGCAGTGCATAATTTGTTCATTCTTAGTATGTTATTTCAGCATTTCCGATGACAACAACCACGGTAGGACAATGGTACCAAATGGAGTACAGTCGCTGATATTAGTTAATGTTTTGTAGGCATTCATCGTGCCGCCGGTTAAGTAGTAGGTACGGTGTGGAATTTTTGTTCTAGTATCGCTCCTTGGTACAGTTCCAGGAAAAGCAAGCTATAAATTTCCCCGAAAATCGAAGAAATTTCAGTAATATTAGTAGTAATACTCGACATTCTGGTAGTGCAATGGAGCTGTTGAGTCTGACTGTTTCAGTAAAGTGGTTCCTATCCCGGCAGAAAATTAGATTTTCCTGGTAATAGGTCCACGGATGATTTGATATCTTGTTTCACTCAAAAGTGATTCACTGATTCCACCTGATTCTGAAAAAGCATCAGTTTGTGTTTAAGCTGTTTTAGAAAAATTCGTGCTCTTCAAATGGGCAGTCCTCTTCTTCAGAATATTTATATAACGTAGGTCTTCTGGTTCGATAGTTCTTTTAAGCAGGAACTGTTAGATCTATAGATGGTGAATCCTTTCTTTCATGCGCAATCTAAGTGGTTCCAATAGTAAAATTCGATTGTATAAGCAAAACATTAAGCCTCAACCATTCTTTACAAATAGTACTTACATCAATGAATATTCAATCAAAAAAACCTTCCATTCTCATATTTTGCAAATGCGGCAACCTCCATGAAATCGACAGAGCACCTTTCTGCTGAAAAATGTTTAGCGGCAAGAAATAGTTTACCCTATCTGGATTAGCTATAACTTATAAGGCATTGATCCGGTCTAAGTCCGACAGCATAACTCATATATGGGTTTATTTGCACTTAATATTTAGTTTGATCTAAAAGTGTGCGATAAGACTTACAGATGATAAAAACATTAAAACATCTGCAAAGCTTTTTTTTTTTTTTTTAATTTTTTTTATTTTGTTCTGTCACTGCTAACTGCTTTCTAGTGTCATGTTACTCTTTCCAAACAAAGCCCAAAGATATAGATGTGTAGCTAGCACAGGATATTTCACTTAACAACCTGTGTGTAGTTTATCTCCCACAACTTCATTAGAATGGATATAAGGATATAGGAACAAAAGGTTCTGCACTCCCTTCAACTAATGAACACGCTACAGTTACACACGACCCGCGCTATCCATATTTATAAGATGTGCCCATGAGTAGAGGAAAGATTCCCGACAATCGCCTCGCTCTTTCACAGACCAAAATTCGGCAACAGACACGCTATGAGCTGAAACGAACTTAAACGATTGCAATACATGGCATTGACACACCATTTCAGAACCAAACAAAGCCGCCTGTCTACCTTCTTACATGGCAAGTGAATTTCAGACTATCCCACAAACATACAAAACCATCTAAAAGGACTTACACTAACAGGTAATGGCTTTATAGCTTTAAAAATTCGCTACACGTACCGATAATATGTGATTGCAAATGTCCTTCCTACGGCTGTAAGTTGTATGTAACGCGAGCTCAGCCCGTCGTCGTTAAGGTGTTTATTTGGCAGTGAGCATTGTGAAGGTATAAGCAATGAAGCACACCATGTTTTGCGGATAGCACACACCAGTAAACCTTTTTTACAGCCAATTTAACTTTATACAATCGTACGTGCCACAAAATCTCTGAATTTTTATGGTTCACGGTGATTTTGTTTCGACTAGTTATATAACACTATGCCCGCAGCGCATGATTATTTATTTATTAGTACTGTAATGGGTTGGCGTGAATAGATTTGCCGTCTCCTTGCGTTTATTTTCATTGCAATCAGGTGGCGGCGTCAACAAATTGAGTGAATTCTCTCCGAGAATTGCCTGAGCTCTGATGGCTCACGTTAGCGCTAACAACGGTACATAACATACTAACGCTGTAAGGACGAAAGTAGGAATAATGTGAAGAGCTGACACTCTGATAGGCACACAAACGTGAGCTTCGGGCTATGCGGGTGTGGTGTTCTTCGCAGTACATATTAGAAGAGGATTCGTTAACCATTTCTGATGTGCCCCGACGGCACTCGGATGCTTTGTTAATAGAATCATGAGCCTGAAACTAATACCGAATATAAATCACACTGACGAGATATATAATCTTCGCAATGGGAATGGTTGCGCTTGGAGTGGTTTGGCACGTCCTTGCCTCTCTGTTGCAAGTCTACTATTAATATCAAATATTTGGTAGCTGGAATATCGGTGTTTGTTTTATCTGATCAGGAAAGCCGGAATAAATAAGCCATTTAGCAGGGGTATTACTGTGTCTTACGTATATTGCCGGTAGGTTATTAATTGTTCTACAATTCCAAATTACTGATGCGATTGTTTGATCAGGTACTTGGATATGTTCTTGTCTTTTCTGGGGCTGTTTGTTTTGTGTTGTTCAGAGGACTGAAAGGAAGCGATGATTGTATGTTTAATAACATCTCCACGTGTGGATTTCATAAAACAATATTTGTAAAAGAGAAAATGTGTACGTATTGTGATTGTGTACTTCTCGCTGTCTATCCATTAAAGGCCCGGAGTGTTTGCTGTACGAAAACAATAAGAATAATCGAAATGATGTAGGGATTCAGATAGATATATGCTCCGAGCCATTATCCCCTGCTGCGATGTCACTTAGAAATTGCATCTAATCGAATAACAGTGTAAACGTAGGTGTTTCCTCAAATTGTAAATTAGCGCGCCGAAGCCCTGCAGCTACTCATTTAATCAGTTAACGCGATTGTCAAATCTGATTACCGACACCCACTTCTTTTATAGTTGAAACAATTTGCGGGATAATGCAATTGGAACTGCCAGGAGCGCATGCAAATTGTCACTACCTATACAATCAATGCAATTTACATTGATGGCTGCAATGCCAGTGATGGTTGTCTCTATGCATTGTGCATGTTAGTGGAGGCCCTCTTAAATAGGTGGTGAACTTCCAGAACTCGGAATCCCATTCAGGATAGGTTAATGCTGAGTTTTTCCTGCCGTCACTCGCCCAACTGACTAAATTTGATTTTTAGGCCAGGTCGCTCTGATATGAAGAGTACCGCACTTGTCCTTAGACCTTAGTTATGGGGCTTATTCGGGAATTTTTCAATTCTTAGAATATCCTCGCAAGTACAAGTTAGAGAGAGACTTGCAGAGAGATTTTAAAAGAATCAACAGAGTACTTGAAGCACTCTGTGTCCATATCGGGAAGCAGTTCTTCGTGCTTCAATGAATTGGTTTCCAGAAACCGTTTAATGTCGATCCGATCGCTAGTTGATAAGAAGATCGCGTTAAAAGCAGCCGGGGATCAGGTCTATACCAAGCCTATGTTTCCACAAAGGCATCCACCAGTTTCACAACTGCAGAGGTGCGTATAACATTTATTGCTAACAATATCTGAAAGTTACTGATAGAGACAAAATTTAATCTAGCAACAAAGTAGTCTGTAGAAATATGTCTCTTGAAGCCTTTGGCCTGCATGCTGCATGGGCAGTCGACTGCCCCTGTGGTAAAAGTTGTCGCAGTTTCATGCCGTTACCTTATATGTTAAAATGATTAACTTTTTCTTATAAACGAAGTCAGTGTCAAAGAATGTCTTCTATAAATTAAGTCCTCAGCAAGTCGAAAAAGCTGTGCTCCAACCGTATAAATCAATGTCGTTGAAAAGATGATCGTAAGTCACTGTCAAACTTCAAAGGTCTGATGATGCCACCAGCATGAAGACCGCACCAAACATTGAACCTTTGTGGACTCAATTGAGTGCCTGTGGCTTTCGTTTATTCAACAAACAGTAGTTTTGCCAAGTGTGGCTTATCACCAAACACAATTGTGCAGTGGAAAAAATTGAATTTTTCTCAAAAAACTTGATTATAACGAAGGCGTTCTTATGCTGTCGGTTTTAAATATTTTGTCAAAAACAACAGAAAGCTTTGAGGGTTGAAAGTTGTCGATTTCGAAAGATTTCAGGTTTCAGTCTGAATAGAAAGTATTGTTTGCAATATAAAATGTTGCTCAAATGAAGCTTAAGGTAATCTTCTTCTATAATCAATTAATCGATTGCAGATGTTGGAAACAAAAAGTAGGACACCCTGATAAACTTTTTGAATAGCACACAACTTGACTTTTGCCACCATACATTCTTAGCCACTATAGTGAAATTGTCATTGCAAACTATACAGTTCTTTTTCTTTTCTTTTTTTTTACATCTAAAACTACTTTTTTCTGCTCCTACTCCATTTCAGCCGACTCCGTCTCCATACGTCCTTTTATTTTATCTCCATCAGTCTGTATGTTCTGATGGACTATCGTGTAACGTCTAGTATATCATTATTTACTGTTATGTCGTTTAATTAAAGGTATTCACCCTTCTGATGATAAACTTCCACCCAGAATAATTCAACATCCGTTGTGATGGATAAAAATACTGCTGCCCCAATTGGATGTATTTCCGTCATTATAGTCAAAGAATAATTAAACGTATCTAGCTACCTAACTAAAACTAATTGTCTCATTAAAATGTTCCTGCTTAAAACATTAATCCTGTCAGTCGCTAGTCATTATTTCCAATTTCATTAAGCAGAATCGAGAAAGGAAACGCTGCGCCATTGTTCAGTTAATTTAATGACCATACACATGCACCCTCGTTATTTGGAATTACAAATAATGACATGTTGTCAATGTTACCGATTCCAGTTATAAATCTTCTATTTTTACAAATTGGCTTGCCAAGCTGATACAATCGTAGATATAGAATAAATGGGCTTATTGTAAGGTAACTTTATTAATCAATACAAACGATAGAACTAATTTAAATAGAAAATACTCCTTCTATTGACTATACTGGGCTTAAGCACTGTAACCCTCGTACGCACTGTAAGCTTTGCTTGTGCTCCAGTCCTTTCCAGCGTACGCCGCAGTATCATGCGTTGCATAGTAACCGGCTCCACTGTGCCCACCTGGGTAACTACTGCCCGCGAAGGATGAATATTCTGGTAAAATAAAAAAGAAAAATGATTCCATTATCACTAGGACGATTCTGATGAAACTCACCACTCGGATTCGAGTCGTAGACGTGCGAATGTGTCTGAACCAACTGCGGGTGGATTTTGCAGAGCGTCTTATACTTTAGATAATGAATAAGCCAGCCACCACCACCGATCAGAAGAACATTCAGCCCAATGATGCCCAACAGCAGCGGAACCACTGTCATCTTCAGATGAGCGATTTTCATTAAAATAACAAGTGGCAGGATAATGAGCCATTTCCTTTTTTTCTTTTCACCACGAGTGCGCGGCTCTTTAATGAGGAGAAAATATTGTAAATAAAAGAACAAAATCCATTTCTGATATCCTTACCCTCTGCAGAGGTGACGTCAGTCGATATCCGTGTACCACTCTCACTAGATAAACCAATTTGGATTGCATGATTCCTTGCAAACAATTCCGCGGTACGCTTTAGGAATTTCATTATCCTTGTTATCTCGTTATCGTCTTTAAGAGATTTTAATGTTATTACAAGTACAGTGGATGTAGGATAGAGAAAAACATTTTCGAATTGTGAGCTTAGTTTATGGGGGCGCTGATGTTTAAAGTTTTTCTACGAGGATATTGCTTTTCAAAATAATTTTATCTAATGGATGTGAGTGTATAGCGATGCAGAACCGAATAGTTTTGCCTGCTAAATGGCACGCTGTTGCCATTGATTTTGTGTTGTAACGGAAAGTCTTAGTCGTTTGATGTGCAAACAGTTAAGATTCACGTAAACTCCGTCATTTGCGTTATTCCTTAGGTCTGCGACTTACTTGTTGCGGTGTCATTTAGTAATAAATTGTTTTGTCAAACCTCCTAGCTGGTGAGGCTAGAGCGTTTTGAAACAAAATGCAACATTTCAGTGCCCCACAGATTTGGACTCGTATGTATTCTACTAGTAGGTATATATGTTTACACAGTACCTATGAACCTACAACGCTCCAAAGCCTCGAACCCGTTTCCGTCCATCACATTAAGCACTAAGCCAGCGCCTTTGAATATATTTACCATCTTTCGTCTACACTAAAAATATCCCGCCCATCACAATGTGCCACACTCAGCACAGCACTATTTATACTGTTCACCACTTTCAAACTGATCAAGCAGCTACCTGCCAGGTTTACCATAAATATTGTTTTTAGCTAATAAATTAAGTAAACAATCATTAAAGTGAGATCACCACAGATCACAAAAACACAGCCGTCGATTAAAAATACTGTATGAAAGACTACCTATACAAAAATGTTCGATATCTTCTTCCAAGTTCATAGAACTATCGAAAAAGAAATTTTAAATCACACCCGTGGCAAATTAACACGTAGAAGCGTTTAATTTATCTCTCTCTGCTAATCGATTCTTCGCCTCGTAGCTGATGGAAATTTACGTTACTTATTTAGATCGGTTTTGTTAATGTACTGTCTCACACTGTATGGAGAGGAAATGGACATTGGAAAACCAATTGAGTGCACATAAAACAGCAAAGAAAATCTGGTATTAAAAAAAGTTCAGCTATGTTGGAATCTATATAAATGCGATTTCTGGAAAACGTTTCAAAGTAGAACTAGCGTATGTTTATGTTAGCAATGGCACTGGATATATTGTTTTTCTGTTTGCAATTCTTTTTCTACCAGCTGCTTGTTTAAGCTTTGAGTATACAAATCATAGACAAACCATACTGAGACCCCCAACTCACAATCCTCTTGCCGGTGGCCCCCTCAGTTTTTTTTTCAAATTCGCCATTTTGTTTTCCTATCGGTGTTATGTCAATTAAGAATCCGTGTGACTTGCAAAAACATAAAAAAAAATGCAAAAATAAATGCAGCCCACCGCGGCAACCGTGGGGAAATGTGAAAAAGTTCGCGAATACCACATTTTTACATAACTGAATGCCATTGGTAAGTTATTATAAATTGTTGAAAGGCGAATAAAATGATTTGTTTGGTTAGCAAAACTGTCTAAAATATATGTTTTATATACTAGAAACATATTATGACAAACATGGTTGTGTATTTTCTGCTTTTGGATATCATCAACTTCGATTTCGTGTGTAAATAAAAAAATAATAATGAATAATAAATAATAAAGAAAATTTGTTCAAAATGTTTTTATTTTCCCTCAACCAATCTAAATTATTCATTTTTCATAAATATTATAAGCAAATGTACACTTATTCCTTAAAAAAAAAATATTCACACATAACGAATAATTTCAAATTTAACGGATAAAATTCTACGAACTCTGCCAAAAACTTTACCCACAGCGCAATTGGCTCATATTTTTTGGGAGTGTGTTGGTGAGCCGGAATTTTTGAAGTTTCGTGACATTTGTCAATACGAATTTCTATGTAACAATACTAGCGCCCCAAATCGTGACCACTCCGTAGAAATATAGCTTGTAGGCTAAGTAACGGGAAATCGACCGGAGTTGGTGGTCTCAGTATTGTCTCTGATACAAATGCTGCTAATTTTGAGTAGACTAATGTAATGCAAATGCTGTCGCAAATGTCCTTGGCACACTCAAATTGTAAGACTGCTTTAATATTGTGGATTGCCAGCATTCATTCGGGCGACTTAATTTGTTGACATCTTAAACTTTTTTGCAACTGTGTGATTTGACATCCGTAACATGACTTCCGCAACACGTGGGTATAGCTGGCTACGCCATATTGAAATTTCGCCAAAAAAAAGTGCATAGGATTGAATTGCCATTTAACTACACTTCTTTTTTATTTTTTCGCTCTTAGCTGAACGGGAAAAATGAATCCGCCACATTGACCTTCAAATTTTGTTCGCACCAATTCAATCTGCAAGCCATTAATTTTAAAAATTAACTCGTTCGAATTTTACTACATCAAAGCCGCCTCGCAAAACTAATTAATCGGTTGGCATTAAGTCTATGTAAAATCAAATCACTATCTACCATAATGAAAATTATCACCACGCCAGCACATTCATAGTAAATCAAATTTTAGAAATATCTTATTTTATATACTCTTCGCAGGGCAGCAGCAGCAGCGCCATCAAGCAAATGCTAAAAATGTCATAAAAATTTTACCAATATTATTTGCCACTAGCTCACTTTGCCAAAGGAAATTAACGCACAAAGTAACAAATACCTCATCACCTCATCCCCACAACGGCACCATCTGCCACCATACTGTCTCTGTATACATATTGTAATCGCTTATCATGTTCCATATTCATAAACCAAACACACGAAAGTCAAAATCAAATATACTAGTCAATCTATCAAAGATTACAGAATACACACGCCGCTAATAGGCCGCCCCAAAAATAATCTTCCGCGAAAAGAGTTGAAGCGAAACAAACAAATCCGAAACACACGAAAATAAAATATACCGTGGTAGCACTATGGTATCAAGCTATCCGTGGGTGGGTATCAATTATTTCTGCCAATTTATTGACGCATTTAGTACATGTAAATCGCCCACAGATATGTTCTTTCCTCTCAGGATGTATTATGTGGGTGGTATGGCAGTGACAAACCCTTTAAGCTCCTGTAATCCGTAACTAATTGCATGTCACTCGGTTCCGCAAGATGGACTATGTGTATCCTTCGAGAGCCTGTCATTGTGCGACTGTTTTCATTTGGAAAGTATCCAAGACCATTGGTAGCAAGTTTCCACAAAATTTTCGCCATCCTATACTTAACACATGACACTAATTTATGGGACACAAAACACTCGTGTTGATTTTGATCCACGAACTCGTCACTGGCTATTGAACTTGAGTTTTTGGCAAAGACCGATAGACCGCCAAATAACACCGACCACAGGATAACACGGTTCATAGCGGCAAAATAAAAAAATCGGCGATCCTTGCACGTGACCACAGAACTGCGTTTCGTATGATGGACAATGACCAAATGGTTCGTGGACAAATAAGCAGTTTCCTCTTATAAATGGATGCTGACCAAACTGGGTCATTTCTTTTACAACAATTAAGCCAATCGTATACCGACATAGATATGGATGTGACGCTGCCGCCGGCCGTCGGTCAGAGAAGAGGAAATAGCCCCACGAAGCAATGCAACGCACGGACATGGGGCCAATTGCTGAAGATCTCGATCATGAAGAACTATGCGCTGTCTGCCCTGCCTATAGTGCTTGCATCTGTATATCAATCAGAGACCTGTAAACTTTCCCGTTCGTTGGATTCTTGCACACACTCCTATGTGGAGTAGCGTCTACTGTGCATCATAGTAAAAATGCGGGTAATGATTGATGCTGCATAATTTCCTTTTCTAGAAATTCAAGGTCTCCTTGGCACAGTGGAAAAAAATTTCAGTATGTGTTGCTAGGATAATTGGTTGGTCTTACTAGTATCTGTCATATGATTGAGAGTGAGGCATTCACTTTCATTAATAGGTATGGAGCAAAAAAAGTCAGAAATATTAAAAAAAAATCTGTAGTAGTTCAGAGGTTCGTGCGCCACTACTTAGTTTCATGAGATAGTTCCCCAATTCAGCATCTGAAGAAAAACAAATGAAATTAGTTAATAATAACTAAAATAGAACCTAGAACTCAGGAAGTTGGTAGACAGCATAAGTTATTCTTAAAAAGTGGACAGCTAAGTTTCAAAGTATGGTGCCAAATGCATTGGAATACTTTTTTCTTTATTCAGTTTTCCTTTAACTTTGTTTGTTCTCATACACTTGCAAATGAACAAATCGATGAAAGTAATTTATATAAATTGAACACATCAATCACGCTGCAAGCACGTTGAATAATATCTTATTATAAGGCAAGATAGTTTTCCAGGAATTTTTTATGGGTGAATTGTGAGTTTTCTTTACCATGAGTTCAATTCAGCCTTGCACTGCACAAGCCGAGAGAAAGGGGTACATTATTCGCACGCACATCTGCCATAAAAAGTATTCCCAAATAGCTGTAAGAACACGACTGACCCAATAAATCACAACACAATCAATAACATAACTAAGGCACTTGGCTACTGACGAGGATGATTATCATGACTGTGTTGAGTGACTACTCAGCGCAAAACCATCGCGTGCACTTGTACCTGTAGTCCACGGCTCCACGCGCTTTCTTTCGATGATTTTTTTTTTAATTTTCTCAGAGAGATCAATAAAACAATCTTTCTGACGAGTTTTTTTTTTAATTCCAGTGGAATCAAAGAAATCTCACTGGTTTACGACTCGCTGTTGTTGAAAGCGATAAACAGTTCGAAATGGAAATACAAATTTGAGGAAGATGCAATGAAACTCAAATCTAGATCGAAGTAAACAGTGTGGAAGACTGGTACGTTTTGCAGATTGCGTTGCGATCAGTGAATGGCTTCGGAACTTTAGTGGTGGACCAAGTGTTGAATCCACAGAAATTTAGTTTGTGTAATTAGTAATAACACCAAAATTCTACCCAGGTGTAAAATGCTCACAAATAAGAAATTTTGTAGGAGGGAGACATCAATGATGTCAAAGATGTCCCCTTTGATTTGTTTATAAAATAATTGTATTCAACACACACACACAATCATGTAAAGTTGGTTTTGAGGGTACTGTTAGCAAAATTCTTTTTATCTTTTTACCACTGCATAGTTAGTTATTCCTTGAACGGCGGATAGTTGACAAATTGTGTTAAAGATAACGGACGAGTATGATTTAAATCTTAAGTACAAAATTAAACTTTACAAGACAAATTTTCAAAAAAAATAATTGGTAAACGCGTAAAAAAGCATTTTAAACAGTTAAAAAAAACAGAAACGTTTTGAAAATCGCAATAAAGGTGCTTCAAAAAAAACCGTATTGAAAAGACCTAAACAACGCAATGCAGGGAAAATACATGTTGGTGTTTTTAACTGTCTAAAAATTGCATCAAAAAAGCGCCGAAAGGCATAAAAAAAACTCATATGAAAAGAAAAAAAATGCTGCATAAAATGAGTCAAAAACACGTCAAGAAACTCATCTAAAAACACATCAAAAACCAAAATACGAGTCAAAAAATTAAAACAATAACAAATACGTAGTATAACTTACGAAAAATAGCCCGAAAAAAAAAACAATAAAAAACATCAAAACCACAATAAACCGCTGAAATATAAAAAAAAAACATGTTAAAATAATACGTTGAAAATGTCTCAAAAATAGCACTATAACCAGAATCAGAATGCTCCAAAATCTCATCGAAAACTGCGCAACAAAAAGCGAAAAGACGCGACCAATCCCCATCAAAAATGCGTCCACAAAACCCCCCAAAAATCCAATCATTAATCAAAAATCCAATCATTAAAACATATATAAAAACATCTAGAGAGCATGAAAAAATAACTAAGAAAAAATGTTTCTATGAATGAAAAACAAATCTAAAACCACGCTGAAAACGCATCAAACATAAAAGAAAACACTTTTAAAAGCACATCGAAACGCGCTTTAAAAAACGCGTCACAAACCAATTTAAAATAATTGAATCAAAACACACCAAGAAACTTAAAAAATGCAAGAAATTCTAGTCGAAAAACTAGCACAAAGTAGCTTCAAAAAACGAGGCCAAAAATAAATATTGTGTTCATAAGTTCGTTGACAAAATATTTAACAGCCGGGCTCGCGGTTAATAACAGCAATAAAAAAAAACTGGCAACTTAGTAAAATATATTCACACAATGTAAACCGCCTTTTGTATAAGCAATAACAGCAATAAAAAAAAACCGGCAACTAAGTAAAATATTCACACAATGTAAACCGCCTTTTGTATAAGACTTCCGCCCTTAATGTATGGAAAACGATTTGTAAAATCAACTAAAAATCCATTTAGCGAAAAATTATAAACGGTTCCTTTGAAATGACAAGTTCAAGAGTGATCGTCTTTGTATTATAACTGCTTTGTGAATAATGACGCTGGAATAATACATTCATTGATGAGCTTTAGCAGCAAACCGCAATCGTCCGGTTCGTTAAACCACAAAATGCAATAATTTAAATAGCAGTTAGTGAATTAGTTTCACGAGCACAATGCGACTACAGTCAACACTTATTCCACCTATACCGCTATGCATTTCAGCAAGAAGCGGTTTTAAAGGTCTATGCTCGACAATTAGCCGGTAGTAGGTAACATTTTTGGCCAGTGTAATTTAAATCGAGTTTCTGTTGCGATCAACTTATTATTAAAAGTACGAGTATAATCACTTATATGTTGATGTGAGTGCGCTCTGAGAGGTTATGAATTATGGATTATTTGTGGTATTATTGTGAATTATACGAGAGGCGTTGTGAACTAGCGACAACAGTAATTGCCATTAGCTGGAGTTAAGCATTTAATTCATTAAAGGTAGCGGAAAAGTCATGTAGTTTAGCTAGAGGCGAAATTAAGACCCATTTTGCTGACTTCCTCATACGAATATATGGTGAACCATACCTCAAAGACAGTTTGAACAGTGATGACGTAAAATGTTGATACAAAATATTCATAAGCCATTTCCGCTATTTTAACAATAAGCGCTAGCGTTCTTCTAAACTTTATTGGAACAATGGCTGGTTGCCCAATATTCATTCGTTTGCGAAGTTTTGTTGTTTTTTTTTTGCATGTAAAATAAAACTAGTTAAGTCACTTTTTGCAAAAAGGTTTATATAGAAATTATAAATAAAATATTTTTGTAACGAGGAAATAAGGGATACAAATTATTCAGTTAATTAATTAGGAGATGCATTCGACAATAGTACTAAACAAAAAAAATTGTAAAATATAAATAAGTCATCAATTTACTTTTTTCTTACTTTACTTAAAAAACAAAGAACAAGAGTTATACCAATCGATACGAAGTGGCTATGCAATTTAATTAAAATGATTCCCAAGAAGGAGGTTTAACTGCATTCCTTCCAACAGGAAAGTTTAGGTCATAAACTTAAACTAATCCCCACAAAACAAACAGTCTGGCTTATATCTTTTTGTTAGTCTTGAGTAAAATTAGAAGACTGCATCGCTAGTGTTAATATCAAGCTTTTGATAGTTCGGACGTGCTATATGGGCATTATGGATATATATTCACAAAAAAATACTCAACACAAGAATGCGTCCTGGCTTTAATATTATTTTCGGTACCATTTTCACAATCTATTTGATAATTAGCCAGACTAATCAACTGATAAAGTTGTCCCTCCTTTTGACGCCTACAGATGAGAGCGAGAGGGCTAATAGCGCGGTGGCATGTCAGTATCAGGGGAGGTAAGATTTTAATATTAATTGGAAAAAATGTGGACTTTCAAGAATCTAGTTTAGTAAGTCTGTCGGCTGACTGACTTGATGTGTTTTAATTTCTATTGACCTAAATTCGTCAAGTAAACTTTTTTTGCAGTTGAATTTTATTGAGGGTGGCCGACCGATAAAGAATTCAGGAATTTCGTGACTGTGGACTAAGTTCACAGCGAAAAATAAATTCGCATAAAAAAGTGGTTTTATTTCTCACTCGAGGTGAAGTTATTTCCCATATGAAGTTATTATTACTTTTAGTGTCCAGGCTAAATTTTTCGAATTCATAGTGGCGAAATTTTCCATGTGACCTACAAAATATTTAGTGTGAAGTTTAAAACTGATTATGGCGGATTGTCTGTGAAGTTATTTCCCTGAAGCCTGAACCAACATTTCTTATATGCGGCTGAAATAAGAAACCGACCAATACGTTATACCAGTGGTTCAGAATCGTTTTCACCAAATGACCTTCCTTATAGGCAAAATTTTGTACAAATTGTTGCAGTTGAACTTCGCAGTCAATTCACAAAAATGGAACTAATCGTTCCACTGAAACGATTCGTTTTCAACAGTTCCATTCATCAAAGACAAAAGTTGCCTGATCGATTCGAGTCCGTATAAAGCTTTTTGTTGATTGGGAGTTGTTAAATGTTTACACTTTATTTCTGCATAAATACAGCTTATGTTGTGTTCGGAGTTATTTATCGCTTTGATACATTCGTCTTTAGTATACAAAACCAAACATCCAACGTTGAAGGCACTAAAGTCTTTTAAATGGATTGGATTAATCAAGGTTATTACATTATATTCTCAAATATTTAGCAGGTTTAACAAACAGTATTTGTATTTCTATAGTTGAACCTTAGACCATAGCTCAGTAGTCGAACGCACTAAGCACAGAGCCCCTACGTCAATAACAATATAGGTTCTTTATGTAGAATAATTACAAAAATCTATGAGCACTGTTTTAAATGAGTTTGACGACATACAGTCGCCGTGATAAGCCACATCCGGCTATCCGCCCTGTGTAATTGTGCACGTGGCCTGATAGTATCTCGGAATGCTAAACGTATTACATGTGATAATGAAAACATGTGAATATCAGCAGCGAATTTGATAATGACCGACTTGGTCTGTCTTCTGTTCCTAAACAAGTGCAGACGCAGAAGTAACAAGGTTAGGTATGATTGAATTTCAAGACCGTAAGAACCATGTGGAAATTGGCGGAAGTTATTGGTTCGACCTTTTTTTCGCTTATGAATCTGATTTCGTATTATGACGTTGGTTCTCTTCTTTCATTGTTTAAGACTAATTCCGAAATATTGTACAGAGGTCTTAAAATACATTAGTTGCACTGCAAAAAGTTGCAAAAATATTGTTAAATTGTCGGGAAAACTATAGCGCATCATAATATGAGGAAGACAGGTTTACCACAGATAACGCTTTACAAAGGCTTAGTGACGAATATCGCTGTCGTCGTAGCCAGCTTTGGCTTCCGTTTCAAAATGGGTGACTCATCAAAATTCTTTTTGACCATTGCTTAGGATGACTGTCCTTCATCGACACGTTGGTTACCAAAGTAGTATTATAGATGCACAAACGAGGATGAATTGATTGGATTCTTTGACAAAGAAATAGAGCTGCGGGATGTCTTAGTTTGCAATTGAGTTGTGCGAATGCACCTTCAGCGATTGATATGGTCTTCCAGGTGGTGCCATAATTAACCGTTAAAAATGATCAGTGATTATTTTTTCGAAAATATTGACGACATTTGACCCGGTCGATGTGGTCTGAACAGATTGGTGACAATATCAAGACAAGTACCAATTATTTCAAAGGGTCAAGGAATATTAGTCGCAAACTGTGCACGTTTTCAAAAGCTTTGTCGAATATGTATATCGCCAAAACACAGAATTTCTACGAAACTCTACCTGCATCTTAAGAAAGCATCCCGTTCCTTAAATTAAACTGTACGATTATGACCAAACTACAATCATTTATGACACCGAGGCATTCATTTTGAAGAGCCATCTAGTGCACATGAAACACCCTCAATCGTTTTCATTCCCCCTATAGAGAGAAAACACTTAATGCATCTCTTCCCAATTAAAATAAAACAGAGAGAGCATAAAACCACACAAACGAATCAAAGCAAGTAATAAAACAAAACGTTGCGCATACGTCCCGATGTCCCAAGCAAACAGATCGCAAAACTGGCTTCACAATCAACCCCCTTACGAATGACACCATTGATTCAGATCGATTTTATATTCAAATTAGGACGATCATCTGGTTCGGCTCAAAATCCCACCAAATTACCGGCAAAAAAGTCCCATTCCATTGAACGCGGACTTCACTCTCGAATACTGCTACCAATGCTGCATGAACAAATGCGTCATCACAATTATTATAATCAACTCACGCCGAACAGTGCTGGTGTGGTGAATAATGTTGCCATAATGTTGCAAAATCGTTTTATTTCTTTTCTCCCGTTTTTGTTTTGTTTATCTCGTGAGTGAAATGAGGTTATAGATTTGCAACGATGAAAACTTTTGCTTAAGACTATAATCCGCAATCGGGTTGTTGGTTCAGTCTGCGACTGACTTTAAAGTGGCTAACTTCGAAGCATATCTCAGACTGACGACCGCTGTCAAATGCAATCGAAGCGCGCGCGCTTAATAATTTAGTATTCTGCGTGATTTAAACACGTCTGGTCTCTGGTGTGCTGCGATAGTTGAGCTTAAGTCTACCTGAGTGGTGTGTTATAATTTAGAACGAACAGTTTTAAAATGAGTGTGACTACAGTTGTGATAACGTGTTTCTTATCAATGCAATGTGAGTTATGATTTAATTCAGTTTCATAATATGGAAAACATATTAAGTTAACCGTTTTGTTAGTGAAGCTCTTTTTAAGTCAAGCAACTCTTGAAATTTGTTTATGTTGGAATTATATTTTGACAGCTTGTGTGTGCGACTATTAGCATTATGTGTGCGTTGTTAAAAATATTCTTTGTTTGAGGCCATATCAATTCTGGTTTAATCTACTTGCTATGCAAGACACGCCTATTTGTGAAGGTTCGGTTTGTTTCCTGAATAGACTACTATGCAGTGTCTTTCTTTAATATTTGTTTTTTTATGAGCGGTCACCGAAAAATCGTTCTGTTCTAAACAAGGGTCACCGATTATTACAGTGTCCAGTGGAATAGTTACGGCTTATTCTATGCACAGTGTAAGCTTAAAAGGTTCTTAAAATAAGCTTAAATAGGCGAAGTGCCAAGAAAAGAATTTTGAAGTTGAAGTTGAACTTGTTGCGCCTAAATATCAGTTGCCGCTGAACAATACCTTTAGTCAAGGATAGGTTTCATGGTATTAATTTGTTTACCTTTTACCTCACAAAAAATAAATAAATCTGTTGTTTGGCTTAAAAACAAGCTATCATCAGTATGTTTTCCCAATTTAATTTTACGTTACATATATGCTAAAGTGTTGTTTTTTAACAAATCATTAAAAGCTTTTCAAACTACTCCATTTCTCATAAAAGAAACGAACAAGCCAGTACAAATTATTATCTCTAAGAAATTATCTTCCCTTCACTCTTTAAACTTAAATAAAAAAAAAAAAACATAGAACTTTCAAACTTAAGTAAAAAACAAATAACTTTTAAGCGATACAATATATACATTTTGAGCAGTCTGTAATTAAATTTAAGAGAAATATAGTCGCTTTATTCATTACTGAATTGCTTGCTACAGTCAAGCACAATATCCTGTAGCATAAACTTTACGTTTCCATTTGCTTAAATTTCCAAAGAGATAAATTTAAAAATATCGTTAGTGATCGACGGAAATTCACATTGGTATATCTAAATATTCTGTTTTGGATTCGTTTCTGTTTTTGGTATAAATGTGAACTCCATATTTCAACAAAATTTGTATTGCAGAGTGGCATCCTTAAAGCTACAATGACAACAGCTGAAAAAAATTAGTCGACAAAGGTAGCAGATGGTCAGATACTGTGATAAAGCTTGACAGCTAATGTCAATATCATATTTCTTATGATTATGTCAACATAAATTAATTTTTGTTAAATGGCAAAACCTGAAGTGATTTATAAATTCTTTTGCTAAATCTGGTCAGAGGAAATATGTTGTCACTAGTCTTATCCAAAAGCATCATTATGTCGATGGCGAATTAAGTCTAACAAGCGAACTTACTATAATTGATTACCTACATTTACTTACACGTTGCGGAAATTGAAGTGAAAACTGGTTTGTTTTTTATTCCAAGGATGAGCTATTTGATTAGGGGCTCTACTTTTGATTCTGTTATCTTTATAAATATTATAGATTTCGTTGTTACAACTAATTATTTCCTTTCGCAAATTAATTTTTCACGGGTAACCTTGGCAAAGTATAATGGAATCGATATGGAATTAATATTTGAAGCAGTAAAGCTACAACAAAAGAGATCACCTTTCGTGTTGGCAGACAGTCACCACTTGACGCGATCAACTACTCTAATTTCGTAATTTCAAAATGTGCAGGAGAGATAGAAACCATCAAACGATACTGTTCTGGGGATGGCAGGGGTACTTCTTTGCATCATGCGTCTGTTTAAAATATTAAATTCCCGAATAAAACAACTGTCATTTTGAAACACGCTACGTCCTTCAGTCAATGACGCGATGCAAACTATTAGTAAGTCTTTAAACAATAGCGTTTGCATTGTTCTTCTGCATTGAATATTGTTTTCATGGAAAAACGAATAGATGAATATTTAACAAATACTAAACAATTCTGCAGAATTTGTTGCATTTTTGGTTGATTAATAATTTAAATTTAGTCCCAGCAATCAAGCTATTTTCAGGAAACGTAGGTACATGAAAGCTAAAAAGGAATTGGATACTATACGGCACTGATTTGTCAGCGGTCAGACTTACCACACACATACACTAACTATGAGTAGAACAATAGAGCACCTGTCCAGGAAATGACTGATAATATACCATGTGTTCATTAATTAAAACGACCGGTTTGTGCATTAGCTTAGTGATGGACCCATGTATATAACACCTCTTATACCATGCGTTGGCAATGGCATGAATAATGATTATAACAAATTAATTCGAATATTCGGCGGGACTTTCTGTTTCGAATATCTTTTTGTAAACAAAAATTTTGCTTTGCTATAAATAGATTTTTATTTTTAAATTCAATATGTATGCCGGTTTAAATAAAGTTGGAGTCTGTATTGTCATTTGTTGTCCAAGTATGATATAGAATTCTATTTAGTTGGACTGTAAACAAAGTAAATATAACCCATCACACAACAAGGTGGTGAAAATTGAATTTTTCTGAACTAAGACTCTTCGCTCGGTAGTCCAGTATACATGTCAGTAAGCCAATGCACGAGCAAAGGAATCGTGCAGTCCCTTTTTTACAATAAAGCGGATACAAACGTTGTTATACATGATTTCATCAAAAATGGCATGTCTGCTGACAAAGAAAACAAAGAAAGTAGCGGATTAAGAATCGAGTTACAAAATTCATAAAAAAAACTTTCAAAATCAAAAATCACACTTTCAATATGAAAACACATACGTGTTGGCGATTATTCCCGATCCTTTCACCGCCCGAATCACCGAAATGGCACGTGCACCTAAGACCGGTATCAGCCACTGCTTATCCGGGTTCCTAACCTCTACACGAACATTTATTTCCTCATAAATGATAGTTCGAATTGTATATCGTTTATCGTACAGATCGGAACAATAAAATACTTCTGAAATCAATTCTATTCCAACCATTCTCCAATAAAATAGAACACGGCTATTGGTTACTTGTGCGTCAATCAAAAATTCTAATTTTTTATTGTTCTAAGCCAAGCACTCACGCCTCTGACATAAGTACGAATCCGCAAGTAAAATAAATCACCCATAACGACCTGCTGGTGTACCTCAAACTAAGCGAACTGCGGTCGACTTAGTTTTATCGCATTTAATGAAAGACAAAGAAAATGTCTCTAGAACCAACTTGCGGAGGAAGGAGTTCCCTCGTTTCGCAAAGTATTTGATCGCTACGCATATCCCGGAAAGAAGGTGACTGCTTTGCTTTCTAGGCCAAGGCCAGACAAAACCACGGATCTCAGCCGCAGACGACATGATTTTCCCACTGTTTTCGTTTGTCATCACACTACAGCGTATACTCGTATGTAGTTGTTCCTCCCTTTTGAAGTATAGATCAGATGAATCTGGTTTTACCATAACTCCAACACGAATTAAAAAACATTTTCAATTTCGACAAATTTATATTTAGTCGATTAACAGCAACCAAAACCGCAGAAAAACCTTCTTTAACACTGTTGAGACCAAGAGCATAGTCAATGAAAACCTTGATCGTGACCGGTCTGGCCATGTGACTCACATACTGTGTCATTACAAAATGTTCGGGGCTGGTGGCGTTTACCATTTTAATATTAACACCATCGTCGTAGGGTTTTCAAAATTCGTTGATGACTACAATCGAGGGGTCAAAGCACTTTGCTGCTTATAGCGCTATTGTCGGGGCCTTTTGGATTGATTTTGCGAAATCACACACTTCACCGTGTTATTATGCATAAATCAATAAGTGTCATAGAAAAGTGAATATTTGGTGCAGTTTGATAAATGGCTGGCATTTGATTGGCATAGATGTCGGCTTTGAAAATTGGAACTTGTTATCGAAGTCGTAAATCTACTCGTCGATATAATTTAAGATGCCGCATAAAGATTTGTTAATCTGTTATGCAACGATTTGCCATATTTAATTGAGAAAAGTGGAGAAAAGCGTGATCATTTTGCAAAAACCATCTGCAAGAGTGTGTTAACGCAGTTTCAACACAATTCGAAATCGTTTAATTAAAGAGGCAAATTTATGCGTAAGTTGTAGTTAACCTTCTGTTGAGGGAAACCGATATCATGATTTCGATTAAGCCAGTGTCTCTGAAGCAAGTTGCAAGTTTACAATGCAAACGTGCTCTGGTTTTTATTAAATTTATTAGTCTGGCCAGTACCAGATGAAGCACTTCATACTTTCGACTTGCAGTGCTGTCAATTCCAACAGTCTTGTAAAATTTGACATATTTAAACTTTTAAGGAGGTGAATGGAAAGATGTAATTATTTCGGTTTCTATATACCTACAAGAAATTTTATCAAGAATTACACACGAAAATTGTCATTTTTTCTAGTTTTCGGAAATTATTGTTAAGTTGATTTAGTTAGAATTGTAGAGACTGCCTACATCAAATACACCCCCAGAGCCTATTTATGTACTAAATTCCGAAATAAAATCCTTCGAAAAATCTTAATCAATTAGTGAAAGCGAGAAAAAATCCGCACATCACTGACTATCAAAGTTCCTAACATAGCACATTATACTTTCCCACCCACCATCATTGCAAGCAGATGTCTCGCTCTCTCTCTCAAATAAACATCATGCAAACTTACAGAAAACCAATGGCAAAGTAGCATAATGCACACATAATCCGCTGGTTATCGGGTTAACTGATTACATGTTCTAAATTTTTCTGAACAACCATTGATTAAAAATAACCGAGACTGAAGAAACCGGCCTAAGTTCATGTTAATACATTTTACAAAATGTTAATACCCTTTTCACACCGCACCGAAAACCGTGTATTCGTCGAAAACTCGTTGATTCACTCACATCGAACAGCAACTAGTTTTCGTTTGACGTTTCAATCAGGTGTGAGACATTAGTCGTGAAACTTCTGTGTTAACTGTTTTGGTTACAAATTTCGATCGAATTAATTAACAAAAAATAATTCAGAGCATTTAAAAATAATATTAGCCCATCAATTAAGTGTGGAAAATGAATTTAAGTTGTGAGTTCTAACATCTATTCGGTCAGCGGTTCTGCTGAATATTGCAAGAGGTGTTATCTTTCAACAACCTAACGAAACGACTTTTAACAACTCGTTTTGAAAACTGTCATATGTATGGGAAAACTTGTGTTTTCAATGAAAATTTCGAGTGTTTTCGCGAAAGCTCAGTTTTCGGCTCGGTGTGAATAGGGTATAACACTGCTTTCAGTACTTTTCGAGAAGTTTATCAGACAGAGGCTGTTGAAATTCCTAGATTTTGTTCTGCAATGTTTAGACTACAGAAACAGCATTTTCTCAAGATTTATTTTACACTATGCACTTGTCATCTGTTTTAGTTATTGTTCCGAAATTTATTATCTTTTATGTCAGCTTTCTTTCACATCTTTAGTTTAATTCCGGAAACAACGTAATAATTTCATATTATCTATATTTTTCATACAAAAAAAACTGCCAGCTTATTGTGTCTATATTTCCAGTATAAGTTCCTCATTTTGACGTCATAGCCTCTCATATTACAAGAGTGGCTATGAGTCAGGGAAACTCTCTGCAGGAAAATTAAAAGAATTTCCGCTTTTGTTCCTATTGTTTCAATTTATCCGCCAAATGATATCTGCAGCAACATGGTAATTATCATCATGAAACAATTTAACATGCTGCTAGTTTTTGGGCTAATCATAGTGGCGATGAAATATGCCAATGTATAGGATATTAATTGCAAAAGGAAAGTTCTTTTAAAACCGGTGGCTGAAAGCTGCAATTGAAATGGCCTTTGCTAGAGCGACATTAATGACTTGCTTAATCTGAAACCAACAAACAAATGGTAAAACTGACATATTTTTAATTATATGCGCACCTGCAAAAATAAATATAACTCATTTAGCAATAAAATGTCTCAGCAGTAGGTAAACACTTTTTTAACTGTATTATGGCATTTCCTTTCGAAAGTTTAAGTATAGACCGCTGGTCTATAAATCTAACCGCAGTTCCTAAAAGCCACAAACCCAAAAATAAACTCTTTTGAGGGGTGCTTCTATTTAAGAACAAAGTGCTACTTATTTATGGATTATGTGGCTTGGCTCACATGCATATTTTGAACAAGAGAGATTGTATTTTGGATTCGATTTCAACCTTTGTACGTAGTAGGCAGTGGAAACGCTGGCAAATAACTTAATTTGTGACCGTTTTGGGTCGAAGAATCTGTGGGCGTTGAAACATGTTTTAGCCTCGTGTGGGACCCAATTATAAGATATAAACTTTTAACACCCGCTCTATAAAATCTTCTAACATGCTCATCACTATCTTTCCAGTGACAAGCAGTTTCCCAGACTTTAGGTTCTCCAACTTGGAAAAATCAAATCTAGATGTGAACTACTTCTATAAACGAGACTGCAAATGCGTGAAATTCAGAGACTGCAAAAACATGATAGGACTGATAGGTAAGACACGATTATCGGACAGAAACTACCTCTACGACAAGATCCGCAAGGCGTCATGCGGCTTTGTTGACAGTCATCCACTTGTCTGTTGCCCATCGCATCCCAATAGTCCCGACGAAGCCTACTCCATTGAGATCGAAGACGCACAACCGTGGGTGTGGGACACCACCAAACTGTACAGCAACAGCTTTCCCAAAAAGAACCGAAAGAAGATCACACGCAAGATCAACTACGACTTTGACGAGTACGACGGCTACGAACAGAACTTGGTGGACTTTGAAGATCCGCGAACCAGAAAAAACTGTCCGCCGATCTTTTACGACGATTTTGAGGATGACATTGATCTCAGCTCGAATATGAAACCCCTAAAGCCCTACAGCCCGCATGAGTACGACAGTTTTGATGAATTGTATGGCTATCCTCCACCGAGTGGTTTTAAGTTCTCCAAACTTGAGCCCACAATGGAGTCGGTAACTACTCGCACTGATATTGATGCGGATAGGCATGCGGTCTTGAATCAGGAATACTGTGGACTGTCGGTGAATAGCCGCATTGTTGGCGGTCGTGACAGCGGACCTGGACAATTTCCTTGGATTGCCCGGGTGGGATACCTCAACAAAAGTGAGTATTTGTTACACGTAAAATTTATTTTATTTAAACCAGATTTAAACAATCAATGACGTACTTGGTCTTGCGAGTTAGCAAAACGCTCACGAAGAACAGCATTGTGCTCTTGAGTAGCGACTTTGTAGTGTCGTTCATTTGCCTCAGAGCTGCTAGGTGACTCGAAACTTGTTCCATAGTAAACGATGAAGACGGCTTTAGTTTGGTTACTTCACACTGTTGGGTGCTGATCTTCGATGCACGAGCTGCTGACCGACTACTAGATGGACACGATGCAATTGGAGGTTGGTTGTCAGTGCTGTGAGCGTCCATCGTGGTTTTGTTTACTGTTGCGCTCGCACCGCCGGCCGCTGTGGTCATGCTGCTCTGCAATAGAAGTCGACTCATTACGATTTCATTATAGATGTTACGTGTGATTAAGGTGTAATTTGAATGCGCTATAAAGTGAAGACAATGGTATTGAGAGCGGCTGTTGATGCTCTTTATATGATGTGTGGTTGTTGTCATTGTTCGGACTTCGTATGGCTGTTGGGAAAACTCGTGTCGCCATGTAGGTCGTCAATTGTATTTGCATTTTAAAATTGTTTGCTGTGCGGCCGTCTGCAAATTGGTATTTCGAAATTATATAATTGCCGGACAGACTGTGACTTGAAGGAAAAATTAAAGCAATTGCAG
Source organism: Cheilosia variabilis (assembly GCA_951230905.1). Lineage (NCBI taxonomy): Eukaryota > Metazoa > Arthropoda > Insecta > Diptera > Syrphidae > Cheilosia > Cheilosia variabilis. The sequence goes on from OX579676.1 coordinate 14,931,636, forward strand.
AACAATGTGTTACGTGGGGTTTAGGGTTGTGCCTTTACCTCAGCATAGGTCAGTTGCGAAGCATTTTATTCGGTTCAAAGTGTGCATTAGGTTGTTGTGGACGTGTTGACAATGCAATGGGTCCAGCTGAATGCTTACATGAGCGTTGTTATGTGACGAAAGACAGCTAACTGGTACTCTTTTCAAATTCTATACTACCGCCCAGCTTTTCCAGTACCCAGGAACTTTGCTGCTTAAATAATGTTCTTGGTCATCATCATTTAAAAAAGGATTTGACTCCAATTTCGTACTAGACTCCACGCATACACTTGCAAATAGTGTTTTAATATCGTGGGATTTATTCCTTTTTGTGGGAATTTCAATGTCCGAAAAGCCTTCCGTGGAATAAAGGGAAAAAGCACCAAATCGTGGGATTTTCAGAAATCGAGCAAAAAAACATTCAAACTATAAATTTTTGGTGAAATTCTATCAAAACACCTGTATTTCACCACGATTATCAACACCATAAAAAACAGCTCATGTAAATCGTCTTTTATCAAAATTTTCTGGTACCAAAAAATAATCATAGCAGTGTTACAAACTGCTTTGAGTACATCACAGATCTACATTTTTCAGTATTATCTCTCGTGAGTGTCGAAAAACAGCGTTAAGAATGTCTTTCGTATGGCTGGTTGCTTTTATTTTGCCTCAAAGTTCTGCATTCAGTTATCTGAAATCGCATTTTGTTCTTTGCGTGCGATTTTGCGAATCACGACCAATTTCGGCATCGGTAGTCGACGCAATGTCAACTATTTCAAATGATGCACGGATCGCACGAACACTCAGATGAACTCGCCGGCGAACGAAATGTTCTTCTGGGGATCTTGAAGTGAAGATGTTAAAGGTATTCATTGTATTCAAAACGAAAAAGTTTATTGACCGCTAATTCAATTTGTTAACCGAATCGACAACATTTTAAACCATAAATAAATTAACAGTTATAGCATAAATGTATCTATGTACATAAAGCAAACAATGTAAACCGTACAAAACTAATGGAAATGTGTTCCCCTTTTCAGCATCACAAAAACGCAGCTACCGATGCGCTGGGTCGGTAATAAGTGAACGATACGTCATTACTGCAGCACACTGCGTCACAAATTTGATCGATGATCTACAAGTGTAAGGAATATAGAATGTAGTTCACCATGCAGAAAGGAATTTACAATGCCAATTCTATTTTCAGGTCTCATATACGCATTGGGGAAGTACGCGGCAAAAGGAAACGCGACTGCGGCTCAGATCCAGTGCTGTGTCGTATTCCACAAGACTATGATATCGAACGGATCATTGCACATCCCAACTATGATTCACCAAAGTACGCTAACGATATTGCACTAATTCGTATCGTAAAACCGGATGCATCAGGTTGGTTAAACGCGAATGCAAAATAAAATAAAATGTTAATCTCACCCACTTGGTTTGTAGTTCCCCTTACGCCAATTTGTCTGCCGCTTAATAATCTTGCACTGCTTGACGAGGAGTTGACGGGCCGACTAGCAATTGTTGCCGGCTGGAGTTCAAATATCGCAGGTATGGGTTTTGTTTGTTTTTTTAATTAATGGAGAACGAATACAATATTGCTTGACAATGAAACAATAGAATGTGGAACAAAAAAAAAAATTTAAAAACGGGCAAGTGAACTTATTTTTCTTTTTCTCCAAATAAGGTACAAACGATGCATCACAAGGTGTGGTGAACAAGAAACCAACTCTACAGTATGTTCGACTGCCAATTGTTAATCGGACCGACTGTGCCATTACATACAAACAGTTCAGTGCGAATTCATGGACACCGATCTCTATCCAGCCATCTCAGATCTGCGTCCAAGGTAGGGAAAATATGGACGCGTGTCAAGGTATGCATTTCATAGAGAAATTAAAAGTTCTTTTGTATTAGTATTTAATCTGAATTTCAGGTGACAGTGGGGGACCCCTTATGGACGATGGATCGAGAGATAACAGTTTTCGTTATACTCTACTCGGTTTGGTGTCATTTGGTCCCCGAACTTGCGGAGTATCGAATTTCCCCGGCGTCTACACGAAGGTGGCATCTTTCACCGACTGGATAATGGCTAATATTCAGTTGTAAGGAGGTTTCCTATTAGTTCATTATAATCATAAGTATTGTCTACATGTTCGCGGTGCCGTGACATAAGGCCATGTGACATAAGACCATATCTCAAAATATGGCCTTATGACGCTTTCACAAAGTGTCGTAAAGCCATATTTCGAGGTATGGCTTCATGTCGCTTTCGAAAAGCGACATAAGACCATTATGGCTTTATGTCACTTTCAAATGGATTTTTAACCCTTACCTGATAAAATGTCATCTTTAAAAGCTCAAAATTATTAAGGATTCAAAGATTTAAAAGCTCAAAATTATTATAAGAACTGTAAATATTTATTTTTCTATAAATAAATGTACATTTTTCACATAACAACCATGTAAGTTACCACTATTTTTTTGTGTTGTCTAATGTAATGTAATGTGTAATGTCTAATTTGAGAATCTAAGCTTCAGTTTTTGAGCATTAGATAAAGTAATAGTGAAAAAATTCGCGCGAATTTAGATTTTACACATTACATTACATTAGACAACACAAAAAAATAGTGGTAACTTACATGGTTGTTATGTGAAAAATGTTTTTGTTATTGAAAAAATAAAAAAAAAAAACATATGGTCTTATGTCTCAAATTAATATGGTCTTATGTCGCTTTTCGAAAGCGACATGAAGCCATACCTCGAAATATGGCTTTACGACACTTTGTGAAAGCGTCATAAGGCCATATTTTGAGATATGGTCTTATGTCACATGGCCTTATGTCACGGCACCCATGTTCGCATTAAGTAAGGTTAGTTAGTTTTTACTTTCTAAGCTCGATATACAATTTACTATAAGAATCTCGATTTTAAGTACAAATTTGTAATTAAAACAAAACAAAAAAAGAGGGTTTTATTTTTTTTTTTTAATGGTTATAAATGGGAACGGATTTTGTTGACCTAAAAAATCAAAAAAATTCAAAGCTAAACTGTGCAAAAAGCATAAATGCTTTTATTGAAAAGGGAATAAAAATTTTAAGCATTATACCTACTAGCACTGTACCTTTTAATCACAAACAAAAATCGGGAAATCACTGAGAAAGTTCTTATTCTGAAATATGAACAAATATGACAGCGTTCGCACGAGAAAATAGCTCACAGATGTCTAACGGTTTTTGTCAGACGTATACATTTTTTTTTTACAATTTTTGCTTCGACTCGAAAGTAAAGCCAAACAAAAAACTGGCATTTTGTGCAAAAAGGTTCGTTTCCATGGTACAAAAAAAAGCAAAAATGCGACTTTCTAGTCGCATCAGAGTAGGTACTCTATTGGCGAGATTAGTAATTGGTGCAAACTACGGCGGTGTTTCCCAGATTTTACTTTTTAAATTTTTTAGTGAAGAAAAAAGTGCACATAAACTTAATGAATATGGCCAAAAAAGGCAAAAAAAGGCAATATGGGTAAAAAAGCCAAGGTCAACAAAATCCGTTCCCTGGGTTATAAGGCTGTGGGAATGAACACCAGCAGAGTACCTACAGTTACATTTTTAGCAAAAAAAAAACAGCTGGTAGTCATAAATTTCCCGAGACTGATTGCAGTGTTAATTGCGGCGAGCTCTCAACGAATGATCTGCGTGTAAACTACGTTCTCGCAGAATAACTTTTTAATGATCTAATATGAACAATTCTAAATTAACCGTAGGCAATCTTATTGTGTATATATGGAATTTCAAAAAAATTGCAAGTCTTCCATCTTACAGCTTTATTAAGGTCACAAGCCCTGATCATTTCAAAACAATGAAAACTTTTTAATCTCACGCTCAATTTTTCAAATCCTGTAGGTATTTCCGAGCTTTTTAGAAAAAGTATAGCTTATCTCATTGAGCATTATTATTTTAATGTAGTCGAAACAATCATTTAATCAGTCTTCTCCGATTCGTTGCCAGTAAAATAGCTCGCAATATGTTCGAGAGCGAAGCGAGGAAATATAAAAAAACTCCCGTTTTCGGTACAGGGTTAAACTCAAAAAATAATAAAATCATATTCAAGCGACTTCGTAATCTTGAACAGCGATGCAGTTTGTTATTGTGGATTGTTGTTGTTTTAATTTTGTTTGCGCCTTCACTCGCTAATGCGCGTAAGTTTAAAAGCCCAAATAGTTATAATACACATTTTGTTAGCTTCAGTAAGAAAGACAGCACCATTTTGTCGTACAAACTCAAGGGCATTTGTTTTCTGACATTCAAACACAATGTTCAAAATGGAAAGATGCCGATTGGAATTGCAGTAATTGTGATATTTTTAATATTTATTTATGTATCGCGTATTGTACGTTTGTAGCTTCTAAACGAGATAGCAAGAGCGATTTTATTGGTCTTTGACGCTTTCTGTCAGTAAACTGCGACTTTAGTGTCCCAGCCGTGCATAGTATACTGTAATGTTTAATGCCTCCGAGTTAAGCACAAAAGTACAAGTCTGCGTTTCATGTTTACATTTATTTTGAATCATATAATGTGTTCAAAAAGATGCAGCGCCCTGGTGTCCAAAAAGATTTTCTATCTTATTCGGTTTTATTGGAAGTTGCACTTCTGACGGATACTTGTAAGAGACATCAATTTTAGTTAAATGCCACGATTTTTGCTTGTCAACCAAAACTTAATTTAACAAGATTCTACAAAAACGTACGCATGTATGTAACATCTGCACTTGAATAATCTCCCTTGCTTAGTTTACTTAATCCACTTATTGGTAAGAACAAACCTTTTGTTTGCGGAATAAAAATACTTAATGATTAATAGTAACGGGACTATACTGTCAAAATCATAACCCACTTTAGTGAATTTTCTTGCATGCGCTTCTAGTTGAAAGCTTCGGAAGATGTACTACACCAGATCAGGAAGCCGCCACTTGCATTCCCTTGGATCATTGTGAGTTTCTCAAAAACATGATTCACAATGCAACGGTTAACCCACCATTGTCAGCAAAAGATATGAGATTTCTTACGAAAAGTCAATGCGGGATGTACCGGGGATCGGTTTTGGTAACAAATTACACTTGGAACTATGTACTCGTACTTGTAACAAAAAAAGCTGAATTTCCTTAAAGGTTTGCTGTTCGGAACGGAATATGATTGCTCTACCACCTATAAGCACGAAGGTAAGGATAAATGGAAATTTGCCAGAGCCTGGCACATGCGGCAGCGTGAAATCACGTCGTATATATGGAGGGAATGTTACAAGCTTGGATGAATTCCCATCGATGGCTCTAATTGAGTACAAAGAATGTATGTCTGCACGTTGACACAAAAATGTTTTTATTAGGTCTGAATGTGTAATTTTTTTTAGTTGAGAAAGGCATGGGCCATTATTGCGGCGGCAGTTTAATTAGCGATCGATACGTTCTGACAGCAGCTCATTGCATAATGTCCATACCGGAAAATTGGAGAGCAGCTGGAGTTCGTTTGGGTGAATGGGACACTACCACCAATCCGGATTGTCGAAGGGATATAGCTGGGAATGAGAACTGTGCCGATAGCCATGTTGATGTGTCAATTCAGAAAATAATTGTCCACCCGAACTATGATGTGAATTCGAATAACCAGTTGAACGATATCGCCCTGATACGGTTATCGAATCGCATAGCTTTTACCGACTTTATAGAGCCGATCTGCTTGCCAATGAAGGAGCGTCTTAAAGATGACACCTTCGAGGGAGTTGTTATGGAAATAGTCGGATGGGGAAAGACCGAGAGAGACCAAGTGAAGAGCAGTAGAAAACTGAAGGCCGAAGTTCCTGTGGTAAACTTAGAAGACTGCCAGCGAGTATATGAAAGTAACAGATTGCGTAGGGGAAAGAAGGTTCTGCACAATTCACAAATGTGCGCTGGCGGTCAGTTGGGAGTAGACTCGTGTGGCGGTGATTCCGGTGGGCCATTGATCGGGTTAGATTCATCGGACAGCACACAGGTGTACCATTTCATTGCAGGCATTATATCTTATGGACCTAACCCATGCGCATTGAAAGGATGGCCTGGAGTGTACACGAAGGTGAGTTCGTACATTGGTTGGATTCAAGCAAATATCGAGCCCTAATTTAATTGCGGCCACTCAATATTTGAAGAGTTAAATAAAGAAATGTGTTGACTCGATTTTTGTTTGTACATTCTGTGAACTTATAGAACTCATTTGTAAAGTAGGTATGACAAAAAGGCACTAGATGAAATTATTCGGAAGATGGTAAAAAACGAGGGTTCACCACCTCTCCGAAAAGTCTGACCAACATTCGTAAGTATAGCTGTCTTGAAATGGTTTCTAAAAAAAACATCTGAACTCGGCATTAAATTCTAGGTCCATTCCATTACAAAACAGTTAATTCGGAAATTTATGTCTAAAGTTTAATAATTCTTACCAACGAAAGTTTTGCTTCATGTGGCGTCGAAAACGAAAGATTTTATTGATTGCGAGAAACAAAAAAAAACGAAAGCTTATTTTATCTACGTTTTCATTTTTTGCCATTAATGTAAGTCTGAAAACGATTAATATTTTCGTTTCTTGCAAAACAAACGATAATTATTTCGTTAAAGTTGTTTCATCACCAAAAACGTATACAGTAAAAATCCAATTAAGGCGTTCACACCTAATTATTCTTAACAATATGGTTTCAGAAAAAAAAGAGAAATTCTGGAACAGTGACTTCAGAGTTTAAGACGAACCTCTATGACTAGTTTTGGTGGAAAGAGTCCTAAATTCAATCACCATAAGTATGCACTTTTTGTAACCAATGAAATCGATAATGCTATAAATATAGAGAATTTAATTATTTGGAACTGATTCGTAAGTAAATATGGAAGCAGAAAATTTAGCCGCGCAAAAATGTCAAAGTTCAGAAAAAACGAAAATGTTGTTTTCAGTTGACCGACTTTTAGTCAAATCAAAGATTTTTAACTTATCACTGCATCGACCATTTAAATTATCACAAACATGAGATAAAAGCAGATTTCCCAAAAATGTGCATACAAGCTGAACTGAGGCAACCTTCAAAAGTGTCCGTTCCTGTGTCATCAACACCATCTACATAACTTCACTATAAAATAATATTGCAGTCAGACTTATCCACTTCCACCGTCTTAACGTGCATCCTTTGCTTTGCCTAACTTTTAAGCCAACACTGGATTTTCCATAATAATTCGCATATTGGTGGTATATTGGTGGTATATGCGAATTATTAAGGAAAATCCAGTGTTAGCTTAAAAGTTAGGCAAAGCAAAGGATGCACGGTATAAAAAAAAATATTTCCTCTATTTAATAACTTTTCCATAGGTCAACAATAATCAAATTTCTCTGATCCCAATCTAAACTCGAAAGCTTTCGAATCTCACATCCACCAACTGAGTGTAGCTGATACTGATATCACTGCAGTTTGTTTCCATTTTGCGAGAGACGTTGTCGCCAGTCTTGTTCGGTCCGTTGCTATTAAAATAGTTTCATCTCAGCATGAGAAGAGAATAAAAATAAAGACAAATACTAAAAGTATACGGAGTTTTCTACAATAATCTTTGCAAACTGTCCACGCCGCAATATGATAAGCAACACATTTTTGTGCACCGCAGCTGTGCTTTTAGCTTTAACAAAAACGGTCACTAGTGCGGGTAAGTTCAAAATCCCAAAACTGTTTATGTCGACTTATTGTGAAGTTGTACTTTATCTCGAGTCGCTGTAGGAGCCGACAACTCTTTCTAATATCATCTGTGACAGATTGTTGTTGGGAAAAATATTGTGGATAACGACAGCTTAGCCATTTTCAACAAACGACAACGGGAGATTATAAGATCATAGTCCAAGGTCACAATTCGGTGTGCTATTCACAACATAACTACCTAAGTAGAATGAAGGTCGCCGTAAAAGTGGTTGTATGGTATATGTGCGGTCGTAGAAGCTGTCAAAATGCGTGGTGCTACATTAACTAAAGCGGTACTCAGTAAGACATTTGCCATATTTAATAATATTGCAAAGCAGGGTTTGCTATAGATATAACTATATACACATATCTTATCAAATGACGTTTTCACCAAGTACACCGCACTTACTGTACGAAATTGTACACAGGCTTTTGCAAATGATTCAGAACCCTTGAACAGGATAATACTTTACTTTAATGTAAGTCTTAACAAAAAGCGTTAAAATAAACAAACAGTTGCGGCTTATCTCTCTCTACATTGACTTTTGCCAAAGGCAATGGAATTAAATTATAAAATCTTATCTACATGCATCGAAACAAAATTGAGGAATCAACAACTTTGAAGTAAATAAAGCATCTGTTCGTCATCAGCATGTGTAGTCCTCTCAACAATGCATATGCTAAAGCTTTCAAAGCCAGCAATAGCATAGTGTTGTGCAAGCCGGTCTTACTCTTTAGGGTGCTTTTGTTGTTTATTGTTCTTCTCTATTCATGAACAGCTGGCTGTGGTTTTGTTTACATTTAGAGAACCCAAGTGATATACGTCGATAAAGCTGTATGAACCTAGAGTTTTTCATTAAGCGATATGAATCTAAACAAATGGGCAGCGGTTTGACACATGAATTCTTTGTTTACGTTATGTTGAAACTTGGGCAATTCAGATTTCTTTAACTTTGAAGCCCTTAATCGGTTCGATTTTTGATCCCTTCTTCTCTTGTCAACACATTTTAAGAGACTTCCACAACTAAGCATTGTTTTAATAACTTTATACCGCTAGCAAAGTGTTAAATGTCTCGTAATCTTATATTCAGCGAAGCGGGTACACCAGTGGAATGAAGTATCATAGGGCATTAGCATGATCCTATATAACAGCACTGTTTTTAGGGCCACAATCTGTATTTTGGTAGTAAGTATTTTGAAGTGCCGGCACCGTAAGCGTTTTAAGACAGCGTTCTATTATCTGACATCTAAACGGTTCCTGAGATATAGAATTTATAGAATTAAAAAATCACCCCGATAAGTATAAGGAAAGTCATATCATATCTGCGACCAGCGGATTGGACAGTGAGTTGACAAGTCAACCAATCTGTCTGTCAGAGTTCCAGGGCGATTATCTATGACTTCAAAATTTGTGGGAGTCTGCCTGGAGTGAACTCATATAAATATGTAATAGTTGAGTAAGACTGCATCATATGGCGAAGACTTAAGCTTGCTTTCCCGGCTGATGAAATCTTATGTGGAATCTCCTCCAGTGAATATTATTTTAAACGGTGCCACGGCATATGTACAACCCAAACCTTGTATAACCTTTTAAGCTGACGATTGCTAATATTATTCCCATTGAGTTTCAAACAAGCCCGGCGGAGAAAAGATACATAGAGAGAGTTATTGAAGCCCTCTGAATCAAAATTACTTAATCGAAATCTTAGGAATAGTTTCCAAGATCAATAACTTTCTGTACCATTACTCAGGGGTTCATCTCTTCGTACTTACATAATATGTTGAGATCTTGAGGTACGAGTTCCAAGAATCATTCTGGAAAATAATACACAAACCAATTTGTTTCAAAAGGTAGGTTCAATAAGACCGCTGATAACTAGAGAACCACAGATCCAATTTACACGTTTTCCAGTCTATAGATGTATTATATCTTGGCAGGTATAAGTCAATATAATGTCTCCACACGAGTTTAAATTTGTGCGAAACAATTAAATGTGATGGGCAGTGGAGTGAAATTAGGTCTTTAAAATGTGATTACGCAGCCTAAATAACTGCTAATTAGATTTTAGGATAGAACAAGTCGGTTAACTGATAAACAGTGAAAGTTGAATATTTAAAGGAATATTTTGGCTTATTTTGATGGCCAATTATAATATGCTGCCTGTAAGAGCGTCTTGAGAGTCGATATTCAGATAGAAGCCTTGAAAAGTTAAACTCAGTTGCAACTTTTGACTTACTACGAACCTTACATTTGTGTGAAACAATAAGACTACTTATTTTGTTCTCCTTCTAGAGCAAAGCTTCGGATCATGCACCACGCCCCACGGAGATAGTTCCACCTGTATTCCTTTGCCCGAGTGCGCACTCCTCCACCAAATGGCCCACCCACCCATGTCGGAGAGAAAAAAGGAGTTTCTCCAACAGAGTCAGTGCGGGATGTACAAAGGCACCGTCCTGGTAAGCAGTTTCCCATTCAAGCCTGTGGCAGTCTTTAACGAATTCCTTTCCAGGTATGCTGTTCCGATCGCAATATCACAGAAGTCACACTTCCAGAGCCTGGAGTGTGCGGCAGTACTGATTCACCTCGCATCTATGGTGGCAACGTAACAAAGATAGACGAATTTCCATGGATGGCTCAAATTGAATACGAAAAATGTATGCACACCGTAAAACTCGACTTTCACTTCAAACTAATCTTCCATTTTCTTGCAGTTGACGAAAGTGTTGGCCATCATTGCGGTGGCAGTTTAATCTCCGACCGATACGTTCTAACAGCTGCTCATTGCATACAGTGCATACCAGAGTCTTGGAGTCCGGTCCGTGTGCGCCTGGGCGAGTGGGATACCACAACAGATCCCGACTGCCAAGAGGACTTGAGGGGAAATAAAAACTGTGCCGATCCGTATGTCGAGGTATCGATCGCAAAAGTAACCGTTCACAAGGACTACGAATTGGAGTCGAAAAATCAATTCTATGATATCGCCCTGATACGATTATCGCGTAGCGTTGCGTTTACCAATTTTATTGCTCCGATCTGCTTGCCGGTCAAAGAAAGCCTTAAGCGTAATACATTCGAAGGCGTCCTGATGGATATAGTGGGCTGGGGAAAGACGGAAAAAGGCTTTCTGAGGAGTGAAAAAAAATTGAAAGCTGAAGTGCCTATAGTGCCTTTGGAAGACTGTCAACGGGCATACCGAAGTGAGCGCCTTGGTGTGATGGGGAAGAAAGATCTGAAAAACTCGCAGATTTGTGCAGGCGGTAAGTTGGGTGTCGACTCGTGCGGTGGTGATTCTGGGGGACCACTTGTTGGATTGGACTCCTCGGATAAGACGAAGGTGTACTTTTTTATTGCCGGAGTTACCTCATACGGAACGATACCATGTGGGATGTTTGGCTGGCCAGGCGTCTATACGAAAGTTAGTGAATACGTTGATTGGATTCAGCAACACATGTTTGCTTAGTGTAAGTAGACCGATCCATTCAACACCGACGAACAATTGATTATAAATAAAATGATACTCTAGGAGTAGAAATTGAAAAGCTTAATTCGTAATTTGTTTTCAATTATTAACGACTTTTACAAGTGAGCCGAGGAAACCGATGAAGAGACTGGCAGCAATTTCAGATTTTATGTATATCATTCCATGGGTCTTTTACTTCGTAAGTAGGATCATTCAAAATGGGTCGCGCAAAATTTAAAGTCAGATAAATACTACCGAAATCTTAACGTTAAAAAATTAACAAAAAAAAATATCGAAAAAGGGCCTATTGTTGCCTAGAGGATCCTGACTTATTGATGAAACAAATTTGAGTTCTTACTGTCATATGACAAAAAAAAATCACCTTTCACATTTATATTTTTTGAAACCTAATTTAATTTTCCGTATACTAGCATTCCTGACAAGCAATACCTTGTTAGCTGTCCACATGTGCTGTGCTCAGATTTTTGCTCAGCCAACTTTGTCCATTTATTGGAACTACCTTTTTTTTAATTATTAGTAATTGATTAACTGTGGCTTAAATGTTTAGTAGTTAAATAAATAAATTAAAATAATTCTGAGTTAACATAGTCCTGACATGCTTCGAACGAAAAAAGAAACTTTAGCTTTTTGACAGTTCAATTAATGTTCGAACTAAATAAAAAAAAACACACAAAAAATTGCATAATTTTGTTAAATCTTAGTACAATTAAAAAAGAAAAAAAAAATGTTTCCTTCGGTTGAAAAAGTAGTCGAACTTTTGAGGTCATTCATGGAGTACCTTTTCCTTACTTCTTTTGAGTATCTAAGAAAATTCGTTAAGAAAGAGATATGGGTATATAACAAACAAAACTATATAGAATTATCTATAGATTCTCGTAAGTAACACTTAACCGTGCGTCAAAAGGCTTATGGAGTTTGTCGCAAAAGTGCTTAATTGATATTCATTTAAGGGCGACTTCATAAATCTCTAAATTGACATTTTGCCAATGGGAATTTTTTTTAGGTTAAATTTAGAGTATTCGTTAACACTACTCCCAAATATAAAATTCGGACAAGCGAATGGCTGCCTAGGATTGATCTTTCGACATGAGAGCGAACAACCTACATCAGCGTGATCAAGTTCCAGTTCCAAAGATAAAAACAGAATGTCTCCTTACCAATGGACCAAACAAAAACCCTAACCTACCAATTTCAGCTTTGATGCCCCGAGTACGAGTTTCATATTGGACTTAAGGCGGGTTCCGTCAAATAGGTCGTAAAGCTCCTCCTTAATAGAGTCTTTAATCTTTTCGATTGAGGTCTCAAATATACCTTTGTTTTGAATTGTATATTTCAATTCGAATTACAGCTCGTTGTACTCGTATATCCGCTACAATACACAGCAAGCGGTTTACAAAAATTTAATTTAGACCCGGATCCCAACCCAAATTTCTTAGAAACTTAAGTTCGAAATATTGTAAGAACCCAGGCTTGTCAACGTAATCTTCAACTGGTTTGTATTTCGCAAGTCAAGACAGAAAATATAGCCTCCAACCAGTGCTCCCAGATTGAGGGGATAAGCGCTCTTATAATGAAAATGGGGAAAACGAGTGACAAGCTTAAAAAAGGCGAAAAAACCGAAAATCTCTGCGAGACTTAAACTGATTTAAAGTAACGAATTGCAAACAAATGTAGTTTCACACTGCATATGAAAGAAAACAGCCCATCGATCGTCTATGTAAGAACTTGTGTGCATCCGAATGTATTTACTCGTTTTGACATTATATCTGATAGAAAAGGAAATCATTGCCATTTTTACGTTATATGCTTATTTTAGGCTTGTTAATGAAAACGACTTAGGTATATTTTTTAATTTTTTTATTATGAAAATAAAGCAAATTCCCCCCCGGGGAATTTTTTGAATCAAGCGGAAAAGTAATGCTTTGCTCATAAAACAAGGGGAAACAGTCTTCAAAGTCTGGGAACACTGCTTCCTACACAGAAGTTTTTATTATATTAAATTGTATCAAAAGAGAACCCAAGCAGAGCTTGCAGCTTGCATAGTTAAGCCCGGGTTGTTCTCTTAATTTTTTAAGAGTGAAAAAAAAATAAAAAATCACTTTGCCAGTATTACTGGTAGTACAACTCCCGTCCCATCCCAAGCCCAAACTCACTGTTCTCAGTTATTTAGGCATGACTAGAAAAACATTTCAATCAGTCTTGTTCGATCCGTGGTGAATGAATTAGTTCGCGCATAAATACTTTGACAATAGCTCTGCATGAGACAAAACCAACCAGAAAAACGGAAGCCCATATCAATAATAAATTCAACGTATATTCTCCGCGTTATCAGTCTTCTGTGGATCTTTAACAAAATCATTTAATAGATTTAAGCAACTTCACCAAAACCGGACCACAACATGATCAGCAACTCATCGGCCGTGTCCATCGCGGCTGTTTTATTACTTGCTACGGTTTCATTCACCGTCACCACTGCACGTAAGTAGAATCATCCAAAGAGTTTATGTGTCCATAAAAAAAAAGCTAACTTCCATTTAAATTAAGTTTATTTATCATCTGCATTACCTCATCAAAGCGAATCTTCTTGTTTTGTTTGTTCGTTTTACTAGCTTGACCTATGTTGATCTTCGAACGACACGATTTGATTAAAAGTATTATCAAAGTTAATCGATAGAATAGCATCATTTCTAAAACATTGTAAATTTTGTGTATTTTCGTTCGATTTTCATCGATGCTGCGTCCGATAACAATCCGACTCTGATTACTTATCGATCGAATGTGTCATGGGGCATTTTGTGTTTTATTTTCGTACGTTAAACCTGTCGTCGAGGAAGTTGTCTTTTTTACTCAGAGAAGGTAGTTCGCAGAGAGTATTATTTGTTTATCATAAGAAATGCAAACAGAAATCTTATTCAAAACAACAACAGTAACAAAAAAAAAAAGAATACCATCGGTGAAACCCCACTGCGACGTTGACATGTAGATAGGTGGTTTTCTCGGTATGTACAGCTACAGCGTCTTCAAGTCGTCGGGCAAGTGGTGGGGTGAGGCACGAGTTGCGCTTGGGTAGCCCTGAGAAACAGTCAGCGAACAATGAAACCACCAGAACTACAACATTAATCTGCGAATTAGTGTAGCCGGTTATTGCTGAATATAGCTTCAATGGAACGGGAACTATTAATGAAGTAGCAAAAAATATGATCATCTTTGCTTAGCGAAGGAAGACGCGAGGATAGTTATTTTGTTTGAAATGAAACGGGCTAGCTAAAGATAAGGGTAGAGTTTGACCAAAACATTTCTTACCGCAGCTGGGTCAATCAACCCCAAATTGCTCACTACCAAATCAAAAGATATACTCTCAATGCAAAAAATCCAGTTTTGGAACATGTCATGTAGTTCAAGCAATTCCCTCCGTCTGTCAAACTGCTTGTAATGAACTTGGCCAATTACAATATTTTTGTGTACCTACTTGAACATCTCCGTCATATTGTCATGGATATGGCCAGTGGAGTATCAAACGAGCTTTTTAAGTCGTGATTTGGAAGAGGTTCATTTTAATCGTGTATGTACTACAATTGTTGGAATATTTGATACAGTGCGGTACACTAAAGATTTCGTTATTCTTTAGTTTAGAAGGGAAGCTGCTAATTTGTTCGCACTAGCCCTGGAGGCAAATTGTAATTACCCCTTTAAGTGGGAGAGCACGCCACAAACAAAACTATTTAAATGGATCTATTGATGATTTCTTAAAATTTTGCACAGGAAGGGAAACAGCGTTCTTTAGGGATGGGCAGTCACATTTTCTCTTCATTCCTTCTTTAAGCTTTTACAAAAAATATTACTTGTTTGTACGCCTTCCTTTTCACTATGTTAATTTCAGAGCTCGATTATTACCCCCAAGATCACACTGATTCATTGTCTATCAAAGGATGAAAGAATGTTTGACCAACAACAAGTGCTGTTCTATTGTTCCTTTGAAAAAATTTAATATACCTACCTAAAACTATCAATGGAGTTTTCAGCTGTGTTGAAAGAAATTTGTAAGCGCCGGAAGTTGTCTCTGATTAAATACAGATATAGGCGCGAGTGGCCGAAAGAACCAGGCTTAAAAATGTTCGTATGAGAGCACCTTGGCGGCCATGGTCATAATTGCTTAGCTCGATGAGTTGCGATCTGGATGCCAGACTTGACTCTCTTAAGCAATCAACAAATTGTTTGCGCCCTGTCCTTTTTAACCGCTTTTTGAACTCGCATCGCTAGTCATTTTTTGTTGCAAATAGAGGCCATAATTGTTGTTAAACGTAAACGCCACTCTTTCTCCTCAATAAATGGAGCAGTTGGATTTGTCCAAACCTTATAGATACCTGCCGTACGGATGGGAACTTGCCGCACGTGTGGGAACCTCCCGCCTTTAACCAAATTCGTGTGGCCGTCCGTGGCTTACACTTTGTGTTATTCTACAGCAGCTGAGGTTCAAACTTTACAATACTAATCGATGATCAGTTGGCAGTTTAGCTCCTTTAAACACGCAACGTCACACATCACCTTCCTAATACACAACAGTAAGACAAGGAAATCTAGTCGGGACTACTTCTAAATAACGCTACTATAGCAAGCTAATATCTTGGTGATAGTGTGGTGGTAAAAGCTGATCTCCAATATTTCCAACGTGTATGATTAGGGCGCCGTATTGGGGCCATACAAGGTGACAGTCCGCTACCGTCTATTTCAGAAAAAAAAAAAAAAGAACTAGGCTATCACCATTCATATCGACTTGGCGAATTTTACAGCTGCAGGTAAGTTTGGAATATAGGAAATTTTCCACACTTCTTGACAGAAACATGCCAATGCAACAAAATTAAATCGCAGCTCGATTAACACTAAACCTAACCAAGCTCCACGCCACAATAATTGTAAATAATCCAGTAAATAACGCCAAGGTGCTCGGTGGCAACGCTTTCAATTTTTTTTTTTTTACACTTTACTAAATAATTTTTTCTCTTATATTTCTTCATTCCAAAAAACCACGAACATAAATATGTATGTGCGTTATATGCCTTCATGTAAATCGAAAATAAAGAAATTTACTTCCCGCCCGACGACCCCTTAGAACGCGTCACAAACTACGGACGGTGCATTACGCCCAATGGAGAGCGAGCCCTCTGCATCCACTTGGAGCAATGCACAGTTCTCTACAACATGCTGAAGAAGACGCCACTGCCAGATGCGGATAAGCTGTTTCTAAGTCGCAGTCAGTGCGGCTTAAACAATGGAAAGGTCCTGGTAAGGTCTCACAAGGAAAACCAAAAAAAGTCCCACAACACAGGCGAACTTTCATTTTAGATTTGCTGCCTGGATCGGAATATCGGTGCTCAAGCACCAGCACCTCAAAGCACCGACTCGAGGATGCGCGGTGCCCTACCACAACCGGGCACATGTGGCAATGTGATATCGAATCGTATTTACGGTGGAAACGCTACCAAGATCGATGAATACCCATGGATGGCTCTGATTGAGTACAACAAAGGTATGGTATGATGTTATGTTGTACTTCCAACATTAACCCCTGTTTCTTGTTTTAATTCCGTGCAGGCAACAACGCAGTGGGCCATCACTGTGGAGGAAGTCTCATCAACGATCGGTACGTTTTGACAGCAGCCCATTGCATAAAGGCGATTCCGGAGAACTGGAGCCCGATTCGTATTCGCCTTGGTGAATGGGACACTTCAACCGATCGGGACTGTGAGGTAGACGTACGTGGGTATGAAGACTGCGCCGAGCCGCATGTAGACATCGACATCGAGAAGACAATTGTTCATCCGAATTACGGTGCAAGTTCTAAGGATCAATTATCCGATATCGCACTGATAAGACTGGCGCGTAGCATTCGATACACTGATTTTATTCGACCGATCTGCTTGCCAATTAAGGAAGGCCTTAGGCGGGATGACTTCAACGGCATTGTCATGGATGTCGTTGGATGGGGTAAGACGCAACAGGGCTCATCAAGTAATATCAAATTGAAGGCTGGCGTCCCGGTGGTTCCATTGCAAGAATGCCAACAGGTCTATGGTCAACGCAATAAGGAGTTGCGAAGCTCACAGATTTGCGCCGGAGGCAAGATGGGAATTGACTCTTGTCGGGGCGATTCCGGTGGACCGCTCGTCGGATTGGACGCATCGAACAAGGTGCGGGTGTACTACTTTATAGCTGGTGTCGTTTCGTACGGACCAACGCCATGTGGGCTGGAGGGATGGCCGGGCGTGTATACGAAAGTAAGTGACTACGTTGACTGGATTCAGGAAAATCTCCAGCCCTAGTTTGAAGAAATGCACGCTAAATAAAGAGATTCAAATGAAGAATAATAAATACAAGATTATTCCCCCGAAAGATATTATGTAGTTTCAGTATTGTGTTGTTTTTATCCATATTATTTTAGGGTAGCAATTTTAGTCATCATTAAGGTCGTCTACTTGCAGGGGAGTATTGAAAGGTACGAGAGTCTCTATCACTCGGACTACAACTGTCTGCATCTGCACATTGAACGTAATTCTGAAAGTCAAAAGTCGTGCATAGTTTGAGAGAACTCGCGTTGGACAAAACTGCTATCCAGAGTAGGAAATAGAACAGATTTAAAATCTTGGGCAATGCTTTTTTCTATCAAACAACATCTTCGGAACTTTGTAGGGTAATCGAATGAACACTTTTAACAGATAATGGGACGGTAGTATTGTACTGATCATGCATTTAAAAAAGGCAACAATTCAATAGCCGATCAAGTAAAGCAATTGAACCTGTAAATCAAAAATGAAAGAAAAGCGGGTTGACCAGGAAATGCATATCACAGAACAGTCTTCCAATGATCACTGGCTCTCGGCAATTGCGGATTAATTGAAGAAAGCTGATTGAAATAGACATATTTCAAGTACATGGGTCTGCAAAGGAAGACTTTATTCATTTTCAAATTGAAATTCTGCAAATTTGAAGGATATTTGAAAAATTTCGTCAAGCCGTAGCAATCTTATTCGCATCAGATCATTTTCGTTCTCGGGCAAGTTCATTTGAGAGTCCCAGGCGATGTATATTTTTCGCATGACTTAGATATTGCGGCGATTGTCTCAGATAAGACGCAATGCTAATTTGCTAATCACTCTTATGGAATAAAAAAATCACTTAGCCACAAGTTATATCTGCCAATTAACTTTTTAAAAAGGCAGTCTATATTTAATTACATGTTAAAATAAAGAAACAGCTTACGCAGTGTCCAGCGTAAGCACGGGCAGGATTTTTGCGAGCGATGCGATGTCCGAACGCACCACATTTGTGTGCGGAGGATGCGGAAGTGTCCAACTACAAGACGATAGTGCGTTCATGCGGGTTGCGTTAAAAACCACTTTTTTTATAAACCTATTCAATTCTAAATGGCTTTATTTTCGGCCCGTAAGTCTTCACTGTTGGAAAACAGTTTACTAAAAATAAGAATATTAAAAAAGAAGAGTAATAAATCAAAGACGAATGTTATACAAAACCAGAGTACTTTTGGCGAGTTTTATCGCCCACAATTGCGAGCGGATTAGACTGCATTTGGCCAGAATGCAAGAATGACGACGAAAACATTTGACCATATACTTTGACAAACGTAATATATGATATCTGTTGTCATGGTACAACAAACTTTCAGAGACCTATATCTGTTGAAGAAAGGCTTTTCCTTTTTTTTTTTTTTGCACTTCCGAAATCAGAATCCATTCAAACAATGCGTGCGATGCGGAAACGTCGCAAAACACGCGTTGCCGCAATATTGTGTTTACGCTGGACGTCCACTTGAGCTAGCATCTGTTTGATTTTGACAGCTGGCCGCATTAATCGCATCGCAACGCGGGGCACTTACAGCACTGTCCGTGCTTACGCTGGACACAGTGTTAGATTCTTAACAACAACAGCCAAACAAAACATAGGAGCTATAACCGATTTGCCAGTAACAAAGGACGTCTGGCGATGAGCGACGCAGTTTTGTAACTGGATATCGTCGGCCTCATAAGAATACCTCGTAACTCACATATTTGAAATTTTACAGGAGGAACGAAAATGTCCTACGGAGCATGTATTGCAGTGGAGTTACGAGCATCACAGAAACTAAATTTAAGCTGATTTAAAGTTTTCAGGGAGTTGCTGCGAGGATTTCTAGACCAATGCACTACAAAATATCCTATAAGATGGCTTTAAAAAATAATTTTCCCCCAAAAGGTGGAGTTACGAGGTATTCTTATGAGGCCGACGATATGCAAATTTTTACCTTAAAGCGCTCAGAAACACTACAAAACTGTACATAATTCTTTCCATAAGCCTTTAGCTTTCAAGATTTCTAAGGATCCAGCTGAATCATGTGTCCTCTAATTTTTCTGTACGCGCTTATGTCTCTTAAGCCCGTATGACACTACATTTTTTTTGCATTTTTTCTGCTT
This sequence comes from Cheilosia variabilis, assembly GCA_951230905.1. Lineage (NCBI taxonomy): Eukaryota > Metazoa > Arthropoda > Insecta > Diptera > Syrphidae > Cheilosia > Cheilosia variabilis. Next base: position 14,951,340 of record OX579676.1, read on the forward strand.
TTAAAATGAAACTAGAGTACGAAAAATTAGAAGGAAAATTCCCTATAGGAGTGAGTGCGTACACGCCAACTTTGTTAATGTAGAAACATAAAAAAAATGCATTAAAAATGTAATGAAATCACACATTCAGTTGCTGGCAGCTTTTTTTTCACATTTCAAGATTATTTGAAAATAAATTCTATTGAAAATTTGCGGTTGCTTGAAGATCCGAGAGAATTGCCCCGAAATTCAGAATTGCTCTTTTCAATGAAATTCGTTGGAGCACTTTTGTAATAGTGGTAGACACCATATGAGAGATTTGATTTTCTGTTGCTACTTTTTTTTTGTTTTCTGCAGTAATAAATACAGCCAAATCAATATATTTCAATTTAAGTTTACATTTTGCACGCACAATTGTATGTTTTCGGATCACATAGCGAAAAATTTGTTTCTAATAACACAATAAACACTTCAATCTGACAATTTTTTAGTATGTGTTGGTGAGTTCAGGTAATTCTCTAAAAATATTGCGGACACTTCTGTCGTGTTAAGAATTGACTTGGAAGTGCACTTTTTTTTCAATGAAACATAGAATATCGAAAGAGCACTTGTAGATTTGCTCTTTTCATGGAAAGGGCATAATTCTTTTCTTCAATCGAAAAAGCCGTTAGTCTCTTTTACACACCGCTGACTTTTCAACATTATAAAAATGAGGAAAAAATGTGGGGCCATACGGGCTTAACAATCTTTCGGTTTTGAAAACATTCCTTGTAGATATATCTACATAATAAATAAAAAGAATCACAGAAAACATACTGAAATGAACTGTCTACTGTTTTGAAGCATCCAAGTACCAGATGGGGTGTTACCCTGCGCAACTTTTATATGATTAAAAAAAATACCTGAAGGAATATTGACATTGGAAAACCGGGCTCAAAATACGGAGTCTAGTGGAGATACCGACTTGATCGCATACCAGAACAATGTTCGTGTTATTTATCGATCTAAACATAAAGCAATCAGCCAAGAACCATTGGTTGTATAACTAAGTGGAGGCGATTAAGTAGATCTCATTGGTCAAGATCAAGCTCAACAATTGTCCAGCTTTTGCTAATATATTGCGCCATGTCTATACGTACATGTAATATCTAAAAGCTTTTATAGGCCATACTTACAACCCCACTTGTAAATATCTTAGCCAAGAGAACGTCGCCATAATCAAATCGGGCATGCGATGCCTCTCAGTGGATATTTTGATGAAGCTGGCTAATTGGCATTACTTGAAGCGAGATGGCATTTTCGATTAGTGTAGTTCGATCCGTTGCGTTGGGAGTAAAAAAGTTCGCGCGTTCTAGACAAATTCCCTGGCGGATTTTTTTTTTTTGTTGAGCCGAACAAAGAACAAAATCTTAAGACATCACTAAATACAACATACGAGTAGCTGCCAATATTTAATTCGCAAATCATTGTTTAACAAAAAGAATTTGAGCAGGAACGCTTAGCGATATTATGACAAGCAATTCGGCAGTGTGCGTCGTTGCCGTCGTCCTTGTATTTTCACTAACCAGTGCACGTAAGTCGAAAGTGCCCAAGTTGGCATTATGTTACATTTATGCATAATAGCAAACAACATATTTAACTTGAAAGTGGACGTTCAAGCACGAGGACTGTTTTTAAAAATCTAGACGTTTTTAAAGAAAAGCTTCCTGAAATAATATTTAACCTTTCAGCTATTGACAAGTCAAGGTGTATTTAGTTTCAGCTTATGTATAGAAACGTAATGTACTTTTATGGTAGGATTTAATGCTAACACTCGATTAGTTTATTGAATAATTCAGTGAGTTTTGTTTTTAGATAGTATTACACTATTTCACAAGGTAACGCTGTTGCTGTCGTTTTTTTTTGTCGTTTCGTATGGTTAACGAGGAAAGATCAATTGCAATATTAATTGCTATTGAAATTATCGACATCAAAGTAGCATTTTTGTTATTTATGGATATCAGTGTAAGTTCTGTCTGTATACAGTCATCTTTTCCCAATTATTCCGGGTTGCGATTGTGTGTCGCATTTGAAACCGTTAAATATTCATCAGCCGATCATTATAATATGATTTGCACCCAAAATCAATTGAATGTCGAGCATTATTCGAAATCCATAACTGCACAACGCGTTCCAGAATAAATAGCAAAACGTCTGAAATGCTATCTAAAAATGTTCTTCTTCTTGTGTCATGAAGATGTATTGTTTAGCACATTTTAAAGTCCTGTGTGCCAACAATACAGTTTTCATTTGCATATTATTTCAAGCAATGTTTCCGCTTATGCAAACCTTGCCTGTGTTCTTTTTTTTTGTTCTGGCAGCTTTCGCTAACTTGTTATTTTCTTTTCCAGTTATTCTTCATTAAACACAAAAATAACTAACTCGCTCGACTTTTATCTTTTAATACAAATCGCCTCTAGAAACTGACAGCCGCAATTTATCAATTGCTGCGTTGCGAACAAAGCAAAAGCTTTTTGTAAATGGAAACTTCAAATAATGTAGGTATCTTGACTGGATTAGTCGGCTACCCCTCCTAAACGTCAAACGAAAAACAATTTTTTCACGTAACCAATCTAGACCAATAAAAACTGAAACACATCAAGTCAGTCAGCTGTCAGTCTTACAACTAGATTCTTGAACGTCCCAAAAAAATGTGAAATTTTGCGACTTGGGAACAAAAGGTGATCACGTAGACATGTGGTGTAGGATCTCATATAACATCTGAATTATACAGACAAACACCCTTTGCGGAGTTTCGAATGGAACATAGAACCAAATGTTTGAAATTGTCATTTCCGAAAAAGTGTCATAAAGGCAAATTTTGAAATGTCAAAGCACCCAATAATTATACCCTCTTTCGACTATATAATAATTTTGACCTTTTTTTTCGTTTCGACACGACCTCTAGAGCTCATCCGAGAATACGGAGTATGTCTGACACCGAACTTCGAGCGTGCAAGGTGCATTCATTTGGAGCAATGCACATTCCTGAACAATCTAAAGGCACAGAAATGGTTGAATGATGATAACCTGCTCTTCCTTAAGCGCAGTCAATGCGGAGATAAGAATGGAAATAGTTTGGTAGGAAACCTAATGGGCCTTATTATGTATATACCATGTCGAATGTCTTTACAGGTTTGCTGTCCTGATCGTTTTATTGATTCGCAAGTAACAGACGCCTCGGATAGGGCAGTTCGTGGCATACTGCCAGAGCCTGGTGTGTGTGGCAATGTAAATACAGATCGCATTGTTGGCGGTAGAGCAACAAAAATCGATGAGTATCCATGGATGGCGCTGATTGAATACGACTTGGGTATAGGATCAGTCGTTCATTTTATATTTTCTCACGAGTTAATCCATGTTTTCATTTGGCAGGCTTTAATGAAGTAGGGCACAACTGTGGGGGCAGTTTAATAAACGACCGATACGTTCTAACAGCAGCGCACTGTGTGAAGGGCATTCCCGAAAGCTGGACTCCAGTCCGTGTGCGTTTGGGTGAGTGGGATACTCTAAACGATCCTGACTGTCAAACGGACGTACATGGCTATAGGAATTGTGCTGATCCCCATGTCGATGTCGCAATTGAAAAAATCATCGTTCATCCGAATTTCAAAGCGTCTTCCAAGCACCAATTGTCCGACATCGCATTAATACGATTAGCGCACAGCATATCCTACACCGATTATATCCAACCGATATGCTTGCCCATCAAAAGCTGCCTTAGGGGCGCTAAATTCGAGGGCATTGTTATGGATGTCGCCGGATGGGGAACTACGGAAGCAGGCAAGGCGAGGAATATAAAACTGAAGACTTCCGTTCCTGTGATACCTTTAGAATATTGCCAGGAAGTGTATAGCAAATATGGGCTAAATATACTTAGCTCGCAAGTTTGCGCTGGAAATCAGACGAAGATCGGCTCGTGTACTGGTGATTCTGGTGGGCCGCTTGTTGCAGTGGATGCTTCAAATAAATTTGAAGTGTACTTTTTCATCGCTGGCATTGTGTCGTATGGGCCGACATCGTGTGGGTTGCAGGGATGGCCAGGGGTATATACAAAAGTTGGCGAATACATTGACTGGATTCAGCAAAGTATTGAACCGTAGTATAAGACATATGTATTCGCAAATGAAACAATAAATGTGGTTTTTAATTTTTTGCATTTCAAGGTAGGTAACTCATATGAATCACACCACCTTTCCTATGAGTTACTGATGCAGAAAGGACGCCAATTCAAGTGTAAGTCAGACTTTATGGAGGTAGTGAACAAAATATGCTTCTTCAGAGTTCCTATCACCGGCGAGTGTGTAAGAGCGAAAACTTGGGAAGACATCCGCCACCGCTAGTCCGGCAATTTCTGCAGGCAGCTTAGCGAAAAAAGTTCTGCGGTGGTAAGCAATGTCAATAAGAGGTATTGCCATGTAGGATGGCTTGATCTTTGAATGGGCGATCATTTTTCATTATTTGAAGTATAAAAATTTAAAAAGTTTCAACTTAAAATTTTCGCCTAAAAACAAAAAAGTTCTAGTGCAAACTCTGGTTATCGAAATGTAAGCTGCTAGAGGGAACTAAACATAACGGGCCTTACCAATAATCATTTTTAACCTCCACTTGTAGGTCACAATTTGCAATTTTGTATGGAAAATGTCGCCATTGTGAGTTCGAAAAATGTATCCCGGAAACTAAAAATTATTATTAGTATCGCGGAACGTCACAAGAAATGGCAGCTTTAAATTTGGAGTATTGGCACTGTCTTTTTCTTTGTCCTGACAGATGAAACTCCAACGTCGCATTTCATTGAAAATCAAACGAAAAATTGCTCTTGCCATCAAAAGCTGTTTCTTTAGGTTGAGAGGGCAACTTTTAAGTATAATGCCCAACAATGAGACAAAAATCATAGTCCCATTCGTGTTCCATACATATCTGAATCAAGCGGAATCTTTCAAAAGTCAGAGTTGCGTAGACATAGTCTCAAATCTACTTGTTGAACGTTTCGGTTGGCGAAGGCATCTAGGGAATGAAAATTAACGCTTCCACCCACAAAATCTTCAAATACAATCCGGGAGTAGAGTAATGCTAAATGAAATTACCTTTAAGGACCGGGCTAAATAGGCTTACTTGAGGCCCTACTTCATCATCTATAGCGCGTTCTTTTTTATCAAAACTGTTCCAAGGCATTATGACTAAAACATTACGTGCCACACAGTCATTTCACGTCGACCATAAGAGCACATTCGAAGTATTATCATCTTCACCCATTAAAAGCTTTGGAATAGCATGTGCTTTTGCTCCGTCGTTAGGAATATAATTATTATTTCGGTGTTTTCGACCCGCCCAACTTGTGGGCAACGCGGACCATGTATTTTTTAAATCACAAAAACGTTTTCGAATCAGTATCTTACAAACGGAACCAATCGCTAATGGGTGCTTTCGCATTCATAGTGTCGTTAAATTCATAGCCAGCCCCATAGGTCGAGATCAAGTTCAACAAGCGTCAAGCTTCTGTTGATAAAGCGAGAAATTTGATTCAAGAGCTTCAATTTACTTCTGACTCTTAGTCATAGTAAAGGACTGGTTTACACTAAGTTAAGACAAAAAGAGAGAACGTCACAATATTAAGGCTGGCTTAGCGAGCAGAAGTAGTACTCTTACTTTCAAAACTCTCCTCAATGAGATATGGTCAAGCAGCTACTAGCTAATTGCCGAAGTTTTTGCAGTCAGTCTTGTTCGAATCGTTGCGAATGAATTAGTTCGTCTATACGCAGTTGACTTTATCGCCACTCAGAGTCGGGTGTCAGTAAAGAACACGACAAAATATAAACAAATAAAAATATTCGTTGGTTATTTTCTTATTATCAACAATAGGCTATATATATTTAAATTTGTACGGCTTGACCAATATGATAACAAGCATAAGCAACCCGGCTGCGTGCGTCACTGCTGTCCTTTTAGTCGCCATTGCATCGCGTACAAGTGCACGTAAGTCAATAAACAACATTTATAATTAAATATTGGTAAGAACAGGTTCATTACTGGTCATCTGAAATGTATCTTTGCCGAGTGCACATTAAGAATTGCTTCATCGAAGTGATAAGTAAACTAGTCTGCTGCGGGGACTTTTAAAGAGCTTGTTTTTTGTTTCTTCCTTAATTAAAATTATTTGTTGACTCACAGGATTTTCCAACATTTACATACCTACTTCAACCTACATCCGTTTGGTCGTAAAAGTGATTTTGCAATGCAATTGCCAAAAGATTCAGAAACCACTATAGCTGGAGATTCTGGAGAAGGACAGCGAACAATTTTTAGAATATTGTCAGCAAATACGTGTGACAATATTCAACTACAGATTTCTTACACAACCTACATTGCATGAAATTAATTAAGTAACTCGAAAGCTGTCACTACTTTCGTTAGCCGGATAAAGTTGCAACATTTGTTGACAACCATTGCGATGTTGCGTCGCTCTTGGACGATGCGTGCGTGTGGCTTGAATAACAATAAGTATCGATCGCAGACGTTCCAACTTCTCTAAATATACGAGTTTTTATTTATCTGTCGGCGGAAATATAAAGGAGCGCCCTACTCTAATCTGTGCGTATGAAAAGTGAAACGCCTCAAACGTTAAAAATTTGCCACTCAAAGTGGGCAATTACAGAATTTTGTGAAATTATTTCCCACCTACAACTTGAGAATTTTTTTTATTAAAACTGGGAAACAAAAACAAAATCGAATTATTTACAGGAATTTTATAATTTAATCAACATTATGAATAAGAACTTTGCATACACCCAACTTCGCACCTACTCCCACCCATAATCAGTGACTTCAAGCAGGGGGCAGCAAGCACTCCCAATCATTTTTCACAATTCCACTGTTTGTGAATTGTGGGCTTACCTACATACCTGTCGTCACATGTTAAGAGACATTTTTTCCCAGAAAAAAGTGTAATTGCTCACTTTCAATGGCAAATAACTCCACATAAAATACTTTAAATTATTTTCCCACTCCGAGGTACAGTTGTTTTCCATGTTAAGTTATTTCCCCACTCCAAAAATGTGTGCATTTATATGACGCGGTTTGAGGACCAATTTAACGCCAACGAATTCTTATTAAAAATTCGTGCTAGATGGACAAGTGCAAAAGGTGTCCGACGAAACTTGGTTTGGTTGTGCCTGGGGTTTGCTTGCACTACCAAATCAAAAGCGCCAATCTTGGTAAGGTGGCCATAAATGCAACAGTTTCATGTATTTCAACATTAGCGGTCATGAAATATTTTAAAACGATTGCTGTGCAATTTTATCGGACCATGTACTTAGAATAGAAACTTTCGCCAGCAGGTTTAAAATATAATATATACAACTGAATTAAAGGCATTTATCTCGCCGACTTATAATTTAGAAAACGTTGTAAATTACAAACCATGCCAGACGCCGATTTCGGAGGCTGCCTCATGCATCTCCTTGATGCAGTGCACATATCTCCTTAATATGGTATCGAAAACACCGTTATTGGACGATGAAATCAATTTTCTCAGACAAAGTCAGTGCGGCATTAGCAATGGACAGGTTTTGGTAATAAACTTTCGACTATCTACTTGTTTTGAGCATACACGTATTTAATGTTTTTGCAGGTTTGCTGCCCAGAACGTTACATTGGTCCACAATCCGTGGCTAGCGCCACAGAATTGCGATCAGATCTACCGGAGCCTGGCACATGTGCAGGAATCATTATATCAGATCGTATTGTTGGCGGGAATATGACACAAATCTCCGAGTATCCATGGATGGCTCGAATTGAATATCATAAGAATCAATGTAGGATCAGCCGTTTAACGAAATCTTCAACTGGGATAATTTAAATTGAATCTTTCAGTAACAAACACAACGGGCTATCATTGTGGTGGCAGTTTAATTAATGATAGATACGTTTTAACAGCAGCTCATTGCATAGCGGCCATTCCGAAATCGTGGACTCCGATTCGTGTACGTTTAGGTGAATGGAATACGAAGACGAACCCTGACTGTGTTAAGGACGTAAGTGGTTATGAAATCTGTGCAGAGCCGCATGTTGACGTTTCGATTGAGAGAGCCATTGTTCATCCGAATTATTCAATGGGCTCACCAAATCAGTTTTTTGACATTGCCCTATTACGATTGTCGCAAAGGATTACCTATAACGACTACATTCGACCAATCTGCTTGCCTGTCAAAGATAACATTTTGCACACAACAGTGCAAGGAACTTTTATGGATATATCCGGATGGGGATACACGGAAGAACTTAGATCGAGCAATGTCAAGTTGAAGGCTTCCGTTCCTCTGTTACCATTGGAAGAATGCCAACGAATATATAATACTATAAATAAAACTCTGAGAAGCTCACAAATTTGTGCTGGCGGCGTTGAAGGAATCGACTCTTGCAGTGGCGATTCCGGAGGCGCACTCGTTGGTTTGGACATGTCAAATAAATTTAGGGTATATCACTTTATAGCTGGCGTTGTTTCGTATGGTCCATCTCCATGTGGATTCAAAGGATGGCCAGGAGTTTATACGAAAGTTATTGATTTCATTGATTGGATTCAGCAGAATATCAGGTCGTAGCCGTAAGTGTGCTGGCATTGACTTAATAAAGAATGAATTTCGAAAACATAAACTTACTCAGTAAACCAAACAAGAAACAAAGCTTGAGACATTGACAACACTTAAAAGCAGTGAACAAAACAAACTAGAGTTTATTTTAAAGCCGAATATGTATACATCTTTTCATATTCATGGACTCTGTTTTGTGCCGTTAAGTTTTTGTTCCCAGACAAACGACAGACATAGACGAAAATTTATGAATTATCGGTCCCACATATGCGGTTGATCAACTGGCAAATAAAAGACCAACAGGGTACGTAATTATTTTGGATTATATTGTTTTATTTGTTCTAAAAACATTAAAAAAAATTATAATAACTTATGCAGCCGGCTCTACCGCTTGCAATATTAACTAAAAGTTTGTCGCTTCTCGCCGACGTTTCAGGGGACTATCGCCTGTGTAGCACTGATCTAGCATTTCCAATAGCGTTGGCTGTTTCATTTTCTTCTCAGCAGACTTTGGCGAGCTGGTGGGCGATATGCTTCTTGTTTTGGTATCAACTTGTGTTGACTGGTTGCATTTATTTGCACCCAAATCATTTTCTGCTTGTTCCGCAACACACGCAAGCACATCGTCGTCGTCTGAACATGCAAATATATCTGGTGAAATGAGCGTGTGTGCAGTGCTTTGATCATTTTCTTTCACTTCCTGACGTGGGGTTGTTGCCTTGCTGGAAGATGAATCCTCTATAGAGTTGTTTTTCGGTTTGACGAACAAAGATGAGAAGGTCGATCCACTGGAGTTAATTTTGGTGTGACATGTGCAAATGAAGTCATAGAGTGCTTTCGGGAGTAGTTTCTGTTCTTGGAATTTCTTAAGGTACCTCCACAACTGCTTTACAGTTACATTGTTTTCAATAAAGAACGTGTGTATTCGATGAAAGTCATCACGCAGTTCTTCGTCGCCAAATGTGAAGTATACCAACGGTCGTTTTGCCACGGTGCATGCCATTAGTTGAAGAATTGCTTTAAGTGTTGCTTCTCCTCCGAATGCACCACAGCCCCAGTTACCAGAGGCCACACCAGGAGCAATTGTGTCGAGCGGATGAAAGAAACCAACGTACGCCTTGTTAAGCTCCCTCAGCATTAAGTCCTCACGATATTGATGCGAAGGCTTTACGAATGGCAAGGCATCGATGGCTACGATGTGTATCTGTTTCCGACGACTGCTGTCGAACGGTGTGTCATCTTCGAAATCACCATCCCAATTGAACGTGCTGGCGTAGCCTGTGTATTTGCTGTAGCGTTCACAACCGACCATAATAAGAGCCTCTGTTGGCCGCAGGCACTCTGTAAAGAGTTTGCTTATCAAAAGCTCGGGACATATACTGAATCGAATCTCTTCCTGAACACATCCCGCGCCGAGTACACCACCGCCGAGAAATTTATTTGCAAAGTCTACCTGAAGCAATCCGCGTCCTTGGTCTTCTATTGTCCCACAGGAGGTAACGTGAATTGGTGTCACAGCCAATGGCGCTTCAATCTGCGCCCAATTAGGCAGTTCCGTGCTTGTCATGCTGCGTCGAATGAAACTAACAATTCCAGTGGGTGTCCTATTGCAGACCCTTTTAAAATAGTGGCAAATGCACTTGATTTTTTCAATAACCGAAAGTCCACGCGACTGAAACAGTCTATTGAAATTGATGTCTGGAAATGTGCTGTACTCTGATTTTCGTTTCGTTGTATTTCGTCTTGGGAAAGTGCACAAGAATCCGTTGGCCAGCAGGCATGAAACTTGAAGCTGCGTCAGCGATACTGACCGATTTTGTCCTTGCTTCAACAGCGGAATTCCGCATTGTACTATCGAAGGCAGCCGTAAAGCTAAGCGAATAATTTTAGGAAGCAAATGTTCAAAGAATGCCTCGGATTCCGACTCGTCCAGCTCATCTTCGAAGAGTTTGTGTAATGAATGAAAGTTCCATATTTCACTGTATTTTGAGTTGTACGAGAGTATAGCTGTTTCCAGCTCCTTGCTGTTCTTGATTGGACAAAGTAATGCCTGCTCTACCATTTTCCATCGACGCTCAATTGTGACATTGCCATGGGAGCCCATGATTGGGTACTGGCTTTTTGTGGAACAAGGCAATCTAACATGGTTAGCATCCCATTTGTCTTGCCCTTTCAAAGGTCTAGGTGCATCGCAGTCATCACATCGGATTGGAAAATGGTAAAGTACCGAATCAGTATCCGAAGGTCGAACGGGAGGTACATGATCCAGTTCAAATTCGTTCAGATAGCGATGAATTTCATCAATTGAGCAGCCACGCCAGGAGACATTATCATCGATTGAGGGGTCCATTTAGAACAAAACAAATTGAACTCTTATGCACTGACCGCTTTTGATTCTTATATATTGTATATTATATAAAGCATGCCATGTAAATGAATAACATCCCGAAAAATACAAACTTTTTCTTTTTGCTACGAATTTCTGGAAGAACTGTCAAACTACATGCGCCCAGTTTCAAAGTTATCTTACAGATGAATTCGTAGAGATGTTAGGATATAACTTCTACGTAATTAGAATAAGTTGGTAGTTCTTTCAGAAATACTTACCTACTTATTTCGTTTTCATTTCGGCAAAAAATCGATTTTTTTTTGTTTGCAGTGTCATAGACTAAAAAGCTAAAAATAAAACTAAAAGTTTCTATAAGAAACCACCCGACTTAAAAAAGAAAGACACATTCAATTATTATAACTCACTGTCAATCGCAGGATACCCCTATTTTTGTTATATATGTGTAGGTAGCCCCCGATTGTAAATTAGTTATTCTGAAATGTGTCTTGTTTGCGCTTTTTAATGCATATTTGAACGGTTTTCTTACGTTCGAACGAGTTTTTCAATGCGTACCTTGTCGTATTTTCTTAAGAAGTGTAGTAGGCATCTAAAGGAAAATCTGAGATATAAGGCGTGTTTTTTTGAGCTTCGATCTCAGCAAAGCAAAGTAAAGTAGGATTTTCAGCACGCGATTACAACAACTACAACCGAGTCTCGAAGTGTCAAGTAGAGCGTAGTTGTTGTAATTGCATGATGAAAATCCTACTTTACTTTGCTTTGCTGAGATCGAATCTCAAAAAAACACGGCTATAATCGTAGTACACATATTAAACATTTTGAATTCCGTATTCCGCTGTTATACCTTTCATTCCTGCGTCTGAAGAAAACCGAAAGATGTGAGCATTTGACAAAACTGAGCGCACATATTTTTTGACATCTGCAGCTGTCAGTTGTGAATTGCAGAAAAAAATCGTACTTTTAGGAAAGTCATCACGATGGCGTCTACTGCAAATGTTTCCACATATTTATCAACCCAAAAGAAAACTACAAACAAAGAATTAGCTTCCGAATGGACTACAATTGAGGATCTTTATAACGAAAAGTAAGTTTTCCATTTTGTTGGAATTGATTTTGTGTAAAATTAATATCTAAATCCGCCTGACTTTCTGCCGGTCACTAACCTCTGTGTTCTCCTTTTCTACATATTTTTCACCATAAAGGCTGTGGAATGAACTCGCAATAAAGCTTATCAAATTTATTCATCATGAATCCCTCCAGGATGAGGATTCACTATTACAATTGTATCAGAATTTCATCTCGTCTTTTGAAATGAAGTAAGTATCCACAAATAAGAGAAGAAAAAAGCGATGAATAATCATATTTCTTTGTCTTAAAGAATTAATCCATACGGCCTAGTGGAAATCTTAGAGATAGTTGTTGATCACATTTCCGATAAAAAGGAAGCCGTTGAGTTTCTAGAAAAACTCAAAGACAAAGTGAAAATTTGCGATGAAGCTGTGTGGTATGTTCAGGTAAAGTATGAGAGGCTATTACGATCTACCAATGACTCACGTACTTTGGTGTTTTTGAAGGTACTTCAAGGCAATATAAATCTCACAAATCTGAACGATTTAGAAGCAACAAAGAAGATCATCGAAGAATTGAGAGAAGTCCTTGAAGAAGCTGGCAATGTGACCCCGGTGCACGGAAAGTACTACATGCTTGCATCGCAGTACTACAGGCGTGTTGGCCAACATAGCGATTACTACCGTTGTGGCTTGCAATTTTTAGGATGCTCCCTGGAAGATTACCCCAAGGATCAGTGGGCACAGCAGGCGTTTTTCTTAGGTCTGGCTGCGCTCTTGGGTGATGGCATTTACAATATCGGCGAACTTGTAGGTTTTTCATGCAAAAATCGTGTTTGTCATTTCTAAAATGTTCTCTCGTTATTTAGTTGGCTCATCCGATTCTAGAATCGCTCAAAGGGACAGACAATGAGTGGGTTATTGAACTGCTGAGGGCTTTTAACTTTGGAGACATTAAAAAGTATTCGTTTTGTCGTTGGCTGAACTTAATTTGTTTGTAATAACACATTTGTTTGTAGGTTTAATTCAATGAAACCCATTTGGAGTAAAATCCCTGACTTGGCAGCGCAGGAAATCAAGCTGCGTCAGAAGATCTCTCTGCTTTGTCTGATGGAAATGACATTCAAACGTTCGGCTATACAGAGGGCAATTTCCTTTGATGACATCGCCAAGGAAACCCAGCTGCCGATCAAAGAAGTCGAACTGCTGGTCATGAAGGCTCTGGCTCAGGGGCTGGTACGTGGCGAAATCGATGAAGTCGCTGGTGTAGTTAATATGTCATGGGTGAGTACATTATATTTAATTGTATTGTAATCAGGTAAAGAATTTGCTAAGACTGCATTTTAGGTTATGTCAGAAATATGGTTGAAGAATGAGTTGATCAATAGCCTTGAGCGCATTGTCGCTTATGTAGGTCGTGCTACAGTCCGAGGTGGACATAAGCCTGCCTGAGCCAATACTCGGCTGCAGTTAGCACGATTTAAACCTTAATCTAAAGGGAGGTCTTCATTTACTGCTTTTTCTCTCCGTATTGGAATCAAAAACTCTTAATTTCTTCTGTTATGTCATTTAAAGACTTAATAGCGTAGCCGTTGTACCCAACTACCTCAAAGTTGTATGACTATCGCGACGTTACGTCCGATTTGTGGATATTGTTTGTCTTTTCTGCTGACAAACATTATATTTCTAATATCCCTTTTCACCACAACGCGACAAGAACTTGTAGAAAAACTTCAATTATTACAACATACATTCGACGACGTTTGAATTACACAAAATGCTTTTTTTTTTTTTGCAGGTGCAACCCAGAGTACTGGATCGAACACAAATTGCGAATATGGCAACAACATTAGACGTCTGGATGCAATCGATTACTTCCATGGAGAAGCTCATGGAATTGCGTGCCGCGGATATTTTAACAAATTAAAATTAAATATATGTACAATGTAAAAATTTAACACTATATTGCGATGTTTTCTCTTTTCTACTAAACCGAGTTGCATTTTAAACCAAACAAAATACACACACGAACAAGTAATGAAAGAAAGGCCCAAATGCTTGTGTTGCTCATTTTTTAAAATTCTATTATATTTCTTAAACGTTGTACAAAAAGTGCTTTATTTCATTATATAGGTATGTCTCTTAATTTGTAGGAGCTTATGCGTTATCAGCGAAAAATAAATTAAAAATATTACAGTTGCCGTTCTCTGTTCGTAGGAATTATAAAATAATGCGTGTTGCGTTCATGTTTTAAATGTTCAAGCAGCGCAACTTTCTCTCCGGTATTCGCGATGTAAACTCGAATGTTGGCGGGCGCCTAATATCCTCGTGTGAGTCTCTTCGTATTCTTGGCGGATTGACGCCCATCACAGATACCAGAGGTATTTGTCGTTCAAGTACTAGATTTCGAACGAGTTCCTCCAAAGTGAACAGATGTTTATCGTCAGCACCGGGAATCTCTTCACGCATAAACGCTGCAAGTCGTAGCAGATATTCGACATTGTGTCCACTAGGTCCCTGAGAATCGATAATTTGTCTGGCTACCTTATGGAGGCAATCTTCGCCTATCCAATGGACATTCTCTTCGGTGGCAATGTATACGACAACTTCAACTGCTTCTCCACTAAATACGGCATCATATGAGGCGATGCGAGGAAAGAATTTTGTATCGACAGTTATATAGCCTCCTGGGAAAATGGAAAGAAATTTCTATTAACATTATTTTCAGTGCGACGTGGGCGCAAGTAGCTCACCTAAAGTGCACTCTCGTTGCTTGAGATAGTCGAGAGCAGTATCACCGGAAATTTTATAAGCACAGCCCCAAGTTATTCCCTGAGAAAAAAAAAAAAAAAAATTTAAAAAAATGTAAAACAACAGAAAAATACGTATCCAAAAAATTCCCACAGCTGCTTTTGTTTTCTTTTCATTCGCTTAAAATTCACACAATCTTTTTCGGTTGAGTGCTTGTGTATATAGCATTCGAATACTGTTTGCAGTGGGTGAAGTTCGCGTCTTCTAGGCTTGTCACTCGGGGTCACAAACGAGCTCCTGGTAGCTCCGAAAGCATGTTTTCGAATGTGCAATTTTCTCGATAACCCTGGGGAAAGTCCCCAGGCCTAGGATAGAAAGTATCAAAGCGTGAATGGCTTATATTCCAGGGAAATTTTCCAATTCGCTAAAGGAGGACTCACGTCCGAGAAAATGCGTCTGGTGTTTCTGGAAATGTGCCAGATGTATGAGATATCGACAAGTGCGTGTTTCGAATTTCGTCGCACATACAACGGAATGGGGCTTACTTCAGAAGATACGACACTCAATTTTTTTTTTTGACTTGGCGGGTGAGATACTTGACGAACGTTGATTTAGAAGATTACGAATTTATTTAGGTGTGTTGCCTTAATAGGGAACTTCCATCGCCAGACTGATAACGATACACGATAAGTGTTATCAGTCATACTGCGAAGATATTAGAAAAAACTTGCTTTGAAAGTTCACTAATTGACTTTGTTTATCTAGACTACATTCTCATATTTCAGGAAAACATTGCGCTATCTTTGCTATTACCAAGGCCAATTCATCAGCTCAAGATGTTATTGATATCGCTAGCAACATTGTGAAAACGTAAATATAATTAAGAAATACTATTTTATTTGTTTTGAATACAATGGATTCAAACTTAAGTGCGTATACAGAGTAGGTCGGCAATAAAACAAACAAATATGTAAATAGCTAGACCTCCGCTGAGAGAGACTAACATCACAGTATAGCGGCCTTTGTTAAAAAGTAAATATTTTGTAGAAGAACACAAGCGATTCCACTAGTAATATATATATTTTTCCATCAGCGTGTCACTCACCTCTTTGTCTTCTACTAATGTTGCCACACGTCCTGGCTGAAATGAAAATAGTAAGAAAACGTTTTTAAATAAACAAAGAATATATCAGTATGAATCATATTTATAGCCTTAGCAGCATTTGAAATAGGCAAACATAATGCATAATGTATTGTAGGTTGAAAGTAAATAACACATATTTTTAAATATTTGGGTCATTCGAAATAACTTTAATACGTTTTTGGCAAGTAAAAAACTGTGCGATTCAACGAATAAGTATATAAATAGAATGAATAAAGTAATAAATGATCATTATTTACTTTTATACGCAGAAATCGTGATATATCAGATTTAAAAAGTGGACACATTTTTTTTGTGACTAACAGAAATTTCTTGGGAAGCGTTTTAGGTAACATTTTTACCCTTGTTTGGAGATTAACGAAATTTAGCGATCGGACAAAGTATTCTAATGGTAAAATTACATTATACGTATCGTGTACATTAACTATCGGGTATTAGCGTCCGACAGCAAAGCAATTTTTACTTCAAAAAGAAGATCAACTGTCACTTGTCACTTATAGCCAAGAAAGTCCTTGGACCAAAATCAGGTGCGATTTTTATGTGTTTTGTTTTTTGCCGTCGCTTTTTCTGTCCAACTTATTTGCGTGAAGTTTGATCAAATTCTGCTAAATTTAACTAGAGAGCATTTTCGTACGGGAAATGTGCGATTTTAATAGCATTTTCAATGCACGATATTTAGCACAAAAAGCCGATTTGTAGAAAATAGAGGCTATTTGCTCAAAAGTTATTTAAATTGCAAAAACCTCCGAACCGAAAATACCTTAACCATTTCAAAGGCACATAACTTAAAGTGAACAAAATAATAATAATAATAATACTAATCTAACTAAATGCGAAATAAATATGAAGATTTACGAACCCACATGCTTGCGCAAGACTAGGCAAAAGCTTTTTTATCAACAATTTAAGATTTCCGCGAAGGAGACTATTAAACGATCGCTGACATCAGCGGGAAACGTTCAACCCATAAATCCAGAGCACGTACATAAGTACTAGGCTATAAATAATTGCAAAATGAAAAGATTTCTTTGTGGCTGCAGGTGTTTGTAACCAAAGAAGTGTCTGTTACCGCATAACTAGTATGAATATGAAATAAGAGTTTGCATAATATAGCCAAATTGAGATTTATAGTGCTCTTAGTTTGTCTAACAATGATGGCTGATGGGATGTCAACAAATAAATAAAATATTGGCGTTTTCGATTGAAGAAAATAATTGCCTCTTCTATCGAAAGAGCATATCTAGATGTGCTCTTTCTATGTGTTCTGTGTTTTTCATTGTTTCATATGAAACTGCACTTGTCAATTCTTAACACTTTAGAAGTCCCCGAAATATTTTTAAAGAATTGCCCTGAACTCACCAACATACACTAGCAAAATGCCAGAGTGAAATGTGTGTAGTATTCTTGTATTATTAGAAACAAATTTTGCGCTATGTGATCCGAAAATTTGCAATTATGCGTTCAAATTAAAACTTTAATAGAAATATAGTCGAACTTCGATAACTTGAATATTTAATAACTCGAATAAATTCGTTGGCAATAGCGGCAAGACTGCAATTTACGTGTTATTTTTATTTTATAACTCGAACTTCCATTTCTCGAATGTCTTGATAACTCGAAGAGATTATTTGGTGTCACCTTCGAGAAGTCGAATTTTGAAAGGGAATTCCCAAATTCAGCGTGTTTTTTACGTTCGATTTATAATGCATCGCTTTCGAGGACACTGTGTTTGTATGTTCTCGTTTGTAAAGAGTGAAGTGTTCCACATGTTCGATATAATTGATCTGTAATAAATTTGAGACCATTTCAAATTGTTTAAAAAAAAAACCGTTTTGGTGAATATTCTGAGTGGGAGCAAGAGGGATGAAATTTCGTTGATTTTCATAGCTGAACGATCCAAACGAAAGAAATGAGGGAGAAATTCAACTACAGATGTAGTTTGAAGCTTGAAACAGTACCAGTAATATACAAGGTGTTACGTATAATGATTTTCTGCAGGTGGATAACGATATTGTTACAAAGATGAAGATATTGTCGATACATTCAAATATGAATCCGAATCTGCACAGAATCAACAATAACGATGACAGCGACAGTGATGTAATGGATAACGATTTGAAAAATGATTTGATTCAACCACCTCATGATTTAAATTCCACTGAAATTTTTTTTTTAAACCCAAAATAATAAATCCACTCTTCATTCATGTATAACACAAAACTTTAAATAATAATTATGTTCCTGTACGTTTTTTTGTGTTATATATGTTCGCAAATAAATACATACACGATTTTGTATTTTTACTTAATAACTTGAAATCTTGATTACTCGAATTTATCGAAGTTCGACTGTAGGTATACTAATTTAGTCCATTTATATCGTTCTCCATTAGGACAGAAAAATCACCTTTTTCAGAGTCAGAGCAATTATGCGAATCTCGATTTCTGAGCGAGATCTAATTAGCTACTCAATAACACCAAAACATTCGAAATTTGTCAAACGTTGAGGTGTGTTATTATTTACGTTTTTAGACGACGAGTCGGTGAAAAATAGAGAAGAATTTGCTTTTGGCCGCTGCAATAGATATCGACACAAATGTATGGATTTTTATAAATACAAATTTGAAAGCTGGTTTTTAAATCACACAACAACACAAATGCAAAAAAAGAGCGAACCCATTTCGTGTTCCATTGGGCACGAAAAATCTGAAATCTTAGAACAAAATCTGAAAATCCCATTGCAAAACGTCATATTTACTGTAAAAACAAAAAAAAAAGTAGCAACAGAAAACCTAATTTGACAAATGATGTGCAAAAGTGCCATAAGTTAACGTACACTTTCCAGCTTCTCTCTCATGGCCATAGAAATTTAATTACCCGAATAATTTGTATATCGGACTTTATTTTTTTTTAGCACGCGTTATCAGTACCAGACTTGAAAACAAATACGATCCACATCTAATCTTTAGAGAAAGCTGTGTGCAGTCTGCACTCCAGTTTGGAGCTAATTAGATCGCCTATACACAATCCATACACGAAACGCTCATAGAAACAGCGCAGGTCAACTAATTAGGAAGGTGTGCTTATTACACCAATCAGATTCATTTGCGTATGCAAGTTTATCTAATTGCTGCTGTAATTATTAGTTCACACTTCTGCTTCCCTATTTTAAAAACAGTTTCGTATAATTTCGTATAAAAAAATCATACCTTTGTGGGTGTTCCCCGATGTGTTGTGTTGCCCTGCCAGAATCTTCTGACAAATCCCCGGATATATCCTGTTATACATTTTGTGTACTCAAAACCGGGATTCCAGCAAAGAGATCCATATCCGAAAACCCAGATCGACGGTTCTTGCTGTGCCACCTCATTGTTATCCAGATAGTCTCCCATAAAGTTGCCATTAGCAAACAAATCGTCAAAGTTAAGCCTTGGCTGGTTCATTGTCTATTGTCAGCAGTTTTTGTAGTACGCTTTCAATTTTTCGGTATTTTATTTGGTGAAGATGATTGATTTTTTGTTAGCTGAAAGTTTCCTTTAAATTTATTTGCCTCCGTTGGGATCGTCCTTGCTTGGATGTTTTTGTGCTGAATCTAGTTTTGCCGCCGCAAGACATTGAGGGGTTAATTCAGTGCACCGCAATTTATACAAAAGCCATTGTGTCTAACACCAGTGAGCAGTGTTGTGTGCGAAGTTGTTTCTACGGTTTTACGTCATAAATGTTATTCAATTTTGATTTTATTCATGGCTTAGATTTAGAATCCCTGTTCGGTTGCTAATTTCGCTGTTTATATTCGGTTTCTTTCTTGATTTTTGTTTCTGAAATTTGAAGCGAATATTTTTTTTTATATTTCAATAAGTTTGTAGAAACACAAAACGAAAAAGTGTATTCGCAACGCGCACGAAAGTTTTCCGATATGATGAGATGAGAGGTCTCTGAGAAACTACTGCCATCACAGAGAATATTGTGGCAAATTGAAAATTTTTATTAAAACCTAAAAATAAAAACAAAAAGCTTGAAAGCAGAACCCCACATAAATTGGAAACGAGCGCTCTGTGTGCAAAAGTGAGATTACACTCATTGGAAAAGTGATCACACGAATAGGGTTGAAGTTTAAGCACAGTTGAAGCTGAGAATTATATTCAAAAAGTGTAGGAACCCTGCGAAATTGGTCATAATAGGTACTATGGGGTTTTAAAAAAATGCTGCGCTGTAAAATTACATCAAGGTTCCCTCTTATATAAGTCCACCCGCAAAAGGGCGCAACTGCTCAAAACATGTTGACTTTATTATCGTGTTCCTACCTACATTTTAATACTTTTTAAAATCGTTCGCATCACACTTCTTATGATAGCAAAACATGTCAAGAGGACACTTCCTCGCAGACCCTTGTCCGGTGAAGTTGCCCATTGGCTATGGTTATGGGCCCAGATAAAACTAAGCAAATTTTGTTATTTATAAGAGATTCTAATTTTTATAACACGTTGATGCTTATTTTCCTTAACTCCTAAAAAGTGTTCATATTCATACTTTGTTGATGTTGTAAATAAATAAATATGAATCTAGTCAATCAGCATTTTTTTATTAAAAAATAACCTCAATTGTTTGTCGAATAAAAAATTTTCAAAATCTTGTCGAATACATTTGGAGGAGACTGTCAAAGCACTCACGACACTTTTTTATTATTAGGTACCTACGTGCCTATAGTATATGCGAAAAATAAACGAATAAATTAAAAATAAAATTATAAACAAGATAAAAGCTCGCGTGAGGCCGACGTTCCAAAGGTGGCTGTAGCTATCACATTTTCAAAAGCACCAAACGCGCCTAGAAATGTTGGAAAATGTGCCACTGGAAGCATTTTTAACACCTCTCCCTAATGATTGACTCGATTGTATTCGTTTATTTTGCACATACCAAGCATACTTAATCTATATTCAACTGTTAAAATGGTAGACCAAATGCGTCAGACATGAGCAGAGACGACAAACAAATTAGAGCAATCATCTAATTTGTAATAATCACAACAGTTTTTCATTTGCGAATTTGGTCAGATAGGCGACATGTGGAAGTGTTCGTTATGCAAATATAATTTATTAACTTAATATTTGTCTAAACGAATATCAGCTGCTAGCATGAAACTTTTAAGAGATTTGTTGATAAAAAGAAATTGGGGTTATTTAATCTGTTTTTAATCTCTAATTCCATCTGCCTACTTTAGATTATTATATAATTGAATTAAGCCAATCAATTTTATATATCCATTTATATAACACAAAGTTGCATCCGTAAGACCGCCCATAACTGGAGAACGAAAATCATTTGTTGTGCTAATTTGAATTGAATTTTTCGGTAATTTGTGAAACGTTGATTAGGTATTTATTTTTGATATTTTTTATATTTCTTAGTAGGTAAATATTTTTGGGGGCAACAACAAATTGTTTCAACGAAACCTAGAGCTTAAGAACATTCAAAACGCTATTTCTCGACACTAATGGCAGCTAAAACTCTGCACTGTCCAAACAAAGCACTTTGCGAAATGTGAACGGGACTTAAGACAAGAATAGAATTAAGCAACAACTTTCCTCAACACGGGCAAAGCTGGACAGGTACAGCTAGTAGATCTATAAATTTATTGGGTAGGTTCCAACATTTCACAAGATAAGAGCGTATAGGCAAAGATAAGAACAGTCTCAGGTGATAGAGCAATTTATTTCCTATCAGTTCCAGTAAAACATTTTGGGTATTTCTCGCCTTATTGGAGGTCGTATTACAATAAGACAGGAAAGTTATGAGCTTTATGTTTCTAGGCACGAGCTAGGAAAAATTTGCATTGACGTAGATATTAAAATCTTAAAAAAAAAAAAACAATCGGATCCTAGAGAAATCTGCATTTAAATTACGTGCAGGTATAAGTTTATGTAATTGATAGCGACTTGCAATTCAGGAGTGGCTTCTATCAAGACGTAGGTATTATGTGAAACGATTACATTGCTCAGAGGTGGCAATTAATCTTTGTTAACGTAAAGACGCAAATCGCGATATAGAAAACAAAATGTGATCACTACATCTACACCCATTGTCATTTCGTCTTATACGACTAAAGACTAAACTGTCTCGCTTTCGTAAAGAACGTAGTCCACAAGTGAATAAATTTGTATCAATTATTATAACGTCACAAGATATTAGTCGCTTGCGACAAACCATAATTATTAATGGTTATACCGGCAAAGTGGTATAGCATGTTTTAAATCATGACACCACAAGAAGTGGTGCAAAGGATTTGGGACAGAATATTAATCGATCACTCGACAGTAACAGACATAGCACACCCCATAAACCAATTTGTCATTTTATCTGTCGGTGACTGTTAAACCAAGTTTAACTTGTTCATGATATGAATACTCTAAATAATCCGGGCACTCATTCCGCAATTTTTCTGACGATTATTGTCGATTCTTACCCATTAACAGATTTTCAGCTCTACAAAAATATACATCGTCTAATAAAATCTAGGCATATAGGTATTTACATCTGTTTTGAACTTAAGTAACATTTGCAACCATTTGACCTTAAACTTTCCCTAATAAATATTTCATTATGTGCTTACATTGTTCGTTTACAGCAATGTTTTTAGTACCTGTTATTATTATTTTTACTGACCTGGTATAATTGTACAACATTATGTTTAAAAAAAAATCGTACCGTTAAAGATAGATATGGTATAATTATACAGACACACAAAAAATTAATTTGATCAACTTCTTAGTAAAGTTTGCAACTATATTTCATTAATCTGTTAACGCACGTGCGGTCTTGCCTTGATAAAAAGCTAAATAAATGTGCCTGTCGAGTCGATAGAGATACAAATACATATGTACAAACAAAAGCATAACAATACAGGCTTATTTCGTTGCGCATAGTTATACAAAATTCCACATGTTCATGTTCCACACATCGCACACCGGCCGGTATAATAATAACAGCATCATTTAAAGTCCAAAAGAGTTTCGAAAAAAAATCACAACAAATCAAATCTTGCCGAAAAGCCAAGAAAGAATATTGATATGTGTCCTCTAAAATCAAACAAAAACATTTTTCTTTTTAGCGAAAAGTAAGAGTGCTAAGGAAACTAGTCGCCAGTCATTTAGCACGCGTGCTCATTCATAAGATAAACATAAACAAAAGCTACGACGTAAAATGCTAAAATCATTTCGCCAACCAAAGTAGAAAATAAACACGGACTCGCCATCTATTAGGAGTGTTTTGTGGATACCTCTTTCGTGTTTTTAGCTTTGACAATCGAAAATAACTCAGCTAATATACCTAGAATCTTTTTTTTGGCAAGCACTCCTGTTTTTAATGGTGCTAAAGCTGACAATCCCCGTGGCTAGCAAAGCAAACTAAAGCTTCTCGTACAAGAGGCAAACAAATTTGAACTACTTATTAAAAAACTGAATTAATTAAATTTGCTACATTCAAACTAGAAGTTATACTTTAAGGTTCTGCTTCTAGAAGGCTATAAGAAGTGGGCATTTACTGATGAAATGTTTAACATGACAGTAAAATAGTACTATTGGTGATAAATCCATGCAATATTAAAGTTTCATAGTTATTGCCAATAACCGTTTTGAATGCGTAAATCTATATTTGCATAGACGAAAAATAAACGACACGCATTTTCTTTACTTGATCTGTCAAATTTAAGCTGTGGAAAAAGTATTTTGCAAGCAATCGCTACCTTACATTTTTTGGAAACCATTTGTACAGTGGGAACATTTATTTTTCTGAAAAAATCAACTTCAACCGCGTTCTGCTGAGTTTAACTGGTATGCTCAGTTTTATCTTTGTTGATACAAATAGATATTATAATATTTCCGTTTTGTGAAGCTATCGGTAAGGAAGGGAACTACAGGGTGTTTTTTTTAGAGGTATAGAACTTTAAGTTGGCAACACTATTTTAACTGCCGGCCATTTTGTCAGCTGTCAAGAAGTGATTTATTTTTAGTTTGGTTTGCCATTTCATCATGAACAAGTTGACAAATGAACAACGCTTGCAAATCGTGCAAATTTATTTCGAAAATAATGGTTCAGTTCGCGAAGTTTACCGCAAGCTCCGTTCATTTTATGGTCGACATAATCGTCCATCAGAGCAATTAATTCGGTAAACCATGGATCGATTTCGCACTACGTTTAATCTATGTGATAATACGCATCCGCAGAGACGTCGAACAGTGCGCACCGAAGAAACAATTGCCGCTGTAGAGCAAAGTGTTGAAGAGGACCCCGATGAATCGATTCGCCACCGTGCACAGCAATTGGAGCTTTGTCCATCAACTTTATGGAAGATTTTGCGCAAAGATCTTAGCTTACGACCTTACAAGATCCAGCTTGTGTAAGAATTAAAGCCGCAAGACCATGCAATGCGTCGTGATTTTGGTGTATGGGCCGAAAATGAGATTGATATCGATGCTGATTTTCATCGCAAAATTTTGTTCAGTGATGAGTCTCATTTTTGGTTGAATGGCTACGTCAACAAGCAAAATTGCCGCATTTGGAGTGAAGAGAATCCACATGAGACCCTTGAGACGCCATTACATCCACATAAACTGACTGTTTGGTGTGCTCTAGGGGCTGGTAGAGTCATTGGGCCATACTTCTTCCGAAATGATGCTGGAGAGTCAGTTACCGTTAATGGAGACCGGTATAGAGCCATCATAACCGACTATTTTGTTCCCGAATTGGATGGCATGAATGTGGATGAGATGTGGTTCCAACACGACGGCGCTACATGCCACACAGCGCACGTCACAATCGATTTATTGAAGGAAACAATCGATGAGCGCATAATTTCGCGGAATGGACCTGTCAATTGGCCACCAAGATCGTGTGATTTGACACCATTGGATTATTTTCTTTGCGGATATGTGAAGTTGCTCGCCTACGCCAACAAACCCGAAACGTTAGGGGACTTGGAAGCCAACATTCGTGGCGTTATTGCCGACATACAGCCCCAAATGCTCGAAAAAGTGGTTGAAAATTTGGATCTCTAGACTTGGCTTTATTCGAAGCAGCCGCGGCGGCCACATGCCCGAAATCATATTTAAACATTAATGGCATAAAATTATCCTTCCAATAAAGCCAAATTGATGGACATTAAAACGATTTTTTTGTGTTTTATTTCAATTCGAAGTTCTATACCTCTAAAAAAAACACACTTTATATGTACTTTATTATGCCAACTATTTACTTCTATTTTACGTCAAGCGAAAGTTTAAACCGTCAGACCTGTCAATAGTTAGTTAGAACATTCTGCATGCTGAACTTTGCAATTAAACAGAACACAATCAATGTTTTTTCTTGCATCATGCCGAAGTTGACCCTTTTCTTGGTGGCTTCAAATATGGTTGATAATTTAGCCATGAGTATTTGGTATAATTTGCCAAACTAAACATGTAAACAAGACGATTCTTCTACGTGGGCATTCCCGATCTGTATAACCATAAACATTGCGACATAACGTTAACGCAACATCACAAATCTCCTATATCAACACATGAGAGTCTATTTAATCTTCACCTCAGTATAAGACTCACTTTAGCAAATAAATGTTTATTTGCGATTTTTTTTTATTTTTTTTTTATTTCATTAAAATGTATTTCTACGCCGTTAAGGCTGATATCAATGACCTTACAGCTGTAGTACTGTACGAGTAGTATCTATGAATAAACCCCATTTGATATTGATAAACAATATAGGAACTGTTGAGACACAATACAAGTTTTCTAAAAGTCTCTCTTAGCAAACACTTTCCGCTGATTACGTTCACTGAATAAAATTGACATTGATAAGAAACATCGGAAAACAAATCATGAGAGCATCAATATCGAAACAGAACATATGCAGGTGCCGACTAAATAGAATGACAGATACCTACGGAGACAGGAGAGCTGGTGCATATAACTGATAGGTGAGCATACCAAATTACCAACACTACATATCAACCTGCCTTTGTTATTATTCTCAAATGGATTGACCTTGGCAAAGAGCGATGCTCAATGAAATTAGCACTACTACCTGAGATTCGGTTACACCTCGTGCGTTTTGCTCACTTATAACGTAACCCAGTTCATTTTGTTGCTATTTCGGTGTCTAGTTTCACATGTTTAATTAGGTGTCAGTGTCACTTGTCTGCGCTTTTATTTATTAAACTGTCACCACAGGAAAACCCACCTGAATTTGCACGAACTTAAGCAGTTTTTATGTTGTATTACTGTTTCTGTTTCTATTTTCACTTGCAAATTGTTTAACGTCAACACTTTTAATAAACTGTATTTACATAGATTTTTTTTTATCAGAGGGACCGAATAAAACAGCGAATAATTTCACGTGCGACGAAGTAGAAGACAAACTGTTTGCCGAGATATGAGACGGAGTACGAAAAACGATTTTCTTTTCTGAAAGTGCCAGCACCAGCTCAATTCCTCTTTATTTTGTGACTTTGATTGGTAAAGAGGTTTTTGGCTAGCGGGTGGTATTATGAAGTATCCGTCTGAAAGATGAATTCGATTTTGAAGAGAGTGCAATAGTGCTCTACTATCAGAACAGTAGAGGCCGGAAAAGCTATCAATTCAAATAAGTTGAACCAATAAACATAAATATGTACAGACACAAAGATTTTGGGCTCACATTGAGGAGTCTAATAATCTAATAATCATTTTTAGTGTCCAGGCTATATTTTTCGAGCTCACAATGGCGAAATGCATTTTTTGACATACGAAATATTTAGTGTGAAGGTCAAAAATGATTATTAGTAAGGCCTATTGTCATTGCTGTTCCTGTTAGTTAGAAAATCACATTTTTTAACATTTTGATCAGTTGATGAGATTGTTCTTCACCCTGTTTTGGTAATTTAGGTTAAGTAGCTTAAGTAGTTTTAAGATATGAGTTCCAAATTTGGTATACATAACCAATCTTTGTTGATAGATAGATTTAAGGCCGAAAGACATTCCTTATACATAGGCCCATACATTACTTAAAAGCAACCACCTGTTTCATTAGCACTGCCCAGTTCGTGAAGCCACGAACGTCTGATAGACTTCTGAGAGTGTACCTAAACTGTCATCACAAAACTTTTAAGGTAAAGCTTTTAGATATAAAATTGTAGGTTCTTTTTATTTAATGCAGTCTAATATTTAACTGAGATTGTGATGATAAATTACAGTGTATCCCTATTATGCTTCATGTGCATTTTTGTAATGATCTTTAAACTTTCCATGTGAAATTTATTTTACTCTTCCTTAATCCTGCATCATATTTCTGACCTCTTCTGTAGTACCACTTTGTACCATAAGAGAAACGTACGCTTTCTCTTTACAGTTCTGCGCACGCATACGTTTTCGTTTCGAATTTATATTTTTTTTACTTAACCAAAGAGCACATCTACATGTTCGGTTTGGTGCAGTATAAATGCCTGATGTAATCTTTGGGAACAATTTCATAGGATGTGATTATTTCTCGCTGCCTGTTGCGAGAGATATAAAATCAAGCGCAGAGTGCACGTACATTTTTGGAGTAAGGTAGTTACACTTGAATTTATACGAACATTGTTTATATTTACATTGAACATGTAAAAAACATCATTATTTGATGAGTATATAGGTATATAAAATTTTCTTAGAAAATTTCTGAGTCTTAAAAAGGAAGCCCTCTCCTTTGAATGCATTTAAATATTTTCTGTTAAATTGTAAGAATAGCTCGTGCAATTAGTTTAAATTTTAAATTATGTAGCTAGACCTAATATTTACAGTCGATATTGGTGGCAACAGTTCAGCCGTTAGAATTGCATATTTTTGGGCGTATTATTTGTTCCTCAAAGCACGCAACGATTCGTAGGCAAATAATATTATTCGAAAGGTACTATTAAATAAGGCCAACAGAGTTTGCTTGAAAATCTGTTAAATTATAAATAAATGAGCGAAAATGGTAAGGAAAAGGGAAGTAGACAAAACCCCTTCACTGGATTTAATCAGTATTTTGTTATTATCTTAATGAGTCGTAGCTGATCTTTATCGATTCAGATCTTCAAATTACATGCGCATACTACAACTATGTGTGCATGTAATTATATTAAAGGAACAAAAACCGATGCTCTAATTTTGCTGAAAAACCTGTGTAACCCTGCATTGATCCTCTAATTGGCCAACAACGTTTTTAGCATTCAATTTCAAATTTAATGTTTAAAGAAAATTATTGGCAAGACGTCGCGAATGATATCAAAAATTTTGTCTGGAACAAGACACAGAGCCAGCGAAAGGATAAAAAACGTTCCACTACATGTACTTACTAAGATGTACCTACGTGTTGCTGTAGTAAAAACCTATGAAGCAAGTAAATGGTGGGTGTCAAATGTTCGTACTCGTTCTGACGATTATTTCAACCACAGGAACCTATATCGACATCGTATTTAGGTAACAACAGAGAAAAAAAGGTCTGATTTGATTTATTAGTTTACTTATTACATTTACTACTAACATTTAAGTTTCAGTAAACTGCAGGAGATAGTTATTTAGATGTTTGGAGCATGTACTGACACAAATGTTAAAGGCCGCGTGCCATTGCCCACAAGACTTCTAGGACAAAATATCCCAGTTGAAGGAACGCCCGTGCTAGAACCCTAGCGCCAGAGGCAAAGCGACATTTGAAATATATAATTATTTTCGCACTTCAATTAAATAAATGATACAATATATTATAAAATCAATGTCTAAATTGTCATTTTGCTTACCTTTTTACCAATTTTATCACAATTACTCTGCTCGGCTTCGTATTTATTTTATTTTGTAAACGTTTGCACGATTTCCCTTGACAGATCGTTTTTTTCCCCTCAATGCAGCGGGTAGTTTTGCGCTAGATTGAGAAATTTCCCTGAAAGGGATATTTCAAAAAAGTGCTAGACATCGCACAATGGTGAAATGTCAATTTTTTGATATGGAGTTTGACATGCCGCTAGTCATCTAGCGGGCAGTGAAACGCGGCCAATGTATTTTAACCTTTGACATCATTAACATAGATCATTTGTTTACCTACATCATTCTACACTATTTTTCTTGAAGGTCTGTTTATTTTTCTTAGATATTTGAAGTCGACAGAACGCTGCTTAATATGTTAGTCAAGACAAGTACGGAAGGTGACACGAGTCTTTACAAAACTATTATATAAGGATACAGTTGAAGTGAGAAAGGAAAGCAGCTGTACCTATAGTAAGAGAGCTATTCTATCTCTTACCCAGTTCTAAAAAAACCCCAACTGTGAAACTCTGGCTCTGGGTTCCTATAATAAGCACACAAGAAATGGCATCTCTCGATAAAGGGCGTTCACTTTTGAAAGGGCTTCCTTGAACCAAAACAAAATAGTTCACAGATGCTTATGGTACCGACGGTACAGAGAACTTCATCTAACTCTTCGCCTGACTTCGCAAAGATGTCTGTAAGAAGTCATCAGCATTTTTGCTGGCAGTTTTGGACGATTAACAGGTGCCCGCTTGTGTTTAAAAATCACTTACCTAATTTCTTCAATACGTAAACCCATTAACTAAAAACACCTTACAGCCAAATATCCTAAATTTTCCCTAAACACTTCCTCCTTCTGTCTGTCACCAGCAACAAGCATACATTTTATTTTGTTTTATAGCCTGCTTAAATTTTATTAGCCGGCAATAAATCACGGTGAACAAATCATTATCTTCATCGTGGTTTTCTCTGCTAAATAAATAAGAGCCTTATATCCCCATCAGTGAAATACGGTAAAAGAACAAATACCAAGCGCATCCGATGAAACACCTCTCGAGTCTTTTTGACAAAATATAAATTCACACCGGTGACGACAAATGTGAAAACAAAGAACACCACAACAAATACTCCGCACAACGTACGGCCACCGCCATTGTCGTCCAATTAACATGTCACATCACCAGATTTTATTATTTTAATTTATCCAGCAGGAGAATTATAGTCGTCTCCTCTTCTATTTTGTGATTTGTGACACTATGCGACGTAATCGATCATTGAATACCATTGTATCATCTCAACACCAACGTGCATCGATCACATACGACATTTTGAGACTCGTGAATTATACACTAAATGGGCGTGATCATATTAAGAACCATCCCATCCCAACTAGTGATGTGTCGAAAACTGTGTTTTCTTAAAAATAGAATCCACTCAAATGCGAAGATTATTTGGATTTTCTTTTCTTTGGTTTTTGCCCAACGATTTGTTTGTCACCAAAACACATGTGTGACGAAAGTCCTCAATTCAGTCTTAAGTTGGTTTACGGGTCGGTTATACGTGCAGAGTACCTACTCGTTAGCGGCGGCGGGTTTTCGAAAGTTGCATTCAAGTGAAAGTGCGTGCTTTTGAAATAAGTAAAAAAAAATTTTGTTTTGGAAACAAAATCGGGTGCATTAGTGAACATGACTAAATATACCAGGAGCAAAATGAATCAAAGTGATCCGAATATGAAAAGTGATTGTGATTTTCAGCATCGACCGTATCATAATTTTTACTCGCGATATGACCACGGAAACGCATTCGCGCGACGCGAGGAGAAACAACCCATTCTAACACCATCCCCTATCTTTACGGATTACGACGATAACAGCTTGAGTTCCGAAGAACATGTTTTAGCGCCTTTGGTGTGTGCATCGGGACAGTCGCGACCATGCCTAACATGGGCGTGTAAGGCGTGCAAGAAAAAGAGCGTCGCCGTGGATAGACGTAAGGCAGCCACCATGCGGGAACGCCGGCGATTGCGAAAGGTATAAAGTCCAAGCGAATTGAGTTTGTATTGAAAGAAACAAAAGCTCAGTCTTGTCAAGTCGGACACAAAGGCATTTTTGTATATAATTGGGTTATACTTCTGAAGGATTATATCTTAGATGTCTGAATAATATCAAATAACGATCATGCTGTATATTTTCTTTACTCGTAAGATCCATTTTTCGCGCAATAGTATTCACTTCTATTCAATTTATTATCATTTCTTAGTTTAGAAAAGAGACAACCAGTCCAAGGTCTTATATCTGAGGCAATAAGATATTTCTTGGCTTTCTAGCATTGCTCTATTAATGAACACCTCTTTGAAATGCTAAAACAAATCTATTCGTATCCCGTATCTTGGGACCTTATAATCAGTCCGCCAACCATTGAAAAAGTTGCCGCAATTGGCGGGACTTACACCTTTCGTTCGCCAGAGAACCTACATAGATAAACCCGATAGAATTTTTTCGACACGGACTGTGCCTTACATATAATTTTGAAAGTGAGCTATCAGTACACCCGTTAACCAGTTACACAGACTGTTAAATGGGAAAATAAAGCCGCCAGTTCTAACAAAACATTCAACTTGTGCGTTTGAAATTATGATTTCCCGACCATAATGAAGTAGGGATAGGAATTCATCAACTCTGATCCAACAAGCTTGAGATGATTTTTCAAAGAGGTTGCAGTGAAATGAACCCCACGGAATTAAAGCCCACGGGGCACACACTGGTGCTATTTCCGTCTTTGAAGATAAATTGAACCTTAGAGTGTAAACACCTTTTGAAACCACTTGTTAAGATTATGATTAAGAGAACTTTAGCTGATCTCTAAAAATTGGGAACAATTTCGCTGAGTTTTTTGATTTAAAAAAAAGGGATCTAGACAAAGTGATCAAAGTGAAGAATATTGTGTGCAACCTAACAAAATTTAATGACATTGATTACATTTCATTGGTTGAATTCATCGACCAGGCCAAAGCGGCAACGGTGGGTTTAGTTGTGAACGATGGCAAAATCTAGTATATGCTGTCGGCAAGAAAGCACAGAGAACATCGACAAATCGAGCAGAACGTCAAAATAGACAGGTTTACTAAGCCCTTAAGGTAATTAAGGAGTTTGGCTACCTCCAGGTCATCGAGTCTACTTTAAAAATTACAACAAATCAGAAATCATCGAAGAAATTATGTCACCTTAGCTATTTCATATTTCGCTAGTAAAGTCTTATACAGATGAAAGTGCACTAAGGAGACTCTATGTAAGACCCATCATCGAAGGCAGCCTAGTGCAGAGGCAAGGACGTAAGCGAAGACCAAGCGTTGATTGCTTTGCGTTGGATGACTTGAAAGAAAGAAATTTAACAGAAGATTGGAAAAGAATCAAACCCCATCGCGGATAGCCTTTGACTACGACTCGGATAGACAAGAGAATGGGAATCTTAACCACCGCGAGTAGATACACTGAAGGAAATTATGTGGGTAGACGTATTGCTTGAAACCCAAGCAATTGTAGCGCCACCTATCCTTTTCAAGTTCTTGGCCAAACCTAAGTAGATTTCCCCCATCTCCGACATCAGCTAGTTTACTATATTGCTAATGCTATCTTGTACTAAAACCAACAACTTGTATAAACATTTGATTGCAAGATCCATAGAATAAGCGTCAAAGACCGCTTGGCTTGCATTTTAAATTGCGTAAAAATCTTTCGATTGTAATTTACACAACAAGAATCCAACCCGAAAAGTAGTTGATGTCAAAGCTTTAGAGAATATGACAGTCAGGATAAACACCCAAAAACTAAAGTGATATCCATATATCTATAGACTATTGGAAAACCTAAAATGATAAAATAAAAAAAAATGCTATTTGATTCCGAAATCATTGCTAACAGGTTTTCCTATTAACCCTCGGTATCTGTGCACCGACCCCAAAAGCATAAATACTGCCGTGTTACACAGTCGACACGCAATTAAAATATTCATAAATAACATTAGCGTACCGGCCTGAGCATACATACGAATACAGACCACGGAGTGCATTCTCTCATTCACAAAGTCAAATATTTGAGATGAATAGTTGCAGAGGAAACTTTGAAGGATACTCTTCTCTCATCGCTTTGGCAATAAAATGATTCTATTTTTAAAATTTACGACCATTTAAGTTGATGGTGATGATGATGAGAAAATGACATTAAAGCTTATAGTCGGGGCCGAACTAACCAATGAAATTAACAAGATCCTAAATCATCTTTCAAATTATTGTATGACGGTTCGAAAAAAAATGAACAAAATTTGTTCAACATTCATTTTACGGCAAACACTTGAAAGCGATTTAAACCGTACGATTGCAACAATGTTGCTTTACAAATTATATTGGCCCAATTAGAATTACCGCTGCCATTAAAAATATATAAAAATTAATTTTATTCGCCTTTAAAAGTTGTGCTCTTGTAGTCGTGGTGAATAGTTTACTACCAACAGCTGAAGGCTGTGATTTTCTCACGTTTTTATCTGTGCACTGCTATCAAGGGATCATGCGAAGCTGTAAATCACGACAAAAGTGTTTATTTTGCGCAATAGAAACAGTTCAGGAAATGTCTTCGGATTGGAGTATTTTTAATCTTGAGCTAGGATTTTTTTTTTATTAGAGTGCAAGCATTTTAAGTATTGATATGTCTATAAAATATGTCTATAAACACTTTAATCGGAAAGTATGTTCTTGGAAAATGTTATACCCACCTGCATAATGGGTTTCGAACAGTAAACAAATGTCAAATAAAATTCAGTTGGTGTCAATGTTTCACTTTTTTATTGTAGAGCTGATGGAGTACATATTGAATAAACAATAATAGTAAAATAAATATGGTAGAGTTGGGGCTGAATTTTGGACTACATATTTACTTTTTAAGTTTGTTTAATGTTTTTCACTGTTTTATGATTTTTAAGCGTGGTATTTTGAAAAGCTTAGCAGATTACCGGAGTGCCAAAAACAAATTGGTGATCGACACGATATGGTTTTTTGTGTTGAACAAACAAAAAAAGGACTTCTGTTGTCCTTGGATAAAGTATTCAGGATTACTGTGCAGATTTTCCAAATCACTGCACTTGCACTCGTAAACGTATATTATAGCAGGGATAAACCATAAATCTGTTCAAAATTTCACAACGATTTGTTTATCATTGGAGTTTGAGTTTCTGGCTCTATCTCAGAAAAATGTCGGTCGATAACTAGTATCATGAGGACTTAGAGCTAAATCATTACGAATAATGGCCCGTAGCTCACTATGGTCCATAGTAAGAAAGAAGGTATTCCTCCCTGGGAGCGTCCCCTTGTATTTAACATAATCTTATTAATATTTGTTTTGTTAAAATTTCAGGTGAATGAAGCGTTCGAAGTGCTTAAACGGAGAACAACATCAAATCCAAACCAAAGACTACCAAAAGTTGAAATTTTAAGAAATGCCATCGAGTACATTGAAAGCCTCGAAGACTTATTACAGGTAAAAGGATTGTTGCAATCCGTAGTAGCTTTAAATAATAATTTGATTTTAATTATAGGAATCATCACCATCTCGTACAATTGACAGTTTAGCAGAAAGTATAAGTGGGAAATCGTGTCAGCAAGACTACCTAGTAAGTAAAGTTACATACCTTCTTATTGTTCTAAAAACAAAAAGTTACTGAGGTACGATTCCGTGCCAGCAGACCTTACTCTAAGTCAATCCAGTGGTAGGTGTATTGTTGGACCCCCAAAAGACACTGCAATCATTTTCTTCGCTACAAAATTACTATCAATTTAGCCATTCGAATGGATCATAAAATTGTAGGAAATGTGTGAGGTGAAAAGGGCCAGCAAAAGCTAAATACCGTTTTTGTATTTGTATTTGCTTTTAATCAACGCACCCCTCGACTTTATTTATGCATCACCTTACGGACGTTTCAATTGAAATGTATACGTTCTATCAATGCCCAACAAAATAATGTGTACAGGACTATTACGTTCTTATGTAATAAACAAATTTAAATATCATACTACATTTTCATTATGGCGGCAAAATGAGAAAAAGTCTAAACAGATTCAATGATTTATTAAAACGATCTATTCGAATGACACAAGAAGTGAATACATTTTTCACTCCTCGTTTTTAAAGAATGCTTTAAGGCGTCCCCCTTGCACCTTTGCTTCAAACACAAAAATCCCGAAATGGGGTGACAGAGACATATTACGTAGAAAAATTATAGTTCCGCTCGCAGTTGAATTTAAGGGAAAGTTCTGTTTGTCGAGAAGCAATAAAATGTGATCTCCTTATCGATATAGAATTATAGATATATGCATTCTAAAATTGCACATAAGTTGGAATGAATAGAATTTAGTTTCTGCGAAGTGTGGAGCCGTCAAGAAGGAGTAGTATCATCCCTTCTAATCGTCATAAAAAACGTCATTCATAACGACATAAACAACTGCAGTTTACAGTCAGGAGTCGAAGTGTAAGAAATTTCGAGGATTGTCTCTATCCTTCCAAAGACAAAGCCAAATACCCTCATCATAGCTAAAGTGCAACTGCAAGCTAGTTTTTGGTTACTCCTTGAAGTCGGTTTCACTTCCACCAGGCAACAGTGCACCAAACTCATTTTGTCTTAAATGGTATATTGTGGTGGTTCTTTTAAGAACAATGAGACCAACGAAAGCCCAAAAGTGCCGTGTTTCGTGTCTATAAAGCTAAAAAATGTTTTTTTTTTTTTCAATAGCTCTAGGATATGTTGGCCGGTTGATTCTCTGTCTCTTTTATGTACAATTTTATTCGACCTTAGCTCACAGTTCTCATTCTCCGAATATAGTCCACCAATCATCGATGCTAACATTAATAATTTACCGTGCGATAATATGTTCGCCTGTCACCTAATGTCATCTAACCATAAGCACTATAAACGAACATCTTTCTTACTCTTGCTCCCATTTGGTGGAAAACAAAAACAATCCATGCTGCATGTGGCACGGAACCAGCGGCATAGCACAGTGCTACACAGACGATCTAGACACGGACATGCAATCCATTTTTGGTGTCATGTTTTTCGTGGCAATTTGTCTTCGTGTCCCTTTGATGGGAGCTGGTTCTTATAGCCGTAGAAATATTTCGCGCGCGGCTTCAGGTCCCAAAGAAGGGGGGGACCCAGCAAACCCAAGACTGTCATGTAGCGCGATGAAAAATCTTTTTTTTCCCTCTTTATTCCACCGATGAAGACAGAGCTGCATCAGACAGAGCTGCATCGGTGTTGTATCTTAATCGTCGGTCGCGGGCCACACACGGAATACACGAGCCCTAAAAATGCGTTCTCGCTTTAAATGGCTAAAAATAGCACAGCCGTCAC
Organism: Cheilosia variabilis; assembly: GCA_951230905.1. Lineage (NCBI taxonomy): Eukaryota > Metazoa > Arthropoda > Insecta > Diptera > Syrphidae > Cheilosia > Cheilosia variabilis. Next base: position 14,987,461 of record OX579676.1, read on the forward strand.
ATTGACATTATATAAATTATACCATTTACATAATTTTTCATTCATTTGGGCTTTTTACTTTTGTGCATTTTCTCTGTCTGCCTGAGCTTGACGGAAGAAACGTCAACGAAACAGTTTATCCTTGGTCGGTTTGCCGAAAATTCAAATTCGACATATTTTCAAACATTTTCAAATTCAAGATGTGGGTGAGTTATGGGTGAGACCTGTGGGAACGGCGGCGTGGGTCGTAGGTACTCCTCTTATTAAAGGGAGAAAATAGGCTTCTAGCTTGTGTATATGTTTTTCATTTTTGAAACTAATTAATGTTGAAAAACAGGAGAAATCCATTTTCTCGCCTAGTCCCCGTATAAATGACGATCAGTTTTAAGAGGCCAATGCGAACAGAAAAGTGAGTTTGATTAATGTCTTGTGGGGAATTTGTCATTGAGCGTGTAGCTTTCTGAAACGTGTCTTAAATAGATTACAAATGCTTTGCCAGTGATGGTGGGAGTTGGCTTAAAAATATTTATAAATTTTCATTCTTTCCTGGTGGATCTTTATTGTTTAATAAATTAGCAGCACTTAACATAAAGCGATTTAGTTAGTTCGAAATATTTCAATAGATTGTCTTTATTTAGGCATTTGTGACAGTTAACATATTGGCAGACATAAGGAAAAGCTGTGAAGGGTTCGAACATGTTACTGTCAGAACGACATGGTACATGTTTTTGAATCTAAAAAATGGAGAATACGATGCTATAGCAAAATGTTATTATTTGTTCGTTATGTAGGTATACCTAAACATTATGACTGAGCAATTTTAAGAATTCAAGAAGGTCTTTTTTATTTTTAAGCTTAGGCGAGTAGGTAGATATATTTGTTGCTGTTTCACAAAAATGATTTTTTTAATTACATTTTCATAAACTCAACTGACTGACAGTTCGATAAAAATAAAAGGGAACAGACAAGAGGATGCCATCTAAAATCAATCATAGATCAATCCGTCAATTTTTATGACTGAATTTTTGTAAGTAACTGATCATTTTTTGAAAAAGCAGCGCCAATCTCGGTTTAAAAATAAAATGTTTGTTGTGACATTTTGGTGCTATTGACAACGACACGAATATGCGCCATCAATCAGTCGTTGCTGTTTGAGGACATTGTAAGCCAACTTCTGCGTACGATCTATAAATTCTTCGATCCACAAGTATCAGTCTGCTTAACATTGCAAGTTCTTGTTACAAGTTACTGTACTGTATGTTTGCCAATGCGAAGATTGAAAATTTGAGCTCCAAAACTAAAGCCATTTATTTTTGAATTTAAGGAATACTCAGGTGCAGCCTAAACGGCGGAGTAGATTTGCATCAAACTTTGTTTCTAATTAACTTTGGTTCACAGTTCGAGGTAAAATCTGCGATTTTTGATAAGCGGTACTTTAAATGCAACTATTTTATAAAATCTATTCTTTTTTGGCTGCCGCCCAAACGGCTTAGGGAATTTTCATGAACCTTAGGTTCACACACCTGAAATCTAAATTTTTAATTTGATTAAAAAATTAGGGACAATTGCAAAAAGGACGAGTGACGTGGAACTCAGTCGTGCACATTTTTTTTTCAAAACTTTGTTAGCTAATTAAATTTTGATAGTTTTCCGAAATGTTTTGAGCACCATTTACCCCAATCAAACTTGAACTGTCATCTGCAGATATATCAAAACAGGACAATAAACTATAAAATAACCATACACGAAAAAACGTGCGGAAAAAACGTTTCAAAAAAAACCTGTACTCCGTTCATCAGCATTTTTTAGAGGTATTTGTAGCAGCTAAATAGCTGTATGCTATATGTATTGACCATACAATAGGTTTTTTTTTAATTTAACATAAATATATCATTGATTTCCAGGGTTTACAACAATATTACGAGATCCAACTGTTGTTGTTAACAATGGAAATCAGTGATCTATATAGATCATATGGGCATAATAAAAAAGGTTTAATAATTCAAACAACGTCCGTCTGGACTGCTGTAATATACAAATTACAACTTAATGAGTTTTTTCCATCGCGGCTCCTCTCAAGAGTGTATGCCAAAAATCTGAGAGTATAACTGTCCTGAGAAAGCTTCTCAATTCGCAGACTTTAGGCCTAGCCTAGAGTACCTTATATAAACGACGAATGTTTGGATTTACTTCATTAGCTGTTTTTTTTTATCAGCGTGATCTGATCCGAATCAGATCACGAAAATAAAACAAAACGGATCATTGAAAAGCTTAATTTTGGAATTGTGGCAAAAGTTGCTTTCAAAAACAAAACAGATAATACAGGGTATTTCAAACTTGATATTGCCACCAGCCATGTTGCAAATATTCTTCTCAACCTGACGTCACACAAGGAAGATGTCATTTCACATGAAATGTCGGGGGTGTTACCATATTTGAATCAAATTTCCATAATTTTTCTTTTCAAATATATTTTTGTGAAACAAATTTAGTATTTTATGTTCAAATATGCATTACATGTACAATATTTTGCTGCTAACGCTTGAGTTTATCTTGGCATATTAAGGTGTGTCCAGACCACCGAAAGATTTCAGAAATGTTTCTTTCTGAAGCAAATCGGACAGATTTTATAAACATTTATAAAAGATTTCTGAAAGAAAATAATGTGGTGGGATTATTAGCAGCGAGTGAAGTTTTTATTTTTGTAATTTTGGTGTCGGCAATCACGCGACACGCGATTTAATTTAAATAATTGTATTAAATGAATCACTTTCCCATTAGGTATTCCAAGCTTTTCTGGACATTTTTCTTTTATTTAAAAACAAATAATAATCGAAGAACAGCGCTCACTTTCTGCAGGGATACTTGTAAAACAAAAATTAAAAACTGTGAAACATGTTTGGCTGGTCTGGACATACCTTTCTGGAACGAGAATAAACAAAATAACTCGGAATACGCACAGGGAGTTTATTCGGATGCGAAAAAAAGACAATTGATTTTTTGTGTTCCATTTTTTAGTCTGGCAACGTGATTGTGTGGCTATCGTTTACAGGCACACCAACATTTAAAAATAAAACAAACCAACTATAGTCGGAAATAGTAGAAATAATTTTCAGATCATGATTCGTGATCTCGATGAGAAGCAGGATCATGTGCTGTTGTTGTAAGTACATGTAAATCGATGATCTATATGGATCATAGCTGATAATAAAAAACAGCTATTGCCGACATGGTATGGATATGGTACAGAGAAACTTTTAGGTTTCCATCTAGTAAATCTAGTCCAAATAATATAAACGGATTATTGCATTTTTCGGAAGAATCAAAGCTCAAAAATATAAAAGTCCCTGAGATATTTTCATAGTCCTCCTGTTAACCTCTCTTCGTTGTATCGTCAGTGTCGGAACTCGGACGACAGACAGAAGCACATCGATACCGCCAATATAAAAAAAAAGAAGATCCGCCCAAGTGTATTCAAACAAATGCATCAGCTCGCAGATAACATCTACCACATGCTATAGCCATTCCTAATACTTAGTTTCCGCAATTCATATTAATAGTGCGCCACGCACAACTTACGCCTCCGGGCAATTAATCAAAAGCATATATCTGGAGGAAGATTGCTATACCAAGCCCGAGAAGGAACCTACTACATACAACTACAGCAACACCAACGCCATTCATTATGCGCAACGAACAAATTTGCTAATTTACCATAAACGTTTGATATTCTCTGGTTTGGTGGTTGTACGGGTGTGGTTTTGATTGGATTTTGGCCATCCGCCATAAAATCAAAACCCCTGATGCTGAATCCATAACGTCAAAGCGTTCACGCTGTTGCACACAATATGTGTAGTATGGTGCATTCCCTCCTTCATCAGTGATGTGAATGTGATGCGTTGCTGCATGATTCGTGAGCGATTCGACGACGACGATCAGCCTGCGATCATGATGATGATTCTGATGATGATGACGCGACATAAATAGACGAAGGGAGAGTCATTAAAATTGAATTCCAAACGAATAAACATAAAATCGAGCATCCATCCAACAAGAGGCGATTTAAATTTAATTATAAAAATATTTACTGCCACATTGTTTGGAGTTGGGTCGCGTGACAACCCTTAGTGTCACTTTGATCTGCGCATATCGGTCGGCAGTACTGGGATCTCTCCTCTAATTTAAGCCAAAAGCCGTAGTGTTAATTGCCTTCACTGTAATGCTCAACACTGAGCGATGCAATGGGTGTCGCTGTTGCGCTGTTTTTGCTGTGAGTGAGCGAGTGACATTGCCGCTGCAGTTGACTTGAGGATTTTTTGAAAATTATTAATTTCCCCTTCGAATCAATTAATTGAGCTTGCTTGTTTTGTTGCGGAATCGCTAATGAAAGGGATATGTTGTTCTTTTGATGTTGGGACGGAGCTGTGGTCTGGCTCAAATGGAGTGAGAATATATGACAGGTTCCTCCTTGAGTTTATGTTTATTTTTTTGTTGATTTGACAGCGCCATTGGGCCGCTTTTTTGTTTATCATTTATATTATAACATTGTTAATTGATGTTGACATATATGATCCCGTCAAATTTATGAAGCGCAGCGAAAGAAGGCGGGTACCATTTAACGTGGTTGATTAATTTAATTGCCTTACTTATTTTGTTTGAGGTCTAAAAACTGATTTGAGGAAGGAGCTCTGATTGGCTGCGGCTCCAACAGGTACAAAAATAGCTAGCGTCGTAGTTCTATTAACATAAATAAAATGTTGGCTTAGCAATTGTTCAGTATAAGTACCTGTACAACCATTCATTTTGTGGAAGTTTATATTTTTGGGACGAATGGAAGGGGCCTACAATTTTATTCCCAGTCCGAACGGCTAATTTAGAAGCTCTTTTATGAGAGGATGTTTAACAGACGTTCGCGAGAGGCAACGCTGATGTTGAACAAATATTGATGCAGTTTGCTTAGTTCCAATTTTAGACATTTGAAGGGGCACTACGCAGCCCTTGGGAATAGACTAGGATCACTGATTACGGTCCAGTTGAGGTGGCTGCCTGGAAAGCCTTTGAAGCAAACAGGTTTTTAAATAAGTACCTTCCTTGAATTACCATTAGAAAGTACTAATTCCTTGGTTCTTCTTAAATAGCCAAACACGAATGCTGACCCAAAATATATGCCAAGGCTGTAAAAAGCATCCAATGACCATACAAACTCCCCCGTACGACCGTAATTTCCCAAATGAAAAGAAATTTTAAAATCGTGTTAATGCTCCTTTCAGAGGAATTAAGACATCACCGCGACGTTGTACACTCATTCTAAATCCTCCATATGTGCCACCGCCGCCGCCGGCCACCGTAAGATTTATGAGTACGAGCACCACTGTGTGACTCAAGCAAAAGAGGATTCCTTTGCCCGATGCGCCACATGTACATTTCTTCCCAAAGAACACTGGGTAATACTTTAATACTCGTGCATCCTTTCCTCACTCACAACTCCAGCAGCATGTTTTGCCTGATCATTACAAAGTGCTAAGTGCTTAGTATACTCCGTAATGATGGAAACCTCCCAGAATCGCTGCCGAAGTTGTTGAGAGCCCCCCAAGTAAAAAAGAGAAAAATAAATTAAAAAAAAAAAAAAAAAAAAACATTCCGCACAGAGTAAGAATGATGAAGTGACGTGCCGCATGATAAATGGATCCTGCGAATGGATTCGTTGGAGTAGGTACTCCATGCGAGTACCCGCTAGCGGATGGATCATTGAATGCGATTCCTCTTCTCATCCATGGTCACTTTCGAGTGATCGCGTCGTCTGGGAATGTCTGCGGCGAATTTCAGCAATTCCTGCAAATTAATTTAATTACTAATAAGAGTGTATAGATCATTCAGTTGGTGCAACTGCGGTTCACTGCATTTTAATTGGCTTCGCAATGATTCGAGATTCGAGAATGGAAATGCTTAATGTGTCGCAGCGCATTGTACTTGTACTCGCGCGACAGAGAGTGAAACTATGTTGGTGAAATAGAATTTCTGAGTAGGAAACACATTGTCATAGGAGACAATGACAAAGGCCACCTCTATTTGTCAGTTATGCAGACAAAACTTGGCAAATTTTCAACCGTTTGGACGGCGCATATCAGAAAAGCATTATTAATTAGCTGCTGCAATGGTTTAGCGTAGAACTGCAAAATTAAAAATGTCTTTCCTTTTGTTTTGCTTTCAGAATTTGTATACGGACACGTATTTTCGTGAAAAGCTGCAGCACTTTAACAAGGAATCGGACCGATACACTCCGATATCAGGTGAGTTGACTTGACATGCAGTGCACATTGTAAACTGTCAATTTGGATACCATTCCCCAAAGTCCTGTGCACTATAACCTTTTGAATAATAAGTGTCTCAATGTTTTTTCTGGTCGATTTTAGAGTTCGATTCAACGTCCTCCGTGAATGGATCGAGTTTGGAATGCCTCAATCTGATAGTGCAAAGTATAAACAAAAACACGTCTCCCAGTAGCAGCGCGTCATCGTCATCATCCTCGCTCAATCAATCCTTTGCACAAAAATGTACAACTAACGTGTAACCTATAAAAGTTATTTGTGCATTTGCGAAGGAAATTTTTATTTGATTATAACATTTTTAAATTATTAGCAGGATACGTATTATACGAAAAATAAAACAACACCCTTCGGGTTCTTTATTTATAGTTTAGGCTAAGTTCTGCAATAACATTATGTGCCATGTTAAAAATAGACTTTAAGAGAAGATATGCAATTTAGCAATTCAAATTCCATAGAACTAAAGATGTACTTAGAAATATTGAAATAATAATTTATGTTACTTAGTCATAGAATTGTATTTAAATATTTGTGAAAAATAAAATAAACTATTTAAAATACGTGTGGAAATTTTGTTATTTTGAAATGTCCTTTAATCTGGTGGTTGGGGTGGTTCCTTGCATAAAAGAACCAGGCACATTTTTGTCACTATCACAGCTTCTGGATACATCGTGGGAATATATCCACCATTTACAAAGCATCACTCCTGTCCCATTGGAGTCCTGTGTCCTGTGGTTATACCGGTTATGTTGCGGACTATTTGGTCTACTTTCGACCAAAAACTATGAGAGGTCCTTTTAAGATATAACCAGAATGAGAAAGCCTCTTTCTCGATTATGCGGTCGTCTATTTTGTATAATTTTCCAATAGACAACAGGTTGGAATGAATGCATGCGCTTCGCATCCATTTATTTCCGTCCTCACTCGTTCTAAAGCATCTGCCTTTTCGTCACCTTCTATATTCCTATGTCGGGGAGACCAGCGATGCCTAATGATGATCAGCACATCACGACACCGATTTGATTGTAGTATAGATTCGATCCGAACCTGCTTCGATATATACTGCAGCTAGTGCTATAGCAACCTTCGACCCTGAAGAGTATGCTTCATAGCAACAGGTTTCTATTGGACCCTACGGTTAGCACTTACAGCCATTCCTTTTTGTTGCAAACGAATGGAAAATATTTTTTTCCATTTGAAAGATGCGTACCTCCACCTTAGATCACAGTATAAGTAGCCAAACCCATCTTAGGATGCCAGCTTAAGGTTCGCTTAGGTACACTCAGAAAAAAAGATTGTAATGCCAACAATTTTTGTTGGTTAAAATGAACCCAAATATCAAAATCTTTGATTTAAGAATGAAAATGTTGGCAGTGATGTAATAAACTACTTATGGAGAGTACTTAAAACTGAGTTCTTGTTAACAAAAATAATATTTGAAGCAAGAACTTTTAACTTACAATTTTTTTAAAAATCTCAAAATTCTTCGCTTAACAATCTTTTTTTTCTGAGTGTATAGATGTTTTTGTCGAAAAAAGTATATAGTCTATTGTAACGTCTCTTGTGATACTATATATGATTCGGGGAAGTTTTTTCCCCCTACCTGTTGAACCAGTTGCGGTTTCTAATGAAGCGTAAGAGACCACGAATTTCTATGTTAACCTAAAAAGATAACCAAAAGACAGGAAAAAAGAGCAGAGAGTGTCTCTCACCTGAATGAGATCGCCATCGAAACTTTATGGAGGACTTGTAGAAAGTTAAGCAACTGGCTGGTGGCTTTAAGAACAGAACGCTGGTTCATCGAAAGAACAAAAGAAAACATAAACAATTCCGGTTCGGTTTGTTTTGCAGGTCTTCGAATACGGAAGAGGTGTGTGGTTTGCAAGGTCGCATGCGCCATACCATGGTAATATACCCGCCAAGTTATCGGTCGCTCAAAGTAATCCGATATAAAGGCTTTTACGGTGATTGAAGGACAGGAAAGACTGGCTGGTCTGGAGGTAAAGGAGATTAAAACTGTCCCACATTTCCCTTAAGGACCAAACAATTGTTTTTCCGCCATCTAGAACAAGCATCACAATGGAACAATGGGCCCTACTTATAATAATTTTTAAAGTTCACACTAATTATTTAATAGGTTACAATATGCAATTTCGTGTAGAGAATTTCACCATTGTGAGCTCGAAAACATAAGCCTCGACATTGAAAATGATCATTAGTATCGCGGAATACCAGGACTTTATGTTAACATTATTTAACTTTAGAGAAACTATCTGGGTGACGTTTTTTATATTAACTCTTCCGTCGCAGGAGCTTAATTTTTTTTTCTAATTCTGCAGAGTAACCCCAAAAAATAAACAATAACCAAATCGACAAGTTTTCGAAATTTTCAACAAAAACAAGGAACGCTGCGAATGTCGTAATACCGCATTTCTTTGATTCATGCATAGCAACAAGTTCAAGGTTGATATGGGGTCCATATGCCACGGATTAAATTTCTGGACTGTTTTCTGAAATTTACACTCGAGTTCGTTGCCAAAAACCAAATATTCAGCATCTGGATATCGTCTCAGTTTTCGGTTGTTCATTCAATATATTGCGACGTGTATTCGCGAGCCAGTATTTGCCAGATGATGCTACCGGCTTTTGAATTTTGTTTAGTTTTTTAAATGACGATACATAACCTCAGTCGAAATAAATTCTTCCGCGGTAAATTCCATCGCTGCACTTTCATACCCACGTACATATTTAAGATACAACGTGCGCTATGCCCATGAAAACCAAATCCATTTTTACAACCTCCCAACATTCCAACTTAAGTATGTATAGGTATACCTTTTCAATGTCCTCTAGTGCGCCACATCCATATAAAAACAATTTAATGAAAATTCCCCGTACTATTTACAACACACCCCAACCTTAAGTACTCTCCAGAGATCAGTATACCGAAAACAAATCCCTTCCAGCATCCGATCTTGCAGTTGTCTATGTCATCCTCCCGATTACTAATGTGTTGTAACATAACACACTTAAGTGGTTATATCCGGACGGATGAGTAGTACTTGAACAAAATAGCCCGTCAACACTCTCACGATCCCTTCTCATCTTGAAATCTGATCGCAATTTTATGCTTGAAATACATAGTCCGCCTTCGCGTCGTCGTCGATGACTCTGCCGACGTTGTATTCTCAAATGTCGGACCGAATTACCGACATCAGTTGCCGAACATATGCGCTTCCCTCGTCGGTATGTAAATCACGACCGTTTACGATTCAAATTAGGGTGCTGCCTTCGGTAATTGACTTCAAGGAGCTGGTATCTGTTTCTGTTGCTGACAGGATTGAGTCACATTGAAGTGGCAATATGTTTTACTGGAGGAGCTAATCAAAGGATGACAGAGGATGGCACAGAGCGGTCGAGTAGTGGTACTTAGTGCGAACACGCTTTCATCTTGATGACGAGTGTAAAGCCATTTATATAGCCTTTCAAATGTGAAAGGGTGATAAGTGTATTTTCATGTTCAATGGTTGAAAATGCGCACCATATGGACTGGGAATCCCATCATCGGGGTTAATGCTGTCACGTGTTGCCGATGAGAATCAAACGCCAAATTACTGTTCGATTAATACATAAATGGGGAAAGGTTTTACGACTCTGAACATTGAGAGACCAGTCTGTTTTTATGACAGTTTTCGTCGCATTTTACTGACATGCCACACTGTAAGTAAGCGAGCTTCCATTTATCATTTTCTAATTTGTCAACTAATTGGAATGTGTCAAAACAACGGACAACTATGTCACACTTTTTAAAAATTACTGCGCAGTCTCAAATAACTACAAGTCGCTGAACATGTAAATCTAGAAAATAAAATAAATGTTGTCCACTTAATTGAGACAAATGTCTGGAGTTTCCACAAAAACAAAAAAAAAAAACAAAAACAAATAGCCAACTACTCGATTGGAAACGGAAACCAATAAATCATTTCCGTCGATCCTGCCCGTCTGCTTAGTATGTGTATGCATGTAATACAACTCCCTCACAAATCCTGTTCCATTTTTAGACTGTGCACCCGGAAATTTTGGATGCATTTTGCAACCAACCGTGGTCAGGCTGACGTTGTACGAGTGACAGAATTAAGCGATCGTTCATTTCGTTTTGTATATACACACAGATACAAGTATATAGTTTGTTCAGCGAATTAAATTGAGCGTGACATGAATGTTGTTGCTTTTTTTTTGCTTTTCTTTTTCGATTTCTGTTTTGAATGAATTTTCCTCCCAAAGTCGCATCCCAACAGCTCAATGTGCTAGACGGTGGAAAAATTAATTTCTGAAATTTGTTCAAGGATTAAGGCGCTTAATCGAGCGATTCTTTCAAGGGTAGTATTTTTCTGAAGGAAGTATGAACGAAACTGCTTTCCTCGGCAGTCTTGCGAGCAGTGTTATTAGCAATCTCTCTCCACGAAGCTTGGTAATTTTTCCCTTGTTTACATATTCACCATACTCAAATTCCCTTTTAAAATCCCACGATAGTTTTTAATATAGAATTTAGTATAAAAACCGCAGTTTGTAACACTGCTATGATTATTCTTGAAACTATGACCAAAAATGTATAGTTTCAATGTTTTTTGGCAGATTTCTGAAATTCCCACGATTTGGTGCTTTATTTCTTTATCCCACGGAAGGCTTTTCAGACATCGAAATTCATACAAAAAGGGATAAATCCCACGATACAGCAACACTGCTTGCGAGCGTTTATATTTCAAACCTTTGGAAAACATGGCGTACCGAGGCTTGTGGTGAAACACTTATTGTTTTATCTTACCTTTGACGTCTCCAATTTTTTGACGTAAAGAACTCGTTATTTATTTGATATAAATATGGATAGTATAAACAAGAAAGGAATACCTACATAGCTAATACAAAAAATTAGCCGCCAACATTTGACTGCATTCTAGGCAAAAGTTTAATTCTAAGGCCCTTTTTATTCGCTCGAAGTTGAACGCATCTTGGGGATTTTTATTTTCAACTTCAGAAATTGATTTTTTTCACTCCAAGTTGAAACGCTTAACTGTGAATATTCCGTATTTGAGAAAAGCCAAAGTTGGTCACCGTTGAAGTTGCTCAACTCCCCGAAATAGTAGAAGTCAGGAAGGCAAACTTATGATTTTATGTATAAATTTAGACTTTTTTTTGTGGATTTGAAGAATGGGATGGATGAATGGGACGACCGTGACTGTGCATCTATCGCTTCCGTCTCTCAAAGCGGATGACAATGATGTTGCTCCAACTTATAATGAATTCGTTGCCGTGCGTCGAGAAAAGATATTGGGCTTTGAAAAAAACTTGCAATGTATTGTACACGGATGAGTTCAATTTGCTGCTGCCGATTTCATTGTGGTTAGCATTGCAACCGTGCATCTTCTGTTGAAAACAGTGTCGAATACAAATGCAATATACAATTCTTTCGTTTGGAAAAGTGTTAGGAATAACACTTTAACGTCATCCCATCTGCAGACTACGTAATGGTCTCAAACAGAAGATATCATATTATATTCACTTGATATAAGTGTACCTGTCTTGTTCTTTTAAAATGCTTTTTTTCCCCATTCTTCTTGTTGCAACCATGCGGTTCAGTTTCAACTTAAATTCCCGTTCATTTCTTATTGAATAAAGATTTCATTCGACAAATATTACTTTTATTCTTTTTCATTCCACTACCCTTAACAAAAAGGGATGGTTTTTCTTGAACATTCAAACGGTTTTGCTGCTTTTTGTCGCTCGCTAACAGGTATTGTTCACAAGAAAAATATGAATTCCAAATGAACTTTAATTTTTATATGGTTATCTACTCCCTAAAACGAAAAACATAGACAAAGCAAACAAAGCCTATAAAAAGTATGTATATGTTTTGTCTATGACGAAAATAACCATAAGTTGAAACTGATATAAATTATGTGTCATGTGTCACAAACATCCCAAGGATATTTTAGAGTCAGAAAGTAAGCCAACTTTTGAATTTCAACTGCGTCATTGAGAACAATTTAGTAAATAAAAGTTATTTTCAATTTTCAGGTCAACTTTCGACCAACTTCGGCAAGTTGATAAAAAGTGAATAAAACGGGCGAACTTCACTTTAATAGCCGCGTAAATTCCAAAATGCGACTGAAAGTTGGTTTGAAATGTTTGGACTAACAGAGCTAGTAGGTATATTGTAGACGGTCTAATCTCTTTTAAGTATAAAACATCTACGCAAACGTCGGCATTCGAAGTCATTCAGTGTCTAAAGTAGGCATTATTTTATACGACATAACCTCACTGCATGAAATCGTGACAGCCATAGTCCTTACCGACAACAACCGGCTATAGCAAGGCAAAACACACAAAACGTGCAACAATGTTTTGCCAAAAAACACTAAAACCACTTTACAGTTTCTATGCTCTCATAAATATTCCAAAAATTTATTAAAATGGCACAAGATGATAGCAAATCACATTTTAATTGAATATCACACACAGCGCACACGTACAAATTTTTCCCTCTAAGCCAATTAAATTATATTTAGCTCTTCTTAGAGAGACCATCTACAAAACACGAGTACGTTCCAAATAAAGAAAAATAAAGTCTATTCAAAATCACATCGTGCATTAGTTTGTTGTAGTCGTAAAACTTATTTCAATTAACGCACAGTGCAAGTATCTCCCTCTGCTCCTCCACCATGGGCCTCAATTATAGACAATTGTGTGCAGCGATCGCGCCGGGATAGTAATCACAATGTTGCCTCGAACGCTATCTGCCAGTGTAACATCAACCGCTGCACTCCCACTGCAATGAAACGGAAAAAATACATTTTCGGATGCGAACCGAAGCAAAATGAAGACACATCGTCAGATCGCAATTGTGCGATCGCACCGATCGACCCGACGACGGTGGGCTAATAAAGCAATTAGTTCTTATTCCGCTCGTAAGTTTATGCAATTTTTACGAGCGCTACTTATGCGGTTTGGAGATAAATTCTCCCGAAACTAAAGATGTTGTTGGTACAACGTGTCGTGCTCGTAAATTACCGCCAGTCTTGTGGTGGTGCGGCGACGAAATTCAAAATCGTTTTGGCTCACCTATTGAAGAGCACGGCGCTGATGCTTTTGTCGGGACGCTCAAATGCAGCCGTTACAATGTTGATGTTCGACCGCTCCGCCTCGATTCGTATCGATCCTTCGGGAATGAATTTTGAGAAATGTCCAATAACATAGAATATCGGCTGCTTGTAGAATTCTTGGCCACCTGGGAATCGGAATAAACACATGTAACACAGAAGAGATCGACAATTCCCGGTATGACTTACTTGTAACGTTGACTATAACAGAGGCGTCGACAAAATTGTCCGCATAATTCGGGCCGCCCTTTTCATCCAAAATGATATTCCAATCAATGTAGCCGTTGAACGAGTGCTGAAGGTCCTGTAAGTACGAGTGGGCGTACTTCTCGCCACGTGACCATGAGCCCAATTCGGGGCCATGTGTAGTGAATGGCTTATCGCCCAAAGACGACTCCGTGCTGAAAAGCAGTTTATCGGGGAACATCCTATGCGTTTCATCCATCACACTGGGACTGACAAACTGATCCCAGTACCAATGGACTGCCAATCCATCCATAAAGTCCACAGACGCGTTCCTAGTCGCCTTCATCTAGAAAGACACATTCTTCAGACACAAACCCAGATACAGTCGCCGTGTAGCACTCACCACTTTGAACCACGTCGGGAATGTGTATCGCTGATCATCATTGCTGAAAATTTTCACATCGCTGAATCTGGAATTTCTAATGGTGGGTCCCAAATTATCCGTCAACCAAATAGCCTGAGGGAGAAATGAGAATCTCTCAATTGAGCTCTAAAAATAGTGCGCGCATCGCGATCGTGCACCAAGAAAAGCAATTAATTGACTCGATAAACTAACTTGATTGTGTGGTGTCCACCCTAGGCTCATAAAGCGTATGAATAACCATGCAATAACTCCATTCAATGGCTCATTGCCGGTAGTGATGGCCCAAAGCGGCATATTTTTAGCATCCATTAGTTCAAGAAATCTTCAGCGACACGGCGGCCCCGAAAAGAAGACGGATTCATGGAAGAGAAGACGAATTTCAAAATTAGACGAAAAAATTCCAAATAAAATAGAATGGGGGAGCTTAATGGATACCATTAGGATCACAGCTAATAGACAATTTATAAGGTGTATCGAGTTGCCTTTATTAACGTGGCCCGTGATGCGGTGGTAAATCATAAACTGGTCTGCGTGCGTATACTCACTTGAGGTGGTAGTTGGCCCAAGTCTGGTAATAAGTTTTCTTAAGGTAGCCGTAGCCAGTCCATGCGTTGTTGGTTTTCATCCATTTAGGTGGGCTCCAGGCGGAGCCTACAATCTTAATGCTGTCTATGCTGGCGACGGACTTTAACCGCTCAATCTGTTCGATCTGGAAAGAGGTTAAGAAATGCAGGAGTTTGATACTCTTTTTCAGTTAGTTATACCTTTTTCTCATCACGCGCATCTAGCTTTGTGAAACCTGTAAGTTCAGCATCATCTGCTGGGACTTCATTGTACGCCCATGGTGACAAGTCAAAATCGCAGCCTCCAATGGACATGCGCATCATACTGAAGGCGATACCATTTTGAGAAAAGAATGACCTGGAAAAGTGACAAAAGAATGAAAAACTGAAAATGTTTCAAAAGTAGATTACTGCGGGACTCGAACAATTTGGACTTACATGTTACATGTTTGACACTTACAACATGTCTTAGACAAAAGAAAACTATAAAAAGGGCTTCTGCTTCGTTGTTGTCAAAGTTAGTACGTCAATTTGACACCGCGATGGTATTGGGACAATAACTTTACTGTGGGTTAAAGGGTTTGCCCTATAAAAAGGATTACGTTTTTGCACAGCTCCAACAGCTGCGTTTATTTGCAAATGGTAAAAAATATCGCTAGAAAAACCAACTTTGACTCGGTGGTTAATATATTTGAGAGGTGGGAAATCGAAACTTGGACCCATCACTCAGTAGAGCCACTGCAACAAAGGAGCACAACTTACAACAATTTAAATGCAGAAGTAATATCAATATGAAAGCATTTCTTGCCTAATTATAAGAAGTGTAAAAGGCCGACGATGGACGATGAAAGTTATAAGTTGAAATGCCGCTAGAAATAGCGCAGCTTAATCCCCACAAGGTTGCTATGGATTTTCCGGCCTACCTGCTTATTCAAAACTGAGGAAGAATATAAGAAAGTTAAACAGACTCATCTGTCAATTTAAATTCGATGGAAGTATGCCTGATGCATCTCAAGATGGTTTCTCTAACAAGAAAGTGATCGTGTGTCAATAATATGTATAAGTAACTTTCGCAATATAATGACCCATATTTTGAGAGAGTCTTTTACACAAAGCTCCTGTCAGCTTATGTCAACAAAAATGCGTCGAGGTTGAATAAATAATACACAGCTGATGCCCTATAGTGCTTATCGCTATGCTACTTGATGGTTGAGTTTTGAGTATGTGGTTTACTTTCTGTCAAAAATGGAAATATTATTTCAAGAGGAATACAAAGACTTGACGGACAAAAAACGAAGTGCTCAACTAATCCATTTAAGAACTCTGAACTTCGATCCCGATCGCTTCAAATACTTATTTCCAAGAAATAGTTTGTTTACAAATAATTGTTGCTCTTTAAAGGACAATAGATGAAGCCAAATAATGCTCTCCTAAAATTAGAAGGAACTTTAGGCCAGGTCATTTAATGGCGACATTCTGACATATAACTCCTCTATTCACCTTGATTCATTCATATTGTTATTAATATTTTGTTTTGGTGCCTGAAATGTAGATGTGGCTTTGAATATAGCAGCTTATAGGGAACTACATCATAACCAAACGATTTAACTTACTTGTATACTTCATCTTGAAGCTCTTGAGGTAAACTCTCAAGAAGATGCGATACAGTGCCAGTAAACGCTCCCCCAAATCCGACAATTTTTTGAATCTGCTTGCTTCTATCCACATTAACTTTCACTGATCGCTTTGCTGTAAAATGTTAGATAAACATTTGTCTTACTTTGATAAATTATTTACTCACCCGTGGCCGGAAATCTTGCAATTTGTTTTCCCTTTTCAACCAACTCCACCATAGGTCCATAGAAATGTTCGTTTTCCTGCTCTGAATCTGGCAGATCTTTCACGACAACTGAGCCATCGGAAAATGTACCACTCTTTGTTGAAAATCGTAGACCGCCCTAAAAAGAAAACCAGACACCAAATTTACAAAAGTCCATAATTCTACTTCAAATGAATTTCATAAATCAATGCACATTATTAGGTATCCTCTATTTATAATGCGAAATCGTCATCCTGTGTTATTTTCGAGTGTAATTGCATTTTTGGAGGGCACTACGACCCACCAACTAAGTATGTAAATACTTACATTGCTCGACGAGATTATGACAAAATCATCGTTGCCAGAGGGATTTACCGGATCCAAATAATCGCAATAGGTAGTATTACAGACACACACGTACCCATAGGAGGATTCACGCAGGGCACACGGAGTGGTGTCAGCAGCTGTAATTAAAAAGACGCCATATTTAGATTCAACTAAATTGATTGTGCTGTAAATTTTAACTTTATTATTGGAGAGTGGAAGTGGAGACTAAAGTATTCATTTTTGCGTTATCTGGTTTGGGCGTCTATACGCTTAAACAGAAAACATTGATTGCCACTTTAGAGTGCATTGTTTTCGGTTTGATTAATATAGGAACTCACATTGTGGGTATAGAATAAGATATGAACAATTTTTAGTATATACGATTACAGTTCAGTTTTTTCTTTGGGTAGTATGGCTTTGCAACCTGTCATGCGACTTCAAAGTTTAGTAAGCTGCGTGAGCCAAACTAAATTTTAGCTGCTCTCCAACTTTTTTTTCTCCATTAGCTAAAATCCTTGCAATGTTTGGAAAACAGCTGAACAACAGAACTCAACAATTTGGCAAAATTTAGGTTGATAAAATGTGCCGACCCATTTAATGGGCGCGCTAAATTTGACACATGCATGAAGGTCATTCTGAAACAAAAGCTAGATTTTTTGTAGCTATATCGAAATACCACTCGGCTAAAGGCTTTCACTTAAATTTAGCTCTGTTAAATTTAGGATAGAATTTTTTATGGGTGCTAAAATTTAGTTCAAGCAGCGTACTAAGCTTTAAGACTTAAAACTAACCCTACTCTCCAATAACTTAAGGTAAGAAAACAGAAAATAAAACCGATATTCTAGAAAATTTAAGGATTGTTAATAAATGTGTAAAACTGACAGCAGGGGGTACTAGTTGTTCAGAAAATGGTGTATAATTCGACATTGAAATACTTACAAGCATATGCTCCAAAGCTACGTTTGCATTTGCTGTCATGCCAAAAAGACCTACCGTTTGAACCAAACACTAGTTGGAACCTCTTTAATTGACAGCATTTATATAGTGAACTGAATCATAACGATAACTCTCCTACTTCGCCAAAACGCTCTAATTCATTCCCTCAAATAAACAATAACGTAACGAGAAAACATTTATAAAACCAGTAATGTATAAATATATGCATAACTTGCGAAATGTGCCTTAAAATTACTTAAAAGTACACTAAAGTTGGCAAGTTGGGACAAAATCTATATGAATAGATAATTCCCCAAGCATCTACAACATTTTAAGCTTTCACCTGCGCTCAAAAATATAATAATAATAATACCACACCAATAATAAACTTAAATCACAAGCGTAGACTCACAGGTCAACTGCAATCCAATGCATATAAGAAAGCACAACGCGCCGACTGAACCGGAAACTTTCATTTTCACTTAAAAAATTGAATATAACTGCAAAAAGTATCAACAATAACTACCGACAAGCGACAACATTCGTCGCTTACTCAATTTAATAATTTCACCGATCTGCCTTGAAGACCGACTCCGACTGAGCTACTATCGCATTTTTATCTCAAACTAAACCACACTCGGCGTTGCTTTAGGTTTGACACACAATCTCTACGTACAAGCAACAGTATCATTTGCCATTTCTGCAATGGCGTTTAGGGTTGGTCATTTTTGGAAAAAAAAAAAAACACAAAATAACATTCATCAAAGATATCGCTGAACCAGTTGCTGGTCGCGGGTCCAAACTGCGACTCATTGTAATATCAGCGAGGAGCAATTTGAATTAATACTTTTACCATACTCTTATAAGGCCTTGGAAGATTGAAGTTTTCCCAAGAACAAAATGTGCATGCTATTTTTTTGCATGTGTCCTATCGCAACAATCAATTTCGGTGTTGGTACAGGTATTCTGGTGTTCTATTTATTGCTACCTAAGCTTAAATAAATTCAAGTAGCTCATAATTGAACACTTTTATATGGGTTTAATCTAACGCGATTAGAATTTATTTGTATACTTCGTTTTCGCTGATAAGAGTTGATGTGATTTAATCTTTGTTATTTAATAGGTGCAAACGTAACGTCATTTTCTCAAAGGCTAGTTATTTTCTTATCGTTCGTTTGAAAAGGGACACATTTGAATAGATCAGGCAGTTGGGTTTTTTTATAAATTGGCCGGCTCTATTCAAAAACACAGTATTTTTTATTGAAAATAAAACCAAGCCATTGGTTTAGAATGGAATTGAAAGAACCTACAGTTGTATGGCAATTTAACAGCTGAATTGAGAGGCTTTCCGAGGTGTAGCAAAATATAAATAAATGTATTAAAGTATTCCAGTATTCAAGTAAAAGTTCGTGTTGCTCGTTGAGTAATATGTTGAAAATGCTTTCAGATTGTTGATCACCGCATTGCTCAAATTGGAGGCTCCACCAACCCCGGGAAAGAAGATGTTAGCTTTAGTTTTAATGGAAATATCAAAGCCAATGCAATCAAGATTGGCTTTACCTACATTAGTCTCTCGTTGTGGACAAAAATCTAACAATTTCAACACTTCACCACCAATTTGCGTTCTTTACTCACAAAAGGTTCTTATTTGCTCATCAATTCAATTATCCGGTTGCAAACCTCTTCCAACACAACTTTACTCTATCAGCAGGCGGCAGCTTTACAGATTGCAATTTACAATTTGCATTTATTTCATCCGCATGTTGTTAGTCAACTATAGCACTTAACTTAGACAAACATCGGTTGTACATTTTGTAAAAGCTTTCCGCCGCATATTGACCCAATTCCTTCCTCTCTCCTATAAAGCATTCACACACAGCCGCCAGCTAAATGGATCAGCAGCAAAAGGGAACAGAGTGCGAGAACAACACCGCCGCACGCCATTGATTACTAGATATAAAAAGAAATATATCCTATTTTGGGGTTAAGCAGGATGTTGAAGGTTGAAGCGGACAGTGTGCGAAAAGATTGCTTAACAACAGGAACAACCAAATGAAAACAACAACAACAACAACAGTAGCATAGCACGAGCAACAGTGTTTGATTGATTTCCATTGAAACCTATCGACTGGAATAAAACAATTACACACTGGAGAAATGGATATTCGTAGTTTAAAATTTCGCTATGATCCTTTGTTTATTTTTACGCCCTCCTTGACATCGAATATCCGAGAGGCGAGAAGGATTCTTTATGCTTTATCCATATACCATAATATATGTGTAGACAGTCTATACACATGTGAGGAGGTGTGTGGATATGAAAGCGTAGTGCTTTTGGCCTTCCGCCTTCGTATCGTTTCACACCAGTTGAACAGACAAACTGAAAAACATGGCATCCCGCGGGAGCTATATTGAAATTGAAAATTGTTTAGCTACAGACTATGGGAAGCACATTATAAAATGTTTTGGAACACATTTAAATAAAGAGTTGCGAGATAATCATCCCATTGTGAGTGCAGTGGCTCAGTGGTTAGTTTCTTCAAATACTGAGCATAGAATTTACGGTCCGACCCCCAGAAAATTAAAAACCTATGATGCTTTTAAGCTTCATTAAGTTCTAGCGAACGTCACAAAACCTGTCCTACGAAAGCTTCTTCATTCAGCCTTTCGAATTCGACATAAAAATGTAGGTCTCGTGATGAAAATAACAACACATAGTCATTGGGCGGTTACGCAGTTTGAACACAATACCTGCTACAGGATCAGTTGCGATTACAGCATTAGCATTTTTGGTTGAAAAAGGTTAGGCCGGTCGCATACGGGTTGGAACTCAAGTCATGGATTCTATCGGCATCAGCAGTTTTTAATGGCGAGTTGCCGAGCTGGGCTCTTTTTGAGAAATAAATTTTCGCAGCTCGAAAGCGCTGAATTCAACAAAATGACGTTGTAGGTGTATCTACTTAAAAAGTGCGATAGGCCATAACAAAAAATAATAGATACGTTTACGATTCTCAATTTTCACATCCACATTGAACCACAAACTTTAAATTTTCTGAAATGTGCTGCTCCAAAGAGCAGAGCTCCGCAAAAACATCATGATATTGGTTTGCAACACAAGGGATACATTTCTGTTAAATAAGAATCCTGACAACACCACACGATGCTAAATAACTGTTCGTTAGCTCTCTCGTTCGTATACCGTAGCCGTACACAAACAACAAGGATTATAAGAACCCTCCCCAAAAAATAAAGGCAAATGGCAACCCACCTCCCCCAAATCAGTGATTCGCTTCTATATAATGCCAGTCTAGCTATCGAGAGCCTTTCAATTGTGCTCTCCCTATTGACGAGTCAACACCTGTTGAGCCAGCGCGCGAGTGTCCTTCGAATCGGTGTTTTATTTTTTACATTGCTTTAGTGAACTCGTTGTGCATATGTTAAGACGAAATATTTGAATTGCAAAGAAAAAAAATTAAAAATATGGAAATGGAAACTAAACCCGAAGAGGCAGCAACACCTCCTATCGGTCAGAGTCGAACAGTTATCGCGGCTATAGTGTACCTCGCCCTCCTAGTCGATAATATCTTGCTCACAGTTATAGGTAAAGCGTTTGGTCTTGTTTTTCCCATTCCATACATCGTCCTAATTCGAATCTCAATTCAGTGCCGATTCTTCCGGATTATCTCGCTACGATACATAATAAATCTCTAATCGCTGATAATCAACAGCTGCTGGCACAGAATCTGGCTTACCGTAACTTTGGTTCACATCACGCTCCAGCGGCTATTATGACAAAGCATCCCATACCTGGAAAGTCGTTGGTTAACTTTACCGTCATGCAAGCGAACGAGGATAAGGTAATAATAGCTCCAGTGGCGGCGACAGATGGAGACGACTCAATTATTGGCGAAAACAATAGCAGCAATAACAACTACACCAACGACACCCTGGCGAGTGAGAATGGTTCGATTGGTATCCTCTTGGCCATGAAAGCGTTGGTTCAACTGATTTTCAACCCCATCGTTGGGGGTATGTCCAGCAAATTCGGTTACCGATTACCAATTGTGTTTGGAACATTTTGCCTGCTGATTTCGGCCTTGGGTATGATGACCGACAATTCAGTAGACTAAATCCTGTCAAAGGGACTAATTCCCTTTTATCCTTTTCATGTTTGCCGCGGAAAAGTGTTCGCAATCGGTGAAACATATGTTACGTTATTGATTGCACGCTCTGTGCAAGGTGTTGGATCCGCCTGCATCGGAGTGTGCGGAATGAGTTTGGTTGCACAGGTATAAGTTTGCGTATTGCGTTGAAATTTATTTTTATTTGCAATAGCGTTAAGGATTACTTTTGGATTGTGAGGATATTTTGTTTATAATTAATTCAAAACTGCTTTGGGCAGGGCTTCTCTGAGGAATGTACGGGCATTACCTTCGAGGGAGTGTCACATAGAAAATTCATTCTGAATACCAACTTTTCACAAGTAGACATGTTGGTACTCACTTATAAAGACCGCACATTTTATTTTTCCACTTTCAAAACTCAGCCCTTAGGCTGTGAGTGGGGACCTGTATGGAGT
Source organism: Cheilosia variabilis (assembly GCA_951230905.1). NCBI lineage: Eukaryota > Metazoa > Arthropoda > Insecta > Diptera > Syrphidae > Cheilosia > Cheilosia variabilis. The sequence goes on from OX579676.1 coordinate 15,009,757, forward strand.
AACTTCACATTCGCTGAATTTTAATTTTAAAAATTTTATCCGGCGGTTATTTTCGTTTAAACAAAAGAATATTTGATTTACAACCCAAACATTGGAAAAGTATTTTACTTAAAGCATCAGTTGGCACTGCGCTCGTTTAATAATGTAGGCATTTGTATATACCAGGTTGAAGGATAAAAAGTAAGGTTAGATTATATTTTTCGGCTATTAATAGCTTTACGCTGAATCGACTTTTGTTAAAGGAACTGAAAGCCATAATTTTATCCATTTAATCGCAGAATATATGCATATTTATTCTTGCCCAAAAACGTTCAAAAATTGGAAGGATTCTTAAAATGGTTTTCGGCATATAATTTTGTATATACAGGTAGATCTTCCGCACATTTGCTGCTTTATCCAGGGTTGGAAATTTTTGTAATACATAAGATTTTTGACATTTTAGCCAACTCCTTTTCGTTGTAAGCTATTTCCAGTCTACAAAACTCATTTTTATGTCTCCATCTCCTGTTTTCTATGACAAATTTGAATTCTTTTAACAACATGTGATATTTCTTATATTTAGATACCTAGATTTTAAAGGTAGATCGATTTTTACAGACATGGCATACAATGAGTCACACCCGACATAAAATGCCACAATTTAACATGTTTTTACATGCAATTGCCTGTGCTAGGCACTCCGCAATTTTGTTGGTTACATTGAAAAAAAAAAAACAAAGTGGCAACCCCACATGCTTACTTGGAATTCCACATCAGAGAACAAATACTTTTTTAATAAATTAAAGGATTCCGTACGATTTAGCATTGAAAATATGAATTGGAATATTGGAAAAAAAAATTGATTGACGGTGTCGTATACGTAACTTTTTCTTAACAATTTGGTTCCTATAAACCCTTAAAGAGGCACACCTCCCACTTAGTATTTAAAACAGTACAAACAGTAAAACTGCTAAATTATTTACATTAGGAAATCTTAATGCAGTCAACTTAATAGTGAAAATAATATTGAGAAGCTATGTGCGATCTCATGAACAACCAAAAAAAAAAAAGAAATAACTCATTGTGCAACATCAGTGCAACTAATAATAATAAATAAAAGAAATGTTAATTCGTGAATCAATAACAATAACAAACTCTAGCCTTGACTGTCATTTACATGAGTTTAAAAAGTCATAGCTATTGCAAACTATTTAGTTTTGAAGTCAACACTAAAAATAATTAGTAGTAGCAGAACCCCCTGTCCACATAGTATTCACACCAAAGTAAGGAATAAAAGGCCATAAGCGAGGCAAAGCGAGGCAAAAGAAGTGAGACTAAATGCAGTTCGATGAATAGTTAAAATAGATTAGAAGAATTTTAAAGAAAAGTTGAATTTCCAAGAATCTTTTAGTTACACATTTTTACGTTTCATTTACGTTACTTATTTTTTTGTTTTGAAGTCAAGTTTAGAATAAATGTCATTACCGTGCAAAACAAAGTCTACTTATTTTAAGGGCACTTTAATAAAAACGCTTTGTATGAGATCTCAATGAACTCTTTTATAAACGGGCTTTCTCCACTCGAAAATAAGCTTTACATTTTTAAGCAGATTATGACATAATACAGCTTACCCATTTTTCCATTCAATAATCCACTTTAAAAATAGAAGAATCTGGCCCTTAAATAAGCGGGTTATACTGCCGCCTAAAACATAGAATTCACTCGCACATTTTTCGTCGTTTGTTTTCATTGTTTCTTGTGCAATTTGTACCTTACTTGTCAATCATTTATAAATTCTACAGTGCTGTTTTCACTTAATGTTTTCAATCGTGTCTATTTAAGAAGTATTTGTGTATCAGGATCAGCTTAATACTCCATTTACAACATCACGCACACGCATTTTTGCACGAGACTAGACAGAGAGTTTCATTTGTCCAGTCAATGCTAATATGTGATGTTGTAAATGCGTATTAGAGAAAGATAAAACAAAACACAGTTGATAAATAGACAGGAAAAAAGAATTCGTCAAGTGTATAGTTTAGACTTCGATTTTAAGTTTGAGAGCAATAGTTTTAACAGAAAATAAATGATTTTGCATGTATCCAGTTCAACAAACAAACTCCAAAGCTATTTTGACGGATGGAAGTAAGCGGTTTACTTTCTTTTATGCAGTATGAAACCCAATGAAAGATGAAGTTCCGTAGAATTTATTTGTTTTTCATACATTTTCTGTTGCAAATGATTCAAATTGAGAAGACCAAGATGATTTGCAATTTAGCCTGCACTAAATAAAAAATACGTTTATTTACTCAACGCAGCTCTATCCAGAGGAAGATAAACGATCCAAAATAATGGGCATCATCTTGGGCAGCATCGCTCTTGGAGTACTTCTTGGCTACCCATTCGGTGGTATACTGTACGATCTAGTGGGAAAGTCATCTCCGTTCATTATTCTTTCGACATTAATTTTCCTGAATTTAGGTGAGGCGATTTTTTACTCTTTTTCGATTGTAACTAATTCGGTTTGAAATATTTCATTTTAGGCATGCAACTGCTTACAATGGATCTCTCCGTTCAGCCTGAGGTACTAACCGGTAGTTTAAGACTTTGCTGATTTAACTTGCGTATTTCTTTAAGGTCACTCTAGAAGCTGGCAAACCAAAATGGCGTCCAATATTCGCTAACAAGATGATTCTGTCGATTGTGTTTGCAATTCTAATCTCTACATCAGCGATGGCTATTTTAGAGCCCTGCCTTCCCATATGGCTAATGGAACATCTAAAGCCATACAAATGGCAGTTGGGTACAGTTTTTATTCCAGATTCGGTTGGCTATTTTATTGGAACGAATTTCTTTGGCGCTGTGGCTTACAATTTTGGTCAGGTGCGGGTGTCATGTCTCTCGTTACTTCTGGTTGGAATATCTTCTGTCTTGGTGAGTCGCCTTACACAGTGTTTATGAACTTTTTATTTATAAACCATATTTTAGATTCCAAGTGCCACAACGGTACCCCAACTCCTATTACCACACTTTGGTCTAGGTCTTGGAATTGGAATTATTGACGCAGCGTTGGTTCCTCTGCTTGCTACTTTTGTCGATGCGAGCCTTAGTGATGATCCGTCCACCACAGGTGATTCAATGTCAAGTTATGGAACAGTTTATGCCATCCAGCAGACTTCTGTCAGTCTAGCCTATTGCTTAGGTAAGTTCAAATTATAAATCACTTACGAAACGATAAGCACTTGATTTCGTAGCTCCCTTACTTGGTGGCGAGTTGGCTCAAGCCCTAGGCTTCACCTGGTTGATGCGTTTAGTTGGATTCTTTAACATTGTCTACGGCCCGGTCTTGGTGATGCTCTATCAGAAATATAATCCAAAGGTAATAAACAACAATAAACTTTTCATTCGCATATGATATTCGTTTGTGTTCTTTCAGTTTGTTGCTGAGAAACGAAATCAAATGCTCCTGACCGCATCTGGTAGCGGCCCTGGTTCACACTATAAGAAGCTGTACAATGCACTTGAATAGACAGTGTACACAAATTTTGATGTAATTTAGTTAATTCTCTTAATGCAATATAGGTTTTTTAATGTTAACACAATAAATTATTTGAAGAATTGAAGGTTTGAATCTAGACCTGTCTTTTGTTAATTTTGTTTGTCCGTTAAATCAGCCAATAGACCGCTGGTGCAGAATAAAGAAAGATACATGCCCAAGGGCGGACTTCCTTGGTGTAAAAGTTCAGCCTAAACATATTGTTTTGAATACCATGTACTATTTTTTAAATGCATTCTGGATCTAATCTCACAATTTAATAAGTGCACGGAAGCAAACGGCCAAATTATTAAGTTTGTGCCTAATGTCACACTCACTCATTTCAGGTCAACAATCAGTATTTCAAATCGTCCTAATTACGTTTGACTAGGTACTTCAAACATTTCGGCGTCCCATTCAAAATTAATAAAATTTAAAAAAAAGGAGATGAATGCCGTAGCAAGGGGTAAACTCGACCAATCAACAGCTTTTTAAAAATTCTCTCAATCCGTCATATTTAGGACCTGGACCTGGAGCATATATCCTTCCATCTACAGTAGGATTCCTTAAACATGATGTTCGAAAACGGCGTTATCCGCAGTATTCCTTTGGTACTCATCATAAAAATAACGATCGACCCATTGGTCCCGGCCCCGGTGCTTACTACATAAAAAACCATATTACAAGACATGGAATTGATGGCACACCCAAGTATACTATGCGACCGCAAACTCTTACCAGAGGTAGGTAACCTTTCCGCTACCAGTGTGAAAATATTAATTAAACTGAAATATCTACAGCAAGAATCAGTCAAGGCCCAGGTCCCGCTGCACACGATGTTCACCTCAAACCGATCTTCAAAGGCACAACAGCTCCGGCATATAGTTTGTATTCGAAAAATTATACAGCAACACAAAATACCGTGTCTCCTGCTCCAAATGCGTACGATGTTCGAGTGCACATGACGAAACCAAGTCCTCCGGAATATAGCATGTAAGCTAATCAGGTCATCCCACTTTGCATTTTTATGCATTTTTCATTCATTCATTAAATAGGAGAAAATATTGGAATCCAAAACTAAAACCACGTTCACCTGGCCCAGCTACATATGGTCGTACAGATCTAAATGTAAAATTGCGAAAGAGTCCTACATATACCATGGGTGGACGTAACTTTATCACGCACAAGCTGTTTACGCCTGGACCCAACGTTTACAATAGGGCATACTATAGGCCTGGTCGAACTGCACCGTCGTACTCATTTGGAACGAGACACTGCGAACATGCTCCGCCTCTGATTGTTCCTTGTGACAATATAAATTAAGGCACCCAAAACACTCTTCCAACTTCCAACTAAAAAATGCTGGCTTAAGAATGTCCAAAGAGGGTATGGTTTCAAGTCCTGGTCCCATGATTCTTTGAACCCACTTAAACTGAGGTTTATTTGTTTTTGGAAATAGCATTGCTGTATCACACATACTGCAATGATTTTATGTGTGATGACAGGGATGTCATCTTCAATATGCACAAGGATGAATAGAAAAAGAGTGTTTGTGTTTGTATTTGTAAATTTACAAATAAAGTGAAATAAGAAAGAAAATTGAATGCAAATAAAATGGTCATTGGGACCCAGCTTAGCTGCCTTTAAGAAGTAAAATCAAAGAGTAAACTGCAAAACGGATGACACGCATGAAATTGATAAAACTAGATTTAGTAGGCACAACAATTTTTATTATTTATTTATTTTTTGTACGGCAAGCTAATTCCAAAATGTCATTTCACTTGTTTTTTGAATTTGGATTTTGACATGCGATCAATAAACTGGCTACTCACCAATCCTCTTGCTTTTATGAGCATCGTGCTGTTTGACAGCTGTCCATAAACAAAATTGAAAAGTCTATTGGATCGGTTAGTGTGTAGAAGACTATAAAACTACACCAAATATTGTTCTATTGGTGCTTTTTTGTAGTCAGTGCTTTATTTTAAATGAAAAAAAAAGAAAGGTAATATTTAGTCAGAATTTTGCAAATTAATTCGTTTAACTAGATCCCTTTTAGCATACACGTTATACTCACACTACCGTGATTAAAAAAAAAAGACAGCTTAATACCAAAGAAAAGATATTTTTATTTATTTTAATTATCACACTCGACGATCATCGGTGGTGCATATTCGGAATGTCGAGTCCCAAAGGAATATGCTACACCCTTCTTGCCGGGCTTGTGCTCAGTTAAATTATAAATGTTAGACCCTGGAGCATAATTCTTGAATATAAAAACATTTCGAGCCGTCATTGAGTACGCAGGACTCCGTTTCAATTTCGTATTTAAATCTGTACGTCCATATGTAGCCGGTCCAGGAGATCGTGGTTTAGATTCGATGGGATTAACCATGCCCCTAAAAACAGAAAAATTGCATCTTGAGCTCATTATTATGTTATAGTAAAGTGCTAAAAGCTACATGCTAAAAGATGGAATTCCAGGTTTTATTGGCTGCACTCCAAACATGTAGACATTCGGTCCAGGGGCGCAGTGTTTAAATTGATAATGGTTTTTCCACTGCATAGAATATGAGGGAGCATTGCTGCCTTTAAAGAATCGATTGACATCGTGGGCACCGGGACCGGGACCTCTACTTTTTTCTAAATAGTTTTATCAATAAGCTGCTGTCGAAAAGCCTTAAAATTATACCTTTAATATGTATTGGAGCTCCCATTGTATATTGATGTGCTTTATTATATCCATAACGCGTTATACCTTCGACTTTATAGGCGCCGGGACCAGGACTTAACCGTTTATCAATAATCGGTGTTTGACCTCCAAACGAATACTGTGGCAGTCGTTTCTTTCGGATGTCGTGTCCATCGAAACCGACCTCTGCCGGTAGGCCGTATGCCCCAGGTCCAGGTCCTTAAAGAAAGCGAATCTTAGAGAGGTTATATGGGGATGAGTTAATTAATTTACCCAATGGTTTTCTAGTCATCTTCCTTTGGGTTTTTTTTATGGAGAAGATATAAAGGTAATTTTGAATTTAGATCTTGCCAGCCGAAAAGTTCGAAAGGTTCTAAAATAAAAACTAACTTCTGATTATTTGTTTAATTTTCATAGTCTAATGTGATTAAATGATTGCTTTTGTTTGGTGAAGTAGGATTTTTTATAATAATCAGTGTGGATCCAGGTTAACGACGCCTAACATTATAGTTTTTACCACGCTTCTAAAGGGTGATTTTTTAGCTGGTTTGGTTTTGGCAACACTGGTTTTGACAGCTGACGTGTGTTTAGTACCTTGTGTCACTGTCAAACAGCTTCAGTTTGGTTTGCAATTTAACCATGGATCGTCTTACAAATGAACAATGCTTGCAAATTATTGAATTTTACTATCAAAATTCGTGCTCGGTTCGAAATGTTCTTTTTCGCTTTTTTATCGAAAAATTGTGTTCAGCGATGAGGCTCATTTTTGGTTGAATGGGTACGTAAATAAGCAAAATTGCCGCATTTGGAGTGAAGATCAGCCAGAAGCATTGCAACAGCTACCAATGCATCCCGAAAAAGCCACTGTTTGGTGCGGTTTATGGGCCGGCGGCATTATTGGGCCATATTTCTTCAAAGATGATGCGAATCGAAGCGTTACTGTCAATGGTGAACGCTACCGAGCGATGATAACAAACTTTTTTTTGCCCGAAATGGAAGTTCTTGACTTGCATGATATGTGGTTTCAACAAGACGGTGCCACATGCCACACAGCACGCGAAACAATGGCGCAATTGCGAGGCGAGTTTGGTGAACAGTTAATTTCACGTTTCGGGCCAGTCAATTGGCCGCCTAGATCGTGCGATTTGACACCATTAGATTATTTTTTGTGGGGGTATGCCAAGGCTAATGTGTATAGGGACAAGCCCGCTTCGATTGACGCACTGGAAGCCAACATCCATGCATTCATTCGTGAGATACCGGCCGATATGTGTGAAAAAGTATGACAAAATTGGACTCAGCGGATGGGCTACCTGAGACGCAGCCGCGGTCAACATTTGCATGAAATTATCTTTAAACATTAAATTGCAAGGTTCAAACTATCGATTCAAATAAATATTTCATTCATTTTTTCGAATTTTTTGTGTTTTTTCGTTAAAAAAAGTTCTAAACCTCTTAAAAAATCACCCTTTAGTATTGCTCCATACCTATACTGCAAACGATGTTTTTCATTGGAGTTTGCAGCAGCACGAACTGTGAAAAACTGTAGAGTGTTCGCGATGGTTGGATATATTTTGCTTCAGTTGGAGTAGGCGCGTTTGTATTCCGGCAGATACATAATGTGTGAAATGAGAAAATTCGCTGCCAATTTGTTTGCTCGACTCGACTGCAAAATTTAAATTAAATTCATTCTCCCACATGTTATGCAACAATACCAACCAATACCTCAAGCTGTTCCCAACGCATATGCAAAGGAATTATGAAAAGTATGTATGAATTTTTAAATCTCCCTCCAACACACAATCAGCTGTTTTAAATCGCGTCCTCTAGTGTCCAATCTTCAAAGCGCCACCATTTAAAAGTGTACACACAAAATCATAGTTCAGTGTATTCAAAACAGCCGTCAAAAATCCATCAGCAAAAAAACTCAACCCTCCGTCGTATACTTGTGAAAAAACAATTTGCCGTTAATTCGAAGGAAGCAAAGAATAATAGCCTATAAAAAAAAACGCAAAACAACCAGAAGAAAATTTTGGTAGTGCAAATTCAAAGTTCAAAAACACAAATTCCTTTCCAATTACATCAACCACTAAATGCTCAATTGATTATGGCAACTGGGGTGACTTCAACGGCACCAAAATCTACAACACCACCTCCATCACCACCGCCTAGAGTTCGTGAAAATCCTGTAGCTGGATCCACTTTTGTGGACAATCAATACTTCTACGAGGATGAAATATTTCGCATCGACAAAAAGGGTCGTGCAAAATTCGGATTGGTTTTGGAGAACTCGGAAGCAATGTCGGGCGACGACGAGGATGAAATGGAATTACTGTCAAAGGGTGAGCTGCGAGTAATATGGCATCCCGAGGGCAAGACTGAGGTTGTAACGGATAGGGTGGTAAGTTAGTCATACCACGTGGGTACTTCAACATTTTTGTTTTTATGAAAACTCCAATAAAAGATGGATCTGACTCAGGTTCATTGTCAGGTGTTGTGTAGTTCAATGTTTATGCAATTATATTGAATTTTAATGTGAGAAAATTTCCAATACAAATCAGAATGCCGTGGAGAGGCATTCTACTGCAAAAGTGGAGTTTCTGTGGCTCTTTATTTAAAAGGCGTTTCTTTTAATCAATAATCTTGTATAATAAAACACAGCTCATGAAGTTAAACCAAGCCAACGAAACCAAAGTTTAATGCTAATGTTTCTAAATGTTTACCACAAGTAACAAAGTCTTATGAATTCTATTGTTATGTTACATTGTACCAGGGAATCGGCAAAGGCTGCCCACATTGTTCTCTGGAAGACATTTAAACGACTCCTGCCAAGTTTTTCGTTATTGCAAACAACTTTCTGACTTATTAACAATGGTGGCAGGGTCGTATTCTGTCGTATTGCAAGTAGAGAGTCTACTTTGGTTTTGATGAATAAACATAATTTACAAACATATCCTTTCTCTGAATGCGGAGTTATTGCCGAGCAGACGCACGGTTACATGGTTGGGGATACATGATACATTTTCGGAATACACAAAGCCTTCGTGGGAACGAATAATATAAAGCGTAAATATAACCTCTGAAGACAGAACAATCCCTTTCACTACGAGAACAGTCTAACATGGTACAACTTCACTTCGTTTGCATTGTTCATCTTTACACTACCTATTTGTTTATCGTTAATGTTAATTTAACTCCAATTTAAATCCATTGCCAAATTTTTCAATCAATCCTTTCTGTTTATTTTAGGTCGGTCTCGCAGATCGAACTTTAATGCCAGGCGATGTGGTTCGTCGTTTGGTGCCGGGAAAGGACACACAACGTGGCTATTGTCGTGAAATAAATATGCGCTCAGACGTCCGCATACTAGGCACAAAGAATATCATTAAGAACGTTATGGCAGAGAGACTCCAGCCAATAATTCGTATTCCACGCGATAGTGCTGTATGTCTAGACTCATGGGTGGGCAGTGTTAAAGCCGTCAACGAGAGGATCATCCTAAGGTAAGTACAAATGTTTCAATTACAAAGCTTGCATTTTCCATATTTCTCCTGCTTATAGATCATCTTGCGGTGCATTAATCGAAATGTGTGAACTGGACTTGATACATTTCACAGATGCAAATACAAAATTTCGTAATGGGCATTTTGCAGAGATGGTCTTCTACCCAGGCCAGGTGATAACCGGTCGCATAGAATCGATGGATAATGTAAAACTGCTTTCACCAACAACTACATTGAAAACCAACCGAAAAGGCAAACCATTGGCCAGGAAGGTAAGTGGCACCCGAGTGACGCATAAAAAGCTATTTACCGAAAAATGTGCTCTCGTTTGCATAACGTTTCGAAGGGGTGTTGTCTGTAGCTGAACACAGACGGTTTGTTTATTTAAATGTATGTCATTTTCTTTTGATGACTTCCTAGTGGATGTTTTGTTGCAAAAATTTCAAAGGAATCAGTCTAATGGAATTGATTAAATTTATTCCGGACATGTTTAATTGATTTCAATTGCACTACTCAAACTGTCTTGGAAATTATTTCAGACAACGAGGCGGTCAGTCATTGACATTGTGATTCGTCATCAGAGTATCGATTGTGTGTTCTGTCTGAGACTTTTTTCCACAGTTGTATAGTTATTGCTAGAATAGGGATGTGGGAAAGAATTTTGTTTGTTTATTTAGTATTTTTAAAAACCCAATAGTTTTACAAATTTCTTAGTGTAAGAGTGTCGGAGAAGTAGTTATGACTGCATAAAGCAGTTGCAGTCGGAGATGTGTGTGTAAATTTTGCTAGTGGGCGGTGTATTCATTAAAATGATTATTAGCACGTACAATGGTGTAACATGTGCTGTACGATTTAGGTATGAACTGACAATACTTTCAGCTGTTTGTACGACATCACATATCATAAGGTTGATCGTATTAGAGGACTTTAATCATACCGGCTCTTACCAACTCCAAGTGCTGTCACAGTAAAGTTCTATCGTGATGTCTTATTTAAAAAATATATAATATATAACTGCTGAAAATAATTTCCATTCTTTCAGTTCACAGTACAATCGGTTCATCTCGACTCCGTGTGGGTGCATTGGCAATGCAAAGCCCTGTCCGAAGACGGAGACATCAAATCGAATCTCCTCCAACAACCAGACACGATGGTTACTGGTGCTGATCTAGAAAGGCTCAAACGACTGAATCTCTTCGAATCGTGTATGCTTCAAATAAACGACAAAAGCTATTTAAAATTTGCCGACTGTGATGTAGTTGTACGAAAATCCTTATGGGAGAAAGAACAAGGTACGTGTCTCCTGTACGTTTTTATTTTTGCATTGTTTCACTTTTCTTCTCGTTCGTTTAGCAATAAAATATAAAATCCTTCTCAGTCAACAAGAGAAAGAGGACAACCTAAACAAAAGTCGAAGTGTACACACAAAAGCAACGCCACTATGCCGCACCGAAAAGATTAAACTAAAGCTCTCCAATTCGACTTTGGAACCGCCCACTCTTGAGAAGCAACCGCTAAAAATGTCGCTTAAGCCGTTAAGCAAGGCGAACGTAGATAAGTTCAACACAACGAAAGAGAGAAGTGAGACTGAGAAAAAACTGGAAGGTGGTGGCGGTAATCTAAACTCGGGCGATGGCTGGCAAACCGATGACGATGATGACTACGGGGTCGATTGTCTCGATTTCGATGAAGAAAATGAGAGCACTGCTACGACTATATCGACGTGTTCGAGCCCAACGCCGCGCAGTAGTCCAAAACATACGTCCCGATTGCAGAAAAAGCAGGTCAAGAAGCTGAAGAAGGGCAGTGGGAGTGTGTCAACACCCCCTCCAGGGGTTGGCGAAGAGCTGGTAACCGAAGCAATGTTGGTCTATAGCACAGCTACTGTTGTTTGGCAGGATGGCACTGTCGAACCCGGTGTTTCGTCAACACAGTTGTATCCGATTCATCACCTGGATGATCATGTAAGTTGATGTCGCACTCGTGCGAAGTTTTCGAATTTATATTGATTGCTTCCTGGGCAGGAGTTCTTTCCTGGTGACTTTGTAGTCTCTGGGAAAGAGGATTGTGATGTGTCGTTTAGAGATTACGGCGTTATTCAGACGGTTGACCACCATGGAAGGACCGCTCATGTCAAGTGGTTTACGACATACGCATCGGCCGTCGAACCAAGGTTAGTTTACGAATTTTCCGCAAGATTTTTGTATAACCATTCTATATTTTTTGACAGGCCCACGTACAAGGGTCAATCAGAGATGAGTGTGTACGATTTGAAAGACCATCCCGATTTTCAGTACCGCCCTGGGACAATGGTCATTCGTGTGGCAAACTTCATTGGCGAGGATGCCACCTGCACTGCTGGCCAGATAATCGACAATTATATTGATGGAAGGGTAAAAGTGTGGTGGGTGGACGGTCACATTAGTATGTGCTGGCCACAGGATCTCTTCGAAGTGGGACAGTATGATCATGCTGACTGGGCCCCTGACACCGATGACTCCTGGGAGACGGAGAGTGAAACTAGTGAATTCGGCGGAGGAACACCGCAATTGAAGTTCTCCGAGTCGCACATATTGTCGAACTTTGAAAAGGCTCGATTAGCCCTTACGCGACTTGAAGAGGTTTTTAGCATAAATCCACATCTCCAGAATAATGATGTAAGTAGACTGGCAGCTGAATTTAGTCGCCTAAAAGCTTAGCCACCACTGATCCTTTCTAGGTCATGAGGAAACTCCTTGGTGTGTATAAGAACTGTCGATACTTGGATCGTTTAATGAGTACGAGTTATTTCCACGAGGACCACTTCTTGGTAAGCAAAACTTATGCATTGTGTTTGTACAATATAAGCGGAATGGCTTTCATTTTCAGGGCTTACTCGAGCGCGTTCGCAAAGGCGGCAATCAGACGGTATCGGAGCGCACTCAGGATCGCAAGAATCGCCTCTTTAGTGAATCAACAACACAGCATTCGCAACAAGCCATCGGTATAGTAGTTCCAGTGAACAGTGCACAAACAAACCACGGCAGTGCTACATCGCCCAAGGACTACGCCCCCAAGGTAATTTTCAATATCTCCTCGACGCCGTTCAAGTATATAAAAAAGAAAGCCGCCAAGCCAGAGATCACAACGTCCAACACAAGCAGCAATGCAACACAGGAATTCACCGAACTGCAGTCGCCCCAGAAACAGGTGTGTAATACACCAACAAACGCCAAAGTATCGTTAGCTGACTCTCCCAAGAACCCCTACAACCAGGAAAAGAACAAACTACTTTCTTCGGTGATGCTCAACATCGAAAAAGCCACAGAGAAGACTAATGAGCTGAAGCTCGGGCACAACCTACTCAACAACAAGTCCCAGGATGATTCGGGCAATTACACACGCACTGAAACTTGTGATAACAGCTCAACCAGCTACGCCAGTTCGAATGATCTCACAAACATCGACACCAACAGCAGTTTGCTCAAGGCGATCGATGACGCGAAATCGATTTCATGCAGCAGCATTGAATTCTCGGATGACGTGCCAGAGTTTGTTTGTAGTCGACTGTGTTGCTTGCTCAAGGAGCAACTGGTTAAGTGTATCGACGAGATTCGCCTCAAGTTCTTTGTGGACAACTTGAATCTGAGTGAAATCATCGAGCATGACGTCGCAGAAGGCGATCTGACCCTAGAGTCAGCTAACCTCTCGCCAATCAAAGAAGCTGTAATACATGTGTCTAGTTCACCCGGCACTCCGACCACCGAAGAATCGGAGACAGTTGTGTCGACCCCCGTTGTGCAACCAGCGCCTTTAGAATGTTTTCAAGTACTGGAGGCGGCGCCAAAAACACACAAATTTGAACTTACCATCTTACAACCGAACAACTCGCAGCAGTACTACAGGGCGGTGCAGCGCGAGCATAGGATGTTGCGGTCGTCCCTCCCACCTGGTGTGTGGGTTAGGTAAGAAGTTGAAGTTGAACAGCACGGGAGGTTTGTTGTAATCCTTAAACGATTGCTTCTTTGTAGAGTTTTCGAGGACCGCATGGATCTTGTGAGTGTGATGATCGAGGGACCCAAGAACACACCCTACGAGGATGGCATGTTCTTCTTCGACATTCAGCTGGGACGTGACTATCCAAAGAGTCCGCCATTTTGCCATTACATCAGCTATTGCTCAGACCGTCTGAATCCAAATTTATATGAAGATGGAAAAGTGTGCGTTTCACTGCTGGGCACATGGTCGGGCCGGGACACAGAGATTTGGGGGCCCAATAGTACACTGTTGCAGGTGATCGTTTCTATACAGGGTTTGATATTGGTGCCCGAGCCGTACTTCAATGAAGCTGGCTACGAGAAACAAAGAGGTGAGTTCAATTTCGAGGAGGTGTTTCAGTTATATGACGAAATCCAGTTTATTCCATCCAAAAGAAACGACATAAAATAGTTACAACTTCGAGGCAGTAAAAGTCAAAAGACTGCCTGTCCGAGACCCATCACAATGCCTGTGCCGCATGAAACAGGCAAACCATATTTCCCACTTCTTTTGACTTTTTGGCAAACCGAGTTGCATTGAAAGCTCACTTGCTACCCTTTTTCTCAATCTAGTGGGTAATCTTGCACTAGATTGAATTAAGAACAAATTAGCTCTATATTTTGATATTGATATTCGTTCTTTTCTTCATTTGCAGGTACCCAACAAGGTACGGAGAACTCGCGAATGTACAACGAGATGGCCATCATAAAATTGGTCCAAGCTATGACCAAACTATTGTCAAACTCCCCGGCAATATTTCGTGAACAAATCGAAGAACACTTTAAGCGCAACGGCAGCGCAATGTACAACCGCATCAAGGGTTGGATGGAGTTGTCGTTAAGTCAAAACGGCATGACCCCAAGCACAGAAAAGCCCCCAAACACGAACATCGTTCCACCAGATTTTCCACTTGTGCCTGCAAGCCGCGGCTTCTGTCTAACACTAGCAGGTCTGCTAGAGACTTTTCGCAAAAAGGTCGACGCTATCGGTGCAGCAACAGCTGCAAACGGCGAATAGCCCACGCCCAATCCTGTCTGTAATCCATTAAAAAGAAACTCTCGTTCCTAGCTGAATTTACACTATATTATCTGTACAAACAAATGCGCGATCTCAAATATGTTTCATTCTCGAATTTCCTATGTTTGATTATTTATTTCTTATTGACTTATGTTTATTATGTTCTAACAGAAAAGTGTGCTACGTTATGAGCATTGCACGTGCTTTATAGAGGAGCGAGAGTTTGAGTTATTATTACTTTCCATTGTTGTTTTTTCTCTCTTTATTTATTAATGTTTTGTTATGTGAGTATTTCAAATACATTAGTAGATTGGTTTTTAAACAAATTAAATTGTTGTATGAATATTTTTTTGTTAATTAAATCCATTTAATTTCTGTTTAGTGTTGTGTTTTTTTCGAGTACTAATTGAGATAGTAGTTTATAATAAACGCTAAGCGTCAAGAGGCTTTTCGCCAAAGTAATCTAGAAATACAAATGAACGTTATTACATGGAATAACAAAGTAAAACAAACACTCAAAAACGAATCTAGCACTTAGCGCCTATTTTCACCAGAACTTTAAATGAAATGATTTTTTTATGTAGCATTTATTAATTTTCAGCTTGAGTTTGTTTTCTTTTAGGGTATATTTACTTGAAGAAACGTCAACGAAAAGCTTTATCACTATTTATTAAAAAAGGAAATGTGTTAAACGAAAAACAGAACAGACTTAATTATATTAAATTACTAGTTAAAAAGCTAATTAAACTCTGCTAAAAAAATAGTTGTTGGTATTTATTGAATAATGAGTGAAACTGTTTTTTTTTTTTTTTTTTTGTGAGGCAAAAAAGCTCGACTTTTTTGTTTGTTTGGTTCGTTTCAATAAAGATGCGAAATTTATCATTAGTCAAATGGGATTTTCTTTTTGCAGCGAGGGTAAAACCAAGTGTATGCTGTCAACAATGACGGACATCCAACAACAATAGATAACAATAACCCATTTAGATTAAGAAACGAAAGAAATCATTTAGAAATCGGTGTTTCTTAGGCTAAGAAAGTTAGAAGAAACTATGTAGTCCCAAACAACTATGGAGAACAAGACCATAACAATCCGTTTCCTACTCTGTACATAGACTGTTTCAAAACTGGATGGATATTATTCTTTGTCATTCTTCGTTTGATGTGTCCAATTTTGCTATTGAATATTAAAATCGTCGGAGACCTAATACCTAATAGACATCAACATTTTTTTGCAATTTACTTAAGTCGTATGCAACTGGTGTCAGTTCGTTAGTTCCTTCCTGTGAAAGACTAAAACCCACCAATGCCTTTTGACAGTCTGTTCCATTCTTAGCACAGCACATGCAAGCAACTTCGGGGAGGGGGAATGAATTCTTTTAGAGATTGCAGAAATAACGAAAAAGCGGGAGAATAAATCTGCTTTCGCAATGCGTCTCTTGCCTTACCAATTCTGTTCTAAACTTTTTACTGGACTTTTTATTATTTTATGTCAGTGTCGGTCCTCATCTCAGTCCAGGCGAGCTGAAACAACTGCGTTATTCTTCCAACGTTTTTGTGGAGGACCTTCAACAGATTTGGTTAAGATGATGGACGTTTTCATACTTGAAAGTTTGATCTCTTATTTGAACTGAAAAACGCAAACGCACTGAGCTCCTTGCACTACCAATAAACAAAAAAAAAAAAATTCTTCGATGGTGTTTTTTATTGAAGAGGTTACAAATATTTATGGAATAATTACTTTTATAATAAACAATCATAGCTTTTCGCTTGTTCGAAAATATAAATGTACTCCACCTAAAATCTCCTGCTTTCCGTCGGTTTTTTTGTTGCTGGTGTCTATGTAAAAAAAAGTGTACCCGCACTTAAAAATTAAATCCTCTTGCTGTTGGCGTACGAGTAAACGGCTTGGAAAGTTTCAGTATCATCGTCACACTCCTCTGAGCCATCGCTCTCGAACGTATTGTCGGGGATGTCGTACAGACGAATCATCTGCTTGTTGGGATCCTTCATAATTAGATACTTGCCATCCTTCTGCTTCATGACAATGTCGATTATGCAACGCAGTACACCCCAGGCGTTGTCCATGCTCAAGTTGATTTGAGTGGCAAACTCGTGTGGCTTGAACTGTTGTGTTCCCAAGATGACGTGACGTGAATTATCTCGAATGTGGGCACGGGACACATAGCCGAACTTTAGCTGATCCGAACCGGAGAGAACTGCTTGCACTGTCCACTTGGCCAGCTTGCAGGCATTGTTACGCAATTCATTGGCCAGGACGGCACCACGTTGTGTGTCGAGCTTTTGACGCCACTCGACACCATTTGCTAACTTGGAGTCCCACTCGTTGAGAGCCTTGATGGTAAGGAATTGAGCTTCATTGTTGGGCGTCTGCAAAACTGCATCATGTTCACAGCGGGCAACTAGGACCTGAAATGAATCGAGTTTGTCAATATGGACAAAGTGTGAAGACAGCAACTTTACTCACAATTCCACCGCCTAGATCCCATTTCCTGTAACGGTAACCAACACTGGCGATTTCAACATCTTCGTCCTCGCCGATGAATGGATTCGGCTCCTCGAATTTGAACTTGGGCTCCTTCTCACCGGTCTTAAGAACCTGCTGGCTGAAGTTATGGTTAATGAAAGTCGCCTCGATAGCCAGGTTCCTGGGGGAGTTGGGCGATGCATCATCATCAGTTGGTGGCTCGACAGACGTCTCATTCACAGTTAGCAAATCGAACTCGGTGTTGTCACGCTTGTCCATGAAGATCTTGTCTCCGAACTTCTCGATTACAATGTCCCATGAGTAATTTGACCGAGTGCAGCACATGATTGTGGCCAAAATGGCATCAGTAGCAAAGACATTGCCAACTGTCTTCGACAGGCGACGAATTATCGGGTCATCAGTAGTTGTAACCGTGTGCACGATGCGGTCAACCTTCTGTAGGGGACGTTCATTTTTAACGTTTACGCGATCATAGGTCTTGTCGTAGTACTCCAGGGTACCACAAGTGACGATATCTTCGCCCTCCTTGATGTTTGGCAACGACAGTTTAATCAAACGCGGGAAGTCCATTGATTCAACAGTTTGCCAATCAGCACGTACGGCTACAGAAGCATCGCGTATCTTTGGTGGAGCACCACGCATGCCGAATTTCTTGCCCATTCCCCGACGATTGTCACGAGACTTGATATTCTTTCCGAGGGTAGTCATGCCAGACTGCATTCCCCCACGGGTATTGCGACCCCTGTTCATAAACCTGCGCAAAGAAACAAAATTTCAAAATGAAGCATATCTTTTGCGAAACATGTTGTACAACAAAATATATACCTGGAGTTCCTCATGTTTCCACGGAAACGTCCACGTTGATGAGGTGGTTTTTGCACACGTGCGGTATCCACCAAATGGAAAGTCGTCTCATCCTCCTCATGGAAGTAGGCGTATTGGCTGCCTGTTCCAAACGTTGACTGGTACTTATCTGAAAGGGGATTGAATTTAGATTTTAGATGCTTTGGTAAAAGGTGGTGCGCCGGGAATGAATAATTACAAATTTGACTCTGAAATTTGTTTACACTCTGTCCGGCTTGACAGGTCGACGGGTCGACGGGAAGTTTTGTTTGGGATGAAAAAATACCCCAAAATGGCTACTCGCCCAAACCGCACACTCGACACAAATTCAACATAACCTCATAAAATGAGTCTTTCACACAACTTAATATTAAAATTTTGTTAAAACAATTTTCCACTCACTTTGATATTTCTTATCGTTAGCTGAGGATCCAGTCCAATCACAGATTTTACCCAAACGATCGCTCTTGCTGAACGGCTGGTAGGGCATATCCTTGAATGTTGCGGGCAGCTCGCATGGTCCCCATCCGTTTTCATTGAATTGAAGTGTTGGCTTCTCGAAAATCGGAAATGTTGTTGCCGTAGAAATTGGTTCACCCATTTCTGAAATTGTTTTAACCATTTTTAACCACAATTTATCGGTATATCTACACAAATTTTACTTTTTAATTGCTCTCCGAAAAAGTTGACGTGACAGTCGAAAAAGTAAATGGGAGAAAAAGACAGACAGCAATGTTGCCATAACGAATGTTTTCCAAACGACACTACATAATAGCTGTGTAAGTATGGGCATTGACGGATAGAGGGCGAAAATTTTAAGGGAAATTTATTGTTAACGTGACACATTATGCCCCTGTTTCACCAGGAATCATGTGTTTTCTGGGTGAATTTCATAAAACTTACGTGCGCAGTTTTTTTTAAATTTTGTTTGACGCCCCGGTTTTTTTCACTTTGGTCCATTCAAAAATTAATATTTCATCCCCTAAGAAAGAAATAACAAATTTTAAGCATTGGACCCCCTTTGTTTGCTTTTGTTGTACGACCTTAAAATAAACATCCTAAGTTCAGTTTGAAACTCTGCAAGGCGTTTTTCGGGTTTTCTTTTCATCTCAATTTGGGATGATATTTCGTGAATCGTGTCCTTAGGGCCCGATTCTGGGTGAAATATCTGGGTTTCCTCGTGAATTCCTTATTTCAATCTTCTTTTTTTTTTTATAACTATAAAATCTGTCGAATTTGGATAATGTCTGGACTGAAAGCGCCCGAAAGCCCCCGAAAGCTGGCACAAGCTTTCATTGGTGCATGTATTTGCTAGAGACGTCACTTCTCATCTCAATCGAATATTACTTTCCAGTGGAGTCAATAATAATTTTTTTGAATGTGCCTACTATAGAAAATATCGAAAAGCTTAAAAAGTAAAATAAAAAATAAAAATGCAGGAGTGTCTACCTACTTTTTGTCAATAGAGAGAGGACAAAATATCAACAGGCGGTCAATGCCACCCTCACTAAATAGAAAAAAAAAACCCACCCCCAAAAGCAAGAAAATTACCTAGCAACCAGTAAGTACCTATTGTATAGCCTTTCTTTCCGCTGTCGCCAGTAGATATATTTTTTTTATTTCCGTAAACAACACTGTATAACGACGAACACTTAACATTTTCACTACATTGTAAAACTTACAACTGTTCATGCTTATTGTAACCGCTTGCTACAAGCACTTATGATGGTATGGTAGATACTACATGGACCAACTTTTCGATTACAAAGACCAACTATTTACTAAGATAGTTCCATTCAGACCACGCGTCTGCCAGAAGCATGCCCAGTCTCAACTCACATACGACTATTTAATACAAAATTCTTAAAGCTGACGTCCTCACAAAAGATAAATCGCTTAATTATAAGCTAGTCACTTTCAGAAATTCACAACAATTAACAAACTTCTAATCGAAGTGCAGGCAGCATCTTATCGACTTTCGAAAAGTTTCCCTTATCCTGCTCGATGTCGTATTTAGTGTACGAGTATAATCGCGCTTGCACTTACAGAACTAATGTTTCGATGCGACAGAACAAAAGTTCAGTCCTCTGCAGAGCAGCTCCTGTTGCATAAAAAAAGTTGTATGAAGGCACCGACGACGTCAGGATCTTTAGAAGAACAGCCAAAATAAACTTTTCGAACACACGTCTTTGGAGAAAAATACGAATAAGGAATCGATTAGCGCTGCTGCAATAAATCTTTCTGTATGACTTGTGTTCGATGTTATCTGGCTTATAAAGTTTACCCAAGTAGCTCTGCTGAACAAAAAATGTGTATCTCGTCGCAAATAATGCGTACAAGAAACAAAATGTTTTGAATTTTGGCAAAGTTTGCATGAAAACAACTGTGTAAAACGATACGAGTCAAGTTTTGAGGTGTATATCTTTATTTGTGGAGGTTAAAAAGGAAACACGCGTGTGCTGCCATCACTGGCCGTTAAGACGGAGCAAAGTTGGAGTTGTAGTTGCATTGTAGTAGTCCTTAAGTGACTTAATAGTATAGAAGTGCACTTTTGCCGGATTAGTCGGATTATACAAATTGAATTTGGCTTAGTCTCCAAGTAAAGCAGCTAGGTACCGGAGGTATAGCAACAATCATAATCATAACAAAAATTGAATAAATACGAGTAGTTGGTGCAACCAATTGGATTCGACAATACGTAGGTACGCTGGGCCTCACAACGATTCGTTTTATGGGAGTGTTTATTTTTGGGACGAATGGAAGGGACATGCTGTTTTATTCAGACCGACTGAATTGAGAAACTCTTCCGTGACAGTCAACTTTTCAATGTTTGTCAGACGTTCGCGAGAGGTGGACGGACCAGTGGGAACAAAGATTTTAAGATGTTTTCCAACAAAATTTGAAAGAGAATACATATATTGTTTAGTGTAAACAAACGACACATGATTACATTTTTATCGCCAGTCTTAATACCAGCTGTGAGAGCTGACATCGATAGATACACACACAGCCAGTCATATTTATTTTGTCTAAAAATATAATGTAATGTTTGCACAAATTGCTGCCATGAGCTGTCAAGAGATTACCATTGCATTCAATAGCAATATAGACTATGGAATAGCCCAATCTCATACTCCTCACAATGGTTATATGAATTGATATGTATTGAGATTGAGATAGCGCAAATTCGTTGCCATTATTCGCACTTCTGTTATGATTAAAAAGCACACACATGTACAGTTCATACTGACAATCGATATTTAACCCCGTGCTAAACAAGACAATTAACACACTTTCCCCCGAAAAATGTAATCTCATTCACAGTTCAAGTCGAACAACGTCAAAGTTGAAGAATATAGTTATATGCCCACACATTCGTAAATGCAACGATCTTGCACGAGCTGGCACGCTCGAAGCACTTCTTATAATCTCATCCGTACAACGAAAGCGAAACTAAATGTATAAATTCTATAAACTATTCTTTTTGAATTCAGTTTATTTTCAACCGTTGTCACAGTTGTTTGTAGGTGTACACAGACGTCAGAGCAATGTCAAGACTTAAGTTGAGTTTCCCCCTCAATCTGATTCTTTTATCTGGTGTAGTGCTGGCAATTTTTACGCTCAGATGTGAAGCCAACGAAGTAAGAATAACTATGGGCGAGTATGGAGAGAATTACAAACACGAGTTGATATATTCCCATAGGAAGCCCCCAACAACAAGCTGCAAGTGAAGATTTATTATGAAGCCCTTTGCTCGGACAGTATACGGTTTTTCCGAAACCAACTTCAACCATCCATGTCGCAGAAGGGTCGCTTCGATTACACCGACCTGAAGTTTGTGCCGTATGGTCATGTAGTGGTAAGTG
Source organism: Cheilosia variabilis (assembly GCA_951230905.1). Lineage (NCBI taxonomy): Eukaryota > Metazoa > Arthropoda > Insecta > Diptera > Syrphidae > Cheilosia > Cheilosia variabilis. The sequence goes on from OX579676.1 coordinate 15,031,712, forward strand.
ACAGTATCAACTGGTAATCGTTTTTGTATTCTCAACTTTATCCAGATTTACAACGACTCGATAACGCATGAGACTGTGCTGAATTGTCAACACGGAAAGAACGAATGCGAAAAGAATGCTGAACACGCCTGCATTATTGAGAACAATACCGAGCGTGAAGCTTACGATATGATCGGTTGCCTGATGAGGGGATATAACACGAAGCTGGATAAGGTGAACCATACGATAAGGTCTTCTTAAAATGATTTAATTTTTTTGTTAAACAGTGTGCTGAACACTTTGGAATAAATCTGGATGCTGCCATGAACTGCAAGTCAACAAGAAAACTTGCGGATATTTTAAAAAAGTACGGCGTTGACACATATTCATTAAATCTGTCGTTTGTGCCAACGATAAGCATGGATGGGGTATGTAAACAAACAATTTTTGCTATGATAACAAGGTGTTTAATTAATATCGGTGCTGCAAGTGTTAGAAAGAGCTTAGCTTTTGGCTCAACCTTGCTGATCGTTAAACAGCGTATACCTATACAGTGTAAACGAGCGAGGTGTGTTATGTGGTTTAGGGAATACAAACTCAGTTGTTGGTTAAAGAACTGATATCTTTAAAGTATATTGCTCAATGAGTCAGATAGGCTGTGGCTTAGAATCTTTCTGATTTCGCCGCATTTTTTCTGTGGTAGGTATTATCTACACCAATCTAATGGCATTAGACTCAACAGCTCTATCAGTTTAGCTACACGTAATAGAACGAAGCAGTAGAAATGGGTCGGTTTATGTGGTAACAGCCCATTTGGTCGTCCACATAATTTGACTTACGCGCGTTGGAAAGTTGTTGATCCTTTGCCCCTCCTAATTTGTTTGACTCCCGCAACCTTAACCTGCACACCACATGGCGCTAAACTTTACCTAAATTGCGCTACTTAAATACCAAGTAGGTGCATACGTCATAATAATAAATGAAATAGATTGACTGAGTGGAAAAATATCTCGAGTTGCAGAGAAAATCTAGTTGTGATCTGTTGAAATTTGGTTATAAGTATTTAGAGAACGTTTGAGTGTTATTTATAAATTGGGAAACATATTCTCATTACCTACGGTTTTTCATATTTATTTTAAATATTTTTGATCCCATTTGGTCCTGCAAAAGTCATTTACTTATTTTGTCTAAGCAAACCGTTTAATATCTGTGGATCCAATTTGTATTTGTTCGTTTAAATTGTAACACCAGTTAAATCAAAAGCGGCAAAAAAAACTGTATTCTAGGTACCTATACATCTTATTTCGCGAGCCGTTATTAGGTAGATCCCCTTTGAATTTGTCAACTTTACAACTCTTAAAATACTATGTACTGCTGTAGATTAATTTATGCTTATCAAAAATGTATTATTTACCTGTAGATAAATATTATAGAATGCACTGCATAGGTCGGCGTAAAATTAAGCTCGCTTCTGTGAAATCAGAATAAATAAAAATCAATTTCATGAATCCTTGAATGAAATACACATAACAATGACCTTAGCATTCATTCAAACTCATTAAGATTTTGTCAAACCCACCGGGGACATCATGTCGAAATTTCATTTTAGCTTTTCTATTTATGGAAATGTAATGAACATGTATCGCGATGAGTTATCAGTAAATGTCTTGGCCGTGTTCAGTGTAGGTAGGTACCTACAGCATGTTCAGCAAAACAAACTACCCGATTCACTTTAATTTTGTCGTCGGATAGATAAACCTTCAACGCTGGCAGTTTAGTACACAATTTACGAGTTGAAGAGCAGTAGAAATACAGTTGTTCTGTATGCTGAGCTACTGAGTGAATAAAAATAGAAATTACTTACATTACTTACTCTAATGGAGTTTGAATATCTGAAGTGTTGCATCCTAAGACGCTCTTTTCAATGAAATTCGCACTTTTGTAATAGGGGTAGACAACCATACATATGAGATTTGCGTTTTTGTCACTGCAATTCTCTTCTTTAATCAAAAAAAGGTTTTTTCCCACTGCGCCACCTCTTGTGAACGTCTGACAAATATCTGAGACGAGAGCATAACTGTCGCGAGAAAGCTTCAACTGTTCGGAAATCGGAACACGCATAAAATGATTGGGTTCTTTCACTCGTCCTAAAAGTGGCCTAGCAATTGCAACTTGTAATCCAACCGCATCATCAACGCACGTCTGCGAATTGTTCCGTTTTCCTGGCGACACGATTGTCGCAGGTTAAAGAGTGTTATGTAACCACTGACATTTTAAGAACAATATCTGGACAATTTAAACACTTGGGATTTTTAATCGCACTATTATAAATTGGCATAAAATGGGAGTCCCAGTTTTTCACATAAGTGCACACGTGTATGAGACTTAATAATTATAGCGATTAAAAAAATGAAACAAGAGTTATTTTAGTGGCGCTGCCCTACATTAAAATGGGTCATACAAATTTGCATGGGCCCCCTCGCACTTGCGACTAGTGAATCGAATCCTTGCCTGCATAAAAATAGGTTGCTATATTGAATAGCTCAACTCAAATTGAGTCAATTTATTAGACAATATTTGTACCATATTGGCCAATTACATAAAAAACGTCATCTCACTTTTTTTGCCAAAATTCGTCTTCAAGCAATGAAACGTATTTGCCACGTTTTATGCTGTATTTTTGACTGATAAAACATAAATCCTGTTGAGACGATCTTCGTAAATAACGCTTTGAATACATGGCAGTGGGTAAAAAAGTAAACAAGGCTGCTTTTTAGATTCTTGAAATGAGCCAAACCTTAGCTATTTTGTTTTGCGAGTTTAATTATTTTTTTCGAAGCAACGACCTGTCTCAAACCACCTGCTGTTGGTTTTCTTGTTCACCACATTACGACAACACTAGATACTACTTGTGAAGCGTTGCCATCATAATTACGAGTATTATCTCATTTCAGCTATTCACCAATCTGTGATGTGGATTCAGTAAACATTCAGGATCCAGCAAAAGCATAATGTCACCGTGTCGTAAAACAGTTCCTACTGAATCCTTCTCAATCGTTGTGAGCGTTATTTACCGACTCTATTTCGGATTTAAATCCAACGAAAACCCTACCTCTGCCTCCTCTTTTGTACGTAACCATAACCATAGCTATTTAGCGTGCTCTCATTGAAATTTTAATCAAAAGCCGGCTTCCATTTCAATATTCAAAGTTCTGTAGGTACAAAAGTATTGGTGCGAGAATAACAAGTAGAATACATACACACACATCTGTTATGGCTTAGCATAGAACGACCATGCCGTGCCTCAAACTTTTGTCTTTTGCCAAGTGGCATTGTGGAATGGATAGCCCTATCTGCATTTAAATTTAATTCAGGTCATAATTGGTTTTTGCATAATTAGCCTTACCTATATGGAATATAATAGTTTATTGATATTTTATGTGTTTGCAGGTTTACGATTGGTACGAGCAGACCGATATACTTGACAACTTCGACAAAGTGTTTTGTCGCAAGTACGAGAGTAAATTTAACACAACGTTAATTGGTTGTTAATGAAGGCAATATTGGATGGGACAGATAATTTTACATGCGGATTAAGGAGTGGTTTTGGGGACGGCATTTTGATGATGTATTTTAGTTTATCATTTGAATAAAAACACATTTCGGATTTATTTTATGGATTTGATTGGGGGAAATTACACGCCCCTGAGTGTTTGCCATATTTTCTATATGTGCTAGGTGAGAATCTAGAAGGGTAAGTGTTGGTCACTTAGTATTAGTAAATAGGTGCTTGGTGAGACTGAGGTACAAAAGTACGAATACAGTAAAAACTCTTTTAACCGGAACTCCAATAACCGGCAACCTCTAATATCCGGAATTTTTTTAAGAAAATATTTGTGAAATTTACACTCTACTATCCGGAGAAACCTCTAATATCCGCAATGCTGTGTGCTGATGATTTTACACAAGCATGTAAATGTTCAAGCATGTTGCGATTTGCACAAGAATGCGTGCCTGAAAAGGAAAACAAATTTGCCGTCTGCGTTTTAGTCTGAAAAATAAGTTTACCGTTTGTCGTCTAGACTAAAAGGCAGACTTATAGTTTTGTTTTCCTTCACCAAATCTCTTAACCTCTAATATCCGGAAAAATCGATTATCCGGAACACTGTCGGTCCCAAGCATTCCGGATAAAAGAGTTTTTACTGTATATGTAAACGCGGTTAATAAGCATGTTAAAAGTAATAAATACAGCGGACAAAGTGTTAAGCAAGTGCTTCCCAAACTGTCATTTTTAAGCCCTAATGGGTAACTAGATGGAGCCCTTGTGAAGATAGTTGCGGCTGACTTCGACTTGGAGCAATTTGGGTCAGTTTAAGGTTGGTAATCTGGCTTGTAGGTGGAGTCCTACCTCCCCATTGCCTGAAATTAAGTGATTAATGGAAAAAAGTAAGTAAGATAAATTTCTTTCGATTGGGCATAAAAACCTCAAGACTAAGCTTGCCTTTTTCTGTAGGTGCTACGCTGACCCATAAGAGGATTAAAAATCTGGGCAAGTAAAAAATATTAGATAAAAAATCGAATATTTGTAAAAAAACACGGACACGGAAAATTAGAAAAGGAACCTGCATCGTGGATTTCCTTCCAAGGCCAAAAGAGATCAACGGCCTTAAAACGCACAAAAAAAAATAATTAAATTGCGACTACGTTCTAGACGAGGGAATAAACCTTTACGAGAGGCAGAAAACCGTAATATCGTAGTGCACTAATACCTCTCTTTTGTTTTTATGAATGTATACGACAAAATAGCGCACCAGTTTTCGAACAAACTAGTATGAAAATTTGTTATGTTAAGTATTTTCTATAGCCTAACGAAGTTTTGCAATTTGCAGCTTCAAATGCAAACAGTTTAAGATCAGGAATAAATAAACAATGTCTTTCGAAAAAATTATAGTAAGTATGTGATACTAAACATTGACAAGACAAGACATCGGAGCCTTTAAAGCTTTTAAGAGGCTATGACGGCCTCCAAAATTAGCATCCGATAGTGGCTCCCTGAAGTGTTCCTACAGATTGCAAAGGAATTTAACAACATACAATAGGAAACATAACCGCCTGTCAAATTTACAACAATAATTTTCGCAGAATTAGGAATGTTTATTAAAAAAAAACCTAGTAAGCTATATAACATCCGTCTATATCCATATTTTCACGAAGTGCTAGGTATTTATTTTCGTAATAGGTATGTTCTGTTAAATAAATTAGACATCACAATAGATCTGTTTCCATACGATATAGCTCCTTTCGACATTTTTGCCACTTGTCATTAATCATATTCGGATTCCATGCGAAAAGTTACAAAGTTACTCGTACAAAAGATAATAGGTCTGTTCATTTACTTTTAAATCTTACGATTTTTTACTAATTCTTACGAATTTTTACGAATTTTTACTCAATGCCGTTCCTTAACTCGAAAAATTCGTAAAAGAGAATTTTTACTCAACAAATTTCTAGGTGTAAGAATTGAAAACGCTGTAAATTAACAGCTGATTCGAACTTTGTTGTCCTATTTGACATTTGTATCAACAGGCGGAAAAATAAAATTGAATGTTCTCCTTAAATTCTTTTGGTGGCGACGAGATTCTTCCTCGCTGTAAGGAGTGAGAAAGGACAATCTCCTCCACGTAATTTTTAATGCTGTGTCGCTTTTTCCTCTTCTCGAATGCTTGTAGTACAAGTTCTTCCATATACTCGGATTCATGAATTCGATTAATTCCAAATCAATTTCATCGGTAGGTAGATAAATCAACTAATGTGGGTCGTAGCAAATTCTTCGAGATTATCAGATATTTTAACGACTTTTCGTACAACTTTTTCGAATTTTGGAGTTATATATCTTTCGTTTTTCGTCATTACTACAAAAGCGCTCCCTAACTTTTTCGTAAGCGTCTCTCTCTATGAGAGAATTTATCTCCACCACTGCCATTTTGACAGTCTTTTCCATTCTTACTACAAAAGTAAAGGAACAGACCTAATAATTTGTGCGCAAGAACTAATTCTGCGTCCGTTTTAAACAACTGTCAGATCGCTGTCAAGTAACCCAGAAAATGCCTTAATAATACAATTTCTTTCAAATACTTGTATCCTCATTCCAAATAATAAATTAAATTTCATAGAGTTACACTTCTGTCGCCTATGTTTTTCAGATTACAATTTTTTTTAAAGCTTCGTGTTACCAAATTTTCTGTCAAAGTATTAGTTTTTTCCCTACGGACATATAATCATTTTTTCAATTGGGCCTTATGTCAACAAAATCATTTAAAACCTCGAGTTTCACAGTTGTTGTTGCGATACCAACACATGCCCTTATAACACCTAAAAGAACTCAGATCGCTGATATGTCATTTTTCAGATGGTGTCCCTGTCCATTTAAAACTTATACTCATTAAGTGCACGGCTTTTTTTATGTAATAAAAAACAATCGACTAAATAACGATGATGAACCTCTACTTGACTGACATTTCAAAATACATAAAAGGAAACTGCAACAGCACATTTCACATAAGAGCGAACTTAATAATGAATCGGCTGTGTTTTGACAAATAAAACTCAATTTCCCAAAGCAAATAAATCATCAATACTGACGGCTGCACTTTGACGGTTTATAATAAAAAAAAATAAAAAATCAACGAACGAGCTTAGTTTGCTATGCGTAGCACAATTCGATGGCGGTGTCATTAGCCGCTTTGTATCGGCGAATTTGTAACAAATGCGGACGCCAGTTAATTACTATTTGGGATTTGTCAATGTACGCGTTTTACTTACATATCGAATGTATGCAAATTCGATTTGCAAATAGTGTGTGCATGTGCATCTATTTTTGCAGCGAAAGCGGATAGCTACGGCAATACAATTTACATGCGGGCGGTGTCAATGCCAACGGTTAATGTTGACATGTTCTATATTATGACAAAATTAGCAAAGCATTTTTATGTATTCGTTTTGTTTTTGTCTTTTTTTAGTTTAGCTAGTTCTTGGGCTTATATACGATTGGAAAACATACCAACAGTTGGCATTGCTACGACTTTAAGAAGTAGCCCTTACGCTTTAGCATCATTAAATACAAAAGTGTTTTTGCAACTATCTCAGCAAAATGGCAGCATATGCGAATGGATTCATCGTGCAAATATACCAGTCAAATCAAACTTTCCGATAATGTGCATGAATATTTTCGACGTCACTTACACTTTCTTGCAGAGAAATAATAAAACGCACCTGTCGTTATAAAATTTGCTTTAATAGTAATTGGTAATAATACAATATATATCATTTTTAGCGCCAAAAAACCGCCGCTGTGGTTTCATTTTGACATTTAAGGAATTTTGATATTTAATTTCGAATATAAACAATGATACCAAACAATGCTCAAAAAAGGTAATAGAGCTGATACACAAAAGTACTAAAATAATAATCTAATAATTGTCCAATTAATTAGAATTATAATCTTTAACAGTGCATGTTCTGAATAATATAGATGGGTATAGAAAGAGGTAAAAGAAAGCAAAATAACAAAGAGAAATAGTTTTTTTTATAAATGGGCTTGTTAACGTTGTTAATGGTAGAATGTAGAAGCTTATTTGAAATTTCTCGCTATTCTCTTGGTGTCGCTCATTAGGCAAGTGCTTTTTTAATAGCAATAAATGAAACTTGGAACTCAATGGACATTTTAAGTCGGGCGCGAATTTAAAAAAAAAATATTTTTGACATTTTATTCAAAAGTTATCAACGTTACGTTACTTAGTAAGAGAGGCACAACAGTAGAGGGGCCAAATCGTCTAATTCGTCCACGAGAAGTACATGACGGAATTTTCTTTAGTTTCGTGTTTAAAATCGGCGTGATACTGCTGGCGTTTGTGATTCGACCCTAGCACACATATAATTTTTTACGAGCTTACCTGCAAGATATTTAAACCGAAGGTCAAAATTCGGTCGAAATTTAAAACTGGAGATGGGTATCGATCAGTTCGACAGTGACTAACTCGAAAAGTGGGCCTTCCAATTTCGTTCCAGTATGAGTGCTCTTTGTTTGCTAACAAAAAGCGCGGTTTATTTTTCAATTTTCATATAGACCCAACATTAGGGGCCATAGTCCAACGCAAAACCAGCAAAATGAGCGACGGTCTCAGGTTTAGCTCAACCACGAAATAAAACGCTGTTTGGAACGTGAGAATTGAAAATATCGTACTAGACGTAATTGTTTTTTATGAATTAGATTGATCTTTGTCCAGAAGATCGATACAGACATTGTTTTCATATCGTCGCCGCATCAGTGAGCCACACAAAATCTACCTCTTGAGGTATAAGAAAGAACGAAATGCATATTAGAAAACTGCATACCCAACTACAAAGTTACATAAAGCCTGTACGATTGCGAAATTCTTCTCATGATTCTTTCCGCTTTATACGGCGAACTTCCGGTAGCTGTTTCTATGCCGACGAGTACAACTTTGATTGGCTTTCTCGTAACCAGCACAAGTTAAGCAGGTGAACCTCTTCGACTACCACTAACACCTCCACCCGACAATAGCACCAAGCCGTCAATGCAAACTAACGAAAGTACATCTTGAGCAAAGCGTGCAGGCACCAGGCGTTTGCCATCACAATTAATTTCCGCTTTTAGCAAGTACGAAATGATTAGCATGATGGATGACAGACAACGGTATACGCTTACCCTAGACAGTTTTTCTTTCCTTTTCGGAAGCTAAACTCATAAAGTATAGCACCCACACACACACACGTTGAATGGCGCAAGATCATAGAGCCCGACATATAGACTCAAGGAGCGCGCCTTTGTTTATACCTGGGGTATGAACGCACACAACGCACGTACCTGTAATTAATTCGAATGCTATACGGATGCGAACGACGAGCCAGGAGCTTCGCTCAAGAATGAATAAATTATGCAAACGCACGAAGCGAATTGATGAGTGCTGTTTTCATTTGGAGCGCTATTGCTGCTCCGAAGAATGGAAATCCTGACGGGTGTTGTAAGGTAGGCATTGTAGACAACCCCTTTTTCGGCGGTACACAGTAGGTAATTAGCAATTAATATACAAACATCATCCGGCGGATTGTAGTGGCACAGTGGCTCCGGAATTGATATCTTGTTCGGGAAGCTGATCTCTGTGCTCTTTCTCATGCAAATATGTTCGAGAATATGTTGTCTGTTGTGAAGGTAAAGGTATGGGTATACTGCGCAGCTACGAGTATATATGCCACCGTTTTTAGGCGTTCCCATTTCCTTCTTTTTTTGTGAAAATAATTCCATTAGTAGCAGGCAGACAGCATGGCGGGGGACGAGTTAATTGGCATTAGAGGATTTGGAACAGTCAAAGGTATAGAATAAATGCGCACGAGTATATGAAATAAAGACATTGTGTGTTCGGGCATATGCAAATGCTGATGATCTGAATGTCAATGTGCGGATGTACATAAATTCCACGAACGCCATGTGATATAATGTTTTTGTGTTGAAATATTTCAATCACCGAGTTATTACGCCCCCTAAGGAATGATTGGACTGCGACTGGGGCAAGACGATTGTAATGTGGCATCACAAAATAATTTAGAACGCTCTTGCAGAGGAACATGCGTCTATGATTCCGACGTTTGCTATAATGAGGATGTGAAATTTGGAGGGATGCAGTAAATATATTTTTCCTCAGCTGACCTTTATAAAGACTTTCACTCGATATATACGCCGCGTCATTCGCACCTAAACTTTTCCCACAGCTCTCATAAATCGATCAAGTGAAATTTCCGATCCTCGCACTGAAATAGATATTCTCCCTATAATCAGGGCGAGTTACAGCGCCGTCATTATCCTGCAAAAAGTAATCAATTTTACCAGCATAATTCATTCAATCGGATGTAGTTCCATCATTCCTGCGGGGTAAATTCCTGCATGAAGTAAAATCAGTTGACCCCGTGCCGTGTGCATCTCGAATTACAACACCTGCATGCAATCACTGCCGCAACTGCTGTCCAAACTGTATAAATACAATCTATTATGAATGACAATAATACTACATACAGCAGGTAAGTACAACGCGACAAGTACGTCACGAGTCGATCATATATCGCCTGTCAGTGGCGATGGCATGGCGCCTGTCGTCCTACCCACACCGCCACTATAGCCGTAATCCAATTATTTAAAATTGCAGCAAATATTTCCCAATCCTCGGGTAATGCCGTTGTCGCCGTGGCACGGCGAGTCACTTGATATGGCTCAATGAACTCGGACAAGGAAGCAGGCAGACAAGTTCATCGCGAGTGCTCCAATGCACTTACTGATGTGTTAGTCCAGTTATGGAGGAGATTTTCGGAATTGTTTACCCGTTAAACAGGCTTTCGGCTCCGCCGAATTATCCCTCACGTGAACACACAACACACCTTTGCAATTCGCTTCGCATACATTGGCATTCCAGCGAGCAGCAGAGGAACCGAGCACGGACAGGTTGACGCAGCACCAGCAGTATACTTGTATACGGGCTTCGATAATTTATGCGTGTGCCATGAGACTTGTACTTGGTAACGGGGATTTGGTTTCATTATCAAGGTAAGTGGAGCTCCGGTTTTAAATTACATAAATACCTTTGCAGGCCGTCTGTCCGCTGGTGTCGTTGTATATTTGCAGAGCACTGACCACCACCACCGAATGGCCTACGGCATCCATCTCAGTAATGATGCTGGTCTTGTGGTCGGTGGATTTGGGGCGGCATGGATGCGTGGCATGAATGCGGTTGGCGTCTAATTAAGGCGATATTTTTCTGCGATTTTTATTCAGATCTAGCTGCAAAGCGGGTGTCATTGAATGCTGCTCAGACAAGTGTATCGGAGCTGGACAGCTGATAATACGAAACTCGAGATAATGTCTGCGGTTCTAGTAGGTACATACTACATACCTACATACGAGTATATGAAGAGGGCTTTGATCCAGATAACTACGGAAGCATACGAGTTCAGCACATAGGTATATGCAGATGTGGGTCATTGCAATTTGCGAACCTGTTTGGGTTTTGTTTTTGTTGGAGTTGGAGAGCGTGCGAAATTTAAAATAAAGTGTGCGGCTTGACTGACAGGTGATCATAGTTTCTTTTGCGTCTGGATACAGGTGAAGGCTAAAAGGTATTGGCGCATGGCGCGTTATGGGGCGAATAAAACAATCGAAGTCTTAGGTAAGCTGAGGTCGAGCTTGATGATAGTGATGCATTGAGATAGGCAGTTACTTGTGTCGAGATTCATTCGCTGTGTTCATTTCGTTAGAGATTTCTAACTAACACAACCTGTTTTTGCCTGGTACCTGACTAGCATCCGCCACCTAGAATGTGGGGCCTTTGCTTCCCAGATTCTCTTTACTGACGCATAATTGTCGATTGTAAAAGACTGTTGCGGCGAATTCAGACTTTTCTAAAGCGAGTAGTTAGACAAACAAGATTGTGTGATTTCTAAACACTTGCCGGTTAGGGGAAAGTGAAAAGGTCGAGTAAAAAAACTTAAAGTAGCTTTCAGTGAAAATCCACGTTTTCCAGAAGGCAGGACACACTCAAATAATGTTTGGCAAGTACTTTTCCTATTCTTGTACTTGGAAAAGAGGTCGAATTGTGTTTCAAAAGTTGCTTAAAACTACGACTAGGCTGTCTTAATAGCCACTACGGCGCAAAATATAGGTATATTATAGCTTGGAAAGAAAGCCAATTTACGACAAACGTGGATCCGAACATAGCCAATGACGTTCTGTATCATGTGGAAGAAGACTCTTGGCAAACGTGGGTCAGAGTGGTAGAAAACAGTCACACATAAGGATAAGTCGCCGAAGAACATGATCGCCGGATATGTTGGCGGCAAATAGAACACCTCGTCGTAGGCACTGATTATGTAAGGCAAATCTAGCAAAATGGAAATTTCTCCACCAAAATCATCCGTAAGCCGATTGTAATCAACCACGGTACAGGAAGGTTTATTGTTGCACAAGTACAATTCCTGTAGGACAAGAGCTTCACTGAATGCCGCACAACTTCGGCCATCTAGCGGTGGTTCCAACTTAAGGCGGGTGTTGTAAAATTCGGTGAAGGATCAATTTTATGTCATTCCCGCAAGTTTGATTTGAGAGCTTTTTTGGTGGTAATCTTCCAAAGACGAATCCGAGCCCATACTCAGTACTAAGAGTGTGGTGATTTTTACCCACTAACCCCTTCTCTCGTCTACCCGTTTTCCCTGCACTATAACCTTCTTTTAGAAAACTTTAAGAACAGATTTATGTTCAGAAAATCCTTTAAAAGCAATTTGTGTTTTTCTGGGCATTGTTCAAACACACTTAGACATCTCATTTCGTATTTCGTTTCGATTTAAAAACTGCAAAAGTCGTACACGCCATTTTTGAGTTCCTAATCTATAAGTACATACCTCACATTAACAAATGTGATACCAAATACGTCCAGCAGCGCATTTCTTTCCTAACCACAGCAAACACCCATCACTCCCAATTAAGTCATTAATAATTCCCACCTACGACGCGGGGAATAATAAATTGCCACACCCCGCACCGAAACAAAACAATCAGAACAATCAATTCACTTAGAGCAGAGCCTAAGTGGAAGAGCCCAAATTACTTAATAATGCCCGTATTGCTAATCGTTGCAAGACCGGGCCAAACTGACTGCTTCCATCTGGAAACCAGAAATTCACATACCCAGGCCACCCTATCTTGGTTGGTAGCACATTAATACAATTGGCATCTCAAAGCACAATGCTGCTGCCGCTCTTTGTGCACTCGTAGCCGCAATTAATTCGCCTCGTCTTTGTTGCTTTTTCGCAGTCTCCCAAGATTTTCCACTTCTTTCATATATTTCTTGCACAACCGCTTTGTTTTCGACAATCCGAGTGTGTCAACTTCAGTTCGCTGTTCCATTAATCTCCCGTACTAATCCACTGATAATAAAAACGACAGAGTCAGTGATGCCGCATATACGTACGTACGTCTCAAGGCCCTCAGTATATGGACATAAAGGGAAATTCGGAGAAGTTTTTCCATCCCCCTTCCAACCAATGAAATTTAATTTGTATTAATGTTTTACCATTTTCGACAATTGAATTCATGTATCCTTGTTGTGGCCAACGTTCATCCTCGCGCCAGTCTTCTGCCGTTGAATTGGGAGCGCATGAAGCGAAACCAGATTCACACATCATCATATGTATGCCAGGAGAGTAGCCTCCGCCTGGCACTGGCACAGAACATTTTGCGAAAAAGAAACTCTCCAAGGAGCGTAAAAAAACGAAGAAAAAAACACCAGCATCCTGGCGAGCATAAAACAAATTACTCACCTCTACGCTCTACCTGTCCATTATCAAATTAGTCCGAAATTTATTGCCTTTTTGGTTTCAATTAACTTGAAATCGAATTTTCCCTCTTGTTGCGCTGTTTCGTGGCCATGGCGCTACAAAACTGGCACATAGCGGAAGGACGAGAACATGTTACACTACACTGTGTAACATGGCCACAAAAAGCGCACAAGGTGATGTATTTAGGATGTGTTTATGTATTGGCCGGATGGTATATGTGCTATTTGGATGGGGGGCAGATCTGGCCGACTTTGCTTGTGCTTCGTGAACTGAACTAGTAGCTACATATACAGTCGACTGTGGCACTTGATTTCACTGTCATTTTGAGCGAAAATATCCCGTTGGTATTCAGTGCGGCAGTTTTGACAGACATCTGCGGAATGGCCTGCGATATGTGGGCACTTAATTTAGATGAATAGGTAGGTATAGCGGCCTGTGTTGTTGTAGGTGTCCGCGATAGGTGCGGTATTGTGTCTGTCGGGTTTTTGGGAGTTCTCTGTCCGTCAATCAGTATTCATTGCACTTGGGTTAGTTAAAGTTTTCTTTTTGATAATTCAAGTGCACAACTTTGGACATAATCCAATGCTGATCAATGTGCGCAAGGTGATTGGTCTAATATGCAGTTTGTCAGTCCTTCACAGGACCGTTGGGTAAATTGATGCGCTCTTTGCGATATCTATAGTGACCACTGCAGAAAGTTGCCTTGAATGTCTGAGGGCGATTGCGGATCGAGCGCGTGTCGTGGTTGATTCGTCTACTATTTTTTTTTTAAATACAGTGTTTTCAGGACGGCGTTTGCGCAACAGAGGATATTTAGCAAAACGAGTACCTACAGTATAACGAACAGCTATCGGAATAAGTGCATCCGACAATAAACAACAAGTACAGGTAGGGTCAACAAACAGCTGCAATTTGACATGAAAACACACAAACACATCTGAATACATTGAACAAGTTTTTTATGAAGCCATAAAAACAGCAGAAAATTCAATAAGGTTGTGATTTTTATCAAAAAAGAACGTATACGCACAAGTGAATTTTAAAATAATATACCCTCAGAAGATTGCTTGCTTTCCTCAATTTTTCAGCTGTTATAATAACTTAAGACGCATTCTCAGCTTCAAGGAGAGCTAGACTGGTCCTGTATACTTGGAAAGATTCTTGAAGACTGACTACCGATGTGGGTTCTGGAGAAATCGAAAAACAAACGATGAAATTATAACGGCTGCTAGACAAGCAGACGTCGCAATAAAATACCCTTCGAGTAGCTCAATACACAAACACAACTGAAAGAACTCAAACTCATTTCGTTTCAGATTCAATATCCAATTAAGCAATCCAATACACACAATTAGAGTATAGTTAAATGAGGAAAAGCGATGAATGCGCACAAGAAGTACTACAAAAGGACACAATGCCACTTGATCATCAAATCCGACTGATACCAATAACCCGCTTGGTTTGGTGCAATTGCATTTGGCAGTGAGAGTGGGTGGTGCTGTTTCGGCGGCTGTAGATATGTGGGAAAATAAAACATACATAGGTTGATTGCAGTTTGAAGGAGAATATTTTGTATTATATTTTTAAAGATCTGACAAGCCAGTTGCGACCAAACAGAAGGAGATAAAAACCCATTAACTTTGTTCCAGGCTTGGGGAATGTATTCCAGATTTAAGCTCGACCTAAATAAGGTACTTATAAGCCATCCTTTATACAGTTTTAGCTAGATCTCAAAACAAGTTTTTTTTTTAAATGCCATTCGCTCTTTTATGAAGGTTTTTTGAGCCGTTAGTACTTCAACGAACATCCCCAAACAAAAGGAAAACAAGTAAAAATGTTATCATCGGCCTGGCCGATGCTTTGATACCCTCCACTACATACAAGTCATGGAAAATTTTAGGCATATGAGGTAGTACGTAATTACATTGAACAGGTATAGGTAAAGGTCAACAAATAATACAAATCTACAATTACAATTCGACCTGTTCGACGCTATCGTGTTTTTAACATGTGTTTTCTAATATTGGTTTTGTATGGAAGGCACCAGAACTACTTGACCGACATTATCCCATTTTTGATACAAACCTGACGACGATAAAAAGAAGTCCTTTCACCACACTTCATTTGCCTTCCAAACAGACAGACAGACACACAGACAGACAGACGGACATGGCTAAATCGATTCAGAATGTGATCTTGATTCAGAATATAATATACTTTATGAGGTTTACGGTGACTCCTTCTTGGCGTTACAAATGTAAGTGAGGGTATAAAAAAAGTTAGGTTAAGCTCAATTATGAAGGTCAAAGGGACCTTTAATTTCATACCAAACACAATTTGTCCGCTTCTATAAAATGTTAATAAAACACAATTTTATGCGTTATCAAAAAATTCGTAAGAGCTGTGCCACTTTACTATTTGGTTTGAAAGCACTAGCCGTACCATTCTAATCCAGTCTATCTTGAATTTTCTTAGGTGAATTTTCTTTTTAATTTTCGAGTACGGTAGTAAAGTGAGAGAGTCGTGATATAACAAATGAAGCCTTTCCAAAACAGTAAGTCACAAAAACGATTGGGTGGCGCAAGCTGTTTATACCATAATGTAACAAACATCCACGCTACAGTAGGTTATGCAACAAAGTATACTTGTGAGGATAATCGTAATGCTTTCACCAATACTCTTCCTTAAAATGATGAGCAAAGTGGATTCAATTGTGTAACCCAGAGTAAACGAATATTATAACCATGCAGCAAAACGGCGCGACATTTTTTTATCCTGCATACATACGGCTCATCCGTCTCCATGAATTGTCTTCATCCAAGTGGCATACAAAGCTCAATAAAGCAGTGCAAATAGAAATGTAGTGCCGATTATTTGTCGTGGCGCAGTACTACAGCAAACATAAGCCGATATTTATTCCTCTTTATTGGTTCACATACTCTTACAGGCAAAAGTCTCTGCTCTCTACGATGTGCGAGGTGCAACGTGCAACATCTCCTCAAGGTATGAATGGATTTGTTTATCAATGTCGAAATTGTTTGTTTACTCCAAAAGGATTCGAAAGGATACAGCAATATTTTCGTTTAGATCTCAGTTGGGTATTTGGAATTGCGGAGATAGTTCAGATTGCAGGACGAGTGTTTGCAGTTGGAACTTTTGACTTTTCAATTCAGACGATACTATCGCTCTTCTATTGGCTGCAAAACGAATAGGTGAGAATTGCATTCAATATGGCTGTAATCGATTGGTATGGATTCAAACCTTCGGGCGAGTAGTAGAATTTTATTCTTTTACAGGATTGAAGTTCCGCAATTACAGTGGGAATCATGTAAATAACCAGCCAACTGATTGGCCCATCAATTGATGAGAGTAAAGAGTGCTATAGATAGGTCCAACTTGTTCGGTTGATATCATTGATTACTGACAAGGTTATACTTATCTATGGCAATGAATGTTTTTAAGATGCATTGATAAAGGCATATTCAGATCAGTTTAATAACTTGGAAGGTGTGAAGCCGACATGTTCATTTTTCATTTCTTAAGAGTTTCGGTGCATTTTTTGACGATGCGCTTATTTTAAAAGAACTGGAATCTAAAATTTCAATAGACTTAAGGCTGACATTTGTACATATTTTCCAAGTTGTTCTACTGAAGACTTCTCCTTATTTCTGAAAACATGCTCGCATTAAAAAAAAAGATAATGCTTGGCAGCACAATAGTACTGATCCACAGCGATACTTTCCAAGGAAAGTAGTTCTTCTGGAGCAGCTCTTTTGAGTTATGTCTCCAAAAATAATAATCACAACGCATAAAAAGCCGAGACAAAAGTAGCCGAAAAACACGTAAAAACTGCGTTAAAAAATTGATATTAAGGAACACAAACGACATCAAATAAGCGCCAAAAAAACACGTTAAATATGCCTCGAAGAAAGGACCAAAAACTATCGAATCGAAAAACGCTCCAAAAAGCCCTAAAAACAAGTTGACACCGTTTGTTGGCCAGAATGTAGATAAATGTATGCTCTGGGAACTTTATATACAGCAAGACTACATTTGCTTGATGTGTTTGCATCAATGACAATCAATCGCGCACATCACTGAAACACCCAATTGCTAGCTAGCAATCGACCTTCTAACAAACAAATTTCAAAAAAAGAGCCAAAATCTCATTTAGATATATATCATTTGCCTGCAACTTCGCCTTTTTTTGGTAATCCACAGGGTTTCATATATGAAAGGTTATTTGTTTGGTACACACAGAAACCTTTTACCCTTTAACTTCAACCTTTTTATAAATTGTTCGATCTGTATGCCCCCATTTCGTAAGTTTCGCCACCTCTTTCAGTTACACAGCGTTTTCTGTACAATGGTTACACGTACATACTCAACAATTAATTCCAATTACAAAGAGCAGACTTGTCAAATTTACAAGAGGTCACAGTTCCACAAAACCCAAAGCTAACCCTGATTTCAGTTGTCGCCGAGTATTTATCAAGAGATTGCCACTAAAATGTAATACAATTTTGAACTTGCCCTAAATACTTATCAAACGTCTTTATAGCTCTGTCTACGCAACGCTTTTTTATCTTCCACTTGATCTCGATTGCAATTCAAGAGGTAACTGTAAAACATCTAAAAAAAAAATAATACCTAATCTTTTCGAAATCGTTGACCAAGATTCTACAAGATTGAACCCAAAATTTAAGATGCAAGCGGCATGGTGTACGAGTAGTTCTACGAACTCGTGAAACCTCCAAGTGAACCAACAAGTTACAACCGTTCACATACACGTGCCTACATTCAGAGTAGATGCAGAACCGGAAATTTTCAGGTTCCTTTTTCGAATGTGCTCAGTTAGAAGCGACACCGCTGTCATAACAGGTGAATGTCGGGCACTGAATGGATAACACCGTCTTTTTACTCAACGCGGTCAGGCAGCCGAAAGTTATTGACCCAAAGTACGCATTACCTTAACTGTTAGGATATTTTCAGTCTCCCTTCACATTCTAAGAGGATTTGTTTTGAACCTGAAGCCAGACTTATAGCAGTAAATAAATAAAATGCACACCCGGAGCTGATTAAAGTGCACTACTAGCACAGATGACTCAATAATGAGCTTGTGCATGGCTTAAATTACAATACAGCTACATAGGTCACGAGTTAATGCGTTTTATTTTTTAACACACACTGACGGTGAACTGAACGGATTGAATCAATTAATCATTTGTTGATGATTCATGATCGGTGGCCGTTGATTGAAACCCTACTCTCAGTTATACACATACAAGTACTTAAGTTGCTGACCGTTTAAGTATCTGTGTAAATAAACAAACCAACAGTGCCGGCAGAATTAAGCCGAAATCAGCTTCTGTTGTGTGCATGAGGCAAAGGAGTATCTTTTCGTTACACCAATAAAATGGGATCGGTTGTGGGACGATAATAATTAATCTAAGTTCGAAAAGTTGTTTTTAAACACGTTTTGCTATGTCATCAGTATGTAACTGTAATTTAAGTGGAGAATGATAAAATCCCTAAGATTTTCATCAGGTACTTCAGTGGTGCACGGTTTCAGTTGCTCACCGTATTAACCGGGTGCAGTATCTTTCGGTACTTGGCTTATAAATATGGAAGTTCAATGCCTTGGTACATGACCTTCGCAGTGTGAATGAAATCGAGCTACCAGGTTAAAACTGGACCAGAAAATATTCGCACATAAATCTATCTGTCAAGATATCCAATTATCTTCGAATATTACTCGAATGTATGCCATTTTCATGGGAATTTTCTAAGCATTTAGCTTATTATTGGTTTTTGGAGTACTAATGTGACAGCTATATCACTGCCCAACTTAAGGAGAGAATAAAGTGGTTTGGTTTTGGTGATAATCCTAGACAGAGGATTGACTCAGCTCAGCTCTATTACAATACAAAGCCTGAGGAAAATCTGTCAGATTGTTGAGTTACAGCGACTCACACATAAAATATCTACGAGCAGGACTTTCATTTAGCTTTTTTTTAGGTTGTGCAATACCTAAATATTTCCAGTGTTTTAATAAACATTTTTTTAAGGAAACCAAAGTAAAGTAGAATATTTAACACGCAATTACAACAACTACATTTCTAAGACTGAGCCTCATTCTCGGAATGTATTCGACTTGGGATGGGAGAAATATTTAGTTTGCGATACCTTTCTGTGGAGATAGCTTACCCCATTAGTAAATTGTATTCAGCGATATATGCTTTCAGCAAGCGAGTACTATAAGAAACGAAAACGCGAGGCATTCAACAAAAATATCAAAACCACTTAATCACAAAATATCGGTCTGATTTGTTTCATTCGTCTACTTTATCTCGACCAGACGATCGACGAAAACTTGAGCTGTTGATCGATAACTTAATTCCGCATTTAAAGAGAACATTGAAGAAAAAGAATGCATTTTTCCCAGCACACCCTTTTCTTCGTGGCTTTGGAGCCATAACACAAATATAAAGAAAACTCTCGATCTTTTCTTTGCAACTTGCAGCAAACTTTGAAATAAGTTCAGTTTTATTCGAAACGTCAAGGCAACGCTATCCGGCCATTTTTCCCCGAAGAAAAACCACGACCAAATCGAATGGTTAATCGTTTTTTAATTTCAGATACCAACAGTACATTCAGCTCAGCCATAGTTTTAGAATAATAATTGGCAATCCGAAAGATACACTTGAGCGCATTCGAAATGAGATCACAAACAAAATAGCAGCATACTCGTAATAGCAGTGCGGCATAGACGTGAACTCTGCCATTTTTGGGAATAGGTAACTTGCAGTAGGAATAAGTGGAAAACTCGCATTAGTGTGCATGCTCTCTAAACCGAGTCTAATAGGATAATGAATACGAACTGAAAACAGAATCATCGAAATTAATTTGGGTGTGTGAGCGCTCGGAGAGGCGGAATAAAAATAATGGATTCCAGTTTTCAGATTCCGTGGGGAGCACACAAGTTAAACAGACTGTTGCAATCGAGGTCGCAGTATGATGCCCTTTTTGATTTTAATAACTACATCTATACCATTCGGTCGGGTTAGAGTTTGAAGTCGGAAGAGTTAATTAAATTGGTTTCAAATAAGGCGTAGAAAATTTGTACAATCAGTAAAAAATAAACTCAGATGTGAGCTGTTTTTTAATCTCCACTGTCCCATTCGAAACATCATCGCGGTGAGCCAAGCCTTTCACCGACCATCTGTTAAAATATCTACAGATGCAAAAAAGACACACTCTTCATATCACTTCTTGTTTAAATTCCCTGACATTGGACACGGTTCTCAGTTGTAATTTTACTACAAGCGACTACCTCATACAAATCTAAAAATAGGACCGTACAAACTGATCTGGCAAGT
Source organism: Cheilosia variabilis (assembly GCA_951230905.1). Classification (NCBI taxonomy): domain Eukaryota; kingdom Metazoa; phylum Arthropoda; class Insecta; order Diptera; family Syrphidae; genus Cheilosia; species Cheilosia variabilis. The sequence goes on from OX579676.1 coordinate 15,052,468, forward strand.
GAGTGAGTCAATTGAAATGATTTTGGGAATTCTTGGCACCAACCACTGCGGTGTCGTTCTCTTGACACGGATCCATTGCACTTTCGCAATACAAGTGATAAATTATTATCGTATGACTATATGCATGAGTTATTTTATTTATATAGGTATGTACATCTCATAGTTGCAAATATAATTTGTACTACGGAACTACTAGCCTGACGAGTCTATGAATTTTTCGTGTGAATTTGCATTTATTTTTTTCTTTCACCGAAAAGTCCCACACACTTTGCAACATGATATATGATGTGAGAAATGCCAAATAGTCGTCAGATAAGATGGGAATATTCACTTAAAATGTTTGTCCATTGTATTTCGCTTTCAAATAGCGAGAGAGAAAACCAAAAAATACAAACGATACGCAACGCTATTTGTAAGATGGTTTCCTGTATTTTTATGGATGAGTGAGTTGTTAACAATTTAATTGAAAATATGCACTTTTCCTTGGTATCGTTACATTATTGTGACTATTTGCATTGGACCAAAAAGTGTCTTCAAGTTTATACAGACAAATGCAGAACTAACAAAAAACAACTAACGAGTAACGAGTAACGATGAGCTCTTCAGGGGAGGAATCCCATAAAGATGTGCTAACTGTCATAAATTAGTTCTACAACAACAATAATGTGATTAGTTTTGAACAAAAGACAGCAACTGTCCGACTTTTGCAAAGTAAATACATACAACGGGGAGTATGTTCTGAACAAAGGACAGCCGTGCAACTGTTGCAAAATACATGCCACGGGGAGTGGGACGAGAGGATATTCGTTCGCAAGTCATCTTCTTACAGGCAATAGACATTTTTTATGAATGTGTTCACAGGATACGCATGTACGAACCGCGGGAGTAATATCAGCTTACAGGATATTACAAAGAAAATGGATTTGGCTTGGTGGAAAAACTCCTTTTGCTCGGTAATCCTCCACACAGCCCTCTGTGGCATACATAAACTGTCATGTAACGAAAAGCTCATCATCGTAAGCCTCCGACATGTCATTAGTATCAGGTATCTCAAATGTTTCAATGGAATAATTATCCTTTCAGTCGGTGTATCTAGGTTTTTTTTTTAAATTTTGTTTTTTTTTTTATTGGAAAATATGCATTTAAGTTGTATTATACTCAACAAATAACACTGAAAAAGGGATACGGAGGCTAAAAAAGTTGAGTCTCTTTATTACAGAGAATTATCTTTATTATAGACTGCTATGAAACTTGCGCATTCATGTAGTGTGACTGCTAGTTATAAGAACGCCAGGAACATTGTTTTTTAATTCGTAAAACAATTCGGTAACTATATTTCTGATGTTAAGTCCTATTTCCCTCCTGTTTATTCTTATCTATGGGTTAAAGTCTGACAGTACGACAAATTGTAAGTAAAAGCATCCCTACTCAATCTGCTTCGGATATGTCAATAGTTAATGTCTTTTAAATAAACCATTACAATAATAGGCTACCAGTTTTGCTTGTATGGGACCGATCACTGCGGTGTTTCGTAACTGGTTTTTATAATATTTATATCAAATAAAAAGTCAATTCCCGCATGTTTTGTTATATTTTGGCTGTTTTATTTTCCCGATAAATAAGAAATATTTGGCCCAAAAACGGTGTTAGGGCTCTAAAGGCCTCTAGTCTAGCTATCACAACTATTCGTTTTGCGTAAGTCTTTTTTTTGACGAATGTCGAAACATGTCTATTGAGGTGTTTTGCCAATTTCATTCACTAATTTCTCCGAGGACATAACTGAAAGTCTTCCACTAGGTATTTGTTCTTTTATTCAGTTAAAAAAAAGTATGAAACTGCGATAGAATACAGATTGTTTTCTTTAATTTCGTCGGCTATTTAATTTTAATTAAATTCAGGAAGTATGAAAAGGTGTAGGTATCGATGTCAACATCGCTTTGCGACCCATCAAATTGTGTCCATTTGTTAGTGTTTTTTCTTTAACAGTCTGATTGTTTTTGCAGTTGAAAAATGTTTATTTTGAAGTTTGGTCAAGCAATCTAATCTTACGTAAATAATTTTTTCTGTCAATTCTACAACATTTTTGCGTTTATTCAGGTTCCCATCTGCAATCCGAAAATATGTGTGATAAATCCTGAAGATTAATGTCTCCGCATTTTTCCCCCATACTTACACACAAACGGTGAATGGCATTGCATAATTACTATTTCTAGTTTGCATATACTCATACATTACCATTCGCCAAGCTGTATTATGACAAATAGCAAATGAGTTTCTGTTTATCGAGCCAAGATTGCATAAAGTACGTCATGGTAACATGCATGTTTTGCGAATGCTTCCTGTTCGGTTTGATAAGGTTTACTAGACGCTATATAACATTGCATTTTCAAGTCCAAGCTAATAATACCGCGCTATATTCCTATTCCCTGCCTAATCAGCTGCACAGCACATTCTTTTGATTTCTCATATATGGGAAAAGCTTAAAATTGAGAAGGCAGCGACAGCATAGATTAAAAAGAAGAAGAAACTCACTTCTCCCACCGAAGCTAATCAAAGGGAATGATAAAAAGTACTCATATTCCTATAGTCGGTCTCGGAAGTCGTATGTTGTTGTTGAATCTATCGACAAGTTTGTTTTGTGTCGACAAACTACTAACACACATTTCCTCTTTCCCCCGTTACGCAAATGTAATCGCTTTTAATTCAATAATCGAATAGAACGAACATCAGGTTAAACGTTGAAGAATAATAAATGATTGCAGACGCAGAGGAATGGGAGAAGAGAGCGAGTGTAAGAAAGAGACCACGACGAAGACGAACCACGAACATGGCCTATGGCTATGATATATATTATACCGAACTAAAAACATGCTGTGGAGCGTAGGTATTTGAATGTATGTAGAGTGGACACAGCAAATAATTGATTGAAAAAATTCTAATTGCATTCTCCACTGTTTCTTTGTAGCAAGAGCAACAATCATCTTCTTGCTCGTGTTCAATTGGTTCATCTGTTGAGTGTGGTTTTCTCCCTGATGATAGGCTTTCACTGACACTTTGAACAAAGGTTACGACTTAAGAGATAATCTTTATACTGTGTAGTGTTTAGATAGTGTGTTCATTCATTCAAACGGCTGTAGTGTTGCCATACAATTATAACAAATATTTATCGAACTATATATTATTTTTTGATGTTTCATTCACAAAATCTTAGAATTTAGAATTTAAAGCCGAAAGTTTGAGCTTCAGGGTAATTTGAGCCTGTGACAAATAAAACAGTAATTTTTTGACAGCTGTCAAGTAAAAATTATGTGTTTCAAGAAAAGGAAAAGATAATCTTAACGCGTAAGATATGTATTAAATAGATATTTCTCAAAAGGATATAGCCATAGGCGAGAGAACATTATTGTCCTGCATCAAATAAAGTAAAGATCTACACATAATTTTAAAAAAAACATGATTTTTCCTCATTCAGAGTGATAGGAAATAATGTTGCTGCTCCAGTGGCCATATTTTAAAAAGAAAAGAAAAAGATAGAACTGAATTTTCATTTTTAAATTTTAATTTATCTAAAGACAAAACTCTTGTTTGGTCAAAGATATAAAATTAAATCAAAATAATTATACAATTTCTTTACAAATTTGGATAATATTTTTATATTTGTATGCAAATTTAAAATTTTAAGCCAAGTTGGACATAAAAACGTGTTTTAATCTGACTGTACTAATAAGTGAACTACCTATAAAAATTAGCAGACTACAGAAATAATCTGAGGAAATCGGAGACTTGCTGACATTAGATTTCCCACTTTCTACTGAATGGCGAGCGGTCTATATCTGTTCAAACCGAGCAAACTAATCTGAATAGGAGACAATTCTAGACAAGGATTTTTACTTATTTCTATAAAAACATTCAAATTCAAAAGATTTGCAGCTTGGGTTGAAATCGAAAAATACGAAAAATTGGTGAACTTTTTTTTATGTCTGAATAGCCACATTTTAACACAAATGATAATAAAAGCACACAAAATATTGCAAATGTGTCACCACTTTAATTCAATAACTTTTCAAAAGAATTAAAAAAAAATAGAAATGAAAAATGAATTAAGACAAAGCACATTCTATGAAAAATAGCCACCCTGTTCCTTTTTTAGGGACGACTATGATATGTGGACATGTGTGGGAGTAAAGCTAAGAAAAATAAGACTCTTAAGTAGAAGCGGTAACATGACTCGCCGGACATTGTTTTCTTTTTGTGAAATACTCACACAAAACTTAAAATGTTATTCCTGCTACATTTTTCAGCGTTTGCCATGGTAGCGCGAACAAATTATATGAAAGTGTTCGGAGGCGTATGAGAACTATTTTTTCAACTTGTTGACTTTATGACATATTTTCGCTTGGGAAGCTTAGGCACTTTCCAGGGGCCGAAGCTATTAAACTATTGTTAAGTAATGGTCATCAGCCAGTTAAGCATTTTCATCATAAACGTTACGCCACCTGGCAACACTGAAATTTACCGCATTCCCACCTTATTTATCCAAAACAAAAATGTGCATCTCATTACAGAATCGACACGCTTAAAACGCCAAACACATGAACTATATAAATTCGAAATATTTCCAACCACTTAACCAGCCGACCGCCAGTCCGCCACTTCAATATGCATGTTCTCGCACCCAATAAGGCCCATCTCCAAGAGAATTTTGAATTCTCCCAATTCTTCCTATCCGCGCCCGACGCCACTCTACCGTATAGGCGTATACACATACACGTGCTCCACGTGACCTGGAAACTCTCGACTTCAGTGTATGCATAATATCTGCTTGGTTCCAATTTGCGGGGCTTCGTTTCGACCGATCATCCGCTTTTCCCTTCATCATTCTCTTTCGTATAACTGGTTCTGATGTTTTGTAGGTTATTATTACGGTACATCATGAAAGGCCCCCTAAAATAAATAAAAAAACAAATCTGCATCACGTCTGCCCCCACACAACAACAATAATAATGTCATGTGGCTCGGTGCAACGATACGTCATTGCCAGGTGGAAGTACCTTTCATTGGATGGGTGCATACTGCAGAGGTTTTTGCTTGTATGGTAATCGTGTTCGGTTCGGTGTAGATATGACAATTTCTCTTTTTGAGGTTAGAGTTTAAATTGAAACCAATCATCAGCTGTGCGCCGACACTGGTGTTTGTATGGAATATTGTGCGACGCAAAAGATGGAAGTATCTCTTGGTTTGGTACTTTCTATTGATGTTCTTTTTTCTTTGTTTTCTCTGAAGGCAACATCCTCTTCGTCATCTTCATTTGGAGTCTGTCTGTAAAGAAAAGTACAACTTTCATTACTTCTCTCAATCTCTTTGGGGGTTTCCTCTCTGTTGTTGTTTTCATATTCTCTCATGTCGTGACTAGACGAGTTCCTCTCTCTGGAAGCAGATTTTTTCCGTGTGTGCATAGTGCATTACACAACGCAAATACAAGAAGACAAAAATTTTAATACTTAACTGAACATAGCGATTCAATATAATATAGCACTATAGCGCTCAAGCCGACAAAAGAAAGGAAAATAAAAAGCAGAAATACTAAAAATCCATAGAACATCGACAACACTGACGAGCGGCAAACGAAACGACACAACACAATAAACTCGACAACAACAACACCATAGCAGTCAAAGTGAATCGAGAAGATACACATTCTGTGCGCTTTTGGCCACAAACAGTTGATATCGGAACTTGCTACCACTAAAGCGTGTTGTAGCTTTGCGCTCGTCGTCGCTGTATTTCTCTTCTTTATCGTGAATATTTGAAAAAAATTGTTTCGTTCTAGTATCGTTCGGGCAAACCGATTTTCCGGCTAAGTGTATGTTTCGAAACGTATCCATTAAGTATCATTTTGTGTCCCACATCAAAGTGTGTCACATTTGTTATTGTTTTCCTCAATCCTCATCCTTGTTCTCGGTTTTTCAAACACCCACCCCATCACCCTGTGCCTGTTCAGTGTGATGCGATGGAATCCATCAGATACTTGTGTAGATACTTGAACGAGCCCTTGTGGTGGTGAAGTTTCGTTGTAGCCTCAGGGCAAACAGGCCTCCTCGTTCTCGTCTTCATTCTTATCATTATGACGGCGACAGGGTGATTTCGTCGGTGTCGTTGTTGTTCGATTTTCTCCTCCTGTCAGTGTCAGTGGAAGAACTGTCACACACCATGCTCCCGTCCAACTTGCACGCACTCTCCATATTTCCTACTCTCACGCTCACCACTCGCTCGCTCGCTGGTTTATTATTTTTTTTGTAGGACGGCCTTCACGTAAATGGTGTTTGTTATCTCTGTTGTGTATTTAAGTCGATTAAAAGTATCTGATGCGCGGATTCGCTACTTGCCAATATAAAAAAAAATGTTAATGTTTGTAAATAACAAGTCGAGAGAAAATTATAGTGTTTCCTTTGATTAATCTGTGCTTTCCGTGAGTGTGGGAGTATGAGTAGCCAGTCAGCCAGTGTCCTCAAAACAACAAAATAGGCTCCCGCGCGATAAATTAATAAAATCTATTTTTTATAGGTTCTGTGCAGTTTTTGTTTTCCCTAGTGTGCAGTTTTTTGTTAATCGATTTACTCTCTCAGGGTCACTGCAGTGCTAGTGGATACAAAAAAACGAAGTATCTAGGAACGTTTTTCTAAATCTATTTCAGTGAAAATTGACACGCAAAAGTGTAGTATCGCAAGGATCTTTCCAGTTAAGCCGAGTAAATAGGAACTGACAGCACATCAGTTACCAAGGTAAGTGAATTTCTTTTTTAATTACTTAACCTCACTCGTGTGTGTGCCAATTTATTAAAGCTGTCAATTCGATTTACTATGAAAGTAATTGAACAGAGTTCGTCCTTCCCTTGGTGACCATCGTCTTTTAATCGAATAATGGGTTGACTTTTGGGTGGGTGGGTGTCAATATGATATCAAATGTCAGTTACACTCCTTTGGATCAATGCGCATAACCTGAATGCGGTCATACTCCCCTTCTATGTGCGGTTGTGTTTTCGCTTCGCTTATGTATAGTACAGTAAAAGTGCCACATCATTTTATTAGAATTTTATTTTTCACTTTATTTAGCTGGTCATTTTGTTTGTGAAATTTCTAAGTGAATGCAATATGGTGTGGTCATTTTAATGGTCCCTCGTTTCCGTCCTGCGTTCATTCGATCAATTTGACAATGAATGACGAAATACCCTTTTTGCACCTGATTTCATGCGGGTAGTGGTGGTATTGGTATGTCATCAATGAGCATGAGCAGAAGAGAGAGAACATCTCAGTCTGGTTTGACGTTTTCCTTGCTGAAGCCTGCTGAAAGGCAAAAAAGCTCAAACTATGTCGACTGTATGTGTGGGTGTGTTTTTGAAATTTAAGTTTTCTTCCGTAGGATATTTTTTGTTCTTGGAAGAACTATAAGTTTGACGTTGTTTTTATACTTGTTGATTTTACCAATGCCTTTGGCGACGCTTTTTTAAAAGGCGGAATCAATGAATGCTTACTTGATAAACGTTACCTTCTACACACATTAAAAAAACAGAGAATGCGGACATGAAACGATTGTCTGATAGACCGATAAATACCCTAACGTTTGAAGAACGTATTAGAACAAAAACACATCAGCCTAAACCGGAATATGGACGTAGACCTAGCAGCATCAGCATTTTAAGCTATATGCTACAAATTTTGTCACTGCCACCCTAGGTTGGCTTTTTAAAGTCAGTTAATCGGCCGCAATGGCATAAACTGGCTTCGTTGCAAAATCGTAAAGGGAGTTCAATCTTCAATTACCTCTCTTCAAACCCTAAGCATCAAACCGATCAGTCTGGAGATTTATTGGCTGCTTTTGATAAAGAAAATTAAATATATATATATATATCTATGGGCCTGATCATGTAACCGACGATTGTTGGTAAAGGTATCAAGTCTTACCTCAGAAAGCTACTCTTTAAGGATTTTCGAACAGTCAATTCAATCTGTGTTTGTTATACTTGATGAGCAATATAGTCGTTTTCAACAGCACATGCTTGGGCTTTAAGCTCATTGAGTTAAACTTCCCAATTAAAATTGATATAAACATCTTCGTAAATAGATGCAGCATCGCCATAATATCGCGATACCAACGCATGCCATAGCCGTTAACTTGCCCAGCACAAAATCCAAGTGAACATCAAGTACACCAACCACGGCTCAATATTTTCAACAATCAATATCTCTCTTCGCTAGTACCTACAATGGGAGTTATATACCAAAGCTTGAATTTAAAAAGGTTTGTCTTCTGTTTGATGAGACTTGAGACCTACTTGTGGACGAATAAAAAAAATAAAAAAAAAATAGCCACTGCACCAACCCTTTAACCAAAGTATACACATGTACTACACAAACCATGGCTCACATGATAGGATAGGTATATTAGTTAGGCATTGCTCGAGCCCAAACAAAATAATTGTACTTTTTTATCTGGTAGGGTTTTAGAGGTATTATGCCAAAATACTCCCAGTAAGCTCTTAAAATTTTGTGACGATTGGCTTACTTTACAGGCAAGCGACAGCCTCTTTCTTCAATGACTTTACTAAGTCCTTCATTCGGCTTAACAACTAATAGTCAAAAACCGGATGTATGTTATGGCAGTTACAACTTTTCATACTAAATTCCAATTTGTAAAACAGACTTTATGTCCAAAAACGAAAATTGATTTATTGATCATCGAATCGATAACTTTCCCAGTGCCTATTTGACCTTGTCCGAGCTAATAATATTTCGATAAGCGTCAATTGAAAAGATAAACACAGTCACTCTCCAACATCTGCCCGAATCGAAAATGGCGCCACGTAATGTGCATCTTCTCATAGGACCCCTTCAAACACTGTGTTTTGCGTAAACAAATTTATTTATTTTTCACAAAAGATATCTATTTAAATTATTGAGTCATTTTGTTTATAAAATCGCAAACTGACCTAGCTAGACATTTCAAAAACAAATTAGATTAATTATTGTTTTCCAACAATCGTGATTAGATGGTAATAATCGTCGTCACTGTGGAGCTTTCGTTAGCTGCAATGTTTAGCCTTCGCTTTCAGTCGTCCCAAATTATACAACACTATTACAGTGTATGCTAGTTATAGTTGTATATCATCTTTGACACTGATGTGTGAATTCCATCACATTAAAAGTAGTGAATGATAAAGAAATAGATATACAACTCGCGAAAGTGGTTCTTCACGTGCTGGCAGCGAGTTGTTAACACAAATTACGAACACATGCCAAGATGTGGGCATGCGATATATATATATACCCACCCATGTACAAATCATTATTTGACAAATTCATTACAAGAATATAATATCAAAAACCAACATCGTCGAGAAGATAAAAAGAAGGAATTTATTTTCTTGGAAGCACAAAGACAAATACTACTTACTTGCTGTGGCTTGCTGCGAGGAGTGGTTTGCGTTTATCGGACCATTCAATTTAATTACGGAGATCTTTGGTTATTTTTAGCGAGAGATTTCTTTCGGATACGGATAGAGTTCGGATGTAGCAATTATGCACTTCTTTGGCCTGCTCTAGTTTGAGAACGAATTTCGACGCCCCCCTAGATAAGCAGATAAAACTTTTATTTTCACGGGTCATTCAGCTGGGTGTGTGTAATACGCCCTTTAATTGCTTCGACCACCTATTCTTTGAGTCCGACTAATGAAGTTGTTGCGTTGGATCAATTAGAACCGAGTTAATTGTGTTAAGAATTTTTTTGTTAAATTCCTCTGGGCCTTACCAATAAACACTTTTAGTTTCGACTCTTAATTTTAGTTGTTCACAGTGGCTATATTTTCCATAGAAATTTCGCAATTGTGAGCTTCCGTAAATTTAAAGTCGAGACTAAAACTTGTTATTAGTACGGCGCTCTGTCTATCATGGAAACGTCAGATTCGATTATTACCCCATGACCGAGAACGATAAATATTCCCCCTACTAGGAAAAAAGTTGCCAATAGAACTACCAACTCCCAAAGTTTTACTTATATGTACTGGATAGTGTTCCATAGAAGTATCTCATCAGACTCTGTCAAATAGTATCAAATAACAATTTCAGCATTACTTTGTTTTTAAGTTCGTTCTTTAACAAAGTAATAGGAGTCCCCCTTCCGTAAGCGCCCTTGAGTGCAGCTGTCGCATAAAAAGTAAGCTCATAAAACCTGATATCCATTTCGTTTACGAAAGTTTTCACCCTTACGCAATTTCCTTTAATGAGTGTCATCTTAGAAACTATTACACAACAGCAAAGGATTGGAAAGCATTTTCTGCATAAATTGAAAAAAGTTTAGTACAGATGGCACTACTGGTATACGAGTGTAGGTGCCAGTGCCACTGACAGGACCGCCATCGATTTTTCACACAAATTTTGATGGAAATTCAATTTTGGGTTAATGCTGCTGTTTGATCTTCCTTATGCTATGAGTCTACGAGTCATCTGTTTCGGTTTCAGTTGGCTATTGCAGAGAAAATCAATTCAAATTAAATGACATGAGCAGGAGAATAAGTTATTTTTTTTGTTAATTCTAACAATAACAGACGAGGAGACGTGCAGCGACAGCAAAACGGTTGGGGTTGATACGACATACTATTTGCTTTAGGGTGTTGAGTTCTGTTTAATCCAATTTATTGTGTAATGACTTGACAGTTTTGTTAATGCATGCAGCTTGTGAACTCGTATTGTGTGTGTCTGCTGTTTAGTGAAGCGAAGCGATTGCCTGAAAGGGGAGACATGTAGTCGGACAATTGACCCTCCAACTGACAGACAGCGCATTCGAATGAATTTGGGGGTATTTATGTAGAAAAATATCGTCTGACCTTTGTGCTGGGCGTTCAAGTGAGCGAGTAAATAGTATAATGTTCTCCAGTGGGTATTTTGTATTTGCCTTTTATCTAATAAATCCTTTTTTTTTTTTATCGAAATAGAGTTTTGAGAATTTGTCAGAATTGTTTTTGAATGAAGTCTAGAATATCAGGCTATAAAAGCTATGCAAATGAGACCCGATGAGGACTGAATGGCGCATGCCGGACGTTTAATTATGAGAAGACATTTTTATTTTCATATTGCAGTTGGTATTCTTAAGGCCCAGTTGTACCACTAATGGTAGCAAAAGTAGCGCTATCTAAATAATGAGGTGGTATTACTTTTCTCGAGCCTCGATAATAAATGTGTGATGTGGTCCTTTGATAAGTAAGAGTAAAATTGCAGGCCTTAGATCTATACCTCTGTTAGCTATCGTTAGGTCTAAACTGAGTCGGCAGCTCCTTTGCTACTAAAACCATTCAGCTTGTCTCGGTGGTGCTTTGAATGTCAAAAAATCCTAAAGAGCAATATATGATATTATTTGAATTTTTTGTCTTTTAAGAAACCATTCCATTCAAATTTTTGAACAAATTTTGTAATAAAGCTTGCCTCCAGGAACCATCTCAGACCATTTTGCCCTCTAGAGAAGCAAATAAATAACGCAACAGGTTCATGTAGAATTCTGGAACCTAGATACCTACCTACAATTGTATGCCGCATCGGACGAGAAGGCATCTCTTAAAAATTTTACTTCCTAATATTTTAGCATGGACTTTTTGTGTTTTTATGTGGTAAGTCTGTGCCTAAATTTCGAAGATCTAAGTTAGGAATACCTTATCAAGGCTTGAATAACAAATTCACCCAGGACCGGTAAAAAGTAGCTTTATGATGAAAATATTGTAAAACTTCACGACTGTGGGTATCGCACGAGACTTTCTCGATCATTCCAAACTTTTTTTTCCAAGTAACGAAAACCCTTGGAACTGTTATTTTCTCGAATAGTTGCCGTTTACTGGGCAATTTTGTAAAACTCGTTTGGAGTACAAATCGGCGAGCGCCCATCGTGAGTCAAAGAAATACAAGATTACGACATTTCTTATGACTTCTTGTTTTTATTGTAAAATTTAACAGCTTGTTGATACCGACATGTATTTGAAGATTATATTGAAATATGTACAATATGCATATCTAAGGATCGAAGGTTGAAACTCCCTCGCTATGGCAAATTTCCAGAGCTGACCAGATTTTAGTTTGCATGCTGCTAAAAGTGAGTGTCACTCTCACTTTCTATGCGACATATTTTTCCGCCATCTTTTCGCTCTATTATTTTTTCCCATTTCTCTCTCCTTTAAAGTATGTTTTAGTATCAAAATGTTTGCTTATTTGCAGCAGACAGTTTTATTTTTTTTTTTAAATATGAATAGATTTCTGTTTTCCATATACGTCTACGAAGATGAGATTGCCCCATGGCCGAGTCTAAAATCCAGTTCATATTTGTTTTCATAGCTTTCTGTTGTCATAAAAATATGAATAAGTACTGAAAACCTTTCGTAGGTACTCAGCCAGGGAGTTGTGAAACCCTCGCAAGAACATCATAATGATGCTCTCGAGACGAACCATAAGTACATATAAAACAAACCACAGATAAGTGAATCTCATAAGCTTGTGAACCCACTGAGATGGTACAAACAAACATAGCACATTGCATGATCTCAAAGGTGCGAAAACACCAATAAAAATATATGTAGTTCCGTCTCCGCGTGCGAATTGAAATTTCTCCGAACTGTGTTTATTAGCGTAACAACAAACCGCTTATCATTTTATTTGCACCGACGGTCGTAAAAAAAAATGCCGACAAAAACAAGAGTCGTACTCCATTCTCCAATGAATATTTTTAAAATCTATTCCCAAATGTAGCTCACGCAGTATTCGAGAATGCGGAAAGCAATCATTTCGAATTTTTATCGTTTCTAATGCTTGCATATTCGAGAACAATGTTATAGTTTGCACATACAGCCTTATATTGCTTGAAAGCATAAAACAGCAAAATAAAATCTAAACGCAACCTACACCACACAGTACGTGACTTATGTACCAAATTTAAATTCAATATCCACTCAAGCAAAGCTCCAATGCTGGATCGTGTGATTCGTCTTATCCTGTTGTTGGTACTGATTGATTTATTATAACCACCCCCATTGAAGGCAATTCCGTTTTCATTGTGAAAAGTTCGCAATCAAACGTTGTACACAGATATTGTCATGTATCCGGAAAAATTATGCGATAAAAATCTTGTGTTCTAAGAAAATTGCCCGTCTGTGTTTTTATAAAATGGAAACACGAAATGAGCAGTTTTCAGTCGATGAACGTTTTCAAATTAAAATTGTATTTTGTTGCGATTACACATTCCTGTAGTGCCTATAGCGTGTCACATTTTCACGGGCAATTTACCACGATGATAAATGTCAAAGTTTTTTTTCCCAATAAACGGTGTTATAGGTGTAAACATTTTTTTTAAGTTTCCGGTACGCGATAATTATGTATATAGATAGAATGTACTTATAACGAGTATCTAAGCAGCTGACAGCGAGCTTGTTTTCTCTAATTAGAATGTAAGGGACTCTTTATTACAAAAAAAAAATAGAAGGATAACGAGAAACAATGAAATCCAGTAGTGTCTATGCGACGTTGTTCCCATACGATTTTTGTTTGGTGTTTTTTGTAGCAACAGAAAAAACAACACGTACCTACAAATCTACAAATGTTTGCTTCGATTCGTGACACTTTTTAACCCAAAACTTCAGCGGTTACGGCTTTTATCTAAGAAAACTCAACATAAAAAAATATTTGCGAATTACAGCGATGTTAGATTATAAAGTTTGTTAATTTTATCAGAAAAGTATACGACTGATATGAACAAGTTACTAACGGAACTTCCTAGTATACTTACTACTTGCAATTAGCAAATCAACTGGTAAACATTTGCGAAAAATGAAAAAAAAATGGTAGCAATAAGCTACCGTTTAATTTCAAGTTTGCTCTGAAGAGTTGGGGTTAATTGTGCCAACCTCCAAAACAAATTCCTGCCAACCTCCAAACCTTATGTATTTATGTTCATATGCAATCTACTGAACGCTATAAGTTACGCGTTAGAACTTAGAAGATCTCATCAACAAATGAGAGTATTGTTTTCGATAGATTACACTGACTGTCAGGAGGCTGCAAAATTAAAGATTCTGACTAGCGTTTTCAAAGATAGATGGATCAAAACTGTGCCATAAAACACCTATAGTTATTAGCCAGCTAACCCCTTCGTATTCGTTTTTTGAAATAAAAGTGATTATAGCAAATGTTTACTTACAGAGGTCATTTCTATACACCGTTTAGCTTATTACCTGATAGGTACCTACTTACGTGCTCAAATGTCAAGTTCATTGTCGACATAGCTAGTTCATATTTTGTAGAGCTTACACATAAGACAGATAATTTAATTTGAGATAATGAAAAAAATTAAAGTAAGTGTTATGTTTCGATTGTTGCAAGCCGACTGTCACGAATTAACGTCCAGAACGTCCAGTAATGTAATGCTAGATATTGAATATTATGTTAAAAAAATAAGCATAGAGCAGCGTACACTCAGAAAAAAAATTGGTAATGACAACAATTTTCGTTGGTTAAAATCAAACTTATTTGATTCAAGAATGAAATTGTTGACAAACAGTTATGGAGAGTATATTATTCGTCCGCATAAGACTTAAAAACGAGTTTTTTAAAATGATATTTAAATCAATAACTTTTAGCTCAAATTTTTTTTTAAAAATCTCAAAACTCTACGCTTTTTGAGTGTAGATACTAGAACTTTAAATTATGAACTTTTTGGTTTAAAATTGGTTCACAAAACTGTACTTTACCTATACTTTAGAATTGATTGTACTTTGATAAACTGTTACATAAGTTGTAATATGTCCTCCAGTAATTAAATTTTATTGGCTCGAAATTCTTGTCTATGTGGCTAAATTTCCGATTTCAGTCTGCAAAATAAAAAAATCGCATAAAAAAAGAGTACGCAACGTAATCGCAAATGTAAAAATTGTTGTTGAATTGTTATTGCCCGGGACATTATTTGCTTGCGAACTTTTGACGTGCGACTTAATTTTATTGAATGTTTACCAATGAGAAGACGGATCATTTCAAAATTGCGGGCAAAGAACGACACACGTTGTTTTTAACTTCTTTTCATCAAATTTATTAATGTCGTTTTCGATTTGGCAAAAAGATAAATTTTTTGTAGAAAAAATCAATTTTTTTTTTGATTGAGATTGCTTTTCATGTTTGATCGGACTCTCTTTTGAGAAATCTCGATTTTTTCTCAGATTTCACACATACTTTCACTAAGTCCAATATGTACGACACATAGCTGGCGTTTACGAATTGTTTATGTTGGAAGGATTGCTTTTTTAACTGAATTATTAATTTTTCGAGTATGGAAACGATTCTTTATATTAAATTATTTCGAAATGCGTTGTTATAAATGTGTAAAAATCAATCAGTGCAAGTGAAAAAAAATATTTTTTACACACAAGAACCAACAAAATTCGGATTTTTTTTTGCAGCAGAAATCTGAAAAGCCAAATCGAAAACGACATATACCTAAGCTACGACAAATTTTTTTTTTTTTTAACATTATTTAATGAAAAACATCACGTATGCTGCATACGGTATGCAGGTAATTATTACACTACTAAACCTAAAGTGTGCGTAAAATAACGAAAATGAATTTACTTTGACCTATAAAATCCAACATAACCTTCATTTAAATTAGTAAATTAAATCGCACATTCAGTGCTCGTATTGTTTATGTACCTACTATAAGTACCTAATAAAATGCAGACAATGTCCTCTCAAACACACAAATAAGGAAACCCCCAAATAGAATAGCTAAAACTCTGCAAGGTCTTCTTCCGTTCGTCGATCGTCACCTTCAAGCAAAAACGGATTGTGTCATATTTTATTTAGGCAACGAGTTATGTCACAAATGTCAATGAACTTTTCAAATTCAGAGCACTGAAAATTTCCGTCTCCTCTTGTGGCTGCATTTTACGAAGAAATTTTTCGGGAATATCACACCCAACCATTCCTACTACGTTCTCGTATGTCTCCGCTTTATTTTGGTTAGATTTTAATTGACTACCAGTTATTCCATTAAATTTGCATTCACTTAAGAGCTGGCCTACGATTGTGAGTCATCGGTTTGCCATCCCTACTCGCTTGCCGGGTGGGTCTTTTCTTCACTACTTTACCAGTCTGTCTGGAATGTTTATAACGCCCGACAAATAGTCATTTTTATGTTAATTACCTAACGGAATGGGCATCAGTGATCTTTAAACGGTTTTTTCCTCATAAATTGATTTTTTTTTGTCTTTTTATGGTTTAGATTAGATTTTTAGTAAACTTAAAAAAAAAAACAGGTGGTGTACTTTTGAATTTGCTGCAAGCGCATAGTGCTTTTTTTTTTTTTTTAAATATGTCTTATCTGCCGTTTTGCTGCGCGAAACATATTTGCGAGCCTTATCCGCAGGGGGATTAATTAAACTTAATCCGCTTCCCACATCAGAGATCGTGAAAGAAAGCGTAACATTGAGAAATTAATACTGAAAGTGCGGCTAAGCCAAGCACGTACAAGCACACCGAAAGAAGTCGCTTATGTTTGTGGTCACACAACATAGACAGTCAAGTATAACCTTAATTGGATTTTTCACAATTACTTTAGTCGGTTTGTTTCTGTGGAAAGAGATTGTAAAAATGAAGGGCTCGATGAATAATCTGAATTAATAATACCACAGAGCGATCGAAACAAAACCTTTCCTTTGAACTGGGCTTTAGATTGATGAGCCATTATTTGCAGCGTGTCATCGAGGGCATTACTATGCAAAGTAATGGACGCTTTCGAATTTTTTTTTGACGGATACATTTGATAGAGTCAAATGGTTTGGTGCATGTTTAAAAGATCTAAGGTGCCATTTGTGGTTTCAAAAAGGGACAGCACCAGTCCTCATATTTCTCACTTTCGAAAAGCACTAAACGACTTTTGAAATAACTGTAAACACAGAGACAAACAGGCACAGCAAAGAAACACCCCGAGCTAAGTACACTTTAGATCTTTTGTCAATTTTTAACATCGGCTTTACAGAAGTACCCGTTTTTTTGGCATTTTGAACAAGCAACCCAAGAATTTTTTACTACAAACTTAAGCTAACAGTGCTAAAGCCGGTGTTGAGAAATTTACGTATCTTGAAAGTATAGGGCCCCTCCTAAGAGTGGTAGAGTTTAAATCTGTACATCTCCCTGTAGGTGGATTTGTGCACGCATCACGTTAAAACTTCTCACCCAATCAATATGGATTTCTCAGTCAATCATAGGCCTTAATATCCATTTGCTTAGAGTCCAGCTATTCCGAGCGAATTAGCCTAAATTTTACATATATGCAGTCATCTCAGAAGACACATCTTCTTGAGGTCATACCTGAGGTTTTCAGTATGTATCGCCATCTGATTGTTCTCAGCTTCATGATGAGAGCTTCTCACTTGAAAGTGACTGATTTTTAGAAGAATGTTTTCTTAAATTAAGTTTAGATTGATGTTTCTCTAAAAACGTCTCTCGAAAAAGGTTAAGTAAAAAGGCTTTAATTTTGACTTTGAATTGTATAATTTGACAAGAAAATCATTTAAAGCGATCTAGAATGAAAAATGTATCATTTAAAAAAGTAACGTTTCTCTACTGCAACCCTCGTTTGCCCTTGTTTACTTGATAAAAGTAAGCTTCACATAATTTATCTACTCATAATTTTCATAATTACCATAGTTTCTTAAGCATAACCCACCCTACCCAGTAGTTGCTGCAACTTAAATTTCCTCTAAATTGCATAATTAATTTAAGGCAATTTATTTAACCACCGAATTGTAAAAATGCACCTCAAAACTTTCTGCCATGCTCACTGAACTCAATTTCGAAAGCAAAACTCCTTCAAATTTCAACTTAAGAAAACAGTTTCATTTGTAGAGAGTTCACGGGTTGTTTTCTTTTTTGTTTTTTCGCTGTTTCAAGTCCCAAACAACTTAAACCCGTTAACCATTTATATCTCTGCACCTTTTCGGGCAGGAAAAGTTGAAAATAATCATTCTGCCGCCTGCCAAACAGTTAACAATTAAACTTTGTCCCCAAATACCGACGAAACTGTGTCATAAACTTTTACCTTCTCTATGCCACCGCCCACAAAAATTATCTGCCAACAGTACGGGGTAAACAGACTGCGAACTGGCACAACAGGCCAATCCACCACATCAGTGCGCGCGTGATATTCCCAAATGTCTTGTAAATCTCATTAAATCAGTTGACAGAATTCTGATGCTATGAATTTGTTTACCCAGCTCTTTGCACCGCAACTTGGCTCGTTGAAGACTCCGTCAAACGCATGACGGAACCGTCACACGGCAACGAGAAAATCATCTGGAAAATTCCACAAGTGGCAGAGATACGGCTACGGATACCCTATCGCGTTTGGCTTTAATTCTGCATAGCGGACAATATTTGCGATGGGAGAGGTCTTCCTACATCGATGAAAACGGATGCGGATTCACTGTGTGCGTGGCGGGGGGTGGGAGTTACGAAATTTTTCCATTTTTCTCACACCCTATGCAGTGGATTTTCCATTTGATTTTCTTCTGTCGTCGATCGAAAGAATCGAATCAGAGGATAATCGCTTTGATGGTAGGGAAGTTGATGTCGTGTGCGTGTGTGTCTCAGAGTGTCCTGATGCCGTCGGTTACCCCATCAGCTATATTCTGTGCTGAGGCTGATTGCTGGGGTTGAAGACAGTCAAGTGGAAAATTTCATGTCAAAGATCTGGTGCGTTGTCTGTCGGTCGTCGGTTGTTGTTGTGTGGTAGAAAAACCCAAGCGACATAGGGCGGGGTGGGAATCTATGAAAGTGTGTCTGGGATGCCATCAAGGACGGGTAATTCTATAATGGACGATTTAACTGCAATGACTGATATATACGAACAAACTTTGTCTGTTCTACAGCTCAACATCAACACACGGAGACCTATGGGGGGAAGGTATCCCTATCATGGGGACTTAAAATATTATTATTATTATTATTATTATTATTTTATTTTTTCTCCATGACTTAAAGCTAAGTACAAGTTTGCTTAAGAATGTAGGGGAAAAATAGTGTACAATCCGTAACTTCAAATGTTAGTGTGGAATGACACATCGGTTTAATTAACAAATTAAAGTAAATCTGATGTGGGGAAACAACGGTTTTCCTAAAATATTATTATTATTATTTTTGTTTAAACAATTAGTAAAATAAATTCAGGAATTCAAGAATGAATAATTAATAATTATATGTAAATTGACATTAAAACATTGACTTGAGCTGATGATTATGGCAACATATTGCTTTTAAGTAGCGATTCAAGAACATCATAAGTAATAGTGAATAACCAGTCTTTGACATTTTTCAAAAAAGAATTAAAATGAATGGCTGTTCGAACATTGAATGGTAAGTTATTGAACATTAACGGGGCTGTAACAGTGTAGAAGTGCGAAAAATGGGTTTTGTGCGCGATTGGAACATTGACAAGGTTCATATTATTTATACGCAGGCTATAGAGCTGAGTAGTTCTACTAGGAATATTTCCGCTTTTCTTATAGAATTCTTTTAGCACTTTAAAAACATAAAGGTGTCTCAATGGTAAAATACGAAGGTATCTAAATAAGGGCCAGCTCTGATTAAAACGATTTTTATTACAAACAATCCTGATTAAATGTTTCTGAGCTATGAATAATGGTCTTAAAGAGCTACTATAAGAACCACCCCAACTGGTGATACCATACTGCAACTTAGAGTGAGCTAGGCCGTAATAAATTGCTTTTAATACTTTTTGGGAACAGTGTGGCTTGATAAGATACATTTTGCGAGTTACTAGAAGCATATGCGATTTAATGGTTTGAATATGATCTTTCCAATTTAAATTATGGTCGATTAACACTCCAAGGTATTTATAGTGATGAACTGTTTCAATTTGAAAACAATTATTTGAACAGTTTGAACTACCAACAAAATTACTTCTACCACAACTATGTACAGGTAAACAGAATTTTTTACAATCGTAAGCATGGAAACATAAATTAAAATCATTTACCACGTTATCCGATATTTTGAAAGACATAAGTTTAGTTTTCTCGCTAATAATCAGTTTATGTTCCGCAAACCAAAGTCTTAAAGTTTCAAGATCTTCCGAGATCTTTGCAATACAATCGAATACCGTATTGCACTTGTATGTAAAGGCGATGTCGTCTGCAAATGCAGTTGCTTCTCCATTTAGATTTAGCTCAAAGAGCGAGTTTATGTAAATTAGAAATAGCACAGGACCAAGAACTGACCCCTGTGGTACACCATTTTTTAAAAAACAAGTATCACTTAAACTCCTATTTACATTTACTTTTTGCTTTCGGTCTTTGAGATATGACGTAAACCACTTGTGGATTTCACCTCTAAAACCAGCATTGTACAATTTTGTTAAAAGGAAGTCATGGTCTACCAAATCAAATGCTTTTGTCATATCAACAAAGAGGGACATGGCAGATTTGCTACAGTTCAAACTTTCATACAACTGGCTACTGACTCTCAGGATTGCATCTTCGGTTGACATACCTCTTCTGAATCCAAACTGTTTGCTACTAAAATAATTGTTTCTGTCCAGAAAAGACAATATGCGTGATTTCACAAGTTTTTCAAAAATCTTAGAAAACAATGGTAGTAAGGAAATAGGTCGATAGTTCGACATGTCTCTTTTATTACCTTTTTTAAAAAGTGGTATAACTTCAGCACTTTTCAGGTGCTGAGGGAAGCACCCATTTTGAACACTAAGATTGAACAAGTAACTTAAAACGTCCACCACATAGAAACATATTTTTTTTAACAATATACTCGATATACCATCACTAGTACACGAATTTTTGTTCTTTAAGGATACTATTACCTTATAGGTCTCACTTGCAGAAAATCTTTCGAAGACAAAACTATTCGATTGTGAATTTTCTATTGATCTTAACGAACAATTACAGTTCCCATCTATCTCCAAGCTGTGGATACCTATTGGTTGCCTACTTTTTCCCAATATGCTATCAACTACCTTCCATTGTTCTCTTGCGTTACTCCCAGCTCGTACAAAAGAATCAGTATAAAATTTGTCACGCGTTTCCTCAATATTTCTGAGCACGGATTTGCACAGTTTATCATAATATTTCTTTAGCTTTATATTTTGTGGATGACTTCTACATTTTTTTGCAAGTTTGTGTTTCCTTCTTATCTTATTCAAGAGGTTGTGAGTCATCCACGGCTTCAAAAACCTATTCTTGTTCTTGCTTTGAGTGGTAACAGTTGTACAAATACTAATATAATTATTTAGAATTGTAAGAAAGAGTTCGAATGCAATTGAAGGGTTAGGTTCATCATAAACTGGCTCCCAAAATTCATATTTCAAATATTCATTTAAAAGAGCAAAGTCTGTACGATATTCATCTTTGATATAAGCATTGCCACCATTAAATTCACTGCTACTGGAACATACACTTAGTGCAATCATACAATGATCAGTTATTTTCAGATCATAAACAACGCCATTAAAAACATTTTTATTCTTGTTATTAATACGCATAAATATATGATCTATGCAAGTTTTAGTCGAATGGGACACACGGGTAGGTTCATTTATAAAACTCTTTAGACCATTTGACGCCATAAGAAACAGATATGGGATATTTTACATTTAGGTTTGGGATTTGTTACTCGATTGAGTGGAACAAAGTGGAATTCACTAGAATTGACCGGAGGGGAACTCGAAAAAATTCGGTTAATTAGATGCAGATTACTCGTCGGGGGGTCATTACTTTTCGTTTCTCTGGGAATCAGTTGACCACTGAGACTGAAGAGTTGATGATGTTGTTGTGTCTGATAAAATAGATTTTGGTCTATTAACTGAAACGCTCAACAGTAGATGATCAAGAAACCATTAAGCAAGTAAATCGGTGTGAACTGTAGGCATTCCGATGGCATGTCATTGTGTCAGACAGGAGTGGATGTATGTAATCAATTATTTATTCGAAACGAAGCGCGACTCATTTGAATTCATTAAGAGCGATTTTTACCGAATAATATTGTGAATGCATGTGCAATGACAGTGGCGCCAAATGTGCTTGTGCAAAGCATTTCACAGCGGAAGTGTTTCTTAATAGCATACGAACTCTCTGACTATAGTTAGAAGGAATCTAGTACCCTTTCAAAGTAGACCCATGTGACTGACATTTGTTTACCACGAATTTTACCAAAGATGCTTCCCTACCTACCAGCCTAGGTTATTGCGCTCGCTGAGTTTGTTGACACCCACATCAAGCTTAACATACAACTTTAATCCTAGGTTAGGATGTAGTGGCTGGCAGAAAGTCCTGACACTTTTTTGGGGGTTACAGTCCGGCTCGGATCTAGACAAACGCCTTCAGTCCACTGCGATACTATGAACAACCTAGCATGCAATCATCCGCTCTGTGCAGTCATGGCGGTTTATTTATAGGGTGCAACAGTGGAAAATGCGTCCTTTTCACCGAGTGAGATTGGCCCTCCTTGTAGATCTCAGTCAGTTAAATGAAACGCGGTATTTTATAATAATAATAATAAGAATTTAGTTTATTCCTCGGGTGGTGAACTTAGACTGATCTTTCATTTTGCCCTAGTTTCATTCTATCTCCAATTCTTCTTTATATTTTTCCTTTTATATCCATATTCTCTTATTCAAAAATCTACCCTCCAAATGCATTGCGCCTTTTTTGTCTACACAATCTACATACTATATTCCTCCTCCGGCTGTCAGACTCCAAACGAGGAACTTGCAGCACACTCATCTACATCCTGCAGGTAAAAGACTGCTTCCGATGAAATAAGACATGACATTCTTGGTTTGGGAAAGAATGCAATGGTTATATATAGTCTGGTCCGTATCATAGCAATTGCTCACAGAGAAAGAGAACCCAAGAGTTGTCCTTCCCCGGAATGTGCCTGAAAGTAACTCAAACCCCTCAAATTGTGTGCCCAAACCATATAACTGTTGTTAGGATCGAAATATTTTCATGAGAATCGTTGTTAGGATTGAAATATTTTATAGAGGAATTGAATCATGCTTTGGGCACAAAATTTGAGGGGTTAGGGTTACTTTCAGGCATATACATCACACAATCATCGACAAAGAAGCCAAAAATAATACAGCTAACTATCAATTACATGGGAAACTGCTACTGGAATTCCCGCCCGCAAAGACGTCAGTGAACGATTACTCTATTATTAGCCCAACCCAATTTTTCGAGCACGTATTCGTATTTTCTTTGTAAAACTATTCTGTCAAAACAATTCGCCGCTGGCGCACCAGTTAAATCTAAAAATAAACTCAGATGATCTCCGCCACAGCGCCACGGCTTCTGATCGTATTTCCTCACACGCACTCATCCGCGAAAATGGCCAACTAACATTGAAAATGAAATATCTCATGAAATGCTCGTCGTCGCTGTAGGGTAGGGGAGTAGGAACCAAGAACGCACCCGCTAGCGTAATGATCGCGTTTCCGAGTGTTTAGCGGCCTGTGGCCAACCCATGTGGCAACACCGATCCGATTCGATTGTGCTCACATTTCAACGACTCGGACTAATTGACGAATAGTGCGATTTTTTGTTTGCTGGGCGTAAGATATATTTAGCCACGAATCACATTGGACAGGGTTAGTGGCCATGGCCAGTAGGTACGGTTAATACCCCGTTGCTGTTGATTTTTTGTAGCCTAGTCGACTTAAAAAATTTACACACAGTAGCTGACTCGTCATCGGAACATTATCATCACCATCTTTCATCAATTTGTCATTTTATTTTTGCAGAAATTGTGTACTTGAGAGGAGAATATTTGACAGCCAAGGGGGGTGTGTGTTTGGGTTTGTGTTTATAACTAAATGTAGAGACGTCGCAATTTATTTGGGGACATGAGCGAATTTTCGAATTTTTTGGCAACGATTTCTTTTTATTGAATGTTTTGACACCCCCACAAAGATTTTCAACGATAATTTAAGCGAGTAGATGAACGATTGCAAAGTTTATTCTTGGAATCGATGGTGAGGATTAGTTTTTCAAGTGGATTCTAAATTTCAAGCAGATAGTGATAAGCACTTAGGAGGTCATTTGAGTTTTGCCTGTCGAGGGGTTTTGCATTTATCTAGACGGCTAATTGAAGGGTGAGTTCTGATGTTAACGTGGAATATTATTGTGTTTACATTTGGCGTCAATTAGGGGCTCATGTTGTGTTTGTTTCAAAATGTTGAAAGTTTGTTTACCAAAAGTGATATGTATGCAAATAAATTAGCGGGTATGGTAGGTATTTATAAAATTTATCTAAAATATTTGCATTGACGTGCTCATCGCCGTGTTGAAAATTTAAATACTCGGGAACGTTTACGTGGATGACATGTAAATGAGAGTTGAAGCGAGCGATGAACTCATTATCAAATTAATTAATTAATTAAAAGTGATTGTAGGGATTTTTGCATCAAGTATTTTTGAATGCTGTCATGAGACCGTTGGAAAGGCTAAATAGTTATTTTTGCCAATGACATAAGTTTCCCGGTCTTCTTTGTTTGCTCACTTGAGGCCATTTCTTGATAAGCCTACTTTTGATGATTTATTGAGCTGAGTCTCAAGTCAACATCAGATGAACGTTTATGGTGCCTGCGCCTCCTTTGCTAAGGCTTTCGGAAACTCGTGCAAACTTTCTGCAGGTAGGAAATTCTAAATTCTACACCATGAAGTGAAAAAGCACTTACTGTGAACAGACACGACTCTAATTTGGCTGAGGCGGGCCACTTAACGAGAAGTATTCTTTTATTGCTCACTAAATAATAAAATAAACTTCAATAGGTATAGTTTTTTAAATAATTTGTCTTTTAGATTTCGCACAATTTGGAGCACGATTTTTCGTCTGTCTTATATCAGATGCTATATATAATGGGTTATATCAGATGCTATACATTCACTTGGTGGCGCACTCGTTTTGGGAATAAAAGTGGGAGACCTTAAGTTGAAAAAAAAAAAATACACACAGGACACTTTATTCCTCTTTCTATTTCTAAATGAAATGCCACGGCGCTCGGCCCTTAAATGACTATCTTATATTTATTTGCTGGCACTCTTTAGTTAAATTTTACATCTAGACCCAAACATATTAAACCAGCCGTTTGTTGTTGAATGAAGTCGTTTAGTTAATTAGAATTTTGCCATCACAAAATGCTCACCACAAAGAAACAACAAGAACAACATTTAGTATTGACTGCTTCTTTGTTTACACGCGTACAATTCGCAGAGAATGTTTGCATGTGATGCGACCACCAGAAGATCAACAAACTGTCTCATCTCAGTATAAGAGACGAAAAACAAATCACATACGCCACAGACTCATACCAGTTTGTGTGTTTTGGCTTTTTATAACTTGCCTCCATGGAACATGCTGTTAAGTTGACATGAATAAACAACAACAGCTGTTGCGAATTTATAAATCAAAATTTATTTCCATTGTTGGCTCCTGTGTGTGTTCTCCTTTTGAATGCCATTCGCATCTTCTTAAGGACGAATTTGAATCGCAGATATTTTCGAATCAAATGTCGAGCGGTAGGAATACCGTTTGGAGCAATTTTCTTTAAGTTGGCCATGTCGAATGAAATTCAATTCAGTTGGAAGCTCCACTTTTTTTTCCTGATACGAATGGAATTACCTACCATAGGTTGGGTATGATAACATAATACCGAAGCCAATCTGTTTGTAACTAATGAAACGTTCAAGTGTGTAGGGCTTATCACCCTCCCTTATATGCCAATGAGGCAATAGCAGAACGAATTGTCAACACAACATTTGTTTCTCTTCTATTTCGTAAAATGATTTAATTCGATGTAATTCATTTGGAATTGTCTGTTTGGGCTAGGCAAACACACATCAATATGCCTAAAAGTCAAACCCGCATTGGATTACCATGACAAAGTGTGACCCATCGCATGCGAATGACTGTTGTAGGTAGGTAGGCGAGTCGTGTGGTGACCGAAAAGCCAACAAACCCCTGAACCGAATTGAAAATTTGTTTTATACCATTTAACACTATCTATCTGCTATAAAATAACCGCTCTCTCCCTCTTTATGGTAGATGGTAGGCCCCTAAACAAGTAAATTAATACCAAATTCTAGTACTGTATACCTAGTATTTGAATCTCTCATGTTGTTTGGAGATATCGTCAATGATGAAAGTACGAGTGAAACAAGGGTTTGGTATTTCCAATTTGTATCTAGATATTGATTTGGTCTATTTGTTGTGTTGATAAAAGGTGGGCGTGCGGTGTCTGGTGTGCTGCGGCAACGAGTTTTAGGATAGAGAATAATTATGCAAGAGATTTTTATGATTTATATTCGGGTATTATTTTGCCACACTTTCTACTTTAAATTCAGTCAGCCTTAAGACTGAGTTATGCATTTTTTGTTTGCCTCTGACTAATTGTCTGGCATTTTGGTCACTGAACTAATCTAAACGGGTTTTGCAAATTACCTTAAGTATATAAATATAAAAGATTTGCAGTCACTTTTAAAGTAGAGATATCCAAAAGCACCTGCTTAAGCAATCTCGAAATATGTGCTTTATGGTTGAACTTAATGTGAACCTACAAAATACTCCCCGATATTTTTTTACAAGTGGATGAGCTTCGCTATTATCCTAGTCCATTTCGACCTATATCTGTCAACACTTGTGACCTTTCAGCAAAAAAAAAAGGGTTAGACGGAGCTTCGCCTTCAATTTGGGTTTTACCGGACATTTACTTCTTTTGGAGCGTTTTGTGGAGAGTTTTTTTTGGAATACGAACTTTATTTCCGTCAATGAGATTCTTTTTTTGTTTTGTTTTGGCTATAAATTCATGACAAGCTACTGACTTTTTCGTTCCCAAATTGAGTGACATTAGGTGTGTTTTTTTGAGCTTCGATCTCAAAGTAAAGTAAGATTTTCAGCGCGCGATTACAACAACTACTGTGAGTCTCAAGTAGAGCGTTGTACTTTACTTTGCTTTGCTGAGTTCGAAGCTCAAAAAAAAAAACAGTCCTATTATTGCAAAAAGCAGGACCGCGCAACTTGCAGCACTGAGCCCCACAAACAAATTAAAAAAATATATTTCATTGGGCGCATTCCCCGTAATGGTCCTCTAAGTTGGCCTCCAGGATCATGTGAGATTTGTGGGGCAATGCGAAGTTGAAAGTCTATGCCGATAAACGATCAGAGACGATCGACGATATGGATTCCAACTAAACTGACATTCAATTAAGTAATCTAACGTATGTACTAAAGCAATCCTCTCAGCTTGGTATACGGAGGTGTATTACTATTTGCTAGAATGAAGTGCTTGCCTCAATTCTTCGACATAGACACCCGTTCCACCATTTTTTTTTTTTGGAATTAGGCTTTCTAAAATTATTGATTATTAAAGGGTTCCCATTTGAATTTAATTCCGGCAGACTTTGTCGGGACATATCCCTGGGAAATGTTTACTTGGACCACGCACTCACTGGTCAAGTTTCAACAAATACATTTGTGTTTGTCAACAGTTTCATATTGAACGAATGCACAGTTTCTTAAAATCATTCTCTTGTTTTAGTTTTGTTTTTGCAATAAATGGAAAAGGTCTTTAATATTGAAAAGCGAAGTACGTACCTAAATATTTAATTGCCTGTGGTCATGATGGGACAGAAATCATAAAGAGAAACGATCTACATACAATTTGTTCAAGACTACAATAAAAAAAAAAACAAAGATTTTTGCATGTTTGGTACCGGATTTCAAGTCAGAGTGCGTTAGGACTTAAAATGATAATAAAATAAAGTGCACGACTGGGTCGAACGTAACTTTCTCGTTCATCACAATTTTTGGTGCAAATAAATTGGGAGTTGTTTGATTGTGTAAATTTCAAGTTGTTGGATTTATTTTAATTGTTCATATTCAATATGACAGAAGAAAAAAGAAGTTGCTAAAATTAGCTAAAGAGAAGTTTTGCGTAGCTGTTATTGTACTTTCATTGGAAGTGGGCCATTGTAATTATTTCACAAATATACCTTAGAAATGTAAACATAGATCAAGATTTGGGTATTGATTTTTGAAAAATATTTTTAACACGTCACTATTAGAATTAGAGAAAAACGAAGTACGTGATCTTATTAAAAATACGTTATCTTTTGTATGTATTTTTATCAAAATCATAAGAGCGGTTTTTGTAAAATTTGACAAGACAAAACGGTACCAAATATTGCAATGTTTAGTTTGAAAAATACTATTGCTTAACTATTTAGCTGAAAACCGAGCATAAGTTATTGTCCGGGATGTAAGCATTACTTGGTTTTTAAAGTTTTATCCAAATCGAAAATGGGGTTTTCGAGGTATGAGCAGTTTTTAAAATTAGCGATTCGAATTGAAAATTAAGGACGCAATAATTTTGGAAACCTCAATTTGACTCTACGTTTGCATTTTGGTAAAAATCGTTATTGCCGTTCTAGGTAAACTAAAGAAAACAACATTTTTCAAAAAACTGAATTTGACATTTAGTTAGCAATGACCTCATTAACTTAGAAATTAATTTTTGTTACAATTGTATGGACCGTTTTCGAGATACATATGTCCAAATTTCCAAAGTACCGGTATTCGTTTTTTTAGCGGAAAACTGAGCTTGCAGTTATGTTAACCTCACCCACTTAAGCTTAAATATCAATTTTGGTTGAAATCGTTAGATCCGTTTTCGAACAAATCAAACTGGTAGGTATTGGAAGTACCATTAATATTGAGGTTACCATGCAAAAAAAAAAACGGCCGCGAACTGTAAGCCCCCAAACTCCAATTCCGAAGTTTGCACGAAATCCGGACAGCCGCTTAGGCTGTAGGCCTCGGGACATACAGACAAACAGAAAGACAGACAGACAGACTGCATTTTGCGACTCACTTTTTTGAGTTTCTCTATCATCGTAATGTCAGAATTGATTAACATCTCGAGTTCGAAATTTTGTACGAATACAATATCTTTCTCATACTACGTAATGGAGAAAGTTAAAAAGAAATAGTTGTATCCTTAACGTAGAACCAGATTCAATTCTGTCATAGGACTGCCAAAGTCTATATGATGTAAAAAATCTTCACGTAAGCTGCTGGTTGTTTCAAAGCTTTTCGGAAGACAATATCAGCATTTCTAAAAATGTGCATGATGACTTAATTACATGAGAACAAATAGCTCCAAAATCGAAGAGTATCAGCATGGTCCAAGTAAAAAAATTAAATTAAGTCTCACCCAGCCTGCCAGTCATTTATAAATTGCGATAAATACTTTAACCTGAAAAAAGTCTGTCGCTGTTTTCCACCTTTAACTATATAAACAAACATTTTGAACAAGCACATCCGAATGATTATAACCTCTCTTCACTCATCACTCAAGATGCAGACTCCAATATGAAATCAAGATAATAAAGCTCCGGCTTTGTATAGTCATTAGTCACCGCAAATTGTCAAACATTCTGAAACTACCAAGAAAACAGACAACGAATTGCATTAAAAACAAAATTACACACGATAATTTCCTGTTTTTTTGAAACCGGAAACCTGTCAGGGAAAATAACAATTCTTCATTCTTTTTCCCAGAACTATATAGACTCCAAATGACACGTATAGACTTTCTCTCATTTCGCAACTAATAATGCTAGATGTCGTCTGTTCCAGCAGTGATTGTTTACTTTCACAGGTTAATTTGTATCGCAGAAAAGTTTTACGTACACATTCTTATAGATTGTACAAAATTGGGGGTATAAATTAGGCAAGCACTCATGAGCGCCACTCTCATATACGGGAAAAGTGTAAAATTAATCACCGTACACAGAGTTCTTTCAGATTTCAGTTGACATGACAGCCCAGAGTGGAAAAACACAAAGCTGATGTTTACACTGTTGGGCGCCAAAAAGGTCGCATGTGATAATATTTATATATTTCAATATTATCTTAACGTGGTGGTGTGGCGGAATGTTTTTACGAATTTGAGCTTGTTAATCTCCAGAGATTGTAAATAGAGCAGGTGAGCCGACAATGAACTTTATATTATATAGCAGCGAGGCCTTGAAATTTTAGCGTAGGGAAGGTTTCCAAGAAAAGTATTTAAGGTTGGGTGCATATGGCATACCAGTTTTTATCGGTAGTATCTATCTGCCAGCATCAAGTGGCGCTATTAAAGACTTATTTTTTTCATGAGAGATATTTATAAAATACGTGACGGGTGTTTCTTACATAGTATTTTCCACTGGCTTAGATAAGTGTATTCAACTGCTGACCGAGAGGTTCCAGATGACCCCTCAGCCAAATGAAATGAATGCCTAGGTATAGTATTGTTTCCCACTGTCATGCCTCAAGTAAAAATCTGATATTCAAAAGTTGAACTTTTAAGAAACATCTGAACTTTGCATCGCAATAATTTTGAAAAAAATTTGCGCAACATACAGTTTTCATTTCATCGCTATCGGTCAGCACATTTTAATCCACACAAGCCTTGTAGTCTAAGATGTCAGATTCCATATTTCCGTATGGCGATTTATTTAATTTTAACCTGGTTTTTCCAACCTGCGCTTGCATTGACGGAAACGATCAGTCCAATTTATGATCACCCAATAGTCTAGCGAGTAAATGTTGAGCATCTATAACTGAGCTTTGGTAATGTTTTATTAGCTACATATATATTTCTAAACAGTAAGAAAGCGTCAAACGTTTCAGGATGAAACTGCAAACTTTACTGATATTTTGACACATGAAAGTTAGAAGATATGTCAAAAACCGAGAACTTTCCACTGGAAAAACTCTCAGCTTTATTGAAAGAACCTTTTGCTTTTTGGTCGCTTTTGTTTTTCAGTTGCTTTTGGGTTGCTTTAGCCTAACCCATCCATTGATCCACTAATCCTTGCGCATTTTGTATAAAAAATTCCTCCTGATAAATTCAACGTTTTGAAGAACTAGCTTTGGTCTTGTTAAATGTGTTGCTTAAATGTGTTTCAATTTGAAGACTTCCATCGGTTCCTGCATTTTTAAAACTCATTTTGGAAAATCCTCGAATGGTCCCACGTTCGATTCCCGAAAAAAACCCAAACTCCATCTAAAGGTTTTTTTTCCACAGCGCCACCTCTCGCGAACGTCTGACAAACATCTGTCATGAAAGAGCTTCTCAATTAGCCGTTTGGACTCGGTATAAAATTGTAGATTCCTTCTATTCGTCCCAAAAATGCAAAACGCACAAAACGAATGGTTGTGAGAAGCTAGGGATGGGGTCCCTACGGACCTGACTATTTATTTACCAATTTTTTTTCATAAATCCTTTTTAAATTTTAAAGACGGGTGAAATTATGTGCAGTGGTTACTATTTTATGTTATGTACCACTAGACTTGTGCTTTATTCAAATTTCTCGTTGTCAATTGTTTAAGCAATGTTAACTCTAATTCATTTCAGCCTCAATATAATAGATCAATGGAGGCGCTTTCTAGATCCTCAGATTTTGGCTTTCATTTACGCCAAAGAACAATTCTTTTGCTATCTATAGGACTTATTCAATTAAACAAATATACTTCAATTAGTTGCCATGTTCTGCCAAGCGATTTAAAGCGATTTACCGGAAATAACACGAAAAGTTACTCACAGGTCGGTGAAGTTATCTTGATGAAAACTATAAATTCCCACTAATGTATCAGTTCACCTATACAGTTTGGCATTTTTCTTATTTCCCAACGAACAGCCAACACGCTTGAGAATAAATCGCTTCAAATGAATGTGCTCACTGCCCCGACGCCCAGTCAATCTTAAGTAATAAAATCTTTAATCTATTGGCCTGGTCACGCTTCTTTCCTCAGGGTCTAACAGCAAACACCGTTAGCCATACGACCAGTGTTTGCCTTCGCCTTATTTATATACAAAATAATGACTTAATGGACGCACAATACCGAGACGAGCTCTGCCCTAAGGCAATGGGGCTCCTCCCCTCAAGTGTATGGACTGAGAAGTGAGATACCTGGTCCATGGACTATGAACCCTCTTCGAGTTCCATTGAGTCTTCACATACCTATCGCGCTGAAAGGGGAGGTCAATTGAAGACACACAACTATGGATACTGGCAGCGCTAAACAATAGAGTATCGCGGCGGAAGTTGCCATTGCTATCGGTGTCATTACCGCTACTTTAATATTATGACTTTGTTTTTGTTTTACGAGTAAGTGCGCTGATTAATTCAATTAACTCACAAGCGGGCGCACTGTTTTGTCTAGTGGTCGCTGCTCGGTGGTCAGTGATCTCACGAGTGGTGACTGACGAGAGTTGGAGTTGGAGAGCGAGTGTTGAAAAAGAAAACTGGTAAGAGATACGCACTAGTATGCATTCATGAAGTGGGCAAATTCATGTCTGCAGACTGTCTGTCACATGAAACTCACTATTGTGTGAGCTAGTCTGACGAAGCATTTGATTTATGATTCCCATAATAGCTTAATGGAATTTGGCGTGAATTGATTTCAATTGATTCGCAATTAGATATCGAATCGGATTGTCTGTTATGACTCAATTAATGGACAGGTGTTGGCTGCCGTCATTTCGATTATTGTTTATGAGAGCCAGCAGTTTGTAGGCAGAAATGAAATCGAATACTTGGTACATACCTATGTATTTATAACAGGTAGTTTGAATGCAAAAATGAAAACTTTTTTTAAGCTTGTTGGTGGGATATATGAAACTTGACTTAAATTATATGAGATTCTTCAACGGTTGGTCAAAAACGTTCG
The DNA here is from genome assembly GCA_951230905.1 of Cheilosia variabilis. Taxonomy (NCBI): domain Eukaryota; kingdom Metazoa; phylum Arthropoda; class Insecta; order Diptera; family Syrphidae; genus Cheilosia; species Cheilosia variabilis. The sequence continues at coordinate 15,085,293 of OX579676.1, forward strand.
TCGATAAAATACTATGAATATTAGGGCTCAGCGTTAAGTGTGTGGGGCTATCAAGAACAAGCTCAAAAAATACAAAAAAAAATTTCGTGATGCAGCACCTCTCGCAAACAACTAATGAAAGTCCAAGTAAATTTTCGGGGATGTATGAAGTGTGATGTCTGATGTGTAGGTACTTATCTCTGGCATGTTCTCATTATAGCTGTCAGTGTCAGATCAAGTGATACGCTTGGAGTAAGCAGGTTTCAAATCGATTTTACGTAAAAAAGAGATTTGCCTTTTAGCAAATATTTCTAATAGGTACCAAAAAATAATCATTATAATTCTAACAAATTGCGACTTTTATACTAAAGGTAAACATTCATAATGTAATTTTCCTTCCAAAGAATACAAATTTTACTTTTAATTAAGATTTTTTTATGAAAAAATCGAGAGAATTTGAGTTAAGGCCAAAATGACCACGCTTCGTGGGAAAAAGTAGAGAGTGCTCTAAACGCTGACTGAGACTGAGAGTAGTTTATTTGGTTAGTTTCTTTCAGCTGATGGATTCGTTCCCAGAATTTAAATTTTGTTGTTTTATTTCACAACGAAAACTTTTATTTTGCACAATGGTTAATAACTTTTGTAATCAACAATCAACATATAAATAAAGGAATAAACTGGAAACAAGGAAAAATAGGTCATTAAAATGATACATATCCTTTTCTCTATACCGCACAATTTGAACAATCATTGCCCTTCAGTTAATTTGTATGTTTGTTTTAAGTATTTCCTTTGAAATACTATTTTGATTAATGAATTTGTAGAACTGATTTTTATTGCATGATCTCTAGCTACATAATTAGTTTCATTTGAAACCAAGAAATAACAAAATCGTACAACTATTTATTGCTTTTATTTCTTTGAAAATGTAGCAAACATCTTCAACCTAGAACTAAGAAAAACTATTATTTGCAACACAGCCACCACACTCAATAGGGAAATGAAAACCCACCTCAGGCTACCAGACTTGTATATCTAACAGCCGGCTGAAAGCGGAAGTGTAGGCTGTTTTTTTTTTCAAGTATGCGCGTGCCCCCTTTGATAACCATGCAAAAATACATGAGTTCAAACTGGGGTACATCCAAGGTCAAATTTATCTTGCAGGCAATCCCTCTTTTTTGGCCGAAGCTGTCAGTATATTACATACATACTTAGTTTATGTATAAATCACTGATACTGTCGCTAGTAAACTACTTGACCGTTGATTTGACAGGAGAAATGCAATACGCCAATCAACACTAAATAATTCATACAAAAACAATATAAATCGTGTATATATGCAGATGACTGTGTTTCGCTGTTAAACAACTAACCAAATATAAATATGCACATTAAGTATCTATACGCACAAAATCGTGCATCGAAGCTTAATATTTCATCAATGGTTAATGTCATTATGTCGCCAAATCGAACACCAGTTCTCTCAGATAATTATAATTATTGTCATGCAGATTGAACTTGAATCAAATAAATTATCCATGATTTGTGCTTGTTATGTGGAACTGTGAACGCAGCATCACACTCGGCTTATGACGAATGTTTCAGCAAATAGTTCTCCAAAGAGCAGACACTGATATAATAATCATAATTTAAACACCATTGTTCCGTGAATATTTTTAATTATCATTGTTAAGCATCAATTATAATAAAGCCGCAGCAACACTTTCAGAAAGATAATGTATCACACGAAGGTTTTGTATTATTGATTAATAGTGAACAGTTTACAGATATACAATGAATTTCCCACTTGCAATATAAAAAAATATAGTAGAACAGAAGTTTTAAAAATATAAATGCAAATTTAACAAATGATTTAATTTGTTCAATAACTTTGAAAACAAAAAAAAAAAATTGTTTAACTTGGAGGTTCGTATTTAGATAATTTAAATGTGGAAATAGCTGTTCTTTTTGATACAAAATATTTTGGCATTCCTGTTGGTGGAGTGGGCTTTCGTTGTATTTATACCCTTGAAAGTAATGTACGCTCAAATTCGTATAGGGTTTCATTAACAATTAGTGGGCATTTGTGTTTTCGATTAAGCGGGAGGCAGATTTCTGTGGGAGAATAATTTCAGAAACGAATTGGTACCTACATAAAGCAAATGAATGACCATAAAGTTCTGCGTATTTAACGTCCCCTTACATTGCAAGTACCTATGTCCTAGAATTAGGACGACAGAATTGCCGTACCTACTTTTTCGATTTCCTCTATCGTCGCAATAACAGATGTGGACCAAAATACAGTCACATTTGCTACGGAGGCTGTACGAAAAAACCAAGCGCACAACTTGATAAATCCTAAATAATTGTGTAAGATATTCGAAACTTAGGCATAGTTATTATTTGCTAATTTCTTTTAGGGCAAGGTCCGTTTCTTTGATTCTTTGACCTATATTGAAGGCCAATATCGTGGTTGATAAAAAGGCTGATAGATTGAAGCATATTATTGAAATGGAACGCAAGGCTGAAAACAAAATTCCAACAAAATTTATTTCTTATTAAAATGGTATAAAAAATGAGAATTTATCTCAAATGATTCACATGCAAGATACAAGCAGTCAAACTTGCCAGAGAAAGTACTCGTATCTTCAATTAGCTCCTTATTACTGTTTTGTTATTTTCATTTAGATGTTTATCGCCATTGTTTGTACTCATCTTGTAAACAGACCTCGCGGAGGAGGACCTGGATTGAGGAAATTTGTCATTTTATTCCGAAACAAGTCGTTTCTGCTACCAGTTCTATAGCACTGTAGATTGTGTTGATGAGAAAACTTGTTATAAAGATATACAAGCAATATATTACAGCATGGTGAGAATGCTTTGCTATAAATCACAAGTAGAGGCGAGACAACGTAAGGTATGGTACCGTACCGTACGTGGCTTAGTTGCGTACCTCTACCAACTCTGAGCGCAATATGCTGCGAAAACGACATCTTTGCCTGTTACCATTGTATATAAACATTAAGGCTGTATATACAATGCTATTACTCTTGTTAAATTTACATTATCTGTATGATGGACTTGTTTATTGTTGTTGAGAGTTGTTATCGTGATCTGTAGTAAGCATATAAGAATATATTGTTTTCAGCCCTGTTCCATAAATAATTTTAATTATGTCATGTAAAAACTCGTTTGCCGTATATATTTGCAGGTGATATATTTTTTTTCAGCGGAATTAGTGCAAAAAAGTTATCTGTTGGTGTTAAGAATGATGGTGAAATGCTATGACAACAAGATAAATTTAAACAGAGATAGGGTATGCAATCGAGAATGGTGTATATTATAATACTTAAAATAAATATTTAGTTATCGAAAATTGTTTTGCTTTTCAGGAAGATCTTGCTAGGACGTCGGCTAGGCCCAGACTAGCTCCTTCATGGCAATATTTGTCGACAAACTGTCATTTGTGACACCTTGAGTAATTTTACCATTTCGATAGTAAGAAACTGAAACGGCTTGTAGATCGTCGAATTTTAATATCTTCCGTCGTTTAAATTTATGTTTTAAAAATAACTTATACCTAGTACAAGTTGTTTCCTCGGTACCTAAACTCTTCACACAGATTATAGCTTGATAATGCTTGATATTCTCGCTACAATACTGTCAATAAAGATTTTCATATTTCGAGGGAACGCTTCAAAAGCATTTTATTTAGATTGCTTTCAAACTGATGTCAAAAGTATTATTTAGTTAGTAAAAATGTTTCTCTTTTCCATTAAACTAATCTGTAATCTGTAAGCTAAGCTTGTTGATGAAGTAAATAAATAAATAAATAAAGTTAAGATTTCTTAAGGTTCTCTTAAATTAAACTTGCCTTTTCGATCAACTTGATTGGTTGAGACCAATATCGAATCTGATGTCGAACGGCTTTAAAACGACATCCATAGCAAAACAGAAATCTGAAAATAACTTTATAAAGACGCATCAGGCGACTGACATCAAAATCTCCATATGGTTCCTCTTAGTGAATCATTGCAGATTGCACCACTAAGTTAAGCGGGCTTTGTATACCGATCAGACATCTTTGAGTTATAGAATAATAAAATCACTTATTTCCAATATAATTTTTTGTGTGGAAGAAAAGACAGATCGTACATTTTTTACGACGAAGGAAATATGACTTCCTTTTAACCTTAATGCTCTGGACTTTCTGGATTTTACGGATTTCATAGCTCTGCGATAGCCCATTTGCTTGGAAAATTCGATTACAAATGCGTAACTTTCAGTCGAGTATATGCCTGTTAGCGCGCTGGTCATAACGGAGCACTGTTTGTGCATCTTCTTCATATGAAGGTATATTCGATCTCATTTATAGTGGTTTTCAACATCTGACTCCATTTTGGTCAGGCCCTTTCCAGGGTGTGAAGACCAATTTATTAAATGGGCGTAAAAAAAAGTCTTACGGAAAATCAACTGTCATAATTCAACAGGTTAAACAATTACCTAAAGTCGGAAGACAAATTTGTTGTAGGTACCTATAGTTTGAAAACATAACCAGCATAACAAGCCAAAGCTTGCTTACTGAAAAACTGTACAAAATGTCAATTACCTTCTAAAAGTGATGTGCCCTAATTAACACCATGACAACTAGTACGATTTATAGATCACTAAATTTGCTGAAAATTTTCCGCTGCTGCAACTTCCATCACAAAAATGTGGCAACATTTGCGGTTTAAACATACGCAACACTTTAGCATATTTATCTCCCATGAAATTTGCTCAATTTGCGGATAATTACTGATAGGCATTCACCATATCCACCAGCCCCCGGCAATGTTGGTGCTTTATTTTAAAATCATTATGTGCAATCGATTTTGTTGATAGATACTTCAAGCCGCACCATATACAAATTGTCATATACAGCTGCTAAATAAATAAAATATTTTCCGCATTTAAACAGCACAATATTACAACAGCCTCTGTATTTGGGGGTGTTTTGAATTTCATTTGGGAACATTTTGCCAATTTCCCTAGAATTATGGCTTTGTGGCCGTCCGTAGTCGTGCGCTGTGAACTATATTTTATATTCATATTATTGGTTTGGAGTTTGAACGCGCTCGACCTGGAAATGAACAAAATTATCAACGGACGCACACAGTTCCGGATTGAATCGGCTTAAAAATAACAAAACAATATTAATGCGGTTATGATTTTAGTTTTTTTTTTCATGTTTATTAAGTAGCTTATAAAAATATCAGTGGAAATAAAATAATAATGCAAATTTGCTTAATTTAATAACACTTTTTTATATATACTCATTGCAGGTGAGTGCGTCAAATCGAACTTCGAAAATATCATGGTGAGAAAATAACATGAACAATAATCAATTTTTTGGTTAGAATTTTAATTAGATTTTAGGATTTCATGTGAAATAGTGAAAGCATTAAAGAAATTTACAATGAATTTAAAGAGTTTTTAGTGCAATTTTGTAAGGAATCTCTCCCATTTTTGTGCACTTAAGTAAAATATCAGACATACGATTGCTCAAGAGAAGCCATCACATCCCCAATGTCCCATATGGACTAACAAACGCACGAAAGTAATTAAGCAACCACCCACTTCCACACTGAATCTTCGCCCCGCTGCGACTTGTGGGATGACACTTTGATTAGTGCCATGACATGAAAAACCCACTTGGGGCGAATTTAGTCGAACCAGCTTTTTGCGGTATTCCAATCAATGTGCTAATAACAACGAAACACTATGTACATGTAACATTTTGGCGCAGACTAGGCAGATGTACTGCGTCGCGAATGGGGGCTTATATCATCTATTTATATAATTTGTATGTACTGTAGTTGATGTTGTAGCACTTTTGGGCCTTAATAATTATATCGTGTGCGACGTGTTAATTATTGATATTTTGGGCAACATTCGATACCAATTGGCTTAAGTGCTTATCATGGTGTTCAGTGAATCACTAATAGTAAATGAGTGCCATTCCTGAGCGCTTCCATGTGCTACAAATATCCTGTACCTATAGCTACTTGTTTCAGTTCTCGGTCTATTCACGTTGTCTTTTCAATTAGCGCAAAGCAAAATAAACGTGTCAGAGTGGAGGTTTGTTTTCGGAATTTAGTCACGTAATGTAAGTAATTTTGTTTTTATACTTAAAAGAGCGTTTGAACAGCGGTTTTTTAAACTGGAGAGTTTGAATTGGTGAAGAAATAATAATCATTTGATAGGTGAATAGTGGTGGCAGGACGCGGTTTATGTTGTGTTGTTTGAACACGGTAAATTTTTTTGACGAGAAATGTATCTCTGGATTGTGAATATAGTAATCTATAGCGTGGGAGCAACGAACTAAAAATTTAGGTCTAAAATATCCTCTGTGGCAACGCCCAGGACTTTTTTTTTTGTATCACAATCATCAAAAGAAATGAATTTGAAGAAAAAAAAATTCTTTCTAGGGTTCTTTCTAAATCGTATGGTTTTCGAGATACTGTGTTTCTACTTCTACTTTGATGTCCTAGTGGCTATGCTGAATAAACAGTAGAGTTTCATAAGAGGTATATTCGCCATAAAAATCTTAAGGTTCCTATATATGTAACCGTTTCTGACCACTCTATGTTCGCATCCCGAGGAGATGCAAAACAATTAAAAGCATTTCTTCTAGATATTTATGACAAAAGAGTAAGTTACTTGTGATCCAGTCATGCTCATTTTGCCGTTAAATATAAATAAGAACAATTTTCACTGCAAAAAAATAGAAATATCTTTGTATATGGATCGATTATAATCCATCCCGTATTTTCTGTGACAGTTCTGCATTTTAAGAGAGCTTATAAAAATAAGACCTTCTGCACACGATGTAACATGACGGGAACACGCCTACAAAATGGCATGTCTTCGACATGAGTTATGTGTACCTAGTACCTACGCCGTATTTCGCTCTTAACTTTTTGTTTGCTAAACATCTTCTTTCTCTTTCTTACTCTTTGTATAGTTTCGATTTGAGTTGCTACGTGGAGACTCATTTTTTTCACTCAAAATGTCAAAATATTATGTGTAAACTAGCTCGACCCCAAAATGCGAATAAATTCATTTTCCAAAATTTTCTTTCTGCCTAAACCTGAAATGCAGCTATACAAACAAAAAAAAAACAGAAAAATGAATCATGAAAATCAACCCTGCGGTTATGGAGTTGCAACGTCATCGAAGCGCCTCTCCGAAGGAATTATAGGTATTATTTATACAGAAAGAAGAAGAAGATTGAAGATTGAAATTGCGTAAACTGTTCGCGAACAGCGTATGAGGCTTACAAAATCAAACACTGTCTCAGGGATTTGTGAGGGGTTGTTAAAAATTGAGAAGTGCCTAGCCGACATTTCTCAATTTGTCGTTCACCGTCTCGGGAGCATTTGTCGCAGACATGTGGACGCAAATGTTTTCAACAGGACTTATCCCTTTCGTGTTGAATCTTGTGCGAAAGGCCTTAGAGTAAAAAAATCAAAGCTTAGAGTCCTTTAAGCAATTCTCTTTATTTAATAGTTGTTTTCCCTTCCCTTCAAATAAATAATTTATGGAATAACCTAGGAGTTTTGTAGTTATTTTTTTGTTTCGGGTTGTGTTCCTAAAAATACGGTCTCCGCAAAATATAGAGTAACTGGAGGACGTCCTGCATTGGTATCGTCTCTTACAAACACATCATAGCCAATCTTAATAAACTAAAAAAAAACTTCTTCGTATAGAATTTGTCTTTAAGTGATTAAGAACGACTTATACCAATAAAACTATTCGAGTACTCTGCAAAGAGTGTACAAATATTGACTCGAAAATGGGATTTTTGCCCCAGAAACAGGTTTTGGCAAAAAAACTCACAACGCCACAACATTTTCCATATTTTCACGGTTTATTTATCACAACGATATGGAATGGATGCAATGATGATATGATTAGTATCAGTCACGCCATTGTGCTGTATGTGGTAAATTTATTATATAGTACCACTAACCCCGTTTGGTGGTGCGAGGTAGGCAGTTACCGGTAATATGCTTATCTATCTTTAATGCTAGCAAACTTATTACCATAATATGCATGAAATGTACATTTATTATATATTTTGTTACTACCGCGCAATTGTGTTAGGTGTTCCAGAGAAATGCTTTATTGCCGTCACTTGTTGGAGTACTTGGGCTGCGTGAGTCATTGACAGATAAATCTTCGTTTAGATACGGTTCTTCATTTCGACATAAAAAAACGCCGTCAGAGAGTATTAAGTGTATGCGAGCCGTGAGTTGCCGTGGGTAACTACATTTTGGCCAATTTAAAAGTAACCGTATGGAGTTAATCTGCACGTTGCGTTGTTTGGTTCTAACGAGAAGCTGCTACGTCGATGCCCTTGCCGCAAGAAAAACATCTTTTAGACCATGGTTTACGATCATTTTGTTCCACTTTTATGTGCCGAGTCTTCTTATATGTGTTAGTTCTTACGGGTTGTTGAACAATAACTAACAAACAAGAAAAAGCGAGTACAAATTTCTAACAGGAAAGCTACAACTGACGCCTGACGCGTTGGTTGTCTGTCAACATGTTGCCGGTTTCCGGCGTGGAAACTTTATATCATCAACGATGGTTATGATGAAATGAGCAAACAATTTGAGTTGTAGACTGGAATGCTAAAAAAAAGTAATTCATGCATCTAATTAGAAAGTGGGGTTAAAGTACCTAATGCCTGATATTTTTTGTAGCTTGGTGGTTCTCATAACAGGGTGGCGGTCAAATTGAAATCAAATTTTTTTGATCATGGTTGATGAAAAATCACACACAATTGGGAAATCGGTTAAGACTACCTAGGCACCTAAGCCTTTGGAAAAGAAGCGCTTTTTTCAGAACTAGTGTTTGCTACATAATATCCCAATACCTACATAAAAACTGAATCAGTTTCTTGTAACCGCAAGAATTATTCGGTACAAAATTGAGTTAAGATTCGATCGCCTACTTCGCCGCTCCATCGAAGCAGTTTAGCGTCATTCGCTTATAAATAAGCCCTTATATGGACACGATTCCTTTTAACTGCTGCTCCACTCAGCTTGCACCGTTTTACATGACTATGTCATTCAACGTTCAAAGCAGCCAACTAAAGCTTTTTCATGCCTTTTAAGCATTATTTCATTAGCTAAGGCTAATGCATTTAAATGCATCTTTTTTTTTATTTAAAATATTTTTTTAATTTTTTGGATTTAACATCCTACTGACTTTTTATTTTTTTAAACACTCCTAAAAAATCTTGGCCCAAAAAAATTTTATATGTAACCTCGGTTTTAAGGAATGTGTTTCCACCTTCAAACTCTGCCCATTTTCCCACTTTATATTTATTTATTTATTTATTTATTTTTACCCGACTCGACACAGGGAGGGTTATGTGTTTCGCGCGTATCCTATGTACGTTTAAGTACCTATAACTACCAATATTTGCTAGACTGTGTAAGTATATAGTCTCCGATTGTCAATTAGTTAGGTATAGGTACTTAAATGCGTCTTGTTCATATATTTTTACAGTCAGTCGGGTTTTTTGTTTTTTTAAATTAACTTTTACTATTATATTTGTGTTTAATTTTTGATTTATTGTTCCACTTTACCTAAAAAAATTATCTTAGTTCTTATTTTATTGAAAAAGGCGTCTTTTTTTTCAAGTTATGCATTTTTTCGTCAAAAGTGATTGGCAACGCTGGTTCAAACACAAAAATAGCATTTCTACCATTCCTAATTTTATAGGAAATTCTGCCAACTTAAAGATTTATTTTGTGCGGCAATTTCCATTACCAATATTTTGCTTAAATGACAACATTAACTGCTATCCCAACAGCTGTGGCTTCTACCCGTATTTCTTCGCACAAAAAAAAAAAAAACACTTAAAATGTCACCAACCCTACACTCAGTAACCTAACCAGTACCAGGATCACAATATCTCGCACAAAATGATATATACCTAAAAAAAATAACTACCCAAATGGCTTATGGCTGGAATCCCTATCACAGCCGAATCCCCCTTATACATATAAATGGACATACCAAATCGAAAGAGAAATAAATTTAGCGAGTGCTCTCCAGCTTGTGCGACTGCCATCATCAGAAACCCGGCACCGGGACTCTCATTATCCTTTCGCTTGTGTCTATCTGCGGTATAATTATTATTTATCATTATATTTTTCATTTTATCTCATTGAACGTGGAGCAGCGCGCCCCACCACCACCATGTCGCCATTCCAAATGCTCAACTACCCCATGAGCCATGACCGTGGGCTATGTACACGTTCGTTCGTTTGGTCCGAAACTTCAACACATCAACATCAAGTGAGCCATTCAAGCGTTAAGTGCTTAAGGGTGGCAGCAGCGGCTGCTGGCTAAATAATTGTATACAGCACTACTACATACATCGGACACTGGCGATGGTTTTGCGAGCGCGTCAAAAACGTATAACAACGTCGGACCAGCAGGATTAAGGATGTTGAGTTATCATTACTTGTAATTTTGTTAGACGCCCCTCGCCATTCCATATCGTCCCAACAGATATGAGTGTCATCCTTTTGTGGCATTACCAAGACCACCCCACTTTCTAATCCAGCGTTAGCGGGGATATTTGTCTCTGTTTTAATGATTGAGGACCCTGCCCGGTATGGGGCTTGGCGATGGTGCGTCCAAACGATTCGCATTTGTTAGATTTTTGAAGCAGAAAATGTGCTCGTCGTTCGTTTGCTGAATCGTTTATTTAGACCCACCACAACTGGTGGTTGTGTCCTGCGGTCCTGAATGGGACAATAACGCGGGCTGCGAGTGATGTACGTGTACGGCCTCTGTGTCTGTTACGTAGGTTTTAATTCGACAAAGACCGTGTTTATTTATTTAACGTTAATTGAAGTAAAACAGAATCCATTGACAGTGGTGAAATGATAACTAAATAATAACAAATTGTTAACTGCGTGTTAGAGGTTGATTGTAAGCGCTCTACGGGCCTTTGTCCAATCCACCGAACTGTCATTATGGCTAAAGGGTTGCGATAATGCTCAACTTGATGGACCATCACTGATGTAGACGTTGGCTTCTCGATTGTCTCATTAATCGTTTGGAGTTACATTATTCCATATGACAAAGGATATTCGGTTCGTTTGATTCGGTTTAAGGGAACATTTGCATCGCATCGGGAGGTACAGAAAATAATTAATTTGTTTAAAACAAGTCGGGCTTGGTCTGGTTAATTGGAATACCAACCAATCATGCGGAGTTTTGTTTAAAGTATCTGTACAAAAAATGTTAACCATTGTGCGGCGTAAATGCTGTCCCACCTCATGCCTAAGTCTAGAGAAAGTTCAGACGTTTTGTACAATGTTATGTCTCTCCCAGGTTGCAGTAGTTCAAACAATGAAGCTTAAACAGGCGAATGGTTGCGAGAAGCCCCGCATATAGGTCTCTCTCCCTATGTGGACCTGTTTTGACAATATTTATTTTTCGGGATAAGTGTCCGAGTGAATACTTTTCTGGAATATTTTAGGTGCGGCGTAACTGTCACTAATAGCTTCTCTGGGGTTGTATCTTCATTATAAATTGGAGAGTCAAGGCGCAGCATTATTTCTTTGTCCACTTAAGTTACTTTAACACTAGTTATCAGGTGACCAGAAAAATGTCATTCGCGATAGGTTGGTCTCTGAAATCAAGGTTCGATCTTTTTGAAAGCGGCGCGTCAAAAATCGTCTGAGCTGGAATAATAAATCAGAGATCGATGCAGGCGATTACCAAAAGCAGTCGAAGTAGGTTTTTGTATTTTTAGAATTCATTATCATTTTCGCACAGCTTATAGTATTCGCCACACAGGATCTAGCGTCTGCCCAAGGAAATTTCTCTTTCGAGGATACTGATACTGAGCAGCTCTGCCATCCGGCTTTTCGTTCACCATTCGCCATCACAAAATAGAGCTAACAGAATCAGAGCATTTTGTCTTTCAAGTTGGGTCGGATCTTAGAAATCATTTCTTTTGTCAAACGGATGTAACTGGGGTTGACTGAATATTTCCTCTCAGTATCTGCTGTTCTTCCGCCGTACGTCTCTCTTTTGAGGGGTGCATCTTAGGCTGCTTAGACTCATTCAGCCAATCGTTTCTGGCTCAGACTTATATCTTCACGCCACGACAAATTCGGCTCTATTATTGTCACTACCAACTTTTTGCAAGGTTCTTCGTGACATCTGCCTCTCCATGTTGTGTTCACATTACATAATCAATAAAATTGTTTGAACATGTTAAGGCTCAATTCGTGAACTTATTACCGTGGACTTGCGAAATTCGAAAGCCCTCTCAACGCTCACCTTGCTTAAACTGGTAATTAAATACTTATCGTAAGGTAGCTTTCCATTCAGCCTCCCTATATGCAGAGGCCGCTGCACAATCTAATCATTTTTTACTGCAATCACAACGCCAGGTATACCTCGTATAGAAATACTGCCTTCAAGACGTTGATGTTGCAGATATCTGCAGCCACAAATCATCATCCTGCACGTTTGTCACGAGTAAAAATTTGATTCGCTTACGAAACCTCAAATTACGTTTCATGCAACAATTTAGATTGGTGCAGCTGTACAACTGCATACGAGTACCCCCCATGGAATCGTGAGTGAACGATAAAAGAATCGAGCGAGTAATCATGCACACACATAATAAACACATCCTGTGGCAGCGGCGACGTGAAAATGTTGAATTTCATTTCAGTTAAACATTCTTATATTTCAAGCATAATAGAATCATATGTATTGATTTTGAGCTTAATTGTGGCTTTAAGCTGTTGAAGAATATTAATTCTTCGGGATTTTGATGCCGATTGGTTCTCGACGATGCATCCTTTGGCGTACACTTTTGGCGATAATGGTAGGTAGTGGATGATGGGTTATTCTGCTGATATTTTACCAGCAGGAGTGAGTGCTTTGAAGGGGTGCATTCTATATCCTTAATTGTTCGTGCCTTCCTTTCCAACAATGGATGCGCATATGACATCACACCTCGCTCTGACCCTTGCTGCGAGAGGGTGAGCCATTCCTGTGTAGGTATTTACTTATTTTATATGCGACTCGAGGAGCGATTTCTTGCTATTCTGCATTGCGACTTGGAATTCATTAAGCAAATTGTTTATGTGTAAGCTATGAATAATTGGAAATGATGGTGACATCGAAATTTGTGTAGACAATTTTTCGATTTCACTTTTCAATGGTCGCTTATCTTACAGTGAAAGGAAAAATGATTCTTAATATAGGTGTAACAGGTTAAATTTTCTTACCAAATCCGGTTTTTGATTTTTGTTGCAATTAACTTCCTTTTAAATACCAATTTGCCCAAGTAGGCACCTCTGAACAATTTGTTCCAATTGCAATTATAAATTAATCTGCGATTGCTCCTGCGATGTGCATAAGAAAAATAAATAGTTCACACTACAAGTCCTTATAAGAGCGTAATGCTAGCTTATTATAACCATTTGTGCTGTGTATTTTTTGACGAATGGGCACAGTGGCTCAGTAGTTAGTTCAGGTCTACTGAGCGAGAGGTCTCAGGTTTTATTCCAGATAAAGGCAAATTACATAAATAGCAAAATACTACCATTTACAAAATTCAAAGGCTAAAACTGTTATAATAATTATCAAAATTTGGAGCTTTAATTAATTTTGTTGTATGGGAAGTGCCACTCCCCGTTTTCCTAACCCTCTTTTTATTTGCGAAGTTCTTTCTTTACACAATGCACTTCTAACTGAAAAAATTTACACCGTGGATTGAGAAATAGCATATCCGAAACTTCTAATGCTCAAAAGTTCCAAGGTTCTAAACTTCAAAGGTTCAAAGGTTCAAAGGTTCAAAGGTTCAAGAGTTCAAAGGTTCAAGAGTTCAAGAGTTCAAAAGTTCAAGAGTTCAAGAGTTCAAGAGTTCAAGAGTTCAAAAGTTTAAGAGTTCAAGAGTTCAAGAGTTTAAGAGTTCAGGAGTTCAAGAGTTCAAGAGTTCAAAGGTTCAAAGGTTCAAGTGTTCAAGACTTCAAAGGTTCAAGAGTTCAAGAGTTCAAGAGTTCAATAGTTCAATAGTTGAAGAGTTCAAAAGTTCAAGAGTTCAAGAGTTCAAGAGTTCAAGAGTTCAAGAGTTCAAAAGTTTAAGAGTTCAAGAGTTCAAGAGTTTAAGAGTTCAAGAGTTCAAGAGTTCAAAGGTTCAAAGGTTCAAGGGTTCAAGAGTTCAAGATTTCAAAGGTTCAAGAGTTCAAGAGTTCTAGAGTTCAAGAGTTCAAGAGTTCAAAGGTTTAAGAGTTCAAGAGTTCAAGAGTTCAAAAATTCAAAGGTTCAAGAGTTCAAAATTTCAAAGGTTCAAGAGTTCAAGAGTTCAAAAGTTCAAAGGTTCAAAGGTTCAAGAGTTCAAGAGTTCACGAGTTCAAGAGTTCAAAAGTTCAAGAGTTCAAGAGTTGAAGAGTTCAAGAGTTCAAGAGTTCAAGAGTTCGAAAGTTCAAGAGTTCAAGAGATCAAAAGTTCAAGAGTTCAAAAGTTAGAGAGTTCAAGAGTTCAAGAGTTCAAGAGTTCGAGAGTTCAAGAGTTCAAGAGTTCAAGAGTTCAAGAGTTCAACAGTTCAAGAGTTCGAGAGTTCAAGAGTTCAAAAGTTCAAGAGTTCAAGAGTTCAAGAGTTCGAAAGTTCAGGAGTTCAAGAGTTCAAAAGTTCAAGAGTTCAAAAGTTCAAGAGTTCAAGAGTTCAAGAGTTCAAGAGTTCAAGAGTTCAAAAGTTCAAGAGTTCAAGAGTTCAAGAGTTCAAGAGTTCAAGAGTTCAAGAGTTCATGAGTTCAAGAGTTCAAAGGTTCAAGAGATCAAGAGTTCAAGAGTTCAAGAGTTCAAAAGTTCAAGAGTTCAAGAGTTCAAAAGTTCATGAGTTCAAGAGTTCAAAGGTTCAAGAGTTCAAGAGTTCAAGTGTTCAAGAGTTCAAGAGTTCAAGAGTTCAAGAGTTCAAAAGTTCAAGAGTTCAAGAGTTCAAGAGTTCAAGAGTTCAAGAGTTCAAGAGTTCATGAGTTCAAGAGTTCAAAGGTTCAAGAGATCAAGAGTTCAAGAGTTCAAGAGTTCAAGAGTTCATGAGTTCAAGAGTTCAAGAGTTCAAGAGTTCAAGAGTTCAAGAATTCAAGATTTCAAAGTTCAAGAGTTCAAGAGTTCAAGAGTTAAGAGTTCAGGAGTTCAAGAGTTCAAGAGTTCAAAGGTTCAAAGGTTCAAGAGTTCAAGACTTGAAAGGTTCAAGAGTTCAAGAGTTCAAGAGTTCAAGAGTTCAAGAGTTCAAGAATTCAAGTTTTCAAAAGTTCAAGAGTTCAAGAGTTCAAAAGTTCAAGAGTTCAAGAGTTCAAGAGTTCAAGAGTTCAAGAGTTCAAGAGTTCAAGAGTACAAGAGTTCAAGAGTTCAAGAGTTCAAGAGTTCAAGAGTTCAAAAGTTCAAGAGTTCAAGAGTTCAAGAGTTCAAGAGTTCAAGAGTTCAAGAGTTCAAAGGTTCAAGAGTTCAAGAGTTCAAGAGTTCAAGAGTTCAAAAGTTTAAGAGTTCAAGAGTTCAAGAGTTTAAGAGTTCAGGAGTTCAAGAGTTCAAGAGTTCAGAGGTTCAAAGGTTCAAGAGTTCAAGACTTCAAAGGTTCAAGAGTTCAAGAGTTCA
Organism: Cheilosia variabilis; assembly: GCA_951230905.1. Lineage (NCBI taxonomy): Eukaryota > Metazoa > Arthropoda > Insecta > Diptera > Syrphidae > Cheilosia > Cheilosia variabilis. The sequence goes on from OX579676.1 coordinate 15,100,962, forward strand.
AGAGTTCAAGAGTTCAAAAGTTCAAGAGTTCAAGAGTTCAAGAGTTCAATGGTTCAAAGGTTCAAGAGATCAAGATTTCAAAGGTTCAAAGGTTCAAGGGTTCAAGAGATCAAGATTTCAAAGGTTCAAGAGTTCAAGAGTTCTAGAGTTCAAGAGTTCAAGAGTTCAAGAGTTCAAGAGTTCGAAGGTTCAAAGGTTCAAGGGTTCAAGAGATCAAGATTTCAAAGGTTCAAGAGTTCAAGAGTTCTAGAGTTCAAGAGTTCAAGAGTTCAAGAGTTCAAAGGTTCAAGAGTTTAAGAGTTCAAGAGTACAAGAGTTCAAAAATTCAAAGGTTCAAGAGTTCAAAATTTCAAAGGTTCAAGAGTTCAAGAGTTCAAGAGTTCAAGAGCTCATAGGTTCAAAAGTTCAAAGGTTCAAAGGTTCAAAGGTTCAAGAGTTCACGAGTTCAAGAGTTCAAAAGTTCAAGAGTTCAAGAATTCAAGAGTTCAAGAGTTCAAGAGTTCAAGAGTTCAAGAGTTCAAGAGTTTAAGAGTTCAAGAGTTCAAGAGTTCAAGAGTTCAAGAGTTCGAAAGTTCAAGAGTTCAAGAGTTCAAGAGATCAAAAGTTCAAGAGTTCAAAAGTTCAAAAGTTCAAGAGTTCAAGAGTTCAAGAGTTCAAGAGTTCAGAGTTCAAGAGTTCAACAGTTCGAGAGTTCAAGAGTTCAAGAGTTCAAGAGTTCAAGAGTTCAAGAGTCCAACAGTTCAAGAGTTCGAGAGTTCAAGAGTTCAAGAGTTCAAGAGTTCAAGAATTCAAGAGTTCAAGAGTTCAAGAGTTCAAGAGTTCAAGAGTTCAAGAGTTCAAGAGTTCAAGAGTTCAAGAGTTCAAGAGTTCAAGAGTTCAAGAATTCAAGAGTTCAAGAGTTCAAGAGTTCAAGAGTTCAAGAGTTCAAGAGTTCAAGAGTTCAAGAGTTCAAGAGTTCAAGAGTTCAAAAGTTTAAGAGTTCAAGAGTTCAAGAGTTCAGGAGTTCAAGAGTTCAAGAGTTCAAAGGTTCAAAGGTTCAAGAGTTCAAGACTTCAAAGGTTCAAGAGTTCAAGAGTTCAAGAGTTCAAGAGTTCAAGAATTCAAGATTTCAAAAAGAGTTCAAGAGTACAAGAGTTCAAGAGTTCAAGAGTTCAAGAGTTCAAGAGTTCAAAAGTTCAAGAGTTCAAGAGTTCAAGAGTTCAAGAGTTCAAGAGTTCAAAGGTTCAAGAGTTCAAGAGCTCAACAGTTCAAGAGTTCAAAAGTTTAAGAGTTCAAGAGTTCAAGAGTTTAAGAGTTCAGGAGTTCAAGAGTTCAAGAGTTCAAAGGTTCAAAGGTTCAAGAGTTCAAGACTTCAAAGGTTCAAGAGTTCAAGAGTTCAAGAGTTCAAGAGTTCAAAAGTTCAAGAGTTCAAAAGTTCAAGAGTTCAAGAGTTCAAGAGTTCAAGAGTTCAGAGTTCAGAGTTCAAGAGTTCAACAGTTCGAGAGTTCAAGAGTTCAAGAGTTCAAGAGTTCAAGAGTTCAAGAGTTCAACAGTTCAAGAGTTCGAGAGTTCAAGAGTTCAAGAGTTCAAGAGTTCAAGAATTCAAGAGTTCAAGAGTTCAAGAGTTCAAGAGTTCAAGAGTTCAAGAGTTCAAGAGTTCAAGAGTTCAAGAGTTCAAGAGTTCAAGAGTTCAAGAGTTCAAGAGTTCAAGAGTTCAAGAGTTCGAAAGTTCAAGAGTTCAAGAGTTCAAGAGATCAAAAGTTCAAGAGTTCAAAAGTTCAAAAGTTCAAGAGTTCAAGAGTTCAAGAGTTCAAGAGTTCAAGAGTTCAGAGTTCAAGAGTTCAGCAGTTCGAAAGTTCAATAGTTCAAAAGTTCAAGAGTTCAAGAGTTCAAAAGTTCAACAGTTCAAGAGTTCGAGAGTTCAAGAGTTCAAAAGTTCAAGAGTTCAAGAGTTCAAGAGTTCGAAAGTTCAAGAGTTCAAAAGTTCAAGAGTTCAAGAGTTCGAGAGTTCAAGAGTTCAAGTGTTCAAAGGTTCAAGAGTTCAAGAGTTCAAGAGTTCAAGAGTTCAAAAGTTTAAGAGTTCAAGAGTTCAAGAGTTTAATAGTTCAGGAGTTCAAGAGTTCAAGAGTTCAAAGGTTCAGAGGTTCAAGAGTTCAAGACTTCAAAGGTTTAAGAGTTCAAGAGTTCAACAGTTCGAGAGTTCAAGAGTTCAAAAGTTCAAGAGTTCAAGAGTTCAAGAGTTCGAAAGTTCAAGAGTTCAAAAGTTCAAGAGTTCAAGAGTTCAAGAGTTCAAGAGTTCAAAAGTTCAAGAGTTCAAGAGTTCAAGAGTTCAACAGTTCAAGAGTTCGAGAGTTCAAGAGTTCAAGAGTTCAAAGGTTCAAAGGTTCAAGGGTTCAAGAGATCAAGATTTCAAAGGTTCAAAGGTTCAAGAGTTCAAGAGTTCAAGAGTTCAAGAGTTCAAAAGTTCAAGAGTTCAAGAGTTCAAGAGTTCAAGAGTTCAAGAGTTCAAAGGTTCAAGAGTTCAAGAGCTCAACAGTTCAAGAGTTCAAAAGTTTAAGAGTTCAAGAGTTCAAGAGTTTAAGAGTTCAGGAGTTCAAGAGTTCAAGAGTTCAAAGGTTCAAAGGTTCAAGAGTTCAAGACTTCAAAGGTTCAAGAGTTCAAGAGTTCAAGAGTTCAAGAGTTCAAAAGTTCAAGAGTTCAAAAGTTCAAGAGTTCAAGAGTTCAAGAGTTCAAGAGTTCAGAGTTCAGAGTTCAAGAGTTCAACAGTTCGAGAGTTCAAGAGTTCAAGAGTTCAAGAGTTCAAGAGTTCAAGAGTTCAACAGTTCAAGAGTTCGAGAGTTCAAGAGTTCAAGAGTTCAAGAGTTCAAGAGTTCAAGAGTTCAAGAGTTCAGAGTTCAAGAGTTCAGCAGTTCGAAAGTTCAATAGTTCAAAAGTTCAAGAGTTCAAGAGTTCAAAAGTTCAACAGTTCAAGAGTTCGAGAGTTCAAGAGTTCAAAAGTTCAAGAGTTCAAGAGTTCAAGAGTTCGAAAGTTCAAGAGTTCAAAAGTTCAAGAGTTCAAGAGTTCGAGAGTTCAAGAGTTCAAGTGTTCAAAGGTTCAAGAGTTCAAGAGTTCAAGAGTTCAAAAGTTTAAGAGTTCAAGAGTTCAAGAGTTTAATAGTTCAGGAGTTCAAGAGTTCAAGAGTTCAAAGGTTCAGAGGTTCAAGAGTTCAAGACTTCAAAGGTTTAAGAGTTCAAGAGTTCAACAGTTCGAGAGTTCAAGAGTTCAAAAGTTCAAGAGTTCAAGAGTTCAAGAGTTCGAAAGTTCAAGAGTTCAAAAGTTCAAGAGTTCAAGAGTTCAAGAGTTCAAGAGTTCAAAAGTTCAAGAGTTCAAGAGTTCAAGAGTTCAACAGTTCAAGAGTTCGAGAGTTCAAGAGTTCAAGAGTTCAAAGGTTCAAAGGTTCAAGGGTTCAAGAGATCAAGATTTCAAAGGTTCAAGAGTTCAAGAGTTCTAGAGTTCAACAGTTCAAGAGTTCAAAGGTTCAAGAGTTTAAGAGTTCAAGAGTACAAGAGTTCAACAATTCAAAGGTTCAAGAGTTCAAAATTTCAAAGGTTCAAGAGTTCAAGAGTTCAAGAGCTCAAAGGTTCAAAAGTTCAAAGGTTCAAAGGTTCAAAGGTTCAAGAGTTCAAGAGTTCACGAGTTCAAGAGTTCAAAAGTTCAAGAGTTCAAGAATTCAAGAGTTCAAGAGTTCAAGAGTTCAAGAGTTCAAGAGTTCAAGAGTTCGAAAGTTCAAGAGTTCAAGAGTTCAAGAGATCAAAAGTTCAAGAGTTCAAAAGTTCAAAAGTTCAAGAGTTCAAGAGTTCAAGAGTTCAAGAGTTCAAGAGTTCAGAGTTCAAGAGTTCAACAGTTCGAGAGTTCAAGAGTTCAAAAGTTCAAGAGTTCAAGAGTTCAAGAGTTCGAAAGTTCAAGAGTTCAAAAGTTCAAGAGTTCAAGAGTTCAAGAGTTCAAGAGTTCAAGAGTTCAAGAGTTCAACAGTTCAAGAGTTCGAGAGTTCAAGAGTTCAAGAGTTCAAAGGTTCAAAGGTTCAAGGGTTCAAGAGATCAAGATTTCAAAGGTTCAAGAGTTCAAGAGTTCGAAAGTTCAAGAGTTCAAAAGTTCAAGAGTTCAAGAGTTCAAGAGTTCAAGAGTTCAACAGTTCAAGAGTTCGAGAGTTCAAGAGTTCAAAATTTCAAGAGTTCGAAAGTTCAAGAGTTCAAGAGTTCAAGAATTCAAGAGTTCAAGAGTTCAAAGCTTGCGAAATCAATCACCTGAAATCAGAGATTCTATACCACACAACCCACTGTTACGTAATTCGTCATAGGCCTAGTCACTCTTCTCGGCTAATGAACATTTCCGATGCATTAAATGCAAATTCGGCCAATTCAAACACCAACTGCTGCTCGGCCAAATATTTGCCTTACAGTGTGTCCTTGGGAATCTACAGTCTAATATCGGTTCTCATCCGCATGTCATTCTCTCCGATTATCCATATGCCCAGAGTACACACAAGTGGAAGCAAATTCCGAAGGCAATAAAGCGTTTTTCACTTTATTTACTCAAAACGACATAATGCCGATATAATAGTGGGGCAATCGCCCTCACAGATGTCCTTTTTTTTCCCTCTTGTTATTGGTCATCATAAAGTGGGGCTGGTATATATACACCTTCGACAATAGACAGCATCATTGTTTTGTGCTGTCCATTTTGTCAGCATATTTTCATAAATTGTTGATCAACCATTTCGATGGGCCTCCGACATACGGGTATCCTTAATTTTTGGCATCCTCCGCATGTGCCCGACTAAATGCATATTAAATCAGCCTTTTTTTCTTTTTTTTTTTGCTATTTATATATGAGTATGGACAGTGTGTGTGTGTTGACGATGGTCATCTAGGAAGTGTATTTGTCCCCATGTCGTTTCATAGACTTTGCCTGTCGTCTTTGTGACAAGGAATGGTAAGGCAAACTGATCATGGGACCGGTGGCAAAACCCTTTCGAACTTGGGTCTGGTTGAAAATTGAATTTCTTTTCATTGGTTTGTCGGCCGAATGAGGTGTGTGTGGATTAAGATGAGTAATGGACAGAATGGTAAAGGTCACATTTTTCTTATTCATTTGATAAGGAGCCCGAAAATAATTTACAATTCAATGGGATTCTAATATATTTGGAATTTTTTTATTTGTTTTGTGATTGGAATTCTTCGTATTTGCTCGTAATAAATATTGGTAGGGGTGATTCTTTCTTGCTCGGGGGATGGTGTGGGTCAAAATATGAAATCATTAAAAACAGAAGGCTTCTGCAAAAGGGGTTTTGGGATGATTGATCAAAGAGAATTGAGAAAAACTGGAGTTGCCATTGCAAAAGTGACCCATGTTCACTTTTACCACACGTCAATATGTCATACACTCAATAGGATATGGTATGTAGCTTAAAGTATTTGACGACATTTAAGATATGGATCTCTAAAAGGGCACAGGGTCTCAAAGGCACTCTGGCCCGTCTTAAATAGGAAAATATCTGAAGAACTACTGAATCTCAGTAGAACAAAGCTAAGATTAACGGTAGGAATTCTCTCTGAACACTGCCTTCTAAGGAAGCATGCCATGAGACTAGGCTTAGCTAATACGGATACAAGTCACGGAAGATGTCTCCCACCTTCTGTGCGAGTGTCATGCAATTGCACGGAGTAGAAGGAATCACCTAGGCAGGTACTTCTTTGACAGCTTGGAAGAGGTTGGTTCCTCCAACAATATCGGGAAAATAATTAAATTTTGTAGGGAAATTGACCGCTTGGGCGATTTGGTTTAGGTTTTTGACCGTTATGGTTCACTGGGGATGGCGATGGGCCCGACTTGGTGCCTGGTCTTTTGTGACGATCTCCCAACCCCACTCAACCTTACCTAACCTAACCTAAGATATGGATCAGCTGCAGCAAGTATTAATATATCCAGAAGCTAGCCGACACTCTCGGAGTATTTAAGAAGTTGTGCAGGTTCATGTGTTTTTTTTTTTAAAGTAAGTCTACATTTTTGAACAGTTGCAATCCAGTTTTAAAGGTCCAACTTATTTCTTAGAAGCCTCTTAAAAGGTGGATACAATTTGAATGGATGCGTTGGCGCGTGAATGGAGGTGAAAATGACATGGTTAAAATAATGGGTTCTATTAAATCAACAAACACTAAACACATAACCAATGGAGAGCAACTTTCGTAAACGAATAGAAGTTTGCTCCAGTTGAGACGGCTTACAAAACAAATATTAAAGCCAATATTTAACAAATGTATATGTGCTTGTAGCAAATTATGTTACCGTTCAATGCAACAATGTAATTAAAACTTCCTTGAATGTGTAACAGCTATCGTTTTGTTAATACTCATATTTTGGGATTGTGTATACTAAAGTAAATGTTTTTAGCACTTAATCTACTGGCCAATATGTCAGTGCTGTATTTGCTGCTTGTTACTGTGCTGATCGTCGGCTGAAACTCTACAGAAGTTTAATTGAAATATGTGCACCTATCGTTTTATTCATCTCAAGCGCAGTGTGCCCAGGGTTCTTATGTGTTTCCATGTTCGCAATTATTTAGTAATGTGACGTAGTGTTACTACTTTAATTAAATGTCCTTCAACAAGGTCAATTTTATTATTGTTTTTTATAGTATAAGCTATGAACATATTGCAGCCGCTGTCGATTAATCGTACACTGGTATACTACCGACAGTGACACCCCTTGATGTATATAAATGTCAACGATTGACCAGGCCAACCTACGAGTACAATGTTGAACCACTTGCCAAATGTTACCCTCATTGATTTTTGATATTACATACTCTAAATATAAACACGTTAATTGCATTTCAATCCTTTTGGTAAAAGTGAAGACAAGAAGTATACAGTAGGTAAGGGACGAAGACATTAGCAAAGTGGATACTGTTTTACTACAAATAATAGGCCGTTTAAGAGGGACATTTCCAAATCGAAGGTAAAGGTAAAACCCTATATAGCGTTAAGCCAAAATTATATTTGAAAATCTAAACTTTCCAGAGTTATGAAGGTTATGTGCAACCCAGTCGTAAAAGTAAAAGTTTTGGCAATTTGAAAAAGAAACCTTTATGTGCTGTCCTCAATACTGTTTATGTTATTTTTACTTGGACTGTTACAGGATTTGGAAATTTGAGGTCCCTTAGGCAGTTTCGGTCCTTTTTTGGACGCCGTACATGATCCAAAAAGGTTATTGATATGTAAAAACCTACTATAGCAGCTTAACACACTTTTGTTTAGGTATGGATTGGCACCCATGAATAACAGTTCCGGATCGCTGAGCAATTGTTCTAGAGTCTTTGGTACAAATTTCGAAAATTTATTTAGTATTTATTTTATTTTTTTTCATGCTAAGTTCGTGACGCAACCAAAATAAAGGGTGCTTTTTTAGCTGGCTTGGTTTTGGCAACACTGGTTTTGACAGCTGACGTGTGTTTAGTACCTTGTGTCACTGTCAAACAGCTTCAGTTTGGTTTGCAATTTAACCATGGATCGTCTTACAAATGAACAACGCTTGCAAATTATTGAATTTTACTATCAAAATTCGTGCTCGGTTCGAAATGTTCATCGCGCGCTGCTTCCATTTTATGATCGGCATTCTCGACCTTCTGAGCAGTCTATTCGGAAGATTGTGACCAAATTTCGCACCAAATTTACTTTGTTGGACATTAAACCACCAACACGTTTACGTACTGTGCGTAGTGAAGAAAATATTGCGGCCGTATCAGCTAGTGTGACAGAAGACCGCGAAATGTCGATTCGGCGCCGTTCCCAGCAGTTAGGCCTTTGTTACAGCACTACGTGGAAAATTTTGCGGAAGGATTTGGGCGTAAAGCCTTTTAAGATACAGCTGGTGCAAGAACTAAAGCCAGCCGACCTACCACAACGCCGAATTTTTGGTGAATGGGCTCTTGGAAAGCTGGCCGAGGATCCGCTTTTTTATCGAAAAATTGTGTTCAGCGATGAGGCTCATTTTTGGTTGAATGGGTACGTAAATAAGCAAAATTGCCGCATTTGGAGTGAAGATCAGCCAGAAGCATTGCAACAGCTACCAATGCATCCCGAAAAAGCCACTGTTTGGTGCGGTTTATGGGCCGGCGGCATTATTGGGCCATATTTCTTCAAAGATGATGCGAATCGCAGCGTTACTGTCAATGGTGAACGCTACCGAGCGATGATAACAAACTTTTTTTTGCCCGAAATGGAAGTTCTTGACTTGCATGATATGTGGTTTCAACAAGACGGTGCCACATGCCACACAGCACGCGAAACAATGGCGCAATTGCGAGGCGAGTTTGGTGAACAGTTAATTTCACGTTTCGGGCCGGTCAATTATTGGCCGCCTAGATCGTGCGATTTGACACCATTAGATTATTTTTTGTGGGGGTATGCCAAGGCTAATGTGTATAGGGACAAGCCCGCTTCGATTGACGCACTGGAAGCCAACATCCATGCATTCATTCGTGAGATACCGGCCGATATGTGTGAAAGAGTATGCCAAAATTGGACTCAGCGGATGGGCTACCTGAGACGCAGCCGCGGTCAACATTTGCATGAAATTATCTTTAAACATTAAATTGCAAGGTTCAAACTATCGATTCAAATAAATATTTCATTCATTTTTTCGAATTTGTTGTGTTATTTTTTTAAAAAAAAGTTCTAAACCTCTTAAAAAATCACCCTTTACTAGATTTTTCTTTTTTTTTAGTATAAAATTGGATATTTCTAGGATTCCTTATAGTTTAATAAAGAAATTGTTTGCACAACGAGGCACAATAAAGAATTTTTGAAAAATTTGGTAGATTCGACCGGTAAGAGTCGTAAGTGAATTTTTTTACAAAAACTGTATACGCTACCCCAAGAGTTCTGGAGTGTCCTATACAAGAATATTTTTCCGGAACAGAAACCTAAAAGAATTGTGAAAAAATGGAAAATTTTGTGATCCCATGAGTTCTGTAAAGTGCGGTCTAGAAATTCAACAAAAAGCCCACAAATATTTAAGACGTAATCCCTAACACAAAAAAGTAAAAATCAATTTTAAAATTGCAACCGAACTCCGAATATATCTGATTATGGTTTTTCGGAGTACCCGAGGAACTTAACAAAAAATCTGTGTGAAATAATCTTTTAAAAATAAATTCCCTATTAGTTCAACGCAATGTAGACATACGATACGTACCTACATAAGCCAATCTTAGGGATTTTTAGAGCCCTCCTTAACAGCGCTAAAATAAATACACGTCTTATGCCACACTGCACTATAATTGCCCACCAATCTCTAGATCAATTTCTTAAACAACGGCTAACACTTATCTCCCCTACTGCACTACAAAACTCATCGCGCATCCAAGCAAACTAAAACCAACAAAGGATCCTCTCTCTCTCTCTGTCTCATCTAAATTCTACAATCGACAATGATAAAAAAAAAATCGTGAATATCTTAATCTGGAAAAATTAATTTTACATCTCAAGTGAAACAAAGCCGCACAACTTTTCCAAGCATTGCTGTTCTGGCGAATTTACTTCTCCGTCATTTTCTGTCGACTCATTTAATTACGAAAGTATTTTTGCAATTGTAATTTATTAATGTTCTAGTACGCGGATTGTGAATAATACCACATCTACACGACCGACGACGTAGGTATATACTTCTCCGTATGATATATGCCTATGTATTCGGTAAGGTATATCCAATTGTGTTTGCATCCCATAAATTGGAGCAAATAAAATTAGCTGGTAGAATCACCAAAAAAACACAGGAATAAAAAAAATAAAAACTCACGCAAACAGGATTCCACTTTTACCCGCGTTTTTCAAGAGGAAAACTTTTCCGCCGGAATTTTATTTCATCCTTGGAGTGTAATACAATTAAAATCTTCACAGAGATAGAGAACGGGTTAGGAGGCGAAGAAGCACAAGACACAAAAAACACGATGTAAGAAGAAAATAATAAAAAAAAAAAATGAAAAGATAGTAACAACTACCATGGGAATTTTACATTACAATGCAGATTACAATTACCACAAAGAGAGAGAGAAAAAATGTATGCGTTACGTTCCAGATGCGCCTTTACCCTCCTTTCACGGATGCAGATGCAGATAGATGCAAATGCAGCAAACATAATTTATGGGATTTTTTTTTCTTGTTATATACGCGGATGGCCTAGGTTTGTGTTTTTAGCCAGCTTTATTTAATGAAAACAATTTAAACAACTCTTTTCAGAAATTATTCACAAAGCTGGATTAAGGACAAACGATTCTGTTTGTGTATATGTTTATGTATATGGGGAGCTGACTTTGGCTTTGTCATGGGTTTTATTTTTGGTGGGCAATGTTACCTTTTGTTGTTGTTTCAGATGTTGAATTGAACTAGTTATAATGTTTGTGAGCTTTGTTAGGGACTTGTCGAACACTGAAACGGATTAATTAAATTTTAAGAGCCACAAGTCCAAGTCCACCCCGGTCTGGAGAGTCACCTAAGTAGGTAGCTACAAGGAATTTTAAGTCTATATTTATAAGAATAAAAAATGTCACTTTGTGTGTATGGATTTGTTGATACCAACCCAATAATCCATATGGATTTGTCAGATGTAACATTTGGCTTAGACGGAGCAACGTTCAGTTTTTAGTTCATCGCTTTCGGTTGAATGTTTCCTAAAAGAGGACAGATGTGATTGTCTGTCTTCAATGGCATATTCAACTTTTCGATGCTATATAAGCTCATTCACTTTCGGGCAAATTCAACAGTTTTAGAAGTCAGCTCAAGGGAAACGTTTGCGCATTGACTGATGGTGATCGTGTGTCGCATTGTTCTCGATCGATTGTTGCTTCATTTTCGTCGGCCGACCGACGTTCGAGATTGGTAAGTGGGAAGCAATAGATTTGGCTGAAAGTATATTTACAAATGCACATTTCAAGTTTGGAGTTAAATCTTTGACCATAAATATTGTAAAATCAAAGCCCTAGATTTAATGACTGTTTATTTATTTATTTTTGAATATTGTTTTTCAAAGCCAGTTTTTCCTTTAACCTTTAATGGAAGATTCATACCTACTCACCTCCAACCTACAGCCTTTCTAAGCGACTTCGATGAACAACTACTGGCTCACCTTCCTGAATTAAGAAAGGATTTTCCCTAATGTAGGAAGTAAGACGCAAGTTGAAATCAATTCAGAGAGTCATTCTTATACTGACAAAACAACAACAGGGAGAAGACGACTATGATGTTTTGGCGAGATTCATCTCCTACTTATATGTACTTCCTTAAGTAAACTTTAGCCTTTCATCCTCTATTGGTTCTTTATATTTAATCCACGCGCTGCGCCATCCGTGAAGGCTTGGCCTTTGAACGAATGATGGGTCTTTTCACGAATCTATAGCCTCTGGGACCACCTTTTTCTTCGGAACACTTTTGCTGATTAGAGCTTTCATTTCTTGTGTATTTTTTATTTTGTATTTTGTATCATGGAAGTTTCTTCTGCTTCGCCATCCTGCCATCCTGGTATGCATTGGCCCAAATATCCGTCCGCGAATTTTTTTTTTCAAGTGGGATGACGTAGTATCAGTCCTGCTTTCCTGCTTATCTTCCATCAAAACTGATGCAGTATATGAGTATGAGAGCACTGGTTTCGTCCAGTAGGTAGAGAACCTAAGCCGGATTTTCACTATGTTGTCCTTCCGTTTGAGGGAGCTTTATGTGTCTCTAAAGCCCTAGTTTTATTTTTTTTTCTTTGTTACATTCGACGGCATGCTTGGTATTTCCATTTTGGGGACACCAGGGCACATAAATGTTTCACCCACGAACATCTCAATTTCAATTTCAGAAGCCTGATTAGTCCTGTTCTTAAAAACATTTTTATGTAGCCAATATTCCGCATATTTTAATAAATTTCGCTTTCTATGTTCACTCATCAGTCTGCTCGAATAAATCAATTTAACTTAAGTATATATTCAGGCTTCCTTAAGCACACATCTGTCTACTGTGTTTGTTCAAGTGAACTCCAATTTTCTTACAAATAGGCTCCCAGCGGTAGATGCTAAGTGGCTTAGTGCTGCCTTCTCGTATTTTTGAAGTTTATTCACAACAAGCTTTGCATAGAGCGACCAAATATAATTCAAATCACATTTTAGATACAGTTGTAGGTATATTCCGATATTAATAAATAAAATATTATTTACCGCAAACAGAAACCCCATTCAATTTTTCACCAAAATTGATATTCGTTGCTTAGACACCTATTTGAATATTCTAAGAGTCTAAGCTATCTCTTTTTGACACGAAATGTTTGTTTCAGTGTATCCATGGCTATACTCGTATGGTGCAATGCAATCAAAATTTTGTTAAACATTTACCTTTTCGTCGTGAATTGTTTACATTCATTCGAACAGAATGAGGAGAGGATATTGATAGGTTTTTGTTTTTGTTGATTGGCCTTAGGGTTTTGTGGTTACATTTTCGTGTTCCCAGATGAATAAAACAGTAGAGTATCCACTTGAGGATAAGTGATTATCAATTGATATTATACGGAATCAAATCAGGCCCATGAGACTGTATAGTTGTGTATTCGAACTGTGATTTCAATTGAACTACCTATTTTGAAAGATGGACTTGAGCAAAGAGATATCGGTTGTGGAAAGTCCACATCAAACGTGCGTTGTGTGTATACAGTGATAAGTTCATACAGGGATGTCAGGAGGATTACATCAGTTACGATAATTGTGTTTTGCTGTATTTTCAGAAGATTTTGCGTCAAGACACGAATCGATTGTTTTTATGTATCTGTGCATGGGAGACTTGTGCTTTTGAATAGAGTTGACCCACCCTTTTATATAGTACACAACAGTATAAATATAATGGTCATAGTAGAGAGTTGCTTTGAGTTTAGTCGTGTTTTCGAAGCAATGCGATTTTTAAAATGACACATAATATCTTTTACGAAAGCTGAAAGAATACCTCAGCGAGGAGAACAATGAAGGGGCACCAAAGGGCCTTGTTGAAAGAAAATAACAGCTGGCGCTCTTGTGCAAACCTTGCGATCGCATATGGATAAAATAGAAAATTTGTTTGGACCCCTTTTATATCTATTGATTTTGCGGCCCAAGTTACCTCAAAAATATCATTTCTGTTGAATCGTCACAGAGCATGCATCGCAAAATACATACAATTGCGTTAATCAACAGTTTGATCAATGAATTCAACGAATTCAATACACCCTACTAATCAGTTGCGCACAATAATTAATCAGCGACTGTATACTCTTTGCTAGTTATAAATATTTGTTATTTTATTATTCCGGCTTATTACCCATCAGAAGTAGTGAAAGCAAATTGTCAGTTGTAGCTTGAAATTAATTTCGCTCGCATTGTCCTTTTGTAATATTCACAAAAGAACTGCTGTAACAACATTCGTTGTTTGGTGAATAACATTATCTATCACGATACACTACCTAATAGTGGTGCAACGTGCTTCCAATATCAAACGTAGCCCGAATCATTTCAATCAGACTACATGAATAAATTGCACAAATATGCTCGAGAATATTTTGTCCTAATTTGGATTTCCAAAAGACAAAGAGAGGCGATTGCCAACGGTCGCCGGCGGTCGGAAAAAAAAAACTAAAAATCCTCAGCAAGGATATCACAATGCCAGTCGCATGTTCCATGAATTTTTGACCTCATTTTATGCCGTAGTCCTAAACTTTCGCTTTAATTCCGGATGGAAAAAGAGAAAACATTTTTCTAAACCACAATCCCTTCCGCTATACTTCGGTCCTTCGGTTTTTTTTTATTTTTAATTTTTTTTTAGGGTAAACCCGATTCAAACTCTGTTGTGAGACTGTGTTATGTACAAGTTGCCAAGTTCTCATTAAATTTGCACAGGAAAAAACTACATCGATTGGGAGATATTTTGGCAAATGGCAAAACTATTGTCCATGCATGCGCTATACATGGGCCAAGTTCAATAAATATTCACACAGGGAGCACACAACAGAAAAGGAATTCTGGTAAAAGTAGAATCGAATTTTTTATGCCGGTTTTTTTTTTTTTTTTTGAAGGCAAGAGGTAAATAAATTGTACCCGAACTTATCCGAAGGTTGTCCATGGGTGTCCGATTTTTGCTGTCCTTTTTATAGGGTTTGCGTGTTGCACTGACAAAATTATCAACGATTTGTGGGTCTAGTGCGCATTTCCCTGAGCGGGAGTTGTTTTCAACTTTGCAAATTGATTGCTGGGTTAAAGAAGAGTTGCGTCGCGTAGGTACTACTGCCAGACAGACAGTATACTTGGATAGGTGCTTTAGGAGACTCATGCCCCAATAGTTGACGCTACATCGGGCATACTTCTTTTCGACCAAATATTGAGCTCGAGTTAGTGTATGCTTTGCACGAATTCGTCTTCTACTCCCTTAAATAAATCGACTTCGGCTTGACTTTATATATTGATGCCCTTACTTCATTGTGGTGTTAACCAAGTTACAGCACTCTTTTTCATTCCATGTTTTATCTTCGCTCTGAACTTTTAAACGCTTACACTTTTACCGCAGTATGGCATTCGCAGAGTATGTGTCCCGTTGTCTTCTCCTCCTCTCGACAGAATCGTCAGGATAGTCATGCTTTTAAAAGATGCCTTCACAAAATCTTCCGGCATCGATACAATCACTGCCTTTGAGACAATTACCATTCGAATTTTTTATCGGTTCCTAGTACCATAAGGTCATCAAGGGGTATACAAAATATCCTCTTCCACTATTCGTTATACCGCAAAGTAATTAAGTTGACGCAGTGAACTCTTCAGACGGACAATATTTCCTGTTTGTCACGGTCCTTATTTTCATCCCTAAAATAATTATTTCCCTTTTTTTGTTTTTGTTATCTTTGCGGAAAAAAGTAGTCGTCTCGATGAGTCTGCTTCTGGTCCTTCCCGTAGGGCAATGAATAATCTGGGCTACCTACCAGTCTGGTAGTTGGCCATTATTTTCCATCCTACCCTACCCCTAACCCAACTCACATGCTAAAAGTGCACTTTAGACAATGAGTTGAGTAAAAAATAAAAAAAAATAAGGAAAAATGGAAAAATTCCAAATATAGATTATAAATTTATTTTCTCATTTTCTCATTATAGACACAATTGCAGCCAATTAGAGTTCACTCGTGGCAAAGACCTTTTAGTTCCAGCCAGCAGTCTATAGTTGCCGTCATCATCATCACTCGGGCGTGTGGGGGTAAGTTTCATCTTCCAAAGATTTCCTTACATTTTCCCTATTCTCCTTTTAACTTTCATTCGAAGTACTTAATTAGCCAAGCGGCAGGGTCACTCTCAGCCCAGTGCCACCAATGTTGACTCTTCCATTGTTACCTACTCCCTTTTGGCCACTGAGATGGCCTCCGTCGTATATAGATGCTCTCAAAGTCCATCAGACTGTGCAAGGTTGTGTACTTGCGACGGTCAGTCTATATATTGCATAGCAGTGATTTGATTTCTTACGGAGCGAAAAGAAATCCGCTCTTGACTCTGGCGTATAGTTTCAGACAGAAGAAGACGACGATGATGATGACGGACATAAAGTGTGGGCTGTGTCAAACAGCACGGTGGATTACGATTGTAATTCGAGAGTTATTCTGGATTCCGAGAAGAAGTCATTTCCATCGCCTCGACTTCTTTGGGGATTTAGACAATAATTGCGACTGCGAACCGAAACCAGATACATTTGACTTCAGATACAGACACACACACACAACTGCGAGATGTGTAGGTTCGGCTTGGGCAACAATGATATTTATCTTGCCATATGTCATTTGCGGCATTAGGGGATATGCTTTCACCGGTGTTCGGTGAAGTGTGGAGGACAACGGACGACCGACGCCGACTGGCTGACACTGACAGTTGTGGCTAAGCGAAGAAAAATTGAGATGAAATTGAATTTGTGATCTGTGGGACACATTGCCACAGCAGCAGCAGCAGCCCGTCGTGAGTATTAGAGCGCGCGGGAGCTGTAATTCAATTTGTAATATAAAACTGTTTTCTCCGGCACCCACAGGGCTATGGGGGGAAAGCTATCCTTTTACAAGGGAAAATGTTTTTCAGAGAAATACTACTATCGGGTTACAATAAACTTTGTTTAATTTCATTAGCCACAGGATGCGATAGCGATTCGTAAGGTATGCCGTATACGGCTGAGGGTAGACTTTTCGTCTGCGGTTGCGGAAAGCTAATGGTCGCTTCGCACACATGTCTGTTAGATAGAAGGTGAATGAATACACATCAAATGTCACCGTCGCAGACCTTCATTTGTTCTCTGGATAGCCCCTGAATCAAATGCGGGAACATAATTATTTTCGGTTAAATTGCCGATGCTCACAGAAAAGCGCAACTCAATTACAGACTTTTCGTTTTAATTCAATTGACACTCTACCTCCTCGAGGCTCGAGGTTTACTCTTACCACGATGGTGTAAGAAAATTTGTCGAAATAATTATTTAACGAAATCGTCTAAGAAAGACAATTTAAAGCCACTTGTCGAGTTTAGTCAATTTAGGTAGACGGAGTTAAGGCAGATATAAACGGAATGGCTCCCTAGTATCCTGATATGGACTGGTTTTCGTTTTGTAACTATCACGCGCCGTGTAGATTTCAAACGATTGTATTTGTCGTGTGTGCCTTATTCCATTCTTCTTTGGTCTTCTGCGTCTGTCTCCTTCGTTTCCTGCCTGCTGTCACTGTCTTCTGTCTTCTGTCCCTAAATTTATTTGAGGACTCAAATGTTGAGCACGCAATTTGAATGTCTGCAAAAATATAGTCCATGCGAGCTTCAAGTATGTCTATGGTTTGCATTTTAAGAATTCTGTCAAATTACGTAACATTACCCGCAGTTTACATCAACCACTGCACGATCGACCTCAAGCCCCGCGCAAATTAAACTAAAACCCATTCTGCAGGCAAGGTAACCACATTTTCACAGTAACTCCATCCAATCACCATGCATTACAACAATGACTCGCTATCATGCGAACCAAATTACTAATTCAAATAGCCTATTCTAGTGCAGTTAAATTGCAATTTGCCGTCTATTAAAAAAAATAAAATAAAAAAATAAAAGTCCATTAAAATAACAACCAATTAAGAGCAGCGCCACCATTGATGGAGTTCATTGCCATATTAACACCCACATAAAAATAAACGGTTATTGGGGAGGCATTAAACCGCGTCAATTTCGATGTCAGTTCGCATAATTGAAAAGAAAAAGTTCCAAGTTGTATGAAAATAAAATAAAAATAACAATAAAATGGAAAGCACCACTATGCTGACAATAAAAAAAAATCACACCAATGCCACTCTGCTATTTTTCCGACTTTGTCCCACTCATTTCGAATGATGGGAAAATTTAATACCCCAAAATAAATATTAATTTAATTGACATAACAATCAGATTTGCGCCCACAAGAGTGAACATCATAAAAATAATCGCACCTGTGGGGACTTTTTTTTTTTTTTAAATGCTCTCAGGTCGTTCCCTCTCAATCACCCCTTCTTGGGGTTGAGTTTTTCCATTTACATTACGCGTAAAAACGTTGAACTTATAAAAAATCTACCAAAAACCAAGAGTGGGCTGTGAGCTCAACAAATTTGCCGGCTGCCCAAGGAGCAAAAAGGACAACGGCGAGCGGTTGATTTGAATTCGATTATTCTGCAGACCTCAGCAGAACATGAAAATTACCCTTGTGATGATCTGATCAAATGACACTTTTATGATCGCTTTAAATTCCTTATCAGTTAATTGGTTTCAGGAGGAAGCACGGTGAAAAGGCTGGCACTTCATGTGCTTGTATCCCTATCTTGGGGGTTTGCGGGTGATGATGCTCCTTCCCGTTTTTGTGTGTGGGTTTTTGTCATTACTTACTCAGTGTTAAACATTCGCACAGAATTTCGGTTCTTTTATTTTTTATTCACGTTCGACTTTTATCACGAAATTACAATCTGACAATTATATTGGTGTGCCAATATAGAGGTTGAAGCTGGTTGAGGCTGGGAATTTGATGAGTTTATTTGTCTGCTAACAAGGGCAGCTGCGTCGGGAACTTAATTAAAGCGGAAGTTGATCGATCAGTCTATGTTTGTATTTGAAAGAATAGAAATGGAACTTTTTATTACTTTTGGCAACTCTTTGCGCGTAATGAAATTGTGCCTCTGTTTGTATGTGGATTTGTTAACGCAGCACGTTAAAAGTACTCATCCAATCCAGATAAATCTCTCAGGCAGCTTACTGGAGCAACACTTAATTTAGATATAGGAATTTTCCTGTTTCTTGAAGGAAGACAGATTTTCATTGTACAGACCAACATTCCGTCAAACTTGTGTCAGGATGTTTCTATTGTTTCAATTATGCGGCCAATAAATTTGGGATCTGTTTCTGTATGGGCGGCAATCAAAGTCTGTAAACAATTTGGCACAGAGGAGTATTCAATCTTTTATGGGTGATGACACGTTACGTCGTGGATGCAGGAGCGTTTTTCGCAATTTTGCTTTCTATTATGTTTCCTATCCTTATAGGTATACAAAATTCGACCCCGTGCGAGGTAGGTACCTGTGACACAAATACAAAAATTAAACAAAATTAAGTCAATCAACTGTGCACCATTAACAAATATTTAAATAGTCGGCACCACAGGCCTGTATAGGTACCCTAGGCTAGGGTATCCATATACATAAAACGAAAAAAGAGGACATACTTTAAAAGCTTCTGACAACCATTTCGTTTTGTGTGAGTTTTTATGTCTCGAACAACTGGAAAGGACGTACAGTTTTATGCCAAGTTCGAACGGCTGAATTGCAGCTCTTTCATAAAAGATTTACTCTCAAATGAATATCAGAAGTTCGCGAAAGGTGGTGCAGTGGAATGAACCAAAAGATGCATTTTTTTTTATATGTTTTGTCAAGCATTCTGCAAGAAATCAAGAATTGACTATATAAAGTCTTATAAAGAATCAAATAATTCTTAAATTAAATAAGTCTAAATTTAAAAACCCAGACAATTCGGCTTGAATTTTTGTTATCGAATTAAAAACAGGAAGGATGCGGACCATTGCGTTTCATAACTGTCAAAATGATGAAAAGTCTAAGGTATACACACCCATACATTTGCCCTGTTTTATGCACTTGCACAGTTCCCCCTAACGATTGCATCGGTAGGTAACCCAAATTTGCAAAAGCTGAAACAAATTCATTTTGCTTTTCTCGGTTTGTGTACTCGAAAGTACAATACAGAAAACATTTCTTCAAACCTAGATCTGAGAAGCTAACTCCATCAAATTGTCTGCCACACTACTATTCACCAAAAAGTTCAGCTTAGCTTGAACTAATTTTTGCATTAAATGGGTTTCTCTCTCTCTTCATTGATATAAGCAGTTAAATTCCCATCCACCCTTTCCAAAAAATCTCGATTTATTTCGTGCCTTTTGAAGCGGAATCATTTGCATTCGCGTATTCTCCTCTTTGAGGAAAAAAAAATCCTAAAAAGGCATCCAACAACGTTCCACCAAAAGGAAACAATTAAGCAATAAGTGTAATTGAGCAGCAGGAAGTTGAAAACGAGTACACAAAAAATAAGAAAAAAAAAAAAAAAAGTTTAAACGACAAGGCAATGAAAAGTACATAAAAATTGGCTTAAGGTAGGGCAAAAAAAGCAGCACTCTTTCCATCTTCGTCTCCACATACCCCACGGGGGTATTTTTCGCGCAGACCCAGCATAATGTGGCAGGTAGCTATCTGTCAGAAGCACTAATCGCCAGGAAAGTATTCTCAATTGACACATTAAAGCTAAATTGTAGAACATTTTGCCGGGAATAATAAAAAAAAACCCCACCACTTTGCACTCAATTCGTCAATTTCAATTTGGCGTAGTTGGAACCTGATCTCTTCATATATTTTTACAACTCGTCAATTTAATTTAAAAAAATAGAACCGCACGCTTGCATTTTATTTTTTATTATAAATTAAATTACAGACATTTTCCGAATCAGCAAAAGAAAAATAAAAAAATATTGAGTTAATAAGTAAACTGGTGAATATTTTTTTAATGGCCGTAAAATATATCAGCACGGTGTTCGCATCATGCACACTTAGTATTCTGATGAAATATTAGATTATACTGGAATGTCTGTGCTACGTGTCGAGCGAATTAAATGTAAATGTTTTCAATTAAGATGCAGTTTTACTGACATCTTGACGACTGCGAATGGCAGATAATTCTTATCATTTCATTACTGTCAGTTTCATTACACAAGTCTATAAAACTAAGTTGAATGCATAGGTTGACACCTTGCGATTTTAGGGACAATGACCCAACGACGATGATTGATTTCAATTTCATTGTCATAATAAACTGCGCCATTGAAATAGAGAATTTTGATGACGGACACGCTTTGCTGAACACGAGGATTTTTACATTTAAAGAATTGAAAAATAAGTAAACAATAACAAATGGACATGCATTGTGATGGAAAATCTAAATACAAATGTCTTTTACAAGGCTATGTCAGCTTCCCTTTAGGGTTAAGCTCTCTGATGAGGTTCTTATAGCACAGTAAAAAAGTCTCTGCTTCAAACCTTTTGAGAGGCTGTGTCAGCTTTGTGTAAGGCTACGATAGCAAACTTAGGTGCCCTAAAAAATTGTTTGTCGGTTCCCGTAGCTCTGTTTAATTCGCTGAAGTAATGTAACTGGTGGCATAATTAAATACGACTATTGTAGGTCTACCTCTACAGTTTTAAGGGTGTACATTTTTATTTTGAGCGCTTAAGTCATTTTTCCAAATACGTTTTCTATATCCACTGACAAGTTGTTAGTGTTATTGTTATTAAAAAAACAGCTTTCCTAGTGCGCGATTTCTGGGGCAGGGCAGGACAGGGACACCCACAAAGAAAATGGAACACTGTTTCAGTCTCATTCATTATTGCGCAGCTATACGGCAGTGGGGAGATTGGCGGATGCCATCCTGGGGTGCGTGAGTTCCTAAATGCCAGTTATTTCGGTAAGAATTTCTTTATTCTGGCACTGTCATAACTAAAATAACAAACAAGAATAAATTATCAACTTTTAAAAATACACACCAAAAAGATATTTTTTGAGGCACACAGAGATAAATACATAATAAATTTTTTCAATAATGAAAGAACTACATTTTTGAAAAATAATTTGTCACCTTCATTTGCGTCTTCTTTAAATTTAGCAAAGACAGTAACATGAACTTGTCTTTCATATATTATATATAAATATTTCTTTATATATTTACTTTCGTGCCACAGTGTGAAAAACGTAGAAATGAACAGTAAATTGATCTAAAAAAAATAGTTTAAATGCAGGCGCATTGCAAAACTGGATCATATTTCATTTAATTTTGCGACAAAAAATCAGGGTTAACTATTTTTTTATAGTTCACTATTTGTGTATGTGTAAAATGTTGGTGGTTCATTATATTGGATAGTTCACTCTACCGAGCGTCTGCTTATTAATTGCCTGATTTTTTCATGTTATTTATAAAACCAAGAAATTTTTGTTATTGCCACAATTGCTTGTTAGTGCACACATCATTAATAATAACCTGCCGGTGGATCTTTCTCACCCTTCTCACGTTTCCACCTCGGTCTTTTTGTCGCGACAATTCGCGGTATGTGCTTATAAAATATATGTCTTTCTGGAGTTGGTTATTCAAACGTTTGTTGGGCTCTACCTTTGATGCGGCTTCCACCTGGATATCCCATATAGTTCTCTTGGATGTTTTCCTCAATATTTAAAAACAGGACATAAATGCTCACGTGTGCTGCTCAACGATGCCACATGAAGTAGAAATATCAAAGCACTGGAGCATGAGAAGGAGACCTCCTTTCCGGCCACAGAAAAGAAAACCAACAAGGAAATGATAACATCAAATATACATCCACCCTCGTGGCGAGCAGCTACCCCCACTCACTTCATATTGAGGCGAGCTTATGAGATCCTCAGCAGGTGTACAGGGTACAGCTGAGGGTAATGCGAACGACCACCTTGTGACATTTGTGCGGGGGCATGTGAATTTGGCAGTTGCAATGCTGAAAAATGAAGCTTAATACTCGTGACATACGCGCAAATTTATTTTATTAAAATAAAAGCGCAAAGGCGAAGCGCAGACTTTCCTCTTGATTTTGTTTCTCTCGTGTGGCAATTGCCTTCTGCCTAACCAGGGATAACTGTATATGAACGGACACTGTTCTACTGTTGGGTAAACAAAGTCCCTGAAATTCGTTGTGTTTTTTATTAAAACCAGCTCGACTCTGTCATGTAGGAGGCTTAACTTGTTGGCGACCAGGTGTTTTAATATCGAGGATTTTGGTTTGTTTGTTGTGGATTCAATTTTGGTATTTGTGGCGAATGGATTCATTTCTAAATTGGCAACATGCGCGCCCCTTTTTCGTTTATTTGCTGTGTGTGCTCATGAAATCGATTCATTATGTGGTGGGTAGGCGGTGTGTCGATGTATGTATGTTAGGTGAACCGCATGTGGATGCAGATTCGAAAACCACACAGAACCGATATGGAAAAGTCACAAGGTTCATTTAAAGTTTTTAAGCTTTTCGCGTCCATATGGTGGGAGAGCGCGCAAATAATGGTTTAACTGGCATTAGGGCTGTCAATAGAAATTACTGTTTGGCAATTTATGCGCACCGGCTTGTATCATGAGAGATGGTTTAATTTTATGTACCAGGTTTTGGGTAACCTGGGCTATCATTCGAATTGATTACTTTCGCAGAATCAAGAGTGTAGAGCGTTGCTAATTTATTTGCTTTGTTGTAAATGAGAATTATGCAGCTTTCAAAAGGGTTACATATTTTATTTTAATTTTAACTTAAGGCCTAATTTATGTTTTCTGATAGGGAATGGTAGATTAAACAACCTAAATGCGGGGTTTGTATTGCAAATTTATGGCGAATTGCTTTTTGAAAATGCGGGTCGACAACAAAAATAAAAGCAGGGTTGGGGAATGCTTTGCAGTGAAACAGTGGGCGTTAACATGTTCATCCAATTTTGGCAGGACTTAGTTTTAAGTGAATATTACACCTTTTAGAATGGCACAATAGATCTACTCAGGTCTAAGTACCTCTTTATCGCGTTGGCGAGTCAGAAATATTTAAAAAAAATATTATACCTTTTAGAAGACGGTGGACCTTATAAGATGTGTACTTCCTGTTCCATGTCCATGTGCAACAACCGCTATAGTAAAAGACTGCCGAGGCTTTCTTCGAGACGTCTGCCTCAACCTCTAAAAAAGTTCCGTGTCGTCTGATTTAAGTTCGGACGACCAACGGCAGTGCTCTAAAAAGCTTTAAAAAAAATGTCGCCACCATGCGACTACCAAAAAGAGAAAGAAGTTAAAGCGCCAACGATGATTGACCTTTGATTTAAAAAAAAAATTAACCTTGAGATCATGCGACGGCTTGCTTTGTCAATCGATGTAGGTATGGTTACAAGGCAATTGGGTAGCAAAACCCTGTCACCAATAACTAAGGACTGTCTCAAAAACAAAACGACTTTTCTGAACTAGGGGAGAGGTGCGAACAGTGAGACAGTGCAAACAGTGAGACAACTCATTTTTCTATTTCGTTAAAGCATGCACAGACATGCCGGTATTGGTATAAACGTTTATTTCCCTCTCCACATGCTGTAATTCTGTTGCACACAAATATCATTAGCGCGTTTTCTTTTGCCGAGTGAACATCGAAAAAATCTATCAAAGTATTTTTTAATGTACTACAGAATTTGATATAGTAGCCGTAATATTCAGGTAAGTGAATTATATTTTTTTATATATATTTAGCTGCTATTGTGTTTTCAGAATATATGAAAAAAATCCAGAAAAACTTTGTCAGTTTTTTATAATATTTTTTTTTCTGTTAAATGTCAAAAAGTGAACAGTGAGACATTTCTAAAAACGAAACATGTCTCACTGTTCGCCCTTTATGATTTAAAGGTTTTGGTTTAGTAACAAATCTTTTTTGTCTTGCTGAAATTATGTTGGCTGAACGGTTTTCTTTTGGAAAAACTCCATCTACTGCCATGAAAAAGGCGGTGGAAATGGTCAATGAGGGAATCTCGTTGCGGAAAGCGGCAGACAAAAACGGAGTTGCTAACCAAACGCTCTCGCGCTACGTAAAACGCTTCAAGGAGTCATCTTCCATAAGAATGAGCCCAAATTATTCTGTTAATGCAGTCTTCAGTGCGGAAGAAGAGCAGTCACTAACGGAATATATAAAGAACTGTTCGAAAATGTTTTACGGTTTGTCGTTGGAAGATGTTAGACGCTTGGCATACGAAACAGCCACAATCAATTCAAAGAAGCTTCCGAAATATTGGGTAGAGCATAAAAAAGCAAGTAACGACTGGATGAAGCGCTTCCGAAAAAGAAATCCATCTTTATCACTCCGGGCTCATGAAGCCTGTAGTTTATCTCGAGCAACTTCTTTCAACAGGCACAATGTTGGCATTTTTTATGACAATTTATACGAAATTCTCGCACGATCATCAAGCTGCTTTTCAGCTGGAACCCGGATCTACAAGACGAAAGGAATGAATGTGAAGTTTGCTATTTTCGTAGGAATGGAGCAACAAATAAGTTCACAGAACCTGAGATCGAAGATGTTGCCTCTGTTTTAAATAAGGATATTGAGCGGGTTCTTCCAATGCCAAATTCATGCGGTCATACTAGTCGACAAAAGGCGTCACTAGTGTTTGAAGTGGATTTTGGGTGCTACGGAAGCAGCTTAAAATAAAAATTTAAACGTTTTTTTTAAGTTCGTATCCATTTATGAAAATGAAGTTCCTTTTTTGTTTTACCTTTAATTAATTTTTTTCTATTCCATGTTACTTTATTTTGTTTCCGTTATTTACTTAAAAACTAAATATATTAATGTTAAAAAAAAGTTTGAGATAATTTTTTTTTTGATAATATACTAAAGTTTAATTTTTTCTTAGTTTATTTGTATCGTCTTACTGTTTGCCCTACACTGTCTTACTGTTCGCACCACAGGCAAACAGTGAGACAGTTTGACTTTTCCCAAGATTCAGTTTGTTGTGATGCTCTCATGGGCCCTTCCACTAAAATTTGTATTGGAACATTAAGGTAAAATATGCCTTAAAATATACTCCAAGTTTGGTTATGATTGCTTGAAAACATTCAGATATATACCAATTTAAAAGAAAAGTGTCTCACTGTTCGCACCTTTCCCCTACTCCTAATCATGTCATCTGAAATGAAAGATCACTCCCCCACACACTTCAAACAAATTACTGCACCTTTATAACTAAGCTACGCAGATACATCGTCAAACAAATCGCAGCTGTGTTGACGCTGATAAATTAACCGCAGATAAAAAATTGGGGACACGGGTCTTGAGGTTCAAAAAGGAGCCCTTTTGCCCTAGAGGTCTAAAACGGCAACGCTGGTCCGCAGAGAAAATACCACAATGGAAAGCAAAAGGCAACTGATCTTCTCCCATTTCAGAGAGATGCTCGGTGGAAGACTGGAAGCTCAAATGACAACGCTTTCTATGGAGGTATAAAGTCGATAACCAACTTACGATACACAATTATTATGAACTGTACAAACATTTGCATGATACCTACGCTGCTCACACGAAAATTCCGGATGGCGGAGCGCGGTTAATGTCTTTTGCTATATATGAGCCGTATGTACTCGCGGCACTTGTCACTTTGACAACGAAAGTTGTGTACCCAAGTCTCGTGTCACACAGACACTCCAACGGACAGAGTCACGTTTGCACAAATTCATGGTAATTTTGTTTGCTGCAATGAAGCCCAACATTAACTATAACCACGGGCGAGATTGCAATGAAAGGGAAATTCCCTGAAAACGATAATTTTCAACAGCGTCCGCCCCTTTCGTTTTCCACTCGTCAGTCGTCGCAAACATCACCATGAACAACAACAGCAGCCAAATACCCAGAGACAATGTTGAAACAATTGAAAAGTTTGCAGGGAAAAAAAAATAACGAAACGAGAAAAACTCACGGAAAAACTTTCTGTGTTCAGTTAGCTTGTAGTCTCGTAATTAAAGAGTCACAATGGTAAAAGGAGACAAAGAAGAAGCAGCAGATGATAGCCGGGTGTACCTACACATCGCAGGAAATCACAGACAAAATTGCTTGGCTTGTACGATGCATCCGTGCATCTGCCTTGTTGATGTTGAACAGCGCGCATTCTCAGGATAATATAATGTTCAATTGTTAACCTGGTAATTTGGAACTTTTCGTGACTACTCACAAATTATACCCACATGTACACAATCTGCGGATGGAGTGAGGGATGCAGTAGCTTTGTATGGGGTTTAATCGTTGACGCGCTGCAGAAAGTGAAATGCAGCGATACTTGTAGAGGTACCTCATTGCAAAGTAATTGAAATTGGAACGCAGTTTTCATTTTCTTCGATAGAGGGTATACGAAGCTTTAGTTTTATAATGACGCATCGTTGAGGAGGGCAATTGCACATCATTATGGCTCCTAGGGGAGGGGAATTGTAGAGTGTTTTCTCGTTTGGGAACAAGTGGCCTCGAAATTAATTCCATGAACTGACTAACGATATTAAATTGTTTTCTGTTTAAGAGACTAACGTTGGAGAAAGGGAATGACATAAAATATCTTATCGTGTTCGCCAGCCGGACGTGCGCCTAAGAAGAGGTTTAGCTTCTCATAAAACTATTAGAAACGAATGGAAGGGACTTGCAATTTTATGCTGCATCAAAACAACGTCTGGATAGAGGAGCTCTCTCAGGACAGTCATAGGGGACGTTCAAGTATATAGTTTAGTAAGTCTGACAGCTCTCTCACTGGATGGCTCTCATGACCGATTGGGGGAAATCGGTCATGAGAGCAGCTGTTTCAGTTGAAGTTTATGGAGGGGAAGCCGACGAATCTAGTCAAGAAATTCGTGACTGAGTTTTAAGTTGACAGTTCTCATATGTGGCTGACGTAGAAAAAGTGACGTTCCCAACCAATCTAGTTTTTGCATTCAGGTTACATCTCACCCAGACCAATATAGTCGACTTAAGATAACTAGATTCTTGAATGTGGCCGTACTCATACATTCGGATATTTGTCACTGACAGATGGGGGAAAAAAATTGATAATGTAGGTTCCTTTTTTTCGGGTGTACAACATACTTCGCCACGAGGCCGAATTCGGTTCAGCATAATACTAGTTACAGTGAGGTCCGTTTAACGAGTGCGATAGTACAAACCTCGCCCCGGAACTAAAGGTTTACTTTACCTCCGAGAAGACTCAAGCTCAAGTACGTATTTATGCATTGCTGTGTTCATTAGACTGGAGCCAGTCGCCAGCGTGACCGTTGTGCGACTAAAGTTGCAATTCGTCACTTTTTTCGATAGCCTGCCACAAATTTTTGTTATTTTGGCCGTTTTTTTAGTTGGTGAAGGTGCTTCAACCATTTTTCAAATGCTGGTATTTCCAAATAAAAACTTTTGAAATATAACGCAGTTGCCTATCACAACACTATTAATACTACTTGTTAAATATCATTCAAAAATTCTAAACAGGCTATTCTGCTTCAGAAATGACACTTTTTTTTCTCATTGGCCCTTTTTCTTGCGACTTTTCAGAATTCTGCCCGGTCTGGACCAGTCTAACACTCCAAAACAGTAGCAGAACTGCTTATGCTCACACGCACCACAAGTTGTTACCTCTGTAATTTTTGGCGATGTAAGTGTGAAGTGTATACCGAACTGAAAAAAAAGCTGTTTCCTTTAGACTTGCACTCAAGGCGGTCTACAGAAAAATGTGTCTGTTTGTTAAAATTGATATTTTATTAATACAATACATTGCTGGGTAATGAGGGCAAAATGAGTCGAATGCATTGTTAAAAGATGAGAAGACTCTTTGAAAAAATCTGTCAACTTGCAGTGCAAGAAAAATAAAGTCAACCATCTTTCGAACGACGAAAAGACGACTGGTAGTGCCGCATAGTTCTCTCCTTCCAGTCCCAAATCGGCGTCCATTCACACCAATTACCAGTCATCGCGGGTCATAGTTGCTTCATACACTGCCTAGCATAGATCACGCTATTATTCTGTGTGCCCACATAGTCTGTGGTTGCACTGGGCATGCAGCCCAACTCGCCGTTAATTCGGTTACTACAATCAGTTTTTTGTTTTGTGGGAATTTTGACAATAAAGTTCATACTGACTTGTTACATTCATTAAAACCGTAATGGCAATAAAAAGGCACGGCAGTCCCTAACTTGGTGGTAGTAACACTGTTAAAAGTTTTGGTAACCGAAGTTCTCATCAAATACATCAACGACATGCATGTATGTATTGTATACGACATAGGTTACATAGGTTCCTACGTAAAATGTTCGCTGACTGAATGAGCCAGTGCGATAGATGTGACTGTTAGGTGAAGGTGTTTTTTCTCCAACGCGGTATTGGTTTATGAAGACCTCGCCAAAGGAGGCGCACTCAGTTGCAACTGAAAGTAGTCAGCTGAACATCAAGTTATCGGTGCACTAAGGTAGCTGAAGGAACATGTTCTCTGGATTTCCAGGCTCGTTCGTACTTACACATCAATGCAATTGAACGTATGCAACATATAAGTGGCAGGTGACTGGCTATATGTGCCCCATAAATATTTTAAACTGTGGAACTGATCAACAAATCTTGACAACCTGATCCATTGCAATGATTATTCACAAGAAGCCTTCGGCTGGACTTCAGAGCTACTACTCGGAAATAATTTTATTAACTCCGTCATGAGAACTTTTTAACAACTAAATATTGTTGGATGACGTTTTCACTTCTTGCTATTTTTGATTCGAAGAATTCAACTGTTGCTACAGGTAAATCTTTCCGCACCGAAATTCCCTCTGCACTTTGTCAGATGTTGTTTGTTAAATTGCCTCATAGTTTAACACAACCACATGTTTGCCAGGAAACTTAGCTAACGCTTCGCCAGCCGCATTTACGCAAATTCACTGCCAAATCACTTGGGCAAATATTACTTACTTACCAACGAGTGAATGAATCTATTTAATATTTTAAAGGTAGTAGGTTCTCATCATATCGCCGTTTTGTTCTGAGAAGTGGTTTCCGCCACTCCGACTAAAACGGATGTATAAGCATACTCCAGAGGACGTGTGCAAATCGAGTGTATCCAGAGCACCATTCTGTAGCGCATACCACGGATTTGCTTTCTCCTGCATAAAATATTTGAATTACCCGGCACAAACATATCCCAACATAGGTTAGATGCAATGTTGCGGGCGAGATGAATGATCCCATCACACCGGCACCAATCCGTCCTATTCATCACAGATCATCAACTGCGTCTTCCATGCTATACGTAAAAGGCATATCATCAATGTTAATTGAATGAAATATATAATCCAGCTGAATAATGTGTGTGCGATCTCTTATTTCACGAACACGACCCCGAGGACACCGTACGAAGAATAGACAATAGACATGCTGTTCCTGTACGTATACGCTGTGCATACACACTTCGAGTTCGAGCAGAGGTAAGCAAGCAGCAATGCACTGGGTGAATTCGAGAACTTGATTAAGTGTACACCGCCTGTGTGAGAGTGAGAGAGGTGACAACACAGCCTTTAGGGAAAATTAAACGGATTCCCAGCCTGAAAAGCAAACACACTCAACCAACGGAGAGCTGCTGTGGGGCTAGGGGTCGAAATTGAAGAGGTTGACTATGACCGTAATGACGATGTTAGCCTTGTTTGGACATTTCGGGATGCATAAATTTGTGGCCTGGTCAATCGGATTCCGGGCCGCATCCATATTAATCGCATCATTAAATTCAGAGTGCGCACCATGGACATGCAATCCCCTCAGATGACAAACACTCGAGCACTATCAACAAAAAGGCCACACACGCAAGAAGACGGCTGGATATACGACACCCAAATAATGATTAAGATGCTGTAGTGTGGACAACACATCATGACAATGTCAACGTCAATATTTCGCCCCTGATTGCAGCAATCGCATTCTGTGTGGCACACGTTCCCACGTTAGCCAGAAAAATGTTCTCCCCTCTTGACATACCTCTGTCAATTGAAATAAGAAATTCAATTCCAGTTGAAAGTCTGCACAGCTCGCAGTCCTCTATTATGCCTTCCCTTCAACGACGACGACGACGACGAGGACTGTGCAGTGCATGCGTGCTATTTGGACACGTGCCAAAGCGCCATGGGAACCTGTACGTATAGGTGACGACGGTAAATTAAGATTGAAACCTCAGGCGGCACTGGTGGCAAAAAAGAAAAACATTTTGAAAATCAATTAAGTCACCCAATGTGAGAGGTAGTCCAGCACATAACACCAAGGCCGTGGAACTTGGAACTTGGAGAAGGATCTGCTCGCACATATTTCTTCTTTTTGTAGATTTTCCGTTTGGCTGAGGCGCTTTCAAAATTAACACGTATCGTCTACCGTCTTGTGACGTGATTGAAGAGCTGCCACCTACCCCATGATTAAGGATGATTGTCAAATTTCTCCTATATATGTACACCAACAGTGAGTAGTGGTTGGGTGATTGAGCGTGTGTATGAATACTGCGCGCACATTCTTCTGACGACTGAGACATTAAAGTGATTAGTTCGTGTAATTTATGTTGTAATGGCTCAATGTACATGTGTAAGAGCTATTTGGATACTTGCCAAAAATGAGCAAAATGTAACATTTCGGCTGTAACACGACAACACATATGAACGAGTATACAAAAAGAGTACAAGCACCCCTACTTCTCACTTGATGGGTTGTAGACAAAAACGGAAGCAATTTGCCTTAACAAATGTTTGAAGGAAATTACTTGCAAATGTATGCTGCTTGTTAAAATTCCCATTGTGTATGAGAATCAGGGAAATAGAAATTGGTGTAAAGTAACAGCTGCTCGCAAAGTGATTATAATTTGTTTAAAATTGCGTTGAATTTATACCTATTAAAAAATATAATTTTAAATAATTTACAAAGGGAAAACTGTACCGATTGTTACTTTAAGGTAGCCCTGTGTTTGTCCACTTTGATCATTTAAGCCTGTCGCATTCAAAAGTTGAAATTTCTTTATTTAAAGAAGGGTGACACAACCGATTGAGTTATACTTACATCGTCATTAAATTTTTATTTATTTATAAAACTATTTTACGTGATTTTCAAGTAAAGCAATAATTGTTACTCTTTAATGGAAATAAAAGTGGTCGCAAAAAAATATTTTAAACTTAATATTTGTTTTAACAAAATGTAAAACGTGTTTTTTTCTTCAAGTATATGTGCCAAACAAACCGCTTTACCCAAAACCAAGCAAGAATGAATGATTCGAATTTAGTTTAAAGACTTTTTTAATTGTGAGGCCATTTGGTGCTATCATGTAAGTACATACCAAGCCGTAACATTCAATTGCTCCCAAAGAATTGCTTAAAATATTATAAAAAAAAACATTTTTCAAACGCACGGCAATTGTTTAATACTCGAAAAGTTTAAGCCTGAAGCTTTACTGCTGCTTTTACTGCAAAACAAAATAATCATATATATGCACAGGTCCCAAAAATAAATTTTTCCCAAAAATATAAATTAGGACGGAAAAGTTGCACTTTTTCGTAACCTCTTTTTAAATGAAAAAAGCATCTTCCATTTTTTCTATTTATAAATTTCTCCATTACGTAGTAAGAGAAATTTAGTTTTATTCGTACAAAATTTCGAACTCGAGATGTTAATAAATTCTGACATTACGATGATAGGCGAACTCAAAAAAGTGGGTCGCAAAATTCTGTCCGTTTGTCCGTTTGTCCGTTTGTCTGTATGTCCCTAGGCCTACAGCCTAAGCGGCTGAACGTATTTCGTTCAAACTTCGGATTTAAAGTTTGGGGGCTTACAGTTCGGGGTCGTTTTTTTTTTTTTGCATGGTAACCTCTTAATTGTACTTTCCATACAAAATATAATTCATACCAGTTTGATTTGTTCGAAAACGGCTCTAACGATTTCAACCAAAATTGATATTTAAGCTTAAGTGGGTGAAGTTAACATAACTGCATACTCATCTTTTAGCTAAAAAATCGAATAACGGTAATTCTGAAATTTGGACATATCTCGAAAACGGTCCATACGATACCAAAATTAATAGCTTAATGGCAAACTCAGTTTTTCCCTGTATTATCGTAAAATGAAGTTTTGAAAAAAGTCATTTTTGAAAAATTTTGTTTCCTTTAGTTTACTAGAAAACGGCATTAGCGATTTTGATCAAATTGCAAACTTAGAGTAAATTTGATGTTTCCAAAATGATTGCGTCCTTAATTTTCAATTCGAATCACCGAAAACATTAAACTGCTCATATCTCGAAAACCCTATTTTCGATTTCGATAAAGCTTTAAAAACCAAGTAAAACTTACATCTGGAACTATAGCTTGTTATCGGTTTTCAGCTAAATAGTTAAGCAATAGTATTTTTCAAACTAAACATTGCAATATTTATTACTTTTTTGTTTGCCAAATTTTACAAAAACAACTCTAACGATTTTAATTATTTATATTATAAAAGATAATATAAATATTCTAAATAAGATCCCATACTTAGTTTTTCTCAACAAATGCAAACAAATCACTTTCTACTTCTTACTGTATGTAGGTATGTATGGCAAGAAAATCTGCAGAAATTCCAGTCATGAAATTTTCGAAAATACCAAGTAGGAATTTCACGAAGGCGGAATTAAATATGGTGTGTGACACTTTTTAAATAGCAAAACTCAAATATCTGCGCCATTGCTGTCCTATATTCTGGAAAAGTTGCTTACTCAAGGCGAAAATGAGAAACCACTGGAAATCATTCGAATACTGTCTGATCGGTCTAGAAGAACACTGGACTAGCTGTAGACATGTGGCCTACGCGCCCGCCAGAAAACCAGATTTATTCGTGTACGCACTAAAATTGCATTTAAAAGAACTTCAATAAGTGCATAAATCTACTTGCTCAGGTATAGCAGTAGCGAAGCATTGTCGGGTCTTTTCTAAATTTAAAGTTTAAATAGAAAAAACTAATTCAAAAAACCAGAAAACCCGACTGACTAAAAAAAAGAATTAAAAAGATATGAACAAGGCGCATTTAAGTACCTATACCTAACTAATTGACAATCGGAGACTATATACCTACACAGTCTAACAAATATAGCTATATGTATGAGTATTGAGTAGCCAAATGGTTATTTATAGGTACTTAAATGCGTCTTGTTCATATCTTTTTAATTTTTTTATTACAGTCAGTCGGTTTTTTAAATTAATTTTTTTTTTTGTATTTTTTATTTTTTAGCCTATCCTCCGGGGAAGAATACAAATATTATGACACCTCACTCTTCAAAATCGGTCAAGCCGTTTAGGCCACAGGGCATCCCGTAGGAACGTATATAGGATACGCGCGAAACACATAGCCTTCCCTGTGTCCAGTCGGGTAAAAAAATAATTTTTGAAGAAATGTTTTACTAACAATTATTCATAACTTTAAGCTTTAACTTGTCTTTTGGTTCATTAAACAATGTTCGCTTATGAATCATATTTACGTTATTAAGTTGGAGCTCTGTAATATTTAAAATATAAGGTTTTGCAGAATATCTACAATTTTTAAAAGCTACAGTCAAGCCGATATCTTATATATAAATAGGCGGCGGCAAATATTTAAGAACCACTTTCACTGGGTCACTGTAATGGTAGAATTTCTACCCCTCGGCGAACTTTTGTTTAAATAAATTATTAAATCTACTGAGAAGCTCACACCTTCAATTCAATATCCAAAGAAGACTACGGGTCTACCCATATCACCCTGTGTATGTGTCACGAGCCACACACGACAGAACTCTCCACTTCAGGAAAAACATTTTTTTGTTGACCCACTAGTTGATTTGTTTGCTATTTACTTTTCCGTTCACATTGTGTGTATAAAATGTTACTTAACCTAATTGACGCTTAGCTATTTGATTTCGAAAGAATTTTGCGCTCCTTACGCTCATGCCCCCATTCCGTAAAGTATACTTGCACAGAGAGTCTCTTTCTTGAAAATTCATTTCGATTTCATGGAAACAACTTGTAATTCAAATTTTATTTCTTATCCTTGATTTGATAATAATAGCCCGCTCAATGGCTTATTGATATGCAATATTTGCATTAGGGCTCATAAATCGTAATCGAAAAAAAAAACAATGATAAGATAAGTTAATTTACAAGGGGTACGACAGTCCATTAAGCGTTATTATCGATAATGTGCTTGCTAATACAGTATTTGACAAAGTGGGGTGTGAGATATAATCTATACATATATAGCGAGCTTTCTTTTTTTAGATAGTGTGTTTGAATGTTGGCCAAAGTGGCAAATAAATAAACTTTGATAAATCAATAGCTGCCGATGTACCCAAAACTTTAATATGGTTATACCTAAGCACGCATTGCTGTTATCGTTGGAATTACCCCCGGAACTCATTTGATTGACACTGCACAACTATAGCTCGTCACTCATCGGGAGCGGGAGTGACTAGAATTTATTTTACCCGTAATTGAACTCATTCAACTCAGACAACTTAATTAAATCGCACGGCAGACCCGTTCGAAGTAAATACAACCTCACTTCCATATCGTTTATAGAGAAAATCACCCCCAATTGATTTAAGTGTCAATATTCGAGCCATCCGCGCGTACAATGTCATCGATAATTGCAACTATAATTAAGATACTCATGTAACTGGTCGAGCTGGACATGTTTAGATCTGCCAAAAGCTAATACTTACAGGCTTATCTGTCAACCACAGAATTCAGTGCTGCAACCTCTTACATCCACTCTGCCTTTATCGATTGTTCGTCCTTGCTCAGACCGAGATGCGAGATGGATTGGATGTGCCCCACCTCATTGAGATCGTTGCCGTGCAGATCGATTCGGACCGAAGGTCGGGTGGGCGGAGAGTGACTTTGACTGGGATAAAAGTGATAGGATGGACAATAAAAACTGACAGTTCGCTGCGTACTTTCAATAATGTCAATATCATGCAAGTTGAATGGTTCTTCGACAATAAGCTCTCCGGTTTTTTGTATAAACAATTGCTCCAAGAAGTATGTTTTGAAAGTCACATAACTGATGGCATTCTAAATCTAAATCTTGACATGACCTTTTATATCTCTTTTTTTTTTGTTAGGGAATATCTTGACGTTACAAATTGGGTAGTTATCACGCATTCACTAGAGAAGATCGTAGAACGCTTTTGTGGCTGCGTTTTTGCTTCCTTTTATGGAGACTTGGGCACAAATCAGCATTATGTTTCTAAGTGTTGTTCTTATGCGGGCTGTGATGGCGTTAGGGATCACATTATCGTCAAATCATGACGTGCTCACCCACGAAAGTCGCCAAAATGTGAGTTCCGTAGAGACGGTCAATAAGAAGATCGACTCTGCTGTTGGATCCTTCAAGCGTTCCTTAAAATTCCGATTATCGAGCATGGACTCCTTAAAGTCGACTTTCACTGAGTGATACGCTTCTTATACCTTCTAACTTCTATACAGACACCCAGGTTGGTTGAGATCCGTTAAATAACCTACGCCCATCGCCACCAAGTCCGTTTAGAGACGTTACGCATACGTTTCGCATTGATTTGGGCAACAATTTCGGCACACATCGCGTGCGTGCATTTAATTTCTCTATTTTATCCTGGGAATAATTTAGCGCTCCGGCTCCACTAAGCGAGGCATCAATTATTCATTTGAACAGCTCCACCAAGAGTTGTTCTTTCGGATTAGCTTTGCGATTCAATTCGTTTTTCCTATCGCTGTACACCATGGCTACCTGGTTTCCGAATTGACTTGTTTACATAGACACGACGCAACGCAAATGTATCTTGTCAGGCTATTCGGCGCTATATGAGGCGGAGATAGCTGCTGGCATAGCAGCGCGTGTTAAACTGACATAGAGAGGCATTCGTGAACGGCACACATTTGGTGTTTGCCATCCCCCTCCCACCGAGTCAGTGATTGCCTGAAACAGTTACGAGGTGTTTTAATGCCTTGGCGCCACCTTAGAGTGTACTTTAGATTATTTCGTTTGTTAGAATGTTTTAGATCCCATTGGGAGCGCTTTCATCCAGCTATACCCACTTAGAACGGAGACTGGCACAAATGGAATTGATTTTCAGTACTCTTGCTCACATAATAAAGTAATCGTCACGATATTTGCATATATAATATCGGCGCTTAGCACATAATTCCATTCCAAGGTCTGATCTGAATCAGTTTTGTGACTTACAAGTGAGAACCGTGTGATCTGCCAAATAACAAAATAAACAGAAAAAAAACCCCGATTGTGGCAAATCATGCAATGACTTCCGTTACGTAACTGCAAGCTTCGGTGCGGTTTGCATAACATTTAAATTTTCCACCCGAAAAGCGTAAAAACGTTTTCGGCAAAAAAAAAATCAAATCGCAATGCTTTTTGCCGGTATCTCAACGTAACCGCGGGTACATCTGTCAGCCAAGCGGAACACATGCAATGCTTAGGTTGGGATTTTTATATCACACTAAGGTACGTTTTGATGTATCTACAACTCCTGCACTCTGAACATTTGTTTTCAATTTCATAGACGAGTGCGGCTGGCAGCACACAATAATGCATCAGCAAGCAGTACGCGCCGTGCTAAGATGTTTCAATTTAAAGCTGAGGTTAAGTGGACTTGGTCAACTGGCTGACGGATGAATGCCGGTTGCTGGGGATAATTATTAGTTCCGCTGTAGTTGTAGTGTAGTACAGCTTGAAAATAATTGCGAGTGGGATGACGATGGGGCGCTTTTGTTGTTTTAGATATCTTTTTGTTTATTATTTCCTTTTGGCGTTGCGGTGATGCCGATGGCGACAATGATAATGATGATGATGATGATGATGATGACGATGATGGTTGGCTACAGATTTAGGTCTTTGAAGTTCTTTGTCGTCGGAGGACTTTAATTGGACCTAGTTCTGCAAATGGAGAAAATGCAATAACGAATTGCGATGCCAGTCATAATGAGTTGTTACATTTGTAATTAACACAGATGACCGGACTGGCACGTACTGTGCAATTAGTAATTAGGGCTTTTGCCGGTAGATATCGAATGCAATCTGGAATTGTGAGCGACGGTTGAGTGGGGTGTTGCTGCAAAATTGTGACGGCATTTTCGATTGATATACTTGCGATACAAAGACAACCATTGTCAGTTGCCTGCTATATATTTTTGCAAAAACTGGTTAAAGGTTGCGTGTGCCTTGTAACATCATTAAATCGGAAATATTGTCCCAGATCACACATACAGCAACTGCGATTTGACAGATGCAGCTTTTGTGTAAGCAAATTGCGTTGCTTCGAAAAATCCTGACAGACAACTTTCCATACGCAGGCTTTGCTTGCGGTTCGTTGCAGTACTTCATGTTTGGTGACACTTTCGGTGAAAATAAATGCGTTCAAGATAATGCAAGCTCACTACGCTCTCTACCTGTTGTTCATCAATGCCAACCTAAGAAAACGAGGTAGAACCGATAGCAATGATCTATCCTTTGACAGTAATAGTCTTCAGCAAAACGACTTTCGGTTACCTCTCCACATCTGCTGGCATTTATTTGGTGGATATCCTTAACGTTCTGTTGCAGTGACTTTCAAATATCAATGATCACTGAAGGAGTGATCGGTATTCGAAGATAAGTTGGATGAAAGCGACGGAGAACTACTAATGCAGACACTGTTTTATTTATTTTACGACTTCAGTAACAGGAAGCACGCAACTTCCTATTCATGAATATAGCTTACAATCACACTAAATCAGCTCTGAGAACGATGGGTCAACAAAAAGTCTGTCTCCTTGAGAACCCTGCACCGGAAAATCTAAGTCATAAGCCTACTGAACGCACCCATTTGATCAACGGCAATGTAAAACAAAAGACCATGAGTCTATTATTACATAATATAGAACTGTATAAGAGCTTCCTCTGCTTCGACCACGATTTGCGGTATCATTCAAGGTTCGACAAAGTTCATACACTATTTTAATGTAAAATACCATGGGCGACTGAACCACACCAAAATAGCCTGGTAATTATATGGCTGACGAAAATGATATCAACAACACCACAACTGCACAGAGGTGAATTAATATTTGGATTACCCAGCCATTCATGATGCAAAAATGCAGACAAAATTACAATCAACAGGGAAGCGAACTCGAGGGATGATGGTGGCCAATGCCAAACCATGCCCAAAAACAAACAAACTATAGGTACGCATTTAATTTTCAATATTTCATTAGCTTGCGTAGTCATTTGTGTTTCGTAGGTGCATCGTGCATGCGTTGGCATTGATTGTATTTATGTGCCTGCATTGATGGGCTACGGTTTTGGGTATCTGAGGTAACCAACAATTAGGGCGGCTTCGGTGTAGTGTAGATTTAACAGCGGTGAGGGACTTTCCAGCCAACTGTAGCACACAAGGATTGAATTTGTTTGTTTTTAAGCGGCAGCAGTTAAGCGGACACTGTCCTTGCTGGAATTGAATCGCGTTTGAAAGCAACGTTCGCGCAATCCTTTTTTAATGAATTTTCCAATTTGTTGACCGAAATTCGGTGGGTTTTCGTTCGGTATAGATATAGATACCCAAAAATCGTTCTGTGGACGTGTGTTTCTGAGGGATGACAGGGATTTCTTTTTGGGAAGATTGCTGTCGGTACACGTACAGTAGGCTTAACATTTTCAATTAAAAAAAGTAAGCCCGCTTTTGATACACAGAATAAAAAAAGAAAATCAGATATGCTGAAGCTATACTGGTGGCTAGATATTTTTTTTCGATATGGCAAAATTGGTGAATGAAGGGAAATTTTGAATATCAGATTTCCCACATTCATCTCTCACTTGTATCTATTTTCCATTCAGACTTCGACCTGTATATGAACGAGTATAGCGAGGAAATATTGGTTGTCAGCGTCGCTATTCCGTTTGGATGCAAACACTTTACTTCTTTCCACAGACGTACGAATATACGTAACCAACTGCACACGAATGGAATCGTGTTTACATTGCAAAGCAATTTCGAAGACCCATATTCAATTTTCCAAAGCGATGTTCCTCTTCAACAACAACTTAACCTCCACTTATATGGAATAATTGAGAGTAAATGTGCAAATTGGCAGCAATTTTCTACTTCGCTGCATTTGGACGTATGCAACAAATACAACAAATCTTCTTCCACATCGTAAGAATAATTGAACGAAATAAACTATTTATGCAATTATTGCTATAGTGGTTGGCGTCCATTCAATTAGCCGAAGCGTGCACTTGTGTTGCTTTTGAGGGATGTATTAAATTACATGCATGTTGCATGCGAGGATGGACAGATTTAAAGATTGGAACATCGCATACGTGCTCGGTTGGTTTCACGCTCAGGATCTCTATACCATTAAGAGGAATTAAAATCTCTTACCCATACCAACGAGATGGTTTTTTAAAGATATCGAAAAAACGAACAAGGAACAGTGTAATTTTTTTTCAGGCTCCCAACACCACTCTGCAATTGGTGCTAATGGATTACATTATTTCTTATTTGACTGTAAGCCATTTAAGTAGAAGCTTCATCGCTATATTAGTATGGATATGAACGGAGTCGTTCTCATACTTGTTAATATCTACATATTTTTGATTTAAGTTTTTAGATTAGCGAATGATTTCTGAGCCACCCTGTACCACAACATAAAAATCTATTCTTTAGTGTGCCCAGTATTGTTTTCCTTGGAAATGTATAATATGCCCCGATGTGGTGTGACCGTCCAAGTCGCAAGACTGTAGCCCTTAGAATATTTCTTTTTTAGTCATGCAACGTATTTAAGGATACTTTTTGAACTTTTTCCAAAATCTTAATGTATCTTTTTCTATTGCAGAAAATCCAATCAGCTGGCAGGTTGTAGAGGTATGTAAGGAACCTGAATGCATTTTAATTGTTTAAAATTTAATTTAGATCCGACAAATACCCACAAATTTATTCTTACCCAAAATTTGGAAAAAGTTAATCTATCTTAAACACGAACTTTCGAAGTCTATATTAGCAGGTGGGTTTGTCGCAATGACTTAAAATTAAACAAGGAAGACACGATTAAAAAAAGAATATTAAAAAACTCCTGATCATTTCTAGGATGGCCCATAAAATCTGAAAACTAATGACGATGATAGAGAATAAAAACAATAAAAAGTTTGTCACAATCTCTTGATCAACTGATGTTCTAAAAGGCTAGACTTGTTTTGTTTATTAAACTACAAATGTACATATTAATGTTGGGTTTGCAGGCTCACAGAGTGGTTTAAATTTCATACCAACTATTTCTAATAGTTTTTATAAAACGTTCTTTTATAGGCGCAATATTTTCTGTAGGTATTTGTAAAAAAAAGAATGGTACCCTAAAAATAACCAAAAATAGAAAGTTGAGACAACTGAAAATGTTCAATATAGAAAAAGTATGATATCCTTCATGCATTTATGTACAGAGAACTAGCTTTGTCGGGTGTTTTGTTTATAGATTTGAGCTGTTTCAATTAGCCTCACATAGCAAAATTTAAATGCAAAGCCTTTTGATAAACCTACGAGTACGTAGGTATTTGTTTTTTGCAATATTTTAACATGGGCATATTAATTTACATGAAAATGGGGCTTTGGAGAGACACAATAATGAAAAGGGCAAAACGTGCCCCACTCACATCAGATTATGAAAATATTTCCAACGCAAATATTATTGTATCCCAAAATGTTTCAAAGCATTTAAGTTTGGTGAATAACGCTGATCCTAATTGGATATGCCTACAGGCATTTTTCGGAATACACTGTTAGGCTAATACATATTTAATAAGCTCTTTCGAGCGCGTAAACTTGCCCATTGTACTATGCGACGCAACTTAAGCCCAACATTTCCTTTCATCACCTCGTTCATATTTAATGAATATCCATTTGTTTGACTTTCCGTGTATGCATCCGAATATCCAATAATATATTGAAATGATCAATCAATAAACAAAATGCAGTATAAAACAAAAAAGATTTATCCTCATCAACGTTGTGCACTTAAAAACTTAAAACTCGACGTAGTTGCAATTAAAAATTAATTAAATAGTTTTCCTACGAACAAATGCAGCTGTTATTCTCTAT
The DNA here is from genome assembly GCA_951230905.1 of Cheilosia variabilis. Taxonomy (NCBI): domain Eukaryota; kingdom Metazoa; phylum Arthropoda; class Insecta; order Diptera; family Syrphidae; genus Cheilosia; species Cheilosia variabilis. Next base: position 15,142,232 of record OX579676.1, read on the forward strand.
ACATGTATAAGCGGCTTTGAAAAATACCCAACACCTAGTTAAATTACCACGAGAAGAGGAAAATTTTTATTTTTATTTAATTGCCTCCTGTCTATTTTGTATTATGGAAAGCACTAAATGCAACATCCTTTAAATAGGGGTGTATTTTTTTTTTAATGATTTTTAAAGCCACGTTATTCGCAATGCCACAAAGTGTTCGATATTGAACAATTAAAACTATTTAATTAGTTTAAGAGTATAAACGCGAGGTGTGCAAATGAGCATCAATATTTACCCAATACCTATCAAATTAAATGGCAAGCAATTGCATAAATACAGAATTTTAAAACAAACATTTCATATGTTAAATATGAAACACAAAAAAGCAAAAAGAATTGCTATTCTGAAAATGGCAGCAAAGTGACAGTGGACACTGTGTTGTCTGTTTTCTGCTGCCCCATCCATATTATACGCGTCGTTTGTGGGGTATGCGTGGAATTAAATTATAATAATAATTTGATTCGAACAGAGTTAATCGTACTAGCGTTGGTTGTGGATATAAATATATTTTTTTTCAATGAAAAGTTTTTCTTCTATGAATTTTAACGATACATGATCCTGATTGTGATTGTGATATGCTTCACTGAAACTGAAAATGAAACTGAAACTTTTTCATTGGTTTTTAAAAATTGCCTAGACCCCGTACTAATAAACAATTTGTTAGTTAGTTTAATAGAGAAACGCTAATTCATACAAATTTTAAGTTGATTTCAAATGTTACTGTAAAATGCAAATATTTTTATGAAGGCTGAATTTTACTTTCAAGGTCTAAAATTAAAAATATGTGCAAAACATTTTCAAATGAAAAAATCTGCTGTAAGTAATTCATTTAAAAACACTCACAGAACTCAAAAATATGAATTTAAAATATTCTAATGGTCGCGACATTCGATAAGTCGCACACTTAAAAAAAAAAAAGTTGGCGCAACAGATCAGTCCTAGCACCTCACAAGTCACAACCACTCGGCTTCATTTAATTTTTTCATTTTCATTTCATTTATTTCAATTAATTGTTTTGTACATTAAGATATAATCTTTTATAGTGCCTACTTCGTTTGTTTGCTTCACGAAAATTGAAGATTGCTAAATCTAATTACAAAAAAAATCTCAATCTAGGAGGTGAGATATGGAGGTTGAGTTTAAGAAGGGATGTTATAATGAAGTTTCAGATTTGGTGGAATGGGCTGGAAAAATGTTGTGGGATTGCACTTTTAAAATAAAGTAAGGATTTCCAAGGGTAATTAAGGTAGTTACAACGGGTGGGAATAAATTTCCTACTCTGTTCCGTTCCAACAGAGAAAAAAACGCACAGTGTTTGCTCAAGTGAAGTGAATGAAAATGCTTTCGATACCATGTGTCAACCCGGCGACAAATTCACGATCAAGAATAAAACAATGGATGGTGATATTTTTGGATTTTATGAAATAAATTTACGCTCCTCATGTCATGGACGATTTTGGTCTATAGCTTAGCTTCTGGATGGAGCAGAAATCTGGGTTGATGGATGAAAATATTCAAGATAGCGTTGACATTCTGAAAATGTTACCTTCTTTTTTTTTTTTTTAAGACAGTGAGGTCTGACATTGCAGGTTTAAAAACTCCTACAGTTTTTTTCTACATTAGACCAACGCGTTTAGTAGAAAGCTGTGTTGGAAAACAAACATTCTTTATATTGAAGAGAACTTTGTTTGCGACTGCATGAGCATCTTACTATGACATAGCGCTGAAAGGGGCTTTAGATAAGTTAAAGGCTTACATGACGTATGAGAGAGTCTCATTATGTCACTAGGCTACCAATAAAAATGTCCATCGTGGTCCCTATAGTTACCTCTTTCAGTATACTAGAATGTATGTAAAAACCTAAGTACCTACCGCACCCTTGGAAATCACAGCCACTTCCCCATAGAAACTTGCATAGTTAGTGCAGTCTATTTTCTCTAAAGGCTTGCAGAAGAGCCTTCCCAAAAGCTTCCTTAGGTTGTGTGGTGTTGCTTTGTATTCGCACGGTGTGTTTGTTATTTTTCCCTCGACTTGCATGGCCTAAATTTGCAAGTCTCTTAGCATGCTTCATCATAAGGTTTTGCTGTGATAAGATTATTTTGCCTTTATGATGTATAACGGTTGTTTGATGTCCACACCCTCCTTTCTTTCTAATTCCTCACATCAAAAGCTTATTAACTTGCTCGCATAGCACATTGAGCTAAAATGTCTGACTATTTCAGAGGACTAGATTCGAGTGCCTTCAGTGCAGAGATCTCATCTGCAAAAGTTTTATTACTTTAATTCTAATTGAAAGACATTGCTAACAAAAGACTTTAGCCCTGCAAATTTAAAAATAAAATCCTTACTTTTTATCTTCGTCAGAAAGTTCCAGGACGAATGTAGGTATTACCTGAAGAAAAAAACAAGATCGATAACTATCTGCCCATAGACCTTAGAAGAGTTGAGGAAATGTCCCAAGAGCACCTTTTGAAGCTCTCTACTACTTTCGGAGCATTTGCTCCGAAACTCCAACGACTATCTTTGGTGCCGAAAGGATGATATCACAAGTCATTTGGAACTGCACCAGCTAATAGCAATCGCTTTAGATCTTTACAAGTTTGATTTACTACCCGCTATATTTAATTAAGTTTGAACATCGATTTAAGAGTTGTTTTCCCATTGCCGCCATAGTCTTTCTATTATCAACTTTTACCAGGTAAGAAGATTTTTGCAAGCGTGATAAGCATATTATTACATATGACAAAGAGGTTCTCATTTCTCCATGCACCTGCAACTAAGAAAATGTCTGTTGTGAGTATCCTCTAACTACGGCGACTCCTTTATAATCGTTACGGCATCTTTTTTATGGAACTTGAACCATAGCAGGAGTCGTGCGTTTCCTTTGCTTTACCACCGTTTTGGACAAAAAAAAAATGTCCTCAAAATAAATCAGAATATCAAACTCATGGCCGTACTCGTCACGCTATATTTGTTGATAAATACCAAAGAGAAACAAATTAAATAAAGTGCGTAGTGTATACAAACCGAAACGACTATTGTATACATAATTACATAATTTAAAAATCCCCCCATCATGGCGATGGGGTCAGTTTACGTAAGTAACTAGCCGTACGCATAACGCAAATGCACGTATTTTGTGCCGCTGCCAAGGCAGACCAATAAATTTAAATATTAAAATAATTAAATAACACAAGCCCCATTCAGGCGTCAGGCCCACACCCAGTTGTGCACACACTCGTACAATCTGTTATTCAAAACATGTCCTGTGCAAAATGTGCAGCAGCAGTACAATAATTATTTCTTTTCCGCACCTTGACGCTCGCTACGTGTCACGGATATTCGAGTGAAAAGGTACGATTATCATGATAATGGCAGACGCTTGTATTCGATTTTATCTCGCTTGCTTTTGCATTTGATCATTGGTTGACATTCATAGGACGTTCCGTTGTATCGTTTTTCAGACAGCGCAAACCATGAACTACTTAAAAATCTGTCGAGTAGTTGCTGTGTACAACTGGTGGATTGGACCTTGACATTCGCACTCCATTGACTTGAAGCATTGTCGGGCATTTGTTATAAGAACTGCTTTGTAATTTGACTCGTTAACTATGAGTCTGTGTTTCAAGTCTGACTCCGGAGTTTCGCCCGTGTCCTATTCAGCCACTGACACTCTCACTATAAATACATGGCCTAGATTCGAGTTCGCAGACCTAACTTATTCTGCCCTACCTGTACCTATACTGTTCCTCTTCTTGGAATCAACATAAATAGAGAATGGAAGACAGAAAACCAAAACAACGTAGATGCTTGGAGTGAGTAAAGTAATAGAATTACGTGTGACTCCATACCATGAATGGCGGGAATTCTTCGAAATCTAATCGCATGCTAATTTTCGTAATCTGAAAGGCCATCAAAGGTCTTATATACATACACATAGTCCACGTGAGGTTGGAGCCGGGAAACTTGTGCGGCTCCCCGGAGAGTCTATGCATGGATACCATCAAAACGGCGGTACGATTATTAATGGAACGTTAATTGAGAGCAGCAACCGCGCCGTCAAATGGCAAATGGCTTTTATGAGGCTAGTTGGTGGTAGATCATTGGTATGGAACGATAGATGAATAATATGTTGAGCGTGTATGCTATTTCAAATAACCCGAGAAGAAATCCAGTTTTTCTCATGGAAGTCAGTGCCATGCGATTTTTAAAGTCTGACCATACCTCCAAGTTTTTGAGAGCTACAAAAATGAGCGATATTTCCTTTCGATGGGATTCATATTTATTCAGATAAACGAACAACCACTCAGCTGCTTTTCAAAAAGACCCCAAGAAGGCATTGCAGTACGTCAAGGGCTTAAGAGGGTTTTGTGAATTAGGCCTGGTAACACTTGTCTCAAATACGTCCGTTCGTCCGTGTATACCAGGGACAAATCATACTGAGACCCTCAACTCGCAATCCTCTTGCCGCTGGCCCCCTCAATTTTTTTCCCAAATTCGCAATTTTGTATTCCTATCGATGTAATGTCAATTAAAGAATCCGTGTGACATGCAAAAAAATACAAAAATAAATGCTGCCAACCGCGGCAACCGTGGGGAAATGTGATTGAGTTCGGGAACACCACATTTTTACATTGTAAAACTAAAACAACTTTGCCCACAGCGTAAGTGGCTCATATTTTTCGCGAGTGTGTTGGTGACTCAGAATTTTTGAAGTTACGTGACATTATGTCAATAAAAATTTCTATGTAACAATACTAGAGCACCAAATCCTGTCCACTCCATAAAATTATAGCTTGTACGCAAGTAACGGGAAATCGGTCGAAGTTGGTGGTCTCAGTATTGTATCTGGTGTATACCTCCAAGTCAAACATTAATCTACGAAAAGAGCTCTGACGAACCACGCAGTTCGAGTGGTAATGCTATTATGCGTTTCAGAATAGGAAAATACCTACCAGCATGGCCTTAATATAACTACAAACCCTCTCACATGGATACGCAGAGAAACTATACATCGACTTTTGTCGAAATCAAAACTGACCTCATTAAAACGTCAACAGCCTGCCGATGATAATATTTTTCCAATGCAGCCGCGCATTGTCGTAAACTCTCAAACTAATTCTGACCCCACTTTCAATTGCTTACTTTTTTTATCGCAGTTTCTCATACCCATGGTATAAGCTGCCGAAATCCAACTATTAACTATGAGTAATTCAATAGAGAAAAATTCTCAAAGCTATACCTTTTGGGGACCTCTCGACACTCGTTTATAGCTTACATCATCAGCTATATATTCAAAAGTTACTCATACCCCAGGCATACACATCCAGATGATGTAACATAGATCAAAGGGTCAGAAACCCTTTAGCACGATACCACAACACTCAGCTCGCTGTTTGCCATTTAATTTATTCATCCAATATGGCTTTTGTGACACTGACACCTCTACAGACACAAGCTTCAAATAGGTTAACGAGGCATTGATTAAAATTCACGTTACTCGTACTCCACATGAAGATTGAACAACCCCCAAAATAGAGGTAGACCTACGGTTTTATAAGCTTCAAGTAAAATATATCGGATAGATCGCCTCCCCTATATACCTCCTCCAAGAATTTGGATTTCGCCTTACGGATACTCATCAAAAATTAATACCCAATGGCGGGATATTATTATACCGACCAATTTTCGAAGCTTCCAATTTGGTAATAAGCTATTGTTTGCCTCAAAGTGCTATGGGAATCACACTTTGGTGGAACTGTGAGAACTCATTATATCTTCCGACGCGAAGGGACACGAACGGATACGGATACCTGCTTCAAGAAGGGAAAATAACTCAATTATTAATACCGAGGATTAGTGTTTCAGTTTTTGGTGGGATAAATTAGCAATTAAGATGCGAATGTTTGTATGATGTTATGAGTTCTTCATGATGGGCGGTGCCAATTGAAATGAATGCCTTTTGGGTGGACTTGGAGCTAGTTCCAACTTGAGTTTCATAAATTATGGTGCTGTTACATACCGAAGCTATAAGCATTAAAATTCACAGTCGTGCCATTGATTGAGAGGTACCTACATTCAAGGGCTACCATGAAAAGGGTTGGCAATTGTGGCGCTGCCTGCATGCTAATGATAAAATTTTTGTTCGTGAAGGCTTTCAGTTTGCTTAAGTTGTTGTCTATGGTAGTAAAATCAAAAATTCAAACGTGGTAAATGTCTTACGAAAATGTATGTAATGAAAATGAACAGCACTTTTACTCTCTGGGCCTTACTGATAATCATTTTCAACCTTTACACTAAATATTTTGTAGGTCACCACAGTATGCAAAATGCAATTTTGTATGGAAAATTTAATATTTGTGAGTTCGAAAAATTTAGCCCGGGCACTAAAAATGATTATTAGTATCGCGGTCTGTCTGTAGGGTGCCGCCGTTTCAATTGAACGATATAAATGGTTAGAATGATTTGCATGTACGAAACTTTTTGATATTAAACTGGAAAAAGATCACTTTGTTAGGGACTAAAGCCTAGTATGCTGCTCGCGTTTAAATTAAGCCCCATACAAAAATGTCTCCAAAGATAAAATTAAGCAAAGCAGTACGCAGTTCAAGCTAAATTTAAATTTGTTAGCCGCTGTACGAAAAATCTCTACTGATTTTAAGTAGGCGTATTAATGCAAAATACATTTTTCCACAGCTAAATTTTGTCAGAACAGGGAAATTTCAAACGAAAGCAAAAAAAACAGTATGGAGAATGGTAAGTTCAACACAAAAAAATCGTTGTTGTTAATTTAATTTCTTTTAGAAATGGAATATTTTAACGAGGGGTACCTACCTGGAAGAGGTTTTTTGAGGAAGTACAAATAAAAAAACAAAAAAAGAATTCCAATCTACACTGACAAAATTGAACATTAAGCGAAGCGGTGGAGAGAAACATTGGAGAGGCGCTTAATTTTAGCTTTCCTGGAACAGCATACTAGGCATACATTTTGAACGCAGGTTCCTTTATCCTCTCATGAATTTGTGACATTTCTCTGAGTTTATTTTCAAATCTCAACCCACCTATTCAGAAATTTTCTATCGGCTTAGGCTTTCTTATTTCATATAGAAAATAGTTTCCGAAATGATTTTCAACTAAAATTTTCCCAAAGTTGGTGTCGTTCCTTGAAGTAATTTTCGGACATGCAGTCAGCTCCATTGCATTATTTGTATTAAAAATCCCCTAGCTCAATGAAATATGCTCCAGTCGGAAGTCGGAACAATTAATCATTTCGATATCGACAAGCATTCCAAACTTATGTAGATGGTAACCAATTAAAATAAATCTCCATTCGACTATAGTCACTTGGTGTCACTAATTGACAGTAATTTGCTTAAGTGTGATATACAATCGCACACAGATATCTACATGTACTTATGTGTTCATAATTTCAATCGTTGATAACTCAATTGCCGTAATTAAAAATATAAAAATAAAGACTTAAATTCACGAAGAACAGAACAGCCCACAGAGAAACTGAAACTTCATTGCACTTGCACAATGATGCAGGCAGGCACAGAGCCCAATCAATGGGACGCAGAAAGAGATGCGAATCGGTAGGAGAAAATTGCACACACACCGCTGTGATACGGAAGCCGTCATCTAATTAAATTTTATTGAACCCCTGTTGGTTAATTAATGAATTCCCTTGGGATGGGCTCCCATTTGTATCTTTTATTTTTCGATGAGAGTGTTCACATGTAAATTGGCAGATGCTCCAGGGAATACAAAAAAACAACAGTAGTCTGGTCATTCACTGGTTTATGTATGAGAAATAAGGGATTTTTTTCTCGAATGGATAATCAAAAAATATCTGAACATGAACAAACCATTAAGAGGAGTTTTCATTTTTATTTTATATTTGCTTCAACAGTTTATTTATCTTTAATTAAATTAAAAACGATCACATGTGAATGTGTGGGTGAAGATTTCTTTATTGAAATAGAAAAATCTGCACTACTGAGTTGGACTGAACTTGCTCGTTCTTTAGCACAATATTTATAAAAGGTAAGTTCTTTGAAGAACAATCAGGTCAAGTTTGAGATGGAAATAACAAGGCTACTAAAAGAAAAGGGTCGAAATAACAAATCTGCGGTCACATGGAAAAACCGCTAAAGTCTGTTTTACTCATTTTTCAGGAGAGCAGTTTAAAGTTGTTGACAAACGCGTGAAATTACATGTGACCCTATAGAATCTGTTAAGTTTTTTTTTTGAAATTGTGGCCACTTTTTTAAAGATATAAAGCTGAAAATAGATTTGAGTAGGTACGCTGAATCTAATGGCATCAAAATCTCAATTTCGTCTAAAGTCGACTTTAGGGGTTATGGTTTGAGGCCACAGAAATATGATCAGTGTATATGCACTCAAGGATATAATGCTCATTTTTGAGTTTTCAGTGAGCGGTGATATTTTATTGTGAATAAATCCGCTCATTTCTATAATTTGTTCCTAAAAGTTAAAAATACTACAGAAAACAATAAAATAGCAAGCATTTAGCTTAGATAATTGTAGCACGTTGCATATTAGTATTACGGACACCCACTGTAGATCTGCGGCTAGAGTGCGGAGTGAGAGGTCTTAGGTTCGAGCCCCAGGAAAACACCAAACAAATCTTAAGATTCTGCGCCACCTCTCCCGAACGTCTGACAAATATCCGAGATTATAACTGTCAATGAGCCGTTTGGACTCGGAATAAATTTGTAGGTCCCTTCCGTTCGTCCCAAAAATTAAAAAGAAATGAAGCTAGGCCTAGGGTCTGGTCTCCTTTATGAGGTCTTAAGATGTATGCTTTTAGATGTGAATAGTTTTATGTTCTACCACAGTGCGCTTGCAACTTATCGCTATCCTTAGTGGGATGTCGACTGTATCGACTCGAATTCATTTCACCCACTTCAGCCATTAAAAACCATATTACTCTGCATGTCGGTATACAATATCAAATAATCCTCTCCAACTGCATACAGATTCAATTCCATTCCAACAGCGAAACAAATTGCATGTCAACGTCCAACTGTCCCTGGTGAAGAAACGCGACTCCAAAAGCCTGTCACACAGACAAATTGAGACAAATATCACATTTATTCTCCTGCAGAAATGAATGCTACCAGCACCAACCAACGTACACAACGATGACGCGTCCATATTATCCCTGTCTACAGGCGACCATCAGTGCGAGGAAAAAAAGAAGAGAAGAAACTTCCCCACTTGTCCAAAGCCACATTTTCCCGAAGAAAAACTTTCAGATTTCCATCTGGAGAAAGTTTATTTCCTACGTCCCAGATATACATTTCCACACTGACCGACTTGTTAGCCATTTGTCCGCATACCTACCTACCCTATCTAGACTTGCCATCATTAGTCGCTGACATTACCAGGATTTGTTCCCACCATCGCAGTCGCCTGTACGCTTTGCCCGCACTCATATGGAAATGTGACAGTTATTTTTAGTTTGTTGCATGGAATATATATCATTTGGAGAAATTATACGAGTACCTTATTCCCAAATGACGACAATGTGCACATCCCGAAACCCGAAACGAAGTCTTCAATTTCATGGTAGATTTAAGTACACGCAGGATATAAATAATTGACAATCAATACGATCGACTCGCTCCACCTGTGGCTCATCCATGTAGTAGGATGTAGGAAGCTTAAGGAGCTCTATTGTTGCACTGCGTCTTTCGGTATCCGATGAATTATGGGAATTATTTCGATCCATCAACCTTTTTTAAGGATTCTCCTTATTTTTTCCGTTCTGCCGTTCATCCTTTTGGAAATATTTTTCCGTGTGTGTGTGTTTGGCAGAGAATTTCGAAGGAACTGAGAAACAAAATATGTTGAAGGATAATCATAATCGTGTCAGCAATCTGTCGTTGACATTTTGGGCCACCCTGATGGGCGGCAGCATATTGGTATGAAGTCGAAATATCTCGAAATAAAGGATGTGCTACAAGCAATGATTTATCCTTTATTAAGTTGGGAGTGAAAAAATAAAATAAAACAATGAATGAACTTCCAATTGCAAGTGATTAAAACAGCTTTCGCAACAATACGAATAAACAGATTCAACTTCGCTTCGTGTGATACATCCGGTGGATCAGCGTGAATTTAAGTGCATTTTTGGCGAAATTGTTGTGCTCTCCAATCTGCTGCGTCAAGGGCTCTTGTCTCGATAATGGCTAGTCCATAAGGGACAGGTAATTACCGAGGAATATATTTTAGCTGGATTTGTGACTGTGGAGATTTAAATACAAGGCCATGACTTGTTTTGCATTTCTCTCCAATCGTTCTCTTTGGTCATTGTGAGCTTAGTTTTCGGAAATTTCGGATTATTATTAGATCATGCTTTCAAACGTTTGATTGATGTGTCTGTTTGTTAATAAGAGGCTGTCTTTGTTTGATGCTGTCTAGCGCGCAGTCCTTCTATGGATGTGGACTTTTTAAATCTCTTTCTTCTTTGGCCGTGACGCAAAAATACTGAATACTATGACGACTGGGATTGACTTTGGTATCAAAGTTGAACTTTGACTTTTTTATGTGACAAGGATCACACTGGTATTGCGAGAGATGAGATTCCGAATGAGATTGTGAGATTGCGAAGCAAGGCTTAGATGATTTTTTCTTAGAACCCTCATTGGGTCTTTCTGCGCGTCCTCGCTCCATTGACAATTGGATCGCCCATGAACACAATTGTATGTGGCAATGCTTCCCCAGAATGCGGGCAGACTAAAGTACGCTCCAGAGCGTCTGTAAGAAATTAGCGGAATTCTTGCTGTCAGCAGCTGAAAAGACTGAAAACAATTTCCTTTTGCCACCACGTTTGTTCATATAAAGAGGGCGACGACCGACGATACCTCTGATCACTTCTTTTGCTATTGTCCTGCCTTTGCTTGGTTCAAAATGCAGATCTTTAGTGCTGATGAGGTAAGTGTTCTCGTCTTTTTCAGAAAGTCGGTGAAATTTCAGCCAGTTGCATCTGAGTGCTGCTGTAATGTTTCCTAACCTAAAGAAACAAATATTAACAATAAAAATAATAATTATTACAATGCTGGGAGCCATACTACATATTACTAGTACTTCATTCCGTAAAGAATTTTACTCTGTGTCATATGATTAACAAAAAATAAAGCATTATTCATAACGAACCCTTCCAAACTTGCTGGAAGAAAGTCAATAAGAATGGTTTGAAATGAGTTAATTTCGTTACCTATCCTTAGTCCTTAGTAGACGCAGTGGCTTAGTGGTTAGTGTGTTGGACTACTAAGCGAGGGGTCCCAGGTTAGAATCCCGAAAAAACCCAAATTCCAACTTATTGTTTTTTTTTCGCTGCGCCACCTCTCGCGAATGTCTGACAAACATCCGAGAGTATAACTGTCATGAAGGAGCTTTACAATTAGCCGTTTGGACCCGGCATAAAATTGTAGATCCCTTCCATTCGTCCCAAAAATGAAAAACTCACACGAAACGAATGGTTGTGAGAAGCTACGCCTAGGGTCCCTACAGACCTGTTTCGCCAGCTATTTATTTATTTTTTTATCCTTAGTCCTTTTTATAGCGCGATTTAGGCCAAATCGGTTGTAAACAAATAGCTCTCTCGCGTCGACACTTGTTTTGTCGCACTTGCATGGGCCAGCTGCTGTTTTCGCTATTTTAAAAAACGTCGTTCTTATTCTTCTCATTAATTTAACGTGAAGTGTTTAAGTTAAAAATGTCAAATACTAAGTAGAAGTTGATATACTTTACCTATTAATATGTCATACTGTAAAAAAAGTCTATACATGTAAGGAAACTGACTGACTATATTCGTTCATTCAAACTGTCAGGACGTGAGAAACTCGATCAGAGCTAATTTAAAGGATTTCATTCCACTAATGAGACATCAAAATTTCTCATTATAAATCAGCTTTTTACTACACTATACGTTGAAGTTTGCGAACGCAGTTAGTTCTGTCTATGCAGTGCCTCATATCTATCGAAGTTGTTTCATTTTTCCCAATACTCTCTGTTTTTATCTCAGGAATTTTACAAATTCAGATCGGAGTCAATATAAGTTGGAGAATAATGTTTTCGGATTTCAATGATGATGGATACGAACAACTGAGTTAAGCTCTTCGTCATTAAAAAGTAAACGTATAAAGAACCAGGAAAGTCACTGTATTTTATCCGTCCCCTAAGAAGGATGATAGGTATAGTTTTATTTTTGCACATCTATTGAGAGCTAGCAATACTTTTGACCGGAAGACGACAATTCAATGGATTATATAATCCTAGAACATGGGCAGTGGATGCTCTGGATATAAGGTTTTAAATGAACTTTATTGTTAGGTTTTCCTTTTTTGGCAAATAGTTTGTTGACCTACTTAGGGTTTCAATTGTAAAGTTAATTTAGATTGACAGTAGCTGTATTTTTTTTTAAATGCCAACAAAATTGTTAATCCTTTTGCTGAGTAGATATTCCATTAGAAAAGATTAAGGCAATTGCATGAGCGATAATGTACCAACTTTTATGAATACATTGTTTTCGGGAGTGGGATGTTTCAAACGAAGCATATATGTCCGATGGTTTGCATTTAATATTCAACACAAATCATCCAACAATGAACGAGGTCGGCATGAAAAAGTATTCAAACATCCCTAAACGAGGAAGTCCATGAGCTGGACAGCGTGTTTGCCCAAAACATCTATTGAGGAAGCTTTTACACCAAGACCTCAGCTGAAATTGTTTTTAATTAAATGGGCACTAACTTTAAAAAAAAGGCAACACCTAGCAATCACCTAGCGGTATAAATTGGAACCGTGGGAGCAACATATTTTTCAAAACTCAGATTTCTACAAAACAAAGCAAACCTTAGTGGGCGCCGTGGCTCAGTGGTGAGCGTGCTGGACAGCTGAGCGAGGTGTCTCAAATTCGATCTCCGGAAAAATACAAATTTTTCTTCAAATTACATCTTCAGTTTTTTTCCCAGCTCTGCCGATTGTCTGGCAAACATCCGAAGAATATTCTCAATTCAGCCGTTCGGAATCGGAATAAAATAATTTTCGGTCCCTTCCATTCACCCCAAAAATTTAAATTAGAGTGCTGTTGCGTCATTTATTTATTAATTTGTAAGAATACAATAAAACTCACTTTCTTGCGACATAGATCCCGAGGATTAAAGCCTCTGTGTCTTTCAGTCCATAAAATTTTAGATCTTAGCGTTTTCATCCTACACCCTGGGATTCCAAATACGTCCTTCACTGCGTAGATACCATTCTAAACGTATCCCAAAGAAACAACGTCAAGCTCTGATGACTATCCACAGCTTTCGACTGGCTCATTAAAGAAAGAGCATTTCCATTCATCACAACTTGTTCTTCCATTTTCTATAGTTAAGTTCTGCAAAAGTCAAACTGCCTTTTAACAGTTGTTAGAGTGGACAAAATCACGTTCAAAACTTCACTCAAAGAACAACTACCAACAAAAAAAAACTAAAAAAAAAACAATAAATTAACTCGAACAACATTGCGTCCTGATTCTTTTCATATGTATATATTCTCTTCACAGAGTCATGTCTACAAATGCACAGGCCATATTAGTGGTCGCGCCCTCAACCTCCACCATTTGGCAAAACTTCTCACTGAGGGATTTCAAACGAGCAGTAACACCAACGATAACAGTATCAACACCAACAACACCAGCTAACCCTCACTCAACTGGCAAACTGTTGAAAGGACTATGCGAGGACCAGCCAAACTTCAAATACATGTCACAACAAAACGTATGCAAAACAAAAAACGCAACAAAAGCCAGCAAAAATTAAATAAAGGCAAATGCCAAACTTTGAGGTACACGTTGTGTTTCCTCTGCATCCTGCCTGTCCCAATGATGCATTGAGATCTGAGCGCTTCTAGCACCCGCCCCCACAATCCTATTTGTATATAATGGTGTCCCCAAATGAAAAGAACGCTTCAGTTTGGGGTTCCTTTTTCGTTTGTTGTTTTTTGTGAGAGTGTGTGCTCTGTTTTTTTTTTTATTGTTTTTATAGAGTTCTGTGTTTGAAATATTTTGCATTGCGTTGTTGCTTGTCGAAAAAAAAGAACTGATTTTTTGTGCCTTGTTTTATACGAGTCCTTTTCTGCCGTCTCTTTGGCACGAACAAATTTCACTAAAAAAAATACAAAATACCTACCAAACTGCTAACACTGAGTTAAGCCATGCGAGTAAACAGTGCATCATCCTTTGTTGTTTGACTTTGATTATATAAATAGTTTGTTGTGTTCCGTGATGGGAAGTTTTGACTTTCACTTGTCGCTTTTGTAGTTGCGCACAGCCCCAAGTGGGGGTGCTTTCATACATTGAATAAGAGTTTTTGAACGTGATTAGAAAAAAAATGTTGTCCAATGGTAGTGCTGCCAAAAGCAGATACAGTTTTCCCGCTTTAAATCGGGACTAAGGCTTCCTTCAACTATACGCATTTTGGACCAAACCAATTGCGAGACTAAGCTGTAGTACTTGTGGATATAGGAGCCGAGTTTTAACTGGGGTGGATTCTTCGAGGATACTACAGTACTGTCTGGGTAGCGTGAACACTGGGCTGCGTGAACACCTGGCTCGCATGAACACCAAATGTTTTATACAGAGCACTCTATAGCGTGAACAACAAAAACCTCGATAGCATGAACAACAAATTTATGCTCCCATTTCGGGGATTTCCCTTTATTTTACACATCGTAGTTTTACACACACGTACAAATATATTTTTGCATCGCATACTCCGTTTTTGTTCATAAAGTTTGTACTGATTGCAATAAAAAAAAACTATTCACGTTTGAAAACGTGAAACTAGCTCCTGTTTGTATGCTTGTTTTCAGTGCAATTCGTTTTTCGGCATATAAAGTCTATTTTTTATCTGTGCAAAAATGTTAACAAAAAAACCAAAGTTCTTATCGTTGAAAGAAAAGGTGATGTTATCGAGAAACTAGAAAGGGGTGTAGCCTCATCAATTTTATCCCGGGAATACAGTGTTGCTAAATCTACATTTTCGGCCATAAGAAAAAATAAGGATAAGCTCTTTAAAGTGGTGACCACTAGCCAAAACAGTTCGCTCAAAAGAAAAACTTTAAAACAGGATCAGTATCCTCGTATGGAACGGGTGCTGTATAAATGGTTTTTAAAGCAGCGTCGAAAGAATCTACCTGTTAGTGGCGAGATGCTCAAAGAAAAAGCAAAACTGTTGCATGAAAAACTAAGAGAGGAAGGAGGATTCAAGTCACGTTTTGGTGTTCGGCTTCTTAAAATCTGTGGAGAGAAACTTTCATCCGATCACACCGCAGTTGCACCATTCAAAAATAATTTCGCGAAGACTATCCATGAACTTCAGCTATCTCAGAACCAAATTTATAACGCTGATGAGTCGGGTTTGTTTTGGAAGTTGTTGCATGAAAAAACGTAGGTGACTAGAGAAGAAAAAACTGCTCCAGGTAAAACGGCTTGGAAAACGGCTTAATTTCATTGGAAAATCCAAGAAACCTCGTTGCTTCAAAAATGTTGACATTCCTGTTGATTACCGTAGCTCCAAGAACGCATGGATGACTACCGATATTTTTAAAGATTGGTTTCATAATTTATTTGTCCCTCAGGTAAGCACGATGAAAAGTTATTGGTGTACATGATTAAAGTACGGAAACTTTTGTCGGTGTGTATTTATCTTGGTGGGTAAAATATTGGATAGTGTGAACAACCTGGTTAGCATGGACAGCCTGTGTAATAATTAGTTCACGCTACCCAGACAGTACTGTAGTTAAAAAAGATTTGAGTGCTATCACCAGACACTATAAAATGTCATAGCTTCAAAATGTCCAGTTGTCTATATAGGGTTACCGCCACAAAAAATTAGAAAGGGCGGCGAATAAGTTATATTTTGATATAACTTGATATTATTCAGTTCTCTCATATCTATTTAATAAATACTTTCTTACTGCATTCATTTTGTAAGGTATTCCACCTCTCTGAATATGGGGTGATCATGTATCTATTACCAAAAAAACAATAGGGGTTATTCACGATTCGGTGTAACAGGTCTAGCAAAATAGCGAAATTTTATTTTATTTTATCAGATCGTGATCAATTTTTTTCTAATCTCTAGCAACAACGAAGCAAAGGCACGGACAGCCAGTAACACTGACATTTGGCGAACTGTCAAAAGGCCGAGGGTACACTTTACTCCGTTGTATTTTTCTGTTGCAATAGGGTCAGGGTATAGATAAAGTGCAAAAGTGTAGCGAAATTTTAGTCGGTATATTTTGTTGTTGGAGTGCGAAAAAAAATTGCACTTTCGCTATGATACTAGACTAGTTGCATCGGATCGTAAATACCCCAAATGTTTTTTTTTTTAAATACTCAGAACCAGAACTCAAGAAACGTAAAGACCCAAGAGGTCATTATGGATATTTAAAAAAGATGTTAGGATTTTATGTTAAATTCGTTTCCAAAGAATATTTTTTTTTTTTACATTCAAGAAGTCAATCTTTGTTCTGTTCATTCCACAAATCCGTACTAACTATTGAGCAAAATTCTGTTTTTTTTATAAAATCTGTGTTTCATTCGTAGCAATTTTTATAATTAAAATAAATAAATAAATAGTAGCCTGAACTGAATAACTCCTTCACGACTACTAGGTCCGTCGTTCAGTAAGTTCCCAGCTCATTAAGAAATGTTGCCCAACAGTTTATTTAAGTCTTAAGTTTACCAAATATTTTTTGGAGCTCACACACAAGTCCACAAACTCGCGTTATTCATGCTGAGCAATGTAATCAAAAAATGTTGCGAAATATTTACGCCTAGTTGACCAACTCCCTCAATTGTTGAATGACCTCGTACACTTGGTTGATCAACATGTCTGATTTTGTCAAACAGATAATTTCCTCGAGTTGGTTTACTGCGTTTCGTTGTGGTTGCGCAAAGATTTGATAACCGCGTTGATACCTTCGGCACCCTGAACAAAGCATCATCACTCGTCAACTGAAATCATTAAATATTTCGATTTCAATTTAGTACACAAATTTCGCCGCACCGGTATCAAAAAAAATAACAAGAACTTTAACAACGGGTTTAAGAAATAGCACATTATTCTAAAATTGGTGGCCAACGCAAGGTACAATCAGGTTCAACTAGCACGAGCTCTTAAACTTCTCGTACGCAAAGATCTCCACCAGGATCAAATACGATGGTTACATAGAATTGGGGGAATTGTGGCGTCATTAGTGTTGAAAATGTTAGATATTTACAACAATTATTTGGAAGTGAAAAATAATACTCACAATCATTGACTCATTATAGGTTCGTTCTTCCCGAGAGAAGCATTAAAACAACAAGTTTATTAAAAAATCTGAATTTTTAGAATCAAAAGCCAATGATTCTGAACAAATTAAATCGCCATTATGACGTTTGTGTTGTCTCTCTGATCAGAGCAAAAAAGGTACAAAGTAAGAGGTGGCTGTCATTACTAGACCCATTTAAATAAGAGTTTTTTTTGTGTCATTGGAAGGTATATAAAACTTGGTGGAACTTTATAGAAAACCAAGCCAGTACACACAGAAAAATAAATTGTAATGCCAACAAATTTTTGTTGGTTAAAATGAACCCAAATATCAAAATCTTTGATTTAAGAATGCAATTGTTGGCGATGATGTAATAAAATTCTTATGGAGAGTATATTATTCTTACGCTGAAAACCTGATTCTAGAAAACTTAAAAACGAGTTCTTGTTCACAAAAATAATATTTGAACCAAGAACTTTTAACTTACATTTTTTTTAAGAATCTCAAATTTTTTTTTCTGAGTGTATAGGTACCGGAAATGAGGATTGTCATAAAACAGTTCGAGCATCCTTTAAAATTGTAAATGTATACTAAAATTATTCCTAATAAAAAATTTCAAACATAAAAATTGGGGACCTCCCGCGATCCCAAGTAGAATTCCACAATTAATTCAATTCAACGTCAAACAAGATTCACTTAATTGAATCTCACAGAGAATTATTGTGTTTTTTGTTTGACATACTGGACCAAGGACTCAATCAACTTCACCCATTTCTAGCTTAACTGTCGTGTGCGTTGGTTTTGCGTTCCATTCAGCATGCATAACAGACGCAGCACTAACCCCATTTTCAGCGCGATCTTATGCACTTCCTTAAAAACACACAATTTTTTGCCCACCCCTCATTTAGGTATCCCATCGAGCACATTCTCTTATTTCTCCATCGCACCAGCCAAACAAGGAACAACCAGTGGCCCTTAATTCTGGACGTGAGCCAAACGAAAATTCGACAGTACTACGAACACCAGACAGACGCGCCATCAAATCGATTCCCTCCAACAAAGGGAAATCTATCTCGTCCCCTAATTTACCAAAGATTCTGAAATCCACCACAGATCGTCATTCCGGATGCATCTTCGATCAAAGCCATCACCGTAGCAATCAGGAGGAGCAATCAGCCTCCAACAATATGCCAGAGACAAAGCAAATTCGATCACCGTCTTGGCAGTGGTTCGAGAGAAAAAATTGGCATCAACCAGCTACCACCGCTAGCACTGGCACCGGCACTGGCACGTCTGCACAAACATTGCAGCACAACAAAGGCGACCCATTGTCAACAACAGCAGAGCCACCGACGGATGGCTTTTCTTATTTACCGGAAAATTCTATTAGCCACGACTGCTACAGTGCCAACGGTGCTAGTGATCCTTTGTGCTGGCCCCGAGGTGAAATTGTGGACCCAGACACAACTGCGCGTAGCAGGACAACAATGGTGGAGGAAACCGAAGAAGTTATCCGTCAACACCTAAGCTCGCCGCCGCATTTCGCCTCCACGTTCAATCCTGATCCCCCTCCTCTCCCGTTTGTCCAACAAGGAATGAGTCGTCCAACCGAAGAGGATAATTTCGCTTCAAAAGGGAAATACTTCGCCTTGTACTGTAATCAAAGGTAAGATGAATTTTTAATTTGCCTGGGGCGATTTTCATTATCCTTACCCCCGTGCAGTGTCTGCGAATGTGTTTGTGTATGCTGAATCCTTTTTCACTTAGCCGTTCTATATGTATACTGGTCCTAGTGGACCTGTTGTGCTTTTATTTGTAAACTGTATGCTCTGCTTGTTATTTTTCATATATCCTCCCAACAAGTTGGCTGGCTTTGTGTGCTCGTGTGGTGGATATCCCTGAACATGCACATAAAACTCAACCCATGCCAATGGAGCAAACAAATCCTGAACTCCTATTCATGTGATAGAGGAAAAAAAACAGAAAACAGTAAAAACAGTCCCCAAGCCGAGCGTCATCCTTGTCCTCCTCCTCGTCGGCGCTGTCGTCACAGCAACTATTAGAGAGGTCTTAGATTAGTTCAGCCACAAGGGAGTGGGTGGGCCTGGTCGCCCGTTCTCCTGCTGCCTCGTTTGCCTGTTTTTCATGCTAACGAAGAGCGTAATGCAATTTGGAGATTTTTGCCTTTTTTCCTCCTGTTTCTTCGGGTTTTCTTTTTGTTTGGCAATATTTTCATTTTTTTTCCCTATTCCTTTTGTTTGCATCGTTTCTTTGCTTTTGATGTTTAGGGGTGATGATGTGTATAAGTGAATTGGGGTTGTTTCAAGTGCTCTTTTCTACGATAGCCCCAGATTGGGTCGCATAGCGGAGGCTAGGTGAATCGGCTGTTTGTGTGTTCTTTTGCAGGCTTTGAATAATCATATTTTCCAGGGACGACGGTTGAATGTGATTACGTTGGTTCGTTATGCTTTTTTTTCCTTCTTGTTTCGCTCGCTTTCCCTTTGTTCGTAAAAATGGCAAAGAACAATTTCACAATTGACTCTTGAGGTTCTTTTTTTTTTTCCTTTATTTTGTATGTTTGTAGAAGCGAACTATAAGTGTGAGCGAATATTGCGGGAAGGAACTGATTTAACGAGAATTGCATTATTTAGATGTAACCAAAGAAACTCTTACTTGAGGGGGAATTTCGCAGTTTTATTAAAAAAAAATAAGATCATTTGGTCTGTGGATAGTTTGGATATCTAGGTATAGGTGGATTTTTTTTTCGTAAGGGTTTGTCGGCGTTTTTTAATCAAGACTGTACATGGAATCACCACGCTTTACAAATATTTTATGTAAATTGTGGGCGGTAGGCGATACCCTACTTGGCTTACTTGTGGCTTCTAACCGGGGTCACAATAAGTTAGATTATCACATAACAGAGAGACCTAAGTGGGTAGTAGTTGCCAATAAAGAAAAGAATGTTGGGTTTTCTTCGAGTATCTAAGCTTATCTTATCATAGAAAATAAAAAAATTATTTCCGCAACTGCTGCCCGCGATTTTATTTTGTCGGCAAATGACAAAAATTTAGCACCGAAATCGGCCCTTCTATAGTTATAGCGTGTTATTCCCGGCTGCAGAAAATAAAGCCCCAATGAAATAAGACCCCAAAAGAGGAAATGAAAGAAGGCCCAAATTTGGGGTATCATAAGGAAATAATACCCCAATTTCAAATATGAAATGAGGCCCTTTTGCGATAAGGCCCCAAAAAAGGTGAAATAAGGCCCAAAAAAAAATCAAATGAACCCCAAATTTTTTTTTTTTGGATATTTCATTGCTTTTTTATTCAATATATTGTCTTCTTAGAAATAAATTTACAATCTATTTTATATATATTTTTAATTAAATATTGCAACATTTCTTCGTAACATTTTCTAGTTTTTTTATTCATTAAAATGAAAAATAACGGAAATATGTACCTAAAAACAAAGTTGTTAATATTTTTAAATTTGGATTTTTAGTAAAATAAACTATCTATAACATTAAGAAATAATGAAAATTAGTAACAAAAAATTTAATTAAAATAATGTAATTATCTCGTCAAAATATTGAATATAGATGACTAGGAACTGCTTAAAGCAATCTTCGGGAATTATTTTAAAAGTTCCGTCCATTAAATATCTTCTATTCGGAGGTGGTATATTTTTTATTTTTTAGAGACGAAAATATACAAAAAGCATGTTTATGGTCTTCAAAAATGAAATAAGGTCCCAAAAATTAGTTTTAGGAAATTTTCATTAGGAAATAAGGCCCAAAAAAAAGGAAATAACACCTCAAAATTTATTAAAAATCGTTGTTGTTGTTTCCTGTATACTTTTTTGGGGCCTCATTTCTTTCTTCTTTCTTTCTTTCTTCTTCTTGTTCAGATCAGAACAATAGCCGTTTATACCATCTTAGCCGTCATTGTTGATAATTCTGATCCTTTTTGAAGCTAAAGTTCCTTATATCTCTTTCAATTACGACTCTAACCGGTCAAAGAATTGCACAGTCGATAGCAAGAGTCAACAGCACACAACAAGCGATTAGAGTTTCAACGAATAAAGCCTTTTAAATTATTTACACAAAAAGAGCTCGGTTTCCATTTACGCAATAATCAACAACTTACCTATAGACACACACATACACACATTCAACCTCTGACACTTGAGCTAAGCCTTTCTCTCGCCTGAATAAAGCCGAAAGTTCCATCTTTTTAAATAATGTTCGTTGCAGCCAGAAGCCAACAAAAGTGTCATTCATTATTCGCCACTGAACGGAAAGGAAAAACTTTTCCCTTTGTGAAATGAAAATGCTCACTCTGATATACCCACAAAATAGACTAGAAAAAACAGTTATTGTTATCGAACAATACTGTCCACTGCAGAGCTCTGAGTAGGTGTGCGAAATCTGTTTCGGAAAATATTTAAATTTCTTGCCAACCATCCGCACACCCTATTGCTGTGGCGACAACGATGATGGTGACGAGAACGAAAACCTTCCAGGGTTTAGGTTATATCCTAAAAGTTAGTCCTTCGGATGACTTTGTATCGTTGTTGTTGTTATTGTAAGAGCCTTTCAAGCCCATAATCAAAAACTGACAAAAACAGGAAGATTTTGGGGGAAAAATGGTTGGACGTGCGACATCGTCGAAACCGCTGTCACGTCATGGAATTTAGGCAAAATAGTAAGATTATCCAAACGGACCTGTTTGTAGAGGCAAGCTTCAATTAATATCCTGTAGCACGGTTTTTCCCATTGGATTATTTGTGTTCAACGACGAGATTTATATGCACAAGAACAAACTCTAAATTAAAACACTTGTTGTTGGCAGTTCAGAAGTTGTTGAACAAGTTTAACTATACCTGACCTGGACAGATTCGAGCATAAGTGGGTTTATTGTGAATAAATGAGCAAATTCGTGAGTCCTTCAGTTGGAAAGATTTAATTGATTGGATGGCTTTTTTAAAAGTCATTGAAGCTGGAATTGTAGTTGTAAAAGATAGCTGAAAAGAAGTCTGCTTCGTATTTTAATATTCCTGAATAGTAATGCGAAGTCGTATTTACAAACTAAGAAAATATGCGAAATATTGACACTGAAATATTAACCATATTTGTCACAAATCAAAATTTCCACATTCCTCAGTTTTTTTTTTACGAAATTCAGCTTTAACCGAAAAGTTAATAAATATAGTCTAAAATGTCAGGTTTGGGTCTGTAAATGCTTGGAAAGAGCGAAACAATGCCGTCAAATACAAATATTGTCATTTGTGAGCGCTTAAGATTTTTTTCTATTTTGTAACTTGCTCCATAGGAGATCACAATTTCGATTGGTTTTGTGAGCCTTACAAGCTATGAGATTGCTGTCAGAATACGAAAACCTCACAAAATCAATTTCACCTCACGTTCTGAGTGTTTTGTGACTTATGAGGTCTGTGGTCACAAGGAAAAACCGCTAAATTCTGTTTTACTCATTTTTCAGGAGAGCAGTTTAAAGTTTTTGACAAACGCGTGAAATTCCAAGTGACTCTATTGACTTTAGTGACGTAAGATGTTAGGTTTTTTTTGAAATTGTGGCCACTTTTTTAAAGATATAAAGCTGAACAAAATTTACAAAATAGATTAGAGTACGCTGAATCTAATGGCATCACAATCTCAATTTCGCCTAAAGTCGAC
Organism: Cheilosia variabilis; assembly: GCA_951230905.1. NCBI lineage: Eukaryota > Metazoa > Arthropoda > Insecta > Diptera > Syrphidae > Cheilosia > Cheilosia variabilis. The sequence continues at coordinate 15,165,300 of OX579676.1, forward strand.
TTTAGCGGTTATGGTTTGTGGCCACAGAGGTATCAGTGATGTTTGCCAGAATCGGGCTATTAGTTTACTTACAAGACTTCTCTAAAAATGGCCTCTCGGTAACTACAGTTGGTTGCGGTTTCCCTCTTCACGCACTTGTGGGTACTGCACTTAAGTCGCGGCCCTCCCTCATCGCAATACAGATGATCCTCAAACTTGGAATAAGGTAATCTTCCGAAACATAAATACGCTCTTTAGCCATGACTGAATTAAACCTTTTTTTTTGAAGACTAGAGTAAGCTGCTTAATCTCCTTCTGTTGTATTTAGTTTAGATTCCATAAAAAAGTGATCAGCTTCCTTTTGAAACTCTGGGTTATTTTTTTTTTAGTGTAAACATTTGACTGATTGTGGACATATGAACCTTAAGCCGCACTTGTAAGAACTAGTCGGTTGTATGCGGTCATATGCCACGCTAATGGCCTGTGTTGGTACAGTTTTGAAGGTCTTGTTCGAATCATTAAACTTTATCTGATTCGTAAATTTTTTTGAAATGGCTTACAATACGTCCACAATGAAGTCACACTGCTCTGGCTTAAAAAGTTCGGCAGGCCTATCGCCTGGTCTTGAGTTTATATAGGGACATTGCCATTTAAATCGTCCAAATCGAATAAAACGGACAGAAACATATAAAGTGAACCTACTTTATCTCTTGCATCCGGCATATGCTTTGCTTATAAATAGGTTACCTTCCGTAAGCTATCCTGCATTTTATCCAGCTGTCAATTAATACGTTGCAAGAACAAACTGCTATTTTCCTCTCGCTCAACACTCGCACTTATTCGAAGACTAAGTCTCGGCCGGCTTAACTGATCTTATATACCTAAATTTCTTAAAGGCGATTCCACATCCAAAAATCTTAGTCAGTTGATAACGCCAGCGATTGATCCAATATGGTTTTTGATTTGCAAGAAACTCACAGATGATCGCAATTTGTATAAAATAAGTGACAAGCTTTTTCCGTCATCTTTGGGGAGCTTAATTCAAAAGGGGTACCCACAACCTCTCTACAAGATGTTTTTTTATTTACGATACTTTAAAACTCAGACCGAAATGTACCAAAGTGCTATGCGGAACTTGGTGGAAAAATCACGCACTTCTATAGCAACCAAAGGCTGTTCTAATTTGGCCGCTATAAATATAACTCACTTGTTTAAGACCACACAATCCATCAAACTGGCCATTTTAACCACTGCTAGTGTCGGCTTACAGATAGCTTTTGGCTTAAAACCGGTGTCACTTTTGTATTTTTAAGCTTACAATCCATTAATTCAAGTCTATCCACCCTGTACCTACTCAATCTCATGAGACATACCGCGCATATTCATAAATATTACAACAAACCACTCCTACGCGAATACAACTCTCATGACGGCATCAACCATTTACCACCGGATGTCCAACTGGCTAGCTTTCTGCTTTATTATCCCTAATGACGCCTCACAGCACTCCATTTATACACCTGTATGTTTTTACCGTTTAAAACTATCAACTTCCCCACTTATTCATTAGAAGCTCATTAAATGTGAAATTTTAATGCGAATAATAATTTCACACCGAAAAATACTTTACCTCTTCACTATCGAATTCAACTGGTTGTCAATTATAATTTGGCAAAACGAAGCTAACTAGGACACACTAGACTGCTTACAGTATAAATGTAGTTTCGTCTAACGACCCACATGTCATGAAGGATCAACAAGGCAACTTCGAAAACACAGTCACATATGCAAATGGACTCGCACAGTCCCATAGTGCGCTATAAAACTGTTTTCACTTAATTTAATCTCATAATAAACTAATTTAGGAGAAAGTTCTCTCCTTTCACACACAAAATGCGAACAAGTTTGTACTTAGAGAGGACACACGTATACGGAGTCCTTACATAATAGTTCATGGGCATATAAGTACGATACTATGAGTGTTTGCTGTATGGATGATGTTGACGATGACGATGACGATGACGGCGACAAATGTTCACATTCGAGGGGAGTAAATGAAATTGCGCCATGAGTTTTGTGGCTGAAGGACTCGCCATACCAGCGACTGCGACTATACACATCTAACTAATGCAAGACACGTTCGTGACTTCTTCATCGTTTTGATAGGGCGTCTTTTATGTTTGTGTTGTAGTTTTTTTTTTTAACCCGCGTTTAGGGTAAATAAAAACTTGTGTGGTATATCTACTCCATGTTCAGTTCGAGAGGATGACAGAGCGGAAGTTAAATGGAAATTGCATCAACGATCGAGTGTTCGTGTTGCCTTTGAATCTTCTATTGTTTGGAAATTCAAAGGGCAAATATAAAATAGGGTGTCGAAAATAGTGTGGATATTTATATAGTTCGGATTTCTTAAAAAAGGATATCACTCCTGTGTTAACTATGGCCTAAGTCCGTCTATTGGTTACTGTCAGATCGGCGTATTCGGGCTCGAATGTCTTCAGTATTTGCAATTCACAATCAGCCGCATTCGCATAACAAAAAAGGTTAACTTCAGTGTCTCTGCATACCGCTCGTTGCGTATAACCATTCATTCAGTAAAGATGCTCGCCCTCAACCATCAATTAAAGGGTCTTGCATTAGCGCCTTGACAGTTGACAACACTTTCAGTGTGAATGCATCCTTAACGAACTGTCAATGTCAAAATATTCAGTAAAATCAACATTTTCATCATGATGAAGTACATAAAGGAACCACGTTTACAAATAATTAAAATCTACACCGAGTCGGTGGTCGCAACTTTAAGAGCGTTAACGCCTATTTTAATTTTCATAGCAAAATCATCTTCAGCGATGAAGGGCATTTTTGGTTACGCGGCTTTGTCAATAAGAAAAAAAATATGTGTTACTGGACAGGTGAGAACCCTCATGTGCTTCATGAAACAGCACTTCATCCGCGAAAAGTCACTGTTTGGTGGGGTTTTCATGTCGATGGCGTCATTGGGCCGTTTTTTTTCGTCGATGAAAATGACCGGTAAATGGTATTCGCTACAGAGACATGTTGGAACGTTATTCCTTCGAGCAATTGCATGAATTGGACATCAGTGATATGTGGTTCCAACAAGACGGTGCCACGAGCCACACAGTGATTGCAAAAATCAAGTAATTGAAGTCTCAGTTCGGTGAACGTGTTATCTCGAGATACGGACCGGGTCGTGTGATTTAACGCCTCTAGACCTTTTTTCACGGGGCTACATTAAACCATCGGTCCATGCAAACAAGCCGGTGACGTTGGGAGAGCTCAGAGCCAATACTGAACGAGAAATAGCGGCCGTGTCGGTCGAAATGTGCGACCGAGTCATCAACAATTGGATCAACGTATCGACCGCCAATAAATTATTTTTTGATATATCTCACTCAATTAGTTTGTATTTTATTTAAAAAAAGAGTTGTCAAGTCCTTATAATGAAAGACCCTTTACCTTCAAACAACTTGGTATATAGCACCCACCAGTTACTTTAGTTGGTTTAGGTGCTTATTCAATTCTACTACTCAAAACCTGGCGATAGTCCTCTTTTGATGATACTATTTTCCCTATTTTCAACGCCACCTCTCTTTGCAAATATTTTTAAATAAAGGGTGTTCTTTTTTAGAGGTATAACACTTTAAGTTGGCAACACTATTTTAACTGGCGGCCATTTTGTGAGCTGTCGAGTGATTTATTTTTAGTTTGGATTGGCATTTCAAGTTTCAACATGAATAGACTGACGCCTGAACAGCGCTTCCAAATTGTGCAAATTTATTTTGAAAATCATGGTTCTGTTCGAAATACGTATCGCGGACTACTTCCATTTTTTGTTTAGCGATGAAGCTCACTTTTGGTTAAATTAACAAAACTGCCGTATTTGGAGTGATGATAATCCTCCAATGTATGTTGAGACACCTTTACATCCACAAAAACTGACTGTTTGGTGTGCTTTATGGGTTGGTGGAATAATTGGTCCGTACTTATTTAAAAACGATGCTGGCAAGAACGTTACCGCTATAGAGTCATGATTACTGACTTTTTCGTTCATAAATTGAAAAACCATGATGTGCAGGAGCTGTGGTTTCAACAAGACGGCGCAACATGTCACACAGCTCGTGCCACAATTGATTTATTGAATGAAACGTTTGGTAACCGCATAGTTTCACGTTGCGAACCCGTCCAAGATCGTGCGATTTAACGCCGCTTGACTATTTTCTGTGGGGATATGTGAAATCGCTAGTCTACGCCGATAAGTCCGAAACGATTGACCACTTGAAGGACAACATTCGCCGCGTTATTGCCGATATACGGCCAAAAATGTTGGAAAAAGTCATCGAAAATCGGACCTCCAGATTAAACAACATCCGAGCCAGCCGTGGCGGTCATATGCCAGAAATCATATTTAAATTATAATGCCACAAGATTATAAAGTAAATTTCATGTCAATTTAATTTATTCCATTTCAAAGTTCTATACCCTTTACTTCCCAGCGCGCTACTGATAGCTCGCTCTGTTTACCCGTCAATATCATCAGCATAATGTGCAAGTGGTTGAACTGACTTTTCAAAAGGCGTACTTCTGATGTTGTCTTGTGGGTTTCGTATAAGTTGATGTCTCTCCCTTTTTTGGAAAAGCTTTCCTTACGGTTCTGATTTTTGTTTGCTGCATTCGTGGCCAGCGTTTCGTTTTTGATGTTCGAATAATTACGCAGGCGCTATACTATGGGTAAGGGTAGTATATTTTATTATTATATATTATATATTGTAGTATATCACTCTGAAGTCTGAACAATGTATTGTATTTGGTTGAATTGTAATTAAATTTTCATCAAGAGCGCCCAACAGTTGCGTCACGTATTGCTCCGGTAATACCCTGCAAGCTAATCGCCCATTCTTGTCCAACGCTCGTCCAACAATGGTATCAATTAAAGTGCAGAATTATCAGCCTTTGGGTGAGCTACCTTTTCGCCGACCACCCAAGCATATTAAGCTCAGAAGGCCAGGCCAAAAACGAGTGAATAACTGAAACCCAACCTACTGTAAGCCAACACCGCTGCTGTGGCATGGTAGAATTTTCGCATCGAATTTGTGTGCACCATGGACAGCCGCACCACCAGCCGTTTTAGAATTCAAGTTGGAGTACATCCAAGCAAGGAAACATGCTGTCAGTTGACTCTGGCATTGTCACAGTAAATCGTGCCGCCTAGCCACCTCCGATTTGGCGATACGAATCAGCGTCGCAGATGGGCTTCGACAACAACAAAAAAGTCCTACCACATCGCAGGACTCAACTCATTTATTGACAATCCAATGCGAGGATGCAGAGTTATGTGCGGGCAAGTACGTGTCATCTTCCGGGACAAGGTAATCAATACGAGTACGTATGCTATACGTACATAGTGGCTCACTATTCTTCAATTTGGATACCGACTTAATTGTTCGGTCCCACTTTGACGCTGCAGTAAATTGTAAAACTGCTGCGCTAGCATTCCTTGGCCGCCCCGTGCTGTTTTGTTTGTTTACATCAAAGAAGTCCTCGTAGGTACCGAAAACAATAATCAACGCACGAAAACAAAAGGGTCATGCTGCAGCAGTCTTTCAAGTATTCTCTCGTCCTGACTGTATGAAAGAGAGACGCTCACACAAACACAACTGAGCCACCACACCGTACTTAAAGTTGATTGTTGACTGTGCTGCAATGTTGCAAATTGACAACAAGTTAGTAATTTTGCAGCACCACTGTGGGAAGGGAGTAATTAAAACTGTCGCAATTGTTTCCTTTGCTTTGTAATTACTTTGGTGCGGTGGTGGCAGCGACCGACGGCGGCACCCGTCAAAGTCGTTCGTGGTTGCACACACTCTCGCACACAGAGCATAGAGTGAAGAGCTCCAAATTAATTTCGAGTAGATACGTCCTAAAGGATACAATTTTATGTTGAATATTAAGAGAATATGCCCAACAGGCGTCCTTTGTTAATGCATGGCACCCGAACATGCAATGCATTATCCTTATGCCATTGTCTCGAGAAATCAGATGGGCCTACAGTTGCGTATGCAGTGCATGTATAAACTGTCTTTCTGAGCGGATCAAATAAAACATTCTGGTTATCTGGAAGGCAAAACACGAGCCAAACAGTGCAAGGACGAATTGCAAAACGAAAGCAACGAGATTTCGGTTTTGTGTTTGTTTATTGTCCTTGCTCATTTGAGCGGATCCTAATTTGGGACTATACACTGTTGTTTTAAAGGAAAGCCGCACACATGCATTCCATTCGAACAAGAGAGTAGCTCTACCCTGTGGGGGACTTCGAAACAGACCAATCTTGTAAATGGTGCTGAGGTTCTCGTAAGTGCCGACGAGTACTTTTGATAGACAGCGGGCATTTCAGCTTGATTGTGTTGGGTTAATTTGAGGAATAGCTGGAATACAAAAGTGCATGTGAAACGTATCCAACCAAGCCCCGACAGACTTGTTAAATGCGGATCTTGTGCATCGCGATGGTTGCTTGAAATTGAGGCTCAATTTTGTGCAGATCAGTGTGGGATTTGTACTGTCAGAAAAATACTTGAAGCTGATGTTTGAAAAGACTACCAACTTATGGTGGGTCATATACGCCTTCAAACTGCATTCATCAGAAGTTGAAATTTGAAAGCCGTTCAAATGAGCAGGTATATTATCGACAGGCATCCAGTTAATTTAGTGCAAGAACAACAAGGGACGATCTAGACTACGGATGACCATTAAAATGCCTTGAAAAATTGTTTTAATCCTGCGAGTGGGTTTTTTTCCAAACTTCAATACCGTGTGGAAAACACGAACAAATTAGCAAAGTGTAGGAGCGAAATAACCGAAACCTTGTCAAAACCGTCGTCGAGCGGCAGACCCTATTGGATCGTATTGTGGAAGTTCTAATTTACGGCGAGTGCTAGGCCAAGCCGCGTATGACCCGTATAATCCCTATCGTTTTTCAAAGTTTGACGTCCATAGAAAGCTGGGGTCAATCTGACGTGTAAGTCAAAAACGTTCAAACATTTCGTGCGCACGAATGGTTTGCTCTAAGTTACAGAAGAAAATCGTTCGTTCGCACAAAAACGTTTGAACGTTTCGCATTACAGAATGCCGACCCTGATTTTCCAATGATTTTCTACGATACTTGGAAGATTTCATGAAACTGGATGCCCCAGTAACATTCTTAGTTTAGCACTGAGCATGGAAGTCTATCGCTTTCGGTAATAATCGTCTGATGGATGAGGGGGAATGGAAGCTTTTTGGAACAAAAATGTCTTCAACAGACTACTGGTTCTCTACTTAAAAAGGCCAAAACGTTGTAAGTACCGGTCCCGTGTACAAACTGAAAATTGTGTAAAACTTTCATTTAAAACAAGGAGGCCCACAACCGATACCACACATCCTTTACAGCGCTTACCCAAAACCACTGGTACTTTTAGGATTTTTTTTTAAAACTTCCTAGATTAGCAATATCTTTTCGCCATCAGGTGATTTGACTACGCCCTTACCTTTAGCCAACACCAAACTATAAATAAACCCATATCCACCTTAACAAAATCGTGTTCGCGGATTGGGTGAACACCGCCGCATGCCTTGCAACAAGGTTCGGAAGATCTGTCAGTAAATGTGGAGGCTGAAGCTGGTACCTAAGTATGCTTCTTAAGCATACCCAGACCTACTCAAAAAAATATAAAAAAATATATTCTATCGCTACGTGGACATTTTTAAACCAACATTTTGGCCAGCAAGCCCAATGTTACTAAAGGTACGACAGACCTGGTGACTAAGGAAGTTAGCCCTGTTTCACCAGGTCTTGTTTCTCGTCGCTGAGAGTAACAATTCTGCTGACCAGTAAATGTGTAAAGCACCTGAACCTTAAAGCTTTCCGAAATCTGTGGCTTTGACAAAAACAAAAACTTAAGCGTGTTAACCTATTCCTTCATCAATTCCAGTTTGTAGTCAATTTTCAGCATTCCCAAGTTGAGGCCATTAGGAGACGATCGAAAAAAAATTCAATATTTTCGACATTGAGTGTCTGTATCACACAGGGAGGGGGGGGAGTGGTGCGTACTGTGTACACCAACGAGAATAGCGACAAACACACCTGACCCCGATTTCTGTACTGGAACGCACGCACAGAGTGTGGACCCGGCATATACACTGCGATGTCTACCTTAATTTAATTTAATATAAATGCAAATCCCGCACACAAACTACCCCACAGAGAGTGAATGCCAATGCGAGTAGGCATAGAGGAAATTCCATATGCGCTGAAAAAGAAAATTCAGTTCATTACCAGCAACACACACCAACTGGGCTGAAATTTCGTTGACCTTGTATACACGAAATCGAATTGGGCTACCAAGAGGACAAAAATTGCTCTATATAGGTATTTTTGAGACACCTACCCCGATTCCCCAATATCTTTGTTTTCATCTCGTCAAATCGTTTACGTTCGAAGCGCTTTCTAACCACACACTTTGTTTTCATCTCATTTTTGTTTCAGCTGTGACAACAAGACTCGGCGTCACAACAACCGCAATCAGCAGGCAGAAACCAATTCACTACAGTCAACAGAAAATCTTCTCATAGCTGATAACACGCCTTCAGCCAAACAGCGGCAGAAAACGATCGCAGAACGTTTACGAAACTTCCACCGTTCATCGGATTCAGTATCTGCGCGGCAGCAATTCGACACGCTCGGAAGTGAACCCTTATCGCGTGCTTATCCATCATCGTTGTCGCTCACCTCAGTCGCTGACATCTCTGGGTCAAGCGATTATCGCGAAACATTGCTTACGCTTCGCTGTCGCAGTCAATCGCCGTCAGTGAGAAACGTCGTCGAAACTGATGATCAGTGCATTAGTGGGACCTTTGCACCTCCACTAGTAGCGGCGCGTGCTGCTGACAGCAGCAGGAACCGCTTCGCCCTACAATTGGTAGCAAACAACGACAGTCGTAGTTTGTCCCTGAACTCGCAGCCGCCATCGGTAGCGAGCTCTATCGATTACAGCGAAAGTCGGTTGTCCCCGGCGCCATCGATCGATAACTCGAGGGTTGTGGAAAGCTGTCGCGATTTAGTTGCGTCCAAAAAAGTAGTCGCTTGCAATGAGTCCAGGCGAAAGCGTCTAGTGCGTAGACGTGTTGTTCGAAAGTCATTGCATTCGCAGGGAAATTGTGGCTCCGACGAACTACCTACGCGAGGAGCATCAGCAGAGCAGAGACTCCGCGAATATGTCTGTCAGAAGATAGACCAACTTTTTGCGGGAAATTCGAAAGTTTCGGGCGAAGTTGCTGTTGCTGCGCAACTATCCACACAAGTACCTAGTGTAGCCATCGGCACCACCACGGCGGTCCCACAGACGCCCGTCATCATGGGAATCCTTCGGTCGATAAAGTTAAAGGAGCGCCTGGCCATCAGCTTGGGTGCGACGCTGATTCTGTTCACCCTGCTGCTGGTGATCGACGTACAGATGGATTTCGGTGTCACAAATCGACACCTGATGCCATCGCATGCAAAAGTTCGCTACGTCAACGAGGAGGACAGGAGCGGTGTGTTTCGTGATTTCAAAAGGAAGTTCCTGCAGAAGAGGTGAGTAATTCTTACTATGCAAGTGAATTCATTGAGAGTAATTATCTGAGTGTGGGGGGGGGGGGGGGGAGTAAGCGCAATTGAGTAAAAAGTTTCCCCAAAGCCACAAGTTTTCTTATAGGGGGTGCTGCACATGCACGCAGATGGGTATTGTTTCGAGCTCTGAGTATGGGTGTCTTTACAGAACTTACCATGAAGCCGCAGTGCTTGTGGCCAGAAACGCAGAGCAATAATTAGGTCTTCGACAATAGGTATACGAGTTTGTGTGGCTGTGGGTGGCGATAGCACAAAGTTTAATTTGGAAGCGAAACATGGGAGGGCTTAGTAGTTGGTGGACATTGTAAGCGGCGGACACACTGGTAGAGTGTTTATTTTTAGCTGCATTGATTTTCCTTAAGATGCCATCGGGGGTAGGTGTTGTTGTGGTGGGTCGCAGATGTCCCGGGGGAGGAGGATTATTTAATTGTAATGAGATTTGTGTGACTTTGTGTTGCAGTGGCTCAAAGAAGCTTTCGAAAATCTGGACAGTTGGCATTTAAGGCGACGTACTGCACACATTTTGGATAGCCGAGTATAATAAATTATAAAGTGCAGATTTAATAGTTCAGGAAAGTTTATAGGAATCCATATTTTGCTGGATAGGTCGTTGGACAGTTGTCCAAATTTTCGATGCAGGAGTGCCAAAGATTTCAGAAAAATTTCCGTGAATATCACATAACACAACAAAATACTTTCTTGTGGTAGTTTTACATGATAAATATACGATTTCCAGCGGTATTTTCCATCATCGGTCCTGCGAAGAATTAGACAACTTTCTACTTTTATTCTTATGCGTCGCGTTAGTTTTCTACTCTATGACTAATCTACCGCCTGACTTGCTCTCAATATTTGCTGCAACTCTGTTAAAGCCTAAGGAAATCATATTATTTTTGTAAGATACATTTGCTTGGTCAGAAATACATGTTCTATTCAATGCAGTGGCGGATTGGCCACGTAGCAACAGTAGCAAATGCTATGGGCCCCGCGCATTTGGGGTCCCCTCGCTCTAACTAAAAGAATTTGTATTTAACCGAAATCACCTCACTTTAATGAACATTGAAATCGATACGAACTTTATCTATATATATAAAAATTGAGCCTTAAAATTCTGTTCGTTTGTCGCCGAAAATCGAAAAACGTATGTGTGTGTCGTGCGTGCGTGAAAAACACATGAATTTCCATACATTTCGCTCGACGGATTTGAATGATTTTTTTATTTTGTTTGTCTTGAATCAGGGATCATTTAAGAAAAATGAAAATTCGGAAAATTCTCAACAGGTGGCGCTGTAGGCACATTTCGTTTTTTATCTATCTCCTTCTATATATATCAAAATAAGTCGCATTGTGTTTGAATAGTTGATGTTCTTATGCGTGAACCGATTTTGTATCTGGAAAATATAGTTTTCTACCCGATAGGTGGCGCTGTTGTCGATCTCCGAAACCACTCTACTGATTTCAATGAAATTTTGTGGATGGGTATGGTTGACCCGATTAGACTTGCTCTTCTTTGGGGTGGTGGGCGCAAATCGCAAGCTTTAAAGAATTTGTGATGTGGCATGTAGGCCGTACGTCGGATATCGCTTGTTAGAATGAAGTGGAGGTATATTGTGTTGGTTATTCGTATACTATCATTTTAACAAATTGACCACTCGCCCAAGTAGTCCAGCATACCAACCACTGAGCCACAGTCGCAACTACCGACATTTAATGTTCTATAGCACCTTTATAGAATTTTAAGTGGAAAAAAAATATCCGAACGGTGATTCTTACTTCCCGGGCAAACTTCCCAAATTGCTCACATTCTGCTTCGGTTGATTTGGTTGATTGAGAAAATCTAACCGGACCAACCATTCAATCATTAGCGCGGACAAAAACGATCAAGAAACTGACGCGGAAATCGTTTAATAGAGAGGTTCAACTGCCGTTTGGCTTTGGAGAAGGCAGATTTTTTTTTTTTTTCGATTTTGATAATCATTGACACCTTAGAGCAGCGGGTGGTTGGCCTTATCTTATAGTAACCTACCATGGTTTCCCCTGCACCTCTGGTGAAGTCGCACTTTATGTAGTCTGCCGGAGGCTACAAAGAAATCTAAATGATTTTTCTGAGCGGTTTACTGCATATTTCCGTCAAGGTCTCATTCGCCCCATTGCCCCTTTTGTACACGTTGGCGATGGTGCATGTTTGCTTAACACCGATTGGTGCACAGTTCGATTTCGAAATTCCTTCAACACACTTATGGCATTCGAACCATGACTTTGCACAAATAATTCGCATTTAAATAGAACACGCCTTGTTGTGTTCAACAAGCCAAATCCTATATCAATCGTGTATAACATCAGTCTAGCTTCAAATTGGAGACTCAGGCTATAGGTTTGCTGAATAAACTTCGGGCATGAACGGGCATTTATTGACCGATTAGGGTTTCACTTGTCACCATCCCTTCTTCCGCATCTTAACTAGCCATGAACGACTCTTGCTGACCTCAGCTTTAAATACTTTACGTAAGGTATCGATCAATGGCTGTTGACGGTATATACGTATTTTATTTTTACGTCCTTAAGCCAGAAGTTTCCGAAAGGTCGTTGATATTTTATTGTGTTTTTAACACTCGGGCTTACATAAAGTTTAGGCAAGTCTAACACGAACGGAGAGGACTATTACCCCTACCCAGTGGCTGCAGAAGGCGGTTAAAAATTATAACTGATTGAAATTGACATAACATTCCGATGGTAGTTGCAATACCAAGTTCGAATCAGTATCTATGGCACGCCTTACAAAATCCCTTCACTAGTTTATGTTTATGTTGACTGTGTCGAAAATTGCTTACGTGAGAGATAGTAGTAATCAACATGTAACCGCTGTCTCTTTTTCTTTTCTTTTTTGCTGTATCTACTGCAGCTTAGCTATATCCATTCAACTGTTTACCACTTTAAATGTTAAGCATTTACAGCACTTTATAAATTTCTTGAGCAAATTACAAGTGCCAACACATAAATTCCTGTGGGACACTGTATTTTCCAAAACTATGCTCGATGGACTGCCCGCCCACCTCTGAGTTGTTTGCCAATTGCACAGTACATTACAATTGTATCTATTAATTATTCAATAGAACCGCGACAATCGATTTCGATGCAAAGATTCCGCATTAATCAGGAGCAGCACCCACGCTCATTACCGTTCCTAATTGAATAGTGGTTAACAATACATGTTTCGCCAAAGCAACTATACCCCTAGAAGCGGCTTCAAGGCCAATTATCGTGTTTGCAAAATCTAGGCACCTAATTGAATCGCACATGAATAGAGGTAGCAATAGGAACTTGTCAGTAACCAGTAATAAGCTATTGCCGTACCAAGTTGACCAGATAATTTGAGCCTTAATTAGTTCGGTATGAGAAGTAACTGCTGAGAGTATTGAAATTCAATCGATGTTCACCCCGAATCGATTGGCGCGTAAAAATGCAAGCCCATTGAAAAAGGACGCTTACTCTGTCGTCGATGACCATGTCGCGTTGTATACACCAGCGCCCGATGAGAAGTACAAAATCCCAAAAACAACGATTCGGCCGACGAGCTGTACATATAACTTGATTGACGCTGATTCCAATTAGAGGCACTGCATCGACGTGAAACTAATTAAAAAATAAATTGAACGACCGGCTAACAATTCGCCTTTTGTTATCGACATAGCCACTCTTATCTAAACTCGATAACAAAGGCTGGCTAGCTAGTTATGCCGCAGAGGAAATCCCTCAGCGAACATCAACAAGTAGAGCTTCGAACAAACAGTGTTTAAGCCACCCCCAAACTCAACGAGATTACTTCGCCTAAGCCCGATGCACACCATTCACATTGCCTCTCGATTTGTCCTCGGTCTGTGGCTGGTTGTTTTTCGGATTAATATTTAAATAAAATCCCCGAGGTAAACTTTATCAGTGCTTTCATTTACATAAACTCCTGCTTGGCTCTGATGTGCACGGCATCCAACGCTGGATAGCGACCGACCCCAACAGAATTGTCTGCAAAACTTTCTGCTGTCGGGAGGAGTAATATTCGATATTCGATTGACAAGGAACTTCTCATTCGAAGCTCGAGCGCTCTTTCGTGCCTCTCACTTGGTAGATCCTCTGACCTTACCTTCAGTGGGGGGAGCATTTTAATTAACGTGTAAGATCATGGCGGCCCCCCGCCGAGAGGATTACATTTTGAATTGATTGAAATTCGATTGATTCAATTGTTGTTTCGTTGGAGCAGCATTGTACTTGGGCAACCACGGAAGGATTACCATGACGACTGGCACAAAAGAAACCTCTGAAATGTCGTCACTATAGGGTTGAGTGAATAAATGCTTCGGAACCGCAATATTCCATCAAGACTGCTGCTTTGATTGTTGAGTTCTATACACCTCTTACCCGAGTGTTCCTGTCAAAACATCAGGAGGGGGTTTGTCAACTGGTTTGGAATTTGATAAAACGATTTGAATTTGTGTTCGTTTATTTTGCGCTGTTCGAATATTTAAATACCACTTTGCGAGCGGATTTCTGTACGTGTATGGGGTGGCGTTGTTTTGCTAAAAGAACGATGGAATAATATTTGGCTTAAAGGGTATTTACGTACGTACTTCCGCATGTTGACATGGTTTTGAGTTAATTAAACTTTTCGGCGGAAACGTGCGCAATACTTTGGCTCGTAGTATCAACTGAATCAATAAAATTGGCACGAAGAGAAAATGAAGTCTTAGGCGAATGACAAATAATCAAAGCCGAAGATTGAAAATAGTTGAACAGGTGCCTTGACAGGCTGTATAAATGTATGTAAATGATTCAGCTCTGGTTTTCAATTTCAGTGAGTCGATATTTTGAAAATACAACAGGCCTAATAAGTAAATACATACAGTTGGCATTTTTTCGAGTCATTTGAAGGCTTTGTGGTACGATTTTGACGTCAAAGCGCCATTTAAATGACGCAAAAAAATGGCCGTTTTATCGTAGCTTAACAAATATTAGATTTTGAGAGGTTTTTTTTATACATTCAATATTTTTAACTTTCTCCATTACGTAGTAATAAGTAATAAGTAATATGAAAGATATTGTATTCGTACAAAATTTCGAACTCGAGATGTTAATCAATTCCGACATTACGATGATAGGCGAACTCAAAAAAGTGGGTCGCAAAATTCTGTCCGTCTGTCCGTCTGTCTGTCTGTATGTCCCGGAGGCCTACAGCCTAAGCAGCTGAACGGATTTCGTTCAAACTTCGGATTTAAAGTTTGGGGGCTTACAGCTCGGGGCCGTTTTTTTTTGCATGGTAACCTCAATATTAATGGTACTACCCATACAAAATTTTCATAGCAGTTTCATTTGTTCGAAAACGGCTCTAACGATTTCAACAAAAATTGATATTTAAGCTTAAATAGGTGAGGTAAACATAACTGCATATTCGGTTTTCCGCTAAAAAATCGAGTAACGGTACTTTTGAAATTTTGACATATCTCAAAAACGGTCCATAAGATAACATAACAAAAACTCATTTCTAAGGTAATATGTTCATATCTAACTTAATGGAAAACTCAGTTTTTCTCTGTATTTTCGTAAAATGGATTTTTGAAAAATATAGTTTTCCCCAGTTTACCTCAAAACGGCATGATTTTGACCAAAATGCAAGCATAGAGTAAAATTGATGTTTTCAAATTTATTGCGTCGTTAATTTTCAATTCGAATCACTGGAAACGCTCACTTTAAAAACTGCTCATATCTCGAGACCCCCATTTTCGATTTCGATAAAACCCTAAAAACCAAGTAATTCTTACATCCCGAACAATAACTTGTACTCGGTTTTCAGCTAAATAGTTAAGCAATAGTATTTTTCAAGCTAAAAATTGCAATATTTGGTACTATTTTGTCTGCGAAATTTTACAAAAACCGCTCTAACGATTTTGATCAAAATACATATTAAAGATAATATAATAATATTCCGTATACTTAGGTTTTCTCAAAAAATTCAAACAAATCAGTTTCTTAAATATTTCTCAAAAATTACTTCCCAAATTCCGATCTGTATTCACTTCACATATTTTCGGTAGTTTTGGAAATAATAACAATGCCCCAACTTCCAATGAAAATCCAATAACAGCTACGTAAAACTTATTTTTAAATTTTTTTTCAACAATATTGAAAATATTTCCAACAATTTGGAGCTAACACAATCAGCAACTCCCACTTCATTTACATTTAAACTTTTGATGAACGAGAATGTTACGTTCGACCCAGTCATGCACTTTATTTTACTATGCTAATACGAATAAGGGAATACGAATTGGATTTCGAGTTCCGTTTACAGTTGAAAGAGCCTTCAGGTATGTAATTTATATTTTTTCGGGGGTGAAACTTGTGATCTCGCGCTGAGGAATATCGCCATTTTTAACAGAACAACAACAGCTATCAATAAATAAACATCGCGTAACTGTTATCTGAATTTTTTATCAGAATTTTTCCGACTCTTTAGACATTCGCGAAAGAAGCAGCACAAAAAAAAATACCTAAAGTACTAATTTGGACAAACCCTCGCTCAGTGTCCAACACACTAACCACAGCGCAACTGCTTCCACGTTCCACCCGTAATTAGGCACAACGCTTAATTTTGCTGCCAAGAGCAGACTGTTCAGTCACACTCGCCTCCTATTTCCAAGTGACATTGGCATAAAGTGCTGCATCTCGGTATAAAACAAAAAAAAAAAATTAAAAAAAATGTCCGCCTCGCCTGAGCATTTTTCATTTTCTCTAATTTTTACCTTAAACCGAGCACAAAGTTCATCTTTAAGGCGTGCCACCATACCATGGTGAATTATTATTCTCTAAATTGCAATTGTAGCTGCCAGTATAGTCAGGCATGAGCGCGGGCTAGCTGATGGTGGTGCTACTTGCATATGCAACCACACACACCTCCCCTAGGTGCCGGTGCGAGCGTACCTACGTCTCCTTTAGCTTCCGCTGGCCATAAAATCGTTAGAAACACGAGTTTTGCTTATGGTAAGAAAAGTGCTGCACTGCACTGAAGCAGTAAAAATAGCAGCCAACAATAAACTGGTACAGCTGCAGCGAACTTGTGTATACACACATTCGATTCACTATAACAAAAACTCATTTATTCGTATGCGCCTTTACCTGAGTAAATAGAGGCGAAGAATAACGGCGGCACAAACCACCCTCACGTCGCCTCCGATGTCGGAACAGCCATAAACTAATATTTTTATTACCGGACATAGAACTTATGGGCGGGATGTGTGCGGGGGGTTTCTTTCTTTGGAAATGTGTTTATTTTAAGTGTTTGTATGGGGGCTCATGCCGTCCGGCTCCCAGCCAAGTTGGAAAATAATAATCGTAATCTCTGACATTAAAAAAAAATGATTACGCTTCCTTCCCACGAAGGATAGAAGGATAGAAGGCTTCCGACAGTTAAAATTCATTTTTTAACCAGCATCACCAGAGATAGTGATGCGACGAAATGCCGTTCCTACTTTTATAACTTAATTTGCGCGAAATTTATGCATCAAAATAAAACGTTGCTGGTGGATATTGGAAACTCAAAAAATGGGAAAACATTTATTTATGATGGGGGAAAGTCGTTGGCAGCTTAGTTTTTAATGAGAAGATGAATTAAACAGGTCAACCCCTTAGGATTATCCGCATTGCACGTTTAGTTCCAATTTTGATATTAATTTCGGCTTTTTTGCTTTCAGCAACTCATCCGGGTCTAAGGAAGCGTCCACAACGATAGTCGCCAAAAGTCAGGGCAACTCGAACGAAAGAGGCAGTCTGACAACTACGAAGAAGCCGTCACCGCATGATCGGTTTGAGGATCTTTTGAAACTATTGAGAGACGGAGGCAGTACAAAATACTCGAATGTTGTTGTGGACAGTCACCTGGAGGCAGATACAATCAATCCAACACTTGGCGAGGTTATGGATATGAAAGTGAGGTGAGTGTGAAGAATGGAAAAATACCAACATTTTGCTGCTGTAGGCGTCCCTTGGGAGGGAAAAAAATGCCTTGGACTCAAGTTGTGCAAAACCCACGAAAACAAAGCTATATAGAAAATGGCATAGTTACAAACTGCAGTTTTCAACTTCTGTCATAGCAGTCCAAGTAATTTTCGTTGAAAAATGGGGAATCCATTGCCGATTCTATGAAAGACATTCAATACCACAACCGAAACTGTCAATTGTTTGAATTTCTGAAGACTCTTGGTTGAGGATTTTAATTGTTTTTTCAGCTTTTTTGTATTTGTCCTCCGTGATGCAGCAACTAAGACAGAAAATCGTGCTCCTGTTATTTACTGTATTGTCAAAAATGTGCTCGCGGTCTTGGTAATATTCTGTTAGCTAAATGCAGGTTTTATTTTTTTGAAGACACGAATTATGCGGCGCGCGCAAATTTCGAATGCTGCTGAACGTACAATTAGCAACTGTCTCCGTGTATACTAAAAAGGAGAACATCGGCACGACTTCTGGCAGGAATATGAAGTGAAATCACTTAAACTACTTTTGCATGCTTATTTGCATAGCTGTAATATCATTGTAAGTCCTGGGTCGGCATTCTGTAAGGAAAAACGTTCAAACGTTTTCGTGCGCACGAACAAATTTGCTTGTGTCACATAGGGCAAATCATTCGTGTGCACGAAAACGTTTGATCGTTCTGACCCCTAAGCTAAAAAGTATAAGGTTGGAAGAATTGCCTGCATTCGGGTGTCTCACAATTTATTCTTATTATGTGAGTGTGCCAAACTGAAATAGGCAGCAGCTTTGAAGCTTCTATGAAGTCAAAACTCAATGGCATCTTCCACGTGGGCGGTATTCGAATCTTTGATACCTTATAGCACGTAGGTCGTAGGTAGTTTTCAATTTCTTACGTGTTGTTTGAAAGTATTTTTTCTTGGAAAGATGCCATCGGTCTTTCATCTCTTCCCAGTAAAACTCTTAAGATGATCATCAACCTCCATGTTAAAAGCCTATGTTGTAAAATCGTTATAATGAAACCAACACTAAGCCCAGCAAAAAGTGAAGCCTATCAAGACTGGCTATCGTTGGCAGTAGCTCTGGCAACAAACGCTCGTTTACTGTTGGATTCCTGAGTATCCTGATATCCGCACTGCTCTTAACTCGTATTATAGTTGTATATGGAAGGCTACGATGATCTTTTAGCAGTCCATCGAAAAGAAGAAAAAGAGACGAAAGACCACGAGCAACAATTCATCAAAGTTTCGGAGCTTTCACAGAGTCCTCCTTTAACCTAGGTCACGTAGAATCTCCTCCTAAGCTTAAAAGATTAAAAAAAAACTTTTTATCTGTCTTTCGAAGTTCACAAGGCCAACCCTTCAAAAGTTGAAGACTCATAAAAGCAATCGTGGTATATGTAAACATCAAAGCATCAAACACTCGATGTAAGATTCAAATCAAACCACAAGACCTGGGTTTTTCTTACGATTTTGAGAGCAGTCACAACATGTTCACCAAGTCCTTTGAATTCTACACCATCGTCTTCTTCAAAGGACTCACATGGAATAATGGGTATTTTTTTTTTAAGTTCTCCTTCCGCATAGAGGATATTTCACCCAAACCACCTTCACTCTCCATGGACGTTTTTGCATATTTTTTTTATGCCGTATTTCAATTACCATTTTGCCAACAGTTAAGTGAAAATGTGAATTCCAAATCGGAGCGAAACTTTCGGGACTGTTCTCAAGTACGCATCGTAATGTCTAATAACAGCTTTTATCAATTTGAAAGTTTTCAGTTGTTTGTTGGCTTCTCCGCTTTGATACTTACCCCGCCATAATTGCAACATAAAAGTGCTAGACGGAAATGGGAGAGTATCCGTCGCCGGCAAACAGCACTCGAACCAGTGGCACTTTGTCCATTCACGCTTTGGGTATCGTTGGGGATCAATATTCGATAACAGCAAAGCGAATTCTTTGCGCAAAATTTCCTCTTCTATAAAAAGAAAAGTTACCTCATTTCGGAAATTGAAAATAACGAAAAGCCAAAGTTCCACTTTCAAGGACTTTATCCGGGCGTGAACTTTGCTGTGGGTGGGAATTTTTGTCACCAGAAAAAAAAAATGAAAGAAAAAGCATCAACAAATGGTAACAATTATAGTGAATGTTTGCTCCTCGGGAATCGCCTCACAGGAATGACATTTATTTCAAGGAAATGCGATAAACGCCAGCCAGCAGCAAGCACATGTGACCCACAATAGAGGAGAGTATAGAAATAATCTGAAGATGTTGTACGAGGACGCGACAATGCATTCCAAGCTCTGCAGTGCTACGGAATGATGACATTTCCCAACTGTTTTTCTGACAAAAGCGAACGCTGATTACGAAATGGATGTCCTACTGGTGGCGGCTGAGTTGTTTCCCTTATGTTATTGTCATCAACGTCAAAAGCATGAAAGTCATTTGTCACCGCAGCTTATAGAGCCAACCACGACATTACAACATGTTTAAATAGAGCCCCCGGGATTGTGCTTTAATAAGAGAGGGCGTCAGCGTCACATTACTGTGATAAGTTTGCCTCAAGTCTCCCGTTGCGAGTCCCAGCCGCAGCCCCAGTGCCAGCGCTATAGCCAGTGGGCAGTCAAAATGACATCTAGTGCAACTCGTTGTCAACGGATAATCTCAATTTTCTTTTGTAATGGAATACCAGAGTAGGGAATTTGGTCAAGAGGGTAGCAGGAGATGATGCCATTTTGTAAGCTGGTGGTGCTGGTGATAGTTGGTGGTGGGGTTTAAATACAGGTACTCGTATACGGCTGCTAACGGCATCTGGAATTCTCGTGAAAAATTGAGAGGTAATGCAGTATTTTGCCCTAACCATGTAATGGCGAGCGTTATAGTTACCTTTGAAGGATGTATACGGTGTAGGTATTGGACATTGGACAGTTGGTAGGAGTTTCAGGTGGCCCATTTGGTGAGCTTCATTTTTGGTTACATGGCAGCAAAGAATATTTTACCCACCGTGGTCAGCTTCAATATTTTCGATGCACATCTAAGACCCCTAGGAGAAGCCTCTCTCCTTTGCGTTGCGCTCTTGGTAAGAGTCGAACAGTCACTGATATCCATTCGGAATGCTTTTTCTAGGTATTTTGAAAACTGGCCTATGTATGATTGAATGAATATAGTGTTCAAATGATTCAAAGCGTATTGACAAAAGTACAAGCAAAGAATTTTCCTATTTCGCCTCTTGGAGGCCTTCATCAAAATAAATTATTTGCCCATTTAATCAAGGTACTCCAATTAAGGCCATGTTCAATATGAAATCGAGTCTTACTGATCGAAAAGATACATAAACCAACATTGGTCATTCGAAGGGATTTGATTCAGTTGCAAATTGAAAGACTGGATTCACAGACTCGACTACTAAACGAAGTCAGCAATACAGCATAACCGTATGATGCTTTCAACTTTTCATGTCTCGGCACACAGATACTCGTATGGCAACAAATCTAAAATCGATGCACAACGCATCTTACGTTTTGGTGACACTTCTGTCCGCAGAACGGTCTGATGATGCTGATTGCATATGCAGCCATACCAATGTGGAGTGGCGAAATCACTTATAGCACACTCGGCATTTGTGGGGCTAGCAATTCCAATATAAATTTATTGAGGTGTAATTTGTAAGTATACGCCTTTGGGTGGACTTTTGTATACGCCTCTAAATGTATACTGGGCATTTGGGAGTGAGGAATACACAGAGTTTTCAGTCTAAGTAAACCCAATATGAGGATTTAATTGAAAACCACTGGTGATGGATCAGTGGGAGCCTGATTGAACCCCAAACTGACTGAGAAAGAGGTTGACTATACGAGCGGTTGAAAAGGGGCGGCCGGACATTGGATTTCCTAAGGGAATTAGGTTGATGTTGTCTCATGGCCTCAAATTAACCACATATACTTTTCTGAATATGTGAAAATGTCTGTTCA
Source organism: Cheilosia variabilis (assembly GCA_951230905.1). Classification (NCBI taxonomy): domain Eukaryota; kingdom Metazoa; phylum Arthropoda; class Insecta; order Diptera; family Syrphidae; genus Cheilosia; species Cheilosia variabilis. Next base: position 15,186,923 of record OX579676.1, read on the forward strand.
ACAAATTTGTTTATATTACCCGGAGACCGTAAACAACTTTGACAGTGAATATGGATCTTAATTGTATCGACTGCAAAACAAGTTAAAAATGGTATCATCGACAAAGTATTTTACATCAATAAATCAAGCAAAATCTTGGGGTAGAAAGCTGCGGAGTAAAGTTAGTTAAAGACTCGGTTAACCTAGGTTCCACTATTGTTCACTATATTCTTCTACTACTACTACTACTCCATGTGCGTACTTCTTCAATTTCTATACCTGTCCCTTAAATAAAGAAACAACTTTCTTTCCGAACAAATGTCAATATCGTGTCGTCCTATACTTCATAGCAATAAAACTGAAACTGAAAAAAATGTTAGCCTCTACAACAATAGGTGAGAACTTCGGCAACTGTTTCCATCTATTAAGGGGATAATGTTGTCGTAGACTATCTATGACTTTTTAACTGTTTTCGGGAATCTTAAAGTTAAGTTTTTAGCCATTTTCTTAATTTGTAAATAAAGTCCAGTGAAGTGTTTTGTTGGAGTTGAAATCAATTTGCAGTCCCGACAGTTTAAAAAATAAATAAATAAATAGGTGGCCGAACAGGTCCGTAGGGATTATGGACCCTAGACCTAGCTTCTCACAACGTTTTGTGTGAGTTTTTAATTTTTTGGGACAAAAGGGAGGAATCTAAAATTTTATACCGATTCCAAGAATGTTGCAGCCGTTTTTTTTAAAAGTGTAACAAATTTTTTCAAAAAGTGTAACAAATGGGAAAAAAAGGTGACAAACTAAAAAAAAAATTTAATAATAAAAACATTGTTTTTCAACTGAAAAAAATCTTTATTAGGAACTCTTTATCATATTTCAATTTCTATTTTCAAACTTTATTTTTACCACGAGATGTAGAACATTTTCAACGGCGACGCGGCGTGACAGAAAAATATTGTAGTATGTTCTCGTTCCCTCCCATTCCCTTCCCATTCCCACTCGCACTTTGACGTTTTGCACAACTTTTGCTCTGTGCAAACAAACAAATACATTAACGAGAAAAACAAAAAAATTTTAATGGGAAAAAGTGTAACAGAGTGAATAAATAAGTAACATTGTAACAAAATTATAAAATAATTCAAATGTTAATTGAGATTCAGAAGCTCTTCTACGAGAGTAATACTTTCGGATGTTAATCAGAGGCTCGCGAGCGGTGCCGCCGTGACCGTGACCGTTGTGCGATTAAAGTTGGACTTTGCCATTTTTTTCGAGAGCCTGTCACATTTTTTTTTGCTATTTTAAACCTTTTTTTTTGAAGAAAGCGGTTCAAATTTGTTTTCAAATGCTAGTACTTCAAAATAAAAACCTTTTAAATGTTACACAGTTGCCGATCTCAATACAATTATAGTGCGAACCAATACTTGTTAAATATCGTTCCAAGATTCTAAATAAGCTATTCTGCTTCACAATTGATGCTTTTTTCCTTATTGGCCCTTTTCTTGCGACTTTACGCGCGTTTCATCGACTTTAAGACAAAAATGTTCCTTTGAGTCCAAATGGTGCTCCTTTTGAGACATAACTTTTCCTTTATATCTAAACTTAGCTCAATTTCACCTGTACAAATAATTGCAGAATGCACTAATTATTTCTTTGAATTTACTCGAAAGAATATGCTGACCATAGTCAAACTGATAAAGCCAGCCCGAAGTATTCACCCAGAGTGAGATAAAGCCAATAACAAAAAAGCCCTACCTATATTTAAATTACGAGATCCCTGTGCAACCGCAGCTCAATGTGGATTCATTCGTCCTTCCCCTTGATATTGAGAGTCCTTCCTAGCCTGCTGTTCCTCAACTGAAAGTAGTAAATGAATTTCACAAAAGCCAATTAACTAAATTCCGTGCGAGACTTTTGAACGTCACACTTCTGCAAGCATGCCGAATCGATTGAGGAATGACATCCTTGTTCGTAGATTACGTCACGCGTCTAAAACCCGCAGCCAATATCGAATCAATAACAACCCCAAGCTCATTTCCTCTTATCCACAACTGAATTTCGTAAATTGGGTACCTCGCGCATTTCATGCGATATATATGTTTTCATTGCCTCTCCTTTTTTTCTCGCAAAAATGAAATCAGTTTAATGATCCAATTTCGATCAGCATTCCTTCGCACCATATCCTACTCATTACCGGGAAAATAGCTCATTTCCTTTGGCGCTGGGTTGTTTTTTTTTCGTCTTCATTTTGTCGAATAGAAAGTACCTATACCGTCATTAAAAGCGTCGCAACTCTCATGGACGATTCAAGATTCAATTTCGTTTATGAGGAATTGGAAAATCATTATCTGGCTCGGGCTCTCTTCGCACACCAGCAGATATAAAATTAAAACACTTCATTGTTCGCATTATGCTTATCGCCGTTGTCGTCGTCGTCGTTGAGTCGCCTCCAATACGGTCGTAGTTTTGCAGCGAGTGAATTACACGAAATGGAAATTTTTATACAGGGCAGGATGGTGTTGGAAAAGTTGTCATTGTCTGCGAAGGCGCCCTCCACAAATTACCTTATCAAATAGTCGTTTTAATAGCATAAGGTTGGTGGGGTGGCGAATATCTTGTTCCGTTGTAGGTGGATAAATATAATTTACCCGATTCCATCTAATTTACGTGACTCAATTACAAAGGATTTACGTTCTGTTTCTCACTCCATGCTTATCCATTATAAATTTGGATTTAAAGCGTTTGGCTGTAGCCACCACCGAACGTCTTTAGAAGCGATTCGTTTTTCCGCAGGTGTACAGCCCAGCCACAGTTTTGAATTTGCGGAGATCCCTTGAGGGTGCATTTTATGCAAAAATGCGGCAGCAACAAGGATGCATGCTAACAGGTGACTACGAGTATATGGATGCCCCACCGCATTGTTGTTCTCTGAGCTTTTCTCAAATCCCTAGAAGAATATAAATTAAGCGGTTTATTTCTTCTTCCAATTTTTTTTTGTTCCTGCTTCTGCTTCTCCCCATTTCCGTGGATCCTTTGAAAGTACAAAAGCCCGTCTCGCTGATGCGGCATTTTTTTCCCTCGGCTTTTAAGCAGAGGCGTGTGGCAGTCCTTAGCGTGGATAATAAAATATTTTTCCCTTATGAAAGGAGCTCAAAAAAAAGGATAAAACGGAAAAAGAAATGTCCGCAATATGCGCTCTAAGTTCAATCAACCCTTTTGGCGGTGTTCTTTGTGTTCTCACAGCTAAAGCCTACACGCCACCTCCGCGCCTGTCTATCGTTGAGAATTCTTTGCGACCCCGTCGCCTCATTTTCGCAATGCCACCCCAACACCGCAGCGTTGGGGCGGCTTTTAATTACCTCAAAGTTGGTGAACCCCTCCGCAGGGCGTTTCTTGTTGTATACAAGTGATACAACGACTGTGCACAGATATAAAACAACAATAATGAATTAATTACACGTATCATAGTTTGTATACGCAACGCTAGCGCACCTGTAAGTATGCATCCGTTTTTGTTTACGATCTTTATGGCTGTTACGCGAAACGGATTGCGAAAGGGTTCTTTGTTTCCTTTATGCGTGTTGGCTATTATTGTTGTTGATGCTGATGTTCTGTTCTCCATCTTAATGTTTACTGAATATAAGGGGTATTATGTTTCCTTTTGCGGGAGATTCGTTTGTCTGTCCTAGAGGTATGCTGCTTGTAATTTACGTTTACATGCTAAGTCATTATAATCAGCGTTGATTGTTTTAACGCAGAATTAAATACGAGATCGCAGATGTGTGCCGTTTCTTCTCAGAAAAAAAAAACGACAACTCGGAATTTTGATGGAAAATTATTATCAACAGCTGGATAAGAATAATAAGGACAACAGCTGATGCAAAATGCTTATGAAGAAATTTCTCGAAGTAATTTGCGGCGATTCTAATTTTCCTATGCAAAGGATCTGACGATGTTTGAATCCATCAGGCAGGCATATGTGTGGAACTCTCTTCAAGGCTATTTAGAATAAGTTTGGTTAGTTTGAACTGCGGGTCGACCTGCTCTTCATAAGCTGGATCTGGTTTTCTGACTTAGTTACTGAACTATTGCGAATGTAATCTTAGAAATGGCAACTTTAAACGAAAGCAGTTGATCGAGAAGGAGCATTTAGTGGATAAATAGGGTTTTGGAAATAATGTTGATGCTGAGGTAGTTACTACTTACTTAAGTCCGTTCAGTGAGAATGCATACTCAATTTAAAGTTGCCTAATTCAATCTGAAGAACTTCCAATCAATACCAAATGTGTCAGTCGTTGACAGAGTGTTAAAGAGACGGTATGCTAAAGAGGCTAATGATTCTGTCATCGGAGCTGTTTGGAGAGTTTACTTGCAAGCACGGTTGCCACTTGCAAAAAAAATTACCAAATTTACTACCAAAATTGGAAAAAAAATTACTAAACCAAAATAAAATTTACCAAAAATCTGGAGACGTTGATAAAACATTTTTAAAACATAAAATACTCAATTTGATACATTAGGTTTGTAGGATCTTAGTCATCTTAGTCATCTTAGTCAGTCTTTAAGTAGTTAAAGAAGGACTACTTTATAAAAAATTACTATTACTAATGTAATAGTAATATCTACTTTACATACTTTTGCTGACCAAAAGCATGATTTTCTAAACTCAAATTATTTTATTTGATTTTTAAAATTGCTTGTTTAGAAACAAACATTTATAAAACATAAGACTCAGTAAAGAACGTAGTAGGAACTTTGTCAGTCTAAGCAATTAAAAAACGTCAACAACGTTGTACACAAAATTACCAGCTGATAGAAGGCATGGGATCATCTACCATTTCCGGGCTTTTTTTCTTATAACTTTAACAAAGAGTTTTATGTCTGCAAATAAATAAATTGATTAACTAACCTAACCATATCTAAATGTAGTTATAAACAGTAACTATTTCGAAGTCCACCATCTGTCAAAAGAAGAAAATGAATGCATTCAGTAAGTTTTTATACAAAATGGGTTTACATGGACGCATATGCGAATGCAATGCTTTCACTCAGAAACAGTAAGGAAGCATTTAAATGAATTGATATCGAGTTCGTATTTCTGGTGCTCCTGCTCAAAAAGTTACCAAAACCAGATAAAAATTACCAAATTACCAAAACTCAAAAAGCAAAAAAAAAAAATTACCAAATTTGGTAAAAAAATATTACCAAAGTGGGTAGCCACACGAAATGTTGTCTTCTAAATAGAGGGTGGGCCATCTGGTGGTTTATTTTTAAGTCATAGGTTATTTTGACACTGACAGCTGTTTCCCGGTCGAAATCTTGACAGAAAGTCAGTATCGTACCTCCGCGGAATGCAATGAGTCACTTTACGCTTGAACAACGTTGGGAAATATTGTAAACTTATTTCCAAAGTGAGTGCTGTGTAGCCCAAACAGTGGGTTTTTTTTTGAGAAGAAGTTTTGGCCGAAATTAAGAACCCACTGTGCCTGCTGTACGAAAGCTTGTGCAAAAAGTTCGTATGACACTGGTATGCTAGTGGACAAAACTCATGATCCCCGTCGTCGTACGGTGCGCACAGAGAATGTGCGTGCTGTAGCCGAGAGCGTAAGACTCAATTCACGTGGTGTTATCAGCCGTCTTGGCGATGTCGTTTGGCCGCCTCGGAGCTCAGATTTGACCCCTCTGGCGTTTTTTCTGTGGTGAGGACCGATGTTCTGCCAACAACCCGGAAACGATTCAAGTCAATATCATCCAAGCAATCCGTGAGCTACAGTCCGAAACCAGTCTTGGAAAATTGGAGTGAAGGAATGCGCTACTGCAAAGCCAGCCGAGGCAGCCACATGAACGCCGTTGTGTTTCATAATTAATGGGAATGTTTGCTCTTACTAAAAAAGCCATAATACATGGAAAAATAATAATTTTGTTTATTTTATTGCATTTTTAGAAAGAAACTTGTATTGGCCCGCCCTGTAGAAGATTTTTCTAGCAGTATTCCATGTTAACATACTTTGGAGGAGAAAGGAGTTGACCAGGCGCAGTTGATGGTAGCATTTGGTTTTTTTTTTTAATCTTAAAGGAAAAACGCCACCCGCCAGAAAGTAAATCCTACCAAATTGTCCTGTTTTTTTGGGGGTGAATGGGCCCATTGGCTCATTTGGATTTCCTTTATACACATTTGCACAAAAATAATAGCAACCATTTGTCATAGAGCTTTATAAACATTTTCTTACTAAGCTATGATTTGGAAATAAATTTAATAAATGTTCACAATTTTGAGGCAGTGTAAGGGAAACAGAAATGCAGGAAGATCTGACCACCGATTTATTTGCAATGCTCGCTTTATTTCACCAAACTCCAAATTGAAAACAATATCCTATGTTGCATCATCATTATAATAATCAGACACACGTTTTTTGTCGCACCGATTGCGGCGGTATTTCGAAACCGATCTTCATGAACTACCAATTAATGAAATCTGAATTTCCGTAAATAAACTCCAGCAGTTTTTAACGTGGTGAATACGAAATGTCAGAGCTTGTCAGAGCTTTTCAGAACTGCTCGAAATGAACTACTGCCATGTAGGTACTTGATACAGAAAATATCACTTTGATGTATTAAAACGCCACATCGAATGCCATGCATACAGATGACCCCGCATACCATACATCAACTTTGCACTACCCGCTTATTACTGCAGAAAGCATGCCGTCCATCCCTACCTCCGAATTCGGTCTGACAACTTATGCACTCTCTGGTATACTCGTATGTGTATAAATGCTATGTGTCAGAAGTCAAATATATGTCTCCATCTATATTCCTGTTCCTCAGACCTCAACCCATGTGTCCTTCATCGGACACTCTACCCTTTTCTGCATTTGCGAGGATGATATCTTTCAGTGCCAAGTAACATCAAAGTTCGCGCCAAATTAAGTTCTCACAGTGTGCAATAAAGGGAAAACCATCGAGGTCTGTTATGCCCCGACAGCTGTTACTTTGCTGCTCCAGCTAGTTTCGTTTCGGGTCTCCTGGTCGTGCAATTTCTCGCAAACATTAGAGCGGGCGTCAGATGGCACATCACCGATGTACCAAAACGAGCCATCATAGTCCTCTTCAAAGATCTGAATTTATGATGATGGGACAATACCGTCTGTGCCGTTTGGCAGCCATGTGACGACGAACTCTTCGCAAGGACCTGTCCGTACTGTTCGACTTGATAAAGTTACTGCCACACTGATGCTGCCACAAGGACATCACCGATGGTAATTTACAAAGTGTGGTAACTGCATTAAAGTGTGCTCGGTTATTCAACTTGCCAGGATGCACTGTCATTCTTCTGCTCCGGGTTTTTGGTGTCATCAAACCGATCGATCATGGGACAAATTTTTCGAATGGCTTTTCTTCGGTTCAACAAAATGATGTTGGCCTAATGCCAAACAAAGTGCCGCTACTGCCCAACTGTGCGATGTAGTTGCAACATTAATCATAAATATATACATCATCAACATTATCAATGGCAGTTCTTGTGAAAATGTAATCGATTCCGTTGTAGCAAATAATGGCATTCGATTGCAATTTCCTTTGTGTAAGCTTGGGCGAGCCTTGGAGCGGTATTTCCTTTCAATGGGCGGTGCGGAGGACTTTATGCTCAGTTAAATGTTAACTGGCGGTGATAACGAGCGACAAGTGCATTTACTGCAATTGAATTATTCAACCGAGAATGCAATCGTGATAGCCCTCGAGGGCTTGTGATATTCTTAAAACGTTTGCCACCCAAATAGCTTGAAATAACTTTGAGTCACTCTTGGTGGCGACCCATTGTGTTGTTGAATAGCGTAGAAGAGCGTAGATCCTTACAAAACAGAACAAGCTGCCATTCTTTTTGTAAATCAATCAAAGGAACCAATTTATTATTATTATTATATACTATAATTAAAATGCCACTAGGTAGCTACCAGGGCTTTCAGCTGGAATGAACCAACTTTTATTGTAGGATTGTTCAGGATCGAAGTGTGACTGAAATTCGCGAGTATTGCTTAAGTGAGTAAAAAGCTTATCAAGTATAAGCAGATTTTTCAAGTCTGGAATGTTGCACTCTTCAACTGCAGTTGATCCGATTCTAAGCAACAATTTTGTCTTTTTGATCTGCTCTGTCGAAGGTATAACCATTACCCAGTTGTTCACATTAACTCTGTCAGCCGAACTGACAGGATCAATGTTTCCAATGTTTTGCAATTATGCAGAGCTGTTTTTAAGAGTCATTCCTTATTTTATTCAAAGGCTTTTTCTGCTGTAGTTAGCTGGCTTTTAAGATGCTGTCACAAGCATTGGGTATATCAAAAATCGTGTTTAGTTATTATTATTACCATCATCGTGGTCAATGCTGAGTTAATCAGTTCTTTATAGTCTTGTACTTTTATTAGCAGCCAATGTAGCAGTCACTGTAATAAGCAGATCTTAATCGCCAAATCAAAGGCACTTCTAAACCGCTTAGAAATACGTTCGTGTCCAACTTGTCTGGATTGTGTTTCAATTGGTGTAGAAAGCTCAACATTGGCCTACTGGCAGCAACCGACGATGTATATGTTGGAATAGAATTGTTACGTCTCAGTCCGAGCTTCCTCGATAATCCGAGGGAAGAGTACTGAGCGGAGAGCCGAAATAAATTAAAGACAATTTGTTCCTTTTATTTTAACTGCAGAGCCCGCTGTCTATAGCTGGGCTGCGACTCTGAGTTTGTTTATTAAGTTCAAAAAAGAAATCGTTTAATTGTTTAAAGAAATACACGTTAATAAACAATGTTACGCTACACTGCTCCATAACGCGGAATATTGGTGACTATTTATTTGAGCAATAATCGGTCGGTGACTTTAGCACAACGTGAATTTCGTCGCAGATTTCCTAGCCGTCCAACGCCTACTGGTGAAACACTGCGACGTTTAGCTTTTGGGGCACTGAAAATCCGCGTGTAAACCACGAAGAGCCATTACACCCGCTCAAAGTCACTGTATGGTGTGCTGTTTTCGCTGGAGGAGTCATCGGACCTTTTTTCTTCGAAGACGTCGCGGGCCAAACGGTTACTGTGAATGGTGAGCGCTAGAGAGCAATGATCAACGAGTTCTTTTTGCCGCAACTTGATGAATTGGGATTGGAAAACATGTGGTTCCAACAGGACGGTGCAACGGCACACACTGCACGTGCCACAACCGATATGCTGAAGGATGCATTTCCCGGGCGCCTAATCTCCCGTTTTGGCGATTTGCACTGGCCAGCAAGATCGCCTGATTTGACCGCTCCAGACTTCTTTTTGTGGGGCTTTTTGAAGTCGCGGGTTTATGTCAACAAGCCTCAGACTCTTGCAGCTCTTAAAGACAATATCCGTCAAGAATGTGAGGACCTATCGCCGGAAGTTTTGGCCAAAGTGATGGAAAATGTCATAAAAAGGGCTCAAATGACAATCAACTGTGGCGGCGGCCATTTACATTAAAAGACCAAATAAAAATAATCCACAAGAAGAATCAAAGTTTTTCATTTTTTTTTTTAAATTACAGCCAAAAAACATCGGAAGGTTATTTTTGCGCCACCTTGTATTAAAAAATGTTTTTTTTTTTTTTTTTTGTAAATACATAGTTTTATAGTAAAATAATTATAATATAGTATATATATATATATTTTTTTTTTTTTTATTTTATTTTAAACTCCTGTAGTTAATACGAATGTTGGTTGGGATATTTCTGCTGTTAGTTCGTTGGTATCTTTCGTTATTTGTGTTTTTAAATTTCTTCTAAAGATGTATATAAAGGTAGCTACTATTGCCAGAATTACATAGATCGAGATATAGTGGTGGATATTGGGCGAATCTAACGGTGTCAGTAGTTCTTTTTCTGAAGTTTTCAATTGCTTTATCTGGTTTGAGTTTGATACTGATTTAAGTTCGTCTTGACTAGAGAACCTTATGTAGGCTACGTCGCTTGTTTGGTTGAATTTTATGTATGTGTTGTTTTTTTAGAAAATGTGAAATATTGAGGGGTGGTATACATAAGAATTATGAATGGAGGAGGATTTTTCGTTGTATGAGTGTATGATTAACTCCTTGGACTTAATGTAACAATCCCCTGTTATTTCTATTGTCGCTGTGTTTTCTTGTTTGTATGACGTTACATTGTCGTTGCAAATTTCGTCAATTTCATACTCGCCGAGTGATGAAACCAGCCATTTATTGCCTTGGGAGAGCTGAACCCAAATGGTTGATAGGTTTGTTTGTTTTATGTCGCTTGAAGTGGGGAAAGTACTAGCCTTACGTAGTAATTCTACTTCACATAGGGAGTGTTTTGAATTAATGTTGAACAAAGGGTGTAACATAGGGCATAGGAATTGATTTCCTTGACTTTGCAATTAGCCAAGTCGTCGGTACTCAAACTGGAGTAATATTCTTTCCTGAAGTCTATGAGTAAGTATTTTGCATCTGGTTGTATGAAAATAAAGTTATTTTTGAAATTCGTGGGTAAAGGGATGGTTTTGTAAATATGATAATTCTCTATGTAAGGTAGTGGGATTTTCAATTCATATATCACTTTGTTGTTTCGAACAATTGCGCTCATTGTAGTAATGTGGTATAGTGATAGAATATCGTCGGTAACGATGGAACAGATTTTCAATCCGTCAGTAAGTTCTTGTTTAATTTTTGTTACTACTGTCTTGAGCTGTTCTGGGGTAACTATTGCCGGGTGTGTTTTACCATGTTTAACATCAGTTATTAGGTCTATAATGTCGTTTACTGTGTTTTGGTATCTAATAAATAATAATAATTAAAGTGACAAAACTAGTTAGTGATTCTATTTCGGAGAAAATACGTTGTTCGTTTTCGGTGCTAGTTAGTGTGTTTACCATATCTTTTAATGTGTTAAGTTTGGCGTTGACGGTGCCTAATTGGTTTCCTATTGTTTTTTCGGAGTTCTTAAATATGTTTGCTGTAGTTTCGAGTATCATTGTTTGGTTTTTTAGTAGTGTGAGTAGGTGATTTTCGTTCATTTGTAATTTTGTTATTTGTTTATCGTAAAAAGTTGAGTCTTCGTTGTCTAGGGTGCCAAATAAAGATTTGCTTAATATACCAACTGCGTTAATCAGTCCTCGTTTCTGCCTGCTGTTAGTATTTAATAGTTCGTATTTGTTATTCATGCTCATCATTAAGTTGTTTAGTTCGCCCGTAGCGCTGTCACAGAGGATGTCACAACTTGTTTTTCCCTGCAGTCGTGAACACAGTTTATTGATCTCTAATACATACTGGTGGATGTGGTCTAATTCTTCTGTTAGCGTTTGTAGGTCATAATACACTATTAGTTTCCATTCTGTGGAATATAGTTCTGCTTTTCCTATTTGCTCGAAGTCGATCCCTGGATTATCTTTTATAGGAGTTAGCTGAAGTAATCCGTTTATAAGTGGGATTCATCTTATTAGTAAGGTAATAGATTTCATGATCTGGAAAGAGTTTGTCGATGTACTTCATTGCTTTTGTAATGGCGTTTAGAAGTAAAAAATGTTTTGTTTTTTTTTTCTTTATGTGTGTGTTGTGTGTGTGTGTGTAAAAAAAACGACGAGTTATATATATATATTTTTTTTTTTTCCTTTTATTTTATTGTTGCCTTGATGGTTCCCACACTACGGTGTCGGAAGATTCATAACCCGATGCGTCGTCATCGTCGTCGTCGTACTCGATTCGGTGTGGCGGACTACGTGTAATGGGGTTCCAACGTCGTGGGAGTGGACCTTTCAGTACGTAGGTAGGACAGAAGTCTAGTTCGAAATCTTCCTCCCATACTCCGAAACTGATTGGTTCGTTAAATTTGTGCATGTTAAATTCACGGATATGCTAAAAGTCGCTCGCTGCATATTTGAAAATGTTCTACGAAGCCCGTTCTCAATCAGAAAGGTTGTACCGCATTTTTTAGAATTTCAAATTCAGCCTTTATAATGTTTAAGGTTACTTACACTCATGAAGTCTTAATCAAAAAGTGGTTGCTATGTTTCGTCACTAAATTCGCCGAAATTTTACAAGATTAAGTTCTGGAGCCACCCACAGGTGTAGGTAGGTATACAACGTAAAGCTACGATTACAGGTTTCAGTTTTCGTGGCAAATTTTGAGATGCTTACCGTCTCAAAAATGCGGAGATCGTGTTCACTCCTGGGTATGTCGTGACAGTGCGCTGCGACACCCGACCAGTCGTTGACAGGCGATCATACGTAGTGACAATTTTAGGACAAATGTTCACGTCATAATGACGTCGTCGGCATGTCGAAATTTGACATGAAAAGAGTCATGTGTAATGGTAGCTTAAGAACTTTAGATGTTTACACCGATCAATCACTCACTCAGCAGTTTTGAAGCAAAACTCAATCCTCAATCCCTTTCAACTCCAGCGTTGTCACTTTGCTACAATAACAGTAGATCTACTGCACTTTTTGCAAAAAATAAATTTACTGCTACTAAATCCAATCTACTGCACTCTTTTTTGTTTGATAAGCATTCTCTTAAACAGCTGTACAAAAACCATACATAAAAATAACCCCTATAAAGAACCTCTGAATGGAGCTAACTTATTGTGAACTCATTATATAAAAAAAATATAGTTTTAATTGATTTTTTTTTTTGTATAACTGCGGAAAAATCGAACTGCATTTTTTTAATGATCTGCGCTCCTCGTTTATTGAAGTGGCAATGCTGTTCAACACATGCGTGTTTTTAAAAACTCGCATGCATCGGAATTTCTATCGACTTGCAGATACCATAGAAGCTGTAACTGAATAAGTACTGAGGCGACTATAGGGAGACTATTTTTCAGTAGACGAAGTTTGGTCCCTTAAAAGACTACTTAAGATCCCCACCGGAAGGATCCCCCAATTTTCTTAAGAGAGCTGCTGCTGCATATACTCCGATCTTTCAAAACAGACTTCTTCAAAAGGTTTTTTAGGCAGAGAAAGGCAAATCGCCATACATTGCCAAATCTTTATCTAATCTTTTTTCGCAACAGGTAGGCCTACCTTATTCATAATAGTGCCTTTTAAAATTGTTTGGAGGATTTCCACATGGCAATGTCCGAAATTCCATTTTCCTTCCTTTCATCGTAGAGTTGCATGCACATAAAGAGACAATTGAAATGTCGTGATTGGAATCAAAGCCATCGCTTATCGGTCTTATTAAATAACTCTTTTAAATGAGGAAAATACAGGTAGGTATACTTAGTGTGACCACCTGTACGTAAATTTGGAGTCATGTACCGTGTACCGTGTAAATTATTGTTGTACGTAAAATGTACACCAACGACAGGAAAAGAACAAAGAAAAAGTTCTGTTTGCTTTTCGAAGCACAACGATAATTCGATTGGTTTTAGTTGACAGTTCCCATCACTAGAAATAGATAGTTCCCCCCATCACTGCACTCGATTGACATTTTTGTGGAGTGCTTTTATTGTGTTCGTTCGTATTGCATTCGTTTTTGATAAATTAAAAGAAATTTTTCTGCTAAAATTTCGAATTTTTAAAGAAGCAGGCTCAAATGTTGAATGAAATTGCATCAGATGGAAAGTATGCGTTCAAAAAAACCAATCAAGAATACTTTTGGAAAATTGGTCACAATATCGTTTAATAAACTGAATAATTTTTTTTTCCAAAATTGCGTTTAAAATTTTGTAGTGAATGCAATAATGAAAACTTTTGTGTACGTAAATAAGCTCTTAGAAAGGTTGTCGCACTAGGTATACTCATAAAATGATAGTTGTTCCTTTTTGCAGACTCTCCTCTATCCAACATATCTTATGAATATGAAGAGTACTAGGAGTAGGCAGGGTTTGTATCTAGTCTATCTAGCGACGTCTCAGGACACACATCTCTAAAGTCACGATACAGATACTACCCCGAACTTAAAACATCAGTTCGATTGCTATGAGGACTTAGAGGCGGGCAATGTCAGCATAGTTACTGACTCGTTAATATTTTTATCCGCCAAGAACTCTTTTTCAAAACTTTTGCATACTCCGAATAGATCTCATCATTCTGAGATTCAATTATGTCAAAAAGGCTAAAAAAGTTAAAACCCTCATGGGACATCAATTGAAAATATCTTATCGTCTGTCCGGTGTACCCGTTTAACTATGCTGCAAGCTTCACAGTCTATATGATGAAAAGCAATACGATGAGGGTTACAAAAAAAACTGTATGTAGCATTTTTAAGAACCATGATATTGACAAGAGAACATTGGGCTAACGCAGTCTAACACAGCCAACAAAAACCAAATTTAGAATATCAACTCGAAGCTCCACCGAACTGTGCTGAAAACTTTTGAAATTCTCAACCGGATGCCACCTGCAGCCACAAATAGTTCTCGCAAAAAACTCGCATTGTTTGTTGGAGCAAAAGTTCGTTTCCATTAAATTAACCCGAACTCCCGATCGTTTCTTTATGTACGCCACACAAAAAAAAAAAACCCCAACAGAAAGAAAGTCGCAATGCTTACATCCAGACATACGAACGACCGACCTACGTTAGACATGTTACATATATGGCAATTTTACAAATCACACACATTCGAAAGCACACAAAAACGGGAACAAAGCCCAAAAAGAAATGCTGTAAGAATGTACCTCAATATGTGCAATATCATCGACATTTCAATTTGCCTCCACTCCAAACTCGTACACACAGCCGAGAACATTGTGAATATCTGAAAGGACACCCTTTTTCATGAGTGTGTATAAACGGGGGCTGCACGATTTAGCCCTCATTTGAATTTTCCCTTGTCAAAGTTCAACGGCACGCTCGATGCCGCCTTTTCTCTAATTTTGCTATTTTCGATAAATTTTGTATTTTTCCATCTTTTTGTGTCATTTCAGCAAGAATGCAACGAACTTGGAGAAATTCCAGCTGGCGATATCAAAGAAAGAGCTCTATCGTGAGAACGACACAGTTGTGGATGCCGTTTTGCGCGACATGGCCAATTTACCCATTCAGCACGTATGTAAGTATCGTCTCGATTTGCTATTCGCCCGCCCGTATTTGGTTTACCTTGTATCCCGATCCTTGCATCTCATTACGCTGTGTCTGTGAGTGTATCTCTATCGGTATGGAAATAAACGATGAGGTGGCGGCGAGGCCTATAATTCGCGTCGCTTTTTAGCTCCTTTTGTATCGAAAGCTGTTGTGTTAGCGACGTCTTTGACTTGATACAAGTCCTTGAGCAAAGGATCATGCTGGGGTGCAGTGCAAAGTTGAATAGTTGCTTCATTTCGTCACACCCCTTCTGCAGGCATATCGATTGTGATGAGATACACCGCATATGTAGGTACATAATAGGCGTTTAGTTGAATATCCCTGCCGTTGTGTTGTTGTGTGCGGTTATAGTGTGCTATTATCCTGTTTAGATTGTTGGGTGATACCTCAGCTTGCGCGCACATATTTCCGGGAAACAGACGATATGGGTGTGGGAGGTTACACCGCACATGCACTGTGCTCTTCAAAGGCTGCTAACATTGTGACTTATTTATAATGTAAGAGATTCGATATCATATTAGCATTGTTGCACATTGCTTTGAATGTTTGTGTACATAGAAATATTTTCCAATTACGCGTTGGTGGAACAAGCTGCATTGGAGGTAGGTATACGTATAGGTGTACTTGAAAGTGAAGTTGAATTAGTTTCCTTTGTTGGGATATGATTAAGGGGTGTATACATGTTGTTAGCATAAGTACAGGTTAAGTTTCTTGGAATATCAGTGTAATTGTTACCGATGATTTTGAAATTCGAGGTTGAAAAGGTGGAGAACTTGTGCAGCATATGGGAAGATCTTTTGTCTTGAGCCTCCCAAGTTTTTGGTTGATATGGGTTCCACATCAATATAGTCTAAAATATCATAAGACCATTATATTTGGCAATTTAAAGAGCGCTTCGTCAGTTTTATGGTGAACATGCAATCGGCTAACTTGATGTGCAATTTGATTTGACATTATGATGCCTTTGCCCCCAACACACTCTGCGAACCAAATTTGAAAACTTTGTGTTTTAACTTAAATTCCAGATGGATCTATTCGAATCCATACCCATGGATAGTGAGCGCAACAACTCCATATATGATATGACCCAAGGTCCTTGCGGCCTTCGTTTCCACAACCTTTCATTTGTGTGAGTTTGTTTTTGTTTGAAAGGGAATTACAATTTGGTTGCGTAGCCGAAAGGCTGAATTGAAAAGCTGGAATGTGTGCCAGATGCTCACCAGATGTGTGCCACTGGGAAGACGCTTCAGGTGTATATGTCTTCCTGATTGGAAGTTGAACTTTAAACTCCTCATTCAGCATCACTGAGCAAGTGCGATGCGCCCACAGACAGTTCCTCTTGTACTGCCTTTATTTACTCGATTTTATTATATCTGCGCATATACTGTCGATTTATTTAATTTTCTATAATACAATAAAATAATATTTTTAACCATTTCAGATCAAAAAGATGGTGGCACTCAGCTGAAACTAGTGATTGAATATCCAAATGACGTGAAAGCGTTAATGAAGCCAATGAGGTAAGGCCCAGCGGTTTATTTAAAAAAAACAAGAGCAAATAATAGCGTATGCAAATAAAAACAACTACTATGTACACAACTGAATTAAAAAATTAAAACTCCCGACGGGCAAATGCCCTTAATCAATTGGGATGAGTGCGTTTCAATATTTAACTTTAAATGCGAATTATTTTATAACCATACAGTGTGTCGCAAAAGTAAACGAATTTTATAAGGCCCGAACAGCCATCATCTTTCGATGTTCTCAAAGAAACGTTGCTCACTGCATACTAGTCGTTCTTTTCACTTAATCAGGGAATTGCCCTCCATATACCGGAGCCACGATCGAGTACATTCCTTTCTGATATTTTTCGATTTTATTAGATAAATTCCCCCATGCTAGATTTTTGTCCGTAGCTTAGCTTCTGGATGAAACAGAAAACTAATAACTGATTTAGAACAAATTTGAGTAATAGCTAATTGAAGGCAGTGAAGTCAGAAGGGGAATCCATTTTGGTGAAAAACGCTGCCAAAATGTAGGCGTGGCAATAATTCTGGGGCTACAAGTCATAACCCCTTAAGTTTTTTTTTCATACTTTTCAGGAGAGCAGATTAAAGTTTAAAATCATCACTTCAAATCGGAAATATTTGTTTCTAAGCCTATTTTTCTCGTTGGAAAAACTACTGTTTAAACAAAGATTATGGTCATAAAAAATTAAGTGGAAGTAGATTTAAATGCTGAACACGATGGTGCCTATAACTTAATTTTGTCCTAACTCGAGTTAAGCGGTTATGGTTTTGGGCCACTGAATTCTCCATGAAGTGAAAACGAAGTTATATTGTACGATGTTTTTATTTTCTAGGCATTAATTGAACAAATTCCATAGTCATGCTCAGAAAACAAATATTTAAAAGAACAGAATCTTTATACAAACGAAGTTTATCGGTTAACCCTACCTAGTTAGGTGGCCTACAGTCCAGGCTGGACCTTGCCCCTTAACAAATACGCCTTTCCATTGAGGGCGATCTTTATTTAACTGCCTCCAGTTGCGCACTCCACCAAGTTGGTAAGGTCCCCTTCCACTTGCGCCCGCCACCTAAGGCGAGGTCTTCCTATGACATGCGTTGTCCCTCCGGGTAGGAGTCGAAGACTCTTCTAGCCGAGCGTTGGTGTCCATTCCCTCTACAGGTCCCATCTTAGACGACTGATACCTACGTGCTTTTCTGACCAGGTCAATGCCCCTGTACAGCTCGTAAAGTTCGCTGTTTAATCTACTCCCCAAAGACCGGCAATGTAAACGGGACCGAAAACAAGGAAATAAATACTATATCTATCTATCTATCTCTATCTAAAATCACTCGGAAAATTTGCGTTCGAAGCGACCAAACCCATCTTCATTCGCCTTTGGTATAACGTCCATGTTTCTGCGCGGCAAAACAGGAAAGGGATGTGTAGGGTCTTCATAAGAAGTGAAGGATTGGTTCCCCTTCTATCTCATACCTACAGTTCATACGGAAATTATTTCAGTGATTCCAAGCATTTCACCAAGGTTTGCTTATCGCACATTTTATTATGCTGGATGTCGTTTTTTTATTGGCTTTACTAAAAAGAAAGCCCTAATTAATGGTTCGCAGTCTGAGAGGCTATTTTTTGAGCAATTAAGGCCGTGTATCGTAAAACGGTAGGCAATCATGGCAACTGAGCATAGATCAGATGTCATCTGTTACATACTTTGTCGATGAAAAAAATGTTGCCAATTCGAATAACTAACCTAAAAAAACACTTCCTAACACGATTTGTTTCTCCGATTTTGATTTTTCCGCTAACCAGTCAGCAGTCAGCACTTTGTCGAATAACAGCGACTTCGGCCTGAAAGGCGCTGCATTGATATATGTATAAGGAGAAATATCCTTAACCATATTTTACGAAAAAAAACGTTCAGACTTCCTTTGCTCAACCATTCCCGAAAATGTCATTACAAAAAAATACAAAACCTACCAAATGGACAGTGTCTAAGCGTTGTCTCAATAATAATAAAAAAAAAAAATAAAAAAACTTTCCATTTATCTTCATTATAACTCCACAATTAAATGTAAATTACTCAACAATTCCAACGAAAAGCGCTGTATTATCCTTTCCTATTGTAATACGTATTTTATTCCGCATATCTGTTTGTACGAAGCACTCCAATTCCTTTCCAGTTGATGGTGTGTTGTCAGAAAAGATTAACGCTTTCGATCGGCGGGTATTTTCCACCCTCTACATCTATATAAATTGTACAACAGAAAAATGGAGCACATGCAGTGCATACATAGCTACCTACTTGTTAATGTTTTTATTTATATTTTTATTTTTTGTTTGCTTTTGAATTATTATTACTCTCTTTTCACCAATTTTCCATTTTGCACACAGATTCCCAAGGGATCAACAGACCTTGCCGAATCACTTCTACTTTACGGATTACGAGAGGCATAATGCAGAGATTGCTGCTTTCCACTTGGACAGGTAAGAAGAATGATTGTTTATATTTATTTATTGTTTCCAATCTGCCGTCTGTCGGTAATGCTGTTTTCATTTTTCCCTCGCCTCGTATTTGTTTTGCAATTTCATCCATAGACAGATGAATTAAGGGCCAGAGTCTCTGCGCCGAACGCAATGACATGACACGGCGACGTCCTTGAATGTAATTTACATTCGGAATTCATCAAATAATTTGATTTTGCTCCGTCCCCATGGATATTTACATACACGCATACAAAAGCGAAGGGAAAACATTTTTAATTACTTTTGCCTGTCCCTGTCATTGATGTGCGGATGGTGGATGTACGTTGCACGAGTACACATTGATTTAAAAATCGCCCTTGGAGCAAAAATTAATTTTAAATTAGCCATTTGTCGGGGAATTAGTGTCTCTTCAATCATTTCGAAGCCAGCCCCAAAGCGGCCAAGCGAAGTGATAAAATCCATGATTACATTTATATTACAAACAATAAATTTCTTTGGAAAAGCCAACACAATAAATATGGGCACACAAAAATGAGATGACACTCATCATCTCATTATGAATGACAGGTAGTACCTATGCACACTTGTGTATCCTGTTTGTAGGGTAATTTATTCACCTGCACCGGACTCGCCCAACTCGCTGTTTGATGACAGACTTAGAATAATGGTCTTCGACTACCCCATAATGGAAGAAGTTAGGCCAACACATTGGTACTATTGTCGCACCATCATCATCGTCCAAGAGTCGGTCGACCCGCCTATGCAAATACGCATAAATCAATTGACAGCACCCTGAGGGTAATATAATCACTTCCGCCTTCTAGTTTGCACCCAGGAGCACTAAATTCCCAAAAGGGAGGCAATAAACTTTAAAAATTCATCAAATAAATTATTCAAGTTTATTCTTTTGCGTTTGCGAAAGTGTCCTTTGTGTCCTGCTGGCTACATGCTTTATTGGCGTACCAAGCAAACGACATTTTTGGTTTTATCTGGATAATCACACGGCGTTTCTTGTGACAAAGTATCTCCTTTTTTGTTTCGTACGTCTATTCTTTTTGTGGTGAACATTTTTGTAGATAAAAGGGCTTTTCTTTTGCGAGCGAGAGATTGCCACTCATTATAAATGTGTTTGTGGTGAAGGTGTATGAGTTGCAATTTTGACTGTTATTACTTTTGGTAGTTCTGGTCGCTCAGTGGTTAGCGAGTGGTCTTAGGTTCGACCTTCCGAAAAATCATAAACAACACCTTAAGGTTTCTCCAACTGTGGAACCTTTCGTGTGAGGTTCCGCTCAAATTTCGCAAAGTGATTTGTTTGGACAATGCTCAGCAATGTACAAAATCCTATACAGCCTATGTCTTAAATAGTGTCAAGAAATACCAAAAGCTCGGGTCAATACCAGATCCTGCAAGTTAAACCGCAATCAGTTCGTTGGCTTCGCAGATGATCAAGCTATTTGCCGGACCGGCTTATCGCCAAGAAGAGCGTCACTGACAATATTAACTGGTGTTGGACTGTTAAACGAGGCGTCTCAGGTTCGAATCCCGAAAAAAACCCAAATTCCAAATTATGGTTTCTTTCACTGCGCCACCTCTCGCGAACGTCTGACAAACTCCCGAGTGTATAACTGTCTTGAAGGAGCTTCTCAATTAGCCGCTTGGACTCGGCATAAAATTGTAGATCCCTTCCATTCCTCCCAAAAATTAAGAACTCACAAAACGAATGGGTGTGAGAAGCTAGGCCTAGGGTTCCTACGAACCTATTTCGCCAACCATTTTTTTTTTGTTTAGTTATTCAGAAATGGACATTTACAAAATAGCGACAATGAAGTCCAACTGTGAATAAAAGGCATGACCATATAACAAGTTACAAGCCTGCAATTAGATTCTTGTCCTCACCAGTGGTACTGCATTTTGGATTTTACTTCCTTGCCTCTCAGAGGTATGCTCTTTCTTTACTTCAAGTTAAAAGAATTCCTGAGAAAATATTGTGTCAGCAGAAAATTCTTACTTGAATACCTGCATTGCACACTCAAGTTACATATACGCACCTGTTAACTGCGGCTACTCATACTTATTCACCTATTTGCTACTGGGTTATCCTTCTAATACGTTGATACCTTTCCTGCATAAATTGCAGCAAAATTGCAATCCATATTGAGCACATCTGCGGGACCTTATTCCTTTATCCACAACACTTCCAACCAATGTGTAACTGGTCAGGATTAATGATGCCGCAGAAAGCTGTTTTAGTCTCCAAAGTATTGCCGTATACCCCCAACCTATATATAACTGCGTTTAACGTTGCATAAATCATCACTGCCATATCGTCGGGGGGCAAAAATGTCGCCGGGCCAATGATTTAAACTTTAATCTCCAGTAACCGAACACAGAATGAGATAGCAAGACCGACAAAATGTGCATCTACTTAATATTTTATAATTTATCCTTAGACACACTTGCACACAAATAAGAGTTTGGTTATCTCCTTCGCAGGCTCATGGGATTCCGTCGTGCGATGCCAGTAACCGGTCGCCTATTAAACATAACCACAGATATTTACCAGGTTGCTGATGATAATTTATTAAAGACATTCTTTGTATCTCCGTCCAACAATTTATGCTTCCACGGGAAATGCTCATACTATTGTGATACATCGCACGCCATCTGTGGTAATCCGGACACACTCGAAGGATCCTTTGCGGCGTTCCTACCCGCATTCGAGCAGACACAGCGAAAGGTAAGATTAATGTTATACATTAGAATATTATTATAGGGTTTGCGGAATGGGGTGGGCACTCGTAGCACCGTATAGCTGCCATCGTCATCGTTGTCGTCGTCCGAATTTTTATACTTGAAAAAATAGTGGCGGACAATTTTCGCGAAATAGTAGTTTTTTTCCGGCAGTTTCTTTTTTTTTATCAAGTTTTCAACTACTAGCTATATTTTTTTTGTCTCTTGTCCTCCATTTGATATATTAATTCGCTAAGTTGGCGAGAATGGTGAGAAAATCTGCAAGGGACAGAATTTTTGTTTTACTTACTTCTCGGACCTTACAGCGAGGCTATGACGTTTTAATATGCGCGTTATTAAAATGATAATGTCTGAAAGTTTTCATGCGCTGTACACTGGATCATCATAAATGGGTTTTTTATCACATTTTCGGGAGTGAGCACATAATGCACTCGGACACATTGTGGACAGCGGCTTTTGCATATCATAAATCCTGCTAAAACAATTTTTAACTCAATTATGAAAGGGGACACATATGAATATCATAAGTCTACAAAACAGTGAGCCTCTTTCCAAATTGTTGTACAAGGTAAACATTTTAAAATGAAAGCCTGACTTTCGAACAACCACATATTGGTGCATGTTTCGTACAAGGTTTCAGAACCCCATCTATGGTGATGCTTCTTCAGAACTTAGCACAAGGGTAGGTGTGACGCAGATCTTGCAGTATTTTAAGACAAATATCTTTGAAAATTTCTTACATCTTATGTTAGAAAAGGTTGTGTTGGGCTTGAAGAAAAATGTGACTCATTGCGCATTGATCGATAACTCTTCCCACTGTTACATAGTCATAGTTCTTGCTGTTGTTGTGGTCACTCCTGCTTGGTTCGCATAGTTGCAAGCTTAAAGGGAGTAGTTACACAACACTTGAAAGTGAAAGGTCGTGTTTATATCGATGAACTGGATATGGATTCGCAACGCGTTCAGCACAAACATCGAGCATGTTCAACCGAACGACCTCGAGTATATGCAGTGAAGTTGATCTTCGGTGGGTTCTCTGATCTCGGTGGTATTAAGATTTTTCTAGAGTACCTGGCAGTAGTGTTGTTAGAACTCTCTCTTCATTTATCCCACGAAGCGTGGTCATTTTTCCCTTTTGTTTCCTTTCACCGTACTTAAATTCCCTTTTAAAATGCCACGATACTTTTTTTCGTCAAAATCCAATTTTTTAAAGTAATTTGTATTACACGGAAAGAAAATCACATTAATTAATTAATTAATCATTTAGTATAAAAACCGAAGTTTTAACACTGCTATGATTATTTTTTGGTACTAGAAAATTTTGATAAAATACGATTTACATGAGCTGTTTTTTATGGACCTTCAGTGTGTTGATAATCGTGGTGAAATACAGGTGTTTTGGTAGAATTTCACCAAAAATTTATAGTTTGAATGATTTTTTGCTAGATTTCTGAAAATCGCACGATTCATCGTAAAAAAGAATGGAACTGCCTAAGCCTCTCATAGTTGGTTCGGAACTAGGAATACCTGCCAGCCATTGGTAACTACTTTTACTCTCATGACGCTGCCTGCTGTATAAGTCACACGGTACGCTTCTCACATTTCAATGGAACATCGGTGGAGGGTAAACCTCAGATCAAAACCTTCTGTCGTACCAGTCCTCGAAAAACATCTGACAGCAACCTATCAGCTGTTTCAGAACTAAGCTCTTGAACTCCATCGAAAATTACCACTTTCAGGAAGAGAACCATAAGTCCCATTAGCCGGCGCATTTGAAAGCAAAACCACTAAAAAAATTAATAGTTTGCGCAACAGGTCCGTTGGGACCCTAGGCCTAGCTTCTCACAACCATTCGTTTTGTGTGTGTTTTTTCATATTTTAGACGAATGGAAGGGAAACCTACAATTTTATGCCGAGTCCAAACGGCTAATTGAGAAGCTCTTTCATAACTACTACAACTTTTAAAATTGTAGTACAACTCCACTCTAAAATTAAACCAGCTCCCTCTGCAACGGTCACATAATGTGCTCTACCCCACTACATCCCTCAATCGGTTGGACGCAAGAAAAAAACCCGACTGCCCCACTTCGACGAAGAAAATTAATTTCCTAAAAGTCTGCGCTGGTGCGTTTCTTTTTTTGTTTATCAAAGAAACTTTTTCGATTCATTATTCCCCCAAATGGAACAATAAGACCTTAAATTTAGAACTGATCACTATCAGTGTTGATTTCGAGATTCCACCCATCCCCCTAAACACAGAGCAGACCAGCCAGCAGGAGAAAAAAATAAATACCAACCACTGCTGGCCCCCCGAACTATCCAAAAGAGGATTTGAATAATATGCAAAACAATACACAGTGCGCCAACTTTCCCACATTTTATTTTTAAATCTCCAACCAGTTTGGCCATGGAGATGCAAACAAATAAAAAAAAAAAACAGTACAGAAAAAATATCCTCGGTCCTGCATAAATTATTCTTTTTCTCCCGTTTCTGACGACCCGCCTATACTATACAGTGTAACAATGTAACGGATGCATTCCACTTTTATTTTTTTAGAGGTAACTTAAAATAAGTTACATCACCCTACAATGATCCTTGTTGGTTAGAAAGTGCAACTTTGACCTATTTGAATGTAGAAGTATTTTTTATTTTTTTTTGTTTCTAGGGCAGCTTTGTCGACGACGACATTTGCTCTGGGCAAGATATGGTTTCCTAAAAAAAGGTGAACCGTCCTCTCTCTCTCTTTATTCACTGCCATAGACAGAGTTGAATAACTTAAAGGACTATTCTTTTTGTACATTTTCTGTTGGAAGCAACTTACTCGTTTCACTTTGTGTCTGGAAAAAGAAGCAGAAATATGAGTGAAAAAAAAGAAGAAATGTATGTCTCTACCTGCATCTCCTATAACCCAGCCCATTAAGGATGCTTTTGGTTGGAAAATTAATCCCTTGAGGGCTTTGTTTACAGGCGAAGGAAATAAAAAATGAAAACCAAGCCACTGTAAGATGAAGGTAAGCATAGAAAGAAAGTTTCCTTGAAAAAAAAAGAAAATCATTTAACTCGGTTAAATGGAATCCCCACTTACTGCGCTGTTCTGGTGGTAAAATGTTTTTGAAGAGTATCCAGCGATGGACGTTTGAAAAATCCTGTTGATGATACTCGTAGGTATAGATAGACCTTCTACGGCTTAGTCGCCCTTTGTAATAAATCACTTAGCCACTGTTCTGGGTAATGGAGGGGTCACTACTTTGCTTCAGCCGTCGTCAGTCGGTCGCGTCGCTTGTTTTCTTAATTAAAATGTAAATAGCTTTTCTTGTTGTTGCTACTTTTAATCTTTACTTGGTGTCCGTAGTGCCAGTGGGCCTGGGCATTGGTGTTAACCTCAGCAACAGCATGGGCCGAACAAACTCTAACTCAAGATTGCATTAAATAAGTGGAAAATCCTTGAAATAATGGCTTATCTCATTTGTAAACATTATTTATCCAGGAGTCTGCAAACAAAGGGGATTGATTCTAAAGAAAATCACTACATAAAGGAAGTTTAATGCGATTCTAACTGGTAATTCATTTTTGCCACGTTCAGATATCCTTACAAATTGTGCAGCGATACAATGCGTACGAGTTGGACAGGTGATTCGTTGTGTGTAATTTTAAGAAATTTTAACTGCTTATAATCCTTTTTTAAGGATTCCCATACAATAAAATAAAATATTTATTTTTGTGCCTAGTAGTCACTAGAAAACTAGATCAGACTGATGGCGCGCCAAAGGCACTTCAAATTATTTATTTATTTTAAAATGGCACGAAGCTCTAAAAAGGTTCGCCATCCCTGGGCTATGGAATATCCGTCGGAATCTTAAAAAGGTGAAAAACAGTGCACTTGGCCATAGGCTGTCTTAGGCTAGATATAGGAACGTAGGGTGGTTGACTCCAAAAACACTTACTTGAACATCCTTTGTGATATGGATAAGTGAAAGGAAGTGAAGGCGACCAGAAAATTCTAGTCCGGGCATATTATTGGGAGAGTTGTTGCTGCGCTCAAGCTACCGCTATAGTACTGAAGATAGTGTGAACAGTTGATATTCGGGTAGACAAAGGAGGACCGATACAGTCAGGACAGATACAACCCCGCGTATAGCCTCCGACATTCCATATGAAGAAGGTAGACTGGTGCGGCGCAGAGACGGTTGACTGAATCAAATAATCATATTGTTTACTCCGTACTCTTTTAGATTCTGTAGCAAATTTAGCAAAAGTGGGAGAGAAGCTCAGGTCTTCTGGGTACATTTCTGAGATTCTCTGAGCCTGGACTCAACTAATTTCCTGAAGACTTCAACAGTAGGAAACATACTCCGGCCTTAAGGGTGGACCTAAGTGCCCCTATGACGCCTCGGGTATAAAAAAGTTTTGCAGCGTCCAATGCTTCCGCCATCAGTTTGTATAGAGCCATTGCACAGTTCTTAAAACATGAAAGGTTTATGACGATTTCATTGCGAATCACCAAAAACTCTTAGGGCCGGTCTGTTCGCAGCTGGTAACATCCGTGGTTAGGTTACTTACGTTACATATACGTTTATTGTATTATTTGTACTTTTTCCCCAATATATTGTTGTTGTGTATAGCAGATACGTCATAATTAATATCTACGTAGTCCTTAAAAAAAACTTGAAGAAACGAAATTCCAGAAAATCGACTGGTTATTGATTTCTCTGGTTAACTAACCAAACCAACGATTCTCCGGTTATTAGTTTGCTGGTTGTTACAAATATTTTACAATCTTCACGACAGCTTTGTAGGTTTTTTGATAAACGATAAGTTTAAATTTATATCAGTTCAGTATTGTACAATTTAAGGGCCTATTTGAAAGCCTTTATAAAAACTATTAACATTCCCGAAATACCTCTGCGCCCCTTTGGCGAACTGAGTTTGATATTTCCAAAGTGTCGTATACACGTTCCGCCTATGCTCTGCTAACTCTATAGCAGATACAGTTGAAGGAAAGGTTTTGATTTGATTTTTTTGAACATGATTTAAAATAAGGCTGCCGCCTGAAGCAACCACATACAAATCCGTAACCGTAATAGAAAAACAACTATTCTTCAAGTTGATAAAGCCGCCAACTTTTCTCTGTAATTGCAACCGGGAACTTAATTTCAATTAATTTAAATTTACCCAGTAACTCGCTAGTCAAATTTATATTTAACTTCAATCTGCAGTTCTGCATTGAACTCAAACGCTAATGGAAAAAAATGTTAGAATCCGATTAACATGGCAACCTCGTTCCCTTATCTACCTAGCTACTTACTGTTCTACCGGTATTTAAATGCAAAAACATTTAAATGCAAACTTTTGTAAAAAGCAAACACGAAACACTGCTGAAAGGAACGAAATATGGAAAATCCTTTATTATGTTATTCACAGAAAAAACAATCACAAACTGAGAAAATGCGAAACGAAAAGGAACAGGATTACTCAAACAAATATTATTATTAGATTCGGATACCGCTTACTAACCGGGTGGGTGTAGCAGTTGCTTTATTATTTTTCCTGCGGCATCCTTTGGCATTATCATTTGTTGTCTATATGTTTGTCTTGCCTTGTACATGTTCGAGGGTGGAGAACTTTTTGCTGCGTACAGGTTTATTATATTTTGTTGGCTCTTTTACTAATACCTGCCAAGAAATCTGTTCAGTGATTTCATGAAGTATATGTACTTATAACGCAGCCCATTCCTACATCATTTCTGTCGCAATAGTAATAATAAATGAGAAATTTAATATTTAATTTCAGGTCTGGAGACATCCTTGGAGACGATCATATCACAAAAGAAGGAAAGCCCAGTGGGAGACTGATGCTGACTACTGTACAATGGTAAGAGTCTGTTGGATGGCTCCGGTTTCTTGTTGGCACTTCGATTGTGATACCGATAGTAGGATTTTTTTTTTCTATTTCTTTATGTAGGTAAATCCTGAATAAATATTGCAGACAGCTGAATTGAAAGAAGCGACTTGCTTGATATTTCCTTGCACCGTCCTTTATCCGCTCTCGCGACTTAGGTGAATAAGAGCAAGTCATGCAAGTCCAGCGAGGTAAATTATCATGTTTTTGCCGAACGAGAGCAAACACAAATGAAATGAAAGGCAGACGGCGACGAGTCCTGAAGGCAGCAAATTGATGTTGTCCTTCTCCGAATGAGTGGAGCAGCATCGTACTATTTTTAAATGGAAATCACATTTATCATTTGGTCTGTACAGTGGAAATATCAGCCGGTTCGTGGAATCGTTCGCTGTTCCTTATTTATTTGCAATCTTCTTTTGAAAGTGCATTTCTTTCACCCATATTGTTCGTCACAAATAAATGAATTTGCTGATTGTAATGAAATTCTTCATTGAGCTTGAAATAATGTACTTGCAGCTAATGCGGAGACCTTAATGTGTACCTGGCTTTCTTTCGACAATTGCAATAAGATGGGATGACTAAATTGTAGATTGTTTATTTATATTCAGTTTGTAAAATAATAAATAAGGATCACATCAATTTGTCATCATTTCTATGTTATATAAGAGGAAGTCTATCTGCCTGTATCACGAGATGCAACAAACGGATTTGGATGCATTTTTCACTGTTTTGATATGCGATTTCTCGCGAGTGCACTGTGTTCGACAAAATTGTTAAATAGTCTTATATTTGCTCGAAGGAGTGACGCCGAACATGTTCGCAAACTCTTTTAAGGCGGATATTACTGACTTCAATGATAAGTTTCTCTGACTAGTATTCGAAAATGAATTTCCCCTTTTCAATATAATAATGCTCAGAACCTATACGCTCAAAAATTGGCTCTAAGCGAGTGTGATTTCCTTGGTTAAAAAAATGGTTAAAATTAACTAAGTCTCTGTTGAAAAACCATATATTCGTTGTTGAGAACCATAGAAAAAAAATGTTAAAAAACACACACTTTATCAGTAGTTATCAACCAAGTTTCCAGATTAATATCAACCAGTTGGTAAGATTCTACAGAGTATGTTTGTTATTCACGACCGATAAAATTTGGAGGAAATTGAGAGATCGATTTTAGCCGAGTTTTCACAAGTTGGCGCAGCTATTTTTAATTACTAATTCCATAGGAGCTATATACCAATGATAATTTTTAGTGTCCAGGCTTAATTTTTCGAACTCAAAATGGCGAAATTTCCGTACATTTCGTATACATATTGTGACCTACAAAATATTTAGTGTGGAGGTTAAAAATGATTATTAATATTTTCCAGTATCACTTGGTAGTTTTTAACCGAAAGTTGGATGATCTTAAATAAGTGATTTCTTTGCGTGTAGTTTAATATTCTCTATATCTATACCACTTGTGGTATCACAAACGAGGAACACTTGCACAACTATTGTCATAAAAGGAATTTTCAATAACTACCGATTTCTTTCTTTTACAGGTTCGTGATATTCCTCCATATGATGAAGGACGACGTCTACTGGATATAATGGATATGTCTGTCTTTGACTTTTTAACCGGCAACATGGACCGACATCATTATGAAACTTTTAAGTAGGTTAATAACCTTATTAATTGCCCAATTACGGTATTGAAGTTTTGTGGACTAAGGCAGGGAATAGTTCTCCACTGATAACCACCCAAAAGAGTCTGATGACAATTTATGGTGTTGTTCCTAATAATAGTTTTTAATTGTAATCAGCAATTGCAACCACAGTAAGAGGGTAAAGAAATCAACAACAATTTGCTATTCGATATTCATTGAACATTGACATTGGCAACGCCAACTGTTTCCAAATTATTCTTTTATTGTTCCCAAGATACTTTGACAAGCAACGATTCCTTCATTATCATTACTTTTTGGGATTCATTACTTTTTGCCACAGGTGTTCAAATCTTGCAGTTACTTTTAGCTTTAAGAGATGGAGGTGATATTGCGTTTATTTGGAGTTCACTTAAAGGGCTCGCAGGATTCCAGATCAACTACAACGGCTCATCATCTACCTACATACTTCGCAGCGCAAAAGGTCAAAGAGATATGCAGATGTTTTTTGCATCTTCTTTTCGTCGAGTTAGTTGTAGATGCTATTTCAGCACTTGTGCCTTCGTAGTTGTCAAGTGTGAACTGCAGAGTGCTGTACATTGGCTGTCTGTCTTATAATTGTAAGCCGCTTTTAATTTCTGGAAGTTCATTAAAACATCTGCCACTGTGTACTACCCCTAACCTAGGCAAATGTCAGCAAATAGTCTTCCATGCGTCTGATGATAGTTGTACAAAACAACTAACGTTGATTTTGACACTTTTGTTTTATGGTGTTATAGTAAGATTGGTAAAACATTTTCCGTAAGATTTCCGTTCCTGTTTGCGTTGACCGTCCTTGGAGATTCAACGACAAACTCAATACGAGCTAATAAGAGACATGAACTTAATCAAAAAACTACGCATCAGTCGTTTAAGACGACTAGAACATGTAAAGCAGGTGGGCACAAATTCTCCGGCCCCTAAAGCCTGCGAGTGAATTCTAGAGGGACAATGCAGCATAGGAAAATTGCAATCAAAGGTGTAACCACACTTCAAAAGTCTACACTCAAAACTCTCCATACACAAACTACATTCAGAGAACCATCCTCAACAGCATTGCCAAAGCAATCAAGTTTAAACTTGTTCAAAATGTTCACATGGCAAACGATTCATTCAAATCGTACGCTCTCCAGCAAATGACTCTTGAAATGTAACCTATCAATGCAAACTTTAAAAAAAAAACCCATATAGAAAAAAATCTGAGCATTAAAAAGTTCCTTCTGCAATTCAATTTCAAGGAAAAGTAAAATCCCCCCACTCTAGATATCATCTGAACCATCTGGCACAATATGCTGTTGACTGGGATAACACTGTTGACGTTGAGCTTGACAAACAAATTCTATTTGTTCGCACCTTCGCAAGAGAAATTAAAAACCAAATCTGCTGCAGTCAACAGCGTACAAAATTCCATCACCCATTCAATCGATTCTTTGTCCATTCCACTATCGAGATATTGCCCCATTGCACCTAGGTATTCTCAGTCAATTTGCCGCATCACAAGAGCAGCTATCGTCCATGATATTAAATGCGATTAGCTTTTTTACTTAAACGGCGACAAATTGCAGAGAAGTTTACCACTCCGACAGACATCTTACAAACAAGGACACCTGCATCGCCCCAGGGATTATTGGCGCTAAAATTGACTGTAGAGCTAGAGGGAAAAATTTGCAGTTGCAAGACTCAAATTAAAGATAGCATCGGTTTATTTTTGCTTGCGTAAGAGAAAACTTTTCAAACTTTTCCCTTTTCCTTTTCCCATTTCCGTATGAAAGTTCAAAATTACCGCAAAATAATTTTACCCCCCCAACATTCCCTGGATAGCAATGAAATTATGTGTAAATGGCAACATGACGGGAAAATTTTCAGGCGGTGCAAACTAAAAACTTTTTATATTAAAATGAAATAAAAAGAAGAAGATGGAAAGAAATGCGTGAAGTCCAGTGCAGTGGTGGGGGCGAAAACAATTTACTACTGACATGGAAACTAATTAAAATACTTATGAGTTCATTTCTGGCTGGGTCTGCGGACGAATATTTGCATGTAGACATAGACAACTGCGCTAGCTTTAACGAAAATAGCAAATCAAAGAACAGAAATATTAATGAAGTAAGGTACGCTTAGAGCTGTACCCCTTCCACATCCACATCTCTGTGCACAGTAAATTGAAAGCATAAACATGGGTCGCACTTCCGGTGTAAGACGGATTATTATTTTTTTTTTCTCTGGTGTCCTTTGTGGCGGACAAAAGCTGTCTTGCTGTAGCCCCCACTACAAAGCGCTGTATAGCTTTTTGATTCAGAGCTAAGTTGCTTTCGAAGTTCATTAAAAGTTAATTAAAATGCTGATGGAGGAATTTAAGCGTTGACTTCTTGGTCGTTTGTTTTTCTTTGCCTTCTCTTCTTCTTTTTTTCTGGGAAACATAACTCGAGTTCGTCCGCCTTGGGACATGCTCGGTGTTGCTGGTGAAGTGGATTTTAATACCTTATTCTTAGGGGATTTAACAGAATCCCTTGCGAAAGCATTTCATACGGACACTTAAGGTGGGAACGAATCTTCGATAGGACACACCTGCTGGAATACGATTCAAAGGAAGGCCAAGGAATATGGACTTAATTTTTGCAGACAAAAGAAATCGTAATTGCACTGCTTTGTGTAGGGGTTTATACCCTTACCCAGTTATACAGCGAATGGAAGTAGATTCGCATCAGAATCTGTTCTTCAGGCAACAGTATGGGTGATAATTGTGTTGTCCGTTTACCCTTAGATTTCATGCCGGATGTCTGGGAATTTCACTAATTTCATAAGGATCAAAGCCCCCCGAGATGGTGGAAGTAAGGTGCTGCTTCTTTACCTTAAAAACTGTGGGAAATGTGGTTGTCTGTAAATATGCTCAATATGTCTGTGCTGGTTGTTACTGTACTCAGCCAAAAGTGTCTTGGAACTTGGAAGAGTGGTAACCGTCTAAGCCGTTGTCAAGTGTACTAGGTAATTGCTGGGCTTCATTCCTGTGAAGGTAGAACTTGTTAATAACATTCAAGCAAGAATACGTTAACCCTTTCATTGGCTTTTGTGGCTTCCGATCCTCTATCTGACACTAAATATGGAAAGGGGAGCAGCTGAAGTTAGTGCTTTGTCTTTGCCGTAGACTAGAACCAAGAACCAACTTGTCTTGGCAGTTCTCTAAATTTATTGTAAGCCCATTTCCTCGACCCACCAAATTATATCTTCCATTCTTTGAAAGCTGCGGTCGCTTGTTTTCTCTTTTGCAGCATATGTTTAACTAAGGTTCGGTGAGAGATCCAATCAATCTCCATAAAACACAAATCAGCCCACAGCAACGATTTTACACATTGATTTATGTCTTCGTCTACCTGAATAGCTTCCCACTCTTTCAGCCAAGACAGATTTGTAAGTACAGTCTGCAAATGAAAAATTATCAACAATTTTGATTTATTGCGCAAAAGTTGCTTGCCCTGCCTGAACCTCCCTTAATCCTATGTCTTTGGACAAACCTTTGGTTAAGAATACCCGGGTCTTCTTGAGTGCAGTGCAGGGCAAGTTATTTTACCCTCAGTCTGCACAGCATACACGTCACTCAACGCAGCCATTTTGAATTTACTTGCATATCTAAGATCCTTTCTTCACAGTTTTACGAATATTTTTTCTATTCCCTGCGTGTCCTTGAAAGCCCATTTACTGAATTCGTGAAAATAACTTGACCTTTATTATTATTTATTCATGGTTAGACAGATAACATTTCAAGGTTCAAAAAACTTGAACCAGCAAAATATTCTAGTAAATCAAAATATCTGTTCCTATTTCGGCAAACTAAGTAGATCTTTAAAATCAGAGAAGCACAATCAAAACGAAGTTAGTAAGCTTCAGCATCATGTACGACGGAGTACTCCCTAGAAGTAAATCAACCGTCGTGTTATTAAAAATTGATGGCAAATGCTCTACAGCCGGGCAATGTGTGGGGGGTAGAGGAAACTTGTCTTCTCTTTGGAATTTCAATACGTACTCATAAATTGATTTGAGGGAAATTACGATTACATAGTTTTGCACAGAAATGCTGTAAATATTGTCGCAAACAGTTTTCTTTTTAATTATACACGCAAATTGTGCAGTCAGTTTCTGTATCCGGATGTGTAAAAATGAAAGCTCCCTGGAATGGTGAGGGTGGTAGTCTACAGTTTATTCTTGAAGGTACGTGTTGATATTTCTTTTACGCTGGGAAATATTGATTTTAATGACATTTCCCAAATGCTATGCATAAAGTGGGAAATTTAATTGAAATTAGTGGGATCAAATCAAAGAAGGGACATTAGGACTGCTGCCGGCTTAAAAATGAGTTATTTGCAATGTATTGGAGAGATCTACGTCACAATTCAATTTGTAATCGAAAAAAAACTTTCAAAAACTTACAGCTAGTAGTCAAACACACATAGTAGCCCCAACTACCGGTGGTAGTTAGTAATGGCAGTGGTAGCTCCATACGATTACAGCGAACCTATATCTACCCCATGCAAAAGGTATAAAGTTAAATAAAAGTCCATGGATGAGTTCACGTTTGGCAGATGAGCATAAGGGATATGATATATCCACGAACCACTTAGCTGGGAACGAGTCCTGATGACCCCATTTATGAGAAATGCATACTTATGTCACAGAAAACTTTCCACTGGTCGTTCGCAACAACCAGTTTGGAAATAAGTTTCAGAAGTTCTATAATTAAATACGAAACTTATCCAATTATTACTACGTTCAGCACACATCCTTATTTTCAACTACTTTTCATGGCAACGGAGTACTACGTGAAATATTGAAAAAAAAATGGTGAACAGACCGATTCCCGGGCGATTTAAATTTTTTCAATTTTGAACAAATGAGACTAGCCAGAGCCACTCAACTCCCAAAAGCGCGTTGGCATGCTCCTTAACCATACAAGTGTCGTGCACATTATACATACAAATACAACATGCAACAAAGCCTTCGTTGTATGCATTGCATATGTAGAAGGAATACCACGGAAAATGTATTTTCCAGTTAATTTAGCAATCGCCGTTTGCCAGGGAAGAAGAAGAGTTTATCAAACAGGGCCAACGCAGAAATTGAAATTTCGGTTTTCCAGCCCCAGGTGAACAAATGTGCATTCGAGCACCATAAACGAAAGGAATATGGCAAAAGTACAGTAGGTACAGGTCCCGCTGCAGAGAACAGCAGCTAGGAATAGGAAAATAGGAAATATTTATTGAACCATTATGCGAATCCAAAAGCAAACTGACAAAACCTGAAGTAGTTGCAGAATGGTTTTGAATAGCTTAACGCTGATGGCACACACCACACTTTGAATACCTATATATATACAGTCGACAAACTATTATGGTCTAAATAGCCACTCTGAGGAAAGAAAGATCTGAAGTCGGTCGGTAGGAATCGCTGGCTGGTTGAGCTGTGCTGAACACACTTTAGTCCCAGAGGAATTCTGGGAATATTTCTGTACCTCAATGGTATCGTTCTTGTGTTTTCTCTCCTTAATTCTGTTTTTGGTTCTTGCTGCGTTCCTTATTGAGTCAAACTGAAAGAGGGATGAATGTGCCTGCACATGGAGCCTCCTTCGCACACAAGTACTGTGCGCTCTCATCTGCCAAACCGATTCAGGAGCTTGCCCCAGAAATGCATATGGGGGAAACGACGACGACGATGGTGATGGCTACAACGACGTGGTGCCACCACCATCACATAAAATGAATATTTTCAACCCAGAATATTCGAAAGTGAAGAGAGAGCACGTATCCCTCTGTCGTATTGTGGAATTTTATTACCAATAAGGAAACCATCAACCAGATGGTGACTTTACCACATTTGCGTTGCTCTTGTGCATCATAGTGGCATATCGTCTGTCGCTGGTGTGCCATCGAATGAGGCACATGTGCATTGTGCAAGCTCAAGCTGCCTCTGTTACTCGGGACGTTTATATAGGCTATTAAGCTAATACGTGGAAGAACACATGTGGTGTAGTGTAGAGGTTACTCTCGACGAGTGGATATATTGTCAAGGTAAACGCATATAACAGTGTGGCAGAGTCAAAGGAGATAAGGGAAACGAAAAACGTTTGAACTCGTACTTTGGACGAAGATTGAAGATTTAGTCAGGTGGAAAACTGTTTACAAATGTCCTTATCCCCTTCGATAGGAAGTGCACGTATTCGTTTTTACCATATAGAATCTACCTATATAGCTGAACCACTGAAGTTGGTTGGCTAAAGAATTACTGCGTTTATCTATTGTGTGGTGTCTGTATACAAAACTAGCAACACATTGAGCTTCTGCATTGTAGAAGAAGGGGAGAGCTCTTCGACTGAAATTCAGAGCGAATGGTGTCGGTATGGCTGCATGATTTATTGGGGGAGACGACGGTGTCGCTTGAATAGCAACTACAAAAATTGATTTTCATTGTGAAGAAGAAGAATTTTCCATGACATTATAGCTTTCGTGCGTGAGGCCTCATCGGCTGCTTTTGTCTAAAATCTTGACCACTCTTAAGGCTTCTATCCTGTCAGTAAGCCAAGATGCATCACCAGTAGTAAACACCAACCTTTACCTTCAATTATGCATTCATTCTCGTTCAAGCTCCATTCTTATTGTTTGAAAAATCAGTATCTAGCAGCAATATTTTCCTCTGCCCTGTCAAAGGAACAATGAACTTCTCCGGAAAAGCAATTAAGAACTTATGTATACCAGTTCGCCGTTTTCTTTGTTTATGCTTGCCATTCTCCGGCAACTGCTCTCGAAAGAGGAAATCGAAAAACGTTCTCAATTAAAGGAAAAAATTATTTAGCTTTCGCTCCTTGCTGTCTTTACAATTTGTGTTCCAGCGTTGTTCTAATTTAATTTATTTTCCACTCACAGGGTCTATGGCAATGACACGTTTCCATTACACTTAGATCACGGTCGTGGATTTGGCAAAGCGTTCCATGATGAGCTGACCATACTAGCACCAGTTCTGCAGTGTTGTTTGATACGGACGACTACCCTCAAGAGGCTATTAGAGTAAGTACTCAAAAACGAAAACCCACTCAATGCCAGAAACCAAACGAAGTTTACTTCTGTCTTGACTAGATTCCACAACGGACCCAAACACCTGTCCGATCTAATGCGTGAAATAATGTTCACGGATCCGATCAATCCGATTCTATGGGAGCCCCACCTAGCGGCGCTGGATCGTCGCGTCGGTATAATCCTCCAAGGGGTGCGTGACTGCATAAAGAAAAACCCACCAGAGGAAGCAGAAAATTCACTGGATGACACATCATAGCGGTAAACAAATTCTAGTTAAATAAATTCATTTAGTTTATAAATTTTAAAATTTAACAAAAATATATAGGTATAATTATAATTTTAAAATAAAAAGATATCCGTCAAGTTGCTTAGTTTAAAAAATAAAACAATATGTTTAAAATGTTCATCTCGAATGAAAAAACTTCTTGATATCAATGTTTCAAAGTGGATAATAAGACATATTATACGATACCAAATATTTGTGTAGACTATTTAGAATTTTACTTAACCGATTGATTGGTCAATATTACCGAATGGAAAATACAATGAAATTTGTTTAACAATACTAGAGAATTCATTCAAAACTTGTTTGAATGGAATATCTATAAAAAGAAAAACAAAATATTTTTTGGCAGCTTTTACGCTCTTGAGATTCAATTACTAGATAGTTAAAGTAGCTAGTGCCAAATATTTAAAAATGATTATTTTGATTTGTTTCTATTTTTAATTTATTTTTTGTACACTGGCGCGGAGAAAGAGCTATGCTAGGAGAATTTTTTATAATGTAGATATATTGAAATAAGAATCTCGAGCATTGATTACTTTTGCCGTCTTTAATTCACTTTATCGCAGGTATCGTACTTTCCGGGGTAAATTTTGTGAGATCTTATAGTTAAATAATAGATGAGTGGCAAAGATTAAGAAAAAAAACAGATATTCTTCAGAAAGAAAAGTCACTTACTCCACTGTTCCCAATTTGAACACTAGAATGTAGATACCTCTTATAGCGGCTTTTTGTAACCTATATTTAATATTTTGTGAATGTGCTGCAATTTTTAAGCACTCAACTTTGGACATTGCGATTTTGCCCGAGTAGATAGTATATATTCGAATACTCGGCATGTTTCCGGACTGCTACCAAAATTGTGTGCCAAATGATGATTATCGGTCCATGTGCAGTCTGTTCCGTTGAGGTATCGCTTAGTCATAAATACATTGCAAGGACGTATTTTGTAAGCGACACGCATTTACCATTAACAAGTTAGATATTCGAATGAAGTGGTCCTAGCTCAAGCTACATACGGCTATTAAAATCTTATCTAATTGTTCCTTTTTTGATCTCGGTTTCACAGTCGAACTAGGTAAAGAGAGATAGGGCAAGCAAACATCTACCCGCTTACATTTAAATTATCTTATTACTGTTTCTTTGCCTTTAATTTGACAACAAGTTTATTAGTCTGCGAACCGCCAAAGGGATCTGTGGTTGGTTGGCTTATGTGGATAGGGTTCCTGCCAATTACAACTCACGAGGCTTGCAATTGGAAAAGCCGAGCTTGGAAAGTTAATGTTCTATAGTCTTAAGCCGAATATCCTCATAGAAAATGAGACAATTCTTAAATCTCAGATGTCAAGCTTGGCTGAGTGCATACCTATTGGGACGCACTTATGGCTGGCATTCTAGCGACGTTTGCACGAGTTTTCTAATCCAGGTTCATTGTTCTAGCTGATGATTCGAATCGCTGAATTTCCCACATTGTATATACATGAAGAAATTTATTATTTTGTACCTCAGCTACTCTTAGCATTCATAAGTGAAAGCGAACATAAAAACGACTGCTTTCTGGTGGCATACGAAGGTCCAAATCTAAATAATGCCACTTATACAATGCAATTTGATAGTTTAAATAAATGCGAACTTGTCAAATGCAAAACTTGTAGGGTTTAAACAAGACAAATGGAAATAGTTAACTTAACCATAAGCAATTTAGAACTATTTCTTACAATTTAGAGATACCCGAACAAAGGTTCATTAGTTTCAAGATTATCAAAGCATACGCAAAGCATCAACTGGGCCAACATTAGCCAAGAAAAATATAAATGAGTCGAACTGCGTCCCAACACTAACCCAACCAAAAAATGTCCAAAAATGATTGCATCCTCCAGGCCATTTTGTCATTTTCAACATCAATCATGAATTTTATGTAGGCTCGAGTCAATTAAATTGACTTTTTCAACAACCGCCAGTGTACGCATTTAATACGAACATTATATGCATATTTGCAGTAAGTACTAACAAGTAAAGAATTAAACGTAATTCAATCTAGGGCCCCAATGCGGTCTCTAGATACAGATACCGGATGTGCAATTCCAAAAGCTGTATATTTAAATTTTCTCATGTAAATATTATGTACGTAGGTACCGATATGTTGTAGGTAGTCTGTGTGTGGTGAAAGTGTTTCATCATAACCTCGAACAGTGTGTGTAATAAATATCATTTAATTTAGTTTGCATATTTATTTAAAATGAACTACACTTTCTTGTTGATACAAATTTCTAATGTAGTAATAGTGATTCTGTTGGTTTTT
This sequence comes from Cheilosia variabilis, assembly GCA_951230905.1. Taxonomy (NCBI): domain Eukaryota; kingdom Metazoa; phylum Arthropoda; class Insecta; order Diptera; family Syrphidae; genus Cheilosia; species Cheilosia variabilis. The sequence goes on from OX579676.1 coordinate 15,225,920, forward strand.
TTTAACACACTCTTGGATAACATAATAGTTTATTTATTTTAAGGCTAAAGTCACAACTATAAAATTTATTGAAAATCAAAAGAAAATAATTATATTTGTGTATAATCGGTAAATTTAAAATCCGCAGCCTCATTCAAAATGTTGACAATACACATATTTAAAATAAAACAGAAATTAGAAACAAACATAAACTCTCGTGACTCTAAATAGTTTTTAATAATATTAATAAGTGTTAAGTAATTACGCGAATTATCTGAACTGATTTAATGCAGAAAAAATAAATAAAAATTATCTATGTAATTTATGCGACTGTTACTAAGTAAAAATCTATGTGTAAAGTATAGGTAAAAGTAAAACGAACGGAGAAGAAAAAAATTAAAAACAGAACATTTTCATATTATAAATATATAATGTTAATTTATGTACCTTAAATGTGAAAAAAAACTAATAATTTAAATGTCGAAACGAATTGTAATGCGTTGTCAATGGAAAATGATACAATAAAATTATATTTGTTATAAATGGAAATTGACTTTTATTTTGTCTTTTTATTGAGCGCGGTGTAATGAAGTGCATAATTGTAAGTATTCACTTCAGATAATATGGGTACGGTGACCATTCGTCCTCTCTTTCTTTCGTACTATGTCGTCTTCGAATCTGAATTTTTACTAAAAGAAAACAATACATTGTCCTCTTTTTTCTAAAATGTCGTCTTTTTCCTCGAAAAGACCATCTTTCTACCATAAGAAATATGCGAGATTGCGGAGGGTACCTTCTCAATGCTTACAAAGCTCGAGTTAGATGGTAATCTTGTATTGATTTTCAAAGACGAAGTCAATTCCCTTTATTAAACCTACAAGAACCCACAAATTTTGATAGTTAAAATGTGCTTTTTTTGACATAAAAAAACAGCCCTCTTTTATGTGATTGAAAAAATGGTCACCGTAGATATGGGTCGTATTATTCCTTTACAAAACCTAATAAATAGTGAAACCTTTTTTCTATCGACAAAGAAGCCGATACAGAATGAAGACAGTCAAGAAAATTGTTAATTTGTTTAAATATAAAGTGTTATGTAGGTTAGAAGTACGGATTCACGTTGACCAACTGACCAGTAGGTAGGTAGATCTATTCAGAAAGTGTGCATCAGTCGCCTAAAACTATTTAGTACAGATGGAGACCCACGCTCCGACCTAAAGAATATTTGATTCCAGTTTTCAACGCAGTGATGGAAAAACTCGGCTGAAAGCGAACGGGAACCTAGGATTTTACTCAAAGCCCGCGTTAACTGTAGAGGCTTATTGTGTTTTGGCCCAGCTCACCCCGGACTGTAGCGCTACCTATAAACAAATAGATGTATCAATGAGATGTGTGATCCTTGTAAGAGCTTCACTAGTCGACAACAATTTTATAGGGCTAAAGGCAGTGTCGGTTCCAGCCAAAGTAGCGCCCTGTGCAAGATTTAGAGAAAGCGCCCTTTTTTCATATTTGCACACCTGCATAAGTCTTTACCACATCACCCAGGAGGTAGACTTTCAATGCGTTTTTTTTCTAGTGCGATTTTTTTTAATTTTGCTATAATTTGAGTTAGATTCTCCTCGAAGTTGCAACAATGCAAGTGATGTGCAGGAAATAATTCAGCACAGCTGTGATGGATGTTGTTATTTTTTGCTTATTTGAACAAGCTTTTTGTTTAAAATGCAAATGGCAGTATTTGTTCGCGCAAGATAAAATTATTTTTCTTTCCTAGCAATGCGCCCCCAGAACTTGGCGCCCTGTGCATTTGTACATCTTGCACATATAGTTGGTGCGGCCCTGCCTAAAGGTGCCTAATGCTTTGGAATATCAAGACCCCCCCTTAAACGCACTGCAATCTATATGAGAGTGCTGTAAATCGCCCTTCGTTACGTTTTTCTTAATAGAAATAAACACATCAGATATAATAATTTATGCAACCATGATACACGAGCTCTACATAATAATCCGTACTTAATCAAAACTAATTGCCATCTTGAAAGCTATCAGTTGAAAGTGATGTAACTGTTATTTGATTTTCTAATCATATTATGTGAACAATTAATTTGTCGATTAGCGTGACTTTTTTCTTTGAACAAATCATTTTCATCTGAGTTTTGTACGATTAGCTACTGATAGACCAGAAGGTAGTTCTTTAGAATGATTTAAACAGAAGTAAACCGATCACATTTTTTCAGAAAAGATATCCGTTCTTCTTATACAGACCTCCTGTTTTGCTATTATGAAGGCATCGATGCGCGATAGTTTTTCGGAAGTCAGAGGTGTCAGCACGTAACTTGATACAATCGAGCTCAGTCGATACAATCGAGCTCTGGCAGCACCTAATTTCTTTCAATCGATAATCCTCCATCGATTATCCTCGATAGCAAGGGAAGCATTGCCGGGGCGGGTAGACCCAAAATAAATATCAAAGACTAATTCTATTGACTGATCTAATTTACCGCACAATAGTTTAGTCGGCAGTTTGCAACTTTCTTGGTGGTGGAGAAGTTTGTCTATATACCCAGTAGTAACTTTTCTTCCCAGCAAAACCGATGACAGCATGCTGACAGTATGACAAACCACAACAAGCAACTTTGCCCCGCCATGCGATAGCCCGTGATGAGATAGACCAACTTTATCTGCACTTTTGGAGATATTGATATTATGGTATGAGAATAATATCGGGTGGAAGTACCTACCCACTACTGCTATCAAATAAATTAACTTTAGTTACGTTCGCGGTACGATGCTGTATGAATACGAGTAAAATATGAATGAAGCGAGCAGTGCAACTGCACATGTTCGTATCCGTCAGAATTTTGAATTATTAATGGATTTGATTTGTAGTTGAGCGAGACCGGAATGAACGAATTTAGATAGGGTCAGACTTGGCTGGGGTATAAGGAAAGTGACAATTTGAAATTGCTGAGTGATCTTGCATGTCCTACATTCACAGCGAAAATAAACTTCAAAGTTGAGAAGTGAAGCTGGGTATCACGTAGTAGAGCACGTTTGTCAATATGACCATAATTTCGTGAATACTGTTACCTACCGTGGGTCTACACACAACAGGGCGTAAACGGAAGGAAACGCAGTTTTTTTGTTTAATTCTTCCTTCATTAATAAAAAAAGCCAAACGACCATTTCGTAAATTAATTTTCATTCAAAATCTACCCATCTGTACAAGAGGGTGCTATTAATGATCGATTAGATATTCTGTATGATTTGCATGGGCATGCAGTACGAAATTCACTTCTCAGTTTTGGAACCTAATTGGGGAGAAGATGCACACTGACACCTTGCAAAATACCTATTTCTCTCAAAGCGTCACAATATTCCAGAACTGGTTTGATTCAGGTCTTGTGCAATACCTCTTTGGTTCTATGGGAAAGGGCTTCACTACAAAGATGCCCGAATGAATTTCAAGTAAATCGTCGCGCATTTTTCAACTCGTACTTGGACTTTTTGACATGAAGTCAACACTGAAACAGCTGTTATATGACCGATCTAAGACAATCAAAGCTGCGAAATATCAAGTCAGATAGCTGTCGGACTTACTAGATACATGAACGTTCCCACTATTAAAAGGGCTACTTTCAAATAATTAAAAACGAAACTGAAAAGAATGCGACGATTCGTTTCATAATATTTAGTGTTTTTTGATGCTTTTTAGGGAGGAATTTTTAGCGGTTATGACACGTATTTTGAGAAATTTTCAATGCGTTTTTGGATACGTTTTTTGGGGGGCGGTTCGACAATTTCCAAGTCCGTTTTGAAGAGTTTTAGGGTGCACTTTTTAACGCGTTTGTTTTTCGGTGCGTTTTTTGATACTTTTTCACCTTAGATTGGGATGGATTTTTGATGCATTATTCATAATTATTATTTTATTATTTATTTTCAATCAAATTTAAATAACCAAACTGCTTATAAAATTATAGAGATGTTATTTTAAATTAATATACAACTAGAAAAAGAAGAAGGCTAGTTCTTATATACCTATAAAGAGCAAAGCTTATCTGTTAAGTGAAGTTCTGACGTGATTTATAAATAAACCTAATAGCCTAGCCTAATTCGATCTAAATGAATAAGTATCTACTTGACTTCTACATGATTTCTCTGAGCGAGCAAGTTCTTGTTCTCAGAATTTTTTTTTTATCGCAATTGGAATGAATTCCACTTCCATGCAGTGATGCCATATTCCAAGATATATTTTTTTTTTCAAGATTTTTGAGTTCCAAAATATGTACAAGACTTTTTACCTCGAAATCATCAGATATCAAGATTTTTGATATCAAGAACTTTTTAAATCTAGCGCATTAAAAGAACCTTTTCTATTGAAGAAAAACGTTTTCTTTTAATTCCATTATTATACATATATAACGTAAGTCGAACAGAGCCCATCACAATTTTGATAAATAACAGATGTAAAGTTGTTTGTAGTAAAATACTTCGAAATTGGTTTTTATATTTCGCTCTTTCTATATTTTGAATAAAATCTTGAAAAAAAGATTTTTTGTTTTGGAAAAACAAGATTTTCATATTTTTTATCTGGCAACACTGCTTCCATGCGGTCTACTTTTTTGATTATAGCTTTTGCGATCAGCAGTGTGCTAAACGCGTTTGTCCAGTGCGGTCGTGTTGGGAATTTGCATTTGCTTTCTTGAACTAAGGTTAGACAGCATTCTATCGCTTGCAAAAAACAGTGTTTCGATTTGTGTTATTATCCTGTGTTCATATTATGCGGGGATTGTCCTATCAACATTCCAAAATTAATTTATGCAAGCAAAGTGGCTCGTTGTCTGGTTGGCATTTGATTCTAAAATCAACCGGTCTGAAATAATAAAAGCCTTAGAGTAACCAGGTTTATTAATAATATGTTTGTAGCGTTACTTGAATTAAGTAATTGAAATCTACTTTCGAAAAAATTGGTTAATTCGATCATCTATAAGTTGATGTTCATGTTTTGCTCTGATAAAACACTCTAGTAGAAGTAGCTGAACTATGTATTCAATTTGAATGCCGAACACAACAATACAATTTTGTACTTATGTTGTGTGAATGGGTGCAGGCTTGCCATATTGCGCAAAACGCACGGTATTTTTTTCTATTTTACGGTGTAAAATTAGAATTTGCGATATCTCTTATTTCTTGCGATATTTTGTTTTATTAATCCTTATAACAAAATAAAATACTAATTCAATAAAATTCTTCCCATATTAAAATAACTGAGTTACATAACTTGATCTTGCTGCAATACTAATACCTACTAATTTGTTCCTTTTTCTTTGTTATTGTTTTCTGTTACCTAACCAAAAATATTAAAAGTCAAGTGAAAATCAAGTTTGATGTGTTATTTTTAAGCATTTTGCGAAAAAAAATAACTAAAAATTGCGATATAGGCTTATAAAAATCTGGCAAGCCTGTCGGTCTTCACTACATTCGGGAAGCAGCATATAATCTGATGTTGATATACATTCCGGAAGCGTTCAAGTTATTTAAAACTATTCAGCGTAATAATAGAACTATTCCAGTGTATTGATATATCGAGAGCGAGAACGATCCAATTTTAGAAGTGCAAGGTATGGACCGTCATTAGATAGATAAAAGAAGATAATAAAAACACGCTAACAATGCTTGTATAAACAAATTTTCATTGTCATTGATAACCGTGCAGAATGTCAACAAACGCCATTTGCATAAAAACTGCTGGTGGTAACGCGTTAATTGCGCTATCAGTTCAGAGATAAGACAACAACATGCATTTGAAATATTTAGTCTGCCACGCTCCCTAGCAACTAGATCAGATGATTTCGTTTACGTTACGTATCTAGTATAAGTAACTGTTTCTATTTGAAGCAGACCTTTTGATTCTATTTTTTTTTGTCGGCTTTAAGTTGAAGCAAAGCAAATATTATTTTTTTCGTTGTCAATTCAAATTTCATTGTTCCAGCAACAATAATCAAGTCGATTGAGAACTTAAATAATAAAAAATATTAAAGTGTAGTCAAATTGCTAATTTCATAATTTAATTAGCACAACCGATTTTATGTCTTATTTTATTTTATGGCTTTCAGGTTTCAGGCGACCCGAGCGTGATTTTCTTCGACGCCCTTTATTTCGTACACTTAATGTTATATAATTACTAGAAAAAGTCAGTAGCCAAAACTTCACCGCATGCTAGAAAAATTCATTTTCACACCTTCGAGGCATTGAGAATTGAGATGTTTAAGCAAGACAAACAAGCAGTGTTATTATTATTTCGTGGGATTTATCCCGTTTTGTGGGAATTTCGATGACCGAAAAGCCTTCCGTGGGATAAAGGGATAAAGCATCAAATCGTGGGAATTTTAGAAATCTGACAAAAAACATTCAGACTAAAAATTGAATTACTATTATCAACACACTGAATGTCCATAAAAAACAGCTCATGTAAATCGTCTTTTATCAAAATTTTCTAGTACCAAAAAATAATCATAGCAGTGTTACAAACTGCGGTTTTATACTAAAGGTTAATTTTACGTGATTTTCTTTCCGTGTAATAAAAATTTTACTTTTAAAAAATTGATTTTGATACAAAATAGTATCGTATGATTTTAAAACGGAATTTGAGTACGGTGAGAAGGTAAAAAAAGGGAAAAATGACCGCTCAAATTTTTAATAAAAAAGAACTGTAACTCCGACGAGAAAAAAAAGTGCTTTTCCGAGGCAGACGTTCTAACGATTATCGATCAAAGCAAATGCAAGACAGCATTCATGGGTAACAGGCTTACTAGGAAGGCGTTCTGTGGTGGTTAACAGGCCCTTCTTAACCTTAACGTCACGGGCCATATTTAAAATCGGCATTAAATTGTATTGCCCTTGCAATTGTTGCAAACAACCTAACAACCTTCGGCAGCAAACTCGTCGCCTGAGAATTATTGTATTGTCCCATACGCCAGTTTTGTCGTTTTTGAGTTAGGAACGGATTCTATGGTTATTTTTGTATGCTCTTTTTAAATCTGTGATTCGATTTGCTCTATGTCTTTCCAATCGCCAGATATCGAACATCGATTTTGTCCCATATCCACCAAAATCAACAGTTTGTAGAATTGTTTTGTGCAATAAACCATTTATTATCGTTCGGGACAAATTTTCCATATAATTTTTCGCAAATTTGTTTGCGAGAATTGTTTTGTTCAACGTGCATATCACGAGCACGACGACAAGAGATAGAGAAAATATTAACAAAGTTGAGAATTGGTTTGTCCTACGTGCACTTGTGTTAAAGAAATGCCATGGATGTGTGACACTGATCGCAAACAAAACTTTAGTATTTGTTTGTTCCACCTCCATTACAGTTGTGTAGATGTAGATGCTGGACACAATGGGACTGCAAACGCAATATATAGTTGAAGATCAAAACCGATATCAAAAGGAAAGAAAAACGATTTACAAGACTTGCTTCCTTTTATTTCTAATATCGATAAGCAATACTTTAAAAAGTTGTTAAATCTTTAGAAACTAAAAGTCTGTTTATATAATAGAAAATGACAATTAAACTTGTGATAGCAACAGAACTTTGTTTTTTTAAAAAGAAAAATCGATTTCATCTCTTTTATTACCAAATTTTTTTTTGCAAAAAATAAGAAAATTATTATTATTGACGTAAGTCAATTAACGTAGCTTGTAAAAGTGTTTTGCCCACACTTTTAAAATTAGTAGGTGAACTCTTTATAAAACAATAAATATTTTATTTTTATTTAATATATTTTGATGGAGTCTTGTATCTTGCTCCTTTTTAATGACCACACAAGTTATAGGTTTCCAGGTATACATAAAATTTATTATTTTTAAGATCAAGCATCTAAGCCGTTAGAGTAATTTTTCTAAAGTTAAATGTAAATTTCTCTGCTTTCAGAAGTTATTCACCAAAAATAAAAAGAAGATGCCTCAAAGTCAAGAACATTTCACCGTCGACATTCGTTCGGACACGGTAAGCCAGCCGACACTGGAAATGCGTCAGGCAATGTTTGACGCTGTTGTAGGCGACGATGTCTACGGCGAGGATCCGACAGTTCGGCAGTTGGAAGGGAAGGCGGCTGAACTGTTTGGCAAAGATGCTGGCCTCTTCGTTCCCAGTGGTACAATGGGCAATTTGTTAGCAAGTAAGTGATCCCATTTTAGTAGTCTACTTTCAGGTGTTATTTCAAAATATTCTTCCGATGCATATGCAAGGGCTTCAGACACTCCACATTTATCCAATCAATAACTTTTTCATTGCATACATATAGGGCTGCAAATATCTATTGCGACAGATAAAAAAAATAATAAAAACCAGACACATCCCTTATAGTGTCGTATAGCATAGACATTTCATGAATGTTTAATAAAATCACACTACCATAAACCGCAAATGCCAACCCTTTCGGCAATACAATTACTTTCAAGATTTAATCCCAAGCAACAACAACCAACACCCTCGTATCGCTTGTGCTCCTGCGGGTCTACATAGCCACTATCACGACCCTAACACCGCAGATTGAGGAACACCACAGGCGCATATAAAATCATCAAAGCAAGAAATGAACAATTTTAACAACAACCAAAGCTCCGGTTTATTCCTGTAAATCGAACGCAATAAAACCACCTGAAATCCATAACAATTTATATGACTTAGGTAGGTAGCTATACCGAAAACTAAAACACATCTTCCACGAGTATAACGCCACCAACAGTGCCGCCATCAAAGTCAATACCAATGCCACTGCTGCTGCTCCCAATGGGATACTGGCTTTGCGGAACCACCATCACTGCGGTGCTCATATTAAATTCATAGTTACGAATATAAATTCCAATCCGATCCTGATGTCTGCCATTCAAATAAAGTTACGCTCAGCGGCGAAGGGCGCAAAAGAAACACCTTGTATACGAATCCATCCTCATCGTCATCGTACTCGTGATGTTATACTATACCATACCCATCCAGGCTGAGCAATAAAATGGCGAGCGTTATAGTAAATCTATCGGTTACATATGCGGTCCGTTTACGTTTACGACACCGGCCTAAATTTAACCCTTTTTCGCATACTCCACCCATCTTCCATGCTGTAAGCGCCCAGGCGTTATGTCTGCGCCTCGTATAACACATTTGTAGTAAGTCTGAAAGCATAAGTTAGAGCGGCGGCCCCAAAATAAAACCAAAACCAGGTCCTGGTGCCTTTGCATGTATCAAATTAAAATTAAATAATAAAAGCAAAACAGCCACGCGGATACAGCGATATGATTCTGTCGGTTGAAAGTTTATTACGGATACCTATAATACGCACATCCGGCAAGGTTTACCTTTTATGACTGGAGCTGGTAGGTATAGCTATAAGCTTTAATGAGATGAAAGGTGGTGGCATTAGTGCTTCATTAATATTGAGGGTTCATAGTTTATTTGATAGAGGATCGAAATTTGCATTCGGATTATATAGCCCTGCCCATTCTGTGTTTTGTGTCGATTGAATTTCGTCTCACGCTGGAATACATACTCAGCTATGGGGAAATAAATAGATGCATGCAATCACGTAATCTGTTTGGGGGGTGTTGCTTTAAAAGCAAATTCTATTCCGAGAAATAACTGTGAAGCGCTTCGCGTGGAACCAGCCCATTTGTGTACACTTCTCTATGATTCTGGATGTAGGCTTAGAAAAACTGACGGGCTTATAACTTGGCGATGGCTTTTTACCAATGTCATAACCAACCCCCACTATATGTGCATGTGTGAAATTTAGAGTCGAAACTAAAAATGTTTATTGGTAAGCCCCTCTAAGTTATATAAACTAAAATTTATTATTGGAATGAAATATGTTTCCAAAACACTTAGTGGCTAGAGCTGATGCCCTATCGCCCCATCGCCCAGATGCCCCATCGCAAATGAACGACTTTATATAAAGTTCGTGATTCTCTTAATCTTAAAAAAATTACCTTCTCTGCACTAGCTGATGATGATGAATTTCTGATGGTTTGTAGGTGGTCCACTTGCCCCTATGAGAACGATATTTAGGATCTAACGAGACTTTGCTTGGATTTAGGTTTCATTAGCAAAAGTGTTGCGGTTGATAAAATCTAAATTTTGTATTTTTTTATAAATGTTGGCCCAACATATCCAAGAATCCAAGTGTCCTAGGCTTAGCTTTTAATTACCACTTACTTGTTAGAGTTTTCGCATTTTTCGTGATTTTTCTTATAGAATGGAAACGCTTTCAAAAGAACAGATGGATCTGGACCCCTAGTATAGAGACGAGGTGTAGAGGTCTTAACCTCTTCAGACCGTAGGTGCACATATGTGCACCTTTGTTTAAACATTTCTTTGTCACACTACATCCATCTTTTGGCAAACAGCTGCAGTTGAATATCAAGTGTATATAATCCTTTTGCACAATAAATTTTTAGATGGCGCTAGAAGTTCAGTAACTGCCATTATTTGAATTTTATAGTTGGCCAGTTTCATTGGTTTTCAGGTTTCCGCAGAGTGAAAAAGTAATTATTCAGGTAAAAATGTTAAATTGTTGTTTCGCAGTATTATTTTTATTGTAGTGATGTGCTACTGAGTTGAATTTTTGTTTGTAAGTTCGAAGGTATATTTGTTCATGTTTTTTCTACCGAAACTGAGCTATATACTTTGGAATTACACATATGTGTACTTCAGGACTATATACAGGGTCCGCCAAATAACTTTTTTTTTTTTGAAAATGCTATAAAAAAAAACTACTGAATATTTTCTCAAATTTCTTTTTTTATTTGAAAGTACAATCCTTCCGGTTAATAATGGAAAATAATTTCATTCAAATGGCTGCCTCGGCTGGCCATGCAGTAGCCTACACGAAGATGCCGATTTTGCCAAAAAAATCATCTTTTCAGATGAAGCTCATTTTTATCTTGGCGGGTATGTAAACAAGCAAAATTGTGGCATTTGGGGCACAGAAAACCCGCACACATACATTGAGAAGCCGATATACCCAAAACGAGTCACTGTTTGGTGCGGAATTTGGTCCAGAGGCATAATTGGGCCATTTTTCTTCGAAAATGAGCAGGGAGTGGCCGTTACAGTCAATGGCGATCGTTATCGGACCATGTTGAACGAATTTTTGTCCACAAAAATTGAAGAGGAGGATATTGGCAACATTTGGTTTCAACAGGACGGCGCTACGTGCCACACAGCCGAAGCTACACTCGATGTTTTGCGCCCTGTTTTTGAAGATCGCATTATCAGCCGCAGAGCTGATGTCGTTTGGCCACCTCGGAGCTGCGATTTGACACCGTTGGACTATTATTTGTGGGGTGCCGTAAAAGATAAGTGTTACGCCGACAAGCCAGAGACAATTGACGCTTTAAAGGACAATATTCGTGAAGCCATTGAAAATTGGACCGATCGTGTAGGCTACTGCATGGCCAGCCGAGGCAGCCATTTGAATAAAATTATTTTCCATTATTAACCGGAAGGATTGAGAAAATATTCAGTAGTTTTTTTTATAGCATTTTCAAAAAAAAAAAGTTATTTGGCGGACACTGTACTTGTTCTATTTATTTAATGATAAATTTTCATCGAAATGCAGGTTTCCTGGATGCAAATTTCTTAGCCGTACCATCTGCACAAAGCTCCAGGTTTATCTGTGCATTTAAAAAAAACAGCTTTTTTGAACTGTATCACGTTTTAATAAAGTTAATTTAGGATGTTTTATGCTATGATAGACCTGAGGTACACATATGTGCACCAAGATTTTCACCATGAAGTTAATAAAAATAATTTTTTTTTAAATGCCTCTTATTTGATCTTACATAAGATTAAAAATCCACATCTATCATTTCGCTTCTTCTACTCGTCTGTGTCTGAAGAGGTTAAGTCTTATACTACATAAGTCTTTAAAGTTACTTGCAATAGAACAAAAATTAAGAAGACATTTGAGTTTGATATACCTAGAGTTTAGAGCATCTTTTTTACAAGAGCTGACGTTGGAGCTTCCTCAGCCCTAAGAGAGAGAATGATATATGAATGAGAATGATATATTTATACTTCAACTCCAGATGTAAGTAGACAGAAACCGCTAGCTCTCGTTTTGCGCAAACCTCCTTCTTACGTTCTGTTCGCTCTGTAGATCATTTTTGAAATTTCATTTATTGAAAAGCTTTTCCAAGGTAATTGCTTTAGTTTTATCAAAAAGTCAGGCGACGGTACCAAAATATGCAATTTTTTGTTATTGACGCGAAAAGTCGCTGAAGGTCACGACGAGCTCATTAAAGTTTGAGAAATAGTTAATCCATGCAGCACTATGTTACAAAGAGTCATTTCGTAGGTATGATAGAACTTAAACAGCCGACTGCGCCTAAAATAAATAAATAGTCGGCACAACAAGTCCGTATAGAATCTCTAGACCTAACTTCTGACAACGATACGTTTGTGTGAGTTTTTATGAATTGAGAGAAATGGAAGGGACCCACAAACCACAATTTTATTCCGAGTCTGAACGGGTGAATGGTGATTTGAGAAGCTCTTGCAGGACAATTTTATACTCTCGGGTGTTTTTCACAAGTTCGAACCTGAGACGCTCAGCCACTGCACTAGTTGGCTATAACCGACGTCTGCCAGCTAACTAGCTTGTGCACATTTATTTGTTAATACGGGAGTAAGTCTGTATGATTTATTAGAGTTCTTCTGGTTGTGATTCCCATGAGCGTTTAAGGGTGTCCATCGGAGCTCAGGCAATTTCGTAAAATTTGACACGTTTCCTTCAGGGTTTGTTAAAATTCAGGTCTATGCCAATGAGTCAGCGCAATAATTGTCAACGTGGTAATTGAGCATGATGGCATGCATTCATAAAAACAGCTCTGCTACTCCTAACCTTCTAGAAATAGAAATTCTAAAATTTAAAAAAGTATATCGCGCTCATGGACCTACTAAGGCGGATTTAAGTTTAAAAAAGAACCGCTTAATGAACTTATAGGCTCCGCGTCATGGATTATTACTCCGGAACTTCCGAAAAGAATCGTACTGCTGGGTACCCAACTTTGCCTGCACACACTTGCATACCCATTTATTTGAAGCTACAGACGAGAGAAATTCCACTTTGAAGTTGGCCGCTTCCCATATATTCCTGAAATCCAGGTAGGATCCATTTATTTTACAATTTGCCGAACACACATCCGCTCGAAGGTAACAATTCTCCTCTACCACAAATAGTACGTACCTACATATATTTTCTATGAAATAATAAAGACAAGCTATAGCAACGACTGCATAATTTATTTGGTTCACTTTAGGGACAGGATGCCCAAGAGCTCTGTCCTTGAGAATACATTTCCTCCGAGCACAGGATATGCAGAGGAAAAAATGGATTTTCCTGTGGTTTCCAACCCGTATTCTATTAAATGGCGTGTGGGGTGCTACATCAATGGAAGTCTCCAACTAACTGCATCTGAAAATGCATAAGCGTGCCGTTTTTACTAACAAATTATTACATTTTTATTTTTTTTTTGTATTTTTTTTAACAAAAACCTGTTATCTCTTTGCAGTAATGGTGCACTGTGGTCGTCGTGGAACGGAAGCAATTGTTGGTGATTTATCTCATACATTTCTATATGAGCAAGGTAAGGATGGTTGTTACAGTGATAGTACCCAAAAATTCGGCTCTATTCAAAGGCATTTGTTTCCGCCAAATGAGGCGCACACAAGTTTTCAAATTCCACCAGTTTTTGCTTTGATGTAGCACGCAGGAAATAGGGGAAAAAAGTCCTCTTTCCTAAACTGGCTCAGGATAATAAGTAGCTACTATCAAGCCTAAAGGCTCAAGTGTAGACTCTTACCGTTCGTGGCGGTTGATTTTGCAATTCAACTCGGCCCCTCGTAACCCTCGTAATCGTCTAATTTACCTCTTGAACGTGATTATTTCGAGTGAAAAATTAGAGCAATTACTGCACGCCTTCTATACAGAGTAACAGAGTATGCCATAGCTTAGTAGAAAAACAGCAGCAGCTGTGAACTCAATGCCGCTCCCCGCAACCCGATCTAAAGTGCTTGTAATTATTTTTCGCACGCCCGTTCCCCCCACAGACTTGCAATGAATAAGTGCTTCCTTCGGTGTCCTCGTGTACTTCACCCCGCTAAGCATGACGCACACACACACACATCAATATTCTATTTCTATACCTAAGCATACAATAGCAGCTATAATCTCACGCTCTTTCTCTCTCTTTTGTTTTGCTCTCTTGTTCCATTTTGGCACGACAACCATTTCCCGCAGGTGGCGCTGCACATATAGCCGGCGTGCAATTAGCTACCATCAAAAATAAGCCAGATGGGACGTTTTGCCTGAACGAACTGAAACGGAAAATCCGTCCCAACGACTTCCATGAGCCTATTACAGCGCTGGTAATCGTCGAGAACACCCATAACATGTGCGGCGGAAGGGTATTGCCGCTGGAGTGGTTGGACCGGCTTTCGGATATTTGTAAAAAGCACTCAACAGGAGGCAAAGAAGGAAGCCCCATTGGCTTGCACATGGATGGAGCCAGAGTGTTTAATGCAGCCATGGCGATGGGCACCACTGTTGAACGCATCACGAGGGACTTTGATTCGGTGTGCTTCTGTCTAAGCAAAGGACTTTCGGCGCCGGTGGGGTCCATGCTGGTTGGATCAAAGGATTTTATCAATGAGTAAGTCTTTTCTTAAAGGGATTTCTTATTGTTTTCTATTTTTTTTCGATATTAGTCTTGAGGAGTTCTAGGCTCAAGGTGGGGGAGACAATTGGAATGGAATAGTAAAAGGGGCTTCTTTCTTGATTTGAATTAATTTAATTGCTCGAAAAGGGGGCTATTCATATGAAAAGATTTTAAAACTTCTGATTCTGATGGTATCAACCTGCAAAACGTTTTGAGATATCGGATTGGCATATGAAAACGGTCCTGCAAGAGATTAACCACTCAAGGGTGGTCAAAGATGCCCTATTGCAAGTCCCATTAATGTGAATGCGAGAGCTTTAGCTTTTCATCTCGTGAATATTTCTAAGGGTCACAGTGGTTCAAGATTTCTTGAAATTCACTATCAACGTTAGCTGAAAAAAGCGAAATTCCTTCCTAAACATTAAATAATTTGATGACACCTAGTTATATAGGTTTATCAATAACTTGTTGTCGAATGTGAGTTATCGGTCCTTAAGTCGAACTAAACTATGGGTTCCTTGAATTTATTTCAGTCAAGCGTTGACGAAAATTTGTAATAAATTTCAAGGATGATGCGTTGTGGAGTCGTATAGCCGTCCTTAGTATAAAATATGTTTACTATGACCGAATACAATGATAGCAGAATGTTTCCAAATATGGTCGAGGTCTTCTGTCAAAGTTCTATCGTAGGTAGGTAATACTCTGTGTATAGGTAGTTATGTCAGGTTCCGACTTAGGTTGTGGTGTCCATATGATCCTGTCGATTTCTGTTTTAACATTATAATCCTTTCTTTAATTTTCTACTTCAAATAAAGAAGCAGTTCCCCAGCCATAGAATTATTCCAATTGTTGAACAGTCTTCGGCATTTCAAACGCACTTTGGGAAAATTGTCAACAGATTTCGAAGACACTTTTGTAAGGGCCGAATAGTCCCACCTTACTTATAGACTTTCTGAACGACTAGGTGCGATTCCATGAAAATCCTGTTGTTATTTTTTGTTTTAAGTGGTATTTTTTAAATTTTGTTTCCAAAGTTAGCTAATTTTAGGTGTCGATTACAGCAAAACGTGTCCATTTCTATTATGCCTAATGCTAGGAATAGTTTTGTTGTTTTAAATAAAAGAACATTTTTGTTATTTAGTGAAAGTCCAATTATTATGTTGGAAGAACATTTTTTTAAGAAACTAATAGTAGGCATATTTAGAGTTACAGCCTTATTTATAAACTCACCGTAGAGTCTGCTTATCTTTACGCACCCTCTAAAATGTCCTTACGCAGGAAAAAGTGATTTATAAACAAAAATCACTTTGCGTAAAGCCTGCGTAACTTTAAACGCAAAAATTTGCTCTTAGAGGTTGTCTAAAGCTTGCATATTTTTTATTCGTTTTTGAAATGTCATTTTGTTTACATTTTTTTCTGGGTATTGAATTATTTCTTTTTTTTTTTTCTTTTTTTTTTTTCCACTTTATTAATAAGTAATAAATTACATTATTAATATAAAAACAAACAGCACTATCTACCAGGGCTTTCAGCTGGATATTTATTGAATTAAAAATGCCATTCAGCTCCGTGAATTTTGTTAACGACATTGATATGTATGATCGACTTCATAAATTAAAGTTCAATTTGAAGAAGGCGAAAATTATATAAAACCAGGTTCAACCCCAATTTTCCGACCATGTACTTTTTATTTTTTGCTGTTCCATTTTTTTTTTTTTAAAGAAAATAAATCTCACAAGAGAGATGTCAGTTTCTATTCATAGAAACAGCTGATATCATTCCGCAGGGAAAAAGTAAGAGATTTAGGTTTTTTGTAAACAGTAAACAGTAAACAGTCAGGCGACATTTTTTTATAAATAATAATTTCAGCAAAGCCACATAGAGGCTGCGTAAATTTGTACGCGATGTTTAACTAAACAATATCGTAGAGGCCTCGTAGGGGAATCTAATAAATACGGCTGTTAGTTTTTAAAACTTTTTTTTTTAATTTTTGTACCTAAAAAATCTAATTTCTATTCACAGATCTAGACGTCTCCGCAAGGCTCTCGGAGGTGGCATGCGACAACTGGGAGTACTGGCTGCAGCCGGCTTGGTTGCCTTAGATGCTAGTGTAGCAGTTCTCAATGATCACCACAAGAAAACCCGCCTCATCGCTGAAGGTGTGCCAATTAACCGAAATAAATTAACTCACCAAAAATACAAAACCACTTTCCCCCCCTTCGTTTAGCCATTTACAAACTAAACAGCTCATCTGTAACCGTCGACATCGATAACGTGGAAACGAACATCCTTTTGATTCATATCATCAACCAGAAGCTCACTGCCAACGAATTTGCTGACCGCTTGAGTCGTGTAACCGACAAGGAACTGTCCGATGGAATTGTCGCAAATAAAACCAACCCTAAAGTTGGTATACGCCTCAGAGTCAGTTGCAGGGATTGGGAGTTCGCTCGTGTTGTACTCTATCAACAAATCACCGATAAGCACATTGAATTGGCCATCAAAAAGTTGAGTTACGTCATTCGAGAGTATGACAATCAATTCGCTCAATGACAGATGAAATGTGTGAAGGGTTGTAACTTGTACACAGCCCGAACAAACCCAACAACAAGCAGAACATTGACAAAGAGAATGAGAGAATAAACAAGGAAAATTAGTTGTTATCCTTTGTTTTTTCGGTTGGGGATGAGTAATCTCCTTGTTGCTATTTATGGCATGCGAAAACTTTCCTTTTAATGAGTATTGTCGGTGGAGCTATCCCAGGGTGGTGTTTTTGTAGATATATAACACCAGACGCGCCAACACGCAGTTACACAGCTATTTGAACATGGAAGGCACTTGTTTCAGAGTTCGGATAGGGCGATAGGGATAGGGTTTATGGGGAGACCGATATCTGTGCCTGATTTGTCTCAAAGGATAATGAAATTATTCGGAAAGTTTCTCAATTCTCGGTAGGAGTTCACCCCAGCTATCCAACTACAGCAACAATCCATGAATCTATGAGCCTGTGTGTGTGGATAAAAGTGCCTGGCTAATTGTGCCAACAAGTGAGTTTGAATGCGTGAATAACGCGTATAAGTTCATAGCTACAATGGGTAATATTCGTTGGAATTATATTGATGGTGTGGTTGTTCATGGTATTGTTGGGTGAAGTCATCACTTTACATAGGTTTCTTGAGAGTAGTGGGAGAGTTTTTCTTTTAACAACATTAAAGCTAGTCAAGAGGGAAGCAGAATTTAATTTCGGGTGTGACTGTAGCCACTTATGTTGGATATTAAGCACTTTCGAGCCGTCCGCAACATCCACATAAATACACCTTGTCTAAACTACGGGAAACTTTTCCTATTTTCGGATTCGAAAGAGCACTCCGGCTCCAGACGCAGTCCACTGTTTTTTGTTGCAATGATGACTTTATTTTCTATGCCAGAATAGCTTGGGCGACATGGAGGCTCTCGAGCCACAATTGGCTCCAAATCAGCCTTCACCTCCTCCCTACAAATATTCAGCTCTAGGAACGAAACAAAATGATTGCTGAGTAGTGGAAATAATCGACACCATGAAAGGATCCCGCCTGGACAACAGGTACAGCTATAGCACCGTCGCATCTGTCAAATTTTGAAAAAAATTTGGAAGCTTAAAGTTTTTCAAAAGTCGTGCCGATCATCTGAGTTGTTGTAGGCGACGGACTAGAACCACAGACTAAAGTATGAAAATTACATTCCGAAGAAGGCTGCAATGGCATTTTCGACTTTTTCTAGAATTTTTCCAAATGTCGGAGCAGCGGACATTAACGGCCAACGATTTTGGCACAACAATGCTCTACGCATCCAATGTAGGCGGATGGTATTCCTTGAAGAGAAATTGTTCAGCAAGTTATTAGGCCTCACTCAAATCGAGCTCACACTGAACTAGAGCCGAGAATGAGCAGAACAGACAGGTAGAAGCAGTAAGTTGACAGAACTTAGTAAGCTGTCACCTCAGAACCACAAGACATATTGTAAAGCTGTTGTCTACTTTTCAGAAGCACCTACCTACCAGGGATAGAAAATGTCATTTTCGATTTGTACTGAAAACTGTTGTAAGATCGTACTGAAATAGAGCCAGTTGTATTGAAAACTTTTTTTCGTAGGTATACAGAAGTGAATTCAAAATATTTTATTTTCAAAAACATAAACAAAAATAAATGAACGAAACATTAATGACTTCATTAATTAAAGCTATACAAACCCACAAAAAAATAGTTCATATCTTTAATCTATGAGCTCTTCAGGCTTTATACTCTCAATTTGCACATTCATCTTCAAATATTGCCCTGAACTTGAAACTCAGAACAGGATGAGTTTCTAATCAATTTTTTTGTTTCAATCAAAGCCCGGCAAGTGTCGACTTGAAGTCGGTTTCGACATTTGGACTTTATTAATGTCTGGCAAGAAAAAATCCTTTCGACATTTACTGATGAGTGAGAAATAGGGAGAACGGCTTGAGCAATTTTGTAAATAATTTTAAACATCAGCTCATTACACTCGTTTTTAATTGAATTTACTTCAGCCCAAAATTCTCAAATTGAATAATATTTAAATTGCTGAATTATTTAGCAGTCGGGAAGTGCTCTTTATTCATTATTAGTTTTTTGAATATTCTTTTTTTCATTAGGGAAAAAATTCAAAAACAAAGTGATGTAAAATACTCCAGAAAATTTAGAAAGGGATTTGGAATATTAATTTTCTTCTTTATGTCGTCCAAAATGACATAAAAACATCATCATCTGGATTATTTTAATTGTTTTCTTAGGAAAAGCTTTACAAATTGCAAGAGAATTAGAATTGGATACATATGGATAAATTGTATCGAATTAAGGCAAATTGTACTTTTGTACTCGAGGACACTCATTTGTATCGAATTCGATACAATTGTATTGACTTTTCCATCCCCGATACCTACCCCTCTTAAAAATACGTTTACATTTTTAACCAACTTATTGCGTTAAAAATGTACTCGTTCTCCAAATATCAACTGTCCCAAAATGGGCTATCTTCGCCACAAAGCCCTGCTTCTTCTTTGTACATTTTCGGTGATCGGAAAACAATTTGTTCGTTCGCGATAGGGGGATATAGTATTTACTGTCTTAATTTATAGCCCTGCGTTGGTTCGAATCCCAGCTGCATATAGACTGCTAAGAGAATTACCTTCCGGTGAGTATATCCAGGGCGAGTGCTGAACCCCCTTCAAAAATGCAACTAATCGGTACAATTTCCTTTGTATAGCTAACCATCTGTTTCCTAAAAAATTTCCCGTTCGATTCCCATCGAACTCGAAGCACTCCTTTAATTTTCAACAGAACATGCAAGAAAAAAAACGCCAACTTGCAGTATTCTTCTTTCGCCCCAGATAACGACTGCACAAGGCGGAAGAATTAATAACGTGAGCGCTCGCGAATGACATCCAAGACCTTACAGGAGGACACAATTCACTATTAATCGCTCTCAAGGATAATATTTATTCTAATCGTGACTCGCGAATCCATTGATTGAGCTCGTTCCAAAAGAAGACAAAAAAAAAGAACCCCAACACGTCCTTTTATCTTCTCCGCCATGGTTTCGGTCGTACTCTGTGCGCTGCGTTCTTTTTTATCGCCTCTCTGCATCCAGTAAATTATGGGGAAGTCCTCAGAATCGATAGACTACTATATCCTTTAACAGAACAAACATTTAAATGTCTCAATTTCCTTTAGATTTAATCATTTTCCTTCGTCCTCATTTCGATCAGTCTATATTGGTATAGGTAGCTACAACGGTTCTTTGGAAGAGGATGCGAAAAGGACTCAAGTCATTTTTTGTTCCGATAGATTCCAGTTCCACATTATTTAAGAAAACTGAAGCGTCAATGAATAAAAGTGGGCTGCCTCGGCTCGGGGTGTCGAAAGGACGATTGAGACTGATTCACTTTTTGCTATCCAAAGCCCGCGCCCTTTCATCCTAGTAAAACACAATCGTGAAGGAATATGTACTTGTATAGTCTATACACTTATACAGTCATCGCAGAGGACGACAACGACGACGACATCATAAAGGGGGGGAGCGGGGGCATCTTCCTGATATTATTTTTTATCGTTTCTCGTTCCGGTCGTCTTCGATGGAGAAATTTTAATTGAATTTCATGTTTTCCTTTTCGGCTGAGTGGATTTTTTTACCACTGCCATCCATTTCCCCTCGGTTCGACGGGCGCGGCGTATGCCACTCTTGTCTTGCCGCTTCCTGCAATTGTATCCCTTTGTCGGTTCGGTTCAATCGTTAGAAAATCTCTCTCCTCGTCAGATATTTATTGCTGGTGGGTTGTATAACGATATTTTTATTTTTCGATTGCTACTGGCTCTTAAGCATATTACTCTCAGGGAGACGCATTCTTAAAATTAAATGCGGAGACGTACGTAACAATGCGAACATGGTAGAGAGTAATACTCGTTTCAGAAGTTGAACACATCGAAGGAGGTAGAGGATTTTTTTTGTCTGGGTTAACCATGGGAATCCACGGTTAAATGTAATTTTCATAAGTGGTTTCGAAATTCTCTTTCTGGGGATTAAAAGTTGTTTCCGATTGTCCGAGATAATAGACCGTTAGATCAAATTGAATCGATTGCGTTTGTATTTTGAAAAGATTTTGATGAATTCTCTAAGCATTTTTCCCAAAAGCTACTGGTGCTATTGTGTCGGTCAAAGGTACCTATACCCTTTTAGTTTAATGGACTTTTTTCGCTCTAGCAGTGACGACGGAGTTGGTCTTTTGGTTATTATGTGTTAGACCGTATTAAAGCGGAGTTAATATAAAAATAAAGTCAACATTCGTCGGACTTTCGCTTTCCACGTGACAAACGACTTGAAACATTTGCGGGAAAAGTTAAGTCAATTACATTACAGTTACAATTACGCATCGAATATTTTGTGGTCCTCTTTAAGTGAAGACTTTTGCAAGTAAAATAAAGTAAAGTAAAGTAGAATTTAAGACACACTATTACAACTATTACATTACTTTTAACACTTTTGCAAATCACACTAGAGGTATATGTAACAATTTGACTTGAGAACGGAAAGGTGTCAATATGAACCACAGCTGTTCATATTGGCACCTTTTCGCTGATGCCTTGGTGGCACTGCTAGTTAACTACTACACACAGAAAAATAAATTGTAATGCCAACAGTTTTTGTTGGTTAAAATGAACCCAAATATCAAAATCTTTGATTTAAGAATGAAATTGTTGGCGATGATGTAATAAAATTCTTATGGAGAGTATATTATTCTTACGCTTAATACCTGATTCTTGAAAACTTGAGTGTAGTATATCTTGCGCCATCTATTTTTAACGAGTAAGTTGAATCGCGCTGAAAGTTGAGACGCACTGCAGAATTTACCAGTTACACAACTTCATTACAAATGGCGGTCGGAACTGTTTCACTTACTTTGAGAAAGATTTTGACTGCTAGTACTGGATACCTTCTTATGCCAATTTCAATACCAGCAATCCGTTTAAAGATATGATGGTTGTAATCAGCGTGACCGTTGTGCGATTGAAGTTGATTTTTGGCACATTTCTCGAGAGTCTGCTACAACTTTTTGCTATTTTGGAAAAAGGCGCTTCGAAAATTTTCCAAACGCTCTTATTTCAAAAAAAAAACCTTTAAAATGCACCGCAGTTGCCTCACTATTCTAGTGTTTAGTGATTCAATGTTTGTTAAATATCGTTCGAAAATTGTAAATTTTCAAAGTGGCTTTAGAAATGGGACTTTTTGTTTCATTGGTCCTTTTTCTTGTGACTTTTCAGAACTCTGCAGCGGTTACCCTGGCTATAATACGGCCCATTTGAAAATGAGGAAACTGCCTACGTGACGTTGCATTTTAGTCCGCTGAAAAATCAACTAGCCCATGTCGGCTTGCAGCGCTGTAGTGTTGTGAATACTGTTCCACCCTAGTTATCGATCTTGGCATTAAAATAGCTCAACTGTCATAGCTCATTTCTTCCCTATCTAGGTCTTATTGCACAAGCTTCAAATTTCCTCTGTGGGTCTACTGTTGCGGATTTGAAACTTTATGCGGATCTTAACAAGGACCTGCACAGGCAGAATGATTAACTTATAACAAAGCCACATCTTAATAAGTGCAGCATCCATTTTTATAAGATCTTCTTACCAAATCAATCAATTTGATCAGTAAAATACACGCCAGGGATCTAACTCTACTATCATTTTTGAGCTTAGCAAAGTGGCAATGTCGACAACGGGCTTATAACTCATTGGGCCTTACTCATAATCATTTTTAACCTCCACACTAAGTATTTTGTAGGTCACAATATGCAACTTTGTATGAAAAATTTTGAAATTGTGAGTTCGAAAAATTTGGACACTTAGAATGATTATTAATACCTATCGCGGATTATATTTTAAGAAGTCTGTTCTTGCTAGATGTTGTACCTATTATTATTATATGCATTGACTTGTAAAAGGTGGCAATATTCATATTCAGCTGTAACTATACATCTTAAATTTACTGCTTTCACATCCCGGAAGTGGGCAACTATTATATTTACAATCCGGCTTGCTATTCTAAGGCCAAAGGAAGGCAGTGTCTCTCCCTGTCAAAGGTTCCGTCAAGATTTATTTCCCGTCAAAGGACAGGTAGAACCGAAACGCTACAGATATGACGGATGCATTCGCTACGTACCTGAAAAGTCCTGATACTGTACTCTGAGACGCTGCTGAACCCCTTGAGTTTTCTAAGCCAACCCCTTAAAAAGAAAACAACAATTGGCACAATGAAGCATATTGACAGCTACCTTTGGGGACGAATAAAGTTCAAATGCCTGAGTTGACAAAATGTCTTAGGACGCAGCGAAAAATAAACCTTCAGGGGTAATTTTAATTTTTTCTGGGGACTGAACCTGAACCCATCGCTAAGTAGCAGAGCCCATTTATCACTGAGCCACTGATAAATCTGTGGCCACAAGCCATAACCGCCTAAGTTTTTTTTTCATACTTTTCAGGAGAGCAGATTAAAGTGTCAAATCATCACTTCAAATCAGGGATATTTGTTTCTAAGCTTGGAAAAACTTTTGTTAAAAAAAAGATTATGGTCTTAAAAAATTAAGTGGAAGTAGATTTAAATGCTGAACACGATAGTGACTATAACTTCATTTTGTCCTAACTCGAGTTAAGCGGTTATGGCTTGTGGCCACTGAAATATTACCGTCATCCAGCAAAAACGATGAAAAGGACCAATTACGATGATTAAAAGATGGCGATATTTATTACAGTTGCATTTAAAGATGGCGTGAGCTTATAAGTATGCGGACACGGCGTAGAAAAAAGTTATTCTTTACAAATATGCAAAATGTGTACCTACACGCGGCTCTACCGGAGAAGATGAAATGAGGAGTTAAAAGAGCTCCTGAACGAAGCCCCCAGCCTGGTGACCTTCAATACTATAGTCTGCGAGGAAGAACCAGTGACGCCAGCTACAAGATAAATCTTTTTTTTTTAAGATTTTTGAGCTCCAAATATGTACAACACTTTTTACCTCAAATTCATCAAATTTCAAGATTTTTGAAATCAAGAACTTTTTAAATCCAACAAATTAAAATAACCTTTTCTATTGAAGAAAAACGTTGCCTATTAAGTCCATTATTGTGTATAATCTGAATCGAACAGAGCCCATGAACAATTTCTGTTTCACGTTTCCATCAACTCATAAAGAAACATGAATTTTATCAAATTTGGTAAAATAACTGATGTAGGGTGTTTTGAAAAAAATGTTTTAGGAGTAAAAACAGCGGATGGAAACTTCGCATATATCCAGTCTTAAACGATTTTATTTTCATTATTTTATCTCTTGCACATTCCCCTTGCAAATGCTGAAATCGCGAAATAATAATAATAAAACAAAAATTCGAAATCGTTCGAGTAGGTACTGAAACAGTTATTGCAATTTTAATCTTTAAGATTTGTTGAGTTTTAATGAACCGAAATTCTATGATCTTGATGTAAGCAATCAAATTCAAAGTCAATTTAATTCAGTTCCACAATTTCAAAAAGCATTAACATTAATTTATGACCAAAGTTTTTTTTTATAATTATTTAGGTGATTCATGAATTAGTAGTAAAGTACTTCAAAATTGCATTTTATATTTCGCTCTCTTTATACTTTGAACAAAATCTAGTAAAAAAATGTTTTTTTTCGGAAAAACAAGATTTTCAGATTTGTGATCTGGGAACACTGGGAAGAACGTCTTTGTGAGGCAGGCATTAAAGCACTTTCAACGTCACCAACGACATTTCGTTAGCCATTTTTGTTATGGGCACACTCTCCCTCATTCAATAAATCACCTTGTTAGTAGTGGCTCCATGTTTACTTTTAGTAAACTGGACTTGCAGACAGACTTTCCTTACATGTATCGGCAAACTTTAATTTTCTGCTGCAGAAGGCCAAGCGATTCCTGCAAACATAATTATTATCCTTCGACCAAGGTCTACGCAGCTATTAGAAATCCATTTCATTGAAATTTTCTATACTCCCAAGTGTCCCGCGGTCTATTTACCTTCAACTTAACCGCCCTCTCGATTTACTGGAAGGAAAATCACATTTTTTGTGTCATTGTTCGACACCGTTAAATCACTTCCTGTGCTAAATGAGGACACATCAACTGCTAGCACTCGATGTCTAATGTTTTATTCATTACAATTTCTGCTGCAAGAATGTGTTGGCACTTTACTTCTGTCAAAGTCAACAACAACAATAGTAAACAGTCAACTACTGTGTACCGAAAGTACACACACAGCTAAAACAAAACCAAGGAAAAGAAAATATAAATATATAACTTCTTCGACATGGAGTCCTTGCGCCGAAGTCGAAGAAAGTAGGTTCAATTCTGTGGCGAAACGAGTGAGCTCCAGCACCCGAATCAGTTAGGTGCCATTAGTTTGCTCGGCTATCAACGGCATGGTGGCGGTATAATTGCGTATGGCAAGCACGATGGCGGCAGTGCGATTCGGGTGCAAACATAAACAATGTACGAGTGTGTAGGGTGGTCTGGGTCTGCGTTTGGGTTTGGGTTCCTTGAGCTAATAGAAGAATATTTGCAGGCAAAGCCAACAAACGCTAGCGCAATAACCAAGTGTGTGTGGCAACTGTGCATTGAATCTGGACGGCGATAATTAGAAAGTGTTGCAAGCTGCTCTGTGCAACTACCCACATTATATATTCCGGCAACATTTTGTTTAGTTTGACTTTATTTCCTGTTCTTCGAGTGGAGCCAGGGAATGAAGATGGGGACGGCCTTCAACTGCAGAAATTGCACAATTAGGAAGAAGGAAGAGGAATTAGTTGCACAGTGATTTTAGCCAATGAAACCGGAATGTTCTCTAAGACAACTGTGCGAGTTCCTGTAATAGACTTGGGTTGGACAGAAATAAAATAGGATATCTATTCTGCTTGACTGTGCTTTGTTGTGGGGTTCGTTTTTGGGATGATGGTGAACGCTGTAAGGAATTAGAGGTGAGCGTTTGTAGACAAATGCAATGCATCTCAGTCTTGCAGTACTTTTTGGATCGAACTTGGTATGATTTGCGCTTATTATTTCTGAAATTCCTACTATGTTATAAGAGGGTAAAGTAACAGCGGGAATCCAAGTTCGATCATCGAATCTATCTCAGTTGCGTACATCCTTAACTGTGGAGCGGATTTTCATTACACTTCGTGTCATACTTTGTGGGGATCTTATTTCGCAACAAAGTCGGAATTTTAAATTCAGCTCTTCAATTGACTGTTCTTGTCATACAAGGATCTCAGCCAATTTATGCGATTTTTCAATGAAAAAGGGGAAACGAGGGGAAATCTTAAAAAAAGGGGAACAATTCAAAAATCTCTTTGAAACATAAATTGCTAAAAGTAAAATTTAACGCATTTCCATTACAAATAAATTTCAAAGTCTACTCAGAATGAAATGTTCACACTAAATATGAAAGAAAACAGCCCATCAAACGTCTGAGTAAGAATTTTTGTGTATCTGAATGCAAAAAAAAAGGGGAAAACAGTCTTCACAGTCTGGGACCGCTGGATCGAGGGATTTTATACCATGTTCCCACCAACGTGATTTAGACAAGTGATTTATAAAGTGAAAGGCGTTTCCTAGGAACTTTTCGTGATTTATTCTGACATTTTTGTCAACTTTGGCATTAGGTGTCCAACTTTCAATATTGTGAGATAAATCTTTTTATTGTTGTTTCTGTTTTCTTGCAATACCTTCCAAGAATAAGGCAATTTTTGATTGTATGTAATTCATAAAAATATCCAAAACTCACCGAAACACGAACAAAATGAGAAAATTGAATTTTAAATAATTTTTTTTTGTTTTTTGTTTACTGAATAAAGTGCTGAAGTTAATAACAGGTATGTTTGATTTTATTTTGTGTGTATTTGCGATGACAGATACGTAATTAAAATTTAAACACGTGTAAATCACGTAAATATTTATCACGAAAATGTAAATATGATAAATCACGTAATTTATGAGATGTTTTAGCTAAATCACGTTGGTTGGAACATGGTATTAGGTTCGCAAAATACAAAATTACTGGTCGCTTTCAATGCGAGACCTCTCGCGTCAGACAACATTTTTTGGGCATTATTTTTGCCTGTAGTAGATTGTCCCTTCCATTCGTCCTACAAATAAAAGCTCGCACAAAATGAATGGTTTTGGTTTGTTGTTGTCCTCTTTCAGTTTTTCTTAGTCATCAATATTAAGTATATCATTGGAGTCCCATAAGATGCTTCGTAAACAATTTGACAACCTCCTGCCAATCAAACTTATTTTTCTTCGTTTAACTGACAGCAGCAACAGACTTGTTCATTTTCCCCCGAAATATGCATCTCAAAGTCGTCTTGTTGTGTGCTATTTTCGGCATCAGTCATTCCAAGCATGGTGAAATAATTTAATTTGCGAAATATCACACGACACCCATCCATCCATCCACCCATGCTATAATATTGATCGTTCTTATTCACTTAGTTCGCCCTAACTTCAAACATCGCTCTTACTTCAGAAGTAGTTTCAAACTTGACATCTATCCATAAACCTTGTCCTTGTGCATTTACTATAACGCAAACGATATGAGTTAATTTGTCCCCCCTGTCGAATTAAATTACAAAACTCGAAACTAGCTATACAGGATGCATAGTACAGAGAGGATGTGCTACCGTTGACTCCTAGTCCTAACGCAACCCTAGTGCAGCTGTGACGTCAGCGGGTCGGTATTCCAAGCCAAATTGTTGCGAAATTCTTTCGGAAAATCCTTAAACCCAAAAGCCACAGCCCATAATGCATAGCCGACTCAAGGCCACCCTCAGTGTGGTATGGGGCACTGGAAGTACACCAGGATAGCTGGCAAAAGCCAAACTTAATACGTAAATATAACGAGGCAGGCAGCATGGTATGAGCAAACCCTCACCCATTTCTAAGGCATCCTGCAAGAAAATGTTTTATGGATCATCATCTCTTTCGGGGAGGAAACTTACCCGACGTCGGCGTCGTCGCTGTCGACCATTGCCGTCGTAGTCATCGCCGTCCTCGTTGAGTAATTACATCGGATCTTAATAAATTAAATATGCAAATAACTTCGAAAAGAGTTTTTCGGGGATGACTTTGCATTTGGATTAGCTGCGAACTTAGCTCATATACCTAGGGCACACGCTCTGCCATAATACGGGGCACAGTGGGTGGAATGGTATGATTACGGATACAAGGATGACGATGATTTGAAGAATCAAGCCCGTGACTTAGTTAGGCATCAGACTTCAAGTCAAATTCACAGTCACTTTGGTTGAATATTTCATGAAAAAGGATATTCGGTATATGGGGATCGATATGGGAAGCTATACTTGAAGCTATATATTATAAGCCACGCCTTATGTGTGAGTATTACATCACGCGTATGCAGAGTGCCGATGCCAAGTGGAAACCGAAAACAGCGTCTGATGATAATGCTGAGTTTGCTCATTTTAATTTAAGGAAGTACACGGATTGGAATTAAAACGTTGCCATTGCAATAAATTCCTGGGCCACGGTGACTATATTATACGCTACACATGCATGCATGCGCACGCCTCCTTTTAATTAATTAGCACGAGTTATGTGAGCGCGAGTGAAGGCTATTGAAACGGCTGGGTATGGTATTTTCAGGCTTATTTCCAATATTTCCAACCTCCGTTCACCTACTCCTACCACGTGCAGTTGCGCGCCCATTTTGTGTATTGTTGTCTTTGACATTGGACCACACCTCAAGCCATAAAGCAGAAAATGAAAATTTCCTTCAATCCTTTTTTTTTTGTTTGTTAGTTTGTTCATGTGATGTCGTCGGAGCGGCCGGGTCTGGAATTCACTCAATAAGTTGGATCGCATAAAATGGAAATGTAGCTCATTCGGTAAATTAAAAAATTCCGAAAATAATTTCGTGCTGTGGTAGTAAATCCTGAC
This sequence comes from Cheilosia variabilis, assembly GCA_951230905.1. Taxonomy (NCBI): domain Eukaryota; kingdom Metazoa; phylum Arthropoda; class Insecta; order Diptera; family Syrphidae; genus Cheilosia; species Cheilosia variabilis. Next base: position 15,255,133 of record OX579676.1, read on the forward strand.
GATGGTCCATTAACACGAAGCGAAAGGATACGAGGATACTATATAATGTGATGCGATGGAGTAATTAGTTTCGGTGGATATCTATACTGAAGTCGGGCTAGGGAGTCGTTCCTTAAATTGGTGTGATAATGGTGTGATATTAAACGTACGAACCAAAGAACGCGCGTTTTCTGCAAAATCTGCACAGGTCCTAAATCGATTGGTTTTGAAAGCTGAATCAGAAAATCTCTAATTCTGCCCAAACGCTGGATCCAACTAATTTAAGTGAAGCTCTATGGGTATTTTGCTGTCTTGTGCAGGCTTATGGCAACTATTGGAGGACCGCATAGAAGAAGCCACTATGGGACTAAAATTTCCCCTGTACCCAGTTCTTGCATTAGTACAACTTTGAGGAAAACTCCCTCTGCCCATCAGAACTCCGAATACGTGCTGTTCGAGTGCAAAAAGTACCAGGCAGCCTTAGAACAGGAACTAGACAGAAGCTTACTTTATTCCCCATTTCTTAAGACTGATATGGGCACTACCAACACTATCAATCATGAGGGATCTAGGGTGACAATCGGAAAGCAAAGCTCAAGAAGAAGATAAACCTTCATATAAATTTCAGAGCCTATAAGTCTACAAATAAATGTAATATAGCCATAAACTCACTTTCATGCTTGTGACGTTTAAATCTTCGGTGGAACTTGGCCGCTGGAAATTATTGTCACAGCTGCTTCAACATCGGGTGCAGTTACGCATGAGGTCGCACTCAAGTTTATGCTGCCAACAAGGTGGGTGACCTAAAATCGACGAATCCGACGGGATTTCGCAATAGACAGCTACCTTTCAGATGGTTAGGGCTTTAAGATCACTTCGCACTTTACTTAGGTACGAAAGAAAAAAAAAGAAAATAGTTGGCGCAACAGGTCCGTAGCGACCCTAGGCCTTGCTTCTCAGAACCATTCGTTTTGTGTGAGTCTTTCATTTTTTGGGACGAATGGAAAGGATCTACAATTTTATACCGGGTCCAAACGGCTGATTTAGAAGCTCTTTCATGACAGTTATTCTCTGGGATGTTTGTCAGACGTTCGCGACAAACGAAAAACAGAAAGGGGTCGCCTAATTCCGAACACTCACAGTAGTCGAACACTTTTTGTAAAAAGCTACACAGCTGTATACATAATTTTAAGATTTTCAACTCCTACAAACGCAAAATGCTCGATTTTGCAATATCAACTGGTACAATATTATTGTTAACGTTTCAAAATTGCAGTTTAAATTGAGTCTTTAGGGAATGCGTTTGAGTGCGGGTTCAGAAGAAAAAAAACAAGTGTTGCGATTGTCGGAGGAAAGTGCGCTTTTTTGTTTGAAAATTCAGGTTAATGTTTATTTTCAATTTTAGTCAAGTTTTTATGTGAAAACATAATAATTTTATTATTTTTTGAGCGTTCGATCATAGGGAACCTAACTTCTCGAGTTTCCTATTCGAACACTAGTGTGTTCAAGACTGAATTAATGTACAAATTTTATTTTTAATTGTTTGTGAATTCTATTTATTTATTTCCTTTTAAGTTGTTTTGTTACTGTTTCTTATGTTTTAAATAATAACAAAAATATGGATTCTTCTCATTTTCTTAATTGAAAATATACACGGGATCTAGCGTTCGAAGTAAGGAAACTTTATGTTCGGGTTTAGGACTACTGGAGAATAATGATTTTTTTTTTAGTTTTTATTTTTTTTTTATAAAAAAAACAATAAAAATTACAGGTAAAAACTTAAATTTATTTTAAAATGTTTGATTTATTGCAGCTCATTAATTTTTCTTGGCATATTAAATTCAACGGTTCTCTCACAGTTAGTGATTATTTTACAATGATCCACTAAGTGTTCGACTACTGGAGACATGACCCTATGTTGGAATTTAGATTTCCTTAGTAAGATTTTAAGTATCGAATATTCCAGTTATTCGTACGACACCTATGGCTCTATTTTCCAGATCTCATCCACCCACTTGAGGACCCATAACGCATGGCACCGGCCCACACACCAAATGATAATCCACATGTCAATACCTCTTCATTGAACACACTGTTGCTGCTAATCCAATTTGTCTGAGCACTTCAAATTATTGCAGACTTACTGCCTCACTTTTGAGCATCAGAAAACTGACCTACACATTTTCAAAAACGGTGCAAACGCTCTTCGTATCCTCCATCATACCTACTAAATTACCCTTCGGATCCCTCCAATATGTTACAAGTCCGAGTCCCCATTCCCTGTCGCCCATCACTCACAAACAGTATTTCACTTGTTGTTGTGTTGTCCCAGCTCCACACGAGGCTCCTAAGAAATACAACTGTAGATAAGGCGAAATTGGCGGAAAAAAAATCAAATTGATGACTATTAGCATCGAATTTACCTTTGGAATCCCCAAAGATTACGGCCTCTCGTCCTTACCGCATATCACGCACACATTTCCATAAATATTATTATTCTATTCTGCCGCTCTCAAACGGATATCAATTCCACCCCTATGCCACAAAATTTAGGTATCAAGAGAAGTAGTGGAGGTGGGCTTTGAGGTTCCAGCCGAAAAGGGTTTGTATGAAACTTAATAGCATACTCCCTCCGCTACGGATATTCGCACAGTCCTATAAGCTAAGAGTGTGTATTCAGCAAGGATCGCTTATTTTAATCCATATACTCACACGTGCGGTAAGGACCAGTTAGGTACATGCTGCGGGTGGCGAGAAACGGAAATTCGTTGAGTTTTCTTTTTTCCTTCCGCGCTGCACCTACGTACCGGTGCCGACGGCCTTTCTTTTACCTTTCAGTCGGTTTAGTTGGAGCGGCCTACACAAATGGAAATCCCTTGAAAGCCGCAAAACGATAATTCCTCTGGATAATATTGGCTCTTTCAATGTTGATGGTGGAAACCTCTCCACTTTTCACTTCAAAGGCATGTCGTCGCATGTATCCTTTCTTTGGTTTCTTCCCGGCAATTTATTCAAATTTAATAAAGACACGGGAATTTGGCCACAAAGTGGATAAAATTCACTGACCCATTTTGTCTGGATGTGCACGAGCGTGTGTGTGTGTGTGGAGACTAGAGAAACGATTCGATTCATTTTATCCCATTTTTTTTTTTCAAATAAAGCTTCAAAATTCATATTTTCGTATGACTGGGCGGCACCCCCCATGTATGGATGGGGGAGTACACAGAGCGAGAAAAAAAAAACACACACACAGTGGCAGCTAGGTAAAATGGTTCCGCACCTAGTTATGTGCATATATTATAATAATGTCGGGTTGTCGGTTGGCCTATTACTAACCATGCCGTATAATAATGGTTGAGTAAATCCTTTGAGGTTGTCGGCGGCCTGAGCGGCGCTCGGGCATGGAGGCTTCTTGAGCCCGAGTATCGTTTTCTGTGAAAGGGTGGTTTCGCAAAATACTCTACGGGATTGAAGACTAATAATAATATTTTCTCCTTGAATGGATCAATGCTTCCAAGGGGTGAATATATTGCCTGCAATTCCTTGGAGTCATGTGGGGGTACCTAGTACCTTGTAAAGAAATTGTTAGAAACTGTTGGTTGTGCTGGACTTGTAGGTTTCTTTGTTGTTTGATATGTGATAGCCCTATTCCGGGGTGTGCTAATTCGAGTGTGTGTCTGGAGTAGCGGGGGTCTTGCACAACTGGACAATTGGTTTGCCATTTGCTCATGGCCACCAATGAGGGCCTTTAGGTGTAGTATAATGTAGGTAGATATATAGAAATGGGCACCATGCCTCATAAAGTGTTTGTTCTGTGTAAGCTTTTTTCAAACGTTGCTGGAGATGTCAGTATTCATGCGGTGTGATGGTCATTTTTGTTGTTAGACTTGGGAAGTCGTACTTTTATCGAGACGACGCATGCGATTTGTCTATAGGTACATAGGTACTCGATTAAACCTTTTTCGAGTGCAATTTTATAGGATATGTCGCTTAAAAGGCGACACTGGCTCCTCGTTATATCAAGTCCACTTTATAGATCCATCCACTTAGGTCCCCTGCAGAAGCTTACGTGGGTGGTTTTCGGCACGGCAAAAAAGAACCTTTATTTAATTTGTACACTGGGAAATTTTGTTTTGTTTTTAACGGAAAGTCGGTGCATTCGTCATAAAGTCAGGAGCTCAATGGCCAAAAACACATTCTTAGGGAAAACTGATGCAAAAATGCTGTGCGATTTGAAAGTAGTTCTTAGCTAACTGCATTTTCACAAAGAATTCAGGTCACATTGATAAAATATATTTGTTTTGTCGATGGTTGTATAGCTATGCTTAGATCCGGTAGGTGGCGCACTAATCAGGCTACCTGTATCTACAGACCAAAATGACCCATATGCACAATAGGTGTTGCCTAGGGTGTAGCACTATATTTTACTTGCACTCCACATTTGATATGAATTGTTTTTAATGTAACGCAGGGATCGGTGCGACAGAAAACCTAGAACATGCTGCTGCTATTGCTCAGTGCGGTTAGTGTGTTGGACTACTGAACGAGGGGTCTCAGGTTCGATCACCGGAAAAGCCCAAACTGCATTTGAAGCTATTTTTTTCGCTGCGCCCCTTCTCGAGAAGGTCTGGCAAACATTCCACAAGGCAATAGACACAACTGCTCGAATCAGCCTTTCGGAATCGGCATACAAATGTTCGACCCGTTCATTCGTTCCAATACCAAAAACTCGAACAAAAGGAATAGTTGCGAGAAGCTAGTCCTAGGATACCTCTATACAGCCCTGTTGGGCAAACAATTTTGCTGTAGTCACACTTGAGACTCTTAATTCAGCTAGTATCACTCTGAATTTCCAATACCTACTTGCAACTTTGGTTTGAAGTACTTTTCAGCATATTTGAGTTAAGTTTATATATAAAAAGGAGAAAATCAAAAAATCTCTGCGAAACTTAAAATGCTTAAAAGTAAAATTTAATAGCATTTTCATAAGAAACAAAGGCTACTAAGAATAAAACGTGAATACTACTATAAATATGAAAGAACAACGGCCCATCAAATGTCCACGTAAGTATGTTTTTTTGAATCGCAATGTACTCAGTCGCTTTGATATGATTGATATACTACTATAAATATGAAAGAACAACGGCAAATCAAATGTCCACGTAAGTATGTTTTTTTGAATCGCAATGTACTCAGTCGCTTTGATATGATTGTCTAATATAAGGTGGCGAAAAATGAATCACTCTATCGGAAGATCTAATAATTTTTTGAAAATGGAGCGACTGTTATTCCAAACATGTTCTCTTTGGAAATAAAACCCCAAATTTCGTAAAGATAGCCAGAAAATTCTGGTTTTTCTTCCTAGGAAAAAAGGCCAGACTTGTAAAGAAAATTTTCTGGCGTTTTTTAACAAAAAAAATCTGGCGTTGTTTCCTCCGGCGTAATTTCCGGGAGCCACTTGACAGATATCAACTTTTCCACTTATCTAACAGAAAAAATAAATGAAAATTTCACTTAGGGGAAAAAAGGGGAAAATTTGTTTTTCTTTTGAAAAAAAAACAAAAAAAGTCTTCAAAGTCTGGGAACACTGCTTCATGGTTATACTTAACATTTATTGTGGGAATTATGGTTAATTTTTTGGCGCACTAGTCCGATTTCATTGGTGAACATTTTGTCAAGAACTTGTCTTCTCAAAAACAGGTAACTAAACCCGATTCAACTAAGTCGATGACGCAACAATAAAGACCTGGGCTCTCATCGCGTAACTTTTAAGACGATCATCGTCCAAAAGATTGTATTAAACGACGTCGTCAAAAGTTTGCTTCGTGTATCATCACAATCGCATCGTTCGGTCGTGTCGTTCATCGTTTTTATTTAAAACAGTTTGAACATGACTCTTTGCAAAGAGTGCATTCTTTTACAATTTGGATGAGAGTGAGTCGCCTCCAAAGAGAGCATACTTATGTGTCTTTCTTTAATTATTTTTTTATACTTCTCTCAGACCTAACTAAAACTGAAAAAATGCACCAAAAACGATGAAACGATTGTAAAATAGCAATCGTTCAATCGCAATCGTTCAATCGTCTGTATTTGACAGTTCAATGAGTTATACGAAGCATTAGTGAATCGTCCAAAACGACGTCGTCCAGACGATTCCACCATTTTAGTGATACACGAAGCAATACAATCGTCGAAACGACGTCGTTAGACGATCGTCGTCTTACGCGATGAGAGCCCTGCAGATATTCTTTAATGGTCGGAAGTCTGTTAATCAATGTAAACAAAAGGAAAGGCAGCATACGTTACGTTTGGGTGTCGTCCTTGAAGTCGGTATAGCTAACATCCATTTTAGGAGCGACAAGTCACAATCAAACTTGGAGTGTATATCATTATAGGGATTTTAAGCCTCCGCATTAGTAGTTTAAAGAAAACTTAACAGACTACATTTCTCGTTTAGTGATGTGAGACAGTGAGACTTAGCTCTGGTTTCAAATATCACTGAAATCAGAGCTTAATCGCACATCAAAGGTGTAAGTGAGGCCGTTACTAAACTCAATGCAGCAGCGAACTTTCTCCTTGTCAGACGGAAGGGTTTTTGCAGGCACGCCAAAACTATACATGGCTCTGTATATAGCTAGCTTCTTCTAATGCACTCAAAGGTGACTTTGTTGAAAAAATGGTGCGTATCTATATGGGTTTTCCACTTCATAGTAGCGAGTAAATTTCGTTCAAGCATCCTAAAGAATCTCACCACCCTCTATGGGCTGTGAGTTGCTTTAAAAGAAAAAACGTTCATCCCCCAATTTTCCTCACAAAATCATACAAACAAACGTGATTAATGGTGCCAATACAATAATGAGGATGTTGCTAAAACTCCTTGATCGTGTAGTTTAAACACTATTCGAAAGAATGGAGGTGATAGAAATTTATTCGATACGTGTTTGTGTTTAACTATCGAAAGGCGATAAATTCTCAACTCATTTCGCTTTGCGGCATAAAACACACAATACGAAAAATCAACAAACAAAGCCCAAACCTTCATCTAGTTATGTGGATTTAAGGTTATCCCGATCTGTGGGGCAACCATAAAGTCAATTGAATTTTGTCCTACACAGTAAATTAATCTTTGATGAGATGTCAAGTGCTAGAAGATGAAGTGGATTTCATGACTTACTCATATGTGTTGGTATTGCGATGTGTTTAGAGATAGAAAACTTTTATTCTAAATCCATCATTAAAATGTCCGCATGGATGTCTGGCAAATATTAGGTAACGGCTTCGACATCGCTGGATCACGAATCCGAATATCAAATCAGTCGGGTGGTAATGTCCTTGAATACTTTTTCAGGAATAGCAACAAATGCGCAAGATAGAAGTTACGCTGAAATCTGGAATGATGTTCCAACTATGTGGGACTATCAGACATTCACCAGTAAGTAATTATTTTGTGAATTTCATAGAAGTTTATGCGCAATCTGCAAACGGAAATCTATCGTTATTGGCCGTAAATAAGCAAGTTAGGATTTACCTATTAAAATCTCGACACAGCTGCAACTCCATATATCAATTTGTATGAAATAAAAGAACAAAGATTCAAGTCAATAGGTTACCTTTAGAAGTAATAGTAGAATGGCGTACATTAGGCTTGAGAGATTTTTGTTAAATTTGTTAAGTATGCATGCTTTTTCGTCAGAGTTAGTAAATAATTAAAGGCCGTCTTTAGTTTTGTTATGTATGTCAGACTCACAGTGCAGTCTCGAATGTAAGCAGCTTCAAAAATATGCTGACACTTTCTCGAGGAACTTTATTAATATGCATGGTTATCCAAAGGAAGGTCTGACGAAAGTGAAGCCTTCCGTCTTTGGCAAACCAATTAAATCCATTCACATTGCTGTGGCCTCCACTATATGGCTTGATCTTTCAAACAGAGCTTCAGTGTTCTTTTTTCCCTTAATTTATGTACAGTGCTCAGGGACACAATTGCCGGGATGCTGCATCGTAAAGAATATATTTGCCAGACCACATGTTGTTCTCAAAGCAACTCTCGTCAATTTGGCAGAATAAACTTCCTTTATGTCGAACAATTTTGAGACCACGTATTTTAAAAATTAAAATTAAAAAAAAAATCTGTCAGAAGTGGGATTTGAACCCACGCCCTCAGAGAGGACCAGAACGCTCAGTGCCGCACTTGGTGTGGCAAGATTTGCTCTTGAGTCTGGCGCCTTAGACCGCTCGGCCATCCTGACACTTGTCACTTGTGTGCCCAATTGCAGTCACTTTGGAAGGTGTAGAATGTTAGACCGATTACATCCCAGTGAGTTATTTTTGCAAGCGCGTGGGATTGTTTATGATAGAGCTTCGCACTGATTTCGGTTACATTATAGGTACCGGGTGTCTATTTATAGCACTATCGCGAAATATTAATTCAATTGAGTTAGTTGTACGCATATAACGAGGGTTTCCAGCCTGGGTAGGTTAGCGGGAATGTCCGGATCCTGAATCTACGTGCAAGGGAACGATGATGAACCTAAGAGAAGAAAAAGACGCACGAGTTTACTTTTCGATTTACTTCAACTTTATTCACTTTTCGTAAAAAAATATAGGTATATGTATAATGAAATATAATTTGTCCCAACTAGGCGGTGCTCTGGCGACTGACTGACTGACTGACCCCTGGTCTAAGGCGGCTCTGCCTTTTATAGTCGTCCCTGCTGTCGTTGTTGTTTCCTCTGCTGCTGCGCGTTGTTGTCTCTGCTACCGTTGTTGTTGGTGTTGTTGCTGTTATGTTGCGTGCTGACTTCTACTGCTATTACTACCACTACCACTACCAACACTACCTACAGCAATCGAGGGACGGGTACCTGGGCCGCAATAGACTGCGCACCCTGTGTCCCTACTGTCCAATCTTACTACTGAGTCCGATGATTACCACCAGAGCGCTTCTGCTCCACACACGTAGCTGCATCCATCTTCCGTGCGTATGGTCCGGTCTCCGGTGGCCACCACTCGACTGATCTGCTGGCTGTCGATTTGATCGGGCTGTCGCTGTGCTCAGGTGTGGTAGATTGGCACTGGGCTGTGCCTGTGGTGGGCGGTAGTGTGAATTGCTGCGTGTGGTGAATTTCGTGGGTAGCGGTATAGCTCTGTTGTGTGTGTGCCTCGGCAACGGTGTGTGTATCGAGCGTGGTGAGTTGTGGTGAGTTGTTGTGAGCTGTGTATGGGTGAGACTGTGGCGAAAGACATTTCGTTACACGATTTACGTGGGGAAACATTTATCGCTGTCAGATATGTGCGTTTGTTTATAGTATGTACGTGGTATAAGCTACAACAATGACTGCAATTTTAATTATTAGAATTGGGATAAACAAGTGAAAACCTAATTGAATTTTGCACAATTTACGAATGGCCCATATAAAGGGTGATTTTTTAAGAGGTTTAGAACTTTTTTTTTAAAAAAAACACAAAAAATTCGAAAAAATGAATGAAATATTTATTTGAATCGATAGTTTGAACCTTGCAATTTAATGTTTAAAGATAATTTCATGCAAATGTTGACCGCGGCTGCGTCTCAGGTAGCCCATCCGCTGAGTCCAATTTTGGCATACTCTTTCACACATATCGGCCGGTATCTCACGAATGAATGCATGGATGTTGGCTTCCAGTGCGTCAGTCGAAGCGGGCTTGTCCCTATACACATTAGCCTTGGCATACCCCCACAAAAAATAATCTAATGGTGTCAAATCGCACGATCTAGGCGGCCAATTGACCGGCCCGAAACGTGAAATTAACTGTTCACCAAACTCGCCTCGCAATTGCGCCATTGTTTCGCGTGCTGTGTGGCATGTGGCACCGTCTTGTTGAAACCACATATCATGCAAGTCAAGAACTTCCATTTCGGGCAAAAAAAAGTTTGTTATCATCGCTCGGTAGCGTTCACCATTGACAGTAACGCTGCGATTCGCATCATCTTTGAAGAAATATGGCCCAATAATGCCGCCGGCCCATAAACCGCACCAAACAGTGGCTTTTTCGGGATGCATTGGTAGCTGTTGCAATGCTTCTGGCTGATCTTCACTCCAAATGCGGCAATTTTGCTTATTTACGTACCCATTCAACAAAAAATGAGCCTCATCGCTGAACACAATTTTTCGATAAAAAAGCGGATCCTCGGCCAGCTTTCCAAGAGCCCATTCACCAAAAATTCGGCGTTGTGGTAGGTCGGCTGGCTTTAGTTCTTGCACCAGCTGTATCTTAAAAGGCTTTACGCCCAAATCCTTCCGCAAAATTTTCCACGTAGTGCTGTAACAAAGGCCTAACTGCTGGGAACGGCGCCGAATCGACATTTCGCGGTCTTCTGTCACACTAGCTGATACGGCCGCAATATTTTCTTCACTACGCACAGTACGTAAACGTGTTGGTGGTTTAATGTCCAACAAAGTAAATTTGGTGCGAAATTTGGTCACAATCTTCCGAATAGACTGCTCAGAAGGTCGAGAATGCCGATTGTATCGTATGCGGTGCCTACGAGTGTATTTCCTATAAATACATCCAACATACCTTACATATACATATACATATTCCCTTTACACCCATATAATATTATAACACTTAGGTTATTCGTACTACTGCGCGTACGACTTAAATTCATTCTTTTATCAACCCGCAAGCAAGCCAGCTGTGCTACGGATAGTGTGCCAGCTAAAATAAATTTGGGTTTTTTATGAGCAATGCTCTTTTTCCCAACAAAAAATCGATTAGTTTTATTTCGAACGGAATAATTTTCAGCTTTCCTTTTTCCTACGAAACATTTGGTCCATGTAGAGCCGGATAGTACCAGCGGCCAGTGAAAAAGTGCATAGTGTAAAACAGTAATATTTGTGAAAAGTGAAACAAAATAATTTAAATGTGCCAGAAACATTCATCGTCGATGACGAAGTAGCCAGCCCAGACGGCGGCACACACACATACCGAGCCAGTAAAATCGCCAGCTGCCAGATGGTAAAAGTATATCGCAGGATAGGGTAAGCGTGCGAGTGAGCGAGACAGACAGCGTGCAATGTAAGCCAGTCGAGTTTGGAGAGTTGTGGAGAGTTGTGTGAGCTAGTGCCATACGCAAGAGCAACTGATAATATTTTATTAAATTTTTTATTGTATTAAATTTTCTTTATATTTTCTTTATATTTATTAAGAAAAAGTAAGTGTGCAAGTGCAAGCTCAATATTAATACTCAATATGGGTATTTATACATAGTGCAAGTGGACGAAGAATAAGGGTGGTTTTTGGCAAACGAACGAGCACAGTGTTTTTCCTCTTTTTTATGACGGGAGTGTATAGGTATGGAATTTATTTTTTTTGTAGAGTAGGTAGGAAAGAGTTTTTTTTTTCTTTTTGCCGGCATAGGTATGTGCAAGTGGATAGTGTACAGTGTACAGTATAGTTGTCATGATTCGTGTTCGAACATGTACAACGTAGCCAGTAACAGATAGTGATACACACAAGCGAAGTAATATTCGTGGATGTGTAGGCAGGCATTTCTGTGTTTTGCCTTTGTACAAACACAAGGGCAAGCTGTTCAGTATGGCATGCGCATGTCAAAGTAGGTAGGAAGATATTGCTTACAGCGGAAAGTCCGAATATTCACAAGAGATGAAATTCGATGAACAATGATAATAAGTGCAAGTGGGAAAGTGTGTCTGCAGACAGATAGTGTGCTAGTATAGACAGTTGAGCAAGTAGACAGAGCAGTGAAAGTAGATAGTGGTGAATTTAAAAACAAATTCATGAGTTATGTTCAGACAGATAGTGTGCTGTATAGACAGTTGAGCAAGTAGACAGAGCAGTGCAAGTAGATAGTGGTGAATTTAAAAACAAATTCATGAGTTGTGGTCAGATAGGTAGTGTGCCAGTACAGATAGCTAAGCAAGTAGAGAGAGTAGAGCAACTAGTGTTTGTTTGTGTTTACGTTCGTTTGCCATGGATACCCAAAGCAAAATACATTTTTTTATCAAAAAGCATTTGATTAAGAGCCAGCATAATAAAGTAATAATAACATTTCCTACAGCAGTGCCAGTGCGACATTTAACTAATTATTAGTTCTGCCTTTTTTGGTGTTATTTTCTTTTTTTTCTCGTTTTCGTTTTTCCTTTTTCTTCATATTTCTTACAGACCGATAGCAAGTACGAAGGGTCATGAAGCAGTAATGGACACCATCCAGCGTTTGGCTGCTTATGTGGAAAGCGTGGAGTTCTCCCTCAATGACTGCGAGGGACTGAAAGTGCGTCTCGAGCGGCTTGATGATGCGTGGGCTTTATTTCAGACCATACATTCCGAGCTGCTCGACACGATTGCCAGCAAAGAGCTAGTACAAATGGAGAAGACCATGGTGAAGGCAGAGTCCCTCTACTATGACACCAAGGCAGCGTTCCGACGTCGTTTGGGTATGTTGCAGCGCCAGGAGACTGCCGAACAGCTAAAGAAAGTACCGATAGTGGTGCCAGCGAATTAACCACAGCCGATAGCAGTGCAAGTACAGATGCCAGTACAGCTCCAGGATAGTCTCCAGGAGCATCTCAACCAGTTGTACGACAGGAAATACTACACCTGTTGTGAATTATTGGACCAGCTTATAGATTTGCCAGCTTTGCAAGGAAATCCAAGGTCGGATGACTTGCAACAGATGTCCAATGTCACCCACGAGACATTACGCCAGCTGCGAGCTAAAGGATTGCCCACTGAGCATTGGGATATGTTCGTGGTGCACATGCTGCACGAGCGGCTGGACAGTGAAACTGGAAAGCAGTGGGAGCTCCAGCGCCAGTCCGAGACACCGACAGCCAAGCAGATGCTTGAATTCCTGGACAAGTAAGCTTCAGCAAGCAGTCATATACCGGACACCCAGAGGTTCTGTTCGATGGAATCCGTGAGTAGCTTACAAGCAAATCGTGCTGATAGAGGCTTCAACCGATTCGAATGCGGACGTGCCAGTCAACGAAAGAGCATTGCCAGTCAGCCAGCAAAGGAACCAGTTAGAGTGCCGAATCCGGCAGCAAAGCTGTTGCTGCAGTTCAAAAGGCAAGCGTCAACACTGCACCGCATCGTCACAAGTGCTAAGTGTGCAACGGAGAGCATCAGCTCTACAACTGCGAGCAGTTTAAAGAGTTGAACTTACGAAACAGGAGAGAGTTTGCCCAGACAAGAGGTCTCTACGAGAATTGTCTGAAGTAGGGGCATAGTGCAAGCCAGTGTTACCAGGGTGCATGTCCACGATGCCCTGAAGGACAGCAGCATAACAGCGTTTTATGCCCTTCTCGGGATAAATAAGCCAGCCATCGTCCTGAGAGTCGAAACTACAGCCAGAAAGCGCAAGTGTCATAACGAATGACTAGAGTAGAAAGCGAGCAAGCGCCGAAAGACAGCCAGTATAGATAGTGCCTCTATTACATAAGAGGAAGCAGCAAAATTCTTTCTACTCCTTCCCAAGTTTTAAAGCGAGTGCGACAGCGGCACTACTGCCAACAGTGACCGTGAGAGTTCAGTCAAATGACATTCTCTCTGGATCAGTGCGTGTCATTCGAGAGCACAACCAAATCTTATGTTGAATGATATTATTCAATCGCTTCACATTGAAGTATCGTCTACAGAAAGGGGAGTTATCGGAATCAATGGCAATCCCATTCGATCACGAAAGCGAGCGATAGTCCGAATAGTGCCCTGGTTTTCGTACAACGCATACATAGAGGATAAATTTTGGATTCTGTCAAAAGAATCGCATCGGACAGTTTATACACCGCAAGGGAATCTACAGCCGATAGTTGCTAGTCGCGACAGACAATTTGCTGATCCAGCGTATTGGAGGAGAGCTCGATCTGATATCTTGTTGGGAGTCAAATTCTTTGCGAAGATGTTGGCCAACTCGATTCCTCGAAACATACAAGGTGTTGTCTTGATAGAGACTGCCTTTGGGACAGTGGTCTTTGGTGAACATCCGTTGAATACGGACGCTGAGACAGGAAACCTTTTATCAATTGCAAAATGCATTGAGATGGACAGCATGGACAGTATGGAGCGACGACTCTGGGAAATGGATCAGGTCGGATCGCAAGCAGAGCGAGATGAGCAAGGTCGTTTTATTGGCACAATTCCAATGAAACCAGTCACGAAAGAGATAGGGAGTTCAATGGAGATAGCATTGATACGATTTATGTTTTTGGAAAGGAAGTTAGGTAGGGAGCCAGCATTAAGGGAGAAGTACATATGTTGACTTCATGCGAGAGTATGAGGGTTTTGGGCATATGACGAAAGTGATTGGCACGCAAAGAGCAAGCGAGCTAGTATATTACGTTCCGCATCATTGTGTAAAAAAGAAGTTAAAGCAAGGGTTGTGTTCGATTTCAGTTTTCGGACTGATAAAGGTATATAACTCAACGAAGTCCAACAGCTTGGTGGAAAGTTACAGCGAGATTTACCAGAGATAGTGATGCGTTTTCGAAGGCATCGGATAGCGTTCAGTGCTGACATCAAGATGATGTTCAGACAAGTGCGAGTAGAAAGACGACAGTGAGACATACAAAGAATATCCTGGCGTGAATCACCAAAGGAAGAACTGCAGTGCGAGCGGTTATACAGTGTGCAAGGGATGCAAGTGAATTCTTTCCAAATGCAGCGAAAGCAATCGAAAGTGGCCTATACATGGATGATTGTGTATCAGGTAGTGATAGTGAACAACCAGCATGTTTTAGTAGCAAATAAAGTCGACAGGATATTAAGGACAGCAGGTTTTGAACTACGAAAGTGGAAGTCGGAAAGTAAATGGCTAGCGAGCAAGTTTAGTTTGGACAGTGCAAAACCTATGGTTTTTGATAATAGGGAGCAAGCAACAGTTATAGGTATACAGTGGCTAGTTGATGCCGATCAATTCACTTTCGTAGTGAATACACATGAGATAGCCGAAGAGATTACAAAGCGAAAGATATTGAGTTGTGTAGCTCAATTAAACAAATGGGCACCTATATAGCGCCAGTGACAGTACTAGGGAAAAATGTAATTCAAGATAGATGACGATTGGGTCTCTAATGGGACTAGGAGGGGCCAGTAGAAATCAGGGCTAGATGGCTGGTAGGCTCGGATGCTTCGATGACAGTATATGTGCGAGTAGAGCAAGTGAATGGACAGATAATGAGGAAGTTTGGAACTTGCAGCGGCTGAGTTGCTGAGCGGTCTGCTAGTTGATCATACATGTCGGTACGAAAGGCAGTCCAGCTGACTTATTCAGTCGAGGAGTAATGCCAGCAGAGTTGATAAAAAGCGAGTTATGGTTGTATGGGCCAGCCTGACTGACTTCAGCGGGAAGTAAATGGCCAGTGAATCCGATGGTAAACAAAGTGCCAGCAGCTGCATCAGAAGAGATGCATGTATGTATAGTGACGAATTTCATGTAAAGTCTTAGCATATGGATACTGAGCCAGTAAATGACAGTTTTAATCGCTGGGTATGCCAGGGGTTTGACCATCCTCGGCTATGTATTTCGTTTCATGAATACTTTAAGAGCGAAGCGACGAAAGATTACGGCGAAAAAGTGAATCTACATCCGTTGCACTGCAAGTATGCGAAAGGGTACCTGCCATTCAGTATTTAATTCGAAAGTCACAAGAAGATAGTTATAAGAAAGATGTTTCTGCAATTCGAAACAATGGACAGCTACCCGAAGCCAGCAAATTCGAATCTCTTAGACCCGTGTTCGATAGGGATGGTATCCTACGTGTCGGTGGGCGCCTTCACAGAGCAAGTGGAAAGTATAAATTGCGCCATCTAGCAATAATACCCAATGGGTCGCGGTTGGCATGGCTAGTAATTGATAATGCAGATCGTATGACAAATCAAGGAGGTGTGCCAATGATGAGGCAGTACATGCGCCAGCGAGTTTGGATTCCGAAGCTGAGAAATGAGCTGAGGAACTTCTTACATAAATATGTGACTTGTGTAAGATACAATTATCGTTTTCAACAGCAACTGATGTCAGAGCTGCCAGCTGATAGGGTGCAAGTGAGAAAGCCGTTCCTGCATACTGATGTTGATTATTCAGGACCATTCACGCTTAAAGTATTGGATAGAGAAGGAAAGCAGGATATCAGGAAAAATCTTGGATGCCAATTTGTTGTATGGTGCCAGCAGCCCCTCATCACGGTGGCAAATTTGAAGCAGCAGTCAAATCGATTGAATATCATTTGAAAAGAATAGTTGGACAGCGTGTGCTAGAATATGAACAGTTTTCAATACTACTCATAGAGACAGAGGGCATATTAAATTCACGCCCACTTCATCCATCGAGCGATGATCCCGCAGGCATGTAAGCGTTAACGCCAGCGCATTTCCTGATTGGTGAACCCATAGTGTTACCAATACAAATTGCGATAGTGGAGCAGTCAAATACGAAAGGGAAAGAGAAAGAAAGGCAAGCGATGTTACAGCATTTCTGGAAGAGAAAGGGAAGGTTTGCAAGTTGGACAGCTAGTATTGATTCAAAGCGAAAGTTTTGCGCCAGCACAGTGGTCAATGGGAAGAGTGTGCCAGCTTATTAAGAGCAAGGATGTTTTAGTCAGATCTGTAATCATACAAACCGAAACCGGAAAGTTTGCTAGACCAGTACAGAAAGTGTGTATCCTGCCAGTCGACACAGCAGGTCCGGAGGGCCAAGAGCAAGCGGAACAACGACAACGCCTACTGCGGAGAACCTAGAGGAAAACGAGCGTTTTCGGCGGCACTGTATCGTATGCGGTGCCTACGAGTGTATTTCCTATAAATACATCCAACATACCTTACATATACATATACATATTCCCTTTACACCCATATAATATTATAACACTTAGGTTATTCGTACTACTGCGCGTACGACTTAAATTCATTCTTTTATCAACCCGCAAGCAAGCCAGCTGTGCTACGGATAGTGTGCCAGCTAAAATAAATTTGGGTTTTTTATGAGCAATGCTCTTTTTCCCAACAAAAAATCGATTAGTTTTATTTCGAACGGAATAATTTTCAGCTTTCCTTTTTCCTACGAAACACCGATCATAAAATGGAAGCAGCGCGCGATGAACATTTCGAACCGAGCACGAATTTTGATAGTAAAATTCAATAATTTGCAAGCGTTGTTCATTTGTAAGACGATCCATGGTTAAATTGCAAACCAAACTGAAGCTGTTTGACAGTGACACAAGGTACTAAACACACGTCAGCTGTCAAAACCAGTGTTGCCAAAACCAAACCAGCTAAAAAATCACCCTTTATAAGTGTTTTGGAAAGGTCTCCATGGGGTCCTCCCTTAGTCCGAAAAATCAGTAAAGTAAAACCCGCTTATCTGAAACACTTTCTTCATACTCGAGTATTTGCGACCCTACAAAACGCTTAAGCGAAACTCGCTATACCCGGATACCTGAAACATATTTTCAGTTATTTTTTGTATATTTTTCATTGAAATAAACTCTCTTTAGTGATAAAAATGTTGAATCGAACAGAACAAAAAATTTGCTGAACGCTTTCTATTCTTTTTTCTCGAAAACGACATTTCAGTTTCTGATATGTCACAAGCGTTTATTTTCCAGGTCACTCCAAAAGATAAATACAAATTTTTCTGGCTTTATCATTAAGCTTAATAGAATTTTTAAACGCGTTTAGTGATATTTTGATTTCACTTATGCGGACTCCGCTTAAGTTCATTTTTTTTTCACTTAAGCGGGGCTAAAAAACCCGTTCAAGGGAAAGAAAGACTGACATTTTGCTGTTTCTCTTAAGCGGGCTTTACTGTATTAGGAAAAAGTTTTTACTAGCTGGGTAGTAGTGGAGCTAGGTGCACAAGGTTTTAGAAAAACATTGCAGTTGGATCTGCGAATTTGAAAGCCTTTCTCAATGACAATCAAAAACAAAGGCCAATGTTGGTATAGCCTCCATTTGATTAGATGCAAACGAATGATCTAAAAAGGCTGCTTCAGTTTTGTTAAGCTGAGAACAAAGGGCAACACCAAATGTCATTTAAATAGAGCATTAATCGACTGACGGAAATGCACTGGGAGCGTTCCCACGAATATCCCGAATACCAAAACGTAATACACATCAGATCAAAATTGAGTTGCGTCTCTTTACCCAACACTTCGTATTCGTATATGTACAGTACCTAGACCCAGTCCCTGGAACAACGATTTAAATAGTTCCGCCCCATTAGTCGCAGAGCGCTGTGGGTACAAGGCAAAGGCAAAGGCAAAGGCAAGCCCCCAGCCAACAGCATAAGGAAAGAGTTCGTATTCCATTTGAGGGCAAAGTAAGTAATGCATTCCAGAGACCTTTTTGTTGCACTGCGAAGGTGATGGCCGGGTGCAGTAGGCGATGTTTGTTTATTTAGTCAGCTTCTTTGTTTGGCGGCTGAGTGAAATGAATGAATGACGAACGTGGGCAGCAGCAGCTAGCTAGCTGCCTGTGTGAAGTCCGTTTTTTTGCAATTACTTATACAGATGTGGGTGGAGTCGTCCTTTGTTTTGCGTGGCGTGTTGTTGTGCACAATGCGCCAGCAATGTGTGAATTCTTTGAATTCATCATGTAGGTAGCGGACGAATTATTCTCGGGACATGGGCGCATTGTCAAACGGTGTTTGCATGCGAGAAATAGAATGCAAGTGGAAGTTGAACTATTGGACTTTATTATCTAAGCTATTCGCTAATGAAGTTGTTATGAATCAGATAGGTACCAAGCCTAAGCTAAATCGATGTTTCGAGATCATTAAGTTTTGAACTGCTCATTAAAATGTTCGTGAATGAGACCCTGAATACTGAAATAATTGGATTTATCCAGCTGCATGTTTCTAAGACTCTGGGCTCATTTCTTACCACGTCTCATTCAGGGGATTACTGTTGAATTAAACGCCGCAATATCGCTACGTTCAACAGAATTTGTACCAATTTGTTCGAGTACCATCCTTGGGTAACGCTTTGCTAGCACAGGTAGTGATCAAGTCACAGTTTAAAACCTCTTAGCACGCGAACATCATAAACAGTCATTTCAATGCAAGAAGACCACGACGGTACCATGCACATCTATGGGCATCTGTTCGTGGTAAGAGTTGTTCATGATGGACATGCTATTTGCACATCAGACGTTCAACATCTGGATATAAGCAGACCCCCAACAGCATATAAGAATCCATATATGCAACCTTTGCATGGGCTGCAACTTCACCTTCATCGAAGAAAGCTGCGCATTCCGAATACAGGGTTCGTCCATACACAGTTGAATTTTCTGTATACATTTGTTATAGCTTAACATATTCGTATTTTGTCGCGTAATTTTTATTCCAGATTGACAGCCGACTTTCGAGCTGTTATTTGCCGCCATTTCTAACAAAACATGTTAACGCCTGTGCTTTTCAAATGACGTTTTTAAACGAAATCAATTTTTGGTCTCCAATCTGTCCCGAAATTTGTTTTGTCCAACTGCAACATTTATTTAAAAAAAAGTCTGTTTTTTAACTTTGCTAAACTTGAACTTATTTTTTAACTTGTTCTACTTATTAGAATTGGTTTACCTATTTAAGTTTCGTCTCTTTTTATCAAGCTCCTGAGCTAATTCGACATCAAGTGGAGATAGTGCAAAAAATATAATCAAGTCGCTAATTAAATTGTATCAGAAGGAAGTCCTGTGGCGATTGTAATGTCTTATGCGTGTGCACGAGGCGAATAGTTGGGTAGGATCCGATGTATAATACAAGCAGAGACTTCCATCCGCCCCTCAACGCGTTTAAGTTTAATTTAATCAGACGGACGCTCGTTAAAATTTACAACTCTTCGTCAAATTCATAAATAAAGACAACATTTACATAATTAGTTCGTTTTCGTTTCTATATTATATTTTTTAGTGTTATTGTACGGTTTTGCTTTATTTGCTGTTTCCTTTCGATCCTTCTTCGGAAATGCGAGCATTTCATGTAAACCAGTCGTTAAAAACGGGAAAAGGAATTCACCATCGACCCCCGACTACGACTCTGGCAAATAATGACGAAGAAAATTAAACGAAATGGATGGACTACTTTTATGAGTGCTGGCGGCTCCAACATCACCACCGTCAGACACGCTACCCCAACTCCGTGCGGCAGCAAGGCACTTCTGAATGGAATACCAAAATCGAAACTATCCCTTTTCCATTTGGATTATTATTTATACGAATGTGTGTCTTCGTTCTTGCTCCCCGTAAAATATTAAACAAACTTCATGGTGGCACAGACACAGAGTTTATTCGAGTCGACGAAATACCTTCCACTCCCTTCGTTTGGACTGCGGGTGGGAGTAAAGGACTCAGTCTGATCACACGCAAAAAATATAAAATAAAAACATCACAGCAAATAAGGACAACAGCCAAAGGCGGGAATCATAAAATAGATCGTAACGAGAGAATCCTTTTTGTAAATTCTATGGGTGTATTACAAACAAATGCGAGTCGTCCCTAATTCGAAATATTTTCTGCTAACGCATACACATCATTCAAACAACAGCGCATATACGGCAATCAGATATCATTCAACGATTCAACCATCCCAGCACCAGCACAAACCTAAGGACGCAAAGTATGAGTGGGATAGAAGTCCCATTTCACACATGTGACGTGAGTATGGATTCGAATAGTCTCGTGTCTCGTCTCTGCTGTGTGTACCACTCACCCTATCGGTGAAATATCCACGAGGACGTACGTAACTTGTGTAGCCAGAGTGCGCCAGGATATTTGCGATTGTCACACTAGCGTTCGTGCTGAAAAAGCGCGTTTGCTAAATCAACAAATTTTACGAGTCTCGGCAAATCATCAGCTATTCCTTGTCTAGCACTTCGTCTCTGCCTGTCAGTCTCGTCATCATTATTGTTTGTCAAGGATTGATGCGTGTGTGTGTTTGCTTGGATATGGTGTGCTCTTATCCTTTAAATGATAAAAGACAAACGGTATTTGGGGATAGTTTTTACGAGCCATCGGTATGCTGGTGGTGCTGGATAAATGCGGGATATATATTTCCAAGTAGATTGTTCTTTATGTAATTGAAATGATGACTTATACAGTTATTGGTATCGATTTGCAATTGAAATAAATTCCCGGCACAGGGCAGTGCTTTTGTTTTATTAGCAACAAAAAAATAGCTGCATTAAGTTCTTTTGTGTAAGCTGTTATTGAGAGTTGATTGGTTCGTCTGTTACCACGGGAGTTTCTCTTAACGGATAATAGTCTAAGCCAAAGGGGACTGCTCGAAAAGTTTAAATTGGAAGCCTTACGATGAGTAGGTATTGCTTTATAGACACACTTCGCAATTTGCATCTTGATTCAGGGGCATAAACAAGCGAAATTAAATTTTCAAAGTTTGTCCATTGGTTTTAGGATGTGAACACACATTATGTAAAAATACTATTTTTGCAATGCATATAGGTTTGTCACAAGAACATGGGACTAACTAAGGTGCAGAATATGGTTTTTGTTTTATCGCAATCCGCCATCTAATTCAGAAGATGTTCGAAAAAAAGTTTTCTGAAAACTATTGTCATTGTCGGTGGTCCAAGCAGGGCCAGACCAGCCATATGTGCAAGATGTGCAAATGCACAGGGCGCCAAGTTCTGGGGGCGCATTACTAGAAAAAAAAAATATCTTATTTTGCGCGAACAAAACTGCCATTTGCATTTTAAACAAGAAGCTTGTTCAAATAAGCCCAAAATAATAACATCTATCGCACCTGTGCTGAATTATTTCTTGCACATTAACTCACATCACTTGCAATGTTGCAAATTCGAGGAGAATCTAACTTTAAATATCGCAAAATAAAAAATTCCGCTAGACCTATGCAAGTTCACTTCTTACCTACACAATCTCAAAATATTCCACCCTTTTCTTGTAGGTATATTTCTTGCACATCCAATTACATTTTTCAAAAAAATTTAGTTCAAAAATCTCAAAACAAAAAATACATCAATAAAAAAAACGCATTGAAAGTCTACCTCCTGAGTTATGTGGGAAAGACTTATGTATGTGCGCAAATATGAAAAAAAGGGCGCTAGTTTGGCTGGAGCCGGCACTGCGTCCAAGTCACATAAAATAAATTTTCGCCTGTAAGCTCATTTCGTTTTCATGAAAAACTAACAGATTTAGATGTCAGCTGATAGGTGGCTCTCATGGGGAAATCTTTGCGTATGAGTCCTTCGTACACTCAGAAAAAAAAATTGCAATGCCAACAATTTTCGTTGGTTAAAATTAGCCCAAATATGAAAATCTTTGATAAGAATGAAGTTGTTGGGAATGATGTAATCAAATTTTTATGGAGAGTACCTATATTATTCTTACGCTGAAAACTTGATTATTGAAAACATAAAAACGAATTCTTGTTAAATAAATTATATTTGAACCAAGAACTTTTAACTTAAATTTTTTTAAGAATCTCAAAATTCTTCGCATAAGAATCATTTTTTTTCTGAGTGTAGTACCGGGCGCATTGTTTTCTTTCCCTGTATGGCATATCATGCAAAATGAGGTCAGGAATCTTGTAGTGCCTACACCTATCGTGCCTATTATCCGAAATACAATGGAACCCCAATTGTAGATGGACTTAGGTCCAACACTGATGCGTGAGGGAGAAACCACCACGGGCTACCGAGAGTCACTCGATCTCTGTCTGTATTCTAACCGTAACAGTGTTTAGTTCGGGTTAATTGAAAGACCTGAGGATGCGAGCCATTTGCTTTTCGCTGGTGATTTGGTCTTCTTCGTAAAGAAAATACCTTAGAGAATTATCATTAGACTTCCCCCCACCAGCGGTAAGGGGTCTTGCAATGTTTTCTGTAAACTTTACAACATCAATGGGTTGGTCACATCTCACGCATGTCTCCAAATAGGTTTCCTAGACTTGATATTGAGAATGTGCCCTTAGGCAGGCGTTCCACGTGGGTATTATCAGTATAAACAAATTTATAAACAAAAAGTTGGCTCAACACGTCCGTCCAGGTACCTAAGACCTATCCTTCTTAGTGAAGCTAGTTGCCTCAGAAATGCGTACGCAAGATCCACCTTTGATATTTTTAGTCATAACCATCACAAAAGTTCAAGATGTCACCACCAGTAGTTAACCTAAAAACAAGTTTCCGCTTGACCTTTTGTTGTATTTCCGCCCAAAACGATATAATAGGAGGACGAGTCAAAAATAAGAAAAATGTATTCTCAACAAGAAGCACTCGGGAAATGTATTCCAATAACAAGAGGACTCCAATTTTTCCCGCCATGGTTTATGTGCCTTACCACCCGCCCAACAAGGCAGTCAACATTCTATATGTTATTTTTAAATCACTCCATAGACAGTGGAACCTTTTTTTTTTTGTCTGGTCCCAAAACCTTTGGTGTGTATTTGTGTTCCCTTTATTTTATCACTTTGGTCTCTGTCTATCAGGCGAGACTTGTATAACTTGTGGGCCTGGGCAGTTGGTGATGCTTTTAAATCGATTTTGGATTTTTTTATTATTTTCAAAAAATACCACTCCGCTTTATAGATTTTCTTTTCATCATTTCCTTCAGTAACTACACTAACATAACCAACATCAACGTCATCAGTTTCGTCATGTCAATCGGGAAAAGGTCCTAATGCCCTTGAACGGGTGGCTAAGTGAAGGGGACACGATAGGATTATAAACACAAAAACGGAAGGTTTACATAGAAGTTGTTGTTCTTCTTTATTCGGTTTTTTCATTCTGAGGTTTTTTTGGCGATGGCTTTCTTCATTGCTTTTGATCCTTAAGAAAAGGGGGAGAGAGCAAAAAAAAACAAAAAAACATAACACCACTTCAACGAAAGGATGTTACTTTATTGTATAACAAGATTAAAGGGTCAAAATCCACTCTTGTGCTGGTCGAATGACGAAAGGATCCTTTTATATTTCGGTGTAGTAGAAAACACGAAATCGATTGCAGATTAGATACTCGCCTTAATGTGATGAAGATGTCTCAAGAAGCCTAAGAGAAACAACAGATTTACTCAGCTTTCCTTTGGAGATTTGGAAAATGTCTTGTTACTCAATTAGAGTAATATTTGTTGGTGTTTTCAATTGAGATCGACCTGGACTTTATAACAAATTGGAGATTTCCGAGAGCAGGCTTGGGCGATGATGATTTTTTAATTTGGAGGGGAAAACCAAAATGTTTGGCGTTGACATATTGTCCTACATATACAGACTGGAGGGAGCTACGAGAATTATTTCTACGTTTAATAGAAATAAGATAACTGGCCGACTGCGGGATCCCTGAAAAACTGAGCTGCTTCGAGCGAAAATGTTTTAACGGACTTCTTCGAAGCAGGTAGTGCGCGAGACGATTCTCAGCATACAAGTTACTACCTTCAATCAATCGTTTCAAGTGATTGGTTATATACGGATGATGCATCATTGGCTGCTTTAAGTGGGCCTTAAAAGAGAAATCTCTCGTTGGCTGGCTTTTACTGATGTTAAAAAGCAATACCAAGAAAATGAGAATCGGAATTGAGGACCAAGGAGGAGCACGAGGACACTTTAGACTTTCATTTCATTGCCGAGTGCTCTGCCACTTCAGAAATGGAAGATACCTTTACGAAGACTTAGAAGAACTTTCTGACAAGTTTACAAACAAGCTGCGTAAATTTGGCTTGCTTCTCCGTGGGCATTTATAGGTTTCCTTAAAGTAAAGGTCAAAAATCCCAATGGCACTGCAATAGATCGACAGCCCAATAACCTAAACGAGGGCAAGACTGAAACCGTGCTGCCTATAAAAACGAACATCACTCTCAGCCATCTTATCGATAGAAACAAGCTCGATGTAGTTGAGAGGAGTTCACCTTCCTCAACTTGTGTAGGAGGCAGCCTCCAGTTTCGAGGGGAATAAACAACCTCCAAAGATAAATTTCAAAGATATCGTGGGTGCCAGGCGCCTGCTCTCTACAGTTCGAGGCAATGAGCGATTTGCAGTGGGTAGAGTGCTGTACCCAGGTTCTGTAAGTCCGACTACTGTACCGACCGTCGTGCATTGTCGAGCCGACTTTAAAAGCCCCATTAGTCTTTGGTCAGGTAGTTGACTCTCTCTTTGCATATGATTTTCATAAACATAAGATCAGAGACCTTGAGCGTGAACATGGGCGGGTTGGTCTTACTTGCATACCGTTTACAGACGATGTAAAGAGAAATAAAGTTAGCGTAGTTTTTTAAGAACGTTTGTACGGTTTTTCTGTGTTTTAGTAATCCTCAGATGTGCCAAAAGTTGGGATTCTTCGAAGGGCTGTATAATCATAGTTTCTTACAGCTGTGCAAGGCCTTATGTTTGTTTGATGGAACCAACCACCCTTCGGATTTTTTAGCACGTCCGGAAGTATCCTCTATCCACAGCCTAGCCCCAATTATAGATTCTCAGCTCTGTCAGCAAAGGTATGAAGATTGCTATTAAGCTTGGCAACTCGATTTATTTGGTAAATAACATCAGCTCCCTGCGCATGTTGCATGAACGCTTGTTAGACTTAAGCCATTTTGGGCAATCAAGTCGATGCGTTAAATTTTTATGAACAATCTGAGTTGCAATAGTCCCTCTATGAAAATAACCAGTTGAGCCTCTGAAAGCAATCCTTCGAAATACCTACCTCAAAAACTATTAGTTCTGGAAAGCTGGAAGCTACTAAGGCGCAGGAATATATATTGAACTGTTTATTTTATATTCAGGAGTAGATTAGCCTTTCTAGGGCATTTGGTCTTCTCCCATAATGTATTTTCAAAAAAAAAAAAAATAAATCCTAGGCCTACTTTCCCACAACCATTCGTTTTTTGTCAGCTTGTCATTTTTCGGACGAATGGAAGGGATCTACAAATTTTTGATAGTCGCGAATGTTTGTCAGACGTTCGCGAGAAATGGCGCAGTGGACATTTTTTGAAAATGGGACCGAAGAAATATGATATCTTGTAGAGTAGAATGGCTTTGAGTTTTTGGGGTAAGGCTATTCTAATTACAACATGATTATCGGTTACCTAAGAACAACTTCGTCACCAAGATCTTTTTTGCGTTCTTCATCCGGTAAAAGATTTCTCAAGTGGATTTTATTTTCATACCTCAGCTCGAACAGTACCTACTCTGGTCTTGGAATGCCCGGTTTTCTTTTTTGTTTGCATTGAAAGTTGGCGAGTGAAATGTAAAACCAATAACTACTGACACTGCTTGGAATGGTATACAATAAATTAAAGTGGCAGACCTTTGTTCTTTCGCCTTCTTAATAGCATAAAGTGTATGCAAGCATTTTCAATTAATAAAAGTGTCCGTTCCTTCTGCTTATTAAGTCCGTCATTTCTTTCAAAAATAGTCTACAATTTAGACTCTGATTTAGTTATTCTTTCTAAAAGTCTTTTACCTCGCACTTTGCCAAGCAGCATTTCCCTTGAATTCTTCTGCAAGTTTTGTTTTGTTATTAAATTTTTGTGTGATTATTTCCATTCCATTCCCATATCGAGCCGTGTGCCCAAAATCCTCTGCTCTAATGGAGAGTAAATCTCGTTTCGCATTTCAAACCCCCAACGCGTTCCATTCCAATCAGTTGTTGTAGTTCTGGGTAATTCCTTTTTTATCAACCGAATTTCTTGTGTTTTTTTTTTTTTTCTGTCTGCGTCTGTGCTAAAAACATTTTATGTTGGAAATCATGTCATCTACTTGACCTAGGCAAATGGAGCATAGATGTTTAGAAGAAGTTAAAAGTTTTTCTATCGAAAAATGGAATGAAAAGTAAAGAAAATTATCACGAGGGGCAAACTTTCGCTCTGCAAACAGTTGGATTCGTTGAATTGACATTTTCCACTCAAATGGTGTCACACGATGGGCTTGGAGAAAAGGATGTTTTCGGTGTGTGCGGTTTCCATTTGTTGCGAATGATAACTGGAAATGGGACATTTTAGAAATAGGCAGCTGGCTAAATGTATTCTGAGAATTGGAAAAGGTGCCGCGAATATTTTTCTATCCAAGTGATTTCGAAAGTTTTGGGGAATTTTATTTCTCTTTGTATTTCTTTTTTCTGAATGAAATTTCTTATTTGAATTTTCTTTTGTTATTGCAACAGTTTGGAGTTTACCTATTTCAATACGGATTGTGTCTTGTGATAAGGGTACGTCTTTCGTTAAGTCTGTCCTTTAGTTTTTCCGAGACAGTTATTTAGTGGGAACGGCTCTCATGAGGTGCAGGCTTTTTGTTCTGGCAATTTTTAAATCTTTTTCTTGGCTGAGTTGCTCCGTTGGTTCCAATGCCCTGCAGATTTAAATCATATTATACACTCACCTTTTGGCTGCATGTATAGTAATAAAATAAAGAGCTTCCGGGGGAAAATTATTGAGCTGAATCACTAGAACCTGCCAAATATTGATTTACAGTCAACGCTTCAATAGTAATTCCTCTGTTTAATAAAAATTGGTCCACTATTCGAAATCCACTCCTTAAAAGCGAAAATCGAATTACCCGTCGTTATTATTATTGGTTCCTCGCTATGCAGTCCTACTCCCATGCCACGTATACACCAACTCAACCACTTCAGAAACCCCGCATAAATCACTCCTCCCAGCAGAGCTCTATTCTTTTACATAATTCATAAACTGATTACGGGGAAGAAAAAATGATTTCATTTTATTTGCATTACTCACCTCAATGTCGTCGAGATCCTCGAGGACCGACACCTCCATTGCAAACAGTCTGCGAATTAAAAAAAAAAAAACACTCCACCACTGCTGGCACAGTCACCTTCTAGCCGCCACTAGATAAACCAATAGGAAAAAGTAATTCTGAACTGGTGCAGAGGGAGTTGGAACTTTCCCCGGAGAGTGGTGCGACTAACGAAATGAAATCGATTCGCCCGCCGCCGCGTGCCCCGGTAATGAAGTCATTATTATCAGGAAGTAAAGTGGAAACAAATTCACACGAAGGATAATCGAAGAAGGCGGAATGTTGCCCGATTATTAGAGGTAGAGAACTGAAAGCGCCTAATAGTGCAGTTCATTATTAATTTTTGTTTTGTTCTCTTGGGTTTCCCCGGGAAGCGACGTGATAAATCTTTTTTCGTTTGTCTGCTGATGAACGCCTTTTCTATCCATGATTACAGTAGATCACGAGCAGGTTTGTAAATTCCCATGTGAATGGGTGTTCTGGTATCCAACACGCACGTATACTCAAACACATCCCATAAATACCTAATCAAAAGTCGAAAGCATAACGAACTATGATGGTTGTGCATATGGCGACGATGTTCTTGTAACAGTGTGTCTAACAAGGCTGAGATAGTTTCTGGCGAAAATACTGTTTGCGGAGTAATAATTTGGACAGTAATTTACGAAACTTTTGATTAATTTTACGTTAAGATTGCCCAGTCCAAATGGCGTATTAAACACTTGTAATTATAGCCAGGATCCATTGCAGTGAAATTAAAAATCTGTCAATTGCAACTTTATGGAATTAATTAAATAACAGATATCAGATACATCGCCATGAACAACCTCTCAGATCAAACTTCGAGAGGAGAAATGTGTTGACGTGACGGCTAACGACGACGTCACAATGCATGGAATGCTCCCATCCACAGCAAATATCCCACAAGGGAAATTATTGTAAATAGAAAATGTCAAATGAATTATTGTATAACATATAAAGAACCGAACCATAATAAACTTTTTTACTTCTTTCTCTAACGTTTAAAGAAACAGTAGTTTACATCATTGCGGTCAAGATCTATTTTGATACAGTTTTGCCAATAAATCTTGAGGATCAACTGTTCTTACTCTACCGTTCAACAAACGAACAGTCCATATAAAGAGGCTACGACGGTACAGAGTTGAAATGGAGTGACAAAGGTTCATGAGCTAGCGTCTTCACAATGTCACGAAGCTAAGATGGAGAAGACAGTTTTAAAACCCAAACATCGCTGCACCATCCGTTTGACGCTGAATCTTCTCCACTAACAACCATTGAAACAAACTACGACAAATATCAGCGGAAGAATCGTTTTCTCACATCGAAGTCGATGTCTCTGGACCATACAAATGGAAAGGAGTCATAAGGGTGTGGGTCTGTCCGAAGAAACATGCGATTGGCGATTTTTGGCTTGATCTCTGTCATTTTGCGTACAACCCTGGTTAGGTTATGTTAGGTAAAGAAGTCTGTCTTAACTTGCAAGTCCATATTGTGATATACGCAAACACATGGTAAAGGAAAATGTAATGTGATCAGAAGTTTCCAGACCGGGCATTCTTTTGGGAGGGGTATGCAAAGTTGTGTGAACGGTCCTTGAGGGGTTCATCTTCGGCAGGACAAATGGTGACTAAGGCCTAAGGCGGTTTACCTTGGCCTTTTACCTCCGACAGCTTCTTCATTGGAAATGATAAGGTCGGTCAAAATATGGAGGTGACTCTGTTGGTCTTCGGATGGACGAAGGGTGGCAGAAACAGCCAACCCCTCGTTGGCCTTCGACGTCTAATCTAGAATAAAGCAAATTGGTCAAGTTGGTAGTGACATGGTAGATATAGCTTTAGACTTATCTGAAGTTATACCCCTGTCCAATTTTATTTCTTGATTATGATCATGTTTCCGTATGAGCTTGCCTTGATTTTACTTATCATTCAACTGGAACTCTAATAGCCTGTATACAATTTACTTTCCAAGCTCTCTAGAGCCGATAATAAGCTACTACCGTAATTCCACATCTGCTTTGCTTTTGTACGGGCCTTGTTATCGTAGTAAGTTCGCTTCAACCAATGGTAGAACTTTTGTACATCGCTGAGAAGTTGGTAGCTCCCTTCTTATTTATCCGTAAGAACAACTTTCTCAACAGCTCTTGTTTTGGTCTGCAGAATTGATCGACATTTCTGTGAAGGCTTAATTAGCTGCATAACAAAATCGCGCGGAAAACAACCCACCCCAAGTGAACTCCTTTTTTCGGCACCTACTGTTTCGAAAGAAAAAAACTTCTATTAATATTATTCCAAACAGATAGGTACACCAGTCTAGGGGGTGGCATCTAATAAGTTAACGTCGTACATTCTCACAAGGCGCATTTATAAAATTAGTACCTACATGCACGGCTTACTTATTAGGACTCCGCCGTCACAAGTGATAAAGTATGTATACCAAGCCCATGACTTTCGCCTTCCTCGACCAGTTAATTTGATTCACATTTATTTTTATTTTTTCCTCAAAACAAGGAGCACGAAGGGGTTAAAATCGACAGTCCCTGTAAGAGCGACTATATACAAGGTTCGCGTTTTGAGTGCAATTTAAGGACTTCCCTATCGGGCACGCGAACTTTGAGCACTTCGCATTACAATCTGACGGCACGAGTCATTTTGTATAATAAACAAAAACGTCACCCCCATTTCTAGAGTAAGGCAACCTACCTGCCATCACCACCATTATGACGACAGGTAAAAACTATTTCTGTAGACCGCCTCAGCAATCGGCACAAACAGCTTGGTTCGGTTTGATTTCCAGCTATCGTGCCAAGCCATCACACAATTATTATTACTCAAGCATCTGAAGGTGCTGCAGCAACATGGAGTATATATAGCAGTAGATAGGCAATTCGTGTTGTTTGTTGAACCTGTGTAAGCCGTAAGCACCTCCACTGCGGGTGTGGGTTTTTTTGTTTTTTTTTTAAGTGGCATAGCCGCCAGCAGAAGGAGAATGACTATGGGATGTGGTTCGGTAAGGCGTCCCCCGTTTCGTTTCGTGCGGTAGTTGCTCCACCGTAATGATCGATATTTATATATATATTTGGAAAATAACTGCAATTATAATTAAAAATAAATGTGAGATGATGTGGATGCGATAGCGTGTTGTATACAGGCGTAATGGACATTCGTCATACTATGCTTTTGGAAACGGAAAATGTGAGTCAGGCTGCAATATCAGCTTCAAAATGGCAGTGAATATATTCATATTCTGGAGGTGCTGACTGCTGACAGGCAATCAGGTTTCCTCTCAGTGGCCCATAATTGAAGAGTAACAGTGTTGTCAATTCTACGCGACGTATAATCATCCTCTCAAATATCGACACTCGTCGATGAAAGACTTTAAAAAAATATAAATGCGGGTAATTTTAAAACCATTTCGTGCGGAACTTTGTGCAACCAACAATAAGCTTTGTTTAGACGGAATTCAATTTTGGGTCACAATTGAAAGAAAAATGAATGCTTACAAACAACCATTTTGTTTTCGCGATTCAATTACCTTCGCCTGCATTTAAATTTGACTTTGACACCAGAAAACAACAGCCGGCAACAAAACCGATGTGGCCCAAATTGGTAGGTTCGAGAGTCTGATAAATACCTACTTATGCACTAGGCAGTGTGACCAATTTGCCATATTTCCTACTAAATTTAGCAACTGCATAAGGCCTAATGGTAACACATTTGACGCACTTTAATGCAGGTATTTACTTGTTTAAGACTTTCAGAAGAGCTTGGTAAGACTTTACTGAAAACACAACTTCTTCGCCTCTGAAAGGCAATTAACATCGACGGTAGGCTATTGCTTCGCAAAAGAAGCATCTCACATTTATCAGCAGTAGGTTATTACTTTGGTAGGGCCTTACCGAAACTTTATGCCAGCTTTATAGAGGCTCAAATATAAACAAGAAAAATATTTATGTTTTTTATCACACTTTCTAAAACTTGAATTCTTTATTATTGGTTATGAAACTTAAAACTACTTAAAAATACCTAAGCTGCTTAATCTAAATTACCTATAATCAGGGAGGTGAGCAATCTCTCCGATTGGTCACCATCCTGATTGCGTCCCTGGGCGCCTGACAACCGCCAACAAGGTGCACATACGCGCCGCCGAGACCGGCTCCCCCAAAGACCCCCTACTCTATACCTAAACCTACAAACTTAATTTCTAGCTTAAAACTAAGGAGGATGCTACGTAAGTAGCGCACCAGCCCGGGAGAGCGTATCCACCCTCACCTCTTCTTCAAGCCACCTAGTCCAATACACTACCCCCTAGGCTAATTCGTCATGTAGTAGTGGCAAATCTGAACTACTTGATACATTTTAGAGTTTCGTTAAGATTTGCAATAAACTTGCAGCTGACTCGACAAAAGTTGTAAGATAGACATTTAGTGTTACATTTGTCATTTTTCCCCGATTAATTAATTGATGTTTCTGTATGAAATTAATTTTTGCCTCTATAAAGCATCCATATGTAAGTTGGGAGGAAGTACGAGTAAGTGCTTCTGTACAGCTTCCAATCGCAAGCTGTTGACTGCATGACAGTTCATTACTTCTATAATGCCTTCGGTCAGAAGCTCTAAAGAAGCTCCTAGGAAGCGCTTCGAACCACAAGCCTTATCGAAGCAATTCACTTTCCACACATCTCCAGACACATTTTCAGAAGTCTAATACAGATCTTATCGAAACTTTATTTCATATCCCTCTATAAAGCCTGTGTTTATGCTTGGTAAAGGTCTTACTGAGAAATGGATCAACTTCGGTTAACACAGACTATAGAAGCTCGATCGAAGATGTAGCCTACAGAAATTACAAATTTGAACCTTACCTTTTTTTTTAAATCGTGCCAGCTTATTTTTTTAGCATGATTTCATGCTGTAGCAGGATTTTGCTTTAGCCAAATTATGAACTGAAATAATAAAATAAAATCAAAGCAGACGAACCTTAGTGTGAACAAGCCATTACAATTCTCATTTGACAGTTACACTGAACACAGCCATTCACCGAACTCAGCTAATAATAATAATATTTAATTTCATTTTATTTAATAACTTAATTAAATTAAGATTTTTTTTATGTTGTACCTACATAGTAAGCGTCACGATGTGATTTGTAATTAATCATATTTTTGTCAAATCTATCTATATTTTTCCTGAAAAACAGCTTTTTTGTGAGTTTTTTGGGTTTTCAAAAGGTTTTGATTTCCAAAAAATATTTAGCATGATTTTTCGTACTTTTTTATACAAAAAAAATCCTATACTGCTGAACTTAGCATTGTTTCAAATATTGAATTGGTCACACTGTGTAGGTGTACTGGATTCTTATTGCGAAAGGGAGGAATAGAAGTTTGTCGCTGGTGACACAATCGTATATTATTCCTCCGTAAGAAAAACATTGTTTTCTGCAGAGATGAAAAATACGTCCGTTTTCTGTAAATTGAGCCACATCACTCAACACAGTTTCTGTTATTTTTTGTTCAACAAAAACACATTGCGATTCTGCGTTCGATGCGTGCGTTTTCATGGAAAACCCCATCAGAAACAGGACCGGGAGCGATTTGAATTGCAGCAGTAGTGCAATTCTGTTGGGATTAATGTTTCACGGAATAATAACAAAATAAAATGCTGGGTTATGCGTACTTATTTGCTTACATGTTACCCTTCAGAAGGAACATTTCGTTCAAACTATTGACATTGGGGAGGACGATGATATCTGGCAAAGCAGCAACCTAAACACTACAAACCACAATTTGTGTCCGCCTATGGGAGGTGTTCATCCAGTGGAGCTGTTCGCCCAAGGGAGACTACAATCGATTGTGCATGTTGTTTATTTAAATAAATATTCGGCGGAACAGGTTCCATTAAAACGCCTTTTTGCATATAAATCAAACATCCTGATACTCAATTGGAGCCATTTCGCTGCCTTCCCTAGTTCGTAAATATTTGTTCAGTCCTGAACACAATGGGCCTCAATAATAATCATTTTTAACCTTCAAACTAAATATTTTCTAGGTCATAATGATGCCACTGTGAGTTCGAAAAATTTAGCCTCTACACTAAAAATGGTTATTAGTATCGCGGCCTTAAGTTCAATGGATGTTCGTAGTTTCTAATCAATTTGAGTTCCATACTTTTGTGTTCCAACGACTTAAAAATGTATTTAATTAAAACGACCAAAGTTCGATTGGTTATGCTCCTCGCCGAGATGATATGAAATCATCTCCACTTCATTCGGCGATGATTTGCTATCAACCCCCAATATCGACCGCTTTCAAGAGATGATGGTCCTTGTCCGTGTAGCCTACATTTTTAGCCATCTTTACACAAAACATCACCCTCTCCCAAGTAACTGCAAGTGCTCCGTTGAAGGACGTTTTATATAGAAAATCTACTTGAAACTTCCATCTTCCTCTGTACGCCACCATCCACTTAAAGCGACAAGAAACCATTCGACTTGCAAATGCGCTAATGTCGGCCTTCCCCCGATTTGTAAAACTTCCTGTTGTTTTCAGTTTTCTGGCCATCTAAATCCACAACAGCAAGGACATCCGGCACGAGAATCAGCTGCTGGTTGAACAATATTTGCTTCACGTGCACCAAGGTTCAAGGTGTTTGCATCATTATCATCATCAGCATGCAACTCTCGTGCAATCAGCTGCAATTACTTACAATTACAGTGGAACACTTTTCGTCTTCGTTTCCGTGCACTTGTAGATATTATTTTTTGCTTGGTTGGCCCGAATCCAATCAATTTCGGTTGCTACCATCTACCGCATATAAATAAGGAGCAAAACATTGTAATTTCATGTTCCGACCTCTTGCACTGCTCACGGCCATTGTTCCGACGGCACAGGGTTCGATGGTAAGTTTCGAGTACCGCCCTTCCGTTGCAAACACGTAATCAACCCGAGAGCCGAGAATTAGCATAATTCTGCAACTGCTGTCTAAAGGAGTCGGGGGGTGCATCCTGCTCTTGGTCAGGTGCATAGTATTAATGGAGGACTTAAAGTTAGTCGGGAACAACAATACCTACTGCGGTGAGTCCCAAATGCGGGGCCACTTTGACCGGTCTAACACTTTCTTGTTGTCTGTGGTTGCTGCCCCCGGGGGAGGCATTTTCCTTTTGAATTTATCGCCAAATCACGTGCTTAGTGTTAAAGTCAACAAGAGTTAGTTTGTCCATCTTAAGCCACCTGGAAGGATCGTCAAGATTGGAGAGCGAACGAGGCCACCGGATACCCTTCGGAGCTTGATGTATGGGGCCCCGCTGCAGGGTAATATCGTGTCAGATTTTGCCGTGGCTGTCGGGATATTTTATTACTTAATTGCAGGGAATAGTGGAATAGCTCTATTGGGCGAAAATGAATTTACTGTTGTCTGTGCATAGTCAAGAGCTAAATTGAAATACAAAGTTGGGTTCGAGTGGATGAGTAGATTCAATTTCAGACAATTTGCTCGTCTATATGGGTGGGTGAGTGTGATAATTATGAGTATGAATAAAGGGAAACTTTCCCTGCAACCGAGTGAGGTTGACTGATGATCCATGGTATTTCAGAGTTTTATTCCATTACTCAAAGTCTGTCGGTTAATTCGCTTGACAACTAGACCTGCAACTTTCTCGGCGAATAATCTCTCTCTCGGCGAATAATTGATAAGTCTTGCACAAAAACGTATTCTGTCTTTGATATGGACTCAAACGGAGCGATGTCAATAGCTCGGTTTTTAAAGGATTTCGTGTCAGCGAATAATGTGGCACAGAAGCGTTAAGCCATGCCCACGCCAAGCCATCGCATGAGCGCCTGTGAGGTTTTTTTACGGTTGCGTAGCCAAATGGCAAAAAACGGAACCCTTATGGATTCGTCATGTCTGTCTGTCTGTCCGTCCGTATGTCACAGCCACTTTTTTCCGAAACTATAAGAACTATACTGTTGAATCTTGCTAAGTAGATGTATTCTGTTAACTAATGCGACTTTTACAAAAAAATAGAAAAAAAACAATAAATTTTGGGGGTTCCCCATACTTAGAACTGAAACTCAAATTTTTTTTTACCTAAATGATGGGATTTAGATCTAACTATAATGCGAGCCTATATAGACTGCTACGGAACCCTTCCGACTGACACTTGGCCGCTTTTTTAATATAGCTTTCGTCTTAAGTTTTAAGACCTTTTATTGATTTCTTTTCTCTTCTGGCTTTGGGACGAGCTATGAAGATAACCTCTTCTAAGTGTCTTACACACCTATTCAAGCGATATTGAGAGAGCCGTTTAAAGTTTGGGATCGATTTGTGCCTATATTCCACCGTTTATTTACTTGAAGTCATCTGTTGCGACTTCAGAAAATGTAAAAGCGCGTTTTGCTCTGCAATATCAAATACCCCCCTTAGGAGGTGCCTCTGTAAGCGAACTAAAAAATTATTTGGCGCCCCATTGTCTGAAACTCATCACATCGGTGTCATTGGTGCTCTGTAAGAAATTTCTGCGAAGCTTGACGACATTCAAGAAATCAAGAGTTTCCATTCGGTATCAGTTCGTTGCATAGATATGAGGTAGTGAAAAGACTCCTAAATTAAAACATCTGTATTAGACAGCGTTCGCTCTATCAAATTAAAGAGCACTAGTAATAGAAATGAATAGCAAAATTAAATAAAGAAAGAACTGAAATTCTCCATTGAAAATAAATTGCGGTTCCTCTTGTAGGTAGCAAAAAAGATTTAAATAGGCTTTTATGAGAACATGATTGGTTGCGAAAAAAACTCACAATTCAATCAATAATATCCTGTCCACAGAAAGATGTCGGTCTATATATCGCCAATTAAAGGTAAAAAATATAAAAAAAAGCCAACGAAGACCAAAATCCAAAATTGTATTGAAAACGCTGATGGAAAAAACATGTCAGTGATAATAAACATGTCCAACTACGAGTGAGATGACATTTCAATTCGCACAGCAATACTTGGGCTTACGTTTTAAAAGCCCGTGTATACCTATGTGAAGGTTGTATCGAAAGTCATCGTCTCGTAAGGTAAGACCTGTATTTGCTCATTCCCCGCCTAAAGTCCTTTCTTTATATTTTTTTTTTTCTCTTAGCCGTCCATCTTCTATTGTATCCAAAGACTTCAAGGATGTACCTATACTTAAATGTGATTTTCCTTTCGCTGCTGTCGGTTTTATATTTTCATTTTTTGTTTTACTTGTTTTCACGTTCAGATTCGGGTGAGCAATCTCGCATGGAGCTCGTTGTGTGTATGAATTATTCACCAAGTGAATGATCCATCAATGGATTAGGTTGGCTGTCAGAGCTGTGTCGGGGTATAGGATGGGCGCAGGGGCTGTGTTGTGGGCACTTTTTGTTCGGGTATTTGGGTGGCAGTATGAAATGATGTGGAATTCTATCATTACGAGTCGTTAGGGGAGCCTTTTAAAAAGGCTAGATTAGGTGGAAAATGTTTGAGCATTAATTCTTTCAGTCATCTGTATGTTGTCGTGTCTGTTTTGATCTGCGAACTGGAGTAGGAGGAGCAGCAGGCTACAATCATTAGGAAATGAAAACGACGACATGTGCATGCTACACTTACACATATATAGAGGAATTACGTTGTTGGTGCGCCGGATTGTTTTGAAGCGATAATGTTTGCTCTCTGTGATGATGATGATGATGATGATTATGATGATGATGACTATGAAAATGGTGATGACATTGCAAATTGCCTACAATGAGTTGATTTTAGAAACGAAATGAATTCGAATATTATTGCGCAATGTGTGTTTTTGTACACGACAATGGCGTCAGAGGCATAAGTTAAATGGTTTGTACATGCGGTATGGTAGGTAATTATTGTGTATTTTGTCATTATTGGGGCTTCGGTGACAGCGGTGGCGCGCCTCCGCCGTGGTATTATACCGGCTTCATCTCATCCGGGCTAGCGAGTGTTTTTTTCACTTTCGCTGCATGTAATGGAATTGCTTCAGGATATAAAGCCTAAATTTGGAGTTAAATAGCCATTGCCGTTGCAGAGGTTGTTCCCAAGTAAATGCTCCGATAGATGGTATGAGGTAAGTATGCAATTCCAATGTAGATGTGATCATCGTCTGCAAGCAAACTTTCCGATTCGCCACAAGGGCTCATTCCTCGTATTTTACCACGTTCACACCGAAACCAAAAATATTTAAAATAAAAAGTTTATATGTTTTTCGACGACCTTGGCGATATGTCGGGTAAAGGGATATTAGACATAATCCGTTTCCTCAATTCCACAGGTTGGATATAGGCACCGAATGCATCACACCCTTAAAAATCATCACAAACTAAGTCACACGAGTCGTGGTAGCAAAAAGCCACATCATAGCTTGGGTTCAAAGCTGAACCGCCACTTCTACCTACCTATCTATAATATAACGTTTTTCACTGTGTAAGAGGTACATGCATATAAGAAGGCGCCTACTCCAACTCTCTGTTGACATTATGAAAAGTGAGGAAGCCTCTATTTGTTAAAATTGCGTGGTGTGATTCGAGTACAGCTAAAAGGGCTTTTTTTCGGTAGGCGCAGTGGCTTGATAGAAAGTATGCTATACCATTTAACGATAGCTCTCAGTTTCGATCCCCGGAACGACACAAATGACATCTTAAGGTTTCTTCCACTGCTGCAACTCTGGTGAACTTCTGATTATTCGAGATTATAACAATTTTGAAAGGACTTGTCAATAAGCTAATCGGACTTGGCATAAAATTGTGGGTCTCTTCCATTCGTCCCAAAAATTAAAACTCACACAAAGCAAAAAGTTGTGAACGAGAACGAAACTCTTGAGGCAAATTTTTTTTCATCGTTTAGAAATTGATTAAAGCCTTGAGTTCGAAAATTCATACGTACGTACTGAATGAGTTAGTTTCTGTATGACGCTATTTCCTATCCGGCTCGAAGGACCGATGTGTTGGGCTTAGTCCAAATCGAAATTTAATAAGTTGAAGTTGAACAGTCTTTTAAGAATTTTCTAACTTTCCAGAAACTAAAGAACTTATACCAAGAAATAAGTAAAACAGGTACTTATTATGTTAAAAAACTAGCCCCTCGTCCAAAAATATCCATTTTTTAACTACTCATACTTTGCCGCCTCTAAGAGGTAGGAAATAGTGAAACTAAAATTATCTTAGGAATCACTCAATGAACACCAAAAATGTCAGAACCTTAAAACGACTTAAAAGTAAGCTGACCGAGGCGTCTCAGGTTAAAACTTCGGAAGGACTCAAACAATCCATGGCCAATAACAAATAAACAGCAGGGCATGCAAGTTCCATGTAAATTTAATCCCTCAAAGGGTCAGCCAATATGCACAACATGCACTCCAATACGATTCCACATGCACTCTTCTCAACTTCACATGTCACCTGCAGTAGCGGTGATATAAGCAAAACGGGTAGTTTATTACGAATTTTCCAATTGCGTTCTAAACCCAACCGATTATGCCAGCCCTCAGATCCCAATCCGCTTCCTATTACTTTGTATCAATTTGTGAAAATTTACTTCGATAGCTATTCCCGCGAGCAAACAAAAACTCACATTTAATTATGTCTGGTATGGTCGCCATTCACCGATAGCCTATAAAGGCCATGCACGCTTTCGACCTGAATTAGATGGACATGCAAGGAGCTCTGTTTGCCAACCATTTCGCTATCTGCCAATAAAAAAAAACAGCAACAACTACAACTAGAGTTGAAACAACTCACTATTTCAAATGAAATAAAAAACAAAAACAAAAAAAAGTCAAACTTGCATTAAGCATTACCTACTCGGCCATCAGCCCGCCCTGCGCCAGCAACATGCCGAGCTAATTGCTTGTAAACATTTAGTTCCACGAATCCTCGGAACCGGTGGCACCACACGATACGCGAAATGCAATTTGTAAATAACGTAATCAACCGTAGCAATTAGTTATAAGAAAATCATTTAATGAAACTCAGTCATTCGCTCTCTCACTGTGCCTTTGTGGTTGGCGGGCGTACACTCAGGGGTGCACTCAATTCTGGCTTCGTATTCTCGTCGAATTCACAAATTGGTCACTCACTGGAGTAGTATTGCATGACAAGAAGGCATTGGCTGCCCTGCCACTTAGACACTGTGGCGGGCATGAAAACGCAATAGGGACCAATTTTGCTTACGTTCCAACGGTCCTTTTTAATTGGTTTTATTCGAAACTGTTTTTTTTTTAAACATTTTTTCTACCTGTTGAAGGTACGGACAGTATGCACCATTCTGGTTGGTGATTGACTTGGTGTATATATTTTTTTTTCAACTTTTTATGGGTTGAGAATGTGATACTTTTTTGGGGGTTAAATGACATACTCTGATTATAGAAATAATACCACACTATTCTTCCTACCTTTGGTAACAGCGTGCTTAAATGCGTCTTGTTCATATGTTTTTAACTCTTTTTTTTTTACAGTCAGTCGGGTTTTTTTGTTTTTTTAAATTAACTTTTTTTAATTAGTTTAGGTTACAGGGCGCCCCGTATGAACGTACATAGGAAGTTACCAGTTCAAAAAAATAAAGCGAAGTAGAATTGACCCAAAGAGTGAAGTAGAAGTAGATAGAAAAGGGAAGTAGATTTGAAAGTCTAAGCCATGACTTTGAAATCTACTATAAATCTATATATATAAATATATAAATATATATATAAAACATGGCCAAAACACCTTTTAAGACCTTACAATTTTTTTTTATTATTAAAATAAAATCTTTATAAATGGTCTTATCACTTCATTTTTACTTTAGAAAAAAAATATCATAAATTGTGCACAACGATGTTTATTAAATTATGGACTACTTCAAAATATCTTTTCATAGCGTTTGTAATAATTTGTTCACGTAGGTATTTGGCTAAACTTTGCGGAACAGACAGGAACCAAAACTAAACCAAACGTATCAACTCAAATTAAGAGGAAAACAATAATAAACGTAAGAAAATTTTAATAAATTTTGTGTTTAAATTGAAGTTTGATGCAATTTATTCTTTTGAAATGTGAATCTGGGCTTAAATAAATGAAAGAGCGTAAGACATTTAAAAAAAAATAGTTTGGAAGTAGATTTAAGGTTTTTTATTAAAATTGAAGCGGATTAAATAAGTGATTTCTAATGTAAAGTAGATATAAAGAATTTAACAATAGTGCGAAGAAGGGAGCAGATTTTAAATTTGTTTCCAAAATTGAAGGAAATCTACTTCAATTGAAGTAAAGTGGTATTGCTGCAAAGGATGCGCGCGAAACACATAACCCTCCCTGTGTCTAGTCGGGTAAAAAAGGTCCACATTCCACAAACCATAGTTTCTGGAAAACCAAAAAAAATCTTTATCGTACAAACTAAAAGTTATTTTCCAAAGCTTCCTAAGAAACAAATTAACAAACCTTAGGTTGAAATCCGAAGTGGTAAGCCCAATAATGGTAGTTAAAGAGGCAAATGCTTTTTATTACAAACTTTATTTTAAATATAAAAAAAATTAATCTTAAAAGGCAACAACTTGTAAATACAATACCTGCTTGAAGAATAACTGCTAATATAATGCTCTTCTAGAGCAATTACGTTAAGCCTTGCATTAACTGAAAAGGGCTTAATGAAAATATAATAACAGCATTTTTTAAGGTAAAAAAGTTAAAATTCTAAAAAGAGCTTATTAAGACTAGAATCTGACTATTTGCATTTGTTTATAATCACTGAATAAGAGAAGTTTTTCAAATTTAAAATTCTAACGGATTATTTCATAAGTTGACTAGACTAGTACACTAAACGAATTTTTTTCGATTTATTTTATGCGCCTACTTCTATGGGAAAATTTTCTTTTCTTGACTCAGTCGTTGCGCTATAGAAATATGTACACTTTGGCATTCTTGGTTTAATTTCTCAAATTTGTGGAGTGTGTGTACCTTTTTCTACTTAGTGGTTCGATTTAGCTTGCGATCTTTCATGACTAGTCGGCGAGCTGAAATAGGAGTCCCGTCAAATGATCCCATTACAAACTCTATGTCTGTGCCTTTAGATGTTGAAAAGCTACCGTTTGACTTATCTTATATGGGGCTAAAAAATGTTTTGCCATCGTAAAGCTGCCAACACATGCTCTATGGAACTTTGTGTTGCTTTCAAAATTATTCAAGTAGAGTTATACCTAATTCCTAAAAATATTTAAAAGGGACACCCCATCACATTGACCAGAGACAGATAGTACTTGGGAGCTTATTTGGAATTCAAATTTAAAATGTAGGTCTTCAAAGCGTAATCAGTAGATGTATCCCTTCATTACTCGTCTGCTTACAGGTAAATACCAAGATAAATGGGTACATGCAAAAGCCCATATCCCTAAACACTGACGTAATTTCTACTTCATTCACACAATTACTTACAGGAATCCCAATTAGTTCCGCATTTCGATTTTCGGAACAACATTTCCACAAAAACCGTAACTCAGATGGGCGAGTAACAGAAAACATGTACAAAACCCAGCCACCCCTTCTTTGAGAGCCCAGCAGTGCTTATGCAAAAACGAAAGGATAGCACCTCTGTAATCTCATACAAAACAAAACGCCATGGTCATGAACCACATCCATAGACTTACGCCATAGAGGGAGAGGGAGATCGTTCGCAGCCAGCGCACTCCGAATGTATTAATACG
Source organism: Cheilosia variabilis (assembly GCA_951230905.1). Lineage (NCBI taxonomy): Eukaryota > Metazoa > Arthropoda > Insecta > Diptera > Syrphidae > Cheilosia > Cheilosia variabilis. Next base: position 15,297,524 of record OX579676.1, read on the forward strand.
ACAAGAAGTGACCCGGCTTAATCCAATTAAACGGCATTACACAAAATGTAACTAATACCTCGTTAAAATAATCAAGAGAGCTGAGTTTTTGTCCACAAAAAGGACCCAGAAACTCGTGTATACCCCTCTAACGCCTCGCACCATTTCCAGCCTGCCCTATCGATTCGACAACCCAATGTATCTATCTGTGCTGTAGTCTGTGGCAAAGTTTTATCCTGCATATATGCATGCGTAGGTACTCGTCCCAGGCCACCTACTTTTTGTGAAAGAACTGCACAGTCTCAGTCTCAGTGTGTTGGTAACTATTTGTCTGCTAAGAGGAGTTGACTCTGGGCTGATACTCGTAGTGTATCTTGTTTCAATTAGAAATGTACACGTCTCTGGATTACGCTATCTGGACGAACTTTGGATAGCAGGAGTGATATTAGTGGGTTTTTGTTGTTCCGTTCGAAACCGGAGACAGCTACAAGTCTATCACTCTTGCACGAGAATGCGACACCACATACAAAGAACAGCGTCAACATCACGAAATCCGTGGAACATACCAAGTGAAATGCGTTTTCATGACAGTGATTTATCCCACAGTTTTTTCTGCATTCGTCTTTATAGCTTACGAATGGACCGGTATTGCTAAATCACACAAATATACAACGATGGACATGAAGTCCAGGACAGGATATGCGAACGGTAGCACATTGCATAACAAAAAACAAATCCTCTGAATCGACAAATCCATTGGAAAACAATTCGAACTGTGGCACAAAACGTGAACCATGGTTGAAGGTTGTGTAAGCAAGCACATCAGTGCGGTTTTCTAGGAAAGAGAGAGAGAGAGAGAGAGAGAGTTCCAGAGAGGTGTGCGTTCACTCAATTGATCATCAGACTGACCATAAAAGGCACGATAAGGTTCGCGAAAGCGTTCGTGCTTTATTTTTACATGTGCCTGGGGCTTACATCATTCGAAATTCAGCAGTGTTTTGCATTTTATTTGATGGAGAGGATTACATTTTGATACGAACATACCCACTACCAGCGGAAGCTATACTTATTTTTGTAGAGTGTCAGTCAATATTTCAGTATGGACGGCACTCAGTCTCTATCCAACTAATTTAAGTATTCTCCTTTATGACGCCACAAGTTATGGATGAGATGCCATTGCCCTCGCTTGGTTTTGACGATGACTCATTGGCATGCATTTAACTTGACGGACAAGTTCAAAGCCCCCACAAAGTTTGGCGACAGCCAGTGATGCCAACTGAGGCTTTTTCATTATTTCATTAGCTAAGGCTTTAAGGCTTGTTTTTTTTTTTTTTTTTCAAAAAGGCATATTTTTTATTCTAAATATTTTTCTAGTTTTTTTTTTTCACTTTTTATTTTTTTTATTTCAAGGACCAAGACAATCTGATGGACTAAAGCTATGTTTGTTTTGTTCGATACAGTGATACTTATGAAACAAAAAATTCATTATAATTCATTTATAATTTTATTTTATTTTTTAGAAATAAAAATTGTGTTTTGTTTATTTTTTTTATTTGTGTATAATTTTTGATTTATTGTTCCAGTTTACCTAAGAAATTATTTTAGTCATTATTTTATTAAAAAAAACATCTTTTTTTCTCAAGTATTTTTTTCGTCAAAATTGGCTGGCAACGCTGGCGACAGCAGTATTCTCTTCAGATGGCCAACGATATTTTTACCCACTTTAAAAAGGTTCCATGCTTCAAAGTCGTAAAGGCAATATAATGAGCTGCATAGCTTACGCAGGTTTTGGAACAGGCTTTTTTGTCTCACTGTCTAGATTTTTGTATACACTTAAGGTCTCCATCGGTTTTTGATAGACGAGTTTGACATAGTTAAGTAGCCAAAGTTTCAATTCACCATCCGCCTTGCCAAATTGCCAAATAGGTAGTTATAGGTACTTAAATGCGTCTTGTTCATATCTGTTTAATTCTTTTTTTTACAGTCAGTCGGGTTTTTTGGTTTCTTAAATTAATTTTTTTTTATTTTAAATTTTTTAGCACCTCACTCTTCAAAATCGGTCAAGCCATCTAGGCTACAGGGCGTCTCGTAGGAGTACATAGGATACGCGCGAAACACATAACCCTCCCTGTGTCCAGTCGGGTAAAAAGGTGCCACACTTCGGATGTAACAGCGGGTTTCCAGTAATCAGCACACCATAACCAATACGATGAAAGCCTACTGTATGTATCGCCGCTTGCCTTTGACTTTTAATTTTTTTGGGGAACTTTCAAAAGTATACGTGTCACGAGAACAATAAAATGAGATAACAGTCTTGTTGCGCACAAAAGGAAAGTATAACGAAAAGACCAACGCTTGCTTGGGAGTAAGTATTGTGTGACAGGTAGTCAACGCCTAAGCTGTCCCTAGGGAAAAATCCAGCCCTCGCTACATGCAACTCTCATTCAGATAACAATTGAACATGTTTGTGATAAGAACAATACCCGTACAACAGATTGCCTCATAAAAGCCTTCCCCAAAACCATCAGCTCAATGAATGTCACCCTCCGCTTTGTTTGGCATAATTCCGTTGTGATATCTTCTCGCCTAATCGTACACATTTTGTTATTTCCATTCTACTCGGTCAAGGACTCGCACAAAGTTCACAGAATATCGGGTCATTAATCGTGCCTTCAATATAACTTAACACCTGAACATGGGCAGCCTGCATTGATGCAACAAATTTCCAGGCAAACTTTCACCAAAGACTGTCTTTTAAGCTCCTCACACACATACATAGGTCCTTATTTAATTGAGCAATTTCGTTAATTGGAAAGATGAAAAGTTTCAACTGTCAATATTGAACTTTCCTCTTTCGAGTACTCCTTCCGTGCACGGATTGTAAACTTAGGCAACCCCTTCGATGACGTAGTCAAAATCTCTCCATCGTGTCACCATCTGCTGCAATTTGGTTAAATTTCCACGTGGTACCACATTCTAAGGGAGTGAGTGCGGTTACTTATCGGCAATACTTCTGCAGAAGTGTGTGCATTTGAGGGATGAAGGACTGCGCATGGTGTCCATGTATCTGTTTGTATGAGACCACAGTCTTGCTGATGGCGAGCAATTCAAAGGACTGAAGTTTCGGTGACTTTAAGGATCATCAAAGTTGATTATGCAGTGCGTTCTAATAGATTGATGAGATGGGCAGATGGACGGTCTCACTGTCACCCAAATTTCGGTTTTGGTTTGGCTGTGTAGGTATATGTGTGTTTCTGCCGTCGTCACTTACTCCATCTTGGTCGACTTGGTAACGACTTGAACGTAATGGCTTTCCAAAATAGTTGCAAAGTAATTATTGTTTGATGAAGTTTTGCGCTCCGCGAGCGTTTCAAGAGGGCGCTCGTGCTTTTGTTGGATCTTCCAGTGCAAATTGTGCGGTATGGGTATTTTAGACCAGCGAATTGTTATGTCAGCTTAACATTGAAGTAATAGCTTTAGTTTCAGTTGATGTGTTCAAGAAGATTCTGCAGACATGCGTTCGAAGATAAATTGCTATTTTGTCGGGCGGGTGAGTAAACAATTTGCTGTCGTAAGCATAGCTCTTGGTGACGAATGACAATCCGCCTGCTGCGGTATTTAAATACAAACACTCGTAAGTCGTAAGTATGCAGCAGAATGGCATTTTTCCAATTTATATTGTGGCACAAACGATTTGGCAATATTTCAAGAGCTTTGTTGTATTACCACTTTACCAGTCTGGAATAGGGAGCACATGATTTTCGAAAAGGAACCAATGGATGTCTAACCACAGGCGAAAATGTTAACATCTCTGACTACGCCAGGTAATAAGTCATATTTCGACATATTTTAATTTGAATTTGAGGCAATTCTCCATTTTATGACAACTAATTGCTGACACCTTTAAATAATGCGTTCAACTTCTCCACTACAGGGTGGGTTAAGTACAAGTTTCTCTTTTAAAAATGCAATAAAATGAGAAAACTGAATTTATTTCCATGTTTTATTAGTAAGAGCAAACAATTCCATTAATTTTGGAGCCACGTTGTGTTCAAGTGGCTGCCTCGTCTGGCTTCGCAGTAGCGCATTCCGTCGCTCCAAGTTTCAAAGACCTTGTTGATGGTTTGGGACTATAGCTCACGGATTGCTTGGATGATATTGGCCTTAAGTGCTTGCATTTTTTCCGGGTTGATGGCATAACATCGGTCCTTCACGGTTCGCCACAAAAAAAAAGTCGAAAGGGGTCAAATCGGAGCCCCGAGGTGGTCAATTGACATCGCCAAGATGGTTAATAACACGATTTGGGAACTTGGTGTGCAAAAGATCGATTGTGGCATGGGCTGTGTGGCATGGCGCGCCATCCTGCATGAACCAGAGTTCGTCCAAATCCATGTCTTCAATTTTAGTAAAAAAAATTCGATTAACATGGCTCTATAACGCCCAACGTTGACCGAAATGTTATTCCCAGCCTCATTTTCGAAGATTTTGAGCGAGAAACAGCTGTCACTCTCAAAATATCCTATGATTTAAGAAAAAAAACACTAGATGGCCTTACATGCGGTTCTGAATAAGTTCTTGGTATGTTGCTCTGAGTCACCGCAACCAATATTTCACAACAAAGTCCCAATGTAAAGAAATTCATCTTTGAAACAAAGAAAATAGATACAATCAACGAAAACTGTGCACTTCAACGTTTCTTGTGTCATTGCTATAGTCCTTGAATGTTATCCAATTTGTTAGACAAGAATGACATTACCCCACTCAGTCACTTTGTTTGAATGCCTTCAGCAAAATGTAACTGCAGCCCACAAGACAATTGCACAATCCATCGAAACCATCAAATACAACCAAAAAGCAAACCACGTTTGATCCACCATAATCCACCGTCATCTGCTTACACATGTAAAACCCACCCAATCGTTTCTAATCTAGTGCGACAACCATGACTGTTGACAGAGAGTCCATAGGAAAAAAGCTTAGTTAGCCAATTTCGACTCCACAATCCCTAACTGTCATTTGCATTTATACGTTCACCAAAGCTGTGTGCTCTCCAGTACGTTCACCCAATCAGAGCAGAACCGACAACAACAAACAATTTTAATTTAACAAAAAAAAAAACAGACCCACTCTACCAATAATGGGCTTTCTTTGTGTATTCGGTATACGGTATCCGTACACGATATACCCCAAATCTAGTTGCAGGGCAGATAAAAATCACAATTTAATTGAGACAACATCCACGATGGCAACGGTGTTGGGTTTCAATTAATTTATCCTCGACAGATAAAAAATCGAATACATAGGCGGCTACACGTCGCTTCGCGTTTTTCATTAAAAGCATTTAACATGCAGCGAACAGCGAACAGGAGCCGTATTGATTTCAAATTGATTAGAAATATTGCACCGCCATCAGACGGAGGGGGGAAAAAAACGCCAATCCATTTGCAGATAAAAAAGAGAGGAACATTAAATTCCACCAATTTGAGGGACGTAACATTTTTCTTCCGTATGCCAGCAACAGAAACCGAGATGAATAAAATTTAAAACTCTCTTAGCCGTTTATTTGCTGTTTTTAAATTAATTTCGTTGCTGTCCCAAATGTGCGAGCAGTGTCCTTTCCACCACACACACACACTCACCCATTGTGTGATTGCAAGTGAATTGAAATTCCGAAGTTCCAGAATCTCATTTGGATGTCGAGCTCGAGCATAATGGTCACATTACACAAACTTCGTGTTTGCCTGCAGAGTGCCACTATAGCAGGACGCTTTTGCTCCCGGTGCTGATGGGCTTCGAATGAATGGACAGGACACTACATTTAACAGAGTGGGCGCTCGCAATTCGTTCTTATTTTTTTTTTTAAATCCATGTTGTTGCTGGTCGCATGCGTTCATGGTTCTGTTTCATTTTCATCGACGTTTCGTTTAATGTGATTCTTTCCGGGAAACGGTTTGAATGCATTTTCAGTTTTCCGAAATATGTTGTAATTTACATAATTCGATACGAAACGCGATTTCGCCAACCTGCGGCTGAAAGCCTGTGATGTGCACCAGAAATTATCAGAAAAAGGCATTTATATTGAATTTCCATCGATGGGGTAAATTGAGCGCGATAATATGCATGATTAATGTCATTCTTTGGCGATAATGCAAATTCGCTTTCAGCGACAAGATACAACACAATAAATGCGTGCCGAGTTGCGAGTGGCGCTGGCGATACCTACTTTTTGTATTGTAAAGCTGGAGCATGTAATGTGAGTGAATTACCTCCTCGCGTCTTTTTAAAGCACAAATTTTACTCAATTTGACACTAACGAGACACGAGCAAGGGGAAACGAGTATTGTAATGAACACGGAATAATGCAGGAATTGAACGATATCCAATTACCTCACATGACGGTATGAGCAACACGACAAATAGCTGTAGGTGTTTTGGGGAAAATCGCAGGTGGTCGGGTTGGCAGCGAGCTATATATGTAGGTTCTCCCATTAAATGGGTGTAGATCAAGGGATGAAAAATCCTCCTGGGACAAGATCTGAGCTATAACATGAGAAGTATTGAATTGGTAAGAACTTAAAGCGCGATTATATCTCTTTTTTTAAATTTACGGCGTAAGGAACCGATAAAAAGTGTGGAATGGAATCGTTTCAAACATTGTATATCGTCTTTCCTTGCAAGCGATGGGATTGAAAATTCAAATAAAGGAGTAACAGCTGCAGTTTGCTTTTGACAATTCAGTTGGTTTGTAAAAATAATATATCGTTGAAATCTCTTGCACGGTTTGGACTACACTAACCCAACTGATTTTCCCAATTATTGCTAGCCCAATTTGTTGTCGAGCACCTACAACCCAGTTGAAAAAAAATGCGTACAAAACTCTTCAAAAAACGCATCGCAAAACGGGACAAAACAGTGGTCCACGAAAGCGTTAAAAAACTGTATAAACGCGGGTAGATCCTCTTTAAAAAAAACACGACAAGAAAAATGTTAAAGTTCATCGAAACCGCTTCAGAAATCGCAAGAAAAATGTAAAAGTTCATCGAAACCGCTTCAATAAAATGGAGTCAGAAAAATCATCAAATCAAGTCAAATAACGCGTCTAAGAACCACTAAAAACGTTCCAAAAAACTCGTCGGAAAAGGCATCTAAAGAATGCATTCAAAAGAACTTGACAAATATCGTAAAAACGCTTCAAAACGCGTCACCTGTTGAAAAAACGCATCGCAAAATAAGGTTCCGAAAAGAGTGTTAAAATCGCATCAAAGATGTGAAATGCAGTTAAAATGCTTCAAAATCACTTTAAAAACGCGCCCAACAATCTTTCTGAAAACTCATTAAAAACGGCTCCAAAAAAACTTTCATTAAAACCTGAGAACAAGCTCAGACCCTATTAAAAAATGCATCAAAATGAGGTAGCTTGTCTGATGCCTCCATCCCTGATCGGATATAGATTCCGAAAAATACCCCTTTTAATGACAAAAACTAAAAGAAAAGCTTAGAAACACGTTTCATCTCATGTGTCCCCAAGATAGCACAAGCTTCCTTTTATTTGCGACTTTCTTAGAGAAACCCTTTCCCGACGATTAACATTCTATTCAACTTCATACTCATAGTGGAGCATAAATTAGACCCATACCCCCGCCGCTCATGATCTACAACACACCTACTGTTCCAATTGTAAGTGACCACCTAACGGTCACTGATGTTCCTTACTCGGGGCGATACAAAATCAACCCTAACGTTCAGCCACCATCAACAGTCACCAGTCACCCCCTCCATCATTCGTGTTAGCAAGTAATTCGTCTTATTTGCGTGCCAAAGAGCAAAGGAGCTCTGGATATATATGACCCAGAGTAAACAACAGCAGGAGGTGGACGTCTATACGCCGATGTTGAATATAAAAATAAAATCCTGGATAAATAAAACAGGCGGCTTGTGGGTGGTGAAGTCAACATTGCTTTTACTACACACAATCAGGAACAAATTACATTAAGTCCTTAAGGATGGACGTGAGTGTGTGTGAAATACCAGGCAAATATCGGGCGGGTTAGACAGAATCGATTTTTTTTCTCCTTTTTTTTTTTGTTTGTGCTCCGTTTCGAATCGGGAAACGATGATGGATCCTCGACGGGCTGTGCAGTATACACCTCACCAAAGTTGCTCAACCAAAAGAGACTGCCGACCCTCACAGTATATCTTAGAGCGACTGCAAAGTGTGCATGAGCTCGGTGTATGTTGAACGTGTTAGGGTTTTCCAACGACAGGAAATCATTACTTTTATTTCGTCCTTTTCTCCACCCATATCGCAGTGCGCTTCAAAGGAACTTTTCTTTTCCTTTTCTTCCCTTTTTTTCTTTTTTGTGTTAATTGCTCGCTGGCTAATTGCAGGAAGCCGGAGCGATTTTTAAATTGCCCTGCAGGATGTCAAAAGCGAATGACAGATAAGCTCCGGCTGGGTAGGAATCGGGTAAGAAAAATGTTAGCATACTTGGATTTCGCATATTGACTATTTCCCCAGCGGTGCGCGGCGGGACTACTTATTAAAAAGTATATATCTATGAAAAAAAAACAGCAATTACTTACACCTTACCTGTTATAAGTATAACATCATACTACACACGTTAGCTGGACACTGCAAAGAAAATGCACTGCGCCCATACGTAAAAAAAATCGACACTTCAATCCATTGAAGTGAAGTATGACGACAGACTGACCGGTTGATGTTGTATATTGCCACCCTAGACAGAAACACCTCTCTTGCCACCCATAAATCCTTGTGCCATGCAAATCCGGACAGAAATTGAGTTTGCTCGAACATTTTGATATGCAAATCGACACCGGAACAATTGAAAACAATCATCATACATTTATGCATGAGATTGTTCTTTGGGATATTTCAGCCCTAACATAAATTTAAATATTGATTTTGCACCGAGGGTCGTGTCGGGCGGGCGAGTATTTACTTTGCTCTATGCAAGGACACTGTGTATATGCGAGTGGACGAGGGATATTTACTCCGGTCTGGCGTATAGGAGGTGTGTACTTGTGTTTTTTTCTTTGTAAAATTGAGTTTTATATACGATACGGACACGGTACACCTGTTATGCACACGTTACCCGATACGTGTGTACCGAGGGTGTTTCCGCTTGAACTTTCAACCGAAATTGCAATACAAGACAGACAGTGTGTTGATTTGTTTTTTTTTATCTTTTCTTTTCAGCTCTTTAATATTTATAAGAAACAGGTGACAGATATGAAAGAAATAGACCGAAAGGAACATTTTAGTTTGGGTTTACATAATTTATCTCATGACTTTGGCACTGGATATTGTGTATCTCAAGGATTTACCAATTTTATATGCTCCTATAATTGAACTGTGGTGTGCTAGAGGTACGTAGCATTTGATACCAACACGCGCCACTGGAAGTGGAAGCTACCATTTCAATGATCACCACCAGACATCACCTACGGCAGCAGCTTTCTAGACAGAGAAGGATGCAATTTTCGCAATAAAGCACGCAGCTATCATTTTGCGGGTATAAGAAAAGTTCTTGTTAATACTGCTTATTGAGGTTCCGTACCCAAAGGGAAAAACGGAACCTTAATAGTTCCGCTTTTGTCCGTCCGAACCCACTAGACTAATTATGTTCCTAGGTCTATCTCAGAAGCTAATTGACGTAGAAGGCTGAAATTTGCACACAACATCCGGTATAACTCTAGTTAAACGACAAATATCAATGATAGCGATACATCGACTGGTTTTAGAGTAATACATTTTTATTTCTTGATTCACAAAAAAATGGATGCATACCTTTTTTGTAGATCATGCTCGTAGCTGTATATGTGCCGAAGACTGTTTTGCCGAAAAGTTAATATTTTAAAAGATATTTACAAAAAACTGCCAATCACTATGTAAAGTTCGCTCCTTTTTACCATTTTTCCTTCGTTATTGTTGTATTCGCTTAATCGATTCTGGCCTTCTGACTTCTGAGCTATGTTTCATTTTAGTATTCGTTGGCTCTTAATGAAAACTAAATTTTTTTTTATGTAGCTATCATTATCCCATATTCCCACCTTCTTACAAAAAGAATAGAATCTTCGCAATTTCCAAATCTACCGAAGTACGAATCCTTCGATACGCGAGTGACACTCGCACTTGGCCGGTATTTTATATTATTGCCTCTCATATAACACAGACCCCTATGAGGTCCGCAAACCGTTAATGTGCTTATCATGGAGTGCCTCAATATACCCCAGTTTGTTGTGATGATGATACCTCTTGTGCTTTTCAGCTGGAAAATTAGAGAAGACCTTAGCAAGACCATCGAAACAAAAGCATTTGTGTTATGATATCCGGAGTCTGATTAAGGCTGAACTGATTTGGCTCTGGATAAGACATGTGAGCGTCATCATCATTTTCATAACACGTATTGGAATACAAATAATGAAGATGCGTTTCACGTAACCAAGCGATCGAGGAGGGCCGGACCGCCCGGACCGCCCGGAAAAGGTAACAATTGAGTATCTTACGTGTTTTGTGTTTTCTAGTAACTCTTATACGACTGAGTGGGTGATTTAGCGCCGTTAACACAAAAGCAGCTGTTATACCGAGGTCTGGTACAACACGAAATTCCCGCATATCAACATTTATAAAGCAACTTGGAGGTCTTACAAATAAATCACTTTTGCGGTCGATGGAAGACGCGACGTAAGATCGGGGAAATGCCTAGGTATTACTGCTTTGGAAGACTACTAATGCGCCCTGTTAAACGTCGACGGAAGCCGAAAGCCCGATATTCCTACAATTTATCAATGCTCTACCCATAGCTTAGGGTTTCAGACACGGTGCCGTACCTACTATCAAACAGTTTCCGCAACTACAGTGCTGGTGAAAAAAAATGAACAATTTAGAATACGGTCTTGTTCAATTAGCAGCAAAAAAGTTGCGATGTTATTGTTGCTCTGGTCAGTGGTCCCAGATTGAGGGGAAAGGCGCCAATTTTGGCGCTTTTTCAATGAAGAAGGGGAAAAAATAAAAAATCTCTTTGAAACCGTAATTGCTTGAAAGTAAAATTTAAACGCATTTCCATTACAAATAAGTTTCAAAGTTTACCCAGAATGAAATATTCACACTAAATACATATAAAAGAAAACAGCCCATCGATCGTCTACGTAAGAATTTTTGTATATCTGAATACATTAACTCGATTTGATGTTTTGTCTAATAGAAAAGAAAATCATTTCAAATTCAAATTTCATATAAAAATAAAGCAAATTTCACTTATGGGAAAAAAAGGGGAACTTTTTTCGAATTTAGGGGAACATTTTTGCCTTTGCTGATAAAAAAAAGGGGAAAACAGTCTTCACAGTCTGAGACTACTGGCTCTGGTTCGTCGATTTTACTACTCGCGATCATGCACACCGAGACACGAATCTGGGCTTACTTATGGTTCTCACTGGCACTGGAACGGTGATTCCAATGTTTGATTTTATGATTCTACTGATTTGACCGTGACTGCGCGAAGATGTGTGGATTTCTCGGAAGGGATGAGTTGGTCCTGAATTGTGATTACTGGTCCAGGCGTATTTTTTCAGAGGATGTGGCAAGTTCTGATTTGTTTTATCGGACTATCAGCCATAGTCGTTGTGGCCAAAGGCTCGCAGATGAATTTTCCGTTTTTGGGAAAGAGTGGGACAAGAACACTGAAAGTAGAGAATAGGGCTTTTCTCCATTTTATTTATACGAATCGTTTTGTGACACCCTTTTTCTTGGATTCGAGCAAATGCTTTATCACTGACTGTACAAATTCTTTAGAGAAGGCTCTGCCTCGTTCTGTCCACCGCTATGCGTAGGCTGTTCCCTTTTGGAAATATTTTATTATGAAAGTGGGGTGGAAACGACACCGAATCGATGTCGCTGCCCGACTTAAAAAGTAAATGTGGACACAAATTTCATACAATACTTAAAATAATTAGTGTCATACGAAACTGTATTTATAAGCTACCTAAACGATGGCCAATTAAAAAGCCATTTGATACTACAGCAGCATTTTTTTTCATTTTCATCAATCTTCGAGCAGACCACCCCCCCCCGCCCCCCCCCCCCCCCCCGCCGAATTGTCGTGTACTGTTGCCTTTTAAATGTCCAACTGTTCAGAAATTCCGTGCAACATATCACCCGGTGCCGTAAAATTGTTTTACTTCCGGGCCATTAATTATTACTTCCAACTACGAAGAAACTTTTCTATTAAACTCGGTTGGTATACCCAAATTACTTTATTCGACTTATAAATTCTTTGACTTATACATTCTTTGACTAAAGCCTCAAATTAAAATGATGACCCAAGTCATGACTGTGGGAATCTGCTTTCCACCGATAAATTTGTGAACGCTTTTGAAGGAAAGTAGTGATGCGGGACAATCAAAAATCATATCGATACATCGATTATTTAGCATCGAAATATAGTTACAAGAAAAAAAAAAGTCGTCCCGAAAAAGTCGATTACATCGATAATATTGATTTTTGTATATAATTTTTTTTGTATAATTTAGATATTAAGATTGATAATTACACTTGTAAGGGTTTAGATATGGATAACCACAATCAATGTTTCGCTGTAGGCAGCCAAATCTATATATATATATAAACTGAGCCTTAAAACTGTGTTCGTTTGTCGCCGATTCACGCCTTAACGCATTTACCGATTTTAACCAAACTTTGACACATCATGAATTAGTCTATATATGGTTTTTGTGAAGTTTGGTTGAAATCGGAAAACGTACATTTTGGGTTTTTTCCACACATTAACATCTATAAGAGTCGAGTAATTCGGATTTGAATGATTTTTTTTTTGATTTTTTTGTCTTGAATCGGTGAAATTCTCAACAGGTGACGCTGTAGGCACATTTCGCGTTTCATCTATCTCGTTCTATACAATCAAAATAAATCGGATTGTGTTTGAATTGATTTTCTCTTAATGCATGGACCGATTTTGTTTCTGGAAACTTCAAATGAAAGGTGACGTCGTATGTATATACGGTCTTTGTATGCGTATTGGTTATACGAGTTATAGGTATTTTAGTAAACATAGCTACATGACTGTTGTCGACCTCCAAAACCGCTCAACCAATTTTGTGGATGGGTATGGTTAACCCGATAGCTCCGTTCTTGCTCTGCTTTGGGGTGGTGGGCGCAGATGCATTGAACTCAATTTAATTCCGAGGGAGTTTACTTCGTTCAAAAGAGTGGTTCAACTATCAAAATGGATGTTAATAATTTAATCAATTCTAGGCGGTACGAATTTCGCCGGGTCAGCTAGTAAAATATAAAAATGCATTTAATTAAATTTTTTTTTAGAAAAAAACATTATGAAAAGAAAATTATTCAGTTTATAATTCAAACACACAAATGCATAGATAAGTATCGATAAAATGTTAAAACGAAACGTAAAAATTGGATGCTTCCATAGTTTACTATTACTTAAAATAATTTATTTTTATTAAATAAGTTCTCTTATTATTTATTTGTCTTTAATATAAAATTTAAAAGAAAACTTAATGAATTTCAATTAGCCAAGCCAATGTAATAAAATAAATAAATAATAGAAATAATAATTAATTAGAAAATTAGAATCTCCGATTGAATTGAAATATTAGTTTGTTTAACTTCATTTTAAGAAATTATGACGATCGAAATTAACGTCAGAGATCAACGTAGGCAGAAGGTTAACATACTGAATACCTACTGATAATAATTTGTGGTTTTCGTTGGGTTTGTTTTGGATGTCTTTAAATCAATGAACAGACAATCAACAAACTGTGACAATCGCAGTGGTGTTCGAGTGCAAACAAAATCGGTGGCACAGCCTATTTATGGTTGCAAATGACACAAACATATTCCCCGCATTCTTAAAGAGTATTGTAGGTCCCCACATGTGTACCTGATAATGGAATAATTTTCAGACCAAGAAGTAAATCGAATTCCGAAGTAATTTTCCATCACTTAAGTTCATTTTCATACCACCGCAGATGCTGACAACGTATACAGAATGAAGTAGAATCGCTTCCTGGGTGGCACAAAATCATATCACCGCTGTGAAGTAAAGTTCGCGGCAGTATGATGGCACCATTAGGATGCTATTCGTGTCCTCTTTTACTTTTTCTCCCTCATCGTTCGCTTTGATTTTGAAGACCTTAAAGTTATATTCACTTGGCGAAATTTCAATGAACAGCTATGAGCTAATTTCATGTTCGTTGGTTCATTATCGTGGCATGGAGCTCTTGAAATTTTTTTTCATTTTCTCCTTGTCGTTCTGATATCGAAATCAGTTACCGAAATGATTTTAATTGTCACAGGGATGAGTATATCTGCACCGCAGGATTTTCAGTAATATCGATCAGATATTATCCGAAGTAGATTACGTTCAGTCTATTGACTGGGATTTCACTTTGTCGGAATTGATTTTTTTCTTATGAATATTGAGTAGTCAGGTTTTAAGAAATTATCGTTGACTGCATTTGAATGAAGTGACTAAGTTTTATTAATTGAAAACGCGCTGCGAGGAATGATATGAATGTGAGTCATTTGTGCAGTGCGAATGTTTTTTGAAAATTCGGGGGGAATTCAGTTTTGTATTCAACGTTGTAATGGGATTTCTGAAGAATTTCTGTCGAATACTGAAAATTCGGCGGAGCATGGTCTGCACGTTTGGGCGTTTTCGATGCGGTTTTGTTTTTAGGTATTTCAGGAATTATTTAGACTTCGTTTGTGGATGGTTTTTCATGGCACTTTCAGGACTTTTTTGGTCGCTTTGTAACATTTTAAGGCATGTTTTCGAACCATTTTCGGAGAATTTTGTAGGTAGCTTCCCTTGGGTTTTTGGAAACATTTTTCGGTGCATTTCTCTGGTTGGTTTTGGGGATATTTTTAAATTCATTTTGTTATTCGGGTTTTTTTACGAATTCCTTTGAGGCTTCACAGTTTCTTTACTGCGTTCCCTGTGTTTTTGTTACATTATTTTATCGAAGGTGTTTATTTGAGATATTATTATTATTTTACGTCTTGAGTCGTTTGTGCATGTATTTTTCGGGCATTTTTTCTTTATTTAGTGAACTTCCTCTAGACCTCTTTTGGGCAGATTTGAGACATGTTTTCGGCACAATTTTAATATATTTTCAAAAGCATTTCCGAAGGTCTTGGGGACACTTTTAGGTTTTACTTTTAGATTGTTCTTCAGCTATATTTGCTGCGCTATTTGGGGGATTTTCGGAAGATTTTAGAAGACTTTATTGCAAGGTTTTCGGGTGATTTTCACTCGACTTTGTATAGACAAAATTTTATTGGTCGGATTTTCTTTAAGCTTGTATTATTTTTTGGGACATTATGTATTTATATTTTTCGTGTTGAGTGATTTTTGTGGCATTTTTCGGAGGTTTCTTTTTTCAAAAAGAAAATTCAATATTTTCGAAACTTCTGCATAAAACCCCATATTCGAAACAGTTCTTTTTTAACTGGCCTCTTAATTATAGGACACACTCAACCAATGTACATATTATGTTGCAATAACAGAACGAAATTATGAACTAATAGCAGACTTTTCGTTTATGACAAAGCATTGTACTGAAACGATTTTGTTTAACTGTCTTCTCTATTCCCCGCGCTTTATTAAAACAAAACACTCTGCCGCGGTCACATACTGCTGCGTTTAAATCGCTGAAAAACGAATCTAACAAACAAAATCTTTCCCATTTACAACACCATCTGCCATCAATGGGGAATCATAAAATGAAAGATACAGAACAGAAAAAAATAAAATAACAACGACTTCCGAATATTTATATCTAGCGTTAGGGAGTCAAGAAGGAAACCATATTTGTTTTAAATTGACTTATCCCAAGAAAATTGAGAAAGTGTCTTTTCGGTTATTGGATACAGAACATATACACAGACTGCACGTGTAAAGTTTTCACATTAAACTTATAGCCCACATTGTGTGGGTGGTAGTAGCTAGTTGCAAGACTTCGTAAAGTTTACCCCAGGTCCAATGAGATAAAAGTTCTCAGAATATGAGAAAAAAACGAAATTCTGTCACAGAAGCGGAGTTTGACATTTGCCTAAGTTTTTCTTCGATGTTCGAATGAATAGGGAAAAATACTAATAAGTTCAAAAGATTACCGTGATTAAGAAGAAAATTTCTATGCCGAAATGAAAAAAAAAATCTCAATTACACTTTTTATTTATTTTAAGAAAAAAATTAAAAAAAGGAACGTAATTTTCTTCACAATTCGGGTGAATCGAAATTGGCCTGAGAGGTTAAATACCCAGGCGTAATGTAATTTAAGACTCACACTGAGGATTATAACCATAGCCAAATACTCATGTGCCAGAGGCTTTGTAACACAACCTGGGTCATAAGATGTTGCCTTTTGGACAGCCGATTATTAAACGCACGTTCACCTTTGCAGCAATAGCGTGTATTTGTGTAAGAGAGGCATCAAAAACATGTCCAAAAACAGTCACAATTACAATAGCAGTGCTCATCCTTCAACCTCTAAATGTAGGACCTTCTTTCAGCTTCTACAGTATACTTAACCTTAAAGTGGGCAATTTTACAGTACACATCAAGTTCTTGAAATTATTTCAAAATTATCTTTCATAAGTGCTTCAGAGAATCCGCTTTTCATCCAAATAGTGGGATTTGGAGAACCAATACATTTTTAACGGCACCGCCACAAGAATAACAAGTTTGGTAATTCTGAAATTTAAATTCATGGCATCAGTAGCCACTTGAGTCTATAGGCGTAGGTTCAAACAGTATAAAGCAAAGGTGCACGCTAAGAGGTATGATTTCGAAATAACTGCCGAGGCTTCTCCACACGTTTTTTTTTTTAACTTTCCACATGTTTTAACAGGACTTGAGCTTATGAGTCTCTTTGAATACAAAATGTAACTCATATTTAACACCACTGAAAAAGCAAGCCAGCCTAGAAGAAGTGAGAGAAGTTTCATCCATGAATTACAACAACTGCCTTTTGGGTAATGATTATAGGTCTGTTCCTTTACTTTTGTAGTAATAATGGAAAAGACTGTCAAAATGGCAGTGTTGGGGATAAATTCTCTCACAGAGAGAGACACTTTAGAAAAAGTTAGGGAACGCTTTAGTAGTACTTTATGAAAAACGACAGATATATAATTCAGAAATTCAAAAAAGTCGTAAAAATATCTGATAAACTCGAAGAATTTGCTAATTTACGAACAACCATTAGTTGATTTATCTACCTAGCGATGAAATTGATTTGGAATTAATCGAAATCATGAATTCGAGTATATGGAAGAGCTTGTACTACAAGCATTCCAGAAGAGGAAAAAGCGACACAGCATTAAAAATTACGTGGAGGAGATTGTCCTTTCTTACTCCTTACAGCGAGGAAGAATTTCGTCGCCACCAAAAGAATCTAAGGAGAACATTCAATTTTATTTTTCCGCCTGTTGATACCATTTTAATATACAAAAAAATCAAAACAAATGTGAAATAGGACAACAAATTTCGAATCAGCTGTTAATTGACAGCTTTTTCAATTCTTACACCAAGAAATTTGTTGAGTAAAAATTCGTAAGATTCTCAATGGAGGGGTAGTTTCTTGCTCTCTCGATGACGCTCTCTTTTACGAATTTTTCGTAAGATTTAAAAGTAAAGGAACAGACCTTATGTAATACCTGAGATTGGAAATATTTGTTCAAAGGGACTTCTTGCATGACATTTGTTTTCGCAACCCCACGGCTTAGACAATCAGCGAATGTCGCCAAAAAGAGCTTTCTGACCTTCAAGACCTAACAGGTCATTCAATTAAAAAAAAATTTGAGAAAACATAGTTGCCTTCGAGGGCGATACAACGAGTATAGCGATTTTCTATCTTTTTGATACCACTTTTATAGAACGATTTCTGTTTCTCGTCAAAATAGGCCTCAGTTTCATCAATTACTTCATCATTGGATCTCTTTCCAGCAAGCATTCTGGTGTCTAATAGTGAAGCCATGTTTCATCCATTGTCACATATCGACGATAGAATTCGATTTTATTGCGGTTTAACAGCGCCAAACACTCCTCCGAAGCATCAATTCGTTGTTGTTATTGTTCGACTGTAAGCTCACGCGGCACTCACTTTGCACAGAGCTTTCGCATACCCAAATGTTCGTGTAAAATGGTAAAAACACTACCATCTGATATCTTTACAATGCCAGCTAGCTCGTGCACCATCAATTTGCGATCGTTCATAACCAATTTGTGGATTTTTTTTATGTTTCCTGGAAGAACAGCCTCATTTGGGTATCCATTGCGATCTGCATCATTTTTGCTGGTACGTCCACGTTTAAAGTCAGCAATTCACTTCTCTACCATTTGTCTCAATGGAGCAGAGTTCGAATAATGTTTATCAAGCCTTTGCTTGGTTTCCACTGAATTTTTTTTCATCAAAAAGCAATGATTTATCAAAACTCGAAATTCACTTTATTCCATTTTTTTTTTCAATAACAAAAGTTGCTTCACACAAAATGCTATAACTCACGAATCAATAGTCAGATTGCTGTCAAATTTATACACTTATCGTTTGAAGGCTAGTACTAAATAAAAAGCATATGGAAATTATAGTAACGCCATCTACGTGTCATCCTATGTACTTTTTGAATGACGTAATAGATAAATTATAGTCCTCAAAGAGTTTTAGGCAGTAATCTGAGATTGCGAAACCATCTTTCAGGCGACCGTTGAGAGAACTATTTTGCACTACAAAGCCCATATTACTGATTGATGGGTTTCAACTTTTCGGTTTCTTTCAATTTTGCGTTAGATGATAGTGACTAAACCAAAGTGGTAGAAGTTTATTGAAAGTTCATAAATTTTGAAGTTCATCATGTCATAACTGTGGACGTCACTAAACACATGGCACGGTTTCCAAGGAGAATAGTCCCCAAAGATGTAACAAAATCTTAGAAAAACGTAAGAAAGGTTGAAGTAGGTTTTTATCATACCTCTGTATCAAAATCAAAAGCCTTACACAAAAAGATTCCCGCTATCACGATCAGTTTGTTTTTCATTGGACCTTCATCTTCTGATAGAAACTCCCTGGCGTGTCCACCTTTTCTTCACAAGCCTCATTTGCATTCTAGCTGCCCTTCTAAATCACCTAGTCAAAGTTTCGAATAGAACTGCTCGATCTCAATCAAAGGCAACTAACCTGAAATTTCCTTCCTCACTGTATTCGTACTCGTAGTGTTAAAGACTTTTAAAGAACCCCCCCCCCCCCCCCCGCACACTATAGAGTTTTTGTTAATTAAAGTACAAAGCTATAAGTGAATGCTCGTTGGCACGAATTTGCAACCACTCGACGTTGCCACAACAATAATTAGCAACGTAAAAGGAGGCTTTAAATCGAATTAAAGGAATATAATCGACAGCTCGCCCTCACCCACTTCAACAACAATCATCAATCAGGAAAAATGTACACGCATGTACCTACGGGTATGTAGGCCATTTCTCATCCTCATTGAAGAGGAGAAAGAAAGTGAAGCAAAATAAAACCACCACACACTTCACGGCACTCAGCTTCAGCACACGTCAATTAACAACAACCTGCATTAGTGATTATAGCCTTCACAAGGATTCTTTTTTCGATACTTTTCCGAATGGTATCCATTTACGTGCATTGTGGTCACGTCGGGACTACGAGTACGCCAGCGACTCACATCCAAGAAGGTGTGGTAAGGAGGTCCTTGCAGCTAATTTATTCGTTAACGCGAATTGTGGCCATTCACCTTAATAACAGTGCGCACTAAATTTATTATGCCCTCCCGACGGAGCTGGGTGTGTACCACTGCAGTGTGCCCGAGCATGCTTTGAAGAAATCAAATCGGCAACCAGCACGAGCACCCAGGGAGCAGCAGGAATAAAGGAAAATAACTTAATTCTCTTCGATTACGACGGAGCAAGGAGGTGGTGCCAACCGAACCAGCCAACCGCACCACCCCCTTCCGACTTTAATTTACAAATGCAAATATCTGATTTTGAGGGGGCCTGCACTGTCGATGCACCGCTCCTGGTAGACGGGCCATGTACTCGGGCTTAACGATAGTGATGAACCGCATGTATCGGGTCAGGAGGAGCTAAAACATAAGCTTGCACACCTTACAGGTTTTCAGATGGGCGTCGAAATAAATTGCTTCTGGCCATGCAACGATGTGGGATTTCTTTGTGCAGTGTCGGCCTTACCATGTTAATGGCGTACTTTAGGTGATTTCGGTGGGCACCTTTGTAGGTTGTAAGGTTCGGAGATTTTTCTTTTTTTTTGTGTTTGTTATCTTCCCCCCTTTTCTATGGTAGCTGTGTGATTTACTGGAGCTGGTTCGGGTAGAGGACGTGTCACCTAGTCTTGTTCCTGATGGTTGTAACAGGGACTGGTTCTATACGGCAAACCAGAATATTGAAAGCCTCCCACTGTGTGCGGTGTTGACATAATCTTCTCATGCTTCTGTGACAAAAATCAGATACACCAAACACACACACGAACACTTTGGGTGCATGGTATCCAATTTAATTTGCATCTGCAGGACTCCCACTCTCCGGCCGTGGTGTACAATTTATTGGTTCGATCGCTTCCTTTGTGCCGGCCGAAACGATTGTCGGCCATAAATCTAGCCAACATCATTGCTGCCAATCCTCAACTGTGTATATCTGACAACGGGACACAGCAGTAACAGCACAGCGTCTGTAACATCTCGGTTGTTGGTTCTCCACGATATGGGCGCTGCGCTGGCACCAATGTCATGAAGGTTTTGTGGTTCTTGTCGGAAATTAAGCTTTCGCAGATGAATTGGCCTTAGTAGTGGAACAGCGCCTGTGAAATACATATTTAATGTGGCGTGTAGCATCCATGCCAATCAAATAGTGGGACAGTGTTCGTTTATCCAGGCCAGCTGTGGACGGAGTCGCAGTTGCATGGATCGATACTAAGCGCCCGTAGGAAACCATTTGTGATTTCATTAGTCCCGCCAATGTGACAGCGGGAGATGTGCGGTTATATAATGAGAATAAAGGGCACATGTGGATGTGGACAGAGTTGTAATTGGATTGGTCATGACGAGGAAGTTCGAATACTTATTTTTTTTCACTCACTCACTCTCTCTCTCTGTCTCTCTGATGAACTATAAGCAGGGGACTACAGGCTTTGTAGGACTTTGACAGTCATTTCTAGTTTACTTGCGCCCTGGCTTTTGGATGTGATTATCTTGAGGAGACAATGAAGTTGTTTCTTTTTTTCAAAGGCGGTTCTTCTTTGTCTCCTATATTACTGAGAGATCCTCGAAAAGGATAGATGAAATCTATAACAGCTTCCTTTTAGTCATAGGAAATGATTTACCTTAGCAAAACGTCAAAATTTTGAAAAATCGATTATAAAAACTGACTGGCATTTCGAGAACTTCGTGAAGTTTTGGTTAAATTTAAGGTTAACCTTCTTGACGATAATGGTTCAGATGACAATCAATCGCCATCTGTGCTCCGGACTTTTGATCAGTCGAACGAGAGTATCGCATCTCATGGTGAAGTGGTGGACTTCATGGCCACCGAAGCCTCTCAGCTATTCGTCGTTCGAAATAAGCTGCGGTGTGCTTTTTTCAAAAGCTGTGTATGCATTGTACCTTCTGTTTGTATTGATACCTACAAGCACGGAAGCCGTTAAATTACGCTGAAAATATTTGGATACCTGTTTGTCCTTGGTCTGAGAGAGACTGCACATTGGCAGGACAATTAGAGCATATGCTTATCATGCCTCTAACCTGCAGGAGCGGGGTCTTCGATTCTAATCAAGTGTGTCAACGCAGTAAAAGAAGACTTCTCCTATGATGGCGTAGACATGCTTAAAATGACCTGAACCAAATCGAAGTGCACAACTGGAGGCAGTTGGCTAACGATCGCGCTAACTGGAAAGGTTTGTTAGTAGCTTACCTTGAACCACTTCACTTAATGAGACCTGCGTATGAGCGGTTCCATGTTAGGTTTCAGTAAAAGCAGAGATCCGTGTCTATTGACAGTTTTCGCTCAAGCGTAGCACTCGATTAAACCGCATTAGCTCTATTTTTACAATGTGAATTGTATGTCCATCAAACAATTTTGAATTTTTTGAGGGAGGAGGAAGTACTTCTTAGTACCCGGTTCATAGAAACTTTTCTCCACTGGAAAGGCGGTACATCCGCGCTTAAACCCATGAATTGAAAGTAAGTTCGACAACATTAACGTATCATAAAGTCCGTTTGTTTATCGCGATGGGCTTATTTTACCTTCTGTAAGGTTAGCCTTAAAAGTGCGAGCGTCCATTGCACAAAAAAAACAAAATAGGAATAGGTTAGAGGTTACAGTTACACTTGTGAGTGCTCCACGTTGGGCGCAAAAAATGTTGTTTAGTCGTCTGTCAAAGTAGAGTAGGGAGCTAACTTAGGTGGCACTGAAGAACCCCCAGCCATAGCCTAGCCAGGGATAGTTCGACGTGCACACTGTTGCCCACCAAGTATAACGGACGTCTTTACTTTCCATCTTTATCGATTTAACGTTTCTGACAAATATTCTCCATTATTCCCAGATCGATTCATAGTGTTTGTGGATCACGGAAGACGGCAATTACACAGTGAAGCGGCGAAAGAGCCTCAATAAAAAAATGCCATCATGACTTCCTTCGAATTATCCTGAACGTATGCAAGCATTTGTGACCAATTGATATTAAATTGTACAGATACTCATGTTGATTTATGTCTCCAGCATTTAAATTTCCCCAATTTCTCTGCTCGGAGTTAAGTCATACCCAAAGTAACTCGCACTTCTATTATGGGATCAAACTCGTTAAAACAGAAAATTGCCACTCTGAAATCATAGTCAGACATTTTCAAGAGGTGCAACTGTGAAGCAACAATTTCAGTTCAATTTCCATTTGATCCCGTTTCAACTTTTACATAAAAACAACAATTTCCCTATTGAAATCCGCTAAATAACTCCTTGGTACACTTTTAAGATCTATACGATTGTCTGAATAAAGGTTCAGGAACTAAATTTGCTGCAATACATACATAGGCTTATCATCTTATTTAAATAGTAATGAAAACTCAGTGGCAATATTTTTTTTAATATATATATTCATTTTATTCTCTCCATTGGCTTTAGTTTGTTTTTCTTGTCAATTATATTTAAATTTATTTTCTCATATACATATTTTTTTATTTTTTTTTTTGTGATATTAACATAAGGCATTCTTCTCTTTTTTTTCTTTTTAAATAATTTCATTGATTTTCGAAATGAGAAATCACGAGATATACGAGTACATTGTGATCCAAAATAACAAAACTATTATAACTCCATATAAATGTATATAATCTCTATAATATATATCGTGTACATGGTTTGCATATTTTGTTTTAGTTTATCAATAATACCGGCAAAATAAATAAATCGTATTGTGGCTAGCACTGACACAACTTCATAGAAGGGTATATGGTATATTTACATTTAAATTATTATTTGATTATGCCAAATGTGTGAAATAACAAAAGGTATAAAAGAAATAAAAATTTAAATTGCTGTTATATTTTACTAAAAGCACATTTTATATACCAAGTATCCCTACGTTTTTTTTTTTTGTTTTTCTACTAACTATACACATCATCTGTTTCTGTTTTCTTTTTTTTTTACTAACTTAGGTTTGACTACAGCTACAATTTTTCATTACGATTATGATAAATACATTTTTTATTTTTATTTTTACTACTCACTCACCACAGCATGTTACCTTATGATATAATGATATAAAATGTTGACATGATTATGTATGACTGCAGTGTCCTTGTCTACTTGAACCTGCATACAGTTGTTGGTATTTTTTTTTTTTTTTCAACAAAAACCACTATTGTGAATAAAAAATTAAAAAAAAACTGTTAGTTTGCTCTAGAAAAATATTGTAATTTAAAGATTTATATACATCAGCAAAAAAAAATTACATACATTACAACTTGTTTATTTACAAACGAAAAATACATTTTTAATTAATATTTTTTGCATTTTACTATACTTTGTTGTTATGTTCGATTTGTTTTGTTTTTTACAGTACAAAGAAATGGTTTGTTATTGTGTCCAAGTAAGATTTTATCTCAGTCCTATTCTCGAGCTTAGTAATTGACAGATTTTACACAGAACCAGTGTAAATGATAGCACTGCAGGACTGCATTTTGGTTTGGATGAAGAACTCAACACTAAAATTAGAGTAGAAATTGAAAATGCGTTAATTTTATTAATTTGTGTGCTTAAAGTATTTTTTTTTAATATCTCAGTGGCAGTCTTCTGATGGTTTTACGTATGAGCTGACACAATTCCTCTGAGTAAAATAAATAGCAAAATGCATACACACCTTTGCAAAGGGAAACGCTAATGGTGCGAAATAAATTCTGTGAATTACAAACGAACACTAAAATCAATAACTTTTACTGCTTGGAAACAAAAAACTATCTACAGCATACAGCTCCTTCCTTTGTCATCCCAGCTTGCCTTGAACCAACCGTAAGCAGTTGCAGCCTACAATTCTAAAAAAAGGGGAAAAATATGAGCCTAACTCAATGCGTATGCTTAAACGGCAGTGCATTCACAATAGCAACATAAAATAAAAAAAAATAAAATCCACAATTTTCGATAGAAATCCCCTTAATCTGAAAGCTTTTTAAAAAATATCCCTCCTATTAGGGCAGATTTTTCGCTTAAAGCGTTCCGGATTTTAACAAAGTCTTAATCTTGTTTATGATCCGTTACACCTCGCATTTATCGGCACTAGTAGTCCAAAAGCTTAGACGCTTTGAATTAAATGTCATCTCTCTGCCATCCGATCACAAACTCAAAATGTGCACCACTTTTTGTACTTAAGCCCTTAACATCTCGCACTTGGCTCACAAATATACGCCCACCCATGACGTGGTGCAAACTATTTTCATCCGAAACACGTGTACCTGCACACTTATCGTTCTATTCCTCTATTCCTTATGCATTCAATGCATGAAAGCAGTTTGGCATAGTTTCCATTCCAGCTTACTATTCAAAAGGCATAAAGTGCTTTCAATTCAATGGCACTCGACGGCGAACTGCATAAGGAGATTGCAGCACCCAGGACATGTATGCATATAATATATACCATCAGACGAGAAAGTTATGCTGTATATTCGTAGATGTAAAAATGTCAGCTTACCTAATAACATTGCCTCCCTGTTATCTATAACACCGGGTCGACGCTGCAGCACACTTTCCTTGCCGCCTTTCCACAGGACCGGTGATATGCTGGCCAGGCATTTAACACGCATCGCCCCATTGTGAAAGTGTCGCCCATCAACTGTCAGCTGGAGTCCCAATGTGGACGTGATCAACCCATGCCTGTGCACTGTGTCATTATACCGCACCAAGGAACTCGAATGTATCAGCTGAAATGAAAAGAGAAAACACGATTTAGACAAAAAAAAAGGACGTGGTATACCAGAAAAAAACATAAGGACAACCGACTACTCCTTGAAGGATATTTTAAAAACTGAACCATTGTAAACTTAAAACAACGTCCCAAGAGTTACCACGAGTGGTTTTAACCTTTCGTTCATCGTTCTGCAGGAACCTTGGTAACAAACTTCAGACTCTTTTATGCCATCACGGTATCGTAATCGTAGTCGGTAAAGGTTACAGAAGTTGAGCGCTGTTTTCGCAATACTGCACTTTGTACCTACATTCGACTTGTTTTATGGAAGACCAATTTTTCACCTTTTCAACAAACATTGCCGCCTTCTTGGTTTTTTGCAGAGTTAATTCTAAGGACTTTCAACAGTTTGGAAAAAAGAAAAATTTTAAAAACAAGCGGCGGATGAGACCTTTAGTAGCGAGTAAATATGTAAACGATTCGTGCTGAAGTTGAAACTATTTTAATTAAAGTTTTCGTAGTTTTTATTCGAATTGCTCAACCTTTATTCAGGGGGTAGATAGTTAAATTGAAAGAGAACAGGATTTTATGGTCGCATGACACACAAAATGTTTGCAAGCCATAAAAACCTGAGATCACGAAGCGTGAACAACATTTCAAGTTTTATTTGTAGTGTGTGCTGTTTGAGGATGCTCACATGTTTTGAGGAATTTATATGTACGGCATAGAAGCTTTGTGATTCCTTGATTAATACTGACAATGTTGAGGGTTTATGATACAGTTTTATGGTAATTTTATTAGAATGTATGGGGATGGTTAATGAGTTGCTCTGGGGAAGGGACTGCATGTCTATATAGTTCAGGGCAGGCTTTTTTTTATCACATGAGATGTTTAAAAAAAAGCCCTTAGCACGGAATACAGTTTCATTGAAATGACTTGGGCCTTTCATTTGTTTTTACAGGTACATGTTGGACACATTGGAGGTGGAGCTCTGACTTACGAGCTGCTGGAACAATTTTCTAGTTTAATGCTGGGTCGTCGTCAACAAAATGAACGGAAAATTCGAATTTTACCTTAGGATGGTTAGTAGGATGGTCTGTTAGAAAAAAGAAAGCAATCTGCGGGCTGTTTCCTGAGCAAAAAAACAACATTAACGTAAATAAAACTAAGAACGATTTTTGTCCAAATGTCAGGAAGCAATGGGCCCAGCTTTTCAATGTCGAAAGTGCAGAGGTAAATAGGTCACGCGTTTCGAAAAAGCGATGGTACTTTTAACAGGAAACCTTTTTCGACCGACAGTTTCGATCTTCGAATTCACTCCAAACCTTTCGCGAATGACACTTACAAGCCAGAAAAAAAGTAAAATTTGAAGGTGATTGCAACTTTCGGTAGCCTCAATAAGCAATAACAACATAGTTCCATGCAGTAGGCGCCAAGAAAATGTTCCTCCTAAAACACGGCTACCGAATGTGGTAAGCCACTTTGCTGTTTTCTGTGTAAATTTTTTCAATTCCTGCTATAATCCACAAATGTGATCTATATCTTTTCATTTCATAAGAGCTTAGTGAGTCTTTTCTGTTTCGGTACTTTCAGGTATTTTCAGAATTTTTGAATACAAATGCTCTCGTTAAAACGGACAATAAATAGACTCATAAAAATAAATGACCCATCGAACAGAAAAAAGTTGCGTATACGCCCGAGGTTCAGCTTATTTAAATCGAAATATTCAACCACGAGTAAGGTCGGTCGTTTGGCTTAACACTGCCCCAACTTTAAGTAAAGGTCCACCCACAAGACAACCGTCTATCGCGGGTCAACCTCAAAATGGAAATTTTAATGCAAACAAGTCTACAAATCCACACAAGACTACAGAGATTGTTCCGCCGCTCCATGGACTTTCTTGACGATTTTTTTCCCTCTATTTCTTTTCAAATGCCTAGGCTAAAAGTGTTTGCACGAACGAAGGAACACAGAGACAGCAGTCCAAAATGGAACTCAATCACCCACTGTGCAGAAGAGCCAACCGAACTTGGAAGGAATAGCCGAAGGTTGAAACTTGATGGAGAAATTTATGCACGGTTGGCTGAGATGAAATTATGCTTGACTGAAAGGATTCCATGTGCCCATCGTTCCGCCGGCAATGTCCTTTCACATGAGCTGAATTCATTTCAGGAATTTGCCGACTCTAACTCCATCGTACTCCTGATATGTGTATTTAGCTCGGACTATGATGTGTTTGAATGGGAAACGGTATCACTCTGACAAAGCATTAGCACAATTGTAGTGTTACGGATAAGCAAACGGAGACCTTATCGTCCACCGAGCTTCGTGCCAGAGAATTATATAATGAACCCCGTCGAGCAGTGTCTTTCGATGTCGCTTCCAAAGTGATTACAATTTTTATTGTTGCTCCCCTGTACACACATTGGGGATAGATTAGATAGCCCCCATTCAATGGGCAGCGACACGCAGCTGTTGGGAATAAAATATCCTCTGCCTGCCATGTCCGGAATCTGTCAGCTTATTCGTTTAACTCGTGCGGAAATTCCAACCCCACGAATTCGGAATTTTAAGTCTAATCACTGCTCCGCATTCAATGAATACGAGTATCTATTCATCAGCTTCAGCTCTGAAGCTGACATTTACAATGCCGCCACTGGCACCCAGTGCCGGTGTCCATCAAATCGCGGTTGTCTATCTAAAAACTTGGAAGGTTTGTCGTAAAATGCCACCGCGAAATTAATTTCATTTTTCTTCTCGCAAATTTCGGCCGGCATGTTTGGTTTGTACAGGTGAAGTGAAGGAAACACGATGGATAGTCCCAATTTCTGTCCCTAAACGGGAGACGAAAACAAAAAAAAAATTATTTCGGCGATAGCATCAGGGACCCTCGAACGTTGCGAACGTGCTCTATCTTCAATCGGTCGGTTAGGCTACCCATTTCTGTCAGCCTTATCACGGAATACTCAAATGACCAGCGACGGGGAAGTTTGCCATTTTTGTGCCCCCGCTGCGTTCCAGTTCATGAATGACTTTCATTTGCAGTTGGGTGGGGAACAGTACTTGGAAGTGATTTGCATAGAAATTGCATAATTTTCCATTTTGGGAAATAAGAAAACGATTTAATTAAAACATCGAGTTCTGAAAATTGGCTTATTGTGCTGGATCCTTGAGCCATTGGAGTAGAAGGTTGAATCGTGCCAACTGCCAGGCGTAAATTGCTGGAAAATTACAAACTATTGGGAGATTTATTTTGCCGATGGTACGAACCAACGTGCATCTTAAGGAGGGCGCATTCCTTGACTCGCTAATAAGAAGGGCGAATGACAATGGATCGTGTTAAATTTTTAGAATGCCCTGTCTAGGAACTGTGCATTGTTAGGAGTTAATATAGGAAGTTCCCTAGTGGTGTATTTCCACTTAGTTTACTGGTTTTAATTGCTCCTCGGTAAGGTGCACTCGTACCTACCAAAATATGATATTGGCAGTGCTAGTTAGTTTTTCTTGTCATCCACGTCTTCTGTCAGTTTATGGAGGGTAAACATATCTAATCGACGCAGTCGAAATGTTTGAGTTTTCTGAGTGTTCCGTTTGTTCGAACCCAAAAATCGTACATGACACTGAGCCCTTCGAAAGGAGCATATGCAGGCTAAAGGCTTTGCCAAACAGACTCCGTTTTTACCACGGAGATTACTTTCTGCAACGATAGGTTCATTTTTATATGACGTTCTAACCACCGCGTAGGTTATTAAGATTGTTTTTTTTGTTTTTTTCTAAACAGAAGGAAACCCGTAATAAAAGTCAGACTCAAATTTGAGGTAGTTGGGAATGGACTTTGTCAGCTCCTCTATAAGCCCCAACAGCGATATATTTACCATCATAAATAACGCAGGAACTGAAATTGCCCATCCTGCGATTGCTTGCAGTAACAGCAAGTCGGATGAAGGTGTCCGCAAAACATCTCTCTACCTGAATGTCCTATGGCGACATCGACATGGTTTGTCTGAGCCCGGCGTTCTATACAGATTTGGCCACGATAGCTTTGCCGACGTGGATGCCCAAAAGTTTCATGGGAGAGCTAAGAAGCTAGAAAACAAAATGCTTTCAACATAAGCATGCAGGATGACCTGATAGATAGTATGTAGACTAAGAACCGCCACCCTTTTGATGCATCCGTTAAAAAAAAATAAAAAAAAATAGGAATAAAAACACCAATCCCCGCATACAGTCTGCAAAGTTAATTTAACAATTTAGGTATCAACGGTCGTTGCATACAAAAACGTGTGCACTCATTTTGCGGCCATAACCAAATACCACACCACCAGTTACATCGCAGTTAAACAAATTGATTTTCAACACAGTTCTCATTAATTAATCGGTATTCAACCCAAAAGGGTCAATTTCATAACAAACATGCAATTACCGCTACCGCAGCACGTTTTACTGCATATTTCTAATGGAACGCAATCAAAATTTCATTGAAAATCATTTCCGCAGCTCCGCAACTCTCCTCTCAGGGCCCGAATAATAATTCCCAAACAATTGCAATTGCGGTTTTCGCTCTGGTGTTTGTGTCAGTATTATGTTTTGTATCGCCTAATGCGTATATACTCAGTCCGCAGACACCGCTAATTAACAACAGCACTGACAGAAGTCATTCGCCTGTCTGTGACATTGATATCACCTACTTGCTACGATAAATCGGAGTGCATATCTTAAGCCCCTAAATCACCTGTCAGTGGGCCGCTCTTTAGCTGACGAAACTCACGGTTACTAATATTTCATTAGTCAAAGTGATGGTGTGACTTATCTCTGTCAGTGTCGTCTACTGCATGCCAATCAATTAGCGCGACGCGTGTTAAGCAAATCATACCTACGCGTTCCTTTATATCCGTGAGTGACAGACGTGGTAAAATCCCCAATTTGAAGACGAGGCACAAGTGCGACGATAATGGTGACGACATGCTATGCGCACGACAGCATATCCACTTGTTAGTTGAAAATTTAAATCCAATCAAAATGTGCACAGAAAACGTATATGTGTATGTATGCGCCCAAATCGGGATAAGATTCACCAAGAGATAACGAAATGTCAGAACTCGAATAAATTGTGGTTTGAAGTTTTCGAAAATTTCACCCGTAGTACATGTCATAGCCAAAGTGTGGTTGTTGCCATGGGATATTCCGGAGATTAAATCTGTAACCGTTGCCGAAGTCGAAAATGGATATTCTGCAGATATGAGTGTGCATCGTCCGTTGCCGGCCGCAACTTGTATAGGTATATGAAGGGCTTAATGTAAAATAAGGAGGGGAAATTATATCTAAGTCCACAGAAAATGTGACAGTTTTTGGGAGAAAAATATTGTGCAAATGGAACAGAGTTATATTACTGCAAATGCATGTCAGTTTTGCATAACGTGTCCGTCCGTGCGTATGGTAATTCGAAAATATATGAGTTTCACCTTTGGAAATAGGTCGCACAAAAACTCGCCCAGCATGTAACTTTGGACTTAGTGATGGGCTATGGTGCATTGCTTACCTCAACCTCCTCAACCGGCCAGACTACAACGAGATTATTGGGATGTGTTTTCATCCCATTGCGAGTCCCCTTTTGGAGATCAGGTAAGTAGCAGAGAGCTTACATTCTTCAGTTTACTCTACAACGAGTCAGCACCCAATTCCTTAATTAGGTCAGAATCACTTCCATTGGATTCGAGGAAAAATTTCGCAATCATTTCATTTTAATACGGTGCAAGGAATTCCGGTAAAAAACCTTCTTCCATCCTTTCAAAACAGAGATCGTTTACTACGATGAAGTCGGTAATATTTACCTCTTTTTTAAAACAGAATCAAAGCTCACATTTGTGTGTGACACCTTGAGTATTTTGCCATCCTCATAGTCTTGCAGCTGGCCAGGACCGGCCCAACAATTTTTATTCTTAAAGGCTTCCGTACCGTCGGCGCCGTAGCTTAGTGGTTTGTGTGTTGGACTACTTCGAATCCCGAAAAAAACCCAAATTCCAACTTATGGTTTTTTTTTTCGCTGCGCCACTTCTCGCGAACGTCTGACAAACATCCGAGAGTATAACTGTCTTGAAGGAGCTTCTCAATTAGCATAAAATTGCAGATCCCTTCCATTCGTCCCAAAAATGAAAAACTCACACAAACGAATGGTTGTGAGAAGCTAGGCCTAGGGTCCCTACAGATCTGTTGCGCCAACTATTTATTTATTTATTTATTTATCCGTACCGTCTTGAATAAGCCAATTACATAATTCTATCAATCTGTCAAAGTCTGCAAACCTTTTAAAATTTGAGCTGCATACCGATGCTCTCTTCTGACAAAATGATTTGGTGTCAAGTCGGAGATAACCGATTACAAAATTGGACCATAGATAGGAGGAAGCAGGGTTAGCCTCAAATACATCCCACGACAGAGTTTGCCAACCAATGTCCAGCCCCGAGTTTTTCATTTCCTTTCAACAATATCCGGCAACATTGAAAAAAAAACTGCCAAACTGTAGCAAAATTTGCTTAGAACTTTTCTTAGTGACTAGCACTCCATAGGAATATCCAAACGGTTTCCATAAAAAAATACATAAATACAATATTTACGTATTTATTTTGATGGGGAATAAAATTCGCTTCCCTATTCACCAGTAGCTATAAATAATTCCGATAGAAAATACGATTCAAATGGACACAACTGTCCGTCACCCCTCCATTTAGCAGTTCGACTGAGTCGAATAAAAATTCCTTATTTACCGGATGCAGCGCCCCACTGCACTTAAAACGTTCGAAGACCACCACACGCCGACCCTCTTACTTGGAGCTCAACCCAACCGCACAGCATTATTCCCATCCTTGCAGATTTTTATGATTTTTTTCCTCATAATGGAAAAGCGATTGCTCACCCTGAATAATGCGGAGGAATGTATACCTACGTACGAGGTAGGTATGTTTTTGCCTTCAGATTTTGTGGCCAGATTATCTGATACCGGAAGTTCCTGAATCCTCTTCTGACAGAAAGAGAAAATATACCGACTTTTATAATTTAAATTATTTCTCCTTTCTCGTATAAGTCCACAGAGAAAAAAATAAACTGAAACATTCAGTACGCAAAACCATTCCGAAAGTCATCTCTATTCGAAGTCCCGAAGTGAAGTTTTCTTTATGGGAGCGATTCAAAGATCAGGAGTTCAAGCAGCGGAAGCTCACGGGATGTCTTCGTGTTTGGATTGTACCTATACTCGTACATTGTGCGGCCAACGTGTAGGCAACCCCTTTACGTGCATCCATTGATGCAGCTGGTGTATGCCAGCACCAGCAATAGAGACGGTTGGAGAGGTAGCTTAAGCATTCGTAGACTGAATTTAAATGAGCTCAGAAGTTACGGTGGCACCATTGCCTTCCGCTCCCCAACCGACGCTCGGCGACATTTACCTTCGAGTGCACCGCTCCTTGCCGGTTGGTTTCGGTGTAGTGTTGTCCTTATCTATAGTCTGGATTTTTAGTTGATGAAAATGCGGCACGTTCCACGAGTGCGACTAGGGAAGAATTTAAATTTACACCTGGGCTTTATTTTGCTGAGCTTTTTTAAACGAATTCTTTGCGTTGCGTCGGTTCCACAGTCAGCAATGCCATCAGCTAGAGCAGGAACCGTTTGTAGCGTGATGCCAAAAGGGGACTATAAAAATGCGATTCCGCGTAGTTCCAAGTTCTAAGTTGAGCACAGACTTGTACACACAAATGCAGGATGTTTTCATGCTGTATTTAATAATGCATGGCGCTTGTTCCAGCAGTAGTGCCTGAATGCAATTTTAAAGCTATTAGATGGACTCTGGAGCACATGTGCAATAACGTCGCAGTGTGTGTTTCAGAAATGAGGGTTTCCCTTTTTCTTTCAAGTTAATTAACTAACGCGGGAAAGAAGTGGGTGTGAAAGAGTGGTAACATTGAAATGGCAGTTTTAATTAAATAACTGTGTCTGGAGAGGTCCTTATGGCGAGTGGGCTGAGGTGTCGGAAAGCGGAAGAAGGGCAATCATATTTGAAGTAGAGTGACGGTTGTACCCAAGGCAAGATGAAGGTTTTGTCTAATGCTGTCAAACTCTACATCATTTCTGTTGTAGCACCTGCACTGCAGGTAAGGTAAGTTAGAGGCAACTTATTACAAAGGTGGACCGCGGATATGAGGCTTTACAACTTGATTTTTCAATGGTGACATTAATATTCCGTCAAGCTACTTTCTAGAAACGCAGTTTTCTGTTTCAGCTCTACTTTAAGCTGCGGCTTTCTGGAAGTTGCACTGTTCGGTAGACTCCTATACTCATAACTTAGCAAATTTACCCATATCCGGGATGTCATCCACAAGTCGAGCTGATAACAGAGAGTTACCACAGCCTTTAAAGCTGCGGTCTAGCTTCCTTTGAAGTTACCAATTTGTTGTGTGGCTATTTATTTACAGAGGAGTAGCTTAAACGTCACCTTCGTATGCCAGAACTTATGCGCTAGGTGAATTTGCTAGGGTGATATAGATTTAAAAGAGCATTAGGTTAAAAAAAATTAAAGAAAATGGAAGGAAGACTAAAAATTTAATGGCACCCGTTGTTGGAGAAAAATTCCAATAATTGCGTATAGAGCGGCTCAGTTATGAACTATTAAACTTACATCTTTGGACCCACGCGCATTGGTGAAACGGACCTACCTATAAGACGCGAAATAGCTTTAAAAGGAGATTCATTAGGATAAGACAACAAAGCTGTCGCAAGAAAGGAAGAAACAGCCTGTGTTTTTTTTTCTGTTTTTCTCAAGCCCTTACCCTCGCCGAATACGCATACATATAGAGATAAAAAAGTCGTCAAAAGAACAATTTTACGGTAAAAAATCTATATGCGTTCAGGGAGAGTGCTCTGATATAAGTCAGCAAAAACGTGGTAAAAACCCGTGATCCGGTTAAGCCCCCAAGTCAGTCGCGTATGTACTGAAGTTCTCTCAAGATACTGTGAAAAAGGTCAATAAGTAGGATCTATACATCGCGAGTTGTTTTTTAAATTGGAAGACTTGTAGAGCTTATAGGACCCCCAACAATCATACATAAATCTCGGAGGTTATACAAAGTTTTAGTGGAAAAAACCGTTACAATGCGCCCAAACTTCTGCTGCAAGTGGTAAGATTCGTCACTATAGGTCGTCCATCCATCTACCTGGCACACCGAATTCATATGCCTTCTACACCATTCTAAATACAAAATTGCTCTGAATTTGGGATCGACGAAAAGTCCATTTTTTCATAATGTATGACTCTAAACTTCGATCAAGGGTCTTGCCGAATGTAGATTGCGATTCTGGCCCCAAAATAAAACACATTCCTCACCACCATTAGCTCTCAATGTAGGTCCTGACACATGTCCTCATGTCCTTTCCTTTGTTTAATTTGAATATTAGCCCACTACAGCCAAGCGCCTTCCAACGATCTCATTTGCAAGTACGGAAGTTCAATTAAAACTTAAATGCCACAGTAGTTGCACCAACCCGAACAGCAGTGTACTTCCACAAGTCAGTGTGCACCACCGAATGTAATCCCTCACTTTGGACCAGCTTACTACAGTAATCACTCACAAAGTAACAAAGCCAAAGTGACGATAAAAGCGTTCTTCACTATCGGTGCTTCCCAAACGATTAGATAACCTTCCATGTAATCACTACAAAAGATGTCGATAAAAAATTAATTCCATCTAACGCCAAATCCAGCAAGTCCTCTCTCTCTGATAGATACGACAATACGAAGGACAGGAAAAAAACACACTCCCCTCCAAGCTGCAACTGCAGTTAGAGAACGTTTGACCCGAAGTAAAACTGTTGCTACAAAGTACATGCACTGCGATACTGTTGGCGTCGCCACCACATAAACATAAAACGCTTCCATGCTAGCTTGGAGCGATGCGCTACTGTTCTCCGAGGACATTTTTTTGTTGTCGTTCGTTT
This sequence comes from Cheilosia variabilis, assembly GCA_951230905.1. Lineage (NCBI taxonomy): Eukaryota > Metazoa > Arthropoda > Insecta > Diptera > Syrphidae > Cheilosia > Cheilosia variabilis. The sequence goes on from OX579676.1 coordinate 15,332,966, forward strand.
GTGTCTTTTATTCTATTTTGTTCGTTGCTTTGCAGCTGTCCGTTGCACCATTTATCGTTTATCCTTTAAATATTTTATGATCCACCATCACGCTTTAGTGCCGCCACTCTTCGCTCGCTTCCTTTATATAACACTGGCTGAGCTGATCCTTACACTTGTGCCTTTGGCGAAGAAACTGCCAGTGAAGCTGATGGTACTTTACCGACAATAAGCCCTTTGGGTGTTTTTATTTCGATTACGCTGTTATTCTGTGTTGTGCGGTTTTTTGTCTCCCTCTCACTCCCGCCCGTCGCCCCGCATATTGGGGGTTTCTTAAAGTAACAAAAGGATGTGTAAAGATACAGAAAGGGATTTCAAAAAGTACACAAACATCGCCTAAAGGCCAGGAAACTTCTACGTCATCAGACGTTTACTTTTCCTTCTGCTGCACTTATAAAGGACACTCGGATTTAGCTCCGCGACATTGGTGCGGCAGCAGGAAATGCAATTGGCCAAATGCCCCAGCCCGGACAGAAGTTGTTTTTATGAGAAGTGTTTTTTGCTCTCCTTAGCGGGAAGTGGTTATTTCTAAGTTCGTTGTTGTTCTTATGCATCGGCCGTCGACCGCAAGGAGCAACTTTTCCCAGCTCCATTTTATAGAGTGCAGGAAAAATAATTGAAATTTCCTTTCGAATGGTGTGAAGAGCGGCGGCAGGATATGGTAAGAGTGCACTTCTTCCCGCTTGACTTTCTGTTTCCCATCTGCTGCAAGTTTAACTTCAAACTTCTCAGTTCACACACATACCCACGGTACTTTCTCCTACCATTCTTGGTGGCTTTTATTTTTCTTTTCTTCGTGTTGTTGCTCTGTTTGGGGCGAAAGCCGAAAATCTGGAATCATAACTTTCTGCGAATTCAATCGATGCCACAGGACGAAAACTTGCACCACAGTTTAAGTGGATTTCTGTATAGTTTTCATTATATTATTGCAGTCAGCTCTGGGCCGTACTTAGGAGTTTATTGATGGACTAAGTACGGACGCAACCATTGTTGGGTCTCAAAAGAAGTCCAATTTGATTGTGTGCGAAACGATGTTGAGTGTTCAATAGAGATTGTTCAATGCATTGGGCGGTGTACACGGTTCCATGAGGGGTTCCTGCACAAATTTATTTTCAAATCTTTGTAAATCAAACAAATTTGAACTGTGTTTTCTGGAACCACATTAAAACATGTTAGTTGAAGAACCTTAAAAAATATAGATAGACAAAGATTAGATTTCGTTTCGATTTCATTAAACTTGTCATTGCCACTGGGTGACGGACGAAGCTGCCTTCCAACAAAAGCAAAGTCTTTGTCACATCACCGAAGTAGCCGTCAACCGTGAATTTTGTTTCTCTTTGAAGTAAGAGGTCCTGCAGACAGATAAAATTATCATTCATATATACAGACCTTTACAGGTGAATGAGAAGAGAACAATCTTTTTGCAGGAGCTGACTCGGGTACATGTTTGAAAACCTTGTATTCTCTCGTAAGTCTTGAGTTTACTTCCACTTGGTAAAAAAATGTTCAGAGCCGTTTCACTTAATTCGATAAAATCATTTTTAGGTCTCCGTTAACAGCAATTTTTCCTATATAATGAAAAGCAATTCTGCTTCAAAATAGGAGAAGCTTACACTCGTTGTCATCTTTCACAGAAGAACTCCAGCAACAATCTCACAAAAGAACTCAAAATGTATTTGGAAGGGATAACAGATGACCCCGTTTAAGCTAACCATCAAATTAATGAATGTGTCTTTCCCTTTTAACAGCGAAAAGGGTTTCCCTTGTCCGTTTTTTTACGCTTTCATGTACAAAATTAAAACGATTCCATCGATCAATCTAAGAGCAGAGCGAATCTAACCATCCAACAAACGATTTAACTCCGCTCCTGTGTGTAAGTGAAGGCGAGTCCGCTGGGTCAAATCGATATCTCAAAGAATCCAGCATAGGAACTGTGCAATTTGTTCGTCCATTCGCATCCTTGGAAAAAGGATTCAACTCACTTACCGGTTCTTCATTGATAAACCACTGTAGATGAGATGCAGGATGCGATTTCCCCGATGTACAATTCAGATTTAGCGTATCCCCAATCTGATATTGAAACTGTTGACCCTTAATATGCGGACCGTCACGTGGAAGATCTGAAATCGATAAGACAAGAGATACAACATTGATTAGAGTGCAACCAAAACCAAAGGACACAGAAAAAAAAACCAATAAACATAATAAATGCAGTTCCCCAAGGACAACACAACACAGCAACAGTACATCCAAAAATGTATGTGAATAAAAATGCAGCTGCTAAACGTCCTGTATTCAAAACATATCCAGTTCTCACCTTGTATCCAAAGGATCCACTATACTAGTTTGCATTAAACGTTCAACCCTCTCGCTCTGTTTTGCAGTCGAAAAGTTTCTGGCATGCAGTGTGGCACAGTGGCAGAGTCAGGATTCAGAACGACAAGAGGTATTATATGGCAAAAGTTATTTGGGGCAATATAAACGGAAATAAATTCACAAGAAAACAGCCGAAAGGACAAGAGCAAGAGGATGTGTGTTTCGCAGAATGCGAATGCCAGATGGGGAAAGAACGAAATGAAAATTTTCAAACTGAATGTGAAATAAAAAGGACGAAATACAAAGATAAATAATTATGTAGAAAAAATAAATAAAGTTTCCAACAGAAGGATAGAGATTTCTTCGCTTTGCATTTTGTGAGGATTGCAACTGCAAGAGCTCCATGACCGTGGCGGGAGTCCACGACTCAAGGACGGCTTTTGAGTAAATTGAATACGAGTCCCCGCTCAATGGTGAGACTTTTAACAATCGGTTATCTTGCTAACAGTTGCATGTATGAAAACGTAGAAGGTGTAGGAATGATAATGAAATACATGAGGGCACCTTTGTCTTTGTGAACTTGAAGGTTTTGACTTCTTTTGCGTACATTTTCGGATAACATAGAATTGTTGCTGAAAGGTTGGATATAGATTTGGACCAACAGTTCATTCTATAATTGTATGTGATAGTCTGCCTCCTAATGCATCTTAATGTACCGCAAATCATTTGAGCTTTGAGTACGTCCCTTACAACGAGATCTTCCTGTACTGTGCTTTCTGGTTAAGGTCGGCGTCGAGGGTCTTAGACAGAAGCATTTCTAGCCACTCGCTCTACATGTCCTTGCTCAATGTCGCTGTGAATCGTTTTGAGATCGCCATTAAGTCTCCGATTACCAAGTCAGGGAATGAAAACGGGACCAGGAATCGTTCATTTTTTAGACAGCAGGAAAACTGTTAAGGTCTTTTATGGAGTACGAGTATTCTATTTCTGACCTATTCTATTCTATTTAGGTGGTTGTAGGGAGTTAGTGATGAAGGAAAACTCATCATCAAGTCCACTCGGAGATCAAAAATGTTCAATTTAATAAGTGACACTGAAAATATGAAACAGGTTAAACTCAATTAAGTTACTGGCCAGGTTGGAAACCAGTTGGTGTTCTTACAAAGGTGCAGGAGATTCGATACCCTAAGGCCTCTGGCTGTTGACTCTGTGGTGGTTGGGAAGAATCTGGCCTCTAGGCAACGATTTTCCGGAGTGGGTAAGGTGAAAAGACTCTTCCTCCACCTCATATGCACAGATTCTGCATAAATGGTTCAAAGTCATCCTAAGTTAAAGTCATCCTAAGTCTGAAGCTCATTTTTTTTCTCTATGGCGTGAGCGCCAATAAAGTTGATGTTGGCAAACTTAGCCTCTTGATGCTTATTGTTGTAAGATGAGTACATTTTCAAAGCTCTGGGATGCAGGCTTAAGTCTGAGGCTTATATCAAATCCGCTTTTAAATGTTCGATTCATCTGGCTCCTTTCAAGGGCTTTTTGTTCCACTTTTGACCGTCCCATACCAATGTCCTTTAGGGATGTCGACGACACTTACTTATTTATATAGCTTTCGCTATAATTTTACAGTAATATTGATTTTGTTTTTGTATGGTGGTTTTAAAAATTTACCAACAAAAGAGTTTCACAACTTTTAGGGACATTCAACCAATGCGCCCAATATAGTAAAAATGTGTTGAAGATATTCTGGGAATAGCTATTCAAGCTACGGGAGTAGCTCTGAAAAAATGTTTAAAGACTTTCGATAACTTAGAGAAGATGCTTTGAGAGATGAAATGGGAACCACCTTGCTTGTTGGATCCCCAAATTAGATAGAGCGTTGATATTTCTTCTTCTTCCATTTGACAGCTTACTTTATGTTGTGAAGTTGTTTTGTCGAAAATCGTCAACAAATCGTGAAAATTAAGTAGTGAATAGGTTGGCATGTAAATATTTAAGAAAAATATATACCAAGAATGAGCTCACCTATTCTTACTACGATGGGTGATCCCTGGATTATATTGAAGTTCTCTGCAATGAAAATGGTTGTCTTAGTGCTTCCTGTTTTTATTCTTAAAAACGGTCTCTCTCTTGTAAATTTACCTTCTTTTTGGGCCTTGAAGATAGAGCGTGAAAGATATTGTAAAGTCTGCGTTCAAACTTCCTTCAAATAAAATGAATTTGAATGCATATTCACTATTCACACCCACGAGTTGTAAAAAGACCCAGCCTAACTAACGACCCGCATTGAAAAAGACATTCGAACTTGCTTCAATTTTGTGTGATAAAGTGAAAGTTTTATTCATTTAAGTATCAAAGTCCTTACAATGATTTATTAAATAAAGATCAAAACCCTGCAGGACATTAGAAAAGACCCAAACTAAGTGCAAATAGCAACTGCTTTTTAAAGCCGTCACATAGAAAACCAAAGATGAATGCAATCACATTTAAAGGGTCATCACTCGTCTGTCTCAAGACAGTTTGGCAGCATTCAAAATCAATATCAATTGGTAAATATTTAAATTAAATTCTCTTGTCGGTATGAAAATATTTACCGAGTGTGATTTCAGTCGAATGAACCGAAACAGTTGAAAATTCTTGTGTCCAAGGTATCAACAAAGAGAGGTCGTCCTTGTCAGGTATATCTATTTACGTAGCCACATAATACACAACACAGAGATGCCCCGAAATCGCCTTAAAGTGCTAACATTCCCCAACGGTTTCATGCTCTCCTTCCGAAGGAGTAATTGAAATTCGTCGTTCGACTGCATCCAGTTGGATGAGGAAATTTATTCTCATTTATATTTAAAAAAGAATTTCGCCCAAAGGGATACTCAGCAAAGTAGGGAATCTCCTCTGCTTTGAGTTCAGTTCAAGTGTGTGTGTGTGTACTTGTTCTAGATATTGTTTGGAGTTTTATCTATGATGAGGCCTAAGCAGGACTGAATGTCGACACAATTTTCAATCAGGACAATTATTCTGTAATAGCCATACGCACATATGAGACTCAAAGTGTACACTTAGTGAGCACTGAACAGGAACAGTATTCAAGTCATAGGATAAGAATGTTGCTGCACCGTTATATAGAAAACTGTTATTCAATAATTTGTATACAAAAACTTTGCAACTGTTTGAACGAATCCCCCTGGACTGTCTTATTATGCTGTCATTCTTCGAAGCATGAGACGAAAATATGTTTTCCATTTCTGTGTTCTCTGTTTTTATTTATTTCCTTACTCACTCGCCTTGGACAGCAAAAAATCATGAAAAATTCCTCTTTGTTTTCGAGGAAGCAAATAAACTATATACATATACGGGTGCCACTCGAGTGGGAATGTTTTTGTCTGCAGTCAGTGGTGACAGCACAGTCCACTGACAGTGAAAAGAGATCTCCTCTATGAAATGGAAATAAAAGTTGCAGTAGCAGCGGTACGGGTACAGATCCGGATACAGGTCCGGGTGTCTACACTTTTGCAAAGAACACGATAGATGTGTGATGGTTTGTTGAGATAGAGATTGCACTCGGTATATTCATGTTATGAGGAGTTATTTTATTTTTTTCAGGATTCTGTTGGCTTGGCTATGGATACGTACAATGTAATGCAGATGTTACCACTGGTTATGTATTATGTAATCAGGGATTGTTTTCAGTAATTGTGTCCTTGGGTAGTGGAAGCCGAATTGGATTTACGTTAAAATGGTTCGCAAGTTGTCAGGACATCAACTCACCTGCCCTTGATGGAATTATAGTAGCTGTAGGGATTTATACCGAACAATAGGGAATACGTAACTCCTTTTGTAGCGTTTATACTATGACAGTACTGTGGGAGAATTTTTTTAAGCAAAGTAGCTACCTACTTAACGAGGGATACGAAATTTGATTTCAGTTTGGAACTGACGGATATAATGAATTTTTAGAAAAACTGATTGAAGGACTTTGGATTATTTATGTTTTGTTATTTCGGATCTCTGACATAGTTCAACTCCCATACACTAGGTATAGTTAGATGTATTTTGCAGCAATACACTTTTGGACTATACCCATGGATGATACAAGCATTCGTTTAAAAATGTTTCGTGTAGACCCTCTGAAAATACAGCCACAATTGATCTCACTTAGAGGGACAACTGAACCACTCTATCTATCTTTCAAACTATTCATGAATGGACAATAATTTGAACATTATTTTTGAGGCTTTTTTTTTATTGCTTTAGCGTAGCTTCTGGCATGCATTTTAAGCGCCAACTTTTATTTATACAACTTCAAATAACCAAATCTCCTTTGATAGACAAGAAATCAATGGATAAAACGGTAGAGATATGGATATTTACGGATGGGCGATTAACATACACTCACAACAACAGCACATGATCCTGCTTCTCATCGAGATCACGAATCATGATCCGAAAATTATTTCTACTATTTCCCACTAGGTGGCTTGTTTTATTTTAAAATGTTTGTGTGCCTGTAAACGATAGCCAGACGTTGCCAGAATATAAAATGGAAATGGAAATATTCGCATTCGAATGAACTCCGTCCGTATTCCGAGTTATTTTGTTTTTTCTCGTTCTATAGAGGTATGTCCAGACCAGCCAAACATTTGATAAACATTTAAATACGTACACCTACATGTTTCATAAATTTTCTAAAACATTTATTCAACAATACAATTTTTATGAAGTGTTTTTGTTTTACAAGTTTCTCTGCAGAAAGTGAGCGCTGTTTTTCGATTATTATTTTTCTTAAATAAAATAAAAATGTCCAGAAAAGCTTGAAATACCTAATTAGAAAGTGATTCATTTAATACGATTATTTGAATTAAATCGCGTGTCGCGTGGTTCCCGAGACCAAAACTACAGAAATAAAAACTTTACTCGCTGCTAATAATCCTACAACATTATTTTCTTCTAGTCCAAAAAAGGCTAAATTTGAAACATTTCACAAGCATTTAATAAATAAATTTCAGAAATTTTTTATGAAGTGTTTATGACATGTGTCCGATTTGCTTCAGAAACATTTCATAAACATTTCTGAAATGTTTCGCTGGAGACACCTTAATATGCCAAGATAAACGGAAGTGCTACCAGCAAATTATTGTTCATGAGTTGCATATTTGAACATAAATTATTAAATTTGTTTCACAAAAATTATTGAAAAGAAAAAATGATGCAAATTTGATTCAAATATGATGACACCCCCGACATTGCAAGTGAGATGACATGTGCCTTGTGTGACGTCACGTTGAGCAGAATATTTGCAATATGGCTGGTGGCAATATGAAGTTTGTAATACCCTGTATCCGGATCAGATCACGCTGATAATAAAAAACAGCTATTATAAGTGATATCCCCGATCTTTGTGATGAGCTAGCTTTTAACTGGTAAAACTATTGATTCTTCCTACCTTTAAGATAATTATTGTTGATAAAAGAAGGAATTGCCAGGCTGTTCCTGAAAAATTGAGCATTCTTTTCCTACCACTCACCGATTTAAATCTGAAACATTGATAAATGGGTACAAAAGTTTACAAAAAAACATCAAACTGAATCAGCAAAATAGGCGCTTAGAAAAGCTTGATTATTGCTGGCAAGGGAATACCGAAATTATTTTACAATTGGCTGTCATAATTCAGATTTTCAACAGTTAGTCTAAGCTGTTTAAAATTGAGCCATTGGTCATATTATATAATGAAATATAATCCGAACTAAGGTAAGGAAAGAATGATTTCACAGTTTTAAAGGACATACAATGATAACACTAACAAAAAAAAATAAGTTAGGCTTTTTGGCTGCTTAATTTTACCAAATGTCATAATTGTAAAGTGACGTCTGACGTTATAGCTACGTCATTTACGGTTAAGGTTTACTTTTCAGAAACTATTGAGCTCACATCTTAAATTGCACACCTTCCATAGGTAATCCTCCACTATTGCGGTAAGCAGCAAGACCGACCTATTCCCAAATGAAAAGCTCTTCTCTGAGATATATCCATTTGACTCTGTGCCGCGGCAATAAAACTCAATCACAGGTGAAAATTTCGTTAGCCTAATGCAACTTATAGAGCAGTTCAATGAGATATGCCAACGGCCGATAAAACATTGTGGCAAAAAAAAAAACGAAAGAAAATTCAATGGAATGATCATTTCACTCTTCGAACCCAATTCAGTCTTGGTCGTGTGTGATTTTTTTTTTGTTCTTTGAGGGGACTTCCGCACACTGTTTGTTTGTGCGGAACAATCGTGTATTCCACAAGAATTTGAACTAATGGCTATCCTGTCCTCTGTATATAGGTATCTACCATCGGTGCGATTTCCCGACGGAGACCTGCATAGGATGTTCATATAGGTAGGTATTGATGATAAGCGGATAGAAGAGGACAAAAAACAAATCAAATTTTCCGAAGAGATTTCCACAACTAGACCGAAACATTTTTCGGCAACGTGATTTGAGTTTCTGATTATTTACCACAGAGAACTCACCATCTCACACAGATATAGAGGACGTAGAAATTCGATTGGGGAAAGAGAGAATGAAAGAAAAAAATAAGCATTAAAAAGGCTTAAGGGGGAATTCGTGTGTTAGCGAAGTAGATCAAATTGCTCCTAAACGTTTGGAAATTTAAATCGCTGTGGGGGAATTCCAGAGGCCAGTGGGCCAAGCGGAAACATATTGTGCAATAGCTGTGTTATTTATTAGGGGGATCATTTCGTGCTAAGAAAGTAGTCCAAGCCATCGAGAGAGAATGAGTTAAAATGGTAGAATAAATTATCGCAAGCGTGGTCTATATTTTTCCAAATCGCTGAAATAGTCCAAAGTGAATTTTGTGAAGAAGAGCTAACATTTTTGTAAAAGGCTTTAAATCTTATAAATTTAGAAAAATAAATTTCCGACTAGTCCAGCAATCCAATGAAGGCAGTCTTCAACCGTAACTACTTATGGAGTCTATATCATTAATTCTGTAGTGACTTTTCTGAGGCAACCTCTATTCACAAGAAATCCCTACCCAGCTTAGAAGAAAATTGTTCCCTAAAATAAGTGCACACCAACCACTGTAAGAAAATTGAGTATACCCTACACTCACATGTACAGAAAACCCTCATTAAGCAACATTGAACTTCTGCATATATAAATCACATCATGTCAATGTCAATATTTCACGACATTCACATTGCCGACACACAAAGCGTTCAAATACTTCTTATACCCATGAGTTGACCTAGGGAACCTTGCACGGCAAACATACTTCCAAAGGGAAAAAAAAGGTTTCTCATAAAAAGTTCTACAGCTATTATTTAGCAATCCAACAATCCATCACTCGAAATTAATATACCCCATGATCCAGGGTATAAAAAAAGAAAGTTAAAACCCCACCAAGGTCACTTCCTTTGTAGATGATTGAAAATTTATCACATATCACATAATAAATCTTTAACCACTCTACGTGTGTTGTCGTCATACCAACCACCCGCCGCCTCATCCACCTTATAAGGAATTTTCTCATATTCGCTATATGAGAAAGTATTCCCCCTCTTGTAACATACTTTCGATGGCTTTTGCCGCAAAGCCTTGGGATTAAAAATAAATAGAAACAAAAAGAGCTTCCTACAGATTTTTATTGTTTTATAGGTTTTTTTTATATGGTTATTTGTCGCCATTCTGTTACACTTATCGTGTTTAATTTCATTGAAATGTGGTTTTCGTCCTTGCTGTTCGATTCGAGAAGTAACTCTTATTTCATTATTGTTATGGCAAAAGTTTCTTTTTAATCTGTAAGCTAAATTGCTTGAAAAATGTGAAAGTGTGGTTATGTTTTGTGCTCATAAGCGAGCCGCGTTTGTGGGTTTGAGGTAAGACGGCTTGTAGTCCTTCTTACTTAAAAAGTTCTCCGTGTCGATTCGGGTACAATCTTTGCATCTCAAAAAGGTGAACTGCGTTTTTGATAGAACAAGGTTCCCCTAAATGTGGTCGACAAAAATAGCCGTCGCTTTCCCGCTCTCAAGATTAATTTCACTTTTTTCGCAATAATCAATAAGATTGGTTTTTTGAGCTATATATTTACCTATATATATATCATCCCTACATCAATAATTGTAATAGCATAACAAATTACCTACCTACCTTGTGGTCAGTGAGGATCTGCAAATTTTGAAGAGGGGGTACTATAGGTTATAGTTAATGGACAGATAACACCTAACCTAATGTTGCTACTACAAAAATATATACATGGGCCTATATACAATATTAACGATTTCACGATTTTTCGGACTGCCGTGCCACTAAGGAAATTTGTCCGAACTTCAACCCAAGAAGATCTATGGCCTGTGATGCCAACTAAGGCTTTTTCATATCTTTTATGCATTATTTCATTAGCTAAGGCTAAAACTATGTTTGGTTTGTTCAATAGTTTGTACCTACTTATGTAAGCGGAATTATTATGTCTCGCAAATTTTAGTAGAACATACCCAGTTCTTAAGTAGTTGGTAGCACTATAAGACTGTCATTTGGCAGCTCGGGCATACGAGTAGTGTGTTCGAGATTGTTAATATCAATATCGGCTCGGGGCCACGTAAGACGTATGTCCGAGTTTATCGATAATGCCGGTTTTTACTTTTGAAACTAAAAAGTCATGAATTTTGTTCCTTTCAAGAATTTCTTCTGTGATTTATAATTTAAGTTGTTCTTTGTTTTGTTTTTTTTTTTATATTTATGTTTAATTTTTGATTTATTGTTCCAGTTTACCTAAAAAAATTATTTAAGGCACTATTTTATTGAAAAAGCTATCTTTTTTTCTCAAGTTAGACATTTTTTTTCGTCAAAATTGGTTGGCAACGCTGTCTGTGGTTTTAGTTCGTTTTAATCAGGGGAAATTCCACAGCAGTGTTGCCAGATCGGGCGCCTTGTCGTATTTTGGGCTATTTATCTTAAAAAAAACGACAGAAATGAAAAAATGAGCCCCCAACGCAGTTTTGGGCAACATATCATTTTACAAATTGTGTGTTAATTTTGTTTCTTTTATTCCTTCACAAAACTGAAAAAAAAAAACAAATTTTTCAAACAAACCAGCACGAACAGTCGATTTACTTGCAGGCACACCCATTTATTTTGCAGACCTTTTGATTTGACACAAGCCACAAAAGCGAATTGCAGAAGGTAGAAGTCGAATAAAATTCGCGACACGCATAAGATAAATGGGAAAAATACCAAAAAAAGTACTCAAGGAGTTGGGAAAATTTTCAACGATTTTGGGCTACATTTTTTAAAGGTTTAGACGCTTAAAGCAAACATAATTCTGTCAAACCTGCTTTTGAGAGGAAACTGCTTTCTAGTCAATTTGACGCTAGGCGAAACCTTCGATCAAATGACTTTCGTATAAGCTACAGTGGTGAAAAGGAAGATGCGATATTTCTCCACTAACGCTGAAACTATCCTGACATATCTGGAAGAATAGTCCTCCAGCCTTTTGCCTTTTCCACTTTTACAGTTTATTATGTGCATAAACCTCAATCCCTTTTGCAACTTTTTCAACCAATGGGACTTGCAGCGTTCCAAAAAAGTATAAGCAATGGTGGATGCTACAATGTGACCAATTCTAAAGCTCCGATTCGACAAAATGTACTCACGACCGCCTCAAGTTGTGTCAAACAAATTCAGGCAGCCATCACCTATGAACCTGTGAACCTTTTACCCCACCAACCACCATCTTACTGCCTACCCGAAACGACTCCATTTGATTGTTTTTGTTTTCGAATACGACAAAACGATTAAGCGAAATATTTTCCTGATCCTATATTCCTATACATTCCTTTGTTGGTATTCATTATCGTTGAGTGTTACTGCAGATAGATATCTACACCCAAGGGGGATGAATTTTATTTCACTTTTTCTTTTCATTCAATTTTTTTTTGTGGGGCGGAAAGTTTTTCTCGCAAAACCCTAAAAAAAGAAATAGCAGTAGGAAAAAAAAACAGCAAAAAATAAAAATAGGTCGATGGGATACTGCCGTATCAAATCCGATAGAGGGGATTACACAAACTTGACCAGAATGTCCATTGGATTATTATAATTCCAAAATGATGGACCCAGTTGAGCCACCAACGTAGGAAGGCACAAAGTAACTCGGGTAATCATTGAGCAAATTGCGGGATCTATACAAAGTCCTTTTTTATCCTCCATAAATAGTAAAGACGATAGTGTTTATCGCAGAAATATTGAAGAAAAGAAAAAGCGCAAAACAATATCTACTTCCAATAACAGAAAGGATGTGTTCAAGTGTATAGACCTTTAGGTTTCTGTTTTTTTTTTTTTAATTAACGTTTTTTGTCCATTTACTTAAATTGTGTAAGCGGTTCTCGTATGAAGTGGCCCGTAATGTCTCTAGAGGGATTTGCCGGTTGGCAATTTGAGAAAATCGGAAATTGATATTTGTTCGTCGTCCGTTTTATGTTGTGCATTACCCAGGCTATAAGCTGATTACCACCGCCTGATGTGAGAATGGAAAAACACACTAGCGGCGGTGGCGGCGAAGGCGTAAGACAAGAGTGCATTTGTGTCAGTACTTACTATACAATTAATGGAAATCCCTCTAGAGACATTACGGGCCACTTCATACGAGAACCGCTTACACAATTTAAGTAAATGGACAAAAAACGTTAATTAAAAAAAAAAAAACAGAAACCTAAAGGTCTATACACTTGAACACATCCTTTCTGTTATTGGAAGTAGATATTGTTTTGCGCTTTTTCTTTTCTTCAATATTTCTGCGATAAACACTATCGTCTTTACTATTTATGGAGGATAAAAAAGGACTTTGTATAGATCCCGCAATTTGCTCAATGATTACCCGAGTTACTTTGTGCCTTCCTACGTTGGTGGCTCAACTGGGTCCATCATTTTGGAATTATAATAATCCAATGGACATTCTGGTCAAGTTTGTGTAATCCCCTCTATCGGATTTGATACGGCAGTATCCCATCGACCTATTTTTATTTTTTGCTGTTTTTTTTTCCTACTGCTATTTCTTTTTTTAGGGTTTTGCGAGAAAAACTTTCCGCCCCACAAAAAAAAATTGAATGAAAAGAAAAAGTGAAATAAAATTCATCCCCCTTGGGTGTAGATATCTATCTGCAGTAACACTCAACGATAATGAATACCAACAAAGGAATGTATAGGAATATAGGATCAGGAAAATATTTCGCTTAATCGTTTTGTCGTATTCGAAAACAAAAACAATCAAATGGAGTCGTTTCGGGTAGGCAGTAAGATGGTGGTTGGTGGGGTAAAAGGTTCACAGGTTCATAGGTGATGGCTGCCTGAATTTGTTTGACACAACTTGAGGCGGTCGTGAGTACATTTTGTCGAATCGGAGCTTTAGAATTGGTCACATTGTAGCATCCACCATTGCTTATACTTTTTTGGAACGCTGCAAGTCCCATTGGTTGAAAAAGTTGCAAAAGGGATTGAGGTTTATGCACATAATAAACTGTAAAAGTGGAAAAGGCAAAAGGCTGGAGGACTATTCTTCCAGATATGTCAGGATAGTTTCAGCGTTAGTGGAGAAATATCGCATCTTCCTTTTCACCACTGTAGCTTATACGAAAGTCATTTGATCGAAGGTTTCGCCTAGCGTCAAATTGACTAGAAAGCAGTTTCCTCTCAAAAGCAGGTTTGACAGAATTATGTTTGCTTTAAGCGTCTAAACCTTTAAAAAATGTAGCCCAAAATCGTTGAAAATTTTCCCAACTCCTTGAGTACTTTTTTTGGTATTTTTCCCATTTATCTTATGCGTGTCGCGAATTTTATTCGACTTCTACCTTCTGCAATTCGCTTTTGTGGCTTGTGTCAAATCAAAAGGTCTGCAAAATAAATGGGTGTGCCTGCAAGTAAATCGACTGTTCGTGCTGGTTTGTTTGAAAAATTTGTTTTTTTTTTTCAGTTTTGTGAAGGAATAAAAGAAACAAAATTAACACACAATTTGTAAAATGATATGTTGCCCAAAACTGCGTTGGGGGCTCATTTTTTCATTTCTGTCGTTTTTTTTAAGATAAATAGCCCAAAATACGACAAGGCGCCCGATCTGGCAACACTGCTGTGGAATTTCCCCTGATTAAAACGAACTAAAACCACAGACAGCGTTGCCAACCAATTTTGACGAAAAAAAATGTCTAACTTGAGAAAAAAAGATAGCTTTTTCAATAAAATAGTGCCTTAAATAATTTTTTTAGGTAAACTGGAACAATAAATCAAAAATTAAACATAAATATAAAAAAAAAAACAAAACAAAGAACAACTTAAATTATAAATCACAGAAGAAATTCTTGAAAGGAACAAAATTCATGACTTTTTAGTTTCAAAAGTAAAAACCGGCATTATCGATAAACTCGGACATACGTCTTACGTGGCCCCGAGCCGATATTGATATTAACAATCTCGAACACACTACTCGTATGCCCGAGCTGCCAAATGACAGTCTTATAGTGCTACCAACTACTTAAGAACTGGGTATGTTCTACTAAAATTTGCGAGACATAATAATTCCGCTTACATAAGTAGGTACAAACTATTGAACAAACCAAACATAGTTTTAGCCTTAGCTAATGAAATAATGCATAAAAGATATGAAAAAGCCTTAGTTGGCATCACAGGCCATAGATCTTCTTGGGTTGAAGTTCGGACAAATTTCCTTAGTGGCACGGCAGTCCGAAAAATCGTGAAATCGTTAATATTGTATATAGGCCCATGTATATATTTTTGTAGTAGCAACATTAGGTTAGGTGTTATCTGTCCATTAACTATAACCTATAGTACCCCCTACGAATTTTTAAATTCTCTTGATACTTACATACAATATCCATTCGTCCTTCGCCCTGGACTGAGGAGAAGTTGGGTGCTTCGGCGGATACTTCACATCTATAGAGCCCAGTCGAGTTGAGTGTTAATCCCCGCAAAAGGACTCGTCTACTGTCCGAGTGCTCGTCCTGAAATTAGAAGAATTTCTCGCAAATTAATTGAAGTCATCCGCACATTTATATATAGTGAAGTAGTTCGAAAGGGTTGTTTTCTCTCTATTCCACAAGCGCAAGCTCAAAGGAGGCAGTAATCGCCTTAACTATTAAAAGAGGATACACATAGGGGTTTTTGGGATAATCCGCAAAACACTGTTATACACAGGTGGAAGAGGAAGCGAAACAACAACCCTTCCTGAGGAACTATAACTGCACACGGTTACAGGTAGATAGCTACATCGGCACATCACGTTCGGGATACTCACAATAACACGTATCCCATCGACTGGGAAGCTCTGCTTTTGCGGATCAGTTTTCGGAACGAAGCGATAGAACTCTTCGTTATCCTTGTACCATTTGACGGCGTAAAGTGCTTCGCCCTCGTCGTTTTGTTCGGCACTATTAACACCGATGCCCCCACTGCCGGCGCCATTTGTCGAGCTAATACTACTACTGCTGCCGAACATATTGTGATGGTCTCGCAGTCGACTTGGCTCATCGAATATCCGATAGGAGGAGGAGGATGCTTGCGTCTGATACTGCTGCGACTGCAGCGAATACTGTGGCTGTTGCTGGCGGTATGTTCTACGATACTGATGAGTTCGGATGCGTCTGTATGTGCCATCGTCGGAGTCCACATCGATGTAGGTGTCTCCGCCATTGCTGCTGGTTCCTCGGCCATCATTGCTGCCACTGTGTCGAAGATTGCCATTCATCATTTTGCTTCCATTCGGTCGATTCAGCTCGTACTGACACTCGAGGAACGTGGACTCGCCACGTAGCTTGTAAGCAGGTATTGAGACTTTCACTAATCGGAGGCAAGCTAGACCTGTAAAAAGATGAAAGAGAAGCATTGGTTAGAAAGGCAGACAAGCAGAGAAATTTAAAAATTCTTGTTATCTATGATAAGTTGCAATGGACTGCATTGACTGCAGAACAAGGTCGCACTTGGGGTTGTTTGGGTCATTAAGAGCTATACCCGAGCTATTGTGTTAAAACTCTGGACTGGCAATATCAGGATAGAAAAAATGACCACTCTTAGCTTTCTGAAGATCTTTAAATGTAGTGCCGTAAAGAAAGCTTACCTATTATAAGCCTTCATGGTCACTTAGCTCTGATAGTCAAAAAGGCTGTGATAATTGTGTGCTTAAAAATAATAACCATGCAGTTTGCTATGGTGGCTGGCCTTGAGCGAAAAAACAAAACAGAAAGTTAAAAAAAGTAAAGTGCACGACTGGGTCGACCGTACTTTCTCGTTCATCAAAAGTTTTAATGTAAATGAAGTGGGAGTTGCTGATTGTGTTAGTTCCAAATTGTTGGAAAAATTTTAAGAGTGCATATTCAATATTGTTGAAAATATTAGAAGTTGGTAATATTTGCTAAAAATAAGTTTTACGTAGCTGTTGGATTTTCATTGGAAGTTAATATGTATTTTGATCAAAATCGTTAGAGCGGTTTTGTAAAATTTAGAAGACAAAACAGTACCTAATATTGCAGTGTTTAGTTTGCAAAATAATATTGCTTAACTATTTAGCTAAAAACCGACTACAAGTTATTGTTCGGGATGTAAGCATATACTTGGTTTTTAGGGTTTTATCGAAATCGAAAATGGGGTTTTCGAGATATGAGCAGTTTTTAAAGTGAGCGTTTCCAGTGATTCGAATTGAAAATTAAGGACGCAATAATTTTGAAAACATCAATTTTACTCTATGTTTGCATTTTGGTCAAAATCATGCCGTTTTGAGTTAAACTAGGGAAAACTATATTTTTCAAAAATGACTTTTTTCAAAAATCTATTTTACGATAATACAGAGAAAAACTGAGTTCTCCATTAAGTTAAAAATGACCATATTACTTTACAAATGAATTTTTGTTCCAATCGTATGGACCGTTTTCGAGATATGTCCAAATTAAAAAAGTACCGTAACTCGATTTTTTAGCGGAAAACTAAGTATGCAGTTATGTTTACCTCAACTCAATCAATTTTTGTTGAAATCGTTAGAGGCGTTTTCGAACAAATCAAACTGTAATGAACATTTTGTATGGAAAGTACCATTAATATTGAGGTTGCCATTCAAAAAAAAAAACGGCCCCGAACTTTTAGCCTCCAAACTTTAAATCCGAAGTCTGAACGAAATCCGTTCAGCCGCTTAGGCTGTAGGCCTCAGACAGAGAGACAGACGGACAGAATTTTGCGATCCACTTTTTTGAGTTCGCCTATCATCGTAATGTCAGAATTGACTAACATCTCGAGTTCGAAATTTTGTACGAATACAATATCTTTCTCTTACTACGTAATGCGGAAAAGGTTAATAATTAAGATAACACGCTACTAGCTAAAATGAAAGTTAGCGCAATAGGTCCCTAAAGCTACTTGCGGCTTGGGTTTTTACAACCATTGTGTGAGCGTGGAAGGGATCTGCCGAGTAAATGGCTGAATACATATACAAGGTGGCGCAAAAGTAATCCTCCTATCAGAAAATGCTATAAATTTTGCGATTGGCCCCTAATGTCAGTTCTGTTTTGACATTTGTGTAGTAAACACATGCGAAATACACGTTAATAAACAATGTTACGCTACACTGCTCCAGAACGCGGAATATTGGTGACTATTTATTTGAGCAATAATCGGTCGGTGACTTTGGCACAACGTGAATTTCGTCGCAGATTTCCTAGCCGTCCAACGCCTACTGGTGAAACACTGCGACGTTTAGCTTTTGGGGCACTGAAAATCCGCGTGTAAGCCACGAAGAGCCATTACACCCGCTCAAAGTCACTGTATGGTGTGCTGTTTTCGCTGGAGGAGTCATCGGACCTTTTTTCTTCGAAGACGTCGCGGGCCAAACGGTTACTGTGAATGGTGAGCGCTAGAGAGCAATGATCAACGAGTTCTTTTTGCCGCAACTTGATGAATTGGGATTGGAAAACATGTGGTTCCAACAGGACGGTGCAACGGCACACACTGCACGTGCCACAACCGATATGCTGAAGGATGCATTTCCCGGGCGCCTAATCTCCCGTTTTGGCGATTTGCACTGGCCAGCAAGATCGCCTGATTTGACCGCTCCAGACTTCTTTTTGTGGGGCTTTTTGAAGTCGCGGGTTTATGTCAACAAGCCTCAGACTCTTGCAGCTCTTAAAGACAATATCCGTCAAGAATGTGAGGACCTATCGCCGGAAGTTTTGGCCAAAGTGATTGAAAATGCCATAAAAAGGGCTCAAATGACAATCAACTGTGGCGGCGGCCATTTACATGACATCATATTATCGACTTGATGTAAAAGAGCAAATAAAAATAATCCACAAGAAGAATCAAAGTTTTTCATTTTTTTTTTTAACTACAGCCAAAAAACATCGGAAGGTTATTTTTGCGCCACCTTGTAGAAGCTTTTCTATGACAGTTAATCTTGAATGGTGTTCAGACTTTCGTAACGGGTGGCGCAGCAGAAAAATTCTCTAGATGTTATTAGAGTTTTTCCAGGGATCGAACATGAGACCCCTCGCTCAGTAGGCTAGCTCACTAACAATTTAGCCACTCACCAGCTTATCAAAATGAAGAATGAATGCTTCAAGGATTTTTTGACTCATTTTCGCTTGGTACCTGGCGAGGTGCTTCCTTCTACTCCGAACAATTGCTTGACATCCACATAGAAGGTGGGAGATGTCTTCCACGAGTTGTAGTTCCTCACCGTAATTCCATAGGAATTTTAAATGGACCCGTTAATTGCACGGTTCTATGTACAACAAGCCCATTCACCGCATACAACCTTTCGACCGAACGTGGATTAAATCATTATTTCAACACAATATTGGTTGGTTGGTTGGTTGCAAAAAGCAATAGATTTCCCCCACTTTCTGACACCCACTTCAATTTATCCATCAACCAAGATATCACTTTTCAATTGTTGTTCCAAACAACACTCAGCAAAGCACATCAGTCTGTCCGTATCCCTTTTTCGCTCACGGAACGATTGCCCCACTTAAAGTATCAACAGTATGTATCTTCACTTAACAAACTAAATTAAAATCAGTGGGGTTCGAAGTGTCTCTATTAATGTCTACATCCCTATCGGAAAAGCAATTAATCTTTCGCGTCTATCATCAGCGTTTGGAACATTTATATCGACAACATCTCGCCACACAACTCCCAATGGCAATTGTGTTAAATTGAACCGAAAATCCATAACTAATCCCAGTCCCAGGACCCTTGTACAACCTCCATCAAGTGTCGGTTGTGATTATCTCCTCCTGAGAAACTGCGAAAACCCGCAACCCAATACGACCGAAGAGTATTCACCAAATCGTGCAGTCTCCAACATAAATTTATCTCGAGATTGTTTTATCCCAGATGCCCGTGGATGAGGTGGAGCAATTGTAATGAAATGTTTCCAGAAACAAATGTACCCAGCAAACTGTGCACTTTCTTTCTTTCTTTCAAGTTTGACCACGGAACCCGATACCCCTTTCAACGGCAAGCCAAGCTAAAATAACTACACAGTTGCTTGGAAGCAATGTCCTCATCTCGATACCGCCATGAAATACAAGCCGCACAATTTATTCCAAGGAACGACTTGGCATCCACAAAAGGTTGGAACCCTGAGGCTACAAAAGAAAAATGTATCCACCGACAACGAAAAATATGTCCAACCACTTGGTACCCGCATCCTCCGGACCGCCTACAAAAGAATTTCATTTACAGAATACACTTCAGGTTGAATCACACATTGATAGGTATACGGTATACCATTAGCGGAGCACACAAAAACCCTAAAAGTGGAGACATGGTAACGCCGCGGCAGAAGGACATTTTGTATATGTAATTTGGTAAATTTGAAATCGAACACCGAGCGCAGTACATACAGAGTACCTTAATTTTTCCCCGACCACGATGTAACCAAATCTATACCACCTCACACGATGTGGAGAACCTAACGATCTAATATCCTTAATATTATAGGGCGACGCCGTCGACCAAAACCAAATGCGGATTCCATTCGACTGATTTCTCTTACCACACACATAGGTATGCCACATATGTGGGCTGTCGTGGGCCCGGTGTGTACTTCACCCGTCATGCATGGAGGCCTTGAATATCAGAGTCTTATCGCCGCCATCATCCTCATAATCATCATCAGCAGCAGAAGTAACAGCAGCATCATTAGGTGAGTTGTCGTGCCACGACCATACCACGACAGCTATTTCACTGGAAAATGAGAGAAATTTTCTTCAAGAATTGCTTGTGGCAATTCAGGCATTCTCTCTCAGTCAGCGTCGTCCCAATGGGGGCTTTGTCATGGCTACAGAGAGACGTTGACGTCGCCCTTCTTAGAAAGACGATGCCTTATCGAAAATGAGTGTTTCTATTTCGCTTCCCCCCACTGAATCTGGTGATAAGAAATGAAATTACTCAGGAATAACAAAAGTAACCACAGATACACACGTATACAAAGTGCTGCAGGGCGTCGTCGCCTGATTAACAATTCCTTGGATTTTAACAATTTTTATTGTGTAGCTTCAGGTGAATTATCGATTCTTTTGCGGAGCAAGTCGCCCACGGTGCTGGAAGTAAATTTCTGCATATACACAGGTTGGCTGTAAATTTCGGGCACTGGGTCCTGTTTAAAGAGGCGTAATAGGCAGGTATATCTTGTAGCAGTAAAAGCTAAGAAAGATTTGCTGAAGCGATGAGAAATGTTTGTTTTATTGTTACCCAAATGGTCGGATTAGGGTGATGTTATCCCATTAGGGGCATTTGAACGAGTTTTTTTTTTTCAGATATGGTACATGTGCGAGGAAGGAGATGGATGATTAATTATTTTCCGATTATCTTTAGTTCCAAGTTGTTTGGAATGTGAATGAAATGACGGTTGCTATCTGATGGAAACAATTTACGTCCGATTTGACGGCATGAGATGTTGAGATGTTACAAAACGGTTTTATAAAAGGAAGCAATTGGGATAGGATAAGTAAATGGATGGCGTTACCATGTAATTGTAAACGAATATAGGTAACGGTACCTTTATCTGGCTTTCTTTATCTGCAGATTCAAATTCGGCTTAGTCTTTTGAGTGGCCTAATCTACTGCTCTATCGAATATCTGTTGTAAGCTTGATAGAGAACGTTACAGCAATCAGGAATTTGGACAACTCGAATCGAATTTTACTAGCAAATCTTGGAAGGTGTGACAGGTGAGGTAGATATAGCTACTTTAAAACAAGATTTTGCAAAATAAGTACTGCGGAAATTGATCAATAACCTTAGCGATAAGAAAATAAAAATACCAAATTTCCCAAACGTTATAAATAATTTTTATATTTTTCTTAAGCAATGTCAAGACAATTACAATAGGTAGGAATGATGTTTTGCGGTTGGTGGTTGCTAGCTAAGAGCGCGAGAAAATTCACTGCACCACAGCACGAAGTATAAACCAATCCCGTTGCCCAATATTTTGCAATAGCAATTTGGAATTAGCGGGTGTTACAGCAAAAAAAATGATAAAGGAAATATTACATAGGGTATGAAAGAAAAGATTGGTTCATCATGGAAAGGTTAGAAAAATACATTACTTTTAGTTTCACAATAATTTGACGTATGTGACCACTACGATTTTAAGAGACAAATATAGTTAAATGGCCAACGTAATCTCGAACAGATATTATGACTGTTTGAGAGGAGGTCCTAATTTGTATGCAAAACTTTAATTTTCAGCTTTACTTTGAGAAGACTCATGTTTATATGGAAACAGGTGTCGTTATATGCAAAGTCGTGAACATAATCTAATTAAAATAAACCCGGCTTAAAACACGACCAATGGTGTACTGGCTATGGTCAGTACGATCCCAAAATACCCTCAACGTTTTATTCCACAGCCGACCTCTTGCGAACGCCTGTGAAAAGTTCAAGTGTGCGGAGCATGGACTTCAGATATTAGAAAATAAAAATTAAGACAGTTGCATTCGTGCCAATATAGAATCATATTTTAAGTTTAAGTGGGCGTTAGTCTGAAATTCGTTTCGAACCGATCGATGGGTGAAGTCATAAGTTTATGAGAATCAAAAGCGATATATTTCACTTTTTGAAAAAGTCGAATTGACGATGCATTTTTGGTCTCTTTCTTGGGATCTTTCTATTTCTTTACTGTTTTCGTTAGTCTGAAAAGCCAACTAATTCCAGAGGTATTTTAAGTTGAATACGTGGCTTACATTGGAATACATATGTACTCCTTATTTCACTTCCTTGTTAAAATCAAAATAACTCTATTCCAGTACTAAATTGAAATATTTGCTACTGTAAAAATCAAAATATGAGTATTCCACTGTTTAAGAAACGTTTTCTTTGAATGTCTCAAAAGTAGTAAAAGTGAAATACGTTGTTTTTGATTCTGATACACACTATGTAGAAGAAGTTCAGCGAATATATATATTCGACCGAAGATTCGTCTATGGGAATGGGATCATTTTTTTTAAATACATAAGTTTCGGTAAACATCGAGCAAGTGAAGTGTCTAGAAAAGATCCTGTGCTTCATCTAATGTATGCCACTCGACAGTTTTGTTGGTCCATACATGATTTTTTAATAATTTTACAAGCATAAAATTAACCAATGAGCTATCTTCGCACCAGTCATGCAATCTACTTACGTACTGTTGGATAAGCCGCCAAGTTTTGTTTCCACAATAATTTCTTTCGTGACATTTGGAGAAAGCTATGAACAAACTATATTTTTTGTTGTTATTGGAATACGAAGAAGAATCTATATTCATGCCATTGCCTGCCTTTTCTTTATCTTAATTGATTTTAAGTAAAAAATACGGTAGCTTAACCTTAAATCATAAAGCAGCAGCATTTGTTAGCAACGGCAACTCCTACACCGAGCATACAGAGCTGGTTCAAAATCCACTCTTTCAGGAATGGAAAGACATTTCAGCTGTTGATAATATGATTCAGGTGCACACTGTGATCCCAAATCGTGGATAATTACCCATTTCGTGGCCATTTTGCCTTTCAAAATGAGCGTAAAGGGCGAAAAATTGCATTTTTTTTCTCTCTTAGAACAAGAAAAAATAGTGTATTTTGTTGTTTTTTAACGTCGGCATGAGCAAAAAGGGAATTTTTGAGTGTTTTTGACGGGGATCGTGGGCAATTCGGTTCGAAAAGTCTGGCATCACATTTTTACTTCGCATTCGTTCCGCTCCAACAGAGCAAACGACGAACAATGCATGCGATGTGCACCACCACCTCAAAGTAGAGTCCCTATCAAAGAGAGATATTTTTCGAACGAAATAGGCGATTTAAATTCGATGATGGTCGACTTTAGTCTGTTGATCAGCTCATCCATAAGAAAGCTGAGCTATAAGTTAAAAGTGCTGCCTCTCTTGAGCACTTATGCATTTTTTGTAGAAAAAATATTCAAATAATGACGAGTTATATGCAATGTGCTGTAATAATAACCAATTTAATCTCGGCTTTAAGTTTACGGAAGCTCTAGATTGCGAAGTTTGCATGGAAAATATAGCCACGGTGAATTACTTAAATTTAAAGTCGAACTAAAAATGTCTATTGGTAAGCCCCTGTGAAGTTATAAAAGAGAATACTTTCATCAAAGTAGCCCTTTAAAGTAAGAGTGGCAGAGAAAGATATTTCCTACAACCTTCTCGTAGTCTGAAGAAAATTACGAAATGAGTTTCCCCAAAATCTTGTTAGCAGAACAAATATAAAACACACACCAAAAATGTAAAGACGCAAGAGCTATAACAAGTTGATCTTCAAAGGTTGCATTCAAGCATCTCCTATTTGTTTCCTTTTTGTGTCCTATGTTTGAAATACTAAGAACTTTATGGTCCAGAAAAATACCTTTTGAAAGTTGTCTTTTGTCTGAAAAGGCTGAAAAAATACGACCGAACCTAAAATACAAACGCAAAAGTCTAATGAATTGGCCTCAACTTACGCTTCAATCATCGCAGATCATAAACGCTAAAGGCTTCTGATTGTTCATTATAAGAAAATAAAATCAACTCCATAGTCCCCAGGGAACTCGTGGGTTTGAACAAGCGCAACATGTCAAGTTAAATGAGTCACCTAATAAAATTCCTTTAAAATGAAAGCAAATAGTTGGCACCGCAGGTGCCTATACCCCAGTTCTGGCTTCTTACGACCATTCGTTTGTGTAAGTATTTTTTTTTTTTTTTTGAGAGAATGAGATTTAATTACTTGTGGGGAGTTTTGAACATTTTTGAACATTTTTAACAAAACAACATTTTGTTTAGATAGGACCACCACAAATGGTCATCTACAAATGCACATCTATAAAGCCACGCACACGGTCATGTTAGAAATCAGAATACAGTAAGCAGGAAACATGGGAAACCTTTCCATGAATAAAATATTCATTTATCGACTTCGTCAGTAAAAAATCGCACACACGACATCATCTCAACTCAGTCCTTTCGGTGAATGTATCTGTATCTTGACTTCTGTGCACACGATTTAATAGCACACTTGCGGGAATGCACTGCATACTTGAGCCTTTTATATCCCTCTACTGCAGACCCGCAGTATCCTCGTATATTGAGACAAGGGCACCGGATCTGTATGAATTCCACCGACAAACGAATTACTCAGTTTATGATGTGAATAGCGACAAGAACGACAGGAGTAGTCCGACGGTATATAGCACTAAAGATGAAACTCACTACAACGATGTCATGGTCTATGATAATATATTAAGACGATAATGCAGTCAAAAGGAATCCGGTGCGCTGTTCATTTTATCAACTTTCCGCGAGTATCCGGAAATATCTTTGTGCTGCGGACGAACTTTCGCCAAAGATCAAGTCCCCAACGACCGGGTCCAGAATGGAGACGTGTGCGTGGATGGGAGCGAATAGACGGACATTCTCATTAAGGACTATATTGTGTTTAGCATGAATCTGCAATGCTGTGCTGAATGGCAGTTACTATGTTAAATTCTACCTCTATTTTTCTGCTCAGATAAGGGTGTAAGAAGCAACGATAATTAGGGACTATTAATAGAGAGTTTGTGTATCTATGTACAATAAGGGTCCTCTTTATGCAGATGACAGTTGTATCATGATATTTACATTTGGGAATTTGTGTTTCTGGAATGAAACCAGGTGAGCAAGTTTCGTAAAGCTTAGTTGAAATTCAGCTCCGTTTGTGTGGCTTAACTACATTACATTCCTTGCAGTTGAGATGCTCACAACTATTTCCCAGGCAATCCATAATTTATTTAAGATGGGTTTGGCGGTCAGTGAGGATAAGGCGAAGTATATGCTGTTAAGAAAAAGTACACCCAACACCGAACACACAATATAGATAGATATAATTTTGAGGTGGTTATGGACTTTCTCTAATTAGGCATGAATTCAGACAATGAATTCTAAGGAGGCGATTGAGTAGCAAAGCCCTCTCTCGAACAACTAAAGTGACCCTTTATAAGACCCGCATTGTCCCAGTCCTGCTCTATGGCGCAGAGGCATGGAATCTTCCAAAAGCCTATGAGGTTCGAGTAACAGTTGGTCTCGCCTGCACAGACCGTGAGTAGAGGAGGCGATACAACGGCGAACTATTCGGCCAGAGGAGTGAAAGTCAAACGACTAAGGTGGTGGGTCATGTAGAGCGAATGGACACGAATAATGCCCCGGTCGGGAACATCTTGGAATCCACATCCGGCGTCTTCGAATGCACAACACGGCGCAGTAGAGGAAGACCGCGATTCAGTGGCGCACGCTAGTGGAAGGGGACCTTAACCAAACAGACGCTTGTTTTACGCTCCATTACAATAGCCGTTATTTCATAACAGTCTCATCCTTTTTCTAAGCTTAGGAAGCCGTGCAAATATTGGCGGCCCTACTCTGCAGTTGGCATCGTTATTTCTACTGATCTTGTTCACTGGCAAGTGTATTGGATATCGGTTTTAGTTTCGACTCCACGGAAAAAAAGCCTATTCCACCACAAGGCAAATATCCCAGAGTATCAACATGCAACTGCACTAAGTGAAACTGATTGCGAAGTGGCCTACATCGGTCTTGAATTGATATCCCAGCGTAAGTTGGGAACGTTATACCTACGCCACTCGTTATACCTACGCCACTCGTGAATACTTCCATCTGTCCTTGAGGGCTTTAATTTCTGGCAATTTGCAGGAATACGAGTATATCAAAGCCAGGAATAGTATCTATAATTTTACCAAAAATGTCTGCCTTACTTGTGTAACAGACTTAATCTGAATCTCACTATCGCTCCTTAAGAACCAGCAGCCGTATTCCCCCTGGTTGTGATTACGTTAGCTCTTTGCGCTTAATTTTTATCCATGTTTCATATTAGAATTTGAAACTCTTTACCCACTCAAAGCAAAAACATTTCAAATCCCTTTAAGTTTAAAAGTGCAATCATCCCTCCAAGTGCAAACTTTCATTGCATATTTCCCCCTCCATACCTTTCATCTCTGCCTAGTTTATTAAATTTTCTGAATTTAAAGTAACTCAAATACGGCAAAAGAACACATCGGAAGGTACAAAACTTATCAAATTGGAGAGAGCTCGTATATTATAGACAACAGCCAATCTCCCAACTGTATTTCACTGTGATGACGGAAGACTGTAATGTGGCATCGTCTTGCCCCAAATAATGAGAAAGTTCGTTAATTCTCCACATATCTGCACCCATTTTATTACTTCATCATCAACCATCAATCATAAGCGTATATCACATCGTCAAGGCTGTAAAGGTTGAAATCAATTTTCATCTCTATAGGATTCCACAAGAGCAATTTAAATAGATGAATTTTTAAGCGCAAGTGCCTTTCTGCCATCGCCCTTACGAAAGCCAAAATTGATTGCTTTTTAATTGCTAATCAAACTCACTGCTAGCATCAGTTAATTTCAAATAAAATGATTAACTAAATTGCGAAAGAAAAAAAAAATTCCATCAAAACAAATCATCCAAAGTGCATCATTGACAACACTTTTGAGTCAATTTCATTTCATTATTAGTTCCTCTTTGTTGGCAACTTTCTTACCGTGTCGAACCATTGCCAACAATCATCGGAAATTTTCGTGTCCTCCAATAAAGTTTTAATAGCAAAAAAAAATAAATGAAACAAACCACCAAGTCGAAGAAACACATATGCACACTTCCCAGAACGAAAACCAACTGTCTTTTCTACTGATTTCAGATGTGTTCTTCTGTCCCGTAAATACTGCAGCAGACAATGAAGAAAATATTACATAATCCCCTCCCGACCGTCTAGCAGAGAGTCCCAATCCTAAACCCAAACCCTCTCTGCTTCCTTGTGTGTGCAAGGCCATTACATAAAGTTGTGTAGTTTTATGTGGGTGTTGTGTTTTTTTGTTTTATCTTTCTTCCTGTGTTCTCTACTGAATTCAAATACCACCAAGAGGGAGAAATAAAACTTTCCGTTCCCATTCTTATCGATACGGGAAAAAAAATGGGCGAAGGAAGTAAAGCGAAGGCAAAAAAAAAGAAATTCTGAAAAATTATGTTTTATCCGGAAACCAAAGATGAAAATCAATTCCTGTAGATTCAAAGGATCTCGGCGGTTGGTGTATGCCCCGACCATATCTAGCAATTGTGGGCCTCTAAGGAGAAAACTTTTGCAGAGCGCGCCAAAAAAATAAGTTTTGATTGTCTGGGTTCCTGTTGTAGCAGTTAACTGATGTTGGATTTTGGTAGGGCGCGCACAGAGGAAAACAAATCTCGGACTTTTTCCACTCCTCTTGTGCGGGGGGCTATCAATAAATTATCAACAAATTGGATTAGTTTTGTGGTAACTGATTGGCTTATAGAGAAACGAAGACAATTTCCCACTTGAAGTTTTCAGTTTTGGTGTTTCCATGCTGCGCAGAAGGACGCGCAAAAGGACGCACAGAAGGACTCGCAGGGAGAATCTTGATTGAGTGCAGTGAGTCTGAATACAATATTCGAGATTGTCTTATAGATTTTTTTAAGAAATCCCTCCTCCTATAAGTGGTTGTTTCTAAAAAAAATTACTGAGGTACTAAACTCTTGACTTATACGTTTTACTTTTGGGTCGAACCACGTTTTTTGGTGCCTTGTAAAATAAGCCAGTGCCCAATTTTTAGATGACCAATTATTGCGTATCTAACAGAACATCAACAGCTGCCACAATTTCTGAGCTAAGAGTGGATGCGACTTTATTTCGAAAATAACGCATTTATGTCAAAATTATTCTACCGATTTGTGCATTGTCTTAAGTACTCCAGAGCTCCTAAATACTGAAATATATTTTTGGAAACTTTACTTCAGGACACGTAATTTTTTTACTGGGTACGTATGTTATATCTAAACAACGCTCTGAAAGAAGCAAAAGTCTAGGCGATTGAATGGGGCACTTTGTACGAGACTACAGGAAAAGAGCTCCACACAGACACGGAATGTTAAGCTAGCAGCAAACTGGCCGTTTGGAAGAACAAATTTTTCATATTTTACATCGAAGGATAAAAAAAATTTCACCTGGTGTTAAAATATGTAGTTATATGGAGCTGAGGTCCACATAAAACAAGAAACACAGAGAATTCCTTCAAAAGAAACCTCATTTGGAACGTTTAAAGATTTGTGATCAAAATAGATTTTGGGCATAAATGCAACACCACTTCTTCTTGTTATTACAGTAAATATTCTGAAAACTCCCGGTAATCATGGGGAGAAAAAAAAAGAAGTCTCTGACGTATTCGCAGACCGGTGTACGTCTGCAAAATATTGCGACAAATCGAAGAATGCATTTTTTAATGCCGCAGCAGGCATTTTAAATCGTTTGTCTATAGATTTTGGAAGCTATTAATACAACGGGAACAGTAACAAAACAGGGATGACAACAAGATGTTATGGGCCATAATTTCAATGAATGTTTAAAGGCGTTCATCATAATGGAATTATTATGTGCAACCGCCTTCGTGAAGATGGTGCCTGAGCTGTTCATCCGAAAACCCGTCATTTTCATTGTTGTTGTCTACTCTAACCACATAGCTCTTGTAGCGGTTTCCAAACTTCTGGAAGAGAAGGTATCCACCGACAGACCTGCATTTACCGGCTTGCAAATTAAAAACAATATACAAGTATACCCAACCCAATCACTTGCTGACATAATAAAACCAAACTAGTTCTCAAGTACAGGCAACCACTTAATTTCGGGAAAAAATTCACCCTCTCTTAAACAACAGTCAGTCCCCTTCATT
This sequence comes from Cheilosia variabilis, assembly GCA_951230905.1. NCBI lineage: Eukaryota > Metazoa > Arthropoda > Insecta > Diptera > Syrphidae > Cheilosia > Cheilosia variabilis. Next base: position 15,362,590 of record OX579676.1, read on the forward strand.
GTTCCGCACTCTGAAATTTGTTGCGTAGGTAAAATTTTACATCTTTTGTAAACGAACAATGCACCGAATTAATTTAAGAAAATATATTAAGCAAAACAAAAGCTACCAACGCTCCTAATGAGCACACTCTCCAGGTCGGCCATAAAACAATGGATAATGAGCAGCTAGACAAATTCTGCAAAATCAGCGAAAAACACTGTCCACACTATTTACCTTCCTGCTAATGATGCTCGAGAAAGGACCAACCGATCCGTAGGGAAAACTCAACAAGGACTTCTGGGCCAAGATAAGAGGACTCAACAACATGCCACTATATGTGAGCTGGATGCAGAGGTGTCCTCCCTTGAACCCCATTCGCCTTAATGGATCTATTCTTTGTTGGAAGGGACACAGAGTTACTCGTACTGCCATCTGGACGATTTGTCCGATTGTCTGATCCTTTGGCCACGCTCCATTGCAGTTTTTTCATACCTATGACTACCCAACTCCACTGCACTACATAACTGGGGAGAATATTAATAGTCGTAAATCTGGGAACGGTATGAGTATCATACGACAGGATTCTATTGTTGACACAACGAATGGAAGGGTGTACACCTCCAAACAACACCATATCCTGCATACACGGGACATACGCCTGGATTTTTACAAAATATCACGTACCATACCTTTCTTGCAAGGTGTAGCAACGAACAGACAAAAGAAAATGAAACACAAAACTCAGCAGAATAAATAAAAAAAACATCCACACGGCCCCACTCACTGAATGAGGAAGAATCACTAAGGTAAATTATACTTGTTTCCATATAGATTATAACAATGCCGGTGTCCTTTTTTGTCACCATCACCATATAGATGTGCACGACTGTGTGGGTCTCTATATAAGGGAATTACACGCCAAGAGCAACTGAGAAATGACAATTAAAGCAGAGAACGACAAAAAGGACAGAAATCAGGTGTGTGTGAGTGGGGCAGCAGGCGCACAAAGGAGGAAAGACCAAACGAAGTTCGAAATGATTCTGGTCCATAAAGTTCATGAAATGCAGATTACACTAGCTCCCGTGATCCGGGGCAATAAAGAAAACACAGCGGGCACATTTCTTTGTTCTAGGGATAATGACATAAAACAATTTAGGATGAACTCGACTCTAGGAGACATGACAAAAAATAGTCACCCAACTTCGTGGTGGGTAGAACTCACCTACCTACACCTGCTTAATGAATGGCAAAGTGAGGTGCAACGCATATATAATGGCCGACAAGAAGAAAGGATCCTTTTTATTGTACTCATCATGACGAATGAAACAATTAAGTTTAAATGCAAGAAAAAAAATGCTGCTAAGGTGAATGTCTGAGATTTAATTGTGATTATCTCGGAGGTATATGTATTTGTGTAGTTGACGTACAGTGACACCAGTGTCCCAAAGAAGCAGTTAACTTAAAAGCTTTATTGCTCTGCGAATGAAAGTTTAATTTGGCTGATGGGTGCTCCGATCTGAATATGTAAATAACACGGTTTTGTTTGCAATAATAAAAAAAAAACAGCGTCGTCGCCTAATTTTGCCTGTGAACTGTACAAATTTGAATGGAGTACCGGATGGAAAACCATCAAATGCGTTGCAATATTGAAGGGCAGCTTCCTTAATGCAGTACAAACACACTTCATAGATCTATGGCTTTTCAGAGGCCCTAAGACGTAAAGTGAGGCTCTCAGTATTTATAACAAAATTCTGGCAGTAACCGATTGGACTTGTCATCTTTCTAAACGTTGACACCAGTTTCTGCTCTTGGCAGATCTTGTATTTTTAGGTAGTTCTGACCAATTTTTGAGGCAGTGCATCGTCTCTGCTTCTTCCACGCCTTCAAAGCGTCTGCATAGATCGTTGTTCCTTAGAACTGTGCAATCATTTAGCAAGATCTTAACTCAAGACCCAAGATTCTCAACATCCTCGTCCTCCTCGTGCAGTGCAGTTTAGAAGAAGAACTTTAGATTTATAGCTCCACCCCCCCCCCCCCCCCCCCCTCAGTTCCACGAGAAAGTGGCTTTTAAGATTGATTTTCGCTCAATGGGCTCTCTCCCCTTGGCTGTTCAAAATTGGAAAGTTATAGTTGAATCGGTGGTCTCCCAGCAATTTTTCCTTTTCCACATCCCCATATAGTTTTGAGCATTAAAAAGCCACCCTACAATGACAAAAACATGCAAGCATACCGTAAATTTATTAACCTCAGATGTTGTACAAGAAAATAAGAAACAACTGACAAGGACCGGACCACACTGTGACCCGATTTACAACCGACACCCCTCAACAGCCTTTCAACCCATGGATCACCCTAATGAAGACATACCCTCAACAACTTAAAAGTGATCTCATTCGAATTTCTCATTTGCCCCAATCCACCAACGCGCACCACTGGCGTCATTCTTTCAAAAGCAAATACATCTTCATAAAAATTAACGACTCCCACCGCCAGGGTAGCAGAAAATTCCAAACTAAACGCTTAGCCCCACCGCGCCGCCACTCGAGGATTGGACCAGAAAGTTCTTAATTTTAATTTGCCGCTCAATAAATCTTGAATTCTCGCTAAATTGCTGTAATTAAAAAAAGGATTAAGTGATTTCTAACAAAGTGAACGCGTTCGAAGTGAAAGTACCTGCGATTATGTGCTCACGCGACGGCAGCGTCGAGGACGATCTCACAGACCGCCATTCTTTGTCCCCTATCGACCTGCATTTGAATATAATTAAGACAGGAAAGGAAAGAAATTTACAAAACAAAAAAATATATATCTTTTGGGATAATAGCGATAGCAGGTTTGATGTTCCTTCCAATGGTGCTTCGTTTGGTGTGCTCTCCGAGGAGGCTGCCCGCAAAAATGCTCTGATCTTAACTGAAACTTACGCGACCTGCTTTGGGAGCCACATTAAACAAGACACACGAAATAAACGAATGCTGCTTTAGCAAAAGAAAAACAAGAAGGAACGTAGAATACTACGGATATGCGGATTAAACATGAGGCAGGATTAACGAGGGTGTTTCTGGGGTTGGCCCGAACATGAACTTTTGACAAAAAATTACAAGGGAAAAACAAACTAAAAAGGGCGAAACAAAATCAACTTCCGGTTGGAGTGTGTACTCAGTATTACTAGGTTGAGTGGGTTGGGTTCAAGGTGTTGTTGGCTATGGGTGGCTAAGCAATGTTCCTTAGATGCCTGTTGTTGCATTTACATGTTTTCCTTTTGAAGAGGTTTCCATTCGTAATTTTCTATACACTTTGGTCCTTTGTAGTTTTTGATATTTTTTTTTTTTCTCCTGTCGTTTCCTCCTCCAATGTCTTCTATAGAACTGGCTTTGTGGAGATTTTTCCCCCCTCATCTTGTTTACTTGGCCTTGAATTTTTTGTTTTGTATGCCTGGAATGGTGTATGAAGTGTGATGTGTGTACTTTTATCGTTTTGTCACAGACCGCCCCCAACCTAAACACAACACAATGGAATGGAAGGGAGGACACTTTTAAAAAAGAACACACACAAAATGGAATGCAAAATTAAATTCGAATAATTTTGTTGCCATATCGGTTGTTGCCATGCCATCGTTCATATATTGTACGGTCGATTGTTCGTGGAAAGCAGAAATGTAAATACTGTTTCTATTCAGATTGCGAATAACAGCGGGGGAATTAATTTCGGTCTTTCGGTACAAAAAACGTTTTAAAACAGCATTAAGGAAAGCTTATAACTGAAAGCCTTGCAGGAATACGCTATAGCTAAGAGAGAATGAAAAAATACAAAAAGGGTACTTGCATATACGAAACCAGTGTGGAAGTGGGACTTGTTGTATTCCAATTCGAAATACTTCGACTGCAGGAATGTTAAACAGCTTTGTAACTTTACAGTATTCACTAAACATATTGATACATATTTATTTCTATCTGACGCTATTGGCACTTTTTAAATAATTAGTTTTTGAAACAGCTCACTTCCGATTTGGGTACGTGTAACGTTGTGTTTACACAATTGCGACATACTCCAGGTGCCAGTTCAGAGTAAAAAAAACATAGCGCAAAAAATACAGAAACACACACAAAATTATTTCCTCTGGCCTTCGGTAGATAGAATCCAACGATCTGGCTTCAGTCGCAGTTATTCCTTTTTTGTGAACATTTGTAAGCTAATTCCTTACTATTCAATTTAACACCAACCAGCTTTCGGTTAAAAGTTACGAAGTAATTCTGTTAATATAGCTCCTACAGAGTTAGTTAATAACAAATAACCGATTCAACTTGTTTAAGGAAGCCCGGTTAAAAATAACCGATTTTTCAATTTCCTCCAAATTTTCTCGTTTGTTAATAACAAAATATCTATGTAGCTTTTAACCAGCTATTAATCAAGAAACTTGATTGATAACAACTAGTAAAGTGAGTTTTTTAACAGTATGCATTTCCATCTCAGTAGTTTTTAACAACGAATACTCGTTTTATCTCAACAGAGACTTAGTTAATTTTAATCCATTTTTTTAGCCGAGCAAAAATTGCCCTCGGTCAGAGCCAATTTTTGACCGTGAAGGATAACATACGAATATGATTTATATCATAAAATGTTTGCTGGTTTTAATGAAATCACCTAAGGCATTTGAAAGCTAGGAGCTGAATGGTATTCGTTACATACTCCCCCGACTAGTTATCAGAATAAATCTTCGCTTGGTAACAGCGGATAATAAATAAATGTATCCTATATTCAACTCGCAACATTTTGCAATGCAACTGGAGTGAATTTCATGCAGGTGTTTATACTTATTTTGGACAAACACCTTTCAGCCAGAAAAAATTTACAGTTTGTAGCCTATACCTTCTTATTTCCAAATGTGGCTACTAGCGTTTCGGACGAGATGTCATAAGAGGACAGCGTTCCAAGCCGAGTACTTTAGGAATAAGCAGTTTGGGACAGCTCGTTTTTCGACATTGACGAACCAATTTTAGTCAAAAGTCAAAATCGAATCACTAAAATCCACATAGTATTCACTGCTTTTTGAACTCAAAACTCTGTCAAGTAACGAAAAAACACTTTTTTTTTTGTATAAAAAACATTAGTTTACGCAGACTGTCTCAACTCTGCAACTATTGACCAATCACAGACTTTATGAAAAATAATTTGATTTGATTGACTGCTTAAAATTTTCAGTTCGTTTTGTTGGTTTCTGTAGGAAGGTATTTTCTTTTTTTTTTTATTCTTTGTGAGAACTCCTTGCCTAATGGCGATTACAGCCTAAGGCGTTCTCGGACTCTTAAGAAACATTAGAAAAAAAAAGTCAGCCTAGCGCAAAAGCGAATAATATTTCAAATAGGGGTGCTTAATAAATATCAGACGTATTTTAATAATAAAAAACCAGAAGCCATTTTTTATGAATACTACCCCGAAACTACAGCCTTTTATTCTTTCCTATATCGCATTTGGCCCGAGCTGTCCCACCACGTCAGCTACTCCCTCATCGAAACTTCTGCCCTACATAAGGAATTTTGACTTTGAAAGTTTCATCAAAATCGACCCAATAGTTTTTACCAACCGTGATAAAACACCCTACACTTTTCGTGAACGTAATATTTAAAATGAATCATTCTCCAGCTTTACACTGAGCTGCCGAAATCTGCAAGGAAACCCTCTCCAAAAATATTTCAAACTCACTAAATAAATAGAAAATCACTATTAATATCACTATTCCCAAAACATGCTCATCAATCACTCAACCTTTATCAGCCCGAGTCCGGAAAGCCGGTGAAAATACGGCTGGTTTTACAGTTCACTAAAGTATTCCCAACCAAAGCCACACTAGAACATTCCCTCCATCTATCCGTAATGTCAATGTCAGCTTGCAAAGTAAATAATTTAATTAATACCACCAAAGCCCCGGGTCCTCATTTGGAACTCAGATATCACTCGGTTAAGTACAACTTTTCGGTCCTAAACCTGTCCATACTATCGCTCCAACATATGCAGACGACTACCGCAACCGCATCTCACCTCTTTCGCATAAATAAATCGGGGGCCAACTTTTTTAGACCGGCAACTTTCGACTGAATACCGTTTTACTTACACAGTAATAAATTCAAATAGCAAAGTTTTGCTTTTGAGCGCGCAATTAATTCACCGATTAAATGCAAGTTGGCCAGCCGCGCAAAGTTTCCACTTTCTACCTCCGGCCGAGAGAAAAAGACTCCAAATACTCGCCTATCTATCTGGATAGGTCGTACCATCCCTCTGACAGTGACATCCGAATCTGCACAAGAAACTGCACTATCGATGGCAGTTCGAAACTTTTGGGAAAATATTTGGAGTTGCATTTCCCAATTCGGAGGGAATTGGTTTAACTTTTGCACCACCGTATTGAGTGTCCTTCCGCTTCGAACTTTGACCAACACAAAAAATATATGAGCTACATCGAGTCGTAACTATCGACGGGCTAACAAGATTTTGCTTTTAGTCATTTTACTGGACTTAATCTAGTCATTAACGGGTTTGGTTTTATCTTCTCTTTTTTTTCGATGCAAATTAGAATTTCAAATCAGAACCATTATCCATATCCATCGGTCGGAGTTTACTTAGCGCGTGCTAGGCAAAGCCGCATTAAAGGCTACAGTCGTAAAAAATCACGTAACCACCAGCGAAAGGAGATAACTTTGACGTTAAACGCGGGTTTGAGTGACTGAGAAAGTCCTTAGAACGATGTCAAGAGATGGAAAAAAACATGCTGCCAAAGTGTGCAAGCCGTGCACAATGATAAACTCGACTTCAGAAGGAGGGTCGTACGAGGTATGACATGGGTTGTCAGGCTGTGGTATGACACCTTTTTGATGGTCCCTGCCAAACGAAAGTGTACTATATTATTCCTTGCACCACCAAATGAGCGGGGGACGACACGCAGAATGCATGCCATTTGCCTTTACAATGAGTGGGCAGAAAGAGGAAGAAACGAGCACGCCGGGTAAAAGAGTGAAAATGAAAATGAAAACGTTTATGTGCATGAAACGTAATCGGGCACTAAAAGTAAGGGTACTGGATGTTTGACGTTGTCCTGAGTGTGTGCGCATATTTATGTATATGTGTGTACTGCCGTGGGGAGGTAAGATAATGGGGCCTGTAGTGCTTTCAATGAGGTCATGCAAATAGGAAATATGTATCTGCATGAGGACTTCGCCCTTTTTACTTTTTTTTGTTTTTTTTTGTTGAGCTCGGCTCAACGACAGAAAAAAGTGGTAATGGAGCTGTTATTCATTTTCAATTCAGAAAAGTAAAATTTGCTGTTGAAATGTGAATTGGACGAAGCAGTCACACAAGTGGCAAAAAAAAGAAAGAAAAATGGAAGTAGCTAGCTGCATCTATCCATTTATGCGATTCATCGTTTTGTATGGCGCATTGTGTAGTACGGTGGCTCTTCACAGATCATTGGCAACTTTCCATTTAGTGTTGCTGTTTGTTAGGTATATTTCGAGACTTTGCGGCAGTACACTAGTGGGACCATCTTCACAACAAAATTGGTATACTAATGAGTGGATGGGCTTCGGAAAAGATTGGATTGGAACTTGGGGCAAATTGAATTCTTTTTTAAATGTGGAGGTGCGTTCATGATCTATCGGGATAATTGTGTTGCTGTATGGAGGAATTGGTTGCACAAGAATGAAAAGATGACGCAACAGGACTCTGCGCATAAATTATTTCGAGAATTCAGTTTTGCTTTTTGCCTTATTGGAGGGATGTGCAATTTTAAGACGATTCCGAACGGCTGAGAAGCTTTCTGAAGAGGATAATGCCCTCGAACATTTCACCAAAGCTCACGCAGAGGTGACAAGGGTAACCGAATAGCTTTGTGAAAGTAAATATACCTCCTGCATTACTAAATTGACGCTTGTCACAAGAGGCCGCATAAAACGGACTGATCAGAAGGCAGCAGTACTGTTCTCATTAGTTTCGTACGACCAGCTAGAAACTAGAATCTCGCTCAACTAATAATCGAATGACGCAAACTGGAATGGGAGCACTGTCGAAGGTGATAGGCATTGCTGTTGAAATTTGCATTCCCAACTCAACAACTGTAGGACCCTTTCTTTAGATGCCGAAAATCTTCCTGTGCAGGACTGCCACATCTTTGAGCATCCCCAACGAAATTCATATTTTGAACTACATAAGATCCACCATCACATTCACTATTGAGCTACCAAGTTGCTCCGTGCTTCCTACGCAAATACTCAGTAATATTTCGTCCTGATCATCAAAGTTTTGTGGGCCCCGACTTTTCATTTCTGCGGTTGCCGGTGTAGATATCGAGGTGGACTCCCCACTTTCTATCTTCCGCCATTGACTTTAGTTCATCAGCAGGAATGGAAGATTTATTCTGATTGCCATAGTAGCTACAGTAAAACCCGCTTAAGAGAAACCCGCTTGAGAGAAAAACCAGCTTATCTGAAAAACTTTTTTTATACCCAAGTATTTGTCGACCAATTACCTATAAAAGACTCCGCTTAAGCGAAACTCGCTTAAGTGAAAAACCGGATATCTGAAACATATTTTCAGTTACCTATATTTTATATTTCTCATTGAAAAAAACTCTCTTAAGTGAAAAACATGTTGAATCGAACAGAACAAAAAATTAGCTGAACGCTTTTACTTCTTTGTTCTTGAAAATTACATTTGAGTTTCTGATATGTCACAAGCGTTTATTTTCCAGGCCACTCCAAAAGATAAACACAATTTTTTCTAGCTTTAAATTTACGCTTAGTGGCATTTTAAAGCCCGCTTAAGTGACATTTTGTTTTCACTTATCCGGACTCCGCTTAAGTGAAATTTTTGTTCACTTATGCGGGGTTCGTTGAAGTGAAAAACCCGTTTAAGGTAAAGAAACACTGTGACATTTTGCTGTTTCTTCTTGGGTTCGTGCTACGGTTCTCAGCGCTGTGGCTTTAAGTCAGTATAAGTACAGGAGGCAAACCAGATCTCATTGCCCGTTTAAGCTAGGATTTGGAGTAGCTCTAAGGGAAGGCCCATCAGTTCCATACTTCGGCAAAATGATCCAGTGGTATTCATAATAAGTAAAGGATTTTAAAAGGATTAAAGTGATATATACGTCCTTCGTAAATTTTGAATGAACAGCTTTACGCACTTTCTTGGGGAGGTACTTATTTTGCATCCGAAGGTAATGAGAATAAGATGCGTGAAGGCTATTAAGCACCATCTCCACCTAGGCTCTGTAGCAAAGATCATTCACTTCGGCAGGTATCCCAAATTATAGCTGGATATATATGGAATTATAAAGCCACAAATATAATATTACAATTCGTGCCCAGTTAAGGATTCAGCAACTCCGAAGTTTGCTAAATCTATCTGCAAAGGAAAGACTTCTCCCCACCGGATATTAGTGCGTATAACATCTTCAGATATGACTCCTTTAATGATGTACCTCCTTTTGCCTCTGGGAGTGAACACTTTGTTTGTATATGTCTGCACAAAGGTCTAACTTTTCGCCGAATTCCGAGGGCTTTCCACGAAGAAGGCTTTCAAGAACACGAGCTACCCAACTGAAACCGCAACTTAAAGAGCATTTTCTCCCCCGATGTCTTGAAATCCGGGTGTTCTGACCGCTCTTTCTAACTACCATCGCCAAACCGTAAACATACCCTGCAGAGGCAATGACTACTGTTGGGAACATTTAAACGGAATTTTCCCTATAACAATCCACTAAAATAGTTGGAGATGTTTAAATACTCTCAGAAACTTCCTGGGCAACCCCTCCCTCTGTACTTAGTTGCTTTGTTTGCTCCTAGGTCTGTATTTGATTATTGAGATTCAATTTGCGCCACTCTAGGACGCGGTTAGTTAACAGTACAACCCCTGTCAACAGACTAACATAGTCATAGTCCACTTTCCATGTGGGCAGCAAATTGCTTCAAATCAGGCGACATATACCAGTATTTGGCACCGCCTTACAATAGACAAATAACCCAAATTTATATCCACACGCTAATGCTGCCCCCTTCCCTTTAATGACCACGCATGAGTTATGGTAGCGCAATTAGAAGTGCTAAGCAACCGTCAACCGCTCTATCGTGAGTTTTTGCGCCCTGTGTCTCAGTCGATTTGAATTATTATCCGCTATGACTCGGGAATGGATGTGTACAGTGGAGCTGTAAATTGCACGCCAACCACACAACGAACCCCCGAACACATACGAGTAGTTTGACTGTGGAAAAATAAGTAACCTAACCTACTCCTCTTCGCATACACAATGCTAATGGTCACAAGTCGGAGTTATTGCATCAATAAATTTTCAATAACGAGACCGACCCGAGGGCAAGGAAGTCGTCCACCGAGCGGTATTATTATTTTTTTCGCCACCCCCCTTCAAGTTATTTAAATATTTTTGAGGTCATACTTTGCGACACACAGTAGCTCCAAGTGAATGAGTCCCAGTGGTCAGGTCAGTGGGCTGGATTTACTGGCTACACACAGCGAAAATTTTGATTTGATTCAGTGCGGATAGCCACAAGGAAAAAATCCTTCTCTCCTAGTTTGCTCTTTGTTCACTCATTTAATCAAGGACTGCCGGTTTTGTTTCGGTGCAGATTTATTTATACACATTTTTGTGTTCTATTCTCTACGAGTACTTCTTTCGGCTAGAAAAGAGAGGTTGAAGAGGTTGAATATCCCGGAGGTATACGCTCGAAATTACGATGGAAATGATATTAATAATAGAAATGATTGCTGAAAGGGATACCGAGGACGACGGAAAAATTATTGAAAATATTTTTCGGTGACTGGGTTTTGTTTTTGTATTTTAATAGCGAAATCGAAGTGCGTAGACCTTTGAAGCGTAAACAAATCCGTGGGTTTGGGTCTCTTTGAAGGGTTTTATGATTTATGATGGTTTGCCACTCAGTTTTGTGCTTGGTATGCAGGCTCGGTCGAATTAAAAGGGCTGCGTGGCTTCCTTATTTTTGACAGTAATTCGGGTTTTTTTCCGAAAGTTTTTCATCTCTTTTTATTTTTGGTTCTAAATAATATTGTCCTTGGTGATTACATCATGACCGGCGGTATCTTTTTATCCTTTCCTGCTGTGATCATTTATCATTGGACAGTGTTTTTTTTTTTTTTGTTTTAAGTTTTGAAAATTAATATTAAAAGCAAGATTGCGACTATGCAAGTTTAGGGTGGATTGGGGTGGAGCCCTTCGTTCATTGTTCAACCTTTTGTTGGAGAAATTTCGATAAAATTTTTGTTTGTTTTTGATCACTTGACGGGTCAGGGCGAATCTGGTTGCTGGAGAAGGATTCTTGTCTTGGTAATCTCGTTATGCAAATTTGTGTTATGAATTGCCGCGAGGTGATTTGCTGTAAGTGGATTATTAGAGTGACATTGGCTTGAGCAAAGTGCTGCTGGCGGTGTAAATAGTCGTTCATGGTAAAACGAAAGTACTTCTGGCAAATGCTTTCATTTCGTTCGAATCTTTGGAGAACTTCTTCTTCTGTGTATTTCAATTATAAAAAATTATAATTCAAAATTATTCAATTATAAAAAAAATTGAGAGTAATTTCAATTTGCAAACAGGCTTAAAGTAGAGACCGAAATATTGACACAAAGATCACTGCAGAAAGACTTGCACATTATCACTATCACTTTGCGTGTATATTAATGATGCATAGCTTCGAGGCAGATATGCAGCTAAAGAAGAATAAAGAATTTTATGTTTTACAAGTTGTTCTCGCTCGGCTTTACCCGTTATCAGGAATTGTTATCAAGAATAAATTTACACCAGACTGAAGTTTCCTTATATAATTCAATCAAACTTACGTGGAAATCATTCCTTTTGCTCTTTGTGTTAAGTGCTCTTTGACAACAGAAATTCATTTTTAGAATAGCGTTAGTGGACATAAAGCCAGTGAATCCGTAAGTTTACTGGAGAAGACGATCCACGACTCAATAAGCCACCAAAATTGTAGAATTTAACGCCCCTGATGGATAACATTTTTATCAGGTTATGTAAAGCCGGCTTGGTGAGTGCTGATAGATAACAAACTACTTACCCTTGAGGCCAATATTCAGCGCCTCACACAATGGGCAGTGGAATAAAACTTAAATTGAAACCCAAATTTGTGTAAATTCAATATTGGGGTTTGTAGTTTTTTTTTTTTTTTAAATAATTCCGAGTAAAGGTAACTTCCATGGGGTAGAGCATTTTTTTTAATAATAACAGAGCTCAGAACGCCATATGCCTGAAATCGTATTTAAAACATATTTTTGTTTAATTCATCAATTTTATTTCATTAAAACACATAACGCTACACAAAAGATTTCTAAAAGAAGTACCTACAGCTTTTAGCTCTAAAGTGAAATAAATAAGTACATTCTGTCGTCAGATTATGACAAGAGGCGAATATACGAATCGCAATTAACAAACAATTGGTTTTATTTATCGATGGGGATGTGATAAAATTAGGAGATGAAAACCATAGACAAACCATGCTGGCCCCCTCAGTTTCTTTTTTAAATTCCCCATTTCGTATTCCTACCGGTGTTATGTCAATTATGAATCCGTGTGACATGCAAAAACATACAAAAAATACAAAAAATACAAAAATAAATGCTGGCAACCGCGGCAACCGTGGAGAAATGTGAAAGAGTTCGGGAATACCACATTTTTACGTAATTGAATGCCATTGGTTAGTTATTATAAATTCTTAAAAGGCGAATAATTTTATTTCTTTGGTTAGCAATACTATCTAAAATATATGTTTTATATACTAGAAACATAATTATGATAAACATGGTTGTGTATTTTCCGCTTTTGGATATCATCAACTTCGATTTCGTGTGTAAATTTTTCTTAAATAATTAAGAAAATGTTTTTATTTTCCCTCAACCAATCTAAATTGTTAATTTTTCATAAATATTTTAAGCAAAGTACATTTGTTCCTTAAAAAAAAAACTATTCACACGAAAAGAATAATTTTAAATTTAACGGACACAATTCTGTGAACACCGCCAACAACTTTGCCCACAGCGGAGTGGCTCATATTTTTTGGGAGTGTGTTGCCGGAATATTTGAGCCGGAATTTTTGAAGTTTCGTGACATTTGTCAATACGAATTTCTATGTTACAATACTAGCGCACCAAATCGTGACCACTCCGTAAAATTATAGCTTGTAGGCTAAGTAACGGGAAATCGGCCAGAGTTGGTGGTCTCAGTAGTGTCTCTGATGAAAACAATTCATAAAATAAAAAATTAAATAAGATATAAAGAATAAAAAAACAAAATATTTTAAACATCTCAAAATAGAAAAACAATAAACATTTTTAGTTTCGACACTAAATGTTAGTAGTTCACAGTGGCTATATTTTCAATAGAAATTTTGCAACTGTGAGTTTCCGTAAATTAAAAATCGGGACTAAAATCTGTTATTTTGAAAATGTGCATGCGATGAAGATCGACTTTCTTTTTCGCCAAGGATATTGGCAAGTGGCTGATGAGAGGAGGCTTTAAGTCCGCAAGCGATTAACAATTAAGTACCACCGTTTTAAACTGAAAATCTAAAAAATAAAACTCCTAACAAACTCTGAGGAATTTCGAAAGTAATTCAGAATTCCCAACACCGCTCGGACATGAAAACACCCCAAATTTCGCAAAAGCCTTCTGATGCGTACTCGTCCAATTATAATATAGTTTTCATTACTTTGTCGGACGAATGTTTGTTTTTGTTCTCCCTTCCTTTTTGCTAGCATCTCTGCATTACCAAACAACCCTTCAGTGCTAATTAACTTGGAAGGAAATAACGTTTTCCTGAGCTAACAAGCCATGTAATGTGTTATTCTACCTGGAACTGGAACTTATACTGCAAGCCGGGCCAAACAATGGCATTTCAAATTTCCATCTAGAGGTTTGTCTATGTATACTCGTACCTCATCTGCCGATCCTCTATATTAAAGCTAATTTAAATACTCTATTCGTGGCAGAACAATAACTGCTGCGCACCCATTGCAAAGTCAGACACGAGTTCATTTTCAGAAGCATTTCTTGGAATTCCTCTTTGGAATTGCATTTCCATAATTGCCCACGTTATGGGAGGAGGAACGTCCACTGCTGCAGTTCGGCAAAGCCATTTCAGTTTGAGATCTGTGCAGCATACCACCACTGAAGCAGCAATTGCACCGCATATACACAGCACTGAGCAGTGAGCAGCACCGCACACCCTAGCCAGCTATATCGCTTGCGCCAGTTGAAATAAATTTTGAGATACTTTGACATGGAATTTTTTTCCGGCAGCTGAAGTACCAAAGTACATCACTGCATCCCCGGAGAGATAAATCCTCCGTAAGGCGGAATGTTATACACAAGTGAAAATATAAATTCTTTAGGAGCGTTGTTTTTTTTTTTTTTTTTTGGTGGCGCACTGTTGTTGTTATTCTTGTGTATATATCCTTTCTTATCCTTAATCGAATTACTCATGATGCATGCAAGTGCTGGAGCATTGTGTTTGGTGGCATAGTACAATTGGAGAGACGCGACGGCCTCGCCCATGTTGTTTATATTCTCGCAAGCGCCTTACCATAAACTGAAGCTGTTCATCACACCCTCTATGTGCAGCTTAGTCGTGGTACGGATTTGCAATGTTACATTTGCCAGCCACCCCTGATATTTGATGCAGTCTCTATAGGATCCATAGGATGTATGTCTTTTTATTTTTTGCTGCAAAAGTGCTGAAGCGCTCCTCCAAACTACGAGGATGCGGAATGGATTCAGAGTTTGTTTCAAGTATGACAGTGTCGCATCCCTTTTTACGTTAAGCTCTGCAGAGTAACAGCAGCTCGATGGGGATAATGTGTGCGCCATTATGAAGCGCGCTATGAATCAGAAATAGGAGGTAGTACGAGTGTAGTAGATGCGGCACAGTATGGATGCTCAAAATGGGACACGAGCGAAATTTTGCATTCGGCGAAGCCCCCGGACATTGTAACAAATATACTTTTTCGGTGTAACGAAATAAGTTCCGTGCTTTGAACTACCTTTTGCTGAGAGGCGAAACCTTGCAATAGCTAGCACTCGGTTTCCTCACCATACTAATATTCAAATAAAGAAGCATGGCTTTTGCCAGTTACTGAAACTGTCAATCAAATTACTGGAGCGTTCGTGAGCTCGACGAATAATTATTCGGCTTATCACGAGGAGAGCAAAAAGTGAAAGGTCGAACAAGAGGAGCTTTGCATCAAAAATATCAGGAGGCTTGAGCAAATTGTAAAAAATAGGCATCCAGTTCCCAACAGGGACATGTAGAAATGAGCAGGAAAACCTTGTACAGGCGATGGAATATGAAAATAAAAAAAAACACCTGAGCAAGGCTCGCAGGCAGCAACACCACACAGCTCAAGAGTCTTTCGTTACCGACTTGACAACTTCAAACTTTCAGTGTGAACGCATTCCTAAAACGATTACCGAACTGTCAATGTCAAAATATTCACTAAAATCAAAATTTTCATCGTGTTAACGTACACGAAGGAGCAACATTTACAAATAATTAAAATGTACTACCGAAATTCCGAGTCGGTGGTCGCAACTTTAAGAGCGTTAATGCCAATTTTAATCGCAAAATCATCTTCTATCTGGGTAGAAAGACCTTGTCATGAAACCCAGCCCCTGGTATAAAAAGCCCCGTTTAAGAAATAGCTGGAGCAGTAGCAGAAAGATGATTTTATTTAAAAGCTAACTAAAGGATTAGTGAGTGTCTTCCTTAGACTTTAAATAGCATGCCTGGGTAGGGTTTCTTTTAATGAATACTGTATTCCTTTGGTAATCCTGTCCTTACACCTACAGTTAGCTTAGAACAATAAACAACCGCGTAAGTTTGCCAAAGGACGCAGTCCTATTCTTTTGCTCTTCCCGCAGTACCTCCACATAATGACAATGTGCATCTGTAAGCAGTGCAGTGGTCCTTGTGTGCCCAGGGACAATAGTTTATTCCGTTGTATGAATTCCATTTTTCTTCGGCTTGCCACATTTTTCAACTCGTTGAATGAACACCACAGCAGCACACTATGCGACGACGACGTGTAGGAAAGATATGAACATTCGTGATTGTCTCTTCCTAAGGAAAATTAAATTTGTTATTTTTTTTTAATGGCTTTGTGTGTGTTTGTGTGCTTACCTACTCCCTTGTGCGCGATTTCATTTAATTGCGAGCGACAGACAGCAAGACTTCGTAAAAAGTGATGCATTTTGCAGTTCATTTATGTCCACCGTCTAATGGTGGCTATGGGACTAGGAGTGTACTCGGCGCATTTATATAACCAAGCTGCTGAGGGAAGGGGGCATAGTTGCAGAGATAGAATGCTACGTCAGTCAGCTAAGAAAAAGACAGAAGAACTTAAACTTCCTGGGAATTCGAAATGTTTGCACGACAACTTGCATGTCGGGGTGGGTACGCTACATATACACTTTATGTACTCGAAAACTTTTGTTTGCAACTAATTTCTGAGCATATTACGACTGTGATGACGACGTGAATGAATGCGAGCAAAAGTTTCAAGGATTGTTCACATCAATCTCCCACCAGTGAGCTCTGAGTGGGTACATTAGACGCTGCTTCGTTCTTAGTCTTTTTATTTTTAAGCATACGATAAACATATTTCCAAATAATACTTCTAGCAAGTGAGTATCCCCCTCGTTTGTGGGATTAAGTAACTGAAAGTCTGGGTCGGCATTCTGTAAGGCGAAACGTTCAAACGTTTTCGTGTGCGTTTTTTTTTTTTAAATTAACCAAGTATTTGTATTTATGAGAATGTTGGCTAGATCCAAAAGGGACAAATGGGCAAAAATTAGCTGTCCGAGGGAAAAACCGTCTCAATGACATACGAACACTGGACAGTTGCATCCGTTGACGGTAGTGATACCAGATTACAAGACATATCCTTATGTTCAAGATTTTTGAGGTTCAAAATATGTATAAGAAATTTTACCTCGAAATCATAAAATTTTAAGATTTTTGATATCAAGATCTTTTTAAGCAAAGTTCTAGTGATCTGCAAGGAATTAAATTTAAAAAAACCTTTTCTATTGAAGAAAAACGTTTTCTATTAATTCCATTATTATATAAAGGGTTTTTCAACAGGGACGCTACAAAAGTAGAGCGACAGGGACAGCAAACGACGCCGAATTTCTTGCCGCTCTTTTGACATTTCTCTTCAGTAAGGTTTGCCATTTTATGATTGAAAGATATACGAGCCAACAACGAGACGAAATTATTAAAATTTACTTCCGAAATTCGGAGTCAGTGGCCTCAACGTTAAGAGCGCTACGTCCCATTTATGGTCGTCATAATCGTCCTAGCAGATCAACAATTGAGCGTCTAGTGGAAAAATTTGAATCCACAGGCACAGTACAAAATGTTCCCGTGGCAGTGAGACAAAGAAGTGCCCGTAGTGTCTACAATATTGCTGCCGCTGAGGCTTCACATGAAGAAAGCCCAAATGTGTCAGCGAGAGGCTCATTTCTGGCTGAATGGCTTCGTCAATAAACAAAATATGCGGTATTGGTCAGGCAGCAATCCACACGTACTCCATGAGTCATCATTGCATCCTGAAAAAATTACGGTTTGGTGTGGTTTATGGGCCGGCGGCGTCATTGGGCCGTACTTCTTACGTGATGATCAAGACCGGCACGTTACTGTGGATGGGAATCGCTACCGTTCAATGATAACCGAATATTTTTGGCCGCAATTGGATGATATGGACTTGGAGGACATGTGGTTCCAACAGGACGGCGCCACAAGCCACACAGCGAATGTCACAATCAATTTATTGGAAACCAAGTTTGGAGAACGTGTTATCTCACGAAATGGTCCAGTCGCTTGGCCGCCTCGGTCGTGCGATTTGACGCCGTTAGACTATTTCCTGTGGAGCTACGTCAAGTCTATGGTTTATGCCAACAATCCAGCGATGATTGATGAACTTCGTACGAATATCGAACGTGAAATTGCAGCAGTATCGGCCGATTTATGCTTGAAAACCGTCGAAAATTGGGTTCAGCGTCTGGACTTTTGCAAGCGTGCCCGTGGTGGCCATGTAAAAGAAATCGAGTTCCATACATAATGGCATCGAACGTACTTTCACAGGAATAAAGAATTTTATTGATATCCAAAACCGTTTTTGTTTTATTTAAAAAACTTTTGTAGCGCTCTTATTGAAAAACCCTTTATAATGTGAGTCAAACAGAGACCATGCCAAGTTCTGTTTCACTAGCGTTTGCATCAACTCCACGTAAACATGAATTTTAACAAATAGTGGATAGCTCTTCAATGCTTCATTTGAATTTTTTTGAAAATCATCTCACGGCTGTGGTAGTATCATTCCTCATCCTAGTCTCGCAAGATGAGTACAAAGGCAGTGTAATGGCGATAACTCTAATCGTCATGCTCAAGCTGTTGAAGGGACGAAACGGCAGTTTCTTTAACTAAGGTCTAGAGAATCAGCTCGCTCATGCTGTAAAGTGTAGGTCTCTTAATGCATAACTATTAACTAATCCCTCACCCTCAAATCGAAGTTTTCTTTTCTTCGCATCTTTCCACCTTGGTGAGAAAACTTCCTTGCAGGTCACTAGAACTTTTGACGAACTTTATACTTACCATGGCGATTTCATCAAATGATAGTTATGAAGGTCCGCCTCTTCATTCTCAAGGCCGCCACAAAACTTTACCACTCCATCGGACTTGGTTACCTTGCACGCCACCAGTGCGGTACGACTGCTACAACAATCAATCCGACGGCATACTGACTGATTGATTGATGGAACGCATACCTACTTCAAACGCGACTACCCTAAATCATCGTCCAAAACAGGCGGCAAACATCCCCCTCCCCCCACACACACACAACTGAACATTGTGTGTGGTACAAGTTGGTGAATTGTATCATTTACGAATTAGTGACAGCCTACTAGGTAATTGATTGCGTCAAATGGGAATCTAACGACCTTGAATGAGATTCCTCCGCCTGAGGATGTTGTGCTTGTTTTTTGTTTCTTTCTTTTGCAACACAAAGTTTTTTTTTTTTTTTATGGAAGGATAAACACCCCTTAATTCGTACGGGATGTTTCGGGTGGTACGAACGCACATCAGAGCAAGTCCTGCTGCTGAGATAAAATCGATTACACTCCATGCGGCCTCCTTTATTTAGTTAAATTATTCAAGAAAAAAATAAGTATACAAAATATTCTCAAATACGCTACTCATCCTAATTAATTTGGTCAAGGACGAGAGTTTGTGTCTTAGAGAATCCTCATTTTTTAAGAATAATTAGCTTAATTGAATCTTTACGTTGGAATGGAGAACGCCGAATACAGCACACACGCTATCGGGGCATAGATTATTAGCAAAACAGTAGATAGAGACGAGTCTTTCATCTTCACAAGGGTCATCTTTGGGACAGAGATATGCACAGCTCGATCCCAAGTGGTTCTTGAACTTTGTTGAATCGCAAGAGCTATCTTGATCGTGATGACGACGACCGACGGTGTCGATGCTAGTGGAAGCATTTTTGTGGCTGAATGTGTTGGTCTATGGCTCACCAAGCCATTCGAGGTTTCTCACCAAACGTGGTTAGCTTATCAAATTCAGTAATTGTAGCTGCATGCAGCAGCGTTTGTCACACACGACTTCTCACGGAGGGTGACAGAGCTATGCAGTGTTTCGACTGCTGCAAATGGGTGCGGTAACAAAATAAATCAAAATTTCATATCCTGAATTGATCGATTTTCTACAAGGAGTAAATTGCTTCTTGTGTGTGCACATAGTATAACCCCCAACTCTGGGGATCTGTGGTTTTATGTGTGTGTCAGCCTTGAGTCGGTTACAGCGGTTGAGTCGTTCGGTTGAACTGTTTACTATCGGTTAGAAATTGGCACGATGCGGGAGTTAAGTGTGCAAGAGAACAATGTAAGTAAGTATCTTTCTATCTACCCAGGAAAGGCTTCGAGCATAACCATCGCATGAGAATGGCGTTAATCTACATCTGAAAGAATACTCTCTTCCTGTGCACATAATAGGGACTACGTGAGGGGATGCTCAACGACCCTGATTTGGATTTTTCTTCTTCATAAAGCGGTACATTTTGGCACATGGGTATGGCATGTACAGAGACGGGAAAATGTGCAAATGTACGCCTAATTGACTTTATGTGGCATTCGTAAAATTCTCAGAACGTATCCTTTTTTTATATGGCAGACGCATATTTCTTAAAAAAAAAAAAAAAGTTGTCTGTTTTATAACCCCCGTCTGGAAACTTTGAAGAAAGCAGTTTTAAAGCCATTAGTAACGCCAAAAAGGGCTTAGCGTATGTACATAGCTTGAGTTGTCAAACTAAAACCTACCCTGTGACGGATTATACATTATATTGCAGACGAAGAAAGGGTAGGACAAGACTCATCGCCATGACACTTTCACCTTGTAAGAGGCACACATCCTTGTGAGTTCGAGTTACCTCCAATTAGAGTGGCAACAAGTTAGTCCTTTCCAGAAGGTTGAATTTGGGGGAATTTTTAAGTGTGGACC
This sequence comes from Cheilosia variabilis, assembly GCA_951230905.1. NCBI lineage: Eukaryota > Metazoa > Arthropoda > Insecta > Diptera > Syrphidae > Cheilosia > Cheilosia variabilis. The sequence continues at coordinate 15,383,166 of OX579676.1, forward strand.
TTTATTAACACGAAAAATTTCTTACATATCCGCTGCTTTGCTGGTAAGGGTCACGACTCATGACAAATGCAAGAGTGTATTTTCAAAACTGAGTTAAACAAAACTTTAGATATATAGATACGTATAATATAATAAAATAAAAAAATGCTGACATATATCACGTTTAAACAAAAAACCGGCCAAGTGCGAGTGTCACTCGCGCACCGAAGGTTCCGTGCTTCGCTTGAGTTGCAAATTGCGATCCTTTATTGCGGGATGTTAGCCGACGCATAATTTATTATCTGTGTTTGCCTTAGTTCATTCAGTTTTTTACCTGGAACCATATGGGATCATGATAACTATTTAAAAAAAAAAAAAACATATAACTCAGAAGTCATAAGGCCAGAATCATTTCCGAGTTTCTCATGGCAACGTTGCTCCCCTCCCAGTTAAGAACGCATTCATGTCTCATGTGTCATCATGTGTGCATGAGGAAGAGTATTCATTGGAAAAGTTCCAATGGAAAACTATTAAGAGAATACAATTTAAGGAATGGGGAATTGGAGAATGGAGAAGGAGATGACCGAGAGCACAAACACTAGTGTGGAGTGTGGCCTGTGACTGTGGTGTCGGTGTGTGAATAAATATGAGTAGAGTTCGGTATGCTTTGAAAATTCCAATTGGAATCGATTAAGAGAACACACCAATAACGAATGAAAAATGGTAAAAAGGAGCGTACTTTACATCAGAGACAATACTGAGACCACCAACTCCGGCCGATTTCCCGTTACTTAGCCTACAAGCTATATTTTTTATGGAGTGTACACATCTGGTGCGCTAGTATTGTTACATAGAAAATCGTATTGACAAATGTCACGAAACTTCAAAAATTCCGGCTCACCAACACACTCCCAGCAGATATGAGACACTTCCGCTGTAGGCAAAGTTGCTGGCAGAGTTCATAGAGTTTTATCCGTTAAATTTGAAATTGTTCGTTACGTGTGGATAATATTTTTTTTTGGGAATAAGTGCATATTTGCTTAAAATGTTCATGAAAAATTAACAATGTAGATTGGTTGAGGGAAAATGAAAACATTTTGAGCAAATTTTCTTCATTATTTAAGAAAAATTTACACACAAAATCGAAGTTAATGATATCCAAAAGCGGAAAATATACAACCATGTTTGTCCTAATATGTTTCTAGTATATAGAACATCAACTTTAGATAGTTTTACTAACCAAAGAAATCAAATTATTCGCCTTTTAACAATTAATAATAACTAACCAATGGCATTCAGTTATGTAAAAATGTTGCATTCCCGAATTCTGTCACATTTCCCCACGGTTGCCGCGGTTGGCAGCATTTATTTTTGTAGTTTTTGTGTGTTTTTGCATGTCACACTGATTCTTTTTTGACATAACACCGATAGGAATACAAAATGGCGAATTTGAAAAAAAAATGAGGGGCCCAGCGGCAAGAGGATTGTGAGTTGGGGGTCTCAGTATGGTTTGTCTATGCTTTACATAGTGATTGACAGTTTTTTTGTAAATATCTTTTAAAATATTAGTTTTTGGGCAAAACAGTCTTCGGCACATATATAGCTACTAGCATGATCTACAAAAAAGGTGTATATCCATTTTTTTTTTTGTAAATCAAAAAATTAACAGCCTTATGTGCGAATGAAAATATTTTTTTACCAAATTACTTATTACTCTAAAACCAGTCGATGTATAATACCATTGATATTTGTCGTTTAACTAGAGTTATACCGGATGTTGTGTGCAAATGTCAGCCTTCTACGTCAATTAGCTTCTGAGATAGACCTAGGAACACAATTGGTCTAGTGGGTTCGGACGGACAAAAGCGAAACTAATAAGGTTCCGTTTTTTCCCTTTGGGTACGGAACCTTGATGAGTAATGTTGCCACACCCTGTAATCCTGTATATGTATATCCTTTCGTTTAAACTTTAAACCAATCTTTCTTTGACAGCTGTGGGAAAAAAAGCCGATGATTAAAAACGACTTCTGTTGTACCTCCTGCCAATATTGTTGCTGGTATTTTTGTTTTATGTTTATCGACTACAACTGTTATTCAAAGCTATAGTTATAGTAAGATTTTGAAAGCCAATTTAAGTTTTGTTACTGCACAGTGACTTACAACTGAAGCATTTTTATAGGTTTACTCAGAGTTGCATATAAGCGTTGCCGCTGAAATATTTTAAAAAGGGGAATAAAAAAGGGCCCGAGCCAAGAAAGGGACTGCTTACACAGCAAAACAAAAAAACAGAAGGGAAAACATTCTTTTATAAAAACAAGTAAAATTGTTTTGATACCCTCCACTGCATACACGTCATGCAAACTTTTAGGCATGTGAGGTAGTACGTATGTAATTACATTGAACAGGGTCGTATATTGATTTTGTATGGGAGGTGCCAGAACTACTACTACTAAATACTACTACCGACATAGCTCATTTTCAATACCAACCTGACGACGATAAAAAGAAGTCCTTCCACCAAATTTCATTCGCCTATATCAATTCCTTTGGCGCTATCGTGCTTTCAATAGACAGACGGACAGACAGACAGACGGACATGGCTAAATCGATTCAGAATGTGATCCTGATTCAGAATATATCAAAGGGCCATTTCGATCATTTTTAAAAAAGTGAGGGCCACGGGTCTTGATGCTCAGCGCTGTGTGCTAGAAAAATGTGTTCCAATAAATTCTGAACATTTGTTTTCCACATTGGAAAGTGATGCCTCAAATTCATCGGACAACGTTTTAAGAAAAAGAAAATGCTCAATGTTTATAAAAAAAATCAAAAAATCAATAAGATTATGAATCTAAGTACCTACCAAACTCATTGAATAAATTTTGCCACCAAATGACACGGATTAAAATTCAATTCAAAATTCAACTTTTCGGCGCACAAGGATACACAAACCAGAGACAACCGCCGAACGAGATCTAAATCAAGAAAATATCCATTACCGACATGATTCGCTTTCAAATTGTTTAATATCATCTGCGAAAGAAACCCAAAGTAAAACAAGTAAAAATGGAAAACAAAATCAAACAAATTAGCTTCAACTCTTTTTTAACTTTATTTCTGGGAACCCCAGCCGCTCACCCATCTATTGGAGGAACTTTTAAAAATAACCTAATTAATGAGTTTTCTTTTGCATCCCTCAAGTGGAACATGGAAAAGTCATTGTTTGCTATAATTCAAGTCGGTCGGGTGGTGGTGGTGGTGGTGGTGTTATCTATACAGATACATGCGCGGGTATAGTATGTTCAGTGAAATACATCTCAACGAGTGGCCCATAAAGGGATCCTTAGAGCGCCAACGACAGCGACAGAGGCTGAGAGCAAATATAATAATTTTCTAAATTGCAAACTTTATTCGCCCTCCGGAGATGATATTACCCTTATCATAGAACTTTCCATTCGTGTATTGTTTGCAACCCATCAAAGTATTTTTCTGTCCTCCTATGGTGTTTTTTTTTTTGGCGGACTTTTATGTGAAAACGTTAAATTAGTCTGTTTTTAAGCTTTTTTTTTTTGTTTTTCGGTAGGTATTATAAATTTGCGCCTGTCTGCATAAAAAGGGAGAAATTTCTTTTTCGTTTGTTTCTGAGCCTGATTTTAACTCCTTTTGGTACAGTTTGTTGTTTTTCTGGATTACTGGAAGTGATTGGCGAGGTTATGAAAGGATCGACGGACAAAGGCCTTTACGGAACATAATCACTTGGCCGTTACAAAGTTCACGTGGCTTTTGTGTAAGACTTGTTGGAGCCGATAATGGTTGCTTTTGTTTTCCTTTAATCGGCTTATATTATTATTCAATTATTTGCAAAACGCTGAGAAGGCTGAGTAGTGAAGCCGATATTAGTATGGTGTAGTGAAGCATCGATCCAGGAAAAAGGAAATTGTGATGTTCGGCAATTAAGTTTATGTCAGTTACCCAAGTTTACTCATATATAGCTTCGTATTGTACGAGGCAATGACTTTTAATTACGAGTGTAATTTCGGGTAGTCCATTTCTTGTTTGCATTAACATGAAAGGGAAACGGAAATAACTTAATTTCGCCTTAATTGAACAACAAGTAGAAGTATTCTCTTACAGTGATTTGTACAGCCATTTTCATAGAAGCTCAACCGTAATGAAGGAAGGGTCGGTTGATGTCGTAGTTTTTACGAAAGGAGTAACAACAAATCAAGATGTTTGACGAAGAGTTTGGGAAGAAGAGGCTTAAAACCAAAAGCCGCATACGATGGTGCATGAGCGTAAATGTGACACTAACGAAACAGGACACTAATTGGTTTATAACTATATAAAGTGATCCTAAAATGTAAATTGCATCCCTTTCATGGAACCTTCTGCTTACATCCAGGAGTCGTATGGTTTGGCATCTGCCGGAATTTCTGAGTCATCTTTGTTGGTTGCAGTTTAATTCGACCTCGTTGTTGTACATATATTTTTGCCCTTCCAGATGTAATTCCTTCCCGGTTATTGGTTATTAGTACAAGCAGAGGGTTCAACGATTGAACGCCCGGAAGATTTCGAATTACACAAAGTTTTCCACACCACCACTTATCGCAACATATGATATCCAAGGAAAGCTTCTCAATTCATAGGTTCGATTCGGAGCTTAGTTTTTGATCCTTCCGAAAAATAAAAACTCAATGGAGTATAAATTGGGCCTATGGTTCTACTATTTCAGCTACGAGAGCTTTGGGGGTCTCTACGTAAATGCCTGTCAATTGGTCATACCAAAGCCTGGGTCGTCTTTTTATTAGTGCAGAAGCTGAAAACAGTATTTTTGGATATCACTTTCGTACTCTACCCGGAAGCTGAGCGATTTAAAATTGGTTTGAATTGAACAAATGCGAGCAAAAAATGTAAGAGCGATTGCCTTCGAATACAAAGCTCCTGTGGAAAAGATCGTAGGTACAGACGACACTTGCGCTGGATTTTTTTGGAAGTCCGTGTCCGTTACGAAAATAATGTGATGTGGCCTGTGTACGCCTAGGGTGCGCACAAAGCTTGGTATAAAGAAAGAGAAGTGGATGGTGTTGGAGTATCACTTGCTGGGTCTGACTGTTCAGTTTTGTTTAAGCGGGGATTAAATTTGCATGAATAAGATTCTTTTTAAATAAGGTTCAATAGGAGTCAATCAATGAACGTGGCCATTCCTTCTACGGTGAGCTATAAGTGTGTGACGTCCCTCTCTGCCGTACATTTCATTCATGATTTCAGTTCTTTATTAAGAAGAACAAAACATTTTTCCTCAACATTCCTTCGCCAATAACAAAGCCCCAACAAAAGCGTAGTCAGTCACGTAGAAAGCAGATCGAACTAATTGCTATGTTATTCACAAATTCCATTCAATACCAAATGAGGCATAATCCGAAGACCACCCCTAATTGGAGGTTCCCTGAATCAGATTACCATTGACAGCGTGAGTTGCCCCAGCATTGGCTGTCGGACAAAAAGGCTAATTACTCTATAAGTGATAGGCCTCGCATGGTTAAGTCGGCTGGTATTTTTCATCTCTCATGAATATACATCCTTTGAGCGAATCCTAAGCTCAAATACCTGTGTCATTCGATTCCATTGAAAGGCAGTTTAGTATGTTCGTGGGGCATGGGAACTTCCGCTAATATCTCATAATCTGGCTATTTACATGAATATCAGGATAAAAATATAAGCGGCACTAGAATGCAATCAAAGTAAAGTAGAACGCAAGTGAGTTTATCTGTCGTTAATTTAATGAGACTGGCAATATTCCACGCGGATGATACCCCTGGGGCAACTTGAAATGTGATCGTAAAACGCGACCACTTTTTGTCTATTCAACTGACGTATCTAGTCAGTATCTGTGGTAATAACCATTTCATAAACCGGTTCTTTAAAAACCGAACTGCGCGAAAGTTTCGCAATTAAAATTCAACACAAAGCACCAAAATGGAAAGCGAAAAAAAAAGTATGAAAATCCTTCTTAATTGCCCGTTCATTAAAATATGCAATAATCACGCTTGTACAATGTACAGAGACGCACACAAAAGCGTCCTTTAACAGCGGAATTGAATGACAATTGTTTGTATACAAAGGAACAGTTATGCGGTAGCCATAAAGAGGGATTATACTGCGTGAGATTTCGGCTGGATGACAGAGTGGTGGTGCTTAAGGCGGTTTTGGCGTACGAATGCTAAGCCGGTTATATGCTTGGCAAAAAAAAAACGCTTTTAAAAGGTGCAATTGGATGGTAAAATGCAGAAAATTTGTCTGCTCCAGGTTCTTTGCTTCAGTTTCATCATTATTCAATATGTGGAAGCTCTTTTTTGACTGAATGCGGATTTTTTATTTAGGGATAATGCAATCGAAATTCATTTTGAAAGATAATTATTTAGGCACTTCTTCCATATTTTTTTAATTTAAAAAGGGAAATTTAAAAATGACTACCTAGTAGGTAAATATATTGCAAAGTAATTTAGAGAGACGTGCTTGCAATTACGAGTACCTAATACTTCTTCAGTGATAACAACAGAACAGAAACTTTTGTCGAAGATTTTTCGCAGACCTTTTTTTGGAAATCTACTCGGTATTTAAAGAAATCTGTAAATCGAAAAGAGCATAAAAAATAAAACACCGCACATCAAGGAATAAGAATAGAGAAGAATTTTATAAATATGGCGTTTGAAGTAATACACATTTGTACAGTGTTGCCTGAATAAAGAGCATTGCCAGCGTTAATTTTAATATTTAATTTAAATTTTTTTTACAATAGTGTTTGACAAAATTCTCGCAAATTTAACCAACGTTTTGATTTCGTTGACCTACACATTTAGCAGTACCATTCGAAGGCCGAAAAATGAGCCCAATAGCTATAGAGGATGTTATGCATCAACAACGTTGAAAGCCAAAAATATTTAACTGTTTTGTTAGATACGGTCGCAAAGAGAATGCATCTGCTCAGTGTCCATATCGCAAATACTACCAATTAAATAAAAGGCAGTGTTGACAACTGACATAAACTTGTGCTCTAACTTTCAAACTTGCAACTTTGTTACAGCTGCTTGCAAACACAGACTTAGAGCATATTATATTTTCGGGTGGAAGAAACTAAAAATTTGTAGTAGAAACAAACTAAAAAACATTGGATTGCAAACAAAACATATAGAGAACTTTTCTTTTTTATTAGATCTTGCTTTCGGTCGACTTTCGGGCAACGTTTTTGCTGCTTACACTCGTAATGCCCCGAATGTTATATTTCTAAATCAGTTTGCAGTTGAAATTTCACAATAAATAATCGGGTGTCGTCTATTAGAAAGATGTCGGTGGCCAATTATTCAAATATCAGTTTAAACTCAATGTTAAAGCAAAAATGTTAAGTATACGCCTCCGGCAGTCTCGTAACTTTAATAATAAATAAATAAATACTTGGCGCAACAGGTCTGTAGAGACCCTGGGCCTAGCTTCTCACAACCATTCGTTTGTGTGAGTTTGAGCTTCTGACCGAAGGCATTATAAAAGCAATGAACTGTCATGCAGTCAACCGCTTGCGATTGGAAGCTGTACAGAAGCACTTACTCGTACTTCCTCCTAACTTACATATGGAGGCTTTGTAGAGGTAAAAATTAATTTCATATGAAATGAATCAAAGCTGTCTAAAGAAACCATAATTAATGAATCGGGGAAAAATTACAAGAAATAAAATACTTCTAGCACATTGAAAAATATGTCAGTAATGTTATTTTAAATAAACACTTTTCGCCCATGAATAAATAAGGGTAACACTAAATGTCTTGCTTACAACTTCGGTCGAGTAAGCTGCAAGTTTATTGCAAATCTTAACCAAACTCTAAAATGCACCAAGTAGTTCAGATTTAGCACTGCTACAGCATTATGACGAATTAGCCTAGGGGGTAGTGTATTGGACTACTACGCAACGGACCCATGTTCGATTCTCAGTGCGGCGCATGTAAGTAAAATGTAAATTATAATGAGTACGTAAATGTAAACTCCATGAAAATTGCAAAAAGTCTTTGAAAATGTTTATTTAGAAGATAAAAAAAATAAAAATATAAGAAAATGGAAAATTGAAAAATGTAATAAAAAAAATAAATATTTTTCTTGTTCATTTTGGAGTCTCTATAAAGCTTCCATAAAGTTTCGGTAAGGTCTATCCAAGCTGTCCAGGAAGTCTTAAATAAGTAAATATTTGCATTAAAGTGCACCAAATGCGTTTCCTTTAGACCTTATGCAGTTAATATTGCGGGAGGTGAAATAGCTTCGATAGCGCCTTCCTTCATGACAGTTGATGTTTGTCAAACGTTCGCGAGATGTGGCGCAGCGGAAAAAAAACATAAGTTGTAATTTTGTTTTTTTCGGGATTCGAACCTCGGACTTCTCGCTTAGTAGTCCAACACACTATCCACTAAGCCACTGCGCCTACAGACTCGTAACTTTGCCGAAATAATTTAACTGAAGTAGGATTATTATACGCAATGCCCATTTTAGTGTGTTTAAGATATAAAGCTATAACAAGGTGTTGGGAGTCGAATTGAAAAGTTTAAAGTCGATAAAATTTAAGGTAGGGCAATACCTCAGGGTTAGATTTTGGGAAGATAGTGCAATGTAGCATAACAAGCTTAGCTAAAATAAAAAACATTTGTTTCCATACACAATTAACTTAGAAGATGCCCCCAAAAAGGGATATTGGGCAAAAGTCTAATTTTCTGATATACCTCACCAATTATTTTGTCTCTATCTCTATGATCGCCGTAGAAGTTTTAGCCGTCAAGAAAAATACGCAAAATGAATCACCCTATCGGAAGATGCTATAATTTTTGAAAATGGCGTCTTACGTAAATCATATTTGACATTTTCGAACTAGACAGCTGCAGTATGAAACAGACAAGCAGGAAGCGTTTCCTGGTTTCGTAATCTCCCGTTTTGACGATTTGGCATGGCCAGTAAGACCGCCTAATTTAACCATCCCAGACTATTGGGGCTACTTGAAGTCGCGGGTTTATACCCACAAACCTCAGACAATCGCAGCGCCGCTGAAGGAGAATATTCGACAATAATGCGAACAGTTATCATCGAAAATCTTGCGGAAAGTTATGGAAAATGCGATAAAACGGCCACAAATGTGTACCTACACTGGCGGCAGCCACTTGACGGATATCATGTTTCCCACTTAACAGAACAAATTGTAAAGGTCCAAATAAGGATTTCCATCACTCAAAATCATTTTTTTTTATTTAGTAAAAAAGTAATTCAAAAACAAAATTGGAGCCCTATATTAAGAGTTAACCCCTAAAATATAAGGTACATGCTTCGCTATTGTGTTATGAAATAAATAAAAACCGGAAGGGGCAGGTTAGTCATATCGTCGAAAAGGATTTGGTTGGCAAAACTGTATTAAGCATGTTTTTCGAAATCTTTAAGGGACCTGCTTATTTTATGAACTCCCAAAGGCTATATTTCCTATTCCGACTTAGCTACTTAAGTCACTACGTAAAAGAAACTTTTCTCTTTCACTATTTGGTATACCAATCGCAAAGATTCAAAGGGGCGGCTGGGTTTTAGCAAAGTTTTCATATACCAATAGCAGAAGCCCTCGCTTAGAAGAAGATGCTGAGACCAATCTCTTCGCTACAAACTAAGACAAATCTGCTCTGCCATCACTAATAATTAGCCACTTCCCATCGGGTAACCACATTCAATTTCATATTTTCCTCGAATAAATTAAATAGTTTAACATTTCAAACCAGCTGACACATAAGTGTCATATCTCAGATATGCTTTTTATTCTGTAGACTTTAAGTGAATTGCACCGTAAGCAAATTTAAATGTAATTATGTTAAAATATCGAAAAGTTTCTTCCTCATGCTGGCCTGATTTTTCGCAGGGTACTGTGGAGTTAAATTTCCGGGTCTCTTTTCTTGCGACTGCAAAACGGAAAACTTTCCTTCAAAACAGAAAAACAAAAACGAAAAAGGAAAAATCGAAAAGAAGAGGTTTACATATCATTAACGATCCAAACTTTAGGCAAACGCACCGAAAACTTGTCGTCCTTCCACATAGAACGAATATCAAACGAACTTCATGCAAAGGATCCGGCTAGGAATGTAATACTTAGCATCAATCATAAACTTTGCTAGTAGAGGCATGGTTATCTTATTTTATCATCGAAGGACGAGCCAGAAACAGAGTTTAAGATAAAACACTGAGGGCAACCTGTTTGGACAATGTTGACATATCGTTCGCCTCTAGAGCGTCATAAAACAAAATCGCTAATAAAATTGATATCCGCCCCGCCGTTGTGTCGAATCCACCATAAAGATGTTACACAGATAGAAGGGAATCCAATTTATTTTATCGGCTCACTAAAGTAAACACTACTGAAAGGAAATACCACCAAAATAGAAACCAAACCGCCGTGCAAAATAAATTGGTGAAAGCGCGAAGCGTGGCAAAGAACATGGCCTTCTCAATCCGGTACGCGCGTTTACGTACCCTGTATATGTACGCGCCACAAACGACACGAAAAACCATCGAATCTTCAAACAGGGAGAAGGACACTTTCCATTCCCCCAAACGATACCTGCAGGAAGATATAGAACATCATTCCATAAAGCGGCCATATCAAAGGGACACCAAATGCGGGTCATGTATACTTGGCAACATTTCAAGTGTTTGCTGTTTGCTGCTGCCATTCGCAGGCGTCTGTGATGTCGTCGATAAATACCCTTATTTTCAAAAGAGTTTCACTTTGTAATCGAATTATACCGTAGGAATACGGAGCTGCGTTCGCAGCAAGTAGCAAAGCTAAGCGAGGAATCAGGAAAATGGATATAAAATTGTTATTGACATTCGGTATATATATTTATGTATCACTTACCTTGAAGTAAACTGTAGATGAGTAGAATGATCCGTGTATCGAAGGAAAAATTCATTTTCAGAGCATAATCCTTTTTTTGTACTGTCAGTTGATAAAATGCGGATACACAAACAGAAACGAAAGTAGAACACTAACAGTTGGTTGTAGTCTTTCACGTGGGTTTATGGCTATACTGTTGCTTGATGATATCCTTTTGATAAAGTTATTTCCTTGTCGGGCAATTCTACGAACAAATAAAAACAAAGTACTCGCGAGTCACTCATTCACGTGCACTTAAGAACATTTCGCAGCCGTTCCCCTTCCCAGTCCTTCTTCACGTACACTTACGACATTGGTTTGGGCGAGGGCTGGTAAAAGTCCTTATTCTTTTAGGTCGTGTATGCCTGCGGTAACGTTAATATTTGCCAAACATAAACGCGGCACACAGCGAGCATTGAAGTTCGATGCTTCGTTTAACTTGAATGTACTTCTGTGCTTATGTAATTCACTTTACGGGGTACCACTCATATACGCTCACTCATACGTGCTGAGTTGCATTGGAGAACCTTGAGAAGTAGGGCGCTTGTCTTCCTTCGAATAAATTTGGCAACATGGATGACGACATTTACGACGACGATTGCGATTGACAAAAAACGCATTCGAGGGTAGTGCAACTCTAACCTCCTTTGCAGCAACTGATATCTATAACGAGGAAATTATGTTACGAGCCTGCCGCGGGTCTTGGTCTCTCCTCCAGACAGACACTCAACGGTAGAGGACCTTTTTTTCCTGGATGTGCAAGAATCGTACGCTCATACGTGCAGCAGTTGAAATAATGGCGACAAGATATCCTGGCGCAAAAAGTCTCGACAATTTTAAGAAAATCCCGCTGATGATGATGATGATGCTGACGGTATGTACGAGTATATCTTAAACTGCACACACACTCAAACACAAAATGAGCACAAAGTGTCAAAGTTGCTCTGTACATCTGATTAAATAATGGAGAAGAGAATGCTGTCGTTCTTGTTGTCGCTGGAAGGCATTTATGAACCAGTTTCATGTGTCACTCAATTATTTTGGCAAGTCCTGCAAAGAAAAAAGAATGAGCAAAAATGATAGAGAATGAGAGAAACTGTAAAATTAGACGTTGTCTTTTTTCTCTTGTTATTTGTTAGGATCTGATCTGGAGTAGGGCGAAACCCTCGTCCTTTTTCATGGTAATTTTGAGATTTCTCTATTTTTTTTTTCTCAGTGGTATGGAAGTGATTGCTTCTAATAACTATGGGCTCTAGGAGGTCCTTTTTTAAGATGAATTTAATTAAAAAGAGGATGAAGTTCGAATAATAATGGTAGGTATGGTGTGCACATATATACCTACATTCATTTCATGTGGGGGTGGAGACCCCGCTAAAGGACTTTTTCCATTCTTTGTGACCAGCGAACACAGAGCGGCAGAGACTGAAGTTGACAGGTTATCGACCCATGGCAGGGACGACATTTTGAAATGGATCACCATCTTGGGCTTGGTTTGCTGGGCAGCGATGTAATGTTTTTGTAATGGTTGGAAATCAAATTTGTATCACCTGAAGTTGGGCGTAGGTAGCTAAATAGCCATTGCCGGAGATTAAGGTAAGTTGTGCTTGGATACAGGGTGATTCTTAGGAAGTAGGATATTTATATGAGTACCGCACTACATTTCGTAAATTTATTCACACGATATGTTATAGCAGTTTTGCTTTTGGGACAAAAATAGACGAAGGAAAACGTTTTAGTTTGATCGGTTCTGGATTTCTAAACTCTAAGTTGACAGAAATATGCCAAACTCGCAAATGACGGAAAAGTGTTAGTTGCAAAAAAAGAGGCATGGTACATTCAGTTATCTATGTCGAATAAATACAGTCTCTAAATGTTTTTCGCTGCACTGGAAATAAAATCCTGGTATATTTGATAAAAATGAGGCTGATTCAACAACTTTCTTGTCAATATACGTCCAACAAAATGTTTCTATTGAATTATTGAATTGATAAAATTTCAAGAATTTTTATCTTGTCTTAAAAATGTTGTTGGGACAACAAAAATGTTGTATAAAAATTGATTGTTAAATTTACCAAAATGCTGTTGATTTTGCGAAGAAATTTATCAATTTTTATATTTTTGTTAAATTAACAAAAAAAAGTTGTTAATACCATCGAAATTGTTTTGTTAATTTTGTTAAATCAACAGCAAATGTTACAGAAATAATCTGTCGCTACTACAGTTGTCTTTTGTTGAATCTATACGAATATTTCCGGGTATATAGAATTATTATTTCAGTTCCATAATTGTTATTTGTTGCTTCAACAAATAAATTGTTATGTACAAATAAGTTTAGCAATTTATTAAAAAACGAAGCTATAGAAATTACATTAGATATACCTTCATTATTTTTACTGGGCAACATAGAAAATATTAAAATATGCATAAATAAAATTAGCAAATCTAAAAATGGCAATTGTTATGCCCTTATCTACATAACTTGAAAATAAAAAGATCCGCTATACCTTTAACACTGACAACGATGTAGATGTAGTCATCACATTCACTTTTAGTTTCGGTTAAGAATTCTGGGAACTTAGCGTTGAAGTAAAATTTGATCTATTGAATTTGATATAATAAACAATCCTATATAACCAAATTGCAATTCTTACCAATTTACGTCTAAGGGGTCCTTTACATGTTTTCCATTTTTAATGTCCTTATCCATAAACGGATTTATTTACATTTAAACTGTTGAATTAGCTTTCTTAGGAATTTTTATACACATTAACAAACTACCTTACTTCGGGTGTCAAACTGACGCCATCAAAATCATTTCATTGTTTTAATTGTTTTTTTTATTTTTCAAGTCAACACTTGTTTTATTAATTGAACAAAATGTGTGTCAAATCGGTATTATATTAAATTTAATTAAATTGTGTTTTGTTAATCTGACAAAATAGTTTTGTAGTTTGACAAAATATCGTTCAAATTGATTAAACTTAAGTTATATTGATAAATTTAATTTATCATTACAACAATTTTTTTTTCGATTCAATAAAACTGTTTTTGTTGAAGCTCTGGTTCACAGCTCTAGGTTCACACTAGTTACAAATATGCTTCTTAGCTGTGACAACATTTAAAAAAAAAAATACTCCTCAAAATTTAAAACCGAAAGAGCTATTCAAAAAACCATCTATCGTCGGGACTATAAAGAATTGCAGAACACTTTGCGTCACAGTTATTTTGTTATATATTAATTAAATTTAAGCTTTGTCCCATGTACAAAAACTCACTATACCGCCTACAACCGTTTTAAGTACATTTTCCTTTGTAACTCGAGGAAGATTGCATAATCTCTGTCCTCCATGAATGCATTGAGATTTGATTTTCCTTGTCAAGCAGTAAGCCTATACAACAAACGAAGGATGAAACTAAAGCAAAACGAACATTTACATGATGATTTATTAGTTACGCATGACATGTCAGAATGTCAGCTTAGGACATTTTTTTTCCCAGCCTCCGCCGCAGGTATAATAACGAAATTGTCATTCAAGAGGTACGAAGTAAGTAAACGAAACAGGTTGGAATTTTATATGCCGCATGGTTGGCAAAATTTATTGTTTGCCTTGTATAAACCCAAGTGTGTGTATCTACCAACTCGTATAAAATAAAAAAGCCCGAGGAGAATTCTATTTTAAAATTATGACGTGATTTAGTGTGTGCAAGTTTGTTAAAGAGGCCCATTGGAAGGCAAGCTGTCAGTTTTTATTTTTACAGTATTTTTTCGCGGCGGGAGCATTACAAATGTCACCATGATTTTTTAGTCGTATGCACTCATTTTGAAACATTCGTTTATTAGATTTGATTTACAGCAAACGGCGGACGAATTTTATCGCACGGCTAAAGTGTTTTTGTTTTGCGAACAAGTGGGTAGAAGGTTGCTCAGTTGTTTTGGTTGGGATTAAGAGCAAAGAAAAATGTCTGTTTGACACTTTTGGCACTTTTAAGATGATGAATGACACTTGTGTCAGCCAAAAATCACAAAGCCCCATTCAACTGGATTAGACCTTCGTTCTTTCAAATTCCAAGCCGCATATGGGAATATAAAAAAAACACGTTATAAAATCAAAAACCAAAATGTTTACATTCACTTGGGAAATGTGTTACAATGAAACATTGACAGCAATCGTGCCGTGCATTGACTCACTAGAAAAATAAATAAATAGTTGGCGCAACAGGTCCGTAAGGGACCTTAGGGCTCGCCTCTCACAACCATTCATTTTGAATTGGGTTTCATTTTTGGACGAATGGAATTAAAATACAATTTTATGCAGAGTCCAAACGGCCAATTGAGAAGCTCTTTCTTGACAGTGTTTTACTCTCGGATGTTTGTCAGACGTTCGTGAGAGGTGGCGCAGTGCGAAAATAATTAAGATGTAATTTGTGGTTTTTCTTTTATACATTCTCTTAGCTAATATTAATTATTTATGAATTTAGAAGAAACGTCGAGTATACCCAGAGTATAGAGTGCAATTTTAAATGACTTTTTGACCAAACTTGCTATATTTTTAAACTCGCTCCTTGGTCAATTGCCTCCAGTTATTTTTTTTCCGATGGGCTGAGAGGTCCACTTTATTTTCACTTGAAGAACTTTGAGCTCAGAACCACGCAGAATGACATAATCAGCATTCGCTAATGCCCATGCGTCTGTGCCATAGACCTGGGATGAAAAAATCTGACAGTACGTATTTGTTGACAAGGTCTTTCTACTTAACACTGCTTGGCAAGCGCAGCTATCCGATTGGCTATTTTTAATGTGAATGAACAGACACATGAGGGAGTCTACCACAGTCCGATTCATCGATGTTGTGAGTTACTTTTTGTGTCCACCAAGCTCATTTTTGTCGGTTCCCTTTAAAATATTTTTGCAAACGCGCCAGGGTCAGGTCGCTGAATTGTACTGTAAAATACAGCAGCCTCGGTGTCGCTTGATGATTTCGCACAATTTCCTCAAGGATGAAGTTAAACAAATCACATAACAGGGCATCAGCAACTATCTATACCTTATTATGACATTAAAGGTCATAGTGAGCCTGTTTCCGACCTTAATGGAGCAGCAAAAGTCGCCAATCTAGACAATTGTCTATATAAATCGCGGCTAAGATGCTGGCTATAAAATAGAGAAACAGAATGGACTCGCTGGTTTTTCTTCAGATCACAAAGTACGGCAAAGAAGGCTGTTGCCTATGTACTGAGAGCGCAGATTGGAAAGTCAAATCTTTTATATTCATAAGGAATACTTTGCCCAAAACAAATACTGCAGATGAGCTTTTTGGACTTTATTTTCGTCGGAACGCTTTGATGGCATTGTCCAGATTAAAACGAAATTTCGAAGTTCAACAGTCTGCAGTTTACACCCTCACCCACCGTGAATCTGCAAAGATTTGTCAGTGCTTTTTGTTCGAGTCTGGTTACCGTGACACGTTCTTTTTAACTTTTTGTGACAGTATGGACTAATTAAAAAAATAAAAACACGGTATAACTCGAAAGAGTGCACACTGGGTAGTTACTAAGTTCGTAGTCAGCCTGTTCGATTAACAAAGGCAGTCAAAAGCGCTACTCAAATCATATCGTTTTTGTGTAAAATCAAGCAGAAGCGACAAGTAAAATGGAGCTACGAAGTGCAAGACACACAGCATCAGCCAGCATCTCTTTCCCTAATGCCATTATTGAGCGATTGTTTCGTACCTACAACGCAATCCAAAAAGCACTGTGAAAACCCTCCCGTATTTACAAATAATTTCCAATAAGAAAGGCAACTAATTTCCATATTCGCGAATTCATTCTGATTGCCAACTTTTTGCAAAGTAGAAAGATTGAACTCAAACAAGCTAAATACACAAGTATTTTGCTTTTTGCAGATTTGAAGGGATTCCCAAAAACTCCCCTCGATAAGTAGGCATTTTGATCTCTCGCCCCGTACCCTCCGAGATTTTTTATTCATTTCACACTTGAGTAACAATTTGAATAAAAGGCAAATAGCTACATTGTAATTCTTCGCATCATAAATTCATCAAACAACCATTCGAAGGACTCCAAAGAACATCACAAAATGTGTAGGCGACCCTTCATCTTCATTAAAATTATTTACTCCTCTTCCGCAAGGCAACCCAAAATGGAAAAAAGAAAAACTCACAATTATACCATCGACAGACTGCAAATGACCTAAAGTGTCTACTTTAGTAACCGCAACACATTTACATCTTGGAAAGTCGGCCCCCTTAAGTGGCAACTGCATGCCGCCGCCAGCTATAGAATAGATAGAAGGGCGTGTTGAGGAGCATGGACATGTTTTTTTTTTTCTTTCTCTCTCTCTCTCTCTCTCTCTTAACAACATCTCCAACAAGTGATGTACGTAGAAGTACATGTTGTAATCCTCCTGGCGTTAGAACTTCCAAACACGACTATAAACAAGAGCATCCGAAAACAACCCGCAACAAATGTAAATGAATATAAAACTTGGTTTGCGAGAGGACGTTTTGATGTTCGCCAATAATAATATGAAACAAGAGAGAAAAAAATGTGAAAACAAAACAAAATTAGCACAAGTATGGTGGGTATGAGTCCTTGAAAAATCAAGGAAGTCAGGCAGGAGGAAAAATATTAAATTTAACTTTTACGAGTTTACGACACAAGACGGAACGAACAGAAGGCATAAATAGGAAGAGACCAAGCGAAAAACATGAAAACTTCTTCCCAATTTCATATCCTGTCGCACAGCCGTTCCCCTGCACCCACAACAAAGTGTGTCTCCTTTGAGGCTACGTTGGTTGGCTGGTGATTTATTTCTTATTTTATTTTATGACCGTCACTTTTATGAGTCATCTCGTCAGTTCCGCTCAGGTTCAAAATTCAGGTTGTTGGTTTATTTATTTTTTGTTATTTTGCTCTTTGTCATTTCTGCTCCTGTAAATTATGTATTCCTGTTCTTTATCTGGGGGCGCTTGTTTCAAAGGACATCTTTGTGTACTCGTCGTACTCGTACTGGCACTGGGTACTCTTACTCTATACAAGGTATGTTTTAGGTGAGAGCATTGCTTAGGTGATTTTTTCTCGCTCAATCAGAAACTTTTTTACTTTGTTTGAAGAATGATGGAAATATGAAATTCTAGTCACTTTGGATGCAAATTAATTTAGAGAGAGAGAGAAAAAAACGACAACCACGACTGGAAAATAAAACAGAAATTGGATGGTACAAGTAGCTGTCTCTGGGAGGTTTTTTTTTTCGTTTTGCAATTTTGTCATAAATCTAATAATTTGAACTACTACCTGGAAGCTACCTGCAGGTTTTCATGGTTTGGTTTTGAGCGAACATCGCATCACGTCGGCGATGGAAAATCCATGAGTTGAGGAATGAAATTCGACTGCATGCGTTCATGAGTTTGCAACTTAGAAGTTTCTTCTCAGGGTGCTGTAGGTACGAACAAACAGGTTCTGTAGTGAAAAAATATTCAACTCTGGACTTTAATCGATTGCATTCCTAAGTTTGAGAGCTGCTATATGTTGTTTCTTTAATTGATTCTTTAATATTTGAACCGGCTAAAATTGTCAATCCATGGTGCAAATTACTGGCAATTCATCAACGGAAATTCACCTTCTTCAAACCAATTTTTTTTTTTAAATCGGTTTTGAACCAAATCGAAATTGGTACGACAAAGGAACATTTTATTATAAATATGAATATACAAGGACTCGGATTTTTGACAAAAAAAATGCAACCTGCTAAATAAAATCTGCCATCGGAATATGTCAAATTAACGTACAAATTTTGATTTATTTTATATTAATCGCATGATGACTCGTAGTGACAAATTTAAGACAAATGTTACGTCATAAAAAATTTGACACGAAAAGTGGTATTGTGTAATCGTGCTTAAGAAGCAAAATTTTTTGTAACCATCATCACACCTGTTCCTTACAACGGTCGCTGGTGTAGCATAAATGCTCAAGTGGATCCCTTTTTGACTGTTTATCTTTTACCGCCAGCAAATTTATCAGGGGAATCCTATAGTATAGAGAACTAGCGAGCCACCGACTGCTTTGCTAGGCATTTAAATGTGCAGGAACATATTTTGTTATATGAAAAAATGCTTTATTTTTAAAACAAACATAGCCTTAAACCTGCACATATTTATTTCACACATTAAAATAATATTAAATAATTTTGAAAACCGATGCGTCAGATTTTTGCGGACATACAATTTTGCCATTTTTGATCCAGCTTCCCGTTGTTAAATCCGAGCTGGAGACATTAGCTTAACATAAACAAACCAACTAATATTGGACCCCTCTGTTCGAAAAATTGCCTACATGGCTTCATTAAATGCGAAGCTTTCAGTCTCAGGTTGCTTCAGTTTAGTTGAAGGCCATGGAATGATTTCTCCCTTAACCTAACTCCTACAGATTGTGCAGAAATACTAGGAGTATGGACTTTTTGACAGTTTTCAATGAAGATAGCTTTAAGGTGGTCAAATTCAATGAGAAAAATAAAAATGTGGTATCTATAGCAACAATTTCTGGTATGCTATGTGTAAGTTAGTTTTTATTTGGAAGTACCAACAGCCAGGACCAGCGGACTCAAGTTAATAAAAAAATATGACCCAGTAAGGAGAAACGTTTTTTATATTATTATCTGACGTGAAGTGACTTAACTAGGGCACTTAACTAAAAAACCAACTTCCTCCGAAGTAAGTACTTACTCTACTTGATTAAGTACCTTTTGTAGGTACAATTCCAAGGTGAAAATATTTGTGGATGCCAACAAAGCGGAAAAAAATATATCGGAAATAAAGCGGAACATAAACTGCCCGACAAAATGTACTAAATTAATTCACATGCATGCTTAGAGCAATTTGTACTCAGGGCACATTTGGCACAGCTCGCCACTTTATGCAATAGATTATCGATTCATTTCAAGTGTACATTTCCGACTTGTTAAAGCAATACTGTGCGCTGGTGTTTAAAATATATTCATGACAAGGCATTATAGTTACTATTGAATTACACTGTCATTAGGGCGTGATACAAACCTCTAATCTCGCCGTAATTATAGTCAAAACATTTATTATCTTGTAACTATTATCGATAAAACTGTCATTCTGATGTACGCACGTATATAGACCAGCAGGAGGTTCGTAGCGGGTGAGAGACTGGCCCCTACCTGCCGCTTAGCAAGGTTTTTCAACACAAATATTGACTAGCCCCCATGAATAATTAAGGCTTCTTTATTTTTTTTTTTGTTCAACGTGTCGTAACTGACCTACCCCATCCTAGGCTTCAACATACCCAACACTATACTTATATTCCCACGTATGGGTTTATGCAGAGTACTTCAGTACTTATTCCAAATCCAATGGGCCGGGTCAGCAGATACAGGACAAAATGTTAAACAAAACTGTGAACCAGTACGATTTCGGTTCATGGACACTTGAAGTGGGGCAGTCAACAGTACCACCGAATCGCTAGAATATCCTGAATGTGCCGACTGCCGCCACTCAATCAAATTTACATTAACATTGATTTCTTCATGTTGTGTACACACACGCAGTTCTAGCTGTACGAGTATTTGGCATCGAACACAGCCACACACGGTGACAGGAGCTGGAGCTTATAACACACACAAAATATAGTTATAGTCGGTCGTCTGTCCTATCTATGCGGACAAGTGGACCTAATGGAACATTAATGGCGAAATATTGATTTTGGAAAGGCAAAGAAGCGAATATAATTTATGGCAACCAAAGCTATGTATCAAGCGTCGACAGGAAACAAAATGCATAAGTAAACAGGACTGTACGATAGGAAGCGTGCGAGCAGAGCACAAAATAATGTGACAGATGACGAGGGCCAGCCACCGGGTCAGAGTCAGAGGTCGGCCAAATTGAGGAATAAAGGAAATTAATTACAATTTGTGTTTGTTTAGGATTTATGATTTGCTGTTAGGTGGAAATTGCCCTGGCGGTGTTGCCGAGGGTGGACAATAGAAGTTAATGATGTAATAACAGTGCCCGTTTAATATAGAGCAGCAGTCATGTGACATTTTGACGTTTATAGCACAAAAAATATCGGTAAATCGGTTGATTGGTTTTTTTTTTTCATTTAAATTTAAGGACAACACGAATGTGTAGACTCAATAGCTTTGGGTTGCGTTTGTGATGGGCTTAAGGAGATAAATCATGTCAAGTCAGGAACTACTTATTATTTATTAATTAAGTTAAATGGTGTCGTTTCTCGTTTCCTGATTGTCCTGTGAATGTGTGAGTTTGATTTTGGGTGGGGTGGACAAATGCGAATAGATAGTGGTGAATCGATATCGTACTCAGTGATGCCCAGATAAAAAATCTGAAAATCTTGTTTTTCCGAAACAAAAAATCTTTTTTTCAAGATTTTGTTCAAAATATAGAAAGAGTAAAATATAAAATGCAATTTTGAAGTACTTTACTACTAATACAAGAATCACCTAAGAATCTTTTATCATAAATTAATGTTGATGCTTTTTGAAATTTTGGAACATTTTTGAAAAAAAGGATATATCTTGTAATCTGGCATCACTGATCGTACTGAACATATTTGGGGGAACGGCTTAATGTGCTGCTCTCAATATTCAGCTTTGCAAAAATCTATCTTCTCACAGAAAAATGCAAAAAAAAATTCAGCTTTTCAAATTTTAAACAAAAAAATTCTTTTTATACCTACTGTTTTTTTCCAAACATTGAAAAAATATATAATATAATAAAAAAACCGGCCAAGTGCCAGTGTCACTCGCTCACCTAAGGTTCCGTACTTCGCTTGAGTTGGAAATTGCGAAGATTCTTTTCTTTTTGTAAGAAGGTGGGAAGCAGCGAAAGCCTGTGTGTGGGACTTTAATCCACTACCACCTCTGCCTCCATTCCCATTTTCCGGCGTAACCATTGTTTAGCATTCCTTTATTGGGGGATGTTAGCCGACACATAATTTATGATGAATAAACATGAGTAGAGTTCAATATGCTTTGAAAATTGGAATCGATTAAGAGAGCACACCAATAACGAATGCAAAATGGTTAAAAGGAGCAACCTTTATACAGTGATTGACAGTTTTTTGTAAATATCTTTTAAAATATTAACTTTTTCGCAAAACTGTCTTCGGCACATATATAGCTCGACGCATGATCTACAAAAAAAGGTACATATCAATTTTTTTTTTTAATTCAAAAAACAAACAGCTTTATGTGCGAATGAAAATATTCTTTTCACCAAATTACTAATTACTCTAAAACCAGTTAATGAATTGCTACCATTGGTATTTGTCGTTTAACTAGTAATGTTGTGTGCAAATTTCAGCCTTCTACGTCATTCAGTTTCTGAAATAGACCTAGGAACACAACTAGTTTAGTGGGTTCGGCCGGACAAAAGCGAAACTAATAAGGTTCCGTTTTTTCCCTTTGGGTACGGAACCTTAAAAATGGGAATTAAGAAAATTTTATTTAAAGAGAGATAAAATTAAAAAAGAGTCCGCTATGTTGATTTCAAGAAAAAGATCCCACAATAACGTAAAGCTTACGACCGCTATTCTTCAAAAGCCAATTCCCTGACCAATGAGTATTCGATGAGCACCCTCTTGACAGATGCTTCGATTTTCATAAAGTTTGATCTATAAGCACCTAGAAAGACATATGGCAACTGGTCTCGCTTGAAAAACGTGAGGACATCACTTCTTTCACTGGCAACTCGCTTCTGGGAGGATATAAAAAAAAATATCAATGTTTGAAATCGGTCTTCTCGACACGCACCAACTGTGGTTAAAATATCAAAATAGTTGATGTGCAAAAGATGGCGAGAGCTATTTCTTTTAGAGACTTGGCAACTTATGTGGCCTCGAGGGTGTCTCTGATTCTATCGTCACCTTTGGCATACTTTCAACACACTTCCGAGAGTATTTTCTCCCAGAGAAATAAGATTTCGGTATAAAATTTGAGTTCAGTTTCATTCGCCCCAAAAAGAAAGTTAAAAGAAATGAAATCTCGTTTCGAAACATAAATATCTTGAGCGGCAGTTTCTGCATTCATTGGCAATTGGGTTTCCAGACTCGCAATTTGAGTTATCTCTTTTTCGATAAATCTCAAAATTCTTCGTCTCCCAGGCAATTCAGATAACCACTTGGTCGTAAAATTCCATCGTTAACTGGAGAAGGCTCAGGGATGTCAAGATGAAAAAAACAAACTGGCAATCTTCTTTAACTCTGTCATAGAAAATAGTTTAAGACTGTAGGACTAAAAGACCCGTATCTACCCAAGGTAATCGACTTATCTGTGAAAAAAAATTAGAATCCATGCGAATCCCTTCTGTGGATTGGATTGAGTTCCTTATACGGACTCCTAGGCATACATTTTCCGAGCAATAGATAGATCAAAGGTGCTTGTTCTGAGTCAATTTTATTTACAATAATTACTTCCCTGATGCGGTAGAAGCAATGTCATCTACATAAGAAATCACCCAGCAGCTCTTTACTTCCATGCAAGTGAGCAGCTTATTGCTCTCCTTACTCGCTTAGGTCGCTCTTTAGATCGCAGTGAACCAAGCCGTCTTCAGTTAACCCGGTAGTTGGCTAACTGTCATTCAATTTCGGAAAAGGGCAAGAAGGACGCCAGTCTTCTGACAGATTTGCCATCCAGATTCGAATCCATATTTCGGAGCAGCAAATCAATCAAATCGAGTGCAGGTAGACCTTATTAAAAGCGCCCAATATGTCTTAGTCATCACGCTACTTACAGTCAAGGGAATCCTCAAATGTATTTCGTATTTCCTGTTTGCTTCTGCGTAGATGGGTTATAAGTAATTGTTCGAAAAGTTTTAAAAGGAATGAAGTAGGACTATCACAATCCAATAAAAAACACATTCCATCTCCTATCAGACAACTTCGGCAAACCAGCCCGATATAAAAACTTCCGCTCCCAAGAAAGAAAATTCCGTCTCTCCTCGACCCACAAACGAAATAAAAAAAAAGCCGCAGAAGCTACGAGCTAGCTGTAGGTGCTGTTTGTAAGGAGATCAAATGTTGCACTTAAAAATTGAATGATGGCTCTGTTATGAGAATCATCAATCAACGAAAATTGGGGGCATTGTTTACAAAGTTTTTAAAAATCTCTTTTTTACCTACACATTTCCAAAACTTTTTTCTTTTGTCCTTTTTTCTCCCCACTTGATTTTCCAATTATTTAAGACATAAATATACAAAAGAAGGCGACAGCCCAACATTGAAAAAAATCAAAACACAGAAGCAGAAGAAGAAAAATATAACTTTCCTTCAAGAGTGTCGCCAGGACAATCAATCACATCGAATCGATAAAAGCACTTTGAGAAGACAATAAAAAGTTGTACTCAAACTTTTGCCGATTTACTCTACTTTCCTAGTTACTCCCGTTCTTTTTTTGCCATCATTGATCATTCTTTCACCATAATAATTGTGCGGTTGACTTTTGAAGAATATTTCATTATGTGCTGCTTTTGGATTTGGATTTGCTCTTTGCGCATTCCTGGGACCGCATCGCTTTCAGGGAATTCGACGTAGCTACTGTCAGATTTTTAGGGAAGGATAATTTTGTTTGTTGATTTACTGAACATTGAATATTGCTAGTGGCGTTCGAATTTTTGATCTGTTTTCGCCAATGGCACATGTCTTTACACACGCACACAAATATCCTTTCGCGCAATATTTCTCCCCTAAATCAACACATCGTTCATTGCAGTACGTGTAAAGATTAAGCATTTCATCCTGGCAACGCACGTGACCGAACCAGAAGGCGAGACGTGGAAAAATCCTTCCATTCTTTCTTTTTTCTTTTTTTGTATGTATGTGCAGAACATATATGGACTCGTATTGAGAGGGAAAGACGAACATCGACAGCAAAAGCAGGCTCGCACGTCACACATTTAGCTGAATTAAGTCCTAATTGTGTTTTGTTTTTATGTTTAGTTTATCCTTTAGCACGCTGCTCGGGGAGAAACATCACCGAAACAGTAAAATGTATGAGAATAAATAATAAACAAGCAGGAAAACTCATGTCTGCTAGCATACGAGTACAGGGAGGCGAACAACAGAACACAGTCATCCTCACTTAAAACAATTAGAGTGATTCAACCCGTGGGAAATGTGTGTGAAGCCGTCTGGTTTTGTGGGGCTCTGCTGATTCTGCTACACTCCTGCCAGCCAAAAGAAATTAGCTGAGCTTATGGGAATTTGCTTTATGACTTATGGTACATAATATGGTGACGGATGCGAGAAAATGCTTGCGAAAGGGGCTCATATTTGCCAAGTCCTGGACGCAAATTAGGGGCAATAAAGAATCAGCGCAACGAGCAACTTTCGCTGCCACTTATTGATTTTTATTTAACACAACAAAATGTTGACCACACTAAATACACACTCACGAATAAATAAAGAAACGATCCGAACGATGTGTTTGTGATGACTAAGGGGTGTTGATATATTATTTTAAAAACTGAAACCGCCCAAGAGCAAAACTACGTGAGGTTCGATAGCTCAGCGAGGATAGTTACCCTACACCACAAGTATTTTTGAAAAAAATTAAGTTTCCAAAAAACCTTTGGGCTTTTGGGCCTTAGCAATAAGCATTTTTAGTCTCGACTCTAAATTTTCGTAGTCCACTGTGGCTATATTTGTCATACAAATATTGCAATTGTGAGCTTCCGTAAATTTAAAGTCGATTCTAAAAATGTTTATTGCTAAGGCCCATTGTGTATACTTAATTCGAAAGGTAGGTTGTAGCTCCCGCAGCAAAAGTTGTCACAAAATGTTTTATTTAGGTATTGAAATATCAAAAAACTACTGGTTCGGATGAGGCGCAGCTCAAAAGCGGCAAAAAACAGAATGAGAAGAATTTTTCGCGCCTAAGGTTAGCCAAATCCTTGACCACCGTATTTTTTCGCATTTATGTACTGAAGTGAAAGAAAGTTATTACACAAGTTGAGTACTGCAAATGCTTGCGACCCCCAATTGTGATGCTCTAATTCGCGCTCGTTTACAACCCCCAAATGACACAGACCTACCTACAAACACAATACATAAAAGATCGCAAACCAATTTTAAAAAATTGCGACGCACTAAAATTTAACACATTAAAACATTTAATTGGCTTCATCAATTTCCATTCTGTCATGTTCTTGCAAATAACATCGCTTCTAATTAAATATCATCCCCCACCCCAAACCCTGGTCTCTAACACCGTTCCCCCCACCACCATTCACCACCTACAGCCACCATCCAAAATACCTCAAGGAACAATTTTTACTCGACTTTAAACGCCCCGTCAAGACTGCAATTAAAAATGCTTAGCCTCGTCATCATCTCCAGCTGAGAAAGAGCGAGCCGCACAAACGAAAACCACCCCTAAGGAAGACAAGGAAGAAATATATATTATTTTCATTGCAGTAAATTCTTCAGTTATTAATAAAAATTTTCCCCGGAAAAGAAAATATTCCAACCATTACATAATTTTTATTTGACGCCAGTTAGTCATTGGCCATTAAATTCACCACCATCGCGTCGTTCACCCACTGGCTCTCACCTGTTTCCTTATGCCGAGAAGAATGAAAGAACAAAAATTTTATAGCCACTTGCCTCTAATGTCATCCAACAAAGAATTTAATTTAATTTTCCCTCCACCATGGTCTCGTGTCTCTGTGTGATTACACCCCCGCTTCACTCATTGCTTGGCTTGACTTGGCTTGGCTCCTTTCTTGCTTCTTCTTTTTTCGTCTTGGCTGGCCTCTTGCGCGACACAATAAATTTGGGCGCCTCCTCAGTCCTAACCGAAAAGGCCGAACTCTGTAACACCCTCAACACAAGTGGTATCCTTCCAGGCTTCCACGCGTACTACTGTTTTCGGCTCAGAGCAAAGCATTTTTGCAACACAACTTTGAGTTCAGAACGGCCGTTATTCGATGGATTTTTATTATTGTTTTTGCTTTTTCTTATATTCGTCGACTGAAATATTCACAAAGTTTTCCATTTTTCCGCTCAATCGATACTGTGTTGCCACTTACGCAATGGTCGGCGGCATTATTTCTGGTGCGGGTGTGCTATCCGTTTTACATAATTTTGGGAACGCTTTTCTTGAGGCATTGACATATAGGTGGGGCTGTCATTTCTGTCAAAACTGAGCGTGAGCAGTGTAGCTCGAGGGAACTTGTGTACTGTAAATTAACGTTTTGTAGTTACACAAACCAGCCCTCATTTGTAACAACTTGCTGATGTGGAAAAGCCATATTACGGATTACAGATAGCACACTCAAAAACATTACACTAGAATAGAAGACCACATTGGAAGTATGTACCATTTTTGGATCATTTGTCCTGCGTTTTTATTACTGCTAATAAGATTTCCGTTTTTGTTAATACAAATCCCCTTTGCGAGTTATTTCCACCATCATCATTTTCAGAGTGCAGCCTTTATAACGAGGATGAACAGGAGGCTCAAGTCAAGTGGACCCTTGAAAACTCTTCAACCACAGACTCTTAAAATTCAGGGATAACAACTATCCGGTGAAAGGATGATTATTAAACCATCTCAGTCTACTACTATTCAAAGGATAGGCCGCCTTCCTGATAAAATCAATTTTAATAGACATACCATTAACGTGACAATGGAAGCATGAACCGTCCCTTCGAAAGGGTACCCCACATTCCCGTAGAAGTTGGTAAAAGCACCGCTTATTTGGCTTTTGAACGACTTGTTCAGAAAAAGAGAAAAACACAAGGACATAATATAAGGAAAACCTAAATAAAAATGTAGTTCATTCCAGCCCTTTGCAAACGACAACGTAATCCACAGTAAACTGCAGCCCTCTTCAGTAGTTAACGTTCTGGTTCACAAAAAAAAAATAGCCTACCCAGAACACACATTTTGA
Organism: Cheilosia variabilis; assembly: GCA_951230905.1. NCBI lineage: Eukaryota > Metazoa > Arthropoda > Insecta > Diptera > Syrphidae > Cheilosia > Cheilosia variabilis. The sequence continues at coordinate 15,411,030 of OX579676.1, forward strand.
AATATCGGTAGCTTTTCTTAGAAGTGACACGGAAGCAATTTTCCCTAATCGCAATTTCTTGAAAACCGATTTATTAGTTTTCCCATTTAGACAATTTTTCCTGTTTAACTTCTTACAATTCACAGAAATGCGACAAACCATTAGACTGAAATGTAAATTTAAATTTAAGTAAATGTTCGATTTACCAGAAAAAAGAAACCACATCGACAAATTTTTATCCAGAAGCATTTTTTGTCTGAACTTAACTCTTCTTATTTCAGATATCTGTAAACGTCTTTGCGTAAAGCATTTTTTTACTACTTCCACTTTTGTGATAACAAAACAAAAATAACAAGCAATTTCTGATTTAGATGCTGAATGGAATTCCTGTATCGCTTCGGATGGACGATTTCTGAGATTTTTTCCAAGGGCAGATAACATGTGATCGGATAGATCTCCGTCTATTTTTAAAACGCAATTTTATGAAACATTCCTTCCTTGACGACGTAATAAACGAAAAAAATCAGCCTTTGCCTTAACGATCCTAAATTGTACACTCAAGTCTCAAGTCGACCTAACGTATACTCACTTCCACTTGTTTAGCGCCCTCCTTTAATGATTCGTCCAGTTTAAAAAGCAAAAATCAAATACATTAGGTTCGTTCAGGTACTTTTTTGCAAACGTACAATTATTAAAAATTTGCTAAGAAACTGTGCGAATGCAACCATGTACTGAGAAAATTTAAAAAAATTAGAGAGAAATCCATTTCCCCTCCCTTCATTTTTTCGTAATTTTCTTCTCGCCGAATTTCGACTGAAAAATTAAAAATGAAAACTGACAACTTAGTGACAGCTCAAAATATTGACAAGTAAAATTCTATTAATTTTCGTCTTCAACGATGTCGGAGGAAGAAGTTGTAATGGAATATTCCCCTAGAACATATCAGCGCATTCAAAATGGTAAGTTTAATAGGTATTTAGCCTATACAAAAATGCATTTCCAACTTATTTTGCAGAGTTCTCTTTCACACGTAATGTGTTATGTGTGCCCGATAGATAAGAATTTCCCTCAAGTTATTGAGAGTTTAACCTATGTTCACATAAAGGATAGAAATGAGTTCCACACAATTATTTTAATTAATAATTGGCCCAACACAATGGACAGATTGGAATCTACCTATAAAGTGTATTTCATGAAGGTTCACCTTAAATCAGCCATTAAATCTTTTTTTTTAAATCTGTAAGGAAATCTTTAAAAAATGTCGGCCTACGGTATACACAAAATCTCTTATAAAAGTAGTTCTAAAGGTAAAAAATAAATGTTAAAATAAAGTAAGCGCACTTCAACTGCCACGAATACACTGCATCTGCAATAACTAATTGAAATTCCTTTCAATCCTCATACATACTCGTACATGAAATAGCTGTCAACTATAAAAAAAAAGGAATAACAAACAAACACACCACACTTTAGAGCTGTGACCAAAAACGAATTCTGCCATAAATTCGTTCGTAAACTATCCAATATATTAATAAAAATACGGGTATACCTGTAGCAAACTCAATTTAGTAGGTAATCATAATAATCGGTACCACAACACCCACCAGCGGATACAAAAGAAAAAAAAAAGGGAATATACATATTTATTGGGAATTTATTGGATCATCACATATGTGAAATGTATTTTATGGGTGAATTTAAATTTATTGCTATGTATATATATCTGAGCTGGGACTTTTTTGCGCCACTAAAAGGGGTGCAGAGAAAAAATATATTTGCTTGTTGTCCACATTTTCTATGCTCATGTAGGAAGCAAATCTTTTTTTTTTTTTTTTGGTTCACGTTTTTATCTCTTGCGTGTCATATACAAAATATTTCGTGAATGAAGCCAGGGAGACATAAATACATGTGTGGGCGGACAGGGGTTGTAGGGAGATTTACAAACTGGAAATCAATTGATGGACTTAAATTCGAAAATATTACCCAAATATATATTATTAAGTTTTAGTACTTATGCGATTTTAATTTTTGTTGAATGACCTATACAAATATGTAGTTGTGTTTAACAATTTGTTTGAATAAAAATAGAAAGTAATCGGAAGTCTGTAGTGTTGGGTAGGCTTAATTTGTTAGCAATGACGAAGCTTTTTGTTTTTTATGCCACTTCGAAAAATTATTATCCGGTGGATTTTCGTGGAAAAAATTTGTGTTATCAATTCAAATAAATGCGCTTAACAGGGTAGACAATTTTGTTTAATTATCTTGCATCATAAAATGGCTTTGCACAATTTATGGTCAACCTGACAATCCGTGCACAGACAAATGTTTAACCACCCCGTCGCGTAGAGTTTGTACCTGAGAAAATGACGCTGTGTAACCATCGTTTTACTCATACTTTTTGAAAGTCAAATATGGATCAACTTATTTTATGGAAAAAGATGGCGCCACATTTTTGAGATTTTTAATAATATATAAGCAAAAGCTATGCAGCTAAAAATTACCTTGAATTTTAATTGAGTATAAGGAGTACATATTTTTTTTTATTCTGCCTTCTCTAAATGTTTATCCGCGAGTATCTAATCATACCGAACTTCAAAAATATTATACAAATGTATGGTGCGAAAGAGCCTGATTAAAATCGCATGCTATCTACTTTTAATTGAAATGGTGATAGCTGTGTCGACTCATAAAACTACGCAATTAATATGCCCCTGTCCAGTTTAGACTACTAAATGTGGGTTGGATCATAAAAATAAAATAGGGAGTCTTTTTTAGTTTCTAACGAATTATTTCTAGTTTTATAGAACCAATTGCATATTTCGCCACTTCAAATTTAATTGATTGTGTAGTGTCCTTGATTTCGTTTGCACATTTTGTGTATTTTATGGATTCGGTGGTGTTATGTTGTTCATAGGCAAATTAAGCCACAATGTGGGAAACAAAATGAAATTACAATACACGCAGATGCATTACCCAGAATCAACAATGGTTTGTGTATTTTGACTTAGGGCACGATTTTGAAACAAAACCAACTGGTGAATAGTTTTACATATTTCAAACTGATTAATCTATTTGGTAATATGTAAATACATCTGAGAAATTATGGCTGTAAATATTTTGATTTTAATTGTAACAGGTACATAGGAAGGTACGTTTGTATTAGGTTGGAGGATTATCTTTGGTTTTGTAATGAATATTTTCTTTAGAATAGATTTTCAACTAGGTGTACAAATTTAATAGTTGGGAAACAATGGTTTCTAAGCATTTGGAGGAGAAAAATGTTTATTATTTTGATTGTTATCCCATTTATTTGTAGGCTTATTATTCTTTTATAATTTAGTTTTACCCAAAATCACAAAACTAAGTGATGCGCTGTCTTTAACTTTTTAAATATGTTCCACATTGTATAAGTAAAAAATTAAATGACCTTTGGTGAGACTAGAAAAATTCTTCCGCAGTTATGTACAAGCTGTGTTGGCAGTTTGTCATTCCCTTGTCATAGCTAGTTTTATCCTCTGTCCAAAAAAAAAGTCTTTCGCATCATCGCACTCATATCAGTGTGATTTTGGGTTAAAATTGTCACACTGCCGAAGACTTAATCTGCGATTACACGTGTCATTTTTCGTGGCAATTTTTGACAAGCTGACGACACAAAAATTCTGCCATTCGGAGGTCACTCGTGTGCCTTTCGTGAGAGTGCGCTGCAACAGCACGCTTGACGGGCGATCACAGATAGTAACAAAATTATGACAAATGCTTATGTCAAATTTTGAAATGAAAAGTGGCATGTAGCCTTAGAAAAAGGGGTAGGCACAGCATTCTTTCTTATACAGTAGAATCACCTGCGGTATTATTATTACGGACTAGTACTAGTACTAGTAACGCCAGGCTTAAGCTTTTTTTGTCGTCTTGTTCGTCTTTGCAGGATGATGTTAGACAACTCTTGCTGCTCCATCAAAATCAGGAGTAAAACCCTATTATGTCAATAGACGTTTGAGCCAGGCTACCGCACTGTGATTTACTTTCTTTTGTATCAACCTTTAAAGAATATTATACACGAAACATCTGAACCACAAGTTTGCCAAAAGTCCTTAGCGGTTGCATTTTTGCTAATTGTAATTATCGGAAAAATGCATAGAGCTGTTAAAAGCATCTGGTAGAATTAAAATGGACGATGGGTCTGCCTATTATTGAGAACAACTGAGTCCAAAACACTCAAACACTTATGACTTGGCCAATGGGAAAATACAACTTCGAATAGTGCAGGACCAACCACAAACTTTCCGGGCTACACAGGGACTCTGACTTGATTTATATAATAAGAGCTCTCTTTTACGATATAATTCTTTGTCGAAATGTTATATATGCTAACACAAAGACGCCACAATTTCTAAAATCCCTATAAGAATAGGGTCGAGAGGTTCTTTCGAAAAGTGTGCTTGTAAAAATACCTTTATAAAGAAATTTCCGATTTATTTATGATACTACATAAAAAAATAAACCAAAAGATAAGAATACATTCATAACGTGCGCATTTGTAACTACAAACTAAGGGGAAGCTTTTACAACTGAACGTAAAATAAAAATTACCACATATTTGTAGAGTAGAGTATGTATATGTTTACACAGTTATTTATATCAAACTCACTGGAAGTTCTTTTATATTTTACAGTCATTTTAATATTTATTTACACTCTGTATAGTAATTTTATTTGGCGTTTATTGCGAGAGGGATGTATAATTTTGATGTTTTGTGTGTTGTTTATAGCGCACTCACAAATATGATTGCTAAATATAGCCACTTTAATGTCCAGTGAATATAAGAAGCGATTTATTTCATACAGTTGGTTGTTGGCAGCATTTTACAGTCTAATCTTTTTATTATGTTGCTTTACTCATTTCAAATGAACACTTGAAACGCTCGTATATCCGTGACACACCCTCATGATGACCCTCTTTCACAGAGCCGCATTGTTCTCCTGTCAACGAGTCAATTGCAGTTGTTATTACAATCTTTAAATTCCAGTTAAGCAACCACGTACGGTCTTCTTTTTTTAATATTTATCACTGTATTCTATTTTTTTTTATTAGTGGTCAAATAGAATATTTACGGGCTACCCAAATGCAGAATATTCAAGTATTCTAGCAGTAAGTGTATTATTAAATTCGAACCCTTTTCTCCTTCCTACCGAAAAATCTGTTCGAAATACTTTTTGCCCCTTTGTTTTCAACTTTTTGCAACTGGCAGATTAATCAGCAAATCCGGTAGAATTTCAATGAGCCAAGGTGGGAATTACGCTAGAAGTTATTTTTTTCTGTTATTTTTAACGACAACGTATTTTTTGTCTGGTTGCCTACGATTTATATTCATTGCGGGGAATGGTCCTTATAGTTTAATCAGGGTTGCCAGGAATTGAACTACTTCGGTACCACAGTTTCAAATTGTTAAAATATCCATGCAACATTCCCATTCTAATTCTAATTGCACCTTAAGAGTAAGACACATGTTTTATGAAGACAAGCTCCTTAAACTTTATCTGTCAAACTTTCAGCCAACCACATGTTAAATTAAATTACTCGTAACTTTTTTAAATCCTTCACTTCTTCAGAAATACATATATACCTTTTGTACATCACCACAAATTTGTTCGCCCAAAATTGGAGCAAAAAATGTACCACTATTTAATTCAAAGAATTCAATTAACCAATATAAGTATAATTATATATAACTGCTTGTTTGTTGATGTACCTCTCCTTTTGACGTTCATTAGTTATGGCGGAATTTCATTAAGAAATTCTTCAATTTTATCATAGCTTATTTATCTCCACCTAAAAGGTGCTGAATTTGCAGATGTGAAAACGTACAATTTTATGAGAAAAAAATAATTTCAATAGAATTTGAATCTAATTATTAACATAATATTTGAACTCTTTTTTCCCTTTATTTAATTGCAATGGCGCAAGATTACAGCCGGCTCAGAAAATTTATTAGACAATTTGTTGTTAGTACCTACGCATAATAAAGCTTCAGTTAGCGTTTTGTTATAGTTAACAGTTTTAAGCTCAAAATAAAATGAAAGTCACTCGAAACCTAAATTAAATAAATACCGTTCTATTTATGCCATCTGTCGTTTTCTAAACAAAAATTTTATTCTCAAATACAACAAAACGCACAGCTCTTAAACATGCGTTTACTATAATTTTGTGCCACCTTTGAAGTGTAAGTCTTCACTTATTTGAATATGAATGAGAAGCTAAGTAATAACTTTTTATATTTACTTTACCCAACATAGTTTCCATCCTGTTCGGAATAGCATACGACTCGCAAAAAAAAAAAAACCTTATAAGAGATTTGAAAACAAAAAAGCTTTTTTTTAAACTAAGTACGTATATGAGGATTTTTTACATAAAGATTTCTAGTTTTAGTCATATTCACAGAAATTCAGAAGTTCACTCAACCAATGCTCAGTTCTTTTTCAAAATCAGTAATGCGAACTTCTTCCGAAATCAAATTGATTTTGTGAATTATCTTTTTTAGACTCGAAATATAGCGCCGTACTAATAAAAAATTTTAATATTTACGGAAGCTCACAATTGCGAAATTTGTATAGAAAATATAGCCACTGTGAAACTAAAATTTAGAGTCGAAACTAAGAATGGTTATTGGTAAGGCGCATTGAGTTTGATATATGAAGCCTTACGCCAAAACTTAAGCAATAATTTAAATAAAAATAACGACTCAGTTTTATTTAAAATCGTTTGCTTATCATTTCTATTTTATAGGTAGCATCAGGTGTATTGTTCCTTTTCGATCATTGGAATTTCTTGTGGCTCTACAAATTACGTGGAAACTAATATGGAAGTATTTGCAAGCATTTTGCTTAACCTGATAAAGCTTTTCGTTAAAATGCAAATATAAAAACTAAATTAGCGGGTTGTAAATATACATATATCACAGATTTGTCATGTGTGTGGGTCGTTCGACAACATCTAATCGGTCCATTTTATTATTTTGAAATAAGATCCTGTTTAAAGTGGATGTCAAGTTGATGCATGAAGTACCAACCTTAGCAAATCATTTGACTCTATAAACCACGTGTCGCTGATGCTATGCTAAAATGCTCATGTAGCTATGATGAAATGTTCTGTCTGCTTGGTAATAATTACTTAAGATAAGTGCCTCGCATCTCGTTTTGGAGATCCTCAAGGTAGTCAGTCCTATTGGGCGGCTCATTGTAGTAACTAGAGTTCGCACTGTGGTGAAATTATACCATTTTAGTAACCTGGCTTACACGCAAAATTTTAAGAAAAAAACTACACAAAGCATTGCATCTCTGCACAATCTTCCCAACAAAAAAAGAAATCGAGCGAATTTGTTGCGTTTAAGGGCAGTGAAATAAAAGGCAATGAATGCAAATTGTATCAATTATAGCTGATGGCCATAAGCATTCTAATCAACAGGTTACCGGGTCCCTGGGTGCAAGGCTTTAAATCGAAACAATTCCCAAAAGGAGATAAACGTCAGTGGGTCATTCTCCAAATAGTTATATGTTGACCGATCGTATCCAAGGTAGTCATGTGCAAAACATGTGATACTCACTCATTCATATCAATGCCAGCTATCAATTGAATCCAATAATTCAATTGAAGTATACCCATCTAATTGCCCAATTTACGACCAACAACAATGTTCTGCACGCACTCAATTCAAAAAAAAATTGAAAAAAAAAAAATGAAAAGGACCACCAGCACGAACCCGCAACAATTTCACGTATAATTAGTCACGACGCAAATTGAGCCACAAATGTTAAAAAAAGGAAGAAAGTAGAAAACCAAACGTATTACTAATATACACATACTCAATACACGCATTTATTACCACAATCGCGCTCGCTCCCACAGCACAATAAATATATTTATTAACTGAAAATATCCACAAATTTACTGTGGCACGGAATTTGGGTCATAATAGCTGACCGAAAACAGAGAAACCTGTCCAAACCCAGCGAAAAAACGCAATCACACAATTAGCGCGACTGCTAACCAAACCCACCCATGCCCAAATCGCCAAATTCAAAAGTGCTAGGTAGCGTGTAAGCTCAAGGATAATAGTTTCTTTTTCCAGCAATAATAGGCCAACCAAATACAGAACAGAACGATATGATACCTATCCGGCAACCCTTCGTGCAAGAGATCCCAAAAATGTTATTCATCCTCCGTGTCCGTTCCCACGCCCACACACAAAAACCACCCGAAAATGAGATAACAAAAGGCAACCTACAACTTACAAGAATACAAGGAGTGCCACAACACAATGTCAGAACTCAGAAGTCCGATTAATGATTACTCAATAAATTATTCACACAAAAATCTTTTGCCGAAAATTGTTTTATTTGTTATTCCTCTCTGTGCGTACCTAAATTTTGTATAAATTCCTCATCAGATTGATCCCTGGATTACTTGACAGCTGCTGCTGCTGCAGCTGGACATGGAAAGGAAAATCTGATGTCAGAAATCGTCCTCTCGAGCAGGTGTAGTAAGTATCCACAAGAGATTTATGTTTTTTGTATTTGTTTTGGTAGCCCCACGAGGGTGGCCAATAATACGAAGGTAGCCGCAGAACTTTTTAACTTTTCCAATTATCTTTTCGCACTCCGATTGATTGATATCTCTATCTTGGCGGCGAAAAATCACTTTTTCGTGGACAACTCGGCAAGGCACTTGGGATGAACATTTTTACTCAGACCCTCGGGGGAACATTGCACGAATAAATTTCCATGCAACCACACCGTCACTGGTTGGCAATTGAAATTTTCACATAACACAGCGAAACAATTTACGAGCAAGCAACGAATACGTAACACGAAGAGTACATCTCCCCTAATATACCACGGTTAACATTCAAAGGGAAAATGGAAAACAAATCGCCCGAAACGAGCAAACTTGCTATGAGATTCTATACCGAGTAAAACGAACTAAGCCCGACCGAAACACACAAGACAAACCGTACTCGTACTCGTATCTCTGCGAGGAAATCCTTTTCGTTAGTGGTATTTTTTTATTTATTTCTTTTTACTATTGTATGGTAATCCATAATTCCTTGGAAACGTTGAGGGAACAAATAGCACACCTTTCGGTAACGTACCACTATGATGCGCATTCAATGTGAGACTAGCGAATCTCAAAAGATTGGTACTATTTAAAAAGTCCTTATCGAGGAGGAATAGCTTTTTCGCCTTTGCGGGGAGGGAGAGCTCAGAGCCAGAACTCACTTTCGAAAGGCAAATTAAGTATTTGTATTTGTAAAGGGAACGAGTTCGAGAACTGGGTAATACGATGAGAGCAGTTATTTAAGAGATTGCGCGAAAGCTTTGGGAGAGACAACTGGGTTCAATGAACGAACAGAGTCACTCAACATTGAGTGACTTGCGAAAAATGGTTGTAGTCGAGCGAATGAGGGTGGTTCTTGGTTCAAGTCATTCCGAAGAGGAAATGACCGAATTCTTTGGTGCACCAGGTTTTTGTGTTATGCCAAGGTCGGGGATGTGGATGTTGCTCGAATTGAATTACAATTATGATGCTTCGATGTGGTAGGTATATTGAAAAGTTCTGAAATTATGTTTCTGCAGAGGTAATGGCAATATGTACTCATAGTGTGGATAATAAAGGTCGACACTGATTATAAATGAGTTTTGTTGAAGCACTTTTATATTTTCGATGGCGATACAGTCCGGCAGCCGTACAGAAAACAAACTGTCCCTAGGAAGGCATATTTCAGATAGATATTATTTCAGATCGTATTTCTGTTTAGTGGTATTGACGCGGTTCGACAAATAGGTCCAGTGTAGTGAAAATTAATCAACACTACGCATTTTGCATACGGCTCCAAGAAGCCTAATTTTCAGAGGGAGTTTTTCGTAAACGATGGCAAAGTATTTTATTAAAGTTCTGAATTTCAGCTGGAAAGGTATCAGGCTATACAGACAGATTATTGAATTTTTGAAATATGTTATCAGACGATTTTTATGTGAAATGCAGCACTCGATACGGTAGGCACTCTCCTTCCAATCAACAAAAATCGATATCAAGCCTTTTTTGCGGTAAGATGAGACTAAACTGTCATGATATTTATGGAACCGGCAACGGATTAGTCACTTCCAATATATACTAGTTCAAATTTGTAGCTACAGTGCCTATCCACATTTAAATAACCTTCAAGGTGGTCCGGGGCAGTCTTAGAATTTCTTAGGAAACTTTGACCTTAAAAGATTAAGAGCATGTACTCGTCTAAGTAGGAGCAACCTACTACTCGTTATAAGCTTACTACTTTGACACTAAAGACTCAGCGCGATACTAACTATCATATATTTTCTCAAGATTCTTCCACATCAGCAATTCAAAAAATATTATGCTCTTCATTTGTCACTTCATTTGATATTCCGGCTTGTCAACTGGCATGGTTTGACCCTAACTCACAAAATAACCTCTTGTCACTTAGTACTATATATTTTTCAATAGTGTATGGCATGAAAAATTTAGTAGGTCCATTAATCGATATGAGTACATATACCATTTCCAAATTTCATCTACTTCGGTTTTTAGGCTTTAACTGAAGGGAAAAACCATGAAAACCACATTATTTGAAGGGAGCTCTAAATGCACTTAGTGAGCTTTACCTGTCAACCGACGATATATCCTATAAAATAGTAATACCTACTGAGGGCTAAATTGGAAAAGGTGTTTTCTAATAAATGGGAAAGGATTGCAACCACGTTGTTGCATCAATTCGTCGTTTCATGAGCAAAGCTTTCCGTCGGAACGGGACACATGATGATTTTGATGTTAAGCCCGCCGAAGATGAATACCCCCAAAAATTACTAAGTGATATCATTGAAATGCAAAAAAAAACTTAATATATTCTTTTTCCGAAATAAAAAATATTTTTTTCAAGATTTTGCTCAAAATATAAAAAGACCGAAATATAAAATTAAATTTTGAAGTACTTTAGGTACTGATAATAATACATGAATCACCTAAATATCTATAAAAATAACTTTGGTCATAAATTATTGATAATGCACTTTCAAATTTTGGAACATATTTGAAATAAATTGACTTAGAATTGCATTGCTTATCTATATCAAGATCATAGAATTTCGGTTCGGATAATTTCAACAACAGTTTCAATACCTACTCAAACGATTACGAATTTTTGTTTCATTTAAATTTACACCAGAAAATATTATTTCAACATTTGCGGAAGAATGTGGAAGAGATAAAATATTGAAAATAAAATCTTTTAACGCTGGATATGCGAAGTTTCCATCCGCTTGTTATAGTTATTTTACCCTTTTTTTTTTTTTAAATTCATGATTTTTTAGTTGATGGTAACGTTAGTGAAACAGAAATTGTGCATGGGTTCTGTTCGACTCATTTTATAAATAATAATGCAATTAATAGGCAACGTTTTTCTTCAATAGAAAAGGTCCTTTTAATTTGTTGGATTTAAAAAGTTCTTGGTATCAAAAATCTTGAAATTTTGATGAATTTGAGGTAAAAAGTCTTGTACAAATTTTGGAGCTCAAAAATCTTGAAAAAAAGATTATATCTTGTAATCTGACATCACTGATCACAATGTAACAAAACTGGATATGGAGGTAAGGCCGGAAAAGATTTAAAAACTACCGACTAAAATTTTTAGACTTGCCTTGCAAAATGTCGCGATTATAAGGAAGGATATGTTGTTTCGTTATCCATATCTGGAATATCTCCTACAGCTGTGTAGGAGAAATAGCATTTTCTGCTACCTACGTTTAAAGACTTTTTATATACACATCAGTAGGCGATAACGTTTCAGCTTGAAACTAATAGGACAAGACCGATAACAACAAAAGTTTGATATGGATTGAAATCAAGTTATATCCCAAGATTTCAAGGCTTATAAACAACTTCTGGTAGCTGTAGCCGCATCGATAAAATGTTGAGCAGTGGCTCTTATGGGTAGTGCGTCGGACTACTGAGCGAAGGGTCTCAGGTTCGATTACCGGAAAACGGATTTGTCCACTGCGCCACTTCTACCGAACGTCTGGCAAACATCCGAAAGTAGAACTGTTACGAGTATTAAAGACATTCTCGGTTCGGACTCAGCATAAATTTGTAGCTCCCTTCCGATTGAAATCAAAATAAAAACTTTCACAGCGATACTAATAATAATTTTTAGTGTCCAGGCTAAATTTTTCGAGCCCACAATGGCATAATTTTGCATACGAAATTGCATATTGTGCTCCAGAAAATATTTTGTGTGAATGTTAAAAATGATTTCTAGTAAGGCCCTCACAAAATAAATGGCTGTTTTGAGATAAACTAGGCGTAGGGTACACGAACCCGTTGCGTTGTTCTTAAAAAGAAAACTTTTTCGTTTTCGACTAAATAGCGGAAACGCCAGACCTTGCCCCCAGAACATAGCGAGGATTCCCTAAGTGGAAACCATGTTTATGAAACTTGACTTTACTTTTGACTGTGGGAGTACTTGTATAGGCGAAATCTATAATGTAATTTATTTACCAACAGATCGATTGGCTGCAGCCTTGGTCTACCCAATCTGGACCCATGTCCATCTATCAACATTTTAATTTCGACGAATATTTTTAAGGTATCTTCTTCATCTACCAAGTATACCTTTCCTGGCAAATCAATACAAATTTGACAAATGCGAATGGCGCTTAAATTTTAAAATAACCACAAGCAACAGGCCCTTTAAAAAAAGACACTCTCTTTAATGTAGACGTCGGATACAGTTCGAAAGAATTTTCACCGGAATTCGATTCGAATTCATTGAGAATATAAAATAAAATTACCACAAAGATCCTAAATATGTTATTAACCTGTTGAAAAAGTCAAAATCTTCTTCTCATTGCCAACACGGCTTGTGTACACAACACACACTCTGATTCCCAAAAGGCAAGTTCTACGGACCCACTCATCCGCCACCTAGCCACCCTCACAGTGGAAACGCTCTTAGACAAAGATTAATTACCATAGCCTACGCGTACTTTGGTGGTTTACCAGGTTCAACGCTTCCTTGGGCTATTCCACCTACAATGTTAAGAGATTTTGAATGGTTATTTCGAAAATGAATTGCGAGAGCGGATGTCGAAAGCTTTGACATGCGTCGTTTGAATGGAATCCAATTCCATGGATGGGCAGGTTGGAGCTTAAGCCTGTGGTTCATAAATGTGGAACCTAAGGAATCAAACGAATTGTCTGGTAAACATCAAGTAAAACGATGAATATTTCGAGATTGGAAATTTTCCGATATGCATTCCGCCATGGGCTGATGTGTGATTGTGATGTTGGTGTCCGAGGTAAGTGTTGGAAACGAATGCTCCGTTTTATGAATGGATTTAAATTAAATATTATTTGCATGTCATATGTCGAAGTCACATTCACTATTGAGTGGTATCGTACATCTAAGTTTTTCCTGTCCTAGCGCACATAAGCTAGACCCGACTTAAAATTTTCGGAAGCCTACATTTGCTAAGTTTGGATCAACAATGAGACTATTGTTAAATTTGAAGCTAAGAATAATTATAAGAAAGGTCAGCAGGTTACGGATGCAACACAGCATTGAGCACGCAAGTAAAATACTTGTTGTGCACCAACGTATAAGCCACTTCAGTTGTATTAATTAACCTCTTCTGAGTTCATTTTCGTAAATGGAAAGTTCAAATCCAATGGATAATCCGAAGAGAAAGCCAAGGTAAGCTGTAAACATGAGTTAAAGTTGGTTATATTTCTTTGGAACACTTTTTGTTCACTTCTGTAATAGGTATTTCGAGAATTTCATTGCTATTCTACACATCCATTTTTCGAGACCATAATCAAAGCCTACTTGATTTGCCAACCATCCTTATTTAACAAAATAAAAACAATTTACTTTTCGCCTTATTTAAGAATAACTTCTGAAAAAAGAAAAGTGCGATTGCTTATAAGAGTTTTGCCAAAATGGTTTTGTTTTTGGATTTCTCCTACACGTAGTTTGGAGCAGTGGGCAATTGCACTAACGATTTTAGCTAAGCTTGGTAAGAAAACTGTAGGTACCTCAAATTTTTTATTAAGAAAAACACTTTGATCGTTTTTAGCTAAATAGCTTAATTTGCCTTCATGACTTGTCATTGACTTAAGCTTAACACTACACATTACGTGGGTAAGGCTGATATTGCAATTATACCAAAAAAAAGTATTATGGAAATTAATTGCTATTGGTTTGCGGTATTTCGGTCGCTCTTCGGTAAGTTGTAGATTTTGTTTGGGGCTAGTGTACCGGTAAAGGTGGATACGACACATCGATTATTGAAAGATTTTTCTCGAACTATCACCGATTTTATCGCTTCGAAATTTTCTTCAATCGGACAAGTAGTTCACTAACAAAAACCATTTCGAGATTTTCCAAACCACAGTTCGTACAGAAACTCTTTTGTTCTTCGAGGAAAAATAAAATGAAAAAAAAATCATTAGCCCGTTCGAATTTTAATACATCAAATATTTTAAAAGAAGCGTTTATGTGTTGGCTGCTACTCCCTAAATAAAATATTATCTACCCTTTCTCTAAATGGCAAAAAAAATGGGAAAATTAAGAATGAGGTTTTTGTTTTTGAAACGACTGGAAGGGATCTATATCAATCATCATTATAACAATACGTGTTCATCAAAAGTTTCCGTACACTATTTAAGTATTTATAATGCAATGAGGAGAATGAAACCTATATAATTTGAAAGGTACTGTGCCATAAATGTGCACAAACAAAAAATTGTGGGTATATGTCGCCATTAAGGCTGGTAAAATGAAGTTAATAGGTTCCCCATACAAAATGCTTATCAGTTAAATGAAAGAATTTTGGTGACATTCAATTTGTCGCCGCCATTTTAACATACTAACGTATGTGAATAAAAAACATCTAAGATTATAACCTATTTCCGTAGGTATGCAATTTACCTATCCCTAAACGTAAGCAACTGTAGGTATTATTTTCCTTCAATGATGATACTATAGAAAATATTTGTCTACATCAATTTTTTGATCTAAATTTTCATAGTGACGTATTAGAAGTACAACTTATTTTCAAAGGGGCGAATTTTTTCTATATCTAGATGTCGAATATTGTGGTACGTTTTCTAATACTACATACTTATAAAAGGTCTATTTTCGAATACAATCAACCCGATGTGCAACCATACTAACAAAAGCCAAATACAAGTGAAGCCAAAGTAACAGATGTTTGTGAGCTTCGTGGACAAGGCTACTCAACGGTACAGCACTCCCCTGAAATAAGCAACCGCCTTAATAGCAACGAATTATTCAGTGTGTCCTTTGCAATTGTACCCGCTTGATAACAAAACAACCCGGTTTAATGCAACCCCTTCCTATTATCAAATAAAAATCTGAACGAAAATTGTATTTTAAATGATATTTCCTCCTCTTGTAAGCACATTCCAATTTTTTTTTTGTTCCATGATTTCACAAACGAACATGATTTGAGTGCAACTTGAACAATTTTTTTTTTGTTTATAGACGTTTCATTTTTGTTATTTTATTTCTATTTTTTCGGAATTCTTATATTTATATGTATTTTATTTATTTTTGATTTTTTCTTCCTTATTATAAAAAAAATTCAGTCGAACTTCGATAAGTCGAACTTCGATAACTCGCGGTAGGACTAAAATTTACATGTAATTTGTATTTGATAGGTTAGGTTAGGTACGTGGGTTGGCGTGGAATGCTCCGTGCCACACTCAGGCCAATACTGACCCATTGTGATGCCCATTGGGGGAAGAGGTTGTCAATTACCCATAATAACCCTGAGACTAAGTACTCACTGTGCTATTGCATACAAACCATACTGTGGATTTGATGAAGCCCATTATCTTGTCTATATGTGTTCCAGAAAGTTCCTCTAGGTCGTGGAAGAAGTGTCTCCCTAGGAATCTGTGCCTGTAGTGCTGGAGACCTGGGCAGTGACATAGGAAGTGGGTTGTGTCCTCAAGAGCTTCCTCATCACCGCAGCCCCTACACAGTTCTTCTTCAGTCAAGCGTAGCTTGTTCATGTGGTACCGTAGAGTATTGTGCCCCGTTATAATTCCTACGAGGGTGGAAAGAGATTTTCTATCCTTTCGCATTAGACTCTCGGTTCTGGCTTCATTGAAAGTTGGCCATAGCCTTTTTGTGGTATGACAAGTTTCTAGTGCAGTCCATCTAGCGTTCGCCTCTCTTGTGGCTTTTCTTCCTGCTTCAAGCTTGAGTGCGCAAGGCGGGATTTTCACAGAGGGGTCAGCTTGTTCTGATACAGCTGCCGAACCTTGTCTTGCTAGTTCGTCAGCTTTCTCGTTGCCTGGAATGCCTTCATGTCCCGGAACCCAGCAGAGCAATATCTTATGCTGAGTGCCAACCAAGTTCTTCGCGACAGCATTTCACAAGCTTTGATTTTATTTCTATCGCAGTTAATGCTTTTATTGCTGCCTGGCTGTCGATAAAAAAGGTAATACCTTCAGGTGGTATTGCCCTTACCACCGACTCACGGGCTGCTGTTGTCACTGCCATGACCTCTGCTTGGAAGACACTGCTATTGTCGGGAAGTCGAATCGACTTTGATATGCCCAGCGACTCAGAGAAGACGCCAGACCCTACCCCGGTTTCCATTTTTGAACCGTCCGTAAAGACGGCTACAGATTGTGCGTTGGGTACGAGTCCTTCGCTCCATTCTTCCCTACTGGGATAGGCGCTCGAGAAAGGTCTTGTGAACTCTAGGTATGGCGTAATGTAGTCCGTGTTGGGTACATAGCCAAAATATTTCTTTAGGATCGAGGAGTGACCCGTTGCATTCGTTCTCCAGCTTGCTGTCTGACTTATCCTCAAGGCGCTGATTGCAGCTGAAGATTGTATAAAGATGTCTAGCGGCAGCAGGTTGAGAATAGCCTTAAGACATGCAGTAGGAGCAGTCCTCATAGCACTCGTGGTGCCAATACACGCTAGTCTTTGTACTTTCGTAATGGCCTTTAGGTAGGTGGTTTTGCAGGTTGCCGGCCACCATACGAGACAGCCATAGGTCAGTATAGGTCTTATTATAGCCGTGTACATCCACAGTTTGATTTTAGGGGATGGTCCCCAGGTTTTCCCAAAAATTCTGCTGCATGAGTAGAAGGCTACTGAGGCTTTTTTGATTCTTTCGTGTGTGTTTAGTTTCCAATTTAGTTTTTTGTCCAGTATAAGACCCAGATATTTTGCACTGTCAGATACTCTGAGTGGTATACCGCCAACAGAAGGTGCGACAAACCGTGGTATTTTCCTCTTATTTGTGAAGATAACCAGTTCTGTTTTCTGGGGATTTAAGTTAAGACCGCAGTTCCGGGTCCAGATATCGAGGGTTTTTAGGGCGCCACCAATTTGTTCGCTGAGTGTTGGAAGGAATTTACCCGTTGCCAACAAAACTACGTCGTCGGCATAAGCCGTTATTCTGATGCCACTGTTACTAAGCTGTATAAGTGCCTCGTTTAAAACTATGACCCATAGTAGTGGTGATATAACCCCACCCTGGGGAGTTCCCCTAGAGGCATAGGCTTCTCGCTTAGAGCCCCCAAGTTCAGTAATTATATGTCTTCCTTCGAGTAAGCTCACAATCCAGTTGATAATGAAACTTTCAATGTTATGCTTACTTAGTGTCCTGCGTGCGGCATCCGTTCTGACATTGTTAAACGCTCCTTCAATGTCCATGAAGGCCGCAAGGGTGAACTCCTTGTCATTCAGAGTTTTTTCAATTGTACTTACAACACAGTGTAGGGCGGTTTCTACACTTTTGCCTTTAGTGTAGGCATGTTGGGCCGGGGACAAGTCTTCCGGGCGTAACCTACTACGAATGTGTATATCCAACAGTCGTTCTAATGTTTTCAATATGAAGGAAGTGAGGCTTATTGGTCTGAAGTCACTTGCATTAGTGTGACTTGCCTTGCCAGCCTTTGGTATAAAAATAACCTTCACTTTTCTCCATGTTCTTGGAATATGTCCCTTTGTGAGACAGCCAATATAAAGCCCCTTTAATACCGGAACTATAGTGTTGGCAGTTCTTTGCAGCATTATAGGAAAAATACCGTCGAGCCCTGGGGATTTAAAGGGAGAGAAAGATCGGATGGCCCAATCTATTCTATCCTCTGTGATCAAATCTCCTGGAAGGTCTGTATCCCTGGTATTATAGGTATATTCCTCAATGCATGGCTGAGCTGTACAACCTGGAAAGTGCGTTTTCAGTAGCAGATTCAAGGAATCCGAGCGTAACAGGTTCTCTGGTAAGGATTTTCCTCAATCTCGCGGTTTCCGTGGTACCCCTTATTTCATCACAGAAATTTTTCCATGATTGTCGTTTGGATTTTTGAATTTCGTTTTTGAAGTTTCTCTGACTTGCTTTGTATATATCCCAGTCAGTTGGCCGGTTGGCCGTATTGAGAAGTCTCCTTGTTTCCTTCCTAATTGCGGCCAGTTTTCTGTTCCACCATGGAGGTGATAATTTGGTTTTGTATTTGATAACTCGAACTTATATTACTCGAATGTCTTGATAACTCGAAGAGATTATTTGGCTTCACCTTCGATAAGTTGAATTTTAAGGGGGAATTACCAAACTCTGCGTGTTTTTACAAGTTCGTTTTCTAATACATCGCTTTTGGGGCGGCACTCTGTTTGTATGTTCCTATGACATAGTATAAATACCGTGTAGAAAATCGTGATTTTCGTATGTGAGAGTAAGAATTGTCAAATGTCTTGTAAGTAGGGGTTAGAACACATAATTATCTAGGTTGGTATATTGGGTTGAATTTTTGAAAAATAAGAGGAAGACAAAATAAAACACAGAGTTAAAGATCCGATGATCAGTGGAATGTGTAGATATTGTTAGTTGAATAGTGAAAAGTTGATTACATATTTGTTAACGTTGATGTGTCGGTAAAGCGTACGTTAAAAACATTATCTCTTGAAGAAAAATGTAAACTCATAAAAGAGGTGGAAAGAGGGTCGTAAAAGAAAGATTTGGCTGCGAAGAAATATCTAATAATTATAATGACAGCCGATTCTGTCGAAGATGAATCTGAAGCTGATTCAATCAGTAATGACAAGTGTTCCTTTACAACCGAGCATTTCGGAGAATCAAACTACTGCTAACGCTCCATGGAGTTAAATGAGGATAACGCTATAGCCGATGATCGCCATATGCGATATTCCTGTGGATCGAATGTTGAACTGAACCTCTGCCTTAGCACATCAGCAGGATGTACGACTACATCCCTCTGTTGAAGTATAGGTACATTAAGTAATTATCCATTCAAGTCCACTTTCAGTGCCTTTGTTCATTGTTGGAAGTCCTTTATCCTCTGTGGGCTACTTTTTTTACCAATGAGCCCACAATAATAAAAATAACAAAATAGAAACTCGGATACAAAATGTTCATTTTCACAATATCATCCCACCCCAAGGGAAGTTGTCAAACTTTTGAAATTCCTTGTCATCTGCATTGTGCATCTATGTGTTCTTGAATAGAATTTATTCATCCCCGGGCGTTACTTTGAATAATAAGTTCCATCCAAATACACGAGGCATATTCCCAGCGCTCCCCCTCCTGCTCCCCTCCCATAACAATCGAACCTGGCAGCCCATTGTACACGAAAAGACTACACAATACATCTGTTTTATATCCTTAAAGAAAGTGGGAAATTATTATATCTTCCGTTCATCACCATCTACCACCGTCACCGAATTCTACAGAAGTGCAATGCAGCACTGAGGCTATTTCCATATTAAAGAAAGAATACGTCTGCAGTTCTTCAGCTGCTGGTGTTTGAGATTGTCTATGCTTCGCAAAGGAAATGGCATCGGGGTGCCTTGAAAGCGAGCACCACCACAGTGCAGGTTTCGCCGAAAAGGAAAAACCTTTCTTGGTTTACACAGTTCTATTCGGAAGACTGTTGTGCTACTTCCGTGCTGTTACCCTGTGTGCTGTGTTTCTCATTTTTCAGTTTAATATATCACTTTTTTTTCTCCTCTATTGAGCGAATTGACTGGCAGAGGATCCTTTGTACTTTTGTACTTAGGTTTGCGCTCTCAATTCTCTTTGTAGACGGGCCGTCGGAACTTACTAGATGGCCGGGTATTGAAAGCGCTCCACAGTTCGTGGCTGTGTATCCTATCCCTTTGTGGTGCGATTTTTTCCAAGTGAATGAAATCTATTTGCTTTTTGTACGTACATTAAATATATTTTTTTAAGTGACGGCCGTAGTGATGCGAGATACAACAATCTTCCTTTTCAATTCGAAAACTTTCTTTTGGACATGGATTTGCATCTGCCACGTTTTTTCAGATGTATGAGTTCTCTTTTGGTGTGTAGATGAAGACCTTAATGCTTTTGGGTAATACTTTGCGCCGACATCATGCGTGAGTATTGTGTCTGGTCTTAGTCCAAGTGGAATCCCGAAACTCATGCGGAGTATGGCCTCATGTTAGCCCTGGACTGCAATTCCAAATATCCAGTGACCATGTAAAACGTAAATGTCGGCTTTTCGACCACAGCATTATCACTTCCCAATAGCAAAGGAATTACTCAAAATTTGTACGTACCACACGGGTATTTCACAAATTATTAATTTTGCAGATTCCATCGGCTAGCCGCAGAATAAATCCTCTTAAAAGCCTGTCATCGTTGTTGTTTTGGGTGTTTGCTGTTAAAATATTTTCAATTTAATTTATACTCCGGTCCTCGAAAAAAAGACACACTTTTCGCTTGAACAAAAATTACTGGGTCCGCTTGACATCATTCATGTCATTCATGCAATTAAGTGAGAAATTCAATCAATGGACCTGTAAAATGTTACTGCCAACCTGCGCCTTTTAAACTGATATACGTGTATAGCTCTCGGTTTTTTTTATTCTCTCAAATTTTGCTCGCATAAATAGATTAACCTCAAAGGTGGCGAGTTTATTGAAAGGATGTGGTTTAATGCTTGCAGAAATTTCACATATGCAGTTCGGAATCGATTTGCATGGGGATGTGTACTTTAAGCGAGCTTTTAACGGGCAGATTGATTCAAGTTTAATAGAATGAATTATGTAAATCTGTGAGCTTGCATTATATTGTGCATTTTTTGAGCACTCGTGTCTGTAATCGATTTATGAACACATATAAGGCTATGACCTACTTATTGGGAATGGCAAGTTAAATAAAACATCATACGCCTTCGAAGCCGACTGGCATTGGGCTGTAGATGAGTTTAAAGAGAGATGAAAATTGAAAAGCAGTACATCCATTGGGGGACCTAAGCTTCTGTTCGGATTTATTTTCGAATCTGATCAAGTAAAAATTAGCACCAAGGAACACTTTTTCTGCCTTGCATGATGGTAGACACAACAACTACCACATAGTTGACTATTTCGTAGTAGTTTCGTTTGCGCATCGTGATCTCTTTGTTGCATGCCGATCATTCTGTGCTGAGTGTCCTTTGAGAAAATTTGTTTGCAGAAATAAGCAGTAAGGAATTAAACAAAAATAAAATTAAATTAATAACGAAAACGATTCTAATTATATCGATACAATTTTAAGTCTAGAAGTGCTCGACGCCAGTGGAGAAAAAGTTCAATTTCAATTTGTTAAAGTGAAAATATTCTCCAGACATTAGCTGTATTCTATTTTACAGAAAATGAATAAGACTTAAATATTTCTAGTAGTTTTTATATTGTTTATATTTAAACAATATAAAAACAATTTATATTATAATTTTAAGTTCTTATATAAGATATAATAAAATGTAAAATGTTAATTAAAATGATTTGAAAAAAATTTTTGTTGTTGATTTTTTGGAGAATTTTCAGGGAACTAATTATTCTTTTTGTATACAAAGCACGTAAAAACCTATCAGGTAAGCATTTCCAAAACAGGCGTGGAAGGTGACGATATTAATATTCATTCAACGACTATTCGATAAAGTCAAATTTAACTGTAAACAATGTTATATATGTTACTGCTTAAATAGTTAAATTGATTATCTAGAAGTTGATTTTAATAAAATCAATTGACAATCAATATAGCCACAAATCACTATTATTATTTATAACATTGATAGTTGAATAGTAGGTTTTACTATTGAATAGATGATTTTGACTATCGAATAGTTAGTTTTGAAAAAAACATCAACTGACAATAAAATAGTCATAAATAACAAATAACTATAAAATAGTGTTCCCGTTTTTTACTATGAAAATAGTTAAAAATACATTTTTTTCTATATCTTAAAACACCAGCATTATCGACGAATATTAAATTTCCCAAGCCGTAAAATTTCCGAGAATTGATCCGTTTTACCACAAAAAGAAAACCTACACAAGGCATTCGTTTATTTTTCTTTTCCTTTGTACGAGTCCCAATCAGATGCATCTATTGCTGATGCTTTTTTCAGTCTCCTGAAATTGTTTCTGTACGGGACTAGTTCTGCAGTCACCAGTGAGGCTTTTTCTTAACTCTAAATTGAACTAGAAGGTAGGAAATAGCTTTAGCTTTATTGAAGGTTGAAGTAAGATCTCCAACTGTACAATCCAGCTGCTGAGTATTGCCACCTAAGAAGATCGGGGTCACCTGAGTTTTTAAATGTAATTCTGTACTTGAGCTAGTCGACTTTACGATGGTCTCGAAAAGCCTTGCGCCATGAGAGCTATTCCCGGTATTGATAAACAAATGTGCACAAGTTAGTCAGCTAGCAGACGTCAGTTAGCTTAGCATACAAAAATATGGCGTAACTGTTGTGTGAGCAGTTGACAGCTTTTACGCAGCTTTTATTACTACATTTTCATTTTTATAGCTAAGACTTTTTGTCGGTTTTGGGTATTTAATAAAGTAGCTTGCCGCTTTTGTTTATATCCGAGCATTTTCCTCTCATCCGACCCTATTTTTTGTAGCGCTTTCAAAGGTTGTACATTTTGATTGAAATTCAAGGTATCTACCTTAGGTAAAGTTCTGATTTTAAGACCTCCCAGCTCCCTCGTCGTTCTAAACCTTTCTGCACAGATATAGTAAAACAAGCGCCTAAATTCTGATTGGTCGGACTGATTATACTTCTTCCGTTCATGATGCTTATTTATAGCAGTTACTGAAAATGCTTGCTGAAAATAAATCTGCTACATGACCAGGTCTGTGAGGTGAGTACTATCTGGCAGGGGTTGCCGCAACGTATTCGACTGACTGGTTGATAGAAGACACAGCACCTTATGGAAGCTGACCCATAAGCACCGCACGTGCCGGATGCGACGGATAAAGTAGGTTTACTTTCTACTTTTCTGTCAGTTGCATCCGTTGACGGTTCTCACAGCGAGAGAGGCAGCACTTTGATTGGTGAAAATATTGAGAGCATAAGAGAAACTATCATTGGCTGTCAACAGTATTTTTATATGGTGGGATTTCTTCCTTTTTGTGGAAATTTCGATTTCTGAAAAGCCTTCCATGGGAAAAAATGAAAAGCTGCAAGAAATACTAAATGTTTGCTGAAATTTCATCAAAATTGATATCTGCATTTCACCACCACTATTAACACACTGATTGTACAGTGTAAATCAATTTTGTAGTATACAAAAAGGTAATCATTATAATATTAACAAACTACGATTTTTTTAAAAAAGATAATTTAAGTGATTATATTTCCGTAAAATATTAATTTTACTTTAAAAAGAAAGATTTATTCACAAAAAATGTACTTTAAATGTAATTATTTAAAAGGGAATTTGTGTACGGTGAATAGGGAAATATTATTACGTTTCTTGGGAAATATTAGGACAGAGTACTTAAACCACTGGCTGTCACCGTATGCGACGGATTCTATGGGTTGGGCCCTTAAGTGTTGTTCGTCGACTGAGCAACTGTGCCTGCGCCTCAAGTTGAGATTCATGTTCCATCAGAAAATCGGAGAGCCGCTTCTATTCGCTTAAGTCAAAAAAATGCGCCTCTTTCGCGGCGGTTGATCTGCAAAGTAGGGCTTATTTTTGTTTTGCTTACGTCGCGACCAATGTCTGCATAGCTCTGGTGGTGCTAGCCTTTAACGACAAGGCCTTTTTTCAATATTGAATTCTGGAACACCTCGGCCAATTGATCACTGACATTTTACGCTCACAGCTAGTTCAGTGGTCTTGCTTGTCAGGTTTTCCCCCAAAAACTCCCTCCCTTGAACACACCAAATGTGTATAATATAAGAACGACATCCCCGTCCAATATGTCAAGTGTCAATATATTTTTGACACTGACATCTAACCTTACGACTTATATCCAAAGTAATTCCCCATAAAACAAAAAAAAACTCAGCTTCGCGCATATCCGCTGTCTCCTTAAATCACATCGCATTTCATTTTCCATTTTTCAATGACAGAACTCATAGTCATCCGACGGGAAAAGTCTTCTACACACCACCACTCCATTTAGAAATAATTTAGCAAGTGCATCTCCGTATTCGTTAACAAATGAAAAGTAACACTCATCGCAAACTTCTCTTCACCCCTTCAACCGTAAAGAAATCAAATTCTCACTTTCCTGTAGAATAAGCGGAAAATTTTACAAAATATACGAGTACTCCGCCGCCGAAGTGCGCACATAGTCCTTGATGCAGAAAAGTGCATTACATGCATACACACTTGTGCAAGTCGCTCGTTCATTTATGTCGCAATAAAATGCAGAAAAGAACAACAAAATTCCACAACACATCCAAAGCCATTCATGAATTTGCAACATTTTGCTTGAAACCCAAAGAATCCCCACTTCTTACTGTTTTGGACTGACAGTATGCGAGAAATTCCTATGCTATGATGAATAAGAAAGCAAACGGTCTCAAATTCACCCCCAGCCCCAGCCCCAGCCCACAATGTGTTACAGACAGCTCTTAGCTCCTTTAACACTTTTCTTTCGTGTCCTGAAGATCAGGAAAAAAGGGAATACAGAGTCATTGGTATGTTGTTCGTGTTACTCGTGTCTCCCGAAACATACTCTGCATATCTGTGATGCCAGGACATGCAGATTTTTCTGCAGGAAAGTTTTGCACTCATGCTGATGACGTCTTCGGAGTATTTTTTTCTTTCTTTTAAATGTATTTCTACTTCTCGCTTTCGTCGTCTCTCATCGTATGCAAACGAGGCGAGATAAAATTATTTTTTTCACTTGTTACCCTTAAACAAGGACGTCTCTCCGAAGCTGTTTATTTCACAAGCTTTTGTGTTGTAGAAAATGTTGAAAGTCCCAACGCAAATATATACGTAGCCAACCCATGCAGAGATGCGCTTGTTACTTGATGCCAATTCGAAAATTGATTTCGATAAATTGAAATGCGATATCCTAATGGAAGCAGAATATGTGTTCCATATTTCTAAGCACTGCTTTTGGGATAGATCCATCGTCCCTTGTCTGAGTTAATTCTCTCGTTATCATACATACATGGGGTAGCTTTTGAGCAAGCCTATTAGACTCAGTTTTCATTATATATAATCCGAAGAGCTCTTTGCCTTTTGAAAAGGAAGCACGTGTCTCCTTTTTCTGGTGTACAGTTGATGATTCCGATTATTGGTGTCCCACCGAGCGCATTAGTTTTGCTCAAATTAAACGAGCACCACATCTATTTCGAAGGTATCTAACATGAGATGTTGTCTAGTGTGGGCGGTGGAGCTAGAAGTTGGTATGTAAATTTGAACGATGAGCAGCAAAAAGTTTTCTATGAATTGTTGATAACTGTCAGGAATACAAATGAACGGGTGGTCGGGGACGACAGACAAAGGATTTTTCAAAAAGTTTCACTTCAACCTTTTTTGTGTGGATTTGATGGTTTGGAGTTTTTTTTTTCGTTTTTTTTGAGGGGTGTCAGTTACCCTTTTGCGAAAACGGGGAAGTATACTCCCCAAAGAGTAATTAGAAGGGACATAAAATAATGAAGTTGGGATTGTTTAGTTGACCCTTTTACTAACACAGTGCTAGTCAAGAGTTGAGAAATCTTTGATTAAATGTGGCAATCAAAATAGGTCCAGATAGGTGGGTGGTCTGCGTCAAAAAATAAGTCATTGCCAATGACTCATTGGGTATGTAAATGACGATAGTTTGCTTCAGTCTATCTGACGTACCTATCGGACAATAGTAAATAGTACGTCGTAGGTCTACCCTTTCCTGTATTCATCCATGATAGCTTGTAACAGGCAAGGGCCGGTAGATATTGGTAAGCAAAAAGCAATCTACACATTTATAGTAAAATTGAAGTTTCTCTTTTGCATGTGGATTAAAACAATCATCCGGTTAAAGCTACTCATCCGATTTATGTGGACTTCTCTGAAAAACTAGGGCTGTTTTATTCAAAAGATAAATCGATAGCTATAAAGTTTAAGGACCGATGTCGCTGTCGCTCGTCATGGCACATGGAACGCTTATGCGACGTAACCTTACATCGTTTTTACGGGTTTTTTTTTCACAATGCGGTCTGTACTACAAAAAAGATACGTCTATACTAAGCGCTTATGCTAGAGAAGACACACGGTGTCTAAATGTCATGCAGTGAATAAGATTTTATTTTTAAATACAAAGTGGAGCCTTAATGTTCGTACCAAAATAGGTGGGTACTTGTAAACTTTCTTTTTAACTTTAAATTACTTAAAATCTGCTTAAACAAAAATTCAAATTCTCAATTTTAAAGAAATATATTTTGGCCGAACTTATGCACTTTTTTGGAACGAATCTTATTTATTAGTTCTAAGATATCTACCCAATAAAATAAAATCAAAAACAAACCAAACTAAACGAGAACGTTCTGTGTGACCCTGACCCAGTCGTGTGCCAAATACTTGTCTGTCCGTTAGTCCACCAGTCAGTCCGTCAGTTATCCACTGCGTTAGTGCTTTCTTGTAGAAAAATGGTACCGTTTTTATTCAAAAGTTTAGTCGGGCAAGCGCATCAATCTGTGAAACAGTCAATTAGATCACCAGTCAGACCGTCTTTGCGACATCGGGCTTATCGATATTTTTTCATTCGGTGAACACACTTTATTGTGTCGATGAGTTACTGCGTAAATGCGTCAATGCGTTATTGCTTTTCTTAACTAAAATTACCACTACCTTCAGCGATGTGTTTCTTTTCCTAATAATGAGCGTAAGACGCTTTTGTGATTTTCATTTATCTATCATAAAACCACATGTATCGACAGACGTGTGGCGGTCTTAGATTTTGGTACTATTAGTCTCGATCGGAGTTTAACATTCGTGTACTGGCAATCGTTT
This sequence comes from Cheilosia variabilis, assembly GCA_951230905.1. NCBI lineage: Eukaryota > Metazoa > Arthropoda > Insecta > Diptera > Syrphidae > Cheilosia > Cheilosia variabilis. The sequence continues at coordinate 15,438,319 of OX579676.1, forward strand.
GAACTTTATGTCAACTGTTACAGAAACTTCTACACCATTGTTTCTCGCAAACTTTTTGACTCCTTATCATTTGAAATTCGGTCCGTTAGAAATTTCCGCACGTTTACAAAACTAACGAAAATTTGGCTCCTTGGATTTAACCACGATGAAATCAAGACGCTGTTGCCCTCTATACTGCATAATAATAATAATAAAAACAAAACAAAAATTGCTTATTTGTTAAATTTAGATGATTAAGTAGCTGTAGTAGATATTGTTTGAATTTACACTCTTTTAATTATTTCCTTTTTTCCTTTATTGTCACTTAAAAATTGCTTTTTACTTTCTTTCTTAAATTGTAGTAATTCTCTAATTTTTATCCACCTTTGTACACCCCACAAAGTTAAATATTTCTAATGTGACATCATCTCTATTTTTCTCAAATACAGATGTCACTAACTATTCTGTATGTACTAGCTGTATTTAAAATTTGCTTTGTAATTTTTCATACTTTGTACGTATTTGAATAAGGAATTAATTGAATTGAATTTTATGCCGAGTCCAAGCGGCCGATTGAGGAGATCTTTCGTGACAGTTATACCTACTCTAGGATGTTTGTCAAAGGTTCGCGAGAGGTGTCACAGTGAAAAAAAAATAGGATGTAATTTGTGTGGTTACCGGATGCATCAGCTTGGTCATGGAACGGTTCGCCGGTGATCGAATGTGGGACCCCCTGCTCAGTAGTCCAACACTGCGCCTACATTTTTATTATTTGAATTTCTTTTAGGTAAAACTTGTTATGTTTCGGTTTATCTTTCCTAATGTCTTTACAATACAAATTTTTAGCTATATATATATATATAGCTTTTTACTTTGTTTCTTAAATTGCAGTAATTCTCTAATTTGTATCCACCTTTGTACACCCCACAAAGTTAAATATTTCTAATGTGACATCATCCCTATTTGTCTCAAATACAGATGTCACTAACTGTTCTGTATGTACTAGCTATATTTAAAATTTGAATTTACCTACTGACCAATGTGATAACATCCTATGTCGATTCCGTGCATAATTGGCCGTATTGCTGCCCAACCTCTTGTGACCCCAAAATAATGCAATTGCCCAACTGTTTTATGTAAATATTTGGATGGTTATCCCAATCAAGGAATGGCTGTCTCCTATAAACGATACATTCACAGTTAATTGAGCACCGGCGTATGGATATATGTCGTTCAATACAAACCCTTAAGTTGCGTCGCTGGTTGATACCCATCGTCCTCCACTCTCTGACAACAAATTATTGCCAAGCACGGCACATCCTCAATAATAATTATTATTAGACATGTATAGTTATGATTCGTATATCGTATCTATCGCATAATCATCAATTCGAGGAACTGTCTTTTCAATTACTTAACAATGTAGAAACTTTATTTTGCCCAACCAACAACAAAGAGAACAACAGAGGCTGACGACGGTTGGTATAGGTACCCGCATACGAGCACACATTTTCCGACATTAATTACATCGCCATTCGGTTACAGTTCGACGACACACAACCAAAAGGGAGTGACTGACGATCCATAGTGGCGAAAGATACACTGCGACGCGGAAAGGTGGGGTTAAGAAAACGTAACATACACAAATTAATCCTCCCCAAACGAATTGAGTCACATTACAAATTGCCATCAGCGCCACCAGCTGCTCCACCGCTACTGCCACCATCATCATTATCATTATCGCCGCCGTAACTGCCACCAATTTGAGCTAATGTCCTCTTTCAGGAAATTCATACTTTTCTCTGTCCGACGATTCATATTTTTATGTCATCATTCAGAATTGCAGAATGTCGAGTTGGGGATGAATGAGTGAGAGTAAGAGTACTCGACTCATACTCGTAGTCTCGTACGTGTATGCAGGACTCTAGGTGTTGGAATTCTAAGGCATCACCATGCCCATTATACCCATTTTGTTATAGAGAGAAGAGGCCATTCGCGCTGGTAGATACTTTGTCTGTCGTCGTCCTCGTTGTCGGTCTGACAAACGACTAGAAATCAAAGTGAAGTATTCGAGTCTATTAATTGACTTCCGATTTCACTTTAACTGCGTGTCCCTATGGAAGTCCATAGTGCGTCCATTTGACAGAGGAAAAATTGGTTGAATCGCCACCAGAACAATGTGGTCTCCTTTTCCTGTTATTTTTATCTCTCTGTTACTATTATCCTTCATGGTGGGCTCTGTGGTGGGTCTCATATTTGCAGATGGATGTCAGCGGAAGGCGGTTCGCTTTGAAGTTAGTCATTTAAGTGGTATGGCCAGTAGGTGGAAAATGTATACGAATGGGTCACGCGAAACCAAATTTGCAATATCACAGTCTTCGCTCATTAAGGCGGGAGATTACTGAAACAAGTCTTAGTCCGAGTCAGACGACGCTACAAACTTAAATGCTTATGTTCATCAAGAAACTTTTGTGGAGATCGGTGCAATACAGACTCAGGCCAGTGATGCCAGATCGTGGGTAATTACCCATTTCGTGGGCATTTTGCCTTTCAAAATGAGGTAGTAAAAGGGCGAAAAGGGGCATTTTTTTTCTCAGAACAAGAAAAAATAGTTGTTTTTTAACGTCGGCATGGGCAAAAGTGGCATTTTTGGGTGTTTTTTTACGTGTTTCGTGGGCAATTCAGTCCGAAAAGTCCGAAAGTCTGGCATCACTGACCCAGGCTGAGAGATAAGAAAACTCTATGACATTGAATGCAGGTGGTATTGATAAGATAGATTTTTGCTGTATCGATTACGGAGCCGTATTCTATGAAATAGTGTCTAAGTGAAAGGTAAATCTCCGTAGGTATGTAATTTAATTCCTTACTTACTTAGGTGGCGCTACAGTCCGGGGTGGACCTGGGCCTCAACCAATACGCCTCTCCAGTTAGCGCAATCTTTAGCTAACTCCAGTTGCGCACTCCAAGTTGGTTGAGGTCCCCTTCCACTTGCGCGCGCCACCTAAGGCAAGGTCTTCCTCTACTGCGTTGTCCCTCCGGGTTGGAATCGAAGACTCTTCGGGCCGGAGTGTTGGTGTCCATTCGCTCTACATGTCCCAGCCGTCTTAGACGACTGACTGACTGACGACTCCTCCTCCAGAGCCCGTCAACGCAAACGGGACCAAAAATCAAACGAAGAATTTTGCGTCCGAAACGACCAAGGAGCTCTTCATCCGACTTTGATAGGGTCCATGCTTTTGCACCATAAAGCAGGACTGGGATGATGAGGGTCTTATATAGAGTCTCCTTAGTATTTCTCGACAAGACCTTACTAATCAATTGCCTTCTTAGACCAAAGTAACAGCGGTTGGCAAGTGTGATTCTTCGCTTGATTTCTGAGGTGATGTTATTTTCAGAGTTAATAGCGGAGCCGAGGTAGACAAAGTCCCGAACTACCTCAAATTTAAAGCTGTCTATCGTGACGTTCTGTCCGATTCGGCGATGTTGTGTGTCCCTTCTTGTTGACAGCATATATTGTATGCGGTATGTAATTTACCGCAGTTTTATTCTATCACAAATGACAAAAATTAAAAAAACACAGATTTGTTGATGAACGTAGGTATCTACGCAATAGAATGACAGAATTTATAGGCTACATGATTTTGATATACGGCAGGATGTTTGTAAATTGACGGCCGAATGTCGTATTAAATGTGTAAAATATTGCAGTAAATTACAAACAAACAAGAAGTGTGTTGTTTTAATCAAAAATTGGGGGAAATTGGGTGAAAATTGAAACACAGCAGGGCAAGATAGTTCAACGAAAGGGATCATTTTTAGACATTTAAGCTGCTCGGAATGGAATAAAAAAAACTCTGGGACAGCACTAAAAGTCAAAGGAGTCTATATTCGCAACATTACCACTGAAAAACATGCGAGTACTGTACAGAAATTCCAAATCTGCATCTGCATTTATTTCATGTTACTTCCAGACTCACGATAGTTTTTAAATTTGGACAGTTTAATTATTTGTTTAATTTTACGCTGCATTTCATGGAAAAGGTTCTGGTTGAGCTTAGTTAATGCAATATAAACGTGACCTTCAAAGGCTTTAACTACTCTGGCTTGCATTTCGACCTATATTCTCAGGTGTTGAGTATGACTCCATTAGTCCTGATTTACCCTCGCCCCACGGTGCCTTACTAACTTATATGCACATGTTCGACCACAACACTCAATTCTAATAAAATTGCAAGAACTTTACCCTTTTCTGCTTCAACATAAAAGCTTAATAAGCCCTTAAATAGAAGTATAGACTGCGCCCATTCTCAATCCGTAATAATTGCATTCAATTACAATATCCTCCGTGCAGAGGCAGACACCTACCACTATCAGTCATATATCTTACAACCACTTTAGAATTATTATCAACAAATTTCTGGTTTATTATATTCCTCAGAAGCCACATTTAGTAGCCACACCTCTCGCATGCCCGCACTATTTGCGGTTGTTGGAACGTTTCTGCTCGCATCCAATTGCTGCCCATCCATTATCTCCTAGCCCCAGACAGCTGGGCTGGAGCTGCCTTTCTGAAAACAATCGTTCCATCGTACAATACTATTTATTACCCTAAAATTATTACCACATTACAAAAAGATTTAGGACTTTCTATACCTACGTATCGTATAGGTATGTACGCGTGTGGCTCGCTACATACGTACAGCCACTTGTGCGAAAGGACTAAAGTGAAGAAAAAAAATAAGAAGATAAAAACGACGACGCCGACGACGATGTAGGACGAACAAAGCCCATTCAGGTGGTCGTGGTAAACTCTCTGACTATAATGATCCTACAAGTTAAGTGAAATAATAACAAATCAACTTCCAGCATTCAGTAGGTATACAATTTAAGCCCCATTCGAGTGGCCATCATTCCTCTTCCCCGCACATCAGCCCAGATCCATTTCGGTCTCGTAGCTGTCTGTTTGCCAGCTCCTTCAAAGTGGCACGATACTACTTGTGTAACCATGTGCGTGTGTTTCTGACTGGAATACCGCTCTCTACTTCACACCTGAAGGCATCCCATTTCCAGTGCATTTATTGAAATATCTACCAAGTCCTTTGGCGATTTATGATTACACTCCAATGGCGCACGTATCATGTGTAAGTTTATTCAGGGACGGGGTTGAGAGATAAATTGTTATAGAGCGCCTTTGCTGATTCCAAGAGGTATGGATGGTGTTCGCTAATTGCTGGGTAAAATATTTTAGGAATTCAGGTTGAGCTCATAAAACGAACACTGGCAGCACCGTCCCACCGGAGTACAACGAACAATATTCAAATTAATGTTTCGCCAAGCGTCTACAGTGGCAGCTACAAGATCTTTTACGAAAATACCGCTACAACAGCCCGCAGTAAGTGGTCTAATAATTTTCAGAACTGAAAAGGAATTAAGTGTCTGTGCTTGGCATCTTCTGTCAAAGAAGTTCGTGCGAAAATTGAAATTTCATTTACTCAAAACATTTCTTGGGAATTTTGTAAGCGTTTATATTAATAAATATTTGCCAACAAAATTACATCGCAGACAGTTTTCACGGCTGTAATATTTCCGTAAAAAAAAATTGGAGAAAAAGTCACTTATTTACAAGTAAGTTGTGTCCCAAAGTAAACGCTAGGTTTGAATTTCGGGCCATTTTTGTACGATTTCTACAGTGCTGCCAATGAAGAAGAAAATCCTGCTAGTTTTGAGTTATTAGAAATGGATCCATATATGAAAAGACTGTGTTCCCATTATTGAGCGATATTTAAAAAATAAAACAAATGGTTTTCACTACAGGTTCATATTAATAGGTACCTGTAGACCCTCTGCCTAGCTTCTCACAACATGTTTCCTGAGAGTTTTTATTTTTTTATATTTGGCACCAATGTTGCCGGCTCAATAAATTGAGGAGCTCTTTCAAGACAGTTGTAACTTCTACCCTCAAATGTTTTTCCGACGTTTTCGGGAGGTGGTGCAATGGGCAAAGCCTTAAGCATGAAGCTGGATTGCCACATGTAAAAGTCTCTCTCGAAATATTTTAAGAGTTATAAAAAACTGCCGTAAGCGGTTAGTGTGCTATTTTATTTTGAATAAACATACAGCGAGAGAGTTATCAAGTAAGGAATGTAAAGGATGTCCCATAATTCACGCAAAATGTAATTTCGATAGAAAATACAGATTTTTACCTAGAAAGCTTAAATTTTGTATTGATTCATAGAGTATATATAGATTGGGGCTATGTATGGAATGGCACATCGGATAAATGGCTTTGCTGGCAAGTATGTACTCTTTTACTGAAATTTATGACCGTTTCGCATAAATGTGGCCGAATTTCATTAATAGACCTCAAAATGTCCTCTCTCAAGACGTGGTGGTCGTGGACTTATTTTTGCATAGACCTTTGACTTCAAAAAACTCCAAAGAAAACGGTACAATAGCGTTAAATCGCAAGATCTCGATGGCCAATTCTGATCGCAAAAACGGCCGATTGAATTGTTTCTCTGGCTGTATGGCATGTGGCACCGTCTTGTTGAAACCACGTGTTGGTCATATCCATATCTTGTAATTTAGGCACTTAAACCTGGTAGAGTTGGCATCACTGTACTATTAAATGGCGCAAAATTTAAATTTTGCGTGAATTATGGGACACCCTTTAACTCCAACCGACGCATCACAACTTTTACATAAAAAAAAGAATGTTTCTTGTGACACAGACTGTCTTTGTGTGAGAAACGCAGGGATCTGTTCTCCCCAGCACGCCCATACCTTCTTGGGATTATATTGTATAAGCTGCGCCTGTTATAAGTGATATTCGTAAATCGTCCAGGGCGACTGAAGAGCAGACTACTTTTGCCAAAGTACTGACCATTATTAGTAAATGTAGACTCACTCAGAGCTCCAGAGCTCGAGAGTGCCCTAGGTATTTAGAAATCCCATGGGGAGGAAAATTTACACCTATTTTGAGTCCTTTGTATATGTGAGCCCTCCTTTGAAACGGGCTGTTTCATGTTAAAATGGTAGCATTACAACTTTTGGTCAAGCACCGTCTTTTTTGAATTATTGCATGACTTGCACTCAGGCAGTCTATATATGTACTTGTACTATCTTCAATTGCCAGATATTCATGTTCACTGGCACGGAAAAGGATTAACCGCAAACACAGTTTGTCGTCCTGCAGTGCAATATTTCTGGATGTCATTCTGTTTTCAGCGATGCTTCAGCGCTTTTCATATAGATGCAACTGGGCCGTTCGTCTGTCCTCTCGGTGCATGTGTGGATAATAATTCGGTTATTATATGTTGCAATAGCGAAGTACTGGGGCTTGTAGCTTTCAAGAATGGGGCAGCAATTTACGATGATTTGTGACGACTCCCTAGATGGAAGTGAAACTGAAAGATATGTTATTTTGCAGCTCATATGAAAATGGTAGGTAAACGTTATCGATGGTGTGCTGGAGATGGTTATTCATGACATGACAAGGGAGAAACCAACAATGAGGTATCCTTAATCTTGGAACACAATACCTGGGATGTTTATTTGAGAAGACACGTAATCTCATTGGAATTTTTATGATTGATCGAGACATGCAAACTGTGTGAAAACACAAATTCTCGTACCTACTGCATGGGGAGATTTATATGCTTTCGGGGGCATTATGGGTTTTGTCTCAGAGGATCAAGTTATAAACAATAGGTAGGGATCTTGTTTTACGAGCGACCATATTTCAATGTGACGCATTCCTTCAGCAACCGCAAGAATGGAGTACAGGAACTTGGGATACAAAACCTGAATTGTAATTAGTTCTGGGTGAGTTCACTGTATCGGTGTTGCCGATGATATTTTTTTTTATTGACAAGTGATTTTTCCATCACGTTCTAGCTGTGCAATCAGTCCCAAAACAAATAAAAAGACCAAGTTCTTGACAGAATATGCGGATTCTAACTGCCCCAGAAATATTGGGCTTAGACGAACGAAAAGATCGAAGCTTTTCACTTCTCTTTATAAAAAGAGGATCACGGGGCTGGAGCATGTGTAGCTTGGGTCACAAGCAATCATTTCAACGACCGCAACAGGGCCACCACTTCAATATTTATATATTCACTTACCAATAGTGCAAACTTTTGAGGTCTGAACTTCAAGAAATACGCTTCTCTTTGACAAAATGCGCTCTAATTAGGTCGAACTTTACTACCACTTTCACGTGCCACCTAAAACGTGAGCTTCTTTTCACAGCACTGGCCGTTTGAACTGAAATCGAAAGCTATTTGGACCGAAGCGTTGCTCTACATGCCCAAACCATCTTAGATTGTTTGGTGATTTGACGTTTTCTTTCCAGTTCGATATTGCTGCAATCCAAGGAGGGTTTGTTATCAAATCCAATTTTTGAAAGCCCGTCTTCAAAAATGGGACCAAAAATCCTTCGAAGAATTTTATATCTGAAATGATGCTTGAGCTTAGTCCAAGCTTCTATTCCAATGAGCAAGACTGAGCTAATATGGCATACTTTAACTGCATTGAAAAGGGTTTACAGTTCAGTTGCATTTTTGGACAAAGGGAGCTGCGATTGATATCCTATTTTCAATCGTTTGTGGTGTCGCTCTTAGAGTACTTCTAAGTTATAGCTGTCTATTGAGGCATTTAATTTGATTTGATGCACTTTGTTTTCGAAAGTGCTGCCTATACTCAGGGGCTCTACTCTCTATTTCGTCCCACTCAAAATAGCTTTCCCCTTCCGCTCTTAAGTATTGGTACTCTGTAAAAATTTCGGAATTCTTAATGAGTCGTAAGTACCTAATTTCATTCCACTTTCGAAATACAGAGTAGAAAAAATACGTTTCGAAAAATTTTACTTTCGGAACGTGATACAGAGTAGGGCCCCAGAACAGCAATTGGAACGTACGAGGTGAATATCTGCGTTGTGTACGTGATACGTCGAACTTCCCACTAGAGGCAATAGAAGACGGAGGGTTTTAGCTATATTTCCAAGACCTAAACATGGCTATTACCAAAAGGTTTTGAATTAGGCGGTACCTTGATCTATACAGACTTTGTATATTTAGATAACAGCGAGGTGTTGTAACCTCGCACCGATCGATCGCAGCAAGCTTATATGGAATCTGAGAAGCCAGTATCCGTCTTGTAGAGTGGCAAACAAGGCTATGTGGATGCATAGGAACTTTTTATCTGAAAGGTCTTACATATGGCTTAACTCTGCCTTGGAGACAGCACTTTCGACATTTCGTACTCTACATGTCCAGACGAAAGTAGCTCGCATCCCACTTATAACATCAGGATAGCGGGCTTGTCAGAGTAGTCAGTTTCCTCCTTGTAAAAAGGCGACTTTCACCTTAAAACGCTTTGGGAAATCTCCACAGGCTATAAACTAATTAAAGCCGCAGCCCTAACCGCAGCCATTTGATGAGAGATCCCTTTAAAGCAATCATCGTCGAAACCTTGTTATCCCTTTTACAAATTCATTATGCTAAGGCATGCATTACAAATGAAATCTATAATGTATACCGCCACTGACTGACCCCCTTTCAACTATAGATGTCCACTTGTTATTCTGCTGAATATTTCATAAGGACAATTTCTACATGTCTATTGATAAAAATGCCTCTAATACCAGCAATAAATTCAAATTTTACTCTCGCAAGGACTCTTAATACACAAGGGCCAGTCGCAGCTAAGCCCCAGGTAGTTATTCTTCTTCTTGCACGAATCAAAGTCAGCAAACCCAAAAATTCCTATTCAAAGAAAAATAAAAACAATCGTGTGTCCTCGAAGGATATTGTATACGGAATACTTACCTGTTTTGGGCAGCGGACAATGGTGGCTCACATCACAATCACAGCCGGCCACCGCTCGCTTTCACCTCTCAGTTGCACAGAGTGTCCCTCAAATTTATTTATTCATTTCCCATGGTGACCATAAAATTCGATAGAAATTCTTGTCAGTGGAATTATCAGAAAATAATTTACTTCAAGTGATATAAATCACTGTGCAGGTACCTATATTCACAACAGTAGTAAGTGGGGTAAGAAGTTTCAAGGGCAGTACCTACCTGCTGGATATATTTCCCTCATTGGAAATCCATTGAATTGTTCGGTACCGACGATTTAATTTTTCTTGTCATTTTTGTTTTGTTTCGAGAAAGATACACCCATACATTTGGAGCGGTTGAGAAATGAGAACGGATACAGAGATAATAAATGTGTATATCCATAGTTGGTGTGGGGGTGAGTTGCCGCCATCAAGCGAATTTGGCAATGCGATGGAGCGTGCTAGGCTGGCTTGTCGCAGAGTGAGTGACTATACTCAGTGGGAAATACTTAAAAACAATTCCATGTACTTACCGATTTTTTGATAACATTCAACTTTTGACATGAAGGTACATGGAAAAATACGCACTTTCAAGGGGAACACAAACATGGTGGTGGTGGGCATATTGTTGATTGTATGAAGGTAAAAGCACTTTGGGATTGAGATGGGGGTGGCATTACGACATTTCCACATTTCGAATGAAATAAGTTTTCGAAAATGCTTTCACCTAAAGAATAAGGGCCTCCCCCCTCAGCCCTTCCCCACATATCTCAACGTCTTTAAGAGAGGAGCCAAAGCACTCGAATCGTTATTTGTATGGCGTGCAGTTTATTAAGGCGCTGAGTAGGTGTGGCTTTGTGCATTATCTGCTGATTAACAGACAGTTGCAGGGAGTACCACAAATAGTTGCGTTGTCCTTCGAAACCTTTAATTGAAGCTCTTGATTAAATAATCCGTAACATTGAAGAGGAGGTTTCTTCCGATGAAGATCCTGCAAGTCTGGGACAGTACGTCTAATAATTTGCTGTTGGTGTGTCACTGAATTTAGGATTTTACAATTATTGGATCTTTAATGGGCAGGGGCACCCAGCACTCCATGTTTTTTTTTTTTTGCGTAAACTACTCAACTAGGAATAAAGCCAAGATGATTAAAAAGCACTAGAAAAGTCAGGTACTATTTATGTTAAATGTGGAAGAACCGAAAAAGGACCAACGATAATTTGCGCATAAGGGTTAGGTATGTTATATCTTACGTTATGTCTTAAAATCTGGGGTCAAACATTTTTGTGCGCACGAAGGATTGTTCATGCACACGAAAAAGGTTTGAACGTTTCGCCTTACAGAATGCCGACCCTGATTTGAATACATAGCGTTCGATAAATGAGCTGATCGACAGCCAGAGAATGCTTTGTGAAAACTTCATTAGGCGTTTTTATTTTTTAGTTCAGAGCAGAACCTGAACTGTTATACAAAAAGTTCGTGTTTCTTTCTTAACTCGGACACATCAGAGATCAGAATTTGTGTTTCTTTTTTCGTTCGCGCGCTCTATGAGCCAGATAAAATTGACTGAGCAGGCTGAGTGAAAAGCTGATTACACACTTCCAGTTACATTTGACAGAAAAAAAAGAATAAACAAAATAGTTAAAATGGCGGACGAACCTTGTTGTTCTGGAACTGAAGGTTAACCAATTTAATAAATAACAATTAATAAATATTCCATTTATGCATTATCAGCCGTAATTATTAAATTCCCCTAAGACGCCTCTACGATGTTGATTAGTTAAACATCGCGTAAAAATTTACGCAGCTCTATGTGGCTTTGCTGAAATTATTATTTATAAAAAAATGTCCCCTGACTTTTTACTACGCAAGGTTGGTGTCTAAATAAGTAGGAAACTATTACAAAAAACATAAATCTCTCACTTTTTCCCTGCGGAATGATATCAGCTATTTCTATGAATAGAAACTGACATCTCTCTTGTGCGATTTATTTTGTTTTTAAACAAAAATGGAGCAGCAAATAAAAAGAAAACGGTCGGAAAATCGGGCTTGAGTCTGTTTTTATATAATTTTCGCCTTCTTGGAATTGAACTTTCATTTATTAAGTCGATCATACATATCAATGTCGTTAACAAAATTCATGAAGCTGAATGGATTTTTAATTCAATTTTTAGTTTCTTTTTCAATTTTCAAATCTACCCCGAAAAAAATTTAAACAAAATGACATTTCAAAAACGAAAATAAAAATATGAAAGCTTTACGCAACCTCTAAACGCAAATTTTTGCGTTTAAAGTTACGCAGGGTTTACGCAAAGTGCTTTTTGTTTATAAATCACGTTTTCCTGCGTAAGGACATTTTAGAGGGTGCGTAAAGATTAGCAGTAGAGTCTGCTGAGGTGAGTTTATAAATAAGGCTGTATGTATATTTATTACAAATGACAGCTATATGTGCTCAAGTGTGTTTCATAAATACATCTGAATGATCTGAGCACGCTCGGTTCAGAGCGCGCTCATAATGCTCGAGCTCAGTTCAGTGCTCAGCTCTGAACTAAAAAAGAAAAACGCGTATTAAGAACATAATTGTCGAGCCTTGAGAAGTCGTGTGTTGCACGAGTTTTTTTTAAGTGAAACTTACCGCTCGTTGGCTAATATCTAATTCCGAACTCTGGTGAAATTGAAAAGCTACAGGAAATGGGAGAAAACGTGTGCGTAATAAGGCAGCTCAACCCGAGTGAGATGTACGAGGAAACATAGAGGCGAAAGACTCGGATTAGGGAATCGGACGGAATAAACCAATGCGCATCGTGGGTAAGTTATTAATGATCGCCCAGCTTTTAAGTGTGATCATTTTTGTGTGTTTAATATCGATGATTTATCGAAAATTATCGATGATCCTCTGAAGGGTTTCAAGCAGTGACTCAGTGCTTCCCTACTAAGCGAGTCGTCGTAGGTTTGGAATATAATTGCGGTTCTCTCGATTCAATGACCGCAGATAGGAATGCTGTAAAGACACAAAGACTGCCGCAGAGAAACCTTCTATTGCGTGGAGCATGCCTGTCATTGGAAGCTTGATCTCGTCTTTGTCCAGGGCGTATTTAATAAGGAAGTTCCTAGGTTCTGATCGTAAAAAGGGGTTCAGCCGTCGGTGAAAATACAAAGGAGCAGCCTGCGGTCAAAATTTACATTTCTTCCGTGTCAGAGACCAGCTTTGAACGATCAGATTTTTTGAAGACCCTCTTCGTATTTTTTTACTTTTCTATCGAGTTCCATTTGTGATAAAATCTTTACAGGATCGCTAAGTTTCATCGACACCTAAACAGTTTCATCTTTAAGGACAGGACGCCGATACACGAAACTGGCTCCTGCAATCCTGATAACATAGGCAGGACTTCCGATGAGCCGATTGCTAGTTGTTGCAGACGAAAACTTCGAAAGACAGTTAATAACGATTTTTCGCTCGTCTTTTGTCTACTGAGAGGGGTACTACTGCGATCACCTTCCCTGAGTTGGGCTAATGTTGGTTCCCAAAAGTACATTAACTAAAGCGAGGTTGCGGGACACCAGGCCCTCAGCCCAGAATTCCTAAATGTGACTCTAGTCAACATGCCAGGACGGACGAGATTTTTTTTTCAAGACATAACCTCATTTTTTCGCTTTAAGACTTCAAATTTCAGACTTGTGCCTATCAAAGTGAATCGCCCGTATAGACTCATACCGCCTGGGTGTTGTGGATTTATTTATTTGAAATGCGCCCTTGTCTTTCTTTTCGAATCCATTTTAAAAAAAAACACTTGCAGCTGAATATCCCACAATAAGCAATTTTGTGCGTGGAAATCTTTACAAAAAGTCTTTGATAACTTTTATAAAGGGTGATTTTTTAGCTGGTTTGGTTTTGGCAACACTGGTTTTGACAGCTGACGTGTGTTTAGTACCTTGTGTCACTGTCAAACAGCTTCAGTTTGGTTTGCAATTTAACCATGGATCGTCTTACAAATGAACAACGCTTGCAAACTATTGAATTTTACTATCAAAATTCGTGCTCGGTTCGAAATGTTCATCGCGCGCTGCTTCCATTTTATGATCGGCATTCTCGACCTTCTGAGCAGTCTATTCGGAAGATTGTGACCAAATTTCGCACCAAATTTACTTTGTTGGACATTAAACCACCAACACGTTTACGTACTGTGCGTAGTGAAGAAAATATTACGGCCGTATCAGCTAGTGTGACAGAAGACCGCGAAATGTCGATTCGGCGCCGTTCCCAGCAGTTAGGCCTTTGTTACAGCACTACGTGGAAAATTTTGCGGAAGGATTTGGGCGTAAAGCCTTTTAAGATACAGCTGGTGCAAGAACTAAAGCCAGCCGACCTACCACAACGCCGAATTTTTGGTGAATGGGCTCTTGGAAAGCTGGCCGAGGATCCGCTTTTTTATCGAAAAATTGTGTTCAGCGATGAGGCTCATTTTTGGTTGAATGGGTACGTAAATAAGCAAAATTGCCGCATTTGGAGTGAAGATCAGCCAGAAGCATTGCAACAGCTACCAATGCATCCCGAAAAAGCCACTGTTTGGTGCGGTTTATGGGCCGGCGGCATTATTGGGCCATATTTCTTCAAAGATGATGCGAATCGCAGCGTTACTGTCAATGGTGAACGCTACCGAGCGATGATAACAAACTTTTTTTTGCCCGAAATGGAAGTTCTTGACTTGCATGATATGTGGTTTCAACAAGACGGTGCCACATGCCACACAGCACGCGAAACAATGGCGCAATTGCGAGGCGAGTTTGGTGAACAGTTAATTTCACGTTTCGGGCCGGTCAATTGGCCGCCTAGATCGTGCGATTTGACACCATTAGATTATTTTTTGTGGGGGTATGCCAAGGCTAATGTGTATAGGGACAAGCCCGCTTCGATTGACGCACTGGAAGCCAACATCCATGCATTCATTCGTGAGATACCGGCCGATATGTGTGAAAGAGTATGCCAAAATTGGACTCAGCGGATGGGCTACCTGAGACGCAGCCGCGGTCAACATTTGCATGAAATTATCTTTAAACATTAAATTGCAAGGTTCAAACTATCGATTCAAATAAATATTTCATTCATTTTTTCGAATTTTTTGTGTTTTTTTTTTAAAAAAAGTTCTAAACCTCTTAAAAAATCACCCTTTACAAATTTGTGTCTACGCCGTACGAAAAAGATCCAAGTCAGATTCATCCTTTAGAATGCACACTCAGCCATACCGAAATTTAAAAAAACCTGTTTGGAGTACATTGTCAACTATTTTTTTCATGTCTGCCTCTGCATGCTACGTCCATCATCTGGCTGCCTTTTCAGACAGACCCTGTCACATTTACGGTTTATACATAGCGCCCAAGTCAAACAAAGTCGCCGCCTAATGTTAATGTACTGTTTGGTTAAATAAATTACTGTCCAACCCGCAGCTAATTCTTCTTTCTGCCAAAAAGTTAGCGCACCAGATGAGGGTTTCTTCACTCAGAGAGGGCAAGGAGAAGGACACATCCATTACGAGAGTGTCACGAAGCGCGATGAATTTGGCCGTCTGCGGGGGCCCGCTCTGTCATTCCTTACAAGTCCTTAATTAATTTAAGTGAAACGAAGATTATTGACGAAAATGGAGAAGGAGGTTTATCCAGTCGTTAGTAAACCATTACGTTCGGGCTTTAAAATTCGATTGCCGATCAATGGACATCTACAGGTATATAATATACCTGCCGTTGGTTCTTTGGAATTCCTTTGGACGTTACTTTGAATATGATAAAATTATTATATCTGATGGCGGTAAAAAGTTATTTAGTAGACCTGCTCATAAAAATAGAGTGGCAGTTCCATTAATAGTATTGAAATATTATTGACTGAAAAAACTTAAGACACGTGCGTGGAGTGGTATTAATGGGTTTGAGTCATCATGAAGCAGTAAGGCCATGCTACGTTTTCTTTTATGGTCGAATATACAGAAATGTAATCCGAGGGGTTGTTTCGACCATTTAGTCTTTGATACAACTAGAGTGTCATGTAATCAACGGAATTGGTTGGTAGCCATAGTCATGCATGAGGGAACTCTAGAGGGGAACGGTTATGAGGGAATATACCACTCTGAGGCTTAAGCAGGGGGTACAATAGACCTAAAGGTCACAGTAAAATAACCTCTATCGCGCAATAATAATAATAGTGATGCATCAGGACCAAATGCAACGATTTTCAGCGGCAAACAGAGCGTCGAACAGCCATCAACTTATAAGCCACTCTCTTCGGCAGATCCGCCCATCATCCAAAAGCCCGGATAACAAGATTGCGGAAAATGATAAAAGGGATTTTATACATTTTTATAAAATTTTGACAATGGGGGAAACCAAAACTTTAACGAACATCAAAAAGATTCTAGTTTTCAGTTGCTGATATCGACTTCATACCATTTTGTATTGAAATTGAAAATTGTGATAAAATATACCAACGGGGTAGAACATTCAGATTAATTAAAGAAAAGAGCTTACACATTTGTGTCACTAGCTTTTTTGCTAAATAGTATTTATAAGGAAACAACTGGCCGAAACTTCTAGAGAGATAGATTGGTAGATAGATAACATTTTATTTTTTTTAATAATTTTTGTATGTTACATTCATTCGTTCAAAATTACCAAAAGCGTGGGCCTAATAGAAAAACCAATACTAGATAATGGAATTTGAGTTCTGCAACAAGAGCAAACGTAGCAAGTCCTCAAATTTAGTCGCTTACACTAGTAGAAGTGACAATCAAATCATTTATTGGCTGTCTCCATATTTATTTGTTAAGGTGACTGTTTGAGAATGCTTTCCAAAACTGGTTATTCGCTTATTATTTTTATTGCTATTTAATATTGCTTCCTTTTACTTGTTTATTTTGTTAATTGTATATCACATAACGTAACTTATCCTAAACAGTTGCGTTAGGTACAGATTTACTTTCTCAGATGATACCTACGCTAGTATAAGAGTCTTATGTCTAACGCTAATTCTCTCTCTTGTATTCCTCTTTAATTGTCATTCGTAATGTACTTTGATCTACAAAAATGTTGTCTCGTTCACTTGGAGCGAGGACACAGCCGTGGTCATAAACTAACTACTAAATAGACTGACAGCTTCAGCCAAAAAAGAGAAATCGCCTACAAGCTGAAATTGACCTTGGATGTAGCCCAGTTTGAATTCATGTATCTATTTGTGCCTATGTTAATCAAAGGGGCTCACTAATACTTGAAAAAAACCAGCCTACACTCTTCCGGTTTAAACCGGATGTCGGTAGCCTAAGGTGGGCTTTCATTTCGTTATCGTGTTGCGGCTGTGTTGGGCAAATAGCAATTTTTCTTATGTCTTTTTCGATTTGGCTTTTCAGATTTCTGCTGCCGAATCGAACGTAAAATCCGAATTTTGATTGGTTATTGTGTGTATTGAGTTGGCCGCAAAAAATATGTGTTTTCACTTGCACTGGAAATCCATTTGAATTGATTTGTACACATTTATAATAAATCATTTCGAAATCGTTTCCATTCTCGAAAAATTAATAATTCAGTTGAAAAAGCAGTCCTTCCAACGATAAACAATTCGTAACCGCCAGCTGTGTGTCATATACATTGTTATTAGTTAAAGTATGTGTAAATATGAGAAAAAATCGAGATTTCTCAAATGTTCCTGAGATAAAAAAAGGGTGATATTTTTGGCAAATCGAACATGAAAACCAATCTCGATCAAAAAAAAATGTATCTTTTTGCAAAATCGAAAACGACATAAGAGTTTATAAAGTTTATGAACTTTATAAAATTAACTAGCACAGTTTTTTTTACTTTTGTTAAAAGAGATTTTGTAACTTAAAGCTTTTTTGTATATTTTAAAGAAAACACACTTTTTTGTTGATTTTAATGCTAAGTTTCGAAATCATATTGAAACAAAATGTTTTAACACCGTTTAGGGAAAACATTTTTTTTTTAGTTTTAGCTTAATTTATAATCTGTAATTAGTAGGTACGTAAAATGAATACTTGCTAAACTAAAAAAATTAATTCTATATTTTTATTGTTTATAATATTGCTGTCAAATTTGTATTTGTAGATCGCCCTACATTTATGTTAAATACTCGGAACAATAAAAAAAATGTTTTGATCACTTTTTGTATCCCAAAAGCACAAAGAGTGCACTTGTTTTTGTTAATTAATAATTGATATTGTCTTTTTGTTAGGAGTTTAATCCCTTTTTTTTGCTTTTCGATATTAATACTTCTTTTTTTTAAATATGAATAGCATTTTTACTGTTCCTAAGTAACATTATTCAACACTGCTCAGTGTTATTAAACGATCGAATTTCCAATCATATTTTAATTTTGTACAAATGTGATATTAAATAAACGAATTTGGAAACATTCACCAAGCCAATAATAATATTTATTCAACGTTCATGAAAATTTTCTAAAATTCACTTATGCCCTAGTGCAAGCTTGGGTTCAACTTGCATGTTGCTAGCTAATTTTTTGAACAACCCCACGGATTTCATTTATGCAGCTGCATGAATTCTGCTGGCAAAATAGAATTCATACAAATAAAACTAAAAAACAACTGAAATGTGAATGGATGAACAGTTTTTGGTGCATTATATGGGTAAAGATCTAGTTATGCTACTTAAAAAAACCATAATCAACATGTACTTTTTTTACATTCATTGCTATAAATCCATTTACAAATTGTTTTGTATTGAAAGAGTGCCACCCGGCGGCCATTTATACACGTATTCACAGACAGGAAAAAGAAGAGAGCGCGAGAGAGGGCTCTCATTCGAAATTTGGGGGGAAAATCGGGTAGGGGCACGGAAGCTGTCAGTCTATTTAGTAGTTAGTTTATGGCCGTGGTAAAACCAATATATCTGTGCCTAAAAGGCAAAACATCTTATGTCAATTTTGTCCACTTTTCAGGAGAGCAATTTTAAACTTATGCAAGGCACTACTGTTGATGACTTAATCCATTTTAAAACAGTTATAACTTCCTCATTATTTGACATTTTTTCAACTGCTTTGGCTTAAGAAATAGAGTAAGGAGAACACAATTCAAATAACGTTAAACAGCTAAAACAACTTAAGTCGACTTAAGATGTTTTAACTTTTAGGCACAGATATTATTAGCTATAGTTGTTATCCGATCTTTGGGTTTTTTTCTTTACTATTCTTCGTCGCCTTGGTTCAGGTCATTCGGATAAGCTTTCGTGGTAACAACTTCTTTTTTTTCCTATTCCTATACAGTGACAGTCAACATGGCATATAGCATGCGACAACTTTTTATTGAGTAAGTCCCTGATGAAGTCCATGGTAAGCCCACTTACCTCGCTACATACAAAACATGCTACAGTAATGTTGGAGTAACAGCAAAATGGAAATAAGATATTACTGTCGACATGTCTGACATTTAAATCAAAAAGCCACAGAGACGGCTGTATGACTCTCGGCGGAAAAGTTGAATCCGCATGTACGAGCATGTATGTGATGAAATCCTTTAAATTCATATGCCAACACAGATTCCTGACAGCAGAATGTTGGTATACTGCCATCTCAGATGAGTGTCCTTCACTCAAACGAACGGACATGCTGTCTGTGGTACGTAGTGTCGCGAATTAATTTAAAAAATAAAAATAAGCTGAACCAAGTAACATTTAAATTCTTTTAGGGACACCAGGAAGGAAACGAAGACTCTCCCGGAACTCGGCTACCTATCTGTGTGCATACATTTGCATATGCGAAATGCTGACTTGAGCATAATTTATAACAACAACGTATAAAGCTGATACCCAAAACAAACAAAACAGATACCCGCCCCACGAGAGCGTCAATTTACCGCCGAAATCACTTACATTATCCTGGCAATTGATGTTAATTTCGAAAATTGTCTTATACACCTACTCAATATGGTAGGTATAGAGATATAATTTTGGCCAAATGTGAGCATAGAAATAATCAGCCTTCCGAGAGGAGCAGCCGTAGTCTTGTGTAATTTAAATTGAGGTTCATTAACAACGTTTGAGTTTTAAGTACTGTTTGCATATTCAGTGTGGTGATAACCTCAACTCGCGCATGTTGGATGTAAATGTTGCGGTCCCTGGGATGTGGGGTCGTCGCCCGAGGTGCATAGATGACAATATAATCGAGTAGTGACAAATGGTTTGGTCAAATTCAAATCGGACTGTTGGTTGTTTGGGCGAGGCCGTTGTTTATAATAGCTCTTATCTAGTTGGCCTCCATTATTCCGAAACGTTCAACTGAATACCTGAGTGGGAGGTTAGTTTTCCTTATAAGTGGATTCGCTTTGACTGCTTTTGCGGCGTAAGTTGTCAAACATAGTTGGTCTGCGATATTTCTAAGTGAATTTCAATCAAATTGGCTTACGGTTTCAATTACAATTTCACTGTTTCTATGTCGAGTTTGGTATGAAACCGACTGTTTTCCTGTTTAAGAACAGTCCTTGGACTTGGCCTAAACATCTGAATGTATTATATGGGATTTATTGGCTGAACTAAAAACTTTGCGAGTGGTCGCTGGTTCCACACTCCGCCATAAATGCGAACCTGTATCGGCTACCGTGACACTAATGACATTCCAAATATATGGAATGCATTTTCGATTCAGTCACCTTTAGCGCCCTTCAAGGAGACACTTACCATTCTAGTCACAGTGTCCTAAAGAAAGCTTTCCATGTAGCAACTGGAACGAACCTACAACTATGGCTTAAGTATGACTTCCTAGACAGCCACCTAATCTTAACTAACCTTCCTTCCATTGACAAAAATAAAACTGAACAAACAAGTCGTTAAGTAAAGACAATCAAAGTGGTCAACATGGAGCCATTGCGCCTGCTATTTTTCTTCCAATCAGGTGCAAATTATCGCGCCCTTAAAAGTGTAGACAGGTATGCAGTATGGTGTTGCGGCTTTAAAAAAAAAGTGTGTGTAGAACTGGGTATATTATGCCATTTTGTAACCGAGGTAAAAATCCTCATTGGCCGGCTTATTTTTAACCAAGTTGTCTTTTGCGATGTGAAGACGGCGGAAGCTTAGATGAAAGTACTTTCTATGGGATTTCTAAGTTCTCAATAATTTAATCATCCAAAAACTTCTATGAAGCACAAAATGGGGCTTCCTTCAGTGATGATGTGAGCATTTAGTCTCACGAAACTATGACCAGTAATGCGAGGTTGTGTATAAAATGGGACACTAACGAGTTCTTTTAGGCGAACAGGTATTTTCTTTCGTACTTAAGCCCGATGTACAAAACGGTCTTTTAGGAGGGAGCCAATTTTTTTGATTTTGTAAGGATCCTAATTATAGCAATGGAGAACGTTTTTTGTGGTTGATATTAACCTGGCCGGGCTGCGTCGGCGCTGGTCCTTCTTTCGAACACTACTTCTGCATTGGAGGAATACCACATTCCAATGATCCACGGTAGATGGTCTGCCTGTGGGTATTCAGACGATTGGGAAATTATTTTTTTTTAATTTTCGTTCCAGTTCATCTTCTTTCATCCGCTTTGTTATTTTTCACGCTAAGATTTTCACTCTGACACTCATTTTTCAACTCATATCGTCAAATTTTCAATTTCACTGTCATTTTTCATACGCGCGATATGCGCTGTCAAATTCACTCATGAGGAACACGAATCCAAAATGCGAACTCCGACGCTGTCACACTGTCATACACGATCACAAATGGCACACCCTGTCAGAACCCAGTAAAATAAGTAAACTTAAATACATAGTTGAGGACCGTATAGGGCCCTAGGTCTAGCTTGACTTTTTGAGAAATGGATGGACCTTCAAAATTATGCCGAGTCCGAACGAATAAATTGAGAAGCTCTTTCAAGACAGTCGTGCTATCAATTAATTTAATAAATCATTGGTTATTTCTGAAAAAAACACAAGGTTTACAAAAGAAAAAACAAGATCAACCGTTCAAACCGGCTCCATCTTTGCATTGGACAGAACTTGCCTTCCCCCATAGAACTGGTTATTGCACTGAACCCAAGATCGGCTGCGAAAAGTTCTTAATCATTCGCTCGTTTTATTTTCATACGAAATACAGTTCGCAAATGTTAGCTGAAGTCCTCATACGATGTCCCCCCTATAGAGACATAGCTCAATCATTCAACAACCCACCGGGCTGAAGTTCTGTGAGTCCTTAGTAACTTTTCATACCGCACTAACCTTCAATTCGCACACTTCATAAGTCCGAAAGCCGATAACTCATTACGGCACTGTCATCACAAGAACTTGTCCTTGCGGAAATCATCGTGACAAATTATTCCTTCATTAATTTTCTCCGCCCGACTTGCACTGATTTCAATTAATACGTATACCTCCTACCTATAAACGCCAGCCGTGTCTCTTCAGCCATTTCGCACTGGTTAATAGTTTTCCGTTTTTCCCAAAATTCCATTCATTTAAATGTCATGACTTATGCGGCCCAAAAGACCGGGGATCATTGTGTGATTTTCGCACCCAGTAATCACCAAAGTAGGCGTCCAGTACTTAGTGTAATTTCATTAATTTCCCTTTCATTCATTAACGGTCGTCCGTCGTCGTGATCCGCTTTCGCACTTGGCGACAAAGGCTCCCATGCTCTATTAAAATAATTAAGCACTTGAAAATCGCGACAGCACAAAAA
Source organism: Cheilosia variabilis (assembly GCA_951230905.1). Lineage (NCBI taxonomy): Eukaryota > Metazoa > Arthropoda > Insecta > Diptera > Syrphidae > Cheilosia > Cheilosia variabilis. The sequence goes on from OX579676.1 coordinate 15,460,825, forward strand.
TAATTGAGAAACAATACCCGGGTAATGGAGGAGGGTAAACTAATCTCGGGGCGATCTGGGACGCAATCCTTGGATAGGTGGTTATTCACACCAGGAACTGGAGTGACATTCTATTAAATGTGATTGATTACTCGAGTAGGTTCAGGGCTGGTTCCCGGTTCTGGTGTTTCTGTCAAGATCCTTGTCTTTTGGCAAAGTTTTTGGGGTTCACGCTTCGATGAAGTGTGGAAATAGGGGTTTAGCATCTCACTGTGGTGCACTGGTTCCTTACCATGCCACATAACAGTTAGAGTGTAGATAACAATTATAATTACGGACTCAGTGTTTCGTGATTTAATGAAGACTTGGGTTCAGAATGAGGTATCACGTCCGCTTGACACCCGAATTGCGTGACGGGCAAAGGACTGCAGTGCCGCCCCTTTTTTCTGTGGGAGCTACCATCTGCCTTTCGACTAGTTGTAGGTGCGATGTAGCTTCCTGCTGATGTGTGGTATTAGTTTGTCGTTTCGTTTTGCTTTTTATTCATTTTCACATTCGGAAAACTCCGCCTTTTTTATGAACGTTGACAATAACGGACGTGACTGAAAATTATTTGTTTCTCAGTGGCAAAAGTTGGTTTTACCATCCGCGGAGCTCACCGTTGCGTGCGAACGTGAGTGAGCTAGAATATAATAGAATTTGTTTAGTTTACGACCAAGGGTAGCACGGTTCGGGGTGGAAGGACAGATAAAATAAAATCGCGTTTTATTGTGTGAGGAGATTAGATTCTACTTTAACTGCGAAAGTTTTGCGCCCGCTAATGAGGTTAAAATGATGGAGGCTTGTTGTTATTTCTGAGTGTTTGTTAGCTTTGTTGGGAGGTGTTATCAGGAAGTACGAGTGTATACGTTTGATTGATATATTGAATGTGGTCCTTATGGCTGGAGCATTTTATTCCAAATGGTTCGGCATTATTTTCCTCCCTTCCCTCCGTCCTTTTTTTGAGGGGTAAAAGTTTGTACGAAAGTTTGTGCTTCTCCTGATGGCCTACTAACTTACTATACTAACTGCTGAGCCAGAGATGTGCAATAAGACAGGATGATTTATAACAGTTATGGACACATGATTTAGGAGATTTTGATATTATACCAAAATCGCAAAAGTCAGTTTTGGACGTAGGTATAAAAACATTTGTACGGCAAAATCTGAATTTTTTTTCGGACTTCACTAGTAAAGAAATACGCATTTCAGTTTATCCCAAAATCGAACTCCCAAGGAGTGTAAGACCGTCATTTTCACAGTTTTGAAAAAAAAATAATTCATTGACTGGAAATATCTGCAAAGTGAAAAATCAGCATCGTCTGGGTCTGATTGAATTACAAAAATACAGGTTCATCGACAGTGTTGCCGAAAGTACTCACATAGGAGTATTGCAGTACTTTCAACTCCTCTACTCCTATATTTTTTAAAGACCTAAAATATCTAACACTTGCAGCCGATTGTAATTTCAACCTTAATAAATGTGATTCACTTCAAATGTAATGCAAATTTGGTATCACTTCCAATCTTCCAAGCTGTCGTGAAAAAGGGAACTTCCCTCTTTCTAGTTTGCTTTTGATTTTAGTTGGCTTCATGCAATTTTCATCTGTCAATTCGGTATTTATTTTATTGTTATCTGAGATCGTGGTTTGGTGGTTCCGTAAATTGTTATGTTTATGTACTTAGTACAATAAAATGTCTTCTGTTGCTGGTGCAAAATCAAATGATTTTGCTGCTGGCTGAATTCAAAATCGTCAAAAAAAAAAAATGCGCATTGTGAATGCACACTGCTTTTCTGATGCCAGGCTATGATTGCTTTTGCGCTGCTTTGCATTTGTTATGATTTGCAATTTTTGACGTTTTGGAACAACTTTTATGGGAACTGTTTAAAAATCAATAACATAGTAACAACCATCGTTTTTAACAGCTTGTTGGTTCGTACAATGCCAACAGGTTTATTCATTTTATTTGGCGGCTTAAACTGAAATGTCAAATGACATTTGCATCATAATCATTCACCATGCTCTGTTTGCTTTTGTTTGCACAGTAGATGCGTTCACATTGCGTTTTAGAAAAGTATGCATTGCATCATTGTAATCCGTTTGCGTTTTAGAACGCTTAATTAAGCAGTAATACAGAAGTACTGCGTTTTGGAATTCAGCCGCTGTTCCTGCAAATTTGGTTAAAGAATCACCCGAATCCGCTGCCGAACGAACCGACTATGTTGAAATTACTGATGCTGATGAAGCTAATACACCTACCACGTCTTCAAAAAAAGAAAAAATCGCACACAAATATTTCGTCGAGGATGATTGAGTGATTTTGCCTTTCTTAAGAAAATCGACAAAAAGCCATTCTGTTCGTATTGTAATATGAAACTTACAAACAACAAACAGAACAAAAATCTATCTGCCATAAGACAGATTTTTTATAATTGAAGAGATATTTGCTTACTTTTGTTATAAGAACTAGTTAATAATGTATTTATTTATGTTTTTTTTTTTTTAACTTAATCTTAACTTTTTGAGATTTAAAAAAAAAAAAAAATTTCTGCCCATATTTATTTTTGAAGTATAAAAAATGGCTGTACTACTATTTTTCCCAAAATTCATAGTCCCCTTTTTTTGGTGCAGCACTTTATAATATTTCTCTCTGGCAGCACTGTTCATCGATCATCGAGCGTCGCGATATAATCCAGTTCGGATGGCTGACATCATTAATGGTTAGCGACACGAGTCCGCCAATGCGTCAAGGGAGATTAGTTAAGATCTGTTCGGACTGGTTGTGGGAAAGGAAAAGTGCGACTCTTTGTTACGAGGTATAAGAAAAAACCACAGACATTCAAAACCAAAACACCCGTTCAGCTACAAGAAAAATTTACATTTTTATTTGGAAAACATGATTTTTTACAGGTCTATCATATAGATCTAGCATATCGTCGGCCTCATAAGAATATCTCGTAACTTCACCTTTGGGGGAAAATTACTTTTTGATGCCATCTTAGGGGATATTTTGTAGCGCATTAGTCTAGAAAACTTCGCATCTCCCTGAAAACTCTAAATTAGCCTAAATTGAATTTTTGTGAAGCTCGTAACTTTTTTCGTTCCTCCTGTAAAATTTGAAATTTGTGAGTTACGAGGTATTCTTATAAGGCCGACGATATGTACCACTCATATCCACAGTCCGCTTCCAAAAAGCACATTTTGATTTCAATTGGGCAATCAATAGACACTTTAAAAGCTGTAACCAAGTCACTGATAACTTATTTTGGTTGAAACCGATGCACACCTGCCACCAACCATGGTAAGTAATTAAGACATCTGTACGGCTGTCTTTGCTCTGCAGCACACATATGAAAATGTTTAGTCCAGTTTACAATGGACGGACACTTTTGCGTGTTCTCCTTCTTCTGCCGAAAAATACACATGTACAAAATAGCTTTGCAAACTATTTTTAGAACACGACAGCGACAGATGAAAGTAGAGATCCCGGTTGTCCTGATTTTATTACTGATAATGCCCAAGAGCAAAAACTATAAGTCTTGCATAGTTAATTGAAGATAAATACGAGTTCAAACGCAAAAGGAAATTACCTATCCTTTGCTAAGATTGAAAGATGGACACTATTTTGATTATCAAAAACTAGGCCAGCAAAGCAATTCCTTAAGCGAACTTTTTGAAAGACACACTGTGATAGGAAAGAAGCACTCGTAGCAGGTAACTTTGCGAATTAGTTCATCTTTTAGAGGATATAGCTGAGTTCCCAACTCTTACCTCTGCTCGCATTTAATGCTTTCTCTATATAATGCTCAATGCAAATTCTATTTTTGGGTCTTATCAACGGTAAAATCAGGACAGCCGACAGCCGACATCCGCATCGGCATCTCTACGTTCGTTCTCGTTGTCTATTGTGACTTTCTTATCATCCGTTCATGTCTCCATTTGACTGAAGTAGGAGGTTAAAAGAGCACTTTTAGAGGCACGAAACTTTAGTAATTCAAAAATATAGTGTCTGCCTAAGTGGAACGTTTACCCTCTAATGCTAAAGCGAACGCTGGCTCACCTCAGTCTCCTTTCCAAAATACGAAGTGTGTACCATCGACACCTCCGACGAAGGCATCAACTTTGAAGAAAAGCATCAAACTTCGTCCAAATGAAACAGCAAAGAATCATTAAGTGCAAAAAAGTCCACACAGAACCCACTTGGCAGAGGCAACTTGGTTGGTGGAACCTAGCTAGCCGTGTCGATTCATACATCCTTCAAAGAGATGGACTGGTCAAGAGCCTGATGGAAAAGTGGCCAAACTTACAAACAACCAGTTCGCTTCCTAAAAGGTAACTGTAATAAATTAGCAGTGTCCCTGTTTGCAAAGTACCTTCTTCCCATCGGCGGCAGACGAAGAGGGAACGGTACACGCTGCTCTTCGAAATGCTGAATAAACGAACGCAACATAGAACATTTTGCCCAGCACACAAAATTTGCACAACCCGGACTTACAAGATGTCCCAGTGCTGAATCCAGCCATGCTCTACAGTCCTTCGTCAAAATGTAAGGGGTTCACCATTATAGATGTGTCCTACGAGTAGTTTTACATGCAGTGCCGCTGTGTCTGTTAAAAGGTAGTGTACAAACACTCCCCATTTGCTCGACCCCAACCATCCAGGTCTGTTGGTCTGGTCCTTTTCCCGAGCACAAATTGTAATGAATGTGCTCTAACAGTAAGTAGGTCCTGACTGCGAGACGAGAACAAGCTTATGTTGTTGTACCAGTGCTTTGCTTGTTAGCAATCCGAATGGAAATCGGTTATTATGAAATATGCACACAAGTCTGTACAGAAACCGGAACCATACCATGCCGTCCGTTGACAGGGAGAAAACTTTATGCCATTCTGTAAATTAAACATAAGCGAAAAGCAACAACCATCCCCTACACCCTGCAACGGCAAATGCTCAACTGATAGTCCTGGCGCTGCGCTATCATCGGGCCACATTTGCTATTTGCGGAAGGACTCTGCCCGAGATACTCGCTAGACTGATCCTATTTATACACTGTCGAGTGTCGGCAGTGGGGTGGGTTGGTGGGCGGGTGGGCTCGTGGGTTTGTGGCGCCATCAAAATTGGAACTGGATGCTGCTGAATACATATGAGATAATATTTTCTTTTCCGATTCTCCACTCCGTCAGTGGTGTTTGGTAAATGTTTAGATACTGGCACAATCCCTTCTTAAGGATGAGAAAGGATAGAGGATCCATAAACTTTGCATGGCCAAGCGCAGCCACACAGCCCAGCCAGACATGATGATGACGACGACGCTTTTCCCAGCGGACTTTCAGCCGGCTTAGGGTTCGGTCTGCTGCTAGTGGCGGACGATGCCGAATAAGATATATTTTGTTTCGTGCGGTTGTGTTTCCATTTCGTGAGTGGTAACTTTTACAAGTTTTCATCGCGCTAACGAAATTATTTCTGTTGTTGGCGCAGGATGCTGAATGGAGTCGGCTGTTGATGATTTCCGCTTCGCTAAAGTTATAAGTTGATTTTTCGCTTTATGAGCGATTTTTTGTCTTCACAGTTAGATACGATGTGAGTTGTTAAAAGTTTGTCACAGTGTTAGCGTAGCACTGATGTGGGGAGGGTGAAGTTCCCCTGTGCCTTTGTGACTTGATGCGGGATGAGCAAGGAACTTTTATTTACGACTCAATTAGCCTTCGAAGTAATGAGGGAGCAAATTTAATTAGTGTTCGAGTTTGACTGCTGGTGCATGGCACTGTGGCGCACAGGTTTGAGGATTTTAATTTAAACGTCAGTGTGGGTCGCAGATAGTCGATTTTTTGAAGTGATGGATTGGAATTATAAGATAATCTGGCTTAAAGGTTCAAAGCAAATGCAGAATGATGAGAAAAGTGACTTTTACTTGAACTTTGAAGTGGTTTTCGGTTCACTTTCTTCGTCAACTTGCAGGCGGCTGTTCCCTAGTCGGGACTCAGTACTGTAGTCCTGTGGTTAACAGTTGTTTCGCTTCTTGGGAACCTCTTAACTGCCAAAGGTTTTCCAGAACAAAGATCTTCTGCGAGGATGAGTAATTGAAAAACTTACAGTCTTTGATTCCTATGACTGCAGCTTCCGGGTTTTGCTGAAAAAATGTAGGATCCTCCATCAATGATTGCAAAGGTTGTGGCTCAAGTTCTTCAGAATCTAGAACAGAATTATCAGAAAATATTACACCAAAAATATAAGTCTCTTCCTTGAAAGTTATCGTTGCCAGCGATCCGTCTTCCTTTACTGATGGAAGGTGCGAAAAACGAGGACCTGAAGTTATTGCCTTATAGACGCCTTATGTTTGCTGTACTCATGGAGAGAAATGTATTCCTTGAGGGCCAAGTCGGCCTCAGACTTTAGTGCCATCAAAAGTAAAGCAGAGTAAGTAAGTTGGAAACAGTCAAGCCATCAAAAAATACGTTTGTGTCAGTTTGTTTCAAATTTTTGAATGACAGCTCTCACTATTTAAGTATAAAACATGTGATCCGGTCGAAATTCTGCTTTCAAAATTCTGCTTTTTTTAATACTGCTTTTTTTTCAAATAGCTAATGTTAACGACGAGAAAAAAAAACAATTTTAAATTTATTAAACATTACAAATTATGTATGTACTTTTAATTTTTAAATAAATATAAAATTAAAATTAAAAAGAAACAAGAAAAAATAGAATAAGAAAAAAAATATCTATTGGAAAAAAATAATAATTAAAAAAAGATATGAAGCAGTCAAAAATTACAACTTTTATTTACTATAATTTAATTTATTTTCTTTTTACCGACGCAGGGAGGGTTATGTGTTTCACGCTTATCCTATACTATACTACTATACTGATACTATGAGTTATCATAATATTCGTTTTCTTCCCCGGAGTGTCATAGGCTAAAAAGATAAAAATAAAGAAAGTTAATTTAAAAAAAACAAAAAACCCGTAGGTACTTAAAAAAAAAAAAAATTTTATTTTTTTTTTACAGCAAGTCGGGTTTTTTAAATTAACTTTTTTTTATACTTCATTTCGGCAGCATAAAAGGAAAGCCGATATGATGTTTAATCAAAATGCCTTCGCGAATCGACTCGGTAGGATCTTTGAATACTCTAAGACCATTTTCCTAGGAGGTGCGTTGTAATTGCTGTTACGCTGCGATTGACGGTTAAGTGGACAGACAAAGACTTGTCCTCAGTCTTCCTAGAAAATATCAATAGGAGTGCCGCTTCTTTAAATAAAATAAAACCGTATTTTTAGAAAATACCCACGACATTTTATATTTTCCTCCCAGGAGGAAATGAAAGACTACAAATTAAAATTAAGAAAATAGGATTTAAAATAAGAAAAAAATGTTCTCTTCATCTCTGCTTTACAAAATTCTGCAAACAATAAAAACAGGTTTGGAAAATGTTATAAAAGCGCGCGATTTTGTACATTTTCTTAACCTTTTTTTATTATTAATTTAAAACAGGTTTGGAAAATTTTAAAAAGCGCGCGGTTTTCACATTTTCTAAGCCTTTTTAGTCGTTTGCAGAATTTTGTAAAGCAGAGATGAAGAGAACATTTTTTTTCTACGGCGATTTTGAACATTTTCTAACCTTTTTTTATCGATTGCAGAATTTTGTAAAAAGAAATTTGACCCATCCAGAATTTTGACCCCAACCCATAAGACTTCTATAATTTTTCCCAATAAATTGGTTGTTCATTTTTTAAATGGGAAGCTTGAAGGCGAATTTTGAAAGCAGAATTTTGTAAAAAGAATTTTGACCCATTCAGAATTTTGACCCCAACCCTAAATAAAGGTAAGCCCCGAAAGGTATATTTTGTCGCCCTCAACATAATTAATGACAATAAAAAATAGCAAAACGTGATCATTGCGTTCAGCAGATAATGAGCAGCAGATTATTCTGAAATCGTTGCTCAACATGATGCAAAACTGTGTCCAGCGAGCAACACAAGATCATACAAACGCATGCGCTTCTTTAGCAAGGCAGTGAGCAGCGATTCTCAGCTCTCTTCATCTTGGTGGTCTGACTGGACCGTTGGTAGAGAAAGAAAACCCTGAACTGTAAAAAGTAGGTATAAAAAAATCTATTGACCTTCGCAAGATTATCGACCACCTAGCCCCCCCCCCCATACAAATAGAGTCCCAACATTTATTATATCCAAAAGTTCTGCGACAGCTCTTATAATTTAACCTGACACACGAAATATGCGACTGATAATAGACAAACGAAAGCAACTCCCAGTTTTGTTTTTTTATGCCGCCATCTCCCATAAGGAAGCCATTTCTAGCCCCCTAACCAGCCATAATTTCACCGGAAACTTCCATAAAAACCAACTTAAATTCAGTCATGATAAAGTTTGAGTTCATCTCTCACCGAAGTGCCTTCGCAACCCTCCAACTCTACTCGCAAACGTATGCTCCATGTATCATTATGCAAAGGACGATTACCTATCCCACGCGACGGAGCTATCTATAACCACTGCGAGGAATGTCTGTGGTCGTCTGCCCCACCTTATGAAATACTCTTTTCAAAATTTTCCACAGCCCCCCCCAGAGCCTGGTGATTTTTAACTCAACACACACGAGTCGCTAGAATATCCTCCCATCCCACCGTCACCAAACCCTTCGTTTTGGGCACGTTCTCACATACACATGCATACCGCCGATGATTAATGGCCCAAGTTGGTCTTGGCTCGCGCTAGAATACATTTTTGTTTGCGAAATGATGATTAATAAAATTTATCGCACACAAGCGCGCGTGTGTGTGTTTATCCCCCCAGTTGAGCCATTTTGTGGGCCAGTTAGAAACTGTCTATATCTATGTAGTGTGCTCACCCCTAGTTCTATCCGTGTACCGTGTCCATGCATGAACGACGACGACAACGACCACCACTCACCCATAGGTGAGTTGGTTGTGCTTCCGTGAAAAAATGTGATAATGGCTGCTGATGTGGTTCCAAGGGGCACATAAATATAAGTCGACGAAAGTTATGAACCTAAGAGCGGCCACCGTCATGCCTGAGTTGAGTGCTTTTTCGGGAGGTGTGTCGGCGAGGGATGCCCCCAGTTCAATGTGTGTCGGTGTCATCACTGTCGGAATCATAAACATTTACGTTTTGAAATTCATTACCGGGCTTGGCTGCGACACGTCGTATAAAATAATAATCACGAGTCGATTGCAATTATTTGCCAGTCTCTGCGACAGCAACTTGAATTATAGATGCCAATTCGGCGTGACGCCCGGCGTGGCGTCCATGCTGCACTTCATAGCGACCGCATTTATCCCATGGGTACCTATGTCCGGATATTGTCGAAAGTATACAGGCGGGAAATTGTGTGTATATGCCATGATATCCTGCCCACTGTCCAGCTGCTGGTTTGGTTTGACATTTGCAAATGGAAAATTATTGTTTCACATTCTGATGAACATCCGTCGCACCTTTGGGGATAGAATTTACATTGATAATTAGATTTGGCCCAGAGACAGGGTATTGACTGCAGAATATGAAATTCATGCGAAAATTATTGCAAATGAACTTGTTTGACTCGCATGTTTTGTTGCTCGAAATCCATTGTTTGTCCAATCGCATTAACATATCGGTTGATTGGGCCTTTAGTAAATGTGCGTCATTAATTAAATCGTGGCTCGGTGTTAATTATACAGTTTCCTTCAATCGGCTGGCTCTTCAAAATAAAAAAGGCGGTACATATTGTCACATTTTTGACTTCAAACTACAAAGTAAACAATAGAAAGGTCAACAACCATCTTATTATTAGGAAGACGTTATGAAGCGTGTGTAATTTTTCCCCAGCGGCCATTTGCAATTACCAATTCAGTAGTTCAATGTAAGACGTGCGACTAAAAGGCAGCTGGAACTGTCAGTAAATGCTCATAAATCTGGCTTTGGAGTCTTTTGTACTGAGAGAGGGAGACTCTCAAAAACGAACCTCAGTATTACACCAGTATTTGAAGACCAAAAATTAAGTTTTATAAAAAGTTATGGTTTTTTCTAAGATAAGAAATAAAAATAAATTTACATTTGAAATTCAAAAATGAGTCGGTCAAAAAATTATTTTTATTTTATTATTATTATTATTTTATTCCCTTTTCTTACTTTCCAATAGAGATCCAAATTCATGTATGCCCAAGGGCTCGAGATGGCCTAACGCCTAAGATGGCCTTGCCACTTGACTGCACCCGGAAAAAAGGAAGGGAAAATTGACCTCGCTTCGTGGGATAAATGAGAGAACAACACTGGTTGACTGATATTTCTCACAGCGAGAGAGGCAGCACTTTCATTGGTGGAAAGAGAGAGCATGAGAGAAACTGTCATTGGCTGTGGCCAGTTTTCTTATAGGTATGGTGGGATTCCTTCCTTTTAGTGGGAATTTCGATGTCCAAGAAACCTTCCATGGTAAAAAGTAAAAAGCTGCAGAAAACATTCAAACTATAAATTTTTGTTAATATTTCAAAAAAATTGGTATCTACATTTCACCATGATTATCAAGACACTGAATGTACATTAAAAAATAGCTTATGTAAATCGCATTTTAGCAAGATTTCCCACTACCGAAATTTACTAGTACAAAAAGGTTATCAATATAAAATTAACAAACTGCGACTTTTATACCGTAGGTAATTTAATGTGATTTTATTTCAGTAAAATATAAATTTTATTTTTAAAAGTACAATTTTTTCACAAAAAAGTACATACTTATCAAGGTAATTATTTGAGAGGGAATTTGAATACGGTGAATAGGAAAAAATTATTACGTTTCGTGGGAAACGTGAGGACAAAGTAGGTACTTAAAACACTGGCTGTCACCGTATGCGACGGATTCTATGGGACTGCTCGTTCCGTCGAATACGTCAATATTGACAGATCCGTGGACGCAACGGATGCGACGGATTCTATGGGTTGGGCCCTTGACAAACATAACTTAGTATAACTCAATAATATATATATAATTATTTAAACAAGCAGCTTACAACATAACTCAAAGATAGTGCTTTCAACAGTTGAATATTTTTTGCAATCAGATGACAGCAATCTTATATCTCTCTTGACAGTATCAAGGATGCACGCAAATTTATCTTTCCAACCAAGACCTGGGCAAAGTCTTTAAAGGGGAAAATCGAAACTTGTCTGGGTATCCTATGCAAAGAAGACAGATTTTGTAGACTTTTTAAAGAAAATTTCTTCGACAGTACCACGAACTAAAATGGATGAGAAACATATTTATCCAAAGGAAGCCTTCTTTAGAGTCAACGAAAACTCGGAAATACCTCAATAGGGCCACTCATCCAATAAAGTCATATCTTAAAAGTTGAGTTCTGTCTTTAGAGCCAAGAGGTACGAGTACATCGATCGGAAAAAAAAATCATTTTTCTCCATTAAAAGTCAGGCTCGGGTATTTCCGTCACATAAAGGATTCGGCCTGTGAACATTCGCTTTGTCTTCTTAACTTGACAGTAATCACTGACGCCAGAAGAACTCATTGGTTGTTAGAGATTTCATGGAACTTTACAAAATATGTCTAGCTTGGCGCCCGCTTTAATATAGACAATCTACACTCGAGAACCAGCGTGGCCGTTGTGCGACTTAATTTGCAATTTGGCACTTTTTTCGAGTCTGCATTTTTTTGCTATTTTGGCCCTTTTTTTAGTTCGAAAAGGCGCTTCGTAAATTTTCTAAATGCTCTTATTTGCAATAAAAACCTTTCAAATGTACCTCATTTGCCTACCACAATATTATTATATTGTGTAGGGAGCCAATGTTTGTTAAATATCGCGTGAATTTTGCAGAATGGCTTTAGAAATAGCCCTTTTTTTCCTTGGCCCTTTTTCTAGCGACTTTTCAGAATTCTGCAGCGGTCACCCTGTCGACAACCGCCAAATCATTACTTTTCCAAAACCCCTTTTCGCAGCTGGACTAGTTACATTTGAAACGCTTCCTACAACAACTTGCAATAGTTCTAGCGCCGAAATCACACCCTTTAGCAGTATCCATGGAGCGTAATAGGTTCGTCTTTCATAAAGGACCTATTAAAAGTGTTCACATAAATTGCGAAAAATATGAGAACATTTTATAGACTTTGACATTGATACCCCTTATAGGAAGATCGAATTAATTAGTCTCCAAATTAAGCCCCATATAAGCACTTTTACCCCTCTCCCATCCATCCGTAAAATACTAATCAGCCCAAGCATAAGTCAAAGATGAACGCGTATTACAAAACAGTAGCCCACTCCACACTTACGTATACACTATTAATTTCTCCCTCACTAAATATTGCTCACCCTCACCCCCGGCTCCGATAAATTACTTCGTCCTTCTCAAATACTTACACAACTCCACTTCTTGCCTTACTCATCATCAGTCCGTATCACGCTCTCCCACAACAGTACCTATGCCAAAACAAAACTCATTAATGACCTCCGACTACACACATCACACTTAAAGATATGTGATATCCTTGTGGAAGGCAATATGTCCTCTGTCGGAAAGCACCCATCATAAATGTCCATTGTGTGGCATGTAAAAGAACAACACAATAACTACAGCTTGATCCTACTCAAACTTTACAAAAGACTTATAAATACGAGCACAAGTAGAAGTAGCTGTCCCCATTCCCATCCATATACAAGCACTCAATCTTCAACCACATGCACTACTTCACCAGCAACACAACAGACCAAACAACAGCAATTCCATGTCCTGATATAACTGACCTAATCTGATTTAATCATACTTAATTTATGAAAGGTCATTTCATGGCACATTACGTTTTATGGGCAAATCCAGTGTCATGTCATTATCATGGTCAAACGACAACAATAACCATGGGCCTGAATGGTGGATGTAGGGCACAAGCACAGCATCCTACAACGCATCTCTCGGACACGGATGCTTAGTTTGGCTTATATGACGACGACCACGACGGTGACGACGATGACTTTATTGTCGTCGTCCAATAATTTACTGCGTCAAACTCAATTTGTTTGAAAGTCCTTGGACCGGTGCGTGTTCCGTGCCTTTGGGTACTCGTATCTGCGTGTGTCCCTGTCCATCCCATGCCTATCCAAGTGCGTGCTATATTACGTCTGGGTAAATAGACTGCTGCGTGCAAAAGTTTATTATATTTCGGATATTTATGTTCAATCCCATTATGGTCTTCAACGGCCCAATAGCGGCGATTGGATGTGCCCTCGCATGTTCCTACATCCAGCTATGTAACTCAGACGCGCTCTCTACGGGACGTCCATCCGATAGGTGATTTATCAACTTATACGAGCGATCATTTCATCTGCTCGTAGTTTGGAAATTAACTAATGGCTGTACGACACAGGATTCGGTCATTTAAGGACACGCTTATTAAGTTGGCCTTATAAGTACAGCCACTAAAATTTCAGTCATAAATCTGGTCATAGGATAGTTTTACGCGCCACAACAGTGCGTATGCATGTTGACTTGTTAAGTAAAGCCACCATGTTGTTGGTCATCTTTACGAGCGCAATATAAAGTTCGTTAAACTAGTTCCGTGAAATGTATAAGTGTCCAATCAATCCGCACACAAAATGCCGAGTGATCAAAATTATGCCCTAGTTCATTAGCCGTGGACGAGCTCAGTTATGGCGCAAGAAATCGTTCAAAATGTCCACGTGTTCTTGCAGCAGTTGTAAACAAGTACCTGTTGTTAAATTTGTTTTATGAATATTGGTAAAATATCAAATTTGGACGAAAATGCTCAAGACGCTCGTAAGGAGTTCTAAAAGATAATACGAGTATGTTTGTAAAATTTAGAATGGAGTTTGTAATGGAGTTGAGCACATTATACAGAGTCTGCGCCGACTCCATGCTCAGTCCGCTCTCTCCTACCCACCCCCAGTATCAACTTGCACGACGTTCTCTGGGAAAATTAAGACCCTGTCCAACTGACCAAATATCAATCAGGAAAATCAGAAGAGCGACTTCTAATCCGAAGACATACGAGACAGCCCCAAATTGCAACCAATCAACGTGAAATTGCACTCACCGACCAGGCGCTTCATCGGAAAACTTGCCTGAACGGGCCTTGGAAGCAAGAAGACTGTTCTAGAAGAGCAAGGAGGGGAACGAATGCATTCAATGTACATTCAGGATCATAGCCCACAAACCGATCTGTGGCTATTAAGATCCTGTCAAGCAATTTTCACTATAAGAAACACCAAACGACTGCTAATGGAAAGAAACAAGCTTACAAGGTCATGCAGGCAAAGGACACCACAATTGATTGAGTCGTACACTGTAAGGAAAGTTCTCTCCTTCCGACATCTCCGAATAGACTGAGAAGAAGAGGGAATCGCCCTACACCTTGATCGTGGACAGAATTATAGGAGACCGCAAGCCAATCCCGATTGTAGATAACCTTGGGTGTGAGTCACAACACCATCTAAGCAATAAACGTCCTGAAAACTATACCGATTATTATACATAATATGCTAGCTATGTATAATAATCTGTAGTCGGCTCACTACTCCCTATAGTGGATGGACGGAAATTGACGGAAGATCGAAAACGACTGACTGGCTTTCAGATCATTGATAAATTAAACGTCAACTCATCCCGCTTTTTGGAAGCACCATTTTGAGTTCAAACTCATGGCAAGTCTGAGAACGAAAGCCTTTCTAACAAGGCTCCAAGAAATAACTGCTGGGAATCATCTCTTTGGCCGAGTGCTGACTTTCGTCTGATCGACATAAAGGAAATTGTGCACCTTACTGCGCCAAAACCCAGACCTTATGAACGAGGATCTTACGTCCCTAGAGAGCGGTTGAAAGGAATCAACAAAGCAAATCTTGGAAACCGGGACCTGATCGAAAAGGGTGAGCCCGATGAATCCAGTAATTGGGCCAACGCACGGCTATACTACCTCATTGTTGGACCCCTTAAAAGTGGCAACAATTGACGAGGTCTTATTCTGTATAAGAATGGGCATGCACCTATTGACCCAAGCAGGAGAAACAGAAGTTGTACTGTATCTGGGAAACACTGACTTCGATCTCTATCGAACTGCAGAGATAAAGACCTTACGATCGTCCAGTAAGCTCCCATGGGTGAGCAAAACATCGAGGTCAACGATGCAACAGAAGTCAGCTCACAAAACTAGGTACTCGCCGAACGTTTGAAAAGCCCAAAATGAAATCTGGTGGCGGTGGTGAGTAGTGAACTCAAAGGTGAGTCGCTTTTTCAAAACAGCATCCCAATACCAAATATGTTCAGAGTCCACTTTTGCTTAAAAAAAATAAGCAAAAAAAAAATTTATTTAAAAAACCAAAAAAACCCGACTGACTGTAAAAAAAAATAATAAAAAATATATGAACAAGACGCATTTAAGTCCTATACCTAACTAATTGACAATCGGAGACTATATACCTACCAGTCTAACAAATATATATATGAGTATTGAGTACCCTCCGATTGCCAAATAGGTAGTTATAGGTACATAAATGCGTCTTGTTCATATATTTTTTATTTTTTTTTTTACAGTTAGTCGGGTTTTTTTTGGATTTTTCAAATTAACTTTTTTAAATTTTTATCTTTTTAGCATATGACACGAATATTATGATACATCACTCTTCAAAATCGGTCGAGCCGTTTAGGCTACAGGGCGTCCCGTAGGAACGTACATAGGATACGCGTGAAACACATAACCCTCACAGTCGGGTAAAAAGTACTTAAAGTTACTGTAATAAGCAGAAATCAGTACGAACCAACCAGTCATTCCCAGTTTAACAATGCACCTCCTTGGCCCACCCCTAAACTAACCAACCAACTGTAGTAACTAACTCCAACACTATAGAAATAGGTGCAGGGAAATAACTTCACATGGGAAATATCTTCACCTTGAGTGGGAAATAATTTCACTTTTTTTATGTGAAGTTATTTCCCATTGAATGTGAGCAATAACTTCACTTTTTTGTGGGAAATAATTTCTCTTAACATGCGACGACAATAGGTATTATGCAAACCCCCTGCTTGGGAATACTGCTTAGGGGTTGGTAGGTGCAATGTTGGGTGTATGTTAAGTTGTTATTCATAACGTTAATAAAATTATACAAAAACGTATAAATAAATCTATTTCATATTTGCTCTCCAGTTATAATAGACAAATTCCCAAATTGTAGGTGGGAAATAACTTCACAAAATTTACGGTGGAGTTATTGCTCACATTCGCTCACATTCAGTGGGTAATAACTTCACAAAAAAGATATTTCCCATGTGAAGCTATTGCCCGTTAAGTTATTTTCCTGCAGCTGGAAATAACCCTCTGCACGGCTTTAAAGGGCAAAACGCTTTCTGCTCATCAAAGTACAGGACAGCACCCTAAATCTCGATAAAAGCGTCCAACATACTCGTATGCCTTCACCAGGCCAATGCGATCAGTTTTGGGGAAACGCCTACGGCGTGGCCCTAGGGATCTACTAAAAGCAAACCCTGAAATGCCTTCAACCACTTTGACGGTTATGATGTGACATCTTGCTTTATATTTATATGCCTTTTTCTCGATCATGTTAAATGGGCCGGCGTCATCTGATGCCGATACAGAAATCAATTGTTAGCCATAATCCATCCGTTAGTCCAAGATTATGATATACCTACTTCAGGACTGCACTGTTCTAATCAGGCAGCTTTCAAGTGCACATATCCCGTGCCTAAATTTGTAGAAACTTCAGACCGACCCCATGGTTAGTGGAAATTAATTTCAATCCACCCGTTTGTCCTACTAATCCCTCAGCATGAACACACCATACAATTACTCCAGCTTAACACTTTCCCCATGCCCACAGCGAAACGAGCGCAGAAAAGTTCTTAGCTACAGCTACAAGTAACAGCGACACCAATTACTGCACTTATGAATATCAGCAGCGACTAACTCGCGACGTATGGTAGTGGTAGTCCTTGTTGTGGAACTTAATGCAGTATGGCGCCGAAAACTCCCGGGATGCATAAAGAACGCAGAAAAATCCCAAACTTTTGAGGGAAAAAAAACAGTTTGAAGACATGGAACAGAGCCATATATACCAAGGACATTTACCCAGCACGGAAATTAGTTTGAGCAAAAGCGCGTGAACAGCAAATACATGCACATTACATTATCTGTGCCCAACCGCAAGCGGCATGCTACATATAGAAGGACATAAGCACACATTCAACTGCCACCGTGGTGCACAGCGGAATATTTAAATAATATCCTGCAGCTAGTTACCATTAAATCTAATGTGAGCTTCAGCATGTCCTGTGGAAACGAAAACATTCGCACGTAAACACCAACGTTACCAGCCATGATAATAAGGCTTACCGCTGCCAACGACGACTATATGCCACAGCGAGTGGCAGTGCCAGTGCCAGTGCAACTCCTGAATGAGTGTCGGCATCGGGTGTCTCGTCCGTCGTCCTGATAGACTTTGAGAAGTGCGGTGGGCGAGAGCTCCTCTAGGAGCGCCGGCCGGATGATACTGTTTGGTGTCGCCGGTTTGCAGATGCGCCGGCAGCCGCAAATATTTGTACTCTAAACGGTGCGGACATGTGGCGTGTCAAGACCGTCCTTGCACTATAGGACGAGTCTGCAAGAGCAAAACTTAATTGCACATTAATGTAATTTTTTTTTACTTTTGTTGTTGCCTACACTCTCGCCGCCTTTTTGTGTCAAAGGATTAAAAGGAAAAGGATGTAATACTTTGGTGTTAGTGGGTCGCATTAAAATGGTTAGCAGAAGGTCGCCGGTCGGGAGGTATAGGCAGATGCGACAACCGCGAGCTTAATGCGACTTCATGTGTCGACTGGTGGTTGGAATGCGAACAGGAAAAAAAACATTAAAAAAAATCTTCGAAGCCCTGGAGACGATACGGCCTTAATTGGCCGAAAGGCTACATACAATTGCGTTGGTATTCCACAGCGAAGTGGGATTTAATTTGAATCAGTGCGGTTCTAGAACGAGCGCATTTTGCGGCAACATACAAACACACGTTTGGAACAAATCAGTTCGGGCACTTTTATTGGATTAGGATTTGCCTGTGTGCTGCACCCTTATAGCAATCAGTGCAATTTATAAGAGGATTGGGCGCAGCGGAGAGCTCATTGATAGCGAACTACTCCTACCTGATGTGGAGAGAAGTTTAAACATGCGGTTAACATGTTCACATAGCCGCTGGCATCAAGAGATCCGTGTCCAGTGGGGGGATCGGATTACCATGAACATGGTCGGGCAGTGATTCGGTCACTATTGGTGTTGATCTCATTACGCAAGAGGATTACATATTAAAATGTGTACTGGCAACGGCAACAGCTCCTTTATGTGCTTAGGAAATATGTTGAGGTGGAAATTGAAAACCCTCAATCCTCTCAAATGAAATACTGTCGTATTTTCAAGTTTTTTTGAAACAGGCTTTGCTTTCGCTTTGTAGAGAGGTCCTGCTTTGTCAGGCACTAAAACATTTGGTAGTGTACTGAACTACGGTTGAACTTGCGCAAATAAGTAGTCTTGCAGGCGAAAAAACCCTGCCATATGTATTTTGAAGCAGCTTAAATGAGATTAGAATACGTATATGATTTAGGGCCGTTTGCTCATATGACTCTTACCGATTTGAGTTCTACTTAAATACCTATGGGCTACTTTTTTTAGGGCATAAGAGTTTATGTGGCACTTAATTCGCTATGAGTCGTATCAGCAAACGTCCCTTAAGTCTTCCTATAGAAAGGGTTGGTAGGGGAAAGCTAGCATCATCTTTTGAAGGCAAATTTCACATGCATCTACGTTGCAAAAAAAAAAACAAGTAAAACTTGTCCAAAAACGAGTGGACAGACGCAAGCGCCCACAAAAAACTGTCAAAAACTTGTCCAAAAATGCGTCAAACAACTGGTGGTAAAACTGCTCTAAGACACATCCAAACACTCGTCTTAAAACGCATCAAAAAATTGGCTGAACGCATCGAAAAAGCCATCCAAAAATGCGCATTAAAAAAATAGTTTAAGAGCACCATCGAAAGTGACTTCAAAAACGAGTCAAAAAATGAGAATGAACGTTGAAAATGAAGCCGAAAATGTCTCTTTCTTGTTGACAAATGCGTCAAAAACTGCGTCGGAAAAGGCCCCTAAAAAGCGCCAAAAAATGGTTAAAAAAACGCTTCTAAAAATCGTCCAAAATGTTTCCTCTAGAAACGTCTCCAAAAATGTTTACGAAAGCGAGTTAGTCAAAAATTTAAATTAAGCATTAAAAAATAAAATTTAAACGGTTTTAAGAACTTTAAAAATTTGACCAAAAACCCTTAGAAAGCTGTTTACAAGTTTTTAACTGTCGGCATTCGTAAATTGCGAGGAACCAGTAACCAGTTCTAGTCCGGCTCACCTGCCAAATGAACACATACATCTACGCATTAAGTCTTGCACTAAATACCTACTTGATCTCGTTTTGTGGCGAACCGAAAACCGGTAGACGTGGCTTCTCAATATCCCGTGAAGGCAGTATGCATGCATGCATAAACGCTTATTCCAACAGAATAGTTTAGTGCATATCCTACCTCTTCCCGTTCTCGCTTCTTGGAGTACCTCGAAAAGCTTACACCTTCACTCTACCATAATTATTTTATATGGTATCATCTTCGTCAAATTTAACTTCACCAGACCAAGGGGCCCTGCAAGGAGCTGCAAGGAGCTGCCCGGCAATCATCGACCAGGAACAGCCAACCATTTTGCAAGCGGCTAAGATACCCATCGAAATAATTTGAGACTCTCTTCATTACTTTCGAAATTCGAACACTGACCTTAAAATAAAGAACAATATGAGAACAGAAGACGACTAGCACTTCCTGCACTGATAGCTCCATGTACACAGTACATCTCACTTAAATGCACCGCATTCTTGTGATAGATAGAATATACCCCCATAAATGTAAATATTAATGGAGAAAGTTTCCTCGAGGAAAACTCTCTATGGAATTACTTTTTACCTAGGTAAGCAATTAACATCAAGGAACGCAGGCATCTTCCCACAACACCACTGCCTAGTTGTACGCATACCCAGCACAACAGCTCATGCCAGACAAACTCCTGTAATAAATTATCAGAAAAGTTTAGCGCTCCAATGCATACTTCACTCACCACAAAACACCTCCGAGTTCTCACCCTCTACATAGAGTACGGATGGTGCACCAGGACTCCTGGTATCGGTGTGTTGCGCACACCTCCTGCTGCCGGAAACATAACATAGATTCATAATTAATTTAGAACGCTGCATCTAGCACAAAGCTGGCCACGAGCAAGTAAAAGCGACGCGACGCAGCACCTTCGTTCGGTTGGAAAACCGAAAAAGCGAAAAGACAGCCTCAAAGCTTATGTTGCCACAACTCTGGATGAAAATTAATTTTCGCGCGATTCGGTGGAACATTGTGAAACAACCTTGTACAAATGTTCGCTTTGCGCTTTTTATTTTTATTCAGACTTAATTTTAATGATATTTTGAAAGGAACTATAAAAAGTACGATGCAGATGCATGTCCTGGGGGGTGGAAAGTGTCGGCGAGAAGGATGTTCAGCCTGAGGGTGGATTGGTTAATGTTGCTTAATTGACGATAAAATTTACGATCTGCTTTGCTACGTTTCGGCTGATTAGTTTATTGCATGAGCATAAATGAGACTCAGCAGTTCGATGAAGCGTTTCTGCTTAAGGATAAGGTAGTTTTTTTTTGTATCCATTTGTTAATTTATCTCTACATAAATTGGAATGGAAGTTTATGTTTTTTTTTTTTTAGCTCGAGGCAAAGCGCGCGCTTAATTGGTTGAGGGAACGTGTTATGTTTTATGCGAATGGATTTGGGAAGGGCGCTGGGCGATAACATTGACGCAATTATTATTGAAGGGGAGGTGAAACTAGTTTTGGGAAATATTAAATCGAAGGAAGTTATATTTCCAACACAGATATGGTTGAGGCTTTAATTCTGTTTTTAATGGATAACGGTATATATTACCGATGGCAAGCAGCATAACAGCACATTTTCAATTGCATTTTGGATTAGTGAGACCATCCGATCTTCTTGTTATAAAACTGAAACTTTTTACCGAAATAGCTTTGAAAACTACTCCACGAAAAAACTGTTTGTATTTCTGTACTTCGTTTGTTGTGTTTTCGTTACTGTTTCGAACAGACGTCTAATTATTGCAGATATAATTTTGTATACGATGTTGAAGAATCTTGTGCTTCTGGAGTAAAAGCAGGCGAGAGGATTTTGCGTACTTTTAGAAGTGGGCCAAATGTAACTAATGCCGCCGATGGAAGAGTCGAGGAAATCCAAGTCGTTACTAATACAGGGTGGGGCAAAATGAATCGTCCAATTTTGTTTTCGAACTACTGTTTTAATAAATAAAAAAGAATTATTTTCAGTGATGAAAATCTGACCTTTACAATTTTTTCTGTTAAGTAGGACAGATGATATCCGTCAAGTGGCTGCCACCAGTGTAGATACACATTTGTGGCGTTTTATAGCATTTTCCACGACTTTACGCAAGATTTTCGGTGATAACTGTTCGCATTCCTGTCGACAAATATTCACTTTAAGGCCTGCGATTGTCTGATTATTGTTGGCACTAGCCCGCGACTTCAAATAGCCCTAAAGAAATAAGTCTAGCATGGTTAAATCGGTTAATCTTGCTAGCCATGCCAAAACGGTAGATTATGCGACCAGAAAACTGTTAAAGGTTTTTCATCAGCATTTCCTATTCGCAATATTGTTAAATACTGTATAATAGTCCCAACTGAATTTCTTTTGAGTCATCGCAGTTGTGAATTCCTTTTAGTTGACATTCATGTGGGATGGTAAGAAAGAAAGACAGACGAACAGAAGAGTAGGCTTACATGTACAGTAACCGAACACGACGATCACAACCAAAACGAGAACGAACGATGCCACACATCAGGTGCAAGCATAACAGACGAACAGAACAGTAGACATAGTACACCGTAAATACGAGAACAGATATACAAAACGAGACGATAGCAACCGAGACAAACAGAGAGCAGAGACCGAGAAATATGTAAAGCAGCAGGGAGGGAGATCATTCTTCTACATTATTACGATCAATAAATCTATAAGTTGAAGTGAGTTGTAGTTAGTTTTATTTTAAGCGGAACAAAGAACTGAGGATAATTAAATCCTACATTAATGTTGAAATTACCGTTATAACTGAACTAAATTACATATTTACTATAATTACCTACCAATAACCGATCTTTTGTCACATATGAAATAAATATTCATTTCAAACATATCGTTTCTTTTCATAGAAACGCTTCCTTCACAATATCCATTGTGGCTCGTGCTGTATATGCGGTCGCACCGTTTTGTTGAAACCACAAGCTCCCCAAGCCCCGCTCATCCAATTCCGGTAGTAAGAAGTCGTTTATCATGGCCCTGTATCGTTCGCCAGTAACAGTGACCGCATTGCCGATGGCGTCCTCAAAAAAATGCGGCCCAATCACTCCTTCGGCGTGAACGCTGCACAACACAGTGGATTTACGTAGATGCAATGGATCTTCGTGCATCACATGCGGATTTTCAGTGCCCCATGTGGTGGGGAATTGTGGAAGTGGAAATACGCCTCGTCGATCATGATGATTCGAAAATAACACCACCGAACGATTATTGGTCACAAAAATCGACACAATTATTCCACTCTCTTGCGGAGTATAGCGGTCCATTGCTTGTCTGTTTTATACTGCAGCTGTGTAGTTCACACATCGGCGCTTCATGGCCAAGTGACATAAGTCGAAAATGTATGATTTTCAGGAGAGACGTTTAAAGTTAAAGTTAAAAACAATAATTATACAAAGTTCGTTTACATACGATTGAAGCATCTTTCTCCCTTTTTCAGATAGGACATACATTTTTATAAAAAAGGAAACATTTAAAAAAAAAAAAACAATCGTACTTGCGACGTTTTGCGAAAAATCTGAAATTATGAAAAATATGTCGAAATGGCACAAGAATCTTACAAAATCCTGTTTGTGTATCTTGACATTTTTCGTAATGCGTCGTTTTGGCGAAACAAACACAACCACTCGCGACGCACAACTAAAAAAATGCCATTGAGGTAGAAAAAATTGCAGGATTGTTATTGGAAAATCGAAACTACACTCTGCACAACGTGGAAAGTAGAAAAAGTAGAATTAAGCTGATTAGACAGAAGAAATTAATTTTTTTTGTGGTCATTTCTGTATACTTAGCTCGAAATGACAGATTTCGCTTTTTTCACAAAGTGATGAATTGTGTGCCACCTTGTACTTGTTAAAGCTACTGCTGTTTGTTTATTTTAGAAGCACTCTTTTGAAGAAGCTGCTTGAGATTCCATAAGCATCACGAATTGTTCTAAAAGCCTTTGGTGTCCAGGAACACTTCCTTTCGCAAAATATGTTGTCCAGCTACTATTGCCTTCGCGACTGTTTAAGCATGATGCCAAATTTTCGAAATAGCTTTATTACAAAGACTTTAATCTCGTCTTCTTTTGAATGACTGAATAGCAATAATTTTCTGAAAATTGTTCAATCTTTTCCTGATATAAGTACCTATTACAAATATCCGGTGTAGAACAGCTTATCCCTTGCATTTGTTGAACTAAATCCATTCATCTATACACCGCCCCCATGCCATAGCCAAGGCATAGCACATATCCTTGCAATGCGTTTACTTTCATAATAAATTGGGAATTTCAATTAAATTGTCCATTCCGACATTCTCTGAAATCGCATACCAAAACTCGGAATACCATCCCTCAATTGGCTTACCACATCCGCACCGATGATGATGCACACACACACAACTTGCACATTGCATTGAAACTCCCCGATGTGTGTAAACATACTTTAATCAAATAATCTGGTCACTGCACAGACTCAAGAAGTCATAAATAAAATATGATACATGCAGCCTTCCACACGTATTTCTGTGTGTCCACAAGCAAATCTCGTGTCCTCTGCTGGATATTCACCAGCACCGCCTCCACCTCTGCGAGTGGGCAGTCGTAAATTACTTGCGACTTTGGCATAATGTTTGCACCCCTGCTAATGGCATAAGTGACGACATGGAATAATTCACTGAACTCACACACACACAAACAGGCCGTGAAAGGATCCGAGCACACCTTCAGGGAGCTCAAAGGCCATCATTGTAAATCACTCTGAGCCTCGGTTTCATCATAAACAGGATCGTCGACGTCGTCGTCGTCGTCGTCGTCGTCGTCTGCAGGGCATATGTTCAAATGGAGGACGGTCTGTCAGCAATTCGAAGAATGGCTCCAAATGGAATAAATCCAGCGTAGCTAGATCAGCGATAGACAATGGTAGCCGCCCAAATAGGGGGTGACAGCATAATACTGCCCAAAACAAGAACACAATCCGCCGGATGTGGAGCGGGCCCAGATTGCAGCATCATTTCCGAAATTACAATGTTAAATTGAAATTTGTAGATGATTTCATTTCAGGGCATGTCATCATCATTATAATAACCCGACCGGCGTGCACATCCATGGATGTGTATGCAGCAGCAGCATCATCACATTCCTGTTAACATTCTCGAGTAATTTATTATCCCAATATCGGATAGTTGCCATCTCCGGCAATGGACTCGCCGAGAAATTTGTGATTCTGGGGTGAAGGCTATTAGTGGATGATTTCATCCCTCATTTGCCACCGATGCAACAAATTATCGATTTGCTTGCGCCGCGCTTCCCCTCTTTACGATTAGGTGCACATGCACACAGCATTCGTGATGGCGTGCCGCTGGTCGCTGGCCACTGCACTATGGCAGAGAGGATTCTCTCATCTGGACAGGATGTGTACATAGATATGTGTGGAAAAGTCCATACTAACGCCAACCATGCGATAACAGTGAATTTATGAGACCAAACCGTTGCGTTACTAGTAACTTATTCAAGTCCTGTGCTGGGTAGTAATAGCGACTCAGACTGGCGGTATGTAGTTCATTTCCTGCTTTGGGGTGGTGGAGTTAGAGTGTGTGGTTGTTTGGTTGGCGCTGAAATCAATTTGGCGGTAGGTGTACTGGCGAACAGAGTCCGGTTGGGTGGATCTCTTTGGAGCAGTTACCTCTTCTTTTTTTTCAAATGTGATGATGGACTGCGAAATTATAATAAACTCAACTGGGCTTATCTGCTGCTAATCAAATAGGATAAAGTGCAGTGTGTCGAATGGTTGGCACACCAAAGGGAAGTTTATGTGACCACATTGTTGTACCTAGAGGGTGTTTTTTTTAGAGGTATAGAACTTTAACTTGGCAACACTATTTTAACTGGCGGCCATTTTGGATTATTTTTAGTTTGTTTGGCATTCCAACATGAATAGGCTGACGCCTGAACAACGCTTCCAAATTGTGCAAATTTATTTTGAAAATCATGGTTCTGTTTGAAATACGTATCGCGCACTACGTCCATTTTTTGTTTAGCGATGAAGCTCACTTTTGGTTGAATGGATACGTCAATAAACGAAACTGCAGTATTTGGAGTGATGATAATCCTCAAGACAGGCATGTTGCGACACCGTTACATCCACAAAAACTGACTGTTTGGTGTGCTTCATGGGTTGGTGGAATAATCGGTCCATACTTCTTTAAAAACGATGCTGGCCATAACGTTACAGTCAATCGTGACCACTATGGAGCCATGATTACTGACTTTTTCGTTCATCAATTGAACAACCATGATCTGCAGGAGCTGTGGTTTCAACAAGACGACGCAACATGTCACACAGATCATCAAAAATTGATTTATTGAAGGAAACGTTTGCTAACCGCATAGTTTCACGTTGCGGACCCGTGAATTGGCCTCCATGATCGTGCGGCTTAACCCCGCTTAACTATTTTCTGTGGAGATATGTGAAGTCGCTAGTCTACGCCTATAAGCCCGAACCGATTGACAACATACGCCCTGTTATTGCCGATATACGGCCACGAATGTTGGAAAAATTCTTCGAAAATTGGACCTCCAGATTAGACTACGTCCGAGCCATAAGATGATCTTTCGAATAAAGTAAATTTCATGTCAATTTATAAAAATCATCTTTGTTTTATTCCATTTCAAAGTTCTATACCTGTACAAAGAAACACCCTTTACTAGTAGGGACCAGTGGTGCCATTTTGGCATTTTGTATGCTAAATCTAGCATATTTTAACATTAAATTGCATATAAGAATAAATAAAATATGCTATATGCAATCTAGCATATTTAAATTTTTTATCATAGAAACGAAATGACACAAAGACCCATCATAAGAAATATTTTCGTTGTATATTTAATCAAATTTTTCTGTATTTGGCATTACTGAAGATTTTTATGACATATTTATTTCTTAACTTAACATATTCGGTTAGAAAATTTCTGGCAGCACTGGTAGGGACATGCAACTCCCCATCGTTTGCAACCATGGACGTCAAATCTTATTAATGTGTGGATGAGCTAAGTTTTGAGACCGGAGAGCCCTCGCTCAGTAGTACAGCTACTAACCACAGAATCACTGCGCCCTAATGAGGATATTTTTCCATGTTACTTCTGCAGGAACTCTGCGATGTCAGGGAAGCTGAGATGTATCCCTAAGGTGAGGAACTCGTGGTGAGATTATTTTTTTTAATTTGTCACAAAAACCCGTGAAATAAAAAAAAACATTGCCAGCATGTAATTTCATATGTTCTTCCAAAAATAGCTGCCAAATATTGGTTCAACAGAGGACTATCAGACAAAAAATTTCAAGTGGGTAATTCCTAAAGTCCACAATCCACATACCACATCTGCGTCGGCTACTTCCTCTCACAATTGGCTCTATTCAATTTGAAAACAAAACTCCAACAGTGTCACTCCATCACACTACTGGCGGGCTAAAACGTTCGCTCGGGTAACAACTCGCAAGGGTACCTATTGCACCTATTTTCATAAGCTCATGCTCGACCATGTAGCTCCTTCCGAATATCGTCGTTGTTGGTCGTATAGTTGATTTTAATTGCTTGCATAGCTTTCATAGAAAACCTCTCTGACAATGTCACCAGCTCCGGAATACGTGTACAACCGCAAACACTGTACTCTCCTACAACTCGCACGCAATGCCATATTGTGCTGTTTTATACAAAAGGACACTGCTTCTGTTGCAGCTTTTCATTTATTTTAATGGCGGTTTTTCCGTGCCCTCCGTCGCCAGGTATATGCAGATGATTTTTCCCGACGACCTACGGCTGCCAAAAAGGTTCATCCCACGCTGTAGTTAACATGGGACAGTGTGCTTAGGTCAAGTGTATTTATGTGGATGTGGATTTCTCCTTTGAGCGTGCAAATATAACCGTCCATGGTGAAGTCAAGTGTCAACAATTTAATGGGTGTCAAAACCTCAGCAATGTCCTTGCCGCATATTCGAAATTCTGGCTCCTGTCATCGTCATCAAAGTGGGGGTGGTTATAGCAGTTTGTGTGTGAGTTTAGTATGAGGAGCGTCAACCAAAACGTGGTTGACAGTTATAATTGTTTGATAAAAATAATTTACCACCATGGAACGACATAATTGTGCGGTCGAGCAGTGTTAATGACATTACTCAAGACCAGGCCATTAAGGAGTGATGGTAGCTACTTTATGCACACGAACAAATGGCTACTAATTGTTTATTATTATGGGTGCACTATGGTGAGATTTTTGGAGGCCCTTTAAGGACTTTGTGTTTGATACGATCCAGGGTAGTGAACCAGTGCAGAAATTAAGAAACAAACAGATGATTTTGCTGACTGACTCTAACTTTGATTGAAAAAAAAAACAGTGGGTGCCACAGGTCCACGCGGATGAATTTTTGGAAATTATTTGGATCAGAAAAAAATATGCTGTTGAGTATCTCTTGGCTTTTGCTTTCGTCCAATTTGTACTTAGTTTGGAAACAGCTGCCGGTCGGTTCTTTGAACTATTTAGTATGAGCTGCGGACACTCTGAGTCAACACGAGGGTTTCGTGTCGAGCTAGTGCAGGCTCTCTACCAAGCCACCTCCAACTGCTCGAAAAATCTCAGCGGACTTCAGATCTTTAGCGTGGATTTTGCTATCCACATTTCGGTTTTCTCAGGATTCCAAATAAAACTGCCGTCCCTACCCTACTTGTCCTTACCGTTAAGAAATAAGAACAAATTTCACAACAAATTAAAAAATAAGTAGCTGCCATGTCATACCGTTTTGTTTTTAGAGGTACAGAACTTAAAAATGAAATAGAATACAATGATAACGATGACCATGGTACTGATATTATTAACAAAATGTTTTCACACAATTACTGTCTAAGCATGAGTTCGAAATAAGCGCAACCTGGAACTGGAAGTTCACTAGTTGTATTAGTTTCAGGTACTGTTTATCGCATGTCTGCACTCATTGTAAAATTGCAAATCAAAATGAAACTAACTAAGTCAAATTGATGGCCACTGAAAAAAGTGTTGCCAACCAAACTTCCAAGAAAATACTCTTCATTTACCTTCAGGCTTTGGGTTGAGATATTTCTGGTTATTATCAGCTAAGGTTTTACAACATTTGTGAATCCTGTCGATTAAACAGCACCATTAATCCGTACCAGCGTTGGCACTTTGCTGCAATTTAAGTAGATATACTGCATTTGTCTCGAAATCTTAATCTAGATCCAAAAAATTAAATCTACTGCATTTTTGTAGTACCTACGCTTGCATGCACATCTGTGTCCAGAAATATCCCTTTTTAGCAAAAAACATTGCAACAAAATTAATTGAATTTTTCCCTTTTGTTGAAATACTCGTTTTATAAAATTTGTACTGCTTATGTTATTTATTTAGTTATTGATTAATATAATTGCGTTTTTTATAGTTAGCTGTTTCACAAATCTGGAGGAAATTCATCCGTTTATTTCACTTTTTATTAAAACTATTTTCTGCTTTTAAAATGTCTGTCTTGCTCGAACGTCGACAATCGATTCAAAGGACACGTCCATTGATGCCAACCAAGGCTTTTTCATGCCTTTTAGGCATTATTTCATTAGTTAGGGCCTTAAGCCTTCTTTTTCTTCAAAAAGGCATCTGTTTTTATTTGAATTTTTTTTCTAATTTTGTTTTTTTGTTTCAACATACTAACTTTTTATTTTTTTAATGTATGATTTCAAGAACCACGACAATCTGATGGACTAAAATTATGTTTCTTTTGTTCAATACTTTGTATCTAATTATGAAACTAAAAAGTCATGAATCTTGTTTATTTTTTTTATATTTGTGTTTAATTTTTGATTTATTGTTCCAGTTTACAGCATCTTTTTTTCTCAACTTAAGCATTTTTTTGTTAAAATTGATTGGCTGGACACGTATGTATCCTTCAGCTGTAGTTGATTGAATCCCATCCATCATATACTCATACACCGACATCTGTTTCGTTTCACTTAGATAGACGCACACGCGCTATCCATATTCAAAAGAATAAACAGTTTATTACCTTGGTTTTGATTAAAAAAAATATATCTGCTGCATAAAACTGTCATCTACTACTGCATTTTGTTGAGAATCTACTGCGAGTCCTAAAATGGCAACGCTGATCCGTACGTTAACTTGTACATTTTGCAACAAATAGATGAGTCATGAAATTATTGTCTACACAAAAGTACGGATGATTGGTAGTTACTCTTAAATCGCCTTTAAAATTAAGTCATTTGTTTTTGTTCTGCTCCTAAATGCAGCTTAAAAGCTCATAAATTTTAATTCCATTTCCAATCGACTATCATAAATTATAATTAGCTTTCGCTGCTCAAGCGATTTTGTTATTTTTAATTAAGAAATTTTTCAAATTATTATCCGTCCATTTTATAAAACACACTGAGAAAAATGTTCTTGAAAGTGCGGCGAAGTTCTCAAATAGCTGCCTACTGGCTGAACGAAAAGTTCATTCGCACAAGGAAAATTTGATCAAAAATAAATTTTGATTGACTGAGATTGTGTCTAACATTTAATACTTGTTTAGTGTATACTTTAAGGCTTTCAAGCGGTATAGAATTTTAAACGCATTTCAGGAAAAAAAAAACGTACACCGGTCATATTTTTTTGACATTTGTACAATAAACAATTTTTTAAGTATTTTGGTTAAAGGAATAGTTAAAAAAGTAGTTTAGTGTTTAGTGAAAACTGTGTGCGCTAAAACAGTTGAACAAAGTGTAAGTGCAAATTCGCAACAGATGGACCAGGACAGCCCTGCGTTCTGTTTTTTTTTTTGACAAACGGATGAAAGGAACAATTATTTTATTCAGATTCTGAACGGCTGAATTGAGAAACTTTTTCCATGGTCTCGATCACAGGCACGGGTAAAGTGCAAAACAAATTTTGGAGGACAAGATGGAATAACGATTCCCACTTTTATTGGTTCCACCGTCATCGTAATGTTATTTCTGAGCAAAAACCTATATTCCCCCACTTTTTGTGAGCACTATTACCGCTTTCATAAAATTTCCAAAAAAAATCTTTATTTCAGTGAACGATCTACATAAATCCGACCGATATCCGCTAGTTCAATATACGAACATCTGAAGCAGTATTTTGAATCCAAAACAGTCTTAATTAAATTTAGAAATCGAAATATTTTAGCTTATTGATATTTAAATAAGCGAAATTCGTTGATTCAACAAATACATAAGCGACGTACAAAAAGTGCAAAGAAATAAAATTAATTATCAGATGTAGTAAATGCGGCTTAGAATATGTTATTTAACGAACAGCTTTATGAATGTATTAGCAACTATTCAATGAGCCAACAGAGGTCATTAGTGGGCCAGTGGCAATAAAAACTTGATTGAGTTGATGAGAGTTTTCAATGAATTGACGTGAGCTTCTGATTCAGTGTACAAAGTACGCAGCAAAAACCCCCAACCCATAATAATGATGTAATTATCAACTTCATTTAGGTGCAGAGTTGGCCAGCCTTCAAGAAGGCTGTCCGCCGTCCCCTTGACGCCCTCCTTCAACAAGCAGCTCTTTAGATGATTTACATTGCACCGCGTTCGCTTAGCAGCTATCCACAAAACGAATTAACGCATTCGAATGACTATACCTTACAAATGGTTATTTTAATAATACAAAAGAACAAAAGAGAAACCCGACCAATCTCCAACGCGATAGAACGAGACATCCCGTCGTCGTATTCCCACACACATATCTATCTGTGCATCCACTGCGGTGCCATTGCGGGCGAGACTTGAAAAATTAATTAAATTTCTGCGAAGATAATTGCATTTGGTCATAATGCAAGGAACGATCATCCACAAAAGGGAGAGTGATACTGATGCAGGGACTAGTTCTACTAGAAGAAGGATTTCATTGAAATGAAAAATAATACTAAAATGGTTTTTCATTGCTCCCACTGCTATTGCTCTAGCTCTGGCTCTGGCTCTTCCACTTGCTCTTGCTCTATGACTACGGATACAGTTTCTATTTGAAGCCATAGCTGCTGCACACTTTGTACTGGCACTATCCTTTCATCCGAGAATCCTTAAGTGGTTGTTGAGTGCCAATTTAAAGTTTGGTCGGAGGGAATCCTGGCTTTTTTTTATAACTATGGGGTCTCCCTTTTTTTTTTGGGCGCTGCTAGTGGTAATTGAAATATGCGTTTAATTAGTTGTTGTATATTTAATTAAATTGTTTCGGAATCAAATCGGCTGGGAAATAGTAAGGGAGCATTGCGGTAGTTTAATTTGCCGTCACAGATAAGAGTGGGGAGCCTTTGAGGAATAACCGCGTTGATGCCATGCGAGACCCTTGTGGTTTACTTATCTTTCTATCGTCATTCCGTTGATTGTCAAAGAGAGGACGCTGTACATCTATAATGAGCAAGCTAAGGGTTTTTTTTGGACATCTGCTTTGCATAATATGCCGTGGGGGTACATATTTTAATTCTTTATGCCTTCCATATAGATTCCGTGGTTCTCCTTAGACTGGTGTACGACATCGATTCATCTTGAAAAATATTTTGCAAGACAAGCCACACTCACCCACAAAATATCGGACTAACTCTCTTCCTGAAGCACCCGGTAATAGAGTACCACCAAAATAACAAGAGGAAGCCCAACAATTTAAAAGCCAAGCTCTGGCCCCCTACCAGTCGGGATACCAGGTCTTGAAAGTGATCGCCAACAACGACTAATGCAAATAAAAGCAGGAAGGGGTGATCCGCAATTCCAGCGGCTTACAGCCCTTGCGGATGCTGAAAAGGACTGGACAAATTTGATTTGGCGCAGTAGTTTTAAGAACAGGCGCCTTTTTTTATCTGCTAAACAGATAAATGGAGCTAAGATACTGGTAATAGTATCCGTTTCTAAAGGATCAACTCTTTAATGATAATTCTACAAAATTAAAAAAGTATTGAAGACACTGGCAAAACCTCGTGGAACACCGTTTCGAAAAATGCATTCAGACATTCATGACCTTGACTTATGAGCTTTCAAGTTTCAATAGAATACATAGCCGATGAAGCAAGCTCCTTCTCATTGCATTCATCGATTTGGACGTGTAAGGCCAGCGGCATTAAAGCCGAAGTGACAAATACAATTTTTGTACGTGAAAGTAGCTGATGCATATACAAATTATGAAAGTTTGATATCGCTTGAGGACATCACTGTCCCAGCGCACTTAACGATATTTACCTACTACTGAGCTGTAAGAATGTTTCCTTCTCCTGGTTTTAAATTGCAACGAGGTAAGAACAATGAAAATGAAGACAGTTCTTGTTCAACATAATGCATTTTTTTTCTTAACATCGTCGAAGTAAACGTCAATTGCCTATCCAGGGTCTTCCTAAGAATTCATTTTTTTTTCTTTTGTGCTTCAAGCCGGATAAATACATAGAAATCCAAGATCCCAGATCCAATTGCTTGCAATCTGAGCGTACATTTCTTCATCCATGCCACTCTCTGTGGAACTCATTATACATTATTGCACTAAGGAGAACCACAAACACAAGCACCTTTAAAAATCAACTATTTAATTTAGTGACATTATGTTCCTGTCAAAGAGTGTTTGTTTTATAAAAGTTATTAATTTTTTTAATTTATCTAATGTAAGTTTTATATTTCAATTATGTAATAAGTTTTCATTACACTTATTGTTTTAAATTTTAAAGCTATTAAGCTACATTTGTACAAACTATGAGATAATATTTTAATATGAAACAATTATTATAATAAATAAATTCTAAAATACTAAATCCCTAAAAACTAGCGTTGGGGACTATCGAATAAAAACTATCGACTTATAACCAGCGGGCCGTCAGTGGTGCATTTGCGAGTATTGCGACAGAAGCGGCAAAGATGGGTCTAGCGGTCAATGAAAGCAAAACGAAATATATGCTGTCTACAAAAAAGGACACGCAACACCGGCGACTTGGTCAAAACGCCACAATAGACGCATATAATTTTGAGTTAGTAAAGGAGTTTGTCTACCTGGGTTCTCTGGTGAACTCAAAGAACGACATCAGCGCGGAGATCAAACGAAGAATTTCCCTTGCCAATCGCTGCTTCTTTGGGCTTGGGAGGCAATTGAGAAGCAAAGCCCTCTCACGAGCAACTAAGGAGACGCTATATATCATCCCAGTCCTGCTATATGGTGCAGAAGCATGGACTCTTTCCAGAGCGGATGAATACTCTCTTGGTTGCTTTGAGCGAAAGGTTCTTCGTGTGATCTTCGGTCCCGTTTGTGCCGAAGGTGTATGGAGGAGAAGGTTTAACGATAAGCTGTACGAGCTGTACAGCGAAAAAGACCTAGTCAAAAAAGCACGAGTCCGTCGGCTTAGATGGCTGGGTCATATTGAGCGCATGGACACCAGCGCCCCCGCCCGGAAAACATTCGAATCGACACCAGAGGGACAACGCGGTAGAGGAAGGCCATACCTACGGTGGCGTGCGCAGTTGGAAGGGGACCTCAACCAACTTGGCGTACGAAACTGGCGGCAGCTAGCTAGGGATCGAGCTGGCTGGAGAGGAATGTTGGTTGAGGCCCTGGTCCACCCCGGACTGTAGCGCCATCAAAAGTAAAGTTATTCGATAGTTGCTAAAAATTCGTTCATCCGAAATAGTTGAAAAATCATTCACTCTACTATCGTAAAATAGTAATGAACGAAAAGTTATTTAACTACTACTTTTGTCACTTGATAGCAGGTTTGAATGATTTCATTCCTTAAACCTTCCTCGTTCAGATGCTATTTTCTTTCGATAGTGGGTGTGCTTGCTTGAACGGTTTACCTTTTCCTGTCGATATATAGCTCTTTATAAAGGGTGATTTTTTAAGAGGCTTAGAACTTTTTTTTAAAAAAAAAACACAAAAAATTCGAAAAAATGAATGAAATATTTATTTGAATCGATAGTTTGAACCTTGCAATTTAATGTTTAAAGATAATTGCATGCAAATGTTGACCGCGGCTGCGTCTCAGGTAGCCCATCCGCTGAGTCCAATTTTGGCATACTCTTTCACACATATCGGCCGGTATCTCACGAATGAATGCATGGATGTTGGCTTCCAGTGCGTCAATCGAAGCGGGCTTGTCCCTATACACATTAGCCTTGGCATACCCCCACAAAAAATAATCTAATGGTGTCAAATCGCACGATCTAGGCGGCCAATTGACCGGCCCGAAACGTGAAATTAACTGTTCACCAAACTCGCCTCGCAATTGCGCCATTGTTTCGCGTGCTGTGTGGCATGTGGCACCGTCTTGTTGAAACCACATATCATGCAAGTCAAGAACTTCCATTTCGGGCAAAAAAAAGTTTGTTATCATCGCTCGGTAGCGTTCACCATTGACAGTAACGCTGCGATTCGCATCATCTTTGAAGAAATATGGCCCAATAATGCCGCCGGCCCATAAACCGCACCAAACAGTGGCTTTTTCGGGATGCATTGGTAGCTGTTGCAATGCTTCTGGCTGATCTTCACTCCAAATGCGGCAATTTTGCTTATTTACGTACCCATTCAACCAAAAATGAGCCTCATCGCTGAACACAATTTTTCGATAAAAAAGCGGATCCTCGGCCAGCTTTCCAAGAGCCCATTCACCAAAAATTCGGCGTTGTGGTAGGTCGGCTGGCTTTAGTTCTTGCACCAGCTGTATCTTAAAAGGCTTTACGCCCAAATCCTTCCGCAAAATTTTCCACGTAGTGCTGTAACAAAGGCCTAACTGCTGGGAACGGCGCCGAATCGACATTTCGCGGTCTTCTGTCACACTAGCTGATACGGCCGCAATATTTTCTTCACTACGCACAGTACGTAAACGTGTTGGTGGTTTAATGTCCAACAAAGTAAATTTGGTGCGAAATTTGGTCACAATCTTCCGAATAGACTGCTCAGAAGGTCGAGAATGCCGATCATAAAATGGAAGCAGCGCGCGATGAACATTTCGAACCGAGCACGAATTTTGATAGTAAAATTCAATAATTTGCAAGCGTTGTTCATTTGTAAGACGATCCATGGTTAAATTGCAAACCAAACTGAAGCTGTTTGACAGTGACACAAGGTACTAAACACACGTCAGCTGTCAAAACCAGTGTTGCCAAAACCAAACCAGCTAAAAAATCACCCTTTAGCAATAGCCATCGGGTATAGAAGTGCGTATTATAATAATATACATATTACAATTATTGAACGTTGTTTTATTATTCGATAGTTGTGTGATTATTTTGTTTTGTGTGCTTAATGCTTACATTCTAGCACTTTTAACGCGATTGTTCTTGAATTAAACTTTTAATTGGAGTGTTTTTTTTTGTTGGTTATAAATTGATTGATGATTGATTTTTTTATAACGAAATTTACTCGTTCCAAAGAGATCCTAAAAACAGCAAAAAAGGTAGGTTGGCTTTACTCATTTTAGCTGAATGAATGAATGAAAAAAAACATTCGATAGATAGATAGATTCGAAACAATTCAGTTACTAACTATCGACAGTCGCATTCATTTGAAAGTGCCCATCAATACTCAAAACATAATAAGCAGTTGCATAACTGAAGCTATAGTTCGATGTATGAATATAGGAGTGGTTTTGGAAGTGAAACGAAAAACACCAGCAAATCACCTTTGTTAAAAGTTAGTTTGATAGCTCCACAGAAATGTTGTTTAAATGTAACCAAAAAAAATACCCAATCATCAAACTATATTTGTTTAATGGCGATATGATGGAACGTTGAACGTCGACCAAGAATATTCCCGAAAATAAATTATCTCTTCGGTATAAATCTTTTTTTTATATTTGGGCGGTCTGACTTGTGTCGATGATGGTGGAAGAAAGAATGTTTTAAAATTCGGTTGACAAAAATAAAAATATAAATAATAGCAAGTGTGTCCCAGGGAAACCGAATGTACGCAGCTTAGACAAATAGTACTAGATTATCACAAATTGTACCAAATATGGCCTGAGGGGCAGTTTACATTAGGCATTAGTTTTATAGCAAGACCTGAGAGGCAAATTTAATTAACAACTATTATAGCATAACTTGGGGAGCAAGTTCAGCTAAACAATATCAATAATTTGGCCCACTAGTATTTTTTTAGAAGAAGTTAACCAATCAAAGAAGAGTCCTGTAGGCGACGGTAGGTAAGAGCTGTTTAAAATTTAACGCCGAATCCCTCAGTCCCTAAAGCATTCCACTTGATACACAAGCTCCTTAGAGCTTTGATATGATCTAACATTTTCAAAGATAAGACGGGGAAAAACAAGCTCCAATGGATGAATGCCTACACAAGTTTGTTATCCTAATTTCAAGCTAGAAATAATTGAAATGTGAGCTCAATAGAACGAAAATATATCTTTTGAAATTGGGAACTCTCAGAAAGAAACTTTATGGTATGATATATGTGATAACGGGTGGAACCTCTCGCTCATAAATCCAACATACTATCCACTTCCCCCACCGACATTTTAGTAACTGCAGCCACCCACCTACAGAATCTATAAAACTGATTAAAAAAGTCTCAAGATTTTTTATTTACACCTCAAAATGCCTTTGATGTTTTCGCTCCAATCTCAGTAAAGGTGTCCTTTTTCGATTTTAATCTATCAGAGGTAGCACATCAGTGCATGCTCGTTCACAATCCGAGTCCCTCACTGAAATTTCCGGAATATAGGTGGCTTCTGTGGGGATTTGGTAACCGAAACCTACATTTAACACTCTCACATGAATTACATGAATTATCTTAAAAAAAAAGTTCCAGGCTCAATTTAACATGGGTTAGTGGAGTTTTTCGACCCGTCTTATCTTGCTCGATCTCGAAGATGTGCAGATTGCGCCGTATGAGTAGCAGCAACCAAGGGCTACCGAATGGAAAGCCTTTTAGAATTAATGCTGTACCTATACCTTGTTGGGTGCTCCATTTATACATATGTACGTCATCCATCAGTAGTGTACGAAAAGGGACTACGGTGGGTCATCCTTCACAGCCATCGGCGTTATCACGTCGGTCGTTTACGGACCGAAACTAGTTCTACTTCATGATAACTCTTCGTAGAGAAATTGTCTCCGAAAATGCATGCAGACCGAACTCAAGCGACTTCATGGCAGATTCTCCCTCAGCACATCGTCTCCTGCTCGTCACTCGTTGACAAAGATGCATGTAGCATTACGGAAGCCCGTCTGCAGGACTTTCGAACGTTATTTTATAATTTTCACCAAATGGACTCTGCATGTTTTACATTTCTATTTGATCGTCCTTGCTAAGGGCCACCGACTAGCATGGATTTTCCCCAACATGCAACTATATGCAGACACTTGCCTTATTTTTTGATTAAATATTAGCAAAGGCTCACAGTGCAGAAGAAAACAACCGAAGGGTATTTTCTTGCTGAGTTCTATCCTACACACATAAAACAATTAATTAAAAAGTCAAAGGGTATTGCTGGAATTCTCAGCAAAGTGTTCTAAATGCAACGGTTCCAAAACAAAGGATCTGTGCTAAAACCCCAGTGAAATGAATACACTAGGACACTTTTACGTTGAATATTCGGGATGTTCACGGTCTTTCAGAGGATGTTGGATTATTTATTTTCTCGTCTACGGCTCCGGAAGGGATGATGGAACATGAAAAACGTCACGGGTCACGTGAAAGGCATTTAAGGAGTGATTTTCCGGGCCATTTGTGTTCATAGCCGTTGGCTCTACAGGCCACCTGAGTGTGGCACATGTTGCAATGGTTGATGAGTATCGGTTATGTACCATGACATGTGGATGCGGATCTATTTGCAAAACAGAAAGCTGCTCAAGACTGGGATAAAAACAAATCCATAAATGGCAAATGGCATGGCCACGGCTAAGGGAAAATGCGAAACAAGGTTCAAATGCGAATAGTTGGCGCAAATCGTGAGTCGCGAAGTCACTTTCGAGGGATGGAAATTCAACTTCATTTATCATTGCGATTCGATGGCAGTGACACTGCACTTGCAGGCATTTAATTTCATAAAAGTGGCCACGGGCGGGTCAAGTGGGCCGTTTATAATCCTAGATCTTCCACCAGGGACTATAGTAAGGCATTGGCGGAAAATCAAAAACTATGATGTATTTTTTCCGCTTCCAGCTTCTTCCCTCTTTGAGCAACTTTTTTCGTCAAATCGAATCGCAGCTACTTTATTTCGCCTGGTCCATCTGTGTTAACTGGCGGCCCACACAATTCATACTGACCCCTTTCGACTGTTGGAAATCTAGCCCGTTGCGCAATCAAAGAAACTTGCTTCTTCACTTTAAATTCAAAATGGATACTGGATATTCATATCCACTTATTATTCAGTTGAAGAAATAAAATTTCTTGATTCCAACGAAGGTTAACGTCCACACACCGCTATTGCTCTCGATTTTAACTTATTAGACACCCACGCTCGCTGCGTACCCCATTTGTGTGTGCGTTACAGCAACTTGCTGTAATAAAAGTCGTGTATTGCTATACCTGTTTCATGTTACAACGTCCACTCAACAAACATCCATCCCTTGGCCTGCGGAGACAAACCTATTTAGTATGCGCCGAGCGTTCTGAAAAACAATATCCAAAACAACAACAACAGCCAGGAGCACTTTTCTCAGATTATTCAAATAGCCATATCCAAGGGAAAACTTCACCTTTCTTAACAACACTCACCCTCCTTGGAAGGCCACCTGTAACATTCAATTAGATTTTATTTGTAAGGAAGAAATTTAAATTCCTCTAGCGTGCTTTTCACCTTCAGCTCCCTCTTGGGGTTTGCATAATCACACATGTAGAACAAACTTAAAACTGTCCCCCTCCCCAGCAACGACGGGGGAATATGCTCCATAAACATTCGGACAGGAGGCAAGTGCAAACTTTGGTGTACTTTTTTTCGGGGCAGACGGAATAATTCCAGTCGAGCGTTTACTGGACGGGCCCCCGTAGGGAATTTCTTTGTCGTTCTCCTTTAGTTCCATCCGATCCTCAGATGGTCTAGGATTCAGCCAGTCATGTCCAGTGCTTTGCATGTG
The DNA here is from genome assembly GCA_951230905.1 of Cheilosia variabilis. Classification (NCBI taxonomy): domain Eukaryota; kingdom Metazoa; phylum Arthropoda; class Insecta; order Diptera; family Syrphidae; genus Cheilosia; species Cheilosia variabilis. The sequence goes on from OX579676.1 coordinate 15,500,386, forward strand.
AAATTAATATAGCACTTTCTGGAATCAGTGCGACCCTCAGACGCCTCGAGTGAACAGATAGTAAATAGGAACCCCTGTTGAGGATCTACTTTCCCTTTAGAGGTATAGAGTCTGCCCGCTGTGAGGCGAAAACCAATATGCACCACAAGAAGCATGCACAGAGGGAGACAGCTGAGATAGGTGGCAGCAGTTTTACTCCTCGTGCGAATCCATTAGCAAGGAACATGGCAATAAATTTACATTTCCAAGTTGACAAATAAATGCAGAAAGGAACTCCTGGTCGGGGAACAATTGAAAAATCAAAAATTCACCTCAGGCGTGATTTCAAAGGACCCCAGCTAAGTCTCTTTAATCCTGCTCTCATGCCTTGATTGACAATGTTATCTCGCACATATATAGCCTCATTTCAGGCAATAATGTGAGAGCCGCGCGTTTATCGATTGGATTCGCGTTGTTGAGTTGACAGATTTTGGCGACGACTGTGGGCGTGGGCTACGGGAAAAGTCGTTTACATCCTTAGCACGGTATGTAATGGAATTGAAATGATTCACATAAATGTAGACAGGGTGAGGGTAGACAAATTGTTTTCTCTCATCGAGGTATGTGGGTACAAGTTGGTTACGTGTTGGAGATAATCTCGTCGGTAATGCTTCGATGATTGTAATTTGCACTGATTGGCGGGCGTTAACAGCGATTTTGGAATGCTTTTCGATGTTTCTCGATAGAATGCATAGTAGACCTTCCACTTTTGAGAGTGTCTGACGGGTATTCGAAATCAAAGCAAAAAAGATTATAAATAAAAAATTATTGACTTCTTTTATTTCATTTGTTCCAACAATTAAACTCTACACAAATAAACGGTTGTAAAAAAGAAAGCCTAGAGTCTCGAATGGATCCATATATAGCTTACGTGGAAAGGCCTACAAGGAATCATCTGAAAGTCTGATCCGAACAGCTTGCTCCGGGCAATTTTACTCGTAAATTTTAGTAATTTTGTCAAAGGGGACCAGCGTAACTGACCGCTATATCAAGACGGTAAGTCCACACTTGAAAAATATACTAAAACAACTCCAATGGAAATTCTAAAGAGTCCACATATCGATTCTTACCACCTGCGGTTTTAAAGGGTCCTATTCCATAACAGCGACTTTATTGGGATGAGCCACAAAACAAAAATGAAGATGAACGACTTAGGGCCAAGTCTGCTTTCAGAATTCATGCCAAGATCGTGCGGCAGACCATGTAAAGGACGGTGAATTGTTTTTGCTTCGTCAATTGGGACTCTTTTCCTCTCTCGTAAATTTTTGGAAATATAGCTGGTAGTCCCAAAGACATTTGGTAGCTTGAACCTGAAAGAGGATTATCTACTGCCTTGAGTGAAGTTGAAATGGTGAACCTGGGTCGCAGCAACAAGTTTCTCTTGTTGGCCTTGTTGAAGTACTTCTTGGCTCAGCAAACAGCAAGTCGGCTTATGACTTCTTCTGCTTGCCTACAGCGGTCTGCTCTTCTGTTCGAATCTTTTAAGTATTTGATTTCTTGAAAAACAAGTAGCCAAAATGTGTACGAACATTTGTTACAAAACTCACAAGTAACTAACAGTGTCACGCACAAGTGGAAGAGGACCTTAATCCCCTTGGAGTGTCCAACTGAAAATAGTTGGCCAATAAACGCACAATTTATACAGAAGCTCATTTGTTGATGCACAGGCCTCCTCCAAACTGTAGCTATGCCTAAATAAGAAGGCTCTATCGTATCTCAAACAATTAACTCGCAGGCGGTAATCAGAATACCATTAGTTCAGTCTTGAAAGTCAGACTCGTGGATCGATGGCGGATGAAAAACGACCCCCGACGCTTTCAAAGAAAGTTTCTTCGTAAAATCTTCGGCTCCGATTGGACTTAAAGGCTTCAAGGGAAAAAATTTAAAAAGAACCTACAGCCGTACAGGAACATTAACCTTGTTAAAAATCTCCGCCACGGACTTTTGTATTGTCAAGAAAATGAAGAGCAACATGATTGACGTCATGTCGCTCTTCATATTCTAGGCAACTCTTAGCAATTGCTTAGAAACAAACAGACATATACTCATAAACAACTTTCTATTGAGGAAAGCAGTATAGAATCTGAAAATCTTGTTTTTCCGAAATAAAAAATCTTTTTTTCAAGATTTTATTCAAAACATAAAAAGAGCGCAATACAAAATACAATTTTGAAGTAGTTTACTGCTAATACCTACGTAAATCACCTAAATATCTATAAAAAAAAACGTTGGTCATATTAATGGTTTTTGAAATATTGAAAAATATTTGAATTAAATTGACTTAGAAATTAATTGCTATATCAAGGCCATAGAAGTTCGGTTCGTTAAAGCTCAACAAATCCTTTGTAAAGACTAAAATTTTAACAACTGTTTCAATTCCTACTCAAACGATTGCGAATTTTCGTTTTATTTAAATTTACACCCGAAGAAATTATTTCAATATTTGCAGAGGAATGTGGAAGAGATAAAATATTGAAAATAAAATCTTTTAAGACTGGATATGCGAAGTTATTACTCCTGAAACATTTTTCAAAAAACATCATCATCATCATCAGTTATTTTATCAAATTCGCCAAAATGCATGTTTCTTTAGAGTTGATCGAAACGTTAGTAATACAGAAATTGTGCATGGGCTCTGTTCGACTGACATTATAAAGGGTTTTCCAATAAGAGGTGTTATTGTGAATGACCCGCTTTTTCGGTAGCTGTCACTTTTGAAGCTTTTATTCTTTGACATTTGACGAGTAGAAACTACGCCATTACTAAAAATGGAACGATACACGCTTCAACAACGCATTGAAATTATTAAAATTCACTACAAAAATGGTGAATATCTTGCAGTCACCGATGAATAATGATTTTTTATGGTCGGAGTTGGATGGTATTGATCTGGAGAACGTTTACTTTCAAGAAGACGGCGCTACGTGCCACACAAGCAACGAAACCATTGATCTTTTACGGGTAAAGTTTCCGGACCGTGTTATCTCTACAAGAGGTGATCACAATTGGCCACCGAGATCTTATGATTTAACACCTTGCGACTTCTTCCTTTGGGGCCACGTGAAAGATAAGGTCTACGCCAACAGCCCAGCGTCGATTCAAGACCTCAAAGATAACATTCGTGAGGCTATCGAGGACATAGGGCAGCCACTTTGCGATTTGGTTATGGAAAATTTCATGAAAAGGATATGGTCCTGTATTTTGGAGCTCAAAAATCTTGAAAAAAAAGATATATCTTGTAATCTGGCATCACTGAGTACTTGATCAAATCCAAAAAGGAAATACTTGCTTCTTATAGGTTTTAGCACAGGTTCACCCCTGTAGCTTCAATTAACCTACTTTAAAGCCTACGAAGGTCGTAACGACTGCCATATATTTATTTGCCTACGAAATTACAAAAAGAATGTCTCCCTATTGTTAGGAGAAGTGGAGTCTTTTATTTTCATAACCAATGTATGTACGGCGGTATTTTTTTTGATTCAGAATTTTAAAATGAAATAGAACAAAAGCAGGTATTTTTTTGAATACAATTTCATGCTATTTTTATTTACCTGTCTCTGTTATCTGAGTCGAATATGCCCCAGTTTAGAAGTATAATTTTAAACTAGTTTTTCATGCTATTGAGATGTTTTTCAAACACCAAATGTAAATGTGAGTCTTCTCGCGACGAAAAGCCAATCCAAAGTGAACACAAATCAGCTGTCGGCTGTAATATTGGTTGCCGCTGTATAAGGTGCTGCCAACTAGAAAAACAAATCTCTAAAAAAAAACCTTTAGTTGTTTCAAGGTTTGCTCTAATATTTGCCCAAGAAACCGGTTAAGCTTTCTTCGATTGGGTGGGATTTGTTGGACCGAAAAATACTTCAGCTACACTCGATGGCACTTTGCAGGACGGATCAAAATTTTACTATAAAAATCGCACACATATAAACACGCCATTTCCTACAATAATCCGTTGTGCGTTGTGCCGCACGAAAAAGAATTAAGCAAGATGTTTGCAATCAACCAACAATCGTCTCCACTTAAAATTAAAGTAAAATGAAATTTATCTGCCGACGTTCCAAACTGATTGAAATTCCCCTCCCTTCCAGTTTACAACACGACTGTCTTCTAACCAGACCTAGAGGTTCGTTTACTGTTCGTCGGTGTTGTCTTTTCGAATAGAATTGCGAATGATGTTTTTGTCGTTGCGATGTCTGTTATTACCTAATGTTTATTTAGTGGCAGATATTTGTGTAATATAGGTAGGTCCATCATCAAGCTAGGAATGCCCTTTAAACATTCAAAATGTTGCCCAGAATTACATACGCAAACAAAAGCAATCAAATGGCCGCAGCTGAAATGTAAACACAAAAACATTACGCATCGTGTTATGGGTTAATTAGATTTCATTAACGACAGTATATGCACTGTCATGGGCAAGACGCTAGAGGTATACCTGCTGCATATATCTGCACTCAAGTTCGCCTTAAATTCCACAGTATAATAAGATTTACGACACAAGTCAGCCTGATGTTGGGTAGAGTTCCGCACTTTTTGAAATCTGTAAAAGGAAATGGAGAACTTCTGCTACTGCGACCAAAAGTGAACCAACTGAAACTCGAACACTACAATACGACCATAAAGTATCTCATCCTATAGGGAAAGGGACAGATACTGCAAAGAGAAAAATGCACTCTGGCGCATATAACACGAAAAAACCCTTTTCTTCGGAAGTAGTTCGGCACGCTATGTATTCCAGATGACTACGGCTCGTTGGTACAATAAATCAGGGGTTCGCAACCTTTGGTTGGCGGCGGAGCAACATTTTACTAGAACTGTGAACGACAGGATCGTGCGGAGCAGAGCTTTGCTTAGTAGGTAACTTAAGGCGGTTTCGAGACTGAGTTGAAATACATTTTTATCGGAGCAGTGGCTCAGAGGTTAGTGCGGTAGTTTATATTGACAAGAAGGCGTTTTCAAGATTACACTTTAAGGTTTTTTTCCACCTCTATCGGTGGCACATTTGCAACTACATATTTAAATGGATGCGGCAATGATGGGTCTGACTGTTGAGGAGGTGAAAGCAAAATTGCCGGAAGATACTATCAGAGAGACTTTGAGGGATATTGCGATGGACGCATTTTACCTCGAACTGGTTAAAGACTCTGCGCGATACTAATAATGGTTTTTAGTCTCCAGGGGGCAGATTCCGTGTAACAATTATCGTAGGACGATATCGTTTTGAAACTCTGATGACCATTAGAAGTTATATTCTGCCCGACTTATATTCACTATCATCAGCTTTCATTATATTTGTGGAAAATGAATTGGATTAAGGTCTCAAACTCATAATTTTGGCATTAAGTTGCAGATCTATCGTTTCGACGATAATCGTCTGAAAAAATACTGAATGAGTGCCCAGAACGAACTCACAATGATGAAATTTTCCATACGAAATAATTATATTGTGACATTTAAGGTGAAGGTTAGAAATTAATTTTTGTAAGGCCCTTTGTCTACCTGGGTTCTTTTTCAATAGTTTGCAACTAACGAATTCTTAGTAAAAAATAAATTTGATATAAGTTTGGGATCTTTCCAATACTTTCTTAAGAGTCGTCGCAAATTGAAAAAAATATCTGCTCATGGACAGCTCATACCTAAATACCTACATTTTTGTACAATTCCAAGTACCTTAGGCGGCTCAGGTAAATATTTGGCTGCAACCAAACCCTTTTTGAAAAAGAAGTTTGTTCCCCGAGAATGAGAATCTCTAATAAATCAATGGTTGGTGCGAAAAGGCTGACTTCGAAGAAAATCCTCGTTGTGAAATAAACCATTGACTTTGTTTTTCACGAAAACAAATATCAATTCTGCGATGACGAAAAATTTAATAGATTCTAAGAAAGTTGTCGCACTAGCAAATGTGGAGGTCTAATTGTTTATTGGTACCGTTTCACTAATGGTGTACATTTTTACTAAAGCTGGCAAGCAGTTAATCGTAGACATTGCTTGATAATTAGTAAGGCCGATTGTCAAAAGAAGATGAAGCCCGCTAGAAAAATTATTCGGGTGACCAAATGTCACCCAGTTTGTATTGATGGACTCTGGTCTCTGGTGACGGAGATTCACCACGATTACCTATTGCAGGTCAAACAGCGATACAGCGACGTTTACCTGGGTTCAAAGCTTAAAATCTAGTTGCTTTAAATTTAGAAGCTAACAATATTACAAGAGACCGCCAAAACTTGAAGACCGCCCATGGGAGACAATGCACCATAGGAAGGCCTCACCTTTAGTAGCGGGCGCAATAATTATCAAATTAAAAAGCCAGTACACGCAATACATCCAGGTACGTAAAAGAACTCACGCCAGTGGTAAGCTAAAATTCAGAACAGACCCGAGACCGAGCACTTTGAGGTGGTCGTGCACGATCTGTGGCAAGGCGAAGTGTTTCTTTCCATGGCAATCGCATAAACTGTCGTGACGTAGAGGAAATAGAGGGTTCTCACCACCTTCTTTGCAATTGCCCAGGCCTTGAAAGCAACACATGGGAGATTTTTTTCAAAAGTTACTAGGATGTAGTTAAGAAGAGGACTTTTGTAGCTCATAACTAAATCTCAGTCTTTCTAAAGACAATCAGACTTATTTCCATAGTTACATCTTTGACGAACGGGAGGATCTCTATGAAGAATTGGTTTTAGGATACCCGAAGTTTTGGTATAATCTCTGTTGCTGTAATATCTCCATCGGTGGTACGTTCGCAGAACGTGTTCTCCCTTTAAACAAGCTAAGGACAGGGTGTCGAACATTAATCGTTGCAAGAAGTAGGATCCTATTCATATCGGACTTCACCGCTGAAGCGCGAACTCATCCCCAAGTATTTCTTTATAAATTTCAAAAACAAAATGTGGCTGGTAAACCACGTGTCATGTGTAGGTATGCATAGCAAACTACACTCTACAAAAGCATGCCCAAATATGGACACAAAAACGGAAGCAAGATTTCACCGTTACCGTGATATCTGTTTGCTCTCCCGCGTCTTAGTTGTTTTATTAAGTTTTCTTTATGAAAAATTATAATTTAAGAGTTCAGTGCTAGTTCGATCATTATTAAATAAAGACGTATTAAAAGAAAAAGAAAATTGTTTTATTTTTACTCGGCAACGACTTATTACTCACGGTTTGTTTTCCGCAGAGAAATCTCTATGCTCCATTCGTTATATTTGTTACATGAACTGTTTTTGAGGTTCACCCTATAACTATACTGACTCTATTCTCTTACAAGTTTCGCTGTGCATTTGTTGAAAACCACTGCCCACAGTGTGTCGTGACTTTCAGTAGTCGTATCGTATTCAGGAAAAAATTAAACACAAAAAGATGTGTCTGAATTTCAGCGAATAAAAAAATGGACTGGAAAAAAAGAGATTGAAAAAATACCCATATAACCGACATAAAAAGCGATGGATAAAACGTAGCTGAGTTCTGAAATCCCTGCTGCCGTAAGATGGGACACACATGAGGAATGATGATGGCGCTGGTAGGGAAGAACAAAGTTTGCATCCCTGGATAAATACCTTCCATAGAAAAATACCCCATAAAACGAGTATAAATGGAGTTGCCTTACAAGGCAACTTCACTGTGCAATAGAGTTCGGAAGTGGAAGTGAATTGCAAAATTGCATGCTCTATCGACACCCCCCACGTTCTGAAAATCTCAATACCCACCCTGGCTGTATATATATTTGGTGCTTGTGGTTCTGAGACGACTTTTGTGAACTATGCACTCGTTTATTTACAAAATGATTGCGCGGAAATCCCCTACCGGTGTGGTTCGTTTTTCTCAATCAAAGTACTGCTACTGACAGCTGAATAGTGAAACTCAAACACTCTATAAAGAGGAAATTTTAACTTGAGATTGTTAAACCAAGACCGCCTTCGATTCGCTTAAAAGTCACAGTCTGCCAGCAATTAAAATCGCTTCAGTCTCTGGCCATTTGTGACAGCACATCGCCCTCACAAATGAAGGCGGAACAAAAAAAACTCTATTCATTAAAACGTCACTTACTCGAAAAGGACTATCAACAACCCGGCTGTAAAATTAACATTTTTAACTACGTGCAACCTAGTTTCATAATTAGACCATTCACGTTGACACATAAAAATCAACTCGCTGCCACTCAGTTTTTTGTGTCTTTTCCTGCTCTTTTGCGTGTCCCTAAAATCCTAAATATGCTCAGCACAGATTGTTATGTTATGTCCCTGTCGGCCGCCCCCTTCCAGTGTTTTAATGAAATGTAATGCGTGTCACGTGCTGCATGCACGTAATAACATACATGGGTTTGAGAGTTCCCAGCCGAACGAACAGGAGAGTGTTTACCCAATCCTTCATAATAGCAGCTCTTTCGACACATTCGCATCGGGATTCTATATACACTTGGCTATCGCAGAGAGCAGAGGGCTGGCATGGCTATGACATCCAACAAAAGAAGCCCAGCAAAACTTTCCCGGTACTAATACAATGCAAAGAAAGCGATACTTCTAGCTCTTTCCTCCCCCTCTCCACCGAGTCGTTCAAGTGTTTACCATAACACATAAGAGACGACGTAACATCGCTGATTAGCTAAATACCCTGTTTGCGTATACACGTATACAACGAAATGAACCTAAATGTCCTCTATGTCTGGAAGGTCCTCAAGGAAGGAAGTGGGTATAAGTCGCCTCTTTTAGTCCAACACAACGATATGTTAATCAGTAGGGCAGAGGGTGATGGCAGATAAACATTGCCAAGCTTTTATGGTATGGCGAAAGGATGCTTTTATGTACTCACTTTCGCAGTCGGCACTCTTAAGAACAACATCATTATCACTTGCCATCATATTTGTCATTCCTTGGACGAGGCAGACGTACAAGAAGTCCGGCGAGCGAGCACCGTGATTTAGAATTCATTAAGAGCGCTCAGCTATAGTTGGGTGGGCGGCAACTAGCAGAGGGTTCTAATAAAAGCAGGAAATGGGTATTGTCCTGAATTACAACTAAGGAAATGGCATCGGTATGAAAATAGAGTGGTTCGGGCTTCGGTTACAATGTGTGAAAGGATACGTTGTGGCTGACCAACATAATCAAGCTGTGCTACTTCTTTGTTTTTGCGGATCTGATCTGTTGTTTCGAACTTCATGGCGATGTAAGGGAAATACGCACCGCAAGCCAAAACTCAGGAAGAACAATAATTGACAACAGCAACCTATACTTTCACAACGAATATCAATGCCGGTGTTGACTCTGGTAGAAGGTATTTCAAATATTTATTTATAGGTCGAGGTGGAGGTTTTCTTTCAACTTCGTTGGAAATATATTTGAAAATTTCAGGTTCTCATCCGAATTTTATAAAAAGTCTGTATCGCCTATGAATGTGTTTTAAAATTCCCTCTCACTCGGCACCTCATCAGTAAAAATAACTTCATGACCAGCACAATTCAGGTGTAGCAATACCATTGCCACATTTTATTGCATGCATATTATTTTCTAGCCACTAGTTCTATACATCATGCAGAAAGCCAACATCCCACGGGTTGGGACAGCGACTTTTGTAGGTTCAATTTAAATGGGGAATGTCACTCTTGAGAATGAGAACTACAAAGGAGTCATGCAACCCTTTCTGACAAAGTCTATGGCAAATTCACAGTGGTACCCGTATTTATAAAGTTTCCTCTAACGGACTTCACTCTCACATAAAACACATCATTCAGGCGCCGAAGCTTCTGACCAAAAGATGCTTCTTATCCGCTTTTTTCTTTTAGGTTATAATGGTGGATGGTTTTGATCCCACTAATTCACTCATTCATTCATTAAAATTTTAAACCAAACATTGCATTTTTTTTTTTTTAAATCTTGTGCGCCATAAGATCTAGTCACAGCTTTTTGACCTCAACCCTAGGTTAAAAAGTACCCGTATCTAGTCTGAGTCTTATGGCATGTTTCCTCCTACCTAGTTTCAATGCGCGATACCAATAACAAATTTTAGTCTCGGCTTCAAATTTACGGAAGCTCACCATTGCGAAATTTGTATGTCAAATATAGCCACTGTGAACTATTAAAATTAAGAGTCGAAACTAAAAATGTTTATTGGTAAGGCCCAATATGTTTTTGCCTATCGAAATGCTGCCAAGTTTATGTGATACTGAGTAATACCTTTTAGCTGAGCCGCTACAAGAAACTATGACTGCAACATTAATCGCTCCCAAACTATTGGTTAGTTTTCGCACCTCCGAATCGCATGTTTTGTTTATGGATATGAAGCCGTGTGGACTGGGGAGGACTTTCTGATACACTCCTGGTAAGGTTTTCTTGCCCCACAAGAAAAACACACATAGACTGGCAAAGCATCAAGACTCACCATATTTTGAGACCGAAAAAAGTTCCACATACGACCATTAGTCCCCAAGTTGTATATATTTTTTTTTTTAATTTAACAGATCAGGTAGATGAATAAGTGATGATTATTAAATGCAATCACATGTACCGGATATTACGGTAAAAAATTAAAAGTGCCCTCTTCGTCAGAAGAGTCGCTTGACATAAACCTGTCAATTATCTCACTGCCATACAGGGTAGAACCTTATTCAAATCATACAGACGTTTAAGTGACGTTCCAACACTACTATAGGAATCAAAGACCCAGCTACAGCGGAGGCATTGAAAATGTATGCACATCCGAAATTTACAATGCGCGTTCGCACCTTAAAAGAGCACTTCAGGTGGCATATGCAAAGCCTCCCTCGCATCTGTCCGCCTTTTCTACCTATATCCAGCTACAAAATATACCCAGGAAAACACCAAGAAACACAAAGGGACAAGAAAAAGAAGACACACACTTCAACTAGCTATCACTTTTTTGGAGGAGATTACACTAGAGATGGCGCTCACACTTGCTACACTCGTACCTACATCGCACCAAATATCCATGTAATATTCCACTTCACTTAGAATAAACAAAAACGAATCAGACTTCATGAATTTTTGAAAAGTTTTTGAGTGGAAAAAAGGAGCCCCAGGAGAGATGTCGATATGGGCGTTCGGTGGCTGGTTGCTTTTGCGGCGGTACGCTATTGGTAAAGGTATTAAACAACTATCCTTTGGAAGTCGGTTTTCAATGCTACATCAACCGCAAAAATTTACAACTCCCGCTGGAGATGTGAGCCCGCTTTGAGCAAAGACACACCGCATCGAGGCAGAGATATGGAGAGGCCGATAAACCGTTTGGTATTTTAGATTTCGAATTCTTTTTGTTCAGAGTGTGTCCGGGTTTGTGTGTGTGTTTGCATTTGCGTTTATTCGGTTTTCGTTTTCGGTTGCTGTTTTCTTTTTTCTTTTTTCTCGGAAACCCTCGTTTTGGTGGTGTTATCCGGGGAGTCCCGCAGGATCAAAACAAAAAACAACACACCAGCTACGAAAAAAAGGGGTTGGGGATCTTTTTTTCGATTTTGCGTAAATATTTAGAGTATCGACGGAGGGGGGAAATCCATTCGTGGGTACGAGCCAGAATGCTAAACAAAACTAAACTTAACTATGCGGAATGCTCTGAGGAATTCCGTTTGCTTTCTAATTTTTCTTTTGTTTTTTGTTGTCATAAATTTGAGTGGGAAAACTAAATGGGCGAAGGTTTACATAATATTGTTGGTAAATACCGATCAGATACCGTTGCAGTGGGAATTTTGTTTGTTCTGTTTATTCTTTTGTTTGTGCTTTGGTTTGGGGTGGGTTTTTTTTATCTTGTGTGGTATTGGCATAACTGGAGAGCGCTGGGGAATACAACATACTTGTATTTTTTTTATGGAAAGTAGCTCTGGAGAGTTTTAATGGGCTTTCAAAATGTACAGCCACTGTGAGGGGCGATGTGAGGAAAGAGTTTTCCTACTCGTCGGAAATATTTTACAGCATTTGACGGGTGCTCCGTGATCCTCTTTCACGTTTATTATCTCTTCGGGACGCAAATTGAAGCGTCAAAGTTGTACGAAATTGGCATGCAAAGTATCTTGAGTAGATTTTCCCACAGATAGTAGCATCTGCAACATGGGAAATTACGCTTGAATAGGGTTGCTGACCCTTTCAATTTATGCGGCTATATTTGAGTACTAGGTTTGGCAGAGAGTGGTTTGGGATACTATGCGAACAGGTTTGTTACGTATTTTATGGGTTTGCAGAAATATAAGGCTACAGCAGAGTTGTCGAAAATTCGAAACAATTATCACGAGTGGCTCAGCAGTCTGTACCAGTTGATGGAAGCATTGAAACAGTTAGCAACAGCTTGTACCATTCGTTTTTTAAAAGACTATTTCTTCTCCGATTTACAAGCAGGTTACAAATAAATACAGAGCTAGCACTAAATGTCCATAAGTGACACTAGCTTCTCATGACCATTTGGGAATTATTTGGGACTTTTGGGGACCATGGCAAAAAACCTGACAAGAAGTTTGTGTTTTTCTATATGTTGAAACTGAGACTCCTCGTTTGAAAACCATTGCGCCTCCGCAAGGTGGTAACGTAGCTAAATGTGCTTAAGCTACCTGCAAGTTCCATAGCAATAAAGAATTTTCTGTGAGTGTTTTAGGTGACTAAACCGTAAGTGATTATGCTCCGGTTATGTGCTGTGTGGAAGCTTGGGGACGGGTTCATTCTTTTGAAAATTGAACCGAAGATGAAGAGTCGCTGGTACTCGAAGACATCTTACCGAACTGAAATGACTGCGATGGCCAAGAATGTGCTCCATGTGCGGCTGGCCACTGCCAAATGCAACTTGTTGCGATGGGATGCCCTTGAAGTGTGAGTCATAACTAAGTTCCATTGGAACCAAATGTCCACTTATTCCAATTTACCAAGACGTGGACAAAAATAATCGACTTCCGTTCCAGGGTACGGCCCCACAGAGCTACATGGAAGCGATTTCGTAGGGCGCGCTGTACTGCGAACACAGAACTTCCTTTCGAAATGTAGACATCGATGGTAAACGAACGCTCCTCACTATCCCAATGCATGATGTTAACAAGGAAATAAGACTTAAGAGCCACACCTGTTGAATGACACCAGTCCCGCCTCGCCAGAAGCCCTACAGCCTGAATGGTGAGCAATTCAAAGAAGGAAGTTTTGTTGCCAGGGCAAGCCGACACCGCATGTCTCCTAAGCGAATTTGTACGTAAGAGCGAAAGTGGAATAAAAATAAGATGCATTTTAGGTTCAAGTAGGAATATCCTAGGGCAAGTATCTAAGCCTATAAAGACAGCTTGAGATGCGATTTGCGTAGTTAAGGTAATAATGTGTTGCATCGCCTATTCTGCGCTAGTTTCTCAGGACATATAAAAGCTGCTATCCTTTTTGTTCCATCCTAAAAGTCTCTTTTTCTCTGTCCACAGTGGAGAAATTTTACTTCTCTCATTGTCCTTCCTTAAATTTGTTTGCAGCGGTTTTTCTTTTGTGGTGCTGACCGCAAACCTGACAAAGTCCTTTAAGCCTAAGACGCCCTTGTGACCAATCGCATAGCTCATAATACGACGAAGAATGTACTTTCCTTTGCATCATAGGTGACCTTAAACATCGATTATAGTTCTTCTTCCAGTCAATCAAAACGGATGTAACCCAGGGACCTTCACAAGTACAGTGCCTACAAACATATTATAGAAAACGCGAAGCCCCCTATACCCTCCTGCGAAGTTCACACAACAAAGTGGTACGAAATCAGACCAAAAATTAATAACATACGTATGCGTTATCCTGGCTTACTCTCTGCTAAAATATATAAGTTCACAATTTATAACAACTTTTATCATGCCAAAATATGATAATTCACTTGAACAGCTATATACATGCATACGTGCATGCGGCCAGGACAAAGAGCTAAATTGTTGTACCCACCAACGAACGCATCCACACTTCGAAGACTTGCGGTTACTATTCGTGCTTGCCGCCACCGAAATACCTATAACTTTGCCAGTGCATATCCTCCGGCTGGATATAAATCATTCAGTATGTGCAGCTGAAAGCCGCACAAGGAACAAAAAAAAAGCCCACAGCAGTTTAAGCACAAGCAGTGTTATCCTTTCATGCCATCGAAAAAGTCGGAACCTTCCCTGAACAATTTGGTACAAAATTGAAAGTCACCCTCCGCGATTTTAATATCCCTCTAACCGCCGCCGCTGCTATCTATATTTTCCGGGTGCGCCGCTCTAGCTGTTTGCCACATACATCCTTTCGAGCTGTCTCTACCTTTCGCTATGTCTAAATCCGATAGAACGCTTGATTAATTAATGCTGACACAGAGGGCAGGCACACAGCACACACTCGAAGCTGTGCGTCGTCCAGTGACTGTTTAATCAATTGTTGGTGTACTCTGCGTTTAAATATTCATTTGCCATCAGTGTGACGCAGATATTTCATGCAGCACCTTTGGGGAAGGGAATCGGGAATTCACGGGCGCCCTTTTCTGTTTCCAGGGATTTCTCGTAACAGGAAGAAACTGATTGCTGCCGTGATCCCCGTTGCCAAATTCTGACTGCAGTGGTGATGGTTTGCGGTTGGCATAGCCATCTGAAGAGATTTTTTGTCCTCTTTATTTTTTCGTTCAGCGTATGCAGGCTGGTTCTTGCTGGGGGTTGCTGTGACAACACAAGTGTCTGTCTGTCTAGACGGTTTGTAATTATTTTTTGATTAATGTTCGAAAAAATTGATATGGAGATACGTGAGTGGAACAAAAAGTGGACTAACTATTTTTATGCAGATTTGGCGGATGCGATGACCAGTAACGCTGTCCTTTGAAGGGATATTGCAGATTCCACGAAATGGGGACACTGCTCATGGAGTAAGTCGAAAATCATTATTTAATGAGGTTTCTCAGTCGGTAAGTAACTTCTGTAATCCTGGCATTAAATTTAATATTTCTTGGGTTGTATTTATATAGGACACCGCCGAGAAAATAGTAAAATTTAATATTTTGCGTGTACTCAAATTAAACAACTAATTTATAGATTTTAAATAATATCTGCTATTAGAAAACATGTCTGAAATATTAAATTTTAATATAGAGGACCCTTATTTATATTGAAAAATTAAAGAATTTTAATACATTTGTATTCGAATTAAATGAACCGCAGATTAAATTCTAAGTATATTTTTTTTCGCTTTTTATAAACCCATGGAATACTAAAATATAATACTATCTTATTATATTCTAATACTTTTTAGATTTGATTTAAATATCTATGGGATATATTTCACCACCAAAAATATTTTATTTTAATATTAATTTTTATTGGTTTTAAATATTACAATACATAGAGTGTAGCTGTCCTTTAGTAGGCATATTTTTCTAGAAATTTAAATGAAGGAGAACACATGTGTGCCTGAATTATCTTATTAATTATTCAGACAATTAGTTACTTTTTGGAATGTAATGGCTATATTTCTGATGCGATGAACTAGATTATCTAGACCACCCTCATCTTTAAAAGCAAATCTCCTAGTGGATTCTCTGTGCTTCACAACATAAGAAAAAAAATCAAATATTTTAACCCCTTACAAGAATAGGTACTTTGAAATAAAAGTTACTTACTTGTTAGAAAAATATTCTCATTGGATATCAATGTAACTCCGTTTTCACCGTGACTTTCACTTGTTTGTATTTTTAGCTTATTTTTCTTTTAAAAGAACTGTATAAAAATCACCTACTCCATTGAGTTGAACGCTCAAACTAACTCCAAATTCTTAACCAAGCAACAAAATAAAGTATTTGGGTTCTAGAGTAATACCGATATATTTAAATCTAATCACTTTGGTTCAGATCCAGTATTAAAACCAAATGCAAATGTATTAAAATTGATGGCTTTAATAAGTTTGTATTAAAATGTAATCAGAGTAGATGTTATATTTCAGGTCAACTATAACTTAATTGTTATAAGTTATTGATTAAAATATTATTTTAATATAGACCATGTTAGATTGTGGGACAAAAATACTGGATTTTAGTATTTAAAGATTAAAGTTCAGAAAATATATAAATTATAAATATATAATAGCATTTTAAGAAGACAATTATTAAATTTATAATGTAAAATATACATAAATATATTACAGAAAAAGTTTAATAATTGGAAATATTGAAAAGCAATATTTCCTGTAATACTGCGGATGTATTAAAAAACACCCCATATTTTGAACCGTGTGCTGTCATCAGAAAGAAGAAAGCCTCTCAATATCGCAATGAAACTTGCTCCAATTAATTAGTCCGTATATTTTGCATTGATCCATTCAAGTTGCCGCTCCATTCGTTTCTTTGCTCCTTGCAAGATACAGGCCTCAAATTACTTGGCGCCGATATTTCTGCTCGAAAGCACAAAACAAGAAATTCCATTGATCCTGCAAATTGATGAAGCAGGCTAAATTCCTACATCCCCCTACACAGACCAAACAGTTCTCGAATTGTGGCAGATTACGAACTCAACTTGACCCCAATTCAACTTGAATTCAATTTGACTGATGTCGATGAATACTGATGGATGATGCATTGCGAATCTGTGGCATATACCCATATTCTATTCAAGTTCCAAGCAAACTCTGGCCAATCTACTCAACATTTGCATAATCTTGGTCAGCACATATGCCTAGGTATCAACCGAGCTTAAATGAAATGTTTGGCATTGATTTCGTCTCGACGCATAAGCCTGTTAATGTACGATTAGGTTCCGATGTACGATTTAATGCCTTGAGTTGACTTTACCCGTCTGCCGCTTAGTCTTTCCAAGCTACCGTGTAATTGTTCGCTGATTTAGGTGACAGCGGCCCATATATCCTTCAGACACGACGGTACGGGATTATGGAGGCAATACTATGGTCGTCTTTCATTTTCCAAAGTGTTGGCAATAAGTCTATCACATTAACTGTAAGGACTGCTACTAATTTATTGCCAAACAACAAGACGAAGAGCTTATTAATGGCAATAACTTGAAATTCGGTCGTAGGGAAAATTAATTATTCCGGTCGTGGCTGTAACGATGAATACTTCTTCGAATGGGCAATCCTCCGGGGAGCGTTTCAGGTTTAATGTGTCAAATTGTGTATTTTAATGGAATTCATGTGGTGACTGTGATTGTCCGGGAAAAATGCTATTAGCCAATTGCTCCCCAAAGACTTAGTGGGGTTCCGTTGTTTTTGTGTACCATTTATCGTTAAGAGAATGTTGCCCAGGCTTAATAGTCTGTTGTTGCTTGTAGTTTGTGGGTGTAATGATTAAATTTCCAGGGTGTCTTCAATTGGTGGGTTTTGTTTCAGTAAGAAGAGATGGAATTTCTTTGTTAGACACGAAGCAGTTCTGTACTGAAAAGTGACACTCTTCCGAGAACCTTTTTATTGCAATCGAATTGTAACCAAATCTGGAGTTGTCCGCTAACGCGTTAATTTTGGCCGAGTTTTTATTGCGGAAGGCCGATAAACTCTGAACAAGTTATTAGCTATCAAGTGAAATAAGTCCTTACCCAACACGAATCTGCCTTTTCACGGATGATAAAATTGCGCCAGCCTGCAGCAATACCACGAGTGTTCTTGATAAGGCGTTCATGTTTTTAAATTCAACCGAAATAACATGAAACAGTTCCTTTGAGTCGGACTTAAGTGAAAGCTGAGTTTTAAAGGGTGTTCCAAAATGTACGAGAGATTTGAATTTCCCGCCACTTGTGCGATAGGTGTTAGAAACAAAAAAAAAAAGGTGACAACTTGGAGTTAGTAAAAATAGAACACTACGCGAAAGAGCAACATGTTTTTGTTGTTAACCAATATATTTAGAAAAATAATAAAAGTTTGCACATTGCAAGTTTCCAAAAAAATCTTTGATCGATGAGGTATCTATTGCTAGAAGTCAGCGACAGCAGCTGTCGACTTGTTGCCAAGACGCCGACTATGAAACAAAAAAACACCCACTAAACTTGTATCAGAAGTTTCTCCTCCTTTTTAGCTTGTGCCTAACCATCAGCAGCTGAAAAAAAAATAAAGTGCAGGACTGCATCGCATGAGACTTGGCTCTGACTTTTTAAGCCATTAGTACTAAGAGGTACACAATTCTTCAGGGCGATTGGGTTCGGCTTGGGTAGGTATCTTATATATTCGAAGGCGAAGGGAAATAGCTAAGAACTTTCACTGCCTTAAACACAACATATTCGCTTGATTTTTTCGTTTTTTGTTTGCTGCAAAGATTGTGCAGGGATCGCTCTTACTACATATTACGACCAGACGTTGTCCCGTGGTTCCCACTAATATAATTGCTACGTACTTACAGTCGAGGTATCAAAACTTGTAGCAAATTAATGAAAGAATGTTTTCGCCATGGGTAGTCGCTCCATTTGGTTTGGTTAATTGAATAAAAAATCAGACAGTCTGGATTGACTTTGGTTAATATCAGCGTTAACTCCGTAGATGGTGTGAATGTGAAGTCAATCAATCAAGTCGTTCAGGAGTTTGACGATCAATAAAAAAAAGAACAGCTGACACCAGGTTCGTATTGGTATCCCAGGCTGCTCACGACCTTTTGTTGTTTTGGGGTGAATCGATAGAACTTATAGCTTTATGCCGAATCCGAACGGCAGAACCTGAAAAGCTTTTCCAGGACATTTCGCAGTGAAAAAGAACATTAAGATGGAATTTTTGTTTTCCTGGGACTGCACTTAGGAACTCGTACTCAGTGATTTAGCACAGCACACTAACCACTACCACTGGCCCGCCGCGGTCCACAAATATTAAATTTGTCAATTACTTGAATTCAGCGCCACCTGTATACGAACCACCGCACCGCCTCAATAAAGCAAATCATTGCGTGAATGTGAACTCAATCGATCAAGCGTTCAGGAGTTTGACGATCACTTTCAGGCGAACCAATGGTCTTCCTACCATAATATTTAGTTTGTCTTCTGAAAGCCATTCTCTGTCAGATGAAAGATAAACCCCAATCGGACCAGAAAGCTGATATTTGGATCGTTTGTTTGTAGGTTCCTAGAGGCGAAGACTTCATTGATTCCAAATATCAAAGCTGGTAACCTAGGGTTGCCATGCGTCCTCTTTTTGGAGGACATGTACTCTTTTTGACCACGGCGCGGAACGTCCAACGTTTTAAGAAATTGTCCTCTTTTTCCGCTAACAAGTAATTTTGAAAATACTACAAATCATCGAACTGTGAATTAGAAGGAAAAACAGAGCCAATACAAATCTGATAGAAAACATAAAATGAAACAGATCTTATTTAGACTCCCATAAATGTCAACCCTCTAAATGTCAAACTGCAAAATTTAATTGAACGCACCCATTCGTTCAGCAGTTCAGCTTCATTGTAGTTTGTTTTGAGTTTCCCCCCTTTCACCAAGTAAATAAATAAACATTTTATCTGGCGTTTAATTTAGTTATTTTAAAAATGAATATTTGTGTGTGAGTTCATGGACCTAGTATTTGTTTTCATTTTGTCCTCTTTTCGTCCTTTTTTCAAGGTAGATGATTTCCTCCAAAGTCTGCGATTTTGAAACTTTTTGACCTGGGTTAGCTTAGACAGACATGGCAGCCCTATGGTACCCTAAAAATAAATCATACCCTCTTCACTAAATTGAAACAATCAAAAAAAAGTCATCAACTGGTCACCTATTTTTATTAACTCGTCGGGTATAATTTAGCTCAAAGACGGCTGTTTTATAACTGGACATAATAAAAAGTCTGTACCATACTTAACAAATTCAGTAGACAAAGTCTTATGCAACCATCTATTTGTAGGTACTTACATTGAGCTCTTAAAAGACTTGATTTTCAGCTTCCAACATGAGCTCTTTCATGGTGAGTGCATTCCTTCTTTTCCACACCAGGGTACGAAACTTTCGGGTATAACCTCAACCTATCTTTCTCCATACGACAAATTTAGCTACCTTTAAATTAACACAACTATTTATACCTTGTTTGCGCTTTCACGTCAACCCGAGTTTAAATAACTGAACGCTAATTTGTTTGTGATATTTACCAGAGCCGTCCGATCAGCTAGCCCATCCAGCTAACTAACAATTAAAAGTACTAAATCGTAAATTTCAAATCAATATTTGGAAAACATTTTTACCCGGTTAACGCCGGAGTACATGGAAAATAATGGCTTCTTGGGTCGCCATTAAAAAATGTGTTCTTGGGGAAAACAAATCAATAAAACCCATTCGCATGGGAAATATGAGAATCAATTCGGTTTTCGCATAAAAATCGATGACAGCCGTCTGCATCATTTAAAATTTATCACCGATATTACCACCACTTTTGCAGAGATTCACTTTATACGATAGACAGGCAGTAAAAAGGGACGAGAGTACAACGGTTTTTACAATTTTATTTTCATGCCAAATGTTTCCATCATCATATGGGAATTCTCTCCCCAAACAAAAAAAAACAGAACAAAATTCTACTCGATGGGGGAAAAAAATAAATAAATGCGTTCCCTAAAAAATTATTTACAATGAAGATATATGCCCGTCGGATTGTATGCGGCTGCCATGACTTAATGAAGAATTTTCGTCCCTTATACGCCTCACATGCCATCGCCAATCATAACAAGTAAGCACCAATCATAGGCATTTAAACAAAATAATGAAACGTTTTTATCTAACATCACTGGGCCTACAATGGCAGTATCTGTGATTTTCATGATGCAGCCAGTAATGAAAAAAAAAAAAAAACACATTTTACACACATGGATACATCAATCGGCAGTGTCGTTGAATCAATGTTTTTATGTGGCACTCGTAGGATTTGATTTGGGCCAAATCACCCAGCAGTAGCGCTGTAAATAAAATGAAATCGCGCACTCGTACGTTCCTATTAACAAAAATGAAAACAAAAACAAAACAAAAAAGTAAAGGCAACGCTACAGTTGTGTTTTATTTATGATCCTTTTGCCGCGCAAAAATGCTGAAATATTCCTTGTATCTAGACACTTTATGCTGAATATGAATGGCTGTTGTTTTTTTTATTGTCGTAGTAGTGGACATTTTACTTCAGTGTTATGTTGCAGTACAAAATGTATCTGCGAGTTGAACGCAATGCACAACGCTGCAAGTCAATGGAGCGTAATATGTTTTTTAATTAAAATAATGTTATATGTTTTTTTTTTGTACAGCAGAAGATTAAATAATTTATTTACATTTTTAGAGCAGTACACTGTGGACTGATGAATGGGTAGATATAGTGTCGGGCAGGAAGCAATACAGGACCAATGGAATATACTGGAAAATAATCCATTTTGTTATAATTAATTCGGAATGGGTTAACTTTTTTTCAATTAAAACTCGGAGAGATTTATGGATTTTTGTTTTTCAAGTGACAAGCTATATTTTTATTTAGAAAAATATGAGTTAATAGGAGCAGAGGTAGATGTGTAGTTGGAATTGAAACTGTTGCAGGAAAAACCAACCAGCTAAGCAATTTAGTTTTTGATTAATTGTCAGATATATGAATAGAAATGAGGCGAACTATCTCGCTTAGATCGAGTATTTTTTTCGAATGTTGGTATATTGGGGACCGACTCCAAAATAACAAGGTTTACTGAGAAAAAACACCGATTAGAGTCGGAATGGTTATTCAGAAATACTGGGGCATTCTTCTGCAATATTGAGATTATTGTAATGTAATTAGATAAGGTACTATGATTAAATGAAAATGATTGCAGTGAAAACTTCTTTAGGCACGCTGGAGCTGTGGAGCGAACTGGTAAATGTGTTACTAAAAGTGTGATCTGGCGAGGCGAACGAAACTACCCAAATGAACATTTTTATCTCTTGGCATAGATATGTAGCATTCTAGTAGTTTTTTAGTTTAAAATTTAAATTTTTAAAATAAAAAATCTTGAACTTCAACCAGGAATTAAACCTGATCATAAAGTAAGTCCTGCACAATAGACTACTGAATCTGTTGATTAAATTAAATCTAAATTGTAACCACATGCCAGCAAAATGCAAACAGAAACTCTAAAAATAGAAAGCGTTGACAAAAAAGTTGACATATTTCGAAAACATTTTTTAATTAATTTTCTTGACTAGTTTTTTATGTGCTTTTGATTGGTCCTTTAAGTATTGTTTTAGTAAATTTGTTTGACATAATTTTTTAGGGTTTTGCATTGTCTTTTCTAAAAATGTTTTTGCTGATTTTTTAAGACACTTTTGATGCGTTTTTTGTACAGTCTTTTATTTCGTTTATTCGTTTTTTATTCAATTGAATTTTTATTGAAGTTTTGTAAGTGTGTGTGTGTAAATATTCTTCAGTAGTAAGATTATTTAATATCGTATCTCTGTGATTGTAAATTGACGCGGCAACAAGCAAATGCAATATTGAACGTAATAAAAATATCTATCTATCTATCTTTTAAGTGTTTCTTGAATTGTTTCTTAAGCAAATTCTGACACATTTTTAATGTGTAGTTCTACCGCGTTTTCAATAAGTCCATTGATCCGTTTTTGACTGTTTCTCTTTAATTGTTTTTAAGCGTTTTTTGATACATTTTTCGACTCATTTTTAATGTGTTTTTGGCGCAATTTCTTAGGCCTTTTTGACAAGTTTTTTAGTTACTTTTATGTACTTTTTGATACATTTTTTGAAGTGTTTTAATGAGTTTTGGAGTGTTTTTTTAAAGATTTTGTTGTGATTTTCGATTCCTTAAAGCCACTTAAAGAAATTTATATAAAACGCCTCCAAAAACGGATAAGAAGTTTAATAAAAACGTTGCAAAAAACTATTTAAAAAACGCATTGACAACCACTTCAAAACGCCCTAAAAAGCACGTCGGAAAACCCTTTAAAAATGCATAAAAAAAAACGAATAGAAAACACATAAAAACGCATCATAGTGGCATACGAAAAACGAACATAAAACGGTTCAGCAACGTGTAAAAAGTGGCAAATCTGACCAAAAAATCACTTAAAAAATTCCACTGAAACACTCTTGAAAAAGGCTTCAGAAATAAATCAAAAAGCCTTCACAATTCACATCAAAAACATATAAATACACTTAAAAACCGCATAAGAAACATAAAAAAAATAAAGAAACACATAGAAAAGGCGTCAAATATATGATCAAAAACAGCCTTGTTGGTTCCGTGGTACATTTCACACGTGTTGGAAGATACTGTTGTTTATGATATCCAATCTTTAGCCACTTTGACCTCGGACATATTTATTTATGCTGCCCTATCCATTCGAGACTCGATTTACATAATTTCCTAGGCCATAATAAATCTCCGCAACCGCTATTTACATGAATATCGTATTTATTCAACCGTAAACCGATTCCATCCACCTGTGAGCCACCTAATAATCTCCATCTCCACCCCCAATCGAACCCACAACAAGGAGCAGCGAAAACAAGTTAAACTTCAAGCCCTTGATTTGGGTACCCGACCCGCTACCTAATGTGTTTATCTTTCCACTTTCTCTCTAGTTGGCGAACAAAAATGTCTGCAAATTTAATGAACTACAGCTAACTAAACAACCATTAGGGGATGAGCCATTGGGGGTACATTTGGAAGCAATTGCTTAGATTGGCCGGAATGGCAACTTTTCGTGGCCACTTGTGCCCGGAATGGCTCTGCAGATGCCCAGATACGAGTACATATCTACTGCAGAAGCACTTCCACTAAAGTGGTGATGAATGTTGCGAAGTTGCCCTAATGATAATGGCAGCAATATCACTTTATAGTTCGTCGTTACAGTATTTTTTTTTTTTTTTGTTAATGTGGTTTTGTATGTGGCAGCGGTCATACTCCCAGCAAATTACCGCCGTTCATGGCTTTATTAGGTATTTCCGGCTTAAAGTTGCTACTCCCTTCGAGTACACCACTCCTAAGGGTTGCAGTAGTAGGCACCGACACCGAACTGCGATGGGTTTTTAATAACAATGTGACCAATAAATTTCCCCGTCGCAAACACACACGCATATGGAAGCCAAAAAAAAACGAAAAAAAACACAAAAAGATGAAATACAACAGCCGTCACCATTTGCCATTTGGTGTTTGGCTGGGTGAAAATCCTGTTAACGTGTAAAAATTTATTTACATCACGACAAATTATTTATTGCTTGTCAAATTTATTACCTAACCTTTGTAATGGGGGTGGCTTTGGCAAAAGGGTGGTTGGCTGGTTAGCATCAGCACAGAATAGAAGAGAAAAAGGTAAAATTGTTGCGGCCATATGCGAGAGGGAAGGAAAAAAAAAGAAATGTACAAAACAAATGAAATTGAGGCCAACAAAAATAAAAAGGCTTTCGGTTGCGAACCGGTGTTTAGTTGTGATACCGGGGATGCTGAGCTCTGTCGGCTGACAGCAGGGATGTGTTTTTGTTGTGTGCTGCTATTGTGACATGAAATCTATTCGCATGAACAGACGTAATATATTGTTTTGCAAAGAAAGCAGAAAATAAATAAATATTGAGGCGGGTATTTTGTTTGGAAATTATTGCGACATTTTATGAGGCATATGGTCAATTTGAATGTTTTATTGCTGTAAATATGTGATTTAGTGAGTGTGCTTCTTTTTCCTCTTTTTTTTATATGGTTTATTTACTTTTTGTGCGATTTTAATTTTATTAAAGCGGTTTTCGAACTGAGGGATTTTGCCATAGAATCCTCCGTTGGTGTATTTGGGGCGCTTAAAATTAAGCGAGAAATCAGAAGAAGAGGAAGAACTTGAAACATGTGGGGGTTGTGTTTGGGGAAGCTAAAACTCCCACTCCAGCGTCGAAGAAAAAATAATCTCCAAGCCTAAGGGATGATATCCACCTATTTCCAGCTTCGAAAACCTTTCACAAAAGACAGGCATAAGTTTATTTAAATGTCGTCTTATTACAAAAGAATCAATTCCTTGACGGCGTGCATTGGACACAAGAAAGTATAACATGTCCAAGCGCATGCAACCGATAAGACCATTCCTTGACAGCATTTAGCTATGTATGGCCAGCCAAGCGCAGACGCCGACAACAAAAGGGAATTAAGCAGCCTTGTTTATAGATAGAAGTCACAAAGCATTGCTAATAAACGAATGTTAGTGCCAGTCGGGAAAGCTCTTGATGTAGTCAAAAATAAGCACTGTTGGGCTGCTTTTTTCGGCCTGACGGGCTTCATTGTTGGGAGCTGGCCTGAGCCGAATCTAAAGTCACTTCCGCCAAGAGAGCTGAGCCATACGTTGCCAGATCATTAGCAAAGCACATTCTTTTGCATAAGCGGTGCAAGCAACACTTTTCAGGTAGTATTGAATGACTGATCAATAACTTTAGCGATAGGATAATAAAAATACTAAATTTCCAAAACGTTATAAATCGTTTTTATATTTTTCTTAAGCAAGATCAAGACAATTACGATGCTTCGCGGTTGGTGGTTCCTAGCTAAGAGAGCGAGAAAATTCACTGCACCACAGCACGAAGCATAAACCAATCCAGTTGCCCAATGTTTTTCAATAGCATTTGGGAATTTGCGGATTAGGGTTACAGCAAAAAAAGTGATATAGGAAATATTACATAGGCATAGGGTATGAAAGAAAGATTGGTTGAACATGGAAAGGTTAGAAAATACATTAATTTTAGTTTCACAATATTTGTATTTTTTTTTTTTTTTTGATTTTATTTTATTTTACGCTAATAAGCACTACGATTTTAAGAGACAAACATTTTTAGAAAACATAAATGGTCAAGGTAATCTCGAACAGTGACTATATGGTGATAGCCGTGACTGGTCATCGATGGTCCTATTTTACCTCGGCAAAACAGCCTATCTCCGACCCAGTTTGCCTTTCAAAGTCTAAATCCAATATCTTACTACAGATCTTCATCTCGCAATCCTCTGCCGAAGTGCATCCCATACATTAAACTCACCCCCACCGCTTCCCAGTCACCGGCAGAGTGATGAGCTCCATTCTCTGAACTTTCCCTGATTACCATCCTTCTCTGCCTACATATGTTGTAATAACCTCCATTCACAAAACTCCATACCCATTGCACACACTATCGTACAGCATTTGCTTTCGCATCACAACACGAACAATGCAGCCTAAGTAGCACACGGGAACAAAAATCCTCTTCAGACGACAACCGCGCCAGTTTCCAAACCAGTAATGGGGATTTTATTATCTAAAATTAAATCTCGGATAGATGGCAAGCAAATGCAAAGGTAGATATAGAGCGGCAAAAGAGATTTTCCTTGTTTTCAAGGTGTTAAATCTGCCATGTGCTTCTCTCCGTATGACTATACACCGATGTGGGGTGAGATGTTATGACGGTCTGCCTCCTGCGCTGGTGGAAGCGGCTCTGTATGTGGTTAATCTGTAAAATGTTTGCTTGGCTCTTTTGAATACCGGGGAAAAAATGTATTTTCCTCTTTCATTTGCCGGAAGCTGTACAAGCTTCAGATCTCACACGTGATATTCAGCAGATTACCAGTGTTTGGTTGATGGCAGTATAGATCCATCGTTGATAAGGTCAGAAGCAATTAAGAACGTGTTACAGAAGAACAAGGATAAAGTCATGAATGCCTACTCGACTTGTTAGTTGGGTGAAAGGAAAAGCCATGCTTCAATCAAATTTAAGCATTTTAAAAGGTTAAATTAAAGGTTAAATTTAGACTTGCTGTGCAAGCGTTTCGGTTGCGAGTTTCTTGAGTTTGAATGATTTATGGCAGGCACGTCGCTTGCTTGGCTAGTTGCGTATCCATATGGAATACATTTTTTTAAATATAAACTAATTTTTTAAACTAATTTGGTCTCGCTTTATGTCGGGTGGGCCATCTAGTGGTTTCTTTTTACATCATAGGTTATTTTGACACTGACAGCCGTTTCCCGCTAGAAATCTTGACTGAAAGTCTGTATCATACCTCCGCGGATTGAAATGAGCCGTTTTACGCTTGAACAACGTTGGGGAGTATTGGAAACTTGTTTCCAAAGTGAGTGCTGTGCAGCCCAAACAGCACCGCGAATCCTTCTTGGCGATGTCAATTGGCCGCCTCGGAGCTGCAATTTGCCCCCTTTGGACTTTTTTTTATGTGGGGAACAGTGAAGGACCGATGTTAATCCGGAAAAAATTCAAGCACTTAAGGCCAATATCATCCGAGCAATCTGTGAGCTACAACCTGAAACCAGTCTTGGAAAATTGGAGTGCCAGAATGCGCTACGGCAAAGCCAGCCGAGGCAGCCACTTGACGACGTTGTGTTCCACAATTAATGGAAATGTTTGCTCTTACTAATAAAGACATAATACATGGAAAAAATTTAATTTTGTTCATTTTATTGCATTTTTAAAAAGAAACTTGTATTTGGCCCACCCTGTATTTATAGTTGAGATTATTGATGGTCCACTTTTGTTATGCGCCATTCAGCTTTCGTGTCCAAATTATAGGGACGTGCAGAGTTGCTTTGTGGAACAAGTGCCAAGCTTCCGGGCCACTATCTGACACAGGTTCAAAAGAACAAACTGACAACCTTACACAAATTTTGGACTTCCTCTCTTGAAAATCTCTGAAGCTTACGAAACAAACGACAAAGTTTCCCTCGAAACAAGACCTCGATAGCGGTGCTGCAAAACTGTCCTTCACAATAGAACGCTTCCAATTCGAATGCACTATCCCTTGCAGACATCTTGCCACAGATTCGTATCTTATTTTTAGGCCTCAGACGGTAAAGAAAAAAACCAATTTATTGTCGCATCTCAAATCTGAGAAGATACTTTGCATGGAAAAGGCACTTTACCTCGACAATAATCGGACAAACGTAAAAGTAACAAAAGTTCCCTACAAAAGGGACCTAGCTTAAGGTCCTCCACACAGGCAGATTCGCATTCCGGGACACCGATCAAAGGGGTTGGACACAAAGCCCAGCCAAACCTATACCAGCAAACAACGACGACGACGTTCAAAGGCCCCAAATGGAGATTTATTTAAATTAACTTATCAGCGGAAAATTGAGAAATAGATATGAATTGCAGATTCCATCTTTTGGCAATTTAAAGCTTTGTAATCCCTAATGGGATTTAGGTGGTCGGTTGGTTCGGTTACGCCATTCCACTCGCATCCGGTGCGGTGAGGTGGTGGCGGTCGGTGGTTCGAATCAACCGGCACAACAATCGGTGATGACCTCAGTTTCTCTCATTGGTTCTGCCACTGCAATGAGAGCGTAAGGAGCTTCCCTTTTCGGATTTGTGTCTTCTTTACAAATATACGGTATAAGTGGATAAATTTTGGGAATATTTGCATAATGCCTGCTTTTCGGTAATATATCTAAAACTGATTTCATCTTGCGGCATTCTCTGTGTGCTGGAATTTAATCTGATGATAAACTTTGCATGTACAATTTTTCAAATCAATGAATATTAGGAATATCTTTGTCTCCTCTCACTCGGGCTGGTACACTGTGGCTTTGGGTCTTTGTTTGTGTGCCTGTGTGTGTGTGGTGAATTCAGCAGAAATTCTATTTAAGTTAATTTAGGACATGGATTGCTTTTGTCAGCACTGGAGAGAAGGCAGATTAAATCTGGAACAATTCCTTTTGTGGTTTACAAGGATTGCTTTGGCTTTCTTATTTAGTTTTTGCATCTGCTCTGTATTTTGGCAACAGTTGGGTCTGGCTGTGACTGTGAGACGGCAAGGATAGCAATTATGGATTCGATTGTCAAAGTGTTTTTACAATAATATTCAAGTAGAAGATTCCATTGTCTGTTTGAATAGTTTGATTACTTGGACTACATCTGATGTCCGAATTCTGACTAAGAATTCAAAGGCTTGAATTTTTTAGAAATTATACTGTTGTCAGATCATTGTGCATGCAGGGACCAATAACTTTCATTCGTTAGAAGATGATAGAATTACTCTGAAATTGTGGAGAGAAGTGATCCCAACGACGATGACGATACCAATGAGTTCTTAAAGTAAAGTAAGTCTAATGATTTGACAATTGTCAGTTTGTAGCGTAAGCGAACGACTACAGATGCGCCCCAGAGAACAGAAATACAAATGTAAGTGGCTTCGCAGCCACAATGAGTCGCTGGTGGTAAGCCCTTTATTTTTATTTAATTTTTGGGACGCATCTCAATGGTTGCATTGAAAAACTTTCCCATTTCCATGGAAGTTGCACTCTCTCAGTCGTTTGCAAAAGGTGGCGTAGTTAAAAAAAATCGGATTCTTGAATTTTGCGTTTTCCAGAAGGGTAGGTCCATTTCGCCCGGTTTTGGGGGCCAATGGACTAAACACTTGCTCGAAATCGCATTCCCAGCAATGTGGTCGTAAAGTAAATCGATAGTTTCGGTCGCCTCATGTCAATTAATGGATCAAAATATTTATCAAGTTTGCCTCTGGAATTTGGACGATCAAAACCGCCCAACGTAGCTTAGTAGCACTCACCACTTTTAGTCACGTGCTCTTTTTCCTCACTGTTAATGAATTCAAAATCCGCCGATGACAGCTGTCGTTCATTGTCATCCATAGGGATTCTCTTTGCACCTTGTTGTTTGCTATACCATATACGTCAATTCAAAAATAAGCCTCGTCGCTAATAATTGAAAATATGTACCTTCATCCAACTTATAAGCCTTGCTTGGGAATTAGGTGACCAGATCACAAAAGAACGTGACCTTGCAGCGAACACATTCTGCGCAAAATTAAAAGAAAGAACCTAGGAATGCACAGTAGTACCTACTCTGGCTTAAGCCAACGTACCACTATCGTATGTCGTGCGCATAGTTGGATATGTCACCTACTTACAGCATTTGGCTGAACTTATGTGGGTTATATTTTTTTATTTGATGCTAGCTTAAGCCCACGTAAACTTTTCGTGTTTGACACTTCAGTATTTTTCTCATATGAAACTGTAGGAACAAAATGTAACAGTAAAAAAAGAGAGAAGAAAGTAAAAGTAGACTTGAGTGAGTATACGGTACTCATCGCTAAATTGGTCTGTCAGAAGAATTGAATTTTGAATGACAATGATTCTGCTACTCCAGTTCAAAAAAACGATGAATGTCAATCAAAGTCCGGACCTGGGCTGGCGTTTCAAAATTTCGTTGGAGAGTATGATAGAACTTTTTTGGGTAGTACCGGGGAGTACAAAAAAAAATATGTATAAAGGAATTTATTTATTTATTTTTATCTTAGCTTAAGCGTTTTACAATTGGGACGATCGAAGTGGGCAGCCTCTATCGGCCATGTTGTTTTGGTACACGATTGAGCCGCACGTCCAAATGATAAAACTTTAGTATCAAAATGAGTGTTCGTCAGTGAAAATATTGCTATTTACAAGGTAGAGAAATATCGCGGAAAGTGAAAATAGTTAGATCTGAAATTAGAAATAGGAGTACAATTTGAGAAGTACCAGAGTGCGACAGACGAAAAAGGATACAATACTCCTACTGTAGTGCTTTCGGCGGCGCTGGTCCGGACCTCAGTATCTGATTTTATAGCGATTTTTATCAGATTCGAAGTTCGATTTTAGATTTTACTTTTGAAAGAAAAAATGTTTGTAGTTCGTGTACTTTTAACATATTTAGCCTCTGAACCGGGAAACGCAGCCAACTGACTACAGCAGATGTCTGTGAAATAAGAAACTTCGACAGATTAGGAGAAGTATTCCCCTCTGTCTTTTTCCATGAGTAATATAATGAATACGCAGAACGCGGTTGACTAAACCTGCCTACTCTATAATTAGAGAAAAGTTTTTTGAAGTCACAATGAAACGAAAAAGCGACACGTCGTTGGGCAGTTATTTCGGGCTCAAATGAAACGAAAAATCAGCCGGTAGGGAAGGGGGTAACGCGCGTTATGAGGCGCCGCCTTTATGCAAAAGCGACAGGTTATTGAGCAGTTATTTCGGACCCAAATGAAACGAAAAAGCAACAGCGAGGGGAAGGGATAGCGTGGTGTGTAGCGGTGGTGTAGGTACCTAAAACTCACTCTTTTTTTTGGCACACCGTGAAGCATCGGATGGTTCAAGGTTTGGTATAAGTCTTAGAGTCAAATGAGCTTCCGCGTGGCGTTTAAGAAATGGGTCGCTGTTTTTGGTTTTCTGAGAAAGATCACATTTGTAATAAACTTTTCCATGGGCTTTTTTTGTTTTTCTTATACAGGCTCGGCCAGTCTCCTTAACAGCCAATTCACATCAACGAATCAAACATGAAATATCAAATTCCAGTGACTTTTTTTGGGGAACTGCAAGGTTCCGCTGTCGAACGCCACACTGATTTTGTAAAACGTTTGGTTCATGCAATATGCATAATATATATAATATGCATAATCTTATAGCTGCTTTTTTGTAAGGGAGGTCCCACACCCGATAACTTCCAATCCTTCCTCAAAAGACACACGGTAGATAAGCATCTCCCCAGATCACATGTCCACTGTAACACAGTCCATCCAAGGTGACAATCTTCCCGCTTCCCATGACTGGTTGTAAAACCTTTGACATGGGGCATTAGTTTTCCTGTTTTCTTCAAATATTTACATGCATTCATTGTTTCGGAACAACCACCATTTCGCCCTTTTTTTCGTAGCCCCGCACCTTCATGGCTCGTCCACCGAATTTCCAATCCCACGACGACACGTGAGAGATAAAAATTGTGTAAGCCAACAAAACATACACATACCGTGCAACATTAAAACTCTCCTGTGATTCTTGTCGCTGCGTCACAGACCTACTGGTTCAAACGATAAATGCTCGAACGAGCCAGCACATTTCAATCATACATCCTTTGATTGATGGTGTTCACATGTCATTCGCCAAACGCCGGTCATATACGTGCGGCGCACACAGTCTGTGAACTTGCCACGATGATGGAAGAAGAGAATTCTTCGACGTGTCTTATCTTTCATCCCCGACACCTTTGAGACATTTACGCCAGAGCATTCCCCATCCCCCATTCCCCATTCCCCATTCCCCATCCAATGTGTAAGGATTTGAAAGGATTTCATCTTGAAGCTTCGCGCCCAACCAAAAAGAGGGAGGCGCGATAGGATTTATTGTTGGGTTATTTGTTATCGCTCGTGGGATATCCTTTGTGCCGAAGTTTTCTAGTTATAGCTGGTCCCCTCTGAGTAGTCTTTGTTCCTTTTTGGCGCGGCCTGCCTACTCATGCTCTGAGGTATGTTTGCAGCGTGTCATGTATGAAAATAAACTGTGTAAAGCTGATGATGAGAAGTAAACGCGCGCGGCGGGAGAGCAAGGCAGGCATCCTTGAGCCTTGACGATGACGGACGACACCAGAGTGCGTATTCATTGTTTGACATCATCATTGTTAGGCGAGAGCGAAAGCGAGATAAATAGTTGCGAGGATAAAAAATGGATTCCTTGGCGTTGGATATATTGAGCAGAGATCAAGTTTTAGCACTTTGCCATTGACAATCTACACGAAGTGAAATTCATGAGAATAGGGGTCATGGGGCGGGTGTGGCAGGTATATGCGGGTAACTCTCGAGGAAACGTGTCGAATGCTGTTTCAAATCGAATCGTTTTCGGAAGGTAACAATTGCACGGAAAGATTTTAATGGTCGTACAAGACTGTTTCAACAGGAAGGTTCCTTTGATCCCGATCTTCAAATTTTCTGGCGATAAGCTTGTGGCAAACATTACTTCAATGGTCTGGGGTCTCCAATGGCAGCTTGTCATAGGAAAAAAAGATATCTCTTCATCTTCCCTCTGCTAGATCCTAGTCTAGAGCTCTAGAAGAAACTTTCCGGCATCCCTCTTTAAGGTTCCGTACACAAAGGGAAGAAATGGAACCTAATTAGTTTCGCTTTTGTGCGTCCAGCTGCTTATTTCTGGATTTGCAAAAAAATGGATATACAACTTTTTTGTAGATCATGCTCGCAGCTATATATGTGCCGAAGACTGTTTTGCGGAAAGTTTATATTTTAAAAGATATTTACAAAAGACTGTCAATCACTGTATAAAGTACGCTCCTTTTTAACATTTTTCATTCGTTATTGGCGTGTTCTCTTAATCGATTCCAATTGGAATTTTCAATGCATACTGAACTTTACTCATAATGATTCACACACCGACACCACAGTCACAGACCGAGTCCGAGACCACACTCCACACTAGTGTTTGTGCTCTCGGTCATTTCTCCATTCCTTTAATCGTATTCTCCTAATCGTTTTCCATTGGAACTTTGCCAATGAATACTCTTCCTCATGCACACCTGAGACATGACACTTGACACATATTGACAATTTGACATATTGTTGTGCAAAAGCAAGATCTTTCATTCGAGCGTGTTCCTAACTCTTACTAGGTATGGAGTTTACCTCATCTCATCATCTGCAATGTATGGCTATGGATGTGTTTTTAACTGGGAGGGGAGCTAGGTTGCCATGAGAAATGTGGAAATGATTCTGGCCTTCTGACTTCTGAGTTATATGTTTCATTTTAGTATTCGTTGGCTGTTAATTAAAACTTCACAATTAATTTGGTTAAATAGAATCTGCGCAATTTCCAACTCTAGCGAAGAACGGAACCTTCGGTGCACGAGTGACACTCGCACTTGGCCGTTTTTTTTTTTAAAGTCTAAGCCGACTTATTGTTTTTTTCCTTTCCTTTTCCTTGACCCGCCTCAGCGTCAACTTCCACACCGCCAATGAAGCCAATTTCATTATCCATGACCATGATGTTATGTTTTCACCGAAATTTCGCAAGTGATTTTTGAGTACAACAATCTTACAAGAGCAAGTGGTCCAAGCTACATTATGGCTTGCAAAGTCGGGCCCATCTTTCAAACAAGAT
This sequence comes from Cheilosia variabilis, assembly GCA_951230905.1. NCBI lineage: Eukaryota > Metazoa > Arthropoda > Insecta > Diptera > Syrphidae > Cheilosia > Cheilosia variabilis. The sequence goes on from OX579676.1 coordinate 15,534,187, forward strand.
TAGATTACCTGTTCAGACCTGCTCTCTTTGGTTTATATGTACTAGCCCACATGAAAGACTGCCGATTTCGTCAAAAAAAACCTTATTTATTTGAGGTATGAGGTATGACATGTTAGTCCAGTTACAAATTATGTCGCAGGGCATTGCCAAAACCACTCCAATAAGCATAATCGTAAAAGCTACACGCCAATACTGTTAACGATATGTACAGTGTACAGTACCTCCGTAAAGCGACACGTGCAACAACTTGAACCACAAGTGGCAGTATTTGCCAAGGACCGCACTCAAAAAATGAATCTAATAACGTGGCTTTGCCGAAAATCAAATATTTCATTCCACGTTTTGGCGGAATATAATAACACCGCTTATGCAATCATCAATTGAAAGGGAAACCATAAAGCACTTAACTCAACCACCTGACCTTATAGAGTTGGGTTCTCCCCACTAACACACATCGCTGCGGTGCCGTCGTACATCATCATCGTCGCATAATCATGTCGCTCAGCCAGCCATGTAAAATCTACATTATGCCCTAAATAAAATTTTCATTTTCTCTTACTTGTTTTTGCACAAACCAGGAGCAAGTCTGAGGATAAACGTTGACGAGGACGACGATGGCGGAGATGAACGGAGAAAATGAAAAAATTAAACTCGTAACCATGTCAATCCATTTGCGGCTGTGTGGCTGTGTGGCTGTGTGGCTGGAGACGCAATCTTAATCTCAAGCAGCCATCTCGAGGCATGCGAGACCAACCCTTCCGGAACACCACACGATACCGTAGGATACCATAGGATACCATAGGATACCATACCACTACCAATGGAGTGTATGCAAATAAGTCACTTACATGTAACTCTTAGGATTGTCATGTCAGCACATTTAATTTGACATCGACGAACGCTAGAATGTTACATCCTTCTGGGTGCTGGCAGTGTCTCTGCCAGTCAGCCAGCCAACCAACCAACCGTCATATTGAATCAATATTGTCGACATATTTCCCTCTCTTATCCGTCAAGTATAGCGAGGAAGAGGATTCCGTCGAACTTACACAAGGGGAGGAAGAACATTTCTGACAAAAGTGCTTTCGAATCCTTGCGTCTTGCAAATTTGCATTTCCTCTTCGCATATAGAGAGCACACTCCGCTGCCTGGATGAGCTTACCCAGGACCAAGTGCTTTGGCTATCTTTTCACCACCACCCCCCAATTGTTATTGAATTTTTGAATTGAACTGTCGTCGGTTTTTATGGAACCATTGATTTTAAATAATTGTTTACCCCGCTCCCTTTCGCCGCTCTGGAAAAGAAGACTTACCTCAAGGATAAAGGATGAGCTCCAGGGCGGAATAAATTACATACCTCAGTTGCGATTTTTCGATGCACGAGCACGATTTAGAACGCACATTGTATCCCTCCTCGACGACCGACCGATAACGTAACGAAAGAGATTATCCAAATGAAGTGGGCTGTGGTTGGTCGAAAGTCAGTTCAGTTCAGAGCCAGTGTCGCCACCGCCACGTCCATAGAGGAGGTGCACAAACAAAGTTCGTGTCCCGAATCGAAAGAATCGACAATTCTCAAACAGAAATAGCTACTGTTCGACGTGTGTGTGTGTGTGTGTTTGTGGTTTGGTCGTTTCTGTGCGGCTCATTTTAATGGAAAATTTCTTGTTGACAACACTGCTTGTCACGTACGCAATCGGCTGCTACCTAGCGGAACAAGGGTTCGATGTAATTATTGAGGCGGCTTCTAGCATCTTGCAAGAGGCAAACAGCAAAGCCGTGGGGTACCTATATCCTTTTTTATTAGATTTCCACCTTTCGAGAGTAAATTATCGATTTCGTGAGTGCTTAAGGGTGTCAATTGCTGACGTTTAACAAATTGTTTTCAAATCCAAGGGTAACGGTATGACTCGCTACAAAGTGAGATATTAAGTATTTATTGGAGGGATCCTATTTTTTGCTTTATCTCCTTCTGTAGGATGTGTGTGTGCAAATATCCTCGGATTCAGTTTGTGTCATGTTGCTATGCGAGAAACTTGTTCAGCCTTTTTTCGGCGTAGGTATTGTGCGTGCTCGCGACCGAAGTGAGGGTAAATCCTTTCAATTTGTATTGGCGGCGCGGTATGGGAATGAATTAAATTGTGAATGGCTTTGTATGAAGTTGTTTGTCACGTAGGCGAATTAATTACAGGGTGGGGCTACTTTTTGCATCGAATGGAATTGAAAGGTGGTGTTTATTTTTGTCTTGTTGCATCGCTTGTTGAGCTGTAGGGGGGCGTGTGAGACTACTATTTTGTAGGTGTCTACATTACCAATTTGTGGCCCTTGTCATACAGTGACAAGAGATTGTCACATATCTAGAAGGAGAGGCAATTGACAGGCTTCTATCAAGAAATACACCTTCCAAGAGATACATAGCTCTAATCATACTAAACCTTAACATTCTAGAGAGAAAGGTAGTCCTTGCCAAGTTTGGCAGGTCCGACAATATTACGTGGCATATTCGTAAAACGGTCTTCGTGCTAAACTGGTATAAAGACATAACTAACATTCAGAAACTACGTTGGAATGCCAGACATTTCTGCAATAGCCCCGTATAATTGTATGGATTTTGTACCAGGCAGACAGACTGTACCAGGGAGACTTGAGCTTTCGGCGCATAACTGAGCTTGAAAGCTGATTTTATTACTATCAGCCTTAATTGCGCTAATCTACAGAGAAAAAGTTTGAGGCTGTCAAAGATAAGTTTCTTTGTACTTATCGGCGAAACATACGAGCCATGTTCCAATAGACAATATACGTCACTATTTTCAAAATGTTGCAGCTACAGCTGTCATAACTGTCAAGATCAAACCTCTAAGCTATTAAAAAATAATAAAAGGTAGAACTCCCTATATGCTCCAGCACATCGGTTTAGTAGTTCATGAAATCAAGCTGTTTTTTATCGGCATTCAAAAGAAGTCCACGAACGCCTCAAAAATATGCATCAAAAAGAGGAAAAAAAAACTAGTGTGCTTTAGACCACACAACTGAAGTCAAATTTTTTTAGCTCCATCTTGTATGTGCATGTGTATATATATGTCGCAAACGAACTACTGACTGCGATATATATATATATTTCATGGACCGGCTATGAGAGGAAGAGAGAAAGAATGCGTGTGCTCGCAACTCTCTCTTTTGCCTCTACAGTAATATACGAAACGTAACTCTCTCTCTTTCTATCTTCACTTATATCTCCCCCTCAACTTCCGTTCGCCTCGCCCGATCACACTCTTCGTAATGCTTTCGTCACGCATTCACCAGCTTACTCCCCAAGTCAAGCGTGCGTTAAAAAGTTTTGCTTCAAAAACGCGTCCACAAACTCTACGAAAAATACGTCAAAAACTCAAAGTCGCATCAAAAGGCTTCCAAAAAAGAGCTAGAACACAAGTCGAAAAATCAAGTAAAAAACAATCAAAAAAGCCTTACTAAGTGCGTCGACAAAATAGGTTAAAAATGATTCAAAACACTCAAAGGAATATATTCCTTCATTATGGGAAACAAGTCCCAAAACGTTTCAAAATTCCATTCAAAAATGAATCGCAAATAAGTTCAAGAACGCATATAAAAATGTGTCAAAAACGGGCGTGACAAAAAAAAATTGTTAAAGGCGCCTCAGAAAGACGGTAAAAAAGACTGCCGAAAACTCATACAAAATCAGGTCATAAACCATAAACGCGTGTAAAACACATCTTAAATCGCGTCAAAGGAAAATATTTCGAAGAATGCATTAGAAAACGCGATCAAACACAGGTTGAGAAATGCTTCAAAAAACGCTTCCGAAAACGCGACCAAATGTGAAGACTTGAGTACTTTTTCTAGGCATAGTCAAAAATAGTCATCAGAACTTACAACTTACTAATAGCTTAGCTACACCCTACTTAGGAACAGGACAAGACTTGCAAATATTTTCGACTGAAATACTTGCCGAATGCTTCTATAAGAAGATGGAGTTTTTATGTTCTCCTTGAGGCTACAGAGCCAAAGTTCGCCCTACAAACGTAACATTACCCGATTTTATCAAATTTCACCCACCCGTTCAACTCCAAAATTTGGTCTTACTTCATGCTCTCCCTGGACGTGTAATTCAACACAGCTATAAAAGTGGGTGCCTTCAATTTTTCAATTTTAATTTGATTCCCGGTTGTTTTGTTTTTTGCATGGTTTCCTATGAAAGATCCCTTAGGGAGAGCAAAACCAACGCTAAGCTATTAAAACCTTAATACTTCACCAAGCTCCGCTATTGTATTTCCCAACGATAGTGGACACAGGGATGAGAGATCAAAAAACACAACAAAACCCATCCCCATGTGGTCGATTTTCTAGGTATTGTTAAAGTCGGTCCTGCACTTTGGGTGAGGAAAAGTTTCACCCAACCAATGCAATGCACAAAAGTATCGACTTCAAATTTTCTATGAACTTTTGCAACTCTTTGTGGCTGGATTCTCGGGTTTTAAAACTTTTGATGTGCTTCTCATAAATTATTCGCGTGATTATATCCTCAAATTGGGTCGGCAAGTATCTAACCTCAGTTTTCAATTTCGATATATTAAGGAGTAAATTGAAATACTTTGCAAAATATATCTCCCAACTGACAAGTTGATCATTTTTGATTCACAATTTACTTGTCTTCCGATCCATTAGCAGCCAACAATCCTGCGGCACATCCCCAATGGACGGCGCCTGTACCGTTTCTCATTTGTAACTGAAAAACACTCGCCATAATCCATCAAATTGACACTAACAATCCAAAGCCACAGTGACTGAGTGGTTGTGTTTTTCCAAACAAAAGACAAACTCAAAAGGCAAGCTGCTCTCTCAGGGGAAAGCTGTCAAAGCAGCCATTAACATGCATTCTGTTTCCTCTAATTGGGCCTCCAGTTACACCATGTCATTCCTTCATTTGCGCTGCGAAAAAAGGAAATACGCATAAATCACTGTTCGGCAATGTGCGGATCTGTCAAAGAATCGACAGTATATCCCATTATCCTTTCGATTAACAGAAATACAAACTGTTACGACAATATTGCGTCACATATCCTCCGAAGTACATCTACCTAATTGGCGTCAATGGATGCGCTGCTAAAGTTGGCACATCAATGCAATCCGTTGTCGATTAAGGATCCCTAGCCCGCGGAGTGCGTTTCAATGCAAAATAGCAAAACTGGAAACAATACGAGTAATGCGAATCTGTGAGCGCAGCATTAGGGAAGTGGTTTAGTTACAGTTTTTCACATCGAAACCCCCCTGGGAAATCAAAATATTGCATGATATGTTGAATTGCATACATGGATTGCACAATTCACTTCTCCATGAATTGGAGTGCGCGGAGTTTATGTAACAATGCATTGCGCGAAATCCACGGGCGTAGTGCGTGTCAATTGGATTTTCGAAAGCAACCGCAACTATGGCGTTTCCATATTCCATATTCTGGTATTGTAAGCGGCAGTGAATGGATGTATGGGTTGAAACGTCGATGGAGCTGCGCACCTAATTGTTTGTGTTTCTCCGTCAAGCTGGAAGGATATTGTGGTGGAACATTGTAAGGAGCTTTGCAATACCAACTGCTAAACACCGACACGGTTGTAATACAGTTGCATGGCTTATCTGAGTTTGTAACACCACTTTTTGACAAAGGGAGAGCAAAATCTGTTGGGAGTTATTCCCGTTGGCATGAAAAATCAACACTCCGATTCCAATTGGTGACTTTCGCACGCGATGTCTATGAGGAGATCAACGGTGAATAATTAAAGGGATCAAGCAGTATCCAGTGCGCAGTTTTAGTTCTATATAGCGTCATTTGAATTCCCCATACACTGTCTTGATGTTTTCGACTGGCAGGCCACAAAAAAGGTTCAGGGAAAATGGAAGGAATTGGTAGGCCTTTTTAAGACCTATCTCATAGAATATCTTACGACCTTGGAAACCATGAGAAAGTGATTTTAGAGATATCGCCCTGGCACAGAATTCAAAGCGACTTCAGTTTGGAAGATCGTTGTTCTATGTCCAAGGTGGACTGAAAAAGCCCACTAAGGCCCTGTGGCATTTTTGAACCATCCGTACTGAGTGGGATTCATATAGCGATACTCTCCCTAACAGATGGATATTTTGTACCATTGTCGATAAAAAATGAGATTTTGAAAATACGAACAAGAATGAAACAATCAACAATTACCTAGTTGAAGTTTTTGGAAGAGGTTACGTTTCATGGTCCTGACTGCAGCAGTCTTCTTAAGTCGGATATGCCCTGATGAAAGGTTCAGGAGGTTTCCAGAAAAAATTTGCTAGACAAAGTGAAGTGGGCATGATGTTTGTAATGTTGGTTCAATAAAACATTTTTGAAGGAAGATCCCGATTTTAAGCTGAATCATGTGGAGTACGCTCCGGAGAGAGAATTTGGCCTTTTAAAGGCTTGCCTACGACAACATTCCAAGTACATCATTTCGTGATCCTTTACTTGCTTGAGGGCCCCGTTTAACAACTTTAAAAGCTGATCAAACATTTTTGACGCGAATGTGTTACTGAAAATAAATTGTTTGACTTTTCAAGGCAGTTGTCGATAGGTTTTTATATATTTTTTAATCAAGCCGGTTGTTCATTGTTTTATTATAATAAATGACAGTAATTGTCGCTCAAAACTAGAAGAAGAATATTTTCTTCGAGGTCGAGTACACCAAATATCGCACCAAAGTAAAGAAGTCGGCCAAAATAAAATAAAGACGGACAATGCTACTTCGAAATGAGAAATAGGAGAACTAAGGTCACAAACTTGCGACCTTCAACTTATAAGATATCTCTCTAACAAATTTCGAAAAAATATCACCTCCGGAAACTTTGTTTCATCTGTAAAAACATCAAGGGCAAATTCCGTATATCAACGATCGTCTAAACGATGTCGTTTTTGAATCTTTGATCACCAAAATAAGTCATATTCTGCTCGATTTTTTTGACGAACGTCAGCTTTCATTATATTTTTGGAAAATGAACTGGATTAAGCTCTCAATATTGTAGTTTTAGCACTTAGTTGCTAGTTTTGGAGGTCTATCGTTTCGACGATAATCGTCTGAAAAATTACGGAATGAGTGGCCAGGAAACTGGGCGTAACCAAGTTTCACACCTAACGACCCTAAAGTGCTTGTAAGGACTGCCTCAGTTCAGCTGACTGCGTATTATGTTGGTGGTTTGTGGTATGTAATGTGTATGAAAGGCAATAATTTCAAACAATAAATTTTCCAAAAAAATTACAATGGTTCACTACAAGCCTGAGAATGTTGTTACAATTCTATCTGTTTTAGCCACACTCTTCGAAGGATATGCTAGCATGGTCATAAGTCATAACATATGACTTCTACTTTGCTAATTTTAGAGGTGAATCTGGGTCTCCACCACACTTTCTTCGGTTATCCCGATCTTTGGTTACCTGCTTCCTGAAACTTTGAGAGCTAGAGCTTTCTAAATCATTCAGTCTATTTATCATTGTACCGATCTCCGAAGTCAGATACACAATTTTTCTTGACTTTGTGGAAGCCGCTGTAATGCTCGTGAATTTCGTCATTACAACAACTCATTCAAAGACCAACCATGGAAACGGATCCGTATATTCAATTCAAAGAATTGTTCATTTTAAACGACACTCTTCGCATTGAGTCCATGCTGTGGATACTTTGTTGAAAACTGGGACTCTTAAGAGCTTATAGAGAGAGGCGTAAGTTGTTCGGGAAGGTTGCAAAGATGTGTTTCGGTTCTAATGAGCAGCGATTGGCAAAATGTACTCCCCGCTTGATTTATGATGAGATGCAATTTTTAGATTTGGCTGCAAGCTCACTTTGACTGTCTACTAGAACCACGTCGCTTGGTTAAACAACGGTTACCTCAAAGCAGCCTTAAGCAACCAAATTTAAAAAAACGAAACTATCCCGACTCGGATCAGCCAAACAAAACCTGCCATTTCCTGTGTTCTCTTTTTACCTTATGTGAGGTGCAGTCCCTTTTTTTACAGAAATACTGCCAAGACAACGCTTGATTGTAAACAAATATGGGGAGAAATTCGACAGCAGATCTGCATGAATGTCGCAGTCATAACCTCAGAGGAGACTCAATTTGGAAATCAATCAATCAAGTTCAAAGGAACAGTTCGAAATGAATCCATGCCAGACGTGTTTTCCCTTTTAGTCTCTCCCGCCAACGAAGGCCCGCTTTCAGTTGGTTAATGCTGCATGTTTCGAGGCCCAGCCGAGACTCGCTCCTTTAATTAGTTTCCGCGGCCATATAGAGCACGCACAAACATATGTGCACCAAGATTGATTATAACGAAATTAAATCAGCTTCTAATATTAATTGCCAACACATGTATCCCGGTTCGGCTAACAACCAAAAAATTATCGAAATAAATCACTGCATTGCCAGATAGGTCACTCCCTTCATACGGCCGGTGAAAGAGAAGAAAAAAATACAAAACACCATCCCCGGCGGCAGGATATTACAACTTCTCGTCCATCATCCACATCATAGTCGCAAAAGTCACATATATGTACCTACTCGTAGGCCAGCACAACCGGAAGAAAATTGGAAATTAATTTCGCATCTCCGAGAAGCTGTCGCAGAGAAAGCGCACCTCAAGTGGTCTCCCTTCTGCCACTGCACATTTCCACTCGCAGTTACATATACAGAACGATAATACATAAATGAATTGTTCTTTTGTATTATTGCTTAATTGGCCAATCGGTCGTATCACAAAAAGAGGCCCGGGAATCAAATTAATCATCATGATGAATGATGACTTCCACTGAATTGTTAAGGCAAAAATAGTTTACCCACCCGTTGGTGTTGTAATTTATCATTCGGTGCCCCTTCCATGGTGTCCTTGGTCATCCTGCCGAGGGGAGACTTTAAAAGTTATTTAATTACATATTCATTTCCGCTGTGAGTGTCTCTTGGTTGCTGGATCGTTTATTTCTGTTTTTATTAAACCACCACGCTACGGGAGCAATAATAAACGCGTTTTGTTTGTGCAGGGGGAAGAGGGGGGTGGATTAGGCTTTTTTTCAGACCCGATTGGAATCAAAATGTCGACACGGAAATTTTGCTTGTCGACATCCGTAATCCGTGGAAAATGAAGATTTCCCTGCACCAGATAACTTGGCAATCTGATGGATTGGGGGATTGGGTATGGACTAAGCGTTTGTGGAGATACTTTGCGGGCTTTGACGTGGTAATTGGATGCAGAGAGATATTAATGATAAGCTGGAATGGAATTGTGTTGTAGCCTGACTATATTAATCAACGTGGGTCTCGTTCCGCGAACTTTAACTTTAACTTCGGTAGCTATACTGGTGAAGTGGTAAGAATTGTGAGGGTGGTTGCGGGCGGAGTCAGCAGTTGTTTGAAGTTGGGTTAGGATCGGCATAAAAGACTAGGCTAGGCTAGACTAATACCGACGTTCATTTAAAGTTACCACCAGCGATGTACGGGGTTTCGCTAGGTGATCAAAACGAAACCTTTGGAGTGGCACAATAAACTCTACTGAAGACCAAAACGAAAGAGGCTTTGAAATAGCAGCCCAGGAGTTCCACGGTCAAAGGGGATAAAATAAAAGCTGTTTTTTTTTAATTTTAGAGGGTAACAGGTTCTACCGAAAAACACAAGGCCCCCACAGAACCCCACACACATGAGCATGCACTCAGTGCGTCCGGAAAATTTGGAAAGATCATTTTGCACTGATGCAGTGCAAAGGGTTGATAAATAAGTCTCAATGGGTAGGTGCCATTTGTATGCTCCAAATGATGATCGGAATTCGATACACACTACCTTTTTACCGACTTTAAAGCCGTCTGCGATGTCATATAGAGGGCTAAATAAATCCATGTCAGGTTTCAGTATCCCTACCAAACTTGTTCATCTTAGTGATGACAAGAACAGTATTAAGGAAGTTAAACGAGACTGCATTGGGCCGTAGATGAAGCAAAGAACCAATCTTCCCTGTCGCTGCTAATTCTTTGAGCTAGGACTCGTCCTTCCACACATTTACTTTGTCAATAAAGCCTCTTGAATAGCCTGAAGGGAAAGATTGCTCAAGTAATAATCGATGAAGTTTGTGTCGATGCAGTGTGGGTGAGAAGACTCAACGCCGAACTTTACGGGCTGTATTGAGACCTCGACCTGGTCCAACAGCTTGTAAAATAGCACGGTTCATTGTGCGCCTGTGATCCGCAGACAACGACGAAGCCTATATTCCGAAGGAAAGGCTGCACTCTCTCTATAATCGTGGTCTTTTAACTTAGATGAGGGAGTCATATGTTGTCCATAATGCGTCTGAATCGGTTTTCGCTGAATTCTCTGGAGAGGGCCATTCATCAATGGCATGCTTGCGTCCACCATAAGACGAGCGATGCCGTAGGTGCCGGTAGGTTGGCATCATGATCCTGAGATCGCTAAATGATGTGCCTATGCAATAGCTTACTCAAAGTCGCTCCGCATTTAAGATCCAACAGCAAAGCTGTTTTCATGGTGCTCACTGCTTACCTTTAAAATGCACTGCATGTAATTATAAAGCGTGAGACTCGCCCACTTTTCCTGTCCCTGGCATGAACACAAACACACAGCCAACGATGACAGCAAAGTGTGAAATTTATTATCACATTGGACTCATTTGTTTCGAGGCCACATAAATTCACTTTGACTCATCATCCTGATGACATCATTGGGCTGCGATTCGGCATTCCCAATACCGGCTGTCTACCCCAAACAAACAATAAGCACAGCATGGCCACTAAAATATTGTGGGTCGTCAAGAGGATGGGGGAAACCCCGGATCGGCAGGTGCACATTTTATTTGTTTTGACGGATAATTGTGTTTTGGTGTCGTAGTTTTGCTTCTCCCTGTCCTGATGCCTTTATGTGAGTGAATGGCCGTTTTAGGACCTGATTTGGCAAACATTTGATTGCAGTGTTGGTCGAATTAATGTTTAGCAAGGTTTTATGGACACTAAAGCGTTTATTTATAGAGACAGTTCGTTGGTTGGGCTAAACTACTCCTAGGAGGGTCGTTAGGCCGATGCGACCATATGGTGTATAATATCCGCCGCGTCTATTAGTGCATTCGTTGATGGGCATTTTTTTGTGTGCGCATTCGTTATGAACTGTTTAATATAGAGAGATAGTTTCGCCGACCGGAGTTGTGGCTTAAATGCAGAGTATTTAAAATGAAAGACGTTTCGACCTGTGCCCGACAATATAAGAGATGTCATTTTCTTGCAAGAAGAAGATTTTTCATTGATCCACGACGAATAACTTGGATTGTACTATATAAAGTTTTGGGGAAAGTGAACACCCACCAGGGACTTATATCAAACTTACTGTCTTCAGTAAAGGTTTCTGCATATTTAACTCCAAAAGGCACTGCATACTGCAATTCAACAAATGACAAAAATACTGGCGAGAATGGCAGCCCAGTTGCTGACTAAATTTCCAAAACTACGCTAAAAACACACTTCACAATGTAGGAGCGAGAATACGTTAGATCTGTCATTCTATAGCTAAGCGGAGTAGCCATTGACCAAACGAGAAATTAAAGTTTGCAATGATAAAACTGAGGAACGGCGAGCATTTGCATTTATTCTTCATGTCGCGTTTACTTCCCCTTACCGGGGCAAAAGAAAATTCCTGGCGACCGTTTCTAGTAGCAAAATTCTTAGTAAGATATTCGGTTCCGTTCGTGGATTGTATAGGCTGGAATGTGTAGGACGAACAGATAATGACCAGCACTATCTGCTAATTTAGCACAGTATGCAGTAAAGAAAGTCTTACGATCTACATTTAGCTAACTGGGTGAGGCCTTACGGTTCGGCCTCCCATGCTACTGAGTTGATTACCCTACCTATTTAAAAAAAAAAATATAATATAATAATATAAATAACACCTAACAAATCAATTCAAAAACACGTCGAAAATACATTAAAATAAAATGAAAACCAAAGGAAGGAAAACGCTTTGAAAAATGGATTTAAGCAAATGCATTCATAAGGTTAAAAAACGTGTCAAAACATATTTAACAAAAACTTAAGGCGCTTAAAAATCCACTTCAAGTAAGGCCGAGAATATCGCGTAAAGAAAAACCTGGAATAACATTCAAAAAGCGTTTGTAAAAACCCATTTGAAAACCACATAAGAGCCTTCAAAGTCAACTTTAAATTCTTAACCTCCACAACATAGATTTTTGTGCCTTTCCGTCCATAGTTTCCATAGTTTCCTGAGGATTACTTTAAAACTTCGTATTTCGAGTTTGTGGGCTTACGATTCCTAAACCCATTCATTTGTCTGAGCCTCAGCTATGTTATGTGATCGTATTTATCGTAAATGTTACGATTTTCGAAGGTCAATACGACGCTCCGATTTTTGCATTTTTCGCTCCAATTCTTACTATTTCGTAAATATTCCTACGATTTTTCCGTTATTATGCAAACATTAAATACGATAGCTAAACCGAAATACGACTCGATAAATAAAATACAATTTCAGAAAAAGAACCCACACAGATTCAGAAATGCATTTAGTATGACTTTACCTTACCAACACATCCCTTTGCAATTAGCCGGCATCGATTACCGAGCATACCCGTTTTTCTTGCTATGCTACCGCTATGTTATGTTAAATTGACAATGGCTATATTTATGTGGGGATGTGCAGTTTTATATGGGGGTAGAATTACAATATTATATCAAAAAGACATATTTCAATCGACTTCACATTACCCCTAAGAGGGTATTAGTATTATTAGTATGAAAGTAAATACCTACTTCTGAAGTTAAATTTGCTTGAAACTTATGTCGTTTTCAATTTGGCAAAAAGATCAATTTTTCAGAAAAAAATCTTTTTTTTTTCGATCGAGATTGCTTTTTATAAAAAGTAAATCTTTTTTTTTTATCTGAAGCACTTTTGAGAAATCTCGATATTTTCTCAGATTTGGAAGGATTATTTTTTTTAACTGTATTATATATATACGCGTATAGAAACGAGTTTTTATATTATATAAGGTGTGAAGATCAATTGAAATTGATTTCCAGTGCATGTGAAAAAAAAAATATTTTTTTGCGACCAACTCAATAAAAGAACCAATAAAATTCTAATTTTATGCTCAAAAAATCTGAAATCTCAGACATAAATATGCAAAGCCAAATCGAAAACGACATAGGAAATAGTTAAAATATGTACTCATAAAGCAACAAATAGGTATCTTAAAGATCAAACTGTCCGACTTCTCGAGCATTGCAAAATAACATTCAAATTAAGTACAAAATGACCTCTAAAACACATTTTTTTGTTCTCGTAAAATTAGAAAATACGACAAATACGATTTTGAACCGAGAAAATATACGATTCTGAAACAATATCCATAACAACACTGCTGAGCCTACTTGTAATTTTTAATACTTTTAAACAAAAATACATTTAAAACAAAAAAACAAACAAAAAAAACATTCGCGCAAAGCAGTTCAGTGCAAAAAAAAAAACCTGAAGTTTGGAATTTGTTTCTTTTCCGTGCTGCATTGGAAACCCCTCGTCAATCAGGCTAATTCCGAAATCATTTTGAGGACCGTGCTTATTCCTTGCCCTCGTTAGGAAATTCGTCTAACATAGGAAACTCAAAGCAATTCTGTCAAATATATAATTATATTGTGGCATGAGTTCCGTTCAGTTCCGCAAGACGAGATGGTTTCATTTGCTGCAAGGACCTGCTCTTACTTGGCTTACTAGGCTATCAAATTTAAATTTAGCTTTCATTGTTTTAGTTAGTTAGTCCAAGATGAATGACAATGCCGCTCTTCTTCAGTTCACAGCTTCAGACCAAATATACTAAATATAGACCCACCCTAAAAAAAAAGATACGTGTATACGTAGGACTAGGTAATGGTGATTCACTGTGCGCTTGAAAGGGGGCGAACAAAAATGAGTTACGATACGACTACGCGCACACACACCTATGTGAATTTAACTGTTTCGGCACTTTTCCGCCGATTTTCGTGCTTCAGCCAGGGGAAGGCCATCGTTCCACTTCATCGTAGGCAAAGAAGGTGCCTCCCGGCGGAGAGTAGAAAAAATGCCAAATTGATTGTGGCCCCTACTACACACGCTGGCCAACTCAGCCACAGATTCGCACACAAAAAACGCAGAAGAACTTTTTTCAAAACCAACAAAAAAAAAGAAAAATTTTCCTCACTGACGGCGACGATGTGCGCGATTGGTATTAGCAGCGGTCCTGTGGCGAATATCCGTTTGCGTTGTTAACCACTTTGATTTACGATGCCTTAAAATTTACCATTTGGAAAATTCCGGCGGCATCTGGTTCCCTCTGGTTACCGTTACCACTTCTGCCAGGATTACCTTCTGCTCGCTTGGTTTTGAAGTGAATAAATGTCAACGGTGCAGTCGAAGCTGGACGCACCAGCCCAAAACACCAGCAACTGGTGTAAGAGGGAAAAGTATTTTTCGTTTTTTCATTCTTTCTTCCTGCAGATCCGTCTCTATTTTAAACGTTTCCTTTGCCAAACCCAAAATAAAATACTCAAGGGAGGGTTTTTTTTCTCGTTTTTTCCTCATTTTGTGTAGCGAAATGTCGGCTTTGCTGTTTTCGTCTGCTGGCCATTAGGTTATTAAGTTTCTATTTTGTGCCATTGACAGAGAGATGCGGTAGTACATTGTTGTATACACTTTTATCTTGCTTTCTGGGAATTTGTTTCTGTTGGTTTGTTGAATTTTTCAGCGAAATACCCTCAAATGTTCATTTGATTTTCCTTCGACTAAGTTTGGGTACACTGTTGTCTAGCGCATCTATTGAGTCACATTCTATCGCCAAATGGTTTAAGAATCGTGTAATTCAATTTAAAAGAAGTATCTTGGTGCCTTGGGGTCTCGCTTGCTAACATATTTACGTTAATTAAAATGGGTGGGTGGGAAGTGAATGATTGCGGTCTAAACTGCGGCCCAACCTTTGTTTTGCTTTTTTCTTTTTTTATTATTTTTCTTGGGTTTGCCTTTTTTTGTGTAGGCTCGATTTGAAGATATCCTGTGTTTATATGTTTGAGTATGGCTTTATACCAATCGGATGTTCTTCGTAGCGAAGATACTACTTGATGCAGAGCAGATACTCCCCAGCGAGTGAGTATAGATTAATTTGTTAGCGAACATTACAGAGTAGCTACATAATTTCTGAGGAAATTTCGTTTATGAAAATTTGAACAAAGGACCATTGGCTGGAGGATACAATGCGTATAAGTTTTCAATGGGGCGGGCAAGTAATTAAATTAATACCGCAAATTCACTGAATTAGTTACAGTTTCCCCAGTGGTCAGAGTAAACAGACCTGCGGTGACCTTAAAAACGCATTTATTCGCAATATTCAATTTTATATGTGTACTACATAGGTATAGACCAATACCAAAGATGAAGGTTCGGTTAATGCGTTAAGGCGTAAATCGGCAACAAACGAACACAATTTTAAGGCTCAATTTCTATATATGTACATAGATAAATTGTTAGAAAATCAACCGCACTGCATTGTCCGGGTTCGGTTCGAGGGTCCTCTCCGCTGATGCGTATAGTTCTAAAACTCCTTGCCATCTAAGACGGTAAGTTTGTGACTTTCCGACAACATCGATGCAGCTCGAGCTGTTTGTCGTTGCATTTCCTCAGTAAATTTTTGAAATATCTATGTGGCTGGACTATACCAAAAGGTCCCTAGAAGGCCCCTCTTCATCTGCTCTAAAAAATGAATCAGAGAGGGCAATATTTTTCTATGAAAAGCTTATAATAGACAGTTAAACACCCATCCGTCTATTTTGTACAAAAAACGAAATCAAACTTTTTCAACTTTTTTTTTTAATTCGAATTCTTCCCGCAAATAATGACAGTCGAATGGGAAATCCCTTTTCGACAATATCAATCAATTTTCTGCGGCCCACCAAATGAATTAAGTACAATTTCCATTTTGCCGCGCATGTAGGGGCGACCGGCACTAGTTGGCCGCAGGACAAAGTTGACTCTGCCATTTATTTTAAAAAGAAATAAATGAATTGCATGTCTGTTTTTACATTCACTACAGATACCCAGTGTTATCTCTGAAAATGTTTACAAAGTGTCCGAGACGTAAAAAAGTGTCCCATAGAATTTGAATAAAAACTTAGCAACATTCAATACAATATTTATTTAAAAAAAAACAAAACCATTGCCTCAAATACATTAATTCAGTTCAGGTAGCATTGGCTAACAGTAGAAAAATATAATTTTATAAAAGTATAGGTAATATTTATACACAGGAAAACAAATTTAATTAATTTCTTAAAAGTGTCCAAAATCGATGATTTTAAAAAAGAGGTGTTCTGGTGTCCGAGTGATAGAAAAGGTGCCAATTGACACTAAAGTGTTCCAAGGGTAACCCTGCAGATACCTTCAGTGTCCTTAGGTATCTCGTCGCGAGTCCAGGTCGTTCAAGAAACTTTAATGAAAAATAAATTTTTTGCCACCGTGTAAGTTTTTTTTCACGTATTTTACTCTTTCCGGCCATTTTTGATTGTCTGACGCAGATTTTTATTTTGGTGTCAAGTACCTATACCAATGTATTATCTGTCCATGCATGTCTTTTATTTTTTGTTATTTTCTGTATTTGCTCCTGAAAAATATTTGCCAAATGGTAGGGCGAGGTTGGTTGACTCATTTTTTTCGGGGGTAGTTGACTCAATAATTTGTTCGGGATTTACAGAAAACGCGTGATGAAAAGTGCCCGAAATCCTGCTTTGATGGAAGGCCTCAGTATAAGGTTAGTTTCAAAAGAAGGGACAATGCCATACAAAACCCTACAAAGGACAAAACCCTTTAAAAGGAAAATAAAAAAAAATCCTAGTAAGTATGAATTAAGTGAATTAAATTTAAGAAAGGTTAAGAAAGACCAAAGGATGTTTTTTTTATGATGTTTGAACTGTCTTGATATCAGTCTTCGTTTGAGAGAAGAAGAAAAAAATGTAAATTCTGAGTCAACTAGCCCCGGTCTCCCCTACCGAATACACCTACCTACACGCATTCGGATGCACTATTTGCAGAGCAGTAATTTATCTGAAACCAACCAATTTATAAAGCTAAGTCATTACTGTCCACGCAGTTATTAATTAATTTAAATTATGTTATACGTATGGCTGTGAAGATATATCGGTTGCAGTGCATACCACAATTGCACTCTAAAGAACTGTGCACCGCACAACAGAGCGCCAACAAAATTAACAGTCCAACGAAGCGCTAAGGCCGAATGAACTACCCACGACTATCCGACTCTTCTGCGAAAGGATCAAACCTTCACCAAACCAGTGTAACGTCAAAAAAAAAATGTTCATTTATCATTTACCTACCCGAACAACAACTGCAGCAGCAATCTGAGTCCCGCCATACCGCCCCCCGCGCTCCATCACCCATGAGTCTGTCAGTTTAATTCGTTGCCTTGGTTCGTTAATAAATTAATTTCTCTCTTTTATGGATATATGCGGCATGCGGGTGCCGTTGAATGAGCGTAGTTACATTAAAAGAGGGGGAGCTTAAATGCAGTTATCTACCAGCGATCCATCTACATCCAGTGGTGGTTTGCCCCAACTCACCCCGACAACAACCAAAAAAAAAAGAAACCAAACCCCAGCTACAACGAGTAATAACTTTGATTTATGAGAAATGTGCAAAAATTATTTCGGTTTTTCTCTCTCCGTCGAAACGGGAACGGGAAGGCGAGTTCGGGACGATTTGGCATCCATCGCCGTTCTAGCCAAATTCATTTGGATTCATTTTTAATTGAGTTTTGTGGATCGGACAGTGTTTGACGCTTGTGTTGGCTCGCTCAACGATGATCACCCCGAACGCGCACAAAGGCCGACCACACCACAGATTGAAATATGAATATTTATATCGCGGCGCAGATGTCCTAATTTGTTGTCGGAACGACAACGCTGCTATTGTGGTATCCGGAAACCTGCTTGTCGGGATAAGGCAGAGCCAATTTACCGGTCCACGGAGACTTTTCCAAGTAATTGGGTGGAAAATCATTTTTGTTTCCTGTGCAAGGACTCTTCCAAATGAAAAAAAAAACTTACTGTCCAAAAAGGTGACTGCCATAAACCAATGTTGGACAGAACAATACATCTCAAGGAGCGACGACTGTCGTCCTCGTGCACAAGAAAACAAACCCGCAACCGAGCAAGACATGGTTTGCCTTTGACAAGAACTTTTTCGCCACAGAATAACTCTGCAGTGTACGGATATACGTGTAGAGATATGGCCTCAACACGACACTGGCTATATATTCATATTCATCCTCTCTGGCTGTCGGCTGCCGAAAGTAATCCGGAAAGCTGAGTTCCTCCGAGTGAGGAAGAAGTTTGTTGATGAGAAAAAAAAATAACGCAAGAAGGAAGTTTATATATTCCTTTGTTGTGAGAAGCAAAGGATTTCCATTTGAATTTTTAATGATAAATATTTATTTGCACTTGCAGACGGTCACGATGGGCGATGTGTATTGTGTTTGATAGCGTCGCCCGCCCCAAAGACGTGCCAGCTCGTGAATTGGACTAATACATTTTAATTTAAGCAAATTGGTCTGAAGACGTTATGGATATCCGTATTTTCTGGGTAGGGCTTCATTTGCATTCGGATATGTTAAATTGCTTGAGATGTGAAAAACGCTTAAGACTTGGATGATGTATCTATTGGCAGGGGCTTGTAGTTCTTGCGGTTGGTTTGGGTTCAGAAAACGGTGATAGTTGGATGTCCATTTGGGTCTCTTAGTTGGTGAAAAGGGGGGGGAGCTGTCCTGTAATTAGGAGCAGGGTTGCCTTTAAGAATCTGCTCTCACGACAGAATGCTTTTAGCTACCCAAATCCTCTGGTGGTGTTGTAAGAAGGATGACAACCGTGCCCTAAGCTATACACGCTGCTCACGAGTCTCCTGCACCATTTACGACAGCGAAGTAACCAGTGAGGCAGACAGACATATCAAGGTAAGACTCTTCTAGCTACCTCCGGAGCCAATATATAACACAAGAGCCCTTTTGTGGAGGACTGTGGAGGACTGGACACTTATTCTAATACAGAAAGGTGCTCATCGTATAGTGCTCACCAATGGACTAAAGGTTTGTTTTTTAAACAACGCTCGTATTTAAAAAGAAGCTGCTTTTGAAAGATGAAGAGGCAATTCTGCCTGAAGATGCATTTCCCATGTCCTACGTAACCAAGGAAGCGACTTCAACAGCACCATATGCAGCAGCCTAAATAAACAACTATAGTTATGGCTACAACCTCATTTGCAATACGTCTGGAGGAACTAAAAGACAAGCTACACGATTTAGTAAACGAGCTGGAACCTTATAGTCGTGTGACAAATGCGTTGTGGAAAAATGTCGGCGACCATTTCCTAAGCCCACAAGAAGAAACTGTCCGCCACAAAAAATGGAAGTCTTGAACTTGACTACAATAACTTGGAATTTGACTGCAATGTTTTTCCTTGTTTTGCTTCTGCCTGCCATCTTCTGTCTGAAGTATTTCGTTTTTTGTGCAGTCTTTAGACTTTTGTCTCTTATCTTCTGGCTTCTAAAGGGTCTTTCATTAGCGACTTGACAACTTCAAACATTCAGTGCGAACGCACCCTTAAACCGATTACCGAACTGTCAATGTCAAAACATTCTGTAAGATCAACATTTTCAACATGAACTACACGAAGGAACAACGTTTACAAATAATAAAAATCTACTACCGAAATTCCGAGTGGTTGAAACTTTTAGAGCGTTAACGCCAATTTTCGTTACAAAATCATCTTCAGCTATGAAGCGCATTTTTGATTAAACGGCTTTGTAAAAAGGTAAAATATGCGTTACTGGACAGGTGAGAACCCGCATGTGCTTCATGAAACAGTACTTCAACCGTAAAAATGGGCTTTGGTGCGGTTTTTATGCCGGTAGCGTCGATGAAAATGATCGTCACGTTACGGTAAATGGTATTTGCAACAGAGACATGTTGGAACGTTATTTCTTTGAGCAATTGCATGAATTTGACATCAGTGATATGTGGTTCCAACAAGACGGTGCCACAAGCCACACAGCTGGTGCAAAAATCGAGTTGTTGAAGTCTCAGTTCGACGAATGTGTCATCTCGAGAAACGGACTCGGATCGTGTGATTTAATGCCTCTAGACCTTTTTTATGGGGCTACATTAAATCACTGGTCTATGCCAACAAGCCAGCGACGTTAAGGTGCCTGTCCATTTGAGAGAGCTTTCGCTTTTAAACTCTTGAGAGTTACTCTCGGGTGGCTGTCCATTTGAGACTAATAATTTCGATATTTTAATCTCGCGAGATCTTTGATAACATTTAGAGTAGATTCCCTGAGAGTACTCTCATAACCGTGTCCACTTGATATACTTCGTCTGCTAGTTACCAACCCTAGCTAAAATGTATTCTCACAAGCAAAAGGTTGCCGCTGCGTTAATAATTATTAGCACTGTTCTTAAAAAAAAAGAATAAAGCAAAAATGAAATGCTGGATTAAACCATGGGTAGATCGTCGTCGTGAGTTGGGTGCAGGGTCTACTCTTACAAAAAAGCTTCAAATTGAAGATGCTGAACAGTTTAGGGATTTTTGCCGTTTGAAAACAAGTGAAATAGAATATATAGTTCAATCCGTTGGGCCTACTATTTTTAAAATGGATACCAAATTTCGTATCCCTGTCTGCACGATTGGAAGAATTGTGAGAGAAGTCTGTCCAGCAGTTTTCAAGAAGGTAAATATTTGAGGTTAAAAACAAAAACAAAAAAAACTTTATTTTTAAACGTAAATTAAAAAATACTTCAAGGAGCATAAATTAAGTTAATTTTTAAAAATTATCGAATTCAATGTTCATATTTCTCTATGAGTCGATTAATTTCCACCGATGTCCACTCCCTAGTGGACTCTCGACAGCTGCTCGCAAAATACGAAGCATGTTGGAATTTTGCGAGCTAATCTCCGATCAGAACATGTGTTCACTTGCGAGTGTCTTTCAAAAGGCACTTGCGAGTTTATTCTCGAGAGCTGCTTGAGAGCTGCTCGCAGCATTTTTACTCTCAAATGGACAGGCACCTTTTGAGGAGCTCAGAGCCAATATTGAACGAGAAATAGCGGTCGTATCGGTCAAAATGTGCGGCTGAGCCATCGAAAATCGATTTCAACTTCTCGACAACAACAACTCTTAAATATACCAGGATCACCGCAGTTATTGCGATGGCATTGACGTTGTCAACTGTCAGCAGCTGCCATTCGAACCATGCAAAAAGTTTTTCATGAACTATCAACTTTTAGTGTTTTAGCATAACCATCCTCATCTATTTGCACATGTCCCTCGTGCTGCTCATCATGTTCTTCATCGATGACAAAAGGAGTATACTCTCCATGAATTGTAATTACATTTCCGCAAAACATGGAACTAGATCGGTTAAAACTTTTCTCATTAGCATTGTATATTCCCTCATATTGCCTCAAACCCTCACCGCTCCTATACTGCCACATGAGCCTTGCCCGCCTCCGATACAGGGGGTGGTAATGGTTGTCCCAACTTTAGATACAATAAGTCCCTCACCATCTATATCTACATCTGTTGAAGCTAAATGCTTGAAATGGATTTTTTTTTCTTCTCCAGCAGACACACATGCGTGCACCGACATTTACGATAATCGGATGCAACAGTGCATAATTACAGAGGCTGTAGCTCGGTTGATAGTAGCACACGAGGGCGCACTTTACAACCAGCACGTACAACTGGATCACCTTTCCGTTGCAAATAAATGCATCTAATTTTCGAAGAGATTCGTTTGTTGCAATTAATACCCTGTTCACGAGTATAGTGTGCTGTAACATGTTACCGTGGCTGCTTACTCGAATGACATCCTTGTCATTAGGACAAAAAAAAGGGAGAAACAAAAAACAGCGCACATTGAAAGGATAACCCCCACTGTAACAGAATTAAATTCGAAAAGATATAATCATGGAGCGGAGCTCCATTTCCCGAAACCGATGCCAGAGAGAAAGATACACAAGCAGATGTAACCACTGTGGAGTATAGTTGTGTAAGATAACCCTGCTGAATGGGTGCCCACCTCAACAACTTGCGGAAGATCCTGCCAGAGTGGCAGCATTAATTTCCATCAGACATGTGTATGTGGCATTTTTGTGTGTGCAAGGGTTTTCATTTTGAGCTATTAAATTAATTACATCGTCAGAATATGTGTGTATTCTTTGCAATGGGGGTGAGAAAGGGAATATATTTCGACATCTTAGATGCAGACAGCAGCGCAGTTGAGTCCTTGAAATAAGATACCTTAGACTGTCTGCTTGGATAAGCGTGTTTCAGCTCACCTTGATATGGTACATCACACACCCCATCCTGTTCGAAGGTGGTAGATCTGCCGGTGCTGCACTCAAAATTGGATTTTGTATGGTGGTAGGTGGATAATTGTGAGACACTTGTATCCATGCGCGGTAGGTGAAGAGGTGGACGATTTTACTCGTCTTTTGGTATCCGTCTGAAGCTAAATGGAGACATTTTCCAAGTGGAACGCTTCCCTTGAACTTGTCTGAGACCCAAGGGCCATACCCGACTTTTGGGGGCAATGTCCTAAAGCGGAATGCTATCATATGCAGTGCAGTTCTTTCGCATAGACACTCCAGAGCTGCGCCTTAGGCCTTGATTTAGCGAATAGGAATATTTTTGGAAAGCTCATTTATTGCAGGAAACACTACAGATTATGATGGCAGCAGAGAAGAGGGAGTACTACTAGACGAGGCGAAAACACTTGTTGACAGGGGAAAGAGGATGAAAGTGTTCGGCAACTCTGAAGCAGGTGCTTGCTTGGTTGCGCTAAACTCCAGCTCTTCGGGCGACGGTGTTTACGAATAAGAGAAAACGAAAAGTCGCCACTTCACTAAGAATTGCTACTACACTAATAAGCGGGACGATTTTCCTGGGTCGTTCTTTAGGGCGCTTTGGGGGACGTTTTTGTAGAGTTCTTGGGTTTTCTGTTGAGTTTTTAGGGACCTTTTGGTGCGATTTTGTTAAACTCAATTTGAGGAATTTACTTTTTTTTTAAGTTTTTTTCGGGTGGCCATTTTGAACGTTTTTAGTAAAAAATTTTTTTAAGATATTCGGGACAGCTTTTAAAGCATTTTCGGTAGTACTAAATTGGCATGAGTTGCAGCAAATTTTCTATGTGCAGTTCAGTCTTTCTACATTCTACAAAACTGGGCTTATGATTTACTGACAATCTTAGAATAAATATCATTTTCTGGAATCAATAAGTTACACACACAGGGAAAACACGAGGTAAAATCAAGATAATCAGTGTCAGATTAAGCCTATCCGTTGAGGAAAGTGTGTTAAGCTCGAAAATTCTTAATCCAACTACAAAAATCTTACTTCGAGAATGCTTTTTGGTTAACCTTTAATTCTTATTTTAAGATTGTTCTATAACACTATTAAGAACGTGTAGGCTTAAATTAAGCCAAAAAGTCATTTCATTAGAAGAATGCAACTATACTTGATTTTAAATCGTTGTAAACTTAAATTTATATATTCTTAAACGTAACGCAACGAAGAATGTGTGAGCTTAAATTAAGTTTGAAATCACCTTATTTTTCACCTATTTATCAGCATTAAGAATAATGCTCCCTTAAAACCCAGAATAAGAACTCTTGAAATAAACTAACAAAAATTTAAATAAGAAAAAGTTATCCTTATATTAAATTTTGTCGGAATGCTTCAAGAATGTCATATCCTAATTTAAGATTGCACAGTTTTATTTATGTTTAAGAAAATAAAACAATTTATTTTTTTAAAAATCATATTTATTTATTGAATCAAAAACGCTTAAATGGACTTAAATCTAAAATTTGTCTTTCCATTATTTAATGGATACAACTGTAAGGGTGGACTATTAACATCAGGCATATTTTTTATTACAATAATTGTATTTATATTAAATTAATATTATTAATTAAACCATTTTTGTTATCACATGCACTTTATTACAATTTTCTACTGTTTTATTTTTTGAAAGAACACTTAACTGCGGAAACACGCACACTGTACGAAATATCAATCGGAATGAATGAACTTTTTTATCCATCATGCAAGTTTTTCATGATTGGGGAATATAAATTGGCATATCCTGATCGTTTAGATTTAATTGATATGTGCATTAATCCATCATGCAAATCTAAGTTTATTTGGGCTTGATTGAAGAGTATAATTCTTGTTGGATCCTGTATTTGTGTGCAAAAAAAATATTCAGGTGATAGGATTCAGATTTTAATATTAAAAAGCTTGATTTACATTGTTGCTATTGTTTTAAGAATCATTCGGTTTATTTTTGGATTGAGCACGTAAGAATGAAGAAAATTAAGAATAAGCCTGATCGGACTAAAATTCAGCTTGCGATGTTTTTCTGAGTGTAGCTTCACCACTTATATACATAGTTCGACAAACGTTTCGACTTCAATAACGTAGTATTATATTGACAACAGGGAAGCATGTAAGCATTTTATGTACCTCTTGCTTCATTTCAGGTCAGTGGCATAATAGAGGCACGTTGGGCTATCTTTGCTATTGTGTCAATATTTATGTACACGCATGCCAGTATCTTGCGATAAATTCTACTTCCATTGAATGAAATATTCATTTCGATTGTTGTCGATTAACCAAGGGACACCATTGCATCGTACAATACATTCCTAACCTCGAGCAATATGCTGATGCACAAATCTGTGAGTCAAAGCACCTAATAACTCATATTATATCGGTGTAATCGAAATCGATTACATGAACTGAATTTGCCAATTACCAACCGAGATACACGGGAATTTGGGCCAAGGTACAGGGACTAAGGGACGAGCAATCAGTTCGATGGGATATTGCACCACTGAATTAATCATTGTTATGATAGTGGGACTGCATTGCCTATTGATTGTTTGCACTAGGCGAAGAATGTTATTACAGCTGTTATCGAGGATGGGACATCTATAATTGCCCTGGCAGGAGAGTAAGGAAAACATGCTGTGTTTGAGTATTTATATTCGACTTTGCATTTTCGTTTGATGTGTTGATGTGATGTGTTGAACTGTATCTTGTTTGTTAGCGCTGTGGTTGAAGTTATAGTTACTTGAAACTACACATCTTTTGAGACAATGTTTGGATATATATGAATTCTTGCAAATAATGTCTAAAATTCTATAGCTCTCATTCTTTCGAGCGACTTCGTATAAAATTGGTCGATAATGATCATGAGAATTCATTACCAACAGTGCAGTCTTTCGAAACCACCTCGTTAATTGTTGATAAATTTATCAAAGCCTTCGGAATAACGTTGGAGCGAAACCTTTACTGAGAAGAATGTTTTAACTCGTAAGCACCTCATTGGCCTAATATTATGCAATTATGCAATGGGTTATGAGCAAGTTATTTCCTTATTTTTTTATATTTTAACCTTCAATATGCTAAAAAGGCAACATACCAACGTTTCATAGCCGGGTTAAGAAAAATGTGATCGATCTTATACTAGAAAGGAAAGTATCCACTGACTGATACTTTTCTCTTAACTCTATATACCTGTACCTTTAGAAGCCCCCAAAAGGTAAACTAAGAAAAAGACCAAAACATGTTCGCAACGAAGCATGACCCCACATCAGCCGCAGCCAGAAAATTGGGTAAATGTTCAATAGGGCTAAAACGATTAAGAACTTACAAGGCTGGAACCTATGCAGATCCAGTTTCAGCGAAACTAAGCTAAAAATACCGCGACTCTGTAAAGGGAGAAAACGAGGCCGGGAAAACGAGGCTTCGCAAGGCTCCGTAAAGGCACTATGCAAAGAACAATTTCTTAAAATCGATCGATGTAGTTCTGTAAGGAAAATAGCGAAAGAGCGCATGCCCGAAGGACGAGTCCTCTCCACACTGTTTGGCCAACAAAATCTTGAATCGAAATTGTAGCCCAACCACACATCATACTTAAATTGATTCAAAACAAATTTTTACCAACAATCATTGAACTAATGGAATCTGCTCTTAAAGAACTCTACAAAACAGAACGGTTTGGGAATTAATCCTCAGAAAATTGGTTTACAAACGACTGGCTGATGTACTCAATTTTAACAACAATAGCCCCTTAAACGCAGGCAAAGCATACGAGTGCTGCTCCATTACGTCTGCTTAAAATAAAATAGTTTGATTGTTCACGTGTGGATTTTCAGTTCTTACAGTATGAAATTAAAACTGCTCACCTGATAGGTATTGTTTTCTTAGACCTGACATAGGGCTCAATGGAGCATCATTTATAGTTTTAATTTTACTACAATTGCCCCACTCAATCAAGAGATTTACGAAAGAAGACATCGGCCCTTACCAACAGCGTTGCGGTTGACTTTTCGGAAAATGTATCGTTATTTTTTTTTAAATTTATCAAAAGTATCTAAATTTCAGCCTCTAAAATGTATCACAAGAAAATGTACCTTTTTTCAAATAAATAAATTTATTAAAAGCGAAAGAAATAAAAATATAATTACGAAATAACGAAATCCTTAAAACACTTAACATCACATTTCACATCACCTGATTATCAGTCAATTCATTTAGTACGGACAAAAATTCTTGAAAACAAACTTAAAAGAATATATAAGTATTGCAGAGTAATATTTACTGGCTTAAAATTTCTTTTGTGTTCTAAATAAATTTTTAGAATTCATTTACATTTTAGGTATATAAACCTTTTAATTGTTGGAAAACGCAATAGCTGAAAATAATTAATGTAGATATTATTGACATTTGATAACTGTAGAGTGTAGAGTAGAGAGTAGGGGCTTTTTTTTTTTTTAAAAAAAAAGTCCCATACCCAATTGGCTGACACTGCGACCTGAAAGATCTATTGTATCAGAGTAGGGGCTTAGAGGAATTTGAATTGAATAACTCACACACTCTAACAAATTCGGAGAAATTTCGTGCCGTACCTACATGTGCAGTACAGGATCAGTATGTGTGGGAACATCAGTTCAGAATGAGCAGTAAGAAAAATAAGAAAACAAATTTATATTGCCAGATTTCAAAATTTATTTGAAAAAAAATAAATAAAATAAATATATGGAAAAAGGGAGATTGTGCAGAATTTTAATGGAAAATTGAAAAATCCATTGATTTATTATATGTGGAATGTGGACTGCTAGTAGACAACTTCACGTTGGTTCCAACATAAGCGCTAGCTCTCGTGGTTCGGAGCGGTATAAATTGGAAACTCACATATGACGTTTCCATTTCGTTGCAGATAGTTTTGCATAAGACTGTGTTATTGCGATTAATCGAATAAAGATTTAAAATTAAAAAATGAAGGGTTGTATAATTGGTTGCAATTTGCAATATGATTCAAGTTTCTCTGAAAAGGGAAAAATCTGTTTCCATAGGTAAGATTTTCAATCAAAATGCATGAGGCGGAAAACTCATTTTGTTTTATTTAGATTGCGTAAAAAAATGAGGCTTGAGGCGATACGTTTTCTTAATGACCAGTATATTGACACGGAATCAGCTGATAATAAAAGAATTTGCTCCAAACATTTCGAAGCAAATTGCTACAAAAAAATTGGCTTTGGAATGAAATTGTTTCCCGGTTCAGTGCCGACAATTTTTCCTAAATTAACTGAAGAAGGAATGTAAGTAACTGTTTGAGACATATTTCTGGAAAAAAATACTTATTTCGTAGAGCACAAAATAATTAAAACAATTAAACGAAATGCAAACAATTTTTAGTTTCTTGTAGAACAGAAAAATTAAATTTTATTAATATAAAATGAACTAATAAGGACTCTATCAAAATTTGTAAAACTGTCCAGAAAACTGTATTTTTATGAATTACAAAATAAATTAGGGTGCAATAAGATTTATAGCCTGATAATTATAAGTACTTTAAGAAATATAGATGTAAGCAATTTATATGATGAATTAAATTCTCATGTACCTACTTGAATGTGATATTCTTGACATTCATAAGTATTTATTGATCAGAAATGTGATTGAAATATACGCTAAAGTGTTATTACATCATATTTCTGAAATTAATAATGAAAAGCAACATAAAAAACTAACTTGCAATAAATTTACGAAAATTGTGCAATTTATGGGACAATGAAAAACGGGTTTTTATTCAAATTTTGTTGGTTCCATCTATTATTAATTATTTAAACTACCACAATTTCGAGATGACATCTATTGTAAACAATGCTGCAACAATTTGAACTTCAACCGTTTCACTTGGCAAATCCACTCACGTCCAATAGGTGGCTCTAGCATTCTATGGAGAAATCCAAGATGGTTGTCATTTTGTTTCACTTATTTTTCGCATAGAACCACGAGCGCTAGTTATGTTGGCGTCATTTTCTGGGCAGAGATTGTATGGAAGTGACTTTTCACTAGCAGTCCATATATAAAAAGTCAATGGAAAAATCTATCTAATTGAACCAAAATCATAAAAAAGTATAAATTTTTTGCACGCAAGCAAAAATGTAGCTATTTTGATACAACTGTTTTTTTATGGCAACGCTGCTTACCAATAAACATTTTTAGTTTTGACTTTAAATTTAAGTAGTTCACCGTTGGCTATATTTTCCATACAAATTTCACAATTGTGAGCTTCCGTAAATTTAAAGTCGAGACTAAAATTCATCATTATGATTTTCAAATGCTGTTCCCCATGCGTTCACATTCAAACTCTTTAGGGCCTACTAAAAACTAGTTCACCATACTTTTCATACAAATTTCGACACGAGAAGATGTGATTTGTATAGTACGCATTGCGCGATAGTAACAATCCTATTTAGTGTCCAGGCTATAGATTTAACGAACTCACAACCGCGAAATTGATCGTATAAAATTACCCATTATAAAACATTTAGAGATCGAAAATGATTATTAGTAGGGCCCATCGACTTATATTCAACCTTCAGGTCAGTCTGCGATGAATCATGTACCAGATCCACGTAGGTCAACCCACATCATTCGACCTGACAAAAACAAGCGCTATTTGAGGAATTCCAGCTATTTGCAAACACCCGAAACTATGCGAATTCAAAAACGCCACAAAATTTCCTTAATTTAGCCAAACGTTTGCCGTGCAAACTGTGCATGTGCATTGTGCACCCATAACTGGCTAAATCAACATTGCGGTATAAATTCTTTGTCCAATTTTCCGTATTGCATAACAAGTCTGTTTATTGTTTTAATATGCAAGCGCATAAACTTTTGGTGAACATGGTTTTCTTGTTATTGCATATAGCCAGCCGGTGAAAGCTAACAACGAAGAGTGTAGGCCCACAGGTGTGCTTGGCCCTGCATACCGAAGGGAGGAATAAATATATGCCAACTTTCACACGGCTGCGGAAAGCATTTGCAATGGATGTGGCTGCATGTTATTTTATCAACACACCAACCACTTGGACTATTCAAGAAATTCACAAACAATTTGCAAAGTTTATTTTTGACCAGAAAGACGTTGCATTTATGCAGCTAGCATGTCGTCTTCTTGGGCTGCTGGTTTTGGTACTTTCTTAACGCAAGCAGTTGGCCGAATTAGTTTTGCTGTTGTTTTGCGGAAAACATTTATTTATTTTTTCCCCAAGTTTTCTTTTGGAAATTTTTACTTTTTGTTTTTTTTTTTCGTATATACGATGCCAGCTGTTGTGGCAATGCGTTGGGTATAGTTGAAGGATGCGTCCGGTACGTAATGTCTGTTGAGTCTGAGAGCGGCTTTGAGTGTTTGAGGTTTTGGACAGATCGCAGTGACAATGGGCGGTGAATTGAAACACGAGATGTGTTTGTGTAGGTTTTTTTATGATTTTATTGGAAACTGCGCGGTATTTTATTTGAAATATTTCAAATAAAAACTTGAATCGAAATAGGCTTGCTTGGGATCACACATTGAAACTATCATCTGCCACCGGCTGCTAGAAAAGGCAGAACATTTCAGCAAAATAAAAGGTGGGCCATCTTGTGGTTTCTTTTTAAATCATACACACAGAAAAATAAATTGTAATGCCAACAATTTTCGTTAGTTAAAATGAATCCAAATATCAAAATCTTTCATTTAAGAATGAAATTGTTAGCAGTGATGTAATAAAATACTTATGGAGAGTATATTATTTTTACGCTGAATACCTGATTCTTGAAAACTTAAAAACGAGTTCTTGTTAACAAAAATAATATTTAAACCAAGAACTTTAAACTTACAATTTTTTAAGAATCTAAAAATTCTTCGCTTAACAATCTTTTTTTTTTCTGAGTGTAGGTTATTTTGACACTGACAGCTGTTTCCCGCTCGAAATCGTGACAGAAAGTCGGTATCATACCTCCGCGGAACGAAATGAGTCGCTTTACGCTTGAACAACGTTGGGAAATATTGGAAACTTATTACCAAAGTGAGTGCTGTGTAGCCCAATCAGTGCGTTTTCTTAAATGAAGTAGAAATGAAGCACTCCAAAGCCTTCTTGGCGATTTTCCCCATTTGGAAGCACTTTAATCCTACCGGACCTGACACAATTATACCAGCGATATGCGACAGTCTCTAAGCTCAAAAACATCTGTTTATATCAGGGAAATGGACACCAGTAGGAATGTTTTTTTATTTATTTATTTTTTGCAAAAAATTCAAGAGCAACTCACTGATCTTCAAAAGACAACTTCACGCAGATGACTCAATAATATTGACCAGAGGCAAAATCTTGCCAGCAATTAGTAAACTACTCTTTTGGGGAAGCCCTGCTGTTGAATCACTGAGAGCCAAGCAACAAATTTGAATTTTACACAAAGCACACCAGTAGATAAGAGTATATCCTAAATGTAATGCCCTTCACTATAAATTCCATAAAATATATCAATTTAGCAGACAATTTGTTACCTTCTCGCACAAGGACCCAAAATATTATTCGCACAAGAGAATCCCTGCATTTCATTTCGCCCTGTGGAAGAGCGCAAACAAAATATCATCGATTTAGCCAGCCAAACTGCCTTACAAGGACGAGTACCTATCATTATTCGCACACATTTTGCTGTTGCCATTCAAAATCGCTTCATGTAACATTGCCGCTTGTCTGTTTGTCGCGCTGTGTGCGAGTGTTTGTAATAAGAACAATTCCAGGAATAACCAACGAAATAAGTACCCTTGTCAAATCTTCCATTAAATGGTAATTTCTCAAGAGTGTCATTAATTACAACAGAAACAACAACAACAACAGCAGCAACATCACCAAGCAACACAAAGCGTCAACCATAACTCCAGTATCTTGCTGCTATCTACTTATCTGGGTTCCTTTGCTTTGGCATTGTCGTCTTGTTGTCGTGCATCTCCCTGTGGTCCTGATCCCGCCAGTATTCTGTATCCTTACGCTGTTGTCATCTCAAAGGTTAAGATAATGCGACTTGATTTTAAAGCCAACCATCAGTATCGTTGAAGTTGACATCGTCGTCCTCGCGCCCGCCTCGGCTATGGGTTGAGCAGTCCCGCTTAAGAGCCCATCATTAAACTAGTGCTCTTCCGAGCTCCTTCTTCGGGGTGGCTGCTAAGATTACCGGGCGAAGGCAGCACTATACAGCACAACATAGCGTTTCATTGAAATGAAATGTAAATCATCATCTGCTCTCGAAAAGAGAAACACCATAAACCACAGCGCACCGGAGAACATGGTGCAGCACTAAGCGTAGGGATGGGCGGGCGAGGATTCCACTCGCACATTGATACTTGTATTTTGTATAATAGAAGCGTAAATTTGTTAAAGTCTGCCAGATATGGGACCTTGCGATGAAGGGGTGGTTGGCTATATCATGCCTTACAAGTGACATTCAAAAGCCGAGTGTTTGCGATCCTGCGGTTGATGTGGCAATCTGTGCACAGGATTCTTGTTTTAAAATGACATTTACGTTGAAGGCAGCGCCAAGGTATAATGGTTAACCGAAAAATAGCTGCATGTTATTGAAAGGTGGCTTCTTTTGAGGGAGGTTGAGGGTGACAGCGGGGATTAGTGACGGCAAAGCAGAAAAGGTCAAGATGGGGATGTTAAATTTGATTCGAAAGACATCAGTTTGGCGCCATTTGTTTGTGCATAGTTTTCAAGTGTCAAAGCCCCATAAAGGGGGTGTGGGGTTACAACACTTCTTTTTAAACAACACAAACACGGAAAGCAGCTTGTAGGCAGTTGTCTTAGTTAGTTTGTGGTTTTGTTATTGGATGTGTTTCTTCTTTTCATTTCAATATAATACGACTGTAATCTGTAACTCTTTGCAGGCGTCGTTTGTACGGGCATAATGAATGAATGAAAAGTATTTCTCTGAATCACAGTTTGTACACAACTGCGTAGTTGAAATTTAATGTAGTAAAAGTCAACTTTTTCAATGGGTGATGTTTAAAAAAGAGTAAAAATTTGAAAATAAGAACCCAGACAATTTTTTTTTTAAGACTTTATTTGTTAAGATTGTTGGAGCGTCACGGAAAGAATTGAATTTTGCAAAAATTTTAGTTGCAATTTACGAATTACACATTTCTCGCAAATCACAACGAAGTTTTCATGGATTGCTACAAAAATTCGTAATTTGACATTGAAAACGTCGGAGAATACAAAATTCTGTTTGTTGAAATTTACGATTATCAATTCGAGCTTCTATTATTTGTAGTGATTTGCGAGATTGTTTGGCGCCATTTACCATTCCAATAGGTCAATTTCTCAAACACCACTTCAGGATCTGGAATTGCAAAAAATATTTGGTGATTTACCAACACAGAATGTTGAATCAATAAAACCTTATAATAATTTAACACATGTAAATTGAAATCATAATTTGACGTAGAGAAATCATAAATTACAAAATTTTTTTTGGAATTTCCGTGGAATCAACTTCCTGATATGGGGAATATTTGTATGCACAGTTCATAGTCCATGTACCTATCGAAATCCTTTTAAATCCTTTTTTTTATGGATGAATGTACGTATGTGGTATTGCTAAAAAGATGTAATCATGAAGTCAAATCTTCATTGTGCGTATTGCGTGTCGGTGCAGAGACCGGCAGTCGGTATTCAATCTTTGCTCAAAGCGGTCGGGTTTAAGTGGCTTTAGAATAACTAATTCGTAGTGATAGTCAGTATACTAACCAACGGAATATAATGCATTCTGGAATCTATTTTGTAAGTACCTATTGAATATTAAAAAAAAAAGCTGAAGTAGGTACCATATAAATCTGTATTTTTTATTTTTTTTTCAGAATCTCGCTATAATTAGAAATGAAGAACTGCAAATTGATAAAAAGAATTTTCAATTTACGACTAAGAATTTGTAAATTGCAATTACTGAAGTAGTAAATCTACCCCTGTTAGTTCGCAAATTAGCACTATTGAGTTGCAATTCAAGACTAAATGGTTTTAATTTGCTAAGGGAGGAAATCGTAATTTATAACAGAAAAGTGGTAATTTACGAATTGTGTTTGCAATTTACAATCCATGTAATATCAAATTGATAACTATTTGTGTCAATTTGCGATCGGTTAGGGCAATATGTTTTTCTCGCTTGATCGCATTATTACTAACGAAAAGTGCTGATTCACGACTTTGGAGGGTCAATATCTTCAATTCGTACGATTTCTAGAATTGCGAATAAAAAGTCGTGAATCAGTAAATCCTTAGCTTGGCTCTAAAACTAGACGAACTTTTCGTGATTCTGCGCTTATTTTTCTTGATTTGATCTTAAAATTCTTTCCATGTGTGTACCCCAAGAGCTAAAGTTACTGCAGATATAATATAGAGGGGATTTTACCATCAACTACCGCCTCACCCTTTGAATTCATAAAGCAAATAAACAAAAAAAGCTCACGACAGCCACATGTACAGTTGCCAATCAAATTGTGACTGCGAACAAATTTACAAACGGTCAATTGGTCAATCGATAGCGCACATTCAATCAATACGTTTATAGATTTTGCATTTAGCGCGGCGACGTCCCCCACTTGTGTCCTGCTTTAAATGTGTACCCAATAAATTATTTGTTTTATCGTTTAATAATTATTACACAAGTGGCGACTAAATGCATTTATGTGATGTCCTGTTATTTGCAAATAAAAACCGCACACAGAGGAGTGAATGGAAATGTAACGGATTGCATTACAGCCTTTCACGTATTTACTGCTTGCAAATGGGCAACGGAGGAGTATTCGGACACAAGCATGGGACCGGACTGTGTTGATCACTTTGTGGATTCATTAACGAAACTACAAAGAGATTAATTTTAAGCATTCGACGGGCACCTCCATAGGCGAGACGAATTAAATACATTTCGGAAATTACCAGAGACATCCAATTAAATCGAACAATGATTTCCGCAATCGGAATGGAATTCATTGCAATTCAATGCTGCTGTGGCGTCATGTTTACGCAGGAAGTTTTTAATTTCTTTAGTTAAACACTGCTTTAATTTTTAATTAAATGTAAAATATATTGGTAACTTGGTTTAAGGTTGGTTTTCCACTCTGCCGTCGAACCTCTGACATTCAAAAGTCCTGAGAAAATTTCTCAGCTCAGCCGTTCGAATTCGGCATGAAATTGTAAGTCCCTTGCCTCCAAAACATAAAACCTCTCACCAACAAATGGAGAAACTAGACCTAGGGACCTCAATGGACTTGTTGCGCCCAGTGCTGTTCTTGGTTCTCCTACTTATTTAAGTTCTAAATTTTGCAGAAATTGGAAAGAACCTTCGGTTTTATGCCGTTCCGAATGGCTCAAAATAGCAGTTCCTAACATCACTGTCGTACAAAATCCATACATTCAACCAACCTCCATACAGGATAACATTCAGTTCACGGCAAACCATTTCATGAACTCAATTGAATAACACGTAAATGGATATCAACGTGTGAAATTATTCTCGTTTACACTTACTCACTGGAATCTGATGCAAGAACCCTCAATTACACAGGCGAAATTGATTACCTTGCTTGCCAACGAACAACCACCGATTGTAACCTGCAGCAGAAAACGGCTGCACGGCATGTAAGTGGTACCAACAAAACCGGGCAAGTGGTAGCTTTTGCTCCACAACCGGCATAACCCTGATCCACATTTCCTCTGAGAAGTACCCAAACCGATGATTATGACAAATTATAGTCGAGAAATAGACCGTTGTTCTGGCACTCCTTCAAGATCGTCTGTAAAGCACAGACTTAGACACTTGAACCGAACCACTTTCGGAAAATAGGTTAACAGCGACCTGTCCTCCTAAACTCAACGATAGCACGTCAGCTAGCAATTTAATTGTAATTCATCATTTCTTTTATCCGATTTAGAAGGTAGTTGCGTAAATGGTGGTCCGGTGTCCGGTCAGTCATGCGGCTAAGCCCGGCGTTGGCGATGGCTACGTGCAAGGAAATTGGCTTTTTAATAGAACCTGCAGCGGATGGATAATGGGATTTCTATATCATTCACACAGAGGTGAATATACGCGTAGGTGTCCACCCTCCTGTAGTAGGGTTTGATTGATTGAAATTGATGCATTGGCCACGGAGTTTGATTCATTTCGAGGATGTGACAGGAGAACGGTTTTTAATGCGGCGTTGTGTGGATTATTATTTTGTGTATTGTGATGTCGTTGTATTGGTGTCATTAGGAGCTAATAAGGAATGCTCGAAATGTTCAGTTTGTATTGTCCTCGCCATTTTACATTTGTTTACAAAGGACACTAGGTTACAGCTCATCATATAATCCCGCTGTGGTACTTCTTTATTGACAGCCAGGTTGAGGTTTACCGAATAGATAGAGTTTTGGCTAAGTCACGGCAATTCTAAAAGAGGTTGAAGAATATGAATATGCCAAGCTTGAGGTGTCGAATTTCTTTATGGCATTTAAAGCCGTGCGTCGGTGAAAATTCCCCAAGGACTTCAAATTCGGCAGAATATTCCCTCACCGTAGAGCCTACCGCCGTTTTCGTCATGTGGCGGCCAAAAGACTTATGAGAGATAGAACCTCGCCAAAATCGCTTTGTTTCAGTGGAAATCAGTCCTTGGTTCTCACTCTGTGAGGCATCGAATTCGGCTTTAAGCCTTATGATCGGATTTGACATGTTTCCCTCTTCTCGCGATAGGTCTACCAGCACGATCATCAGGGCTCTAATGAAGCAACTTTGCCAAACGGTTGGCATCAAGAACTAGCAACTAGGTGAAAAAATTACGACTGTAAGCTTCATCTATTTACTTTTCCACAATCGTACTCAAAACGTACGATAATCAATTTTTAAAAATTTAAAAATTCTTAAAACAATATCGCCCAGACGATCATCGTCTTACGTGGTCTGCCCCCAAGTCATACTTGATCTTATTCAGAATGAAATTTCAAACCTATTTTGAGATCCTAGCCCTATTAGGTCTTAGAAGCGTTAGGCACTTGGTCGAGGGGATTGCAACTCATACGCTAGCACAAATTCTGTCGGAAATGTTTAACTCAATCCATCGGTGATTTTCTAGCCTTCGTTTGGCGAAGCTTCTGTTCAAAAATGAAATGGAAAGCTTACTGCCGGAAGGAAAGGTTGTCAAGGGAGCTGAAACGGCCCATTATGATTTCTGAGGCTGCTGTGTATTCTGGGAAAGCCTCCTGAACTGCCTGCTTTTGATAAAAGTCTGATTCAAATCGCTGGTCCCTTTTAATAAATTGAAAACTTGTCATCCCCAAAGATGCCTAAAAAATGATTTCGCAGACGTAAAATGAAGTAAATCATACATATGGAGTATAGGTTTCTTCACATTTCTCCACAAATGCGTCAAACAGACATCGAACTTTCCATAAATGGACGGACCCGTGGTTTAGAAATACCATCAAATGTAGACCTCGTTAAAGTGGTGAGCACGTGAAGACGTTCCCTTGTTTGAGTTCTGAACTCATATGCAAATGAATTGCCAATTATGGAATCACCACTTGCTGGAATAAACAAATCAAAAGAAGTAACATACGATCCAGTCATGCATTTTATTTATCGAAACCAAATGCCTCAAAGTAATTGGGTGCCTTAGCTCCCAACACTGGTCTTTCGAACTACCATCAGTAATAATAATTCCACTGGAGAAACTCTGGCAAGGTAGCTTTTAAACATGCAAATAAGTTTCTTGTTTGCCTAGATCTCCAGATCTCTGTCGTACCTGTAGATACAGTTGGCAATCATATTTGCCGTAGATCCGCTCGGAACCGAAGTCAATACAACCACTCTAGATACACACTCGTACCTTTGCAAACAATACAAGAACTTACTTTGATGAGTTTGTCCACATCATCGTTCGATGTTCGCCCTTTTGTATGCTAATGTACGAGTCCTTTTTGTTGAAAACCCAACATTATTTGTGTAATTCACTAACCTGGTTCCATTTCAAAGGCTACTTCCAAGAGACGGATGGTATTATTGTATTCTACAAATGTATCTCTCTGCAGAACGCTTAAAATAAATTAAACTAAAATGCTAGTGTCTATATAGTGTGTGTGTGTGAGGGGGAAGCACAAGGATAATCCTTTTTAGATCGCACACCGGATATACATCATACTGTGCTTCCATTTCCGATCCCTCACCAGTGCTTCATTTATTATTTTCGTATTCAAATTCGAAAGTCCTTTTATGCAGGACACGAATTCAACGACTGTCATCATGGCGACGTATTTGTATTTGTTTCTTATTCTTCTTCTTTCTTTTTCTTTTTTGTCTTCGTCTTCTTTCCGTCGACTAGTTTAAACAATCATTCAGAAGTCATCCCCATCATCCCCCAATATAGGATACTTCATCTCAGCCATTAGTCCAGCTCCTCTCACCGGTATGTAGGACATCGAGGAGCGGATACACTTGTATAGAAATGTATTCTTCGTTTTGTGTGTCGTATGGTCTATTCTTTAGTTTTTCGATTCTTTTCTCGTTGAATGGTCTTCCATTCAGTCACTCTACTTTTTAGTTTTGATATATTATATAGTATTCACGTCTTTTAAGAAACAAACTCATTCGCAATGTTCTTATTTGCATCAATTGCAATACTGTCTTTACTTGTGCATTCGCTGTTTCTTTTTTGTTTGCCAATGGTATTCATTCTCTAACACAGCAGAGAAGTGATGTATACTCGTGGGTAGCTTCATCTACAGCCCTACCTTAAGTACATCATTATTTAAAAATGAAAATAATATGAAAATCAATGACTGATGCTGAGACATGGAGTGGAATAAGTGGATGAAATGAAAAACAAGCAAATTTAAATTCAATATTTTTATTAACGAAGGGATAATGGGTGGAAAATGAAATATGTAAATTTTCTACTTCGTTATCCTGGTGTAGCTGTAATGAGTTTGCTTTCAAATTGTTAAAAATTGTAGTCTTCTGAAAGTATGTTCCCGGAGAGCAACCTTTCCTCTCTTGAAGCAAAAGAGTTTGCCGAAAAATGATGTCTAGTATTTTAACAGGTGATATGAAAAACAAGTCATAACAAACACTGCT
The DNA here is from genome assembly GCA_951230905.1 of Cheilosia variabilis. Taxonomy (NCBI): domain Eukaryota; kingdom Metazoa; phylum Arthropoda; class Insecta; order Diptera; family Syrphidae; genus Cheilosia; species Cheilosia variabilis. The sequence goes on from OX579676.1 coordinate 15,572,795, forward strand.
TCAAGAAGTTACATTGCCTGTTTACAGAAGTGTTGTCTATGTTCCCAGACTCGCCGATAACTTTAAACAAATGATCAGCAACAGTTCCAAGGACCTTCACATAGCGTTTAAGTCGAATTAGACTTTGGCATCTTCGTTCTCCAAGCTTAAACCCATAACTGAGAAGCAAAAACGTACTGACGTAGTCTACAAAATCAACTGCATAGGTAACTCTAATGAAAGTTTTAACCAGCGTTGCCACAATGATCCAAGTGTAACAAAAGTGTTACACTTTTTAATTATTTTATAACTTTGTTACAATGTTTTTTACGCATTGTTACACTTTACACTTTACGAAGAGACATACTTCGAAACGGTATACACTTGAGACGCTACACAAGATAAATAACAGGAATAACATGAACTGAAAACAGGACATCCACAATATACCTATCTGCTATATATAGCTCTCTAGTCGATGGAAAAACCTAAACTTCAATTGAAGTGTTACACTCAAAGTGTGTCAATTTTGTTGATTTCTTCTTTTTCTATTTTTGTTTTAAACGTTGTGCTAAAGTTTATATTAGGTTCGTTCGGATACTTTTTTGCAAACGTAAATCTATTAAAAATTTGCTAAGATCTAAGATTTGAAAGAGAAATCCATTTCCCCTCTTTTCTTTTCGACTTACTGAAAAATGAAAAATGAAAAATGAAAACTGACAACTAAGTGACAGCTCAAAAGTTTGGCAACAAGAGGAAGAAGTTGTAATGGAATATTCCCAGAACATATCAGCGCATTCAAATTGGTAAGTTTAATAGGTATTTAGCTTATACAAAAATGCAATTCCAACTTATTTTGTAGATGCTGCATTTTACGATGATGTCAAAATGACATTTCTTAATCTTTTTGTAAGAAAGCTGGTCACGTACTTCTCTTGAAATTGAGAGATTTCTCTCTCGATTTTTGATATTTGCCATATTTCATTTTTCTAGGTGAAAGTACACGAACGAACCTATCATTGTTCTTTGTTCTTTGAAACATTGTTTTTAAAACATTGTAAGCTTCACGTTATCTCCATTATTGTACCTCTTAATAATTTAAAATAAACTAATATAGTTTCATTCAAACGCCTATGACCAAAAAAGCCGACGGAAAAACCATTTGATATGCATTTGCTTGTCCCATTTTATGGAATTTTTGCGATGAGTTGTATTAAACATCTTTTGTAATAACTATGGAAAAGGTATAGCTCAGCGACTAGTCTTCTGTGAACCAGCGGAACCCAGGGTGGGCAACTTAGACATTAAGTTCGAAAACGTTTTTTTTATGAATTTTATGTATAGGAGTTTAGTTGTTAACGTTTTTATTCGTAAATCAAAAATATAATTTTAAATCCGAATGTCATGTATCTAAAAGGTGAACGAAATTGCAAAAAAAACGTGTTGCTTCGTTCCAAAGCTAAAAGAAATATTTTAAATCGCTTAATTTCATTGTCCCACCCTGTAGATTTGATGTTAGTGCAGGGTCTCCTGTCAGTTGTCTCTGTATGCTACCGAGAAGGTAAGGTAAGTATGTTTTGGGGCCAGCGTTGCCATAAGTGCAGATTTGTCCGCATTTTTCAGTTTTTCAACCTAGCTGCAGACTTTTAACAACCAGAAATCAGCGCTTCAGATTTTGTCTGCATTCGCTATAAAACTTATTGTTCATTTTAAAAAATAATTTCAACAATTTTTGTTTTCGCTGTATTCTATCATTTTCGTTTTCAGCTCCTTTTTTTGTTATTGTTACTTAAAAAAAAGAAAATTTTTGTGAAGTAAGATTTTTCCATAGAAATCGTTCTTGCAGATTTGTTCAAACATTCTTATGGCAACACTGTTTGGGGCCCAGCGCCTGTGCTTTATAGAAAAGGAGCAGTTATTATAGGGATTAAACGAATATTCTCTACAACTACACGCAGAAAAATCACTAAAATCAACCAACTTTCGGCTAATAACTACTAAGTACCTAATAGCGAATATACAGGGTCTTTTTTTTGAAAATGCTATAAAAAAAAACTACTGAATATTTTCTCAAATTTCTTTTTTTATTTGAAAGTACAATCCTTCCGGTTAATAATGGAAAATAATTTCATTCAAATGGCTGCCTCGGCTGGCCATGCAGTAGCCTACACGATCGGTCCAATTTTTAAGCACATTATCGATTGTGTGCAGCTGTATTTCACCAATGGCTTCACGAATATTGTCCTTTAAAGCGTCAATTGTCTCTGGCTTGTCGGCGTAACACTTATCTCTTACGGCACCCCACAAATAATAGTCCAACGGTGTCAAATCGCAGCTCCGAGGTGGCCAAACGACATCAGCTCTGCGGCTGATAATGCGATCTTCAAAAACAGGGCGCAAAACATCGAGTGTAGCTTCGGCTGTGTGGCACGTAGCGCAGTTCTGTTGAAACCAAATGTTGCCAATATCCTCCTCTTCAATTTTTGTGAACAAAAATTCGTTCAACATGGCCAGATAACGATCGCCATTGACTTTAACGGCCACTCCTTGCTCATTTTCGAAGAAAAATGGCCCAATTATGCCTCTGGACCAAATTTCGCACCAAACAGTGACTAGTTTTGGGTATATCGGCTTTTCAATGTATGCGTGCGGGTCTTCTGTGCCCCAAATGCGACAATTTTGCTTGTTTACATACCCGCCAAAATGAAAATGAGCTTCATCAATTTTCGCACACATTCTGCAACATTACCATGATTTTCAAAGTAATGTCGCAATATTTCCCAGCGTTGTTCAAGCGTATACACAACCATATTCGTTCAGCGGAAGGATAAAACTAATTATCTGTCAAATCAGACATGAGCTAAGTGTTACCATTCGCGAAATAAGCACTAGTTGAAAAAAAAAAAAGTTAGATGGCGGACCCTTTATAAGTCCTACAGAGTTAGTAGGTTTAAAATAAAAATTTCAGTGCATTAGCACTCATTAGCCGCTCTGTTTCTGTAGTGGCAACGATACACAAACCAAATGAAAATAATAACTAAACACAATTCAAATGATTCAACGAGACAACACAGTCGCGAAAACACACTCGAGCGGTTTATCTCACTACGTGATTGCTTGCATTGTATAAAGCGAACCCTCGTAAATTACGCACTGACTACAATTTGAATTTTTAATTTCTCGTCCCCGTTACGATCACCCAAACATAACAAACATTACAGGATTACAGAACGAAATGCGTTCTTAACTTTTTTCATTGCTTCCACATTGTCGCCCACTCTCCCTATTCCACTGCATTCGTTACTCATCCTTGTAAAGGAAAAGTAGTGGTCCAAAGCGGAACGAACAAAACTGCAACAGTAACTACAATAACACGGCTTATGTCCTCGGACAATGAGCGTTTGAGTTCCAGGCAACGGACCCCCCCTTTGAAAAGAATCACTTCATCCTGGTGTCCTGTCGCATGGATTTTTATTTCGCTGCTGTTTTTTTTTTTTTAAACTTGTTTTACCAAATTTTGTGTTCGTTTTTTTTTGTGCTCTTCCCCCTTAGCGAAAAATCTTCTCGTTGACCCAGATTCGGTGGTGGAGCTAGTGGGTACAAAAAAAAAACAGAGGAAAGATTATTCATTTAGGCAAATTGTAAAACTTTAGTTTTCGCTTAGCAAGTCCGAATAGAATTTGGATAAGTAATGACCGCGTGATGATGATGGAAGTGTTGGGCAAATTGGGTCAGCGCAAAAAGATTCATCCCCATTCCTTTTGCATTGCAATCAGTTTCGTGGAGAAACGGTTTCTTGCTATGCAATTGATATTTCCGCTATGTGCATGTCCTTTCGAATGGAAAAGTTTCAAAGGCGTTCTTGCTTTGAATATGCTTGCTATTCATCGGCGCTTTGGGTGTTTTTTTCTCTCTCTCTTTCTAGTGGGGAAAAGTCGTTCCCAATCTGTTTTAGCACTCAACACCCGGGTATTTTGCATTTTTACCTTTAGTATGGGACGGGGCGCTCAGTTAGTATTTCTGAAAGGTGACTTTTTCCACATTTGTGGATAAAAAAAGACACATGCAAGGAAAAGTGTCAAACACGTGTTGACACTAAAGGTTTGCGGTTCGTGGAGATTGATGTTTTACTTTTACTAGGTTGGCTAAGTTTGATGCACGTAAGGATGACGAGTTAAGAAAACCGAAATGATAAGGACGGGCAACAAATAGGGTATAGCTTTGCGATTGACGTTTTTTTCTCAGAGTTTTTTTATGCTCACATAAAACTACTTTTTAGTAAAAAAATAAAACCACCCAATGGAAGCTGTAAGGGGAGACTGTCGAAACTTATGTCAACAGTGTCTCCCTTTATCATAAAAAAAAGAACCAAAGAAGTGGCAACAGGTACCTAAATTCTCACAAACATTCGCTTTGTGTGAGTTTTGCATTTTTGGGACGAGTGGAAGCGATCTACAATTTAATTGAAAAGCTCTTCTGAACGACCTATGGGCATCGTTTTCATTTTCATCTTAACAATGCAAGTATGGAAATAGTTTGTTCAAACAATCTCATTTGTAGCGTAGGATGTATCTTATGGACTGCAGCCACCTCCCAAACTCATTCCGTCCTTTGGAACTCGTTTCCATGTTGCGACTTTTGGAACTCCCAGTTGAAATAAATTTTAAGTGGACTTTATATTTTATTACCGCACTGCTGCGCCATTGAATTTTATTCTAGTGAAATCTATCGATCAATACAGTGGTACGAATCGTAAATAATGCTCGTAAATTAACGACCCACAGTCAAAAACAAAGAATAAAACCTGTCACCAGTCGATTGATTGCCTAATGGTGCCTATAAGGGGCACCCAACTCACCCAACTCGACATTAAAACGCCCATTAGCGCTCTTAAAACCCTGCAAATCGATTTATTGCCTTTTAAATAACCCGAACGCAATAATATTATCGCAGCAATTGAGTAATATCCGCCGTCCGAGAGGCCCACTCGACTGCCTAATTGAATCATAACTTACCCATTTAAATAGCTCGCCTCAGCGCCGCCATTGATTGCGAGTATCTCTGCGAATTAGATTCCCTACTGCGAAAGGAAACACGCCCGTATCCGGGGCCAATATTTTCGCAAACAATTTTTGCGGCAAAGTGCAAATAAATATTCTCCATCCGACTGGTCCGGCCGCCTCCCTGTGCGTTGAGAGTGTCCGAAAACCATATATCAGGCTTATGTAACTGATCCGAAAGCAATTTATTTACTCCTCCATTTGTGACAATATCTTGGCGTACATTAATCTTTTTTTTCTCTTCTTCTTCTTCTTCTTGCACCATCCACCCTACATAATGCATAGCGATAGAGGTCTGTCTGTAGTATTGTCCCATGGCTGACCATATATGAATAGGAATCCCTGGGTCATGCTCGTACCGAAAATCCCGCAGCAGAAAAAGAAATAATAGTTAAAGAATGTTTGTGGCACATCCGGAAGCTTGGATTTGCCTCGAAAGAGAAAAATGGCCATCGATTCTGGAGTGCAGATTGGCCACGGGTATGTTGGCTGAAAGTGAAATTATGCTACAACCAGAAACAGAGGGGGGAAAGTATCCCAGAACTAGGACAAAGCATGGAATCAAAACAAATCAAATGGTGGAAAAGTTGCTGCTGTGATACCGGGCCAGAGCAAAAGATATTGTCAAGAGGTGGCACCTACTCCAGCTGCCATACACCATGCATGAACTTATACACACTTGTCATGTGGCTTGTTGGGGATACCACTGAATGTTGTGTAAGCCCATAGACCGAGTGGACATCGCCATTAATGGATGTATCCGGCGCCAACCCCAAAAACATTGTTCCATCGAAGCTGTCGGTGGAAGTAGACCATTTCTCGTTATAATGGCAATTTATTGACGATTGAAAGTGAAAAAGGTGGATCTGATTATATTCGACTTGTATTAAGTTGGGCCCATCCTTGGAGTGGCTACTAAGATATTAATCGCTGGCATAAGTAGTTGAAATGTCTCTCCGCCAGGACCAGGTTTGTAATTTATATTTCAGTACGTCTACCGTTATACATTTATGTGAAGGAAACAGTTCAATTTGGAATGATTATCAGATTTTAATTAGGGAAAGTGCCGAAGGACCAGAAATATAATAGGAATTTTTGAATTTTTCAAAATGGCCGCGTTGGTTCGTTGGATTTCTTACCAACCTAGAGTTGCCTCTGTATAGCACTTTCCTATAAAGTCTAAAGGAGGTGGGTGTTAATTGTCGATTTATAATTCCTGAGCTCCTGAGCAGTTATTAAGATCTTCCGTATCGTGACGCATGAACTCATTTCGGCTACTGAAAACGCACTGATCCTGGTTGCTGACAATCGGCTTTAGGTGCGCACAGCTTATTGCAGGCTGAATCTTGTTGCGATGTTACCATCGCCTATGCCTGAAAAAGCCCGATCAAAGGGGGCTAAAATTCCATTCATCAGGCTTAGCATACCTCAAAGCCTATTCGTACTCTCAACATCAATGGTTTATTAAACGAACCGGAAGTTCATTAGAAGCTTTGATAGCTTTATGTTCGGATATAGCTTCGTTTTGGTCAAGAGCTTACGCTTCATCATCATCAATGTTAAGTGGGCGACAGCGAGATCTAAGTTGCCATCAACGTTCAATAGCGTTTGGTTTTTATGTAGGCGTTCTTGGCCGCGATTTTTCTAGCGGCTTTCCATGCATTTTGAGAGGTCTTTTAAAACCTTTTTTTGATGCGTTTCTTAACACATCATATAACAATATTTTTGACATTCTTTTCCACTAATTTTTCAAGCATTTTTTACACATTTTTTGGGTTATTTTTTTAACGCGTTTTTGGAAACGATTTTTGACGTATTTTTGGTCGCGTTTTTTAGCCATATTTTAGGCGCATTTTTGGTGCGTTTTGGCAGCATTTTTTGGGTATTGTTGTTCGTATTTTTCGATGTGTTGTCCACCATTCTTGGGCGAGTTTTGAATCTTTTTGGATGTACTTCTAATGCTTTTTTTGGCGTTTTTAAGACGATTTTCGATGAGTGATTTCACATCCTTGCCGGGTATTATTTATTAAAGCTTGTAGCCAGCGTTGAAATGGTAGAGCAAAGTTCCTCAATAAGCAAATCAGTTTTTTTTTGTTTTTTTACGAATAGTAAAAGTTTTATTTATTTACGAATTAATTTTTTTGTCTGCAAAAGTAATATTCTGTTAATCGTCTGTTGAACTTTATTTGCTTATGCTGTCCGAGGACCGCAGTAACCGCTGAAGAAAAGTATAGCTAAACAGTTCGCGCAGAAAGTGTAATAAGTTTAAGTTTAAGGCGGCAGTTTCTGAACAGTTGAACCTATCAAACTCCCGATTGACTCAGAATTGATTCTTCTGTGGTTGAGCGTCGAGCGGGTCTTTTTATTTGATTTCTAATGAAGCTTTTACAAGTCAAATTATTGTGTACTAAGAATATATTTGTAGTACAGTATGACTTAAAATTAATGGAGATATTTTATACATTACAAACAAAAATGTTTTAGAAGTTATTTTTATAAAGAACAAGGAACAAAAGTATTTAAAGAAATTAATATAAAAAGAAATGAATGAAAGAAATTAATATAAATTGTGTTTGTGTTATAAGCTAGACTTGCTCTTCAATATGTGTAAGATTAGCTAAAAGTTTTTATCCTATTCGTCACAGCACATCGGTTCGCACTCATTTCTAGCCCCTATACGACGAAAGTATTGGGTCCTAAAAGGTGCACTGCACATCGCTCCAGAATCAAACCCGTACCGTGTCACAAACAGCCCTCCCTAAGCAATGCTTTTCAATGCACACGAACGTAGTTCGATAGCCAATTGGCGAGAACTCGAATTTGCCAAATTGCACACTCTTGACTGAATTATCCTGACGTTCATTGCACTTTCAAAACCACTTTGCATCGAGTCGACTCTGCATATGGCAATATCGGTGAATGCCCTTCGACCAATATTCATGCGATTATTTGCTCAATTTAGAGCTCTCATAAAAATGCTCCTGCAATTCCCCCGAACAACACAAAGAGCAGCGCAGCCACCATTATAGGGACCAACTTACTGCATGCACCTTCGCATCCAATGACAGCACGATACGATGATTGCAAAAGGTCCTGAAGCTGTTTCGGTGTGTATACATCGGCAAACCGGATCGGAGGCGAGCGAAAACATTTGGTAAATTTCTCTAGAGAAATGACTGTATTCTCGCTCGACACACAAGTTGCCCATTGTTGTGTCATTCATTCGGTTGCCGCCGCCGCTTCGTTGTCCTCATCGCCGGAAGTAATAATCGAAGAATTGGAAATGTGCAAATGGCGGTACCACTAACACCGCCAACTCCCCGAAGGATCTAATGATAATTGTTTTCAATTCAATTAGAACGAACTGCAATTGAATAGAACCAACCCGAGTGATTTGTATTTCATTGGAATCCTCTAGGACATGTGTGTGCCGGATGAAGAAGAAAAATACCAGCCAACTTTGTCGAATTCTGTATTCTCGACTGCACATGCATTTATATATTTTCCACGGAAATAAATATAAAATTCTCGAGCGCATGCAGATGAGGATGTGTGATCCTGTGAGGGAATGTTAAATTCTTGTTGCTTCCGCACGATGTGATGGAAGGATGTTGTCTTCTATTTTTCTTTCGTTCAACTGAGTCCTTGAAGTTTTCTTAAATTCCCAACTGAGAAATATATGTACGTTCTTCCGATTTTTCGTCGTTGTCTGCCTTTGGGTGTTGTGCATGGTTACACAGAGCAGTAGAACGCTATCCTTAAAAGCAATCGATTGTGCTGCTCAGAGACAGAGAAATAAGACGAGCGAAAAAAATCCCTCTATAAAAAGGAGTACTAGTGAGCTCTGCTAGTCCTTGGGAAGAGCATAAATATCTATACTTGACTTTCTTGGTTCGTCTTCATTGGTGAGGTGATGGCTCGATGCTGGCTCGGTGCTCGATTCGTGCGCCCCACAGGGTATGAAAGGATAAAGCCTTTGCCACTGAGATTGATTGATATTGTTCACACTCGTACACATTAGACTACAGGAAGACATATGGCTGCTTCAACAGTTGCCTTTGCAGCGCACGAGGTGATCGATAATCATTTTGTGAATGAATCTGTCAATTTGGTTGAAAAGTGACATTATATTTGGAAAAGTGTTGCAAGGAAGTTCTTGATGGTGCTTGAGGATTGAAGGATTCACTGAGATATTCCGATGTTATGCGTTTCGTTTCTTTTTTTTAAGTAATTTTTGTCCGATTTGTGTGTAGAAAACCAAATTGATGGTCGAGCTTAATGGGTAGCTTTGAGATTTACGATGTCACATGGTTTACCAAAAAAAAAAATTACCTCAGGGATGTACGTGGAACATGTTCAACAGTCGAAGGCCAAATACCCCATGTTTATAATTGTGTATTAGTCGCTAAAAAGTTCGATTTCATATAAAACTCAGGCTAGATTTTAGAACGTTTTTGTCATTTGCGTACATATTTCGGTCACGGAATAACAATTTCCACTTCAAAATGCGTGTCACAAGACATGGATTGTACAAATAGTTTATTTAAATTACTTTCATACGCTGATGATATCAAAATATGTAGTTGGTAGAACACGACCCTTCACTGTGGAGCGTTTGCTACTACTGGACCGGAAGCGGCAAAAATGAGTTTGGTGATTAACGAGGACAAAACTACGCTAATGTTGTCAACAAGAAGGGACATCCAACTTCGACGATTCGGACAAAACGTCACAATCGACAGCTACATTGAGGTAGTCATTGGACAAACTCAAAAATTTAGATAACCTTAAGTCGACTAGATTGGTATGGATAAGATGTAAAAACAAGATTGGTAGTTAGTGTCACTTTTCTTACGTCAGCCACATATGTGAACTGTCAATTTTGTATCCTCAGACTCGAAATTCTTGACTAGATTCACCGGCTACCCCTCCATAAGCGCCAATTGAAAAAGCTGTTCATATGACAGATCTAGGCCAATCAAAACTGAGACTTATTAAGTCAGCCAACTGTCAGATTTAGTAAACTAGATACTCGAAGGTCCCCATTGGCTGTGTCTACATCGGCTCTGCTCTAAATTCTGACAATATCGGTGCAGGGAAATAACTTCACGGGCAAGAACTTCCTATGGGAAATAACTTCACTTCGAATCGGAAATAATTTCACTTTTTTATGTGAAGTTATTTCACTTTGAAAGTACTAACTTTGTGAAATTATTTCCCATTAAAAGTGGGAATATTGTGAAATTATTTCCCTTTGAAAGTGGGAACTTTGTGAAATTATCTCCCACATACAATTTGAGTATTTTTCGAATCTAACTGGAAAACAAAAACAAAATCGAATTATTTATAAAGATTTAAGTATAATTTGATTAACATTAAGAAAAACAACTTTCCATACACCCAACCTAGCACCTACTCCCACCCCCAAACAGTGAACCCAGCAGGGGGGCTTCGAAGGGCACCCATACATTTACAATCGCTTTCCATTGGGGAAAGGAGTCCAATCTCGATCATTTAAGGAAGTTCTGTATAGGACCCTGATAACTTCAGTCGTGCTTTATGATGTTGAGGCTTGGACTTTGTCTACAGACAAATAAAGATATCGTCAGTCGCTTTGAGAGGGAGATTCTTCGTAAAATTATCGGTCCCATTTGTGTTATGGGTCTTTGAAGAAGAAGATTCAATGCGAACTATACTATCTGTACAGCGACATCATCCTGGCCAAAAAAAATGCGCTTCAGTTGTTTAAGATGGCTACGTCATTAAGAGCGAATGAGCACAAATTCTCCGACCCGGAAAGTCTTCGGGCCTTATCAATAAACAATTTTAGTTTCGACTCTTAATTTTAGTTATTCACAGTGGCTATGTTTGGCATAAAAATTTCGCAATTGTGAGCTTCCGTAAATTTAAAGTCGAGACTAAAATTTGGAATTAGTACGGCGCTTCGAGTCTAAACCCAATTTCGTACACTCAGAAAAAAAAAATTGTAATGCCAACAATTTTCGTTGGTTAAAATGAACCCAAATATCCAAATCTTTCATTTAAGAATGAAATTGTTGGCAATGATGTAATAAAATACTTATGGATATTATTCTTACACTGAATACCTGATTCTTGGAAACTTAAAAACTTGTTAACAAACATATTATTTGAACCAGCAACTTTTAACTTACAATTTTTTAAAAATCTATAAATTCTTCGATTAACAATCTTTTTATTCTAGGTGTATATTTTAAAAATTAATACAAACGCTACACACTATTATTTTTAACTTATAATTTTCAATTAGGAGATGTTTATGAAAATTTTGGACATGGAAATAATGACTACAAAACCTTAAATATTCAATTGATTGATAAAAGTGCGGCTCCAACAATAACTAAAGGGGTTACCATTGTCACAAATTTGCCTACGGTGACCATCTGTATTTATGTTCTGTATTTCATTTCAATTCTTAAAAGCAATTACGTAAACCAGTGATACCAGATCGTAGGTAATTACCCATTTCGTGGGCATTCTGCTTTTTCAAATTAGATAAAAGGGCAAATAAAGAGCATTTTTATGACTGAATCTAAGGAAAAACCATTCGAATTCAATATCGTGTGCGTTTTTCTAACAACGGCATAAACAAAAAGTGTGTTTTTGATAATCGTCGCGGGCAAGTCAGTCCGAAAAGTCTGGCATCACTGGCGTGAATATTAAGAAAATCAAATTTCAATGAACAAACTCATAATGCGAATGTGGACCAAAGCCTCTGAACAATCAGACAAGTTATCTAGTACTAAAAAAATGTATTCTAGTATTTATTATTTTTTTAATTTTTTTTTTTTTTTATGAAATATACATATTTATTAAATGAAATAAAGATTTGGATGAATAGAAATTAAATTAGTTTGTTGTTGTAGGTATTGGTCATTATTTGGATTTCTAAAATAGGGTCACTCCATGCCACCTTTTTGGCATTACAACCTGTGATAGTTGTTGACCCGGGCTATATGCCTTTAATTGGGGTATTTTTTTTATTAAATTGGCCTGCAAGTGGGTCATAGAAGGATCTCCTCCTCAACGTTTCCAATGACAAAAACAAAACTAAATTTAATTTGAAAACAACCCTGCTCTACATCACGGTGCTTTCGTTTTTAGACTCTTGCCCACGGCATCGAAGTAGGTATCTAATAACACCGTGGAAGCGAGCTCACTCGAATTGAAACTCTATCCGTCCGCCTTGCTTTCGAAACCTCTCTTGGGATTTCTGCTCCCTCGCCAACACGAGGACTACTCCAAATTAGTGTTTCAACTGTACACAGGGAAGTACCCTTCCGGGGTTAAAATTACCTAATGCCTACCGTACTTTCTAATCAAACTGAACTCGTCTTAAAATTTAAACTCACATCATATACATAGACTTTCGTGCTAATAAAATCATTAAGGTATCCATCGACTCGAATTTCCCCAATTTCGGTCATTAAGATGTCCTGCTAACGACACTAGAGCCGACCGCCCACTTAAAGCCCCAAAACAATGTAAAACAATGTGCACACCGTTTAAATAATGAGCCATCTCGCTTTTGTATCCATTAAACCCTTTTTCTATTAATTGAAATTAATACCTAGCCATTTCTCATCCATTAATCCACAACAATCGACCCCTGAACGGAATAGATCCCGAGGCGGTCCTCCCCATCCACCCCTTGTGCTGTTTTGCAAAAATATCGGAAGTCATGCAATGAATTAATTATGTAATTAATGACGGAAGCGTCAAGCAAATCTCAATCTTTTGTTCCTTTGAAATGCCATTAATCGTCGTCCTTGTCTTTGTGGTGGTACAGCGGATAGAAAATCGATACAGTTTCTCTTCACCTCACCATACTCACCGTTTGGTTCTATTTAGAGCATAACTTAAAACCGCATAAACTATGTACAACAGCTCCGCAGCCGGCTTAATCCTTTTTGCGAAATGCAAGACCATCCCCACCTACCATTGCAAAGCGTAATGAGAGCGCAGTTGTATGGATGGTTTTGGTTGCCTTTCGCCAACAACAGCACAGGACTAGCAAAGATTTACGGTTTTTTTTTCCTAGCTGCCTTCTGTTTATTTATGGTAAATCATTATCCTTGCTGCAAATGAAAAACATTTCGTTATCCTTTGGTCCAGCTGTGTCGACGACTCTTTAACTGATGTGCCTACGCCTGGTGCGCCTACATTGGCTTCATTTAGAAATCATGTCTTCGTCCCCGTTCCTGTCGCTCAGCAAAACAGTGAGTGCGGGTTCTTGTTGATTTCGCCGCACAAATGAATACATTAAATGTCTAGAAGGAAAAATTTAACCAACCATGAGCTGGCCATAGGAAATGAGTCGAAGCCGCTTCCTCTTGAAGATTGCTGGTCCCCTAAACTGGAGGCAACATTGCCAACACTATTACCGCATGTCAAACAATGGCTTAGAAGCCGCACCGTCATGATGATCACCGTTCTAGTATAAAAATCCGTCGCCAGCAAAACCCCCCGAAGGCAGCTCCATTTTTACTGATGAACAACGAGACGTATCCTCCGCACTGCTTGCGTTCTCAGTGCCCAAGTGTTCATTCATCAGTCATGCGAATTTGTTGGAAAGTATTTCCGATGTAATGTGTGTCTGTGTGCTCCTTTTTGGCTGTGTGGGCCTGTGCATTATCCAGCAGCTTTCTTAAGGAACGATATCAGCCTGCGTACACTCTTGTGTATTTGCTTAAAGAAGGGACACACACAATGTTGCATTTCAATCTGTTGCGGCCCAGAGTCGGAGGTCGGAGCTCGGTGCTTCCTGTGCACGCACTCATACACTATATCAGGCGATGAGCAGGAAGTCAAAGATGGAATACCCATTCCCTTGGCAGGATAATAACGACGATGGTAGCTTGGCTGATGTGGGTGGTGGTGATGGTCGGAATTGGAAGTTGGAAACATGTCAGATACATTGTGAAGGACGTGCTGCCACACACCATTAAAGAGACAAGGAATTGAAATAAAAAGTACATTTTACAAGGCCCGAGGCTATGTTGCTGGCGTGTGTTTGGACTACGAGCAGGGCCGGACGAGCCATATGTGCAAGTTTTGCAAATACATAGGGCGCCAAGTTTTGAGGGCGCATTGCTAGGAAAGAAAAACTAATTTTAAACAAAAAGCTTGTTCAAATAAGCCCAAAATAACAACATCCATCACACCTGTGCTAAATTATTTCTTGCACATTAACTCACATCACTTGTAATGTTGCAACTTCAAGGAGAATCTAACTCAAAATATTGGAAAATAAAAAATCCCACTAGACCTATGCAAGTTCACTTCCTACCATAGTCTCAAAATATTCCACCCTGTTCGTGTAGGTATATTTCTTGCACATCCACTTACATTTAACAAAAGAATATAGTTGAAAAATCTCAAAACAAAAAATCTATATATATAAAAATGAATATAGAATCGTAAACTATGCATTTGATCATGTGAAGATCTTTAGCAAAGTTGTTGTGCATGAGCCCACGAAGGTTTCTGAGTTGGTACGACAGATGGCGCCACTGTCATTCCAATGAATTTCATATATTGCCGTGATAGTTCATGCTGATTTGAATTGAAACGAAAACAGCGAACGAATGATGACGTTTCGAGTTGTGGGTGACAAAAGAATTTATGTAAATTGTGAAATTCATGTCCGGCTCACATTGAACAGACAATCAGAGACAATGCTGAGACCACCAACTCCGGCCGATTTCCCGTTACTTAGCCTACAAGCTATATTTTTATGGAGTGTTCACGTTTGGTGCGCTAGTATTCTTACATAGAAAATCGTATTGACAAATGTCACGAAACTTCAAAAATTCCGGCTCACCAACACACTCCCAGCAGATATGAGACACTTCCGCTGTGGGCAAAGTTGCTGGCAGAGTTCATAGAATTTTATCCGTTTAATTGAAATTGTTCGTTACGTGTAGATAATATTTTTTTTTAGGAATAAGTGCACATTTGCTTAAAATGTTCATGAAAAATTAACAATGTATATTGCTGTAGGGAAAATGAAAACATTTTGAGCAAATTTTCTTCATTATTTAAGAAAAATTTACACATGAAATCGAAGTTAATGATATCCAAAAGCGGAAAATACACAACCATGTTTGTCCTAATATGTTCTAGTATATAAAACATATATTTTAGATAGTTTTACTAACCAAACAAATCAAATTATTCGCCTTTTAACAATTTATAATAACTAACCAATGGCGTTCAGTAATGAAAAAAATGTGGTATTCCCGAACTCTTTCACATTTCCCCACGGTTGCCGAGGTTGGCAGCATTTATTTTTGCATTTTTTGTATGTTTTTGCATGTCACACGGATTATTTTTTGACATAACACCGATAGGAAAACAAAATGGCGAATTTGAAAAAAAAAACTGAGGGGGCCAGCGGCAAGAGGATTGTCAGTTGGGGGTCTCAGTATGGTTTGTCTATGCAGACAATATTGTCGTTTTTCGAATAGTTTTGTGCATTTCATTGTGAGTTAAAATAAATTAAATTACTTTATACAAATCAATTGCGGTGCGTTAGTCGGGTAAAATCTCAAGAACGACTCGACGAATTTGAATGATTTTTTTTTGTTTTGTTTGGCTTGAATCAGGGATAGTTTAGGAAAAATGAGAATTCGGAAAGTTCTCAACAGGTGGCGCTGTAGGCACATTTCATCTATCTCCTTCTATATATATATACAAAATATGTCAGATTGTGTTTGAATTGATGGTCTCTTAATGCGTGAACCGATTTTTTTTTCTGTAAACTTCAAATGAAAGGTGACGTCAATACAAAGGTTTGTATGTATATACGGTCTCTGTATGTGTATTGGCTACACAAGTTATAGGCCTTTTAGTGAATATACATGTGTTGTCGACCTCAGAAAGCCCTCAACCACTTTAAATGAAATTTTGTGGATGTATATGGTTGGTTGCAGCTTAAAAGATAGGATCTTAAGCCACTAAACTAATTTCAAGGAAATTTTGTGGATGTACATGGTTGGTTGCGGCTTGAAAGATACGATTTTTTTTTTTGGACTGACTCAGATTGTCTACCTTCAAAACCGCTCAACCAATTTCAGTGAAATTTTGTGGATGGATATGGTTAACCCGATAGTTCCGTTCTTGCTCTGCTTTGGGGTGGTGGGCGCAAATCGCAAGCATTTAAGAATATGTGATGTGGCATGTGGTATATGTGGGCGTAGGCCGTACACTCAAGTAGTCCAGG
The DNA here is from genome assembly GCA_951230905.1 of Cheilosia variabilis. Lineage (NCBI taxonomy): Eukaryota > Metazoa > Arthropoda > Insecta > Diptera > Syrphidae > Cheilosia > Cheilosia variabilis. Next base: position 15,589,097 of record OX579676.1, read on the forward strand.
ATACTAACCACTGAAACACCGTGTTCACAAGTCGCAACTACTGATATTTATTGTTCTATAGCACCTATATCGAAAGTGAAGTAAAAAAAAATTATCCGAACGGTGATACTTACTTCCCGGGCTTCTTCGAGCTACCAACATGACATCAGCGTACAATTTTTCAAAACAAAGCTAAAAACGATATTGGGTTTCATCGTTAAGCACAATGTTTTTTGACAATCGCGTTTCTGGATGTGCTCTGTCGAATGGCAGAAGCGGGGACTGCCGATTGCCCACATTCTTCTTTGGTTGATTTGGTTGATTGATAAAATCTGACCGGACCAACTCTATTCAATCATTAGCGCGAAAAAAAAACCATCAAGAAGCCGACCCAGAAATCTATGAAGCCGTTTCTAGCATTGAATGCTAATAATTTAATTAATTTTAGGCGGTACGAAGTTCGCCGGGTCAGCTAGTACCTCAATAAAAAAAACGCATAGAAAGTCTACCTCCTGAGTTATGTGGAAAAGACTTATGCATGTGTGCCAATATGAAACAAGGGCGCTTTCTGAAAATCTTGGACAGGGCGCTAGTTGGGCTGGATCCGGCACTGACTACGCGTGTTTGCGTGTTACAATAATAACGCACAGTATCCGAGAAGGAATAAGTGTATTGCCTTGCTGTTCCATTGGAGTATTTTCTTGTGTTTAAGTTGGACGAATGAATTCGGCTTTGTTAGCAGTGGGGGTCTCCTTGTACAGTAGAATTGACTTGGGAGAATGTTGTCCTTATGCCGTGGGATGAGTTGTCAACCTTGATTATGACAAGACCTTTGTTAGTGATAATTGAGGCAGCACAAGTCGACAAGTCGAACATGTTCTTTTCTTTTCCTGGGTAGTTAGGTATAGGTATAGGTGTACGTGGACTACAAATTTTAAAATCTGTACATCCTGCCACGTGAGTGTATCCGATGATACAAGTGCTACTTACGGAGGCATGTGTAGGGACAGCTGTTGCGGGACAATTAGGTTATATTTGTCGAGTCGTTTTTACGACCTCCAAATGTGGCCATGGGTTGTAATATTTCCTCCAATGTCTTCCTCCATGTCGCCTCTTTAGCTGAAGCAGAAAAGAAAGATAGACTGAAACTAAGATACCTTGAGTTTTTAAGTCTGGCCTTGAGGTACTTGGCCTTATGTTACGGCACCCTTATATCTAAAGAAACAAAACAATGACTGTCGAAAAAAATCTTGAAATTAGAAATTCAAGGATGCGGTTCAAATGGTTACCTCACCTGTACCGACGATGTCCCCCCAACTAACAACAAATGCGGCTTTGCCTTTCAATAGAACTACTAGTCCAAGTCCAAATGAAGGGACCCATTCTCATATTAAGAGCACAATGTCGTCCGACAATCAAATTAAGGACAACCTATCCGTCAATACTACTGACGGACAAGACTCCTCCAGCACTCATTAGTTGCAAATCATCAAAGGATGCAGTTTCCCATACTAGAATTGCCATCACTATATCATCATCATCATCATCATCAGCAGCAGCAGAAGCAGCAGCAGCAGCAGCGGCATCAATTGAAAGGAATAAGGACTCAAACACTGCACGATTTCTCGTTCACAACACAAGTTCCCATTTCGTTGCCCCCTACGTCGGTCGTCGGTCGGTCGTCGGTCGGTCGCCTTTTACAAGCAACTTGAATGCGGTTGTGCCCATGCGAAGATAATCCTTAAAGCTGATAAGGATTCTCATTTTACGGAGAAAACCAGATGAAACACGGAATCGTTGTCCTTCCCACACGCTTTCGATTCTCGCATTCAATTCGAACATCTACACGAAAGCACGAGTGGAATGTGCAAGTAAACAGATCAGCGCGCATTGCAATCTCAAAAGGAAACCCCAGGTTAGGAAGCGTGTGCTATTTCCCAGGTATGTGTGTTCGCAACGTTCTAAAACTTGGGAAGTTTGCGAGAACTCCCAGCGAGAGTTCATATCTTTCGGATAACCCTTCGGCTATTAAGGTGCATTTCGTGATAACTCTAACGAGAACAAAATAAAACGATGTGCAACCATTTTGCTAGTATAAAGAATGTAAGCGGAAGACGGGGGCAATACAAGGATTCTTATCTCGGGGCAGAGCATGCTGTGTGTGCAGAAAATAGCACTGCATTCATTTCCCACTCGTTCGTATTCATAAATCCATTACTAGATACATCTTTTGCAATCAAGAGAGTCCTTATCCACTTGAACCTCGCAGAGGGAATAACACACAAAAAAAAAAAAATAAAAAGAACAAGCATGCTTGAGCTGGTCGGTCACACATACGAGTACTCGTGTGCGGTGCAAGTGCAACCCACACACAAATTGTTTACATTTCCCCGATACATCCTCCTTGGTCACCGATGATGTTCCTGCTGCTGTTGCTGATGATGATGATGAGGATAATGCACTACATACGATTCACATTCAACCACGTGTAGATAGCAGCACGGGGTACGATTAAAGAGTTTTTTGTGAGCGCGATTGTTTGCTTATTCGTGTGTGATGTATCCTGCGAACAAAGGCGAAAAGAGCTGGCAAAATAAACTCCTCTTCCTTGGCATCGTACAGTAGCACAACCGCACACAGTACTTTGCCAAAGGGGCTATCGAAGAACCCCGCACGCTCTCTAGCACAACACAAATCTAACTTGCGATCTGAAAAGGATTCCACGAGACCGTCTGAGCAGGTGTGTGTTATCTGAAATTAAATCTCGGTCGAGAATAAAAATTCTCGTTATTATTGTATGAAAGTGTGACTCCATTTCTCATAATAATAATCATCGTCATCATCATCATCTTAGGGTGGGATTTTTTTTCCGTTTGTCTTCTTCCTTATTTGAAGGATCTTGTATTCTTGTGATGGCATCGTCCTATCCGCAAACTTGTTGTTTGTTTCGTTTCGTTTCTGGGTGCCGTATACGAGTTTGTACTAGATATTGTGATGTGATTCTATTTCTTGTTGTCACTTTTTGTTGCCGCCTCTTCTGAATGAGTAGAAAAAATGGAGGACAAACCTGTCCTGTCATAGTTTAAGTTGTGATTTTGTGTGATAGACGAGCCCCCGTGAGTAGGATATGTTTGCCAGAAGGATTACGGCATTCAATTTGATGATTTATCGAAAAAGGATGTGACAGGGTTAATTTTTTTTTCTCTCTCTATCCCTCTCTCTTTTCTTTTTTATCTCTTTCGGTTGAAACGGGAGGAAAACCTAATCAGTGTCAGTATTCACCTACTCTACTCACCGCCTGAAGGGGCAACGAACTTGGTTTGATTGATGAGAGGCGAATTATGGGCTGGCCCCGAAATTGATGGAAAGGGATGAGTTTTTTTGGCATTTTTGTTGTTGTCTTCTGTTCGGCTGCAGACGCGCTTTTGGCATTTCAAAGTTCGACATCATAAGACTCGGCATTATCTGTTTAGCGGTAAGCAATTGCAGCGACGGCGTTACCCATTGCGAGGCTCCGGGCGGCAGGTCTTTGCGAGGCCCTTAAAAAAGCAATCCTTCCGACTAAACAATTCGTATCCGCCAGCTGGTATTAGTAAAAGTATGTGTAAATATGAGAAAAAATCGAGATTTCTCAAATGTGCCTGAGATAAAAAAATCGAACATGAAAAGCAATCTCGATAAAAAAAATTGATCTTTTTGCCAAATCGAAAACGACATACCTAAGAGTTTATAAAGCTTATGAACTTAATAAAATGAACTAACACGTGTTTTTTTTAGTTTTGTTAACGGAGATTTTGTAACTTGAGGCTTTTTTTTGAATATTTTAAAGAAAATACCCTTTTTTTTGTTGGATTTAATGCTTTAAATTTCGAAATCATGTTGAAGCAAAATGTTTTAACACCGTTTAGGAAAACATTTTTTCTATGTCTCGGCGGAATTTTTTTTTAGCTTTAGCATAATTTATAATCTATAATTAGTAGGTTCGTAAAATGAGTACTTGCACATTAATATATGCAACATGCAAGTACCTATACATTATTTGTTAAATTCAAAAAAATAATTCTATACATTTTTATTGTTTTTAATATTGCTGTCAAATTTGTATGCGCTTGGTTTTTTCTTATAAAGGCCATAATACAAAAATCCTCGTAGATTGCCCTATATTTATGTGAAATACTCGGAACAGTTGAGAAATGTTTTGATCACTTTTTGTATTCCAAAAGCAGAAAATGCACTTGTTTTTGTTAATTAATAATTTATATTGTCTTCTTGTTAGGAGTTCAATCACTTTTTTTTTGATTTCCGATATTAATACTTTTTTTTTTAAATATGAATACCATTTGCATTTTTACCTTACACTGCTCAGTGTTAATAAACGACAGAATTTCTAATCATATTTTGATTTTGTACAAATATGGTTTTAAATAAACGAAAAAAAAAAACAAATTTTGAATTCACCAAGCCTAATAGAAATTTATTCGATGCTCATGAACAGTTACTAAGATTCACTTGTGCCCTAGTGGGCTTGGGCTTAACTTGCGTGTTGTTAACTCATTTTTGGAACAACCCCAAGGGTTTCATTTATGCGCCTGGATGAATTTTGCAGTCAAAAATAGAATTCATACAAATAAAATTAAAAATGAACTGAAATGTGAATGGATGAATAGTTTTTGGTGCAGAAGATGGATAGGGAAGAAGTTATGCTATCTAAAAAACTATAATCAACATTTACTTTTTTCACATTTATCGTTATAAATCTATTTACAAATTGTTTGTTATTGAAATAGTGCCACCCGGCGGCCATTAATACACGTATTCACAGACAGGAAAACAAAGAGCGCGCGAGAGAGAGCTGTCATTCAAAATTTGCGGAGAAAATCGGGTAGGTGCACGGGAGCTGACTGTCTAGTTTGGTTAGTAGTCTATGACCCGAGTGCTATGCGATTAAAAAACCGATCTTCAAGTGTTTCGAGGCGCGATATTCAAGTACTACATAATACATTTTTCAATTATGTTTTCAATGAATGAATTAGTTAACTAACTTTATTTTAATTTATCGCTATCAATCAAATCATAATTTTTAAATAAAAAAAATATAGTAAAAAAAATTGCGCGAGGCCCTTGCAAGAGCAAGGCCCCGGGCGATTGCCCTGTTCGCCACCCCCTAAGGCCGCCGCTGAGTTATTGTACCCACAAAAAACAACTTCTTCGAAATATTTAGCTATTAAAGCGGGAAGAAGGCTTCTTAATAAAGGCCAGTTGAAAGGAGTTGGAAGACCCGCCAATGAAATTGTATGTGTGCGTCTTTATGAGAAGGCCGGTCAAGTAAAAATGCCATCGAAACGATACGCTTATTAAAAAGCCACCAGCGTTACCAAAGCAGTGCTTTTAGCGTTAATTTTAGTGCCCAAAATTTCATTCAAGTGCCCACAAAGTCGACTTAGCTCTGGGGCGGTTTCTAAATAGGTACTCAAAAAATATTTTAGTGCTTTTTCAACGCTGCAATTGCACGCCGACATTTTTTCTCATTTGAATGCAAGAAACCTTTTATACCACTAATTTAGTTGGTTTTTTTTATTTAGACAATTACAACTGTTATAGGCAAAAAAAAATTGAAAAAAAAAACATTCAAAAACATTGGAAAAAAAAAGTTTTTGCAAATGCTAGTAGTCTAAATTCTTTTACTTCTTATTCTTCTTTGAACCTGACAATTTTTTGCCCGAAAGGTCAAAATTAACGCTGAAAGTTCTAAGAACGGTGCTCAAGCGCCATGATATTTTTTCATCACTGGAACCCGCTCGCGTTGGAGTTACTTATCAAACAACAGTAGCGTACGCAGGTTTTTTTTTGGGGGGGGGGGGAGACTTGATTTTTATATGAAATGTTTGCCTATTGTATCCATCAAGGAATTTTTCACAGCTCTCTGCGCTGGAAGTTTTGGGCACAAGCCTTGTTCGGAACTGGTGTTCTTAAAAAGGCCCAAGGTAGTGTTTCCAAAAACACCCAAGAAATACGCTTCAATTTGGTTTTTAACAGATAAAATAAGTATTTCGTGAAATGTGAGCTAGTTTGCACCGCCCAAACGTCAACGTTTGTCTTTCATATCTTCTCTAGCAGAAAGTCCTAGCGATGTTTATGCCCAATTCACAATGTCGCAACTTCAGACGTTGGATCGACTTTAGATCGTAAATATCGTAAAGTTAAACGCGACGCCTGAGTAGACCTACTCTCTACTAAATATTCACAAGGGAAATCGCTAGGCGAACTGCCAACTGACTTAATAAGTCGCAAAGCAAGCTTCGGTTTTGAGCCGGTTTTTTTACGATCGAATAGAGTAGTAAAAATTCAAAAAATCATCACTATCCAATTCAAACACTTCTTGTCCTTGTCTACCACAGGACTGACGTATATTCTCTACTCTCACCCTATCCCCCTTGTGCTCTTTCATTTTAATGGCTGCAAGTTATCCCCGGCTTTATAATATTTATTGCCATGCTATACTATATAATCGTACAGTGATGTCTTAATTGCGCATATCTAATTAACTTGATAATATCTTCATTAAAAACAAGCAACCTGTTGTGATTATCGGTGAATCCGCCTTCAACATTAAACCCAATCAGCATCAGGTTACACTCCAATACCCCCCCGCCCCGCCGTTCGCGCATAACCTTTTGGTAAAACTCTAAATATACTACCCTAATTGTTATTCACTTAAAAGCTTAACAGCTGCCAGGCTCGACGCCTCCTTGTTTCACAACTCGGCGCACACGACGAGTGAACGCGCAAAAAGGACTCTTTCGAAACAGTCAAGCCGAAGCCAGGCGAGGAAAACAAAAAAAAAATACACCAACAACACGGAAGAAAGGAAAATTACACTGAAATTTATGGTGTCATAAAATTTTATCGGACTTTTGAATATCGCTACGTAGGAGGTCGGTAATAGATTTAAAGCATACACCTATACCGACGGCCCCCTCATTTGGTCTTTAATGCCAATCCTTTCCCGCTACACTATGGTAAAGAAACTGAAACACTTTTACCAGAAACAGCGACGAATGGGTATATGAAATGTGGCTGCCGTTTCTGTTTTGCATGAGCTTGAGCAAGACTCCATATTTCTCATGAGCAGCTGGTACGCGGCGCGGCGGCGGTGTGGTGTTGCTCCTGGCGTCAGATGAATAGTTTCACTGGAGCCACGACAGTATGGTGTGTATTTCAGCTTCGACATTGAAAAGGGGAACGTGCCTCTGAACAATTTTGGCTTTTTAATACGTGATTGTCATGCCACAATTATTTATTGTGCAGACCCAGCCGCTGGAATGCCTCAACAAATGAAGGAAAGGCACTCGGCTCTATTGTGTTCGATTTTGTTTTTTTCCCTGTTGGTCCTCGGTGAAATGAAATAATCCAAAGTCCAAAGTCGCCTGATTACGTGCGTCGCGTCGTCGTTGTGCCCTTTGTTGGGCTAGGTATATTGGCAGCAGGCGTATAGGCGAACAGGACTCTGTTCGGTTTGCTGCGTTAAATCGAATTGAATACTCGCTGAACTGCAATGTCCGCGTCGGCTGCGGGGCTGCTTGTGTATTCCAGCAGCGTGCGAGGTCAAGGAAATAACGACTGGCTGGGCTTGACGACTGGCCGCAGGACACTCGGGACGAGGGATGGTTTAATGCAACTGCTCGATTGGTGGCTTTTGTACGTGATGACTCAAATTTTGAGCCGAAATGGATTTTTAGTATTCAAACGCCCATTGGAACATTCGCTTCCAATTTGATTGCTTAAAACTCGTACAGCTGGGAGCGGTTTTTCTTAGAAAGTCGACATTATCAGTTGGAGCATTATAGAGGTCCTGTTTAGTCAAATTAATTGCGCTTAAAAAATCGTCTACCTCTATTCGTCTCTACTCAAATAGAGAAGAGCTTAACCTGGCGGCAATTTTATTTCGAAATGCAAATACTTATTCATATGAGCAAAAGAAGGATACGAGATATCTGATACATATTTCTCACTCTACACTCAGAAAAATCACTGATTTAAAATCAATCAACTTTCGTTTGATGAAAATACTGGGCCAAAATCATTTTTTACCTTCACTCTAAATATTCTGTAGGTAAGGTCACCATGGATAATTTTATATGGAAAAATTCACCATTGAGAGTTGGACAAATCTAGCCTGGCACCAGTGTTATTATATCGTGGGATTTATCCCTTTTTGTGGGAATTTCGATTTCCGAAAAGCCTTCCGTGGGATAAAGGGATAAAGCACTAAATCGTGGGAATTTCAGAAATCTGACAAAAAAACATTCAAACTATGAATTTTTGGTGAAATCCTATGAAAACACCTGTATTTCACCATGATTATCAACACACTGAATGTCCAAAAAACAGCTCATGTGAATCGTCTATTATTAAAATTTTCTAGTACCAAAAAATAATCATAGCAGTGTTACAAACTGCGGTTTTTATACTAAAGGTTAATTTAACGTGATTGTCTTTCCGTGTAATACAAATTTTACTTTTAAGAACTGGATTTTGACGCAAAAAATGTTCGTGGGATTTTAAAAGGGAATTTGAGTATGTTGAAGAGGGAAAAAAGGGAAAAATGACCACGCTTCGAGGGATAAATGAAGAGAGAGTGTTAACAACACTACCTGGCATTGTTAAAATTACTCCCACAGAGTTAGTTGATATAAAATAACCGAGTCAATTCTGTCAAAATTAACCGATTTATCAATTTCTGCTCCAAATTTTCGCGGCCGTAAAAAATAAAATAAAACTCCGAAGTGAATTTTCGGCTTCAACGTCCCACCCTTTCTTTCCTAGTGGTTCCCCAAAGAAACCACATACAAAATAATTTGTCTCTTCTTTCCTGTTGGTTTCACTGCAAAACCAAGTAGATTTTAAGGAACTGTATCTCATTTAAAACGGTAAAAAAAACTGTTTGTCTGTTATGAGAGCGGCAAACGTGTTAAATCGTGCATTTAGTTTGATCGTTTTTGTCAGACGGACTGATTTACCTTGTCGTGTGCATAAATTAATAAAAGTTGGTTTTTCGGAAAATGTAAGGGGCCCTTCTCTGGTCTCGTTCCGAAAGTAAAATTTTTCGAAAATGAATTTTTTCTGCTCTGTATTTCAAAAGTGGAATGAAATGTACGCATTTAGAATTCCGAAATTATTACAGAGTATGTATTCCTACTTAACCTTGCGTTAGTCGCGCGCACCTCACAGGTGCATACATTTTTTATTTTTGGTGCCAAACTCGTGCACAGTGGTTTAGCACCCCGCCCTTTTGATTACCTGCCTTATTTTTGTTGCTCTTGTTGCCAGTACCACCGCGACCTCCGTCCGTGTGACATTTGAGTCGAAACGGGTCTTATCACACCTCACGGGTGCAACGCGCCTATATAGGTAAGTTTTTTAAATGTGTGATTTTCAATTTTGTTCTTCTTAATTTTGTGTATTGTTTTGTGATTGTGTGTGTGAGTGGATTTTACTAAAGCTACATAAAAATAGGAAGTTTTAAAACAAAGTACAAAGTACAAAGTAAAGTTGTGGGAAGTACTTGTGCTTAGGCCACATTACTATAATTTGTGAATACTGTCACGCTAGTGCACATGGTGATAAATTTATGGATGAGAAGGAAAATAGTTCCTGAGTTCCTTTCTAAGTTTTGATACGTCATACAGATAAATGTAGGTATTCAAAACTAGTTTCTGTTTGCGTCTAAATTTTGTTATTTTTTTTTCTTTTTTGTGAATTGTGAAAGTTTTTTTTTTTTTTTGTTTGAAGTTATTTTATTACTTTCTATTAATTTATTTATTTATTTAAAAATGCAATAAAATATATTATTTATATCAATTTAGTTGAACTAGTTTCTTTTATGGATTTACAACGCGCCCAGACGCTTAGCAAATGGGTTTACAGGCATAACTTGAGAAATCACCTCACAGGTGCAGCGCGACTAACGGTGTGAGAAAATAGGGTGCGCCTAACGGAAGGTTAAAAGCGCAAGGGAAGAGCTATTTCGAATGGGGCGAAATAGAGAATCCCAGGTAAGCAAACCACATAAATGCAAGAATTTCTTATTTCTTTGTTATAAGTAAATATTATTTGAAGTAATTTATAAGATCTGTGACATTTTCCAGGCTTTTTTAACGTGGTTTACATATGAAACCACTACGAAATCATTATTATGTTTTGTTTTTTTATGAAAAGAACATTTTTCATTCGCTGAGCTAGCAGCAATGGATGCGGATCAATTTCAAGTGTTCTTTGATGGAATACCATCGGAAATGGATTCGGAAAGCGGTGACGACGAACCGTCTGACCCCGAGGCAAACATTGACGATACCGTGCTTCAAGACCAACCTTTTGACATAAACGCTATGGATATTATTTTTGCTGACAAACTCCAGCAAGAATATTAGGAAAGATGGAATAGCGATGACGATATACCCCTTTCTATTATAAGAGACAAAGAAAGAGCTCAAACACCTATACCTAGGTCCACAAAATGTGTTTTGAGTAAGAAGAAGGATTTTGTGGAAAGAACCGGTGCCGACATTCCGGATCAGTTAGAGACAGCAACCGTTTCATACCAATTTATTGGCGGGTTCGAAATCACTTTCTCTAAAAACATTTCGCTTATCTGTTTGCTCTGAGCTTGTAGGAAGCTAGCCATAGAAAATAACAAAAGAAAAACCAGGGCCAGGTTTTAGTGCTAATTTCAAAACTAATTTTAATAATAATTTCAAAAAAATATTTTTTTTGCATACAAAATTAGCTACCAAAATTGGAAAAAAAAAGTTACCAAACCAAGATAAAATTTACCAAAAATCTGAAGACGTTGATAAAACGTTTTTAAAACATCTAAATGTAAGTAGCTATAAACAGAAAATATTTCGAAGTCCACCATCTGTCAAATGAGGAAAATGAGTGCATTCAGTAATTTTTTGAACAAAGTAGGCTCTTGGCATATTAAGGTGTATCCAGACCACCGAAACATTTCACAAATGTTTATGAAATGTTTCTGAAGCAAATCGGACAGATTTTATAAACATTTATAAAAGATTTCTGATTAATAAACACTGCGCAAAAGTTATCAACTCGTTACTCAGCAGTTACGTAAAATTTTTGTATGCTTTCTGACGTCTACTAGCTAACTTACATTTGAATATTTGTTTATTAATACGGGGGTAAATGTTTATGAAATGTTTCAACTTTATCCTGTTTTGGACTAGAAGAAAATAATGTGGTTGGATTATTAGCAGCGAGTAAAGTTTTTATTTTTGTAATTTTGGTCTTGGCAATCACGCGACACGCGATTTAATTCAAATAATCGTATTAAATGAATCACTTTCTCATTAGGTATTCAAACCTTTTCTGGGCATTTTTATTTAATTTAAAAAGAAAAAATAGGATACTTGTAAAACAAAAATTATTTCCCATCATGATTGGGTAACTGTGAAACATTTCATAAATGTTTTTTTGGTGTCCAGATCCAAACCAGCAAAACATTTTTAAACATTCCATAAAAATTTTTTTTGTTTAATAACTGTTTTAGAAATATTTATGGAACATGTAGGTATTTCATAGTTTATCAAATGTTTGGCTGGTCTGTACATACCTTTATAGAACGAGAAAAAAACAACATAACTCGGAATACGGACAGGGAGTTTATTCGAATGCGAAATAAATCAATTTATTTTTTGTGTTCCATTTTTTAGTCTGGCAACGTGATTGTGTGGCTATCGTTTACAGGCACACCAACATTTAAAAATAAAACAAGCCACCTAGTCGGAAATAGTAGAAATAATTTTCAGATCATGATTCGTGATCTCGATGAGAAGCAGGATCATGTGCTGTTGTTGTAAGTGCATGTAAATCGATGATCTATATGGATCATAGCTGATAATAAAAAACAGCTATTGTAGTACAGCATCTGAGCTGAGCCTCATCGAACAAGGTGGTCTTGCCCTTGCTGTGACGTCGGACTTTGTTTAAATTGTTTTGCTTTGTATCACACGCAGTAAGAAAATAAATGGAGACAAAATATTAATAAAATTGTTTTCGTATTTTTTACTTAGTTTCCTCCTGGCTACGCTTTTTTAAACAACAATCAAAGGGTAACATATTTAAATTATTTTTTTTTAATACATATTTTTTTTAACATCACTAAAGCAAGTTTTATCAAAATTTCCAACAAATATAAAAATGTTTGAAAAAAATAACACCTCCGGGAACAAAGGGTTAAATTGACGCGATCTGGACGACGCCGACGCACAATGTCAATCCAGAGCATTAATTCAACTGGGGTCGAATCACGTCGTCCGTGAACGAGCACTACGTGACGGAATTTGTTTTTGTTTCACATGTAAAATCAACTTAATTCCGTGAACGTATAGCTCGCGTTCGCAGAAGTAGCGATTCGAGTTTGTATTCGTTTGCTCTGTTTTTTGAGAGAGGTTTCGAGGTATAGCAATAACAAAGTTCACAGCTGCCTCTTTATTGGTAACAGTGCAATATGCCGCATGCAGGTCACGTTATTTCCGTCAAAATTAAAGTCATGTGACCGCCAAGAGCTCTACGTCAAGCTGTATCCTTTGAAACCTAGATCTATATTCTGACAACGATTCTCTACCATCTCCCTAAATAACACTGTCAATCACTTAAAAAACCTGTCACTTTAGAGCCTGTTTTGATGAAATTCCAAAGGCGCCAACTATAGACCGTCCTTTTTAAATGTATCTGCGCGTCACTTCGAACTGAAAAGCTAATGTCTCATTTAGCGACTACCTTCCCCAGTTAATGCCTGCAGCCTTTTGCTCGTCCGTGCCAATAGTTAAACACATTTTCACTCCCCCATTCCGCATCCTTTAACTGCCGTAATTTTTTTCACCAAAATCCACTTAAGTTCAACTCCCTTTACTTCCAGATTATTATTTCCTCGTGCCTTGCACTGAGCTCTGGCTCTCTATAACATTCTTTATCCAAAGCACACCTACCTCCTGCATCTGTGTCCTTCGTCAAGCTCACCTCAAAGGCGAACTGCTTTCCGGGCGTTCCCCTCGCATTAATTGCAAAATTATCCTAATGGCTACGAATTAAAAATTCCTTTGATTCCGGTACACAACCATCCATAATTCATTGTGGATGTGAGTTTTTGTGTGCTCCGCCCCCTTAGCCGTTTGCTTGTGCCTTAAAATCTACAAAATTCAGATAAAGTCTATTTTTACCGGAGATATACACACTCAAGGACTCCCCCAAAACACCGGAGTGCATAAAACAAACCTCTAAACCAACAGCCATATAGTACACAGTACACACCAGATTTTTGGCAGCATGAACGCCCTTAAAGTGAGCCTCCTGTTTCTTTGGGGCAGGGGGAAAAAAATAAAAAAAACATTGGGCTCGCAACTGAGGTGCGTTTAAAGCCTGCTGGGCATTTCCGTCATAAACGACACGGCTGATGGACGATGGCATGAGGAATGGCTGACGCTGTCTGCCGTGGTCGTGGCGGCGCTGTTTCGGGCCAGATTTATTATTTGAAGATTTTTAGGATGGTTTTATACCCGTTCTCCAAGTGCCAATAAATTTTCGCATTCATCCGAAGAGGATACGATACGAGTGTACGGTATATAGCTGGCAAGCAAGGGCGGCATGGAATGAATAGACATTACTTTTCCAATTGGCCGTTTGTCTGTTCTGGCCACTTTGTGATTGTTTGCAACAGCAACGTCCGGAGGAATGGGATTCGTATATAGGGATAGTGTTACGTGTGTTCGAATAGCTGCTTTCGTATTGCGTGGTAACGACGCAATTAGACTGGTGGTGGTGCTGCTGCTGCTGCTGGACGAACGACGACGCACCATTCGCTGTCCTCTTCGAAATGTATAATTTGGGGGCCATGGGGGTCATGGGGGACTTTTACTGCCCTTTATTGCCGCATCAATTCTTGTTTTCATAGCGATAGAAATATTATTGCAAAGGATTGCTCTGGTTGAGTTTATTGCGTACCCACGCTTCAAGTGAAAGGAATCGGATTGACACGGGGAGGGGAAGTACGGATTTAATGTCTTTTATTGGCAATTGGAGATGTATATGTACCCACCAGGCGGACGCCCTGTGCGAGATGTTGGACTTGAAGGATGCCTCCCTCATCGATGGGAAGCAATTAAATTGAGTGTTTTGCCAATATACTTGATTATCAATTTTGCCAACTTAATTTTTGGTTTATTACCAATGGAAATTAGCCTGGTTTATCGCTTTGATAGTATAGTATGTTTTGCATATTAGTGGCGTCGACTTTAAGCGCATCGATGACTCTGTTTGCTGTAGGTATACGAACACGTCTTGCGGTATGAGCATTACGCAGCTTATAGGAAGGGGGAGACATTTCTGCTCTTCTTAGAAAAGGCGGTGAGTTGAAAGTTTGAAGTAATTGTTACAATAGCTGTTGTCACTTCTGTGAAGATCTACCTAATGAAACTCCATTCCAGCCTTAGAAACACACACAAAAACAACTTGTGATGAACACACCAATCGATCATTAAATTTATGAGAAAGCTGGCAAAAAAAAAAACAAATTAAGCACAGCACCTGCCCAATCTATAGGACCATCTCTCCCATCAATAGACTCTGGCACCCATTGAAGATAGAAACAGAAAAACTACGTTTAAACACGCAAGTTCGGTGCCGAAATTGATAAAGAAAATCCAAACAGAAACTATACCATGTGGCGTTAGGCGACATGATATAAAGATAATCAGCAGCTGGTAATATACCGCCGACACAAACGACACCTCACGGAAGCCTCTCAAAACTCGTTCAAGTTTATTCGATAGGAAAAATCTAATTAAGGTCACACGTAAGCGATGTTCCTGAGGGTGAACAATTCGACACGACATCATCATAGGAAATTAATGGGTTCGATCTGGGCTTGGCCACGTTGTTTCTCCTTTCAGTGTGGTTAGTTCGTCGCGCCAAGACGACATCAGAGCTGATTTAGTTTCCTGTCGATATTATTTATCGCGACGTCACGAATGAAATATCATATTTGGTTATATTACATTTTGGGGTTTTTATTTTCAGTGGAGCTACATTTGTAGTAGCCCACACAGTAACGAATGTGGCAGACTTAAACGACAAAATTTTATGGTGAATTTGATATCAATTGGTCTACGGAACATAGAGCTTGCCAAAGGTTGCCACACATCAAACAAAAAAATTCGCTCATGCCTTGAGTTCCCCAGAAGAAGATTTGGCTCGCTAGCGAGTTCATCTGAGAATCCTATGCAATTCGTATATATAAAGTGAAATTCAATTGGACTAAAAAGCCATGGAGCAACTGGAGCGGATGTAACTGACATCATCAATCCAGCAAATCGTCCATATTGCAAAAGAACAATAGATACCTAGACCTAGAAGGCGAAAGTTTTCTGCTTGATTTTCATGGTTGGACCTGGGGCGTTTCGGTCCCAGGGTAAGAAATTCATCAGTTACAGCGCAGTGCTGCAAACGAGCAGGCAATTGAAAACAAAATGAAAATGAATTTTCATAAACGAAAGTACAACTCAGCATCTCTCAAGATAAAGATTTTCGTTTCAAACGGTTTATGGAGAATACCTAACCTAAATATTTGAAATTTGTACATACGATGTGATTAGGGGATTGTCCCTTCAACCATTTGGCTTTTGCAACTTTAATCAACAAATTTCGTTGTCTATAACAAAGTATTCTCTTTGCATTAAGTTGTATGAACAAAGCGAGCAAAAAAATCAAAAAAAAATTCACAAAATTTCTACTTAAATTTGATTTTTTTCTGCACGATTCCTATGTACTCCCTAAAGTATGAACTACAAAAAATGTTGAAAAAATCGGTGGGCCGTTTAATGGTTGTAATATTAGATTTAATATATTTCGAGCTAATGTCACAACCACGCTGTCTCTATTAATGGTACTGAACGAGTCCATTACAATCCACTAGTTCACATCAAAATGGCATGTTAAACAGCGAGTGGTAGTGTTATTAGATATTTGGTTCATAGCTATAAAATCCGAATATAAGAAACGATTCAATTTTCTCCGAATAACCTTACTCAATACACAAGCCAGAACCCACAAGAAGGCTAGATGTCACCTCAATCGATTGAAAGAAAAACCCAAGCAAAATCGCCGACACTTAACGAATGTGCGAAGGAGACAAAACTAAAACAAACTCTCTTCCACCGTGAATGAGTCAATTAAATGGCGTTGCTTAAAATCAAACGCTCTCGGTCATCGGTCGGTTCGGTCGTCAGCTGTCAATTTATTTTAACCATTTTCAGTGCATAGAATGAACAAAAAATTCATTAAAATTAATAGAAAAAATTTGTTTAATGTTGATAAAATCTGTATTTATT
The DNA here is from genome assembly GCA_951230905.1 of Cheilosia variabilis. Lineage (NCBI taxonomy): Eukaryota > Metazoa > Arthropoda > Insecta > Diptera > Syrphidae > Cheilosia > Cheilosia variabilis. The sequence goes on from OX579676.1 coordinate 15,605,479, forward strand.
GATTTTTCTGCACATTCCATTGATTATACTTGGAAATCGTTCATTTGAAATAACTTGTGTGTTTTTGTTTGGTGCATTTTTATTATAAGAAAAATGTCCGTCTTCTTTTGGCATAAATAAGTGAATCGCCCTCTCTTTTGCTCACGCAGTTGCATTTAAAGAAAATATATAGAAAATCGTGTCCGTCTGCTTCTCGCTCATTCAGTGTGCCTCAGTTGAAAACGAGATCGAGAAGTGAAGGCGAGTTTTGGTCGAACGTCGTCATCTTCGTCGTGTGGGTGAAGAAAAAAAAACGAAAAAAGTGTCTTTCAAGTTGCAATGTTGAAAATTCAAGTGATCTAATAAAAAAAAAGAAGTAAAAAATTCCAATTTGCAAGTAAATTGATTTAGCAAATTCACTAAAATCCAAAGAAACTCCTTTGGTATCCTTTTTTCGGTGCGTAAAAGGATTTTCTTTGCTCTCTCGCTGCTATCATTTAAAGAAGAGTGAAGGCGATAGCAATAGGTTTCTATATCCATAGGTGTGTGTCTAAGCAAAATCGGGATATGAAGCGTACGAAACATACAGAGACGTCGTCTGGGAAAAAGGGTTAGTAAACCCCCCGCCCCGATAGTGAATTATTTTCCTTTGCGTTTTTATGTATTTTTGTGCGTGCTGTGTGCTCTAATGTTTTTCGTGCACATTTTGCAATTTTAAAAATCCATTGGAATCTTACTCTCTCGCCGATACTCTAAATAGAACTAGAGGAAAACTTGTTCCCACCCGTAAATACACACAATTTTTTGACGTCGTCAGCCGGTGAGTAAGGAAAAAGAAAGAAAATCAATAAAATAAAATTTTGTTCGTTCCTTGTTTTGCCGCTCCCCACATCTTCCTAACAGCATAAAGGGAAATATTACTTAAGTCTCGGGTGGTTAGTACCAGGGGGTGTTTTGCAGGAAAACAATAGCAAAAGTCAGACGTAGTCCTATCTGTCATCACACTGGTACTGGTGGTGGCTGCACACCATGCAGTTCGCTTTGCATGGAAAATCACAGACGACTTGTCTGGGGGTGAGTGCTGCATAGATGCTTGACTTCACTGGGTTTAAGTTGGTGTGGTGTAGATGGTTTTCCGTGATCACTCATAAAATGCGAAAAAGAGCAAATCACAGCGGCTCAACGAGGCAGAGGCAGTGAACCAAGAATCGATTTACGAGCCCAGCAGACAGCAGACGACGTCAACTTTAACGACAGCGTTGGCAACAATCGCAACGGAAATGCACATTTTAATGGGGACTTGGTTGCAAATTTTGTTGTTTTTCAATCCAGTCCCATTCCAATGTCGTGTCGTGAATGCGGTCGAACGACAACGTGCTGAACATAATTTTTCCAGAAGGAGACCACATTCAGTTGGATTCGGTTGCAGAAAATCCGCATGAATGTGTTTTGTTGGACAGCGAATTGGATAAAGTGAGTTACCCAATTAGGACATAATCGATATTCCGAGTGGCAAGTTGCACCATCGTATAACAGGCCGATTTTCTGTAGAAGGCATTATGGACTATTTTCCCTGTTCCAATTGGCATCTTGTTGGAAGATTTCAGTTTTTATTACTTAAATGGTGTCCCTTGGGTGATCCAAATCGGTTTATTCATTATGTTTCGTTTATTTTTGTTGTATGCATAGAGAAGTACTAACTGGCAAACTAAATTTGGTCAAGTCTTTGGCTAGTTTGGAGTTAGTTTTATGAACCTTTTTCCATTTAATAGGTATAGGACTTTTCGACCATTTTGATTTTCCTGTCTTACGTAGACAACTTTTTGGTTCGACCAAGTTGAAGATAAGAACGCTGTTTTTGATGTTGTTATGAAACATGCCATCGCTTAGTTGAAATGGGTTCGGTCATATAGCATAACATGAGTGAGAATTGATCGCAGCACTACACGACCTTCAAATGTCGGCAAAGCTTGCACTGAAGAAAAAAAGGAGCGACCAAAATGGGATGAGCAGGGCAGTCAAAGCTGTCAGAACAAAAAGTGTGAGCGCTCTTGTTAGGCACACAAATTTTCAAGGACTGCTGTTTGACGCACACGAATGCGAACTTCCTTATTAAACGTCTAGACTTAAGATGGTAAGCGACACCGTTTGCACTAAGCTTACCAGCTGCGATAACTAAGCCCCAATCCGCAAGGGTATTTAATGGACTGTTTTGAAAGAAGCGATGTTCATAGCTGAATGTTTTTATTATTCACATGAAAGGTAAGTTGAATGAAATCAACCATGTTTGCTTTGAGCAAATCATATCGAGAATTCGTCATGTTCCAAATCTTGGAATTCGTCTTAAATCGTTTAAGCAAAACCACCGAAGCACGGATTGCTCGTTTCGTAAAATGCTTAAATGGCTTGGAGCTTTAAATAAACTGAGATATTGGGTCCGTAAATATCAGCTCCAGTTCAACTTTATGCAGCTTGCGGGGTTGTTTCGAACCATATTTGAATGAGATCTCCGTTGGGATGCTTTTGTTGAAACGAAGCATTTTCAAAACCGCCTCAACAGATAGCTTCCACTTAATTTTAAAAGCAAACACTGTTCCTGATTGTTAAGCAATTCTAGGCGAAGTTTTCCCACACCTTCTTCCGATTTTCTTCGCAAACTAATTAGGGTTTTCAGAACTTTGCGGAGACTTCTTCGATAAACACCACACCAGCACAACACATTCGTATGTAAGTCACTAAAGCAGAAAACTAAATCCATTTCGCTTAGTGGCTGTGGCAAAGTCTCTATGCGGCTAAAGCGATATACATACCAAGAGCTGAACTATTTCAATTTAATCCTCTTAGATACATATAAAACTAAGTGCGGAAGGCGGAACACAGGCGACAAGAGAGCGGCGAGTGCTCTAACAAGCGTCGTATACGCTGGAATTGTGTATTCCATGAAGGAATTTAAACATTAAGAGCTCTATTCAGCTTATACAATTCAATTATTTGCAGATATTTGTGTGTGGAATTTATTTGTGTTTTGTGTGTGACCTCTTAAATCTGGGAACATCTTGGTGGGTGGTCTATCCATCTGTACAAATTATCCAACAATCCTGTAAATATTCATTGGAACGTACGAATCTGTGTTCCGTCTGTGTAAACAAGGTGCACAGAGAGAAGAACATTTTTGATTGCAAATTGCTGATAATTAGAGCATTCCGGTTGTGGGCTGAACGCTCAACGTACAAAAGTTTACGCATATCTCTTTTGTTTGTAGCTTGTCAGTGACGAATTGCAGATGCAGAATTCTATTACGTAAGGTATACGAGCTACGGAAATGCTTATTAGTCACAATGAAAGCTGATGATGCCGTTTGCAATGATAACAAGATGAATCACATGTCAAACTGTTTGTTGGAGTTCCAATATGGGATTAGATGGAATAATTTGTCATAGTCACATATCGGTCAATAGCCCAACATGTGTGTCTGAACCTTTTCACAAGTCACAAGTTATTTTTCGGTTACCTACACTGCATGGCACATTTTCCAAAGCTTTGAAGTTCCGCATTTAATTTATATGAAAAATAATTGGAAGAAACTCGCGTGTGGTTGAGGGGTTTTAACTTATTTGCGATGATAAGTAACAGCACTGGTTCCTATTTTCGTTCCTATAATTACTTTCGATGGCGCTACTGTTTGGAGCCGGTCTGGGCACGTGTCTTGCAACGTTTTCAAATCAATTTCCGCGGCTTTTCATAGGAGCTCATGCTAAACATACCAGGAAAGGTTTTCTTTTCTCTTATTTTCATCACATGTATCATTTATGGATTGCTACGAAACGCAGACAGAAAAATCACTTCTTCTGATGTAAATGGTCTATAAAGTGGCACTCGCTGCGAACACCCTTCAGTTGTTCGCCGCAAAAGTGGAAATGTGATTTTCTTTTTCGAGAAAATGTCACGTCTCAGCTGGAAATCCATACCCAAGGGGTATATAGGCGCTTGTTGGGATTCCTCTTTTTTTTTTTCTGTACCTGCATGAAATGGTATAGATATTGATGTCGTCTTTTGGGTTTGCTATACACGCCACAGGGTGTGAGTTCCCTTGCAAAAATGCCAAACAAAAGCGAAATGTGTTGGACATGATTTTTTTTGTTTTTCACGGAAATTTGAAGGTGTTTTTAGAAGGAACACATAGTTGCTTGTGGTTGCAAAGTGCTTGTTCTGCACAAACCGGAAGGAAAATGTTTTCTAGATGGGAATTCGGAAACTGACAATTTTGACGGGATTTGTAGGAAGCTCAAGGAGTTGCAAGTGAATTGTACATGAGTGAGTTGTATAAGCGTGTACAATGCAGGTGCTTTATTATGCACTTGTGGCGTTGTTCAAGGTTCGTTAAAGCTGAATAAACGACAATAGGTAACGACTCTTTTGGTTGGTGCAGAGATGGATCCAAAACAGATGAAAACTGGAGTATAGTGAAAACGGCACTATCGCGCTAAAATATGCATTATTTTACAGGTACTATCTTCTTTATCAAAGTTGCACAACCTGAAGCTTTTTGCAGGAATTCTTAACGTGGCTCTATCTGTCGTAGGGTGAATATTTTGTCGGATGTAAATTCCCTGAGCCTATCAGGTAACGCCTGATATATGCCAACAAATTATATCAGAGGCTTAAACTATTTGGCAGAGAGGATGCTTTTATAGCAGCTTAGAACGCGTGAAACCATACTGCTGCTTCATGGATCAGGCCTACATCCCTTTATCGAAATCTTTGTCAGTTCCCCTGTTTATAATAAGGTAGGTAGATCGTCAGCAGGACCTGCAACCATGTTGGGCTTAAGATGAGATAGTCCTACCTTCACTTCAGTGTGTTGGGTGAATGAAAGACTGAACTGTTGCGCCAACAATTTTTTTTAAGAATACCTTACGTCAATCAATTAGACTAACAGCTGGATGCTGGATGATCTGGTGACGACCATGTTCTTATGTTAAGCACTGAAATCCCTATAACAACGCCATTCACATTACGTCCCGCAGAAAAGTAAATTCGCCTCAGCCCTCTTCGAGACGTGTTGTTGCATAGGAAATGTTTTCCAACTTTGCGCACTTTTAAAAAATTTATCCGTTTTGTGTTTTGTAACATCAAATAAACTAAAAACCACCAAACACGAGCATTTTTCACACTTACGTGCCTGTCTGGCGCCAAAGATTGCGATTAATGGCTCACAGCGCATCAGTGACCAAATGCACATTCTTACCATTTGACATCACTTCGTTAGCAGTCCCACACAAAAATAGACGAAGCGCAGTCATTATGTGCAACTGATGTTCTTGAAAGTCCATTCTATTTATTCATCATCGCAAAAATTTGATAGTATAGAAATACGAGTGGTTTACATCAACAACCCTCGCGGTTGGCAGTGCCCTCATTGTGTATGTGTTCAGATTTGACATTGAATTTCTCAAGTCGAGAGTATCCACCAACACATTAATTAAATTGAACTTTTTCCTTCACGCTTTGGATTTGAATGCGAGCGTATATGGTTTTATATTTCGATGTCATTAAGACATTTCACCGCATACAAATACAATGTCGAGATTCAACATGTGAAAGCCAGAGTGCAATGTCAGACTCGTCTTCGCAATGTAATAGATTTTTTGATTTTCGTTTTTTCTCTAGGCATATTTTCTATGCGGTTGAACGCGACGAGTCTAATAAAACAAAACCACTGCAACCGGGAAAAAAATATTTAGTATTGAAATGTATGAGACATAAGTAGTGTACTACAACTCGGTTTCGTGCTCACGAAGCGCTTCTTATCTGCACAGCAAAGATATACGACATAGATACGAGTACAGTAAGAGAATTGTGACTTGGAACGCTATATTCTTGGAATTGACGCAGATACAATAAGCTGTACATGCTTGTGATTTGCATATACAGCAATGCAATGGCAACAAATTTGCAAAGTGAAAATGGCACATCTACTTGCAAGTTCATACAATATAATCGCCTGCTGTTGAAGAATAAGGGTCATTAGTGTCAGTTTATAATAGAAATTGATTACGCATCAACTTTGCTAAATATTTCCGCGCAAACAACATTTGTTTTCATGTTTCCTGTTCTGTCTGCGTTTATTTTAAGGAGCATTACTACTCGCGGATTTTTATAAAGCGAAGGAAGACCTACACGGGTAATAGATGTAAGCGATTTGAGACCGCATTTGTATAGCTACGACTTAATGGGAATGCAAATAGGAACAACACTCTTTTTCTAATAAATGTAAAATAAAGTAATGTACATAAATATAATGTAAAAATGTTAATGGATTGTCGACAGTGTTAATGTGACCTGCACTTTAGCTCATTTCAATTTGAGCTCCACTAAAATTTGGTCTTCATGCAAATGGTGTGTTCTTTCATCAAGCAAATTACACTGTCGGTAAGAGAAGGACTATTGGAAAAGTAATTAAAACTCGGAACACATCCAGTTCAAATGTGTTTTATTAAGCGACTGGATATTTCGATAGTTCGCTAGTCATTTGCATCATAGCAGGTACCATAAAAAGAACCGTGTTGCCAATGCAGTAATGCTGCCACTAAATTCTAATTCAATTTCTAATAGGTACCGTTACCTAACTTAAAAATAAGCAGTTTTGCTAGTGAATGTTGTGTATTCAAAATAATGTCCACATAGAACCAATCATTGCTCCTTCTGTCAAGATTTTATATTGAACCATAGAAGCTACATTTACATAGAGGGTACAATTGAAATTCCATAAATTATTGATCTTGGGAAATACTTCATAAGGGTGGCTTCACATCGATTGGTTACATAACGAATAGGTTTGGATATGCACAAGCACATACCTCGATTGCGTTTTTACCTTCCTGTGATGGATTAGCCCCGACAAAGCGTGTACAATATATCATAGCCACAAGAAATTGATATTCCCTCGCCCCGCTTATGATAAATAATCGATTGAGTATTTTAATCATTTTATCTAATTAGTTGCCGCATATGGCATAGACGGTATGTAGGATTTAACTATTTTTTTAAGAATCTAGGAATATGCAATGTGTTACAAATTTTACGAGTAAAGCAGATTTTGTTAAAAATTTTGTAAAAAACCTAAATTACCTAAAGAAACTAGCACGCATAATAATTCATAAGTTTTTCTTAAGCTCTAATTGTAGTGTTTCAAAGAACGTAACATTTTTGTAATTTGAAGTCTAACTTACTTACATAGTTAAGTTGAGTCCAGTCCAATTGTGCACTCCATTTGATTTGGGTCTACCTCTGCTGTGCAGATCCCCAAGAATGAACTCAAAAACAGACTGTTGTCGATATGTTCCTCGTGCCTTAATTATCTCAGTTTCTTAACCAAGTCAACTTTAACTGTTTAATCCGTAAAGTTCCCCGCTGAACTTATTCCTCTACACTCAGAAAAATATCGCAATCTAAATTCTAGTCCGATCAGGCATATTCTTAATTTTCTTCATTCTTACGTGCTCAATCTCAAAACAAATGGAATGATTCTAAAAACAATAACAAAAATACAGGATTGAACAAGAGTTATACTCTTCAATCAAGCCCAAATTATCTTAGACTTGCATGATGGATTAATGTGCATGCCAATTAAGATCTAAACGATCATGATATACGAATTTATATTCTACAATCAAGCCGCACAATGTAAAACTTGCATGATGGTTTGGTTGATTGATATTTCGTACAGTTTGCGTGTTTCCGTATTTAAGTGTTCTTTAAAAAAATAAAATAGTAGAAAATTGTAATAAAGAGCATGTGATAACTAAAATGGTGGAATTAATAATCTTAATTTAATATAAATACAATTATTGTAATAAAAAATATGCCTGATCTTAATAGTCCACCCTTAAATTTGTATCCATTAAATAATGGAAAGACATATTTTAGATTTAAGTCCATTTAAGCATTTTTGATTCAATAAATAAATATGATTTTTAAAAAATAAATTGTTTTATTTTCTTAAACAGGAAAGTGACGGAGTTGATAATATTTAAATTCGACAAATAAAACTGTGCAAACTTAAATTGGGATATAACATTCTTGAAGCATTCCGAAAATATTTAATATAAGGATAACTAGTTCTTAGTTAAATTTTTGTAAGTTTATTTCATGAGTTATTATTCTGAGTTTTAGGGAGCATTATTCTTACTGCTGATAAATTGGTAAAAAGTAAGGTGATTTCGAGCTTAATTTAAGTTCACACATTCTTCATAAGTGGGGGTCCATTTGGTCATCCAACACCCGAGAGCCTTTTAATGTATAAGCTGGGCATTATAGTTATATCTCTCTGTTGCTTGTCCTTGTCGCGTCGTTCATCGACTTCGTTCTCAAACAACACCAGACTAATCTCCGTTTCAATTTTTCCAAACGCGCCACTGACAGTTCGTCGCACTTTTCCAACAATGTCAATATCGTCATTATTTTTACAAGTTCTTCGCCTGTGTGTATTCGTTTTCAGAATAACTATTTAACGCTCCCAGTTTTTACAGAGTACAAGGAACCTCAACCTTAACATAAAATCTAAGGCGACATCGATTTGTGAATCGTCCTTCACCCCCCTTTATTCTGTCAACCGAGCGGTTTGTTGTATGATATCTGAGATATGAATTAGGCCCGATCAAGTCAGTTTTATTATCTTTTTCCTTACTTAAAGTATCCGCTCCTCACTCAGACCAGGAAGCTAAACTTGATAATATGTACCTTCTACGATTATTTGGCAAATGGGTTCTGAACTTCATCGAGCTGACAGCTGAGCATGCTTTGATGCGAGTTTCAGGTAGCAAATCACGTATTACGACAATCGCATCGAATTTTCAATGCCCTAAGGCGTCGAATTTTGCTTGTGAATGAAGTCGTTCCAGTCAAACTTCAGATGTTGTAGATTTACAGCCGTTTTAGTTTTTGGACAACTCTCAAATTTGGACTGTCCTTTCAATTTGAATCTCATGGAATTCATGTATATCTAACAATCGACGGTGAACGAGCACTTCGTGACCGAATTTGGTTTGGTTTCGTATACAAAACCGACTTAAATCTGTAAACGTACAGCTCGTTCACGCCCTGATTATTCGTGCTTAAATTTTGTTGAACGTTATCTGTGCAATCCAGACTTTTATTATATCTATACCTACTTATGGGGAAACATTCTGCGGATAAATCTACCCTTTCATCCAACCGACAAGCCGTCGCGCACTTGTCATGTTTTTCTTCAGAACAACTTTTGCTAGATCCCTTCGAATTGCAAATTCAATTGTTACCATTTACAAAATTATTTCGCATTGACGCTGCCTCAATTCTCCTAACCTAAATTCTGCCCATTTCTGCATTAAATCACACAATTGCCACTCAGTCTTTTTGGCAATGGTTTCGTGTGTTCTGCACCATCAATATAATCCAACTTAATCTACATGAATGTCGAGAAATGTTATTTGTTTGTATGTGTACAGATTTTATTCATCACAAATTGGAGAGGAAAAATTCCCAAAAAGAACTCGTTTTGAGAACCTTTTCACAAATGCAAATAAGTCCAAACCCACACAAGCACAAGCAGGAGGAAATCCAAATCGAAGGCATTGTACCGAACATAAACATAATTATTATGTCTGGGCTGGCACTTAACAATATATGATGAGTCCCTTCCCTCCCTCCACTTGGCACCGGATTCCATATTGCAGTAGTTAATTCTGCTGTGGAAGTAAGCAGACAACACAAAAAATGTGTAATCCATGCTGGAAACATATTCTCGAGGCAAAATGAAAATGGAAAACCCGACGAAAAGCAAGGCAATCCTTCTTGTGTCAAACTTCAATGGCTAATAAGGGATATACGAGCTTTTAATTCTTCACTCTGCAAGAAAGTAGGGAAAAGAAAAGAAACTCCCACCAGTGTGTTTTTAATTTCTGTGATGCATCTAACACTATGGACAAGGCACCGCAATTATACGAAAAACAAAAACTCCGCTGACTGAAAATTCAGAATAAGAAAACTTTCTCATATTTTTTTCACTTGTAAAATACTTTTACTATACTTGTATCTACCTACTCAAAAGAGTGAGAAGCAAACAAGCAGTTGAGGAAGGAAGGAACCCCCAAGCGGAAAGATAAGTATTGTTTCAAGTTGGAATAGCTTCTTTGTATGGGTTTTTTTTTTTTTTTTTCATGTTTACAGACTTTTACGAGGCGTGAAAACTGAAAACTGAAAACTGAAAACTATTCTGCTTGTAATTAAAGTAATTAAAGGAAAGTGTTGGTATCTATATCTAGTCAAGGCAATCAGTGGGTCTTTTGTGTTCCCTAATGGGCGGAGAGAGGCATCACAAATAGGGATTTGTATTCCAGATAAAGGTACAATAAATTTCAATAATCACTCTGAAAATTGGAACAGATGTCATTAATAAGACTAAGCCATAGGAAGAGAAAGAAGAGAAGAAGAGGCTATTATCATAGAGCCACAGCAAAAGGTCATCGACGATTTTCTTCGGAGTACACATGACTATAACGTTTTGTATATATAAAGGCGGAAGCTGTCTTCTCAAGCGGTTAAGCGCTAGCTGTCAATGGCCTTTCGGTTGGATTTTGTGCTTTCTGTCGCAGGTTATAGTTGTCATCGTATAATGTTGGCAATTGGGTTTCGTAGGGTCTGTGTGAGCGCGTAAAACTTAAGTACGCAGAAACGGTAGACAGTATTCCAAATTAGTCAAGCTTGAAACAAGACGGTGTACGCCTTTTTGGCAGTTATTTCCAAAGCGACTTTCCTTTAATTTTGTTTTCAAAAAGATGCCATCAATAAAATATCTGAAAATAAATACGATAGCTAAGGTTTGTCCACTACTATTGCCGGTGGAAATTTGGCGTCAGTTCGAATGGAATATGGGCTGAAATCATTATAGCATTCAATTGTGTTTGCCAGAGCGAAACGAACCCTGCAGTCTTCACTTCAAATACGATAAAACCAGAAATAAACCTCCTCGCTGAGCAGCATTTTCTGTTTAAGCAGAGACTCACTCGCTTTTAGGTCAATCGTCAAAGACTGTGCAAACGGTCCAACCTTTAACCCATCTCTGCACCTTTGCCTAGCTTGCATCAATAACTGAAAATCAAAACAAACCGAGTCTATCATAAGGCGCAGGCCAAACAAATACTGCGTATGAACCCAAATACAACGCAAAACCACTTGAATGCTCAAATAAATATAACCATTACGAAATAAGATACAAAACTATTCTAAGTCCTGGTGATTGGCAATCATGCATAACATAACATGGGTTAGCGCAACAGGTTCGTAAGGTACCCTAGGCTTCGGTCCTCACAATCATTCGATTTGTGTGCGTTTGTGTTTTTCCATGGATCGAACCGGAGACACCTTGCTCAGTAACCACAGAGCTGTAATTTGTTCACTTCTTTTCTAAAGAACACACGCAAGATTCCACATCGATGACAAGTCAAAATGTATTTCTAAAACGGTGCACGCTTTTCTCTGAACAGATAAGACTGGGTACTGGGTAGCGCTTTGTTTTGGAATTTCGTCGAACATCAGGCGAAATATAATCGTCGCCAAGATAAGACTACGCCACCACCACCATTCACCTGCTACCTATACAAACTTATATATCGAAGTGTGTCATTGTTCTCCACTGCGAGTGAAAGACTTCTTGTGAAACCTACTTTGCAATGCGTCAAGCTAACTGAATATAAACCTGACTATTACTTAATTGTCTTCGCAACCCCAACGCCAATAAAGGAAATCAGCTTCGTTTGGTGTTAATCTATTGGCTAATACCCACCCCCAAAATGGACTGTCACAGCTCATTGTAATTCCATGGCCAGCGGCACTCAGTCCCCAACAAGCCGGCGAAATCATTGTCCCGTCAAGGCGCAGTGTTTCTTAAAGTGTAATAGGTGGAGAAAAACACAACACACCAACACAAAGTTATAGATACATCTCTTGCGCGAATCGTGGTAAACAAAAAAGAAAACAGAAGAAGCAAAAAGTGTGGTCGGTCTCATTTCCGGTTCAATTTATTCCTATCACGAGCTTGATTTGGAACTCAGATACTAATTGCGCGGAAAAAGGTGATTGATAACTTGGCCTCCTTCGTGTAGATATTGTGTTCGAAAGGAAATTGACCCGTTAAGTGTGAGCTTGTTCGACATTAGTCGTTAAATACACAAAATATACACGGGCAGTGTGCCGTCTTCATTGTTGGTTGCTGTTTACTTTCAATTATCAGAGTCGCGTTAAATCCTCATTTATGACCGGAGGCGGCGACGATATTACTGGTAAGTGCGCGGCCACAACTAGGAGTAAGTGTGATTTGGTTCCTGTGTAGAATAGCACAGTAGGTACATTGGTACAACGAGTAGGTGGTTATCAAGATCGTGTGGAACTTCTTCGATTTTCTCTATGACAGCCCATCCTTGCGACTTGTCATGAAAAATCTATATGCGGAGGTGTATCTACCTACCTCTATACTGGGATGTGGTGAACTTCAGTTCTGCTTCGTAAATGTGTATCTGCGTAGTAAAGGAGGGATTGCCACGAGCAGTGATTTTAAATAGAATTTTCTTGTAGACTCGTGGCACAGCGCAGTTCAACATCGGCATCTGCATGAAGAAACAATTTGAATGCGAGATGCATAGCTTCTTGGTTCCAAAGAACTCCTCAGAATCATAATGCACTTATCGCAGGAAGGAAGTGCGCCCATGTAGAAAGTGTACATTTGGATTTGAGACGGAGTAATTTGCTCCAGTAAACAGGCATGAATGGAGGTAAGCTGCTTGATTATTTTCGACATCCACAAGTGACTAATTTTTTTTTTTTTTCAGTCTTTAAAAATACTGTGCGCCAGAGCATTCTCAGTTTTCTGGAAAGTAAATCATTTGTGCTTGCTTTAACCCATTAAAAGGTGTGATGCTCCCGCTGAATGGGCATGGTTAGCTGAAATTTATTTAAATTTCGAGCCAACTTAAGGTTTTTGTGAATGGTGGTTTTTACAGCGGTATCGTTGCACTCTGTTTTTTAAGTACCGCTTGTCTATTTGCATTTCCATTAGTTTTTCCTGCTAGTGACAGTTATTCACAGAAGAAGGGACGACTGCGCCTCTGCAAGTTAACCATTTCTATGTTGAACCGCACAAAGCTAGCACATCGGGTTTTTTTGGTCCCATTTCATTTTACTGTAGATGAGTATAACGTTAAACTGCTGACTAGCTTCCTTGCACTGTGCTACCGGTCTGGAGGTGATGCTCAGCTTTGATGGCATCCCTTGACTATTATTGAAGGTTGCTATAACTGCTGTTTATATACAGTTTTTATATGTAAGTTTTAGGAAGTCCAGACTAATCAGTATAATCTCAACAGATAAAGCCATTGACGCACTCATCTGCTCAATTTGAAATTAGAAGCCTGTAGCAACCTTGAAAGTGTACTTATTTTTTTACGAATATAAATTTCAGGAGATGATTGATACATTGCGTATGATTGCCGGATAAGGATATTTAGATAGACTCAACATCACGAGAATTATTTTCGGGCATGGCACTTACTGTGATAGCGACGCATCGAACCTTACTCCGAATCCTAACAATAAAAATTTGCCTTTCGCGCCCACAGCGTCCTCTTAGTTATATGATCAGGTCATTCCTCAGCCAAAGCTTTAACTTTATTATACTTTAACTCATGAGTGTTGCTACCCTGAAATGATTTGCAATAAAATCCGTTAACCAATTATGCTCAACATACGACAAAGAACGACGAAACAAAGACGACCAACGATAAGACATGTGGCAAAAAAATGTAGCAATTCCCTGACACTTGGAATTGTAGAAACAAAATGCAATCATCATTGAGGAGTCGCCTTCGGTATCATGTGACATGCGACATGCGACATGACGCATCATATGTCACAAAAACGAATACTGCCGCCGAGGGCCTCTTTACAGTTCCGCTAATTGGTTTTATACCATCTCCGCTATGTAAACCGAAACCATATCAACTATGACACAATCAACCTTACACCATACTTGACCGCAACAACTTGTCTCTTCACAATTTAGTATATGTAAAAATGTTAACGAAGAAACACTTCTTCCCCGTAATCCCCTTCCATAAACATCCGCCAGCTCTATTTTCGGGCCAGCACACAATTACGCCATCAAAAACCGCACTCGATCCCATGTTGTGAGTGAGGTTACTCGCACGCCCTCTTGCTTGCCCTTGCTCTTCCTCATTACTTCCCAAAGCAATTTATTTCCTCCACATAAACACGCAGCTGATGTTTATCGTCATGCGGCACAAGCAATTGACGAAAACGAAGACGAAGACTCAGCGTAAAGCCATCGAACTCGACTATTCACATGTCGAAACTTCTCACTCGTCACTATGCGTCTCTGCACAGGCCTTCTTCTCTGTCAGCGCAATAACACAGACATTACATCATTTCTGTGAAATAAGTTTCAATTTTTATTATCAAAAAACAAAAAGAAGAAAAGTCAGATACTCGTACGCAGAAAATACACCAACAATAGTACAGAATTATCTTTCCGCGATCTTCTTCAAAGCACATAACCACACTGTCGGCCTAGCGTATATTTGAATGTAATTCGCCGGAAAACAACTACTTGACTGAGGCGAATATAAAGCCCTATCAATTGTTTTGTTAATAACTCCCTAATTTGAATAATTTGTTGCCGAAGGCGGTGGCGATAAGGCGCGCTTTGAAATTGATTACCGAAAACGGAATGGTGTCGCCCCCAAGTGGGTCATTTGTTGAGTTTGTCAGCGTATTCTGTCAGACTGACAATCTACACGACCTACATCATCATCAGCATGTTGTCGCCTTGTGCTCTAATAATTCCAACATAATCCCCCAACATGCAGAGGGAAAGAGGTCTTCCCAAAAATAAAAAAAGCAACTCAGCCAGTGTGTGGGAATAAAAACAACAAAATTTGGTCACACTTTCCGTTTCCATATTCCGTTATTTTATTGGTGTTATTTTATGTGGCGCCGCCATTGCGGGATTACAAGAATTTAAATGGAAGTAAAATTTATTAACCAGAGGGTGTTGCCTACTGCGCTGTTGTGGTGCGATAAACCGTTGAAAAGTTTAATTTAAGCCCGTTGTACTCGCATTTTGTTTAAATAATTAAAATGATTGCATCGTGTGTCTGTCGTCTGCTTCATTTTGTGTAGGTATATGAAAAGAGATGGTTTCGTATATGATGGAGAATGCGTAGGGTGCTGCTTTGGCCGAGAGGCTGACTTGAAAGGTCAGTGTCGTCGTTGTTCTTGATTAAAGAGCGTAACCAAGAGGTTTTTGCACTTTCTTTGTTGAATCGTTGTTGTTTGGAGAAGAGTTTTGTTTCCCTACTTGGTCAAATTTTTAAAAGATTCTCCATAGAAGGAGATTAGTCACGCGCTCATATCTGTGTGTCATTGATGTTTGCTTATGCGAGACGGATGGGCGCCGGCGTGGGTCACATAATTCCATATTTTTGTAACCTTGACATCTTTTTTTCGGAACCCAAATTTGTCTACTGAACGAGCGTCAAGGTGTTTACTATAATATTACTTTGACCCCTGGTCCTAACCATAATTGCTTTTGATATTGTTGATTGGAAGTGGCTTACTGTTTTTCACAAAATTGCACATGGCTTCAAGGACTATTGATAAAGCTCTTACTGAAGGACAGATATAACTCTTTCATTCGCTTCTTTGGTTAAAAGGCCAATGTTTTGCCAAAAACAAAGTTCGTTGAATGGCATAGCTATTTTTAGGAACTCTATACAGTGGTCTGAATTTGATCCTACCTCAATTTACACGACAAGCGTTTCATAAGCACCTTGCTCTGATCAATGAGCATACAGTCAAACAGCGTTAGAAGCGACCTCTATGTCGAAGAAGCTGCCTTGATAGTAATCTTTTTCTGTCAACCACATAACCAATTCTAACAAAAAGGTTTTAAATCGCAGGTCTACCGTGCTGATAAGCTTGTAACCGAAAAGCAAACTTGCGCACGTACAGCTTTTCAAAATTTTTGTTTGCATCAAATGTCGGTGAGAATGTTTCCGACCTCTATGGAGCACAAAGTATTCTCTGTCGTCTTTCTACCCATGCTGAAACTAGACCTGGCTCATTAAAGCTTAACTATATATAAACTGGCATATTTGAATATTTACCATTGAATAGACGAAAAACTTGACGTTTAGTATAGTCCGGGTGCGAGTTCCAAAATTTGGAGCAAAATGCGTTTGCAACTTGGAAGAGTAATGGCCTCGCGGTCGTAGTATGAATGTGGACTTATACCGGACCTAAAAACACACGGGCAAACGGTGCTGAGGTTCCATATATCTTCGAAATGAGTCGGCATATGCTCTCCACCAAGTTTAGAGGTATTTGCCCGGGTCTTGTTGCCTTGGCACATTCCATGTAAGTTTTGACATATTTCCGCTACATTTTTCTTTGGGAAGGTTGGCCTACCATGAAAGCTCTAAACCCATTTCAGTAACGCGAAGGGTAGGTACACGCATACAAATGTTGAACATGCAAATCATAATATAAGACTCGCAAAGTTGTTGGAAAAATGTTTAAATTTAAATGAGAAATGAATTGTAAAAAAGTTGAGAATTTTAGGTAAAAAATTCGCATTCAAATTTGTAAAGAGTATTATTACAAGAGAAGCACTCTATTTTTGAATAAAACATATGCCTGAAGTACTTCCCGAGGTAGAATACATAAGGATGCATACTTAAAAAATTATTTAACATTCAAATCGACTGACCTCAAAGGACAACCCGTATTTTAATCAACTATTCATCCAAGCGCCTATATAAGAACTGTTTGCTTGTGTGGAATTAATTCTATTGACTAATCAAAGTGAAACGCATATATATGTAGATACTTAGTTTAGCCACAAACATTTGCATTTTTGGAATTCATGAATATTTCTTTTTTACATTCATCCCCTGGCATTGCCATAGTACGGTTAGCCTGTCAATCATAGAAACAGTCAGTCTACTGAAAGCCTGACCTTTTGCTGTTTCTTTACGAACCGCCAACAACCCACTTGCAAAACAACTCGCACTTTAACCTCATTTATAATATACGTGTATAATATAAAATGTTTCCTTTAGCAACCACCTGAAAACACGGTCATGTTCCACATAACGAGAGCTGTTTCTTCGCCAGTTTGTCTGTCTGTTTTTTTCAATGGACAAGAGTCTACTTTGTGTGTTTAACAACACTCGGAAGCGCCACAAACGTTCAATATGCCCAGCACATGTTAATTGCATGACATGCAAAGCACCACCACCATACTGTGAGAGTATAGTGGCAACAACACCCATAAAAACAAAATAAGCACCGGTCGACCTACTGACTAACAAAATGCCTACAACTGCCATCACGGATCACCCATACGGTGTGGTGTTTTTTGTCAAAATATTTATTGTATATATGCACAGACAAAAAAAGCAAGCAACATATTCAAATTGCCCCCCTCTCTCATGTCACTAAGCCGCGCCCACGTCAAGTGGGTAATGAAAATAATAATACGAACGCCAGTTTAAAAAACAAGAAATGAATTCGAGGTCGAACTTATTTTAATTACTTTTTAGATGCACTCTAGAATGAAGTTATTTTTTTTTGTCTGTGCAACAGCTTGAAACTTGACTTCTCTGGGAAAATATTGAGACGGTGGGTAGAGTATATTTTGTTTCTAGACTCAACTTTGGTAACGATATAATTTCACGATTGAAAATGTTGGAAGTGGAAAATTTAATTAATTTCGCTTGTTGAATTTCTAATAAACTTTTTTTTTCTTTGTTTAGTACGTCAAAGTAAGGTCGCCTTTTAAACTTCGGGGTATAGAAGTTTGGGCGGGTGTTAGTGCCTTCTCATTTTACAAATACGTAACATGCTTTTTAACTAAATGTTGTATGTATTCGAAAACAAACATTTGTTGTAAGCCATTTTGGGCGGCGACAGGCCAGTTTTGTAGACAGCTCATTTACTCTTTTGGGGGCTTAAAATCTGAAGAGGCATACCTTCGTTAACTTCGCGTTATTCGAAGCGTTAGGATCGATGAAGGTGTATTTTTTTATAATTCCGGTCAAGTTGATGTAAGACACGTCGAACTAACATATTCATCGCTTCATAATGGTCACATGGATGTTTAGACTCTTGTAGAAACTTCGCTTTCCTAATAGTTGGCGAGTTATACAGCAGAAGATTCCTTAAACTCCTTTTTTTATTTGAAAGCAAACTTTTTGGACTTTTGTCGAGTTTTCTAAGTTCGGAGAGCAAAGTCATTAGTGACCGCTGATAGTTCTTTCATGTTATTTCTGAAATATGTTTGGAAACCCATGCAAATAAAACTTTGCACGTCTTTGAGTTTCAACATATCAGTCTTTTAGTTGGCTTTATTCCACCATACTAGAGAAGCACAATCTGCTGATTTGTCGTAGGTCGAGTGTGTCGCTTGAGTATGAAGCTGCAAAAGGGCCTCCACATAACAAAAAAATGGAGAGCTACTTCCATGAAGATTACACGTTTGGCACCGAGTCGCTCTAGCCGTAAACAGACAGTTGTTCAGAGTTAGTTTAGATCCTGCAGTTCAACCCGACCTGTACCGAAGACATCACCTTCGATTTTGAATATTCCGCTGGTAAACTTTTAAAGCCAATAGCTCGTAGTCTTTTTTAAGACGAAGCAAACTGTCCATAAACTGTTGGACGGAACTGGTTCTTGAACTACGTCGCATTGTTTTTCTTTCTGCCCAACTATACTGTGCTCAATTGATGCGCATTAAGCGACTGCTAGAAACGCCCTCTAAAAAATGCACGATTCCCTGCTATTCGACTAAAAAAAACTCGCTTCAATTTAAGTTTATGGACATAACTTTAACTACCCATAAGAATTGGCCTGCATTCCGGATAATCCAATTGGGCGCAAAACAAAAATACATTTTTTAACGCAAATTCAGAATCAATGCAAGTGCCCATTAGTGCTCAGGGAACTGAAAGGCAGAGACAATACTGAGACCACCAACTTCGGCCGATTTTCCGTTACTTGCCTACAAGCTATATTTTCATGGGGTGGCAAACGCTAAGTGCGTTAGTATTGTTACATAGAAATTCGTATTGACAAATGTCACGTAACTTCAAAAATTACGGCTCACCAACACGCTCGCACCTTGCATATGCCACTTCCGCTTTGGGCAAAGTTGCTGTCAGCGTTCATAGAATTTTATCCGTTTATTTTGAAATTGTTCGTTACGTGTGGATAATATTTTTTTTTGAGGAATAAGTGTTTTCATAAAATATTTATGAAAAATTGTCAATGCAGAATGGTTGCATGAAAATAAAAACATTTTGAGCAAGTTTTCTTCAGCTATTAAAGAAAAATTCACACAATAAATCGATCTTAATGATATCGAAAAGAGGTAAATACACAACCATTTTTGTCCTAATATGTTCTAGTATATAAAACATATATTTTAGATAATTCTACTAACCAACCAAATCAAATTATTCGCCTTTTAACAATTTATAATAACTAACCAATGGCATTCAGTAATATAAAAATGTGGAATTCCTGAACTCTTTCACATTTCCCCACGGTTGCCGCGGTTGGCAGCATTTATTTTTGTAGTTTTTGTGTGTTTTTGCATGTCACACTGATTCTTTTTTGACATAACACCGATAGGAATACAAAATGGCGAATTTGAAAAAAAATTGAGGGGCCCAGCGGCAAGAGGATTGTGAGTTGGGGGTCTCAGTATGGTTTGTCTATGCTGAAAGGGTTCTGCTGAAATGCAATTGAACAGCCATATGCTGCCTCCCTTTGTCAATATCAATATCCGACATACCGAAACTACATATATGCGTTCTGAACTGCGTAGCAAATAAAAATCGATTTAACCCACTGTCTGTGTAAGCTAGTTACACGCTCCTATGCACATTCTTCATCCGCGTCGGTCGGGTAATTTGTCATGCGACCTGAACGCAGATTAAATCGAGTTTTCAATTATTCCCTTCCCATTTTTGGGCAAATCATTTAAATACATATAGTTATGCAAATTTGTATCCACCAAGCACCAACCACCACCGACTACCGACATGTTGTTAGTCATCATCATCCAGTGAGTTGTAACTATTCACTTACAGCATTACTCATGCGGCCAGTGCTACGCCACCGCAACTAGACATATGCGCTGCTGAAACGTCAAAAAAGGCAGCAATTGACGACGCTGTTGACGGCAGTTATTAATTAATGAATCGGCACACATGTACGCCAAGTGGCAATTTATTTACGAATGCGCGCGCATTTTGCAAACGCTGTAAAACTATTTTCAGTTCGGTTTATTACCACACATCTGAATGTTTGATGTTTACTTCTAGGATTTACAAGCAAAGGGCAAGCAATTTGGTATTTTTTTCTCGTTTTACAAGTTCCTGTTTAACCATCTGTCACATTTTGAAATAAATACTCTGTGTCTGGCTGTAGCAGCTGCCACTCGCTGAGCGAAAATGATTTTCAGAGATGATAAATTCTCCTTTGTTTGAGTGTTCTTCTGGCTCCTCATTTACAATGCTCCTCGAAGGTCCTTTTCTTGTTGTTGCAGAAGGGATATGTATTTGATGTGTTTCATTTGATTCGTCTGCAGGTGTGGTACTGAGAGATAGGAAAATGTTAAGAGTTTTTCTCGTTTTCCTGTCTGGTCGTCTCTGTAGTTTGATATCTCTAAGTGAACCGGACCGTAATCTAGAATGAAAGGATAATCTGTTGTGTGGGGTTCCTTTTCTCCTATATCTTTGCAAGTGATTAATATCACTCTTGGGTGAAATTACCGCTTAAATGTCCTGACTGACTGAAGTTTATAATTTCATTTTGAAGAGACAGCATGACATATTTTTCATTAGAGTAAATGATTTCTTTTTCAAATCCATTTGACAATCGTTTTATCTTTTGCTTTTCAGAATGTTTCTTGATACGAATAACAAAAGGATATCGCATGACATGATGTAAGTATGAAATTAGATATGTATTGTATTTGTGTAGGCTGTAGGCATCTTGTAAATGTTTTGTGACATGGGAGAAGATTTTTTTCATGTTGCAGATATAAATGGTTCAAAACTGTGATTTTATTTACTGAAGAAAAATTGAAATTGAGGTGTTAAGGATAAATTCAAAATTTTGAATCATATTTGTCGTCAACAGGCTGAGCTTAGATCAGCATTTTTTTTTTTTTTTTTCGTCTGCGTGGTTAAAATAGAAAAATAAAAAACAACAATACTACTCAGCGGACCTGAACCCTCTGTTGGATTCAACTTATCTCGTATCGAATCCAATGTATCAAATGTCTGGTTCAAACCACCTGGGCAGAAAATTCTTTCCCAAATTCTCCCCCAGAAAATCCTACTTCTTCTCTAGACAAAAATAACCAGAGAATCTTAGCATGAAAAAATCCCTTCACCGCATTGGCGTTTAACCGGATTCAACATGTAGGACCTCTGTCTTGAGAGTGACGAATCACCTCTTTACATACTTATGAAAAGTCCGGCTCTCTTTCGTCTTATAAAACATTCATGGCGATGAAGTCGTAACTTCAGCAACTCTTGCTGACATACACCATGTAGATCCTTGTATTCCTGGGCCGCCTCTGGAGTGAAAATATGGCTTTAGGACCTCAACAGGGAGGCCACAATAGGTCCCTTTAAGGAAGGCCGCAGTGTCTGATCTCCATGAAGGCTTTCCCCTCTTATAATCTAATCTAATTATAGATAAAAATTATGGCAAAAGAATACTTAATGAGTCGATAGCACCTCATATATATGCTACGTTTGTTTTAGGGGTCACAGAAAGGTCCGTCCTTCAAGAATGAGTTTTTTAACTAAACAAAGGACTAGATAAGAGAAGGTGTATGAAAGTAATGCTTTTATAGCTATCACAGAAAGTTCTCACTTCAGTTTTCAGCAAGGAACACGGCGTCTTTTAGGTCATAGCCAAATTTATATTGTGACGATTAAAAATGTTCTTCACTACTGTAGATAACGAAACTAAAAAGAAGCAGCACTGGATAAATGGGCCAAAGCGCTGTCGAGGAAACAAAACTTTACTACTTTAAGAGTAATTTTTAAAGTTTTATCAAACATTAACAAGAGCGTGTCAAGACAGCAACGACCGAACAGAACAGCCTGTGCCAGGTGTACAAGCAGATCTCTCAGTTGCGTCCGGGAAGAGTTTTAACAACAATATTTATAAACTGTGCGTTTGCAGTAACATCCAAATTTCTGAAAAGTTAACTTCAGCCGTCAACTTGGTTAGGACGTATATAAAGATCGAAAACAGACAAACGTACTAGTTACAAGTTCATTCAATTCCAACTACGAAATGCAGGAAGACGTCATCTTATATAGCTCGCACAATTTTAGGGGGACCCCAATGAACTGTGGATAACCAAAGGCTGCATACTTTAGTTGCTGTTTAGTCAAGGACCTAGTTGAATATACGCCGGTAATCATTAAAGAATTAATAACGAAAAGCTGAAACGAGTACAAATTCTATGTAAGAAGCATACCTATACAAAGACTGCAGACTTCTGCGTACAGACTTTTTCATTATTTCTTCGACTTAAATGTAAATTTCTTTGGAGTGACTTGACTCGCCTCAAATGTACGTCAGAAGACACCAACAACTCTGAAATGTGTTGTTGAATTTGCCAAAGCAATTAAAGTTTACTTTATCAAAAATGTGCCAAAAAGATTCGACTTTTGAAGCCATTTCCTCTTTTCAGTCAAATCACGGCCACATTGCTTTGAAAACAAATTTTCAAATTAATATTTCAGCAGTTTGGTGCTCACCACAATCTAAGCGAGCCCACTGCGCGCAAATATCGTAAGATAAACGAAGAAAAATGAAGAATGAAATCTGCTCAGCATCACGCATTTGTTTGTCCATTACCAGCTGGCAGTCGAAATGTAATTATTTTCTTTTGCGCACACATACCTATTAAAACTGACAGCAGATGCTTATAGCATTTGTTTATTTTGTATGCCAAAAAAGGCTGACGCACATCGATATAGCAATGATGTCCTCACTTAGTTGGTCAATGGGTAGGTGATCTAAATTGAAAATACCCTGCCATTAAGATCGCTCTTACATCTCGTTTAAATTGAGCTATAAAGCCATCGGATCGATACCACTTACTGGAAATGAGGACGCAGCACAACTTCCATCGTCCGAAATTTATTGGAAAATGATCTAATTTCCTTATCGGTTGTAATAATTAGTGCTGACATTGTGAGGTATATCGACTCGGCATGGTTCCAGGAAGGGTGTTCCACATATCGAGTTACCGTGTGTAAAATACTGTTGGGCGGGCACGTCCATTTGAAAGACGAACACAATGAGGTATAGGAAGGTGTTAAGTGCGGGCAATGTGTTGTGTATCATATCGAATAATACGCGCTCACGGAAATACAGGCCAGTAGAGCGAAACAAGTTGGGAAGACCTAAAGAAAAACGTTTCGCGATGCGTAACAATCATCGAAATGGAAGTCAAATTTTGTATGCCAACTATAAGGGGTGGTTTCGATTTTATTTTATTTCTATTGGCACGTGCTGGATATGCATAAGAATACTGATATGATATCAACGCGCCTTACCGCTGAAGTTAATGTTTTTTGGAGAAGGATAGACAAGTTAATGTATTTTTAACTCGTGAGAAATATCTTAAAAGGACACGTGTGTGTGGATCTTTTTCCTTTGATACCAGTCGTTTATTTTGAAAAACTTAGTTGCCTCCTTAATAAATACACAGATTGATTATGAATTGGCGCACTGAATGTTAAAATGTATAGTAGTTCATCCACGCAAAGGAATTCGGAGTGGCAGTCGAAATGGAATTATTTTCTTTCATGCATATATGCATATTTAAAGCGCCAGTGTAGGTTGAGAAGCAAGCCCTTGCCAATCGATCGAGTGGTATGTCGGCTCACTTGCGTAATTGAGCCCACTCTCGTTGAAATGGGAAATTGCTCCTTTTTATTCCTAGATGTCTCGCAAGTCTTTGATATGGTAAACTATTCTTTAAGGGTGCTGATTTGACAAGTTATATCTTTTAGTTTAAATTTTGTATCGTAGTTCTCTTCTTAAACTTAAAAATATTATTCCGAGTTTACGAAAATTCGAGTCCTTGGGCCACTCTTGTAGGTACCTTGCTCAATCACATGGTAAACTTATGCAAACAGAAGGCACTCTCGTGTCCCCACGTTTAATCCCGACTGCTTGCTTCGGTCGCCCGGATATAACTTAAAACATGAGAGCAAATTCAGGCTAAGTAAGTATTCAGCTTTGAGGGTAGAGTTGTCACGTGTATGAATTCCCACATAATCTAATTGAAATCCTGCTGATTCTCTGCTGCACTTATCTACCGCCATTGCGGGTGTGACGTATACAAAGTGTGACTTGCCACCGAATCTTTATTGATTTATTTTTTTAACATACCCCTTGAATTCAAAATCGCATGTAATTCAAAAGCAACTCCCTTTAATGGGTCGTCATTCAACGCGGCAAATGCGAATTCGCCCGTTTTACCAGATATATTAGTTTTAATTAAATTTCGAACTTGCATGAGGCCAGTCATTCAATAAACTTTTCCCTGTATTGCTGTGTTCTGCTTTTTTTCTACTTTTCAAATGTCATTGCGATCTGCATGACGCATTTCATTCCCGCGCACTGAAATTGTGCCCAACGAACTGAATAATCCCTCTAACCATTCATAAGCGTACTCACCCTCCATCTTCAACTCAAAATCAATTTTCTATTCAATGTTTACTATTGATGCCAGAGTCGACGTTCTTGCAATCAACCACCCCCTCAACACACGTACAACTCTCACACAATATGAATATAGTGAAGGTATAGGTCGCTATATATCAAAGGTTAATTTTTCAGCCATTTGCTGAATTTATATTGACACTCGGGTGTATGGTTTCCTATAGCAGGCAATCTATCAGACTTAGATCTCGATCAATCCGGGCGAAGGTATAAAGAAGAATTGAAAACGACTAAATGTCGAATAAAATCGATATCTCATCGAAAAACGGAACCGAGCAAGAGAGGGTGCGAACACAAATCCTCTTTCATTTCTTACTATTCATGGCGTCGTCGTCATCGTCGCCTGTCGAACCCTAATTCCCATGAATACGCAGGCAGCAACACTGTGCAGAATGGAGGCCGAAAGCCTTTAAGCATCTTCGTCCTCGTTCTCACCCCGGTGACATTAAACGACATGTGAATGATTCCAGGAGTTCCATTCAAGTCAACCGGGTCGACTTGTCGTACCCTGTTCCTTCCTGGTTTTTCCTTTCCTGTTCATATCACTCTGTAGGGCTATTTAGCACATCAGAATATCTCGGGAGCTTGCTTACTTATGCCACTGTGTGACGACGACGACGACAGACATCCGATGCCTCTTGTTCTATCAGTACTTCCACTTGATTTGGGTTATGTTTGCGCTAAATGACATAATATCCCCTTTGGTTTGACTTTTTCTAGATGAGAAAAACGACGCGGGCCGGCAGGGTGAAGGGGGGGTACTATTACGAACAGTGGATTCATTTAAATGTTTAATGAAACACAAATTGAATACGTTAATTTGTAATGCGAAAGTAAATCATCTGTTAAGTGAAACATGTGCTGAATTTCGAAAAACAAATTGGGGGTGCTGCAGCCACGTTTTATGTCAGGCATTTGACTGTGTATGTGTGTATGTCAGGGGCTGGTTGCTGTTCAACTTCGGAATGGTTGACTTCATTTGTGGCTGTACAAATTTTAAGCTCTAAATTTGAATGCAATCATCGTTTTCAATTTTTTGTGCTCCTTTACTGGCGCCACATTGATGTAACTATGTGCTGACTGTTATGTGCTCAACTGTAGAGGAGGCGAGGATTTGTTGAACTGCCCAAGAATTTATTGTTTGCGCTGGTTTACGTTGTTTCGTCCCTAAAAAAGATGTTTGCATTTTTTTATTTTTTAACTTGTTTGTTTATATGAGAACTTTCGCGGTTTGTTCCCAAAAATACATTGGTGACATTTTACAGTTTCAATAAAATGTAAACAGGTTTTCAGGGATGGTAACGCTGCTTCATTTTGGTTTAAAAAAAATGTAGGGTCCTTGGCAAAAATATGATTCTTTTATTTTTCACTGAGATCTAAACTTTTCAATTCTACTTTGCTATGCAAGGAAGTATTAATAAATCCTCTTAGTTTGATTGGTATTAATTTGTAAATTTCTTGTGCATATTTTGAGGGCAAATGTAAATTTGTAGCTCATTTAAGGTGAACATTCAAATAACTTAGGGCTTAATTAACTCTTTAGATTGATTTTGATTTTACTGAGTAAGACATTTATGCTTGTATCGACTTTTGAATGTTCCTTTTAGAAATTAAGAACATTTTTGGGGTAACAGCCTTCAACCCATATTAGACGATGATGTATTTTTTGACGGAACGAATTCGACTTCATGTTTTGTGTAGATTGTAATTCTTGTAGTGCAGCCGCTTAGATATAAAATAATCTACTTCGAGATCTATTTGCAAAAATTGGACATAGATATGTGGTCCTTACTTAATTGCAATCTTTTTTAAGCAGGATTTACCTACTTTGTAAAAAATATTAGCATTTATTTATATGCAAACTCCTTTACAAAACATTGAGCAGTTGTAATAATGACGTTGAAAGGGTCCTAGATAATCTAATAGCAAAGCAATTTTTCTTTTTAAAACTGACGAGAGCGAGTAGCTGTATAAATGTACAGTGCAGGAAAGAAAAACCTAGACAAAAGGATGAAAAAGAATTTTTTGCAAAGTTTTTCGAAAGACTAACGAACAAGTCAAGCATCAGTGTGATATAAGCAGAAAAATAACAATTTTTTGATTAAAAAGCGGTGTTGAAGACTTGAAAAAGCTGCTGCAGGCTGTTAAACGGCGAAAATTACCTTAGTTCCGCTGACATTCAGAACAACCAAATCTGCACTATGAAAGCCCATACTAAAATTAGGTGAGGATATAGCAAGATCCAAACTTAAAGCAGTATCGGACGACGTTCCTCCCGAGCTAAGCTATTCAGGGCCAGCTTGGTTTTAATGGATAGAATACCCCAACTCTTTTGTAAAAGTTGACTGGAAGAAATCTTGTGCAATCTACAAGCTATAAAAATAGCTTTTCAACCGATATCGTCCAAGCAACTATTTACATATACCCGATGCCCGATCTGCGACTAGACCATAGTTGCACGAAGCTCTACTTTAAGACCAAGCGTCGACGAAGATAGAAAAGGACTGTCGTGTTTTAGTGAGGAATTCTTACACTTTATATGAAATCCTAAAGGTGGTTTGCCTGATTCTGCTCACCCAAACTTTTATAATTTAAAATTACTCCCAACGGCGGTATAATCCGACAAAGCAAAGCACCGACAAGCTTCGCTTTTAGAAAGCGTATTCGTTGTTTAATTTTGCTCAAATTAAAAAAGTGAATTAAAATTTCTGTACATCCATACGTGTGCAACATGTACTTTATTTTTATCCAATCCATTGTATATTCATTAAACCTTTCCCTCAGAGATCGTTATGAATGCATAAATTACAATTTATTCACCTTCTCTGTATTATTACATAAATAACCTCGGCGTGAAACTTTTCCCAGCAAAGTGCATGAGTCGTTGATGTCCGAGAAAATCAACACCATCTACCCGTACGAATACATATCGATATTTATATAAATAGGTACTTGGGCACGTTCGCACCTATATCGGTCTGCAAACCATAGGGGAAACAAAACCCATTCAATATGTCCATCACCTCCAGCACCTTGTCCAGATAGATATTTTCATCGATCACCTGAACGATAATGATGATGATGATGCTGTGGGTGATGATTCATAATGAATCTACTTCCACATACCGCCGGACAGTAAATGCAAATCTCCCTCACAGCAGGATCAAGTGAACTCGAGGAGAAGGAGTCGAATCACACCATCTCTTCACCTTCGTCAACGTGAAACAAACTAGTCACCACGCTTAAAGTTATTGCTGCAGCACCATACTCGTGTATACGTGTACATGAACGTGTCGTAAAGAGTTCTATCAACTCCAGCCGTATACTCTAGTTCCATTGAGTTATAGGAATAGTGTTTCGGACATTTATTGAGAATGGTATTGTATCTGGTCAGAGGTTATGAAAATGGCAAGTGGACGGAATGTAGGGTATAATGTACTTAATTGAGAATGACTAAGCTAGATATTTGCCCTGGTTCGTTGAGAGGTATTAGGAGTGTAATCCATTTGTTGAATCGAATTGTTTGAACATTGGGAATATATAGGACATTACAGCTTAAAGGCTTATGACACTTATAAATGGGGTCAGATTGGAGCATTATTTGCGTATTACAGTGAGGGTGGATAATTGAGCATGAATGTGTTTTTGAAGGGCTTATACAACAGAGTATCGGTGCTAATCAGCATCGTTTTGGGGATTATTCCCTACAAGAGTATGCCATGCTAAACACCTGAACTATCAACTCTATTGGGGATAAGGGAAATACGAATAGAGGAGTAGGTTCGTCACTTTAACCACGTAAAGACTTTATTTTAAATGTAGCTGTGATGTATAGTGGTCATGATAATAAAGGTGTCTCGTTAGAATTGCGATTGGGCAGCTCGACCACAACCAACAAGCTCCCCTCCTGTCCCAAGTTAGGTGCTTCCAGTTACGCACTCCAAGTTGGTTGAGATCGCTTTCAAGTTGTGCGCGCCACCTAAGGTAATACGTCATCTCTGATGTTGCCATCTGATAGCTTGAAATATTCGTTGTTGAATCTCCTCCACCACACTTTGCGCGATATACTAATAATCATATTTAGTGCTAAAGACGTCTTTTATTTATGACACTTCGTGTAAAATCCTACAAAACAATTTTTGACTTCGTCCCAACTGTCAGCACTTGTCATACGTCTTATTGAGAAAATCCTAAAATGATTCCTTTATTATGTGATCTTTCTCCTTTAGGTGTGCGTACAAATAAATCTCGTTTTTAAATTTATTTAAATCTCACCGTGTGACAGGTATCAGGCCTTATTCGTTCCTTATTTTAAATGCCACACACGATACTCAAACGTATACAGTCTCCATTTCCCATTTCCAATAAAGTAGGAACTAGGCGCAACCAAGGCTCATTGTTCTTAGACGATTACGTACAGACTACAAACACTTTGTTCACACCAGTACACACGGATGTAGAACCCTTTGAACCCACTCTAAGTGTAAACCAGCAAAGAGCTCTATTGAGTTTCCTAAAAAGCAAAAAGTGTTCTTTCTCTTTGCGAATTCAATAGAGGTGAACTCGCGGTTGGTTCCACCTTTGCAATAGCAATACATATACTACTTAGCTTATTCGGTTTGCGAAAACCCAGTGAACTTTGATGCAAAGAGGTTCCTTTTAAACAGCTGTGTGGTGTGCCCCTGTCTAGACTTCAAAGAGTAACAACCTTTCTAAAGAAAGGCACAGACTTGCCGCTCATAAACGGAATAGTCTCCTCTCTGTTCATCAATTGGTGCAGTACCTTCGTCCTTCAAAACGCGTGCTGCCATTAAAAAAGGGAATATTTTGCAAATTTTTAAAAGCACGAAATAAATTTGAAATTTCCTCTCCACAATTAAAAGATTATACATACATCAATCGTATTATATAAAGAGGAAGTGTCGCCCGCCTCTATCTCCCTATCGCCATTCCAATCCAAGACACACATCACCATCATCGTCCTCCCTCGTCAACAACTTCATATCATGCGCATAGGAATCAGGGAAAAAAATAATAATACTAATAAAATGAAACTAATAACGAAGTGAAGCACCATCGTTCCATCTCTTTGAAGAGAACTCCATCATGAAAGTCCCTTCGTTCGTTCTGTTGTCTGATGATTTATACTTTTTGCCATCTATCCAATTAGGTGTGCACCATATCTTATATGGCCTGGAGTGGAGAGTGCAGTAAATCAAGCCGAAAAAGTTCTATTTTAAAATAAAATTTAACCTCATTCTATGTTTTCTATTCTATTTTCAGAGAGTTCCACACCCAATCGAGATGTGATGACTGAGAAGGAGCGGCGAACATAAGCAGACGAACTCCAAGGCAAAGCACAGAAGAAGAAGAATCAAAAAAACATGTCCAAGTTACCTGATAACGACAATCTTCGCAATGACATATACGAGAATCTGCCGTGTCAGGCGATGTTCAACGAATCGGTGAGGAAAATCAACAAGACGACAACAAACCAATCGCTGCTTCTGAACAATTGCAATCAGAATAGCCACCGTGGGAAGCATGCCACACACTTGACCGCTAAGGAGATGTTGTATGCTACCCCACTACGCAAGTCAGACCGATACAGAAGTGGTGAACGTAGTCGATTCCACAGGACCTCAGGAAGTGGCAGCAGCTGTAGCAATGACATAGATAAGACGGAAAAGTTAACGAATCTCATGGAGTACAAGTTTCTGAACAAGGATAAGTGTCGAAATGGGAATCCAGATGATGGTGATATTGCAATTGATGTTGGGGGGGATGCTGGAACATCGTCTGCAATGACAACCGCTTGCAATCAATTGGAAGATCGAAGGATTTTGAACTTCCTTAAGGACACCACCCAGATACATAAGAAAATGGAGATTGCTGGCGGCAGGGAAAGGGACTGTCCAAATGCGAGTTTTTCGTGTCTAGCGCGGGAGGAGCACTTTGCCAATCTGGTGCAACAGAATTTCAACATCGAAAGTACAGTCACAGCGTTAGTGGTTGAGGAATCGGTTAATGGTGGCGGAGATGACGAACAACAAAGGATGGTGGACCAGCAGCCTGCGGGCGAGGAAGACCCGTTGCTGCAAGTACCAGGGGAGGAAACCGTTGGTAATCTGGAAGTTTTCATGCACAAGAAGCAGTCGCCAGACAAGGAGGTGAATGGAATTATAGCTCCAGTTGTGCCGAAACCGAACACCGTTTACATTCACCGCGAGTGGGTGCTAAAAAAGATCGCCCTGTGCTTAGAGCAGCGTAATGCTGGGAAAAAGGCTATTCCCGTGCTGCTTGGAGCAGCTGCAGGTGGAAAGAGCGAGGTAGGTGCCACGGCGTATTTGTCGCGGTCGAAGGCAGCCGGTGCTGCGTCTATGTATCACGGTTGCTTGGTGTTGGGCTCAAACGGATCTGGAAAGACGTCCATCTGCCAGGCGATCATGAATGGTAATTCAGGCACCAAGGGCATTTTGAATAGAAAGTTACTGGCGTGCTATCTGATCAACTCTCAAAACCCCGAATGCCATAGTCTGAGTTTGTTTATTCGAAAGTTTGTGCTGCAGCTGCTCAGCCATTCGAGTCTGATTCATAAGGAGGACAGCGAACGCTTGATCGAAGAAGGACTACTCTTTCTGAAGAAAGAGGAGCAGCAAATGGAATCGAAACTAGATGAGGCAATGAACAACATCTCGCTGGAAGAAAACGCCGAGGAGATCCTCATAGCAGAACTGAAGAAAAGTGTGGAACAAGATGATTTCCATGAGCGACGCACATCGACTTCGAACCACAAGAAATCAATGATCAGGCAGAAGTCAGCTCCATCTCCAGAGCAGCAACACCTTGGGGTGGATGTGAAAAACGCCTATTCAACCCATCCACCGTCGACCTCGGGCCATAAACTACCGAAAACCGACAGCAAGGAAAAGGAAAGGGATTCTGACGGCGCTAAGTCTAGCCCCGGGAAGAAGATCTCAAAGATTCCGGTGGCAATAGCCGCCAGAGTCGTCCCCACACCACCAAAGACCAACGCCAACTCCATACAACACGGAGGCGGTGAGGGCATTGCCGAAGTTGGTGGCGATGAAATGAAGGACGAAATTGCCGCCGCAATCAATGAGGATGAACAGCCGGAGGCTGAAAAGCACAGCTGCGAGCAGGATGTAAGAAACCTCATCGATTTCAAGGATACCGAGAACCAATGCGATATAACCCTGGTGATGGGAGAACCCCAAACAGAGGACATTATTCCGCCGCCATTGCCAAAGCCGAAAAGTTGCCGCACAATTATCGCGGACGGTTACTATGAGATGCTGATCTCGAATCCGGAGATCTTTGAGTGTCTCAACGTGGACAACATAGAAAAGAATCCCGATGAGTGCTTCAAGAAGGCTTTGTTATTCCCTCTGCTGGAGCTGTCGCCGCCAAAAACTGCACTTCTTCTGCTTATCGATTCCATCGATGAGAACTATATAAACGAAGGGAATTTGATTTCAACTCTCAAAGGCCGCTGCTCGACCACTCAGAAAAGTCGAAATGTTGCTGAGCTACTCTCGAATCATATTCACCTATTCCCGAAGTGGTTGTTCTTGGTGTGTACCACGAAGAAACAAACAAAACACATCACCAAGATGTTCACGGGCTTCAAGAAGATAACACTGGATGATCTGCGCAAGAGCCATGTCGTCAAAGATGTCCAGGAGTACATAATAAACCGTCTGAACTCGGACTTCAAAGACAGCATCATGCTGACGAAGGAGATCATAGAATCCTTGCATCAGCTCTACATCAAATCAAACGGTTGCATACTTTACTTGGAGAAGGTGCTCAATGGCATCAAAGAGAACTTCTTCTCATTTCGCGAAATCAAGCTAATCCCGTGCACGTTGAACGGCCTCTATTTGTACATCTGCCAAAAGTCATTCAACAAAAAGCAATATCTGAAGATTCGGCCAGTCCTGAACATATTGCTAGCTTCGACAGGGTTTGTCGATAAATTGTTCCTCTTCAACTGTCTGCGCACGCACAATTACACGATCGATGCGGACGAGTTTGAGAAGCGCCTGCAACTGATGCGAAACATTCTCATGTACGACAGTGGTCAGAAGCGAGTGAAAATCTTTCACAATTCCTTCTGCGATTGGCTGGTGGACGTGAAATTCGCCACCAAGAAGTTCATTTGCGATGTGAACGAGGGGCATGTCATGATTTCGATGTACTACATGCTGATAAGTGACGCCCTGTGCGCGAATAGTGTGCGGAAGTTTGTCTATCACTTGATCAAGTCGGGTGACTACCTAACAAGTCGTGAGATCAGTCTAGACTTCATTCTAATGCTGTTGGAGTCGAGAATAAATCTCAACGATTGTTTCTACACGAATCATTTGAATTGTTGCTCGATTTGTGAATCGGAGTTCAAGAATGATGCGAATTTTTTGCCAAAGACTAGGAATATGCTGGAGAAGTTCTTGGCCAATGAGCTGAATGAGGAGTTCTCGACGCTCTTGTGTGACTTTTTTAAGCCGAGTTTGCCAACAGATGCTAAGATTTTGAAGCTGCTCATCGAGACGGGCATCAATAATGCTGATACGCAGGTGAGTAGGGGTTGGGGTTTACTTTAAAATATTCTGGGAGATGCCTAATTTGAGGAAGCGTCAATATCACCATATGGAGGCCGTTCTTATACGACTTTTGTATTGACAACAACTGTAAGAGTACTTTAATTCGCCGACAGTGCCCTGCGATCTTCGAGTATAATCTCTCCGCAGTATAGTTATCGTTTTCAAGTAGAGCTCTGTATGCATTGCTTGGCGATGATACTGCTTTACCAAAAGATTAAAGTGAGTTCTGTAAGTCTACTGTAGACATCCATCTTGATGCCTGGCATCCCACTTGCTCTATTCTCCTGCTACTTGTGCTTTAATTGCTGAAATTTCATCATAAAGCATTTTCATTTCATTTTTCACACTAACAATTCGATATTCTTACAGACATCATGCGACTCATCGCTCATGTCACCGGAGCTTTCGGAGAAATCTCAAAACATCGACTTCGAACTCGCCGACCTCTTGTTGTCGAGCGAAAAATCCTGCTTGGTCGAGACTCAGCGGCCAACAAGCCCTTCGGAAAAAAGTGAACCTCCGCACCCAGATAGTCAGGATGAAAATAACAGCACACTCCATCAGTTATCCGATTCGAATAGAATCGAACTTCACAAGGGCAAAGCCTTGATTCATATTCTCGCCAACGATGGCAACCATCAGTTGCTGGAACGTGCCCTAAATGCATGTAAAGGTCCAATTGATCTGGAAATTGAAGACTACAATGGGCAAACAGCGCTGAATATAGCCTCTCGCAATGGACACTTGGATGTTGTAAAGCTTCTGCTTTTTTTCGCACAGCCTTGCAATGATGGCACTGGACGCTTGAAGCGTGTCGATGTCAACCACGCCGATCGCGATGGCTGGACTCCATTAAGATCAGCATCGTGGGGTGGTCACACTGAAGTGGTGAAGCTGCTTATCGCTCATACGGGATGCAAGATCGATTTGGCCGACAAGGAGGGTCGAACAGCGCTACGCGCGGCCGCCTGGAGTGGCCACGAAGATATTCTGAAGATCCTTATCGACGCTGGTGCGGATGTGAATTCAGTCGACCGGCAGGGTCGAACCTCATTGATTGCCGCCTCCTACATGGGTCACTATGATATTGTGGAAATTCTTTTGGAAAATGGTGCCGATGTGAATCACCTCGATTTGGACGGGCGCAGTGCACTGTGTGTCGCCGCACTCTGTGGCTCTTCCGGCTATAGCAAGGTGATCTCGACTTTGCTGGAACATGGCGCGAACACCGATCAACTGGACAATGACGGAATGTCGCCACTGCTTGTAAGCTCCTTTGAGGGGAACGCTGAAGTTTGTGAATTGCTTCTAGAGAACGGTGCCGATCCCGATCTAGCTGACTTCATGGGCAGAACACCCTTGTGGGCTGCCTGTACTGCTGGTCATGCAAATGTCGTAAAGCTTCTGCTCTTCTGGGGCTGTGGCATTGATTGTATGGACTCGGAGGGACGAACAGTTCTGAGTATTGCTTCGGCGCAGGGTAATGTCGAAACAGTACGCCAGCTGCTAGATCGTGGCCTCGATGAGACACACCGTGACAATGCCGGTTGGACGCCACTGCACTACGCCGCTTTCGAGGGATTCCATGACGTATGCATGCAATTGCTTGAGTCCGGTGCAAAAATCGACGAATGTGACAATGAGGGCAAGACAGCGTTGCATCTGGCCGCTCAAGAAGGACGCGACAAGTGTGTACAGTGTTTGCTGGAGATCCACAGCTCGTTTATTGACCAAAAGGCACATGATGGAAAGACAGCGTTTAGGTTGGCCTGCATCGAGGGGCATTTGGATTGTGTTCAGATCCTATTGAGATTCAGCTGTGATGCAAACTCGAAGGATGCTGATTCGAGAACAACGCTGTACATTCTCGCGCTGGAGAATAAACTCGATGTCGTCAAGTACCTGTTGGATGTAACTGATGTCGATGTCAACATACCTGATAGCGAAGGCCGAACTGCATTGCATGTAGCGGCTTGGCAGGGTCACTCTGAGATGGTAAAGCTATTGATAACAATTGGTGAGTTATAAAAGGTACGCCTCCAGGAAACTTTGTAAAATGGGCTTTTCTAGGTAATGCCAATGTGAACGCCATGGATCTGGAATGCAGATCACCGCTTCATTCCTGTGCTTGGCAGGGAAACCACGACGTCATGGGTATACTACTCTACTTTGGTGCGATGGCGGATCACGCTTGCAAACAGGGTGCAACAGCATTGGGCATCTCCGCTCAGGAAGGCCACGAGAAGTGTGTCACCATTCTACTGAAGTACGGTGCCAATCCGTACAAATCAGATCACTGCGGCAGGACACCCATCAAGTTGGCGGCCAAGTCCAATCGCAGTAGCATTCTTAAGATCTTCGAAAGCTACACAAAAAGTAAGATCCCTCATTTCTCCCTTGTTTAAACGACCCCAAACTAACCGAAACAAAATTTTCCATTCCCCCTCCCATCTGTCTTCAGCAGATGAGTCTAACAATATTGATCCAACGAAATTCCATCCGAGCATGTTACGTTCACCGGACAATCCCCCATCACATGGATTCCTACCGCATCCAATTACGCAGCAGTCTCCGGCTGCTTCTTCTATTGGTGGCGGCGGCAATAACAGTCTAATGATACCAAACAATAACAATATGCAACCGCCGAATATCCTGAATGCATCCACCTCGACGCACAGTAGCAATAACTTTTACGAGAACACAATGCAATCGGACACGAGTAGCCTGCAGAAACGCAAAAGTGTGATCTCTAGTCAGTCAACGGGCAGTAGTAATGAGGTGAGTTTTCCAAAACCGATTGGCTATGACGAATCTAAGTAATAACCACAATACCCGTCTTTGTAGCAAGTACCGCTTTCGTTTACGCAGCAACTGCAACGGCAAACAAAGCTCAACTCACGGAACAATCCTTTCGTGCAGAACGCTTCGGTTGTAAATACTAAATATCCCAAAGGACATCAACGACACTCGCAATTGTTACCGGATTTGAGTGAGCATCAGATCAATATGGGTAAGAAACTGTTCGCATTTAGCCGCCTTTTCCAATGTCGATGACCACGGAAAGGTCTCTCACTCGTCCGTTATTTGTTGACACAATTTGTTTTGTTTCCTTCCAGCAGCAGCATCAAACGATGCAGACATGTACGATATGGAGTGTATGTCACCGCTTTATGCGACACCTCCTCACTCGCCAAGCAGCGAACTCAGCTCACCCGGACAATTGCCATCAATAAATGCATTCGAAGAAATCGGTGGTGCTACGAGTGGCAATAACCATTTAACAAGTTCTGGTGGTGGTGGTAGTAGTAAAGCGAGCTCAACGGACAACCATTTCGCTCGAGACACTCACATGAGAATTATACTTGGAAATCTAAAGGATACCAGTCAGTCATCATCTAAGTAAGTTGTTTTTATTGCAGTCGATGTTTTATTAAGATGAATTGGGAAGTGTTAGCAACATAGAAAATGCAGTTGGCTAAAAAATCCTAACGTGAATTTGATTCGGAACCGAACGTTGCGATTTGCGTTGCGAAATAGATTCACGTTAATGGTATTGAACGCTCATTAACTTGAAAAACTATATGCCTCGAGTAAAAATTGTTTTACTTTGATACAAAGATGTATCGCGCTTTATGAATTATCTGTATTTTTGCACTTTCAGCAATAAATCAAAACGTAGTGGCATTGCTACAAATCCAGCAATGCGAATGATTCGCAGCCGATTTGACTCAGCAGCGCAACTCATTCGACGAACTAACAACATGCTCAGCTCCAACAGCAATCAGGGCTCATCAAGTATCGGAGTCAAGTCGGGAACTTTCCAGTGGCGCAAAGAAAGCCAAATGTAAATGTTATGAATCTAATCAATGCATACGATGGTTTTTACTCTAGTTTTAATTCCACTGAATTAAGTTAACATTAGTTAGTGTTTTATTGTCTGGCTTTTTTTTTATTTAATGTTTTGAATAAGAAACTAAAACTGATAGAAAAGTGTTTTTGTGATAGCTCAAAATTTATTTCTTTTTTTTTTAATTTTATATTTATTTCTCCTATTTTCTTAGATTAATATTTGAACACTTAGTAGCTCTATATGTATTTTATTTTTTACATATTTCACTTAATTTATTTAAGTACCACATTTATCTTGTTTTTTTTTTTTTGTATCTTCGAATATAAATTGCAACGATAGTTTTAGAATAAAACAACTTAAGCAATAGTATCGTACATTTGAATTTAAGTATTTGGCAATCTTTTGCTGTCTTTCTTTTGAACTCTAAAAGCAAAATAATTACATATTCTAATTAAAGTATAAAATATACCAGAGAAACAAACAAAAAAAAACAGAAAACTGATAGCTTAAAGTTACAAAATAAAAGTCAATACTCGTTAAAGTAAATAAAAATAAAAGACCAAACGTTGAAGCATTCAATACAGAACTTAATTGCACCGAGTAGAGATTATATATATATAAATATATATATATATATTTCAAATATCAACACATTAACAAAGTTTAGAGGCCTATAATTTAGTTAACAATAAAGAAGAGCATTAAACATTGAAAAGTAAGCATTAGTCAAACAATTCAATTTAACGTTACAATAATTATTTAATCAAAATGAATAGTTTTACCGAAACTAATCTAATTTAAGTAATTTAATTATTCACATATGGTAGTAACTTTTAAGTTTTAACAATAAAACATATTCATTTCTATTTTTAATTTCATTCAGCGACTAAATTCATTCAACTATAGCTATTAGTATGACAAGAACTTAAATTATATTCATACAAAGTACTGATTTAATATTAAATAAACAAGAACAAAATTAAATAAGAAAACTTAATTTTTTTTGTTGAACCTCACTATTTCCAATCGATTTTTTTTAGTGATGTTGATTTAAATGTAGCGATTTTTGATAGAAATTATTTTTTAGCTACTGCAAATGTAGTAAGTAAATTGTTTCCCTCCGGACTTTTTGCGTAATCAAGCAGGAATACGAAGGGTTGTTTTTGGCTGATTTTTTAACCAATTTAATAATTCTAGAGAAGTTATTTATGTACTAGAAACTAGGAGTAATAAGCTTTTAACTAAAAAAGGAAAAGCATTGTTTTATAATTTTTAATGCTATTAGCTTTTATTTTGCTCGTCCTGTTGCATGACGCAGACATGGGTTTTATTAAAGGAAGATATGTAGTTTAGGTTCCGTTTCTATTAATGGGATTTATAGTTGATAATTGTTTTGGACCAAGTAAGAAAGGTCTGCTGCAATGTGTCGAAAATATATACAACAACCCCCGAATAGTGTTGACTTGTGCCTAGAAATCCAACTCAAATTCTGCAGTTCCAAAAGAAAAGTAAGTAAAAACCGTTTAATGCTAAGCAGATAACACTGGCACTTTAATGCTACCGTAAGCAAAAATAACTCTGACTTTCAATAAAAAATGTACATTTAAATCAACCAACACCATTAACACGATTGTATTTTTGTTGTTCAAATTTTTCTTTATAAAATAAAACCAGTTAACACACAAAATAAAATAAAAACCATACTACAGGTCACCAAATTACAGTAATTTACACAAATGAAAATCAAAGATAAAAGAATATTATATATTTTAAGAAAAAATGTAATTTAAACGAATTTTTAGTGTTAATGAACAAAGAAAATGAGAAGACGAATACTAACAAAGAAACAAACTGATCACAAGCAAATGATAAGCAATTATTTTGTTAGCTGATTTTTAACAGCATTTTATTGCTGTGCAACAAAGGAAACTATTTAATTGATTGATTTGATTTGAGAAGTGTCTTC
The DNA here is from genome assembly GCA_951230905.1 of Cheilosia variabilis. Taxonomy (NCBI): domain Eukaryota; kingdom Metazoa; phylum Arthropoda; class Insecta; order Diptera; family Syrphidae; genus Cheilosia; species Cheilosia variabilis. Next base: position 15,644,777 of record OX579676.1, read on the forward strand.
TAAACCAAAAATAAAATAAATTTGCCCAAACCCTAAAGTAAACCATTTTAGCCAAATCAAAGAGAAAAAGAAATCAGAAATTTATTATTTAAAAACTCCCTTTGTCCTGTATAAAAAATAAATAATAAAATAAAGAACGAACGGTACATAAACTCAGTTCGTTGGAATAATTGAAGCAAGTTAAAGAATTAAATTCGTTAGAAAATGTGTAATTTTGGCAAATTTTTTTTTAACCCTTTATCTACTTTAATCTCAGTAAAAACTTTTTTAACTTAAGCGTATTTGTTGGGTATACATGCAGTAAATATGTAGCGCCTTGCTAATAACAAATTCTAGTCGCGACTTTAAATTTACGGAAACTTACAATTCGAAACTAGCAATGGTTATTAATGCGGCCCACAGTAAATAATAAAGAGAAAAAAACACTGGTAACCTAATGGTGTATACTAAAACTGGAAAACAATTAAGACCAGAAAAGGGTAAAAACAAAACAACATTTTAGTTAAACAATGAACTATGTATATTGACATTTAAAATATTTATTTATTGCAATAAAAGAATATGAAAATTTAAAGCAGCTGTTATCATTTTTCCACTGAAAATTTCAATTTTATGACCGGGTAAGCTACGATTGTGATTAATGAATTTGTGGTTGGCTGTTGTAGTAATAGGGAGGCGTGAAGCTGGCGATACATCACAGTAGGTTTGATTAGGGTGGCAAGCATTGTGATATCACAGGGTCAAATGATCTCAATCAAGTCGAGATTGTCGAAGAAGAGAGGGCAGGACACGTGCATAGAAGGTGAAGAATAGTCTCTTCCTCCTCCTCGTCCATGAGCCTTCTACAGAAACTATATATCGGTGGAATCCTCCGATTATTGGTCGTTTCCAATTTAAACTTATAAGCAAAGCGGTATTGTTTATCAAGAAGAAAATAGCAACGCGTCAAGTCTCAGTGGTCAATATAGTATAGGTAGGTACGTAGCTGACCTTGGTTGAATGGTAAATGGTCGCACCAAATGTTAGCATGCAATATACGTTATACATACATCTTATACAATATCTTGTTCTTTAGATTGATTAGCAAAGAAAACGTACATCTAACGTACATCTTACTTAAAACAGAGGTAAGATTGTGAGAAACGAGGCCTAGTCAAAGTGCAATCGCGTGAACCATTTTGTTTATTTTTAGTTAGGATCCAGTCTTTTCATTATTTATATACATCGTCAAATAGGATCTAAAACCGTTCATTTCTTTAAAGAATTATCCATATTTCCCACACTAACAGAGTAACCAATACAATTCTTTTTTTTAAAATCACTTTATTCGTACAAAAAATAAGTCATATTTACAGATTCCAGTTTAAAACTTGTAACTACAATTAAAGTATAATTAACACACAACGCACACTAAAAAAATTATAATATGTTTTTTTCTAATACTCGCGCGTTTAACTTAAGGAAATAATAAGCTATGCCACCTATCCATTCCAAGTACATAGTGATTCTTTGTTGCCTGGAAAAAAAACAAAAATTCATCAATTTTATGTGACCAACTAAATTGTTTACATAGAAATTAAGACTTTAATCTTTGAGGCGTTGTCGCCTCTGCTTTGTTTTGCTTATTAAGATTGCAAACAATATCGATTTTATAAAGCGAGGAGAACTCGTCTTGATAGAGAGAGAATTTAACCAGCAAAGTGGGCTCAATACGCAGAGACTACTACTAAGGAATCGATTGAAAGAAACACTTACCCACATGATTCGGTATGAATTGCAACTCCATTCTGGCTATTATCGTCAAGCCTAACCAGCGGAATTTTGAAATGCCGAGGAATGTTTACTGATTTTAAAATATTGAATCAATCAATATATTGTTGAAACCATTCCAAGATTTATATATTATAATATTGTAAAACAACAAAACAACTTTAAAAAAGGTATAAATAAAAATATAAAACTATAAACTGGTTTGGAAGAGTTCACGGTAGAAATGTATATGAACAAAAAATGCATTCCAGGCTTCATTCTACTATTAGTTCGTATTCAGAGACTTCCTTGTACATAGCATTGAAATCATTTACGAATTTCTTCAACTCCAGCTGCAAGTAAATTAGTGATATTAGAAAAACTGCTGAACTGATGCGATAATTAGATTACATTTTCTTTAGGCGTTTTCTTATTTCGTTCTTTGAGTTTTTTCTGTTGATTTTTAGCGGCCACGTCATCATCTTCTTCTTCTTCTGAAGCATCGCTATCCATAAACATGACAAAGTTGTGACGCAGTTTGCGCTTCCTTTTGAATGGTCTAGAATATGATCTTCTCGCCATCTGAAAGAAATGGAATATATTTTAGTAATTGTGAAGTTGAACAAAATGTTAGGTCAAAGAGTCATTTAGCTCATAGTTTGACACTGTCATCGACATAATCTAGTGTTACTATTGTGCCAGGGTTAAGGCATGTAGAATGTATCAACGTCGCCTAAACAAATATACTACTTACCGATTGATCAAAAGTGGTCTCTGGATCCTTAAACAAATTGCCATCGCCAGTACCATTAAAATAATTTGTCTCCACCGTACTATTTTGGGGTTCCATGCTTTGCCTTTCGATCATAGTTGAGCTAAACATCTGTTGGAGTGTTTTCTGCCTCTTCCGTTCGTCATCAACAACAGGTTTTATGCAATTATTTCTCGATGTGGTGGCTTTTGGGAGTTCATATCTCAAACGTTTTAACCTCTGCATTTGCTCCTTTAGATTTATCTTTCCCGCATTCAATACCTGGTGCGAAATATCGACATCATCTTCATCGTCTTCGATCATTTCCTCAAACCCAAACAAATTGGATACGGTGGCGTTGCTTTTATTAACAACGGAATTGTTCAATTTATTGCTGTTGTTGTTTTCTTTGGGAGCGTCCTTTTCACGTCGGTCTAATGCCAGCGGGGGAAGATTAACCACTTCCAAGATATTAATCGCTTTCAGTGGACTGCGATAGCTTAACGCTCGCCGAGGATTCGAAGAGATTTGTGCATGGTTTTCAGCTAATGGTACACTCGGCGGGGCTACATTTTCTCCATTTGAATCATTCGATGAGAAGGAGGACGTCGATTTGGATTTGTTTTTCGCTGGTGTTGAGGGAATGTAATCCGATGAGTATGATGGTAAATTATCTGAATTTCGGTCAAAATAGAATGTTGTCGGAAGTTTATCATCTACACGCCACGGTGAAGAGCCGCCAGAAATGGGTGAGAACGCAGCGGTGACATTCGAAGTTGGCGGTGACCATACTCTGACTGGTGTGGACTGCCCAACGAATTTTTGTGCCATTGCAAGCAGCTGCTGTTTGTCGGTAATCATTTTCCTCTGCGAACCGTTATCGCTTTTACCTGCATGCTTGATCATTGCGGATCGCGCCAATTTACTGAAGCCACGTTGATCAGGAACAGGTTCTTCATCCACATAGGGTGCACTACCTTCATCAAATTCTAAGTCATTATCAATTGGATCTGCCTCCACCGACGGCGTTCGGGCCTTATCAGGAAAAGGAGCAGGATTCGGCTTGACAAACACATCATCGACTTCGGGATGCTTATTTTTCGTTGCCACCTTACGTTTTCGCCGTGGAACCACTGACTTTCCAGTTCCTTTTTTATGCTTGGCCACTACTACCTTTCCGTCGTTAATCATTTTTTGAATGATATCTGCAACGGGATCTTTAGAGTCGGATGATGATTGCGAAAGAAACTCGTAGATGCTGTCCCGTTTTTTATTTCTTCCACTTGTTCTTCTGCTTTTGAGGGTTTCTACAGTTTGGGGCACAACAGCCACAGTCTGGGCTCGGTGGAAGAATTTGTTGGTGCAGTTTGAATTAGTTTTATCGGAGGGCGAGATAGGCTGGACATCGTCATCCGGAGATGAAGAAAGTATTTGTTCAATCAAATCGGATTTATTTAGAAGATTTCGAGACTTTGGTGAAGGAGACAACACGTAATCTGTCGCTGTAAAGAAATGGTGGAGTATATTCTTAAAACTCATCATGTACAAATATGATTGGATGGGAGCACTATTTAGAATGTGAAACTAAATTGACAACACTTACCAGCAGGTTCCTCTGACGGATTATTCATATCAGCTTGCTGTTTCTTCTTTTCCTGTGATGGCACTTCCTTAGATGTCACAGAGGTTTCTTCAAGATTCTTCGATGGCACTTTATCGTCTTCATTTTTATTTGCACTGTTTCCTTTAATTTCCTTATTAGACGAAACAGAATCGCCATGGGTTCGTAATTTTCGCTCTCTCACTTTGATTGAACGACTATTTGGCAAATGACTCTGAGATATCTGATTAGACGTATGTGATGCTGACCCAACTGATTTGTTCGAAAGATCCTTCCATGTTGGAGCCCGCTTAGAACGACTGTTCTCCTTTTCATCACTGCTTTCAAACTCCGCTGAACTAGAGTAGTCATCATCGTTTGCCGAAGTAGTTCTCGGAGGTTTCGATGTAGAAAAACTACTTTCATACGAGCTGAGTTCGATAAGAGGCGATAGCTTTCGTTTATCTGCACGCAGAGGAATGATTTCGTCTCTAGTCTGATGAACTTGAGAAAGCGTGTCATTTAAGCTCTTTGTCGACCAATCGTCTCTTAGACATCGAACAATTGAAATATCTTTTGGGTCACGTGGAGCCGATTTTTGTCGGTTATTTGTTTTGGGAATTACTTCATCAAGGGAATTGTCTGCGCACGATAAATCATTTAAGATAGATGAACAGCGTGACAGTCGGACGCGGAGATCACTGCATCGATTATTTTTATATTTCGTTGGTACTTCCAATAAATCGTTAGTCTTTATGATTTTCGAAACTTTCGGAATACCAATAGAACGTCTCCTAGTGGTCCTTCCTGGATTTTTACCGATTGGATCAAATTCAGAGACTTTCGGTTTTGGGGATGCGGTATTGCTTTTGGGGCAATTTTGAGACTCTGACCTGGTCCGCTTTGCACTTTCTTGTGCTCTCATGCTCCGACGTAAATTTATTCTAGTTTTTGTTGGTAATGGGGATGCATTTTCCTTACTTTTATTCTCACCCACATCAATAGAAATGTTACCCCTACCGACATTACTCGAAGGATTTAAAAGATTGCCTATCGGACTCAAAGGAGGTCTATCCGGTGCAGCTAAAGTATTGTACTTTAAATTCTTTGTTGTTAATCGACGCAAACGAAATGTTTTGTCTTCTGGGTTTTTTGATGTTTCTGTATTCAGAGGTGTTGAGGTCCAATTAGGGGCAGATTTTCGTAGGAAATGTGTAGCAGAAATGAATTCGTGCGGCAGGTTGGTTGACTGTCTCTGCGCTAATGGAGTTCGAACAAGCCTCACTTGCATTTTCTTTGTGGAAGGAGTTTCCATAGGAGTTTCCTTGTGTTTGGTTTTAGTTATTTTACCACCAGGTACTTTTGTCGCCACCCGATTTTCTTTTTGGCTTTCCTTCTTTCTTTTTGCCATGTTCTTGTTTTTACTACGTTATAGTTTAAGAAATGACTTTCCCGCGCAATTGGATCTTATTTACATTTATTAAAATTTATAGAAAAATAAACAGCTTCGGGTTATTTCTAGCGCATGCATAAGCAGTACTGTAATATAATAAAATAGTTTGTAACGATTATACGTTTTATAATTATATTCCACAACAAATTTTACAAATATTTAATCACAAATATGAAAATACTCAAGCGCGTAGTTCTGCCGCCATGACAGTTTTAAGAAATCATATAAATTGCGTTGACATGCGTTGTTTCGATATCCGACTTTTGACGTATTTTTCGTTAAGTTCTGCTCTTCCTAAGGGCATAGCTACACCACAGTTTTCATTTAATTGAATTTATTCCAGATAGCACTTTTTTCCATATAGGTCAAAGATGATTGATGTAGATACTTATGTCGTTTTTGATTTGGCAAAAAGATCAATTTTTTTGGATTGAGATTGCTTTTCATGTTCGATTTGCCAAAATTTTTAGATTTTTTCTTAGATTTCACACATACTTTCACTAATACCAATGTGGATGACCCACAGAAACTCATATTATTTGTTCTCCTGTTGTCTTCCTGTGCTGTAAATCAACGGGAATCTGGAAGAGCAGGATTAACTTATTCTAGTTGAACTTTGTTAAACCCCATTCTGACGTGTCAGACATACAAAATCCATGTAAATAGCACTTGGCTTAAATACATATTTATCTAATTTAAGTTAAATGTGCGAACAATTACTGATTACTTATTATTATCGACGAATATCTTGGGATTCGTAACTCGGAATACATGAGGTACCATTCCAGCCAGCGTATTGAACAACTCCTCAGAAATATCGTGTGGCAACAAAAGTTGAAGGGTGCTGTATGGAAAAAAGGATAAGATAATGTTAGCAGTCAGACCATATTAACTTTCACCTCAATTCAGCTCCACCCCATGATGCAGATTCAATCATGAATCCCTTTGCGCACTTGAATACCAGCTCAGCTCTTCGCATGCACCATTGTACAGTCATATCCTGTAATGCGACAGCAATTATTAATATTTTATCCATATTTTAATAAATCACACGCACCTCGGACATTTCATGTCTAAGTAATGCTGGAATAGTCAAAGTAGTCACATCATGTCTACTGGCAGTCTTGAGAATATTGCGCAGCCCTAATATGACTGGATGGCGGGAATTTATCTCACTTGGACTATTGAAGGGCTCATCAGAGATCAGATGAAATACGACATGTGATTGTGAAAGATTGGAATGCTTCGTAATAAAAAAGTCGCCTGTCTTTAACTTTGGATTCGATTTAGTCGGGCTACTCGAGTTCGATCCGTTCAGTTCCTTGGTATCCATCTCAATCTGTTCCAATTGCTTATCGATTTGATTGAAATGAAACTCAGTCGACATATTTGAGTTCTTAACTATATTCTTATTGGCCTGAACTTGTGTGGACGGAGTTAGAACCACCACGCCACACAGAGAGCTGGAGTATAAGCCGAGAGCCATGTTTAAGCCGTTCAAACTGCAAAGACAGACAGTTATTACAAAAAAAAAATGTTAAAACTTCTTTTAGTTTTACTTCTCATCGTAGTGCAAAGGGCTGCAGAGTTCAGTGACATCAGCACTAAGGATGCGAATGTTATGCATATGCTTCAGTTGTGATCCCAAGTGGATAGTGAAACTCTCCTCCATCGAAGGCATTTGGGAGATGTACATTGAAGATCGGTTTCCCAGCGACAATGGCGCCTCTGGCGAGGGAAGAAATATCTTGCTCACTTGACTGGTTATCCATTCACGGTACTCATACTTTTGATGTCCCCTCTTTGCTTCCAGTTCAGATTCATAGCGCTGGCGGATGTAGTTTTGGGTGGCGTACTGTTGGGATAGGAGTTTGTTTACGTCCTCAGATGTAGTTGAGATGTCCAGTTGTTTTATTATCGATTCCATTTCGTCTTGTTGATGGGAATTCAGATTCTCGACCTCTTTTTCCATTTGATTCATCATATCGGCTATGACTTTCGCGTGGTTTCTCTCTTTTGCCAGAATCACTTCCAGCGATGACGAGTCTAAGCGAAATAGCCTAAGGGAAACTCAATAAACAAATAATTTTAACGTAAATTTACTGTAGGTACCTGTGAAAACTCTGCGCAAATATCTCCTCGTCTGATGGACCAATTCGATCGGCAAATTGAATGAGTTCTTCCTTGTACAACTTTTCGGTTTCCTTTATGATTGCTTCTACGTCGATTTCATCACCCTGAACCTTTTGCAAAAGCAACTCATCTCTGTCATCGTAAAACTTTTGATTTTCTCGTGTTAGAAAATCATCTAACTCCTTTCTTAATGCTGTTATTTAAGGAAAACGTAAGTTTTTGAAGAGCATGTAGGCACCGCAACTTACGAACGCTCGCATCCAAATAACGCATCATGGGGTCCATTTTATTCATTAAATTCGAAACGATTTCTTCTAAGCACCCATCGAATGGTATAATTATGTCTTGGAAGAGATCTGTTTCCAAATTATCGTAATTTTTGTATTTATAAACAAATTTTATGGTTTTTGTATCGGAATCCATTGTTTTTACGGCCCCTTTTCACTGACATACAGCTGATGCTGGAATATGGAAAAACTTAAATGTGTCAATGATAATGGAATACAGCAAAGATAATGGAATACAGAGATGAAAATATTTCCAGTGGAAAGGCGCCTGCCTACAAGCTGTTTTCCCGAAAAAATCATGAAGTCACGCATACATTCTCATTTATATACTAGCTTAAGTGAGTTCGTGAATTCACCCGGAAGATGGCGGAAAGTTGGTGAATTCACCACCGAAATTCATAAAATTTTCAAATATCCTGGAAAACTGGTTTGGGCATGTTCACGAGGAAAATTTGAATTTTGACGGTTGACAGTTAATTTGCTTGCAGTGAATATAATAATTAATATGTTTCTAACACTTTGACACTGCTTTTTATCAAAAATGGTTAATATAGTTACGAATAACAATTCAAATTCCATTTTTATTAACAGAGTAATGAAAAAAGTTTTCTGTTAAATTGAACACAAGCAGACTGTATAAATTAAAATTATTTACAATTTACCAATCAATTTGCATATAATTTGCAAAATCCAACATTTTAGTCACGTACTAATCTATCAAGGCTATCTACTATAATTCGTCATGAAAAGTTTTTATTGTTTATAATATATTATTTCAGAACATTTAAACACTTTTTTCTACATTTTAATACTGCACGTTGAATTATGTTATAACGTTTATTGATTTAAAAAACAAGAATAGATAATTTCCATACAAGTAAATATCGCAATTTATCCGATAGATAGCACATAATGCTTTCGTAATGTTTCTTTAAAAAGTTATTATAATTTGAACCCTAATACACCAACCACTCTTTTAAATATATAAATTCATCCGCGTATAAAATTAAATAGTCAGTTAGGTAATAATTTCACATATAAAATAAGTTGTTTCTTCCAGTCAGATTAATTCAATGGGGTGATTCTGGAGGTAACCGAAAAATCGTATATCTAACGAACCGACCTATCTAAAAGTGAGTGTCACCATATGTTAAATGTTTCGTTAACTTTGTGGTTGGACTACACTTCACACATTTATAAATTGGAATGAGTTTCAGCCAGAGATGAGTTAATTAAAGAGATGGATATCTTTCGTACCTACATCTAACCCCCCCAAAACTCATTTATTTACATTGTTGTTTTTTTAGTGTCAATTCTTTCTGTAAATACATGAGAACTAGAAAAAACATGTTGCTAATGGCAGGCCACTAATCATCTTGCTTTTATGGGAAGCGCGCTAATCAATTGTTTTGTGTTTCGTGTTGTTTTGTTTTTGTTTAGGCTTTGATTTAATTGAAAAACAAAATACCGAATTCTTGCATTTAAGTCCAATTCAGGAACTCACATAGATGCCAGAAAAGAATTCGGCTTGTACGGGTGACTTCATGAATTTTTTAATTTTTGAGGAAGACAGCCGTTTCTTCGCTGGAAAGTTATATATCTCAATTCCATTTTTTTTTTGGTTTCAGCACTCCGTCCGGCTTTTCATATAATAGTTACCTAATATGATTACGATTGACGTTACACCATTTTAGACCGCACCATAGCACTCGCTCTGACTGTACACTAGGAAATAAGTTATTTTTCCAAATAAACTCACTTGTTTTTGTCTAATATCTTGTAAAAAGGATTGATTGATTGGTTTCGAAAACAATATAAATAATAGTTTTCAATTTGACAAGTAAAGTGTTTTTCGTGCATGTAATAAAATCCGGACGGTCTATTGCCCTTTGTTTAACATTTTGAACAGTGTGCAAGCAAAAATGACGTGTTCCACTTTAGATTCAAACAACTACCAAGAAACTTATTAGTAGAGATGAATGATTCCATGAATGTATTTCATTATCTTTGCTTATTAGTTTCGTCTTGAGCTTGATAGACTCGCTATCAATTCCTTATTACGATTTCTTTCTCTGAATTTACTGAAACGTCTTAAGTTGCGTAGTATCAAATTTTTAGAATATTTCCTTATAAAATTAAATTAGGTTGTGTGCAAAAGAAACCCACAGACGAATTATATTGGGAGCTGGAGTAGCTCACTTTTCAAAACACTTTTCAATGTCACTAACCGAATGCACTGAACGAACTCGTTAATGTGGGGCTACAATTTTCTTTTAAATTTTTTAAAACTAGAATTACCAAATCAAGAAATTCAACAACTATGCCAATTCTTGTAAAAACGTAAGTACTTTATTTTTGATTCTATTTATTTTTCCTAGGTAAATTTCACTTCCCTTTTGTATATTTTCGTTTAAGTTTTTAATATAAAATGTAGTCTTTCTGACGTTTATCCGTATATTTTTTACGCTTCTTCGTTGGCCGTCGTTGTTGTGTGTCGTTCTCTTCGCGAAAAATAAAAAGTATTTTTTTGTGATTATAAACGATATAAAAAGATATATTAAATAAAAGTTATTTTTCACGCAAAAGTGAAAATGAGTTCCAAAATGGGTCCACCAAAAAAAGTTCGAAAAGATAAATCCAGCGGGGACAGATTCGGTAAGCTCGTCATACACCCAATTACACCACGAACATTTTAACTAAATTTTATAGGCAAGAAACGTCGACAGGAAGATGAAGCCTACACCCAACTTGTAGAAGACGATATCGGGGACGTAGGCAGTGAGACTGATGGTATCCCTGGGGCTGCATCGAAAAACGCTGAAAAGAATGATGAATCAATCTTGGAGGACGAATACGGGGCCAAGGATTATCGAGAACAGATGGAACTTAAGCAAGATCATAGCAATCGACCACTTTGGGTCGCTCCCAATGGGCACATTTTTCTGGAATCCTTTTCGCCGGTGTATAAGCACGCTCATGACTTTTTGATTGCAATTTCGGAACCGGTTTGCCGGCCGGAACACATTCATGAGTATAAGCTGACTGCTTACAGTTTGTATGCAGCTGTATCTGTGGGACTTCAAACACACGACATCATTGAGTATTTGCGACGACTTAGCAAGACAAGTATCCCTGAAGGTATTGTCGAATTCATACGGCTTTGCACTCTGTCGTATGGAAAGGTTAAGCTTGTCTTGAAACATAATAAGTGAGTTTGTTCATACGAAATGTTTCCCTAAACTAATATAACTCTTCGTAGATATTTCATTGAGAGTCCTCACCCGGAAATTCTACAAAAACTTCTTAAGGACCCGGTCATACAGACATGTCGCTTAAAACGGAAAGAAGAGGATGGTGATGGCTTTATCACTGGTTCAACTGACTCAAAGGCCATCACTGCATTCGGTTCTAAACCGGTTGCTGGAACTAGCGCCGCTGCTACAACATCGACTGAACCGGATGCAACTACGCCTGGTGCAACAGTAGTTCCCGACGACATAACAAACTTTTACGAGAAAATTGACAACGAAGAGGATGAGGATGAGATCAACCTGAAAACAGTCTCATTCGAGGTCAACCAAGAGAAGATAGAAGTGATCCAGAAGCGTTGCATTGAAATTGAACACCCCTTGCTGGCCGAGTACGATTTTCGCAATGATACCAACAATCCTGACATAAATATCGACTTGAAACCGGCTGCTGTGTTGCGTCCTTATCAGGAGAAAAGTCTGCGCAAAATGTTTGGCAATGGAAGAGCTCGCTCAGGGGTCATTGTACTTCCTTGTGGTGCTGGTAAGTTGTTCAATTGTTTTGATAATTTTGTTTTTGTATACAACACACCGCAATTCTAGGTAAATCTCTGGTTGGTGTAACAGCCTGCTGCACCGTTCGAAAGCGAGCTCTAATTCTCTGCAACAGTGGTGTCTCTGTTGAACAGTGGAAACAGCAATTTAAAATGTGGTCTACCGCAGATGACAGCATGATCTGTCGTTTCACTTCCGAGGCAAAGGACAAACCAATGGGCTGCGGCATACTGGTAACCACTTACTCTATGATCACCCACACACAAAAGCGTTCATGGGAAGCCGAACAGACCATGAGATGGCTGCAGGAGCAAGAATGGGGTATAATGGTGCTCGATGAGGTGCACACAATTCCAGCGAAAATGTTCCGCCGTGTGTTGACAATCGTTCAAAGTCACTGCAAGCTGGGTCTCACAGCCACACTACTTCGTGAAGACGACAAGATTGCTGATTTGAATTTCCTTATCGGTCCCAAGCTGTACGAAGCCAACTGGTTGGAGTTGCAAAAGCGGGGATACATCGCTCGCGTGCAGTGCGCTGAAGTGTGGTGTCCTATGTCACCGGAATTCTATCGTGAATATCTCACGACAAAGACCTCGAAGAAAATGCTTCTCTATGTGATGAACCCATCAAAGTTCCGTAGTTGTCAGTTCTTGATTAAGTATCACGAAAAGCGTGGCGACAAGACAATCGTGTTTAGTGACAACGTATTCGCGCTGAAGCACTACGCCATCAAAATGAACAAGCCCTTCATCTACGGTCCCACGTCCCAAAACGAACGTATTCAGATTCTGCAGAATTTCAAGTTCAATCCAAAGGTCAACACTATTTTTGTTTCAAAAGTGGCCGATACCAGTTTTGATTTGCCCGAAGCTAACGTGTTAATCCAGATCTCATCACATGGTGGCTCTCGACGTCAGGAAGCTCAACGTTTGGGTCGTATTTTACGAGCCAAAAAGGGTGCCATTGCCGAGGAGTACAATGCGTTCTTCTACACACTCGTTTCACAAGATACTATGGAAATGAGTTACTCTCGAAAGCGGCAGCGCTTCTTGGTGAACCAGGGCTACAGCTATAAAGTTATCACCCACCTAAGTGGCATGGACACTGAACCAGATATGATGTACGGCACCCGGGAGGAGCAAGCTCAACTGCTACAGCAGGTGCTTGCTGCATCTGATATTGATTGTGAAGATGAAAAGCTACCAGGCGAGGTTGGTTACCGGCCAGGTGGCTTCAAGAGAGCTGGTGGCCTGGGATCTATGTCGGGCGGTGATGATGGTGTCTACTATGAGTACAAGCGGAAGAATGCTGGCAATGTTCACCCTCTCTTCAAGAAATTTCGTGGATAAACTTTGTAAAACTTTTGTATTCTTTAAAAATAAACTTTATTTGAGAACTAGGGTGTTGGCTTTGGTTGATGGTATTTACGTGTCTAGGTAATATTGATTTGAAAAGTTCCTTTCTTTGCATTCTAGTTCCGAAGCAGGTGGGAACTTGGCCGAATGGGCAATTATCGAGCTGCAGGGTGATCTAGAAGCAAGAGGTAATGAAGACATCTCAAATCAATTCATTGGAGATTTGTATTACAACAAATATGGCCAGCCGGTAAGTCGTACGTGTAGTTATATGACCAACGGCGTTGGTGTAAGGATCAGCTCCTAACAGCTGGGTTTGCAGTTGTTGATCCAAATTAGACTTTGAATATCCCAGACGAGAATAGCGCATCCACTCCAAGAAAGGCGATTATTGTAAACAAATTTTAAAAGTTTCTGCCTCATAATGAACACCTCGTTCATTACTCTTTAACCACTCATCTAAAGGCTTCCTGATTTTTCCATTTTCAGATAATGATTATTGGCCACCATATGCTTCATGGCAGAGAGCAAAAAATTGACAAACCCTACGCAGTATTAGAGAAATCTAAAACTAACGAGGGTGTGAATCTCTCAGACACCACCACCATAAATGATGTGTCTACATTGAATACCACAGTTGATCAGACCATCCTCGATTCGACCGCAGCGATTGAGAATAAATCTGTGCAACGCACTGAATTCAAAGTTAAAGCCATCGTCACAAGGAAACTAATCTTCAAAGCGCGTCCAAAACCAATTATCGCCAATGTTCCAGAAAGTCTCTAAATCACAAGCAACCCAAAACATTTCAAGAAATAAAGTCATTTAATTGTTATATTATTGTAGTCTACAAAATGCGTGTTTGCGTGTTCCTTTCTTATTATTCTAAACAATTTCCATTTCCCTCTCTATGCCGACAAACTTCAACTGTTCCGTCGGACCGTATCTGTAGTCGAAGAATAGCTCTTCGCCCGGTTGAATTGCTCGCTTTGCGAATATTCCAATCCGATGATCACCAGTGACCATCATTACTTTCGCATAACAATTTGGATTGATCGAGTGATTGGCGAAGCGAATTTTGTTGCCTTTGCGCGTGGCATCGACCACAAAGTCATTGTTCAAATTGAACAAAAAGCTGCACATGTACTTGTCGTAGACCTTGCCACGCCGATCGGCCTCATCCTGTGAGATAATTTCTCCGCAATACTCCGAAATGAATTCGTTCTTTTGAGCGCCTTCCTTGAGGAATATACCCCAACCGGCGACGTCAGAGGGCGCCATTAAAAGGTGTTTATCTGTAAATTAAACTCGAATTACAACGATCCGATTCTGGGCGAGTAATGGTCGCATTTACACTTACGCAATCCGCGTTGCACACTGACGTTCTTGCAGGTTATTCTGGTCAAATGGAACTGATCTGCACCACAAGTCTGGCAAAGATCCGGATCGCATTCACGTACAGCCAAATAGCAGGGACATTGCTTAGTGTTACATTGTGCCTTGCAGCGACACCCGGGAAAGCGGTTCTGACAATCGCTGCTGCAGTTGCAGAACTTCTCGCAAAAGTTTTGCGTCTGAATGCAAGAGCAGTTAGCGTCACACGGCCCAGTGTGATCACAGGGTGTGTAGTTGTAGACGTGATTCGATGTCGAGTCCTTCTTCAGTTGAATTTTCCGGCAGTGTAGCGACCAAAGACGTTGCTTCTTCTTCTTCTTTCGTGGCGGTGTAAAGTCTTGACGCAATTCTTCAATAATCAAATCAGCAGCCTCCTTCTGAGCAAACTCATATACCTATCGGCGATTAATGATGAAAGTTAAATTGTATGTGAATGTGGTTACTTACTTGTTGACAAGTTTTTGTGAGCATAGCCTGGGCAATGGCGCAATAGTTCTTTAAGAAAACCTTATGCAGAGCACGAAATAGAGATTGATCAGCACCGGTCCAATCGCACTTGGAGTTGGTTGTGTTCATCATGTCGGCTGAAAGTAAACAACAACTGTAAAAAACAAACTGCGTTTAGGAGCTCTAAAAATGTTTCATCATAGTCCAAAATTCGAAGCCTGGAAAATAGACGTACAAACAAATCGCCTTGTGTACTCACTAATCATTGAATTGATTTCCGCCGACGACGCCGTTATACAGAGATTATTACTTTCTTTGCTCTCCGCGTTAAATTCCTTGTTGCTGTACTGACTGTTACTGTCATTGCTGTCTTCGGAGCTGATTTCATTTCCAGAATCGGCCGCTTGAGATTTATTATCAGCAGCCAGCTTTTCTTTCATTCCTTCCTGTAAAAAAGACAAACTTTCTAATTTGCTTTGTAATTATATATGAGAACAACCAACCAAAAGCATGTAGCAAGTATTCCCACATGGATCTGTAAAAGGCTTCAGCTCAGGGAATCGGCGCTTCTGTAAGTTCGGCCCAGCATGACTAGACTGTAATCCTGAAATGGTAGACAACTTTAAATAAGTAGTTTGGGCGATTAAACTGCATTACTAACGATGAAGAAAGCAGTCATATTTAAAGCAGCGACGACAGAAAAGTGTATGAAACGAATGCAGAGTCTTCTCTCGTGACACGCTCTCAGCTTTCTCTCCATCGATGTTGGGAGTGCATTCCTGGGGACGCTCCGGATCCTGACGCTCTGTAAGTTCTATATATCTAAGAGCAAACGATTGATTATTTCAATACAACAACACTGTTATGAAAACCATACTTCTCTTTGAGTTCTTGGGGAGTTCCCTTATCTGGAAAATTAGCACTGATTGCATGGAATATAATTGGTCGTGGAAAAGGCAGTTTTTCTGCTGTAGGAGAGGGATTTGGAGGATTTTTTTGCTGTTCAATCGCTTCTGTATCTTTTTTAACAACTTCTGTTTTTGACGGTGATTCGCTTCCGTCATCGTTTTCATTTTCTGAATAGTTCTTCATGAGTGCGTGAACCAATTCAATAAATATTGTATCATCCATAAACGATGGATCTTTGTCGCCATGTACTTTGCCATCGTAGTTCTTAATAAGTTCTTCAATGAACTTGCCATCTTGGTCGAGAACTTCATCGCCCATGTAGGGAATATTGTGCAATACAGTCTCATCTTCAACCATGAAATTTTGTTGAGTTGGTGCCCAAGTGTACATGGTTGGGATGGGGGTGACAGCATTTATCATGCATATAGGTACCTTTTGTGGTCCAACGCCATCACTGGTCGTGATTTCGGCGTTTTTCATGCAATCAATGTGGGGTGTATCAATTGGTTGGGGATCCCATACCTTGGATTCGCACCATATGTCTTGTTCATCATAGTTGTGCTCATCCCTAAAGAGGATAGTAAGAGTTTATAACGTATTATATTGATTAAGAGCATTGGTTTCACCAGTTTTTTATCCACAATTCTTTGATTTCATCAGCACGTTTGTATCGTTTCTTCTGTCGAATTTTAAGATATTCTGCTTTAACACGTCTTTTCCATTCAAGGGATACTTTCATTTCAACGGTAGCAATTTTAGTTTAGAATTTTCCGACAAAGAGAATTTGTTAAATTGTGTATTGCAGACAAATAATGGTATCCCGCGCCCGCCAAAAGAAAAATATATTTTCACAACTGTCAAATCAATATCCATGTGGAATGTGGAAGGTGTTGTGGACATAACATCCGTTTAAAAAGCTTTTACAAATTTTAATGGAGCAGCTACATCGTAATATTAATAGTCAGATGTATTCTGCACATCTTTATACGATAAGTTTTCTCGGGACATTCATTCTGAAGTACTGGTTGCTAAACAGTACATAAATGCAGAATAAAAGTACGGGTATCTGTATTCTATCTTGTTGGCTCTTAATTATTACATATTGCACACAAAAGCTCTGCAATTAACGATTAACGAAATATGTTTTTTTTGTATAATTATATTCAAAGTATGTTTTGTTACGGTGAATCTTCCGTTTTATAGATAGATATTATTTGTCAAATCCATTAAAGTAAAATTAATAATTTTCGATTTGGCATTTCAGATTTTGAAACGATTCGTAACCGCCATCTGTGTGTCACATTGAAAAAATTATATTTTTGTGAAATCGAACATGAAAAGCATTCTAGATAAAAATAAAAGATTATTTTTTCTCCAAAAAATTGTTCCATTTTTCATATATGAAAACGACATAAGTGCGATTACATAATTGGAAACCTACCGACAAAATGTGGACATTTATGATGGGGAAGGTACACTAACGAGATACAAATGCGATCGTACTCTTAACGTATCAGCTCCTCTCAAGTTGACTCCTGCTAAAAGCTTTTTCATACCGTCTCTCAAATTTTCCCAACTGACGTTTGTCAAAATTGTTTATACATATTCTACCAAGGTTTTTTTTTGCTACATTTTTCCTTAAGTCCAATAAAGTTTCTGTTCCTTTAATTTACGAATAAAAAAATGCGATCAGCATTTAAATAAGTTTATAACGTTGCTTAAACCAGTAGAATAACAACAATTCACTTGTTGAATACACAAATCTGTGCAGTTGTGAATTCCTATGTTTGCATTACTACATAGAAGGAAAATGGCGAAGCACATTGAACGCAAATAAGCAACAATTTTTTGTTTTCTTTCTTTTTCGTCCTCGAATTTGGGTTGCTCATGAATAGAACACCAATGCTCAGCCGAAATGAAGTGGTACTATTCGTTTTTGGTTCGTCGACCGTATTTAATGGTTTTGTCTGTTGGAGTGCTATGTATGGCGTGCACTATAGTTTCATTGATTACTAAAGACTTCCCAGAATTTGATGATCCAACTTTGGTAAGAAGAATCGATTTAGACAGAGTGAAGAATATTTTATCATGAGCTCAATTTAGGGTTTCGAGTCGCGTGGCACCGAAATAGGACAACGTTTGACTGCTTGGCGCAACCTGTGGCTGGAAACTGGACCATCTGGAAAGTTAGTCGCGAATCCAAATGATTTGGTCTCATTTCAGCAGGATTTCAATGACGATATGACAAAAGAGTTTAAAGCATACCAGAGAAAACGGCAGCGGCACCGCAAAAAGAAGAAAAACAAAAAAAAGTTCAATGCAGAGCACGGCCGGAAAAATACGACGCAACGGCAGTGGGACGTCTCGGATGTGGACGCTAATCCCACCGAATGGAATGGTGATACTGGTGTCTTTCGTGATCATCCATCAGAAAACGATTCCGATATTGAGTCGGAACATCATCATTTTGCTTATGGGCGCAATATGTCGTTCGTCGACGAAGAAGATCAAAAGGGCAAGGTGAATGCTAAGATAACCACTTGGCGCTTCCTTCAACAATCGACACCACCACCGTCCCTATATAATACTGGAACTCACATAAATATTGATGGGTATTTCTGTGGGTCGCCAAGTAAGGGCAATTTTGTTGAAATTGTCGAAGAGACTAATTTCGAGTCCATTTTAGATAAAGAATACTCGCACTTTGTTGTTGAGAGGATTGGTCCAAATTCAACGGACTCCCTGTTTGATGTCAACGCTTTGCTTGCAATGTGCCAACTAGAACAGCAGATAGTAGCGGTGGACATGTATTCAAATTTTTGCCAGAAGGAAATGCATACCGACAACTGCTGCCGTCCATGGACAATTCCAAACTATGTGTCGTTGCTTTCGAATAAGTCTTCGTGCTTTGATTTGACTGTAAGCTTCTTGTAAGTGGAGTCCTTAGTATGAAGATCTAAAATCGTTTGCATTTTCAGCATGAGGATGTTGCAGCTGTACAAAGCCTTCTTGTAGGTTGCTACGAATATTATCACAGTCTGAAGCTAAGCTATGACTGCAGCGAGGGTGGATGCTATGCACCGATTGAGTGTACCCGTCACAATGCTGTTTTTAACATTTTACATTTTTTGACTGATTTAAACTTTATTACAATTAATGTAAGCGTACGCTGTAATAATGTTTCATATTCATTGTGTCAGCTGTTTTTTGCTTACAGGAATCTAATGCATTTCTTAAGTATGCTATGATATTTATTCCTGTCGCACAAACAACTAAAATCCTTGAACTCTTTCATCAATGGGACAACACGTGAGTAAATTTTATTGTTTACAGTGTAATAGTTTTGAGAAAGAATGGACTATGTATTGAAAAACTTATTTCGGGCTCAAACTAGGGACTTTTAACGATTGTGTTAGTTAACCTAAATCCGAGAAGGTCAGGGTTTGTTCCAATTGGTAAGTTGTTATTTATACATAATTAAATTTGAATTTAAATAAGGGTCAAAGGTCTCCGTAATTTTGACCAAATGGGATTTTAAACTCTTTTCAAACTGTATCGATCCAATGGAGGCTGCCAGACTTTTCCTGCCATGGCCAGATTCTTCATTTCAGCCACTCGTGGAGCGCAGTGAATTGTATAATAAGATGATTGTGTAGTTTTGTTAATTTTACGCAACTCGTTCTTTAATTTCTCCACATCATGTTGCCATGCAAAGGGCTTCGCAAGCGTACGCATCTTGGCGATTTCTCCAATTCTATTGTAG
Source organism: Cheilosia variabilis (assembly GCA_951230905.1). Taxonomy (NCBI): domain Eukaryota; kingdom Metazoa; phylum Arthropoda; class Insecta; order Diptera; family Syrphidae; genus Cheilosia; species Cheilosia variabilis. The sequence continues at coordinate 15,664,425 of OX579676.1, forward strand.
TACGTTCTGTATGTCGTTTCATGGTACATGTATCGAGAAGTGTCCAGAAGACTGCGTCGCCATTTGAGACTATCTTTCTTTGATTCATACTCCTCGGGAGAGTAATTCGATTGATATGTTGTTAACTTCGAGTCCCTAGCTAAATTTTCCACTCGGTTAAAATCCACATCGGGATTCGAGTAAAATTTATCAAACACGCGTTTATTGGTTGTCTTGAGTCTCTCTAAAAACGCTCCATATTTCTCGGGATGAGATGGCCGTTGCCTTGTCTTACTTTCGATAGTAGTGCCATTGATTTTGAGGTTATTGGCAAAATGACCTGGGATGAGGTTGGGGTCGATTTCTGGTATCGGCGGTGCTTTGTGGGCGAAGTTATTTCCCGATCTGACATAGAATGCTTTTCCATAGGTGGTATCATAGAAGCGTCTTTCACAGTCCATTGTATTTTAGAACAATTGTTGATGTCAAACACAAAACAAATAATTTTTTATTTCAGGGATTTAAAAAATGAACTAGTACAAGTGGCTGCTATGGATTTGGGCCTTAAAAACACCCTTTTTGATGAAAGCCTTCTGTCGGATGGTTGGTTGGTGGCTCTAGGCGGATTATTTGTTATGGTTTGTATGTGGTTGTACACGTCGTCACTGTTTGTGACCGGGATGACATGCATAGCGGTGATGTTTTCTCTAGGATTAGCTTATTTTATTTACACCCAAGTATTCGAAATGACTTTCTTCCCATTTATGAATCTACTTGCTGTGGTTGTGATTATTGGTAAGTTGTTAAGTTGTTCTGTTGGCGATTGAATTTGTTGATTGGTTTATCCCTCAGGAATAGGTGCCGATGATGCATTTATTTTTGTTAAGATATGGCGGTGCATATTGGCGGAGCGTATTACAAAATCTTCCAGCATGAATTCACAGTCTATGTCTGTGATCGATACAGAGTATACGGAGACATTGCAGTATTTGATGGCAGCAACGCTTCGTCATTCGGCATTGTCAATGTTTGTTACGTCGCTGACAACAGCTGGGGCTTTCTATACGTCTTATTTAAGCTCGATTACGTCAATAAAGTGTTTTGGGTGAGTAAATTGTTGCGTGATGTAGGGTGGAAAGGTAATTGATTTGTGCATTTGTAGTGTATTTGCCGGAACCGTTGTAATTTGCAATTTTTGGCTGATGGTGACTTGGTTGCCAGCCTCTGTTTCTATAATGGAACGCATCTCCTGTGACTGTGGAAAGTTCATATCGCAGACAATTCTTCAGAAGATCAACAAGTCAATTAATCGAATGTGCACTCGTTTAGAGGAGTTCATCACTGGTGCTGTTCTCAAATGCCCGATTATGTGGGTGTTATTATTTGGTACGTAAATTCTTTGCCGGATCTCTGCAGGAGTGGCATGTGTAGGGCTAAGGTTCACACGGAGATGAACTTTCTAACTATCTCGAAGCTGTTGGTATAAATAGTAACTTTTTGTCGTAGGCGATAAACAGATGTTCATTTTATTTCATCTTTTTCAACTGTCGTTGAAAGCGTATATATCAAGTGATATTTTATTCCTAATAAACCCCACAGATTTACTCTTTTTCACAGGTGCTATTGGAATTTGTAGCGGTGTTATTGTTTTGTATTATCCTGGCATTCAGCTGCCTGATTCTTCCAATTTTCAACTTTTTATAAGTTCGCATCCATTCGAGCTGTACGATTCAAAGTTCAAAAATGAATTTTGGTTCGAAAAGATGGTTCCAGTAAGTATGCTGAGTGTTCCTCGACAGACTTAGTCTTTATTCTTATTCTATTTCTATTAGTCCATAGATAAGCTTCCCATGAGATTTGTATGGGGCGTTCTCCCAATAGATGATGGTGACTACTCAGATCCCTTCTCGCATGGGATACTACACTTCGACAATAATTTTAATGTATCGTCGATTGCATCACAACAGTGGCTGCTTGAATTTTGCAAACGCATTAAACAGCAGCCCTTCTATCAGCTCACATTGGGCATGCTTTTGCCAAATTGTTTTATCGAGAATTTTATCTCATACATGAGTCGGATGTAAGTAAAAGCCCATTAAGCATAGTTGAGCATTGTAATACATGTGGTCTCCGTTTTAGGTGCATTGACAGCATGGATGGCACAGACCGAACACCCTGCTGTGACACATCGAAATTTCCCTACGCACCCGAAATTTTCGAATACTGCCTTCCATTGAGTATATCATCGCTCTATGCCACACCAAGCCAGTTCTTTATACGCGGCGTTGCGGGACCGAAATTTATTGCTCCACCAGATCATCTTCAGCCGAAAGAAAACTCTACAGCTACACGGCTTTCGCCCATCGTAAAAGCACTTGTTATTGAGTTTGAAAGCAATGTTTCTTATTCAATGGCTTACCCAACAGTGAGGGATTTTGTTCATACAGTGCAAGAGTGGTTTGATGCTGAGCTAAAGACTGCACCATCTGAAATGCAAGGAGGTTGGTTCACCAGTGAACTGAGCTTCTATGACTTGCAGGACACACTCACACAGGGAACTATAATTGCGATTGTCTTGTCAATGGGTGCTTGCTTGGTGGTGTTGCTGTTTGTCACGCTAAATGTTTTAATAAGTTTCTACGCAGTATTAACGGTTACTTTGACGATATTCACAACAGTGGCGATTCTAATACTTCTCGGTTGGAAATTGAATATTTTGGAAAGTGTATCAGTGAGCACAGCAATTGGATTGGCGGTAGATTTCAGCTTGCACTATGGTATTCATTATCGGTTGTCAGCGAACAAAGAGCGAGATGCAGCAACTCGGTTTGCGTTGACGAGATTGGTGGGACCGACTGCAATGGCTGCTCTAACTACAGGTCTGGCGGGGGCACTAATGTTGCCATCGGATGTACTGCCGTACATTCAAATTGGAGCTTTCTTGGTTGTAGTGATGACAGTTAGTTGGTTATATGCAACGTTTTTCTTGATAAGCTTACTAAAGCTTGTCGGGCCGCAATATGGTTTTATGCAGTTCAACATCCCCAAGTTTAAAAAGAGACAGGCGAAAAATGGCATTGGTTTCTATGACCGGTAAGTGGTGTATTTATTGGAAAAACGTTTTTTTTTGTCTATATATATGTATATTCTATGGAACGCGGCTTTTTTGCTTTAAGCTTTGTTAACATAATTATGTATATTCAAAAACAAAAGTTGTTATCTTTGTTTGTAACATTTTTGTTTATTTTTTCCTACTTCGACATAGGCAACCAAGTCAGGCCATTGCCAGTGAACAACTTCTAACACCATCTAGTTCGGCAGTCGGTGATCTACTTAATTCTGAATCTCATGAGCTAGATTCTCTGACTTCGAATTCTTTAATAAAACCCATGTCGGAGTGTTCCCGTCCGCCTATTGATTTGGATCGAGCATTTATTCGAACAGCATCAACGACAAGTAACTGCAAGGACTATCAAAGTCCGTCTACCGGTAGTGCTATAACGATGGTCCTGTCCGATGATCCCTCTCAAAAGGTATAACGGCAGCGCGTGAATCAAACTGATTCTATTTGTTTTTGCATTCAGAATAATAGTAGGTAAGTACAATATATATAAATGTGAACGTAAACTTTATACAAAAAAGAAAGAGTAAACAAATAAATAAAAATAATAATAATTAAGTAACTGCACGAGCACAAACCTATAAATATTTTTACCGGTTTTTTATTCAGATGAAAATGAAAATGACTAATAATAGAAATAACTTAAAAAATCAGGTTATATACATTGATGGTTGGTATAAAACTATGTATACATTGTGTTTAAATATATAAACAAAGTTTAAAGTAAATGAATAAATAGATAAACAAATTATATTCAAATAAATATACTTAATGTTAATGTTGATGTGTGTAACAAAAGCCAACGGTCTTCTGCAGTAATAAATTGTTGTGGAGGAAAAACAAATTTAACAATAAATTAAACTTAGTTTGATATGCTCAAAAAGCAACGTAATACTTATATTGACTAAAGTTATGAAACAAATAAAAAAACTATATTATTGTGCTGAAATATTATGTATATGTGTTAAACATTAGGAAAAAGAAATGAGTTATATTCGTGTATAACGTATCCTGAAATATAACAAATAAGTCTTCAGTTATTTTGCGATAGCATAACAGTATGTACTTAAGTTAGTGTTTATTGAGCCAAAACATAACAGTGAAATACTTAAATCGCATAATTTGTATTATGTAAATTTAACTGTGATAAATAAACTATGTTTCATGTAAGTTTTTATGGCGTTTTTCGTTGAAATCTTTGTTTCATGTCTCGGAGGATCGCTGACACAAGACGATGAAGACAACCGAAAATAAATTCTACGATTTATTTTGACACTCATGCCAAATTCTAAAAGCGTTTCCCCAAAAATTGAGACAGTGTTCTCTTACAAAGGGAGCTTTCTCCCCCTCTTTGAAACTAACTAAATGCCGTTAAATGCATATTACTTTTTTACGAGTTAGAGTAGGCTTACGAAGGGTCGACTAGTAAAAATTGTTCGATGGACCTCTCGAACTTACTCTATCTTATGATATTGAGTTCTTCGCAATATCCAGGATCAAACAACATTCGATAATCCATGCTCGTTCGAATATTTGTTCAGGTGACTCTGCAATAAACAAAAGGAAACATATTCCCTTTTAAAATAAGCAAAACGTGCGTGCAGACAGGCGAGCGTTGTTTCCCCACGAAAAGACGTAGGCTGCCAGCATCAATTGTGCAGGACCAGTGGCATCGATGCCAAGAAGCCAACAGAATCGCCGCAACTAATTGGCTTGGTTTCAGTCGACTACCTTCATGAGATGAGCAAGGAAACCTGATAAATTGTACTTGTTCAAAAACAAACCTTTAATGGCTGTTAAAACTGAAAATTCAGCACTTTTCGGGACACGCAGGCGTATACACAACATTTTCGGTAAACATTGATATCTATAAATCAAATTTGAAACTGTTGCGTAAAAGTGAATATACTGCATTTGGAATTGAATTGAAATTCCAAAATTAAATTTTTATGTCGCGATTAATCATCTGAGAAAGCTAGAATTAAATCGAAAAGTAAAACATCGATAAGGAATTAAAACTGCCTTGAAATTGATTTATTTATTGCACTACCAAATTGCTTTTCTTAATTCACACATGCATCATTGGTACATAATGCCCTTCGGTTGTTCGCAGCGGTCTTGATAAGACCCCACCTCCTTATAAATACTCAACTATATCACATTTGATGGATATATTTGGGCAACTCTGTCCAACTACACTGCGTCCTCTGTAATGCGGCTGCTTCTCTGTTAGTAGTTTCCTGAAAATCGGCAAGATTGCAGTCTCGCCGTCCAGCAACTCTGACTCCGAACTGGCGGCGTACATTGCTGATTCAGTTTTGATGCGATGCTTACGCTTATCGGGTGCAACATTTGGCGAAGAATGATGATGGGCGGCATGTTGAATGGTTTTCACCAACTTTCGTTGCTGCACGCACTGTGTTGCCGGTGGAGTTGGCTCCTTTTCTCGTTCGCTATCCGTTTCACTCTGGCAGACTGTACCCTTTTGGGGCTTGTGTCGATGCTTGTTGCGATTTTTCTCCGACACGGATCGTTGAATTGGTGACGTTGTCTGGTCGTACGGGACAATGTGACTGTGTTCTGTACAGCGTTGAGGATTCGGATAGTTGCGTGGTGATTGTCGTGAGTGTTGCTTAGCATGCGAGAGGGTGTGCGTATCCCAAAGGTCACTCTGTGAGACTACAAAGCCGGACTTCAGTCCGGCACCCATACTGACGCGTCTGTTTTCAATTGGGGCTGAAAGAGAAACACATTTTGAATCAATATACAAATAAGGAATTGACAGGCTTATATACGAACTCTTTGAGACGTTGTTGGCTTTGACATGCGGTCCATGGGGGCAGGCGTTTAGATCGGTGTTCGATGTTGATAGGATATTTGTTGATGAATTCCGATGATTCGGATTATGTTTTGGTTTTGAAGTAGGGGTTTGGCTGCCGTTTTCCTAAAGAGAGAATTTTTTTTAAGGATTTTCTTGTAAATGTATTGGCGTACCCTTATGTCTTTTGTAGAATCTGATGTTGTTAGATTTGTGGATTGCCGTCGTTCTCTCAGGCTGGCTTCCTCCCGTTTTATGCTATTGCACTCCTGTTTCTTGGCTGTTGTTATGGCTCCAATGTTGGGATCGGTTTGAGCTGAGACCGAATTTCTTTTCTCCAGTACTGTGGTTCGCTGATGTAGAACATTCTCCTCGGGCTTCGTATTCTGTTGTGTATTCAAAACCGCCTGCAATGGCTTCTGAATTGGAGCTGTCTCTTGGAGATGAGTCACTGGGGGAATCTTCTTCTTTCTGTAATTGCAAACAAGGGACATTTTTAATTCAAAAACTTACCATCTGAAGAAGGCTCTTACGGAGGTAGAGATGGAGCGACAGTAGTCGATGAGACAGAAACGACTGCGTTGTCCATTTCCACATGGGTGGAGGTCACACTATCCACCGAAGTTAGCTCAGTTATTTCTGAAATGAGAAACATACGATCCGCAATTTTTTGTTTTCCATTAAATTTTACTCACCAGTTGTGCTTGGCATTTCCCGCCTTACTGGTGGCGCTGACAACCTGGCTGAATCCGACAAGATTGGCTCGGTGTCGCCGGCACAAGTGACGCCATCAATCCACTTCCTCGCCTCAGGTCCTAGCTTACGAATCAAAGTCTGGAGCTCAGCTTCCTTTTCCATTAGTGCCTTTCGGAAGCGACAATTGGTGTTCTTAACATCTCTAAGCCTCTGTTCCAATTCACACACTGATGAGTCGCGTCGATTCTTGGACATAGGTCTTAGAGTTGCTCTAACCCGCTTGTCAACAACTCCCTGTGGATTTCGTTTCAATTCGAGGAGCTTGTGGAATACAAATAGAAACCAATAGTTAGTTCGAATATCAGTCGTCAGCGGACCACATTAAGCTTGGGATAGATTTGAAAACTTTAAATTTTGAATGAAGAAGAAGATCGTTCGGATGCTTTCAAGTTAAATCGGACCGAACACCAGTGAAATTGCAAAACATTGAACAGCTAAAACTACAAAACCTTCTTACTACCAGTCTTACTTTCGGTACGAACACCAAACACAACGTCGCTGTCGTACAAAAAATTATAAAAAAAGAGAGTAACACAAAAACTAAGTCTTTGCGATCGGATAGCACCAAGGATATGGCAGCACCAGCTATGCACGTTATGAAGACATTGTAAACGGAGAAGCCAATGTGTTTGGAATCGTTAAGCGCTGGAATGGATACGTGACGAGTTTCCCAAGCCAAAAAAGCCCCAAAAACCTGGAAGAAGTGGCGTCAGAATGTTACGCAAAAAAGTATTGTGTATACTCTTACCAATAGTAGACCCTTGTAAGCGTAGATAATCCCAACAAAAATGGTTATGTGATCTGATTGGCAGTATTCATTCTCCGGAATTACTAGAACATCCTCTAGGACCTCATGGTGCTGTGTTTCGACTTGTTTTAGAGAAACATTCTGAAAAAAAAAAGCTTTCAGCTTACCTTCGGTTCCAGTTGCTTAGTGTCCCGATAAAATGGATCAGCTACCTGCCACGTAGTTATGATGGCTACATCGAGAAAAATCAATATGCCTACAACCATAAAAAGTTGATAGTCCTTGATGACTTTCTTGTTGAGTTTTAGGTCCGTGAAAATCGAATGAACACGCCAAGTTTTTGAGAACATTGCTCCAAATGCCAAGCTGAAGCCGGCCATCAGGAGCCATGCTCGGGCAGTACAAATGTACGGAAAGGCTCCAATGCTACTTAAAGTTGTATCCAAGCCGAGGAAGACGACGCTTAAATATGTAAGCATACATCCGATAATAATGAGGTTGTTGAGGTGGGGGCTGGACATTTTTATGTATCTTTTCAAATAAAAATTGGAGGACTTTAGCAATTTCGAAATTGTTTGGATGAAATTTGTGTGGTACCTACCTTTGATTGCGGTACTTGATGTTGAATGCAAGAAAGACGAATGCCAAAATTATACCGACAACGGAAGTGCTGGCCGAAACCACATAGATGGTGATGTTCACTTGACTGTGTTCAATATAGATCAGGGTCCGGTCTTTGGGCGGGGTCTTACCAACCTGAAACAAATTTACAAAATTTTGGAAGTATCTTTTATTAAAGACAAATCAAACGTATTTCTAGAACTGCTTTGAATAACTGCAGAGAACGTGGTCCTTCAAATGGGTCTGTTTGCGGTTTACATTTATGATACACATACACATTCTCAGAATTGATTCAACTAATTCTTTTGCGGAAGTAATCTAAAATTGACGATTGTTACCATATTCGCGAATGATTTGTGTTGAAATTCTTAAAAATGAATCCTCGATCGGTAAATATCGTAACAAGTTGGCAAAAGTCAAAAAAGCTATTTCATTCCAGCCAACCACTCACCCAACGAACAGACTTTCCCAACGTCAAGTCCAAGTGACTCAACTGCGAGTGATACTCTCCAATTTTTTGCTCCTCACCCAACTGGAACTGCTTGATCAGAATGTTGGCTTTGCGTTCATTATTATAAAATCGAACAGGTCCCTATAAAAAAAAACACCCATTAAGCCTATCTATCTGCAGTGTTAACGATTTTATTGAAGTTCAGTCTCACAGTAACTCCCTCGAAGCTTGTGTTGCGCAGCGCCTCCAGGAAAACACTCTCCCAATCCTTAACCCTGTAATCGAATTGAGCGAGAAAGTCATCACGCTGTAGAGCCACATATTGGATAGCTAAGGCAGCAGCCCAAATTCCGTCGTAGGTGTAGCCATGAAATCTCGAATATTCACTTCCTCGCAAACTATCGTATTCGGATAGGTATTCATCTGCAGTCTGAAATGAGTTTTCATTTTGAAATGAAAGCATCAAAAAGTCATTATGAGTGTACTTACAATTCCAGCGATAGTTATGTCGCCGCTGGTCGATAACGGTAGTAAATCGACGAGAATTGTCCCCTCCATAGCGGAGGTAATCTCTTCAACAGAACATTCACTGTCCAAGGTGGAGTTCCACCAATCAGTCGAATATGTCGCCATAATAAGCCACTGGTAGGACCTTCCATACATCTCAAGTCTAGCATTCAAAAAGACTGTTAATGCTATTGATATATTTGTCTACTTTGCACATACTTGTATGCTTCACAAAAGACCTTCCTTGCGAACTTTTCATTGAAATTACCCAAAATTATTCGAACATCCTTGTCGCGAAGCTTTCTTAGCGACTCATTGACATCGTTCACAAAACTTTGTGTCTCCACAACATCACACCCCATTGTATCCAAGTCAGCCACCATATGATTGTGTGGCAGTGAGTATCGCGGTTCGTTCTGGTAGATAGTACCAACGCGGGTCCAATTGAATTCCTTAAGGAGAGCTAGACGAGGTGCGTTGAAAGCATTCTCTGATGGTACGACTCTAAAGAAATTCGGAAACGCATCCTTTGTGAACATTGGATGTGTGTCGGCGTATGATAGTTGGGTGAGGTGCCAGTGCTTGCTTGCTTTCGCAATTGGATCTGTCACATGGGTGCATGCGGCGCCAAACAGCATCAGCTTGTGTGGTCCTGAGTGCATCATATCGAAGAAGGATTTCACCCCAACGGCGGCATTACACTAATGAGTTTGTTGAATTATTGAAGGATAACAAGGTACATTTTTTATGAGCAAACCTCTGTGTCATTCCACCACATGTGTAAACGGTAATTGGTAAGAATCCTCGGATGTTCATTCACATGCGAAAGCGCCAGTTTTACGCTTGGCATCACACCTCTGCCAGTATCGGAATTCTCAACCCCATCTCCGTACGGGAAGAACCCCGCAATGTACACATCTGATCTCTTTGCTGAGCTTGATCGAACTGCTGCGGCTTGTTTGAAAGCTGCTATGCAGAATATTGTCCAGATTAGATTCATAGTGGTTATCCTGAAACTGGAGTAAATGATTTTATAAACTCAAACTCAATAAGGTCAAAAGTGGATGCTCAAATGGACCCTCCATAACATTTGATCGTGGCATATATAGCCACACACAAAACATGAACCGTTAAAACCTTCCGATCTCGTTTTCCCATTTTTGGGATGAGTTCAAAACTCTAGATAAGCCTCTAACTTCAAACTAGAATTAACTAATTGAGCTTTTGAAGAATACGAACAGGCATTTAAAAATATGAACACAAAAGTTATGACGAGGTCTTAAAATATTTCCCCTTATTTATAGAAAATATGTGAACATGTTAAAAAGCTAACATAAGTCAGTTTGCAAACCAAAATTTGACAGAACTGCTGTTTAGCTAGTTGATAACTTTTACGTAGCCTTTATAAATATGAGCATGTCTTTAACGGCATTAGGTACTTGAAAAAATTAAGTAATATAACATAGAGTTATTGTAAAAGAATTCGTTCATAAGTTTAAAATCCTTAGTGAAGAGTATTCAGTTCATGGAGCATATTTTGCATACCTACTCTTCTATTGAGCTCGCAATAATAATTTGCATACTGCGTTCCTTTATCTAATTCGCATTTGGTTCATCCACAAGTGCTTTAGAGAATTGAGATTGATGAACATTCGCGGCAACGTGAACCATGCACAAAAGAAAGACTGGCATATGAAACAGAAAATTTGACAGCCAATAGTTCACTTTTCAGGTTCAATACGTTTTAACTGCTTTAAGCAGATGATAAGCTTATAACATTGTTTTAATATGTTTAATGCAGTTTCCTGAAACTAACATTTAGATCTCGGCAAGGATAGTACACATACACTGAAAGCATAAAGTGTTGCATAACCGACTATAAACGGAGTATACATTGTGATACAGGTATTATCCGAGAAACAGATTGCCACAGCAACTTTGACAGCCGAAGTAAACTTTTAAAAGTCACTTGTTATTAATAGGTTATGACACATGATCGCAGAAATATCGTCAACGATCTTAGACCTAAATCCTTGATTCAATGGTGTAGTACAAAAGCTCGTTCCTTTTGACTGTTTTAAAATTTTATAGGTTGTCATAAACGGAATATATACAATAGCAAACTAAAAAGAAAATATTTTATATCTGGTAACTATGTGCTGCAGCCAACTGCCAATGCATTTTCCCCCATTGACAACGTTGCTGCAGGTTTTTCCCGCATGGCCTTCATGTTTATAATTACCTAAACTTATTTATTCTAGGTTCTTATATCCAATTCGTAGACGTCATTTTGAAGACTTGTCTATATGCAATCGTGCGTTTTGACATAAAGGTTATGTTGTCTGGAATGTTAAAACAAATTAAAACACTATTTTTTTCGCTCCGCGCTGCTCACCAAACAAAAGAGTATTCTTTTTTTTTTAAATGTAATTTTTTCCAAACTAAGTTTCAGCATTTGGTCCGTATAAAAATATTGTGGCGTGAAAATGTCAGTTGTCAAAACAATAAATTAAGAATAAACTAGTTGGGAGTACTGAATCTATTGATTCTTATGATGTTCCATAAAACTATGCACGCTAATCTACCAGAGACAAAAATAAGTTCAAACTCCACTATTTAAGGTGAAGGTTAAAACCGATTACTATGGGAAGGCCCAGCACTTAATACAAATTTTTGACCGATGAATTTTACCAAATTAGCGCAATGTGTTACAAAACGAGCTAAATGTAATTGCATCCTTTTGGTGTAAGTGCTTCGCAAATAGTGTCAATTACAGTAGTGTTATTAGGAGTGTGCCTTTCTACTGAGAGCTATAAATTTACAAACAAACACAAGTACATAGTCCGTTCCCCAATTCAAAAACAAAATTGTTGTGTCTTTTTTGTGCAGATAAGGCCTTTTCTTTTCGGTGTTTACATAAATTGTCGTTAAATAATTCAAAATTCTATTATACCTTTAACGAATCGTAAGAAATGATTTTTTTTTCTCTCAAGTGGCAGTTCAGCAACAACAAAATCGTCTTAAAATTCGTTACTTTGCACAACTACTACACCTACGCAAGGCAGTCCATTCAAATGCATCAAGCCACTTCAGACATGCCGTGTCAATTCCTACTATTAACACCGTAGGCCTTCGACTGGTGGATGTACGCATAAGCATACTTGTGTTCAAGGTGTGAGATATATCGATTTTTCCTACATAACCTGAAGCGCAAAAGGTATTTCCTTTTTTCTGCTGAATAAAACTTGAAAGTTTCAAAATTCTTTTCAAACAATTATGCACAAATATTTGAAAAAATGTTTTATTTTTTTTTTTGCAGCAAACAATTCCTATTAGACATTGCAAAGAAATCCAAGCAAATTGCGTTCATCGTTTGCGAAAGAATGTTTATATAGCTCCTTATATTATTTAATTTATTAAATTATCAACTTTAATAGAAAATAAAATCAAAAGGCCAACTAAAAAAGCGTTTTTTCGGTGGGAAAATGAAAATTTTCAAAATATCGATTTTTTCCGCAATCTTAATTACTTTAGTTTCTCCGTAATCCCATGCAAATAGCTCATCCTTGATTATAGTTGTCCTTTATTCCAAGGCTATTATCTAATATTTATTTAAAAATTATCCAATTTCCACAACATTTTATTTGTTTTCACTTTTCACAGTAAAATATTTTCTTGGAAGAAATGGCCAGGCTACACCAAGGGAATGTCAAAGTAAACTGATAAAGGATGAAATTGTTTCTGTATCCTTTTCAATTGTATGCTATTTTGAAAGAAAATTGATTGCATTTTTATGAATGAAGACCACCCGAAATAGACATGCGCTAAAGTTGCAGAGTTTTGAATAACAGTGCGTGATAGTAATATAAACAAAAACATTATCGTTTTCTTATCGGGCGTGACCTCAAGTCACAAGGACGTTTGGGATGTTTTGTTGATACCGGAAAGAAAGGGCACTCATTTTCGAATTGTTCTAACAGGTGGTTTTAACGGCGCATGTCATTGGTTTGACTCTATATACTGCCTTTTGCAGTTTGGACAATAGTTTGTTTATGGAGGTGACCTTATGCCACTATAAACAAACAATTAGTTGACCAAGTTGTCATTGAGGTTATGATTCAAATTTTATCATGTCAATTTTAGTGTTGCTTGTTTCGCTGATTAACAAATTGCAATAAAATGCAATCCTGCGCTCCAAAGACAAAATGGTATCCATAGTATCAATATCCTTGGCAACAGTTACCACAACGAAATAAATGAAACAGTAGTCCACAGTTAAGAAGTCGAAAAATTTGTTGTTTCCAATTTAAATTTATTTTACTAAAGTAAACAGAAGAATTAAATGGAAGAATATACCCCAAGTCGATATAAAATTCTGGAAAAAATCGGTGAAGGCGTTCATGGATACGTTTTCAAAGCCATTGATCTGCATGCCAACAAAACGGTTGCAATAAAAAAAGTTGCATTGAAAAATAAATTTGGAAATATTTCGCTGAATACATTGAGAGAAATTAAAGTGCTGCAAATGTGTAAAAATGATTATGTGGGCTACGCACTAAATTTTTAATTTCAGTGAAAAATTTAATAGGGCGCACTTGACTTTCAGATTTTGACATTAAATGACCTATTTCCTGATCTGATTGGACTGTCACTAGTCTTGGACTTTATGCCAGAGACATTGTACAGCAAGTTGAAGAATGATTTGAATCCATTAAACCGACAACAAGTAAGGAAGTTCTCTTTGATGATGTTGAAAGGAATTGAGTATCTTCATGGAATGGGTATAATGCATAGGGTAAGTCTTTAATTACATTCTTTTAATTGTTATTTGTTTTTTTTTTGCATGATAATGGGCTAGATTTTCTAAATCAGCATCAGTTGTTTGGGTACTTTTAGTACAGAGAAAATGACACTCAGTGATTTTGATGTGCGCTCACCACGCTAAAGAAGGACCGCGATTAAGGAAAGTCATCGCTGATTGTTTTTTGAGTTGATAAATTATATTTCATAGAGCTTTTCTAGATATTAATTCGCAGCTCAGCATTAAGCTGAAATATTCACCCTTCTGAGCTGTTTCTTTTTTGTATCGATCGAGAATTAATTGAGTAATGGTAAATTACAGCAATTGTTTTCTTGTTTTTATTTGCTGTTGCAGGACATAAAGCCCGCTAATTTACTAATCAGCGACAACGAAACATTAAAAATAGCTGACTTCGGTTTGGCTCGCCTTTACTTTCCCGAAGAGGAGAATAAACTATACTCACCACAAGTCTCAACAAGATGGTACAGAGCTCCTGAGATTCTATGGGGTTGCCAAAAATACGGCCCAACAGTGGATATGTGGGCCGCAGGATGTGTAATTTCCGAAATGCTTAGAGGTGTTCCGCTTTTTGCGGTAAGTTAAAATAAATAATTTTTTATTAAATAATTTATGTAGTATGTCTTTATTGAGCAGGGAACAACTGATATTGAACAATTGGCTTTGGTCATAAGAACACTTGGAACTCCTCGACAGAGCGAGTGGCCGGAGCTGCCAACCTTACCGGATTTTAACAAAATTAGGTACAGTTGGAAAGGATTATTAACAACAAAATATTTTATATTGCTTAATTTTTTTCTGTTTAGATTTCCAAATGCGGTTGGGGTACATTGGGATAATCTATTTCCAAGCTGCACCCGAAGCATTGAAATAAATCTTGTTTCAAATTTAGTTATCTACAATCCACGGAATAGACTCACAGCGTCTGAGGTTGGATTTTCTAAACGTACTATATATGACTGCTTTAAATACCTTTTTACATTTCAGGCTGCGTGTCATGATTATTTTTGCTAGCTTCTTAAAAATAAATCCAAAATAAACCCCGGAATTGATAGTTTTACATTTTAACACAAAATGTTTATTTTCAGAGGCGCAATTTAGACTTAGAAATAGTTTACTTTATCCAGTCCGTAAAATACGATACTCTTGTATAGATGGCTGGTGGAATTCCAGAACAAGCTTGACCCACTGATGTTATGCCAACCACGTAGATGTAATAAATTAACAAGGGTCCTCCAGAATCACCCTGACAAGTGTATCTCCTATGCCGTTGGGATCACCCGCACATACATGGGATGGCAAGACGCCAGATTTGAATTTTCTCTTTCGTTTAAAATACTGCTGGCACTCATCCTCCGATAGAATAGTAAGATCAACTTTCTGCACGGCTTCACCTCTTAGTCCAGCTGCGAAAAATTGAAAAACTTTAAGTTTGTACTGTTCCAAGCGTGTAACACCAATACCAAACTGTGTAGTTCCATAACCGATGGCCATAACAGTTGGAGACGTTACAGTAATTGTCTGGTTCCCAAACTGCGCTTTGCTTTTCCTATGAAAATACAAATACTTGCTACAAAAGATTTCCTTCACAAAAGTGGTTCAGCCTTACCATGACCTTTCGTTCAACTGCAACAGTGCTATATCTTTGTAAGCCTGTGCGCTGTTGTATCCGGGATTTATGAAATGAGCCTCAACAGTACGATATTCATTCATCGAACTGTTGATGAAATAGCCTCCAATTAGAATTGTATGTGGAAGTTCTCTACACAACAATTAAATTACTGACAATAAAAATAATCAACTTGAGCTATTAAAATTCAAACCCGTCAAGAAATACGCAATGACCCGCTGTCGATAAGTACCCTCCCACATAGATTCATTTTCGCCAGGTGCGTTGTTTGTCTAACCGAGAGCCGCCTTCAATTTATATTCTTTAATTATCGCATATCAGTAGATGATCGACAATACCATGAATATAAACTCATCCGGTCTACTAGGTCTTCCATTAACAATAGCCGATCCATAGACTTTAACAATCAGAAAATCAGCAAAAAATTGGTAAGAGCTACTATCTGCTTCATTGCTTCTTATCTACTAATCTTATTTGCATTTGAAGTAATTGTTAACCTCTTTATTTTTGCTGAAAACTTTTATGGCGGTTCGAATAGAGTTTTTAACAACCAATATGAGTAATAATCAAAAAAATATACTGGCTACTTAAATGTTTGTTGGCTTACATGAAAGATTACCTTTAAAAAAAAAACAAGCCCGGTATGTAGAATAAGATGCGAGAACTGGACAGCGCTTCCGACAAAAACTGTCAACAGAGACATACAGTCGTTGCTGAGAATATAGGAAAAATATTCCTACAGAATGTTTAGCCCGAGGAAGTGAAATATTCGTCGAATCGTGATGGAAGTTAAAATATAAAGATAGCTATAGTTTGCAAGTAGTTTAGAAAGGTAGGAACTTAATCAACGATTAGCTGTAAACGTAGTAAACGCGAATATTGGATCTGGTACCGGTCTTAAGAGCTTTTTAAAGCCAATTTGGGTGAAGGAAAAGAAAATTGTTTTTACAGAATCCTACACGATCTCTCAAACTAAACGGCGATACTCCATGTCGTATAATACGACTTGCCAATGTAAAAACGATATTCAGATTTTAAACTCGATTTCAAGGGAAGTTGTTCAATGCGGCTTTAAATGCGACTAGAAAAGAAACGAACGACTGAGGCTTACATGTTTCTGTCTTGAAATTTACCGTTTCGTAAGATTTGTGTTCTAAACTTTTTGGTACTGTTAGTAATTCCTCATACCGCAGGAGGCGATTATTATTACGTACGTTTAATTTTAAGTTTATTTGTAAAAACCATTCCTCTAAAAAGGGTTCTGAATAATTTTTTTAAACAGTCGGCATATTCAGAGTTTTTACTCATTCATCGCCACATTGCATTCATAAAGCTTTTAGACAAAAGAACAACTTGTCGGACTTATGTTTATCCTATATGGTTGTATGAAGACAATTGCCTGGTTTTTCTACAGTCGCAAACAATGGCGCAAGGATTGCACAAGAACTGAGATCTCTAAACACTAACATTTCTAATTCTAAATTATAAAAACAATTTTTCTATCTGTCAGTAGTTAACCCTTTTTACTAGTAAAGTAGAAAGATAGCAACGGCTACTTCTCATCGTAATTCATAAGTAATATTTTCAGCGACAAACCTTAAAATAAAACAATCTCCAGCCGTAAGCCTTGGAGCTAGTGCTGTTAGTTTTAAGATTAACCTGAACATTTATGTTTAAGTAGTTAATAAATAATAATAATAAAACAATCTGCATGAAAGCAATACTTTTGCTTACCTCCGGTTTTATTACAGGGATAGCTACAAAAAATCTCGTTGATTTAAAAAAGAGAACAAAAACGTGTATCAAAAACGCTGCAAAAAAGTTGATTTTCATGTTCTAATTCGATTGCCCAACCCCGTTTAATTTATGTATGTACTCTGATTATTTATTTTTTGACCTATTGGAATTGTTTAAAAAAAACCTATCTGACAACTTATTCGTACTCACTACTTGAGAGCCCGATTCGAATCACAATAAACAGTTATTGGTTATTGTTTGAACATGAAAGTCAAAGTATGTGCATTATTTTTGTTACTCTCCTCCAAATACTGCTTAAGTCTCGAAACTTTTACATCGCACGATGATCACGAAAAATATTCTGATTCTGCAACATTTGGTGTAACAAGCAGAGATGATGAATTCCCATACATGGTATTAAAAAAAATAATCAAACC
The DNA here is from genome assembly GCA_951230905.1 of Cheilosia variabilis. Classification (NCBI taxonomy): domain Eukaryota; kingdom Metazoa; phylum Arthropoda; class Insecta; order Diptera; family Syrphidae; genus Cheilosia; species Cheilosia variabilis. The sequence goes on from OX579676.1 coordinate 15,682,049, forward strand.
CCCATCAAATAAGTGAACCAATACATTTTTGTAGACAGCTCTTGGTTGGTGGAATAAAGGCGAAGCGGAAATAGAATTCCTTTGTGGGGGGATGTTGATTAGTCCTACTTTCGTGCTTACCGCCGCGCATTGTTTATTTTTCAAAGGGTTTGTTATATAACATCATGATGATTAGTTTTTTTCTTTTCGCTATAATGCGCAATTGTAGAAGACTTCCAAACTTGATAAAAATTGGTGGCAATAAGCTGAACAGTACACACAATGAGGAGCATTTAATTAAAAACGCTTTCATTTATCCGTCTTACGATGATACACAGGCTTATAATGATTTGGCTTTGCTGCAACTTGTCAGCAGATCAAGGTAAACACTATAGCATAGTTTGACTAAAGAGAAGAGATCCTTTTTTTGTGAAACAGAAAGACCCCGGTATGCTTATGGTCACGACCAACTATCGGAACGTCCAGAGTTATTGCTATCGGATATGGAGCTACGAAATTTGGTATGTTTCTCAGTGTACACCCTGTTTGACTAATCGATTGTCATAGATTTTTTTAAAGCCGGTTCAACTACAACAGTACTACAAAAAGTAAACTTGATCTTAGTTTCAACTGGAGTATGTCGGGTTTATCATGAGAGGAAGAGAAAATTTCGATTCGGTGTATCGGATGCGCATCTGTGCGCTGGTGATCCAGCGGGTCGTCAAGACATTTGCCAGGTAAGGGCGTTTCAGATATTCATCTCCCACGACTGCTTTTTTATGAAATGCCTTTTCATTTCAAGGGAGATTCAGGTGGACCACTAATAGTGAGTGCTAATCATGAACAATATGCGGTTGGTATTATCTCGAATGGACAAGCTTGTTTTGGATTTCCACCGGCCATTTATACGAAGATTTCATCTTACATCGGGTGGATTGCAGCGGTTCTTCAAGACAATGGCTCTTCGGAGCCGAATATATGTAATTAAAGCAAAAAATGAACACAAATATTGTTGAAATTTATGTCGGTTCTGTCTTGTTTTTAACTGAGTGTGGCCGCATGTACGATTACGAACTGAGACGACAATTATGTGATAGTGTCATACATAATTGTCTTGATAGAATACGAAACCGTGGCTTCACATTTTTTCATATATCGTATTTTACGAATGCATTTTCTGCATTCAGACGTGTTTTATATCTTTTCTATTTTTAAATACATATAACATTTAGTTTCCCGGTTGTTACGCGAGTAATATTTGATCCTAAACAACATAGAAAACCCTATAAAGGTTAAATCTTCATAAGCTACCGTTTTAGAAACTCATGTCGTTTTCCATTGGGACCGAAAAAGGACTTTTTCAGATTCAGAGCAGTTTTTCTGCTGGCTGTCAAATTTCATGTTCCTTTGGCCGCAAAAAAGCACTTTTTTCAGAGTCACAGCAATCTTGCTAATCTCGATTTCTTCGCGAGATTTACACCTACTTTCACTAACACCAAAACCTTTAATTTTTAGATGACTATATAGTCTGAGAAATGTTTGCATTTGGCAGCTGCAATGGACATCAGCATAAATTGAATGGGCTTTTATAAACACAAATTACAATTTAAAAACAACTGACTTTTAAATCACGCACCAACACAAATGAAAAAAAAAATCTCATTTTAAGTTCCATTGGGCACGAAAAGTCTGAAACCTGAGAACAAAATCTGAAAATCACAATGGAAAACGACATCAGTTTTCAGTGATTAAGAACTCCGAAAATATCATTTCGAGGTATTTCACGCTGTCAAAGCCACCGATCTTCAACACACATCCCTGGTTAATTCAAAATATCAAATCGTCAGATGGCGCTCCAACGGATAAACTATAAAATGTCAAAATTGAAATTTTCTGTTGCAAATTTGTATTTTGTTTTAATTTGTGTTTTAGTTTCTTGATTTAAAATAATTATGGCTTTTTCGGAGTCATTCGGCCTAGGAAATAGTACTTTTATGGATTTAGAAAGTGAAGTGAATAAAGCGCTTCAAGCTCGCTCAAGAAATCAAACAAATTCTGAAGGAGTACCTAAATGCAAAGGAAATCCTTTAGATATTATAGATGAATCGCCAACAAATTCCAAAGGAAAACCAAACAAATCACGTTCTCGTCATCATGCCAGCATACAGCGAAGACAAAAGTTCCAAAAAAGTAAATCAGATTCAACGCTTGGGCAAAGTCCTCGGGGTGGCGAATCAAAATATATGTCCAAAGATGACAACTACTCGGAGTTCTTTAAAAGTGAATTTAGCATAGCAGAAGATAGAAGTATTAAAAATAGGGTAGCATCGCTTGTAAGTATATCACAAATCGAAGCTGCAGTCAACCAAATCAATAACCACGATGTGCATTTTGGTTTTGAAGACAGCAAAATGTTTTCAGAAATGATTGGTGATTTAAAAACCCAGTTCAATAATAGTGCAAATGTGGAGAATATATCTGATGCACTGGATGTTCCTGTTTTTTCTGAAGACATACAGAAAATACTAAATGATAGTAGCCCAAAAATGGAGCAAAGCTTAAGAGTGACAGAGCTTTCCGACAATGAATGGAAGCATACGTTAGAACTACTTCCATCGATAGAAGGTGCTGTTAAAAAATTCGGAAGGATGAATGCAAGTGCGAAAAGCGAACCGGATATAGCTGAAGAGGTGTTCAATATTGATGATGCCACATTCGTCTGTCCGGATGAAGAAAGCAAGGAATTTGCTGAAAACACCATTAATAAAATTAAAATCGAAGTGCACGATGCTTTACAAGAAGAACTGAATGTCGAGGTAGCTAAAAAAGAAACCTCCTTGCAAGCTTCGGTAATGGAAAGGAATGTTTTAAAAGAAAAGAATCGATTTGATGATCGAACAATACCCAACTCTGCAAAAATATCTTTAGAAACATGTGAAATGAAGCGTGATCTTGACGAACTTAAACGAATATCTGCCTGGAATCTACCGTCATCGATTTTGAAGGAATATGAGAAGAAAGGCATCAGCAAGATGTTTGATTGGCAAATTGAATGTCTCAGCAATCCAAAGGTAATTTTCAGCAAAAACAAATCAAATGTTTGCAAGACGCGAAATGGCGAAACTGTATTTCTTTTTACATTTTTGTTTATCATTGAATATAGTATATTCACAGTAAACCTTTCAGGTACTCTTTGAGCACTGCAATCTGGTGTACAGTGCACCCACATCAGCAGGTAAGACTCTGGTGAGTGAAATTCTCCTCATCAAAACTATTTTGGAACGGGGTAAAAAAGTCGTTGTCATTCTGCCATTCATCTCGGTGGTACGCGAGAAAATGTTATATCTCCAAGATCTCCTTACTCCATCAGGCTATCGAGTTGAGGGTTTCTTTGGAGGCTACACACCGCCCGGTGGATTCGAAAGCATTAATGTCGCAATTTGTACAATTGAAAAGGCCAATTCTATTGTTAACAAACTTCTCGAACATGGCAAGCTCGATGAAATCGGAACCGTCGTAGTCGATGAGATTCATTTAATATCCGATCCGGGTCGCGGGTATATATTGGAATTGCTTCTAGCAAAAGTTTTGTACATGTCAAGAAAGTACGCTTTACAAATACAGATTATAACCATGTCTGCCACTTTGGCAAACGTTGAGTTACTGAAAAAGTGGCTCGATGCCGAATTGTACATCACGAATTATCGACCCGTTGCTTTGCAGGAGATGATCAAAATCGGCACAAAGATCTATGACAACAAACTGGAGTTTGTTCGCGAGATAAGCGCACACGAGTTCGGCGCAATTAGCGATCAAGACCATGTTGCCCAACTTTGTATCGAAACCATAGTTGAGGGTTGTTCCGTGGTTGTGTTCTGTCCGTCGAAGGACTGGTGTGAGAATCTGAGTGTGCAACTTGCTGGAGCGATTCACGCTATAGGAAGGAGTGGTTCTGAAACAGGAAATAAGCTAAGGAGGAATATTAAGCGGGATGCAATCGAAGAAGTTAAGAAACAATTGAAGGATATTCCAACAGGTTGGTAAATTGAGTTTTGCTGTTGAACAAGATCTAACATTTTTTTCTGTGCAGGCCTTGATTCGGTTCTGGAGAAGACAATAAATTACGGCTGTGCTTTCCACCATGCAGGCCTAACAACCGAGGAACGCGACATAATCGAGGCTTGCTTTAAGAGTGGTGCTTTGAAGATTATCGTTGCAACTAGTACCCTTAGTTCTGGTGTTAACCTACCGGCAAGGCGAGTTATTATTAGATCTCCGTTGTTTGGCGGAAAGCGAATGAGCTCACTGACCTACAAGCAAATGATTGGACGTGCTGGGCGAACCGGAAAGGTATGTGGTCTGTTTGTATTTACCAAATTTCTACTTACGTTCAGCAAAAATTCGGGAATCCATATATTCGGGTCTGGAATTTTTCCATATTCCTTCTTTTTTCTGTGAAACAAAGATAAAGATTCCTTGTACATTTCCTTTTATACAGGACACTTTAGGCGAATCCATCCTAATATGTACCGATAGCAATGCAAGAATCGGAAAAGATCTGGTGTGTGCAGCTCTAAATCCAATTTGTTCTTGTCTAGAAATGGAGAGCAGTGTAAGTGTTTACGACAAGTGAACTAATAAAGTTATTGATATATCTCCCACAGACTCACTTAAAACGAGCTCTCCTCGAGGTTATTTCATCAAGTGTGGCCACAACCAAGACCGACATTCTAAATTTTGTCCAATGCACTCTTCTCAACACTCAAAAGGAAATCGCTGAACGAGAAAAGAACGATGGAGAAGAGGAGAGCCCAAATCAAAGGTTCATCTTTGATTCCATAGACTTTTTAATCGAATACGAGTTCATAAGACTGCAACACGATGAGGAAAAGGACGAGGACAACTATGTGGCGACTCGTCTAGGTATGGCTTGTTTAGGTAAGCACAATTCAAACTGTTCGTAATGTATTCCAATGTTCAAATATGTAAATCCTATTTCAGCCTCTTCCATGCCACCAACAGATGGTTTGATCCTCTTTTCCGAACTTCAGAAATCACGTCGGTGTTTTGTACTTGAGTCCGAATTGCATGCAGTCTACCTTGTGACCCCATATTCGGTGTGCTATCAACTGCAAGACTTGGACTGGTTGTTGTATCTAGATGTATGGGAGAAATTATCTCCGGCTATGAAGAAAGTCGGCGAACTGGTAGGTGTCAAGGAGTCTTTTCTAGTTCGAGCCATGCGGGGACAAATCAAACTGGACTACAAGCTCATGCAAATTCACAAGAGGTTCTATACGGCGCTGGCGTTGCAAGAACTCGTCAACGAAACACCAGTGAATACAGTTGCAGCTAAATTTAAATGCAATCGGGGAATGCTGCAAAGTTTACAGCAGATGGCATCAACATTTGCGGGTATAGTGACAGCGTTCTGCAATTCTCTAAATTGGTCAATGCTTTCGCTGATAGTTGGCCAGTTTAAGGAGCGTCTCTTTTTTGGGGTGCATCGGGACTTGATTGATCTAATGCGACTGCCGGATCTGAATTATAAACGAGCTCGTGCGCTCTTTGATGGTGGAATTGAAAATCTCATTGGTTTGGCGAACGCTGATGCGTTTACGGTAGAGAAGATCTTGCACAACAGCTTGAGTTTTGACACAGCCAAGCAGTTGGAAAATGAAGATGAATACGAGAAGAATCTAAGGAATAACATAAGGAATATGTATATAACCGGAAAAACCGGGATAACTGTGAAGGAAGCTGCGAAAATGCTCGTTGACGATGCACGGCAGTTTATGGAGTATGAGATCGGCGTTAGTAATATCAATTGGAGTCAGGAAAGGGGTAAAAAGTGGGCTTGTGATGAGAGCGGTACCTTACACATGTCCTGTGAGGGTGGTAATTCAAAAAGAAAGTCGAATTTGGAGTTTAGTGATGCATCGCCGCCGAAGATAAAGAAGTACGATACGGAAAGCAGAAAACTCGTACATGAAGTTAATGCCAACGAAAATAAAAGTTCTGGTAATAGTAGTCGAGATGCAGATTATAATAACTTAATTGCAGAAGCTATCCGTACAAGTAGTACGTCGTCACCTGGGAGAAGTAGTATTTCCGGGGTAAGTAAAAACAAAGATTTCAATCCAGCTGACAGAAATCCAGTTCAGCGCTTTACAGAAGTTGATACCAAGAACTCTAATGCATGTCCTACCGAGTTAAGGGGAAATAGACGACATATTCAGGGGACTGAAAGTGCTAGCAAAAGCAATACAAATGCAAATTTAAATGTATCTGTCCAGGTCATTAATGAAGTTGATTCTAAGAACGAGTTTAAAGAAACAAAGTCAAGTGGCGAATGCAATAGTCTGCGGATGAGGGATGTTGGCGGAAGCCGGGCAAAGTGCACTCGGCGGCCGGATAACAACCAAAACGAAAATGAACATAGAAATGCAATTTACCGCTCTAAGTACGTCGACTCTAAGGACCCTAATGGCGGTTCTATCGGTGCAACACTTGATAAGAAAAACACTTTTCGGCGCGTAATAAATGAAAACCACTCACAAATAAATGAAATGGAATCAAAGCAAGAGGTTTGCAGGAGTTCTGATAAAATTACAGGACCTTCCACTAGTAGGAATGACAAAAACACCGTTGAATCTCTTGAAAAACATGGCAATATGGCTTCTTGCCCAAAGGACATTACGGCTGAAAGTCAAAATTACAAAGAAAAAAAAGTTGTTCCAGGTAAGAATCTCAATTCAGCGCGCTTTCAGGCAACGAATCGCGACGTCCATCAACCGGAGAGAGCTCCAGAGAATGAACATGTGGACAAACAAAGTGAAATTGGAGTGAAATCAGGTAGAGTCAAGGAAGGCCCTACCGTTTCCAACAAAGAGGTTACAATGCAATCAAATGATATTGAGCGAAAAGAAAATATATTTAGACAGTGTCAAAAACCAGAGGGTACCGCAATTCCAGGACACAACAAACGGAATCTGTGCGGAATAGGACATAAATCGAATCAACCGTCGCATCAATTAAAAAAAGACACAAAGCCGAGCAAAACATCTGAAGAAAGAAAGAAGAAACCAAAGAGCCCTCCGTCAGTTCGTCGAAGTCCCCGAAATCACATGCCAACTTGGACAAGAATTGAGAAGCCGTCCATTTCTGATGTGCCCCCACCTACTCCACTTGATAATGACCTCTTCATGGATGATACTTCTTTCGAAATGAATTCGGCAATTGCAAATGCAATGGGAGCAAACAATAAAGACGAAGAGCAGCCACCTTGTAGCTCACTAAACAAGAGTTCAGATGAAATTGCCGCCTCCCAAGAGATGACATTCGAGCCCAAAACTCAGAGTACTCGTTTCTTGCGATCCTACAGGGAACAAACAAAAAACACAATTAGAACCCCACCAAGACATACTCAATTGCGAAGGACCAGCGAAAGGAGTTCTTCACCTGCTGTAGCAAGTTCTCCCCCACCTCCTCCTCCAGTTCAGTCAAACAAGTCCAGCACTATGGAAGTCTCTGATATGTCGCTGGGCAATTCTCTCATTCAAAATCCAATTCAATTAAATGCGTCTCACATTCTGAGTACATCGAAAACTGAACCAGACGCCTTGTCGTTGGATGCCATTCAGATTGTGGATATCTGTGGGAGTCAAATGCTCTTTAAAAACGCAATCAAAGAGTTAATGGAAGCCAAATTGCTCGGCTTCTCAGTTGGCGTTGAAAAGCAAAGCAACAGACGCAAACCACTCATTGGTGCTAATTTGTTAATCAATCAGCTGGGTGATAAGGAAAGCGCTACTGATGCACAGTTGGACTTTTTCGTTGACGATGCATTGTATGTTGCTGGTATTTCGATGGTTATGAGTGAGAATGTCTCGTTTTTCCTTAATTTACAAGCAGAAAACACAGCCAAAGGCGTAAACAGGGAAACTAAAATCGATGCGGTACGCAATTTGGTTAAGAACGCAGCACTGACGCTGCAAATCTACGATTCGAAGGAACAACTGAAGGTTTTAAGAAAGGCGATACCAAGTCTAAAAGGGATACTCTGCAAAGTCGAAGATCCGAAAGTGGCCAACTGGCTTTTGCAACCCGATAAAACGATGAGCTTTGCTAATATGGTGAGTTTTTTTTACCTTTAAATGTGGTTACTTTATAACCAAGTTAAAGCCCTTCTAATCAAATCTTATTATCATTCCTGAGCACAGTCTCAGCAATTCGCTCCCGAATGCAAAGCACTCGTCAACCTCTCAGGAAGTGGCCGCGGCTATGGTAGTATTGGCTTGGATTCCAGTAGCGCTATTTTTGGCAAAATACGTTCATCGATAGAAGCATGTGTTACTATGCACATTTTGAAGGGACAAGTCGAGAACTTAGAGCGTATCGGAACCGGACAGCTTCATAAATTCTTCATCGGTAAGGAATAAACATCAACTTAACCCTTTCGGTCTTAAATAGCATGTGCAAATTTAGATCTCGAAATGCCCCTTCAACTATCACTGTGTGACATGGAGATCTATGGTTTCCCAGCTAACGAACCAGCCCTTAGATCACTTTTCCAGCAGATGACGGATGCAATGAAAAAGCTTGAGGCAAAAATATACGAAACCCATGGATCGAGGTTTAATTTGGGATCCGGTTCCGCTGTGGCCAGGGTTGTAGGTTTGCATCGCAAAGCCAATGGCCGAGTGTCTACGTCTAAACAGATTTTAGAAAAGATAGACTCACCCATTGCGCTGATGATTGTCTCATATCGCAAGCTGAGTGTTACATTGGCTAAAACAATTCAACCGCTACTACGCTCCATAGTTAACAACAGGTATTCATTTGAAGTGGCTACTGTGGAATATTGTGAATAAACCGAAGGTTTTTATTGCAGAATAAGAGGTCAGAGTATTACGTTTACTTCGACAGGACGAATTTCGATGCAGGAACCGAACTTGCAAAATGTTGCTAAGGATTTTGAAATCGCAATTGGTGGTAAGTCTGTCTGAAGTATATTTGCGCTTCCATTCATTCACCATGCATTGTTCAGCAACCGAGAAGATACATATATCGTGTAGGAGCTCATTTTTCCCACCGACCGGACGTTGTTTAGTCTCGGCCGACTTCTGTCAACTGGAGATGAGAATCTTAGCTCACTTATCGCAAGTAAAAGAATACTTGCTGTCTGTCTAGAATTTGTAAAAAAAATTGTCTCGTTTATAGGACCCTCCACTTCTTCAAGTAATGAAATCCGAGCGAGATGTTTTCACAGCCATCGCAGCCAAGTGGAATAAAATCCCCGAAGACTGTGTCTCTGAGCAGCTGCGAAATGGAACAAAACAGATATGTTACGGCATAGTATATGGAATGGGAATGCGGAGCTTGGCAGAATCCCTAAAACGCAGCGAACAGGAAGCGATGACGGTTTCAGAACAATTCCATGCTGCGTATCCTGGTATACGGTGAGTGTTCTTCTCACTCCATATCGGTCTCACTTGTAACTGTTCTCATATCAAAGCTTATATGCGGAAAAGGTAATAAAGTTCGCAAGACAACACGAATACGTAGAGACAATCACAGGACGAAGGCGTTACTTGGACAACATAAACAGTGGCGAACCGCAACTGAAGAGTAAGTCAAATAATTTCCCAACTCGACTCACTTAGCAATTGTTTAACTTTAGACCAAGCAGAACGTCAAGCTATCAACTCAACCATTCAAGGCTCCGCTGCTGATATTGCAAAAAGTGCGATTCTTCGCATGGAGAAGAACATCATCAAGTATCAGGATAAAATGGGCATAACGGCGGGTAATTGTGTAAACATGGTTCTACACCTGCATGACGAGTTAATTTTCGAGGTTCCCGAAGACAAAGCGAAGAAAGTCGCCAAAGTTCTTAGCATAACAATGGAGAACTGTGTGCGATTAAGTGTTCCATTGAAAGTAAAACTGAAAATCGGCAAAACATGGGCTGATTTGAAAGAAGTTAAATTGTAAATAAGACTAGTTAAAGTTACTGAGAGTTTATTTAAATAATTGTTTCCATTTATACAAATAAACTACTTTTTTGCAAATATTTGTGTGTAGGACAGCGGTGAACCTTACAAGCCTTCCTTCTGTGCCCATTCGGTCCAGGAGCCTTTGTATGCTTTAGCACTGAAAATAGTTATATTCAATATAAGGATCTCAAAGCATGTGGTTTTCAAACTTACTTGACAAATCCATGCGAGATGGCCAAGTCGGTAGCACGTTGAGCGCGTCCGCCAGCAAGACAGCTAAAAATCAGATATGACTCTTCCTTCGGCTTTGGGCGGTTGAATGCGGTCCTGAAATCGTTATCAGACATCTTGAAGGCTGCATCCAGCTCTGGCACTGCAAAATAAAAGACGAAATTATATCATTTGCTAGAACTTGTAACCTATTGTAAGTAAGATAAGTCACATGTAATCTTCAAAAGTTCTCTTCGCTTGTTATTCAGGAGCAGTCGTTCGAAGTTTCTATTGAATTTTGGGAATTAGGGAGAATTCAATGGCCTCGCTTCTACTTGTATACCAGTTCCCGACTTATACTTGGATAGACTTTGAATACGTTACGAAAACACGATTTCTGATCAAAATGTTCGTTTCTATGCGTATCTACTGAAACACAGAAGACGCATTGCCAACATAGCTACAAAATCAAAATATGGGCCTATCCTCTATAAACTCACAACACATCATTTGTATTTTACAAAACAGAAGTCGGTACGTATGGAAGTGAATATAAAGCGTCAATAGAGTATGGTAATGGTAAGTGCGAAAACATAAACAAAAATATAAAAATAGCTGACTGGTCTGCCTCCCTCCAACAGTTATTAGCCACGTAAATGAAGCAGGTGCTCATACCCAAACACTTAAGGCAAAATCAATAAGATTGTTGCCCGGTTTACTTTCCGAAAGAAATCGCAAGACTCAGCTAACGATGCGGTATGCTATGCAGTGGAAGCGGTATGTGTGCATAAGACCAAAGCAATTAGCACGACAGTTAATTAGCAACTTAAGGCGGTAGAATGCGATGTTACTCATCATCGAATTCTAAGCACTACCCTTGTCTTTGGGTCCATGTGAAGGTGACACAATATGCCCATAGTGAGTATAGAGGAATAAACTCAAGTCGACAAATAAAACTGTTTCAAAAATCAACTGCAAATGCAAGGGCCTAGTAACATAAACCCAAAAATGACAACAATTCCCCATTCTTATCTTTTACAATCCATATAGGATTAGACACCCTATCTGTTTGATGTGACTAAAAATTTGTGGAAATTAGATATGGATATAATAAATCAAATTTACTTGTGATTTTTAAATTGCGAGCAAAACGACTCCTGATATAACGAACCAATACATTGCTGGAGGTATATACAAAATGAACACTGATAGGAGAAGGTAATACATATTAAAAGAGTAACTTATTTAAAACACACGTTTTCAATTGTCTTACTTGGAATGTTGATGCTGGCTGGAATAACCCCGGTCTGCTCCAATTCATCGGCATTTCTCACATCTATCAAATATGCCTCTGGGTGATTTGGAATGTCCTTGATATCTTCGTAGGTAGCCATTTTTAAAGCTATGATTATTGTACAACAGCAGGAAAGCAAAACTATAACTATTCAACTATTCGAATCGAGTTGTTGGATACGTAGTTTTAGTATCTACCTGGCTACATAATACTTACCGGCCTTTTTCAGATAAGATTCGAGTATTGACATATCGCACATAAACAAGAATGGGTGACAGACCGTTACCACGTAGTCGTAGCTGTACTGTAATAATTTAACCTGAAAATGTGTTACGTTAACTTAACGAAATGCTACAGTAAAGGCAAACAAAACAAACAAAAACAAAATTCAAGATGATCTGTGCTTATTTGGATCTGGATAGGCATGTGCATTATTAATCTTGTTGAGCAAATATTTCAAATAAGATGGTTGTAGGTTTAGGTCATTGTATTAATGGGTTTATTTAACTTATAGCCTATTCAGCGAAGGTTTTTTTATTTTTTTTGATTGCCATTAAAAATGTCTTCTTCCATTGGTTAAAATTTCACTTGTGCTGTTGAGTAAATTTAGCATTGAAATCGAAAATCAGTTTCGTAAAGTTTTTCGGGTTTTCACCCATAAAGATTTTAAGGATTTTTTTTGTTTAGCGTTTTATAAGGTTTTTAAAAGTTTATTAGTACCTACGTTCTTCGGTGCCCTTGCGTTTTAATTGCGTTTTTTTTTCGAATTTTGGGGGTGTTTTTTTTACAGCATTTTCGGGACGTTACTTACTTAAATTTTTCTAGCATTTTTCAGGCCATCTTTTGTGTTTTCTGTCTGTTTTGGAACATTTTTCAAGCATTTTTGGGACGTTTTTGTTTAATTTTTTTTCGAACTATCTAACACTTCCCTATCTTTGATCTTTGAAGCCTTTTTGTGTGGGTGATATGACGTGTTTGAGGCATTTTTTTTCATAGTTCGGCGTTTTACATGGTGGTTTTGTATTTTGTGTGCCTTTTTCGAAGCTTTTTCGATGGATTTTTGCAAACTTTTTTTATGTACCACTCTGAGAATGGATGTTCCTATAATTATACTCAAACTCAAACAGCTCGGCTTATCCCAAACGCGTTCTCAATACATAAGCAAAGGCTTTTTCAGAGAGACTTAAAAGTACCGTGAACAATCCCTTGTATCCCACTTTTTTTTGTAAAAGGGGGCACGATCAGACCTGTTTACCAGTCGCCAAATATCTGAGTAATTGAAGTACATTCGTAAGCTTGAATTTATATTCCAGAATCATTTAGTACGACAAGTAATATATTTGCAGTATACTTGATCATAAAAAGTGCTTTCACACGATTACAAAAGTAGGTACTTATTTGCTCCACATACCCAACTACTCTCGCGTGTCTCGAATCACGATCATGACCACCATGTGTTCCCACATGCTTGAGTTGATTTTGTCATTGCACATCTTTTACCCAAAAAGCAAGCGACTTAAACAAAGATGATCTTAAATCAGCACAATCATCATCATCATTATCATCGTATAAGATCTCCAACAGTGCTGCACACCAGCGTACCTTCCAATGAGATTGATCACTTTCTAAAAAAAAAAACAAAATATGTCAGACCGTTTAAAACTAGCCGAGCAAGCATGTGGTTTCTTTGTTTTCATCTTAGTTTCATTTGGATACGATTTTTACTACTACACCCATCAGTCAGTGTGTTCCCAAAATTGAATTTGGTCTGTTGAAATTGGTAACCGTTGTGTGAATGAACTCCTACGGTAAAGTTTACACATCGACGATCGACTCCGCTAACATGTCCAAATCGATTACATAATGCATTTTGTGGTGATCAAATCACAATCGCTTTATTTTTGGAGATCTTTACCAGAAAACTCATTCAATATTGATTTAATGGTCCATAACCAAACCATGAGATGCTGGAAGTTTGCCTTAAATATGCCCAATTATATTTCTTTGAGTGAAACCAATCTAAGTGCGTATAGGCAGGGTTTACAATTTCGAACAAACAGAGTTATATAATTAAGGCGGTTGTCGCGCATTTGTTTGATGAAGTTTAACAAAGTAGGGTAAACTGTCCCACAGTGGACCAATTTGCGTTTGACCTGATGTAGTTTTTAAACTATTGGTTTAATCTTTAAACGGTTTAAAAGTACTTATTATTTGCTTTATTAGCTTTGTATTTCACCACATGCAGCTTTAGAAAGATCATGAAAAATAGTAAATTTTGAGTTTTTTAAAACGCACCTCAACTGGTTCACTGTGTACTAGGGGGTGGACACAGTGAACCACCGGGTAGTTCACAGTGAACCAATACTGTTTATTTATTATTTCATAAGAAAAATAAAGAACAAAAACAAGTAATTGATAAAAATCCATTTTTATTTAGCATTAACATTAAAAAAAGTAAACAATTCAAGAACGTATAAATAATAAAAACAACAAAAAGTAATAACAATAAAAAATAACAAAACATTTACAAAATGGACTTTCAAGGACTTCAGTAATATCACAAAAATAATAGTAAAAATATAATAATAATAATAGTAAAAAATAATAAAAAAAAACACAAAAACATTAACGAATGTTAAATTTTGATAGGTCGTTTATAAATGAAAATACCGAGTTCTGAAGCCTGGAAGTGCTACCATGTTCACGCGGCTTTGTTAATATCATTTTTATATCCCATTTGAACACAGAAGCAAAAGATGCAACTTTTTTCAGACTTCTTTCTCAAATAGCCAACTTGATACAGAACCATGGTTCACTGTGTACGACTATGATCTGGTTCACTGTTGGACATAGTGACTTTTTGGAGAAAAATATTTTTATAAAAAAAACTATTTCACAAATTTTATTGACATGTTAATTTTAAATAATAATAATAATTAACATTTTAAACTGTATCCAAAAAATCTCACTAAGCACATTACTTTTTGAAATAGAAGAAAAATAAAAAGCACGATTTCTAATTTACTTACCAGTAAAATTCACTTTTTCTCGAATACAACCGACACTGACGAGCGCACTACTTCAACTGCCAGGTAAATTCATATAGGATCGAAACGCGGTTTATTTTCTCTTTACTTCGTTTTTATCTTATAAGTAGAGATTCTGTAAATTTAAAAGATTCACTGTGGGACATGAGCCACTGTGGGACAGTTTACCCTAAGCTAAAAAAAACAACAAACGGAAATTCACTATCCATTTGGACTGGGTAGTGTGATGTCCTATCCATTGTTTTCAAATTAAAAGCGTCAAAAAAATTAACGTCTATCGTTCCATTATATAATTGGTCTTACGAACTGAGAGACCAAAACAGTTTTCGCTAAATTCGTTCCGAAAACATATTTGATTGGTCTATAATTTATTTTTCGCGTCAGAAGTGAGTAAAGGTTTGCTTGCTCTTTTATAAATGCGTTAACATCAAAACTACCCAAAGTTATCCAGCTACACATAGCTGTTCGATTGCTATGTCGATGCTAATTATTGATAACGCTACAGTCTTTATTTCTATGTGTTTCAAACCATCTACCAAACCTATGTCACTCTATAGCGCTCGTTTGCAGACCAACAAAAGTCTTAAAACTCGAATGACAAATTAATACCTTCATTTGTTTCGCCATTTTGGTATTTTTTAGTGCTAGTCATGAGTTGGTCAATGTTTGTGACGGATTTGACAAGTGCAAGCTGGCATTTAATTGAACTTATGATGACAGGCAAATGGAGATTAGAAGTTAAGGTGTCAAATAGATAAAGAAAAGAGAATATGCGCGATGCGATATGTATTATGTAAAAAAATAATTTCTCCAAATGTCAAAAAATAAAAATTGGACACAGCAAATCTGTTGCCATAATTTATTATTTCAAATATACAATCTGTGCAATATGTTTCCACTGAAAGGATATAGCAGAAGGAATTATAAATCTTTGGAAAAGAGACTTACATAATTTGGCGGTTTTAACGACGTTGAAACGAGCTGCCAAACCATTTACTCCCGCATTCAACAACTTTCATTTTGAATTGTGTGTTAATATTAAAATGGTTAATAATAAATCTTGTGATTTTTGCTAAATCGCGTTAATGCAACTAACGTATAAGAAGATGGAGTTAATTAAAAAATTTTGTTTTGCAAGTACAAAAATAATCTATTAAGAAACTGGTTTCAATGTGACGGGGCTATAGCAAAAGTACCAAATTTCGAATTGTTGCACGACAAACTCGGAGCCTTAAATATAGATAAGGCCTATGTAGTTTTCGATTTAATTTAAATTAGCAAGCATGTTTCTTCTACAACTGATGAAAGACTTAAAATGATTTAGCAATAATCACGCACGAAACTAAATATTAGTAAATCATTTGGATATTTGTAGATGTTCCGAGTAAATATTTATTGAGTGCAATTAACTGCTAATTATCAATATTAACAAAACGGAGATGAGGGTTTAGCAACCGGCTATATGGGTATCCCAGTGTCAACATTAAATCGCATGGCGCATTGAATACACTGATGTGGTCTACGTGACGTTATCATGTTCGTTGAACTTTTCTTGAGATAGAGTAACGAGACAAAAACAGAAAAGAAGCTCCGTGTCCTCTATAACATCTATTCCGAGAAAATCCCTCAGACGGTGACCGCAGTCACGTAGACCGTCTTTGCTATCTCATATTCTTTCGTTGTACGCATCTGTTCTGTTGTAAGTATAGCGTCTAAAAACTGTCATGCAATTTTGCGCACACTCACATTGAATCCGAAGGACATGCAAACGCAAACAAGAACATCAGTAAAACAAGGGAAATCCGAAATCTCCTACGTGACGCATGTCTCGTTGCATCCACATTCTCCCTTAGTAGTTTTTCAGCTTCATCAAAGATCCTATTAATGCTGTTTGAATGCGGTCCCCAATGAATATTTTAACCGCTCTTTTAATTTACTGTTATGTGCGGTTTTTTGTTTGCAGGTTTACACTTTGAATACGGCCGCCAGTGACATTTAAGGAAATTCTCTTCCCATGCGTGCTAATTTGTCTTAGCGGAAAAGAAACCCACAAACACTGAATTCAAGGCTGTAATAATTCCAAGCTAATGGTAATGCGAACTGGTTGCGGAAACGTGTCATATTTACTCGTTAAGTTATATTCGTTTATCTATGGCGGCTTATAAGTCGGACTCGGAGCATTTTGAATGTGGTGGCAGTGATTTGCACCAACCTTCCGTAATTAACAAAATTAGAATGCATTTGTGGACTATTTTCTGATGACCTTGAAGGGGCACTGTCTAAGCCTATATTAGTAAACATGAAAATGCTTGTGTAATTGACCATTAAATGGGGACAAGCAGTTTTGCTTGTGGTTTTAAGCTACAAATCATTACTTTTTACCTTGTGAACGCAGAATCACTAGACTAATGTGAATTGAGCAACTAAAGGATCGCATGCCCGTTGTGTTTACGGTTTCGTAAGGTTTGGAGTCACATTTGATAAATTTTGCGTAAGACCTGTTTTAGGATGACACGATGGGGATATTAGTTTACTAATTCGAAAGAATTAAATAATTAGAGATCAGCTATAAACTATGGACGCACTGAGACTTCCAGGGCATTGGGATTTGATTTGTGCTTTTTTTAAATGTTTGACTCGCCAAGGCGATGAAAAGACACGTCGACCTAAAAGATCGATTATGCCGGGATTGTCAGCAAATAAATTTGGTTAGCAAAACGTAGCTGATGATGCTTTCGGCAGAGAGATTCTTTAGTTCTTCTGGACTTATTGCTTCCCGGAAGAAGAATTTCCTTCTAATTCTAGATAGAACTGGGCATTCGCACATGATCTGCTCAACTGTTTCGTCTTCTTGGAGACATAGCTGGCACTCCGGAGAGGTGGCTATGTGCGTTTTGGTTATGTGGTATCTCGAATCGTATAGTAGATTTAGTGTGCGATTTTAGGGGACGGTATATGATCTAGGTAGTTCACTAGGCTTGTTGCCTGGTATTAGCCTCAGGCAACAAGCCCCAGTTGAAGCTAAACCTAAAAAACGCCGTCATGGTAGGAAATAAGAAGTCCAGACTTTTCTGAATGAGGGCCGGGATTTGGCTAAGGATTACTCATGGAATACCGTCTCTTTGTTTTCAGAAAGAATAAGCCCTCGTGTCGAGGAAATCGTAACTCAACTCCAACAAATCTTGCTGACATTTTTCAATTTCAATTTCAAATTCAAAGAAGATTCTTGTCTTTCTGACTGCCTTCGGAGTGAGAAGATGGCTCAGGACTTCACCGGGGGGGGCACAATAGGTTTCCTTTTAGAAGAGGGCGCAGTGCCAGAGCTCCATTCAGTTTATCCCGACGAATATCTATATCTTGGCTAAGGATTGATGAAACGATCGAAATGGTTGCGCCATAACTCCCAGCATTTTTTTTATAAAAGCCAAATCCGAGTCATTAATCGAGGTAATAAGCAGATACTGATGTGTCATTGGAAACATGTTTACAATTGACGTCTGCATTGAGAAAATAGAATCGTTGCCATTGTCAAACCCTCCGAGGATGTATAGCTTTTCTTACATGGGAGCATGGTTTTTTGATAACTTGGACGAGCTGTCGAAGATGCAAGCAAACGATTTAAGAAGATTCAGAAAAATCCTCTTTTTTTAGTTGCATTCACTAGGTTCGTTCGTGTACTTTCAGCATAGAAAAATGAAAAATGTCAAATATCAAAAATCGAGAGAGAAATCTCTCAATTTCAAGAGAAGTACGTAACCGGTTTTCTAACAAAAAGTTTAAGAAATGTCATTTTGACATTATCGTAAAATGCAGCATCTACAAAATAAGTTGGAATTTAATTTTTTATAATCTAAATACCCATAAAACTTACCATTTTGAATGCGTTGATTATGTTCTAGGAGAATATTCGATTACAACTTCTTCCTCCGACATCGTTGAAGATGAAAATAAATAGAGTTTTACTTGCCAAACTTTTGAGCTGTCACTTAGTTGTCAGTTTTAATTTTTAATTTTTTAGTAAGTCGAAATTCGGCGAGTAGAAAACTACGGAAATGAAGAGAATGGATTTAACTCTAATTTTAACTCGCATTCGCACCTTTTCTTAGCAAATTTATAATAATTTTACGTTTGCAAAAAAGTACCTACTATTATACCTACTATAAGAGGGTAATAACAATGGGCCCCAATGGCTTCTTGTACATGGTGCAAACTGCCTTCTAACCAAACCTAACCTAGCAACAGCCATTCCTTTGTGGCAATGGTTTGGTTACATACTTCTTTTTTGTGTTTTAGAAATGTAAAAACCGCTCCTGGTAGCTTACAGTCAGCTCGTTGACAAATGGGTTAAGGCGTTCACACAAAACAGTGAACCCCTGCTGCAAGAGGCAAGACTGCTGCCTTTTCAGCTAGCGCAGTTTCTTATGCACCGACCAAATGACGATGTTGTAAGCGGTTTCTTGTAAAAATCCACTGCCTTTCCATAATTTTCCCTGAAATATGTCGCAAATTATAAAAAGTATGCGTACCAATCTTAAATATAAAACCAGCACCCAACTCTTTTCAGTTGCAATGCAGCAACATTCCCAAAGTAAAAGACAAAATGTTGTGATTTTTGTATTGATGTATTTTCCATTATCTGTAAAAATGCCAATCGTTTTAGAAATATTCTTAAATCTAGAAAAAAAAAAAAACTGAACAATGAACTCCACCACTCGAAATGAGGCGTTTGACAAATATTGATGCTCACACTCTTTTTGTTTTGGATAAAAGTGCATGTAATTAAATAATGATCAATATAATTATATTCATTACAGTAAGTGCTTTAATTATCAGTTTATAAATATTCTTCCACATCGAATAGCCCCCAAAACAACAAACGTTTGGAATTAACCTAACCTTACTAACATCTATGGTATTTGTATACATAATCTACTCCACTCCTTTAACGCTTACATTAGCTTACATAGACAGCTAATCGTTTTTAAAGTTTTTATTTTCATCGTAGCACGTGCCGCCATCTGCAGGATCTGGAATTTCTTCGATATGCCGATGACCATTCGAGAAATGGGTGCCATCGCCATACTTTTCGATTGTTCGCCGAACTAGGTCTTTGGACGGCTGTTTCATATCCCACGCCCAGCCAATTTTCGCAAACACATCCAAATAGAAAGTCGTCAGATTGACCGAGTATTTTCCCAACTCAGCTGCTTTGTAGTCCCATGGGAAGACGTGGTGATAGTTGTGCCAACCTTCACCCATCGCACAGATTGATACAAAGAGGTTCTCACTGGGATTAATGCGCCTGAAAATATAAAAATCGGATATATCAAAGTCACCCAGATCGTTTAAAAACGTCAAACTCACTTGTCATAAGGTCGGGCTCCCCACATGTGGGCGGCGCTGTTGACGGACCAAGTGAAATTTAAACTGAATACGTAGCGGAAGATGCATTGAGTGAGAAAAGCGCAGTACCACTTCTCGTTCCAGCAGTATACGGGGATTAGAGTTGGAATCAGGAAGCACAGCAAAAGTTTCAATAGAATGAAATGTTTCTGATGGAACTGCACAACGGGATCGTTGAGGACATCGGACATGTCGAGTTGCCGCCCCTTCTTCAGCACGTCGGGATGCTTCAGCATCATCAGCCAACCGACATGCGAGAAGAAGAACCCACGATTTGAATTGTGTGGATCAGCATCGGTCTCGGAATACTTATGATGCACGCGATGGTCGCGCACCCAATCGTAGATGGTGTTCTGAAAAGAAGAAAAGTTGAATTTTTACTCAGTTACGACAGGCATCTTACTATATAAAACTTATTGGTCAGTATTAATATACGGAAGTTATCACATAATCTTAAGTCGACAAATAATTCGCTAATTTTAATCACTGAAACTGGTTACTGAAGCTCAGAACATTTAATAGGCGGGCTTTTTTGAGCTTCGTTCTCATCGAAACAAAGTAAAGTAGGATTTTCAGCACGCAATTACAACAACTACGCTCTACTTGACTTCGAGGACTCACAGTAGTTGTTGTAATTGCGTGCTGAAAATCCTACTTTGCTGAGATTGAAGCTCAAAAAACAGGCCTAATGACCTAATGACTTAAAACCACAACAGTTGATTATGGAATTAAACACACTTTAACGCAAACTTGCCTACCTAATTCGACTTAATTCTTCCACAAATGCAAACATTGTTTTGAAATATTTAAATTTTCAATAAAATTTCGCTCAAACGACTCGAAACGAATGTTTTATGCGCTAAACGGAAACTTTCCATAGAAAACCCAACCTTTTCATTATTTTAACATAAAACAATAAGTTTCAAAATTTAACACTTTTGCATGAATTAATGATAACTTTCCTAATTAGCCCCTATTATCGGGGTATTTCCTAACATCTCGCAAGACTTTCAAACGATAAAACAATAACACTCACCTGCCCCGAAAGTGAAAAGCACGCCATCAAAATAATCCTTAGTGGAACGTTGGCCTTAAACGATCTATGCGTCCATAGACGATGCACACCACCAGTAACACCGAATCCGGCTAAGCCACCGGTAAAGAAAGCTGCAAAGAGAGAGGCAAATAAATTAATAAAAAAAACATAGTCCAAATTTGAAATTAAATTAAATTTGTTTTGCACCATTTCCGAGAGAAAGGGACAACAGAGTCTGGTAAGGTCTTGCGTGTGTGTGGTTTTTTGGCGGTAAAAGTGTATTTTTTTAACCGTCAATTAAATTAGCAGGTGATCATGTAAGCGCTAGTTGCGATTGCCTCAATTCAATTAGTGAATTTTCTTTTCTATTACTTGTTTCCAAGTACACGCCTAATATAATCAGAGTTGCATTGCCATTGTTGCCCAAGACTTTTAGTTGGCGCTTTAAGTTATGTCATTCAAAGAGATTTGCCTTCTATCAGGCAGTACGCAGACCTCGGTCTAATTTGACCAACAAGGTGTGCACCTTAAGATATTTTCATTATCAGGTGGCTATAAGCAATTTTCCTCTTTTTTACGCCCGCGATTCGGTGATAAAATATAGCATCTCTTTCTCCGAACAAGTTATCAAAGTCTTTGTAAGTTATCATAAGAGCTGTCACCATCTTGGCATTGTGTTGCCAAATAAACGGTTTCGGTTGGTGGCATTCATTTGTCAAGTTTTTATATTTTGTCAACAACAGAGTTGTGGTTTGCACAAAAAACTAACACTTTTCTGCCGTTAATAGTTTGTGAAGTGTGAATTGAGTGGTGTATGGTGTACTTCAACGAAGAGAGGAAGGGAAATTAGCTTAGTAGCTCACTGGGCTCAGATTAGCATTTTTGTGCGGATCTTTTCTTACATAGTCGTATGCGTCATTCAATAGCTTTCATTTATTGATTGGCATATTGGAAAACATTTGCTTTCTTAATTTTAGTTAATTGACTGAGAACACCACTTCGAACTGATTGTTTGATTGTTATAAACACTTTTCATGTTTGGAATGTTTCTGCGGCCAGATAAAACGGAAACGGAAATTCCTTTCAAACGTTGCTCTTTCCAAGGGCAAAATATAGAAACAGGGGGTTGCAAGCCATAGAAAATCGAGAAAAATTTCCACAGAGATATTTATAGATACAAACTTCTTCGGATGTTAGGGCCAACTACACGGCTTACAGATTCAAATGATTATGGTAAAACCCCAAGGGTAACACGAATTTTGAAGTCACACTCCAAGCCACCGCAGACAATGATGGCAGCGTGGAATCGATGTGTACTTTACACAATTATTGACACCCACAGCTAGTGCTCATAAGTATCTACATTATATCCGTGAATGCTTATGCGTGCTTTTTATTTTGGCTTATAACTTGTATGTGTACCTCTGCTATAGGGTATAAAATACTGGTATGTCATGTACTCGGACAGCGAATGATTTGATAATTTGGCTGCTGTACGAGTATTTGCTTCGAGATTCTAGTCAAATTGATCATTTGATAATCAGCCAATATTTCAAAAGCTGCGTTTTAGACATCTGACATAGGAATGGTGCGAGTACATCATTCAACTCTAGATTGACTGCAAAGCTCCGCAATATTGATAATTCTATCAGGTGTAACGTCGATCGGCTTTAAATCTTCTAATAAAAGTGCATAAACAATTTTTCGTTTGTCATTTGGAGCTGAACAATTTGTCAATAGATGAAAGGGATATCGACGTAGTGTTGATCCAGAAATTTCATGTTACTTATGTTAAGCCGAATGTGTTCGTATTTAATTCTTTACGAATGTGTTCGTATTTAATTCTTTATCATAAATAAATAAATAAATAGTTGGCGCAACAAGTCCGTAGGGACCCTAGGCCTAGCTTCTCACAACCATTCGTTTGTGTGCGTTTTTTCATTTTTGGGACGAATGGAAGGGATCTACAATTTTATGCCGGGTCCAAACGGCTAATTGAGAAGCTCTTAACTTTAACATTAAAATGCTGCAGCTCTTTAAATTAAAACACAGTTATTGGCATAAGTCCAAAGATAATTCAAAAAACTATTTCAAATGCAACAGAAAAATTTGCAACCGATGGCACTGTAGCTTAAGCTGGCTTACTCCCATGCAAGTTGATTGTGCATAGTCGGGGGGTTGCAAACTTTAACTTATAGAACTTGTTCTATTTTTTAATTCAAAGCTGCGAAATAAGTACAATAACGCGACATTTATATTGAAGTAAAAAATATGCGAAACAGTTTAAGAAAGAAAATGTTAAAACAAAATTATTAACTGAACAATTCTAGTTTGAATATGGAAGTACTCAAGCCAAATTTGATGCATTGTTATATTTATAAGCGAGATACATTTTTAAATACGCAAACAAAATAAAACGCGTTTATTTTCCAGCAGTGGTAATATTAACTTATTGTGCTCTACCTATATAGGCAAAGAGCCTTGACATGTTGCGGCTTCTATTGTAATCCCTTCCTTGAAGCATTTTCCCACAATTACGTCAAATTTTGTTAAGGTCACACTTATGCTCTGTAAGACATTTTAGACAAGGCACATATACCTTGGTCTTAATATTTCTCTTCAATAGACAACGACTTCAAGCATACTTTACAGCAAACAGTGAAAAACACTCATGTGGGTTACACAAAGCGGACGTAGATGTCGGTCTATGTTCCCCACTTCTACTTTCTTGCTTTGTTTTTCGCTCATACCTACAATCGAATCCAAAAAGCTATGGGATTCACCGCCAGATAGCAATATTTCGATTACATCGATGAAAAAAGCAGTTTTTTTACATTTGGCTTACTACGTCACAATTTTGTAGCTTCTCGCTAAGAAATAAATTATTTATTATGTTGCACTACTGTAACAGTTATTAGGAAACCATCGACTCGCAGAAAACCTGATTCAAAATAAGTAGAAAAAAAGAAACGAAACCCATCTGTCTACGGCTGCTCATGAACTTGTATCGGAATCGGATAGCAAATGCTAACCAAAGACCAATTTATGTATTGTTGTATAATCATATGGGTATAAGGTTGTTGTCGGTCTATCTGTGGAAGCAATTTGGTAGTGGTTGCTGGAGTTATTAGTGCCTAGGCAAAAATAAGACTTTGGACCGCGCTATCGAGAGGGCGATAACATCAAAATGAGACAAATGTGAATATTTTTGGGATTCACACTAATAATCTCGAATGGGCTAAGTTGAGAGCTAAATATTTAGCTTGACGGGGAAATGCATGACTGTTGGCGAGTGCGCAGTAAATATTTGAACATTTCAGCGTAATTTTTGTTTATCTATGTATGTTTGGATTTGTTAATTGAAATCAAACTGGTGTTTCTTTTGCAACTTACTGGACTTCCAATATCTTGTAAATGTCTTGAGGGAGTCTCCGCCCATGTAGACAGCTGGCGCGAGTACTCAGAATTGGACTATACACTTTAACATGCAAATAAACCCACACGCTAGGAGATTTCTCATTGAAAAAAAAGTTAATTTAAAAAACCAAAAAACCCGACTGACTGTAAAAAAAAAAAAAGAATTAAAAATATATGAACAAGATGCAAACTATATACCTGAACAGTCTAACAAATATGTGTATTAGTATTGAGTACCCTCCGAATGCCAAATAGGTAGTTATAGGTACTTAAATGCGTCTTGTTCATATATTTTTAATTCTTTTTTTTTTACAGTCAGTCGGGTTTTTTGGTTTTTTAAATTAACTTTTTTTATTTTTATCTTTTTAGCCAATAAGAAGAATACAAATATTAAGATACTTTTCAAAATCGGTCAAGCCGTTTAGGCTACAGGGCGTCCCGTAGGAACGTACATAGGATACGCGCGAAGCACATAACCCTCCCTATGTCCAGTCGGGTAAAAATACTAGGTATATCTCAGTGCGAAAAGGCGGAACAAGTGGAAACAAATAAAATAGATACTGCGTAATATTTAGTAAAAACAAATGAGCTGCACGACAAACTCGACTTATACCCCATTTTCAGAAAAAACCTGCAACCTTAAATAAAATCGACCACACAATAAAACAATAAAGCACTTAAACGTCCTATGATGTAAGCGGTCTGCAAAATCTTCATTTTCTTACTAATTGATCTATGGGCCGCTCAGTACGTTAAGGCGTAAAAAATGATTACATCTGATCAACAATGATCTGCTGAAACCTCACGAAAAAAGAAGCAAAAAGAAACGGGTTTCAAGTCATTACGTGAATGAACAGAAAGTCAATTCAAAATAATGAATTAAATAGTTTAACCTTAAGCCTGTGAGGTTGTGAGTCATTGCAAGTTCGATATCAAGCGGATAGTCAGGCTACCAAAATGGCACCCTTTGCGATTTCCCGAAATTCATTGCGAAACCGGTCTATGCTTATATAACAAAAGAAACTGAAGCCATGGCTGTACAGTAGGTTTAAAGAAATTCTTGCCAATAACGTTTAACAGCTCGAAAGCACAAGAGAAAGATTTAAATATTTAAATTGGTAATTTCTTCGCTTGGCAAGAGATTTGCTCATTAACGATGTGAATTCCAACGAATAAAGGGTGTCTCCGCTCAGATCACCAGACACATTAACTGTCTTCATTGATGTGAAAAAGTTCAACAAACCTCTTCATGTGACAGGTTTTCAATTTAAATAATGTTCACAAAGCAACAAGTGAGTGTTTGGGCCCATTTTGGGAGGAATTTTTCGTTTCTAGTATTCGTTTCTAGGGCAAGTTGACAGTTGGGCAGTGAAGAGAGTACAACTGAAAACGAAGACCAGATGCCGTTTTGTGGCCTGCAAAATAAAAATGGCACAAGTAGATTTTTTTTTTGTAGTCTTGACAGTGAGTTTTGAAAAAACACTGGAGCGCGTACGTTTTCGAACTCTGCACAATTTTCTATTGAAAGTAGTAGAGGCATGACATATCTTCTGACGTAAATAAAAATGGAAATATTACTGATAGAACATTTTTAAATTGAAACATTGATTTCGAGGTTGTGTTTTAAAAACAACAGTGTAATCGCTCACGGAGAATTCATCACCAGAAAATGAAAACAAAGTAGTCGAAAGAATTTGAAGCGAAACCGACCACACTTCACTATTGAGTAGCGTTTCACTTTTTGTTACGCGCCTTTTCTCCAATATACCGGTTTCTGAAGCGTGAAATTCCCGTACGAAGTTTTACTGAGCAGCGAACATTGAAACATGTCAAACTCCACTCCACTTTTGGTTTGCTATCTGATAGTTTTCTCTTTTTAAAGTGTTTCAAATTTCGTGACGCTCACATTTTCAAATATACTAACATTTTACTGCTACATATACTATTTCAGAACGTATGGAATATTCAAGCACGCTTAGCTCAATCTTATGTTAGGTTGGTCGTTTCGTCGTGTGTCACTTTTCGTTATGCTTACACGTGTAGTTAAACAATCAAAAAAGTGATTTGGAAAGCCCAGTATTCTAAGCGATTGTTATATCCAGTCAAACTCGAAAACTTTACATTTTTCTTAAAGTGTCAACCTGTTAAATAAAAAAACTGCAGGTATGTTTGGTGAAATCATGGTCTATCATGGCCAAAGAAGTCAAAGCTCATCGGAAAACCCCACCCAAATGATGAAGGTCTGTCCGCAACACGATTTAAAAACAGCGAAAGATATATTATTGAATACCAGTTAAATTTACTCAAATAATACCAGTAACTCGATCTAAGTGATAAAGTGAGTCACACGCGCCCAACTTTAGAGGTTCATCTGCAATTTTATATCGAGAATCTAAAGTTCCGAAATCAAAGGCTGAATTCAAAGCACATCTGTATTAATTGCGGCTTAAGCCAATTAAAACCTACTAAAGGACAGCATTTAATTGCCAAAAATTCGATACAAAACCGGGCCTATAAAAAAAAATAACAGATGCTTTTGTGTAATAAAATTCGATAAGAGTAGAGTAGGCAATGAGCGCATAATGAATTTCCTCCGAATTTGTCGTTTCTTCGGCTTCACTTTAATTTATACCAGCACCCTTAATAAGTTTGAGGTCAATTACTAATTTCCACCAGAAGAAGGTGCGTTTGTGTTTTCGTAGCCCAAAACACCATTTAAATTATTACGTCAATATGACATTTTCGTAATTTGAATTTACAGATAAAATCAGACATGGCTAGGGGATTCCGACATCGACCAACGAATCCAATGTCACGATTTGGTTTTTATTTTTTTGCGGATCTCCATTTTCATCTCAGATGCGGTTAACGATCGTTCACCACAAGAGAAGTTAACAATTTGCCGAAAAGATATGAATGAGGTCACAGTAAGTGACCAAAAGGAAAAAGTGCAATGCAAATGCAACAGGTGAAGATGGAAAAGGCGTTAAATTTTCAATTTATTTATTACCATTGTCAGAGGTTCTTTTTTTAACCATGCACATTCAAAAGTTACACAAAAGCAAAAAACTTTCCTTCAGGCTGCACCTTTTTTCGAACCGTTGTTTTAATTTGTTCAACAGTCTGGTACACGAATCCATGCTGTCGCGTCGTTTTTAAGTTGTTTTTAAAAATAAATTAGCATGTAATTTTGTCATGAATTGCTGTTTTTTTATGGAATTACTTAGCTTTGGCTGTTAAGGGTTTTCTGCATTTTGCGAATACATGTTGCATGAGACTGTGTTATTTAAAATGTTTGCAACTTGATATACATTTTATTTTTGGTTAATTTTGTTAAAAAAATGTTAAACGGCTGTCTGACGTCAAATAATTAGCATTTTTTATAATCAAAAGGTAGTTTGGCATTTACGCTAACTAGTTATTAAAGTTTCAATGATAATGACCAAATGCAAAAGATAAACTTAAATTAGATAAATTTAAATGCGGAAACTACTTGTTTGCATTTAGACTTTTGAGTTCTTGACTACCACAACCCAGCGTGAATGGATAAAGTGTCTTCTTTAAGAAAGCAATCATATAAATTCAGATGGACAGAAAACGTTTTGTTGATGCTTGTAGTAAATTGGGCGCGATCGACTTTCTAAAGAAAAAGCTGTTATGTAATGTCGTCGTGAGATGTAAAAGTGACTTGAAGCAAATGAAGAGGAAAATGACTCATACCAAGTTATAATGGTACCAACTTTCGGTAATGGGAAAGACAAAAAATCGTAATAACGTGTAGCCGACTTGAAGCATCCGTGAAAGAGCAATATGTAAAGGAATTAAATGGGCAAAAAATTTCGATATGAATTACAAATCATCGTCTTTTTGTTCAAGCAAGAACGACATAGATACTACTGCGACTGCTACCGAGGTTATTAGAAGTTCGTTCGTCTCACAACAACAGCGTACTAGAGAAGGATTAAGTAAAAAATGGCGAATGAAGGGGAAGTTTCGATATAACTCTACTGATGAGGTTTCAAACCTGTAGCAAAACTCTTGACAAAGTTATTCCAAGGCTACAAAGTCCATACGGAAATCTGTAAATATGAGTATACGAGTACATGTAAACATTAAGGCGCAGTTAGCTGTAATTTTTTAAAGAACCACTCTTGCAGATTGTCACGCTATACGCGAATAGTATTGTGAGCTATTTTGCTATTCACTTGCAAAATACCTCCCCCTTTTTTCGTTGGCGTATACAGCTCGTCTGTGCAATTTGGGACCAGCTAAATAATGGATACCTATTCATATGCCTGTAGACGATTAAAAGATATCCGACGAAAGATAACAGTGTTATTAAGGAAATTACAGAAAGTTAGTGCTTACAACCATATAGCTGTCTTATGATATAGGTAGGTAGCACTTATTTGTGATACGTCGCAAAAAAAAATCACAACAAATATCAAGTATGTAGTTAGAATTAAGTTTATCCACATAATATCTGAATGCGTAGCCTTCGAGTTGATGAATTTCCATGGAGGTATAATGCTAGCTATATAAAAGTGTTTTGGTGCCGACGGCTAATGATCAAATTGAAACCTAGTTCAATAAAATAAAAAGTCCCCAAAGCTTCTATTCGATTAAATGACTTTTATTCAATTCAAATGCTAGATCGTTGCATCAAATTCTTAAATTTTTCGATTGCAATTTGACCGTAGGACTTGCAGCCGGATTTATTGCTGAAAATGGAGGAATGTTTTAGAGATTTTAGAAAGAGTAATGAAGAGCAGCAAATACTTGTTGAAGGTTTTTTTTATATTTCTTATAATCTGTGATTGTGATTAATGTGAGTGGATGGTTGAGCTACATCTTAACATGTATTTTGATGATGTTTATCGAAAGATTGAATTTAGGCAATTGTTTGTTGTGATGATTTTTTAATAAAGTCGAAAATGTCTGCAAGTTTACGTTTATGTTTATTGTAGAATACTCCGAAGTTGTTTCATGTGAACAGTTTGCATTTTCGAAAATGTAGATAAAATATCTTAAACCTTTGTGCGGCTAATGTTCGGAAAGTGTTTATAAATATAAAAAAAGTTATTACTCTATAGAAAGAAGTACGTCCACAATGGACATAAAAAACTTCAAAAATCCATCGTGGACTGTAACAAAAAAAAAAAACAAATCTAATTCCATTTACCTACCACTTTAAAGAAAAACCAAAAACATTATCAAAAGTTTCCGTGCAAATAATAAAAAAACAAATTATCAACATTCAGGTTTTTTTAGTTATTTATCAAAATCTATTCAGGCAATTTCCAAAGAGCCTTAGTTTTGACTCTAAGTGGAGATATCCAATAAAGAAAACACTAAAATTAAAATTTAAAATTTACTCCGAATTCAATATCTTTCGCTTACAATGAATGCAAGAAAGTTAAAAAGCGCAGAGGAAATTTCACCTCACTTCAAAAACAGAAAATGTTGAGAAACTTGGTTGTCCTGCCTTTGTCCGTATTAGGCTTAAAATAAACCGCGTTAACAGTTGTGGTTGGGAATTGACATTAGCTAGTCATCTTATAATTTAAGCGCTTTCGTAGCCTGCTAAAAAGTCGGAAATGAAATGGTGCCAACACTGGTTTTATGGGATTTTAAGGAAAGTTCGACAACTGCTCTTTTCTTTTTCATCAACATCGAAATATTCACGAAATATTCATAAATATCTGCACATCTGTCGATGAGATTGTAAGGAAAGTTCGGCAACTGCTCGTTTCTAATGTTCTTATGGTCTTTTCAGTTAACGAACAATGACGAAAATGAGTTGGTCAAAGGTTTGCATTTAAGTTAAACAGAGAGTAAATTGTGTAAAGACAATCATTGTGATGTATTTTGCATTTGAAAATCGGAAGCTATACAAACACTTTGATTTTATGAAAGCATTCCCAAATAGAGAGCTCATGAAGCAGCTACCAAAGTTCACTTAGGAAGGGAAAAATACAACCCGGCTGCAAAAAGGGTATTAGTATTAGGTAGTATTTTAAAGGTGCACCAAAAAAAAAAATCAACCTTGATGCCTAAAGGATATACAAATGCATTGGTCATAGCGAACTGTTATCGATGGAGGTACATCAGATAGTAAGTCAAACACGATTAATAAATTTCTAGTAAAACTGATTTTGTAGAAAGCAGAAATGCGTTGCGTCGCCATGGACTCAAACGAAGTTTTTGGCGTTTTTGGCTTTGTCACAAGCATGTTAAGACTATTTTTGATTTAAACAGTACTTAAGAGATCTTCGTATTAATATAGGAAACACACTTTAACATAGGACCACGACCAATGCGTTGAAGAAGAAACTCTGCAAAATAATAAAAAATCGTAGCGTGTCCTCCGCTTGTTTGTTACTTATGGTTTTGAGATGAAAGAAGAGCGAGAGTTGAAATCTGTGTATGTCCAGACTTTGAAACCAACCATTGGCCCAATCAGCAAAAGGAGACTTATTTATTTCGTATCAAAAAGTGCAGGAAACTTTATAAATAAGAGAGCTCTTTATACGGAGTGTGTTTTGAAAACCCTACACAAAAGTAGGTCAGTTACTGACAAAATATTTTTGCCTTTTATTTCTTTGTTACTTCAGGGACTTATGCGAAGCCCTTTAGTGGTCTATATAGTCAACAACCACACACCAGATGGGTGTGGACAATTTTAAACGAGGGATCTTCAAAATGCTATCATTTTGGATTTCAGCAGATGGAATGGGTAGGCATAAAAATAAAAAGTCAAACTTACCAAAACTTGTAGTCCATAGATTGAAATCTCTCAAGTCGAAGATCACAAATCCATAGAGGAACACCATGTGCAGCAGCGATATCTGAATGATCTTGTCCCACTTGAGAGGAGCATCGAATTGAAAGCCCAAAAATGTGTCACCCTTGAAGTTCTTCGTATACTCCTCCAGATTGATGGTGTGCGTTGGCTCGAAATATTTATCCGTTTTCTCATCATTGTCATTGGGCGCATCGCGCTTCACCTCCTGCACTTCACTCTTACTCAATAGCACTGTTTGGCTTCCCCCATTCGGCCAGCCACCGTTTAATAGCTTCGCACTACCATTTGACACACTTCCATTGGACAAATATCCATTCACGTTACCATTTGCACTGATTCCGTTGCTGGTGCAGGCACCACAAACCCCATTACTACCACTAATACTGCTCAGTGGCAATTTGCCGTTAGTATCCTTTTCGGATACTGCACATCCGTTCGCTGTTACCACGGTGGTATTGACGCGATCCGAAGTGGACAGGTGACCCATATTTTTCGTTGGCGTTGGTGTCCGATTTCTCTTTCGGCCGCGGTGCTAACGAAAGGAATTAAAAAAAAAAAATTTATTTTACCTTTCGTGTCAAAAATAAAAAAGGGAAAAGCTTCGGAAAACAAACTTTTTTTTAACAGGCAATATAATTGCTCTAACACTTCCCGAACTTTTACTTTCGTCAAACTTTTTAAGGTAAATTTGGGTGTACCGCTGCGAGAAGACTGCCGTGTCGGCCGACCGACAAACTAGACCTAGACAAGTATCTGTAGTCAAGACAGCACCTGACCAGCACAATTCAGAGGTATCTAGCGCTCCGACACTAATGACTCAAGATGTTGAGATAGAGCATCTATGAAGTTCACCAAAAACTAAAGGTATTGCGAGATCGCGCGCTTGCCAATGTTAGGGTTCTCTCTTTCCACGCGTTGTAGCTGCGTTTTCTTTTTCAGTTCGTTTAATTTGGTTTTTTCTCAATTTCACAGTTTTCAGTGTTGTTTTGTTCTGTTTCGTTTTAATTTCGAATTGAATTTCGGTTGAGGCTTATGGATTACTTGGATGGGAGATAGAGATGCTTTCACTTTACATAACCTGGATGGTTGCGATGCAACTGTGTGTTGGCCCTGTCCGCCGCGGTGCGATATAATTACCAGTTTGTGTTAGTGGTAATTTTAGTTTTTTGTTGGGCGCTTATTTGAAAATCTCGTACACGCAATTAGATAACCGATGTTAATGAAAATTCACACGCGCTCTCTTTTGAACGTGTGGCTCAAAAATATATCACTGAATGGAGACCAAAAAAAAATTTAATTTGTAGGGCGACTTGGAGCGACTACCGAGGGCGAAAGCTGCAGTTGATGTGGTCTAAAAAGGGATGACAGTGTGTTACTAGTTTTATAGGATCCCCACCATACGGTGAGATCGAAAACAATGCCTGTGAAGATGAGCGTCTATTCGCACACGACGATGCCCGACACTTGGAAGCTGTAAGACTGGTATCTTTCTACGCACCTACATAGATCAATTTGGAGATCGCTACGTGATGAATGTATTGTCTGCTGAAGTTGTTGTCGATGGAGAGAGAGAATGATAAAAAATAATGGTAATGGAACTGTTATGCATCTTCGGGCTAGGGGGAGTTCTGTGATTCATTTGTTGTTGTACATAGAATGGGCTTTGGCTTGGGCTTGTGGTGGAAATAGGGTCTTGGAAGTCCGAATGCTGGACTGCGGTTTGTGAAATTTACCTCACATTGAAGTGTGATTTGACTGTATACAGTCATCGGTTTTAATTCATATTTTAGTGGAAATTTTAAAACTCTGGCTCACGTTTTATGCGGAACTAGTAAAAATATGAAGTTTCAGGCAACACACACCCAACAGTAAAATAATAAATGAGATTTTGCCAAACATATTTAAAAAATGTGTCTCCCTTGATATCACGTTTCGTTTGGCGGTGTTTAGTATCATAGGTTCTTCGAAGACGTGTTAAATGTATCACCAATTATGACAATTTCTTTGATTTGTATTGTGGCGTGAAAAATGTTTGAATTTGGTTAGGCATAGGTATATGGTGTGCCGAATGCCTATGGTAAGGTGGGTTTATCCCACGAAAAACTAGTGGCGAAGGTTGTTTAAACAATTTGGGTAGATACGGTCGAGTTCCTTCGGATTATTTTGCACTGCCCAGTAAAAATAAATAGATAAGAAAAAGTTTTCAACGTGGAGGACTCTCGTTTACCATGTATTTCAATTTATACTGCTTTACAAAATAATACAACGTAGCGTTCTCAAATTTGACTCAAATTTACGAAAAGCAAGAAAAGAGTGTCAAGCGTCTCAATAAACTACTCAAATGGGAAATGAAACTTGAGCCAAAAGTTGCTTGCTTTTTCAACCACAGTACCTTTTCCAAACCAAATATAGTGCGTCGTACTCAAGCTTTGGAATCTACTGCGAAATGCTGTCCAATTGTTGTGCTGCACAGCATAAGTCTAAAACCAGCTCCGCTTGAATATATTTCTGGCCTGTTATTCAACCAATTAGAATAACCTTCAACGACCAACGAAAAATGTTTGAGCAAGCAAATAGAAAGATACGAACTTCAATGTAAATATAATATATTCTTCTGGGCGGCGCGCGTGGCGTGGCGTTACCGATGGCAATGGAACAACGTGTGAACCGAATAGCTACTCAGCATTGGAATGTAGCAAAACCATACTTTTGGACACCAAACAACGAGAATTTTTCCTTTTATGTGTTCACTTTGTATGGGCAATGGGAGTTTTGGGTATTTTTTGTGGAAAAAGTGGCCCGAAAGTCGCCAATGTTGTAACAAGGATGAAGAAAATAAGTATGAGAATTTACAAGACAGGCAATGGAACAGCTGCATCAAAATAAAACTTTAAAAAAATCATTGATGTGTTTCGTCATGAACCCTCAGTAGCGGACAAAAATGGTGACTAAAATAGGGATAGGATTTAAGGACCTCAGTCTGAAATTAGGTTGAACTTTGTTCTTATTATGAATGTTTATTAAATTTGCTAAGAAATTACATTTTTTAAACTTCAAGATTTTAACGAATAGGTAAATTCTGAGTAAATTATTTATTCTGAGCTTAAAGAACGCGCTCTGATCATGCTCTGAAAGAAAAAAAGAATAACAAATTCTGAGCTCTGAATTCTGATGTATCTGAGCTAAAAAAGAAACACGAACTTTTTGTATAACAGTTCAGGTTCTGCCCTGAACTAAAAAAGGAAAACATTTATAAAGAGCAATGTAACACAAAGGACGGAAGAGGTGAAGGGTACTCAATTAAAAACAATGGGCAATAAAAAAATACTAAAATGTTTATAAAAAAAATATTAAAGTGATTATTAAAATAGTTTTAAGCCCTCGATCTTTGTTTTTTGTATAATAAAAAATCTGCGAAAAGACCTAATGTGCTGCATTTTTTTTTTAATGATCTACTGCGCTCCTGGTTTTTTGAAGTGGCAACGCTGATGATCAATTGTAAAAGTGAGAAATACTTTTTAACATTCTGTGTCAATAAGATCTTCTATATAGCAATGTATCTCGACCGTAAAAGCTTGGTGAGGGGAAATTTTAGCTTAGCGGGCGGAGCCTAAGAACATTTCTCTCATTGAAGTTTGGGGACTTTTCTCCATCATCTTATACTCAACTTGACGAGTTTGATTGGAATACGAAAACTTGACATGGCTCTGCATATAGCTGTTACACGCGGCAGACTGAGAATTGATTTCTGTCGTTGTAGGTGTTAGAATTTCCGGAAGCAAGGCAACGCTGATAGCAGTCAATCAAGTTCCTCACAAAATGATTCAAAAAAAATATCTATATCCGATAGGCTTGTTTTACCAAGCATTTTTTTTTTTAAAGTAAACTATACTGTACTGACTAGATATTTATCCTCAGTAAAAGTTTCTTAGCAGTAGGTATGTTGTGTTGACACCTTTCTAGTACTGTCAATTTCAATTTCAATTTATTCAATTTATTCAATTACGATTCACATGATTCAATGAATGAAACTTTTTAATTATCGTAAAAATGTGGATTTTACTTTTACTTTTTCTAAGTGTAACAGCACCTATAACATATGCTTCCGGCTCTAATTAGGTAACTGCGGAGACTATAAACTGTCAAAACGATAGACCTCCAAAACTAGCAACTAAGTGCAAAAAGTGTGAGCTTCATCTTGTTCATTCTCCACAAATGCATTGAATGGTTAGGAAAATTAAAAAGAAAACGGACCAATATAGCTTATTATAATCATACAAATTTCAGAAACGATATCGTATTACGTGATCTATCCCCTAGAAAAGAAAACGTGTTTTGTCAATTTATATTGCAGTTCACTTAGGCGACAAAGAACAGAAACAGGAACAGAAAGTTTTTTCGTTCTGTAGTAAAGTCTGGTTCTGTTTACGTTGCTCGCTCAGCTACGCAAAACTGAAACAGATATAGACCCATGTTCTCCTCTTCGTCTACTAAAAACTTTTTTTTTTATTTTTCGTTTGTTATTCATATGTGGTCATCACAATATACAATAGTACGATGCGAAACAAACACCCAGAAGACAGATGCAGAAAAATGCAAACAAAAAAAAACCTCTGCCCTACTATATTGCTGGCAGCAACAGAAACAATCAATGTAGACTTGTTTACGTTCTGTCCCTAAATTCTGTTGCTGAAAAAAAAAGGTTCTGTTCCTAATTCTGTTTCTGTTGCAAATGTTTGGGATTCTGTTTCTGTTCCTGTTTCTGTTCTTTGTCACTTGGTGCCTTTAATGCCATTTTTCACAAGTCCAAATTAGCTCGGCGAAAAGGAAGTGGGTCAACAGTAACTAATACATCAACGTAAGATGAACAACCAATTTAAAAAAACTATGCAGTTAGTAAATGCAATTAAAAATGAGCCCGCAATTATTGTGTACAAAAATAAACTGTTTTAGACGCTATTTAGCAAACGTCGATAACTACAATACTACGTACTTTTCCATTGACATAACGTATCCCATTAGTAAATTCGCAAATGCAAAACTAAACTTCATGCAGGAAAAAAATCATTTCTAAAGCCTAATGGGGGCTTCCATGACATTGACGGATGTTGAAAGAGAACTGCACTTGGGATTTTCAATTTTGAATTCATCTAACGTGTCACTCAAGCGAATGCTAATTACGGGCCCCACATTAGAGTCACCTGACTACAATTACATTTTCGACTATCTTCCATTTAGAGATACTTTTCCACGACACACCGGAGTTTTTTTTTCATCATATTCGAATTAAGCGATCAAATTATTGAACAGAAGCATAAATGACGAACGAACATAAGCTAACATAAACCTGGTAAACTACTACGCTAAGATGACAGGTATCAGATGCCGCCCAGCCATCGCTTGATGATAAATTTACGCATTAACCTCAATTACGGAGGTTTTTTTTTTGTTGTTTTCCAGCTGGGAACAGGTTGGATTTTCATCGGTTGACATTTCAGAGCTTCACCCTGAAGACAATAGAGTACTCTCTATGGCGAAGAAGAAAATCGTAAAAATGGGATTTCGTACTGTGACGAAAAAATATAAATCGTGCTGTTGTTGCGATGCAGTGAATTACTAATTACGCTCTGAAGTAGATAAAAGTGAAAATTGCTCCTCGGGAAGGTGGCGGTTTCTTAGTAATTCGTTAGAGAAGATAATGTTTTTTGCAATTGGTATTATTGGTGTGGTCTTGCGTAACTTTATCTTCATGAAGGCAAAACTATGTGTGCATCTAATATCATTTCCTTAATTTCCCTAAAAAGATTTGTGACATCGATACGGACTCTTTTGACTGAAGGAAATATATGGGATTGTGACAAGTTCTTCGGATTTATGCGCTTAAGTTTATTTGCTCACATTAAATCAAAAGGGTCTTTTGTTAAAGGGATTTTAATTTCAAATAAAACAGCGATGGCTTGATGCATCAATTTTGATTTATGTATATTGCAACTTGGACAACGTAGAAGCATCATCAGTCGAATCAGTTATTGCAATGGAAAACTCAAAACTTCAAGTTTTCTAAGAAATATAGACGAGTGAAGCTTTTTTTCTGGTCGGTGAACACTAATAGAATCTGCATAAGAAATAGATGGCGCTGAGGGCAATCTTCTTCGGGAGCCAGAATATTTGATGCTGGGTAGAAGTTATATGCTATAGGTACTCGTAGTAAGTAGCAGGAATCACTACCATTATGCGATTATACATTAAAAGAACGACGACGAGTACCAAATCTCATTTTAAAAAACGAAAACCATCGCAAATGCCAGAGCATTTAATATAAGTAGGTATTTTTAGAAGGCTACAACATTAATAAATTTTCAATTGGAATCAAACACCAGTAGCCTCTCTCTGGATATGAACCACGTACCATTGGCATGTTCCCTTCGTATATTTAAATATCTAAAAGAGTTATTTTGAAAAATTAGATACCTATTTCGAGGCCATATCACTCTTTAAGGCGAGTTTACAACACACCTGCGAGTAGAACATCTAAAGGGCATCATTAAATATCCGATAACCTCCATGCTATGTTATGTTGTTGCTGTATAAACATAACAGTTTACCAAGCTCTAATTGATTCCCCAAGATCCTAATTAAAATATTCCTAAGGCACTAAGCACATTTTTGATTTCACACCAGAACATGGCCAATCTATTGCTGTTTGGTATTTTGCCTAAAACTTCTTGTTGTTCACCTGCCCACAGCCTATTCTCTTAAGTGTGATTAATTTGTTCAAGACCACTTCATGTGTAAACGTATTTACCATGGCACCCAAAGAATCAATCGCCTCAGATGATTCCGATGCGCAGTCGGACCTTGAGGCCTAATAACTCCACAAACAGTGTGCTAAAAGCAAAAGTATCTTACCTATTTAATTTTTTGCCTTTTGTGTATTTGTTTACGGTTTGTTGTCACAAATGGGTTTCGGGCTGGTTGAAGGCAGTATGTAAACCACACACAGAGACTTCATTTAGCAAGAATCACTCAAGCCGCACCCGGCTAGACATTTATGAGCATCGACTTGAAAGAGTTGTTAAAAATCACCTTGGCGCTGTTATTACACCCGACACATGCATTTAACATGACAAAAACAAAAAAACTAATTTACCATCAAGCCAGTCACATTGAGGTGAAAATACATGTCACATTGTTCGGCACTCTCAAGGGTCATATGATGAATATTAAGTACACACGACGAATTCAGAATTACTATCTGCAAATCAGCGAAAAATGCACTTAAAGTTTGGGTTGAGTATAAGTGTCGACAAAAAGATTTCAATAATATCTATGCTGTGCTGATACAACAGCGTGCCCTCAAAAGCGCAACGTTGCATGTAAACAGCTAACAATGAATGTCAGATTTACCGCAGTCAAGAAAACGTTTTCGCCTGATCGGGCACAGAGAAAAATACAACTGAAACTTGAGAGTGGTATATTTAAAGAGGGTTTTAAAGCGTCCACCTGCAACTTGTAAAAAGCAATTGAATTGAAAATATGCGACAAAGTACTACGCTTATATATTGACAAATAAATTGTGATTATTGTCTGGCTACTAATGTCTAGTTTACTCTAATTTCGATGTGGGAATTGCAGAGCTAATGACGTGCTAACTATAGGTGTCAATATTTAGAATGCGATCACTGGTCGCGGTAATTGATGCCCAAACAAAAATATATCCCATGATGGGTCTAAATGGAATGTTTTTGCTGAAAAGTGAGCTCAAAACTTCGGTTAATGTTGAATTGTAAGAAAGTAGTGACCAAAGATAATGGAATACAGAGATGGATATCTTTCCAGTGGAAAGGCGGCTGCCTACAAGCTGTTTTCCCGAAAAATTCATGAAGTCACGTATACATTCTCATTATTATACTAGTATAAGTGAGTTCGTGAATTCACCCGGAAGATGGCGGAAAGTTGGTGAATTCACCACCGAAATTCATAAAATTTTCAAATATCCTGGAAAACTGGTTTGGGCATGTTCACTAGGAAAATTTGAATTTTGACGGTTGACAGTTAATTTGCTTGCAGTGAATATATAAATAATTTGTTTCTAACACTTTGACACAGCCTTTTATCAAAAATGGTTAGTATAGTTACGAATAACAATTCAAATTCCATTTTTATTAACAGGCTAAAACCCAAACTAAAATTATATACAATTTACCAATCAATTTGCATATTAATTGCAAAATCCAACAGCCACGTAATAATCTATTAGGGCTATTTACTATAATTCGACATTAGAAGTTTTTATTGCTTATAATATATTATTTCAAAACATTAATACTTTTTTTTCTACATTTTAGTACTGCACGTAGAATTATATTATAACTTTTTTGGATTTACAAAACAAGAATAGATAATTGCCATACAAGTAAATATCGCAATTTATCCGATAGAACCCTAGTACACCAACCACTCTTTTAAATATGTATATAAATTCATCCGTGTATAAAATTAAATAGCCAATTAATAATTTTACATATAAAAAAAGTTGTTCCTTCCAGTCGGATTAATACGATGGGTTCTTTCTGGAGGTAACCGAAAATTCGTATATCTAACGAACAGACCTATCTAAACAAGAATGTGTCACCATATGGTGAATACAAAATTATACTGTTAGTTTTGTGACATTCGGCCGGCGTAAATAAAATTCGGATTGCGATTGGTTTTATTTCAATTTTATATACAGAAAAGAGGATAAAAAGTAACTATTATATTATTTTTGAAAGCGCATGGTGAGTCAAAATTTGTAAGAATAGTTTTAATTTTAAATGAGATATTATTACAGCTATTTTATGACCAGGATGGAATCAAAATGTGTGATGGGATGCTGGACTTATATGCACACTTACTGTCCTAGTAATTTTAAGTAAGCTACCTATTATTGGTTTGATATCTACATTAATGTTTTATAAACAATGGCATATACACATTACAAACCATATGGCAAACCCGCCATACATAATGAAAACGAAAGAAATTAGTTCAACTTTTTTGGACCATTTAAACTGAATAGTTTTGCACAATGTTTGTCTTTGAATGTAGCTAATGATATATAAATCAAATTTGTGCGAAAAAGGTAGCTAGAAAAAGAATATACGTACCCGCAACTTTGTTTGATTTCTCCACTTTTTTTGACAAATTGGTTTCATAATTCATCATCTACATGCAAAGATTTTGGAAAACTATTCAGATTAGGTCCGAAAAAGTTAAACTAATTCCTTTCATAATCTATCAAAATTGACAAAATCTACCAACCATCATTTTCTGGAGATGGTGATGTTGGGGTCGCAGAAATTTGTTTTTGCTTTTTTCGATTTTTTTATAATAGGGAAGTGATAAGGATGTTTAATGACTATTTATTAGTTGTTGAGTCTCCTCTGTCTATATTTTACAATGTGAATCGTTTCATATAGTTGCCAAAATAAAATATCGTCGTTGTATTGCTAATGCAATAATTTCATATTGATCATAAGGATCACATAGCATAAAAGTTGTTTCTAACGAAACAACAAACATTGCAATCGACAATTACCAAAGGTGGGTCGGTGAGTTCAGGGTTATTCTTTGAAATTGTCTCGGACTCTTCTGTCTGTGTTAAGAATTGACCTGTTAGAACTCTTTTTTCTTTATTGAAACTTGGAGAATATAGAAAAAGAACTTCTAGATTCGCTCTTTTGATAAAAAGGACAATCGAAAAAGATATTAGTAATTGTTACTCCGAGCGGGTCATTGTGCAGAATATTGAGTAGTATTAAAGATTTTTTTTCTTCCTTTTTGTAGCTTAAACGGTCAAAACACGAGCACGGGTTTACCGATACGGTGAACAGTTATAATTGCGCTGCAATGGGGTATATTTTAATTCGGCATAGTGTGCTTTTGTCGAGTTTATTTAGTTTTTGTAAGAGAACTTAGTTCCAAGCGAAATAAAGATGAATTTTAAACCTTTATAAAATAAGCTAGAATTAATTTTCTTGTTTTAAATTAAAGTATATGTAATAGTATAAGAAAAATAAAGAAATACTATACAAAAGGAGATATTTCGAAAGTAACTTGTAACACATACAACTAAGCTTAGGTTAAGAACAATAAACACAACACTCTCTTTTACATAATTTTATAATTTTAATATATATTTGCAAGTAACGCGTTAATTTATCAGTAGAGAGATATGGCGTCAACGTTTGAATCTGCAAAATTTTAACAAAACCGACCGAGTTTGCGACAACCACTTTTCCGTTGACATGTTTGCGTCCCAAAAAAGACATCGGTTGAAACAAACTGCAATACCAGATATCTCACTGACATTCGGAGGTACCTTTGACCACGACACGGAGCCGGCAACATGTTATTATGCAACTCCAAAGAGATACCGATTTGAAGGAAATATTGTTTCAGTAGTTTTAGACAACAACATCGAGGATGGCAATAATGTGGGTATTGACCATGATCTCGAATGCAATATGGGATCACCAGTGTGCGAAGTTGCAGACGTTAGCACGCAGACATGTAAGTTCCTACGAAATTCGACTCCAAAAAAAATCTCTTTAAAACAAAGACTACATGTTGTTGAGGAAAACTTTGTTCAAATGGCTAACAAATGTAAAATGCTTGAAAATGAAATTAACGACAAAAACGTGATCATCTTGAGCCTCGAAAGTAGATTACATTCTGCTACCCAAGAACTCAAGAAAAAGGGAGAGCAAATTTGCCAGGAATTCCCTGATGAAGCCCAAGCATTAGTTGCGAATTTAAAAACCAATTTGAACAGATGTGCGAAGGGCAATCGATATACAGATGATCTTAAAATGCTGGCACTTTCAATTCATTTTACTTCTCCGGCAAGCTTTAGAAGTCTTCGAAAACCCTTTAACCTTCCAACAATCGCGACATTGCATAAGTATATTTCTTCTTGGCCAAAATCTCCGGGCAATATTGACTTCAACGTCAAAAGTTTGGAACTGAAAACATCTCAGCTACCCAGTATATTTAAATACTGTTCAATTTCTGCTGACGAAATGTCCTTAAAATCCCACTTGGCTTACTGCAGGAAAAGCGATGCAATAATAGGGTTGGAAGACTTCGGAAGAGATGAATATCGATCCAATTTACTGGCAAATAATGTTTTGGTGCTAATGGCGCAGGGCGTTGCAAGAAGGTGGAAACATCCACTTGCATACTACTTCGTCAACAGTAGTTGTTCGCCTACCATGATTAAAAAACTACTTTTTAGGGCAATTTGTGCCCTCCGAAGAAGTGGTTTGATTCCAATTCATTTTGTGTGCGATCAGGGTTCGAATTTTAGAGGCTTGGCGAGTTTGTTGGGAGTTAATCCCGAAAAGCCATATTTCGAAGTCGATAATGGGAGTCCAATCTTCTTCTTTTATGACTCTCCACATTTACTTAAAAGTGCGAGAAATTGCTTATCGAAAAATGAAATCACATTCGAAAGCTCGTCTGTTGTCAAACGGGCAACATGGAAAGATATTTTGCGTTTCTATAACGCTGATTCCAAGAATAATATTCGGATTGCCCCAAAACTAACTGAGGCACATGTGCGACCGAATAATTTTCAAAGGATGAAGGTTAAATATGCCTCCCAAGTATTAAGTAATACGGTCTGCGCAGGCCTTTTAGTCTTTCTTGCGTCTGGTCAGGATTCTGGGACCATGGTGGGCACAGCCGAATTTTGTGGGTTTTTCAATAATTTGTTTGACATTTTTAATTCATCCTTAATCAAACATTCTAACCACTATAAGCGAGCTTTTTGTGAGAATGAAATACAAAAACAGTTTCTACAACAGGCAGCAACAATACTGAGATCAATAAAAGTTATGAATACTGAAGGCAAGGTAGTCACGAGCAAATTCTCCTTTTTAAAAGGTTGGCTTCTGAATATTTCGTCACTCATTTCTTTGTGGCAATACCTAGCAGCTTTCGAGTTTAAGTTCGTATTAACTCGCCATCTTAACCAAGATTGTCTGGAGCACTTCTTTGGGCAAGTAAGAAGTTCCGGTGGAAATAGCACTAGAGCAACACCAACCTCATTTACTAGTATATTTCAAAAGCTGTGGGGACTTCGGTATTTGAAGATAGTAAGACTAGGCAACTGTGAAGAAGTAAACATTGTTAAAATCTCAGAGCTCTACTCCAGTGATTTGGTTCAAAGACCTGATTGGGTACCTACAAAGTGTACCACTAGGACCAACGAATCGTTACCTGTAAATCTGGGCGAAGATATAGGTGTCATTGAATTCCTGAAAGAAAACAGTTTTGCATATGTCTGTGGTTGGCTCTATAGGAAGTGCTATGAAAGTCATAACTGTGAGCTTCCTTTACCTACCCTTGATAGCGCAGAGCCTTCGTCGAGTTTATTATTTACTCAATTTAAGCAATTCGATAATTGTAATTTACTTGCCCCCCCCAAAGCGTTTGTAGAATACATTCGTGTATTCTACAAACGCTTTGGGAGGGAGGGATTGTTTAATAACGTATTCTATGATTATTATCATTTAAACGGCATTACAGAACAACTTTTTTTTTTAATAGCACCTGATTCGCATTATATTTGTTGCCCAGGATTGAGTGAACATTTCATTCTTAAGTATTTTTTGAGAGTAAGATTATACTTCGTTCTCAAATTTTGGAACCGAGATTTAAACGATCCCACTTTCAGGAACAAAATGCTTCGTGTCGCTCACTTGTAATTATTATATGATCTGTAATAATAAGTTTTTCTTTTATAACTGAATTCGATTTATTTTTATTTGGTTTTAAACTTCCATGCTATTTTCAAGCATTTACATTAATAGCTTTAAACACATGTGCTTACAATATGCATACTTATCTAAGATTTAACTGAATTTATTTATTTAAGCTATTGCATGTCGTATCTATACTTTTTATTATTTTTTTATAGATTAGACTGCATGTGTAACACGAAGTACAAAATATATACCTATATATTTTTATTTATTTTTTTAGCTTATTGCATGTCGTATCT
This sequence comes from Cheilosia variabilis, assembly GCA_951230905.1. Classification (NCBI taxonomy): domain Eukaryota; kingdom Metazoa; phylum Arthropoda; class Insecta; order Diptera; family Syrphidae; genus Cheilosia; species Cheilosia variabilis. Next base: position 15,726,286 of record OX579676.1, read on the forward strand.
GAATATATTTGATTCTATTTATTGATTTTATATATTTTACTTTTGTAGAACGGGTGCGATAGGCCTACTGGGGAACCGAACACCCGAGGAAAAAAAAATCGGTAACGCACCATATACATACCTCATAGGTGGTGTGGCAATGTACCTGTAGAACCTTATTTATGTATAACATTTTTTAACAAAAGTTATAAATTAATAAATCTATAAATTGGAACGACAATTCTTAGCAAACTAAAATGTCGACAAACTAAATAATAATGATAAGTTAATGAACTAAATCATTTAGTATTTCCATAATTACCATAAGTTTAAATGTCCTGCTCACGATTTTCATTATATTCTCTTTTCTGAAAATATTTACTTGATTTGCTGTGTCTTAAATTAGTCCAAATATAATATTTACTTGATTTGCTGTGTTTTAGATTAGTCCAATCTGGTGTGGGAAATGAACCTTGTGATTTTGTTCTGCGAATACTAGTTCAATATAGAATTTGTGTGATTTTAAATTAGATTTGAAATACTCACTTGAGAATTACACTTTTTTCTGTGTGCACTATTAACTAAATGAGTATAGAAATATAACAAATTGAAATATATTAAATATATTACACAGCACGATGCGCATGACAGCAAAAAGAACTCACCACACTTTTCATTAGTGGATTTTTTTTTTTACCTCACACGTATTCACAGACAGGGATCGGAATTACAAAAACAACAATGTAAACAAATGGGTTTTGGGGGGATAGACGTACGAAAGATATCCATCTCTTTTAATCATTCATCTCTGGTAGTGACACACCATCGTTTCGACGACAACTGGATTCGAGTAAGGCCTGCTCCAATGTATACAAATACGAATTGAGTGCGACACAGAATTTTTTCGGATATTCCATTTTCTAATATCATCCCTGTAAAGGTGTAATGGAAGACTTAGCTACTTCAAGAGGAAAGTTTCGTGCCAATCAGTCGTCCTCAGATGTGGACTTCTCAAACTATAAATCATCGTTTTCAGTTTTGGTTATTTAACTATTCGTTTCCATTGGATTAAAGTATTTTTTGTTTGTTTTCAGCTCTTCTAGTGCAATGTATAGACATAACTTTTTTGTCATGCGATCTGTTCAAACTCCTTGAAGGGTGGATGCCCTTAACGCACGCTCATCGTTAAATTCAATGAACGCGTATTAAGGTTACCTATCCACTTCATCTCTAGAGATATTGACTTGTCAAACAAATTAAGGCTACTGCTTTTAGGGGCACCGCAAACTGTCAAGTCGAGTATAAGTACCTACGTACAATGTCTAGGTTATAAGAATGAAGGTATAACAATTCAACTCTTTTCATCTTGGCGACAATACGCAATCTTAAACATTGAACCCTATTTTCTATGCTTGAGAGCATCCATCCCTATTTAACATTGCGATTGTAAATTATGTAAGCTCTCTTAAAACTGGCAAACAAGTTACAGCATGTTGGTGAGCTAAGTTTTTTAGTATTTGCATCCGGCATTGAGCAGTTTTAAGTTTGTAAATATTTGTAAAACTAAATGGTTCAGAGAAAGAAATGTTTACACAATTAATTACAAATAACTTGAGCTGCTCGACAAATAATTAAAATTATAACCGACAAAGGTTCTGAAACAAGAAAAATGCAATAACATTTTAATTTATTGCAAAGTGTATGCATTTTCATTTTTAAAGTGAAGGAATTAACTAAAAATTATAAAACAATGTCGGTTACAAACTATTTTAACTTCTTTTAGTAGTGGCAATAGATTGGATACTGCAAGGTATTTCTATTAGGAACGTACTCCTAGAGCGTGGCTACATGATCATTTCCATGAAATGCGTGGCCAGTGAGACTGGAAGATATTGAGTGAGCTGAAAAGAGAAGGATGCACAGAAGACCCACTTTTCCATGGGCATGATATAAATTTTCTCTTGATATTTGAGTATGAAACAAACCAACACTTCCAAGCTAATATAAAACTTCTTTGTGTACGTTTTTGTATTTGTCTAAAATGTCATTCAATCAAATGACAATTATGGCTTTCTGACATAGCCAGACTGTAATACAGTTTGTTTGCCCATCACACTGATCACACTATCTGACAAACATTAAACAATGTCAAACAGCAAAAGTATTGACAAATGTTTCAAAAATATTACTTATTATCTTTTAAACTGTTTGACACCGTCTCTTTGAAGTTTTGTCAAACAATCTAGTCACGTTTTGGGCTAGAGCCCCTGAAGATTCTGCAAACAAAGCACTATTTAGCTAACTTGAGTTCGAAAGTCTTCTGGGAAAAACTTAACAGCTGTTTTCCAGAAATATACAATTTTATGAAAGGGGCTTTTAATAGTTTTGACACAAACTCCGTGGATGGATTGACATTTGGAAATATTGTGAATTAGTGTCCACTTTTCGAGCTCAACTTTCCACACCATATCGCCAAAAACACAAAATAGCTCGAACACAAAATAATAGCTAACCCTCAAAGTTAGTAACTGTCTAACTGAACTAACAACCTTTTATCTAGAACGCGTGTAGATGTCGCCCGACTAACGGCAATTAGTACGGGTCATTGGCCCTTAGGAACTCACGCGGCCAAGCTTGGCATCCCTCATAACACCCACTGCCGTAGCTGCACAAGAGTGAAACAGTGTTTCATCTTCTCTGTGAGTGTTCGGCACTAGCAGAAACCAGACTCAGTGCACTAGGTCATCCCTTTTATGATGACCTTTCGGCTATCCAAAGTATCCATTTTAATAAAATCATCAAATTTCTCAACTCCACAGGCTGGTTTTGAGCTCCCTTAACTTCCTTCCCCCCTTTTATCTTCTGGTTCCGTTAGTTTGTGGTCTCAAAACGGCGCTCAATGCGTTACTTGTGTTTTTCCCTCGTCAGTAGACGGGAATACAGCCACTTAAACCAACCAACCAGTAACTGTCTTAAGAAAGTCGATTATCCTAGCCTGATTTAATAAGAAATTGACGCAGGCGGAAGGAGATTATTGAAAAAGATACGTTTGTGATCCATAGTCATTTTTGAATTCGGTGAACATCGAGTAAACAGTGCCCACCCACAATCCTCCGCATCGTCTATCAAGCCAAATTACTACTAGAGGTCATTTAAATTTTAAAACATAAAATGAAGTATTCTATATTTACAAGTGAAAACGAAATGATATAATATCTATTGCAAAAAAAAAAAACAGAAGAACTTACGTCGCTCAGATTATCACGCAAACTTTAAATGGCCGCGTCGTCGGAAGCCGATGAACAACTTTATCAAGGCCTGAACTATATACTAAGATCACAATAACTCTGTCATTTAAAATGATTTATTAGTGTTATAAATTCAAGCAACTTTGTAAAACTTTAGCGAGCAAGAGTTAATAAAAAATTAAATTCGTTACTTTGAATGCCACAATAAAAATTCGTGTCGATGGCTTCTATTTTACTTTCTAACTAAAGAAGTGCGAATCGTTTTAAACGACCTAGACCTTACAAAACAAAAATATTCCTCGCATAAATCAAGAATTAATTTAATTGTGAGGCACACATGAGCCCGACTAAAATAATTTACACATTTATGTATAAGGTAAAGGCACTAGTATCCGAACAGTTAACACATTTGTTAACTTTGACCTTCAACAGTTTTGTCACTATTAAAGCTAACGCAAGAAATTAAAATGTTTGTAAATGTGACGATATTGACTAATAATAATACATTAACATTTTTTTCAAATGTAAAGCTCTGAATATTTATAAAAAATAAATTCAAAAAAGTTCGATTTACACTAGTATCCGGACAGCAGAATTTAGTTTCCGGACACAAAAGTTTTCTATGAAGTTTAAGTCCTTTTTTGCTTTTAGTTAATTAAACGCTTTTATTTTTTTATAAAATATAGGTACTTTAATTCATTATCTATATGTACCTACATATATTAATTAAAAACTAAAACAAACGTATTTAAAATAACTTCTAAAACGAGATTGGCATCAACTCCAACATTTCTTAATTGTTCTGACCAGAGACAATACTGAGCCAACCAACTCCGGCCGATTTCCCGTTACTTAGCCTACAAGCTATATTTTTATGGAGTGTTCACGTTTGGTGCGCTAGTATTCTTACATAGAAAATCGTATTGACAAATGTCACGAAACTTCAAGAATTCCGGCTCACCAACACACTCCCAGGAGATATGAGACACTTCCGCTGTGGGCAAAGTTGCTGGCAGAGTTCATAGAATTTTATACGTTTAATTTGAAATTGTTCGTTACGTGTGGATAATATTTTTTTTGGGAATAAGTGCACATTTGCTTAAAATATTCACGAAAAATTAACAATGTAGATTGGTGGAGGGAAAATAAAAACATTTTGAGCAAATTTTCTTCATTATTTAGGAAAAATGTACACACGAAATCAAAGTTAATGATATCCAAAAGCGGAAAATACACAACCATGTTTGTCCTAATATGTTTCTAGTATGTAGAACATCTCCTTTAGGTAGTTTTATTCACCAAACAAATCAAATTATTCGCCTTTTAACAATTTATATTAAATAACCAATGGCATTCAGTAATACAAAAATGTGGTATACCCGAACTCTTTCACATTTCCCCACGGTTACCGCGGTTGGCAGCATTTATTTTTGCATTTTTTGTATGTTTTTGCATGTCACACGGATTCTTTTTTGACATAACACCGATAGGAAAACAAATTGGCGAATTCGAAAAAAAAAATGAGGGGGCCAGCGGCAAGAGGATTGTGAGTTGGGGGTCTCAGTATGGTTTGTCTATGGTTCTGACAATGCCTCAATCACAAATTTTGATGATATAGTCGATTGTTCTTCATCGGATAATTCGGGAGCTTGAGCTATTATTAATCTCTCAACATTGTTTTTAACACAACAGCTGATGGGATACAAGCCACATCTTTTAAATCCATTTTGAATGGTAGCCACCATATCCTTATTTTTGACAATAGCATCATTCAAAAAGGGACGGACGTTTCTCTTTGTTAAAGCCTGTCCCACATTTTTAGATTGCCAATCACGAATTGTTTTTTTCCAATCGGATTTTAAGGGCTTGAAAACACTAACTAACCATGATTTTGGCATGCTATCAACAATGTCAAAAAGGGTTCCGTCTGCTGAAAAAACAATTAGCACCGTTAGCGTCTCTTTATCATTCCCAGCAGCAATTTGGTATATGTTTTTGTAACCTTTGGGGGCTATAACTTTGCCAGTTTTTGGACAGAGGCAAAAACTGCTTTCGTCACCATTTAAAATTCGTGTAGGCTCATTCATGATATGCTCCGGATAGTTTGTCTGGATACTGAAAATGCGCTTCAATTTTAGTTTTAGTATCCGGACACTTAAAATTAGGCCAACAAAATAATTTTATTCTATATTTTTTTTTAAATTATGAAAGTGGGTTCTATTTAAAGGAAAACAAAGTATTTTTCAGAAGAATAAGTTAAGAAATACTCTTTGAATAACTTACTTTTTGCAGATGCTCGCACTATTTTTTTGTTAAGCAAAATGACAACATAACCACCACTCTCGGAGCTCAGTCACAACACTGCCGCTTATCTCTTATATTTATTATGCAGATGATTGATTTAAAACTTTGCATGTGTATGAGCGACTCATAAAGGATTGTATTATTGTTGATATTTGAGACTACATGTGTGTAATGTACCTATTTTTCTCAGATAAGTAACATAGTGTCCGGACACAAACACTGTCCGGATACTAGTGCCCCTACCCTACCTATGTACTAAGATCACAATAACTCTGTCATTTAAAATGATTTATTAGTGTTATAAATTCAAACAACTTTGTAAAACTTTAGCGAGCAAGAGTTAATAAAAGATTAAATTCGTTACGTTGAAAGCCACAATAAAAATTCGTGTCGATGGCTTCTGTTTTACTTTCTAACTAAAGAAGTGCGAATCGTTTTAAACGACCTAGGTTACAAAACAAAAATATTCCTCGCATAAATTCAGAATTGCATTTTCATAATGCAGTTCAATAAACTTTTATGTTCACTGACTGGAATTTAATTGTGAGGCACACATGAGCCCGACTAATATAATTTACACATTTATGTATATTAAAACTTTGACAAAGGAAGGAAGTACTGTTATTATTAGAGCGTATTTTTAGAACAAGTTTTCCTTCACGTCGATGAACTTAAGTTTATCATAGAAATAGATTCAATGCGCGATACTAATAATCATATCTAGCTTCGAGAACAGATTTTAAAAACTCACAATTTTCCATACCAAACTACCCATTGCGACCTACAAAATATTTATTGGGAACGTAAAAAAAAATTATTAGTAAGGCCCAATACCTTCACGTGAGGTATATGTGCAGTATGAAAAAATAATTTTGTATGGCAAATTTGTATTTGAAATTTGAATAATTTTAAATGCCACGCAATTAAACGATCATTGTAGTCATATTTTCGCCTCAATTTCAACTCAAACTACAAAAACATAAAAAGAAAAAGTCAGTTTTTCCCATAGTTTATCCACAAGTTCTATGATTTTCCAAAGCTTTTCAGGACATATTCATGTTTTTAATTCACAGTTTACCCTTCGCTTTAATCCAGCCACTTTTAATCCGAACACTTTTAGTTGTTTTTCCAACTATTTCTAGTCCATTCAATAGTTCTTTAAGGCACTTTTCACGCATCTATTCCGAAACAAAGGATGCACAAGAAAGATAAAATCAGAACGCGTACACTCGAGTTTGACAGCCGTTTCTAGCTCAACACCTTAAGGTGGGCCAAGTCGCAATGCAAGTCGTGCTGACACGTTTGACTATGGGTGAGAACTGAAAAATAATTATCGCGCTCATTTAACTGAACAAAAACAACGAAACCGATTAGATTTTCACGACTCAGCAAATTTTTCCTTTTGCTTTTCTTTCCACTGCCATTGTGGTCTTGTGAGCTGTGAATGTCACCAGTAAGGCAGATTTTGAAATCTCATCAAATTTATGAACTCGAAAGTATTGCATTTCGTTAAACAATAAGACAAGAAACGAAATTAACAACCAACATTTATACGAGTAAGAACCAAGTGACTATGACGCCCGGTTGACTAGCGTTACCTGAAGGCAATCGCACTGTGACCGAAATTCTTGTTTTTGAGGTTGAATTATGACAGACGAGATGATTACCCTCGATAATGTAATTAGATGTATTTACCTTTTGGAGATGTTGCTGGCTGTTTAAGATTGACGAGGTGACGAAAGTCAACCGGAAGGCGACATGGACGGAGGACGGATTTTATAGAGTGGATTTAATTGGCGGTTATGATTGACAGGTGGGTGAGTTTCTATTCGATACTTGCAGTTCTCTGTAAAAATGATGTAATGCTGTAATGCATGATGGGATTATTTGTACATTTTGCAATACTAGTTATGACAGTAAAATAAAATTCCAAAAGCAGTGTGTATTGTGGGTGCCTCTTAAGTGGATTCTCATTTTCTTCTTCCGTAATCCGATAGCCGTGCTTCAATAAATACTATGCAGAGTTACACTTTAGTGATTCCTCTTGGATGAAGTACAAAAAGCAACAGCAAATCAAAATCAAAGCTCTGGTTGTAAATAGAACGCAAGTTCGAGATCTGTAATGTTGTGCGGGAGAGTCTTTTGGTGAGTCAACGAGTTAGAGTCATACGATTTCAAAATATTGTCGAAATAAATTTACGAAAGTTGCGATTTTCATTGATCGTTGGCCCTTTGTTAGAGGAGAAATTAAAATTGTAACAAGTAAAAGTGTTATCATCGGTCTGGCTGATGCTTTGATACCCTCCACTGCATACAAGTCATGCAAAATTTTAGGCATGAGAGGTAGTGCGTAATTACATTGAACAGGTACAGGTCAACAAATAATACAAATCAGCTTTAGAGTAATCTAATTACAATTTTACCTGTTCAAAGTAAGATTATAGCTTTTTAGGAAATTTTTTAGGTTTTCTTAATTTTTTTTTATTATTTATTGACTACCTACTAGCTGACCCGGCGAACTTCGTACCGCCTAAATTATTATCAGCCCTTTGATAGTTGAACCTCTTTATTGAACCACTTCATAGTTTTCTGGGTCGGCTTCTTGAACGTTTTTGTCCGCGCTAATGATTGAATCGAGTTGGTCCGGTCAGATTTTCTGAATGAACCAAATCAACAGAAGCAGAATGTGAACAGTTTGGTAAGTTTGCCCGGGAAGTAAGAATCACCGTTCGGATATTTTTTTTTTGCACTTCACATTCTATAGAGGTGCTAAAGAACATTAAATATCGGTAGTTGCGACTTGTGAACACGGTGGCTCAGTGGTTGATATGGTGGACTACTTGGGCGAGTGGTCAATTTTTTAAAATGATAGTATACGAAAAACCAACACAATATACCTCCACTTCTTTTTACCAAGCGATATGCGCCGTACGGCCTATGTACACATAGGCCACATCACATAATTCTTTAATGCCTGCGATTTGCGCCCACCACCCCAAAGTAGAGCAAGACCAGACTAATCGGGTCAACCATACCCATCCACAAAATTTCATTGAAATCAGTAGAGTGGTTCGGAGATCGACAACAGCGCCAACTATTGGGTCCAAAACTATATTTTTCAGATACAAAATCGGTTCACGCATTAAGAGAGCATCAATTCAAACACAATGCGACTTATTTTAATATATATATAGAAGGAGATAGATGAAAAACGAAATGTGCCTACAGCGCCACCTGATGAGAATTTTTCAAGTTTTCATTTTTCCTAAATCATCCCTGATTCAAGACCAAAAAAATCAAAAAAATCATTCAAATCCGTCGAGCAAAATGTATGGAAATTCATGTGTTTTTTCACGCACGCACAAAACACACATACGTTTTTCGATTTCAACCAAACGTCACAAAAACCATATATAGATCAATACCAAAGATGTGTGAAAGAGACTAAGCTAATGGAAATGCAATTGAAGAGATACTTTACTTTAATATTTTATTTTTTATGGTAAAATCTATTGTAATATAGAATAGGTGGGTATGTATAATTTGATCTTACTCTTACTTATACGCAAAATAATGCATTCATTATAGCTATGAACGGTTTAGTATGTAGTAGCTTTCACATTATCAATGGGTGTGTTTGTAAAAGATCAGTCGATTTGTGTTCCTCTGATTGTCGTGGAAGTATTTTTATCAAATACTGGAGACACGCCTTGTCCACGGAGCGATTCTTCCAATACACTATCATACCTGACGAAGATAAAAGTAAGTCCTCTCACAAAATTTCACTTGAATAGGTAGATTCTTTTCGACGCAATCGTGTTTCCAACATGTGTTTTCTAATATTGGTTTTGCATGGGAGGTACCAGAACTACTTGCCCGACATAGCCCAATTTTAATATCCAGCTCACGACGATAAAAGTAAGTGCGCTAACAAAATTTCATTCGCCTATGTCATTTCCTTTGGGCGCTATCGAGCTTTCAATAGACAGACAGACGGACATGGCTAAATCGATTCAGAATGTGATCCTGATTCAGAATTTATATACTTTATGAGGTCTCCGGTGGTCCGGAGATACAATGATTTCTCCTGACCAAATTGCACACCAGACTGTAACTTTTAATGGATGCAAAGGTGACTGATGAATAATTTGAGGGTTTTCCATTGCCCAAAACCGACTATTCTGTTTATTCACATATCCATTCAAATGAAAATGTGTTCTCCCAAAAATTTCACGTAACTTTGTCATCGTCACAGTAATCGATGATTGATTTTGATAAAATGTTTTAACGATTGAAACACGTTGGTTTATCGAATATTTTTCCATAATAAATTTGCCACGTGTCTACTTCACGACTGCCAAATATGAACTGTCAAGACTGTTTACCAAAATGGCGGCAAACCGAAGGACACCCTGTACTTTCCTGTGGAGGCCCTCCACTGGAGGGTATAAAAACACATTCTGGACCAGTGTTGCCACTAAAATTAAATGAATCCGGTCAAATCTGACCGAATGACCGATTTTTTTTTTTAATTCGGTCAGAAAATCCGGTCAACAGATAAAATAAGAATTTTTTACCAGAAGTCCGGTTAAAAATGGAATATATTAATATATTTTAACTAAAAGTAGAAGAAAGAAATATATTATATTAAAAAATGTATGTAGTGACTTTATTTTTCTAAACTAATTTCAAATCGAATAAAACAAAAAACCAAACAATTCTTTGGAAAGGTTTGCATCATAGACAAACCATACTGAGACCCCCAACTCACAATCCTCTTGCCGCTGGGCCCCTCAATTTTTTTTCAAATTCGCCATTTTGTATTCCTATCGGTGTTATGTCAAAAAAGAATCAGTGTGACATGCAAAAACACACAAAACCTACAAAAATAAATGCTGCCAACCGCGGCAACCGTGGGGAAATGTGACAGAATTCGGGAATTCAACATTTTTACATAACTGAATGCCATTGGTTAGTTATTATTAATTGTTAAAAGGCGAATAATTTGATTTGTTTGGTTAGTAAAACTATCTAAAGTTGATGTTCTATATACTAGAAACATATTAGGACAAACAGGGTTGTATATTTTCCGCTTTTGGATATCATTAAATTAAATTTTTCTTAAATAATGAAGAAAATTTGCTCAAAATGTTTTCATTTTCCCTCAACCAATCTACATTGTTCATTTTTCATGAACATTTTAAGCAAATGTGCACTTATTCCCAAAAAAAAATATTATCCACACGTAACGAACAATTTCAAATTTAACGGATAAAACTCTATGAACTCTGCCAGCAACTTTGCCCACAGCGGAAGTGTCTCATATCTGCTGGGAGTGTGTTGGTGAGCCGGAATTTTTGAAGTTTCGTGACATTTTTCAATACGATTTTCTATGTAACAATACTAGCGCACCAGATGTGTACACTCCATAAAAAATATAGCTTGTAGGCTAAGTAACGGGAAATCGGCCGGAGTTGGTGGTCTCAGTATTGTCTCTGGTTTGCATCACATCACAACGATTTGCTGAAAAATGATCTTTCCACTCTACTTCGGTGTTTAAAATTGGTAAAACCAACACCGGAATTGCAAAATATGCTAAATCGTATTCACTTCAGGTCTGTTTGAATGCTCACACCGACCGAGTCACAGTTTGCGGGAACATTCAAATGAGACTGCCGCGAATAGCCGCTGTATTCTAAAATTATTCACAATAAATTGGTTTCTGCAAGAAATTGTGAGTGTGTTCGTTAAGTATGGCCAAGTATCATTCAAATTGTAGAAATCTATCCTTTATGTCTTTAGTTCTATGTTCTAGAACAATATTATTTTTCAGGTCAAAAAAGGTTTTTCCGGTTAAAGATTTTTTTCGCTTCGGTAAAAAATCGGTTAGACCGGATTTCAAAATTTTCTCCGGTCAGAGTGAAAACATTTCGGTCAGAAATGACCGGAATCCGGTCAGAATGGCAACACTGATCTGGACATGAAAACAGCTTTGAATCTAAACAAAAAGCTTTGGCGCACTCAATTTAAGAGGAAGACCCTGCAAAGCTCAAGTGCAACACTTAAATGTCCGTTGCATGTACGTCATAAACTAAGTATTAAATAGACCGTCAGCTCTTACAACTTAAGAGAATTTGCCTACAAGCTGTTTGTCGTGTTGCTATGTGGCAAAGTATGTGTGCCATGTTAAAGTAGATTAGCCGCACGCATTCACTCGCACATAGGTACCTGACAGTTGCCTGACAGTTCATTCTGTGGTAACATTGGAATAAATTCAAATAATTCAAATAACTGCCCGTTATCGGGACGTGTTAAGAAAACGGTTGGTATGGCGTGGTGAATATAGTACCAAATTATATTAAAACGCATAGGTATACATATTAGGATTTCTTTCATTTTACCTAGATAATCTATAAGTACGGGATGTTCACATTTTTGTTGTGAACAATGAAAATCGATAAACTACATATATGAATCATTGACAAAAATAAAAAAAGCGCCTATTAATATAAAAAAATATCTGATTACTAATGATTATGAATCGTATGAATTAAAAGAAAATTGTAAGCAGCAAAACTTAAGAGCGTGAGACATATCAGGGTATAAATCAGTAAACATACACACATTCCAATTTTGCTTATATACATTTTAAGTTTCGTTTTTTCCCGTACATTTTAAAGAAAATAAATTTTCGTTGATTGTGTCTATTAGGATTTTTCTTTTTATTATAAATGAACATTATTCATATTCTCGGCTGACGCAATTTCAAATGTAATATCGTTAATTATGTCAATTTTTTATTTTTGATTTGATTGATTTTCGTACCTAATCACTTCTTCTCTTCAAATTCTTTGCCGTTTTTCTGTGGACATTCACGGTGAAATAATTTTTCGCCAAAAACAGCAAGCGAAAACAGACACAATAATTATAGGAACAAATATATCTTATTTTATTTCACACATTAGTCCTTTGTTTATTTACGTTGATTACATTCGCATTTATACATTTTGTAGAATATCTACATATTTTCGTGGTGAAATAAAACAACGAATTTAAACTCTCAGAACGCATCCATCAGCTGACAGAAACTCACCAAATACACTAACTCTCAGTCAGTGTTCTCAGCACTCTCTCCTTATTTTTCACACGAAGCGTGTTCATTTTTCCCTTTTCACTAAACTCAAATTCCCTTAGTTCTTTTTATGGAAAAAATTTATGGAGAGAAAATCATATTAAATTAATCTTCTGTATAAAAATCGCAGTTTGCTAACATTATAATGATTATTTTTTGGTAATAGAAACTTTTGCTTAATGCAAATCTCTTTTTTATGTAAATTTAGTGCGTTGATATTCATAGTGAAATGTAGTTTGAATGTTTTTTGGCCAGATTATTGATAGTCCAACAATTTTGACATTTTTTCCTTTTACGCAGGAAAGTTTCTCAAAAATTTAAATTCCCACAAAAAGTTAGAGATACTACAATGCAGGAACACTGCTGAGTGTCAGTATTTTATTACACCTCCCGCCATTTAGAATTTCTTTTTTTGCTGCTTCACACGTATTCCTATTCACAGATAGGAAATTTAAGAGAGAATTTTCTTTTCAAAATTTGCGGGGGGAATCGGGTAGGTGCGCGGGAGCTGACGGTCTATTTAATACTTAGTTTATGACATAGACAAACCATACTGAGACCCCCATTGACTTATTATATATGGACTGCTAGTAGACAACTTCGCGTTGGTTCCAACATAAGCGCTAGCTCTCGTGGTTCGGAGCGGAATAAATTGGAAACTCACATCAGACGTTTCCATTTCGTTGCATATATAAGTACTTTAAGAAATATAGATGTAAGCAATTTATATGATGAATTAAATTCGCATATACTTGAATGTGATATTCTTGACAATCATAAATATTTATTGATCAGAAATGTTTTATATTTATTTATAACTATTTATACACTAACAGCCGTATTTATTAGATTCCCCTACGACGCCTCTACGATGTTGTTTAGCTAAACATCGCGTAAAAATTTATGCAAGCTTTACGCAACCTCTAAACGCAAATTTTTGCATTTAAAGTTACGCAGGCTTTACGCAAAGTGTTTTTTGTTTATAAATCACGTTTTCCTGCGTATGGCATTTTAGAGGGCGCGTAAAGATAAGCGGACTCTACGGTGAGTTTATAAATAAGGCTGTAAAATGTTATTACATCTATTTCTAAAATTAATAATGAAAAACAACATAAAAAAATTATTCGCAATAAATATACGACAGTTGTGCAATTTATGGGACAATAAAAAACGATTTTTTATTAAAATTTTGTTGGTTCCATCTATAATTAATTATTTAAGCTAGCACAATTTCGAGATGACATCTATTGTAAACAATGCCGCAACAATTTGAATTTCAACCGTTTCACTTGGCAAATCCACTCACGCCCAATAGGTGGCTCTAGCATTCTATGGAGAAATCCAAGATGGTTGTCATTTTGTTTCACTTATTTTTCGCATAGAACCACGAGCGCTAGTTATGTTGGCGTCATTTTCTGGGCAGAGATTGTATGGAAGTGACATTTCACTAGCAGTCCATATATAATAAGTCAATGGAGACCCCCAACTCACAATCCTCTTGCCGCTGGCCCCCTCAGTTTTTTTTTCAAATTCGCCATTTTGTTTTCCTATCGGTGTTATGTCAAAAAAGAATCCGTGTGACATGCAAAAACATACAAAAAATGCATAAATAAATGCTGCCAACCTCGGCAACCGTGGGGAAATGAGAAAGAGTTCGGGAATTTCTTTTCATTACTGAACGCCATTGGTTAGTTATTACAAATTGTTAAAAGGCGAATAATTTGATTTGTTTGGTTAGTAAAACTATCTAGAATATATGTCTTATATACTAGAAACATAATAGGACAAACATGGTTGTGTATTTTTATTGGATATTATTAACTTCGATTTCGTGTGTAAATTTTTCTTAAATAATGAAGAAAATTTGCTCAAAATGTTTTCATTTTCCCTCAACCAATCTACATTGTTAATTTTTCATGAACATTTTAAGCAAATGTGCACTTATTCCTAAAAAAAAATATTATCCACACGTAGATAACGAACAATTTCAAATTAAACGGATAAAATTCTATGAACTCTGCCAGCAACTTTGCCCACAGCGGAAGTGTCTCATATCCCCTGGGAGTGAGTTGGTGAGCAGAATTTTTGAAGTTTCGTGACATTTGTCAATACGATTTTCTATGTAAGAATACTAGCGCACCAAACGTGAACACTCCATAAAAATATAGCTTGTAGGCTAAGTAACGGGAAATCAGCCGGAGTTGGTGGTCTCAGTATTGTCTCTGGTTTAGACTGTTGCAAATAGGAGAAATTGTGACTGCTCGAGGAAAAAATTATTATCACATATACAAACGTCTGCATTACCATTGGCCGCATTCAAGAATCTAGTCTTCTTAAGTCGACTAGATTGGTCTGGATGAGATGTAACCTGAACGCAAAAACTAGATTGGTCGGGAACGTCACGTTTTCTACGTCAGCCACATATGAGAACTGTCAACTTAGTACTCAGTCACGAATTTCTCGACTAGATTCGTCGGCTAACCCTCCATAAACGTCAACTGAAACATCTGCTCTCACGACCGATTTCCCCAATCAGAGTCGAGTTTCATCTAGTGAGAGAGCTGTCAGACTTACTAAACTAGATACTTGAACGTCCCCATTTACTCTTGGCAGTTGCGCTGTTCTCACAAGGCAGGGGCCAGATTCTCTAAGGCGAAACGATCAAACGTTTTCGTGTGCACGAGTGATTTGACCTATGTTAAGCCTGAACTACATCGGAACAAAAGTGAAGAAAAGTACAAAAAAGTGAAAACATCGAAAGTCATCGAAAACGCACGCCGTGACATCTGTGATTAAAATCTGACCTAAAAAAGCTCAGAAGCTTTTCGTTTGATATTTTAAAATTTCCGGGAATTTAAAAAACAAATTGTGACAGTGCCTAATGAATTTAAAACCGAAAATTGTAAAATTTAAGTGAAACTTGAAAATAGAGAATTGGTTTTGATAACGTCGCATCTATAAAAATGTTTTCTAATAGCCGTGACGCGAAAATTGTAGGAGATTTTTTTGAAATACATATTATGCCAGACTGAAAATTTTAAATTGACAGGAAATATACAGAGCGCACTATGCGATGAAGCAGTACATCCGATTTTTATAATTTTTTTGTACCGGTGTAGTTCAGGCTTAGGTTAGGTTATGTACGTGGGTTGGCGTGGAGTGCTCCGTGCCACACTCAGGTCAATACTGACCCATTGGGGGAAAAGGTTGTCCCTTACCCATAATAACCCTGAGACTAAGTACTCACTGTGCTGTTGCATACAAACCATCCTGTGGATTTTATGAAGCTCATTATCTTGTCTATATGTGTGCTGGAAAGCTCGTCTAGGTCGTGGAAGAAGTGTCTACCTAGGAATCTGTGCCTGTAGTGTTGGAGACCTGGGTAGTGACATAGGAAGTGGGTTGTGTCCTCAACAGCTTCCTCATCACCGCAGCCCCTACAAAGTTCTTCTTCAGTCAAGCGTAGTTTATTCATGTGATACCGTAGGGTATTGTGCCCCGTTATAATTCCTACGAGGGTGGAAAGAGACTTTCTATCCTTTCGCATGAGACTCTCGGTTCTGGCTTCATTGAAAGTTGGCCATAGCATTTTTGTGGTATGACAAGTTTCTAGTGCAGTCCATCTAGCTTTTGCCTCTCTTGTGGGTTTTCTTCCTGCTTCAAGCTTGAGTGCGCAAGGCGGGATTTTCACAGAGGGGTCAGTTTGTTCTGATACAGCTGCCGAACTTAGTCTTGCTAATTCGTCAGCTTTCTCGTTGCCTGAAATGCCTCCATGTCCCGGAACTCAGCAGAGCAATATCTCATGCTGAGTGCCAAGAACCCTGAGTTCTTCGCGACAGCATTTCACAAGTTTAGTTCAGGCTTAGACAAGCAGTTTTTTTTCGTGAAAACGTCTGAACGTTTCGCCTTACAGAATGGCGACACAGGCTTTTTGAAATTCGGAAGAGCAGTTGCATGCAGTTGGTAGTTTAAAAAAACAACACTCTTTATATTCTCCTACAAATCAGCCTGTCACACGTAGATACCAATCAGAAGACCAACAAAAGTCCAATTCGAAGTTATTTCAGTGAGCCCAAAAAAATTAAACAAAACCCTTTTGTAATTTCGTTCTTATTACATTCAAAACTGCTGAGTGCATTTACTCAAACCTAAATGAATTAACTAAGGAGAACTACAGAAACTTAGCCCTATCCAAGTAATGATCCTTCGGCAGTTTATCTTGCTCCTCCTCAGCAGCTTCTTTAATGCACTCCACTATGGGTTTTCCATTTTCGACGGCTGTTGTCAGACCCCTCCTTACGGCGGCTGTTGTGATTGTCTGTAGTTCTTCTGCCAAGCCCAGGGCAGCAAATACTCTTATAAATGCTGTAGTGCAATCCTTAGCTGCAAATAAAAGAAAATTACTTAGAAAAATGACCCTAATGACTCAGGTCCGCTTACCATAATCGCCGAACTCGCCAGTCTGATAGTCGCGCGGCAGGAGATAATGATAGTGTGGCCAATAGCTCTTGGTTATGATGAAAATCATATTCGAATCTGATGGCTTGAAGTTCTTATTCAATCCCCAAACAAAGTGCGCCGAATTGATCAGCCAACAAACGTTGAGAACAATCAAGTATCGCAGCGAGAAGGTTACGAACACGGCAGCCGGAAACGTATCACCCCAGTACTCTAGAGGTGCATTGATGGGCAGAAGCACGTGCAGGAAAAAGTACATAGCCCAATAGAATCTGAAAATTATACGGAACCGTAGAGACAGGAAATGTTTTTTCATTTCTTCGAGATAACCTCTTTTGGAACATCACCACTTTGTCGGCTTCCAGGTCAGACATGTCAATGTGGTTCAATAGTTGCTCTTGCTCTGGCGTGTAACTTTCGATTTGTGCTCGCACTTGAGCTGAGACGAAATCCTTTGCACTGTAGAACGGGTCTTGATTTGTGCGAAATTTTTCATGATGCAGACGATGGGCACGAACCCAATTGTAGATTGGACCCTGCAATGTAGAAAATGGTTTTGTCATGAGATTCACTGTTGGTTGTAGGAGAATGTCGAATTTAACGAAGCTTTTTCGCTGCGCTTACACAACATGGCGGTGGTACTGGTTTGTGTATGGGATACATTTCGAATTGGCGGTTAATTTAAAACAACTTTGAGTGTTTGTTTCATCACAAGAATAATCTAGATTTTTCAACAGAACAGAAATAGGAATTTCAAAATGGAATGCAAATTAGCGAACTCACTCCTTAAGTGACAATTAATATTAAGGACAGTTTTTGGAATTGAAAGTGACCGAGGGCAGGGATGTAATATCATCGTAGAATGACAATTGTTCAATTTAGAAACGGGAAGGAAATGCGATCGAATTTTCTCTGCAGGTTCGGTACGAGTTTTCTGAGGGTTGACAGCTAGTGAATTACACTAACGCCTGAGCCAATTTCTTTAAGAGTTAAGCAGGCAAAATACTCGGAGTAGACCTATTTTGTGATGATTTCAAATCGTTAAGACTTTCGCATTACAAACATGTCATTCTTGAAGAGTATACTTTAATGACCGAAGAAGTGCGCTAAAAAATTGAGGGTTGACAAATGAAATGAACAACAATTCACAGCAGCAAAAGCCAGTTTAAATTACTTCAACCGTTTAATATTGCGTGAGTGATTTCTGATCTCAGACTCTCAGGTATTTAAAAATCACTGTGAGCTTGTACTGCCGAAGTCTCTAGAAGCAAATGCTCAAAAAATCACAAATCTTCCGCTTACCTGTCCAGCCAAAGTCTGACAAATCATAAGGAAAACCTTCAGCGATGTATTCGCTTGATATGTTTTGTGTGTCCATAGTCTGTGTGCACCAGCTGTAACTCCTAGGATTCCCAGTAGGCTTAAAAATAACGCTGCAAATAAGAGAGAACATTTTTTAAGCGTTCGTCATTTTGATTCACATTGAAATACTTACTGAAAACTATGGTTAGAAACGAAGTGTTTGTGAAAAGGACGAAAATACCATAGAGGCCGAGAATATTCAGATGTATGTAAAATAGAACCGACGGCCAACTGACTTCTCGTTTTACACCAGCTGAATCTGAATTCACATTCTGTCGACTATCTGCCACTTTTGGGTTTGGTTCAGTGTTAAGAGATTTCGCATCCACTTCCGGAGCAGCCATTGTGATGGATTTCTACTGTCAGCAAACACAGAAAGGAATATCTGAAAGTTTCGAAAATTGTCTTAATTATTCGGTTTCAATATTGGAATTTATTGCGCAAGCATTTGAAGAGCGCATTACTTCAATGTCGACGCAATATATAGACACAGCTCCACAGGTCGCTCGCAAGGTTAGGTACGAGCAATTCTCATTGTTGAACATTCGAATCCATTTAAATAACTTAGTGGATTATAAATGTAATGCGTGTAATATATACGCCGAATACTAATGCATACATTTTGAGCGGTTTAAGTTGCCTTTTTGACACACATTTCGTATGCACATATTTTCAAGGCGAGGAAATAACAATAGCGTGCAAAGTTTGAATAGACAATTATTTCGAAGTACGGAAATAATACTCTCTGCCCGAAGTCAAAGTTCACATGAAGGCAAGTCAAATGTACTGTCACTGCATTACCGACATCGTGCTCAGAGATTATCAGTATAAAATCAGTTAATCAGTTAAAGTTTTCACAATTAAATCTCTCTATGACTTACGTGCAGACGCATTTTCTTGACACTTGTGGGATCTTTCTTAAGGGGTTACTGCCACTATATTTCATTTCCCAATAAATGATTTTCATACATAGCAGCTCGACTTGACTTAGCCCGGCAAATCAGGCGATTCGTACTTCGGTCGCTTCGGGTTCTTCGGTATCTTCATTGAGTTCATTTAATTTTCCCAGTCGATTTACGATTTGTGTGAAGTTGGCGGCAAATGTGACGCAGAACAACAAAAACCGTACACCTGAGGGATGTTAGCGGTAGAATTATTACGCGGTCGCATTGATGGTTTTCTGGGTAGTGGAATATTAAGCAGATTTTTTTTATAGTTGCCGGGAATCAAGCCTGAAACAGGGCCTCAGTAATAATACTTTCCTGGAGAATTACAATTCTATGGGTCTAGAACTGAGATTATCGCAGCATAATATCAATATTTAACTGGCGCAGAAAAAAAAAACAGAAATAGGTTTGAAAAGCTTAACGAAATTATTTCTCCAAGTGTGAACACCTGTATGCAAATTTTCAACACAGAATACCATGCGATAGAAACCATGCTCAAAATTATGTAGTTTTATTTTTTAGCCTACAACAAAAATGGTCCGTGAAACTTGCAATATTTTCGTAACTACGAGGCGAACAAAAAAAAATTAAATAAAAGGCAAACTAGACATGGAAAATATCAAACCAAGTGCTCGCGTCGAATCGGAATAATACTTTGTTGCACAAAGTTGCAACAGAATTTCGTGGCTTCCTATAAACAAACAACTCTCAAGCAACTGAATCAAGAGAAAATACAATTTTATTCCTTTACCTTTTGGTATCACTTTACACACAAAAGAAAAACAGAAAACAGCAAAATATGAAAATATTTATAAAATACGTATCACAGCACTTTTCGCTTGACGTTGCCTTTGCCTTCAGTGGAAAATGTTTTACTGTGGTCGTGTTGACTTGGACTTCGCGAATGAAAATGAATTGTAAAACGCAATCGAAGAATGGCGCTTTCCGACTGAGCTGACTTGCCAACACTTAATAATTGAGGCTATTGGAAAAGTCATTTTCACAAACTAATGAACATGGGTGTCTGAAATCTGGAATTGTGGCTTCCTTGAATTATTTAATTTTTAATTTATCACTGTGCTGCGATTAATTTTACATTCATTAGGATTGAACTTGAAATTTATGCAATGGGTTTGCATTAATTTCGGAGCCCTTACTTGCGTGTGATGTCAGGCAGTTACAGCGATCTTATTTGGAGTTGGTGTCCTCGATGACTTTGGGGTTTAGCTATTCTCGAAAAAGTCAATCTAAAAATCAGAATAATTTTTAACAATTATGTAGAAACGACAGCAAGAGGTTGAGTATTGCATAAATAGGATAGACCCTGTGATTGGCATTAGTGTGGCGGAGCCGAGTCCTCATACACCTTAGAAGGAAGACGTACGGCGGATGAACGGTGTTGTCAATCATTTTTAAGATGACAGATGTCTTAAGCGGGAGGTACTTCGGCCTTTCTTGCACGAGTTATGTTCAGATGGAAAGATTGATAGAGGCTGCAGAGAAGACACAACTGCTATCCATGGATGTGCGATTATTCAACATTTTTGTTGCACAATTAAAAGTTGGGAAGTCGATCGAAAGCTTTATCTCAAAACTTGTTTCAACTTTTGCTTCGATGTAGTGCAAGCATTAATCATAAAGGAGGAGGAACTACCCACGTGTATAATTTTTCCATACAAACAAAGTCATGTGTTCGGAAACGTCATCATAGCAAAACTACATTAGCATGTGTTCGGTAATGCAGTTCTGCAAAGGTCAGATGCTCATAAACGTCATTTGCGTGTCGTCTGCCGTGCAGCAAAGCAGATAAAAAACGATCGTGCATTTGCTGTGTAGTACATGAAAGTGCGTGATATCTGGGAATGGATTCATCAGGTTTTGTTGTCCAACAAACTTGTTTTTTATATAAGTGTTGATTTTGTTCGTGGTAGTGTTCGGAAACATCAGGCTGTACTTGGAAAAAAAATGCTGACCCGACACAAGTCAGCTCCACAAAATGACATTTACAAACAGATGACCGATTGATTTCTGTCATGCATTGACGGTCATTACATTACATTTCCGAAAACACCCTCCGTAAATTTCAATTCGGTACTAAAATTTGTTATTAGTACGGCGCGCTGCCAACACCTTGTGGTCATACGGAGTAGGTACCTATGTACTGCTTCTGTTTCGTCGCTGCAGTTTTACATCAAGAGAAAATCACGACTCATTGTAGAGTATAGAGTGTCACAAAAATAGTAGGGACCCTTAATCAAAATATTCTTAATTTTTTTTCACATCCTTTTAAAAATATCTATTTTTAAAAATACAGCTTCAATCTAAAGAGGAAAAATTATTTACATACCTCGAGTTTGTCACCTCAATTGTAGCATAATTATCGCAAGAAATCTCGATGAACGAAATGTTGAATTTTGAAAATACAAAAAAAAATAAAACTCATGCCAGCCACAAACCTTATAAAGGTTCAAACGTCATTCACAAATCACAATCTCGACAGTGTAGGAATTGCAATTCTTTACGTAAAATATATGTCGCAAGTAAACGTTTGCTAAATTTCATCGAAAACCGTTCTTTGATCCATGGCAAGCTATGTGGATTTCAGAAGAACAAAACTTTTGGGAGAAATTGCCGATACAATCCACGAAGGCCTTAACAAAAATCATGCTGTTTATGGATATCAGTGAGCATTTTGATACATTAAAAATGGAAAAAAATATAGCTAGTCTAAGAAAAATAAACCATCAACTACGGAGTTCCTAAGGGATCTAAATTAGGTCCGATATTGTTTTATAGGATACTCTCTACACCAATGAGTTACTTTGTGTCTTTAAAAAAGTATACTGTTGTTAAGGTTAGACATAAATGTATGAATACTGCAACGCTCGGCTGCAGTTACCATTTTTTTTCGCGATTGCATTTGGTGGAGATTGCAATGATCGTTAGCATAAGACCGAGGAAATGGTGTGCACAATGGAAAGGTGCTCAAAATGTGTTGCTAAATCGTCATATAATTTTAACGAGTAGCCCTACATTCCTTAGCTAAGCATAAGGCCATTATGAAATTTATTTTAATGTAAAAATCGCAGATGTGCTATTACCAAAGAAAATCACCGACTGGCAGGGCTTTTTCTGACCATGAAAATGTTTCCATCATCTCGTCTTCCACCTTTTACTGCCCCTGACTAGGTACGACATTTTAGAGCCACTCTTTTAGGCGTTCCTCTTTCCTTAACTTTTGCCAGCATCAGAAAATCAATTCCCATAATTTTCCTTTCAAAAAAATATAAATTTTTTGAATCTCCCAAAAAACATTTTAGATCACTCAATAGAGCATTCTCCTCATATGCAACAAGGGGCGTGTTTTCTTTTAGCTTCGATCTCAGCAAAGTTAAGTAGTATTTTCAGCACGCAACTACAACAGCTACGCTCTACCTGACACTTCGAGGACTCACAGTAGTTGTTGATAATGATCTTGAAAAAAACAAACTGAATCTACGAGGTTGACTATCCGCCCCAAAATCGCTAAGCGAATGACAATTTGAGAGCAGAATACTTCGATTCTGTTGTCGAAAGGATAGGGAACCTCGGGTTCCCTATTAAAACTTGCTACTTTCTCTAGCTCCATTAATCCTAATATCAAACGGTTTTCGTTAATGTTGTCTAAAAACTCCCATTCGTGGTTATTTAACATTGTTTATTAAGAAAATATTTCTTGTTCAATACTCTTGCAAAAGCTTTACAAATAAAAATAAGTTCCATCTCTCATCTTTAATCTTCACTGGGTAAAGAAAGCACTTATGTAGGTAACAAAGATTCAATTTGGTAGTAAACATTATTTTAGGCATACAAATATAACACATCTCTTAAAATTTAGTCCTTCATTGTGGCCAACTCGGCGACATCCTCTCGCGGTAGATCCCTGTCGCCGTAGCCCCAAACGTGATCCTTATGCGCAAATTCATCACAGAGGAAATGTGAGCCGTCTCCACATTTAGCCGCACGTCGTGCAACCATATCCAGGGACACCGACTTGCCTGCAAGATAATCAGATGCGGAAATACTGTCAACTTGAAGACTATGTACAACTTACGTCCAGTAACCCATCCCAGCTTAGCGAAAAAGTCAATAAAGGCAGTGGTGACGTTCAAAGAGTAGGTACCCATTTCACTGGTCTTGTAGTCCCAGGGGAATACATGATGGTAGTTGTGCCAGCCCTCGCCCAATGCCAGGAACGACACAATCGGACTTTCCACTGGGCTTATATTCCTGTAAGGAGTTTTGAGTTATTGATATTGGCAAAGTGGCGCAAAAGTGTTTGCAAGCTCACTTGTCATAAGGCTTGCTGCCCCACATATGAGCAACGCTGTTCACGAAGAAAGCCACATTCAGTGTGGAACAGAATCTCATATTGAAATTAATCCAGAACGACATCCAGAGATCCTCGTTCCAGAAATAGCATGGCACCAGTACGGGCAGTGCAATAGCAAAGGTGGCAAATAGCAGAATGTACCACTTCCTTTGGAACATCACGACGCGATCGTTCTCCAGATCAGACATGTCGATCACCTTGCGCTTGGCCTCGACCAGGGGATGTGGTGTCAGGAACAGCCAACCGACATGCGAGAAAAAGAATCCGCGCTTGGCGTTGTGCGGATCGGCTTCTGTTTCGGAGAACTTGTGATGTATCCTATGATCCAGCGCCCATGTGTACGCATCGCGCTAATGAAAAAAAAAATTGTTTCTTCGGGATTTTGACCAGCAAAAGGGTACTACCTGTCCAGCGATGGTGAATAGAAATATCAAAAGTATCCGCAGCGGCAACGCAGCTGTGTAGGCCTTGTGTGACCATAGGCGGTGAGCGCCAGCTGTGATTCCAACACCAGAACACCAAATTGTCAGCACCACTGGAAGTAAAGTGAAAAAATAAACTTATTAGAATGAAACAATAAATTGTTCTCAATAAAAACAATTAATTTAGATCAATGTCCAAGGTTCATAAGCACAATTGATGAGCTATAGAGTAGCGTAACGTTTTCAAGACTAAATTCTCGACTTGATGTGTCACACGTGGGACAATTTGCGTAACTCAATAGAGATATATTTATTTTAGAGCTGTTCTTTTTTATTAATGTCTTGCGCTTGCATAGATACTTTTTTGGTTGTGTCATCTAGCAGTATCATCAATTGATATACTATAGAACATGGGATGAACTCTTCGTAACTGGGTCTAGGTAGGGGTGGATCTTGATTGTCTGGGGAAACTAATAGCAAGTGTGGCTGCGTTTAGAAACGATGGATACGTTGACGAATCGTTTTTTTTTTATTGGCGTTTTCACTTAGCTTTTCAAATTTGGCGGTATTTTCGCATAGCAAACTATAGGGTTGTCAATTTTTGTACGCAGTAGTTTCCAAGGTTGAAACCTACCTCTCCGCGACAGACATGGGGTGGAATTCTGTACAAAACGAAACGAAACCACTTTTGAAAAAAAAAAAAACATAAAATACCATACGAAAGCGAAAACTTTCTTCATGTAGGTAGCTTCTTTTGTATACTTATTCTTATTTGCAAACGTTTAAGAAAGAAAGTAGTTAAATTGCATAGTTTTAGAGGTAGTTTAGGTAAGTTTGAGTCCTTGTTTCTGTCAACCATTTTTTTGGGTTGACAACCTGTAAATGCGATTTAAAAAAATAAATAGTTGGCGCAACAGGTCTGTAGAGACCCAAGGCCTAGCTTCTCACAACCATTCGTTTGTGTGCGCTTTTCATTTTTGGGACGAATGGAAGGGATCTACAAATTTATGCCGGGTCCAAACGGCTAATTGAGAAGCTCCTTCATGACAGTTATACTCTCGGATGTTTGTCAGACGTTCGCGAGAGGTGGCGCAGTGGAAAAACCATTAGTTGGAATTTGGGTTTTTTCGGGATTCGAACCTGGGACCCCTCGCTTAGTAGTCCAACACACTAACCACTAAGCCACTGCGCCTACTAATGCGATTTATACTGAAGAAATTATCAAGGAAAGTAAAAACGTCAATAAAATACTTTCGTTTTTCTGCTTTGTCTTTCGTTTTTAAACCAACAAGAAAAAATTGGTCTAGTGGGTTCGGAAGGACAAAAGCGAAACTAATAAGGTTCCGTTTTTTCCCTTTGGGTACGGAACCTTTAAAACGAAAGCGTTAATGTTAGCGCTTCGCTTTGGTGCAAACAAAAACGATTGGACGTTTTCATCTCACAGAATGCCAGCCCTGGACTGGGATATTTTTTAGGGCGAGATGTCATCTATTTAAATTTAATGTGTTTTGTTTATATTGTTTTATGAAAGACCGTTTTTTTAACGAGGTAGGTAAACAGTTTCGTATTAAAGTAGGTAAGCTGCCACGTTTCTAATAGCATGTTCAGTGAGTGGTGATAATGTGCCAACGACACAGCGAGTGCTCTCAGGTCCACCCCCGGGAAAACATCCTAGATTGTAATTGCCATGAGATTTGATGTAAAAATTGTGTGAGCAGTTCCTCGAGAAGCTAGACCTAGAGTTCTAAAACTATATGGACTTGCTGTGTCAATAAATACATTTTTTTTAAGCAAACCAAGTGAAGCGTCAGTGGTACTGAATGGCGTAACTTGAATTGTCAGATATTGAAAATACCAGCTGCTAGAGGTGTATTCATTTAAAGACCTGTTATTGGTAGCATTTCTCTTAAGCCCTGCGTTATTATTTAAGTTTTGCAACTATAAGCAATCCGCGATACTAAAAATTATTTTTAGTGTCCAGGCTAAATTTTTCGAACTCACAATGGCGAAATTTTCCATATAAAATTGCATAGTGTGACCTACACAATATACAAGGTGAAGGTTAAAAATTGGTATTGATACGGCCCAATTTATATAACCGAAAAATCTATTTAAGGCTCTGCACAAAATTTCGTTAAAGAAAATAAAAACATGGCGCGCGTTCCTTTCCTACTTTCAAGTTCCAGCACCTGTAAGTGCGGCCAATTCAGATACGATGGAAAGATAGGTGTTTGGGACTTTGATTGATGTGTATGTCTTCTATCGATCCACAACCAAACGAAAGGGAAAGAATTTGAAATATTTATTACCTTGTAAAAGTTCAATGATATTTACCCATACTTACGATCTACACACTTTCGTTTATGTCACTAACATGCTTGAAAGATAACCCTATCCAAGGCCATCGGGATTTCAATACAGCTATCAGAACTTGAATAGTCGTTGCAAAGATTGGGCGTCTAACTGCCAGGTACTGAATGAAAACTGATTGGAAGCTAACGACTAACGAATTGGTGATCCTTCATAATACAATGCATACCTACTCATTTCTTGTTTCTCTTTATTGTTCTAAGTTCTGTTTTTAAATCGTTTGGAGGATTGCTTACAGTGGAGACAGTAGCACTGTTAGGTAAATTCTGTATAATCAGCAATTTTTAAGGTTAATTTAATAAAGCAACTAACAAATTATTTCTCCATATTCAACAACTTGTTTTGGTTGATTTGACTAAACAGAGTTTGCTGTTACTCCTACTTTTTTTTTTGCAATAACCACAATATAAATTCTGTTAATAGTAAAAAAGTAATAATTTTATTAATAAAAGCATTATTTTGTACGTTTATTTGTCAGAAGAATTGTTAAACAAATATACCTACCACAGCTCTATTTTTAGTGAACATTAAAAAAAAATGTAATTTTAAAATCTCTATACGAACATTTATACATAATATTTATAAAAAGTCATGAATACTTTTACTGGTGAATGAATAAAACTAAATTTATGGCTATCTCTGTTTGTTTACCCTTTCATTGTAACTGTCAAGGACTATGTATATTGCCCGCCTCCGAGCACCGATTTTCCCCCAAAATTGGCAAAGAAAAATTCTCTCACGCCCGCTCTTAACTCTCCTGTCTATAGATACTTGTAAAGGATGGCTGCATGCAGACATTACGGTTCTTTTATGGACCTATGGTCAAAGGGCTGGCTTTTGTAAATTCATGTAAGTAGCAATTGTGGGAACATTTTTAAGAAACGATGGGAATAAGCTGAAGTTAAGCTCTGTTAGGTCTGTTCAAAGAATTTTCTAAATTGGCGTGCGGTGGCAATGGCGCTCATTTGATCTATACGGTAACAAATCCTTAAAAATTTCTATACGCACCAAGGCAGCTTGTAGGCACCTGTTTTTGCTCTTATTCGACAGTCTACTTTTTATAGTGAAAAAGATCAGTTGAAAAATGTTCCATCACACTTAGTCGATGGTGTACTACTTACAGATCCATGACTCTTGTCAGGCTGTGATGACGATTTGCATATTAAACATTGTTCCCTAAGTCTCGGTGCGAAAAAAAAAATCACACTCCATACCCCTTTTACCCACTTCAAATTAATAGCGATGGTGGCTGCAAAATCCATCCAGTCTATTTCAAAACAAATGCAAAGATATGACGCATCGGCCAAATTTATACTTAAAAAAAAACCGAAAAATTCCAACTACGAAATAATTCAGATGATATAAAAAAACTTGATGGGTGCTTGAAAATTGCTTATTACCCTGCGTGATAGATAAGATTGCGTTCACACGAAACGAGACATTGAGCACGGAGCACCTGCTCGCAATTCAAAATAAGTAAATTGTTCCTACTTGTGATAGCGCGTAGCTACAACCTACAACCTACAACCCATATTTCACTTTTCATATTAATCTTATCTGTATGACTCTGTTTCGACAAAGTCTTTTGAATGAGCGGTAGGTTACTTCCATTATATTGTGTTTATATTTTTGGCGGATATTGGCTGTAAAATTTCGCAGTGGTGCTTTCTTTCTTTCCAGTGGCTTTAGGAACACCTCTGGTTGGACTACCTGACAAGATTTTGTCGAACATGTAGCAAAGCGACAAAATTAGCATAAGCAATAAAATCAATTTAGACATGTTTATAGAATATCTGTGATTTTTTATTTTGGAATTTTCGCATGCCAATCAACACAGGCGTGTCATATGTGCCAATAAATGAAGTCATTGCATTTTGAAACATAATGAATGGTTGACTGCCATATATGTTATATCTACTGTACATATGTTTGTTATAAATTGTTTATCAAATCGGTTCTGGCCATTAGTTATTCAAAGTTCAAACGTGTAAATGTAGATACATGATGCGATTGGACTTTAAACCCGTTTTAGTTTTTTTTTTGGATTGGAGCGATCGGCTGCGATTATTGATCCTATCACTTACTAGATAAACAAAATATATTTATTATACTGTTGGATTTATTACAACACTGACGACCAGATGGCATTTCGGTTATTAGTAACGCCAGCGTCCGTGTTTATTATTATTTTTTTGCATTTTTCTAAAATAATCAGACCAATCTCCCGGTATGTAATTGCTTATTTTCAGACTGGAAAAAAGTTACAAAATCATTTTTAGAGCGGATAGAGAATCAACTGAACAATGGGTAAGCTATGTGTTGATATAAAAAAAGAGTAAAAGTTTTTCCGTGTAGGTAATTTATGGGGTATTTTTTTTTTTACTTAACAGGCTGGTATTTAGGTTTTAGTAAAACAAACAAAAAGGACTATGAAACCATTTAATTGGTAGTCTGTAACTTCTTTCCAAAGAATGTTTAGGTAGCTGATGGAAAATCGAGTTAAGGTGTGGAGTGGAACTTGTTCCAGCTAGATTATTAGACAAATCATACTAAGACCCCATTTTGTTTTCCTATCGGTGTTGTGTCAAATCAGTGTGAGGCGCAAAAAAATAAAAAAAAATGCTGCCAACAATGGTGGATACTACATTGAATCGGTGATTGTTAAAACAGCACAATTAACAGATTTTTCGAAATCAGTTTTACTACGTTTTTACACAGCTTATGTGACACTGCGTTGTGAACAAAAGCAACATAATTCGATACATAAAACACACAGAAATTCGATCGCAAAATCGGCATTTTGTACTTAGACAACCTGACTCTTCTACCATTCTTTGTTTCTCCCGTAAAAAAATAAAAATGTCACTTATGTTGTTTTAGCAATCACCGATCTTTGAACATTACTGAAAACTTTTGGTTAGTTATTATATATTTTTTAAATGGGATTTATATGATTTGTTTATTTAATAAAACTATATAGAGAAGCCATTTAAATATAAAACGGGTTACGTATTTTCCACTTTCCGATGTCATAATTATCGATTGCATTTTTATTACATAACTGAGAAAGTTTGCTCAAAATGCATTGTTAATTTCTCATAAACATTTTAAGGAAATGTGCACTTGTTACAAAATTTTAAACTCAACGGATAAAACTCGATCAACGCTTTACTCGCAGCGAAGTGGCAACGATTAGGTGCGAGCGAATTGGTGCGTGACATTTGTGAATACAATTTTCTATGCATCAATACTACCGCAACTAATCGTTGCCACTTGCTTAAGGGCAAGTAATGATAAATGGGCCGATAAAGTTGGGGCATCAGTATGATCTGTCTTGGTCTTGAGTTAGTTCTGACTTCTTCGAAAAAAACGGTCACACTGTAGCGATTTAAGGCGAACGTTGAAGTTTATTATTTTCCCAGAAATATTGCCATTCGAATCTTCATGGTTTCAGCAAAACGGTGGAACTTCTCTGAACTGATTTTACGGACCAACACTTTTCATTAACCCCCAAGCACACCTGACCAAGACGTTTTTTTCCAGTAGGCCCTGGAAGAGATGGCTAGATTAGATCAAGTTTGACAGTAGAGGAGCTCTACACGTACTTGGGTTGAGTAAAAGTCGGTGGAAGAAGATGAAGAGTTATTGAGGATCCACTTAAGCATACATATTATTTTATAATTAAAAACGAAAGTTATGCAGCCGAAAATAAATCAAAAATTATACCCCCTACCACGGGAATACATTGATTGCAAATTTGATTGGTATCTTGACAGCTAGCGGCTGCAGAAAAATTCGTTAATGTCGAAATTTCGATCAAACTATCAGACATTTATGTCACGAGACCACGAAATGTGTACAAATTAGTTTGTAATATAATAGCAGCTATAGGTATGTGGATATTGTTGACACATTCACTAGACAGTTTTGACATATGTTTACATGAATTCTTTAGGTGAAATAGCCACTTAGCTCCGTGATATTTTATTATCAGATTGTCATTGGAGAATATTGTTCAAGCAAACAAATTAAAGGGAGGCAATCGATTATCGAAAACACTGCGTAAAAGCCAGAGCAATGAATTCAAAATGAATGCACGTCGTTATTCATTTCCCTCTAAGTAATTTGGTGACACAGGCCCACACTCACAAAGTACAATGTATATTGTATACTTTAGATACGACATAACACCATACACAATTAAAAAAATTGGATATTTTTGTCTGGTCTGAGCTACATATTCGTTGCAGCTGAACGTGATAGCGATCATGTTTTTTTCTTTATGAAAGTATACATGCTGCGGGTCTGGTGAAAAGAATAAAAGAGAAGAACGGCATTAATACAGTGTAATCAAATTGAAGACATGAATCGACCGCAATTGAATCGAAATTGAAGTGGCAGACAATTAGTTGCGAGCAAGTTTAGGTAAATTTCCAGCAGCCAAATGCGACGGTTGGGGATATTTTTCTGTTGAATATCGAATACTGAAACACATAAACTTACCCCACAAAAATGTGTAAAACTTTGCAAAGAACAGCAGGTACAATCCGTATAACGCTCCAACGTGTACAAACACCTGTGCTGTCAAGTCGGGCCATCTTATTTGTGGCTTAAACTCTACATTGGGATCCACTGGGTTGGTGGCGGCAACACTCTCTTTATAGACGGCATGCTTTTCGTCCTCATTTAAATCTAGGTTGGTTTTGTTACTATTACTAACATCTAGGTCTTTGGTATCGGTAATCGTGGAGACTGATGCATGTGTCCTGTGTCTTACACTGCAGCCATCGCTATCGCATTTTGCGTCTGTTGAATTTTGGTCCACATTGTTACATGAGGCTCTTCGGCAGGCATCCGAGGTAGAACCTGTGGTCGATGAAAGGCACATCTTGTCTGTGGTATTGTTGTTCGATGATTGAGGGCGGGTATTCACTTTGGTTATTAGTACAGTTTCTAAGGATGATGTTGGTGGCATAGCATTGGTTTTATCTGTAAACAAATTAAAAGGCAACAATATTATTAGATATTACTTATTTTTAGTAAATATCATTGAATGGTACTTTCACAATCATTTAAAATATGATTTAATTTGTTGAGCCACCCTGTTTAAGAGTAAATTGGATTATTGACTAAGCCCCGTATTAACAAATAATTTAGGTATGCTATCTGACATTTGCTAGCAAAATAGCTTGTGCAAACGTATTTAGTAATAGATTTTCTTTATCTTGCGCCCGAGTGCTTAACTTATAAACCTACACTCAGATTGCAATTCAAAGTCAATGCACTCTGTCTCGCGTGGGCTGTTGTCGTATTAAGATGTACCAGTGTTAGTATGTCATTGAGATGGTTTTTCCCTCGGAAAGCAAATTTTTTTCCCATTTTTCGCTTTTGGACGTAGCCAAATTTCCCACTTGGTTAATTTAAAAAAAATGTTTATTTTCAATAGTTTTATTAACAAAAAAAAAAATAAAATAGGGCAACAAAATATTCTATATTTAGGAAACATATAAAAAATCACATTGGTACAATTCATGAAAAAACAAACATTCAATTCATTATAATATCATATTGTATGTGTATAGCGCAAATAATCTCTATAATAAGAAACTACTCGATAATAAATGAAAACAGCAACTCAGTTGAAAACATACGCAATGAAAATACCGGTGGAAGTTAGAAGGAGAAGTTCGAAAACAAAAATCTGATACTCTTAGCCTCTTACGTGTTTTGTAATTTGTAGTAGATATATTTCATAACAAGTCATTTAGATAGGCTTGTTTTGTGAACACAGAATAAGGTACTAGAAATATAATATGATTTTCCCTTTTCCCACGAGACGGTTTCTTACCATAGAAATTCCAACGAAAAGGTTAATTTCCCACGAGCTACTAACACTGAGATGTACACGTATTTGCGACAAGTATTTGTGGACATTTGAGAGAAAGAAGAAGATTTCGTTCGCCGCCGGCGAGTTCAATTACGAGAATAACAAACGCTGTGACAGTTTTCATGTGAAAAACGAATCGCCTGTGATTCGCAGAAGAACAAATTGCGAACATCTGAAGTATAAATGCCGATTCATAGCGGAAAACTCTGAAAAGTTTCTACACAACGATATGAATTTTTATGAAAGTGGAGTTGGCAAACAGACAAAAGAATAAGAATAAAAAGCTTTATATTTTTCTAACGAATTTTTAATATTGGAATCGAAGCGGAATCTTCATTTACAATGAAATTCTATAAAAGGAATGCCTACTCAATGACAAGTATTTAAAATCACATTCATGAACACTTGATTTTATAAATCTTCCTCTGCACTAGCAAGGTTTATACAACTGTCAACTACTGCCAGTATATTTCAACTAAAACTATACCACTCCGTGTTTTGCCAACATCTAACTCGGCCTACTAAACAAAATGTATAGTTCAGTGTTTCTTTTAAATTATGTACAATGCATAAATTATAGCAATGATATGCGCATTTGAATCGAATACTTAATCCTCGCTAACCCCAAATGCAATGAGTGCTTATTTTTATAATAGCTTTGTACTCGACAACCAAACCTTTACCTTTACATGAAACGTGACGTTAATCTCAATTAGTAAATCTGCATTCGTCCATCTCTTTGTGCTATGTGTGTGACAACTGTTTATTTAAGAGTATGTACTGTTCACTGTCCCTCAAATGTCCAACTGTTACATGTTGGAACTTATTTTCTCCCTAGCGATTGCCAATTTCTTACTTTCTATATCGATGGCTCTCATTCATGAAATTCTTACTGATGCACACCTACGGCGTGTATGTATGTATGTGTCTGATTTACAAAAGTTCATTGGCTACATATAAATTGTTAACTTTTCCGAACACGTAGCAAGAGAAAGATATTGTATTCGTACAAAATTTCGAACTCGAGATGTTAATCAATTCTGACAGAACGACGATAGAGGAACTCAAAAAAGTGTGTCGCGAAATTGTGTCCGTCTGTCTGTCTGTATTGGGAGTTTGTCGGCCTACAATTCGGGGCCGTTTTATTTTTTTGCACGGTTACTTCAATATAAAGGGTACTTCCCATATAAAACGTATATACCAGTTTGATTTATTAGAAAACGGCTCTTACGATTTCAACCAAAATCTATATTTGAGCTTAAGTAGGTGAAGTTAACATGACAACATACTCAGTTTTTCGCTAAAAAAATAAAAATCGAATAACGGTCCTACATATCTTTGAAATTTAGACCTATCTCGAAAACGGTCCACACGATTGTAACAAAAATTCATTTGTGGCGCAATATGGTCATTTCTAAATTAAAAGAAAACTCTCTATATACGTAGTCATACAAAGAATTCAAAGAATTTCTGAAAAAAAAGAAGTTTTTTTAATTTAGTTTTCTTTAGTTTACCTGAAAACATCAACAATGATTTTGACCAAAATGCACACTTCGAGTAAAATTAAGCTTTCCAAATTATTGCGTCCTTAATTTTCAATTCGAACCTCCGAAGACGCTTATTTTCGAAATTGCTCATACATATTTCAAAAACCCCATTTTCGATTTGGATAAAACTTTAAAAACCAAGCAATCCTTCCATCCCGAACAATATCGAATACCCAGTTTAAAACTAAATAATTAACCCATAGTATTTTTAAAACTGAACAATGCAATATTTTCTACAGTTTTCTCTGCATAAAAACTTTTTTTTATCAAATATTGCCACTTATTCTTTTTTCAACCATATTGAATATGCACCTTAAAATAATTCCAACCACTAAGAGCTTACACAATCTGAAACTCCCATTTCATTTGGAACCCCCACAGTTATAACTGCTAATGCAAATTCAGAAACAAATATTATATCCATGTACAGACATCGGTCAATCACAAACCCAATTTCCAATCATAGACAGACATACTACGCACCTTCGCCACAAATCTATTCCAGTTCCAGTCAAAAATAAAAACATGCTCTGACAGAAAACAGAAACTCCTTATAAAATAGAACAGTACTTTAACTCTCTAACAGGAACTAGCGACAATTGCCTGTTAGTAGGAGTTTCCACTTATAAAAACTCCCATTGTTTTTTGATATACACTGTCACATCAGATGAATAACCCAAAAGTTTATTTTATTTAACACTATTCCTATATTTTATGAAATGTTTATTTTATGCAGCATTGCTTCTCACATTTTTACCTACCTACCTAATAAAATAAGAAAACAATACAAACCAAACTTTTGATGAACGAGAAAGTTTCGTTCGACCCAGTCGCGCACTTTATTTGAAAACATGCCAACTTATGGGCACCGATGAAAAATCACAACACTTTTACCGCGCACAAAATACTGATGTTTGAAGTTCCCACTAATGTATATGAACTTCGACAGCTGTTCGAGTGTTTCTTGTGGTTTCATTCTGGATATTTGTGGTTTTCCGTATTCAATTATAATCACTATATCTTTTATAACATCGTCACAAAATATACGACGATGACGTCTGTGTTTTATTTTGTTATTTGCTGCATTCTATTTTATCAAATAAAAATTACAGAGAGTTTGTAATTTTTGTTGACAGGTATTTGCAATAAAATTTATTTTTGAAACAATTTTTATTTTGTTAAAAAATAGAATTAATATTGGAATGAATTAAATGGACGTTTTTTCGCCTACTAAAAATTACGAAGATATTTAATGTACTATTTTAGGAGGACAGTCATCGAATATGTATTTTGAAAATACATTTTGTAGGTTACGTCAGGTGTAGTCAAATATAAGAATTTGAGATCTCCAGCGCATGTCTTAATAGGTCACATCGGGAATAATAAATGTTGTCATTGGTATGCAAAGTTAGCAACAAGTACGAGAATGAGAACGGTTTTAAATATCAGCTGCATAATGAAATTCCTAACTTGTATCTTTTTTTGTAGGTACTAACCAAATAATACAATTGTTCATACCTAAAAATAGTTTTTCAGTATTCAAATGGCAAAATTTCCAGCCCGTATAAATAAACACTGCGTTAAAGTTATCAACCCGTTAGTCAGCAGTTACGTAACATTTTTGTGTGCTATCTGACGTCTATTAGCTAACTTGTGAACATTTTTTTTATTAACTTATAAGCGAACACTCAGCCTGAACTTAATTTTTTGGTTAGATAAACATTACAAATTTTGTAGATGTCTAAATGTCGGGTCAAGGTCTTAAGGGAAGGAAGGTTTCCACCGAATTCGACACAGCAAAACTCAGTAAAACAAAGTAAAGCAGAATTTTCTGCATGCAATAATAGAAGCTGCACTTCCCTTTTGACACATTTGAGTTTCACAGGTCACAGTGGGGACTGGGGAGTAGCCTATAAATTCCAGAGATAGGTTTGAGCACGGTTCCGACTTGAAAACAAAATTTGTTACTGTTGGGCGCATTAACCAATTCACACCAAGAGAAATTTATATTTCATGCGGACCTGATTGAAGTCAGGAAAGTACCAAATCTCACAATGTAATGATTTTTTTTTTTAGTTTTTACATACTTTCATGCTTTTTGTTCAACAAAAACCGACTAACAATAGTCTTACTGCACTTTTACTGCTTTACTCCGATTCGCTGAGATATTATGTTACAAATCTATTGTTGAATTCAAATCTACAAAATGACAGCAAGTCTTAGTACTGACTGTGAATACTTAGCATTATGTAAAATGCATCTGACCTAAGCGTGACAATTTACAAAGCTTGCCACCGCCTTCCATCTCTATGCATACAAGTGTTTTACAACAGAATTAGAGATAAATTTATTTCATAACAAAAAAAGCGTGCGTAACCTAGGTCTAGGTATGACTTGCCTAGATCTATCGGCAAAATGTAGCATGTCATTGAGCTACAACAATTCTTTAAACAAAAAAACTAGTTTACATCTTCTTCCAAATACTGGAATTAAAACCGCTTTATAAATTATTCATAAGTCTATAGCTTTTATGTACTTTAACCCACTAAAGGCTAAGTGAAAAGAGTGCAAAGAAGTATTGGGAATCAAAACAAATCGTGTGATAAATATACCGACATAAATGTGGAATAGAAAAACAATAAAAATCGCTCTTGACGAACCTTGGAAAAATTCCCATTAACGATGCTTGTCAGTGCCATCCATCAGCAAATCAAAGGCAGATACATTCGGGTTTTCTAGTTCACGTCACGATCCCTGTACCTATACTCGGTAGTAAATAGTGATAGCCAATTCCGAAAGTAGATGATGCCATTCTAGTAGGAAAGTAGGTCCGACAGCGGAACTTTTTTACAACGTGCCTTCAATTTTAGGGTTACGTCAGACCTATGAGCGTTTCCCCACCCATGTATTTCGGCAATTAAATCATTTTTGGGTGACCTCACAGTTCATGGATTTAAAAGAAAAAGAAAAGGTGTTTGGGTTGTAAGAACCGCAGAAATACAAATAATTTTGGCATGGCAGAGCTTTTAGATTGGAAATCATCGGAAAACAAAAAAGCTCTTTTCGAAGAATTCGGTTTCCATATAGGTTTCCGTAATTTGTTTTGTACATCTTTTCCATGCGTGGGTACCTACAGCTAATGTTTGCCAGTTGTTCGCTGGTATGATGTCATGATTCCCACGAGGTGTTTGTTGGTGGGATGGGTTGATTTGATATTGACAGTGACTTGGCGTTTGACGAAAGCGATAATATTGTGACGACAGTGCATTGTAAGCGAAGCACTACAGAGCGATAAATGATCTTCAGTGTTCAGTCTGTGGTAGCAGTAACGGTAAAGTTTTATATTTGATGTTTAATAGCAAAGTTATTAGGGATTCCCGTAACAGTATGCAGCTTTCTTATCTACTTGTTTGAGTAGGAATTTGTTTTATCGTATGGAAATATAAAACAAGGAAAACCCAGTGGCACTACTACAATAAGGGAAACAAAGTGGCCAAAATTTCACCGCATTCTCACAAAAGTTATATTTTTTTTTCTCAGACTCAGACTCAGTTAATGACGGCACATTAACTTTGCCCTTATGTCATAACAGAATATCGTAAATGCATATGCATGAAGGAGGTGGGTGGTCCTGGTTCTGATTCGAAGTATTTAGTATCAAATAATTAACAACGCAAAGTCATGGGATCTCATCTGCTTAAATTCCAATTCAATCGTTTTGTTGGTATAAGTACGGTGACCATTCGTCCTCTTTTTTCCCTACTATGTCCTCTCTGATTTTTTACTAAAAGAAAACGATACATTTTCCTCTTTTTCTAAAATTTCGTCTTTTTTCCCTAAGAACCATCTTCCTACCACAAGAAATATGCGAGATTGCGAGTAGGTAACTTCTCAAGTCTTACAAGGCTGGAGTTAGATGGTAATCTTGTATTGATTTTCAAAGACCAAGTCAATTCCTTTTATCAAACCTACAAAAAATCTACAAATTTTGATAGTTAAAATGTGCTTTCACTATTTTTGACTGCATATTTATTTTTACTTTAAAAAATGTCCTCTTTTATGTGATTGAAAAATGGTCACCGTAGGTATAAGGCACAAGCCGCTTTTCCATCAATCACACAATTAACTGTCATAAAACTCACCAATTTATTTTATTGATCAAATAAGCATGGCGCATTTCTTTGCGCTTCAATCTTTGTGTAGATTTGTCAATTAATCTGTGTTTCGTTAATCATTTTTGCCCAAAAATATTTTTAAGTATAGATTGGCTTATCACCAATTTTATTTACATTTAGATAACTTATTGTTGTGTAACTCTTTGTATATTAATGTTTATCGAAATCTGTTGATTATCAATCGTAGATTGAATAAATGAAACAATATAAAATGAAATGAGAATATTAAGAGTGGGAATGAACATAAATACATTTACCTTTCATTTGGTTGTTGTTTTATAATCGACTTTGAAATAGCGCCGTAATCGGTACGAAAAAGGGGTAAGGCCTAAAAATGTAACGATGATTACAAGACTCTGTTGAATTTTTATAATCTTATGATATTTTTACCAGCGCAAGTTTTACTTAAAGCTTCGACTTGTGAGGCTTGTGTAAAACACCTATCTACCTATACATAATTCCAAATAATGCCAAGCCCAACCCAGTGGCAATGACTAATTGAAAAATTCCAGGTCCTTTTAAGCCGTTTCTGGATTTCAAATAGATCAAAATACAAACACCTAGACACTAGTCCATAGACAGATTGTATCGTTTCTGTGAATGTATTTCCCGTCCGAAACCACAAGAAATCAATGAATAAACGAACCAACCTTCAATGACACCCAGACCGAAATGAATTGGTTTTGTGGAAAATTCGTAATTTGCGTGTCAAAGGACATTAAGTTGTTTCGATGAAAAAATTACTTCGCTTGCGAACATCATTTACTACCTATGTAGCTAATTGCTCTTGTAGTGGATATTTCCTAACTGTGTTATTAATGTTATGCGTTTGCATTTAGCGGTAATTCTTGAACCTTCCATCCAAATTGAATCAAGATAAAAGGTTTATGACCGAATTCTGTCTGAGGTTCCAAATTGGATTAGTTTGATACTGATACTCCAGAGACTAAGAGAGAAAGCATGACTGACTTTTCACTTAAGTCGTCAGTAAAACCAAATATAAATATGCCATTAGCTCTGAGCAAAAAGAGGCACTCCTTATAAGCCGAATGCAGATATAGAGTCGTTTCTTGCTTACTGTGCTCGTCCCTCGTGACTTCCCAAACGGAGCTCTAGCGCTTAATTAGTGTGTTTTTTTATTTTGATATTTATTAATTTTTTACTGCCTAATTAAAAATAAATAAATAGTTGGCGCAACGGGCCTGTAGGGACCCTAGGCCTAGCTTCTCACAACCATTTGTT
The DNA here is from genome assembly GCA_951230905.1 of Cheilosia variabilis. Lineage (NCBI taxonomy): Eukaryota > Metazoa > Arthropoda > Insecta > Diptera > Syrphidae > Cheilosia > Cheilosia variabilis. Next base: position 15,765,731 of record OX579676.1, read on the forward strand.
TCGTGTGAGTTTTTCATTTTTGGGACGAATGGAAGGGATCTACAATTTTATGCCGGGTCCAAACGGTCTAATTGAGAAGCTCCTTCATGACAGTTATACTCTCGGATGTTTGTCAGACGTTCGCGAGAAGTGGCGCAGCGCAAAAAAACCATAAGGTGGAATTTTGTTTTTTTTTCGACTCGATACTGCCTAATTAGAAAATTCGAGTCAGTTTTAACAACATAATCAGCGTGTACGTTGTGCGACTAAAGTTGCGATTGGGCACCTTTTTTTTAAGAGTAGATATGCCACAATTTTTTTCAGTTGGAAAAGGCGCTTCAAAAATTGTGCAATGCTTGTTATAAAGTTAAAAAAAAAATATTAAATTTAACTTTTTTTTCTCATTGGTCCTTTTTCTTGCAACTTTTCAGATTTTCAGAGCCGCCACCCTGAACGTAATGCTTCCAGATAAACCAACCGCCAAGCTAGCTACATTTCTCAAAATCTTTCGATATCAAAGGCTTTGAAGTTCATAATAGCTAAAGTTTATCAGTTAAATTTGATATATCTACGTGCAGCTGTCGAAGTAGAAACACAACCGACACTTCTAGTGTAAGAATCCTTTTCTACTGCTTTAACTCATATTTATTTTGTTTATAATTGTACGATCTTGCTAAAAAGTTTTCATACCTTAGCCAGTGCCGTTCACCTCTTCTCAGTGTGTTGAAAACCATTTTTAAAAAAGCAAATGGATGAAGACACCACATGTCAACAAAGTCAGTCAAAGATTATGCTAAACAAAGTTTGAAAACCAAACAATTGCAAAGATAACAAATACCTACTTTTAAACGATATATTCATAAAATGTTGCCGGCAAAGCCGAACTAAAAATAGTTGACCGATCTCGTTTGCATGCCGGTGTGACGTGTAACATGGAGAAACAAATAAAAAAAATGTCAGAAGACGAATGCTCGATTAAGATTAACTTGACATCAGAGTGTGCGCCTGCCGGCCGGTTCCAGCTGCTGTGGTTGATTGTGGTTGTGGTTGATGCAAATAAAAAAAAACTAAGCTCTGTAGCATGAATGGATTTGTTTGTTATTTACTTGGTATGACATAATCGAGGACGTTAACACCATTGAACTACAAAACGTTCATGCTAAGCGTATACAAAAACAAATGTAGGTAGGTATACGTATCATGTTTTTAATAGGGTGTTTGGTGTTTCACGTCGCGAGGAGTTTGATTTAATATTTTGCAAATGAGGTCATAAGTTCGCATTTGCTTAGGTAAGTGAGGTTGTTACTATTTTCCAGACTGTTCGATTTGAATCGCATCGCATATTAATTCTCAACTTTAAAAGGTCGGATCAGTTAGAAACACGGTTCACAATTTGCCCAACAATTACGTAGGTACATGCTCAAATGGTGTTTTGTGTAATCTGTAAGCATTACACTATAAATATGAAGCAAATATTTACCACTTAACCAATAAAGTCGTTCTTCGCTCTGATGTCTTACAATTTGAGATTCGTATTTAATCGTTTTATTATCGAAGGCAAACATACGAAAATCACACATTTTCGACTTGAAAATTACTTTATAGTGTGGAATGTGTTTTCTGCTTCACATTCATAGCAACACCCGTTCTCCTTTGAAATACGATATCAAAATCAAGAACCTTATCTCGGTTAGTCACTTGTATTTTACATGAGTCTTACAAAATGTAACAAATATTGACATGCTGAAGCGAAACGAAGTTTACTTAATTTTGTAAATATGTAGATATACCAATAAGGGTTGAGCAATCATTTGTAATGATGAACTTCCAACGACCATGATTTGATATCAAGCAATTGAAGTTTATACTTAAATTGTGTATGACCTTAAGAATCGATATATGCAAATTCATTTCCCACATGTGGGCTGTAAATTGTTGCATTTCTGACAAAGCAGTCTTTCAAAGCAATAAAGAGAGAAATACCAGAAAAATAACTTGTTACCGAGGGTTTTTTTTTTAGTCAGTCTCAGTCTCAGTAAAATGTCTTTATATGGGGATGCCATTTGCAATTTATACCAAATTAGGACTGAACTTAATTTATTCGTAAAATTTTATTTGGCGACTGTTTATAGAAAATAAGTTTGTTGTTACCATAAAATCAAAACCGTTAACCAAATTGATCATGTTATGCTTTAGACGTTCTGCACTCCTCCAATGTTCTAGATTACATAGACTTGAACCACAACCTTGTTGTGGTCAATAAACAAACGCAAAGATCTCTGATAAAATACATAAATACTGCGAGGTTAAAAGTTTAATGGCTGCCATCGCAACAAACTGCCCGACCCTTTGTCGATCGGGTATATCACAATCTATATATTTCGTGATGAAAAAATGGTGAAATCGATGTGAAGACTGCATTATATGGAAGAAATGGATGCATCTATTCAGGGAAGCTACATCAAAAATGTAGATAAAAGAAACGTCCCAAAATAACAAGACCCGGAAAGAGATCTGTACAGCTGAGTATGGTGCAATAAAACCTTGTGGTAGATTCTATGTTTATTTTATTTCTACCTTTTGTAGAATTTTAAACGGATACGCCGTCTGGCAAAAAGAACCAATTCATGAAAGCCAAGACTTGAACCCACCTGACGAACTTGTTAAGATAGCAATATAAACGCATTTCCAACAGGACTGCTGGATTAGACGGATTGCCAGCCCAACTATATTTTAGCTTGTGCGGGACCAACCTGGTGGGGGGCATGTACGAAGTTGCAAGATTTGGGTGGAAGGAACCTTCGCATTATTTGACTGATCTGCGAAAAAGAGGACCCTTTAACCTCCGGAGCTGTTAAGGCATCAGTCTTCTAATCGCACTTCATAGAAGGGGTAGTATCCGCCAAAAATTCCGAGAAGTCCATATCGACACTCTTCATCTGATAATGGACTTTATGGATAAGCAGTAAATAAGTGTAGTGCTTTAATCGCCTTTTTGCAAAGAATAAACCGTAACATACGAGTTTATTTTCAATTTAAATCACAGTCGTATCGACCGCTAAAGATTGCAATCTGATAGATGGCAGTTTAGCTTTGTATCTTTAATCAAACCTTCTTATCTATTCGCATAAAACGGGTTTTACACGATTCCAACTAAGCCTTCGTCATCGCGAAAGTTTATTTAACAGTGAGTCTTGTTTATTTGAAATTCACAGAATGTCTCTCCAAAGATAAGGACTACCTTATCTTCCCGTTTTGTTTTAGTTCTAAAGGTGTAGTTTTATTAGATAAGCTTTCTACGGAAAATGCAGGCACATTTTCAAAGTTTCAAACTTCATATGACGTAAGGAAAGATATCGACAGCGACAGAGGAATTTGCGAAAAGCCTGCTTCTATAGCTGGTTAGGTCAATCGCAAAAATTTTCAAATTGCTTTCAGCATCATTGAGTTAGGAAATCTGTGCTTTAAATAAATTTGAGCGATCTATTTAAAAGCGTTGCCGAAATTTAAAAGGCAGTATGTATAGATTATTTTTAATGTCCCAGATATTGAAAATCTGGAGAATTCAAAGTAAACCTCCAGAACTCTTGATCTTACGACGCACCAATTTCAAATTATCTTGTCCAATCCCCCTAGTGAAATCCAATCATCTTATCCAGCGTTATCGCACAGCTTATAATTTGCAAAGCTTGCTCATTACAAATATCACATTTGATCTCAATTTTTTAACTTGACAGTTGCCTGTTTGATTAAAGAAAAAACTAGCCGGTATTTAAAAAAAAAACGGGGTACCTAAGTATTTAATTTTAGACGCAGCGCAGGTGTTCCGTTGCTTTTATATAAATTTCGCCATTTAACTATTATGACAGTTGCTTTGCTAGCCTTGAGTCAAACGAATTTAACCCGACTCAATGAAAACATTGGCATCACACGCATAATGAAATAGTCATCTCATTCCGCATTGATATCGTTATCATTTACTGCTTCATCGTATACCAAATATTCAGATAAAACTTATGATTCGACACCCACGACCTACGTATAAATGTCAAAATTAAATTTTAAATTTATTGTCTAACTTCATATATTGCACAGTAGAATATTTTTCTCTTAGAAGTCTTGAGTGAATTTTTAATGTTTTATTTCTTAATAGATTTAGGGCAAAGAGGGGTACGTTTGGGTTAGATTTATATCGATTGTATTAGGCTTTGGCAGTTTTTATTCGCAAGGCGAGGGGTTGCGAGAAATCTGTAGAGTACCTAATTAACATCACTATTGCGTATATTTACCAAAAATTTGAAATACAGTCGAACTTCGATAACTCGAACCATCTTGCCAACCAAAAAATTCGAGTTATCAAGACTTGAGTTATCAAGTAAAATACAAAATTGATATAAATATGTACATATGTATTTATTTGCTAATATAGAAGACAAAAAACGTAGATAAAGTAAACAAGTTTTAAATTGGTAGACACTGTACTTGCCGGAACACCATAATTCGCAGCCAAATCTTTATTTCTCGACCCACTTTCCACCTCTTTTATAAGTTTAAATTTGTCTTCAAGAGAAAATGTTTTTAACGCACGCTTTACCGACATATCAACGCTAACAAATGCGTAATCAATTTTTCACTAAACAACTAACAATATCTACACACTCCACTGTTCATACGGATCTTCAACGGATCTGTGTCTTATTTTTCAAAAATTCAAACCAATATACCAACCTAGTTAATTATGTGTTCTAACCCCTACCAACAAGAAATTTGACAATTCTTACTCACACATATGAAAATCACGATTTTCTACACGGTATGTAAACTAGGTCATAGGAACATCCAAACACAGTGTCCCCGAAAGCGATGCATTATAAAACGAACTTGTAAAAACACGCAGAATTTGGGAATTCCCCCTCAGAATTCGACTTATCGAAGGTGACGCCAAATAATCTCTTCGAGTTACCAAGACATTCGAGTAATATAAGTTCGAGTTATCAAATACAAATTACATGTAAATTTTAGTCTTGCCGCTATTGCCAACCAATTTTATTCGAGTTATCGAAGTTCGACTGTAGTTGTATTTTGAAAGCTTGGCAAAACTTTATACTCAATTTAACTAAATAATATTGAATCCAATAAAATAGACATCACACAAAATATTTCAGGTATTTGAAATAAGACTTTCTGCTTCATTTTGGGCTCTTTGAAAATTGTATGAGTAGTATTTTTTTTTTGGTCGCATTTGGCGTTTGATCCGAATGAAAAGTGCCCAAAGAAATAGTAGATATTTAACACATTTTAATAAAAATTATTAAGACAGAAGGAAACCTATTGACATTTTATTCATTGCATAGCTTTTTTCTTTTCAACGCAGATAGTTTCAAAAGTCTTAAAAAAAACTCACCCCAACTCACCCTATATGCGAACAAGATGATATTATTTACTGACTTGATGTCATTTATGGATATTAATAAGTTCCACAGTGCTTCTAGTATTTTAAATGTGCATGTGTATACAAGCATTGTGTCACAGCAGCTCTCATTTTGCTTATGATGGCCACTGGAAAAATATCAATAGACGCTGCTCCAAAGTCCGAACAAATGACTAGATCATCAGCGTGACATGTTCAAACACTAAGTACCCACACGATGTTGTATAGCAGCCGTTTTAATGGACAAATAAAACAGAAGTTGGATAAATACAAATAATGTTACAAATAGGCAGGTGCGCGGGTAGGTGGGCATAAAAGCGATTCCCTATCAAGTTTTTTTTATAAATACTGGCGTTTGTTGTGCGGCTCAACCAAATACCGAAGAACGATTTCCAGTTTGTCAACATATCCAAGCGAGCTACAATAAAATACTATGAATATATTTATAAGAGGGAGTATTAGCTCGGATATATCTACGCAGTGAAATAGATGAATACAATAGAAACAATCGAACTTCTTAAGGCTTCATATGGAGAACAAGATTTAATAGATATAATAAATATTTTATCTGAAAATGTGATGTGAGCTATTTCACATTGACTGGGTTGTTAGGTATACTTGTCTTGCCATTGATGAAGTAGAGAGAAAATGCAATAACAACTACCACTGCATTGCAGTGCCTTGGGAATTTCAAACAAATTCCTTAGGTATGTAAGTAGAAGTCAGTCAGAAGATCAGAAGGACATTATTATTGCATTGCTTGGTGTCCTGCATTTTATACGTTCCCCTACATGAAACCTTCTACTTTGACGAACAATATCGACGTATCTAAAATCGACTTCTGAGGGGGAGAAAAGAGCACGAAGAAAACCAGTATCCCGGTTTTAGGCAAAATGATCCATTCATTTTCGACGCCGCACCAATAGACAAAACTTTTCAGTCCACCTATCCAAGTTCAAGACCGACAAAGCTGTTGGACGGTTTTTCCCTGAGATTTTAAGAGTATCTGAAGAGCGATTTGGTCAGATCGATGTATGCCTGATGAATGGAATTTCAGCATTGTTAGTCTGGGTCACAAGTAATGAGATCTTCTCAGATCCGACGACGTTCTCCTTCATTGCTTAAAAGATTCTTTCATAAACCCTAAAACGCTTCGCAAATAACCAGTGCCCTTGTTCTGTAATTATCACATCGATAAATTTATCACTAAGTCGATATAAATTCAAAAACATGTTCCTATGTCCTTGATGCGAAAATGTATCCAATTAGTTACAGAACATTGGCCCTGATTGGCCCCATTTAATTCTCAGAAATACCTACGTAGGAGGTCTAGATATACTCATAAATTTTCATCGCTTCTAAATTAGCCGACTTCGTAGGCTCGCTTCTCGATCAATGTCGGTAGCAAACCAATCGAGAGCTTTAAAAATGTTATAAAAACAAGAGGCGTCTTCATGAGGTATCTTACATGATTACAGATTACACATGAAAAAATTGTGCAAAGAGCACTTGCGCGAGGTGCGATCTTGCCACAAGCGATGAAGTTGAGATATTTCGTAGAACATGCCACTGATGGGACTTGACAAAAACTCTTTTTAAAATATGCCCCTGTTTGAATTGATTTGGTTTTAGTATATTACACCTCAGTACCCTTTAGACGAAGTGTTTTCTTCTAACCTCGAGAGTCAACGCATCAGAGAAAGACCTTTCACCGAGTGATCAATTTTCAGATAAATATCTAACAATTATAGTACCGAAAGCGTTTTCTGCGCAATTTTCTTTTTAATGGATGAATTCAATGCCAGGTGTTGGACACCTGACCTGACAGCTTATCCCATATAAATCAACCCATAATCACACTTACACGATGACTCAGTTTGGAAACTCATTTTCCAACCAGAGCCAACACTTATTTTCAACAATAACAACAAGCGGGCAATTAAAAGCTAATCGGCTTCGTCTATTCATATTTTATCGTCCATGACACGAAACTAAGTACACGTATTTATTCAGCAAAAGATACGATCTGACAGAATTACGCCCAGTCACCAAGCACGGCCCGAGTCAAATAAATAACGAAACACACAATCAATTTCTATAGCAAAACATAAAACCAACAAATTTCCTTCCAATAAAAATTACTTTCCGTTCATATGGGAAACATACTCTGACTCTCGTGTAAACATTAACTCCGAATACCGCGATCAGTTAAATTGACAGCAATCAGATTTTTGCCAATAAAAACATTCGAAAAGGCACTTTCAAAAACTGATTGAGCGTTTTCGAATTCAAATTCCAAACCGAATCTATCAACATAAACAATCGTTGTATGCTGCCGGCCCACCAACAGAGCAACCGCACCAAAAGTGCCCAAACAAACATAAAGTACCCCTCGATCTCTAGATCCGAGTTCTATAGGTAGAAATCGGCGGCCGAAAAATCTACCTACGGTTGCACAATTGAAATTTGGAGCTATGCCAAGTTATGCGTGAACCAGCATGCCTGCGACTGGTGGCCTCTAAATCAATTGGCCCCACGCTCACGAAATTGCCTGCACACGACAGCCAAACATGCCGTTGTCGACCGGCACGGTGTTCGAAAGTTCGAAAGATCCCTCGGAAAATAATATTATCTAGTCCAAAATTCATCAAAAATTTATGAGTACAATGTTTTTGGGCATGGCCGCCGCGCCGCACCAATCGTCGAGGGAGGAATTGGTGTCCCAAACTTATCGAAAGTGAAGTCATTTGGTCATTCCAAAAGGTATCGGGTACACTTACGAATTAGTTATGATGAGGGTGGTTTTAGGATACCTTAAGTGTCGCACTAGAATTGATTTGATCTGATTTTCACTTTATAATTTCTCGGGAACACAGCTTTTTTTTTAAATTATTTTGGAAATTATCTTCCCTCGAAAAAATATCTACACAACCGCACACCGCTACCAACCGAATACGACTATCTCAAACGACTGAGCTGGTAGCTGGAAGCTTTACGCTGAGCAACTATTTGGAGTCGTCAGAAACTTTACTATTTTAACACGGCCATCGGATCGTCATCGCACGGATGCCACAATGAAAGCTCATTGAGTAGGAAAACAGAACGAAACGAAAAGTGGTTCTGTGGTGACACTGACAATGTGTGGATGTAGTAAAACTGGGTAGTAGATGTTCTGACGATGCGATTTTAAGCGCGCACTCAATGCGACGTGCAGAGTTTTTTTTACTAAGTTTGGAGCTTACTATGGATATAATGTGTGTTGCAGAGGGGCACATTCACATTGGAGTCATTTTCAGCGCTATAGTTCGGCTTTATGAATGAGTGAAAAAAGGCACTTTGTTTACAATCCGATAACTCTGCAGTCCACTTGTTTGCTTTTCTTTCGGGGGTTGAGAGGTTGGGCAGTGTATACGGTATATACTCAAGTTGACGACATCGCGTTTGGTTATATTGTTTTTTTTTTATATATATAGATATTTGATTTGAGTATGAGGGTACTAATACATACAGACGAATTGCCATTCGGGTCTTTAGAGGGTAGATAGACGAAGGCAAGCTATGTGCTCATGTACAAGGAACGGTCTCAATTTATAGCCTTTAGCAAGTTTTGTTTCGGTCTAATTGGCAGGTCTTAGATGTATAAGAATTGTCTAACTGGAAAAAGGCCTTATACTCATACCGTCTTCAAAGAAGTCTAAAACTCAAGAAAAGGGAATTTTATCGGACAAGGACTGCCTACGCAGTCATTAAACTTAATGAAATGGAAGATTCGAAGTCCCAGCACTATGGTAAAGTAGAGTTAGCACTGGCGAGTGACGACTCAAAGAAAGTCGACGAAAAGCAAGCCGCCAAAGCACAGGGAATAATAAATGTGTTTGTTTATAGGCAGCAGAACAGACTCTACGTCCAGTCAATGAAGAAGCAGGTCCACCTACCATTATGTTGTGTATATCATTGGTAACCCTCGTGCGCTATCAGTGAGTATATGAGCTTGTTTTGAAGTGTGGATAAGAACCAATGCCAACTTGAAAGGAAACTAACTGCCCAAAACATTTATTTGTTGCTGTGCGTGCAATCTTTATTTTGTACCCTATCTAAAGTTGTTTTTTATACGACTGAACATACCCACACGAAAGCATTGATTATTTCCAAATACTTATGTGTTGTCCCAACGGTGCGCGGCGGCAGATACCAGTTTGAACTCCGCGGTATTTTCATTACTAAAACAACGGTCATATATTTTTCTAATATCTATAATTACTGTGAGATGTTGATGGCGCTGATTCAGCATATGGGGCACAAGCTTTCATTTATTATTGAAGCTGCTGTGTTGATGTTTTGAGAGCTTTCGATTGCCTTGGCACTTCGTCGATGACCTTATCCACATTTTTGCCGAACCAGAAGGGGTTCGCAGGGATAGGTATGATCTTGGAAATCTCTATGCTCGCTGACACTACCGAGGCGAGTATTAGCATCGATTAGCACCTGCTCCTATCTAGACTCAAACAGCTGATTACCGAGGGATTCGCATCTAGGGCAATATGTGCTAGAGGCTAGACGATTCGATAATCGTTATCTGCTCGCGCCAACTTCTTCGGGCTATGAATCAGCGCACCACAAGCACGAAGGTTACAAAGCAACAGCTCAACGAAATTTTTTTGGTTGTGGTATTGATTAGTCATACTTCATATAGTTGGTAAACAATCAGCATTCAGCAATTAGTGCAGATGGGATTGTGCTGCTTCCCATGGATACGTGCGACACGTGAAGGGGAGGAAACATCTGTTTTCAAAATAAGCCGAAAACACCCCGCGTCATAATTGTGGAGCATTAGATGGGCTCACTGACTCAGTGGTTGCTGATTACTTGTTTGATTAGTGGGAAGGAGATTTGAATTTTGGGCATAGTTATAGTACTAGTAAGGGTTAATACTAATAAGTATAGTCCATGCAAAATGAGTTGCAACTTCCCTAGATGCGCAGTAGCTATTTGGGGATATTTCCTCTTAGGCGCAGCTCTGATCAAATGAAATTGTTAATGCTTTTCTTCACTTTGGGATTTTTCGCCATTAGTAAATAAAATAAATTATCATGAAAATAAACATTATCCCACTGGAAGTTTGTTGGATTTGTGCCAATCCTTTTTAATAGTGGTTTTTAATGCTGTATAATACCAACATAGTCCGTCCAAACTTAACTGAAATATTCATACGCAGGTCTCTTTACATCAAATATTTTACTCTCTCTTTGCGACACACAAAGGAGTCTTGCAACAACAAATTGACCGGAAAAAAAGTGTGTGCAATTCAAACCCCCCGCGCAAGAGGACACAGAATATATACATTGCCCTGCTTATATGCCAAATGCTTTTTAAATCTGTCCATAAAATATTGGTTTTTTGAAAATAAAGGATGGTATTTAAAGGAAATCTAGAATTTAGACGATCGTAAATATGGGGCCCTGGACGAAAGAGTGACAGTAGCATGCAAATGGCTCAAAATTGACATTTGAGCTTAAGTAGGTGGGGTTAATATGGCCGCATACCCAGATCTCTATAAAAAAATCGAATAAGTACTTTTGAAAATTTAGGGTCGAATTCTGTATAAGCCCAAACGATCGAACGTTTTCGTGCGTTTTCGAATCATTTGCCCTATGTTAGACAAGCAAATTTCTTCGTGCACATCAAAACGTTTGAACGTTTCGCCTTACAGAATGCCGACCTGATTTAGCTCAAAAACGGTCCATACGATTGTAACAAAAATTCATTCCTAAGTCAATATGGTCATTTGAATGAAAACGCAATTAACGATACCTATAAGTAGACCAAAATGCAAACTTGGAGTAAAATTGATATTTTGAAAATTATTGCAAGCTTAATTTCCCATTCGAATCACCGAAAACGGTACTTTTAAAAACTGTTCGTGTTATCATATTTCGAAAAGCCCCATTTTATATTTTCAGAAAACTTTAGAAACATCACAAACAATCCTAAACAATGACTCGGTACACAGTTTTTAGGTAAATATAACTTGGTGCAGTACCATAATACCATACCTGCTTGAGAGAAAAACCCACTTATCTGAATTTCCGAGTATTTATCGACCAATTACCTATAAAACACTCCGCTTAAGCGAAACTCGCTTAAGTGAAAAACCCGGATACCTGAAACATATTTTCAGTTATATTTTATATTTTTCATTGAAAAAAAACTCTATTAAGTGAAAGAAATGTTGAATCAAACAGAACAAAAAATTTCCTGGACGCTTTCACCTCTTTTTTCTCGAAAATACATTTGAGTTTCTGATATGTCACAAGCGTTTTTTTTCCAGGCCACTCCAAAAGATAAATACTAATTTTTCTAGCTTTAAATTTACCGTTAATGGAATTTTTAAACCCGCTTAAGTGACATTTTGCTTTCACTTATGAAATTTTTTTTTCACTTAAGCGGGGTTCCTTTAAATGAAAAACCCGTTTAAGGGAAAGAAAGACTGTGACATTTTCCTGTTTCTCTTAACCCTGGATGGTTACCCTTCGTCGTGTCGACGAACACCTCTTTTATTTTTTATGATTTCTCTTTAACTATTCGTCCTATTCTATTCTTCTTTCTTACAACATCAGTTGGCTGTGGTTTCTACCACAGACAAACCATACTGAGACCCCCAACTCACAATCCTCTTGCCGCTGGCCCCCTCAGTTTTTTTTTCAAATTCGCCATTTTGTTTTCCTATCGGTGTTATGTCGAAAAAGAATCCGTGTGACATGCAAAAACATACAAAAAATGCAAAAATAAAGGCTGCCAACCTCGGCAACCGTGGGGAAATGTGAAAGAGTTCGGGAATACCACATTTTTTTCATTACTGAACGCCATTGGTTAGTTATTATAAATTGTTAAAAGGCGAATAATTTGATTTGTTTGGTTAGTAAAACTATCTAAAATATATGTTTTATATACTAGAACATATTAGGACAAACATGGTTGTGTATTTTCCGCTTTTGGATATCATTAACTTCGATTTCATGTGTAAATTTTTCTTAAATAATGAAGAAAATTTGCTCAAAATGTTTTCATTTTCCCTCAACCAATCTACCAATTAATAATTAACTTTTCATGAACATTTTAAGCAAATGTGCACTTATTCCTAAAAAAATAATTATCCACACGTAACGAACAATTTCAAATTAAACGGATAAAATTCTATGAACTCTGCCAGCAACTTTGCCCACAGCGGAAGTGTCTCATATCTGCTGGGAGTGTGTTGGTGAGCCGGAATTTTTGAAGTTTCGTGACATTTGTCAATACGATTTTCTATTAACAATACTAGCGCACCAGATGTGTACACTCCATAAAAAATATAGCTTGTAGGCTAAGTAACGGGAAATCGGCCGGAGTTGGTGGTCTCAGTATTGTCTCTGGTTTCTACCAGTGAGCGAACGTATGCTCTCCTGCTATCATCAGAAATATTAGTTTTTTCTGTTTTTTGTAAGGTATGTTCGTAAGTGTTTGTTACTTTTTGTATATATAACTGTTTTTTTAATTTATTTGTTTATTGATTTAGTTGATATGGACTTCTACTTCTTATTTGTGTGTTTATTTTGGAAGTGCTATTATTTTATTGTTGTTTTTTTTTTTTTTTAAATCAATGACTGTCAATGTATCAAAATTAAGTGATATATTTAAATTTACATTTAAAATGAGAAAAAATGCGGATACCTAATATAAATCTAGTTTAAATATGCCTAAGAGTCTTATTGAACAATTTCAAGTTAAAGGCAAGACAAAGTTCGGAGTAAAGTTCGGAGTATGTAGGTTTTAAAGTGGACTTCGTCGATTCGACGAAGCATAACCTTAGAGTGTGTGGAATAAGGGTAACCATCCAGGGTTAAGCGGGTTTTACTGTACCATAACTTATAAAATATTTTACCTACCTTATAATTACATAAGTAACAATTCATAACTTTTGATATCTTTGAAATTCTTAATCACTTTGCATATGAAAAATTTAAATGTCAACATTCTTTGCAAGAAACCCAAACAGCGTATAATTCTTTTAAAAAAAAGTTATATGTAAAAGCTTCATTTCGCCAGTATAAAAGGACAGCCGAAATGTTGTTTATTTCATAATTCTTTCCACCAGCGTTTAGGTAAGAAATTGTCTCTTCGCGAATGGCGAAAATTGGCAGTCGATTTTGTATTGCCCAAAGGTGTCGAAATAATGAAGTTTTTTTTATTATAAACTTCAATTTTGAGAAAAGAACTCCGAACTCTTTAAGACAATTTTCCTACGGGGTTCTAAGTAATTGCTGTAATTTACGCTGCAATTAATAATTCGACGTAGACAGGCGAGGCCCTTTCCTCAGTTTTCCGACGTCTTTTACTTTCCTCCCAGCAGGGAATTCAAGGCTACATGCTTTTCAAACTAAACATTGCAAAAACAGCTTCATCGATGTTGATGGAAATACATTATTTAGAATGATAAAATAATTATAAATGCAATCCCATTCTTAGCTTTTCTTAAAAGATGCAATACATTTTTTTCTTAAAAATTACCAATCAGAAATTTTTTCAATGTTTCACTCTTAATAAAAATGTAATAACAACAACGCTTAACTACATTTTAGCAACTATCATCCACTTCTGCTCTATGTACTTCTAAGCGTTCACCAGAAAATAACCAGCCAATAACCAATCTAGGTGTCTAGATCTTCCACAATTGAAAACACTCCATTTGCACTCCGACTCCCATCGATTTAATCGGAGTATTTGTAACGGAATATTAAAGCTAAAAAAAAACAAACAAAGAATTTCAAGTAAGTATATTATTGGCGGTATGATTTTGGTATATTATAAACCATAGGCACGAAAGCCAGCATCACCATTCACCAATCTATTCCAGTCAAAAACAAGAACTTGCCCTCAATAGATCAGAAACTTCTGCTATACGCATGGCCTTGTATATACTCATAAATCATACAATCATAACAAGGTGAAAGTGAGCAAATGAGCTTACTCATTCAACTCAATAATTTTACCGACCCGATAATGCTTATAATACTCGCCGAGTGTGTCAACTATTTCCCCGCCCAATGCTAAACTATTCTTGATTAAAGTAATTCCAAACAAATTGTTGTCCTTTCGCTATAGCCAAGGTGTTGGTAAGGGTGTGGGACAAGAACCACACCTACTGCTGTCTACTAGACGAGTGGGTAGGTATTGTTGTTACTCGCGGAGGACATTTTATTTCCTAATTAATTTTAATATCCTGTTAGTCGATCAAAAGCACGGGGGAGTGTATTGAATTTTGAATGGGGCCTATTTAGAGTGATGAAGTAGTTAAAAAAAATATATAGTGTGTGTGTTTGACTGACCTCTATACTCGATAAGACTCGCGTCCCAAATGCCCTTTCATTTTCAGCAGTCACGGAAGTGTATTTCCCATGCTTCAAACACGAGCGGCTTTCTAAAGTTCACAACAACTCACGAGGAAACTCAATTTATGTGAGGTATAAGCTAACAAGGACCAAGTTTCTACCTCTACACATTATGGCATGTGATATGTTGGCATTTCATATAGGAAATAGCTTAGTGGGGATATACAAAGCACGGAAACAGGATGTCAGTAGATATAAATTAGTTTCCGGGATGTTTGTTGTTTGACAAGGTGGCAGCTTATGTTCCTCGCCAGTTCCATGGTTATCGAGGGTCACCCTATTTATATTGCTCTTGCTCAATACCGAGAGACATCTAGCCATCAAGATGGCTTGACACATTTTAAACCGTGCAACTACTCTGCCCCAACGACCACTGACGGGAATTGAAAGAACTAACGACGACAAATTTGCAAACTCTTCCAGTTACCGTCAGGGACGTAAATTCCGTTGTAGCTTCTGGTTTCCCCAGTCGTCAAAGTGGAAACTACATCGTATGGGTCTTTTTTGACGGAGCAGACATTTCCGAAGGAAGGAAATTTATCTCATTTGCTTGTGAAATGTGACAACCAAGAAGACAGAGCATAATTGGATCTCATCAATAAACTATAAGCTCGAGTTTTACTCGAGGGTCCTTAAACAAAAATAAATTATCCAACAATTGGCATATGTTGAAAATTTTTACGCAGCATTTATAAAACTATGGGGCAGTGATTAATTTGTTTTAGATAACTGGCACAAATTTAGTTTACATTGCTCTGAGAAATATTTGGCTAAAATTAGCTTGAGCATTTTTTCCGTATTTTTACCCTCATTCTTGTATATTGTTCCCACAAGGGAAAGCCAATGGAGGTGGACTGAAAAAATAAAAAAAGAAACGGCTTACTATCAGGCATATCTGCGACTCAAACAAATGAAATAAAAAATACATTTGACTCATAATTCTTCTATTTGCAAAAGCAACTATGATAGTCTTTCTGGGATTGATGGACAAGTTGTTACTGTAGAACCATAAGATTCGCGATCTTTTCTGCCCCTATCGTAATGATGACCAAACCATCGGCGTAACTAACTGTGTTGAAGCCTATAGAGCTTAACCTGTAAAGCAGATCGTTAATGACCAACGACTGAGTACTGATCCTTGCGGCAGAACTGTAGCTGAAATTATAGCTGAAATCAGTCCATTGAGGCATCACTGTAATTTAGTTTATGGTCCGTCGGTCTATGTTTCTATGATAGGACCTGCATTGTTATATTTCAGAATGTTGACATTTGTCAACAAGTATCTATCACCTGGAATATTAAGTTTAACTCAGTCTTAACTTTGATCAGAAATGCTCTTTTAGTTTCAACTCTCAATTTTACTAGTTCACAGTGGCTATATTTAAAGTCGAGCCTAAAATTTGTTAGTACGGCGCTGTAAGTATTAAAAGAGACTCTGCGCTAATAACAAATTTAAGTCTTGGCTTTAAATTTACGGAAGCTCACGAAAGCAAAATTTGTATGGAAAATATAGTGAAATATGTGAAATAGTAAACTTGAGAGTCGAAACTTAAAGAGCATTTCTGATCACAGTTAAGACTAAGTTAAAGTTTATGTTCCAGGAAAATATACCGCGATACTAATAATCATTTTTAGTGTCCAGGCTTAATTTTTCGAATTCACAATGGCGATACAAAGTGGCATATTGAGACCTACAACATATTTAAGTTGAAGGTTAAAAATTATTTTTAGTTACGCCCATAGTCACTGAGACCTACTACAATTTAAAGTCGAAACTACAATTTTTTATTGGTAAGGCCCATTGTCAAATGAGAAAACATATTTATGACGTTGCCTTGCATTAAAGATGCCGCCATAAGTGCTTTGCGTTTTCTTTTACTCTGTGCAGATACGTCACAATGAAAAAAGTAGCTACTTGGGAATATAAGATCTAATTCATTTGACAAGCTGTCAAATAATGCAATAAAAACAAGGGCCTCACTAATAGTAATTTTTAGCCTTCACGCTTAATATTTTGTAAGTCACAATGGTTTATTTTAATTCGCCATTGTGAGTTCGTAAAATCTTGCCTGGGCACTAAAATGGTTATTTGTATCGTGGAAGGAGTCATGCGAATGCAGTAATCTTGTATTTCTCTCACTCATGGACTCCACCTGGTGACTTTGGTGGTTTCAATAAATTGATAGCCCACTTAACCTCATGCGGGCTTGGAAGTTTTTCAAATACATTTATCCATTGAGCACGCAGCCAAAAGGCTACAAAACTCGTCCAACCACCTATATATTCACAAATTTAAGCGCCTTGCTCTTAGAGTACGGTTTATCACAAACCAACCCTGATTTTCGCAGTTGTCCGCTCATATCAGCTCATCAACCCTTATCAAGTGATGTGATATTAAAAACCGAGCCATAACCTACACTATGTTACATATAATTTACGACCGATATGTCTTACTTTGTAAACTGCCACACAACCCCTATCTAGAGCTAGAAGACTCAACGACTATCAATCTCTTCATTTATGGCACACGATTTTGTGATTGCCCACTAGAAATACCGGGGAATTCAAACTCAAAGTGCAACTGGAAACGCATTGCGCGGCATTTGTGGTTAGTCAGTTTCGACGACCATGCTATCACGAGAGATAAGGCCATTCCTACTCGAAAGCAATATGAAGACATAAGTCTGCTTGAAATGTTTTCATTGTGGAGGCAGTGTTATTTAACGATAAGTAGTGTACAGCAACAACACTATTTAAAACATCTGCTGCTCTATTTGCCCACCTGCAGGTGACACACACGCAGGTGTTCGTTATTTATCTAGCCGCTGTTTTATGGTATGAAGGATTTGGGCTTTGATTTTGTTTACTTTTCCGTTATGAATTGTCCACGCAATCTTAGCTGACTAGCAGAGAAATTAATATAAAGTTTTTCTTTTTTTTAAATGAAATCGATAGATATCTACGATGAGCGTGAGCGGACTCGAAGGACATTGCAGACGTGACACCACAAAGTCTGGATTTTTTCACAAACAGCAAAAGTATAGGCGAGGCAGCCCTTCGTCGTACGAGTATACATGTCATACGAAATACGAAATCAACAACACAATTGTTATCGCCGTCCTAAGCTACGACATTTACCCGGCAGGGGCAAATCAGCCATGTGGCTGCACCCTAAAATATTTCTTAAGTAAACAGATCTACCTATATGTCATATTGTTCGGTGCTTTCCTTGGTTGCATTTCCTGGCATTCTTTTTTTCTTTTTTTGCTCAAGAACATCGCGAAATAAAGATCGCTTTCTCAAATTAACATAATTATATATATTTCATATTTCTCGAATCATTAGAATACCTAAGGTAAGAATAAGATCGCAATGTATTCCACAATAAAAAAAAAAAAAATGTATTTTCTCCCTTGTTAGATTTTTTAAGCGGAATAAAAATAAAAAATACACGCTGTAAAAACTTGGGTTACAACATCCTTAAAAAATCTTAGGTATTCTAAATGGATATGGCTTCAAAGAAGAACCCAGCAGCATGCGCAACATCAACACCTTTAGCTACGGCAAGCTGCGAGTTGTGCACACGGCCGGATGAAACGTCGGATATGGTTGCTTGCGATGACTGCAGCCGTTGGTACCATTTTGACTGCGCACAAGTGGATTCCCGTATCGAGGACGTCAGTTGGCATTGTGAAAAATGTCGTGAAAGTGCGCCGCAAGCTTCACCCACTTCTGCGCACATCAATCAAGAAGAGCCGGTGAAATCAGCAGCTCCATCAAGGATTTCCTCTCGAAGCCGACAAAGGAAACAGCAAATTTTGCTGCAACAACTGGAGGAAGAAAAAAAGCTGCGTGAACACAGCGATGCGATCTATTTGGAAAAGAAGTACAAGATTTTGTCGGAAGCAGTCGAATCGGAAGAAGAAGAAGAAGGTTCAGGTAAGTCAGTATTATTAGATCGTAGCCAAATAACCCAGCGATGGGTAGATAATATAAATTCCGCTGCTCCCATTGGCGCTCACGTACCCGTGCAGCCGAGCCAGGAGCCAAAGCGGCCACTTTCGGTTGTCGGTGTGACTCATGGCCAACCCCACCCTGGCGTTTTACAACAGAACCGTGAGGCACCAATCGCACCCATGACCCAAGAACCGATTTGTTCTAATTTCCGCTCTCCCCCCAATGAAAATAAAATAAATAACCTTTCGCCAACTCAATTGGCAACCAGGCACGCGATTCCCAAGGAACTACCCTTGTTTAATGGCTTTCCGGAAGAGTGGCCTGTTTTTATAAGCTCCTTCGAACAGAGTACGAGTCTCGCGGGTTTCACAGATGCTGAAAATTTACTGCGGTTGCAGAGATGTCTACGTGGAAGAGCTTTGGATGCCGTAAAGAACCGCCTTTTGTTACCATCGATGGTTCCAGAAGTTATTAGGACACTTCGGATGTTATTTGGCCGACCAGAGCATATTCTCCATGCGATGATTGCTAAAGCGAAAAACCAAGCACCTCCAAGAGCTGATAAAATGGAAACGCTTATTGAATACGCTCTAGCAATAAAAAACGTTTGTGCCACCATGGAGGCTTCTCATATGACTGCTCATTTAAATAATCCGACCCTCCTAAAAGAATTTGTCGACAAGCTAACACCTCACCTCCTATTGAACTGGGCGATTTATTCCAAAACCTTAGAAGCTGCAACTTTGCACGATTTTTCGAGCTGGCTTTACGAGATAGCAGAAGCGGCCTGCACCGTTGTTGATCTGTCTGCCCCGAACCCATTAGAGAAACGTTCAAACAAACGCGGTGGTCACCTGTACACCCATGCTAGGGGGGTAGCACCTGGCAACCATTCCGCAAAAAGGTGCTTCGTTTGTCAAAGCAGCCACTCACTGGATTCTTGTGACCAGTTTAAAGGAATGGATCGAACCCAAAGGTGGAGCATAGTCCGCCAATTACATTTATGTCACATCTGCTTAGGTAAACATCCCCACACTCGATGCGGTCTGACAACGTTTTGTAGGGTTGAAGGGTGCCGGCTTAAGCACAACCCTCTTTTGCACCGATTCGCTTCGACAGCAGAAGCAGAGCACCAGGGTAGGCAAGTGGTTAATGGGCGCGCTACCCCAGCAATAGCGGGATGTTCCGCTCAGGATCCTGCTAACCACATGCAGGGTAGACAGCCAGTTAATAGGTTGGTTCCATCAGCGATGGTAGGGGGCTCCGGTCAGCATCCCAACAACCACATCCAGAGTGGGCAATCAGGCGTTAGGTATAACAGTCACGCGGTGGCAAGCGGCTCTGACCGTCAGTCGATCTACAACAATAATTTTTTTGAAGGCTGCCATACTAATGGACCACGACTAGCCTTTTCGAGTGTGCTTTTTAGGATTATCCCTGTAACCCTCTTTGGAAATAAAAGGTCCATCAACACCTTTGCTTTCTTGGACGGTGGATCTTCGTTAACTTTAATGGACGATGAGCTGGCACACGCGTTGGACCTGTCTGGCCGAACTGAGGAACTCTGTTTGCGATGGACCTCCGATACAACGCGCGTCGAAAGTGACTCGAGGATCGTTTCTTTGACCATAGCAGGGTGCTACGAAGGATGCCAGAAGTACCGACTCCGAGATGTGCGTACGGTGCAATGTTTGGACTTGCCGAGACAATCAGTCTGCAGTGAGCTTCTAAAGGAACGCTACCCGTACTTAGCGAACTTACCAATTCAATCATATGAAGAGGCGAAGCCGAGAATACTGATCGGCATGGATCACTGGAAGCTGGGAGTTCCCTTGAAAGTGGTAGAAGGCAGCTGGTCGCAACCAATAGTTACCAAAACGCGTTTGGGTTGGTCTGTTCACGGGCCAGAGGAGGGCAGCAGTAACCAAGATAGATTTCAGAACTTTAGTCTCTCTATTTCCGAAAATTCCAATGACAGCGACCTCCACCAACTAGTGGAAAAGTTTTTTTCAATTGAAAATATCGGGGTTCGGATCCCAATGCAGCAAATGGTGTCAGCTGATGAGAAAAGAGCCCTCAATATCTTGGAAAACACCTGCAAACTCGTTGATGGACATTTCGAAGTTGGTCTACTGTGGAAAGCGAATGACTTTGTCCTTCCAAACAGCTACCCTATGGCACTTCGTCGATTCCACCACTTGGAGAAAAAGATGGCGAACGACGAACAGCTCAGAAGTAATTTAAATAAGCAGATAGCGAATCTCCTGACAAAGGGGTACGCCGAAAGGTTATCGTCCGAAGAGGCTCTGCATCCTAAAGGAGGTCGGGTCTGGTATTTGCCGATATTTGTAGTACGGAACCCTAATAAACCGTCCAAGGTCAGATTGGTTTGGGATGCCGCAGCGACGAGCCAGGGAAGATCACTTAACGATTTCCTCATGAAGGGTCCTGACCAGCTTGTGCCAATAACAACAGTTTTATATGGTTTTCGCCGGGGAAGGGTTGCTGTCTGTGGCGACATAGCCGAGATGTTTCATCAAGTACTAGTGAGAAAGGAAGACAGAAGTGTACAGCGATTCTTATGGAGGGACCGAAAAGATTCTAAGGAGCCAAGCGTTTTCGAGATGAGAGTCATGACCTTCGGAGCAACGTGCTCTCCTTGTATTGCCCATTATGCAAAAAATCACAACGCAATCCGCTTTGCCAATAGCATGCCAAGAGCCGTCGATGCGATAATAAACCACCATTATGTCGACGATTTTATTGATAGCGTGGACACAGTAGAGGAAGCCATTCAGCTCGCAAAGGACGTACGAGAAATTCATTCGAAAGCTGGATTTCACATCAGGAACTGGATGTCAAACTCAACTACCGTATTAGAGGCACTGGAACAGGATGGCAGTCGATCTCTAACCAAGGCCTTCGGGGTGACGGATATGGACGTTGTGTCAACCGAAAAAGTCCTGGGAATGCATTGGTGTACCTCAGCTGACGTTTTCACTTACGTTTTAAAACTCAATCACCTTAACCGAGAAGTACTTTGCGATGGCAAGATTCCTACCAAGCGAGAAGTCTTGAGGATCCTAATGGCGATCTTCGATCCAATGGGATTTCTCTCACATTTTCTGGTCTATGTGAAGATACTGCTGCAAGATATTTGGAGAACGGAGATAGGTTGGGACGAGGAGATACCCCCTCCTCTGTTTGATCGATGGATTCAGTGGCGAACCCTGCTACCTAGGGTGACAGAGGTACAGATACCGAGATGTTACTCCTCGTACTTGAGCCAACCAAAGGCTTATGTGCAACTTCATACGTTTGTTGACGCCAGTGAAAACGCATACGCTGCAGTCTCTTACTTCAGAGTTCAGAATACCGACAACATTGACACCACGATAGTGAGCGCGAAGACGAAAGTGGCCCCCCGTCGACCTTTATCTATTCCGCGACTCGAACTGCAGGCAGCGGTACTGGGAGTCCGGCTGATGAATTCTATTTGCAGCGCGCACGAGTTTCCGATTCAGCGGTTTCTATGGTCCGATTCAAAGACGGTACTTTCATGGCTTCGAGCGGACCCGCGCAAATTCCAACAGTTCGTCATGTACAGAGTGGGAGAAATCCTCGAGACTTCTTGCATTTCAGAATGGAGATGGATCCCTACCAAGCTGAACCCGGCGGATAAAGCAACAAAATGGAAGGCTGACCCGGAATTTCAACCACAGGAAGGGTGGTTTCGAGGTCCCCCGTTCCTGAGCAAGGACTCATCGGAATGGCCGCAGATGCCAACAATGGAAACCGTGGGTACGGAGGAGTATCGACCACGTTTACTGCAGATTAGCGCCTCCAGAAAAAACTGCAGCCTACTCGACGTAGAACACTTTGCGACATGGAGATCTCTAGTTCGAACTTTAGCATGGGTCATTATGTTCATAAACTCGTGTAGGTATGGACGGGAGCCGCGACCAACCAATGGGCTCATTCTTACATCAACGGCCATTCAACATGCACAGTCGCTGCTTTACAAACAAGCCCAGTTTGCATCTTACGCTGAGGATATCCTTCGCTTGAAAAATAACCAACCCGGAGGTACAGTGTTGCTTGACCGCAAAAGCCCTCTTGCCAAACTATCGCCTTTTTTGGACGAGAGAGGCGTTTTGAGAATGCAAGGTCGCATTGCCTTTGCAGACTACGTTGATACCGACTGCAAAACACCAATCATCCTACCGAAGTCGCACCGTATCACATTGTTGATCGTCGACTACTACCATCGTAAATACCATCATTGCAACCACGAGACGGTTGTGAATGAAGTGCGACAGAAATTCTACATTGCGAATATGAGATCTTTGCTGAAATCCGTAAGACTACTTTGCCAAGTTTGCAAAAACCAGCGGGCGTCCCCAAGAGTTCCAGAGATGGCGAACCTTCCTCGGGCGAGGCTTGGAGCTTTTTTCAAACCATTCTCTTTTGTCGGAGTGGACTATTTCGGCCCGTTTCTAGTCGCCGTTGGAAGGAGAAATGAAAAGCGATGGGGAGCACTCTTCACCTGCCTTACCATTCGAGCTGTTCATATCGAGGTAGCACACAGTTTAACTACGGATTCGTGCATTATGTGCCTAAGGAATTTTATTGCCCGTCGTGGGACTCCATTGGAAATTTACAGCGACAACGGGACTAATTTTAGGGGTGCAGAGAGAGAGCTTCGGGAAGAGTTGAAAAGGGTTGACTTGGGTGGGGTTGCCAATGAGTTTATATCGGAAAGTCTGAAGTGGAAATTTAACCCACCAGTAGCCCCTCATATGGGTGGTGCGTGGGAGAGGCTTGTACGATCTATTAAAACTGTCTTATATAAAATTCTTCCTTCAAGTAAGTTTAGCGACGAAACTTTGCGAAGCGCCCTTATTGAGGTTGAGAATATAATTAATTCGAGACCGCTGACCTTCGTATCCTTGGAAAGTGCTGACGATGAAGCACTCACGCCTAATCATTTTATTCTCGGTACTTCAAATGGCTCGAAGCCCCCTTGCGATCCCGAGGTAACTGATATGAGGAAGAGTTGGAAACGCTCACAAGTAATAGCTGACACGTTTTGGAAGAAGTGGGTGAAGGCGTATTTGCCGACGCTAAACAGAAGATCTAAGTGGTTCCAGAAGGTAAAACCCATAGCTAAAGGGGACTTAGTCATCATACTTGACCCTAACTTGCCGAGGAACCGCTGGCCCAGAGGAGTTGTGGTGGATACCGTCATGGCAAAAGACGGACAAGTGCGCCGGGCAACAGTTAGAACCTGCAGCGGTTTATATGACCGACCTACCGCCAATTTGGCCGTGCTGGACGTAACTAGGACTAGCGATGAGGAGAGTAAGGTTGATACCGATTGCAGACAACTTACTGGGGGCGGTATGTTATCGCCGTCCTAAGCTACGACATTTACCCGGCAGGGGCAAATCAGCCATGTGGCTGCACCCTAAAATATTTCTTAAGTAAACAGATCTACCTATATGTCATATTGTTCGGTGCTTTCCTTGGTTGCATTTCCTGGCATTCTTTTTTTCTTTTTTTGCTCAAGAACATCGCGAAATAAAGATCGCTTTCTCAAATTAACATAATTATATATATTTCATATTTCTCGAATCATTAGAATACCTAAGGTAAGAATAAGATCGCAATGTATTCCACAATAAAAAAAAAAAAAATGTATTTTCTCCCTTGTTAGATTTTTTAAGCGGAATAAAAATAAAAAATACACGCTGTAAAAACTTGGGTTACAACAACAATGCCGGAGCCGAGGACCAAAAGGGATCACACTGACGCAAGATACGACTGGCAACCACCCCTAACCTACCGATGAAAGTATAGAGGCGGCGGCGAAGGCAAATTGAAATTATACTCTAAACAGAGAAACCGGGACACCCACTACGAGCCGATGACATAATTTCGTCTTTAGGTAGGAGTTGAACTAGATTACTTTGTATGTGGCGGCCTCTTCGTCTATGAAAATGTTGTAATTCTCTAGGGGTGCGTGGGGGAAGGACTGTTATATGAAGTTGATGGCGGGGGAGAGGTTGGGTAATTTCGATACTATTATGCGGCGTCTGTTCGACGCCAGTGTCTCATTAGACGAAACTGTCGGGAATTGTGCGTTCGAGTTGGTCGGCATAAATAAAACTCCGCACGAAGTAGTACATTTGGTGCGGACTGGGGTAGGCAACAGTTCGATGGGTGGTGGGGCACCGACCTTGAACGTCACGCTATGTGGTGAATAACTCAGAA
Source organism: Cheilosia variabilis (assembly GCA_951230905.1). Lineage (NCBI taxonomy): Eukaryota > Metazoa > Arthropoda > Insecta > Diptera > Syrphidae > Cheilosia > Cheilosia variabilis. The sequence continues at coordinate 15,790,799 of OX579676.1, forward strand.
AATTTCAGGCCTATTTACGCATTTACGCGGCGAATAACATGTTTGAGAAAAATTACAAATAACCTATAATTATACAGCGGAAAGGACACGAATTTTGTTTACACTACTTCTAGACCTGATTTATTTATGGGGCTTGGGTAGCTAAATGTTGGACTAATTACTGCACAAAATTGTATAAGTCAATCCATTCGTCTCAAAAACTGCCGCGCGTCGTGTGAAAGAGAGCAGGGGTTTGTGTCATTTTGCTGAATACGACATAGCGTAACAGTCTACGTTTGGGTTAGCCATTTCGATCAGTGGAAGCGCCACGTTTAAGGTAGCTGAAAATTAAAGCCTCCGGAATGGCTATATAGAGGCAAAAGCACAAGCTCTCGCATATTTTGACTCTCATCCAGCGCGACCGTTGTGCGACTTAAGTTGCCACAAATTTTTGCTATTTTGCCTCTTTCTTTAGTTGGAGAAGGATGTTCAAATGCCGATTTTTCCAAATAAAAACCTTTTAAATGTAACGCAGTTGCCCATCGCTAAACTATTATAGTGTTTAGCGAACCAATACCTGTTAAACATCGTTCAAAAATTCTAAAAAAGGTATTCTGCCTCAGAATTGACACTTATTTTACTCATTGGGCCTTTTTCTTGCGACTTTTCAGTATTCTGTAACGGTCACACTGCTCTCAACAGAGCTTGTTGGCGGTATCTTAATTTTTGCTCCATCAAAGTGGTCTATTAGAGTATCTTCACAATGATAATATGATCAGTCGAACGAAGAACTTCAATAAGTTGGGGTCCACAACTGGGATAACTACCTGATGGGGTAAAGGTACATAGATTGTTGTCTATATCCAGCACATACTAAAAAGTAAGTTTTAAGATACCGCGGAACCTTCCTAAAAGCTCATTGTGTTCCTTAAAGGGTTATTAGCCTAGGGGCTATGAATGCAGCAACCTTGTACTCCAGCAAGCCAAGCTAACACTTGGAACACAAATTCCGAAAAAAAATTTAAATATTGAAGTCATTAATAGAAAAAACGCGATCACTTTCTAATTTCGGCCAGCTATCCTACTCATTTTAGAAAATGCATTCACCAGCAGTGTTGTCACTAAAAAAAATGAATCCGGTCAAATCTGACCAAACGACCGATTTTTATTTTTTTTTATTTCGGTCAGAAAATCCGTTCAAAACATAAAATAAGAATTTTTGACCAGAAATCCGGTGTTCATTAAGTATGGCCAAGTGTCATTCAAATTATAAAAATCTGGCGTTTATATCTAGTCATGGAACAATATTATTTTGCAGGTCAAAACAGGTTTTTCCGGTTAAAGAATTTGTTCGTTTCGGTTAAAAATCGGTTTGACCGGATTTCAAAATTTGTTCCGTTCAGAGTGAAGAGATCTTGGTCAGATATGACCGGAATCCTGTCAGAATGGACACACTGTTCACTAGGTCCTGATAATAAAATACAACAATTAACATTTCAGGAGATTTTACAAGAGCAGCAATTTGTATAAAGTAACAAACGGTTTTACTGTTTCTCTACTGATAAATGTGCTCTCACCAAAACACATACTCCGTGTTCTGTGTGTTCTGAATGTGGTTGGTGTATTTACTATCAGTTGGCTCGTGTCACTGATATCGCGCATCATTGTGAACTAGTTCAGAATTATCGATTTTTGTTGCGAACTAGCAAATATACAAACCATGCGCTTCATGGATGTGATAGATATATTCACAACTAGATGGAGCGGATTCAAATCTGATTAGAGTACAAATGCTGAAACCGTTTTCAATATTTGGTTTCAACTGTCATCATTATTCATTGAGGACGTTGTATGTAGTTTAATAAATCTGACTTGATGTATCTCTGATTGACTTAGATCGGTCATATGAACAGCTGTTTCAGTTGATGGGGTAGCCGAAGAATCTAGTCAATTAATTCGTGACTTCGAACTAAGTAGGTAGACAGTTCGCATAAAATTGGCTGTAGTAGGAAAAGTGACGTTCCCGACCAATCTACTTTTTGAGTTCAGGTTACATCTAGTCCAGGTCAATCTAGTCGACTTAGGATAACTAAATCATTGAATATACCCATTAGCTTGTAAATTAGAATGTGCGTAGTGAATTCTTGTCTAACTTCTGAAACGTGCAAAGCCATTGGGGCGTTTGAATCACCAACGAACCCAAACAAATTATTTACAATTAAAGCAATTTGTCCTCGAATTGAAAATTCTTGCCGCGAACTGTCACCTTAAATTCACAATCCACATAATACAGTCGCGATCCACAAGCCCACGAATCAAAAATTCGTTGGAACTTAAGCATTAAAAATCGAACTGATAAAAAAAGTTTTCATTTGAATGAAAAGTCAGAAACTAAGAATATTTTTCGCTATTCGATCTCATGCGCTAGTCCTTAACTATCTTTTAATAGTTTTCTTCTTCAGTGAAGCCTTTATTTGACTTTTTAAATTTAATTTAAAACCAAAAATATTCGGAACTGTATCAGAACATTATCTTACCTGCTTCAGAAATTATGCATCACACTGAATAATACAAATAAACCTTGGCCCAAAGTGTACATTAAATGCGCTATTTCGTACGTTTAACCAAGTGTTTGACACTTGAGATTAATCAAAAGCTTAAGCCTTGCAGACCGAGTGAATATTATAAGGGCTGGTTTGATTTTTTTCTGTTAAAATGGTTGGCTTAGTTTGGCATATTTTCGTAGCTTCAAAGTGTTTAAGCCTCGTATTTAAACCGAATGAATAATATCTATTTAGCCTAATTTAAGTTATTTGTCATAACTAAAAATATGAATATACTCGTTTAAGTGTAAAAACCCTTTCGAAGATCCTCTTATAGCATTCAAAGCTAATATCCGATCAGGCGTTAATCTTGCCTGATGCTAAATTGCTCGTTACGCTGCACAAAGTTGCATTACGAGAAGTAACCAAATTTAGCTTAAGCTGAATTCAGTAACCGTTGACCGGGTATTACTTTCTTTGGTAAACCCTTTTTTAAGAACCAGTAATGTCCTTGAAGACACCTTTTGTTTAGCTCTAAGATTCGTAAATGTTTCTGTAACTTTCTATAAATAATGGTTTCTAAAAAAAAATGTGCTTACTCGCTTCAAAAGATAAAGATCAGCCATCACCTGAGCCAGATCACTTAAGGGGAACCAAAAAATTCCAATAAACACCAGGAGAGTATTATCACGTCAATGGGATTAATTTTATAGAAAACAAGAGAAGGAACTCACAAAAAACTGTCGCATAAATCACTGATGTCCTTGAAACGTTTACAATTAAATCCTTTTCCAATGCCAATGCCAAGAGCTGCTCTCCTGTCACATGCATTTGCATGAACTTTCGCTTACCAAACAATTTTTCTTCCGCCTTGATAAGCAGTAGTGGTTCTGGGATAATAAATTACAAAACTACTACAAAATGTTGGTATGGTTATCTGTGCGAGTGTCTAGTCGGTTAAAAAATGGGATACAATGCCAAGATTTCATAACAACAGAATCATCAGAAGCAGCGTCAAATAAAACTGGAAAAATAACTCCTGCGAATGAAAAGTGCAAAATACTCCACCAACCCTTTCTCTAAGGGCGCGCTGTCATCATCATTATTCAAAAGTTTTTCATATGAATAGTGAACCATGTATGGAGTTGGTTTATAGATTGAGCCAAAGGACTGCACTACACAGCGCTGCCTGCTAGTTTAGATAACATTCTTTCTTGTTTTTTGCAGGAAAAAGGGAAGGTATGCGGATATAGGGATTTCTTTGAGCACTTTATTTGGAATGTGCTGAGTGATATTGCTTGTCAGAACCAGAAGACAAAGTCCTTCCTGATGCGGCTGAAAGTTGATATTTTCATTTTAAAGCAATTCCTTACAATTGTTGCAGGGAAATTGTTGTCATCATTGCAAGTCATGTCGATAAAATATGTTAATATGCTGGAATGTGGAAAATTGAGCGGTGAGCTTGGGGTGTACTTGGTCTGGTTTGGGAAACCATTATTAGCTTTCCAAAAGTGAAGATATCTTGAATGTATGTTTGGAAAGTGTGAATCCGTCCTGATAGGCTCTTGGTAGTGTATTTATCGATGGAAGTGATAGTCAAATTTTTGAGTGGCAAACGTTTAAATTAGAGGACTAAATTTAACCAGTTAAAAACTTGCATCAGGGAACTATTGCGAAAAACTTACGTACCTACGATCGAGGTTCGACGTTTTAATGCATTTTCCTGCTAAACTGTACTTTGTTAAATTTCTGAGTTCCTGATTTAAAGTGGGCAGTATTTTACAAAGGGATGTGGCGCCTGACATTCAATAAATTCTTTTAAAATACTATAAAATATTTATGGCAGTTCTAGCCTTAGAAGTCGATAAAAGGACGTATATTGCCTGCTTAGAGAAGTTTCAAAAGTTTGAACGTTATTGCCCAAAAGGCAGGTGGCGCACAGATCAAAACAATCACAGCGGGAAGCAGCACGATGATGTGTTTAAAAACGTTTTAAAAAAGCTATTTTGTTACATTCTACAGTTCAAACAAAGTTTCTGGATAAACAAAAGTCCGACCTAATTTTTGTTTAAAACGTTTTTTCAATAAAATTCTATAGACAGCGCTGTGGTTGCTGTATACTCTTAGGGCCTTACTAATAATCATTTTTAACCTTCACACTAAATATTTTGTAGGTATGGAAAATTTCGCCATTGTGAATTCGAAAAATTTAGCATAGACACTAAAAATTATTATTAGTATCGCGGGTAGTGTTCATTCATATAAGAATATTTAAAAAGCAGGAACTTGTAATTGCGAAACTGAAAAAAAAAACATAAGTCGCACTGTCACAATCCATCGATAAGCACTGAACAAAATAGCAATGCGGCAAGTAAAACATTTTAAACTGATAAAGTTATTTCATCTGATGTTTTGTAAATGTTTCGTGTGATTTCGTCATTTACTTGAGGTTAAGTTATGGAGAAATGAATTTCTTTCGTGGGCGTGTTTTATGTCAATCAGAAGTCAACCGTCATCGACATTATACTCAGAAGGGTTAGCCATAAGTTAAGAAAAAAGGAAAATTCAAAATTTTGTTCTTTCGATTGCTTATTTTCTGTTTTTCTCCCTTTGACATTTTTGACTATAAATATTTCTAACTCGTTCAAGCTCAATTTATTGCAGTAATGTGAACATTTCGAGTACGTCGGTCGGTGGAAGACTGTACAGGGCTGAAAAAGCGAATGCTGTCTGTCAGCGCAGACAAATATGACTTCGTCATTTGTTTGTATATAAACGCAGCTCTTCAGCACTGCCCATCGCGGTCGAATAGGGAAAAAAGCGCCAGCCAACAGTTGGTTAAAAATACAAAAATACGTGTTTGGCGGATGACAAAGTCGGAGTGTGTATACGTACAAGTAAATCAATCCTCTGGGGCCCGTGGTCCTCTTCGGCTAAGCGCAAAAGTGTCAAACAAAGCGTCAACAAATTTATAAGCAAATAACTTTCCCAGTGAATCATGCCCAGGTCATCGTGTTTTTATTTTATTTCCACCATAATTCTCGTGTTATTTTCCAAAAGTAAAACATTTGGAATCACCCCAGCGGAAACCAAAATACAGCAGCTCTGCCAGCATAACTTTATTAACGAATCGTCTATCGTCTTCCTGTCCACTGTGAGGTCATAAAGTTGTGCATTTTATCACATCCAACTTTCTCTATGGCATGGCGCACACCGGACCCCCGACTGCACTAATGAAAACATATCTTCCACGAGGCTCCGAAGCCGAACGCCAGCTCCCCAGGCTCCCAACTGCAAGTGCATCGCAATGGAATGCAAGTGGGCCATCAGCGCCTCTTCCATCTGCACACCCACTCTTGGGGTTTTACTTTCATTGAAGCACCATTCGCCGTAGTACTACGATAGTATAGCACACGAGGACAACGTGTACGTGCCAGACAGCGCGTTGTGGCACCGACCGGATACTTTATCGATCACAACCTGGAAAACTCTGGTGAAAGAGTCTGCTGACTCGTATTTGGGTGTCTGTGCGCACAGTTACAGAGTGTGTCTGCTGCCGGAAGAGCTTGGGTAAGCGAAAGTATATTTTTCCCATAAAATGTCTGATACTTCCGTTCTGGGATTTGGCAGGCGGGGCGCGACAATCAGAGGCTCCATGCTTATCAGATCGGAGGCGAGCGAGCACCTAGACATCGGGCCACCCCCCCCCCCCCCCATTACGAGTGGGGTGGAACGTGAAAATCCCTTTTGGAGATTCAAGCAGTAACACCGCTATACAACCACCACCACTACATACACCTTCAACTTGGAGAATATTGATTGTATGGCGGAGTGTAGTTGTATACGGCCAGGAATTGGCTTCAAGCCAGTATTCTTCCGATATGACAGTGATTTCCCAGCGATGCTGATGTTGGAGTGACAGCAAAGGCGGATGACTGTGGTAGCTACTATTGTTTTGCTCTTGAGAGGGATGTTGTGATTTGGTTTTTTTTTTTTTTTTTAATTTTTGTGGTCGGGACCGAGTTGAATGAGTTCGGGGAGCCTATACCGACGTCGAGTGGAAACGTCTGACTAACAATTTCCGTGCTAAATATGCCTCCCTCGGTGTGTTTGCCCAGTTGTTTGGTTTTGTTAATCAACCATTATGAGGTATAGTGGGGATGATAATTATGAACTGCTTATTTTTTTCGGTGGCATGGATATGAATGGCTTGAGAGGCGTACTTCTTTTTTCTTCGGTTTATGGCTCCGCTTTGTAGTGGCAATAGTAATTGTGCATTCAGTCGCAATCAATTAGAACCAACGTTGTGGATTGTATGCAATGGAGATGTGGTAGTGGATTGCTTTTAATTATTGCTGTTTCGCGTTGTCTGGAGCATTCAGCCGTCTGGTGGGGTTATTTATATAAGTTGCAAGCTTGGCAATATTACTTTTTACTTACAAATTAAGCTGGTGTCTAGCTGCCAATATTGCAATTTTTAATTCACAGAAGTGTAGGAGATGGTATGATGTTACCGGCCTTATTCAAAGGGATGAATCTCTACTTTTCCATACAAAAACAATATTTTTATAAATGAAAAAGGGTAGCCTTAAACCTGCACATATTTATTTGACACATTTAAAAAAGGAAATTCGTAAATTGGTGCAAAAGTTTGTAAGATTTTTGCGGACATATAATTTTGCCATTTTCGTGATATAAATATAGCGACGCAAAATTATAGTCACAGCCTTATTTATAAATCAAAGTCAACCTCTTACATAACACTAATATAACACTACATTTTTTCCTCATTTTTATCGTCTGTAAAAGAGACTTTAAATGAATTACGAGGGGATAGCAATTGTTTGCTTCAAAAATGTAATATTGAAATTCTTGAGTTTCAAAAATGTACCTAATCTTGAAATGTCAAAAATTAAAGCTGCCAGCAGCTGAAAATGTAATCTAATTTGATATATTTTCAATGCATTTTCTTGATGTGTCTACATATTAATAGAGTCGGTCCTATCCTTTCGCGAATTTTCGTTCCAATTTCTCGCACTACTCTAGTTTAATTTTAACAGCAGAAAACACATGTAACAAAATGTAGTGTCATACGGGCTTTACGGTGGAAATGTGATTCATAAAGTTATCGCTTCGAATTTTCGTAGAGCTTACGTATAAATATGGTTTTGCAGCAAATGTCATTTGTTGGTGGTCGAATTGTCAACAACACCAAAAAGTGAAACTAATTTTTGTTTGTGCATTTATTTCGTATTTGTTGTGTAAATCTGCGCAAAACGAATTCCGTTTACAAATGCAATTACAAAATATAAATTATATATAACTAGCTGGACCCAGCATAACTCCGTTTTTTCCCGCAACATCAACTGTCAGATGTTGACACCCGAAACGCCACCTATCGAAAAATTTGGAAAAATGCGAATAAATCGGTTTTCCGCAATTTTCTTTCTGCCTAAAACTGAAATACAAGGTCCATTTGCGTACTTTCATGAGACAAGCACTAAAAACCTGTCAAACTCGAAAAATTGAGCGAAATCTCTCTCTCTCTCTCTCTCTCAGAAATCTGAAAATATACTCCAAAGTACGTGGATACCCTTCGAGCTACTTTGAGCCACTTACATCTTTGAAATCTAATCCATATCACGAATAAATGTATAACTTACCCTTTTGCAACATATAAAACGTTCTAGGAGAACATTCGACCACCACCGAATTTTCTTTATCTTCAGATACCTTTATTTTTGTGTACAATTGATTTTAAAAACGGATTTTGAATTTGTTTCCTGTCAATTTTGCGCATTCGACTTGCCGGTTGAAATTCTCTGAGCTGTTTCGAGCCAAGAGAGGAACTGCTCGTTACCAGTGTGACCATCAGCTTCTTTCAAAAATATTCCACTTGCTCTGAAAAGTTGAATATTTATATAAATTTATATTCCACTTCAGATTTTTTTTTTTGAAATACAAATTAAAAAAAAAATAAGTAAAAACCTGTTTTAAGCTAAAAATATAAAAAAATATAATTCAGTAGGTCCTATAGATACCAGTCATTGCACCACTCCCCTCATCAATCTAGGGCAAGCCCTTTCATATGATACCCATATTGAGGGGGTTGTGAGAAAATGTATGTAATCCGTCATTTTGTAGTGGCAACCATCTTATATTTACAATGATACTGATTACATTAGATTGTATTGTCATCAGAATTAAAGGTGTATACCCGGTAGCTATGTTATTACTGTACTTCGGTATTCGGCTCGGTAAGAGCTTTTTCGCGTAAGTTTCCATGGTGATATGAAACAAACCAACTATACTATTATGGAAAAAAAAAGTAGTGTTACCAGAGCTCAAAACTTCGTGAGTTTTGCGATTTAGATGTAATAAAATCAATTTCAGCTAAGAATTGAACTTTAATTTATGGAGAATATTTTGGTATCTAAAAATTCCTTTTGGAGAACAAAATATTCCACTTTTATATGCGAATATTTTTTGGAAAAAATATATTCTCTGCAGCTTAAAAATATTCCACAAGTGGAATATTATATTCCACTATGGTCACACTGCTCGTTACTCGTTATTTTGCTAATTTTCTCTTTTTCTGATATTTTTGATGAGTACGTGTATAGACTTTGTGTGATTGCGATCGATTTATATCTATTGCGTTCGATTCAAACGGCGTACGCGAACGAACGAACAGTAATACGAACAAAGGAAAAGAAAAGAATAATGAAAATCGGCTCCTCAGTAATCGAGTTATTACGTCATCGAGTCTTACCCCGAAGAAATTATATATATAGAATAGATAAATAAAAAAATATCAAACAATTGTGCGTTTGCGCTATTATTTCTTCTGCTTCAGATTTGTTGCTTGTAGGGAATGTTTTTGACTGTGTGCGAATAAGTCTACCTATGGCCTGGTAGGTATTAAATTATGATTTCATTTCCGAAGCTAATCTGTGAAAACAGCTCATCACATTTTAGAGGAAAAAGTAATTGATTTCAGTGTTGCCTGCATAGTTTATTAATATTCATACCTTTTTGGACTCAAACCTCGTCTAGTAAAATTACCGCGGAAAAATGTTTATAAATAAAAATTTAAGGAAAGCCAAGTAGAGGCTGCGTAAATTGTTACGCGATGTTTAACTACTTAAACAACATCGTAGATGCTTCGTAAGGGAATTTAATAAATACAACCTAACGAGTTTAACTTCACACTTTGTTTTGTTCAAACCATTTTTTTTTTTTCGGCTTTGAAAACAAAAATTTGATTTTATTAACACGACAGATAATGATCCACTATTATTCTGGGTTTCGGTTGGCTTTAACTACGGGCTGATAACGTTAATTCGGTTTTATGTTTACTATAATCAACAGAATTTTTTAGTTTTCTCTTATGTTTTTAAAATAATGTAAAAATCTAACCAATCTGACCATAAATCTGTACCGACAACTTTTATTTTTATAGAAACCAATACTGACGTCGTTTTGCAAAACTTTTGAAAAATGCTTTCTAAAATCAGTAAAAGTGATTTTGCAAACTCTTGAATATATGAGTCGAATTTAGCAAAATGCCAAGATACGTGTTTCATCATTAGTATTGAACAAGTTGTGGTCTGATTCGACAGGCGCGATTCTTAACTCATTTATGTTTCATGTTTAATCGAAGGTGTTGTGATCGCAGCTCAGCGTGCCTTCCGAAATCGCTTCAACGTAGTACCGTTGGGCCCTGACCCGCACAGCAAATCAAAGCAGTCCGAATTTCATTATTAGCTTTGTAAAATAAGACTAATAATATTTAAGTATATCCGACAGCTAATATATACTTTTTTTAAACAAAATTTTATTTTAACACTTATTTTACTAGTTGGCCTCGAAAGGCGGGCTTTTGAAAGAATCAAAAAGCCCTGAACACGTGAGCAACTAAAACTCTATTCGCATTGTAAAATTGCACCCTACTGTGGTAAGAAATTAGGAAGGGGGTAGAGAGGCTCATGAAATCCAATCATTTTAACTTAAATATAACCATTGAAAAAAAGCCATAAAATGGGCATGGGGGTCATATGCAAAATTCTCTTTCAAATGCGCCTATATACAGTTAGTAAATACTGATCACTATTAGCGGTTTGGTTTGAAGTGCGCTGACGAGTAATCTAGTTAGTCGAAATTCACAATAGAGACGGATACCTCAGAAGCAGAGAAAACTCCCGCAGCAAGCTTATGAGCACGCCCACTCTAAGCAGCATCCACTGTCAAATGTATTCATTTCCTCAATAACCCCATAGCACTATAACAGTCGCATCTGGCTTTCAATGACACTTTAGCAGAGTCGCTTGATTATGTCAAATTGGCGCATTTCAGCAGTCTCACACGAAAGTGACAGGCAGGGGTGTCACAATGTCAGCGCACAAGTGCAAAAGTGATTTCACGTTTGCTGCCGATGGCAGTTTTCATAAAAACCTACCCCACCCCCACATCGGCTCTATACACACTTTTCCGTTAAACAGACAGAAGCATCTCATAAAGAAAAGTAAAATATCAGCACTTTCGCCCCCTGCCTTTTACTTCCACCACATCAGGATAATCTGAGAAAATTTTTTATTAAGACATCATCAGCATGTAAGTTGAAGGTATCTTTCAGCTCTATACATTTTATTTGCTAAATTTGCATACATTCCGTTAGATACACACAGCCACAGCACATCGGTAGCAACATGTGGGTTTTATGACAGTTGCTCCATCTCACTCCGAGCATTGTTGTTGATCCTTTGATAACAAAGAAGCATATGCATTGTGTAGTCGCAGAAAACGTCCCATAAACAAGACATCTTAACGCACAAGGGTCAAGCGTTATTGTGTACTCCCCTCACAATATTATATCTACTCATGCACAGGGTGATGACTTGGTCCGAGATATTTTATGCCAAGTCCAACTATGTGCTAGTCCTCCTTGGAGCAGTTTTAGTACCACTTTTACGATGATGATGGATACAACATGTGCCCGGACTTAAGTGATATGAAAAATTATAGTAACAGTTCAATTAGCATGGGGACTGAGGATAAACGAGACGCCCTTAAAGTTGACCCTGAAATACGGCACACACCGAATGCGACGAAGGTGATGACTGATGAAGTAAAGCAATTTTATTACCTACATCCCAGAGGAAATCCTTTATTAACCCGAAAATTCAATTTGCCAACCGAGCTAAGGACAAACGAGAGAGCTCTTCTTACGGGCTTGCTTTCAGGTCGCGTGCGAACTGTAGGTTCGGGCCGAAATTATATTGCACTCGTTCTCACTTTGATGTTCGAGTTTACTACTTTAGTGGTGCGAAAGGTGGGATCGGTGGTTTAGCGTGTCGCTTTGTAGGTTATTATATTGGCATGGGCTTTATCCGTCTAGACAAAGGATAACAAGCAGCTGGTAGGTATGGAGGTGCATCCAAAGAGATGTCAGAAGAGGCGAATTTGTGCTACCCACTGACAGTGAGTTCAAGGAAATAATAATGTGGCTCCACCGTGTGGTTTTTTCGGTTTATTGGAGAGCGCCTACTCAGGCGCAGGTAGGACGTTGATCTCGGAAATTAAAAATGAGGGTAGATAGGAGGAGGGTTAGTGTGGTATAGGGGTCCCAGGTTCGAGTTCCGAAAAAAAAACCCAAAATTCCAACTTTAGGTTTTTTTCCACTGCGCCACCCCTTGCGAACGTCTGACAAACATCCGAGAGTAAAGTTGTCTTGAAAGAGCGGTTTGGACTGGGCATAAAATTGTAGATCCCTTCCATTCGTCCTAAAAGTGAAAAACTCACCCAATACGAATGTCTGCGAGAATCTAGTACTAGGGTCCCTTGCGCCAACTATTTATTTTATTTATTTACTAGCTGACCCGGCGAACTTCGTACCGCCTAAAATTGATTAAATTATTAACATCCCTTTTGATAGTTGAACCTCTCTATTGAACGAATAAAACTCCCTTGGAATTAAATTGAGTTCAATGCATAGAAACGACTTCATAGATTTCCGGGTCGGCTTCTTGATCGTTTTCTTCCGCGCTAATAAATGAATAGAGTTGGCAGAATGTGGGAATTGGCAATCCTCGCTTCTGCCATTCGACTGAGTACATCCTATAACTCGTATAACCAATATATTTACATACAAATACCATATAAACAAACAAAATCGGTTCACGCATTAAGAGAAAATCAATTCAAACACAATCCGTTTTCTGTTGAGAATTTTCCGAATTTTCATTTTTCCCAAAACATCCCTTATTCAAGAAAAACAAAATAAAAAAAAATCCTTCAAATCCGAATTACCCGACTATTTAGATGTTAATGTGTGGAAAAAACCCAAAATGTACTGAAATTCATGTGTTTTTCACACACTCATAACACACATACATTTCCCGATTTCAACCAAACTTCACAAAAACCATATATAGACCTATTTCAAAGATGTGTGAAAGTTTTGTCAAAATCGGTAAATGCTTTAAGGCGTGAATCGGCGACAAACGAACACAATTTTAAGCCTCAATTTTTATATAATATAGGATAAGATAGGAAAAAAGAACTCGGTTGGTATTAAATGAAATACATCTTTTTCGGTATTTAGCATCGCATTAGGCCTCAACATCTTATGAGAGCGCACTTGTGCAGAAGACGTAAACAATCCTGGAAAAGATTTCTACAGATGACACTTAGGCATCTTACTAAATGGCTGCGGCCATTGTAATAAATATTTAGATGGAAATGCTTCAAGGAACTTCTGTTTCTGCTATCAGTCGTGTAGTGAACTAGGAAAGCCCATTATTCCAGGTTCTGCTGTTATAAAATGTTCAAAGATCTTTCCAAACATAGCTTTCAATCGCTTCCAATAATAATTGGAGTCGAAGTTACACGTTCGCAAAAGAAGCCTTTTAATCACGCACATCATTAGACTGCGACAGTAAATCATTCACTAAGGCTTTAATTATGTGCCACATCGCTCCAGCAGCCATGTACCTACATGATTTTCTCCAACCCCACCGTTGTATCGCTTAGATAAGTGATACGTCTTTCTTTGGATATCATTTCCAAGGGCAGACCTACTCGCAAACATTTTGTACTCATATGTTATCTTCGCTTTGAAATGATATTAACTTCCTTCCCGCCAAGTCGGCACTAAATCGAATCGAATCGTCAAAAATTCAGCTCCTTTATTCGCTCTAATTAAAACTGGAAAATAATTAATACCCCGAGCTCGGGCTCGCGGGCTTCCTCGAGTAATTTTCGATTCCTTTTGGAAATTTGCTACGGGTATTTATTTAAGTTCATATGTGTGCCATATCCTTTTATTGAAGGGTTTCCTTAAGAAACACACATTTGGGAAAAATGCCGTTTAATTCGATACATTTAAGGAGCGCCAAGGACGCGATGTGGCAGAGAAATAAGACATTTGATTAATTACCGAGTCTTTTCCGAAAGATGTTAAGCCTTTGCTTAAGGTGTCTAACCGGTATCATTAAAAAGGCGCGGCGAATTTATTGGATTCACCTGAAAGGGTAGGGGAGCTTCTTCTTCTTTTGCTACTTATGCTACGCTCCAGCGACAATGCCAAAGAAGAAAGGACTTTTTCGCGGGGTGTATTGTGTGAAACCACCGGAGAGGAAAAACATTCTCTTGTAAAAAGGGTTCGTCGAGTGTGGGGTGTGCGTGAAAGTAATCTGCATATGTGATTACCCGGTGTGTGTGCACTCTATATGTACATATGTGGATAAAATGTTTTTGTGTTCTCATTTTATCCCGACAATGCTTGGGCGGATGGAGGGGGCGCTTTTTTCTGATGTTTGCTCTATCGAATGAGGCGTTTTGTCTTGTGGGCTGTATGTGGAACAATGATTACATATTTCGTAAAAGGATTAACTTTCTCTTTGACTGATTAATTGTGTCCCATTATGAGCGAAATTGTTGAGATGCAAAGGAGTGTTTGCAGACTTGGGATCCGGGGGAACACGCTGTTATTACGGTTTTGCGGGTAAATAAATTGATTTCACGTGTGCGGCTTGTAATTTTGTATCTATAGTGATCCCTCGGGGTGCCATCAACACGTGTATGAGCGCACATTTGTTAGAAACTCTCGTATGCATGACTTGAACAGTTGCATACAGAGTTTCGCCTATATTTCACAAGTCCCCTGGGGTATGGCTCTTAGAAAAATTTAAGTCACGCAGCCAAATTGTGTTTACTAGCTGGGAATGTTCTAGGATGCTCAATGTGGATCGGTTGCACCTGATATTTGTGTATCACTAGTTCACATAATAAAAATGTGCGGAATGTGTGCTACCGATTGACGTGAAGCCCCTGGCCAGATTTTACCAAATGCATTTTTTTAGACTTGAATTGGGATCACTTAAAAAGTCTTAATTAATACAAAAATATGGAGTTCTGAAGGGAGCCAACACGTAAATATTTTCAGCTATCAACCAGCTTTCTGTTTTTTTTTTAAGAAGCTTAGCTACAGACCCAAATCTGGTGAGCTGCATGTCGTTCTCTCTGTTAGACCGTAACGGAAATGAAGAATGAGGCGTGGAGTGGAATATAATCAGCAGCTACAATGATTACTGATGAAACACTTGAACGAGGAGTTTGAGAACTGAGAGATGTGAGAGGGAACACTCTATGCGCCATGATTAGTTGGTTTGGTTATGTAGAACGCATCTGTTTTAAAGATCGTATATAAGAAAATAAGCCAACTGAACTATATCTACCTCTATAATTCATCATCCCCAAGCCCGGCGAATCCAACACCAAGTCCTCCTCGGGCTAAAAATTACCAAACCCCTGTTCAACTTTTATTCCCGTCCCAACGCCACTCATCTACAATAATAATTTTTGTACAGCATGTGTGCGGTGCATTGGGGGGCAATGAATTCACACAAATGAACGAACCAAAATGACCATTCAATTTTACGACCCTGGCTGTGGTGGCTACACAGCCATACACTTGTCACTTAAAAACACATCTTGTTGCCAATTTTGTGGAAATAAGGCCCTCGGGCGGTTCTGTATACGCCAGTTGAATATGAACGACCAATATCGAAGCCGTAGAAGGGTATATGTATAACAATGTGGGTGAGATCTGAGCGATGAATAAAAAGGATTAAAGGGAAAAATTAAACGAAAATATTTTCGAAACCACGCACTGAATATTTATACGAAAGTTTCTTCGCCTTGCCGGGGGCAGTTTCTTCGGGGCGGAATAAAAGGACAACGGCAAATTGTTCTGAAAGTTTAATACTATACTAGTTTGTTGGATATATCATTCACCACTTTATGTTGTAGTTTTAAAGACGAAGATAGTAAAGTTCCAAGGTTCAGGCATGTTATGAGAGATTTGGTATTTTTATACCCTCCACAGGAAGTTATATTCACTTTGTCATTACATTTGTAACGCCAAGAAGGAGTCGCCGGAGACCTCATAACGTATATATATTCTGAATCAGGATCAAATTCATAGCCATGTCCGTCTGTCTGTCTGTCTGTCTGTCTGTCTGAAAGCACGATAGCGCCCAAAGGAATTGACATAGGCGAATGAAAGTTGGTGAAAGGACTTATTTTTATCGTCGTCAGGTTGGTATTGAAAATGGGCTATGTCAGTCAAGTAGTTCTGGTACCTCCAATGCTCCAATACAAAACCAATATTAGGCCCATTTGTCTCTCTGTCTGTTGTTCAATGTAATTACGTACTACCTCACATGCCTAGAACATTGCATGACTTGTATGCAGTGGAGGGTATCAAAGCATCGGCCAGGCCGATGATAACACTTTTGCTTGTTTTTTTGTAGTTTCTGTCCCTGAACAATTTTTAGATCTTACGAATTTCTCACTGAATTTAAATTAAGAGTAAAAGAGTATTTTGCGTTACAATTTATTAAATTAAATTTAAAAAAACTCACTGAAGTCAGAGTCAAGGTTACAACTTTTTCATATAATTAACATCCAGCTACAACAAACTTAAGAAACCATTTTGTGAAATTGACTTCAATAATGCTTACCGAACCTATGTGCAAAAAAAATGTACCTATCTATCGCCTATGGAATATGTTTCCAGCATCAAACCGATACCGCTGGCACGATAGTCTTAATATGGACTTTCAGATAAGGGATGCTGGACACTTTGTTTTTCCTTTCAACAACACATTTCAATGACGGTCGGTTTTTTTTGTTTCACTTTCATAATTAATCTGCACTCTACTTCTCGGCTGGACACTTTCCCCCAAAAAAAAAAAACAGAAAAGGGTTGACTCTTCCAATAAATATGACTAATTAGGCCGTTTAGGATAACAGAAGGCCTTCTGTTGCACAAGGTCCACTCATTTATTACGACTAGAAAAAAAAATCTAATACTAATTATGTAAATTAATCACCGGGGAAGGATGGATAATAAAGAGCAGTTTAAAGTGAAAGGGTGACTCTAACCTACTAACGCACGTAATTGACCAATTTTTTACAGCTTTTCGTGTTAATTGTTAAGAAAAAGTAGAAAATCACACTTCGGGGGATGATTTTCTTCCGATTCCAAATAAGAAAGAGTGTGAAATAATTATTAATTGGGATCGCTTTTGCACGAACATTTTGGGGAAACAATTAACGAGCATTGAATTGACGCAACTGACACGTGATGGAGTGTCAAGGAGGGTGGACTAGTCGGCGACGGCTGAGGGCGATCGATTCCGCGAAGCATCATCGTTTTTCCACTTAAATGGGAGTAATTTAATAATTTTCTTTCTCCGCTCCATCCAACTGCTAAGATTTAGCAACTACCAGACTTCCACCCCTGAGGTGATTATCGAGAGCCATATTTTATTGACCCGGATTTCGAACACCAAAAGTCACGTACCAATTACCCAAATCGGGGAAAACGCTCTGAAATGGAGTTAATGTGCCCTAAAGGCTGTTGCACAGTTGGAATCGTCAATTTGTGACTCTTATTAGTGTGGCAATGGGATGAATATTAAAATGGTCGATGACTTACTGATTCTCCTATTAGGTGTTCTATTTTCCTTCCAGCAATCAACCAACTTATAGCTTCAACAGTTTTCCTATATTCGGCCAGATGGATGTTGCTCTCAAGTGTATAGCCTTTTGTTAAAATTTAACCAGTCAGCTCCAAAGTTATGTTGTCCCATAATAAAAGTTAAGCACCGCTTAAGTCTTACCCAGTCCGATATTATCAAAACACATTTAATCCTTAAAAAAAGAGAAGAAAAAAAGTCCTCGCCGTTTCGCAAAGTAAAAACATCAACCGCGCTCGGCAGTCAGCACGCCACTACCACCACGCGTTGTTGCATTTCAAAAAAGGACACCCCAAGACACATCAAATTTGTTAACCCCACATCAATGTCAATTTCTATTCAGTGTCATTATGGAAATAACCAATGTAACCCAATATTCTCCCATTTTTCGACCATAAAGGACCTTTCCATCGACTTTTGTTGCGATTGAAGTTTCCCTTTAAATATGGTTGGTCTGCTTATTTTTTTTTTACACAAAACGACCTTTAAATTGTCTTGATGGACAGTTGTTACATATTCGTCAGTTTTTTCTGATGGAATTACGTTGCGAACTAAAGGACCAAAGCCAGAGTGTGTCAGGGCCGCACATTATCACTTATTTGTCTCATTCAAAGAAGTGGCAGCCGTCTCCGAGTCTCGCATTATCCCTTTCAATAGTTGAGGTGATAAAATTTTACAACGGCTAGTGTTGTCGTTCGAAATTGATATTGGTTCGCATTCGCATTTATTATGAATGAGGGTGCGAGCTGCAAGAAATGTATTTCCGAAATGACGGCTAATGCGATTTGGTCAAGTACCCATTTAGGGTAATCTTGCAACTGTGTCCGTATTGGTGATTTCGAATTTAATTTTATGCATCGATACGAAGCATTTGTAGACAATTTGAAATCGATTTTGAATGTGTCATTCATCTGCTGCTGGTAAAGAGACGACTATGGAGTGTAGTTTGGTAGTTTCGCAATGCAAAGACGGCTATTGGCCATTAAACAGTCGCGTTGGGTTTTCCCTTTTCATTTTGCTGTAGCAAAGCAGTCAAGAAGAGTGAAAGTTTTCGAGATTTACTGATTGATTGGACTGGGTTTCTGGTGGAGACATTTTTGTAACTTTAATTTGTTCAACTTAAGTGTTTAGAAACAATTTATTTATAATATTTGAAAATATAATTTATCAATATTAAAGAAGGTAACAATATTTTAAACAATATTAAACTAACGATAAGTTTTACATTATTTCAGCAATTTATATTTATGTAATTATATATATCAATGGATTCTGGAGCAGCTTGTATTGAAGCTATATAAAATAATAAAGGGACTTTCACTAGCGACTTGACAACTTGAAACTTTCAGTGTGAACGCACCCTTAGATCGATTAATGAACTGTCAATGTCAAAATATTTAGAAAAATTAACATTTTCATCATGGTGACGTACACGAAGGAACAACGTTTACAAATAGTTACTACCGAAATTCCGAGTCGGTGGTCGCAACTTTAAGAGCGTCTCAGTAGACAGCCTAGTGGAAAAAAACATGTGAACCCTCATGTGCTTCATGAAATAACACTTCATCCGCAAAAAGTGGCTGTTTCGTGGGGCTTTCATGCCATTTGGCCGTTTTTTTTTCGTCGATGAAAATTACCGTCACGTTATGGTAAATAGTATTCGCTACAGAGACATGTTGGAACGTTATTTCTTTGAGCAATTGCATGAATTGGGCATCAGTGATATGTGGTTCAAACAAGACGGTGCCACAAGCCACACAGCGGGGGCAACAATCGAGTTATTGAAGTCTCAGTTCGATATACGTGTTATCTTAGAGAAACGGACCCGTCTATTGGCCGCCGAGATCGTGTGATGTAACGCCTCTAGACTTTCTTTTGGGGCTATATTAAATCATTGGTCTATGCCAACAAGCCGGCGACGTTAGAGGAGCTCAGAGCCAATTTTGAACGAGAAATAGCGGCCGCATCGGTCGAAATGTGCCGTCGACTCATCGAAAATTGGGTTAAACGTTTCGACCGCTGTCGTATACTTTCTCTTTTTCCGACTGAATAAAATTTGCTTAGTGGCACGGCTTTAAATTCCTTACATTTTATGTACTATTTTTTTATAAAATAGAAGCTGAACATTTTTGTTTTGTCTTATACAAGATGTTGAAACTATAATTTGTCTGCAGACTCCGCCCAATCTCAGCCGCCTTATTTGATGCCTCACTGTACCTAGTTTGAGC
Organism: Cheilosia variabilis; assembly: GCA_951230905.1. Lineage (NCBI taxonomy): Eukaryota > Metazoa > Arthropoda > Insecta > Diptera > Syrphidae > Cheilosia > Cheilosia variabilis. Next base: position 15,810,593 of record OX579676.1, read on the forward strand.
TGCTCTTTATACCTACCGTTAGCAAATGATGGAGTTCCACAGGGTTCTATACTTTCTCTGAAACTTTTTATAGTATTTTTATATAATTTACTTACTTACAAAAGACACATCGCAAATGTTACAAAATGATCGCGAGGACCAAAAATACCATCCACTCAGTGATAAGTTAAACAGTAAACAATTAGTGTGAAGTATGCATGGTTCAGTTGTAGGATACCCAGCACTTAACTGGTTTTTCTTGTTTATGAAATAAAACCTTATGACACCGTTTTCTTAATAAAATGCTTCAAGTCAGGTTAAATAATTAAAACTAAACTTGAAAGTTTTTCCGTTGAATTCAAATATATCTTTGAGGGTTCCACCAAAATACTGGTCGCAAAGAAGTACCTAAGTTTATTCGTTAGCCGTCATTTCTCTGCAAAGCCAAACTCAAAAAAAACCTGAACGATAATAACTTTCTACACAAAGAAACGTTATTTCGCAAGTTAACTTGAGCTCGTAATAGTTTAGTTTTATTGGTAAAAAATGTCCAACTCAGAGTCATTGTACAGCGAAACCGCAAACCACAGTATATAACTATCGATGAATAATAAAATCCACTACAGCCGCCGGAGAACGTGCGGGTGCGGGCCATTAAATTAGCGACTGACTCATAGACTTCTTGGTGTTTCTGCCCAGACGAGCCCCCAAAGCCACGTTTTATTATAATTGCCTTTCGGCCGAAGTGTTGACTGACTGAAAGCGGAAGCACAACATTTCTATATGGGAATCACGTATACAGGTAGAGAATTTTAGCGCGGGATATTTTGCCATTCTTTACGATATTTTGGCTGAGGGGAAATCCCCAACTGCGGCTTTCATCTGAATAGAATTGCAGATGAACAAACAAAAGGCACGTAAATCCAGATGGTTTAATGCGAGTATGATGGATTACAACTATATTTAAATGGAACAGGGAACTTTGCATTCCAGATTAAACGACATGAAACTTGATTGGAAATATGGAGTGTGGCTGCTTTAGGTTATCCATTAGGAGACCATGTTGAGGTATCGAAATAGAATAATCGATGGGCGTGCTTTAGGTTTGCATTTTAGATATCTATACGAAGAACGCCTTATTATAGTAACGAAATCCAGTCTCGACATTAAATTTGTCGAATCTCACAATTGCAAAAATTTGTATTAAGAACTGATCGAATTTAAATTCAAAACTTAAAATGATTTTTAGTAAGGCAAAATATTTTAACTCTGAGAAACGCGCGAGTTTATTTATTGGCATAACCAATGAACATTTGGTGGGGCAAGAAGCAGAGCCAACTAACTATTACGCGGCATAGTCAACCCCATCCCGTAGTTGCATACGCGGAGTTGGTAACGTAGGTTTTATTCTTCATACCGTACAGTTTGTGGTTAAATCATCAGAACGCACTACAGGGGACAACGGATGCTGTCATAAATCCACTCGATGAAGGCTGTTCAGTAAGCATGGAAAAGTCAGTTGGAACATCGAACGGAGCCTCCTATACTGAGGTTGAGATTGGCAAAGTCACCAAACGCCTCTTACTATAGCTGTTCAGTAGGCAGTTTTGCCTAGTTGAGTCTAATCAACCCTCGTCTTCTTTGCAGCATTGCTATTTGACCTGTCTAATTTGAAAGACTTATTTAAAACGTTAAAAAAGAATCACGTATTAAAAAACTTCGAATTCTGATGATCCCAAGCGATGACAGCCCCCCATGACAAATACTTTTTTTAGCCTTATCAAAGGTAGAGACAATTTTCCTCATATTTTTCGACCGGCGACCAACTTGTCATAAATAGGTTACCGGCAAGCTGATAAATTTCCCGAAATCAGATCAATACCCAATAGCATTTAACCCCGTTTTTGAGTTCTAATTCGATTTTCAAGTGTCACAAAAACATAGCCTCAAGTCATAATCTCGATTGCAATCGCTTACAACGACTGTAACAGTTTCCTGTTCAATTTTGGCAGCTCCTGCTGCGAATGTTATCGCAGTTCCGCTCAGGGGGACACTCTGCATACACACTCCTGTCGTTCGATGAGAAAATCCTCTCAAAAAATCATGACATATTTTCAAGTACAAGCACAGTCACAATCCTCATCATCACCACCATCAGTGTAGCAATACTCGTATATTGGAAGCATCCCCATTAACCGTGTTTTCCAATTGAATCGTCGCGTCGCACCAAAGTTATTATCGATTCGCGGAGGATTTGTAATAAAATTTGTTTTCACCGTAGCACGCACGCAATCATATGATAAAAAGCCCAGCGGTTGTAGCTTGTATTTAGCTTGTAGCTTGTAGGTAGATAGTACAGTCTTTTCATGAGTGATCCGTGAATTCGCATTTGAAATTTGTCAAAAGCAAAGCCTGTCTATAATACGTAATGTAGGGTGTGTTACAAAATACAAAGCCCCGTCAGCATTATTATTCAAATTAATTTTCATAATCCCGGATCCTGCTCCGGTACCATTTGCTTGTTGCTGTAGGCATCGCTTCATTGCTCAGTCATTCGCAGGGCTAGCGGGAAACATTTTGAATTTTAATCAGTGTGGGGAGGGCGTCAATGATTCGTCGAATATTGTTTGAAATTAAGACGGCGGAACAATGGCTGGCAAAAAAAAGTAGAGAAATGAGAAAATCAAGACAACCTGTCAATTTCCCATGAGGCATCAGGAAGTTGCCCGTGTCTATGGAACATCCCCATGAGATGGGAGTGGTACGTCAATTCGTTACTTTCCAATCAATTCCACATCCTTAATGCCGAGTGATTACACAGGCGGTACGCGGTGCGTTGTACTTTTTCTCGCGTCGTATATGCTAAGATTATGTTAAATCCTTAAGCCGCGAACGTCTTACAGTCAATTACGACTTAAGTCGGTTTTTCTTTGGCGCGGGTGAATTTGTTTGTTCAGAATGAAGAGGAGCTGGGCCCGTGCGTAGTTGTGACATACTGAGTGGCATTTTTAATCCATTTGGTTGTTGTGTTTCTATGTAGGTTAAATGGAGAAATTCTAGAACTGCTTGCTGAAGGCCTACAAATTTGACCGAAATAATAAATCTTCTAACTGAATATGAATACCCCTGCCAAGTTTTGATGAAAAACGGGCTGAAATTGAGACTTTTAAGACGCAATGGACTTTGCAAAAATATGCAACTTTCTTAATCGGGTTAGGAGAACTATTAACAAGATACGGGTACAAAAATCGATCCACCAACACGACACGACAAAGAGTCCAAAATGTCGTCGAAAAACAAGTCGGAATCTATGCCCAATAACATGTCAACAATGTATCGAAAAACGCATCGAAGTTTTGTCAAAAAATCGTTAAAAAAATAAGGCAAAAACACGCCCAAAAACAAGTCAAAAAAACGCGTCCAAAAACGGGTGGAAAAGCATTCAAAACGATTCAAATACTTTTCAAAAAAAGTGATGAAAACTCTTTCAACAACATTTAAAAAAATGCTTCAAGAAATAGGTCGAAATTGGATAAAAAAATAGGTCCAAAATTAAAAACAAATCGAAAAACACGTCCAAAAACGAAATACCAGTCCATGACACGTTCAACCAAAACCGTAATAAGAAACGAGCCCAAAATATAATTGTTCAAGAAACGCCGCAAAAAGGGTTCAAAAACACAGAAAATGAGCATAAAAACGCGACGAAAATTCTTCAAAAAAACGCACCGAAAAATACATCAAAAAACACTTGTAAATTGTATCAAAAACGTATCAAAAAACACATCGCGGATAAATTTATATTTTAAAAAACGAAGCTTTATTTCACAGAACGTTTGTTTGGTTTAATATTTTCTCTCACAGACACGCTTAAATACAATACTAGCCATCTATTTTTAATGTTCAATAACGTCATTCTTCGTCCTCATTATTATTTTTATCTAAATCAGCCTGCTGCAGAATATGCGCTACTATGCCAAGACTCTCAGTCAGTTGATTGACCTTAGCAGCGTTCTCATTAATGGATTGTACCAAGCGGTCCTATTTAAAAAAAAAAGTTAAACAATTCTGCATCAAAAAATCAACAAAACCAATCAGCATTGGCAGCACTCGCACTCGAAAGTACCAGCAGAGCTGCAACAATGGCGAACATTTTCGTGTGCATGGCTAGTATATATTCTCGTTTGGAGATAATGTCTAAAAATTATTTACTACACTTGTAGAAGTCGCTGAAGTAACTGATTTTGAGTTTGAATGATCTGCTTTAAATATCTATCTCTTTGCTGATGCAAAGTACATACACGATTTGATGGGACTCTTTGTTGCGATGGGGATTTTGTTGGCGGCGTACTAGTTTTCCGGGGGCATTCCTGCATTGAGATTGACCGTTGTTGGTATATGTACAGGTTATATACTTCGTATGATTTTTACGGGAAATATTCACAGTTAGCAAATGGCGTGGTGAATTTTGCGGCGGTATATTTTCACAGCCCAGTCTTTCCTGTGTTTATTTTATTTAGCATCATGTCTCCGTCTGTCCATTGTTGTAGGTGTAGGACGCACAAGTGGAATATCCATAGCTCTTGATGCTCTGTCACCAACTTTATATCATCCGGGTAAGCCGGGTATGCGAAGATAATAGATGTCTGCCTCGATTCCTCGCTTAACAAGTGCAATGGTCTATTTCACATGAAAAAAGCCTCTCACGAATATTGCATATCCTCACTGATCTTTTAACCCAAATGTTTGTGTGGGACCCTTAAAAAAACCCCATTACCCTAATGAGACCGTTAAAATTCCACCGAAGAAACTAGACCTCCGCCATTGAAACTATGTGAATATACCGATAATAGCTTCCAAGGGAATCCATTAACGCGTCTTTAAACACACTTTCATGATTTCAAGAGTCGCTCAGGCATCGACCGCCTCGGAGCACCACCGTTACGAGATTGGATTACAATTTCACAGGCGATTTATCATTCTAATACGATTTATGAACAATTTAAAGCGAAATCAGGCGCCATTAAAATTATTTATTATTAAATACACGCCCAGTCGAGTGCCACAAGGACTATTACTCCTCTGTATATAGTGGTGGCTTTGTCGCGGATGTTGTGTTAAACTGCGTCCCCTCCCGTTAAAGGCAGCCAGACAGAGTGGGTTAGGGGATTATTTTTTTTTAACCGGAGGTGAAATGTTTTAAAAAAAAATTTGCAAATTTGAATTTTTGTTTATCGCAAACAAAGTGGTTCAAGTGTCATACTCATAAATATGTAAATTGTGGTGGGAGAATCCACAAGTCCTCTTATACGCTGAGGGTTCATAAACTGTTTTTAAAAGTTTGCCTGCTTTTCATTTAATTCAGAGTTATTTGCAAGCGGATGTTTACTTAGAGAGAGGTCAACTTGGAGTTCATAAAATTCCATTTCAATTTGGGTTACGCCGTTTGGATGGAGCTCAAAATACATATATCGGTTGCGGCAGTATGAATTTGTTTCCGATTCAATTTCCTTTTTCTAAATATTACTTTCCAGCTGAATTTGCACCTACCCTACCTCTTTATGAAATGCAATTAAGTGTCATTTCTGTTTTTGGGTACGGAACCTTATAAATGACTCTTTTCGATCACGGCATTAATAGCTACCTATTAATTGCGCCATTAAGTAAACTCCATCAAAAGAGCCGTCGATGTTATGGTGACAAACAAACGCAATTGTAAATGTAAATCAGGATTCTAAGATCTCCAACGTAAGCCCATATCTATTTTTAACGCACAAAAGTCCCTTTTATTTAGAACAGTTTAAGGTAAAACACCAAAAATAAACTTTTTCATTTAATAATACTTTTTTATTCCATATCTACACATTATTAAAAAATATTGAACTACATTCCAGATGATCTATCTTATTCTCCTCTCCTAACCCTGCTTCGCAGTTGCTGCAACATTTGCGGCCGCTTGCGCTAGCCCGATGGCTTGAAAGGATGCATCTCGTGTACGTTGCACAGCTCCTTCCTTTTAAAAATCCACATTTACTATGAAGCTGAAGACAGTTTTTTTTTTCTGTTAAGACTTACCAAGCTTTTACCAATTTTCTTAAAGAAATTCGCTTCAGATTGTCCAGAGAAGAGAACCAGAACAACAGCCATGACAACGAGGAAGTACTTTGAGAAGTTCATATTAGTTTGAATTTATTTTAAAAGTCGACTCTGTGTTTCTCCACCGAACAAGGGTTTATACTGATTGATGCTGGACTTTAGGTTGCACTCGCTATTTATACGCACAAAATAGTGCAGCCATAGTTGGATAGGGGATCCCTGGGGCCATAAAAGTAAACTTTTTATTCATGCGGGTAATTTACATTGCTAGAGTAAGTTTTATATTCAACTTCGAAATATTCTTTAATCATTTTCTTTGACCTGTGTGACCAAATGGTAATGATAGCTGTATGTGGACACAATGTTGATGTCTTTAAAATTTGAAAAAAATAAAATGTCACCGCAATTGTTTACTTGAAGTTTGGAATAGGGGAACGTCGTGTAATTTTAATGAAAGAAGACCAATTTTGATTTGTAATTTCTCAACTGATTCTTCGTTTATACCTTTTAATTAATTAGCATAAATTCCAAGAAGGAAATTAAATCCAAAGCTCATTCATAAAAAGCGCACACGAAAACTTCGTACAACCCCCGGAAAATATTAAATCACAATATATTGTCATAGACCTACCTACACTTTGCCGATAATGAGACATACGACCTCGCCATGTTGATAATTGATTTTTGTTTTTATTTTTTGACTGGGTGATTATGTCGCGAACGACCAGCTGGGTAATAAATAAATCACATAAAGCTGAGTGATCATTGTTCAATTTCACTTTCTTTGTCAGTGAACACTTTTTAACTTGTCCATGTTACGATGAGTTGTATTTATAATCTGAATGGAAATGAGATTATGGACATTTAGAACCTTTTACCGAATACTTGGGAATGAATGCGAAAATAGATATTTTAGTAATGAGAGATTATTTAAAAACTGCGAAATCACTTATAAAAAGCACCAACTCGAAATAGTTTTTGCAAAAACTTTAACTTAGTTTTGGATATTTACGGCTCATTTATGAGTATATTGGTGATCCAAATCAAACACGAGCATAGTTTGTTTAAACTTAAATGGATATTAGATAGTAAAATGTGCATTTCCATTTGAGAATCTATTCCCCGATCAATTTCTATCACCTTCATTTTCTATGAGCTAAGTTCTTAGAGCGTAGCCGCAGGATCATTCCCATGAAAGTCATTTCCTGCGAGGCGGGAAGAGTTTGAGTGGGTAGAAAAGAGAAGAGTAGATTGAACAGAAAATACACTTTCGTGGACATCTCAATAGAAAGCTTTGATGTCTGCTTGAGGACGAAAAAACCAGCAGTCCGCTTCGATTTTCCAAAGGACTTGTTGGGGTTTTTTGATTTCACTATTCCCCTATATCTCCTGGGGATGGTGATGGGCCCGCCTTGGTGCCTGGTCTTTTGTGACGATCTCACAACCCCAATCAAGCTAACCTAACATTCCCCTACATCTGCTAACATTTTATGTGTCATCCGCAATAATGCATTGTTTTTGTATCTATCCACAACTTTAATGGGAATGATATTCATTTATATGATCATGGTCCTTTGTGGCTGACCATGTGGACATTTTGGCATCCAAACTCGTCCGCCTGATAAGGACAACGAGTACGCTTGATACCGCATCAAGGTTGCTAACCTCCTAACTGACAAAGACAAAAAAAGGATTTAGTGAAAGAGACGCGCTGTCATGAGACACCTTAAACGTCATATTTGAAAGAACGTTGCGAAACTCGCAAACCAAAGAACGAAGTATGATTTTTCAAAATTCTACACACGTCAATAAAACCAAAGCGACTGCTGTTAATTGAGTAGAAATAGTTCCGACCTTGTTTCTACACGATGAGTGGAAAATAGGAGAATACACATAGAGTAAAAAAATAGCCCACTTCAAGCTGATTAGGAAACAGCTAATTTTAAATTTTAAATATTTTTGGCTGGGCAATATCCCAAACGGCTTATATTTTTCTAGCGTCTCACCAATCTTTGGGACAGTTTCAACACCGCCATCAATGTAAAGCATCTCTCAAAAGTGCATTTTGTTTGCATGGTCAGCAGGAATCCCCGCAACCATTCGGCTGCCCTATTTCGCGAATATAAATAGCAAGTGCAGCGACTCAAGCATCATCAATCACAAACAGTGCAGCTCAGTGTTAGTCAGTACAACTACCAAATAAACAGAATGAACTTCACCAAGTATTTTGCTGTGCTCATGGCAATTGTTCTGGTTCTATTGTCTGGCCAATCTGAAGCGAATTTCTTTAAAAAAGTTGGCAAGAGCTTGGTAGGTTTTGGTAGAGGAAATCTTTTATAAGACCACTTAATTTGAATATTTTTCAGGAAGGAGCTGTGCAACGTACCCGAGATGCATCGTATCAAGCCATTGGGCTGGCCCAAGCAGCAGCAAATGTAGCAGCAACTGCCAAGCAGGGATAGATTTAAAAAAATCCAATTGTGACAATAGTTTTGTGTATTTATCTGATTTTCTCTATTCTGTCTGTCTCACCGGAAGTTTGATTTAAATATAGGAAAACAAAAACAAATGGTTGTGTTAATAATTTCGTCGGAATAAATCATTTTTGTAAGCTGGAAAAGTTGCATCGGTCACTCAATTCAATTCTTACAGGCGAAAAACCACCTCCATTTCGAAATAGACCAATTTGGGTCTTCACGGTCGGATTAAGGACTGAGCTCGTTTAATTATTCAAACGAACATTTGTAAATGTTTTGCTTTGCTGCTGCTGAGGTGCAGCCTTTAGTAAAGTATTTTGCACTCTCAATAATTTGTCCAGCCAATGAATAGGATTTCCAAAAACCGGTCGAACCAGTTCGGCACCTTTTACGTACAGAGTTGCAACGGTAAACGTTAAGATTCCAAATTTCAGAGAGCTTTTTTTTAGACTAAAATTTCGTAATTCATTCACAGCCTTTAAATGCATGCAGCCACTCAAGTTCAAAACTCACTTGCATTCAAAAAACAATCCTATGCGCACTAATTAAATTGCAACGATTTGGTTGTCAATCAGTTCGAACCTAACTTGACATTCTTTATACCGACCTGATGTTCGTATTTCAATACGATTTTGACATTTGATTACCCAGTTGTTCAATTACTCTTGCCAACCATTAGCAGGTAATCCCAGGCGAGTATACAAAAATCAGTCGACACACTACACCACCTCCACCAGGTTACCACTGGAATAAAAATGCAGCTTCCGTTCAAAATCGAGCCGACAAAAAACCTCTCGAGTCGTATCGAATTACAATCATTTTTTTTTTTAATTTTCCCTTTCCCCTCTAGTCGTCAACGTCCATCAACGACCGTTTGATCGGATTCGAGGTGGGTGCGCGCACTCCATTGTATGCGATGGTGGCAATTTTGAAATCGATTCGTTCGCAATATCCATTACCCAACTAAGGGACACACAACAGAAAACAGAACAAAACTCATTATTTACCTAATACAGCAAATGTCCTGGCGCATAGCATGTGCCACCGCTGATGGCAGCAATCCAGCCAGCCAATATGGTTTAATTTTTTTGGAGTCGGACGGATCTCTTTGTTTGGCTACTGTACACCGACGAAGAAACGCATCTCTCTATCGTGATTATTGTTATTATTATCCGCATCGACAACAAGGATGTAATAGGAAATGTACACAAAACGCAAGTAAATTCCCTGGAGAGGATGTGCCCATCAAAGAGAGCCCTTTGTTTTGTGTGGAATATCCTGTAGTTGGGATGTTGTGTTCCTTCGTCGTTCCTTTTGTTTTGTTTTTTCTTTACTTTCTGATTGTTTGATATTATAAAGTAAACTTTACTATTGCAGGACTTTTTTGTACGAGAACGAGAAGTCAATTCAGCTGTTGCTTGATGTCGGACCATCATATCTCTTAATCCGGCCATCATATGGTTATGTGAACTGACAAGTTCAACTCAGATGTACAAACAGGCCAATTGAGTGATTGGTAAATACGAATTATGGGGATCAGCCGGTGTCAAGTACAGAAAGTGATATTGGCTTCTGTAAAATTAAAAAATTGGACTCACTGGTCCTTAGTCGAGCTGTGGGCTAAAATTTGAATATAGGTACGAGGCGGAAAGTTAATGGAGTTAGTCTACCATTTTGAGGACTTTTTACAGATCTGATGAAGCATATCTGGTTGGCCACTAAAAATGAGTTTAACGGAAGATGGGATAGAAGAAACTTACTGGGCCTTACCAATAAACATTTTTAGTTTCGACTCTTAATTTTAGTAGTTCACTTCACAGTGGCTAAATTTTCCATACAAATTTCGCAGTTGTGAGCTTCCGTAAATATGAAGTCGAGACTAAAATTAGTTATTAGTACCGCGCACTGTGCCCTAGTGCCCCTACGAAGGCTGTGTCAAAAAAAAAATTCTTTGACACCCATAAATGACTAAACATGGCATTTGTGTGGGTGCTTTTGAAATCCGCTTTAAAACCGGGAAAAACGCATAAAACAGTTTGGCCCTGATGTTGGTCAGAGGGAATTAAAAACTCTACTGTTGAGTACTCGTTATTAAAGCTAAGTAAATCGATTTCACGTATCTAATCTGTCAGACATTCTTAGATGAGTCATGTAAATATTTTCGCTATGGTTCTCTTGAAGAAAATAGCTTTTTAAATAATTCTTTGGGTTGTTATATACTAACGTTAATTTTTCAAGCACCTCATTTGTTGTAAGCCCTAAATAGTATACTCATGGATACAGACTTCTCCTTCTACGAAATCTGGCTTGGTTTGGTTTCCATATAGGGCGGTTATTACCGACGAACTACAAATTGTTCTTGAGTTTATGAGGCACGTCGCCCCAAATCCTGACTCGCCATTTATAGCTATTATTTCGAACTCTCATTTTCGAATTCATTTCCGGAAATTGTGTCATTAGGTATTACCAGTACAACTCATATGCCTCTGCGATTGATGGGTTGATGCGAATAGGGAAATGTCTTAGCTGCGTAACCTTCACATCAATTCAAAAGCTATTATTATAACAAAGTAGATAAACTTACTAATTCTTAAGCCCCCTAGGTTGAAGGCCTTTTGTGTAATTAGTTCGTCAGCCACTGACACTTATTATGACTTGTGCAACTTCGATATATTTTTATTAATTTTTTTTTTTCAATTTCCATTCATAAAGTTCACATTACAAACTTTCAACCTCGACTTGCTTTTCATCCTTTGAAAGTGGCTGCAACATTAGCTGCTTGTTGTGCTACCTCAATTGTTTTTATTGTTGCCGCGCGGGTATTTTGACCAACGCGTTCCTGTTATACCATTAACAGAGAAAATATTAAATATTGTCACAATCGAAAAAAGTATAAACAGCTTACCAATCGCTTTCCGAATTTCTTTAACCAGCCTGCATTTGTTTGCCCAGCAAAAGCTGTCAAAATGACAACAAAAAAGATAAATACTTTTGTGAATTTCATTTCTAGACACGATCTTTTGAATGCAAAGACGTTGATGCTGCTCTGGATATAGTTTTGCGATTGATTATAGATTTCATCTGAAGCCCACATTTATATCCAATTAGGCAATAGTACTTGCACTGTATCGATGCTGTGTTGGCACCAGGTACAACTGGAAGAAATGTACACAAGTTCATGGCAAACAAAGAAAGGGAAATCCCCAGCAGGAGAACTTTCTTCATCCTAGACAAGGAACTGTTGTCATTGCCGCCTGTGGTTGGGTGAGCTGAATCTTTGCAATAGTGATATGTGTGCATTATACATTTACATACAAGAGCAGCTAGGCGCTACCTCACTGTTGAATCATAACTTCGATTTCGCAGTCATCGGTTACAGTAGGTACGTCAATATTTGAAGGAAATGAAAACAATGCGATTGCATACTTGTCACGAGTTCATTTTTCATGGCATAGTTTACTATGGTGGCAATCTGTAAGATGAATAATGCGTTCAACCGTTTTCGCTTTCACGATCGTTATGTACTGTTTCAAGAAACCAAAGCTATTTCCGTGACGTTTTCACTAGAAGTGAAAGATATTTTCGTTTTGTGCAATAGGAATACAGTGGCAGCTTTTCCTTGACGTTTTCCGTTTTCTTCGACTATTGCTAAAGTGGGTGGGACTTCCACTTGCGAATTTTACACTGAACTGCTTCTTAAACGTTTGCGAAAATAAAGAGGAAAACGAAAGCAGTAACATTTTCGCTTTCGCATAAATTCTCTCGTTATTTTTTTTTTTCAAATAAGGACGTACCTACTTTTCGTTTTGAAATTTACAGAACCCTACCTCATTTCGAAAGCATAAAGCAGGCAAATTAAATTACACTGCCTCTTTAACGTTTGCGAAAAGCAAAAATACAACGAAAAAAATCACACCACACTAAACCAGTTCTTGGTTTTGCACAATATTTTTCGTTTTCTGAAAAACGAAAATAATTTCGTTTCGTTTTTACTGAATATCACCGGTTAGCTACAACCTTCTCTTACACAAAAGCACACCTTGACGGTTTGAAAAACACTTCAAAATTTCTACGTAAAAGTAACGCTTAAGGACGACAGTAATATCCTATTAAAACGAATTAATAACGCTCAGCCATTAATCCTTTATGCATTACAGACATCCATTAGAATCCACTTTTAATGGCCCATTTGACTTTATTCTAAATAAGTCTCTTCCAAATGGATAAATAGTTCTAATCCCACCTTGCAAGCAATTTGTATGCACCTCGACAAAAGAATAATACATCAAACATCACCCATCTCTCAGCACGCAGATAAAAGTCATTACAGAGATTATTTTACGTGCGTATAGCCAGAACGACTTTTATAGTTTTTGCTGTAAAGTCAACAAACAGCTTTGCGGCTCTGATTTGCATCCGAAATCCATTGAGTTGAACAATAAATCGTCATTGGGTTGGGTTAGGAGCCCAAAAAATCATAAAATTGACACAAAAATGTGAACAAAAATGTAAAATACCAGCGTCACCCTCCTGTGGTTCCGTGTGACCGATCTCCCGGTCCCGGGCGAATATTTATGACTTGTTTATCATAATCCGATAGGTGATGTATCTTTCCTGTGACGCATATATCTTGCGTGTATCTCGAGGATAATGCAGACAATTTAAATTGTTCCGTGCCTGAAATTGAAATACAGCCGAAGGTGCAACTGTTTTAAATGGCCCTCTGCCAAGAAAGTCACATATGGCTGCGCATTAGCCTCGAAGAGAAAACGAATTGCGAAAGAAGAAGATCCTTAATTTGATTTATTAGCCCAACGTGCAAGGAGTAGTTGCACACAAGCCCTCCCTCTTACACGATTGATTCACACCGATTTCAAATTGACAGGACAAAGGACACACGAAGAAAAGAAAGGGATCTGTGCCAAACAGTGGTTACTGGTGTCAATGATTTCAGATACTTGTGCGTTCATTGGGAATCAAGCTTCTGCCGCCGGGTGATGCTTCAATTACACTTTAAAGTAGGGTGTGCCTGTTGGATGGTGTAATTTCGCAGGAAAGTCCTTGTTCGCACGTCTGTATCCTGTTAGAGTGGAACGAATTGCAAAAAAATGCAAATTGACACACGCGATGGCTTTCCCACTGATGGGAACATATACCTTTGCCTATTGCGATTGTTTGCAAAACAATTTACTGTCAGCTGACAAGGACATTGAGAGTGTGTGCGCTCTGACGTATGGGGTGGGCGATGTGGTTTGCAAGCAAACGTGCTCTATTCTTCCCGACGAGACATGAGAAATTGTTCAGTTTATTTGGATCATTTAAGATTGGTTATCCTTTGTGATTTTCAATTAAATTAATTTCGATGAAAAATTACCAGTGCGTACCGTGGCATAGAGTGAGAACGGAACCAAGATTGAATCATGTTTTGATGATGGTGTCATCATTGATTGATTTCGGTGATTTATCATAGGGGAAGAGGGTGGAAGGCGGGCTATAAATGTTGTGCTATAATTCGACTGCGTATGTTTGTATCCTTTTGTGCATTTTAGATTAAAGGACATTTTATTTCCCGGCTCGTTTTTCAGCTATCTGTTTCTAGGGCTCTATATTTGGTTCATTGAAATTGAAAGGCAAATGCCCTTAACTCTAATGGTGTACCTTTGAGTTTTATTTTGCAAAACGTACTTTAATCAACTTATGAAATCGACGCCCAATAAGTCAGCAAGTACTTGTGATGACGCTGCAGTCTGTCAAACTCTATCGATCTCTATTTGTGCACATCTAACTTGTTCCAATCCTCTCTTCCATCGTCCCTCACAAAAGAATTGACTTCAAAAAAGACCTTTAAGTTGTATTTCTGTATTTTCATTTTCTTTTCTTTTTCTCCAACACCAAGTAGATACTGAAAAACAAAGTCGATACATGCATTAGACTGATAAACGAAAAAGTGAACATTGAGTTTTAACCCCAATCTAACCTCCCTAGCCATCCAGCTTTATGCATTTGGACTCAAAACATCTCACAAAAAACAGCACTGCATGTAATACCTAAGCAACAACAGTTTCATGCGACTCCGAATGCAATTTGGTCAACCATCCATTATGCAAATTTGTAAAATTAAATCACATTACTTTCAATCTAACCCCACCACCAATATTCGGCAGTTATTACCAAGAAAATACCATTCGACTAGTTTATAACCCTTTTTGCCAAATTACACTCACGCGCTTTATTACACCCACCAAACCAATAAACATAGTATTTTGCGAAAAGTAACGAGAGCACACACTCGTATGCGGTATATGCAGTACATTGCCAAAAATAAGAAATTCGTTTCGTATTCCTTTTCGCTTGAGGAACTTTACATCGAGCCATAAAGGCGGTTCAGTGCCATGCGGTCTCGCTAATATTAAAGTGTCCCAACACAACGATAGGGAGGGAAATAGGAAAACTAAAGCGAAACAAGTAATAAAATCGCAATCAGGAGCAGGATTATTGCGAAAAATGTCTAAAGCGATTTTGGAAGAACCAATCAATGTGATGTATACATCAAATATGTAGTACGGCAAATTGTACAACAATAGGATCTGGCGGCAATATTTTGAACAGAGATTTTATAAGTATGAGGAGATGGAGGTGGGTTAGGGCGCCGGGAAGAGAAATAACAGAAGATTGATTGGGATAATTGCATTTCAGTAGTTATTTTGGGGAAAGTTGTTAAAACTGTTTCTCAAAATATAAAAATAACAATCTCAATTTTTTTTCGAAAGAGGACATTCTAAATAAAAGTCTTCTATTTCGTTGTATTTAAACTTTATTCACTTCTTGAGTCTCAAGAAAAGTATTCCTATGGTTACACGTATAGAATGTTAAATGGCCAGCGTAACAGGTGGGACCGATTTTACAAATTTGTAGAAATAATATTTTTTTTTTGTAAATTCACTTGCAAACTATGAGAAGTTTTGTTGCTTTTTTGAATTTATAAAAAATTAACAAGCGACGTCTAAGTCCACAAATAATTAATATTATTTACCAATTTTATGGAATTTATACTTCTGAATTACACCTATAAATTTGTTAGCGGTTTTTTTTACAAATAACAAATATAATTCAAAAACAAAATGTGTTGGAAATGAAAAAAAAAAAATTCTGTAGAAATAAAATTGTAAATTACAAAAGTTCAAAATTCCAGTAACAGCGGATATGTGATTGACTTGTACCTCCAACTGTTTTCCACAAGTGTGTTGAACCTCGTCGTGGTGACAACTTTTTGGCAATCACAACACAAAATACGATTTCTGTGTTGCGAGGGATAAAATCGACGATTTCCATGGGAGGTTTAAACTTTAAACAAGGACATGAAATATAAATCTTTAGAGTTTGAGTGGCTATTTTTGAACCATTGAGTTTAAGATTAAAGAAAGGGCTTCAGCCTTTTGCTAAAGTCGTGATAACTTGTAACTTCTATATTTTTAAAGCTAAACACTTTTGACTGTAAGTAAACTTCTGATGTAAGCAAACAAAAATTTCCTTAGATTTGCATCAACTCAGACAAATTTTTATTATTAAAAATAATAAACCCCGACAACGTGATAGTTCCTATTTCTATAGTTGGGCTACTATCAACTATGCCTTCTTTTACTTTCAACAAAAAGCAAATCTTTAGGAGGAACTACACGTGAACTTTCACTTATCAAATATTCTTAAGTAGGTACTAAGCCGGCTTTGTAAATTAATTTTGTACGGTGAAATATAAACTCACAGATGAGCAAAATTTTCACAAGTTTACCACTGGCAAAAAATAACTTGAAATATTTTTTGGTAAGACGAAAAATTAAGCAGAAAACCACTAAAATTTTGTAAAATCCAGAGCTTGGTTAAACGACATAAACCGATCTACCCATCGAAATATTCCTAACACTATCTAAGCACTAAAAACTGTTTACACACTTTGTTTGGAAAATGTCTTCATTCTGAGTTCGTAAAATAAAGAATAATTACTAAAACATTTATTTTTACCGCGAATTGGTTCCAACAAGACCTGGGCGCATTTTTAAAACGTCCGCTAGAACATTAGGCATAAATTTAATCTTATTTCAAAATAAGTTTGAGGAAACATTCTTTTGGTGTAAGCCTATTCTCAAACATTGGTGAGTATAATTGTCAAAAACGGCAGATGGGTTAGACAGTTATCCGCATGCAAAAACCCATCAGATTAAAAAAAAACAAGCACGTATCTAGGTATATTTTCTTAACAAATTCCTGATATTCAGAGTTTGTTGCCAATACAGGCCGTTATTTGGATCCTTGTCATAGTTTTAAGATTGGTGGCTTTGGATAGAGCCTAACTTATAAACCTTTAAATTAAATGAATCTCACTATATTCAATTACAGATGAAGGAAAAATAAAAAAACACATCTACCATTGGCTCATGTAGTTTAATAAAAATTCAAAACTAAAAATGGTCATCAGTGTAATCTACCCCTTGGTATTCAATAGCCGAAAAATACTCCCATTCCGATTGCGATAAAACATTAGTGTTTAGATTTTCATGGCGAAAAAAACGAAACAACGAATATGTACAAATCCAATTTTCCAATATCAAATTACGATGTCACATTAAACTCGTTTGGACATAAATCAGCAAGAATTCCACATCCATCTTGTTGTTTCGACACGAGTGGAACAATTCAATTTTCACACAAAAGCGTAGTGGAAAATGTTTTCCCTTATTCCGGGGACATTTGTGATTTTTTTTATTATTATTTATTACAAAAAGGATGGCAAAAAAAACTAATAAAGGTATCTAAGAACGAGGGTCCGCTATAATACGTGACCCCGCAGTCAAAATCAATTTCTTCGTTTACACGGTGTGTGTTGGTTTTTTTTCTTTCCTTTTGAGAAGAAAGAACTCCTAGCACATAATCGAGTGAATTCACGCACATTCCAATCGAATTGAAAGCCAACGAAGCGTCCAAGGAAGGTTATGAATTCGTTTTATTTTGTGATTTGTGCTTCCTTTTATTATATTCATCTAGAGTACGTAATGAAATATTGGAATCCAACCAGGTCCATAGTCAATGGATAGGAACGGAGGAGATGGGGTAAACGCTTTGCAAGGATCAACCCTTGGGTTAGCTGAGCGAAGAACGTTCCACCGAGCAATGGGTGTGAAAAGTAGTATAGTACGAGTACTCGCGCTGAGTGATGACAAAGTGCAGGGATTTTAGGTAAATCCTTGTTTGATGGATTTTAATAGCGCAGGAGGTTTTCTGTTCTTGGATGGAATTTAGAGTTGGGTGACTTCCTTTTAGGGCTTAGTTGTCTGTTTTAAACTGCTGAATCTATATAAATCTATGGAAATAAGTTGAATCAGCTTGGAAGAATATTTTCAACTGAAGCTCTGAAATGGATCTTTTGATAGATTCACATCGCTGCAGCTTAATAGCTTGAAGGCTTAGTGACCGCGAAGCCAAATCAAAATCTCTCATGACAGCTAACGAAAAAACCGACCTAACCTCCCTTTTGAACACCAAAAGTCATATCTTGTAAGTATGCCCGCGAAAGAATCGTCGAGTGGGTAGTTTCTTCGCAATCCAAATAAGGCGGTTTTTATTTGGAAGAAGCATCCATTTCCCTTAAAATTGTATAGGGCAATTACTACACACACGACAACCTCTTAACGTCATTACCAGTTCACCTTTTGTCCAACTCCATCAGATACTATGATACGAAATAAGAGCAATTTGCAAACTTCAAGTAGGAACCTTTCCACTTGATCGGTTTGCCAAATGACAAAGACAAACATTTTTTGCCAATCTCTTTCTGGTATTCATTGGTAGTATCTTATTTTCTTTTATCCCATGAGATCAAAGAGTCTATCATGTTTTGTTAGTTTGCATGTGGCACATGTCCTTGTTATTTAAATTTATCGATGCATATTGATGGCCGACAACGTCGATGTGAGATGTCACAACATTGTGCGACCTTTCGCCCTGTGGGTTGGTTTAGTTCTCAAAGTGAACATCATGCTCGTATACATATACTCGCGACGTTCATATGAGTGTGCTCTGGAGGAGGGTGGCTAATTTCCAAATAATGTGACATGCATAGTCAAATTACATTTTAAATCCTTCTTCTCATATGTTATGTGAATGCGGAAGGACTCACCTTCTGAAAGGAGACTTTTTTGGTATTGTATTTCCTTGTTAGCGGCAGCAGTGTGTGGTGGTTTGTCATTGTTTGTCCGTTGCTGGTTTTAGATTTAATTTAAAAAGGAATACGCTGGTTGGTAACATGAAAGAGGAGTTTTTTTTTTCTTTTGGAAAGTTTAAAGGGGTTTGCTGATTTGCGTGCATTTACCCAAATTTGCAATTTTCAATATCAGTGAACTGTAAACTTGAGAAGGCTTTTTTGCTGGGTAATTCAGTTATCCGTACTCGATGAAAGGGGGATAAATCTTAAATAAGGAAATGTGAAGTGAATGGGAGTATCAACTGTAAGGGAAAATGGATTAGCTACGTATGCCCCACAGAAATGTAGGTATCTGACATAATTTTTGTGTTGAAGCAAGCTTGGGCGGTATCTACATATGAGAAGCTAGAAATGTTCAATTTCGAGAATGAGCAGTAACTTTCAAAGTTGATTTACAAGGACAGATAGAACAGATCTGAAAAAAATCCAATAGATGTGTCTTATTTTTTCCAGAAATAGCCACACGTTTTTTTTATGTATCCGAAAGGCTCAATTGTACTTTGCCAGATATTCGCGACAGCTCAAAAATTTATATATAATTGTGTTCAAAAACCACGAAAAATTGTTCAAAAATCCCTTCAAAACAAGTCCGAACTTGCAGTCAAAATTGGTATAAACACAGGCCGAAGGTAATGTACTAATAATAATGAGTCCAAAAATGCGCCGAAAAAGGTGCCAAAAAAGCGTGTGTCCGTCTAAATGCATCCAAAATTCAAATCAATGGAAATAGCTTTAAAAAAATTGCCCGGAAGAGGCATCCAAAAAATCCGTCAAAAATAAGTAACAAACTGATAGAAAACTGCGTTCAGAAATAAAATAGTCGCCCTCGAAAACGAGTTCAAAAATACGTATAAAAATCTCTTCAAAAATGACAAAAAATGTGCTGAAAATCTTCAATTAAATAGCAATCAAAAAAGCGCTCGAAATGGAGTCCAAAAAGAGATCAGAAAACGCATTCAAAAATCCGTCGAAAAACGCGCCGAAACGAGTTGAAAAGCTTTACCCTCAGGTCTAAATTGTGTTTCCCCGAGGATTTTCAGCTAAGTATTTCAGCTTGGTAGCCACTGAGCTCTGAGCGCACTTTTGACGCTTTATGACAATTACCACATAAACAAACTGCCAACACGTCTTCCGCTAAATTGATTACAGAATTAAAGAAGACCATTTGCCGAGTCTAATTTAAAATTCAGATTTTACTGCCATGTGCGCAATAGGGACTCCCCTCACCTGTCACTCACTCATCTGTCATTACTCGCCTGTCAAACTGATGGCCATTTTTCACTAAGGATTTTCCGCTCAGTAACACTGACCATCATCCGAATGACATCTCCCCAAACAAATCCCACAAGTGCAGCGTTCAGTTTCCGCCTAAATTAGTCGAATGACTGGCGACTACAGTTCTACCAGTTACACTATCCATGCTAACAAGTTGTTATTTATTCCGCTCGGCTGGCCGCTAACTGAGCCCACAAATGCTGCATACTTCACGTTACATCACAGATGGGCAGCTAGGACCGGTCACAAGTTCGTATCATTGCCGAATATTTTAATCCTTTTATTTCAAGTCGATGACTTTCAATAAAATTGATTAAAAAATACCATCCCCTCGACGTGGGCCAAATGACAAGCAACAGGGATGAAGTCGATGTCCGTGCACTGCACCCCTTTTCTCTTGGCTCGTCAACCAGTGGTCATCACGCCCGCGTGTGTGCATTGAATTTTGATGCGCAAATTGCGCCCAATTCGTCGTCGCAGGGATGAAAAATGTGAACGGACTCAGATGCAAACGTTTACCGGACCTCCTTGCCTTTGTTAACACGGACGAGACTCATGTTCAACCAAAAACACTCATTTTGTTCGTGCTGTGTGCATTTACTTGTTCCTTTGTTGCCGCTTCGATTAAATTGAAATTTATTACAAGAGTGCATAAAAAATAAACATGGGAACGCAGATTTCGTATTTTTCGATTTCCGGGCATAATACTACCGACCGACGTTGATTACTTTCAGCAGCGTCGAAAGTACGTGTGGGCCTTTTGAGTCACTGTGCGGTCGATGAGGCGTCGTTATGTCTGGCTCACGGTCGAAGGGTGTGGGAGATGGTTTGGTAATTGGAAAACCATTGTCCAACGAGATCGAAAGACAAAAAAAAACCCGCCGGGACGCATCGAACGAAATTGAAAGTGCCCTTGTATACCACAGAGGACGCACACACTCGCTTGAGAGGATAAAAATGATGGCACCGGAAAAACGTTTATCATTTTTATCCGGACGTTGCGGGTCATTGCGGCTATGCTCGTCTATGTTGGGTGGCAAATGTGTGGCCCGACATTTTAGTAGGACTTTTCTGATTCAAATTTTGAAAGTACTTTCTGGATGAGTAAACGGTTGGCAATTTCGATTATTTTGGTTTTTTTTTCCCCCCTTTAACAACCGGTAGCGACATGCAGCGAGCTTGATAAGACTGAAGCCTTCGTTGAGTTGTTCGTGTTTTTAATTAACTTTCTGTAATTGACTGGTGTCGGAGACGGTCAGTCTGCGAAATGGGAAGAGTTTTATTTGGAATGCATGACAGTTCCCTACTTCGGGGGATTATTGATTGATTTTTATTTTATTCGGCCTAACGAACTGAGTCTCGTATGAGCATCTACCCCAGTCAGGGGAGTATTTCTCGTGGATATAGTTATTTAACGGGAAAAGCGGTTCCCATCAGAAGGAGGTTGTGCTGTGTTTTTTATTGGACCGCAAATGAGCAACTTAAACAAAATGAAACCATAAATTGTCGTGGGAGGTACAAATTGATCACAATAAGCCTGCACAGTGCAATAAGAATTGAACAAAAAATTACTGAGTTTGAAAGGTTTGATTACATATCCCGAACTGCATCGAATTGCCTGCCTCAAACGTGAACAATACCCGGCCTATCGGACGTAGATATGGCACACTCCCTATCTCGTTGACATTTTCACTTGAAGCAAGCTACCAATGTTACACAATGTTCTCAAGTTTAGTTAACCAAACATTCGTATTAGCAATTATCGAGGTTTTGCTGTCAAGATCAATCGCACTTCAACATTAATTAACGAACCACGTTATCTCAAAGAAGGCTTTTAAGTACCTTCGAGCATGGAGTTCCGTAAATCTCTTTATCAGCGAATGAGATAAAAAATAACCGCGTGCATTGAATTTTATCGTATAAAAGCAACTGCAATCCCGCAGATATTGTGCAAAATATTCTCTCTGCTCCATTACCAAAATGAAATTCTTTCAATACTTTGTGGTGATTGCGGTTCTTGTTCTCTGCCTGACAGCCTCAAGTGAAGCAGGATTTGGCAAGAAATTCCGAAAAGCTATTGTAAGTACCTACACCTCTTGGGATATATTTTTACATTCATTCGATATTAACAACTTTTGCAGAAAAAGATCGGCCATAAGGTGGAGCACCTGGGCCAAAATGTTGCCAATGCTGTGCACAAGACCGGGAATGCAGCTGTTGACGTCGGTAAAATTGCCGCTGCTGGAGCTATTGTTGGGGGTGTTGCTGGTTAGATGAAAATCTTCAGTTATTCAAGAGAAATTAAAGGACTTTTCTGTAAAATATTTGTCTTACATTAGTTTACATTTTTTTCCTGTTCGGCAAAAGCCTTTGAGAGTCTGCAGATATCGCCAATGCCAGTTTATAAAATTAAGGGCGACTTTGATTGGTGAAACATATAAATAGGTAGTTGGGGGTGCGATTTTTATGTCGATAAAATGGGTTTCATTTGCCTGCACTGGAAAGTTCAACATATTTCCACAAGTGCTACTCAATTTCGGATTCGATGATGCCAGCAACAGACTACATACATTTGCATATTTAATTAAGTGCTCTGACACCCTCGAGCAAGAAAAGTACAATCTAATTAGATTCCGCCGCAAAGTGTCACGCAAAGCGACTGACATTTAACATAAACGTCCGCCTTCGTCGTCGCAGGCAGAAGCCCTCAACACCAGCACCATAAAGACAAAGTACTCACGAAACATTCTGACATATGTCAAATTTTAGCGAAGCCCCGAATTAATTTCCACCGATGTGTGAACATCTGATTCCTGGTACCAATCAGTGTGCGCCCAAACGATCCGGAACCAACCCTCATTACGGGGAAATTAGTTCTCCGCCTCACAACATCCGCACGACACAATGACTCCGTGTCACCGCTGGCACTTGGCATCATTTTTCCACTCATCGCTGATAAAGTCGACAAACGTGCGTGCCAACAAATTTCATTAGGTAAGTGTACTACCATTGTTTTGTTTACATCCTACCAACTCAATATCAAGCAGAAGAAGTGATTTTCTTCGCACCATCGTCGCAATCAACGCCGAGACAGATGAGTCCGAATCCATCACATAACACCTTTGGCCGGAGCTATAGGGAGAGATCCCACAATAGAATGGGCCGGATCAAAATTGTGAGTCCTTTGATTAGTGAGGTGTGGGAAATTAATTCGAAAGTCATCTTGTTGAGGGATTTGTCCTGGTCCCGAAACAATAGAAGCACATCAAGGGAAACGAAAAAAAAAAAAAAACAAAAAGACAAAGCGGAAAAAATGGAAGAAAATTAAAGAGAGAGAAAAAAAAGAAGAAAATTCCAACAGATTACGTAAGTCCTTGAACGAGGGCGAATTTCCTTTTCAAGTTGAACTTGTATGCTGGCGGCTGGGCTCTTATGTCCATCCGTCTGGTCGTTTGTGCCAATGACATTCGCTATTGTCGGATTTAATTTGTAGCTCTTGAGTGCAGAAATGGATGAGAGAGAGGTTTCCTGGCTCTTGGATACAATATGGAAATGCATTTCTGGCGCAAACAGCCGGATAGTCCTTAATTATGGACATTTCTGTCTTTTGTTGCTTAGGTATATATATATTTTTTTTGTTCTGTAAGAAATAAAATTAATTGGAATTTTATTTGACACAAACCAGGGGTTGAATACGAGTACAAATACAACTGCGACTACGGATTTTGGTTAAAAAGATTTCCTTGTGCTTAGTTTTTCTGCACGAAAACCTAATTAAGGAACGGGCAAGCGGAAAAGCTCTTAAATTGGTTTGAAAGCCATCGCGCTAGAGAGAGCATTTGTTGCCTGGTATCAGCTTCAGCGTTCCCTTCGAATATTCGAATACAGAATGCACAAACTACGAGACTGTATGTGTTTCCAATGAAAATTATGTATTATAATATTAGTACGTGAACATCCAAAGTGTCCGAACACTTTTTTAGTATTTATTATGAAATGAGTAGAATGAAACTTGTATCATTCGAAAGGTTTTGTGCCATAGATGTGCGCAAACAAAAAATTGCGGGTATATGTCTGTCGCCGTTAAGGCTGGTAAAATTAAGTTAACAATAGGTTCGTTCGGTTACTTTTTTGCAAACGTAAAATTATTTAAAATTTGCTAAGAAACTGTGCGAATGCACCACGCACTGAGAAAATTGAAAAAAATGAGAGAGAAATCCATTTCCCCTCTTTTAATTTTTTCGTAATTTTCTATTCGCCGAATTTCGTCTTACTGAAAAATGAAAAATTAAAACTGACAACTAAGTGACAGCTCAAAAGTTTTGACAAGTAAAACTCTAATTGTTTTCGTCTTCAACGATGTCGGAGGAAGAAGTTTTGATCGAATATTCTCCTAGAACATCTCAGCGCATTCAAAATGGTAAGTTTAATAGCTCAGCTAATAAAAAATTCAATCCAACTTATTTTGTAGATGCTGCATTTTACGATAATGTCAAAATGACATTTCTTAAACTTTTTGTAATAAAACCGATCTCTTGCAATTGAGAGATATCTCTCTAGATTTTTGATATTTGACGTTACTAACGACCCTAATGGGCACATTCAAGAATCTAGTTATCTTAAGTCCACTAGATTGGTCTGGATGAGATGCAATCTGAACGCAAAAACTAGATTGGTCGGGAACGTCACTTTTTCTACGTCAGCCACATATGAGAACTGTCAACTTAGTATACTCAGTCACGAATTTCTTGACTAGATTCGTCGGCTACCCCTCCATAAACGTCAACTGAAACAGCTGCTCTCATGACCGATTTCCCCCAAATCAAAACCGAGATACATCTAGTAACAGAGCTGTCAGACTTACTAAACTAGATACTTGAACGTCCCCCAACTCCTCGTTCAAAATGATTTTCAGATGAAAGCATTTTGGTGACATTCAATTTGTAGCCGCCATATTGCCATTGTAACGTATTCAAGTACACTCAGAAAAAAAAATTGTAATGCCAACAATTTGGGTTCGTAAATATCAAAATCTTTGATTTAAGAATGAAATTGTTGGCAATGATGTATTAAAATACGTATGGAGAGTATATTATTCTTACGCTGAATACCTGATTCTTGAAAACTTAAAAAAGAGTTCTTGTTAACAGAAATAATATTTGAACCAAGAACTTTTAACTTACAATTTTTTAAAAATCTCAAAATTATTCGCTTAACAATCTTTTTTTTTTCTGAGTGTACCTATTTTTGAAGGAATGCAATTTGTCTTCCCCTAAAAGTAAGCAACAGTATGTATAACTTTAATTCAGGGGCATATATCTGCGGGGCATCCACTTTTGATGTTACAATGGATAATATTTTTCGACAAATATTGCTCTAAATTTGTGATTTATTAAAATGTAAAAAAAATCGTGATTAAAACTTATTTTCAAGGGATGCATTTTTTCGATATTTATATGTCGCTTTTTCGTTTATAAAAAAAGACATGAATATCGAGAATTGTGGTGCGTTTTTTAGTATTTAGTATTATAAAAGGTAGGGTCGACTTTCGACCACAAGCGAAACTAGTTGATTCAAACACCATACCTAAAATTTACAAATAATAGGTACGTGTTCGGTCTATGTGAATGTGAAAGCAAGATTTATGTCGATTTAATGTTGATACAGAGAATATAACATTTTCCGGCTTGTAAATAACCAAATTCTGGAAAAGGGTCCGTAGGCGTTAAAAAGTGTTCTGAATTTTCGTAAAGGGGGCCGATTTGGACTATCCTGGGGTCCCAGCTTGGAAGAAAGGTTTAATCGCACCCTAAGGGGTCCCAAAGGCAACCCTGCCTGGTATATATGTAAAATATAGGAGTTTAGTCTTTAGTTGCGAGCATCTAACGCTGTAGCCAACTAGAAGTGACGTCAAGCCAATAGTTCAAGCAGGCAGCAAAACGGAATGAAAAAAAACTACGTCAATCCGTAAACTTAGCTTGATTTTGTCTTTATTCTCGTTTTCGTAGCCTTTTATCTTCTTTGGTAACCTTATAGCTTCTGTCATAGTTTTTCTTACTTACTTCGCAATGTAGATATGCGAATTCATAAAAGACCGGAGATAACATTTATAACCTTCGCTGAAGCTGTTCTAGAGTCTCTGCATAGTCCTAAGAGCCCAATATTTGACGTAATTCTGTGCAGTTCTACTACTGCCCGTCATGTATACAGAATCTGTCGTCAGTCACCACTCCCAGCAACCAATCGCATGGTAAGGAGTTCCACTTTCTTATGCCTTGTTAAGGGGACAGATTTGGCTTTATTGATCTGCGGATTTCAGCCCTTATCTCTTGACTGCAGCTCTACCGCCCTTCCTTAAATGTGTTAGCACAACTCAATATCTCTATAAGGCCACTGATGGGTCCTTAGTGTGTCTGCATAAATAGTTTTATTCTACAAAAACGGTCCCCAGGCAGCCCCTTGAGGGACTCCTCCAATAGGTTTGTACTTCTTCATTCCCTTGTAATAATGTATACATTGTTTATCGTTTATCGTAAATCGATAAACACTTTGTAGAATCCACGCTCGATGAGTGACCGTGACAACAAAACAGTAAATTACACGGTAACTGTAACACAGTTTAAAAAACAAATTGACATCAAGGCCGCAAATGGAAGTTAGAGTGCTCTTAACCATCAATTTCAGTTCGTAATTTAATTGCGAAAATAAGTCCATTTGATGAAACGAAATTACCCGCCTCCACTGAGCTACGTCCTCGTACTCCATTCCGATTACAAGTCCCAGCAAGGCCGGTCGACAAAGCTGCATACCGTCCTTGGTGCAGTAGTACAACTTGAACACGCGATGCAACGTCTCGTCCTTTTAATCGTCGCGGTGAAGCTCACTCAAGTTGCTGCGGAATACAACGCAAAAGATGTCCTTCGCACTGCTAGGGATATCAATACACGGTTCTCTACACAAACTAACGTAATCTTTAATTTCGACGGCACTGCTGCCATAGAGGCTAACAGCTCCGACCTCGGTATACCCAAGATTGTAATCACACACCCTGTTGACTACAAATTCATTTACGCGCTTGACAAGGAAGTCCTCGCTATTGTGCACATTTCAGCAAATTCGGCAGCGCCCATTCAAGCAAGTCTTAACAAAGTCTTCTACCAGATGCATCACATAAACGTACTGTTTGTGCTTTTGGACTCTACAAACCCAGTCCCCGTCTTTCAGTGGGCTTGGGAAAATGGATTTAAAAACGCCATTGCACTCTTTTGGACAGAGAGAGGACTGACTCAACTAGCTGAATATAAACCGTTTCCTACGCTACGTTCGGTGAATATTAGAAGCGTCCAGGAAAGCCGTCTACAAAAACCGATGAGAAATTTCCAGTTGCATCCCTTTCGCACCCCACTAGCCGATGATCCGCCCATGTTGGTTCGATACTATGACGGTGACGGGAAAGTCACCTATTCCGGTGTGTTCTTCAAGATCTTCGAACTGTTCGCCAAGCACTATAATGCCACCATTGAGGAAGTCGTCCTACCACGTCCATATCCTGCCGGGGTTGACATTCTCGAGTATATATCGGCCGTGCGGGATGGAAAAGTTGACATAGGGCTTGACCCCTTGCCCCGATTCACCGAGGCCGTTCTATACACGGATACGTTTTTCTTTTATAACCTTTATCTGATGGTTCCCGTGGCCAAGCCTGTTGATGAGTACCTGTACATTGTGCTACCATTCCAGACATGGACCTGGGCAGGTGTGCTGGGGATACACTTGCTGTTTGCAACAGCAATTTGCTTCGCATACAGAAGCGCAACAGGCAAATGGGACGTGGGCCGAGCCTTACTGAAAGCACTGTGTGGAGTTTTGAACATCCCCTTCCCCCATAAAAACCACAATTCGAGGAGCATCCTTCTGATGTCTGTACTTCTGTGCTTAGCTGGCATCATGTTGTCAAACATGTACCTGGCGCAACATTCGACATTTCTAACGACATATGCCTACGAAAAACAGATCAACACTTATGAGGACGCTGTAGCTTCCGGTCTGCCCATCTTGAGTACTGCTTCCGAATTTGCAATTTGCACAGCGTTCGGCTGCGCAGAAGATATCTTGAAAAAGATTCAAGTAGTGGACCCGGAATTATATTACAAGTTCTTCCGACGTTTGAATATTTCGGCTATTGCTATAACAGACATACATCACTATGAATTCTACTCGTTTCAGCAGAGTTTGCTGCGCAAGCAACTTGTCAAGATCATCGATAAACCTATTGCTAGTTTGACTCCGGCTTTTATTATGCCCCTAACTTCGCCTTACGTCAGTATGTATTCGAAATTCAACTGGAGGTTGTATGAGACTGGCTTATATAGTAAGTTCTCTGCGGATACATATGCGGAAGCGATGGCTAATGGGTTTATAGCCTTTATCAAGTCCGACGGGCCAGAGATCTCCCCGCTGAGTCTAAATCGTTTTACTTTGGCCTGGCTACTTCTTATCATTGGATACGCCTTGGCAGCAGTAGGCCTTGTTATTGAAAATGTTTTCTTTAAGTTTGGGTGGTAGATAAATAAAGTGTGAGTGAGGAAGGACAAATGTGTGCCTAATCCCCTAATGGGGATTTAAGTTTCAAGGTTATGGAGCTGAGGCGGATATATGGAATAATAAATGCACAACAGTTTTTTTTTTTCTCAAGACGGAATTTTTTAATATTTTTAATAATGTTTTGCTGCGAGTTTTTTTTTTAAGCACAGGAAACGCAAAGTTTGCATTTTTAATGAGGAAACTACCACCCATAGAAAGAAGAAGTCTTTCGACACGTTTTGGAATCACTTTGGTTTTGAACGTCTTGTCGGAGCCTTTTTGGACGTTTGTGACAATTTTTTTCCACTCGTTTTAGTGCGGGATTTTTGAAGTGCTTTTTGACTTCTTTTCGTTGCGTTTTCCAACCTGTTTTTGGATACTACACGAGTTAACAGATCCAACTTTGATGATGCCAAAAATATCAATGATCTGACTACAGAGTATTTTCAAATATTCTTATTGCCGGTTGAATATTTTTAGGAAAATTGTGCAGTACACTGTATAGAAAATTGTTATTTGTGAAGGTGTCATCAATCAAAGATAAAGATAAAGAAGTCAATACCGCAGTCTTCTCACATGAACCAATTCAAGGAGAAAGTATACTACGCAAGTAACAAGTATCCAGATATTTGTACAGAGCAAACAATAGGAGCACGAGTGAAGGAATATTAATAAGACTGCGACATTTAGTTTCAGCTTTTATACGTTCTCATTGCTTCTTCGTAACCAAAGGTGTAGCCAAAAGTGGAATTATAGAAAGGCGTATATGACGTTGCCTTGTGTCAATGATTTCGCCACAAGTCTCTGCAATTTCTTCGACTCTTCGCAGATACGGCACAATATAAAAATAACTTCGTCACTCGGTGTCGACAATCTGTCGGTTAGTACATCTTGAACCTGACACCACGCTAACCCCGTGAAGGAACAAGTAAGTGACAAGAGGGACAGTGTGGGGACCGGAGTGACCCACTTCTTTTTTTAGTTCTTCCATCGTCATCGTAATATGAACTTATAAGAAAAGTTATGTCTCGAATTTTAAAATTTTACCGAATATGTACATGTACTCTAAGACCAGGACCTTAGAGCTTGTTTCCGTCTTTTGGATTTGGTATAAAATTGCATTTAAAATAAACAAACCGAGATCTCATTGGTCGCATTAGGAGATCTGCTGTACACCTCTGTTGCTTTTGCTGTATTCTCGTGGAGCGCCCACTAACAGGCGTGGAAAAAGGTGCTCCCGAGCGAACATACTTACACTCAGGCATCTCTACATCAGTTCGGGTTAAACCGAGGTCCAACAAACAATCCTCTCCAATTAGGCCGCCCTTTAAAGCTTTCAGCCTTCCAGTAGCGCACTCAAAATCGGTTGAGGTCTCCGTTGGCTGGACTGCGGTACCTGAGGTAAAGTTTCCATTGTCTACGTTGTCCCTCCTGGTTAGACACGAAGAACGAAGACTCTACGAGTCGGATTTGTGATGACTGCTGAGCAATTTTTAATGCAGGTCGCTGAAGAGCTTGTGTAAATAGTTGGTCGTTAAATCTACCAATTATTCCACCAACCCATGAAGCACACCAAACAGTCAGTTTTTGTGGAGTAACGGTGTCTCAACAGACACTTGAGGAATATCATCACTCCAAATACGGCAGTTTTGTTTATTGACGTATCCATTCAACCAAAAGTGAGCTTGATTATGTTGACCGTAAAATGAACGTAGTGCGCGATATACGTATTTCGAACAGAACCACGATTTTCAAAATAAATTTGCACAATTTGGAAGCGTTGTTCAGGCGTCAGTCTATTCATGTTGAAATGCCAAACCAAACTAAAAATAAATCACTTGACAGCGGACAAAATGGCCGCCAGTTAAAATTGTGTTAACTTAAAGTTCTATACCTCTACAAAAAAAAACACCCTTTATAAAGCCCGTCAACACAAAAGGAACCCGGCATAAAATATCTTGATCTTCGAAAGGTTTGTGCTTACAACTTCCTGCATACCAAAAGCTCTCATCTGACAGAAATTTAAAACCAATTTAGCAGACGTAAGCTCAAAAGCTTTTGTATCACTAATCCTCAAAAATATCAACAGAGAGACAGGTTTTCTTATTGCTCTTTCGATGCATTTATTTGAAAAGCCTCCAACAATGTAACATCCGCATTAGATTTGAAATAGGTTAATCTCTTCAACGCCGTATAGTATTGAATGCAAAGTGGAGAATGCGCCCAAGATTATACTGCCCAAAATGGACCACCATCATTAATCATTATTCACATGCGCATATATTACTGTCTCCACTGTCGCAACTCCATGTAGCATGCTCATGCACTATGTTCCATCACAATAACGTCTTCGATGCTCGCTTATTATGCAATCATGAAGCTAAGTAGCAACACTGTCAGGAACGCACCTTTAGTCACACATCCACTAAAGTGCTGCTGCTTTTGAAAAATGACATAAGGTCATTAATTTTAAAATTGTCCTCCACTATACGCGCACATATATTGCACGGTCTGGTGACAGTTTGTCGTCTCCCTCGGGATGTGGATTGTGGATAAAGACGCACGTGAAGACATCCCTGGTGACATGACAAAGTGTACAAAGTGCCGCGATTTTTTCTTTTTCCATCATTTTTCCTAGCGATATAAATGGCTTTCTCCGCGAGCATGTGTTACTTTTGGGGTAAGTTCATTTTGATCTTCACATGTTTATCTAGTTGAATGCAAATTTCTTTCAGCTTTTTTTTCGGTTTTCATTCTTCATCAAAAGGATACGGGGCCTCCTCCGCCTCACACGCGTAACAACACGAATGGAAGTGACACATCGACCATGAAAAATGATGTGATACAATGTCATTTTGGAATTTTTCACTTCCTCCTTCTCTATGGCGGCGGCGGTGTAGCTGTGGATAAACATTTCACGAGAATGTAGAGTGCGCTTAAGTGAAGGGGTGTGATGATGATAGTTGAACGGTTTGCTATAGATTGATGGGTGTGGGAAATTGACTTGATGTCATGAATTGGCTTTTCGGAACGAATGTGCACGGCTTACTTAGTGTAAAGTATACATTCCCGATCTGAATGTATTGGCAGAGAGAATCCAGTTCTCTAGCGTCAAGTGATTTAAAAGAGAGAAGACCTTTAGAAGGAAGTTGTAGCAGGAGATTATTACAATACGTTAAACAGTGCGTTGACTCAACTTGTCTGTCAGTAGGTTCGTCGGAAAATTGTGTCATTTCAGGTATTTTGTACTCTTAGTCCCTAATTTAACTACTTTGTCAAAGACCCGGCTCAAAAGAAAATCCAATGCAGAAGACGACAAGAAATGCGGTCTTGAGTACATTTTTGAAGGAGCTATTCTTAGGCACTTTTTGCGTTCCATGGTGGTGCTGGTGCTGCACAGAGTATACAAACACAAGCGTTGCCATTTTGACTGTTTTCCAGTCAGGTCTGACTGGATTGATACGCATTTAGCTGGAAGGTTTTGTACAATCCAGACGTTTGGTTTTTTAACTGGATACTATTTTTGTTTGACTGTTTTTAAATGCTTCCTGTCATTACTTTTCAATCAGTATACATTTTAAAATTCAAGGTGAAAAAAAAAATAAAAACGACAAAATTTGCTTGAATTTCATATTTTTGCTCTGAGCTCGGAAACATATCCCACCAATGCAATCAACAATTTTATACGTTTCCATTGACACAAGTGTGAACTTACCTTTGCTAGCTTATAAATGCTGCCGTCCAAAGTTACAAGAAAGTGGGTACTAATATTACTTTCAAAAGCAGCAATACAATATCCGACATTGATGCAAATGATGAAGATGATGAGGAGACGATTGAAGCGCTCAAAGAAGTTACTAGTAAAGTTAATATATGAGTTGTACTAATTTAATGAATTTACTATTATTGCTAATAATTTTAATAGACTTCACTTTAATACGTGAGAGTAAATGCAGTATATGATTCTGCGTCTTTTTTTCTTTTTTCTTTTTTAATAAGGTTTATTTATGATTTGTTTTATTCGTTCATTTATTTTAGCTGAAGTTTTAGTTGAATTTCTGTTTGCATTTCGTTGACTGTTTTTTTGACAGGATTTTAGTTTTTTGACTGTTTTTTTTTCAGTCAAATCTGACTGGAAGGCAGATTTCAAAATGGCAACGCTGACAAACACTGCTTGCTTCTGAAGAATAAAGACCGGCGAATGACTGGCTCCAGCGTATTAACTTGAGGTACCTACATAGTTTAGTTTTCAGTCAAAGTAAATGCGCATCAAATTAATTATTCAGCTAGTCCCGCGTTACGCTTGCGCTTAATATAAGATTAATTGTAAGTCCTTGAGAACCAGTTCTTAAAAAAAAAATGTACTGATATTTAACAAAAGACATACGTCTCTGACTAGTTTTTGCATGAATATACATGGATATTGAACAGTCGCCTTGCACTATAACCCTTTTAGGTTTCGTCAAACTTTCCTTTTTATGGACTGATTGCTAGGCTGCCTTAATGCCTCACATTACTTCTCCTTTTTATACCAACTTGCTCCATTAACTATAAAAAGTAATGCAACCCTTTTACCACTTCAAATACAACATTTTCTGTTTTGACAAAAGCACCTATAGCGCCACATTCCGCACCCCTTTCATGTGCATATCTGTCAGAGACGTAAAACGGATAATATCCTGTCAAACTATTAATCATTGTCGCAGCAGTCTTCTCGTTAAAAATTAATATTCGCAGATTAAAATCTTTTGCGAGTGCAAAATGCAAAAAAAAACCCACTGAGAGTTTCCAACATTCAACGACATAAATGGCGAGGGTTAACTTTGCTAAAAAGAAGGAAACGCGTTTTTTACTCACTACTCACCCCCAAAAAAAGGTGATGATGTCACATGCAAGAAGGTTGCTTCCTATCATTGTGCACCCCGGGATATCACATGGCAAGCAGCAACACCCTCCCACTCCCACTCCAAATGATGCGTAAACACATTCAATGAGAAACTGAAACAGATTTTTCCACATGCGGTGTTGAGTTGAATCAGAATCTTCCATCAGTTGGTGGGATGAATTTTTTTTTTTTCATATTCTTTTCGCGATTTTTCTTCGGGAAATCGCTTTGCCAGCAATCATTACTCACACAGTGCGTCTGTCGTTCCCCGAGGAATTTTTTTCTTCGTGAATCTGCCATGCGAGCGGGTTAGCGTGTACAGCATGTGTCAACTCCCAGCGCTTATGATGTTTGGGGGATGTTTAGCGGGGATAATGATTCGCGATGTGAAACACTACTTTGCGCTTTGAATATGCATCATACTTCAGTGCTTATTATTGTATTTTATTTCCCATATCAAGGATTCCATTTATTTTCGGTGGAAAAAAAATCAAATTTATCGACAGGGTAAAACGGTTGCGAAAATCACTCAGCCGCTATGTGAATTTTTCCGAAAGAAGGGTTGGCTGTTGGCTCTCTTCTAAATCAATTGATGAGGATTTAAAGACTGCCTTTGGGGAATACAAGAGTTGTTTGCACACACTGCACTTGCAAATCCTGTGGGAGAGGAGTTGTTGCCAAACCGAACTGAAGATTGCAGGTGGAATAGATGGGCGGTGTTTTGTTTCCATTCGGACCAAAAACGAAAAACTCACAAAAAATGGTGGTGAGAAGCTAGGACTATAGTCCTTACAGACCTGTTGCGCCAACTATTTATTATTTACGAGTTTTGGTGTAGGCTTCAATTGTACTAAGAAAATCCCGAATTTATGTGAATTCTAGGGAAAAGTTGGTGACCTCTTTCAGAACCTATTACGGAAATTCCTCAACGTCATTCAGTTGGCACAAAAAAAATGTGTGTGTGGGAATCCCACAAGAACGAAACACGCTACCTTACCTTCTGTATCTTTTATTTTACCTTACCACTGTATCTTTTATTTCTCGCGTATTTGAGGAAATCCCCTATACAACCGCTATAGGCAATGGATCGTGACCACATCGAGGTATACAAAGATGCAAAGTTACTAACTGTTATCGTATCAATTGCACCTGGCGCCTTTGAAGAATCTCTCAACTCAAACAATCAACCACAAACCAGTTTTAGTTTAACACTGAACTTCTCCCGAGTGTTTTCCTTTTTCGCTGTTGTCTTGGCTGTGTTCGCGGTGCAAACCGAAGCCGGCTGGCTGAAGAAATTCGGCAGACGAATTGTAAGAACTACGAACTACTGATAGTACAACTAATTTTGATTTACTTTCTGTAACGGACCGGTCTAAATGTTCGCGATGCCACTATCCAAACAATTGCAGTTGCGCAGCAGGCCGCAAATGTTGCAGCAACACTGAAAGCATGAATGTGGTTGCATTTATTCAGTTGAACCACATTTGCTAACAATTTAGCCCCACACAGAATAGGAATTATTTATTTGTATCACTGTTACACGTCCTTTTTAATTAAGAAACCTATTTTTAAAATAACACTGGCTTTGTTTACATGTAACTTTCGTCAGCATTTAAGAACAGTTACCAAATGCACTCAAGCCTCATAAAATTGTCATCAGAGGCCGCTTGTGCAAATCCACTTCAATTATTAAAAGGAAGGAGGACCTGCATAGCTGCACTCCACTGGATGTTGAGTTTCATTACCGGAAAGAAAATCGCTGCTGACGGCGAAAAAACAAAAATCCAAGTCATTAATTTCATTAAATTGAAGCCATCATCGCACTCATTTATTCCTTCATTAACTTAATTTCCCGAAATGCACAGTCGCAATCCTGGGGCATTCCTACTATAACTACACTCAAGGATACACCCAAAGTGGATGGATTTTTTTTCTCGCTCATTAGTCAGGAGGAGGCGAGGTATTACACTCGTCCATCATTCCGTCGAGCGACCGCTGGGGGAATCGAACTCCATATCGACGGCGGACGATCGCAATTGATTAATGTAATCAAGTCCCGATTTGATGCTTAATCAGCTAAAGAATTCGCATGCACCATCTCGTGAGTGTGCGCTACACCATATGAAAGGATGAACCACGACAAGCAGGGGATGCTGGCCAGTTGACTTCCTTTCGGGTTTCTATTTCCCCTGACTTACGTTTCGGTTTTCATTAGTGTAAGAAGATTTCCCAAAGACAATGAGCACCCACCAGTAAGGGAAATCGACCAAGGGGTAGTTGCCGTCATCGGTATAACATGATGGGCGGTCGACAGATTCATGTAAATCGTAAATTTCGTAATCCGCTTGACCAACCTACTTGGCCTTCGTCTTGGCTCGTTTCTAATCCCTGTGCTGTTGGTTTAATTTACCAGAGTCCTGTTGAGTGTTTTACAGTGCCTTAATATGTTGCCAACTGAATTGAGGGGTCCTTTGAAGACTAAGAGCGTGCTATGGGGTGAGGTAGAAATGACCAAGTGAAGCGCCTGCTTAACTTTTAATTTAGTTATGACTTTGGATGTATGGCAGAAGCCTTTTAGGACTGCGGGGTAGGGATTTATAGTTTTACGGCGAATCAACGCAGTTCAAGGGGACATAATTCATTCTAATTGCGTAATCGCGTCTGGTTGACAGGTATGAGGACAGCAGAGACTGCTGGGAGAATTTGCGACAAATCTTGTGAAACTTGACACGTTGCTCTGGTGAATGAATTATTTATAAGTTGCAGTTGGTCTGTTGTAGCGTAGTGTTTTTATGTTGGCTATGTTTATGTGAGGGAGGATAGGGCAAAGCTTAAAGGACAGGAGCTGTGAAAAATTGCCCTCGCTTTATAGAGCTCTTGAAGATGAGCGATTGTTTTGATAAAAAATAGTCTCGACTTGAAATTCGTCTTGGTCTTTACAAAGATTTGCAACGTTCACAAAGTACGCTTTAGGGGATCTATAAAGCTACATTATACAAGGGTATGGGTGAATACTTTTTCATAGTTTTAAGAAGACAAAGGATCGCCTTTTTGCAGAATTGACGTTATGTCCAGTCGTCGGGCATGATGGTTGCTAATTTGCTGTTAGGTGACCTACCAAAACATCGTTTGAAGAGCTGATAAACCCTCGTAAGCTTTTTTTATGAAGGCAAACAAACCTCCTCTATAGGTGGTGTAACTGGTTCCTCATTGACTAGGCGCGGGCTGGCATATTACCTTCCCCTAAAACTCCGTCTAGAAGATTCCCAGCAGCTAGCTGGGATGAGTCGAGAATATTTAATTTTTTTAGCAAGGTTATTTTTATCCTTCTTTTTCCATCGTCGAATTTCTTCTCCTTCGTCAGTCATCAGTTAGTTGACACATGATCTCCCAACATGTGATACACTTCTGAAACGCTTCCTCAGCAATGCAGCACACTAACCACCAGGGCCGGACCAACCATATGTGCCAGATGTGCTAATGCACAGGGCGCCAAGTTCTGGGGCGCATTGCTAGGAAACAAAAATGTATTTTATTTTGCGCGGACAAATACTGCCATTTGCATTTTAAACAAAAATCTTGTTCAAATAAGCACAAAATAACAACATCCATCACACCTCTGCCGAATTATTTCTTGCACATGTTGCAACTTCAAGGAGAATCTGACTCAAAATATCGC
Source organism: Cheilosia variabilis (assembly GCA_951230905.1). Lineage (NCBI taxonomy): Eukaryota > Metazoa > Arthropoda > Insecta > Diptera > Syrphidae > Cheilosia > Cheilosia variabilis. Next base: position 15,847,822 of record OX579676.1, read on the forward strand.
AAAATAAAAAATTCCACTAGACCTATATGCAAGTTCACTTCTCACCCACACCATCTCAAAATATTCCATCCTGTTCATTTTCTTGCACATCAACTTACATTTTGCAAAATAATCTAGTTCAAAACTCTTAAAACAAAAAATACCTCAATAAAAAAAACGCATTGAAAGTCTACCTCCTGAGCTATGTGGAAGAGACTTAAGCATGTGTGCAAATATGAAAAAAGGGCGCTTTCTGTAGATCTTGCACAGGGCGCTAGTTTGGCTGGAGCCGGCACTGCTTACCACTGCAACCATTGCCAATTGACTACCATATTTTTATTTTAGAGGAAGGCGATCTTCAATCTAATCTCAGTCAAACAATATTTTCTGACCTGCTCTTCACGTGGATCATTAAGTTGCTCTCCAATTTCAAACTGCGACTTAAAAATCTGAAATACCGATTCCAAAAATTATTCAATTTCAAAAGTAATTTTCTGACGACATGTCACTCTTTATTTATTTTTCTAAACCTAAGTATAATTTAATATAAATACGAATAAATATATATCTCTATTAAAAAATGCCAACAACTGGTAGGTAGGTACATTGAATAATCACAACAGAACAGTGTTGATCAGCCTTTTAGGGTCGCTGCAACATTTGCCGCTTGCTGCGCGATCACTATAGCCTTAATAGAAGCGTCACGAACATTCTGACCAGTGCGTTCCTAAAATAATAGTCACAACTTTAGTAGATATTCATGAATCATGACCTAGTCGGAAGAAAAATGTAAAATGCTTACCAATCGCTTTCCGAATTTCTTCAACCATCCAGCCTCCGTTTGCCCGGCGAAAATAGACAAAACAACAGCCAAAAAGATAAATACTTTAGAGAAGTTCATTGTCAAGGTTTTTTTTTCTATTTTTTCTATGCTTTGTTGTGAAGCTGTTGGCTTTGGTTAAACTAGGTGATGTTGACTGAAGGCTACAAATGTGATTGATATCAAAAACGAGGTTTTTCATGTTTATATACCACAGCGCATTTCTTGTTAAGTGAGGTCTTAGACTAGAGGGGATTTATTTGTTATCTGGAGAGAAAAAAAATGCAGAGGCTTCCAGGTAAAGTGCCGAAAATTCAAAGAGGGATTCCCCTAAATAAGATGAATGAAAGTAACACTGAGCTGATTAATATGACGCAGAGCGGGATTTCCGTGGGATCAACGTTCTAAGAAATAACGTTGCAAGTGGTGATAGTATGATTTTATTCACAGTGTGGATAGAGGTGTAGGTAGTGGAGAGGCTGCGAGTATGACTATAGTCAGTGAATCAGAAGAGATTAAATTGGAGCGAATTAGTTTTACAATGTCCTCCATGAAATATGTATTTAAATGTTTCTAATATGCCACTGGGTGTATATTAGAAAGCAAAGAACTAGGATTAGGAACTCTTTTTATGAACGCCTTAAAAACGCGTCGAAATTCCTATTAATTAATGAGTTAAAAGAATGTTTCAAAAACGCGTCTCAGCAGAAAATACAGTTAAAGCACTTTTCTCAAAAAGACGCACCAAAAACTTCTTAGAAAAAGGGTGAGAAACGCGAAACGTGCATCGAAACCCGTCAATAACAAAGAATCAAGAACAGTATAAAAGACTTCGAACTACGTAGAAAAAAAAGAATTTTAAAAATGCTTTAAAAACGCATTCAAAAGTGTTTTGAAAAAAAAACACTTTGTAAATCATAATAAAAACTAGTCGACATCCAGTCAAAAAAAGCACTGAAAAAGCATTCAAAAACGTAGAAAAATCAAGTCAGAAAACGCACAGAAAACCCTCACAAAACATTTAAAAAAAAACGCTGATAGAAAACCAAAAAAAAACAATCTTATCCAATCTACGTTTCAATCTACGAGTATCTATCCGAGTTTGTGTTTTGAACAACTTAAGTATTTATACAATAGAGAACTTGTCGCGTTTCTGTAGGTTTACTATTGTCATAAAAACGGCATTTTCATTTAACGTCGATATATATTTGATCAGTTTTGAGCTGCATGTGAGCAACCAAAAGAGCGCATATAGTCTAACAAGGTAAGAGCTTGGAAGTTGTAACTATATGGGGACTTCAAAAAGCTATTTCTAGCAATTTTTGCATTTAAAAGAAGGAAATACTTGAATGTCTATCCAAAACAGAAAACCGCATGAGTTTAAAAACCCCAAGCTGCTTGCCTGCAAGGGCACAACAAGAACCAAAAAAACTCCTTTCCAAGAAGATCTCACTAATATTTCATAAATAATTACTTCCTTTTCGCATAGAAAACCTTCTTAGAAAATATGTTAACTAATGGCCGATGGAAACGGTTTTTATGACTGTTCATTTCCTTGCCGCAACAATCTAAACCAATTTCACATTTTAGTCTTCTGCGTCCTCGTTCTATCTGAGTTCGAAAGCCCGACCATCGAATACACTTTCCTCAGGATATCGCCTGTGATTAGTGACACAGAAAAAAAGGCGACAAGGAAAGCGACGCAGAGCTATCCTTTGTAGCAATTCGACAGGAAAAACCAAACCGGAAATTTGGTCCGTTAAGCTAAAGCTCACTCAAGCGATAGCCAGTTCAGTGTTCACCCCTCAATTCCAACCACCCACCCACCGAAACACAAGCCATATCCATTTGATGAATGTCAAAAATATATATTTTGGAAACTCTATAGATATTCATGATATTATCCTGGCGACTCTTGATGGACTTTTATTGTCATCCACCTCTCCCTTGGCTCCTCCGCACAAGAAAGATGCGTACATGTGTGTATATCAGAGAGGTGGATATCGGAAAAGGATAATCACCCGAATAGGGTGGTTATTTATAGATGCAACTAGCACATTAGTAAGCATAGCTATGGCATACGAATATAATTTTCAGGATTAAATGGCTTGTATCGTTATGAGTATACCGATTTTGGGTATACTGAAATGCAATAAGCCACCCCACATAAAAAGACACGTAACGCATTACGATACCATTTCACAAGGATCAATTTCAAAATTACCATTAAACAACAAATCATTTACACACAATGAAGACGCACAGTGGCCCAGAGATGCTGTGACGGAGAGATGTTGTATAAAGGTATCATGGTCATGGCAACTGATTCCCTTTTCGAGTGGTGTCCCAGCTACTTAAAAACATTCAAATCTGACAGCATCGTGCGATTGTCACTCACAGATTTTTCACGGTTCGTGGAATTGAATTGATAATTATTGTACAGAATGTCCTTAGCGCCGCCACGGTGGTCTGGCGTAGACGAACAAAGGACTCGTCGCACCTTCCACGTTTTATCTGGAAAGCAATAACCTGGCCAGTGTTATGGTAACCATTTCGAAGGAGCATTGGTGTGTTATCACCACCCGCGGGAGTTAATTGTAATAAAGGAAATAATTTCAATAAAATTTTCCACTTCGTCAGGTAACACGACTGAGCAGAGCAGTTCCTTTTTATTGGCCATCGATGTTCACCGGGCTTGGGGACATTCCTCGAGATTTGTGTGTCACAATTGTTTTGTCGGCGCATATCGATGAAGTACACTCGTCTTGTGTATTTGAGAGTATCCCAGTGGGAATTGCCGAGTGCAGGATAAAAAGATATCGCCCAACTGGGAGGAGTGGAAGTGGTGTCTGTTTATCTCTGGGGGAGATTATACGCGCTGAGTACTTAATAAATTAGTAATGAGCGCTTGAAGGGGCACTCTTCACCAGTGGGGGTCTATGGCTGAGACGCTTCTGTGAAAAGGACGCATTTAAATTTGATCGACATATTTGCTGGTGAAGTCATCTTCATGTCATGATGTCTTTTTACTATGAAATGCAGTTGAAGTTAGTTAAGTGCGATTATTTATGTCTTTGAAATAGCAAACCTACAAATTTATCTAACGAAATCCTTTCGTAGAACCTAATTTTCTTCCGAAAGCCACCATAATCACAAACCAGTCTTCCTTTAACCATGGCACATAACATAATTTCCCGTAAATAAATTGCATTACTTTCGTGTAATTTCGCTCCACTAAACACATCCCGCGACTCCATAAACACCCATTAAATGTCATCGCGAGACATACCGTTGAAAAGGACGCGCTTCCTCCAGCATCTTGTTACAAGGGTGATTCGCAAGATCCAAACAACCATTAAATGTCTTCGCTTGGTATGTTGTTGCATCATAAATGTATCAATAAACAACCAAGGTGCGGTGCAAAAGGACGATGTCAACATACTCGAATATGTACAGCTATTTTCCATTTTTACACTCAAGCGATTGTGTCTCGTCTCTCGTGTCTAAAGCAGCAAACTATAGATCTATGGGTGGAAAGCACAACAATAAAAATGCACAAGGATTCTGAAAAAGGAATTCCTTTGCAATTTCGAGAAAAGCCAAAAAAAAAAGTTCCTCCTGCAAGGGATTTAGTTCTTTTTACGTTTATTTTTCTTTTTATTATGAAGGACTTCATCTGTGTAGCATTGCCCCCTTTTACTTCGAACAGAAAATGAATCGAAATGGTGAAATAACTCGCAACTCCTATCAGATGGATTCCATTTCAATCAAATGACAGTCATAAAGGAGTAATTGAGTGATTGCGAGAACATCAGTGATCGATCGAGCTGGCACATACGTTACGTAGTTGTTGTACATACTTCTATGCGAAAAGGATAGACGCCACAAAAAATGTGGGCGATATTCGTGCACCTTCATGTGGAATGCGCATCAATTAGTTAATGACGGAGGCAGTTGCAGGGGCGTGGACCGTCTTCTTAAATAATAAATCAAAAGTGGTACGCATATGTTAGGTCTTAGGACAGACATGTGGGTACTTCTACTGCAAGTGCAGTTAAGTCTCTAGAGATTATTTTCAAACAGGCAGTCCAACTTCGTCGTGGGTAGGTATCATAGCTGTTTCGGGGTCTGTGAAAGATAGGGGCTCGGGCGGGTCATAACTTCCTCAGAAGTCATACAATGAAATTTATTTTCAAAGATTTCGGATGTAGAATTGTAGAGGTTGCCGAGGCGGGGAGGTCGCATCTCACTACCTCTGTCAACTATGAATGTCCATTGTCCAAGAATCTGTCTGTTCTTTTAAGAACCGAAGAGTTTTCCAATGGAACAATATCTCGCTGGCAAAGACAAGGCAAAGTTTCTCGAACAACGGATTTGGTAATTTTAACTTAAGGCAAGGGTGTTCAAGTTCACACTGCGAAGATACGGTAGAAAAACGGCAAATTAAAAGGCAAACGACTTATTTCAACCACGTTATAAAAGATAATGATTTTTATTCTTTACTTGACAATTAACCTTTTGTGTGTTTGTTTACAATTTGACATTTTGGCATTGTTCTTACTATGCTTGCTGCATTCAGTGTTCGTTGGAGGTATTGACTTTTCGGCTGCACTTGCCTTGGAAACCTCGTAGTTTCCAACACTGTCATTTGGGGAACAGACTACTTGCAAGATGTTGCTTCCATGAATTACAAGAACTTAAGGATGATTCACTGTCTGACCTCAACGCGTTTTAAGGGACATCAGGAAAGGCTATAAAAGGTCGAGTAAAAACAAGGAAGTGAGTTTTTCTTTCACAATGGGCTCAACCTAACTAAAAATAGGACTCCCAACTTAAAACTTCACCCTTTCACTCCTTATCCATTCGTCAGTGAGAAATTGAAGCCCGTTTTCATAAAGTTTACAAAAATGTGTCTTATCTGACACTTTTTGCCCCAACGACCAGTGCTTGTAAGTCGTTAGAAATTTACCCTTTTGTGGGAAATCAAGAAGTAAAAGATGCCCACCTAAATTTCAACTTCAAAAGTCTGTTTTTTTATGCAAAAGTGGGAATACACATTTTTTAACAATTTAACTTATATATTAAATGCCGGAACAAAATCGGATATTTTAAACACCAGGTTGTGGACAGGACATATCGTGTTTGAGTGCCGGAGAGGCTACTGGTCCATATTTGAGTTGTAGTCCTGCCGACTCTGCCCGCACTCTGTCAAAAACATACCCATTTGCTCTGTTTACTTGCACTACATTTCATTTAGCCAATTATTTTTATTTCCGCTAAACTTGGATTGCTCCCTCGACAAAGGGTGTTTAATTTGGAAAATAAAAAAAAATGCCGACAAAAAAAAAAACATTTCTATTGAATGTATCCCGCTGGACCTGTCAAATCCATTCGAACTACGCACCCCCTTGACAACTCAAACAATCCCCTTCGCATTTTTCAGTATTTTCCCCTCCTCTCTCTCTCTCAGAATTCATTGACATATTGAAGTGGTCAAAATGTTCCACTTCACATATGTATCGGCTTAAAAATGTCCTCTAATTGATAGTTGACATCGAGTGGCAACAAAGTGCAAATAAAATTCACAGGATATCTGAACGAAAAACAGAAATTGCAAGTTCAAATTGGGGGTAACTACACGAGCAGCGATTCGAAGGAGGAATCCTTAAAAGAACTTCACGACACACACAACCGATGGATTACTCGACTTGTAGGACTTTCCTAATTCAATTGTCCGATTGTGTGGCGGAAAAATTCAACTATAGGTTTCGCATTGTTAGTGGCAAATTGGACGTGCTTGGTGGTCAACGGAAATCTCTTTCACAACAATTTGCCTTCAATGGACGTGGGCTTGACAGACGTTACCGGACAACGGAACAATGGGAATCGAATCCAATTGATAGTTGTTGTGTTGTTAATTTGATTTTGAGTATTTTTCTCTAACGGCGGAGGTGAAATTTAATGGGTCAAAAGAAAGTCCAATCGAACTTGGAATCCTTTTAAAGTCGGCCACTGTGTAAAGGAGTTTTACTGTGTAGCAATGGATGACAGTGAAGACCACGTAAGGGTGTAGGTTCATAGTTGAAGAAAAGGACGATTTCCTCAGAAACCACCTACACGGCTTTTCAAAAGCACCCTCACAAATATATTTAAACCAACAAGACCCCAATCCGGAACGAGCTTCCCCTTGTTAAAAAACCATAACTAGTTACAAAGTCAATTGATTATGGGCGATTTTAGTAATTTTTATTTTTCGATTAAGAACCCATCGCACCAACAAGGGTGGTGGCAACAGTTACCAATCTTCAGCCACCAGCGAGGGTGTCCTTGTAATAATAATTTATTATTTTCTTTTTTTATCGTTCATCCGCATTTCCTCTCCCGCATCCAGTCAGTCACTGGGCGGCACACATTATGATTATGATTACGAAAATTTGAATTGATAGACATTCAAGAGCACAGGAGGGGGTTGCCCGCACCAAAATGTAAACTTTCGAGTGCTTTGTCCTATACGGATCACTTCCCCAGTCAAATGAATACTTACACAAAAGATGATTTCTCTTTCAAGAGGAAACAACCGAAGCAACAAAGAAACGAACGACGAAAAAAAAAATTTGCATAATAAAAATATTAAACTTTCGAATGAAACACCGCGGTGCGTAGTACGAGTATCCTGCCAGGCACACACAAATTATTAATTTTCCATTTTCATCTTTTGGTATATCCACTTTGTATTGGTGCGTTGTTATTGTTGGCTTAACGCATTCGAGATGTGTGTTCTGTGCTAGAGGGTGAGAAGAAATAATACATTTTTTCATCATCACCATCAGCAGCTTTTCTTTGGTCCCTTTGAAAGGATATCCGGCTGAATTAGTCGTCTGTGCGATGTGGAACGCGAAATGATAGAAAATTGCAAAGGGGAGACAGGCGAAAGTCGCGAAATTTATAATTTCTCTCTCTGATGCTGGTCCTGGTCCTAGCTATGGTGGAAATAAATCTTCAGTGACACAATTAAAAGTTACGAAGACGGCCGATTGCTTCTCGTTTTCCACTCGGATGGTGGGTAGATATTTAAAGTCTCATAATGGGTTCTCTCCATCGGCTTAAGTGAATTCGAAATGAAGTGGAACTGCAAGGGCAATACTTGATCACGGATAAGTCGGTGAAATGCAATACCGATATGTTTTTCTATTCGATTTGTGTTGCTATACTTAATCCTGGTTTTGCATTTCTAAACAACCTGATTAGGGCGAGTTTTTCATTTTTGGGACCGATTCTAAACGGCTAATTGATAAGCTTTTTCATGACAGTTTCGTCATCTCGGATGTTTGTCAGACGATTGCGAGAGGTGGCGCAATACGAAAAAAAACCTTAACATGGAGTTTGGATTTTTTCGGGAATCGAACTTGGAACCCCTCGCTTAGTAGTTGAACACACTAACCACTCAGCCACTGCGCCTGCTTAAACATCCGATATATCGAAGTCTTACTTACTGGACTCAGTGTGCAACTTGTCGCCGCATCGCCTACAAAGGATTCGAACCCCAAATTCATGTAAATTAATATGACAGCCAAATCTTTAAAAAAAAACAAAAAAAATGCTTGTCCACGTCCAAGGCCTAGGGTACCTACATGTATATGTTGCTCCAAATACTTTTTTGCTAATTCGTGGTAAACCTGAGTCATTACCTGAAAAGATCTCCAGCTTGTCCGGTCTTTAATCATTTGTCTTGAGTTTGACGTCCAATTCGGTTAAAGTTTCCTGCCACTTGTGTGCCTTAGGCCGAGTCTTGCTATGCTTCTTCAACTAGGGAATAAATTCCAATGAACAGCAGACATAAAGCTAAACACTCGTTTTTATTGTTAAATATTTACAAGCAAATCTAAATAAATTAAACAGTACTAATTATAATTCTCAGTCAGGATGCACGTAGCTTCGCAAGTGAATTGTGAAATTCACCCTTTCAGTGTTGCCGCAACATTTGCCGCCTGTTGAGCAATTGCTATTGCCTTGATCGAAGCGTCACGAACATTTTGCACGGTGCGTTCCTGAAAAAAATATAAACAAAAACAATTAACACTCCCACTGTCAGTGAATGCAATTCTCTGTTCTTACCAATCGCTTTCCGAATTTCTTCAACGAGCCAGCCTCTGTTTGACCAGCGAACACGGCCAAAACCAAAGCGAAGAAAATAAGTACTTTTGAGAAGTTCATTGTGGAACTGGTTTTGTGAATAGTTTGTCTGCTGCTGAAACGTAAAGCTCGAAGCTTTGAGTGGAGAATGTGATTGATTACGGAATCCCAATTATCTCGTTTATATAGGTCCACAGACAGAAGACTTTCGGCGATTAACTCTTGTTAGGGGGATTCCAATGCAGTTAGATGTGAAAGAGGCTGCTGGAGATAAAACCCAAGATGAATTTGGGAAAAATGTGAATCCCTCAAAAATGTGTTCATCGAGTTCTTGAAATGTTCGGTAGAATGACGTATGGCAAACAGGGTGACCGTTGCAGAATTCTGAAAAGTCGCTAGAAAAAGGGCCAATGAGAAACAAATTGCCAGTTCTGAATTTAGAATTTTTGAGCAATATTTAACAAGCATTAGGTCGCTAAACACTATAATAGTGTTGTTATAGGCAACTGCGTTACATTTTAAAGGTTTTTATTTGGTAGTAACAGCATTTGAACAATTTTTGAAGCTCCTTCCAATTAAAAAAGGGCCAAAATAGCAAAATATTGTGGCAGGCTCGAAAAAATTGCCAAATTGCATCTTTATTCTCACAATGGCAACGCTAATGGCACATTTCAGCAGCTCGGGGTTAAAGGTTCGATGTGATAAGAACTTAATTAAATGTATACCGCCGATAAGCGCAAAACTTCGAGTTCAATTGATTGTGGACAAGTATAAATAAAGTACTTGTTCTTGTTGCGAAGACTGGGGACTTTTTGTCTATTTTTGTAGTATTTTCTATTATTAAACGCACTTGCAGAGAAAACAAAATCGGGCAGATGCCTTAGAGAAAATTCCCGAATGTGGCTGGTACTAGTACCAGCGCCATCCGTCGTACATCGAAGTCTGAGCTGACTTGTATATTCCAGGGGTGGGCTGGGGAGCTGCCGAAAATAAATTTATCTAAGTGTAAGCATTGCAAATACTGGCGACACTATCTCATATCTCATCTTGTCTATAACGATTAAAACATACTTTGAAAACTGGACAGTTTTTATGCAAATGGGCGACCATAACTTATGAGTAAGGCAGTTTATTCCAAATGATAGGTAAAACAATCGTAAGCCATTTAAAAGTAAAATTCACACAAAAATGGTTTTGAGAAGCTACGCCTAGGGTCCCTACGGACCTGTTGCGCCAACTATTTATTTTTATTCGGCTACAAATTTTGTGAAATTTTCTGCACACCAGAACTGAAATCATTTCATAACCACGCAACTGTGAACTAAGATGACCTTAGACTTAAAACGACGCCTTTTGAGAATAACGGTGCAGTTGCTGCTAAACAGTTATTTCGTGGCTCTTTTGCTTCTAAGCATAAATAATTTACCACAAAATTCAATTTTGAAAAAAAAAATTAAACCATTCGCATTGACTGCTCTCCAAATTTTCAAAAGTCTTAATAGTATACGATTCCCTTCTTCACATTAACAAATTATTTGTTAATTCTATGAAATGTAAAAGGTAATTAGGACAATTTTAGTTGTGATAAGGAATTAAAATAGTTTCGTACAATAAATGAAAGGATTCGTAAATGTGAAGCGAATAAATTTTCATATTTCAAAAAAGCATTTGTTATGAAAACAATTTTGTAATAGCAGAATGTATACGAAACCATCTATCTAATCGTTAAAATAAATATTATTAGGTCTTCGTTATTTTAAAAATAATTGTAGTTCATAAAACGTTATTTTTATCAAAAAAAAAATATTACTTAAAAAAAAGACGTTTTCCAAGGCCAAATTTTGTTATTTTTCGAAAATTTTGAATTCAAAATAAACTTATTCTATTCTATTCTATTCTATACTGGTCGAATTTAGTTTTCGAAATCATATTCACAAAATTTTAGCTGTCGCAATTCAATATTTCATATATATTTTTTGATTTTATTAAATTACCTACTAACTGAATATCCAGCTCGGAGTCAAAATTCCCAAGCTTTTTAACATTCTCTAATAAGAAAAAATATGTCAAACTTTAAGTAGTACCAGTTAAAAACTGAAAGCTTTCGAAAGGTATTCACTTGGTTATAAAATTGTAAGCCCGAAACATGTTCTTGCATATCTTTAAGATTCAAGCTTCAAATCGACTCAATAAAATCGAAAAATCTATTCAGGACTCGGTAAACTGCTTTGCACTAGGTACAAATGGGGGTCAATTCTCATTCTTTGAAAAAGTGAAACGAAAATGTTTTCACCGTTTCACCGCAATTTCGATACTCATTCTACGAAAATGTGAAACCAAACATCAAAAATTTACATATGAATAAATATTTTTCACGTCCTCATTTTCAAATGAATGTTTTCAGTGAGAGATTGAAAATTGAGAACCTGATGTCGTACAAAACAGTGTGCGATACAAAATTCATCACGATATTTTCACTTATTGAACGAGAATCGCTTTTTAGTACTGAGTGAATCGAAAAAATGAAAGCAGTGTATGAAAGCGAATGTGAAAACGACTTATTCGATTCACTCTTTCACAGAACGAGAATTGACCCCTGGTAGGTTTTTCACGAAACATAAATTTGGAAACATGATTCCGACAGCTTGCATTTTCTTTTACACAACCTTGTTTGCATTTACTTATTTATTTGTTCATTGCATAAGGCGAAACACTTATCAGTCCAAAAGTTACCTATTTCAATGTACCAAACATTTTTTTTTTTCAAATCGGTTGACACACTCTTGAGCTATCGTACACCAGATTCTTCAAACCGTCCGCCCCGATTCGATTAATCAACACAAATTTCGAGGAACGTCTCGACATCGAGGAAATGTGGGAACCCCACGTTTGCCATCTTACCTGAAAGCATCTGCACCTCTTTGAATTGTTAGCAAATCCCCAAGACTCATTTGCAGCGAAGATGCTGGGGTATATAAACGAAGTGGTATTGCTTTTGATATCAATCACATTTGTAGTCTCCAAGCATCACTTAGTCTAACTCTCTTCGCAACCATACAGTAAACCTTGGAAATGAACTTCTCAAAAGTATTTATCTTTTTCGCTGTTGTTTTGTCTATTTTCGCCCGACAAACAGAGGCTGGATGGTTGAAGAAATTCGGAAAGCGAGTGGTAAGCATTTTACATTTTTCTTCCGGCTAGTTCATGAATATCTACTAAAGTTATGACTATTATTTTAGGAACGCACTGGTCAAAATGTTCGTGACGCTTCTATTCAAGCTATAGTGATAGCACAGCAAGCGGCAAATGTTGCAGCGACACTGAAGGGCTGAGAATTACAGCTGTTTTGGATTCCGCCATGATGTTACTTTATTGCGGACCCACTTCTGACTGCCATTTTGGAAATCGTCTTCACCTTTATTTATGTATTTATTTATTTTAATGTTTCTAAAATATAGTTAACAATAATATGAACGCGACTTATCTTTCATAGCAATATTTGCAATCACTTTAACCAGCTGCAAGGTTGAGGAGGACTTTCTCTTTCAAAAAAAAGTCCAAAATGTGTAGCTAAGGTAGCGCTTTCCCCTGAATGAATCTGCGACTATTCATGCGAATGGCGCTTATACCTATCGATGTCATCTGTTTAGCTTCCCATGGATTTCGCAAACTACCCATAGGAACTTGACTTCTTCTATTCAAATAAACACATGGAGTCCATTAGTCTGGAAATGCGAAATGCCATAATCCAAAAATTGCTACGATATAAGTCGATGATAGGAAAGAAGGAAAAAGCTGCAACCACTTAACAAATACTCGTACGAGTACAAACATTTCGCGATTTTTATATAGGTAGTGACACGACATTTCCATTTGAAGTTTGTAGCTGAGCCTCCCAGAATATCCAAAGAATTTTATCTACACTTGAGAACGTGTGATGAAAAAAAAATCACAACTGTACCTACTTGCTCCGACCCACCCTCTCATATTTATTTATATTAACAATATCTAATTGGTACTTGGTACTCCACCCCGCACGTACATCTGATTGCGTTTTATTTTCTCTTATTGTTTCGCACAACACGTGTCAAGTACTTAAGCGATCCCGAAAATGCCAGCAACTGCTGTTTTCTAATGTGTGGCAACTAACATTATAAGGACATTGTACTGTGTGCGCTTTGGAATTGAAATTTGCATATTGTTCAATATTTATTTTTAATATTCAAAAATTAGCAAGCAGTCTCTTTAGTAGGTCGTGTGGCACTTCAATGATGGCATCTGTTGTGCGTAATCCAGACGAATTCGCGATGAAAATTCATATCATTTGGAATTGAAGGTGGTTTTTTTTTTTTGCACGCTTGGGGAGTGAAAATCTGGGGCGGAACTGACGGCAGATCTTTGGAGAGATGGTGTGATGACATAGAACAGTCGGCACCATGCACGATAATCATCGGTATTAGCAGCACGCGCTTTCATTACCAACATTGCTAGGACATTGTGAAGGAAAATTGAATTTTAGCACGAGGTATCAATCGATTTATGTGACCATTCACTGATTCATTGATTTTTGTTTTAAAAATATCTTACTCAAGTGCGAAGTTATTCTCTCGGACTTAAATGCTGGTGGTATACATCTACTGCTCCCAGGAAAGGCGAACATATGTCGTTGTAATAGCAATTGGCCAGCTATCCAACAGGCAAGAAACCATTGCAATCCATATTAAAAAAAACTTTTCTTTTTGTGGCGTTTATTATTGTTATTACATAAGGTACAAATGGAAGTGCTCAATAGATGAGATCATTAGAAGCTATTTTCCAAAAACAGGTTTCAATAAGATTGTGGATATATTTGAGGCGCAGCTTTCGAACAAAAAATCGGTTATTGTACTTGTACTTTTTTGTGAAAAATTTGTACTTGTACTTGTAATTTGTACAATGGAATCGAAAGTTTATAGAAAGCTGAGTCCATTGACCATCAAAAAGGTACTGTAGCAGATAATTTTATACCAATTGTGCATATTTTCAAAGCTGATCAAAACCGTGATCATTCGTCCAAAACAATCATCAGCTTTAATACCAGTTGTGCCTATTTTAAGGCTGATAAAAATAACGATCATTCGTTTAAGACAACAGATTTTTGTCAGCCTTAAAAAAATATTCGGAGAAGTACTTGTTACCTATACTGTATTTAAATAGTATTATGACCAAAAAGAAGGCGGTACAGCTGAACTAGTAAAGCTTTAAAAACGTAAAAGTAGAGGATCTCTACTGTGGGAATTTAATAAAAAATGAACAAAATATTTTTGTTATATTTATTGATCGTTCGTCAGCACAAATGGCTTGAGAACGAACAGTACGGGTTAACTGAGGAAGCATCTGTTTGATTGATAGAAGAACAGACACGTACTGAACGGACACAAAATGAGACAGATATGTGACCTACAAATTTATGCTTCGACTTATTGAAGCCTTAAAAATCGTCCGGTAAATGGAAGAACCTTGAGTATCTTGGGCGTACTCCGATAAGTGTGTGGAACCGAATGTATGGACTAACTTGACTTTGGTATAATTGTTTAAAAAAAATCCTTTTCAAAGACCACCTCAAGGGTTTTTGGTTTGGTATTCTTATGCGGAAAAAAGAGGAAACCTCTTCGGAATTCCTATGGATGAGAATCAAGAACTCTAAACGTAGGTATTTCTAGTGGCGTTAAATTAAAAATATCTTTTTTACGTTCCAGAAATAGTACATCATCTATCCCTAAATAAATCTTTAAATATTTCTTATTTCCAGTTAGAGAACCTCGCTGCTGACTATGTAGAAGTCACGTGTGATTAGTTGGATGTTGTTTATTCGATTGGTTCCTAAATAGCTAAGGTAGATACTATTAAAACCTGGAGTAGTGTTCTGAAATACTCTAAAGAAAACTGTTATTTAACTGATATATTTTTTTGGAAAATATAAGTTGTTTTGAATACGAGTTGGCATAGGAAAAAATAAATAATCACAAACACTACCTATAACTCCAGGATTGAAAAACTTAAGCCGAAAGTTGAAGGACCCTTCATGAATGTTAAAAATGTTGGGGTTTGTACAGTCTGCATGACAGAGATATGACCTAGCTTTTCATTAGAGACCTTCTCCTTGATATTTAGAAAGAAAGTGACAAAAATTGTCAAAACTATTGGAAACTCGGGAGCGAGCACTTCAATTGTGTTTTGCAAAAACTGCGCTAATATCTGTTTTATTAAGGGGAGCACAACAAAACGAGATTATTTTTTTAAATCGAGCAAATCGTGAGTACAGAAAAAATATCTGTAGGTATGAACAATTTTGACCATTTGTTTGTCGCTTGCTAAAAGACACGCAAGAAACGAGGGCTCACTCCGCGAGTCGAGTGGTACTGCATTGCGACACAATTTACGATTCTTAATATTAACAATCAAGCGGAATGACAGATGCGCAACAACGAGTGCAACTAGAGTTCGTCTCATAACCGTTTGTCCTATAGCCACACACACAAAAGCCCACAACTTATGGGTTATGGGTATTAATAACACGTACAGAACGGACGACACAAAATGAGACAATTACCCCGAGTACATGGCAAATATCAAAAATCATCATCATCATCACCAGCTCATATAAACGTCTCATAAATATCATGGCAAACCCTTCAAAATCTAATAACGTCCAAAAGAGAAACTTTGGAGCCGCATGTTGCCGCACACAGCACTCATGAATGACAGTGACCATCTACCCACTACCCCTGCCACCGTCAATCACTGACACTACTACACATAATACTGCCGAGTCACCGAAAGATAATTGCGAATAAAATCAAGCGTTGCGAAATGTGATAGTTATAAGACAGGGCGCACTATGACAGAGCAACTACAACAGTTTCACCCTGTCATTCATAACTTCTCGATGCGGGGATGGTGGCGGTGGGTATCCACTATTAATCCCACATCGACGAAATGCCAAACAATCGCATCCCGGAGTGATGCCACCGCCTTGGAAGGTCCGATTTTGGTACAATAGGGAGGGATTTTAATTTTTCGTCCCCCCTCACCGCAGTCAATCTCTGTAAATCAATTGCATTGTTCTTGGGAGAAGAAGCGAGTTTCCGTTGATTTGCGGTCGCATAAAGACAAAGGCCGGATCAAGCTCACCCCGGCGAAGAGATAAAGCAGACGAGTTCTGGGTGATATACAGCCGGAAACCGCACTCATTCCCCATTCCTGCAGAGAAGACAGCCAGCGCCGCACACGAATGAAAGTGACGAGGAAATGAGCGACTGACAGCGTTTGCAGTTCCTTGTCAGATTTTGTGTTGTCTGTGGAAATTCCAATTTCCATGCGACTTTCGGAATCTATTGCTAATCAAATGTGTCAGCATCCAGTAAATCGGGTTGGGAAAGGATTTTTCTGTATTGGGACGGAGAGTAGATTGCACTTTGTGTATGAGCTAAAGAAACCACAAGCGCTTTTGTTTGCGGGAGACAAAGCAAGTGCAATGCAGATAAATGTATAGCTTGGTGTCATGCCTAATCTGACGTACATTTCCCTTTACATGAGTTAGAAATGCTTATGCTTTTGTGTAATCAAAGCCCATGTGCAGATCTGAATTTTCATCAATCTACATGACATAAACGAGGACAGGGTGTTATTTTGCTCCGCAATGGTAGATAGACTATTTTTGGAAAAGTTGAAATTTATCAACAGAAACTCTATTTGCTTGGTTGTTCTTAAATTTTCCTCCTGGCCTTCTCGGAGCTGTAAGCCCGGAACTTTTTAAGAGGTTGATGGAAATCCTACTCCATCTGACCATTGTTGCTAAAGGGGATGAAAAGTGCTGGATGGTTAATACGGATAATTTCAGCTGAAAGACAGTAGAGAAAAAATCGTTAAGGCCAGGCCCCTCTTTACTTTAATTACGTTTTCCCGCCTTGTGTGGATTCGAGGGCCGACAGTCATAAAACCTATTGCGCGTTTTCTTTAAATGCTCTACAGCTCATCATTAACAGAACGCATTTTAGGGCGCATTTTCGACGCGATTTTTAAGTTTTTTTGCGTGCTTTTCGGCTTGTTTGCGGTCGCTTTTGGCTTGTTTGAAGCGTTTTTGGATTGGTTTTTGGACCATGTTTTAATAACAGTTTCGATGCTTAAGACACGTTTTGGGATGCTTTTTCGTAGCGTTTTCAGAAAGGCTTGGAAGGGTCTTTTTGCCAAGTTCTTGGTTGCGCTGTTAGTCCCGTTTTTGGTCGCATTTTCCACGTGTTTTTGGAGACTTATTCAAAACGTTTTCAGACCCAATTTCTTACGCAATTTTGGACGCTTCTTGACGCATTTTTGACAAGATTTTGAGAAATGTTTGAAACTTTTTTGGTCGCGTTTTTAAGTGTTATTTCAGGTACGTTGCTCCACACGCTTTTTGACTCGTTTTGGACGGTTTCTTGCCATTTAACAGAATTCTGGACGCGATTTTTAACAGGTTTTGGGGTTGTCTGTTTCGACGCTTTTTGTGATGCGTCTTTGAAACGGGTTTTTATACAGTTTAAGCTGCGTTTTTTATGTGTTTTCGTGCAAATATTTTCAGGCTAATTATTTAATAAGTCACTTGGGTTGCTGGATGCATTAAAACCACCCAATTTGAGACTTTTGACAGGTCATAAAAAAAAAGTTACTCCCTCGAAAAAACCTTTCCTTTCAATAATGCTGTTTATTGAACTTTTATATGGTCAGGTGGACAACGATGATCTGGAAATATGGTTGGAGCCTTCACTGCTCTTTAAGTAAATAAAAACTGGCGCCGTCCGGCTGATGTTCATTATATGTACATCCAAAAAACTTCTACGTCTAACATTTCCCTTAAAATCAATGATTAAACCTCCACCATCATTGAATGAAAATTAATGAAATTAATCCACTCCTCCACACTCCAGCCTACAGAAGTCGACGTCAACGATGACTTATGATTCATCAAGTTCACCCGCAAAGTCCTCTTCCCCCATGGGAATCCAAACCGAATTGGATTCATCGTTACAAATTACTCTTCAATGCAAATTGTTATAAATGACAGTGCTGGCGCACTGTACTGTTCGTGTACACTCTCGAATCTCGTAATTATTCTAGCTTCAGCAAAGGCAAATAAACCTTTCAATTTGGATAAAATATTTTTGTGAGTAGATACGAGTACTTGTATAAGGAGCGGAATATAGACACTTCCTTGTTTGGTGGTGCAGATGCTCCTTGAAAGAGCATCGGCGCATGCATAAATTCCGTCATCTCGCTTATCCCTGTTGATATAGCGAGTACGACTACGACTACGAATATTTTCTGTTTGCCTTATGTACGCACTGGGTATACACAGGTATACCTCACGAAATGGACGAGGTTATGGATATTAAAAAATCTGAGTAATGAGCTCGGTAGAATTGGAAATGTCAAGGATACTCTCGGTATACACAAATTGAAATACGATTGCATGTGAGTAATTGGATGCGTTCAAGTGAACTTAATTTGGTGGGTGGAAGCGATACAAAATGTCCAGCTAAATATTTAGATGAGTATTTAATTAGTGAAATATATTTTGTTCTCAGAAATGAAACTGAAAGACTTCACTTGGTCTGTCTCAATGACTTAAGTTTAGGACAGGCAAAAAATATTTTAGTTTTGAGCAATCGCATTTGCGCAGAGGAAATGGAATGAAAAGAGAGATTCGACCACCTTTATTTCAATTACTGCTGCAATTGCTTTATGAATTTTGAGCCTGCCTCATCATCACTCTCATTATTTGAAATGTTAACTTCGCATTCGCACCAAAAACAGAAAACACCACGACTAACAAGTTCCTTTTTTATTCATACCGCATTTACCAACACCACAATCAATATCCTTTCACTTTCCCACAATCGATCCTATAGCTGCACCAGCACCAACTATAGCTGCTGCATCTTTAGCCACAGGTGCCGCCTTATGTATGATTTGTCCAGCTTTCTTGGCAACCTTACCCTGCAATAAGTCATAACCAACATATTTACGAAACGGCATTTATTATCAAAAAACATTAAACTCACAATGGCCTTTCCGATTTTCTTGAAGATATTGGCTTCGGTCGATCCCATTAGACACACCAGGATCATGGCGAAAACAAAAATGTATTTGAAGTTCATATTAGATGGCTGATTGAATTTAGCCAGGCTTGAATCGAGTTTATATACTCGTACCTCGACGCTGCAGGTCTTTATCTAATTTGGTGATAAGATCAAAGTTGTTGATCTAAACTATTCAAGTTCAAGAGCTTCGAGAGGTTTGTTAATTAATTTGTATCCAGACGACAGGCACTAGAAAGGCTTTTGATTGACTATTGTCTGGACTTAAGTTATAGTGAGGGAACGCATAAATTCAAGTATGGCACAGTTTTGCTTTCAAAATGTCATCACATGTTCTTATGTTACCTTTTTTTGTTCCGCTTGGAAAGTGCAAAATCAATAAAAGGTTACATGGGAACATGTGATCATGCTCGATATAGGAGATGCTTGCCTTTCGTAGGCTGTTAAGAGGTGGACAGGTTCGTATTTTCAGAATTGAGTGCCTAAGAGTCCGATTTGTAAAGTTTTGCTTAACCGCTCTCGGTAGACTATGTCTTCTTCAGGTGGAATAACCTAACATGTCTACCTCTGAGTTCAGAATTTTTCTTACACTAAAAGTAGTTGTATAGGACTTTATTCTGCGTTCCTTAAAATTGGGTCAAAAAAAGTAGGACCCGAATGGTTTTTTTCTGAAATTTTGAATAGGTACAAACCTGGAACGTCACTCTTTTCTTAAGTTAGGCCACTTCACTTAAAAGCACGTTTGTGAGGAAGTGCTACCGAATAGTTCCAAGTTTTCTTCAACTTCCATTTTTGCGTTCGTACGTCCATTTCTTTAGGTATATATCCATCACGGCCGATGCTTTGATTTTAGGCATGTGAGGTAGTACGTAATTACATTGAGCAGATACAGGTACTGGTCAACAAATAATAGCCAATTTTTAAAAACAAGCTGACGATAATAAAAATAAGTAATCTCACAAAATTTCATTCCAATAATTGAATATACGTTATCGTCTAATATTGATTTTGTCTACCAATCAAAATTACCAGAACTACTTTACCGACATGGCCCATTTTCAATATCAACCTGACAACGATAAAAAAAATCCTTTCACCAAATTTCATTCGCCTATGTCAGTTCCTTTGGGCGCTATTGTGCTTTCAACAGACAGACAGACAGGCATGGCTAAATCGATTCAGCATGTGATCCTGATTCAAAATATATATACTTTATGAGGTCTCCGGTGAATCCTTCTTGGCGTTACAAATGTAATGACAAAGTGAATATACTTTCCTGTGGAGGGTATACAAATTCAGTAAAACTAGAACGTAAGTTACGAATTTCCTTTTTTATTCATAACATTTGCAATACCGAATCGATATTCTTTCACTTTCCTACAACAGCACCTATTGCTGCACCGGCACCAGCAATTGCCGCTGCATCCTTAGCAACTGGCACTGCATTGTGAATGATTTTTGCTGCTTTATTGGCGGCTTTGTCCTGCAAATGAAAAACAGAAACACAGAAAATTTGGAAAACACACACGCTAATTAAAAAATAAATATCACTCACTACAGCGTGTCCGACTTTCTTGACCACACTCTTCGACTCGGTTGATCCCATTAGACACACCAGGATCATGGCGAAAACAAAAATGTATTTGAAGTTCATATTAAATTTATTTATGGCTGATTGAATTTAGCCAGGCTTTTTGCCTTGAATCGAGTTTATATACTCGTACCTCGACGCTGCAGGTCTTTATCTAATTTGGTGATAAGATCAAAGTTGTTGATCTAAACTATTCAAGTTCAAGAGCTTCGAGAGGTTTGTTAATTAATTTGTATCCAGACGACAGGCACTTGAAAGGCTTTTAACTATTGCCTGTGCTTACATTATAGTTAGGGAACGCGTAAATACAAGTATGGCGCAGTCTTGCTTTCAACAGCCATCACATGTTCTCATGTAACCCTTTATTGATTTGCTGGGAAAGTGGTAAACCTATTCGTTTCATAAGTGCTCGATATTGGAGAGGCTTGCCTTTCGTGCGCGTCAATTTATCACAGAAAGCAGATAAGAGGTTAACAGGTGGACAGGTCCGTAGTCTCAGAATTGGACACCTAAGAGTCCGATTTGTTTGAGGCTAAGTTTTGCTAAAGCGTTGTCTTCTTTAGGTGGACTAACATTTTTGCCTCTGAGCGGCTGGAATTAAGTAAAATGTTCCTTACACTCTGCTTGACACTTTCGAGATCCACAATAGATTTTTATCCCAGAGCAGAAGTGACTCGACAGCTGCAGTTTATGTTGACAGCTATCACCTGATTTGTTAATGTGGACGTTCGGATACCATACTTCATACTTTATGTAAAACATCCACTAGAGACTTGTCGGGACTAGGCATACGAACGCGTTGAATAGTCGACTTCAATTGTTGTTATACTACTCGAGCAGTTTGTTTTTAATTTTGACACTTTGAAAACTGAAATACATCAATTCAGTGACCTGATAATCTTAAAATCCGGACATCCCCAATGAAATTTCTGGCAAACTGCTTTTCCAGTGCCATTCTTTTTCAGAAAGCGAGAACTACTTAGGAAAACGTTGCATACTAAAAGGCAGACAACAAAATATACCAGTTTATACCACTTCATCACAACTGTGGCTGAGACTCTTTTTTTTTGCGCATTTTTGCTTTACTTCGCTGAGGTAGGTGTATAATAAAAAAAGGCCTACACGCGTTTTCATTCATATCCGATGGTCATTGACCAGTGTTGCCAGAAATTTTCTAACGGAATATGCTAAGTTAAGAAATAATTATGCTAAATTATATGGAGGAATAAAACCGAATATGCTAACGTTTAAAACAACGACTTTAACAAAAAAAAAGTTAAAAAAACAATAAGTACGGATATATTTGACTGTCCATTTAGGAAGAAACTTAAATTTAATTAAGCAGAAATTCAAGGCTCACGGGCAGTTGACTTTTGCTTAGATTTTTGTTTTTAAGGTTTAACACTTTGACAGCTGATACTTCAAATTGACAAATTGTCATACAAATCTTCAGTAATGCCAAATTCAGAAATTTTTTACAACAAAATATACCACGAAAATATTTCTTATGAGGTTTTTATGTTCAAAATTTAAAATATGCCAGATTGCATATACAATATTTTATTTATACTTATATGCAATTTAAAGTTAAAATATATGCTAGACCTAGTATACAAAATGCCAAAATGGCACCACTGATTGGTGCATGCAACATTTTGTTGACTATTACCAGTGCGATGGTGTTTTTTTTTTGAATGAATAAGTACCTATGCGTGTATTTTCAAGACGTCTCTGAAGATTTGTAAAAATGTTTTCATATGCTGTGGTATTGAATATCCCGAGTGTCTGCTAATTTCACAATTTTTCTTACACTATAAAAGTAGTGGTCTAGTACCTTATTCTGCATTCTTTAAAATTGGGTAAAATAAAGTAAGACCCGAATGTTTTTTTCTAAAATTGTAAACAGCTACAAACATGGAACGTCACTCTTTTCTTAAGTTGGCCAATTCACTTATAAGCAGGTTTTTGAGCAAGTGCTACCGAAAAGTTCCAAATTTTCTTAAAAAAAAAACAAATTTCATTTTTGCGTTCGTACGTCCACTTCACATATTTCTTTAGCTATATATCCATTATGTATAAAATAAAACACTCAATTACGAATTTCCTTTTTTATTCATAACATTTGCCATACCGAATCGATATTCTTTCACTTCCCTACAACAGCACCTATTGCTGCACCGGCTGCAACTATTGTCGCTGCATCCTTGGCTACTGGCGCTACATTGTGAATGATTTTTCCTGCTTTATTGGCGGCTTTGTTCTGCAAAATAAAAAAAAAATAAAAACACAGACACTAATTCAAAAATAAACATCACTCACGAGAGCGTTTCCGATTTTGTTGAACACACTCTTCGATTCGGTCGATCCCATGAGACAGACCAAAAGCATGGTGAACACGAAGATGTGTTTGAAGTTCATTTTCCGTGAATTCTTTTAACTCTTGTAAGCTGCAATTTCAAACGTCTACTAACGATAATTGAGAACCTTGAAGCGAGCTTATATATTCCCAGTGTAGACTGTTTATCTAAATGGATGACCATTATATCGGAGGAACACTGAGAAGTTCATTAATTAATTTGCTTCAAGTTGCGGATACTTGACGATCTGCTGTGACGAACTTAGACGCTAGGTAATACATGTTTAGGAGCAATTGCACTTGAATCGGGTCTAGCGTTGATAAGGCTCACTTTCAAAGTTATGCAATAAGTGCTTGATATCTAGAGTCTTCGATTTATTTGCCCAGGCGCGCACGTGTCTTCCGCATCCACACGAACCAATTAAGATCTTGGTGGCTCTTCAACTGTAAGTGTGGTGTATCTTGATTTGCACTGGGCGAGTACCTTTAGAGAGGCCAACAAATTTGTTATGAGAAGCGTGGCATTAGTTGATGTTTTGGCATCGCCTTGTAATCGATACAAAAGCGTGACAGCGATTCATCGGTAGGCTTAAGTACCTGGAATCAAAAAACTTAGTGAAAATATTTTTAAAAAAAGGTCTTCCAAAACTTGAAGATTTGACAGAATCTTGAAGATCGACGACATCGGGCGAGTTTTGGGATGCTGAGAAACAGGTTGCAGATTTCAGCAGTAATTTTGAAAAAAAAAACTTTAGCGGTTGGAATAAATTACAGAAAGTAAGAATGGAAACCAAGCTCAGGTGAAGTCAAAGCCAGTTGATTGGACAAAGTTGAGATCCTTGAAGCTAAGTTGAATCTTCTGAACTCGAAATTTATGCGCGTAGTGTACGACCGGCATAACTGGGTTTCTACTTTTTATTTTACGAAAAAATTGCTTCTGTCGCCAATAAAGGAAAGGCGACTGGATTCAGAATGTAATTTTTTAGGACCAGCTATTGGAGGCTAAAACTGCATTCACGGTTTAATTTGATTGTCGATTTTTCAATCGAAACGCGGCTCAAATTTCTTCTTGTGATCCTAACTAGACTACGGGAGGTAATCTCTTTTCGAGGTTGATTTCGCTCATCGTTTTTGTTTTTTTTTTTTGATGAGGGGACAACCCGTTGTGTTGAAAAGTGAACTTCGGCATACAGAGGATCATCTCGATTGAACAAAGAAAAATACGTCGGTTGTACTCTTTGTTACAGATTTTTTTCCACCAGCAATATGAAAGGAGACCGATGTCATTGAATCTCCCACATTGGCAATGCCATTGTGTATCAATATGAAACCGTCTGTTGTGTTGTGGTTTGCTGAATGCATTCAATGTTGAACAATGAAAATCCGTTTTTAGACGAAAGAACCCCTTCCTTGCGAGTGTCATTTTAAAGGACCCCAGGAAGAATTTCTATTAAACGAACTATTTCGAGCATAAGTAGCAAAGCAAGAAGCTTCGTTCGGATAAAGTTCCCTTAATTGGAACCTTTGAGTTCACAACAATTTCCATTGTTTTCGGGTAAATTCAATTCAGTAGCCATTCCCCAATGTGTCCTTGTCCAATACCGCTCACAACATCAATACAATAGCTCAGCACGCAATTCAAAAAGTCATTATCGTAATCGTATGAGCACTTTAAGTGACTCAAAGCCGAAGGACCGCAACTATGAACGAAAATATGCCAACAAATACGCATGAAACGGTAGCCAAGGATCGACCCTTCATATGCAAAACATTCCAATTATAATAATTATGACGTCGAGAGGGTAAATTAATCACATATCCTGCCGTGGGAGAATTCCTCCCGGGAAAGTAGTACACCCAAATAAAGTTCATTCAATTTCATGTTTGTATACTCGAGAACAAACGAAACGACACATCCCTGAAAATGAAAACAGTTTCAAACTGTTGCCCACCACGCATGCAGCGGCAGCAGCAGAAGTATTAACAGCCTTCCGGCGTTTGTGGCGGGTATCCTTTTGGGAATTAAATCGAGGAATGCCCAACGCATGGTACAGTTACCTACTAAAGTCCTTCGCAAAACGAGTGGTGGAAATTGGGAAAATCTCCGCGTGTCCTTTTCACTATATTATTCTCAAAAACATTGCGTAGAAGAGGCCGACGCTTGCTCGTGTTGCTGTTGATATGTAAACGAGTCGGTAGCATCAGATTGGTACAGTCCTGCTCACACAGTAAAGGATCAAATAGAGATTTATTATTCTGAAGCGAAAGCCAAAAGGATAAAGCCGAAAGTAGTCAATTTCAATTTCTTGTTCGCGTTGCTCATTCATCTGCATATGAATGGCAAAGGAATCAAAGGAGTTGTGCGCTTTATAAAGGCATAGAAGAAGAAGAAATTAAAAAACTCCGAGAAAACAGGCAAAAGGGGAGACGACGACGTGGCGTTCAATGGAATTCTTTTGCATGTAATCCTTACCTACATCTCGGGCGGGGTGAGGCACATTGTATGACTTTCCTTCTGTATTCTGTTCAATTGAGTGTAATGGAAATTTGTTGAAAATTAAAAACGCACGAAATCGAAACGTCAAATGAAGGAAAGGTGAACCGACGACAACCAGGGGGAAGTATGGAAAAGCTAGTATTGTACTACGACTACGGGTTGCAATAAAGAGCAGCGTAAGTGAGAAGGACATTTCGTAGTTCAAGCAGCATCTCAAGGTAAGAGAATTACGTGGATTTTAGACCTCGTACTTAAGATGGTTTTTCTATACGTATAAAGTCTTTCATTCGTTTTGTCGCTCCTTCCTCTACTCTGAAAACTGTTCCAGACTTCTAAAACCTTAGAAAGCGATATTTGCATTGACATCAAGTAAGTAATGTTCCCATACATTTCTGGAGGTTCCAAATTATGAACTAAAAAACAATGCATACAAAAAAATTAATCCCATTAAGTAGTAGGTAGAATTAGCTACTCTCAACCCTCATTTAATAGGTGTTTTCTAAAATTTAAATTGGTAAGTAGAATAACCACGAGAATAACTTATATCCCCCAATTACACATCACAGGTTGAAGAACCCAGATCAGACCTAGGAAGCCTTGACGGTTCTTATTCCAACAAAATGCCCCAAAATACTCAAGGAGAGAGCGTTAGCTTAGAAAAAGAAGCGAGTAGTATCTACGATCCATTCAAATAAGACATGGGATATGAAGCCATTGCCAATAGAAAGCACAGTCAATTATCGAGATTACAATCCGTACCCGGGTTCTGCTAAATGCAAACGCAGACAGCATAGACAAACCATCCTGAGACCCCAAACTCACAATCCTCTTGCCGCTGGAAATGTGAAAGAGTTCGAGAATGCCACATTTTTACATAACTGAATGCCATTGGTTAGTTATAATTAATTGTGAAGAGGCGAACAATTTGATTTGTTTGTATAGTAAAACTATCTAAAATATATTTTTTATATACTAGAAACATATTAGGACAAACATGGTTGTGTATTTTCCTCTTTTAGATGTCATTAAATTCGATTTCGTGTATTAAAATATTTTAAGCAAATGTGCACTTATTCCTAAAAAATAATACTATCCACACGGTACCGAGCAATTTCAAATTAAACGGATAAAATTCTATGAACGCTGGCAGCAACTTTGCCCAAAGCCCAAAGCGGAAGTGGCATATGCAAGGTGGGAGTGTGTTTGTGAGCCGGAATTTTTTAAGTTACGTGACATTTTTCAATACAAAATTCTATGTAACAATGCAAGCGCACTTAGCATTTGCCACCCCATACAAATATAGCTTGTAGGCAAGTAACGGGAAATCGGCCGAAGTTGGTGGTCTCCGTATTGTCTCTGGCAGACAGCACAGATAATATAGAGCGCAAGCATCAGCAATCGAACAGCCTGCGAAATATCGCGGAAGTTTTGTCCAGAATTATATACTCGAATGTCGGACTAAGAAACCTTATAAGGGCCATAAATTCCTAAGAAACCACACAACGAAGAAAATCTCAAAGATGACCATACATGATGCATAAGCTGCGGAGACGGTACACGAGGACTCGTTTTCGAGGTCGAATATAGTATTTCTGGACGCGCTTTTTAAGGTTTTTGGATTCCATTTCTACTCCCTTTTTTGACGCTATTTCGATATAAATTTTGTAAGCATTTTAGACAGGTTTTTTTTTTAACACAATTTCGAACGCGATTTTGGATCTTGAACGAGAAGTTTGGAACGCGTTTTATTATATTTCTCGAATGTTACCTTCGGCCCGTTTTGCTCGGTCGGATGTAAGGTCGGACTCGTTTTAACGCTCATTTCATGCTTTTTGAGCATGCAGTTCAAACATGATTATGGACGATTTACTTCGCTAAAGCTACTACTATTATTCTTTTTGGACGGGATTGCCGCATTTTTTGACGAGTTTTTAACGCGTCTTTCGGTGTGTTTCCAAATTCATTTTTCGCCTCTCGCGAACATCTGATAAACTACAACTCAGCCTTTCGGATACCTAAAAAAAAACGTGTAGCTATTTCTGGCAAAAATATGATACCAACGAATAGCTATAAACTCCCTTCCTTTGTTGGATTCTTGCAGATCTGTTCTATCCCCTCTTGTTAATCAAATTTAAAAGTTGCTCTTGATGGTCTTGAACTTATAAAATAAAAAAATATTATTAATATTTATTTTAGGGGATAAATTTTAATAAAAATATTTTTTTAGCCTCCATACAAAAATGATGTCAGATACATTTTACTAGTAGATGATTCGTTACCTCTTAGAATTGATGTTCCCATTCACTTCACATTTTCTTATTTAAGATTAATCCTTCTTTTATCACCCATTCTAAGGATAATCGTAGTCGTAGGTAAACTTTGTGTCGACCTTTTAAACAGCGGTTTCTAGACTTTGGAGAACTCCGATGACCTAGTACTCTTCAACGGAGGCAATCATAAGAGCAACCCAAAAGCCGCAGCGTGCGCTTAATCAAATTCATAAAGAAAGACATGGAGAGCCTTCTATGGCAACACTACAGATCCACCGACTTCTCCAAAAATTTCAAAAAGCCAAAAATCTAGTCCAGATGTAGAACCCAAAAAACCAGATTTACCTGTAAGGTCACTTTTCCTAAGTCAGTCACATTCATCATTCAGTAAAACAGATTAAGTCAAGCGTTTCGGCGACTTCGCGTCGCTTGAGCTATGCGCTTTGACAACCTTGGACTTTTTTTCCTTCTAGCACCATTACTGATCGATGTTTAGATGACAATCCAGCACAATTATGCTGATATGTATTGTTAAAATGCATAAATTATGATGAAATCTGTCCCCTTTCACAAACCTTTAAATTTTTATATCTTCTAAATGGCTACGTCCTTTGCTACGTCTTTGAAATTAATACGAACTTGTTGAGCAGTTTCAGCATGACGCGTTAACCAATCCAAAGCCACATACAAACGGCAAACAAACACGTGGAAAATAAGTGATGGACACATTCATCAAAATGCAATGCATTTCTTAAAAACACATGTTGGAAAACCGCCTCGACGTGGACCTTTAAAAATGCACTTAAAACAGAACTTGCGCAGAACCGAAGCTATTGGTAAAAGCCTTCCAATAAGGATTCCTACTTCTTAGCTGCAGACATCAATTAACACAAACAAACAACTTCTGTTTATCCTGCTCAAACCGGCGAACTAAAATGTTTGGCTATCAATATTCAAATAACCAATTTAAATATTACAGCGAGGCCAAATGGAATTACATTCAAAAAAAAGTAAAAAACTTAAAAATTCAATTAAAAGAGTTTGCGACTTTGCCTGGCCCATATTAATTCACACAATTCCAGGGTTGAAAGTAGCTACCCGACAAAAGAGTTCCTACATTTAAAAAGCATTCCCTTTTTTCCTGCAACAAGCGCAAACATCCTGCGGCGGTATGCCTGCTAATTATCTTCTTGTTGTGTTATTTTCTAATTTCTATTAAGACTCGCCCGAGGGGTTTGATGCGGTTGATAATGAGAGTTATCTGGTTTTCAAATGACACTCGGTAAAAAAAAAAACTCGCTGTAATATGATCCCGCGGTATTTTTTCCAATTTTCCTTTCAGAATAAGAGTCAACACTGCGCGTTCCTTTGTCATGTAAAATTCTTCTGCGAGCAGCTGCTATAGTCAGATGACAATTTTTCCAGGATTTAGTCACATTTTTGAGGAAACAACAAACTTAACGTTTTGTCTATGCATTGTACGAATTAATCCAAGGGGTGTCCACTTGAGCGTTAAGCTCGTCCGCCCCACAACTGCGAAGAAAACCCCCTCTCAGCAGGATTAAAACAGTTGATGATGATGATGTAACTCGCTAATGTGCTCTTGAGGTGAACTTCACGCAAGAAAATAAAAGCATTCGAGTGTCATGTGTGTGAGTTTGTTAAGAGGCCGCTGTCGAGAGTCCTTAGCACAACGTGAAATCTGAAAATTGTCACATCCCTCTAGACGAACTTTTCCTCAATATTCTTTCATCTTCAAACTCAAGTGGAAGAGCACACACATTTCGTATGCGATGTGTGATGTCCCATGTGCGTTCGTTTTGTGCACTTTTAGATGCGTACTACAAGTGTCGACAACACAAATCTAATGAACCCTTCAAGTGCACAACAGGACATGTGTGACGCAGAATAGTCTTCTTCGGCGACATACTTTTCCAATCGAAAGCAATTTGCGTCTTGGTCTGCAGATGAAAATTCGATTTGGTTGCCGTGTCACATTTATGCGAATACGAACAGCTATTGCCTATAGCATACCCGCAGTGTCATGCCAGAGGGCAAAAACAAATTGCAAAGGGGTTCAGTTCAGTGCTCGGTTTTCGGAAGGGATTTAAATTGGGAATGTAGTGCGCCGAAAAGTTAATTGTTTTGATTACATTTTAAGGACGCATTTGCTAAGTTTTTCTGCTGGCTCTGTGACTTATTACAACCTCCGCAGCTACTTTCTGAACTTTTTGGGGTCAACCATACACCAAGTCCATTTATTTTCACTGTCAACTTTCTTTTGTAAATAATTCATCCGCTTCATTGCACTCAAAGATACATATCAGCATTTAATCAAATTCCTTGCTGAATGAACGACATCCTGTCCTTTCATTCAGCACAAAGGCGACTGGGTAAAATCGTCCTTCCTAATCAATTATGCACATCACATTTATATGTCCAATCCGTCAAATCAATGCCTCTCTCTAGTTTATCCAATCGCATGGTTAACTTGCCCAATCAATCGATTATCCTTTAATACGCAAAAAATGTATAAAAAACGGACGAACGTATGCCAAACGTCGTCACTCGAGGATAAACGTTATTTAATTTACTCTTCATAGATTTCCCATTCCATATACTGACCGAAAGATCCTTCCTCGCATGGTTTTCGACTGCTCATCGATTAACTCACATCCATCGTCGTTGTTACATATCTGCAACCATGGGGATAATCAAAAAATTAAAATCTCTTTATTTAACCCACCACCGATGATAGCCCTCGGAAAAAAGTCAGGATTCGGCATTTCCTCTTCATCTATTCATACGAATCGGTCATCGCTGATGTAAGGTTATCCCTCCATCTACACATAACCGAAAAAGTAGAGATTATGTTCCTGGGGGAAGCGGAAGGACTTTTTTTGTTGCTTTTTTCTTCATTTGCTTAACCAACGTTCGACCGAAACTGACTGGACTCGATATCCTGCGGGTATTCACATGGTTACAGGATAACCAAGTGATAGAAATAAATCGAAGCTGCAATGGACTTATAATGACCGTGATTTTCTGCATGAATGCTGTTGCTGTTGCTAGGCAACGGTTCTATTTTGTTCTACACTTCTGAGGGTTCTGCGGTTGTAATTCAATATAGCGACGGGATAATACCTTTGCAAACGATGCAACGAGACTATTGAGCTGATTTCTGCAGGGATCGTGTTCTAATTAGAACAACGCAATGTGATTTCTGTTCAGTCTCTTGAGACATGATTATGTTTGTACGTAGGAACACGGGACCTTTGCAAGCGGTTGTACTACGGTAGAAAAGTATTTAGAAATAGCATGGGGGAGGCAAGCCAGCCGTAGTCATACATGTAAATGTGTACCTCAATCAGACCCAGGTAGTAAATGGCAGTAGATTGAATCAAACTACGGTCAAGCAAGAAGTGGAAGACATCGCTCCTGCTAGACGTTATTCGATGTGCGATTGAAACCACAAATCCTTCGGACAAAATGCAGAGGAAAAGTCTGATTGTTGTGAAAGCGAGGAGTAGCAGCGTTTCATGTTTTCTTTGGGAAGATTCTTGTCGAGTTTCGTTCAGCAAGATTCTCGACAGATTAACACACATCTACATTTTTATTTTATACCTACCTAATACTGTGGACCTATCTCACCTTAAACATTCATCAACCAAAATCGTTCACTTACCTACCCCACTTCCGCTAACGTTTATTCCTCTGCGAGCGTCATTCGAATCAAATGCAGTAAGCTTCTTAATTTGCATAACCCATTTTACGCCGTAGCCCAAACTACCACGCAGTTACAATGAACGACCCAATCGAATGCAATCCTCCGGCCGTTTGCCCCAAACAAACCTGGCAGTTGCATAACTCTCGCATGGATGGACTACAAAATAACGACAAACAGTTGATTGTCACTTAACCCAATCTATTTCCCAACAGGTCGTGACAAGTCGCTCAATATTGACAGTCGATGGCAATAAAAACAAAAACGACTCTAAGTCAAGTTCAAAATTAAGTTTCAACTTTCTCCTAGACTTCCAAGCTGCCTGTACATCCAATCAGCACCAAAGCTCACTCTTTGTAGGGCAACAACCGCCGAGGCAACTCCACTTCTGGTGTCAATCCCACAGGCAATTTAACGGTGAAAGCACACGCTTCGCAAGTGAAGCAACCGATGACGTGACTGCAAATAACGGCTTCTGGCATACGCGAGTAAAACACCTGTTTATTGTTTTATGAAACTTTATGAACACGATCCACAAATATTGTTCCACTCGGAACAGTAAGTAACTTAGATCCAAATAAATAGTCTACACAAGCTACGCAGGAAGAAAGAATGCCAAGGCTAGCTAACTTTTTGTTATTTGTGCAATCCAATCGATGTACTCGGATACATTTGTGTATACAGCCGGATGGCCCGCCATGCCGCACTGCGTAAAGCCGTAGCTCACAACTCCGTACACCACCCAGCGGGAGTGTTTGCGATTAAAGTACATGAGTGGGCCGCCACTGTCGCCAGCACATGTGTCTTTGGCGAATTCTCCACCAGCGCAGATCTGCTTCGGACCCACTTGGACACCAAACGACTTCAGCAGTATCGAACAGGGTTCGTTGGGCACAAGCGGTACACGAAGTTTCAGCTTGATCGGACTCTGGATGTTCGGGTAGTACTTGTTAACTGGCGATAATGAAACAACAAGTCTTTATAGGATCTGCTCTTCGAGGTGGGAATAGAATACTTACATAAGTCAGTCTGACCCCAACCGGAAACCGAGAACATTTGTCCCGGCTGCAATGGACTCTCCTCGAGATCACGGGCATACGGCAAACAAATCGGCATGATAAAGTGTGTAAATGGAACGGTTTTCTTCAGTCGGATGACAGCGATGTCATTGAATTTATTCGCCGAGAACTCATCGTAATCGGGATGCACGAAGATACGCTCTGCAGCCATGTCCAGGGCAGCGTCGTTACAGTTGAGATAGTTTGGCTCTTCGATGCAGTCTGGTTCAGTCTTAACGTTGAATTCGCCCAAGCGAACGTATTTTCTAAAAAAAAAAAACAAGTGGTAACTAGTTGTTGAGCCGCATTTAAAAAAGTAAATATGTAGGAGAGTAGCTAAAGGATACATCCTGGGCTGGCTGACTAAAGACTTTTTTTCAAAAAATGAGATTCTCAACAAACAAACCTACAACTTCCACTAGCTCAGGTACCCAAGGAAATAGGTGGGTTGAAAGCTCCGGACTCGAGGGAGGAAACACTTGCTCTCCCTACCCCTACTTTCTGGACGATGAAGAGAGAGCAGGTGCTCATATGCTGGCCTTCTGTGTGAGAAAAAACCTTCACTAGTTCTATGAGCAAGATGGGGTTGTCCGTTATCGTCTAAAAAGTTAAAATACGGTAGCACACTTGGCTTGACTGAATAAAATGATTGTGCAATTGTTCTTCAATCTTAGAACTGGTCTGGATACCTGAAGGCAACCTGCCCGGGGACGATGGAAATCTGCCACAGTGCAGAGTCTTTTCAAGTGTAAGACCATTGATCGGTCTTAAGAGGCTCGAAAACTAAACATTCTTAACCAGCAACGAAATAACTCCAAAGTGCACTTGATTTCATGCAAAACAGCGCTCAGTTGTAAAAAAAATAAATAGTTGGCGCAATAGGTCTGTAGAGACCCTAGGCCTAGCTTCTCACAACCATTCGTTTGTGTGAGTTTTTCATTTTTGTGACGAATGGAAGGGATCTACAATTTTATGCCGGGTCCAAACGGCTAATTGAGAAGCTCCTTCATGACAGTTATACTCTCGGATGTTTGTCAGACGTTCGCGAGAGGTGGCGCAGCGGAAAAAACCGTAAGTTGGAATTTGGGTTTTTTCGGGATTCGAACCTGGGACCCCTCGCTTAGTAGTCCAACACACTAACCACTAAGCCAGTGCGCCTACCAGCGCTCAGTTGACGGAAGATTAAAAACGCAGCGATAACCACTATCACAAGCAGTTGCATCAAAACAAACACACAGCAACCATTTTCCAAGGTCGACAGATGGCGCAGCCATTACACAACTCAATTATGTCATTCTCCATTCGGACCACCAGATTTCTTCTTCAGATCTCAGACTTAACGCGGCTCATGGAACATGCAACGAAATTTATATGCTTACATAAAAAATGGATAAGTGCGTTATTTGACAGCAAATAGCTGTACAAATTGCATTCGCTTTTAGAAGAATCAACTATGGAAATCAACTTGGAAAATGTTTCCTCTAATACAAATGGAGTAATTTCGGTGATTCGTAGTTTCCAGATGATGAGCAAGACAATAAAGATATAATTCGTCCAAAACTATATCCAGGGATCTATTTAGGTACATATTTCTTTATTTTGGTTTCCACAAAACTTTGCGCATTTGTTTTAAATCAAACTCCTTGAAATGGCGTGAAACAGCTGTGCAAAGTATATTGGGATAAGTAGGAGTGTGTAAATCTGAAAAAATATCGAGATCCGCTAAAAGTGATCCGAATCAAAAAAAAAAAACAGATTTTTTTCCCAATGGAACATGAAAAGTGATTTAGATCAAAAAATAGATTAAATTTCTTTTCCCAGTGGAAAACATTAGCTCACATAATCAAATCAAACAATCAACAAAAACAGTCAGTTGGTGTGTACAAATAAATTATGTAACTTTCACTTACAATCCATTTTTCTCCCTCACTCTGATTCCCTTGACACAATGGGCAGCTGTCAAGATGTGGCGATCGTCTAGCAACGCGCCACTACATCCATAATCATCTGAATAAAGCAGTTTCAACATTAGTCCATTTCTAATTATATACGAGTACTACTAACTTGTATTGTAGACAAGCAACGCCATCCAAGGATACTCGTCGAGCTCTGCGATTTCTCCGCCATAAATCCTGTTCGTAACCTGCTTACCGCACTCGTTGAACAAATTGAAGTTTCCCGAATTTTCAACCTTTTGGATGCGTCGCTTAAGCTTTTTGGTCTTGTTAGGCGATCTACTGAGGTTCGAAGTTCTTCGATTCACGTCTTTTAGCAGCTCAACTGCGGGATGTGCATAGTCCCGTCCATGCAAGGGACAGCACACCAGTGGCACCGACACCGACCCACTTTCACTTTCACATTGCACTTTTTCCAGGAAGTGCACCAATTCCGGTTGTGCCGCCACCACAGCGGAACTCGTTTCGTTGTGCACTTTCAAATACGCCGCACACCCTGACACCTCACGACACCGGCCACGAACACTCTCGTTGGGTATATCACAGGATGCAACTGCGCTCGAAATAATGCTGACCACGTCCGCTAGAGTCAGACTACCGATCACGACTAAAGCCAGCCACAGTAGGGTCAGTTGAGCTTTGGTCATTTTTTTTTTCTTGTTTTTTTTTTGCAACGATATCGATTCGAATATTCAAAAACTACAAAGACCAGTTGAAACGGCGTGCGCGCTTCGTACGAACCAGACCGATCGCTGAACACAAAATTTCCTACTACCAGCCGTGCATAGTGTCGGAGTCTAGCGCGTATAATCAGCTGGTTGCGGCGGCGACGACCGCGAGCGGCTTCGTTGATTTGATCAGTTGAAAAGCTTCGCTCTTTGCTAATGTTTGCATTTATATTCAAGGCGAAGGTGTTATGTCAGAGCTTTACTGAAACCCCACTAAATGGCTGGTGGTTGCATGAAGTTTCGCAATCGAAAAAATCAACACCGATCTTCGAACGCCTTTTTCACACAAGATTGCCAAAACTGGTAAATTAGGTAACCCAACGCGCCAACAGTGGCTTACAAAGTTGTTGGCTGTTTGTTTTGGTTTCACTTTCGTTTAAAAGTTGCTTGGGATCGTTGTGTGCTTCTGGGCTGAAGTGGGGGTAGATATACATTTTGTAGACTATGTTCAGGTGTTGAATCGCGGCTGAAATTTGACAGTTGGCTTTCGAACTTAATTAATTCTTTTGAGGGATGAATTGGGTTGATGACGGTCGTTCTTTGGCACCGATCGCGCACTCAATATTGGTAGGTACCCATCGTAAAATGAGAAGGTGCTCAAAAAAGGAGTGAGACAAAAGTAGGCCCAGCGTCGATTGCAATAAGACAGATCCCTAGAATTTCACGTATTTCGACAAGTTTCTTAACCTGTTAGTTACTCTCAACAAGTAGGAAGATGCCTTTCTTGTTTTTTTTTTAAGCCTTCGATGGCCCTTATGCCCCTTTACACTTTTATTCGATTTTAAGAACGAGTGTCCACCTTTTACGAGTGAAGTTTTGTTTTTAAAATGGACTCCGTTCTTCTAACTACTTGCTAGTTTTTTTTCATCGTCATCATTTTTAAGCTCAACCACAATATTTGCAATAAAAAATATCCTTAATAATAGATTTATTTGAATATATAAATAATACAAAAAATTGTCACTTAAAACTGCATCGCCTAAGCCTATGTACATAGTTGTCACTCAGTTAATTGCAAAAATTATAAATAGTATGGCTGTTTCGTTTTGTTTGTTTAAATTAATCAATCACACACTTAACAACAAATTAACACAACAATAACAATCATGCACTGATCTACGCCCGCACTCGTTCCTTTATCCAGGCATCATAGCTAGTGACTCGAGAATGGACTGCAGGCCAACCGTCAAAGCCGCATTTCACACCAAACGAGACAACTCCTTCTAGAATCCATACACCACGACGAAAACTCATCAAAGGTCCACCGGAATCACCATCGCAGCTGTCCTCGGCATACACACCGCCCGCGCACACTTGACTGTCAATGACTTCGATATTGCGCGTTTGGAATTTCTGACGACATTGACCTTGGTCGACGAGTGGAACTTGCAGTTTTTGCTTGACAGCACTTTTGGGAGCTGTTGAAAGAAGAAGCACAAAGTAACATTTTAAATAATTGTCAGCGGAGCAATTGACATGAGTTATGGGATGAATTTTGTACAGACTACTTCAACGTTTTCACATGTAGCAAAAAAAAATCGAAACAATTTTTCAAGAGATATTTCTTTACTCAAAAGGTAAAGTGCCTTAAGTCGATTTAAGCCGAAAACAGTATTTTTAAATAGGTATTTGAAATGAGAAAAAATGTTGCTACAGTTGGTGTAATTTCTTCTGTTACTTACAACGACTTAACACAATATAAGAAAACAAATTGCATTTAACGTCTTAGTTCTGAAGTAAATAGCAGCCTTCTACTCAAAATAGGTTTTTTTACACGAATTTATATAAAGTTTAAAATTTCTCTCCTGAAAAATGTGAAAAATCGACTTAAGCCATTTTACCTTTTGAGAAACGATTTGTCGGTTAGTTCTCGTAATCTGTCAAATGCAATAGCTGAAGATGCTTCATGTTTCCGGCCTGAAAGCTACTAAACCCGAATATTGAAATATTACGACATTCAGACGATTAATTTTCTTTTTCGTTGCAACATTTGACAGCTTCTCGACATTGAAACGTATTCATTTTATATTGTGACGTATGTGCGGGGTGTAAGAGAAAATGAGAAACACTTGTGGCGGCATCGTTTATACAATAAAACGTCACGTACGTGTTTTCTCTTTCGACTATGTCTTTTGGTACGCACATGCAAAGGGAACATTACAAAATTCTGACACAAAGGTCGAAATCTTATATCTCTTTGAGCATGAAACCCTTTTAGTAATTTTTAGGAATTTTGTTTCCAAATCGACCGAAAAAATGATTCTCCAAGGCCTAAACTATACTTACTTTGAAGTGTCCTTCCCCAGCCAGCTACTGTGAGTAGAGACCCACCGCGTGGTTTTTCGCCAGGTACTGCTGACGGCAAGCAAATCGGTCTAATCGAATCGGAGTAAAGAATATTTCTATCCATCCGGACAAGCGCGATATCATTGTGACGATGCTTCTGGTTGTCATTGTAGCTTTCGTGTGGTATGACTTCGTCAATGCCGACGCGCATAGCTGCATTTGCACAGTTACTTTGAGAGCAATCGATCGATGTAGTACTGTCATGTTCGCCGAGGATCACGCCCACACTGAAAGACGAGAAAATTATATGCGATTAAGAATTATATCGATCAGTCTTTTTAGACAAATGCCAAGTAAGTTGAGACTGACAACTTCGAGGAAAATGGCATCTGTCGAGAAATTGTTTTTAAAAAAATTGTATTAAAGGAACCAGAAGGGAAAATTTGTAGGTTGTGGTGGCGGAACTCGAAAATATTCTTTGTGGGACCCTACTTCTGCAGCAAGTTGAAGCTTCCTCCAAGCTTTCATATCTAAACTATAACAGAACAGTCCTTACATTTAAAAACACAAGACCTTCCAAGAAGGTCAACACGATAAATATTCACCTCTATGAAGAAAAGCTCACAGAAAGTCAGAAGCTCAATGTTAGTCAGGCAGTCCCACAGCTTTTTCTCTGTTTAAACAATCAACGTCTGCAATAAACAAACTTGACCTCTACGCGAGTAGGAGCTTAAAGTTGATAGATGTCTCTATGACCCATAAATATAAATAATATTCAACCTCGAAAAGCGGATTACAGAGACATCCGTGAATAGATTTTCGTCACTGCCGAAAACAAAGGACAACAGGCGGCAAGTAGATCAAATTACCACGATTGCAACATTCAACGTAATTATGTCTTATCGCAGATCTTTCTTTTTTTTTAAAAGCCTGCATCATAGTCTGGCATACCGGTTTCAAAGTCTCATGCGCCAATAAGACATAAATCCGGTACTATACAATTTCGGCATTACTTTGACCACAACCAAATTAAGCTACAAACTTAATCGCGATTTTTAACTGCACAAAGCACCTTGACATTTAGTACCCGATGGTGTCAAATGAAAATCTTAAAACTCAATCAATACTGGCGCCATTAAACAAAGTTTGCCTATTCCATCTTCGGACAGTCTTAATTTAAATTAAATCTAAACTTGATGCCCAACAGTAGCAACACCTTGTACATTATCTCTGCTCCCGAAACAAATACATTCGAACAAACACAAATGTTTCGATTCACGAATCGATTGGAAGAGATAAATTGCCTCAGATTACACTTATGCAAATTTCTTTGTTTCGGCTTCGTTTCTTAAGCTCTCACGGTCGAAATGTTAAGGTGAATTTTTTAAAAGGGCGTTTTATTAAAACAATCTGAATTGCTTTATTATTTGAAAACGAAAATATCTAGCTAAAACTATTTTGTGGTAATTTTATGGTCAATATAATTCTGGTTAAACAAGAATTATTATCGACTATCTAATAGTATTTGTGCAGATTGAATGAGTTCTGAACTTCATAATCGAACCGATTTGAATATTCTGTACCTTGTTTTTGGAAAAAGAAACAAACAAAAATAAACTGGAAGCTGAACAATAGCAAACATAAATCTGTATGGAATAATACATTTCCAGTTGAATACCTAATGAGGAGTGAGAAATGTATTTCATTTGGAAAGATCACGTGAGTATGTGGAAGTTGACGCCAAAAGCTATTGCAATAATATCAGGTAGGTAGGTAGGTCGACCCAGCTGGCGAACAAAGAACGGATTTTATTGCCTGAGCCAGTCTCGAAATTTTAGTACTTTCGGCCCTCAAAATGTGGTTTAGATAAACGTTTCATGTATTTTTGTGTAGTAAAAACCGTCAGGATAACTCATACAGAAATATGGCTGCATGTTGACACATCTAAACCGTATCTATTCGAGCAAAGCCTCATCTTTTGTTTTAAACTGTCTTTCAAGATAGACCAAAATTCGCCAAAATGCTTAGCAAAATGTGCATAAATTGTATGAACTTATGGCAAAGAAGCTGATTTATTATCAACTAGTTGTACCTGCTCGGCTTTGCCCAGGAATTTTATTACTTAGCGTCTGCATGTACTACGTACGAAGCTAGATTTTATTCAAATTTAAACTTTTAGGTTATCTGATTTTTCCGACTGTCAAATATTTATGAAAAACAAAGTCAACTATGAAATGGAAATTAGTTGTACGGTCAGAATATCGCCATTTTATGGTTGTATTATTTTTGAAATGTTTGCAAGACATATTTACATTGAGAACAGAGCTCAAATTAACATATTTTGCGTTTCAAGAAACAGAGCGTTGAGATTTCAATAGTCCGGTAAGCAATTCTGAATTTGTTTTTCACTCTTCATGGAAGCGAGAAGAACTACACTTAGTTAACAGCTACCCTGATTGACATTTTAGCTTCTTTGGACTGCGTCCCTAACAGCCTGTTTCTTTATGATATTTTTTGCGTTTTCAACGTTCGTAGCAAGCCACAATTTGATTAAATTGAATTCGTTTAGTTGGCGCAGTGGCTCAGTATTAGTGTGCTGAACTACTTAGCGAGGTGTTTCACTTTCGATCCTAGGATAAAAATAGCTTTTTTAAAACAACGTCCCTAATGCGTTTTTATGATATGTGTCACTGTTTGGATATACGGTTTCTAACTTATAATTTTTTTTGACTATTTTTGGGCGCAGTGACCCAGTGGTTAGTGTGCTGAACTGTTTAGCCAAGTTTTTCAGGTTCGATCCCCGGAAGAAAAGGTAACAGCTTAGGGTTTTTTCCACTGCGCCACACCATTCGCAAACGCCGGACGAAAATCCTAAAGTACAACTGTCATGAATGAGCTTCTGAATTAGCTGTTCGAACTCGGCATAAATTGGAGTTTTTTTTTTCCTGTGTCGCAAAAATAGAAACCTCAGACAAAAGTAATTGTCGTTAGAAGCTAGGCCTGGGGGTACGTCAACTATTATTTTTTTATTACAAATTTTTTAACATATTTTTGAAGACTGAAAACGAATGCTGCTTTCAAACTTGTAACTTTAAAAGTTAAGACCCCGACTTTCTGCTCTGCTATTTCGTATGGCATGTTCTATATGTTTTCAAAAATGTATTTCGATACACAACTTTATCTGCCTTAAAGCACATGTATCCAAAAAAGATCTGCTCACTCGCTCACTACAAATTTGGTTTGGAATTTTTGCCTTTTGGTAGATTTGAGTTGTGCTAATGACGAGATTCCGGGTTTAAGCCCTCGAGACATTCAATTAGCACCGAAAACTTAATTTTAATGAGTTAAACTGTGCAGAGGAACTTCCCAATTCTCGCCATTCGGATTGGGCTTAAATCGAAAGTCCCTTCCATTCGTAGCACGAATGAAAATTTCACACCCAAATAGGGGTAAGAAACAAGGACGGTTGTCGTTTATTTGATACGTATAACCACCTATAAAGAAAATATCTTAGCAAAACCTTTTTAATGCATGTATCCCAAAATCAGTATTTTTTCATCTCAATGGGTAAGGCCATTGGCCCCACTCACACCTATCACATTAATCGGTGTTGTAATGCCACTTTGAGTGTGATTTTTAATTTAATTAAATAGTTCCGACGGCGATGCGGATTTATTTCAGCTATAAACTTATTAGCGGCAATTTAAGAGTGCATGAAACACTTAATTGTGTCCGTCGCTCCCAATTTAAATTAAGCGATCGCTAAGAGCGGCCTTGATCTTTTCAGATAC
The DNA here is from genome assembly GCA_951230905.1 of Cheilosia variabilis. NCBI lineage: Eukaryota > Metazoa > Arthropoda > Insecta > Diptera > Syrphidae > Cheilosia > Cheilosia variabilis. Next base: position 15,889,125 of record OX579676.1, read on the forward strand.
ATAATTTCCTACTTAATACTCACAGTGGTCCAACTTGTTTCTCGATAGCACCGGTTACACAGTGGGCTGCAGTTACGATGTACCTCTGGTTGATCAGCGATCCGCCGCAATTTGTTGAACGTCCTCCAGATCCTAAAAATAGCCCGATATATCACATTGATCGAACGACATTGCCACTCTTTATCTCTAAGGGTTTCAGAGCATAAATAATTTTCACAAGGACCCCACTCACTTCTTCCGTACTCCAGAAGGACCAGCCATGGGAACTCAAACAGATCTGCATCGCTGCCACCGTAGATTTTGTTTTGGATCGTGACACCACCGCACGCTGGCGGTCCTGGTATTTGACCCCTATTCGCTGCGCCCCCTTTGGGTGACGATGAATACGATGGAAACTGTATCGTCCCCGTGGATCGTCCTTGTTGTTGTTGGCGTCGCTGAAAGCCCATATCATTGGTACAGCAAACATGTGGAGCTCGTCCTATACCACCTCGGCACTGTGAGTCGCGGACGAACTTCTTATCGAGATCCTGCAGCGGATTCCGTGCCGCTACTTCCAGCAACGGCTGGCAGTCATATATCGATATGCACACACCGGCCCTTTGATTGGGATTCGAACAGCGGGCTGAAATTAAAAGCGGGACTGCTAAAGACGTTCAACACTCAATGCACACGACCACTTACACTGGGCACTTGTGAAACCAGACGCGCAACAAAACAGCAAAAGCACAAGAAAACAACAATTGGCTTGCATTTTAACTTGGAAAATAGTTTAAGGACACGCAAGTGTGAGATGAAAGGAAAACGAAAATATATGAGCAACCTCAGACCGGTCTCGACTTTAATACTCGATTACTAAACTCCGATCCGTACCAGACACGTTCACATCACCGACTGAACTTAAACTTGATTAGCATCCAACACTTGAAAGACTGGTCGGTTGCTTGCTCTTTTGTTATCAATGTTGGTCTGTAGGTCGGTTTGCTGTGAAGCGTCACCATACGCTCTGCCTCCGAGAGCAGGTTCTCCGAAAATACTCGTAACAACTTTTTAATTACCCCATGCAAATGACATTTCATGCGGAATTCCACCAGTGGTGATTCGATCTGTCATTTGTGTCTCACCGGAGTGATCTGTGGAGTTACCATTTACCCTCCGAATCGAATCCGGTGTCACAACCTGTTCGCCCGATATAGCCGTCTAATTAGTGCGTGTCTACTAAGTGAATTCCTAGTGTTGGCGGTTTATTTAAAGAGAATCCCACTCGGATATAGATAGAATTTAGGAAGCACCAAGCTATACGTTAAACCGCATCGAGTGACTAGAACTGTGTCAGTGAGTCAGGTCTCAGGCGTTCGTAAATTGCGTTTAGATGACTTTCAGTCTTTGTTTCGCATCGCTCGCCCTCTGTCCGGGTCACCACGGAAGTTCTTGCATGCAGAGTTCAATGTCCGCCTTTGGGTTTTCGAAAAAACCAATCCGGTAGAGAGGCCAAATTTTGGTTTGTGATTTATTTAACCTATACGCACAGCAGGTGTGGTTCGAAGAACCAGTGGGCTTCTGTAGATGTGTGGAACGTTGACCGTACTTCCGAGATATTGATGTTAGCTCGTACAAGTTGTTCGCGCGGAATAAAACCTAGATAAATGCCATTTGCCATTGATTAGGAATGGTTAGAGCTCTACTTAAGATACTGATTTAAGGGGAAAGCTTATCGCATTTCAAATGCGCCTTGAACTACATATTAGTCTCGAAGATTGTTGTGAAAATTGAATGTTGTGTGCAATTTGACCATTTAACAAGATGCCAAGGCGAGCGAGGTCATGAAATGGGGCAAAAGCACCTCCTCAGATGAAGTTGTGTGCTTGACTTAGTCTTCGCAAACCGATTAAGCTCTTACCGCAGCGCCGCGTGTATCGTCTTAAGTATAGTGGGCGTTGAATGGACAACTAAATTTTACGAGACACCCATCTAGTGATATATTTTGGAAGCTATTGAACTCGTCATTGGTAACAGTTTTGGGTTTTTCATGAGTTGTTATGTATAACAATTTATGGCCGTTGAAATGCAGATGCGACGGGATAGGTAATGCGCACGTTAACCAAAGTAATAAAGGTTACACCATCAAGGCCGTTACTTCATACCCGCACAAGCGGTGTAGCTGATGGTAAACGAATTCAGATGTTTTTTTCCCAAGGATGAGGAAAGCGGGCAATGAATGCCAGCAACTTGAGGAGAATCCTGCAACGATTGGCAAAGTAAAAAAAAATGTATAAATAGTTGGCGCAACAGGTTAGTGTATCCTACACCGAGAAAAAAAAAGATTAATAAGCGAAGAATTTTGAGATTTTTAAAAAACTGTAAGTTAAAGGTTCTTCGTTCAAATATTATTTTTGTTAACAATAACTCGTTTTTAAGTTTTCAAGAATCAGGTATTTAACGTAAGAATAATATACTCTCCATAAGTATTTTATTACATCATTACCAACAATTTCATTCTTTAATCAAAGATTTTGATATTTGGGGTCGTTTTAACCAACGAAAATTGTTGGCATTACAATTTTTTTTTGAAAACCATTCGTTTTATGAGATTTATTTTCTGCAATTTTAATGAGTTCAACCCTAAATTGAGAAGCACTTTCATTAGAGTCTTACTCTCGAATGTGGGAAATAGAACCATAAGATTTAATTTGTTTTATTCCGGGAATCGAACCTGAGGCCCCTCGCACAGTAGTCCAGCCTGAAGTGGCCCTAGGTGAGACAGACTCGAGAGCTATTCCCTAGAGTGTGTTGACTTTGCCGTAGGTACCACGGGTAAAATGTTTTCCCCTTCAACAAGCTGATTTTTAAGTCATCGCTGTTTTGACCCTTTTCTCTCCTCTGCGCACCGGTGCTGTCATGTGTATCTCTACTCCCCCAATAGTTGTATGGAACTTGTGTTGTCGATGAAGAACTTAATCACCTGGTCGCCGCTGTGCACATTTTTTGCGCTGGCTTGTCAATTATTTTAGTGCAGGTGTGAGTTACTCATAAAAGTAATATCAGTGACAGACTCGGTAGTTTCTTAAAACAATGGTCACAGCACTTTGAGGAGAGGTAGCCCTTGCATCCGTTGTACTGCTGCGCAACTACTAATAGGTGCTGTCCTCGGACGTCAACTATATTGTCAAGCTGAAGTTTCAGGCATTTTGTGAGCGGGGATATCAAACTGGGTATAACGTAGAAGCTGCACTTGTTAAGATGCCACTTATTCAGGCAGCTGCGAAGTAGTTTGGCAGACTACCAACCTTTCCACTGGACCACTGCGATACTAGAGTTGTCGTATTTCCACAAATCTTAGAAACCTTTGTAGGGATGCTTGTCATTTGAGCCAAAAAGTCAAACAAGAGGTTATGGTTCATCTGGATGACCTTCATCGCGAATTCATACGCCTATCTTGTTGTATGCAAACAACTCACTCATTTAAAGCAAACATGGGGTCTTTAAAGCTGGAACACTTCTCCTTTCTCCCTCATTAGCATAATTTAATCAAATGCCAGAGCAGTTCTCTCAGATGTATGAACATGCGGAAGAGGCAAGGACGGTTTCAGGTTTATCTATTTTCGATAGATGAGGAGCATTCTTGCCTAAATGGTCAGTGGTCAGTGGTCACTGGTGGTAACTTAAGTCGATCTGCAGAGTGCAGATACCTTTCGTTTGTGCGAGCGATCACAGATAGTTTTAATGTTGGGCAGCTACAAGTATTAAACTTGTCACAATTTTAAAATTCACTTCAAAAAAAAAAGCTTGATTTACACCCACCGACAAATTTTAATTAATCCACTAAAGAATTGGTAAAACCAGTGGGAAAAAAAGTACATTCCATTTAGTCATGCCCAATCTTGATTCCAGTTTATTTATAAAATTGTGAAATTCATCAACGAATTTAATGAGTAGGTATATATAAATTTCTTAGTCATTCAAATTCGGCAGAGCTGGAATCCCAATCCCAGATATAATTTTCACCATGGTGTGTAATGTGTATCCAGAAATACACATATTTTTACCAACGACCAATAGCTTTTATTCTCAACCATAGTCTGGAGCTTTAAAACTCTTCTAAAAGATGTTTTTTTTTCTTTTCTTTCTTTGCGAGTTTATCGTACAATTTTTATCGTCTTTATTTTTAGCGCATGTTGTGCAACTTTTTTAAAATGAGTTCCTACAAGTAGCTGTACGAAAATAAAAATTGCGGTTTTAGCTCTGCGTTTGAGTATGAGTAGAGCACGCTTTACTGCGCGATAGTTTTAAGCAAGCGACTGCTATCAAATTTTACCTTTCACTTTTCAGATTTGAGTCGTCAACTTTGATTTTTTTTGTCTTTGTATTTAAACTGACACATCTCACCTTAATTAGGTTCTGTCACTTAAGAATAAGTATACATACCTATAGCGAAGCTAATTCCATTTAACACATTTTTAATCATTTCATTTGATTCCAATTATATTGGAAATAAATTATGCGGACTTTGTTGGGAAGTCTTTAGACATCAGGCAGTTAAAATTATATGCATCTGAGTAACCCTATAACATCAACATACAAGGCTTACTCAGATGTATAAAACTGGTTGAAGTGGCACAACTGGAGAGAGGCACTGTGGATCACATTTCACTGGGGATCGTTGTACCCTTGCTGGTATGAGGCTCAATAGGAGCGAAAAATTATAGCACGATTTAACAAAGTACCTACATTGTAAAGCTAAAACAAGGATATAAACATTTTCATAAAGCCAACACTTCGTTTGCCAACTATGCAAGTGAATTCTATTCCGGGCTACAATTTTTGGTGTTTTGTAATCCGGGATTGTCGGAGCCGTCATTGGTAGACAGACTTAAAATGAATCTATCCGTATCCAACTCGGCCAAATCGAATTTATATGAAGCAAAAGGTGCCGCAAGTCTGGAATTGCGTAACCAATCTGACAGCATTGCGAGACCATTTTGCGATCATTACAATCGAATTTTTGACCAAAAACAATGTAACTCGACTGAGTTAAAAATGCAACCACCCAATAACCAGACCGACAGTGCCTCGTGTTTCGAGTAGTAAGTTGAATCGTGAGCAAGCAGATCTATCAGACATTTCAATAGGAACTAAACCCTTCCCCTAGCCACTCCCAGGCAAAGTCAAATTGTTTTTATTGCTTGCAAGAGATTCTACTTTGCTTTGCCTTACAGGGAAAAATGTTCATTATCACCACCACCACCTTAATAAATGAGTCAATATTATTACTGCAGTGAAGCAAGGTGACAGCTGTCAGTGGCACTTCCCCACGGCGTGTCACAAATCATCCGCAGTTTTCAAGCCATCAGCACAAATTGTATAACCTCCTTGGGAGGTTTAAGCCTCAGTTAAGTGCCTCTAGAACGGTCTCTAATCATCTCATTTAACTGCGTCTTCGATAAGAACAATACCATGGCGCGGTTACACGTTTAACACCTTAAAATATATCTTTATTCCTGCACACGGCCACCACCACCACCACCACGATTAAGTCAAATCAAACCCCTAATTGTCTAAAGTCACCCCTTTCGAGTTAAACCTAAGCATGGGAACATGCAATTGCGTCGCTTATCTTAATTATTCGCTCCGCGAAGCTTGCAGGACCACATGCAAATAAAAATAAATCACGCTTCAGTCCCTCCCACAATGTTGCGCGGCAAAGTGCGTTTCCAACTAATTAAAAATCACGCACTATGACTATATAATTTCACTAAACTGTACCACGAAACGATGATGTCACACACCCAACACCCAATAAAAGTAAGCAATCGAGTCGGAAAATCAGGAACAGAAAATATACGAAAGTAAAAAGAAAAAAAAAAACATCCCCACAGGACATATCGCACAGTTGGATGGAGAATGCTTTACTACGCCATAAACACCATTGCCGCTGATGTTATCCATTGCTGGCAACGACAGGAGGCGATTTTCAAACAAGAAAGGGTTAAGAACAGCGAACCGTTAACCCTTTCACTATATCCACGCTTTGCTTGGGCTGTTGTGCGGGACGAAATTGATCCTCGGATTTGCCATCGCATCGCACCACCCCCATGGGCATTCGTCTTGTTAAGACATCAAATTTATTGTCGAAAAGGAAATTAAAAGGATTTTCTTTAACTCTTCGGGACGCAGGATTCTGGCGGAATAATGGTACTTATAGGAAAAAAGTATCGAGTTTCAGTCGTGGGTGGCAAGTGCGGGCTTTTGCATAGAGGAAAGGGTTTTAATTATTAAAAAGTCTGAATTTTCTTTGCAGAATTTCATTGGGCTTTATTAGGACATGAACATGAAGCTGTTTTCGGTTTGATTTTCGAGAATGGCAGTTGCTATGACAGTTATTTGTATGCAGTAGTCATGGTTTTAGACTGTCGCTAATGGATGGGCGTTTCAAATGGACTGTGGTTACAAAATCGGGTTTCATGGAAGCTGGTTTTCCTGGGGCTCGCTATACGCTATACGTAAATTATGCAGCGTATAGTATTCTGTCAGTTGCTGAGCAGAACACTGAGAGTTTCTAGAAAATGCAGGTGAGTAGCATTCGAATGATAGATACTATTTTTTGAATTCAATTGACATTAGGTTCGTTCGGGTACTTTCGGGTACTAAGACCACGTACTGAGAAAATTTAAAAAATGAGAGAGTAATACTCGTTTCATTTTTTCGTAATTTTCTACTCGCCGAATTTAGAGTTGCTGAAAAATGAAAAATTAAAAATGAAAACTGACAACTATGTGACAGCTCAACAGTTTGACAAGTAAAACTCTTTTTATTTTCGTCTTCAACGATGTCGGAGGAATAAGTTGTAATCGAATATGTTTTTTCTATGCTGAAAGTGCACGAACGGACCTATTTTGTACTGTGATTTAAAAGCGAAGTTAAGCTCCAACATCGCACGTTTAAACTTCTAAAATTTTCAGCGAAGCAGTAAAAGTGCGTCTATTCCGTATTCAAAAAAACTTTAAATTCCAACATCTTCTTCATAAGTCGACAGATTACGATTAAAAAAATGTAAATGCTGCTCCATATTAAGCCACACATTTTTCTGAAACACCAATACGAATTGGGTGTCTATAGTTGTAACGAGATGAGTGATTAAATCTACATACAGGACAATTGTAGAATTTCGCAATTTGTGTAGACTACCAATGATTTTTTAACAATAACGCTTACTGTCATAGACGAGATGTTCTCCGATCAATCATACTCAGTGTGACCAATTTAGCATATTTCCTGCTAAATTTAGCAGGGTTATTCTATTTTTAGGCTTTTGATTCCATGCTGTAGCAGGAAAAATTAGTAGGATTTTGGTTCAGCCAAATAAATAATAAAATAAAATCAAAACAGACGAACAGTGTGAACAAGCCATTACAACACTGAACACAGCCATTCAACGAATTTAGCTAATAATATTTATTTTTATTAAACGAACAGAGACCGAACTTAATTGATTTAAAATATTTTTTATGTAATACAAAGTAAGCGTTACGAAGTGATTTTTATTTAATGATATTTTTGTGAATTACATCTTATTTTTCCTGAAAAAAAGCTTTATTGTTAATTTTTTGGGTTTTTAGCAGGTTTTGATTTCAGAAATATATTTAGCATGATTTTTAGCACTTTAGCACATGCTGTAGCTAAACTTATCATGCTTTCAAATATTGAATTGGTCACACTGACAATACAATTGCATTTTACTGTGGAGTGTTTTACGGGCAAAACCTCGTTAAAGATGAGAGCCATGAAGAGCCACTGCCTGCGATACTTCGGGCTAAAACGGTCTGCTATTCCGGGCATGTTATCCAGACCGAGCGCTCCTTCGAAGGAGTCCAGCAGCTCTAACCTATACAAATATTTCCGATCAAGCGCTTAGCATCATAATGCGAAACTCAGGAAACTCCGTATAACAATAATCGTCAGGACGATATCGTTTTCAAAACTTTGATGATCATAAGAAGTTATATTCTGTCCGAATTTGTTTCATTATCGTCAGCTTTCATTACATTTGTGGAAAATGAACTGGATTAGAGTCTCAAACTCGTAATTTTGGCACTTAGATGCTACTCTTGGAGGTCTATCGTTTCGACGATAATCGTCTGAAAAATTACGAATGATTCTTAGAGCATGGATTTCGTCTTTCGAATGAGGAGTTTTAGGCCCATCCAATGTGTTAAACCGAAGAATAATGCAACAATTTTCTATCTTCTCGATCTGGAAGGTCTACGTTGGCACTCTTCTTTTTACTACTTGCTATATGCCGTGCAAGCATACCACGAATGACAATTTAAATCAACTAACGACTTGAGTGGAATTAGTCGCAAACACCAAAAACATAATACTCAGTTCATACCGTTTATAAACAAAAAGCTTGTTTAGTAAGAAAATATTATTTGTGTAAATTTAAGCACACTTTAACTTGACGACAGGATTAATGTAAAATGGGTCCATGCGGAATAATTACCAGCATTGATCTGGATATATGCATATATTTTTACCTGCTATGATATAACTGTGAACAAGTTAATGGGTTTGCAATTAATTACTCGTTGAACTAATCGGAGTGCCGTGCATTTGTGTTTCCATGTGCGTACCAGTTTACTAAATGAGACGCGGTTCTTGTTTATCACTGTCGAATCTATTAAATGTAATGCCGAAGACCATGCTAACATGAAAGTGACGTTTAAATGTTGCAACGTTTTACACGTGAGCGCATAAAAACCAAACACCTCCCATGGTAGTTCCACATCAAGAGCAAGACAAAAACGCTTTGCATATTTGCAGCATTATGTGGTACAAGTTGCCTGCCTTTCCTCGGGTTGATCGATTTTTTTTTTTTTTTATCTTTTTTGTAGAGCAGATTTATGATTTTGCATTTGACGCTACCACCAGTTGGTAGCCGTTTATATAAGAGATTTTTTTTTGTCATTGAAAGTCATTAAAAATGTATTTTATTAAATCGATTCCTATATGCACCTTGAAAGTTAGATATTGTTACATAAATTTACATAAGCGCTCACATGTATTTTCTATGAACTCATGGGGTGGTCCCGGTGGTATGCGAAACACTCCTGCGAAGTAAGCTGTCCATGATTCGGTGGTCACAATACGCACATGCCCCCAAATCAAATTTCAGGATTTGTTGTAGAACTCGTAGCATCAGGTGGGAGTAAGATATAATTCGACATCTTTCGTCTATCCACTACCACTGAAGATTAAGAGTCTGTAGCGAAAGATGGAGAGCTAAGCTAAGCATCTTTACAATTGATATGCTGGAGATTTGAATGAACTCATTCATTTTATTAAAAAACAAATTAACTCCCAACAATTCTATCACTAGTTTGCGTAAACTTCCAATACATTCTCATGAGCTTCCTCAAAGTGTTCGGATATTGTTCTCCTACATTAGTTTTGGCGAACTGCAGCTGATTCCTCCACGATCGCGACATCAATTGTTACAAATGGAAAAACCAAGCAAATCAGACGAATCGCATTTCGATCGCTTCGAGTTCTGCGGGATACAATTTCATTCGCCATCGTGTTCATCTAAGAATCCCAGGCGATACATGTTTCGTGTAAGCTGGTTGGCATGGCTACGATTACTGGTGGAAGAATAATAGCCGTTTTCCTGCGACCTTTATTAAGGTTTGTTGGGAATTGGGGACTTATAAGTTGGGATTCTCAAGGTATGTGAAATACTCAGCAGTTTAACCGCGATATGAGCTGTACCAAGATGTGGATAAAATCCAAAAGCGGATTCCAGAGCGGACTTAAGTGCGTTATCAAAAGTACTAGAAAAACCAGCAACGCTAAGACAAAAAAAAAATAACTATCGACAGAAACTAGTGGTTTGCGTTAGTGATCAGCCTATCCACTCGACCATACGTCATTTCATAGCTAACTTTGAGGCTACGCTCGCCTTTTTAAAAATGATGTGACACATTGCTAAACGGATTGCGATTAACAACATTATAAGCTGTTGTAGATATTCATCTACATATACATGGTTCCGAAAATAAGTTCGCCAATTTGTCTTGCCGTCTGTTTCTTTTACAGCGAACAAGCTAAAAATACTTTCTGTTTTTTTTTTTTTTTTTTCTTTTTTTCCGTCTGTGTTATCCAAAAAAATGAGTGATTTCCTCGCACTCTCTCGTACACAAACAGACCTTTTATTAATCTTGCCGTCAGCCGTTCCCAGCGAATCTACGTCAGTCACGTACTCACACCGAGTGTCACGCAATTATGCGCATTGACATCTATCAGCAGATAGTGCAAGGTCACTTGTTATAAGACGTAATGTAGGTATCCCGATTACAGAATTTTAAAAGCTAATTGCTTCACAATTTGTTCCATATTTCAAAAAACTTCATCGAATTACTGCGCTCAATTCAGGGTCAGTATTTTCATTACCACCTCAATACATGCTAATCTGTTGCCAAGTCACTGTGATGTTTTGTTGCTCGTTTTGGTCAAGATCATTGATACGGCAGTAATAATCGGTTCGATGAACTCTAACGTCTTGTCTGGTATTTCCGATTTGGAAATTAAATCAAATCGCTTGATCCATCCGCTCGCAATGCCACTGGAGTTCAATTCTAGTGACTCATAGAATGTGTGCGATTTAAAGTTTCAGTAAAGTCGGCAATTTGCAAACTGCTTTTAAATACCGCAAAACTAATTCCGCTAATGCGATGGTTTTGGGTCAAGAGCAAGGCAGCAATTCTAGCTCCTCGAGAGCGCTTTCCTAGAATGGGACAAATTCTAATGGAAACTACCAGCGAGACAATTTTTAAAAGTTTCTTTTGCGTTGCGGTGAATTAAGGGCTTTTACAAGTACCCGTTTTAGGAGTACATCCCCTATGGCATATAGTGAGCCAAAGCCCACATGACAGTAAATTCAAGAGAACGGAAAGTTTTTACATTCGTGGTTAGATTTTTGTTCACAAAATTAATGTCATTGAAGATGGGAGCAAATATTTTCTGTAAAACAAATCCCCGTCAAATGACGAAAAGTATTGGTAAGTTTTGGGAATTTTTATTGACTGTAGTATGATGCATTCGGGTCTTTTTGTTATTGCGTTAATATCGCACACAAAGGAATTGGATTGGGCCTATGGCGGCGTTGATTCGAATTAATAAACACAGCAAAGTCCCTAGTTAACTATCCTAACGATACTGGTGTCTTTTGAACTATATATGTAATGTTTCTAAACTTGTTACATGCTACAGTTTTTATCTAACTTCGTGTCGGGGTCAGTTTAGGCCTCAACAATTTTGTACTACAAACTTGGCCAAAGATCGCACGCTATCTACAAAAGCGGAAAGCTATATTCACAACTTCACCTATCTCAAGATCGTTCAATGCACTCAATGCAATTTACATACACAACATTTCCAAGCTGTTGTTCCACTGCCAAAACTCTCCTACTTGGTTATAAAAGCCTAGGTATCATTCAAAATAAGTGTGCATGATTCGTTAAGTTAGAACGCAGACTATGTAAAACGGTTATCTGTTGTCACTGTATTTAAAAACAAACTTATTTCATTCATTTCGTTCGACTGAAACTATATTGCACATTAATTTTACCAAGCACCATAAACCTGAAATGAGTAATACCTCGTTTGAACTAATTTCGTTAAACTCAACAGTTACCCGCATTCCATACTTAATGTAAGAAACCTCCACATCCTCTTTCCATTTATGAATGTGTTACTTACGTCCTAAGAAACAATGCTTCTCTGTGCCCCCCACTCCCAAATGCACTGCCTTGAACAAAATACCTGTAGGCAGTCTCATAATTTCCAGTAAATTTGTCTGCCCCACATCAGAGTTAATCCGCATCGGAACAAAAATCAAAATGATTTGTATTGAAATTCACATTACCAGTTATTCTAAATGACTCATTATCAATAGCAGTGCCGGGCTCGTCATCATGCATCCTTCATTGTTGGAAATTATTGAAAACGATGAAGAAGAAATATTTTTTCTCTTTTGTCAATTGTTAACTAATATGAAAGTGGAAAAAAATATTCTGACAGCGGTGGGATTCGAACCCACGCCCTTTCGGACTGGTGCCTAAAACCAGCGCCTTAGACCGCTCGGCCACGCTGCCCCTTAAACTTGTCGTTGCTTTTGCAACTTTTCCATATTGTACTTTGTTAGCTAATTCTAATAAGTTTCAACAAATATCTTGTGACTCATTCAATTAGTTTGTTATTGATGTAGCACAAATACTATGACATGGAGTCAGGCGAGTCAACTTTTGTTGTTGGTTCTGTTTCTGAAGGGAAATGTAAAATGAAAGTGAAAACTTTAGACATACCAGTAGGCGGATGTATGTGATTAAAAATGTGTGTTTCTGTGTTGCATACTGTCAGGAGTTAAATTGGCCTTCAGTCCTCTCGGCATTTGTTTTTGGGAAAACCAAAAATGGTATAGTACCAATTTGGGAGTAACTTTTTGGAGCTCGGGTAAATTTCAACCGGTTTCAAAGCATCGATTTGAAGTTCACACATATCAATCACAGTAATAATCAATAGTGCTTGTAGCTTTTGAGAGTTGGTGGCATGCACTTTGGACTAGAATTTTTCTAAAGAAACGTTCAGTTTTAGAAAGAGCTGAATAAAATATTTCTTTTAAATAAATAGACTAGTAAGAACATGAAATTGTGAATCACTTTTCAAAAAAAAATACTTCTATACTTCTATACTCACCCAAAAAAAAAAGGTAAGGTACGAAACATTCTTTTAGAATAGCACCAGAGACAATACTGAGACCACCAACTCCGGCCGATTTCCCGTTACTTAACCTACAAGCTATATTTTTATGGAGTGTTCACGTTTGGTGCGCTTGTATTCTTACATAGAAAATCGTATTGACAAATGTCACGAAACTTCAAAAATTCTGCCAACACACACTACCAAAAATGTGTGTGGATAATACTTTTTTTTTAGGAATAAGCGCACATTTGCTTAAAATGTTCATGAAAAATTAACAATGTAGATTGGTTGAGGGAAAATGAAAACATTTTGAGCAAATTTTCTTCATTATTTAAGAAAAATTTACACACGAAATCGAAGTTAATGATATCCAAAAGCGGAAAATACACAACCATGTGTGTCCTAATATGTTTCTAGTATATAGAACATCAACTTTAGATAATTTTACTAACCAAACAAATCAAATTATTCGCCTTTTAACAATTTATAATAACTAACCAATGGCATTCAGTAATATAAAAATGTGGAATTCCCGAACTCTTTCAGATTTCCCCACGGTTGCCGTGGCAGCATTTATTTTTGCATTTTTTGTATGTTTTTGCATTTTTCTTAAATAATTAAGAAAATTTGCTCAAAATGTTTTCATTTTCCCTCAACCAATCTACATTGTTAATTTTTCATGAACATTTTAAGCAAATGTGCACTTATTCCTAAAAAAAAATATTATCCACACGTTACGAACAATTTCAAATTAAACGGATAAATTTCTATGAACTCTGCCAGCAACTTTGCCCACAGCGGAAGTGTCGCATATCTCCTGGGTGTGTTGGTGACCAAACGTGAACACTCCATAAAAATATAGCTTGTAGGTTAAGTAACGGGAAATCGGCCGGAGTTGGTGGTCTCCTCCAACCTTCCTTCACTTCGTTCGGGTGAATTTTGAGTTGTTTTTTTCCTTAATTTTTCTTTGCACAACAGTGCGGCAACATGTCGATGAATTTTAACTTTAACGTTAGTTTACAAAAATATAAACTCGATTCTTTTGCCACAGATCTCATGGCTAGGGTTGAAAAACAATCAAGTTTATAAAAAAACATTTTTAGGTTTATTTTTCTATCGACGACGCCGACAAATATTATCGAATCTCGAATTTATAACTATCCTGAGAGCTGAAAACGTTTCTTCGCTAGGCAGTTCAGATAACGCACTAATTTCTAGAATGGTTGCTTTGAAAGCTTTGGGAATAGGGTGATGGTTGCCTACAAGCACGATCTACTAGGATCTACTACCTTTTGCTTTACCATTAAGCATTCGAATTGCAAATTGTAGGTTGGCTGTCAAAATATGCTGTGCTCAGATTTCTACCAGACGGCTTGTTCAATTTATTCGAATATTATAGAGTTAGAATTATATTATTATATGTCCGATCTGATCACGCTATTCAGAAAAAATAATTTAAAACTCTGATTTGTCCAAAACTCTGCCCTGAATGTACTAAAAAAGACCTAATGAAAAAAAATTCCCGCGATACATATTCTTAGTGTCTAAATTTTTCAGACTTACATTGCCGAAATATTCCACACAACATTGCATATTGTGGCCTACAAAACATAAAGGTGAAGGTTAAAAAATGATTTTTGGTAATAACCAATGCCTTCGTCATAAAGCTCTTCAAATGGGTTTGGCTGGGTTTCATGAAATGATTGTTGAGAGGCGGCTTGGAGTCCATTCTAAAATAACTGTAATTGACATAGTACTGACTTTATCGCGTATGGTGGGTAAAATAGTTTCAAACTCCATTTTACCGGTATAACATTTTTCGCCAGTAATTTTTCTCGCTCTATTTTTATGTCACTTTCGGTACAAAGGTAGCTTGTGTTTGTTTCCTTACTTATCAAAGTGAAACAAGGGAAAATGCCAAATTTGTTATCAGTGGAGTGCTTAGCCTTAAAAAGAACCGGTTCAATTGGCACAATTTAGGAAAGTAACAGTTTTTAAGGCCAGAGCTAGTATGGAAATGACATTTTCGAATCATCAATGAGAAACTGTCAAACTGCAAATTTCGCGGCTCAAAACTTATTCCGCATTTTAAAATACAACGTCTTTTGATAGAGATCGTGGGCGTCTAGTAAATATAGACTGTCGCTTCTATGAGCCCATGCACAAGACATCATCAACGGAAACTTTTTAGACGTATTGAAGAACGAGTTTTGTAGAAGCAATTTCTGGGTAAGCTTGCATTGATAAACGCTAAAGGTTTACCCTAAATAAAAAGTAGCTCTCATGGTATCTTCAGTTCAAACGTTCACCACTAAAGTAGCAAAGTTATTCGCTAGTTAGATATTTAGGTTGTAGGACTTAATTATTGACACCGCACTTTTTCATGGTTAGTGCCTGATTGAAAAATGTAGTGGCATACAGCGAGCCCATACGAAGTTTAGCTGACCTGTTTGGACCGCCGCCGATAAGGTTCAATAAATGTTGTTTTATTTCATATACCTAGCTAAAAACTCAACTTGAAATTTGCATCGACCGACACTGAGATAAAAAAACCAGCACATGCAGCAGTTGAATTATAAAACTCATTAAATCCGTTGCTCAAATTCAGTCCCAGATAAAAACGTATTAAGGGACAGAAGTAGTAATATAACACATATGCCTTGAAATGATTAAGGACGAAAAGTTTTAAGATTCACATAAATTAGCACTAAAATGAGTGCCCGGGCGGCAGTGTTTAACACCAACTCTCGCAAACTCGCAGTCAAATTGACATTCCCTCGATATCGAGGACACGTGAAAAAAATTCGCTGCTCATGTTGTGAAATTCAACGATAACCATTAAATGTAATTCCCATTCCATTGACAGGTTGCAACGCCTCTTGAACGTTCACATGTGCTGAGGTCACTTTTGCCAGCAAAGAAAAAAAAAACTTCCCTTTTCTGTCGGTTCGTTTTTGTATTCGGCAATTTGGACTGCCTTTTGTTGCAACCCGTTCGCCTTTTGTTACTTTTTTGGCAATTGCATCCAACACACAACACCACAGCAGATGTAGCGGAAATAAAATGCCAAAATGATATAAAACTCACATAAACCAGGTAACATAACGACTGGCCCAGGCATGAGCAGAAAATAGTTTTTTTTATTTTTTCTTTGCCTCTTATCCAAGTCAAGTCCAACCACAGAGCCATACAAATGAACTGAACCTTGCAAAAATGCAAAAACTGGGAAACAGATACCTCCCATGCAATTGACGAAATTTCGGAAATGAGTTTCGGTTTTTTTTTTGTTTTTGGTTTAATTTTTTGGGAAAATTTTCGCACGAAAATAATTGTCGGCCGCAGTGACATGGCGCTTCTCGCATTCACACAGTCCGTCCCTACAGCAAACACCAACTTGGTTCGGGTCTAATGAATGAGTAGAGTATCACCGGCAGATGTCGCCGTGTTGCATTTATTTTTACTGCGCTAATGAGTGGCAGCTTTCGGTTGATCATGACGGTGTCATAAATGTCTCCTGCTGTCGATGCTGTCCTAGTTGACAATGGCAATAAAATTCCAGTTAAATTGCCTGGCACGTATTTCTTTTTGCGAAGGGAAGGCTGCAGGCGGAACTTTATTGATGCAGGTGTAAGCGTGAGTTTGCTCACTTCTGGTGGTTAGGTACAAGAACTCTCTCTGGCGGAGGAGATTGACAAATTGCTGTGCTGGTCCTTTTGTTGTTCATTTGCGTTAAGTGAATAATGGATTGACCGCAAGAATCGTTTCTGCGCCGCATGCTGGGGATGGGGAATTCTTTGTAACCGTAGGTTGCCATCTGTCGGAAGTGGATTTCTTCAATAGTCAATCTTTCGGTTGGCTTATGAAAGTGATCGAGAATAGCTATCAAAGAAGGAGGGCATTTGTATGCAGCGTATGTTTGAGGCGCTATAAATGAAGGAGATATATAATTTTGATGAGTAAGTCGACTGGAGTATAAATAAAAGGACAGAATTTCCACTGGGATGATGCCTTGGGCCGAAAATCTTTTTCAAGCAGGAAAGTTTACGCCGTATTTGGGGTTAAATAGAAGACACACCAGGGCTGCTTTCAAAGGTCTTAAGAGCGTTCTTTGGGTTCGCTGTATTGTCCGCATTTTTTTTTTCTCCGTAGAAAACTATAGAATTTCGGCAAATTGAAAAATGATTAAAAAGTCTGGTATTCTTTTGGTTGGGTACACAATGGCCTAGCCCCACAGTAAGGTTTGGAAGTTTTTGTTAATATGAAATCCGCCCAAATCATCTAATGAGTGCCTATTCAAGACAGCTTTTGCGACAAACAGGTAGAAATACAAGCTTTAGCGAGGGAGTTAATCAAAGGCAATAAAAAATGACGTAAAGCTCAACTTTACAAAATTGTCTCGCGAACTTGCCCCTAACCTGAGATTAGTTGTCAACTTAGAACTATAGATGAAGGTGAAGCCTGGCATCTTGCAATAGAAGTCCAGTCTTTTAACGAATGCAAATGACCCCAATGATGTACAAGATGCGGTTTTAAGATGGTTACCCGATTCTAGCCGCAGTTGCTCTTGAAAATGTTAAAAAAGTGCCAGAAGGAAGGCGTTTTCATAAACGCCTTTACATGATCCAACGATCAGTTCTTATATACAAAAGAAATTAGAATCCTGAGCGCGGCAAAGAAAGACTAATAGTCTGGAGCTATCCTTTCGCAATCTTTTCCTAATAAGAGCGCAGTTTTAGGAAGTGTAAGTCCAAGATGGGACAAGTAGTCAGTAGAAGAGGCTGCATATGTAGGCTGTAGAACTAAGACGTAAGATATAATAAAGGGTTTTCCAATAAGAGGTGTTATTGTGAATGACCCGCTATTTCGGTAGCTGTCACTTTTGAAGCTTTTATTCTTTGACATTTGACAAGTAGAAACTAAGCCATTACTAAAAATGGAACGATACACGCTTCAACAACGCATTGAAATTATTAAAATTCACTACAAAAATGGTGAAAATCTTGCAGTCACAGTTCGCGAAACTAAAGCATATTTTGGTCGTCGATGATTAATGATTTTTTATGGTCGGAGTTGGATGGTATTGATCTGGACAACGTTTACTTTCAACAAGACGGCGCTACGTGCCACACAAGCAACGAAACCATTGATCTTTTACGGGAAAAGTTTCCGAACCGTGTTATCTCTCGAAGAGGTGATCACAATTGGCCACCGAGATCTTATGATTTAACACCTTGCGACTTCTATCTTTGGGGCCACGTGAAAGATAATGTCTACGCCAACAGCCCAGCGTCGATTCAAGACCTCAAAGATAAAATTCGTGAGGCTATCGAGGACATAGGGCAGCCACTTTGCGATTTGGTTATGGAAAATTTCATGAAAAGGAAATGGTCTTGTATGCGTGCTCGTGGTGGCCATTTGGCTGATGTTGTTTTTCATTATTAACGGCATACCTTCCTCTTTATTATGAAATAAACATCCGATCATTTATCTCAAAAAAATGGCATTTTGAATACCAAAATAACACCTCTTATTGGAAAACCCTTTATTTTAAACGCTCTTGAAGACGTCTTCAGAAACCATACAATACTGCTGTGGTAAAATATGAGTTGCTGAAATAGTTGGAGAAGCGCAATACTGTCCTTTTGGACCTGCTTTCTTGAAACAATCTTCCGATGGTAATCCTCTCATGTTTATGAAAGAACCCTGCTTTAGACGGTTTACATATTTAGCATAACGAATTCTGACAGTCGTCAAGTCGTCGTGAATTTAGCCCAGAAAAGGAGCTCAGCTATGCGTTGAACCATGTTTTTTAGCCTTTGTAACGAAAAGATTTTGCCAGAACCTTTATTTAGAGATCTAATTTGCTTCCAGGTGCACCGTCTAATTGTGATGGGGGTACCTAGTGGACGCCTGCCTATTCCATGGCGAGTCTTGGAATCCAAAATACATTCGCTTAACAAACCTCCGAATAATAGACCGCTCTGTTCAAAGGAGAAGTTGCTCGAAATTAGATGCCTGACAAATGCTTGTGCTCCTTATACGACCCCGAAATACTTGAATTTCTGCACCTTCTTCAATAGGGATCTAAGAACACGTGGAGTGCATACACGCATCGATCTTGAGAGTTGAGACTCAAGTTTATTCATCTTCGTCAAATCTCCAAAAGACTACAAACCTTTCCAGCGCTCTGAATTTAAGTCAACGAGGGCTGAAAGGAGTACAAGACGTCAGCGGAACCCAAATAGATTATTCTTATGGTAAAGGTCTCCCAGTTATGTTTGTTTGTGCTTATCAACTGCTAACATACCCAAGGGAAAAACAAGAGCGCAACAGCCAAATTTGGCAAATGTGAAGAAATAAAAGGTCAGAACTTTTTGTTTTAAATAGAGAAAACTACTACCAAATTCATTCAGTCATTTCTATGAATGCTATGCAAGATTTTGGAACTTTTTGTTTGTTTGTTAGACCGGCCAAAGGCTCGTCGAGGTCACATATCAAGAATTTTCAAAGCTGAAGCTACCACAAGTATGAGCACTTTTCTTTTAATAAATAGGAAACCAAATATGAGCGTATTTAAAAACACTTCTTTTTTAATTTAAATAACATTTTATTGACGTACAATATATTTTTAAAAATATTACATCCACGTGAAGGCAATAAATAGAAAAACTGTTTTCCTGGAATTTCGTTTGTCTTGCTCGAGAATTAATCTAACAAATTATTGCTCAATATTTCTTTGTTAGTATGTTTGTCTAAATTATATTCAAGTGTTCTCTGTCGAAGGCTTGGTGGCAGCGAAGGCAGCGGCGGAGCTGGTCGGTACGTTGGAGGCGGTGCTGGTCTCCATTTCGAATCTGTATGATGGGTGTTTGCATCAGCAGGATACGAATTGTTCACACCGAAGCACTGAACTATCACAGCGAACAAAAATATATATGTAACAAACATTTCTCGCGGAAATATTACTTTAATCGAACGATGGAGAAGAGATACTGAACGCTGAGATTGTTGGCTCTGCAAGGTAGGTATACACGTTTTGTTCATCTTTCAGGTGTGTGGGGGCAGTAATTAAAAAGAAAACATTAAAACAAAACTCATTCAGATTCAGAGAAAACAAAAACATTCTGTGCGGTGCAAATAAAATTTATTAAACAGATAACGACGCCATTTGAATTAGGTAATTTGGATAACAATTATTATTGGCCTCATATTTATTTTCGTAATAAGGAAATTAGGATCAAAGGTAGCTCTTTTTTTTCCAAATTTTAATGTAGGGGTCTTTCCTTATCGGTGTACTTAATGCTTGCAATATTAACTATTGCAATTGGTTTCTTTGCATACGGCAAAGGTTCCTGTATTCCGGTCGTTGGTTTTCCTAGTGTTGATGTGATGGTGGCTTGTTTTGGTATCTTTATAGTCGGCGTTGGCTGCTCTGTCGTTGCTTCTACAATTGGCTTGACTTCATGTGGATGAGGAACGGGTGTTGCAATAATAATCAGGCGTTTGCTTTCAGTTACTGGCATGCAATTTATAGCAATTGTCAAAACGACAGCTAACGACAAGAGATTCATTTTTACAAACATTATTTTGAGCGATTAAAGAGCTGCTTTCGTCAAACAATAAACCGATACTGATGTGCTTTGATCGCTGAAGCGAGGTTTTATCGTAAAATAAAGCTGGGAAGCTGGTTTCGAAACAAAGGATTTAAAATAACTACAGCTTACAATGGCCAGGATAAACACGATTTAATTTATCTCCCACCCAAGATTATTTATTTGCCAAACTAACTTGTTTGAAGTCAATGACTTTTTTTTATTAAATGGCAATGAACACTTTGACCCGCCCTGAGTCATGAAATATTATCAACTGATACGCTGCTGTTGCTTGGGTGAGTCGATTTTTTTGGGGGCTCGTACAGATGAAGCAAAAGCAGCACACTTTTTACGCCCGGTGGTCAAAGAGGCATGGGAACTTAAAACTAAACAGTGTAACAGACAAGCGAAGGACGCTAAGAAGTCTCAGTTTCTATCCCCGAAAAAATACAAATTACATCTTAAGGCCTTGTTTACACTGCGCCAACTCTCGCTAATGCTTGACAAACATACGAGAGAATAAATGCTGGAAATATCCAATCAGCTCTCTGGACTCGGCATAAAAACTAACACACTAACCACTGAGCCACTTTATTTATTTATTTATTTTTTAATAGTCAAGTTTTTGAGCTTCATCAAGTTCATCAAGTCTTGCCATGCATGTACAAACACAGAAACCAATGTACCTATTTCTAAAGTAGTTGAAGCAATTATTACAAATGGTGTAGAGTGCAGACACCTGGCCAGCCCACTAACCTAACCCAAGACAAATCATTCCTTCTTTCTTGTATTGATTCGAATCGCAAATTATAGCACTACCCTGCGTCTCCGCCGACTTGTGCTGCGTAGAAATCTACATCGTCCACCAGATGCGAAAGCAGGAACCCTGTCACCTTTCATCATCCCCTTTACCAAGCCAACCACAATAGATACACCGGAAGGAAGAAATAATCAAATTCCCTGGTACGTAGAAAGTTGACTATTCATAATCTTCCACCTCGTCATGAGCCTGTTAAGGAATTAGAAAAAAAAAATACTCAACCTGACAGGGAGTCCTTTTTGCTCTCTCTCTCTCCTTTGTTGGTATTGAGTTCCTTTTTTTAGTGTATTTCTAATGCGAAGAAAATAAAGTCATAGGTGAATAAAGCGCTGCTCAGGGGTGCTGAACTTCAGGTACGAAAATCTGATAATAATTCGAGTTTTATTAGTTTTTTCAACCCCAACCCCAGAGGCACACATTTCCCTTCCACCCTATTCCCTCGTGGTCGTTCGATGCGGACTTGTACAAAACAACGCAAAATGCTCAAAGTTTTTTTTTTATTACGTTCTTACAAAAACATTCACTTACATGGGGATTCCTCAAATGCTTTTGTCCGATTTTAAGAAAGCGGATGGAGGAACAAAAACATTGATGGTTTTATGACATCTTATTGTATGAAGGTCCTTTTTGTGCTAAAGTTTATTACGCCACGAATGTGTTATGTATAATATACGTGTAAGATGGGGTGAAGAATTTTTACGAGCTTTGGCACTTTTGGAAATTAGAAAAGGAAACGGGACATTTTGGCGTTCCGGACTGATTGACGAATTCTTGAACGGAGTGATTGCGCATTAAAATAGTAAAATGATATAAATGGCAGATGTTTTCTTTCATTTTTCTTATGCAATACTACATATGCCACACCTGGTGCTGCGCAGGCAAGCTGCTGTGATGGGCTTTTGTGAAGAGACCTCCTTGTTGACAGAATTAATTATAAAAAGCCAAAATATGTGCAATTTTTAAGGAAATTATTTTGCTCTGAGAGTAATTGCAGCGAGTAAACGACGAAAACTATTAAAAGCTATGACGGAAGTAGTTGACAGCCAGTTAGAGTCCTCATGTCGCATAAAAACGGGATTATTAGGAAATGTATGTCGTTTTAGAACATTTATATTCGGAAGTTCCTCAGAAACGTTTTACGACTGAATGTTTTTCAGACGTTTAACTGGGGTAGAGCAGTGGAGAAAAGTGTGGTTAGGATTAGGGGGTGCATGTGCTCTGTTGGGAAAAAAAATGTTGCCACTTTTTAATTTCAATTACATAATGAGTACTAAACTAGCAGTCACTCGCAGCTTCGGCCACAAAAACTTATTAAATTCTTCGCGTCTCTGCCTCTGCCAACGATGTGTGGACTGTGGAGTTCAAGCGAGTGCGTTTGAATTAATTTTGTTCGTTTTGCTGCAAATCATAAACGTTTTCATTTCTAAGTAAGTAGGTACTCAAAATAATTTTTTTTCTTGAATTCATACCATTTTGAGATCTTCCTAAAAAAAACTGAAACAAACAAACAGACGACTGTCTGTCAAAGTTTGACAAAATCTGACAGTTCATTTACGAGGTGGTGAATTTCTGCAGTTTACGCAGTTTATGTACCCTTATTATACATTCGCAAGTCTTTTGGCACAACATAAGTCTTCTGTTACCCAGTGTTGCCAGTTTTGGTTTAAGGGTTTTTTTGGTCGACGAGAAATCTGTGGGAGAAATTGTTTAGCGGGAAATCTGGGGTTTTCTAAAATTCTATTTTATGTCTATTTTAGCCAAAAATGGGGGTTTATCATATTTATCTCTTTCACTTTTAGATTTAAATCAACCGCTAATTTAGAAAAAAGTGTACTTGGCTTATTGGATTCGTGTCTTTTTGCATATAGAAACTTACCGACCGATGATACTTCGCATTCTTCCTGTAGTCTTAAATTATGATGTCTTTCGCAGAGCAGCTATTAACCAAATCCATGACAGTTCTTTTTTTCACTAAGAAAAGTATGGGAACGGATATAGGAAAATACACGTCATTTCTTTAAAAATTATATCTGACTTTTCTTTCAGAATTTTGTTCATTTTTTAATTTACATCTTATATTTCATAAATATATTTTATTCAGTGCTGCCCACTTTAACTTTCAGAGTTTTAATTTTTTTGTGAATTTTAATTAAGTTCTGTTGTTAATAACAACTTTCTGGCAATTTTGCTTCAGAAACAAAATTGAATATTGGAAGGCATTCGCTTATTACCAAAGCTTAACAAATATTTATACGACTCTGAATTTGAAAATAGGAACAGCAAATTGACCGAATCCACACTCGTAGAAGAGTAAGATTTAGAGCCAAGTCATTGGCACTTTGTTGCTACCGCCAATTTGGTTGCTATCCTCCCACATTCACACAGCTAATTCTCAACAAATATATATATCAATGTCGTTCTAGTGTAACATTTTTATATTTCCCCTGCTCTAGATCGTATTACCAGCCCGCCGCCACATTAATAGATAAAGAATCCCAAATTACTCAGCGCGGTAGGACCATTAAGAAATTCCAAAAAGTAAATCTGCCCCAGCCACATATACACTCGTAAGGCATCACGGTAGAAAGCAATCTTCACACAAGGACAATCCACGAGCGCTGAAGAATTTTCATAAATCACAACAAGGAATTTTATGCTTTTCTTCGAAACGTAACCGAAGAATGGATTCTGTTTCTTCTTACAAATTGCTCTTGCCAGATCCGGAATTGCCACGAGGTTTGAGTTGTGTTCCTCATGTTGCCGCATAGTGTGGCGTGTGGGCGGTAAGTGAGTTTCACCGATAGTGTTCACCGTCTCTACGCTATGGTGTTTTTAATTGTGTTCCTTTGGTTGTTTACTTTCATGTCCTCTGCCCTAGCAGTTAATGAATTCAACCCTAATTGCTCCTTCGGTGTTGAGCAAGACGATTTTATTGCAACAACCATGCCAGCTGGTGTGGGGGTCGAAGGCCAAGTTCACTGGTAAATATTCAGCCAGCAGAGTACCTACTAATGCGGTGCGGCAATGAGCTATTTCGGGACGAAGGAGCGCAAACAAAAGAGTTGCACTTTTGAACTGGGCATGGGTATACGTATAGGTACTTTTATGTCCTTTTTGCAGTTAATTGGTAATTTTTCCGATTTCTTACTGCTTGGCTTGAGAACTAATTTACGATTGACGTGGTGCAGAGTTGTGGAGCGGGTTTTAATTAGTTGCCAGGATCGAGCTATTTATGGCAAATAAATCCGTCAGACGGGGCCCATTCATAATGCTGCTCTTGGGTCTTGGCTTCGTGGGTATGCTCGTATAATTGTGTGCGATTTCGTCGAGCATGTAATTCGATTTTGGGAAATTTAAAAGCGTGAAGCTGACTTCGTCTGGAGTGAATGACTTGTTTTGGGGAATTTAAAATTTAGTCGCACAAATTGTAAATTAACTCCAAGTGCTGGTGCACGTATGGAAGGGACTATCGGAACTAAATGTAAATTTGTATGTCCAAATGAATGGAACGTGAAATTGAATTGCCGCGTAATATGTTTGAATAGATATAGAGCACAATTTCGACAAAGACAACTTGGAAGCGAATGAATTTAAAAAATGCTTCTAGTGTTGACCACACAACCTATTCAAGGAGAGAAGTTTGACGTTGTTCCATCAGCTCACAACTAGAACATGACAAGAATGCACTCTTAATCATAGGGATTTGTAACGCATTAAAGAAGTGAACGCCTTTCCTCCAAGCAAGTCTCAAATAGACCTTCCACTAACTTCAAACAATTCACAGGGTCAGAAATGTATAAGCAGGTGTATTCTCTGACAGTACTCACTTGCGTCTTAGCTGTCCAAGTTGCTTTGGCAATGACCCTCATTTCAGAATTCAGACTCATAGAAGGAAACCACCACCTAGCGAGAAACTGCTTATTCATTTCAACTCTCTCCCACAACCCTTCAACAAAATAACAGCCGAAAATTAAATAAGCAATTAAAATTCAGCCGAATAAACTATTAAAAATGATACATCCTTTGGAAACCCCCAAAAAAACCGAATGCGTTTCCAAATAAATTTACCAGTCCAAACAAATCCTTGGAAGCCGTCTATTTCTTAACCCTTTTCCGTGTTATTTTTTTTTTTCGATTTCTTTACTTTTTTGTCCTGCTCAATCGCCTCAACCCTATAATGACGTCAGCTGTTTTTATTGTTTGATTGCCCTCACCCAATTTTCTGTTTTGTACATTTTTTTCCCAAACTCTTTTCCTGCCAAATGCAAATTTCTTCTTTCATCCTTTAGCGGCATATGCGTGAGTTCGCGATCAACTACCCACAGGGGACAAATGAACAAAGTGGAATATAGGACAAAAAATATAACAAACTCACAAGAACAATGCACAAAGGAGAAACACGAGTCCGCCTACCAAAATAAAAAAAAATCTTCTGTCCTGACACGATATTTATTTGAAAATAATTTGGCGTTAGAATCTTTCGCTCAGCATGGATGGAAAAAAAATTGTTGGAGAAGAAAAAAAACATTTTAATTACCTTAGGCCTGTGTATCCTTTCTTGTGTCGCCATGCATTCGGGTGGGGAAAAAAATTATAAAAATAAATTAAGGATAATTCCCGCGAATAAAAAACGAAGAAATCAATTTGGAACCACGGAAACTGAGTCAGCAAATTACTTGCAGCGCTCACCAAAAGGGATGTTGATTGGATTTTCAAACGGAATTCAATTTTTTTTTATTTTTCAATTTCTTAGGGTTAAATGAAATTTCGGAAATTAGTTTTACAATTTATGGAGTTAAAAGGGGTGGAATAAATTTTCTTAAAGGCAATTTAAATCCACTGCAGTGGGTGGTCACGGTCGGAGGTGAAGATGATTTAGTACGGTGGTGCGGAATGGCTTCTTTTATCTCGTTGCTAGGTCACGAGAATCAAGAAGCTTGCATGCGTATACACGACGTATCTATATATGCAGACGCGGAAAACAGAGGCAGTGAAGACGTTACACGTTTGCGTTTCTAAGTATTGCAAAGGATTCTGTAAGCCTTAAAGTTGTAGAAATTAGAAAATTAGTTGGCGCATCAGGTCCGTCGATAGGTACCACAGGTCTACCATTCGTTTGAGTTTCTATTTTTGGGGGCGAATAGAAACAATTTTAATTTAAAGCTGAATTGCGAATCTCTTTCATCACAGTTCTACCACTTCTACCGTCGAGCAATGGGAAAAAAACTTATATTCGAAACCGAAAATGATATTGTAATGTGGGTTTTAAAAACTCAAATTACTTGAACTATGACAATGATCCAAAAACTGTGCAATGAAAAACACACATAGTTTTAATTTTCGTTTTCGTTTTGTTTTTACAGAAACCCAGCCAAGATTTATTTTAAATTTGTGAAGATAAAGCGTTCAAAAGTCTCTCAAGAAAAAATTCTTTTAGAGTTCGGAAACCTCAAAACGCTTCTAAAGACGGATCTAAAGAGGCTTCTTTCTCGCTTGGCAACTGATGAATTTGGTAAATATAATATTGCATCCTTAAATACCCATAGCCGATGAGATATATCCTTGTAATTCTGCAACAAGATAAGTATTGAAAACAAGCTTTTTCCTCTGAAAAGAAGCACTACCTTACATACCGACCATTTTTCACCGCATCACATCTAACAAGCTTTTCGAACAACAGGTGACTTACTCGGATTTCTGTAACAAAACAACTCCAGACCATTTTAAGTGTAAGTAGGTATGAATTGTGTTTGCTTAAATACAAAATTAATTTGTTTGTACCTACAGTTAGCGAAACGTTTACCTTTAAACCTATTTCGAGACCGAAATTTCCCCCAGGTATTTAGTTAAAAATTAAAATTTACAGACCGGGTCGGCAGTGTAGTGCTTTTATAAAAGTGCTAGAAGCTGTCAAAAATATAGAGATCCACTTCCGCACCAAAATGTGCGCATCAGCATTCACCCTCTTGTGTCTATAAAACTCCTTCTCAAGTGCGTCTTCAATTCGTACTTAAATCCTAATGCGCATTAAATTTTGCCCGGAATAGAACTTGCAGTCAAGTTGTTGTGCGCGTCTGTTACTATTGAGGGAAAATAACAAAAATCCACTTGCATTTTCAAACGAAACTGCATTTCTAAGTAAGTGGTGTTCCTGCTGCTGCTGCTGCTGCTGCTAAGGACTTCATTCCAAACAACTTGTGTACCTACCAATTCCTGTTTCACAATCCTCTGTCCCCGTCCTGCAATTCAGCGACAAGCCAGTTCTGTCCTGCAATGCATTGTAAAACCCGTACGCGCTTGTAATTGTAATTCGTTTTCATTCGCGTCGCGTCTTCAAATTGCTTCTTCGCCCCACACACCACCGCTGCTATGCAACGCTTCAACAACAACGAAAGGGGTGCAAAAAAGGACCGATGACGACCGGTTGTTTGGAGCATGTTTATGCAATCGCCTTTTTTCTATGTTAATGGTCAAGGTCTAAGGAGCAAAAAATTGCGCATGCAAGAAACCAAAGAATCCACCACGCATTTGAAAACACGATAAACCTGTATTAATACAAAACGAGCAAAATTGAAGCGAAAGAGAAAGAGAGAGAGATATGAATAGAACTTGAAAAATAAAAAACAAAGCACAACAAAACAAAACGATATCGTGTTGCAGGAGATGGCATAGCAGAATGAAATTGAAAATAATTATAGGCAGAGTGTAGCCTACAAGTCTCGGACGAACTTTTTGTATTCAGTGGAAATTTCGTAAAAAAATCTGCCATTTTTATACCATTTCGGCGTATTCCACCAGAAACCATTATGACACTAAAAATTATGAAGACCTATATTTCTTTTTCTGTTCAATCGAATTAAAGCCTGAAACTAAATTTCGAATTGCGGGGATTAATAAATAAGGACGCTTCGGAAAGTGTCATGTTTTTGTTTATTGCAGACTTCTGCCTGTATATTCCTTATATTAGCCGTGTTTTTTTTAGCTTCGATCTCACCAAAGCAAAGTGAAGTAGGATTTTCAGCACGCAATAACAACAACTACTGTGAGTCCTCGAAGTGTCAGGTAGAGCGTAGTTGTGTGCTGAAAATCCTACTTTACTTTGCTTTGCTGAGTACGAAGCTCAAAAAACAGGCCTATTGTAAACTGCTACCAAGAAGGAATTTATTCCTCTAAAATAGGCAGGTGTCTGAAGTCTGAGCTCCTTCAAAACCCTTATTACTCTTCTTGGATCTATGGTCCAGTATTCTGTCGTCTTCTTCACTACGCAAAGCCAGAAGAGGTTATCTTGGGATAGTCTTATTTTATTTAGACGGTAGATACCTTAGCGGCAGTGTCCCACCCTGAGTTCGTATTATCTGAGCTTAATAAGTAACCTTGGGCCTTGCTTTAGGAGCTGACCTTATAAATGTATATAGACATCATCCTTCGGACCTTGGATTTGATCCTGTATTTAGTATTCTATTTTCTGATTTCTGAAAAGCCACCCTGAATAATCTAGCCTAAACCCTAGACAACCCGCCCGTTTGTCATCCTTAAAGGCCTCGTGACCTGTTAATGTAATCGCGACTAAATTGGCTTTAAGCAGATCTTTCAGAAAATTGAATACGACCTAAGAACATTTAGAGCTAGTTTCCAGCCCGAAAAAAGGTTAATGTAACCACCGATAGTGCATCTTCTTAAACACTTTCGAATGCTTAATTTTATAGCGTGTAGGTGCCTCTGCTTAAAAGATGTAGTGCAAACTTTTCAGTGCAAAAGCTCTTTGCAACTTAGACCTTAGGCTTCATCCAGCAACTGTAGTGGTTTTCAATCTTAGAACCTTCGGTGTGTTACATTATTCATCCTAGTCGTACATTTTTACAAATCATCATCTTCATTTCCTTTTGCCTTTTGTCTTTTTGGACTTTAACGGCGTCATTTAAAAAACGAATTTCACGATGTAAGGAGCAAATAATAAAACGAGAACTTCTGAATGGGAATCTGGATCTCATCCAAAAGGTGGTGAGCTTATTAGGAAACACTTTAAAAACATCTATTTAACTTTCCCAAGAATCCAGTCAAATGCTGGCCTCTGGATTTTTCTATGTAAAACTGTGAAGTGACGACCTCTCCACAGTGATCATCTCTATACAAGTACTATACTGCGTATATAAAATATGCGTACAAATGTGTGTTCGATCTAAATATAAAAAAGCATAGGCATTTCGTATTTCTACTCCATGGTCCCCTTTCTTATGAACGTATTGTTGTTTACGTTATAAATGTATGTGCTTGTGACCTATAAAAGAACCTTTTGCGTAATACTAGAATTTTTGCACATTTCCACTCTTCGTCGATCGATGTGATGTGTTGCACAACAAAAGCGACAGCAAGAAAACTGCAAATACGCCAAGAACCTGAATTTGTGGATTAAAAAAGAAAGAAGACGAACCTGGATGAAGAAAACAATTTAACCACCTCGACCAGCGTCAGGACTAAGGGCGTGTACAGAATAGACTGCAGCAATCAAGTGTCCATGCCCAGAGGGTATTTGAGCAACCGGTTCAGGAAGCCTTTGTTATAGAATTATTCCCATTTAGGTCGTTTTATTATATTTATAGAAGGAATCTCCTCTCACAAGGACTGTGTGCTTCAGTTAATCAGATTATCATAGCAATATAAAATGAATGTAGGTAGTTTATCCCCATTTTTAGCGACGGTTCTCTATTCATAGATTTTTACACTTCGCGATAACCGACAATCCACGTTTTAACTTTGAGTACCTTTTAGAGCTGTTTTCCGGCTCAGTGCGAAGGTGTTCTAAATCTCACCGAACTGTGCTCTATCTTGTTCCCATCCAAATTGATCAAGTTTCCGTCGATGAGGGTGAATACGTCCAACAGTCTTTTTTTATTCGTAAATCTGTGTGACAGTTTACGATCGAATAAAGAAATAATTGTCCCGAGCCTGTTGAAGAATAAATTACGGACTTGCATCAATCAGTTCATGATGGAATCGCTGATTGGGGTATGAAATTCGTTTATGCGTTTCGATTCAAACACTCAGATGGATAAACTTTTGTTATAATCTTCATTGTCAGGGAATTTGGAAAGAAAAAGTTACCACTCCTTGTTGAATATTTGAAAACAGAAATTACCCATCAGCACGAAATGGTTCCGAACCATTTAAGAAGAACAAACGTTAATTGCCAGGCGTCTACCAGAACAAAACACAAAAGCAAATGATTTATTCCAGAGCAATTTGTTACTAATCAATGTTTCAGCACATAGGAGCGACATTTTAATTGGTCTTAATTACAGATTAATCAAGAATTAATTACACTGCTTCTTCTTGTTCTTTTTTGAGTCAAAATAAATTATGATGTGCCTTCAGTAATACCTATCCTTGGAAAGGTGTTCGATGTTCGAATAAGGATTTCAAACTGCACAACTATTGCTTCCTCCTTCCGGTGCACAAAAAGAAAAAGAAAAGGGTTGACCTACTTCCGCGCTTTGAATTTATTTTTTTTAAGAACCACTACATACTAACGGTAACATGATTCCCTACTATAACGATAATCATAATCATGTGTTGTTGTGCATATATGTATAGTCATTAGTGAGCAGGAGTGGATGAAAAAAAGTCTTAAGGATTCGATTACACTGTTGACCTTGTTTGGTGGTATCACATTACCTCCGAAAATTCTTTAAAATTTATTATATGAGGAAGGTTCTTTCATATGTTTGCTTTATTCGTAAACTCAAGCATTTTTTTGGGCACACTTTTGAATTTGATTTCTGTTTTAATTTAGGGGTGACCTATATTTTGCGAAGATTGTAATACCTACCGTAAGCGTAAATTAATACAAGAAAAATTAGACATAGTGGGGAACTTTCCTCCTGATTTTTAAAAAAGATGGCGATATTTAAATGTCTCCGAAAGAGTTAAAATCAAATAGCCAAGTTTTTTTTATTAGCGTATACAATATACCAATTCTTACAGTCCATGTTCCTGATGTTGCTCTTCTGTGATGTCCCTATACATGTTCATGTGACAGCAACCATAGACAAATCATACTGAGACCCCCAACTCACAATCCTCTTGCCGCTGGCCCCCTCAGTTTTTTTTCAAATTCGCCATTTTGTTTTCCTATCGGTGTTATGTCAAAAAAGAATCCGTGTGACATGCAAAAACACACAAAAAATGCAAAAATAAATGCTGCCAACCTCGGCAACCGCGGGGAAATGTGAAAGAGTTCGGGAATACCACATTTTTACATTACTGGATGCCATTGGTTAGTTATTATAAATTGTTAAAAGGCGAATAATTTGATTTGTTTGGTTAGTAAAACTATCTAAAGTTGATGTTCTATATACTAGAAACATATTAGGACAAACATGGTTGTGTAATTTCCGCTTTTGGATATCATTAACTTCGATTTCGTGTGTAAATTTTTCTTAAATTATGAAGAAAATTTGCTCAAAATGTTTTCATTTTCCCTCAACCAATCTACATTGTTAATTTTTCATGAACATTTTAAGCAAATGTGCACTTATTCCTTAAAAAAAAATATTATCCACACGTAACGAACAATTTCAAATTAAACGGATAAAATTCAATGAACTCTGCCAGCAACTTTGCCCAAAGCAGAAGTGTCTCATATCTCCAGGTAGTGTGTTGGTGAGCAGAATTTTTGAAGTTTCGTGACATTTGTCAGTACGATTTTCTATGTAAGAATACTAGCGCACCAAACGTGAACACTCCATAAAAATATAGCTTGTAGGCTAAGTAACGGGAAATCGGCCGGAGTTGGTGGTCTCAGTATTGTCTCTGACAGCAACCTTACACAAAATGATGCGCACTTTTCTCATCAAGTCTATATAAGTGTAGAGAGTAGAGCTCGAGCAGCTCAATTTAAATTTAATCCGTGCTCTTCTATACGCTAGCGGGACCGTGCTTTTTGTTTTGTAATGATGTCTTGGGAAATTTATCATTTATCGCTTCCACAGCGACCTGAGATGCTTACATTTTAAGGTTCTTCTGCATTTAAACTGTTGATAGTTGGAGTCACCTTGAAATATATTTTGAAAGTCCAAAAGGCGAATCGCTTCATCCGTGAACAGAATTTGTATTTTGTCTCACCCATAAAAGTTGTGAATCTGTTACTCCTTCACTGACATAAGCGCAAATTGCGATTAAGCAAATTGCGAACAAATCAATTTAATTGTGTTTGTGAAATGAAAATTGCTAATTGTTCTACAAAAAAAAACATTTTATTCAATTAATCCAACATCAAGAAAAAACCTGACTTTTAATTGTTTTAAATAGCGAAATTAACATTTACATACATTTTTTCCCGAATTGAAAATTCTTGCCGCGAACTATCACACTTTATTCACAATCCACATAATACAGTCGCGATCCACAAGCCTACGAATGGAAAATTCGTTCGAAATTAACCTTTAAAATTAAACTGAATCGCGGGTATCTGCGACTAAAAAAGTTTTCATGTAAATGAAGTGTCAGAAACTACGAAAGTTCCAATTCGATCTCATGTTGATCGATTGAGTTGATTTATTTCATCCCCATCGATAAATTAATGCAATATTGTTTGTTAATTACGATGCGTACATTCGTCTCTTGTCAGGATCTGAAACAGAATGTACCTACTTAGCTATTTCACTTTAAAGCTTTTACGCTAATTTTTTGTTTGTTTTTGAATTATTGTTATAAAAATAAATTCTTAACTGTGAAAAAATTAAAATAAAAAAAATATAAAATAAATAAATAATGTGAATAGTCCTTTAGCTTTACAATACAACTCAATTACTCCAGACATTTGCCTTCGAAAGGAAGTAGTCAAAAACTAGATTGAATAATACAGAAAATCCAAAGCTTGACGTAACATTCAAAGTTTGCTTTGCTAACTTTTACTATTTTCGCCTCGGGAATTCGGGAAGTTAACCGAATTCAAAGTTGATTAACTTTGGATTTTCTTAATTTTAGAATATCCAAAGTACAGCAAGTAAACTTCGAGTAAATGGAACGAATTTTTTTAAGTCGACTTACTGTCAAATTAAAAATAATAATCATTTTTAGTGTCCAGGCAAAATTTTTCGAACTCAAAATGGCGGAATTTTCCATATAAAATTGTGCATTGTGACCTACGAAATATTTTGTGTGTAGGTTAAAATGATTATTAGTAAGGTTCATTGTGTTTAACTTTGGATGAATAAAATTGCCCTGGTTATCATAGACTCCTTGGTTCGTATCGAATGTTTATAACCAGCGCCAAATACTATAAACAAACTGTTTCCACTTATGGCCGCCACAACGAAATATAAGTGCTTACGCAAGAGTCTGTCGTGTATGAGGCTCTTAAGAGCAAGACTCGCCATGACTTCTCGTTCTCAACGAAATCAGTTCGATCTTATTTTTCGATCAGTGTCCAACTGTCGAAGAACATATTGCATTTGCTCGTCAAAAATTGTCCGTATATTTTGAAATTCTTTTGGCCAGCTCTTACCAGAATTTATTTTTATATTGTTGTTATTCATACTATTTAAATTTAATATTCGCCTACTTATCGTGTCCTGACTACTAATCGCCATGCGACTATTTGACAGAGTAGTGGGATTTTCGCTTCATCATAGGGAAGAAACCCAAAAATTTTAATTATGTGCTACTTGTAAAGTACCCTTTAGAAAAATTGTCTTTCTTCCTGTCCCACCACCCTGACTGCAACCTAGTAAGTATCTCCAATAGCAAACCGTTTAATTTACTATTTCATTATTTTTTCTAGATACAATCGATTTCATAACTTACTCATCCGATGGGTGTCTATTTCAATAACAAAGTAAATTGATGAATAAAAAATAGTCCCCTAGGCAAACAGCTTCAGATGCTCTCTAGAAGTTTACAAAAATCACCCTCAACGATGATCTACATTTAGCCCACTGACTACTACTCTCTACACAGTCGATTTGAATCTCGAATTAGTTCTGTAAAATGGTAATTTAATAAAAAAGCAGTGACATTGCGGATGGGAATACTTTTTATGGGATGTACTTAACATTTATGTGCTCAAAATGCTCTCATAGAAGTTTTGTTTTCTAAGTAAACAAGGGAATTACACAGAAATGTCGTATACAAAATCAGTTAACAATTTGTCAGACAATGAATGAAAATGGTACCAATGCGCTGCGCTGACAACCTCCGAGAGATGTTAGTATTTTTAAATACTAAAAATGTTGCCGAAGTTGGTAGGCAAGGTTAAAAACTCCGGCGAGTACTTTATAAATTAAATATAAATCAAAACCGTTTGCAAAATGACCTGAAAAGTAAATGGCGTATACCTACTACCTTTTCAACTACCCATGTGCCTAAACCGTAACCGAAGAAAAATGTGATATTAGCCGTAAGCCGCCAAACACGACACATTCATCCAATCATCGCCATTAAAAGAAAAACCCATTTTGTCGCGTGATGTTTTAAGAAATGTCTGACATATACCTATATGCATACGATGTCCAATGTCCAAAACACGACGATTCTCAAAAGATCCACCCCTTCCTACCAAAAGCAAACCTACCTCAGCAGGGCTTGAGAAAATGAAAGCAACATAATCATCAAAGTCCCTGTTCCTACACAACACGCAATTTTAAACGATGCCATTTCGATAATGAAACCCCTCCCGAGTACCGTTTACACGCAACAGCGTTTCTTTCTTTATTAAAAATAACAAAGAACCTCAAATTACCAGGATCAGTTCACTGGAACATCCTCACAAAATAACTCCGCGACTGCGGCTCAACTATACTGTATGCCAACCAGCCACTCCCTGCATTCAAGGTAACAATGGAAAACTATTGTTCCACTTAATGAAATCACCAGACCGAAAGGCACAGAGTTAGACGCATCCTCCTGTTCCGCACTCCTCGCTAAATCCCACCATCATCGTACAGATGAACCATGGGTGAGCTACGTGATTCCATATGAGGAGCACTTTTAATTTCCATTAAAGAAAACTGCATGAAAGCAAAACTGATAAAATAGATTAATTAAATGGCTAAAACGAGAGTTCCCTCCAGATACGAGCCAGCGAAAACATACAAAACAGATTCTCGGATGCGGATGAGCAGTCTTTCCCGACAAACCTCCTGCCTTATTTCCAGAGTTTTTCGCATCGCCACCGTTTTTCCATTTTTCTTTTTTCGTTTTTTCTTTTCGTTTAGCTATTTGTGGTGATATTGCATGTGTGAGACACTGCACCGGACTCTTCTCACTAGATCCCGATCTTTGGCTTGGCCTGGCCTTAGTAAAGCCACTTGGGAGATGGCGGACCGATGAAGAGGCCTATGCGAGGAATGAGGATCTTAATGGTCATGCATGCTTGGCATAAATTTTGCCAA
This sequence comes from Cheilosia variabilis, assembly GCA_951230905.1. Classification (NCBI taxonomy): domain Eukaryota; kingdom Metazoa; phylum Arthropoda; class Insecta; order Diptera; family Syrphidae; genus Cheilosia; species Cheilosia variabilis. The sequence goes on from OX579676.1 coordinate 15,924,683, forward strand.
AGCCTAGCAGCAGTCATTCTGTGTATGTGTTCAAGTGGAAGTATGGAGTCCCTTTGGGAGCTGTTCTGTTTGTGTGCGTAGACCTTGGCTTCTTTTCAGTCACGGTCACGGATTTGTTTCGCTTGTTTTTCTCTTATTCTACATTTGTGTTGATTTTTATCTTGTTCCTTTTGCTGTGCCCGGGGTTCCTCTTTTTGCAAACTGCAAATGAAGCAAACAGGGTATAGAGGAAAATCATAAAAGGAAGTTGTGCTGGCGTGGGCTTTGTAAACGCGAGTTTTCTTCTTTGCTTTGGCTGTTGCTTTTGCAATTTTATTTTTCGCTGTCATTAATAAAATAATTGACATTTCGGAAGAGAGGCAGCACTACGTGCTGGGAATGGGAAATTGAATCAGCCATTTGAAACTGATATTTACGTGCAGGTTCTATATTCGAAATATTGTCATCCAAATAGGAAGGTACCTCGGTAGGTAAATACCAAATTAGTTGGCGCAGCAGGTCCATATGGACATCTAGGCTTAGCATCTCACCACTCACAGCCACGATTTAATCGACGCAGCGCTCATCGCCTTGGCTAGACAGGTGTTTAAAAACAAATCACTCTTAGACATCCGACCTGAAATAAAACTGCAAATAGGGCGTTGAAGTTATAAAAAAAATGCAGAGACTTATGCCAAAGCTCAGCAAAGGGTAAAAATACGAAGCCAAGATCGGGTGGCTCTTATGGTTATGACAGTTCGTCGCTGTATGCAGCGTGTGGAGATATCACAGAACTGTACAAAATGGTCCTTGAAACGAGGGTTTTGTCATTTATTATTGTAGGCAACTTGTTTTGGAATTCACACCACATTCACTTCTTTAAGCAGCTCGAATATAGTCTGAAGAATTTTTACTGAGTATACCAGATTTTCCTTCCTATCCGAGATCTTAAATAAAGAATAAAATGAGCTCCGTACTGCTCTTAGGATTGTGTCTCTAGTTTGAAAATCCTCTCAAGTTTCCTTACGCCCTATAAGCTGAGACTCTTTCAATCCAACGTCAAATCCAGGCTTTTGCATTTCGCTACATGCGATACATTCTTTGCTGCAAATTCAAACAGAAAATGTGGTGTAAAACGGGTCAAAAACCGTTTAAAATGTGACAGGTTAAATGTCGATAACGAAATTAAAAGGCATCTACGGGTTGTACAGGGGCTCGGAAAACCAAAAGAACAGTTGAGCAGTCTGTGCAATGATCCAGGTTGAATATGTGTATTGTGTACGATCAAGTGGATATGAAGAGGTCGCTAGTTCCCAAAGGTCTGCAAAGTAAAGTTGAGCAAGCTTAAACGTCCTCCAATGCAGCTACATAATATACTCTCCATTTACATATGGGCATGATGTCATATACACTTTTTTTTGTCAATTCAAATTCGATCTCATAAAGTAATATAAGAAAGAAGGGAAAAAAACAAAAAATAAACTTTTAAGTTCCCAAAATAAATGCGATTTCCTATCACTTTTGCTGGAAAATTATTATATCACCACATGATATTGCCAAACAAGTCCACCACCACCAGCAGTCCCATCGCAAAAACACGAAAAAAGAGCCTGTTTATAAATTGCTTTACCCATCATCATCATCAGCCAACCATCCATCCCCATCCGATGTATAGTCAGCATAATAGGAGGCATGCAATGTTGCATGCTATCCAGCACTCACATAAGCTATACCATATGCGAATGGTTATGTGTATATGCGAATGCACGTAGTCATTCCCTGCGAAGAAAAGAGAATTTCAAGGCCAAACTTCTTGATATTTATTTATAGCTGCAAGTCGTGCTAGGAGTGCAAATATTGTCCCATTATAGCAAAGGGACTTGTGAACGATGAGTCGAAGCATATAGCTAAAACCAAAAAAGAAACAAGTATAGGTACAACAAAATGAATGTGCATTTAAATGCAATTGTACTGAGCATATAAGGCAGAAGAGTATGGGAATGACATGGCGGATATCTACAGTCGTTGTTGAGAAAATGTTGACGCCATGGAATAAATAGACGATCGGAAAGTTTGCAGGGCTCTAATCGCGTAATTTATGAAACGAGAGTCGTCGAAATGATTGAACAAAATGACATCGTTTTTAGGCCGGTTTTATTCACTCGAAGTTGAACACAACTTGGGGATTTTTATTTTCAACTTGAGAATTTGCTTTTATTCACTCAAGATTCGCTCAACTTTGGATATTTCGGAGTTGTTCAACTTTGGGTTCGCTCAACTCCCCGAAATAGTAGAAGTTAGGAGAGCAAACTTGATTTTATGTTTAAATACATTTTTTTGGGGTTTTTGACTGTTAGCTCTTCAAATCAAGTGACGAAAATAATTATTATTAATTACAATTGGAAATAATATATCGTTTAAATTATTGCTGCGAGAATAATTGGCCATAGTCTGATTCGAGCAGTGAAGAGGATGGATAGGAGGGAATTTGTTCTGTGAGAGACGGCAAGACAAGATAATACCACGGTGACGGACTTGAAAAATGGGACGAACATGACTTTATCTACCGTTTCCCTCTCTTAAAGCGGACGACAATGATGGTGCTCCATCTTATTATGAATTCGTTGGTATTGTGCATCGCGAAAGAGTTTAAATTTAGTGTATATTTTATTAAGTAGATCGTGTAAATTAAACCAGTAACAAAGTTGCGCTGGGAACTGCTGCAAACAGCAAATGACTTTTTCGCGAAAGTAAAATTCCCTCGAACCTTATATGGACAAAAAATAAAAAGTAAACAAAGTATGCTTTGCCCATAACGAAAATGAAGGCCGAAATCCAAATCCAAAGTTGAAACTAACATATTTTGTGTCATTTGCAACAAATATCCCAGGGATATTTCTGAAACAGCAAGTAAGCCAACTTTTGAATTTCAGCTGAGGAGTTGAGAATTAAAGTAGTGAATAAAAGCAATTTTCAACTTGCCGCTCAACTTTCTCTTTCAAATCAACTCCGAAGTTGGCCAACCTCGGAGTTATCTGCAAGTTGAACGATAGTGAATACAACGGCCCTAAGGGAACTCCTTCAGGAATAGATTTTCAAACAAATAGACGAACTGAAATAGAAACTTGAAAATGCTTCTTAAAGGTTTTTCAAAAAGGATGTACAAAACGAATGACAATAAAAATAATAATTAGATTACTAATCCAATGGTTCCATTTGATAACTATTTAGGAACTTTAGGTGCAGCTATAAATAATTTTGTTCCACAAATGAAGTGGCTCCAAAGGCTTTTCACTTTTCTTTTTTTTTATCAAAACGTTAGTGCATGGCTCAAAATGATCCCAAATAAACCTTGGTCTTTGAGATGATGGTTCAGTCGCCCTTGTTGCATTATTTCTACCCAGCAACTGATATTCAACTAGAGACTACACCGCACTTCGACCTGTACCTGTACGGCATAAAAGCCACGATTAATCATGTCGGATGCGGTGTTAAAAATGAGAAGACAGAACTTGTGAACGAAAATATGTCTTCCACTAGATTTTAAATTTATTAATTCCTTTCTATTTACTGCAGCCACATTACTGTCAGTCAGATGTGCTACCGCAGGAGGAAAAATATTCTGAACATGGAATTCAAGGCGACAGGAAGAGTGATTTCCCAATAATATTCGCTGCTAAGGTGGTTTTTAAACCACCTTTGGTTGGGTGCATACAAATTTTAAAACCATCAGTCTTCGTTAAGAAAACTTATAATTTAAAGGAATTGTTTTTAGCGACGAATGAAGATCACCGAAATACAGCAGCGATTACCAATTCAATTTTACAACTGCCACAAAAGACTCAAGCCCCACTGTAGTTAGCACAACCGATCGCCATACACATCGTCTCCTCTCCTCTCTCTCTGTTTAGATAGCAACGAATTATAAAACTTGGTCGTTTCCAATTCATTTTGCTTCTCTCGCTATTTTCCTGTTTTTACTCTGTTCAGCCTTATTGCAGTCGTCAGTCAAACTACCCCACCTTCCTGGCCTCTAACCTATTCAAACTCCCATGCATCCAGAAACATTCCCGTCCCGACTCCTATACATGCAATACAATGTACACCCAACCATAAATGCATTTTGCCAGCGAAGAAGCCTATCGCAATAGCACTTGGACTCTGCCCAACCGCGCACTCTGGTGCCGGTGTGTGATACAATTTTCAATGCCTCTCTGGTCGACTGGTTTCTATGTACAGCCTAACTGGGTGGATAAAAGAAATCCTCACGCAGCCCACTCGATTATGGCAGAGATGCAGTATGGCTATGGATGGTCATGTAACCGCATTTTAATAGTTATTGCATGATGATTATACCCTTAGCCTTTATCCTCCTAGCATACATATAGAATTGCTGCCTTTTTTTTTGTTGTATTTATCTGCTGCTGGTGTGGAGCGCACTTTTCAGCTGGAGACAGCAGAGAGTGAAACGGATGCCCGACTGACAACGTTCCAGAATGGCGGGCATTAACAAAAGTAGGTAAAATGTGTTCCATGAGCGGGTCTGGTTTAGGTTGGCTTTTTTGTGCTCCTTGGCCTTTGTGTGTCGCCCTTTTGTTGTTCTTCGCTTGTTGGCTGACGCGCGGCTGGGTGTTGCCCAGCAGTCGGGGTGTCGAGTCGACAACAACAATGGGTGACTCCGCCACAATGAATATACTTGGAACAAGGCCTTTGATGCATGACTTGACATTGGGAGACATCGAGGAGTACATCAAAAGCTTGTTAACTGGATCTGTATACACAGTACACTTCTCCCTGCTGTTACTGACACGATGCGATGCATGATGTGCGATGGTTTATTTGCACACGCAATGCAGTTGTCGTGCTGGTCAAGCGGTTGATGGATACAAAAGGCGTTCTTGTTAATGACTCGAATGCATGTGTTTGTTTCAAATTCGTTTTAATAGGCGGTCTGCTTTGAAAGCGCATTGTGACGTTTTACGGATTGTTCATTGCGATTTGAGTCGTTATGACAGTTCACATCTGTCAAAAATTAATATAAACTAGTTCTCACTGCTTCTAAAGGAATTATTTCCATAAAAGGATTTGTTCACCATTGCGCGATATATACCTGTGTCTGGTAGGGCGTTCACCCATCTGCTCAATACAGCCACGGTTCGGTGGACCACAGATTGACAACCGTTGGCGCAACATTTCCGTATGGGTCCCGTAGGTATAGCTTTTCGCGACCTTTCGTTTTGTGGAGTTTTTATTCGCAGGGACCTACGACTTTATGTCGAGTCCGAGAGCGGCGGAACTGCGATGTTTGTCAAACGTTCACGAAAAATAAAAGATAGCGCGCAGTAAAAGAAAAATAAAAAAGACTTAAGATGCAATTTGTGCTTTTCCGGGGTTCAAACCTGAGGCGCATTGCTCAGTAGTCCAGTACCTAACAACTGATTCACTGATTCCCACAAGGTAAAACTTAAAAGGGCGATTTGTTTTAGGTTTCTGATCGCGAAGACTCCCTTTGAAAAGTGATAGACTCACTGCGCCTGGTGCTTTATGATGAACTCATAGTCCTATATAGCTAATTTTTCTGAGAAACGACGCGTTCAAAACACCAAAAGTAACTAACTTGTGACAGTTAATTGTAATTTGTTCCTTCTTTGACTCAATGTGTAAACAGTTATCGATACTATTTGGAATAATGGCCCCCTGATCGTATAATTCTTTGGCTAGTATATGACAGCCCGATTATTTTGCTTACGTTATATTTAGCTTACGTTGGTTGTTCACAGTTTAAGTCATTAAGCCGTCGTTAAATAATCAATTGTGTTCTCGTTGCTTTTCTCGGTCTAGAAAGCCGCCCTCCTGATTACCTACCATACATTTGTTGCACAAAAAAATCGTGTGTTGTTTTGTTCATTTTACCCATAGCAAAACCTCCGCAGTTCATGGTATAGTAGAGTCTGAATAAATTCTTAAAATATTTTTGTATACTTTTAGTTTTCTGGCAACAGATGACGCAGTGTTTTGCCTGTTCGCACGCAAGCACTGGAAGTTCGCAACGCTTCTAAATTTAAATCAAGTCTTTTATCATCTACGATCTGTATTTCTCTCAGAGGTATTCCAACATTTTGCGTACGAAGTTCTTCTTAAGCTCGTTTTAAGACCGCCTAGCAATCCGAAAATAATGTTTAAACACTTCAAGAAAGACTGGCGTTCGCGACACAATAAAGTGACTCTAACCCGATTTCAATCGAAATAAAACAAAATACACCCCTTATCTCCCCCACTGAGCAACAAAAACAATGGCAACAGTTCAAGGGAAGCACTCAATACACTTAAAAACCTACTGCTAGCCCGCTTCCGGCACCGAAACGCCCATACAGAACCACTGCATATGCTCGTTCGTCCGAAGCACTCTATTTCGGGGCCCATATTCATGTTCCCGTTCATAAATCAAAATTCCTCAGAGAATTCCAATGATTTCGCCGACACAGCCGCTTTGTCTTTGCACAACTTCCGCGGTGCGTAAACACGAGTCCTCTAATAATTAGCGCCCGAGCCCGCAACACAACCCAGATGGAATTGTATTCCACTGGCATGTTAACAAGAACTTATCTCCCATTTGCTGGCGCGATGTTGTAATCCAAATGGAGTGTAAATATTATACTTGGACCGATGTAAAATTTATTACATCCAATTAAATCGACAGCCTGCTGGTACTCCCGATAATCTTGGCGTTCCTAGAAATGCAAAGTCTACTGCTCTGCTCGGACATGGGCCATTTGTTCGCATCTAAATTCGCTGCTGAACTTCGGCCCCATCGAGCGTGCGCGGGGCGAATCTATGGCAGTAATAATAGAAGTCAATTGAGAGCTCATCATCGCTCATCATCGCTCTGATTGACAGGTTTCTAAAAGCTTTTTTTTTTCTGAAGGCTTTTCTTCTGTTTGGAGGAACTCTTCAAATTCTGTTTCGGCTTTGCTTATGCAAAAAACATATACGACATACGAGCACATGTGCGCGCTGGGGTGGAGTCCCTCTGTGTAGACTCAAAAGACCTCGACGAACGCTTCAACTTTGAACAGTCAGCAGATTACTGATATGCGCATATGAGTATTATTAGTGCGCTACCAGAATGTCAGGCGCTTCCAGATTTCCCCAATCATTATGGAGGTTCCCATGCAAATGAATGAACGGAGTATTGGGGCATCTCAAGCTGTTCGTATACACATCCATACAGGGGTCAGCGTTGAAGTGGCGGTGCTCTTTGTTCTTTTATTGTTAATTCTTAGCAATAGATAGATATTTGGAGAGCTCTACCCGTCCGGGTGCCTACAATTTGTTAATTTGTGCGAATCTATTCCGTACGTTTGGCGAATGAGTGATTTATATTCAAATGTATTGTACGATCGTCATGGGGTCGGCTGTGTTGTAGAGGGGATCACCAGTCACAGTTTCCCTTCGTAGAGTTTTTGTTTATTTATCGTGTTCGTTTTATGTTCATTGGAAGATTTATGTCGCAATTAATTTATGTCATTCTGCGTAGTATTAATAATTGTGCTAAGGAAATTCAAAGGAAGTATGTTTTACATATGAGCTTTGTCGAGGAGCGCAAGATGGAGCATGTTCGGTTTTTTTTTTTTTTACTGCTGGCTTCCTTCGAGTATCATCGCGTTGGGGTTAAGTGTTGTTCACATCATAAATTAAATGATAATTTTCTTGGAATCGCATAGAGCATATCAGAGGTCGCTCGGTGGAAATTGCCGGAGCTGACATTTTCAAGTATGCTGTGAGTAAGCAAAAAAAGTACTGAAAAATTGTTGCTCGCAAGAGGGCTTAAATGTTTGTAAATAAATAAGTCAAAAGGTGGCATAGAGTATCGCATTCAATGGGACTTTCCCAAACATGGCTGTGATCCATAGAATATCAGTAGCTACACCCAAAAGCCCTTATGGATGGGCACATGGTCATTGGGCAGATTCGAAAGTATCTAGCATGAGCCTAGCGCGGTTCTGTTACTTTAGAGCGGCTACAACTGAGGGCGAATGGCCTCCAAATCAAACAAAAAATAATACGATATAGTGGATTGTGACCTCAGTCCGCCAGGCAGGCGCATTTGGGTAACTTCCAGGACGAATAAAAAGAGAGAACTTCCACCTGTCAGCCACTTGGAGATCAAAAAACGGGCATAGTGATTTTGATTAAGGATTTGAAATATTTAAAAAAGCGACAACTTGAGCCTAAAGGAAAAGTTATTAGAAGCACGGCATAACAAGGAAATAGTTGCAGCAACTTGCCCATATAGGAAACTCATGCCTCATCGCAATTATTCGTTTGAAATGTTTTATTTTTATGGAAGGGATCCACTTGACTGGAAAGAAGTTTGCAAGACTTTACCCACAAAACGCCCCCAAAAATGCGCTTAAAACGCATCTTATATATAAATAGGCGAAGGCATATAGTTAAGAACGACTGTCTTTGCCTAAAACGCAACGTATTTGCTTGATTTTTTTTTTTTTGGGAAGATTGTACAAATATGCAATGCTGCGTGTTATAAGTTGTCAAATCCACTACATTTTCTAACACTCGGCGAGCTCTAGTAAATATAAATCGCCCAAAAACGACTTCAAAACTATGTCAAAAAATGTATCCAACAATGGGCACAAAACGCGTCGAAAATGGTATAAAAATGGGGAAGACCACGCGTATAAAAACGCCCTCGAAAATGTGTCATAAAATTAATCTGAAAACCCGTCAAAACAAGTTTAACAAGATGAGAACAATTTGTAAAACACACCAATAAACGCGTCTAAAAAATGTCTTAAAAAAACTGGATCAAAAATGGCTCACAGAATTCTTAAAAAAAGGTATAAAAAACACTTTAAAAAATATATATTTATTCCGAAAAGATATTAAAAAAAAAAATTTTCAAAAACGAGCTCAAAAACGCATCCAACAAAGGTCATTTACACCCCTTTCTAAGTTAGAAGGTCTTCCAAGTGGGACACTACTGTCGGGTAGTGCAGTTATTGAAAATACACTTTGAAATGTGTCCCTTTGTTTTTAATTTAAGATTTGTTGAAAAGGAACAAAAACACCCTTAACAACTATTTACTAAGAACTCGTCACTAAAAACAATCAAAAAACGTTGGCTAAAAATAGCGCACTAAAGAGTCCTACGGCTGCCAAGTATATAGTTGCGGTTAACTTCTTATAACCGATTTATTCTCTCTTTGAAGCCCTTTTGAATCTATGTAAGCGTGAAAATGTACATAAGGCACAGAAGACAAAATGTTCAAAAAATTATAAAACAATTCACTTCATGAAGTACGTAAGCAACATCCATTTACAATACCGTGATTCACTTTCAGATGCGATACAAGGATTTATTTGGCAAAACTTAAGTGTGCCATAAATTTGGTTTGTTTCATCCTTTCAAACAAATTTTAACTAATTAAACTCTTTTATGTTTTAACCTGTTTATGGCTTTATTTTCGAAATTCGACATAAATGTCAGTGGCCTTAAGAATTTCCAAATGTTCGCAGTAAATGTTAAGCTTTATGCTCTTCGCAAAAAAAAAAATAGCCCGCACTTACATACATATGACTGAATTTTTAGCAATTCGTAACTTTTATGTCTTCGCCACAGCTCAGAACGAGAGAGTAATTGGTTGAATGCCCCTTTTTTTTTAAAAAAAACCGCCAAATCTAAAAGAAATTTCTGCAAATGACTCGAAAACCGCACACACATTGCTCTCGAATGGTGTCGAGTTTAATTGCGAAATTAAGAAACTGCAAGGAAACAAAAAACCTCAATAAAACTCAGCGACCATTGAAGGAAATGCAACAGACTGTTGCCTGTTTTATGCTTCTTTGGCGTCGACGCATCATGTCACGACAGAATGAGAAAAGGAACCGCAGTTGTATTCTTTTGCATTTCGTCGTCAGTCGGAGACAGAGATATTGCTACCAAAAAATCATTTCCGCTTGGTGGAGCTAAATTTTGGCAGAATTATGTCGCTGACGGCAGTTTTGAGGTTTTTATTATGAGGGTCGGGAACAATGATGTTGCTTTTAGACAGAGGATCACTTGGACTTGGAATCGTCATTATTTTCTTTAATCGGACCGTGACAAGAGATAATCGGAGGGTGACACATACCGTTGTTGGAGCCAAACGATGAGAATCGTTTGGGGGCGCCCTGAAGCGAAGCTAAATACAGTTTGTGATGCTATTCTCAAAAGGAGTTGAGCGGTTTGAATTTTAATGAATTACGCTGGAGCGATAAGCTTCGGTCAAGGAGTTTAATTATGGTCTCCTCAAGACACTTGATTTGTTGGGAAGTAATGCAACAAAGGACAGGGGTTGAATTACTCATCAGTGGCCGCGTGTAATGGTCATACAGTAGAATGTCTGGACAACGGAGCTCAACGGTTCCTTCTGTAAGCTAGGCATATTTATGAGTTTTATTATGGTGTGGGTCTAGGAGGAACTACCTAAGAAGCGATTGCTTTAAGAAGGCTTGCCCCAACATCCATCGTCGTCCTGCCTCATTGCTTAGCTCACGTGTGTTAAAATCGCCAGCAATTACCGCTATTTGTACTGTCCTCGCACATCTGGGCGACTGGGTACTTTACCAGTCAGGATCTTCCTGAATACAGTGCATTTGGTATACCAACTTGCCCCCGTTCTCTGACTTCTCTGCGTTGTAAGGTCCATTTGGAGGAAACTGTGAGTTGGTCACACTTTACGCTGAGAAATGCACTTGGCTTACATGTTCGGCCGGTATGTTAGCGTTGAGACGGCCGATTTTACCCCTGAACTGCTCTTTTTGTATATCGCAGGGTTCTCCTTGACTCCCATCGCATACAGTGTGTGTATAAGTGTTTTCCCCGGAACGAATTAGCCTCAGATAGAGGCTACATAGAGGTTGGTGTATAGGTATTTGGGGTAAAACACAACTGGTCTACCTCCACCTCCACTCTTGTCGGTATGTATTTCCTTCATTTTACCTCCATCAATCACTCTTAACAATTGGTCCATCAGTACGCCTAAAACCCTCACCACCCCAGTCTTTATCTATGCACTGCATCCCCAAATGGCCCCAATATCGCATGCGTTGTACGCAATCTATCTCCATACGCATTATTCGCCGCTAATTAACATACCTCACATATCAAAGGATGTCAACGACCAAAACCCGACGCACTCACTTAAAATGTCATTTTGGCAGCAATCCCAAAGGATTGTCACTGCGAAAATCCTCCCGAAATCCAATTTTAGACGATGTCTTCACCCTGCCACTAGTCTTTCACGAAAATATCCGCCCGCTGCCATTCACTGCGACTGCAGCCATAACGCAATTAGCTTCCGGTCGCCCGAAAATGAAAGACGTCTTAACCATAATACCCTGCTCAACTCACATCCACCTAAGGCCGCACCAACTTTTGCTTTTGCCTTTGCTTTCGCTTTCGATTTGCTTTGAACTTTTTCAACGTCTACGTGTATGCCTCTAACGAGATCTCTAATGGTGTATGTTTACCCACCTCTAAAAATATCCTCACCATTTTCTTCCTTTTCGTTGTCGTTTTTCCTCATACGAATTCATCATCATCATGATCATCGTCGTCGTCGTCGTCGTCGTCACTAGTTCGCATGCAATTCTGCATTCTTTATGACTTGGCGGCGACGGAGGCACACCACCTCAGCTAGCAACACACCAAGTGTACTGTGACCATGAACAAGTTTAAGAACCCCATACACTTTCTAGACGCTTCCAATGGCACCCGTATACATCATGTGCCCAAAGGTGGTTTTGCTTAGGACTATATGCACTCGAGTACTCGTATCTATGTGCGAAATGCGTGTAGCCAAAGTTCTATCGGCGGTCGGTGGGGGCGACAGGGTGGTGGGCATTTTCCACGGCGTGTTGAACATTTCAACTCGCATTTGCATACAAATTCATCATCACGATTTGTGTTCGCTCATTTGTGCTGCACTTTTGTTCGGCAGTCCGTGCCGGGTTTCATTTGGAACATTGTCGTCGATATCGCCGTCGAAGCCATTCGTCTGTCTTGACAGCAATGTATCTCTGGCATGTTTGTTGGATCAATGATGTTGCAACTGGTCAAATAGACATATTCGCTTACTCCAAACCATATGCGCCATCATGGGGAGAAGTCAATGAGATAATTTCCATGTGGATAGGTTTTTTGTTTTCTGTTATTTTTAACTAGGTGTGGATGCGTGAATTTCATGCGGGTTGTCTAGGATCTGTTGGCGGAGCGCGAGTTACGAAATGTGTGCATGTGTGGCTAGAGGTTGACTTGTTTGAACTCTCATATCCATGATCTACGTGTTGCCTAATGAAATCCAATCCATCAGAGTTTAAGGTGCACCGTCCCGAATGACTGCAGCCAGTTGAAACGTGCCCGCTTTTCATATATGCATCCCAAGGTATAGCGACGGACGACGGGTGCAATTCGATTACGCTTGCTAACCATGGGTACCCATGCCAGTCATCTGGAGGGTGCAAGACCCGCAATTGTAAAACAGGATTAAATAATTTACTTAATCAAGTTCGCACAGTCTCTTTGGATGGGTCTGCATCAATTTCGATTAAAAACCGAACCGAACTCGCAGAGTATCTGCGAAAATGATGGACTCTCTTGCAAGGACCATTTTCGATTAATTTTGAGTCCGCATGTGCATATTCAGAAAAGCAGAAGCGAAAAGCAGAGGTTTCAATTATGAGTTGTGAAGGGTGCATTATGGTTGCAAATTAAAGTTAAATAGGACGGTACTTTTATTAATAAAAACTGTCATCTGATTGGTAGGCGCAGTAGCTTAGTGGTTAGTGTGTTGGTCCCAGGTTCAATTCCGGGAAAGAAAACCAAATTCCAATTCCAACTTAAGGTTTTTTCCAGGTGGCGACACCTCTCGCGAATGTATGACAAACATCCAAGAGTATAACTGTCATGAAAGAGCTTCTCAATTAGCCGTTAGGACTCGGCATAAAATTGCAGATCCCTTCCATTCGTCGCAAAAATGAAAAACTTACACAAAACGAGTGGTTGTGATAAGCTATATCCGTAGGGTCCTAGGACCTGTTGCGCCAACTCTTTATTTATTTTACCAACTGATTTCCTAGACACATGCTAATATTTACAATTAAAATATCTCTCCAAGACAAGGAGCTGTAGGTATCCAAAACATAAAAGTAGACAATACGTCCGGTTAAATGAATAAAATTTCTGTTGTAGGACGAAACAAGAAAAACCACTACACGCAGTTTAAAACTTAGCGTAGCTTAATAGCCGCGAAAGAATGCCCCAAGAGAGGCTACTCCTTGTCCAGGCTACACACAGTAATAGATCATGTAGGTCATATAGGTCACAATGTGTAATTTTGTATGGAAAATTTCGCCATTGCGATTTCGAAAATGTTAGCCTGGAGATTAAAAATGATTGTCCTTAGATTATTAGAATGGTCCTCACCAATAAACATTTTTAGTTTCGACTTTAAGTCTTACTAGTTCACAGTGGCTAAACTTTCCATACAAATTTTGCAATCGTGATCTTCCGCGCATTTAAAGTCGAGACTAAAATTTGATATTGAAGACGAAGAAACTGGAATTTTGTTAATAAAAACACGCCAATATCACTTATACAGGTAAAATATACCTTGATGCAGCGGATGGCGGATCTCACCCAAAAAGTTGCCCGGCCCTACAACAAACTGCGGAATAATGGATAAACTCTAGTAGACAGACTACAACTCGTGACCGGGATTATCTAGGCCGCCTCTATCCAAAAACCTGTTAATTAATTTATAAAGTAATTTTTTTAATGGTTACAGAACTTCTTAAGTATGCTTTCGGGCATAAATCCAACGAGAGTCAAATTTTTTAAAAGTTTTTTTAAACAGTATCCTTAATCTATACCTACTCATAGTTAAATGACAAACGCAAAGAGCCCACCGCATTAAATCCGTCAACAGTTGCGGCAGGGTATTCCACTGACAGATGGATAGGGTACACGCCAGCTTAAGAAAAGTGCCCATTAGCCACGAATAAGTTTAGTTTACCTTGAACTTTTCTGTCCGTTGAATCCGTTGAGAGTTTTTACAATTTGACATAAAACGCAAACACTTAAATCTGTGGAATTATTCCGCAAAAAAAAAACATTTTGTGTAACGGAAATGCAACGGAATGTATGGGACTGCTTATTCCGTTGAATGTATTAACTTTGATACACCCAGTCTCCACGAGACATAATTTCTGTCAGGACTTAAGATATGACAACAATCCGTTGTAAAGGGTGATTTTTTAGCTGGTTTGGTTTTGGCAACACTGGTTTTGACAGCTGACGTGTGTTTAGTACCTTGTGTCACTGTCAAACAGCTTCAGTTTGGTTTGCAATTTAACCATGGATCGTCTTACAAATGAACAACGCTTGCAAATTATTGAATTTTACTATCAAAATTCGTGCTCGGTTGGAAATGTTCTTTTTCGCTTTTTTATCGAAAAATTGTGTTCAGCGATGAGGCTCATTTTTGGTTGAATGGGTACGTAAATAAGCAAAATAGCCGCATTTGGAGTGAAGATCAGCCAGAAGCATTGCAACAGCTACCAATGCATCCCGAAAAAGCTACTGTTTGGTGCGGTTTATGGGCCGGCGGCATTATTGGGCCATATTTCTTTAAAGATGATGCGAATCGCAGCGTTACTGTCAATGGTGAACGCTACCGAGCGATGATAACAAACTTTTATTTGCCCGAAATGGAAGTTCTTGACTTGCATGATATGTGGTTTCAACAAGACGGTGCCACATGCCACACAGCACGCGAAACAATGGCGCGATTGCGAGGCGAGTTTGGTGAACAGTTAATTTCACGTTTCGGGCCGGTCAATTGGGCGCCTAGATCGTGCGATTTGACACCATTAGATTATTTTTTGTGGGGGTATGCCAAGGCTAATGTGTATAGGGACAAGCCCGCTTCGATTGACGCACTGGAAGCCAACATCCATGCATTCATTCGTGAGATACCGGCCGATATGTGTGAAAGAGTATGCCAAAATTGGACTCAGCGGATGGGCTACCTGAGACGCAGCCGCGGTCAACATTTGCATGAAATTATCTTTAAACATTAAATTGCAAGGTTCAAACTATCGATTCAAATAAATATTTCATTCATTTTTTCGAATTTTTTGTGTTTTTTCGTTAAAAAAAGTTCTAAACCTCTTAAAAAATCACCCTTTACTAACAATCATTTTTAGTGTCCAGGCTACATTTTTCTAACTCACATGGCGAAATTTTCCGTACGAAATTGCAAATTGTGACCTAGAAAATATATAAGCTGAAGGTTAAAAATGATTATTGGTAAGGCTCAATATGTTTAGTGTAGATCGCGAATCAAAACATTTAAGTCTGACTTTTTTCCCCGTCTTCGCTGCGGACATATCTTCTGACTGTAATTTGACATTTGAAGTCTAGACCAGCTTTTGACAGCAAAACCTCATTTATTTTGATAATTCTCGGGAACACAAGTGCGCAGTTTCAAGCAGAGACAATACTGAGACCACAACTCCGGCCGATTTCCCGTTACTTAGCCTACAAGCTATGTTTTTAAGGAGTGTTCACGTTTGGTGCGCTAGTATTCTTACATAGAAAATCGTATTGACAAATGTCACGAAACTTCAAAAATTCTGCTCACCTACACACTCCCAGGATATGAGACACTTCCGTTGTGGGCAAGTTTCTGGCAGAGTTCATAGAATTTTATCCGTTTAATTTGAAATTGTTCGTTACGTGTGGATAATATTATTTTTAGGAATAAGTGCACATTTGCTTAAAATGTTCATGAAAAATTAACAATGTAGATTGGTTGAGGGAAAATGAAAACATTTTGAGCAAATTTTCTTCATTATTTAAGAAAAATTTACACACGAAATCGAAGTTAATGATATCCAAAAGCGGAAAATATTTGTCCTAATATTTTTCTCGTATATAAAACATATATTTTAGATAGTTTTAATAACCAAACAAATCAAATTATTCGCCTTTTAACAATTGTTAATAACTAACCAATGGCGTTCAGTAATGAAAAAATGTGGTATTCCCGAACTCTTTCACATTTCCCCACGGTTGCCGAGGTTGGCAGCATTTATTTTTGCATTTTTTGTATGTTTTCGCATTTCACACGGATTCTTTTTTGACATAACACCAATAGGAAAACAAAATGGCGAATTTGAAAAAAAAACTGAGGGGGCCAGCGCCAAGAGGATTGTGAGTTGGGGGTCTCAGTATGGTTTGTCTATGGTTTGAAGTATGGCTGATTTTCGACTTTCGCAAAGTGATACTTTAAATCTAATAATCGTGCTTCAAAAGCGTGTCTGAAGGAATGGATTCACACATAATCTGTGCTTTTTCTGGTTTAAGCCTAACACCCGATTTTCTAAATTGTACCTATTATTCATCACTCTATTTGCCCAACCAAAGACATGCGAATATTGCGAACAAGCGATCTGACTTAAAAGCCTGACATAATTCAGACTCTGGGGACGCGGTGTTAAGTCGACTTATGTCAAAATGGCAAACAAAAGTGAGTCCAAATCAACTGTCAGCTGTCAAATTAGTTGTTGCTCCGAGATATAAGTTTCTATAGTTACCAATTGGATGTATGTTCAAAATCAACGAAAAGACTAATATATCCGCCGTCATGTTTCTTATCCGACGAAATGTTTCCTCACCCGATGCGCACTGAATGTTTACCTTTACAGTGTCTACGAAAAAAAATGCACAACTTTCTCAAAGTTCCATCGTTGCACTAATTACCTGCATTAATAAAACATACTTCATCAGAATTTAATGTCTCAAATTCTAAAATTATGTTTTATGAATCTTTATCTTTAACCGACTCTTAACGATTTGACTGCATATACCCGCATGGTGGTTCAACGCGCAAATGCAGGTGTCCCGCCTGAATATTTATTACCAAAATTTCAGCCAACAATAATATGCTGGTCAAACAATTACCAACTTTTATTTGTAAAAAATATATATACACATTTTATACGTCCTATCGTCAAATGAAACAAATTATGTTTCGAATGCGGTCTCATAATCTTATTTTAGAACGCAATAGCAGCTCGACAAAAACAACAAAAGTCATTAGCATTATCACTCAAGCACTTCGGTGATGATCGTAAAAATAAATTCGAGAAATTGCGTTGCAGTCACACTTTGAAGGACTTGGACTTGGGGGTTTCGTTTTATCGCCATTTATCGAAACGAGGGCGAAAACATAAATGTTTTCGAAATGAAAACACAATGCGATCCAATAATTCATGGTGCAGCATTGTATTATGCTGTTCGGAGAACGGGAACGGGAACTGAAGCTGACTGTTTATTAAACAACTCTATGCAAGTGGTGCGGTGCGTTCGAATAGTCGATCACTTTGTTTATATAGAATCGTGCGGATCGTGAAGGAATTTTTTATTGGATTTGGTTTGCACTCTAGTTTAGTTGGAGACTTTGTTAATTGACGTGTATGGTGGTTGGTTTGACACCACTTATGGTGACCACACTAAGATTCGTTGGAATAGTCGATTGGTGCGAGTTGTGCTACGCCAGATGGGGCGAACTGAACATTATGATTTATGGTGATGGTGATTATGCTGTTGGTATATGCGTATCCATACAAAGTTTGACTGACTGACGTCTGGGCTCTGGGGTGAAAGGAGCCGATTCTTTTTTAATTTATGCCTTTAAATGGTTTTGTTTATTTTTTTCAGAACTATTTAACTTGGGCATAAGATGTCAGTCAGTTAAGAGCTTAAATGACACTCAAAGTCGGTGAAAGAGAAGTAGGTACCTACTTATAACTACTTCAAATGGATTTTCAATTGTCAGTGAGATTAAATTTATATACAATAATTATTATGAACATTTTGTTCTTTAATACAAACATCTTAAAGGAAAGGCGAAGGCCTTAACAGCGCCCGAGTTGCTTGCAGATATAGGTGTTACCTCTGCACTTCAGTTGTGACAGTCCTCTGGAGATGTGTGGCCGGAATCTAGCTCTCAAGTTATATTGTCCTGTGACTACTGATGTCAAGTCTACCTACTAATAGGTGATGTGCATTTATTTTCTGTTTTGTGGGGCGCCCCTTTATATAATTACTCGAAAATCAATCCAAGGGCCCCTTTATCGAATTTGCCACAGGCCCCGCGCTGCCTTAATCCGGCACTGATAACTCAATTCTGGAGGTGCTAATGTTGCGAATTGCGATATCGCATAGGTGTATAATTTTTGAGTACTATATGGCCTTGTCAGAGTTAAGTTCTTTATGGATGGGTCGAATGCTGGTGGTTCAAATGTAACAGGTTTTGTTACCATCCCGAAGAAAAAATATTCCATTCTTCTCCCAGAGGTTCACAAAATGTCTCCGTTGTTGCCTGAAAGCACCAACAGATGTCAAAGAAAATCAACTACAGCTGTATCTTGCTGTTTTGAAAGATTAATTAAACTATTAGACCGTTTCCGTTACCATGGATTTGACCGCGGTTCGCTTCAAGTTTCTGACGAATGTTACTGTGGAACTTATATAGCAGAGCCAAAGCTCCTAGCTATACCTCAAATTTGTATAGCTACCGATTGTGATGTTCTGTCTGCATTAACAGCATTCACTTTTAAACTGGGCAAGATCGTAGATAATGTCAAACTTGTTTTCCCGTTCTATTAGACTATTAAAGCTGTGAAGCTTCACCCATATTCAGACGTTCAACTATGCAGCCTTCTGTTTGGGGTCTTGTATGCATGCACAGGCTATATGATCCTCTTCTCGTCCGCTTTCTTCTTCATTGTGAGGAGTGGATGTTCGTCCTTTTTCGGTTGTCTGTAGAGCTATCGGCGGGCGGGCCTCTGATTTAGTCTGTACCATTAATTGATCGACCTCATTCCTGAGTGCATGTGCAAGTCTGCGTCGATAACTCCCCACCTACACTTTACAAGACTTTTGATGCTTATTTTCCCAGTTAAAAATAAAGAGTCACACGATAAATCAACTGCCAGCCTCAACGGCGCCCATCTACCTTCTCATGTACTATCAATCAAACGTCCTGACTGCAGCTACACAGTCCTGGCAGTGAAAAACACGGCAACATATTTTTTTTTTACGTTTCAGATTTTTAACATCCCACGCCTGAAAAGTCCAGCTACAGGCTTACCGAAAGTGGGTAAGTTTCTTCCTCACCTCTGAAAGCGAGAGCTAGGTCCTGGCAATGGCGGAACGATCTTAAAACATCGCTGTTCCCAAACCTTTCCCAATTTTCATGCTAAGTCACAGTTAAATTAACAACTCTTAGGACCTTGGTTGGGGAGAAAAAAACCTGCTCTCATCCCCTGGATACAGCACCCACATTTCCGAATTTAAAATAAAAGTAAAAGTCCCATAGCCCATTTATTTTACAACGGACTTATTTACTGCAACAGCGTAAAAAAAATAACCGGAAACGCTACAATTCCCCGTTCCCATCCTCTGTTAACATAGTTCCCCTCGCTCCCTTACATACGATATTCAAACTACCCCTCTCCGAATACGGGTAAATATCTGCCAGCACTCCATGCTACCACTACTGCCAACATTCATAATCTAATGAAACCAAAAGCGAATACCGCCAACAACCCCAAGCTCCCCTTGTTAAAGCTGGCAATGCCAATGCCAATGCCCACCACTCCATGGTCATGATCACACCGAAAGACGCTGCTGTAGAGCGAGAGAGGGTGACTTTTTTGTATGCTACTGGGCGAAACCTTGAACATAGTCCTACAGGAACTCCTAGGTATATAGGATGTTGAACGGTAATGGGGATGGAGCGCGGGGTGCCGCAAACCATGGAAATGGGAAATACAGTTCCTCCCCATTTCGCAATGCGTATAACTTCGCCGTTTGCCGTGTATTGGTGCAGAGCCGCATATATACAACACTGAACACCAATGCAGAACGGATTTTATGCTGGCACTTATGCTCTCTGGCAGAGCTCCTTCCGCGCGCCTCCTTCGATGCACCAACGGGTGGAAAACATTTCTGCGCAGAACCTGGATGAGCCGCATTCGTGGAGTGCTGTGTTCCCCACGCTCGGGCATAGAAGTTTATGGTTTATGTGATGTAGATAGCTACATCTACAGCTACAGCAATGAGGAAAACTGAAGTTCACCACCCACACCGAGGACGATGTGCTCCTCTGCGCACCTCCCGTTGCCGCTGTATTCGGGAACATTTTCTGCACATGGCATCGGCCACAGTGTCAGAGCTTAGTTGATGGATTTTTTATCTTTTTCCCCGGCTCTTAGCTCTTGGCTGGAGGAACACACCACCTTGCCCTTGCACTTGGCCCTTACGGGTATACTACGTTGCGGAGATACCATGTGCTGCGTGTGTTAGCCAAGCATAGGAAATAGATATCGGAGGAGAGCCGTGCACGAGGCACAAGAATGGCATTAAAACATTTTATGTTGCGCTGTATCTATGCAAAGGGAGTTGGTTGCATATACCCAGAGGTGCATACAAGTAGATACACAGATAGACGTGGATATGTTGATGTGGCCGTGAATTTGCGTGGTATGAGCCATAGAGTGCTACAGAGAGAAGTTTAAGGTCGCTTTGGCGATGAGATGTGTTTTTTTGGTTGTTTATTTTTATTTTTGCAGTTTTCCTGGAATGGTTAGAGGGGGTAGTTTCATATTGCGCATTATGTTGGCCTATAGATATAGGCATGCACATCTATAGAAAAATGTTCTACTGTTGGTGGGTTGAGTGAAGTGCCAGTGGGACGATGTGGAGGCTTGAGTACTCTTTGTATATCTGTGAAAATTGTTATAGAGTACGCTTTTATAATGGGACATCCTTTTTTTTGTTGTTTTCATTTCACAGGATGTGAAGTTACGGAGCGGGCTATCTGCTCATGCACTTATGTAGGTTTTTTGTATTTGGACAACTTTCCATTTTCATCCGGCAGTAGGTAGATTTAATTTGGTATTTGTTTGTTGTTGTTGTTGTTGTTGTTGGTAGAGAACGCCGAGTGGATATTTTGCGTTGTATAACGAATATGGTGCCACGCCCAAGACTCGATATGCAATTTAATTAATTTGAACGGGATTTCGGGTGTAGGGAAAGTTAATTTATATTTAATGCAATAACATTTGCATAAAAACGAAAAGTGTGCTTGTGATATGGCTGTGTTGTTCTTGTTCTTCTTCAGGAAGGAGTGGTGAGTGTATGGGCGGTTTTTCTGATAGAATTGAAGTGGAAACGTAGGTTTGGGCTACAACATGACGCCAGCACTGAGGTATGGGCTAAAAATTGATCGTTGTAAAGTAAATTTTTTATATTGAGCAGTTGTAACTCAAAAATAGATGCATCTATTCGAGAGAAAATTAGTTAAATTTTTAAACTCATCTGACAAAGTGACAGAAAATGACCCGTTAGACTGTTTTACCACTTTGCACCCAACTTGCACGGTTTGTACAACTTTATTATGGCATCACTGTCGCTTTGACTTTGCTATGATTATTTATAAGTACTGAACGCAGGAATTAATACCCCAATTTAAAATATGAAATAAGACGATAAAATAAGGCCCCAAATTTGGGTTGTTTTTTCATAATGGAATTTTTATGGATAATGGATTTTTAGTAAAATAAACTATCTAACATTAAGAAATAATGAAAATTTGGTGCAAAAAGCCGCGCGATTGATACAATTTGTTTAATTAAAATAAAGTAATCGTCAAAATATTGAATATAGATGACTAGAAGCTGGCTAAAGTAACCTTTGGGAACAATTTTAAAAGTTCTGTCCATTAAATATCTTTCGGCGATGGTATTTCGGTTATTATTTTTAAAGACTAAAATATACAAAAGGCATTTTTTGGTCTTCAAAAATGAAATAAGGCCCCAAAAATTAGTTTTGGTGTTTTACTTAATTTCTTCTTTTGGGGTCTTATATCATTTTCATTGGGAAAAAAAGGCCCCAAAAAAGGAAATAAAGCCCCAAAGTTTATTAAAAATCGTTGTTGTTGTTGTTTCCTGTATAATTGTTTAGGGCCTTATTTCATTTAGTTTTTGGGCCTTATTTCGCAGAGCAATAAGTACTGCCTACCCTATCTAATTTTTGGCTTCAGCACATTTTCTAGTCCGCGGGTGGACCTGTTCCTCAACCCAGCAGCTTCTTTAATTAGCACGATCTCTCGGCTAAGTTGTGTAGTAACAAAATTTAATTAATAAGTAGATAGTAGTCGATCTGTATTAATCTGTGTGCCTTCCAATTTTCAAATTCCCGTATTTATTAGTTGCATTTGCAGATTTCTTGACGCCCCTTACTGAAGCTACATAGGCGAGTCTATGTTTTGACAAGGAAAACTTGCGACAAATTCTATATTTCTACCACTAACTATGCGAAAATAGATATTTATGATTGTGCAGAACCTGGGCCTAGTCCATTTATAACTGGGCACCAATTTTAACGTTTTATCAAAAACTACTTTGTTTTAAAACAGTGAGACCAGATCGCGGTTAGTTTCCCATTTATGGGTGAGTACTTTGCAAATACTTCAAGCCTTAGGCAAAAAAGAGTGATTTTTGCATCTTCCACAACAAGGAAAAAAACAGGTCTAAATGGTTAATTAGATCAAGTTTATGCTGGTCAATTATCTATCGAAAAATGATTTTTGTTTTTAGATAGCCGTTCGTCGATTAGTCAGCCGCTCGTTAGTTTTAGTAAGTTCAGCTATTTTTTTTTTTTGGTATTGGCGATCAACGGTTGCCCATCTGGTTAAAGGATTCAAAGTTTGCTGGTGGGATAAAACAACTAGCGAAAGAAAAAGATAACTAGGTATATCACCTTGCACAGCCCGCCGCATAACCTTTCTTAAAGCAATTAGAGTTTGGAGGATCATTATATGAAACAGCAATTCATTTACTTTATTTTAATTCCTTGCTCCTCTTCCATGTAGTGTTAAAGTTGATTCTTAATAGCACGAGAGCAGGGTTTAATTAATATTTTCTCTTTTTTTATGAATACATTTTCGGGAGAAGCAAAGGGAAATTTTGTTCAACGTTGTGGGAAATTTGATACCTGAGGTTGATATCACTGGTTTTGAACACTAAGCACTGCTGCGGTCTTATGATCTCTATTCTCTTTATAGTCTTTAAGTCTTTCGTTAACCTTGAGATTTTATGTATTTGCAGTAACTACCACACGGAAATGTCATTTACAAAGCTGATAATAAACCCTTTTGTTGGAATTTGTAGGAGCAGAGTTCAGTAAACGATCACCAACAGGATCCCTAGGTCAGATTTTTGGTGTACCGCTAGTTATTTCGAACTCGATTATTCCCTAAAAAGCATAGAGGAAAGTTACATCCCTAAAACAGGTAATGTTTAAGGTTATGTGACTGTAATATGAAACGCACTACCTATAAAAGTGTCTGTTAACAAGACTAAAAGAAGAACTAAAACAAATCGTAGTAAAAATCGTAGTCTCCTATTAAACGGAACTGATGGGACCTCTTTGAAGTGTTACTGAATTCAACCTAGAAGCTGTCATTCGTGACATATTAAAGCTGGTCACAGATCAAGGGAGCAGATTTTGCAAACTGTTATATGGCGTCTTATACTAAAGGGTTTTCCAGTAAGAGGTGTTATTTTGGTATTCAAAGAAAAATGCCATTTGGCGTAGACCTTATCTTTCATGTGGCCCCAAAGGAAGAAGTCGCAAGGTGTTAAATCACAAGATCTCGGTGGCCAATTGTGATCACCTCTTCGAGAGATAACACGGTCCGGAAACTTTTCCCGTAAAAGATCAATGGTTTCGTTGCTTGTGTGGCACGTAGCGCCGTCTTGTTGAAAGTAAACGTTGTCCAGATCAATACCATCCAACTCCTACCATAAAAAATCATTAATCATCGACGACCAAAATATGCTTTAGTTTCGCGAACTGCGACTGCAAGATTTTCACCATTTTTGTAGTGAATTTTAATAATAAATGCGTTGTTGAAGCGTGTATCGTTCCATTTTTAGTAATGGCGTTTCTACTTGTCAAATGTCAAAGAATAAAAGCTTCAAAAGTGACAGCTACCGAAATAGCGGGTAATTCACAATAACACCTCTTATTTTCCTTTATTTGTAAAACCCACTTATTTAGCTGTTGTCGGAGCTCTATCTTGCAAATCTGGAGGCTACCGCCTCCACCTACATACATATTCAGGGACCTAGAAATGCGACATCGGTCGAAGCAACACTATGTCGTTGATATACAAATTGCATCCACAAACAGCGGCATTTCTAAGCTAACATCACTGTCAGTTAGGTAGGTATACGTCAACCCAAATAGGTTTATGGTCTTCATTTGATAAATATCACAATTGAATTGAAAATGAACTACAAAAACATAAGATCTAAAGTCTCACTCCATTTTATC
This sequence comes from Cheilosia variabilis, assembly GCA_951230905.1. Classification (NCBI taxonomy): domain Eukaryota; kingdom Metazoa; phylum Arthropoda; class Insecta; order Diptera; family Syrphidae; genus Cheilosia; species Cheilosia variabilis. The sequence continues at coordinate 15,949,134 of OX579676.1, forward strand.
ACGTTTATGAAGGTTTGGTAAAGAGGTTGTACTTAAAATATTAGGTTGTCTAAGAGACCCCAAGCTCTTCAAATTATGTCACTAATCACATCACTCTACTTTTCTATAGTGCATAGAAAACGCAATTTATGGCAAATATGGAGGTTGGAAAGAACACCGAAAAAAAGTTGTCAAAACTTTTGCGCCAACTCAATATAATTCCCATTTGCATTAAATAGGATAAAAATTAATAATAATTTTGAAAAAAATTAACTTACTACCTCTTTAAAACTTTTATAAATATAAACGACGATTGCGGTTGGATTGATCCTTAACGTTGCTTTTGCTTGGTCAGATATAAAGGGTGGCTGATGAATATTGCTACATTAAGAAACTCTAATAATTTTTCTATAATTTCTTTATTTTTATTTTAAATTCTGGTTTCATCGCCCCAATTGTCCATTTTCGTTTAATCTAAATGTTTGTCTATAAAAGATGAAAAAATGGAACCGATTACGCAGGAAAAAAGTTATTACGTTTTCGAATCGAATGAATCGTTTTCACACGAAGTATATTTATTCGAAAGTCACCTATTCGTCACCTAGCTACTACCTCAAATAGAGCCTCATCCAAAGTGGGAAGCTCCATCTAAATCCCATGAGTTAAATAATTCTAATCAAGATTCTGAGCAAATTGCGTCATGACAGCTTTCCAATTCAGCTGCCATAAGTCCTTTCATGCAAACAACCAAATGCGTCACTTTCAAATTTTAAACTTAAAAGTGGCTGCACGTGTCCAGTGCCATATGCGAATATATTTACACTCGCAAAATTATGTTGAAAATGCGAACCCTTTGCTGTCAAATCCCATCCCAGTAGACCTAACCTTCCCCTAAATAGGTAGGTAGGTAGATATCAAACACCAAAAATAAAACTATGGCGACTTCAAATTATACACGCAGCCATTGCAAAAATGGAAACAAAAAAAAATCGCCCAACACTGTCCTAATGTCCTGGACCATTTTAATTCAGTTTGGTGTGAGTTCTTTCGTTGTTATGCGCTTACATGGGTATATAAATATATTGCGCACGACTTATTTACTCTGTTTCCATCCTATTTATCTAATGGTCAACTAAAGAGTCCTTATGAAGGACAAAAAAAGGGATACATCCGCACTGAGCTCATATAGCTATCAATAAAGTGCCCTACACCATGGAATAAATATATGGATCAGTGAAATTTGTTCAAATATCCTGAAGGGATAAAAGTTTTTCTATTTACTACCTATAAGTAAATACATACCTATATTTATATACTCCCTTTTTGTGGAATAGAATCTTCTACCTGCCCTCTTCCTGTGACACTTCCTATTCTAATGTCCTTGTGTTAGTTTCGCCATGGTGACTATCTTCATTTTTTTTTTTCTACTCGTATATTTCGATTTATGTAGCCCACCACCTTGCCCGCTTCTGCAGTGGTGTAAACGAAAGTAAAGCCGGCAATGACGTAACCTATAATTTTCCCTTTTATTTCACAATAGAAAACCTATGGGTGGTGAGAGGGATAAGAGGGGAATCGCATTACAAAAGTACTATCCGTATTCCGTATAGGTACATAAGGTCCTGAAGGAAAAACTAAGGGTTGCACGCCAACAACAACGCATACTGTGGGCGGAGCTATGGAAAAGGAAAACCCAGGGATGAGTTCTGGAAATTGTGCGTAGATGCCGCAGTCCTTGTAAAGGATATACATTAATTTCTAAAGCGAGATAGCTGCTCCGTGGGTCGACTGAAAAACAAGGAACACACAGCTACACAACACTGAAGACCGAGGGAGGAAAGTTCTTGTTTTCCCTTTTGTACCGTCGTCCTTGTTACACCAACGAGTTGTAAGGAGATTACTTTCGTCCCGTTTCTTGAGGTGAAACTTCCTCCCACAAGCACTTTTTGAAGGAAATTATTTTTTGTTCTCCTGTGCGTGCGCTAAACTCACACACACACACACACACACACTATAAGAAATTTTCGCAGAAAGAAAAACCGAAAATATCTTCATCGTCTAATAGCCCGCCAATGAAATGTTCCACTTTCCCGAATCGCATATCGTACGAATGTAGGCCATTTTGATTCGCCTGCTTTTCTGTCGTTGTATGTGTGTTGGTGGGTTTTTTGGGGGGCTCTCCTGTACTCCCACAATTTTCCCGAATTCAGAAACAAATTCCGCTTCCCTGTGGTCCAGGTAGGGTGAGTGTATGAAATTATGCTGCCGTCGCAACTCATCCTACCAAATCAGGTTATTGCGTTTCAGTCAGCAGCTCATACCTTTTCGGTGTCCTTGTTGGACGATATACCTACATACGTATCCCCCTAGTGATCCAAAAATTTGCAGAAGCATCGCTGTGCTATATAGTATCATAATATAGTAAGTCGCACAGGACGACACGACAAGCAACGGCAGCAGCAGCAGCAACAACAACGAAAAATCCTCTTTTGGGCGTAGTATGCCCCACAGCCTAATATTGAGTTATTCTATTTGAGTTAACACCCGACTGACTTGGTTTTGGCGCAAAGTCGTCCTCGTCCCAGAAGGTTTGGGGTCTAATGGAATTGTCTTCTTAAAGCTTGTGCGCGCTACTTCTTGTAAGAAACCAAAATTTTGACTTTCAAACCAGAAGATAAGCTCCTTAGGGGTTGCTTTGTTGTGTGTGTCTTCCGTCTTTCTGGTGTCTCCTCTGTTTGCACGTTTTTGGTTTGAGGTTTGGCGCGTGTTATCGAGTGGTATATAGGTAGCTTTATTTATTTTTGGGGAGCCACATTTGAGAGGATGAGTGATGGACACACGAAATGAAACGTTTCGATTTTTGCAATTAATTTCGAAGGGACTTTCTGCAAGGAGGCGTTTGATTGAATTAGAGGGAACATTTGAGGACGATGTTAAGTTGAATATTTTATGAATCCAAAAGGAAAGTTGCTAGAAAGTTTTCGGCAAAGTTCAAGGGGTTGATTTATTTTATCTCTTTTTAATAGGGTTGACTTTCCAAAAAAAAAAAAAAAAGACGCGATCGTTTTAATTCCCTCTGACTTGATTGAGTTTTTTACTATTTCCTTGGATATACTCATAGGCTATTTTATGATACTAAAAGTTATGTTTAACTTTGGTCTGATATTAGCCTAGATGTACGGCAAAATCAAATCAATCAGGCGGCGATCGGCCAATTGTTTTAGAACACCTCCACAGTCGACAGTTGGAAGCTTGTGCGTTCCTGCTGTACAAACGCATGATGATATTCGCTCCGACGAAATGTGGAAGCAATTCTGAAGCTGTTACACAACGAGGGACGAAAAACGGGTAGAACCTGCTTTAAAATATTATCGCAAAAACCACAATTGCTGAGCTATCTGAAAGTTAGATTTTTTTAAACTTTTAAAAAAATTGTAACTTGTAACAATGAAGAACAATTTCTGAAGAAGAAGAAGTGGCCTTGGGCGGAAAAGACCATTAGTTCAATATTTTTAACTTAAGTTAAACGACACTGATCTTGCGACTATGGATATTTGGTCTGCAGCCATGTTGTTTCCGAACTGCGACTGCGTGACATTAGGAAGGTGCCTGAATACCTTTCGATGTATGGATTGGTCGGCCATTTTGAATTGTGGGACAGCCCAAGTAATTTTCTTCGAAAATCTAGTCAGACAATTTTTCTTGAGTTCATGAAAAGCTTTTTCAGGACAGTCTTACTTTCGGATGTCAGTTAAACAGTGGAACAAACATGATATCTAATTCTGTTTTTCCGGAGAATAAACATGAGACCTATTGCTTTTTAACATAATTGTGGGTACAGCTCGGAACTACCCAGTCATGTTCAATTACTTTCATCCATTAGTAGGATTGTCCATAAGTACATGGCTCAGATGGTCCACGGTACAATGAAGACTGCAAAATCGTCCTTATTGTCGCGTCGGTAGCTTATTATCGGTAGCCTTCTAGATGTTTAATCATTTCAAAATTTATATAATTTTTCCATCTCAAATCCTCTGAGTAGTCCTTTAAGGGGCCTTTTAAACAATCAATGTACCTGGATCAAAAAATGGTTTTATTCCCAAAGCCCAATCTTGACGCACTTCAATATTAAAAAAAACACTTCAGGTCGCTTCAGGCGTCATATGTTATTATGCTATGCCAACTATTTACCAGACACAACTTAAAGTAGTTAAGATGATAACTGTTTTACTTTACTTTACTTTGTGTGGCCCTTAGGTAGCCCGTGGTGACCGTGACCACAGTCTTAACCAACAGGCCCCTCCGACATGTTTTAGCTTTATCGACTACAGCCACATGTTGGTTGAGCTCAAAAACCTCGCGGTTTTACCTGCTTCCCCTTCTATGTCCTTGCTGACAGAACTAAGGACAGACTTTGTCATTCGAACAAACTCAGTATACCTTCTTATGTATCAGCTTACCGCCCGAAACTCTCTTACTAAGTAGAAATGACATGTAATACGTCCTATAACAGTAAGGAGTATCAAACCATAAAGCAAGGAAGATGGGAAATAAGTTGGGCGAATTAAAAAAAGGTGCCCATACAGTAAGCAATAGTTGGTGCCAAACATCGAATTTAAAACTTTATAATAAGGTTACCGCACACCTCCGAGCGTTACAGTGTTATTTTAAGTCTGATCAACAAGATTGTAAAATGTTGCAATTACATCATCACATACGCATTTCCTGCACGAAATGAAAGAAGCTGTGTTGCCAGATTGGGCGCTTTGCTTTATTTTGGGCTATCTTTTTTCTTAAAAAACCATAGAAATTTTTCCATGAGCGCCCAACTTTATCTTGGGTTAAACAGGTTTTGTGTAAATTTTGTTTGTTTTATTCCGTCACAAAACTACGAGAAAGAAATACATATTTTCGAACAAACCCGCACTTTTAAAACATTAACTTGTCAAGCGACATCGAACAGTCGTTCAACTTGCCGTTCATTTTGCAGGCCTTTTGATTTGATACAACACACAAGACACAAGCGGAAGATAGAAGTCAAATAAAATCCGTGTCGCGCATAAGTGAGATGGGTAATTTGGAAAAATAACTTAAGATATTGGAAACATTTTTATCGACTTTTGGGCTTCTTTCTGGGCTAATTTTTTTGAAGCTTTGGGTTCTTAAAGCAAACTAAATTCTGTCAACCCTGGTCCGAAGTCAATGCTAGTAAAGGAAGACTGAAATAGCGAATCAGAAGCTTAACGTGTTATGGACGTTCTACGCGACGACCCAAGATTGTATGTAAAAGAGAAGCAAACAAGTTCCGGCGAACAAAATTTCTGCCAATCATTGCAATAACTTTAAAACGTTTCCATTACCGATTTTAAACATATGTCATCTGAGAATGGCAATTAACTTCAGTAAACTTAACCAACAATAATAAATTAAACGAAATAAACAAATGTCGTTTCCGGAAAGCCATTTTGTTTTCAAGGAAAGTAAAATTCCGTAGGCCGTTGTTATAAAAACCAGAGACAATACCGAGACCACCAACTCCGGCCGATTTCCCGTTACTTAGCCTACAAGCTATATTTTTATGGAGTGTTCACGTTTGGTGCGCTAGTATTCTTACATAGAAAATCGTATTGACAAATGTCACGAAACTAAAAAAATTCTGCTCACCAACACACTCCCAGGAGATATGAGACACTTCCGCTGTGGGCAAAGTTGTTCGAAGTTCATCGAATTTTATCCGTTTAATTTGAAATTGTTAGTTACGTTTGGATAATATTTTTTTTTTAGGAATAAGCGCACTTTTGCTTAAAATGTTTATGAAAATTTAACAATGTAGATTGGTTGAGGGAAAATGAAAACATTTTGAGCAAAATTTCTTCATTATTTAAGAAAAATTTACACACGAAATCGAAGTTAATGATATCCAAAAGCGGAAAATACACAACCATGTTTATCCTAATATGTTTCTAGTATATAGAACATCAACTTTAGATAGTTTTACTAACCAAACAAATCAAATTATTCGCCTTTTAACAATTTATAATAACTAACCAATGGCATCCAGTAATGTAAAAATGTGGTATTCCCGAACTCTTTCACATTTCCCCACGGTTGCCGAGGTTGGCAGCATTTATTTTTGCGTTTTTTGTATGTTTTTGCATGTCACACGGATTCTTTTTTGACATAACGCCGATAGGAAAACAAAATGGCGAATTTGAAAAAAAAACTGAGGGGGCCAGCGGCAAGAGGATTGTGAGTTGGGGGTCTCAGTATGGTTTGTCTATGATAAAAACATTAACATGCTGAACTTTTCGGCAGCGCTACAGCAATAGGGTGGCTCGCTTCAACGTCAATGTCAAACAAGAAGAAGAAAAAGCCAAGTGACAGCTAAAAAAACCGAACAGATTTAATATGATTGAGGTATAACTATGTTAGAAAAAATACAAATAAATAATAAAGTATAAAAAACAAGATAAATGCGTTGTAGCATTGAAAAAAGATGTTTACCAAAGTATTTTTAACAATACCTATATAAACAAGCTATTCTGTCCATTATAAAAAAGCTTTGTTATCCTACAATTTTTTTTGAAGTTTGAACCAAAAAAATAGCCCATCTCGGAAATAAAATGGCCGACTATAATAAATGTCACGTGTTTTTGCTTGTCGAGTAGTGCTGTTCCTTTCAATCAGACGTGTGTTTAGTGTCCCTTATTCTTCCGCGATAGGCTTGCGGGAAGTTATAAATGTGTGTACCTAAAAAATTACTCAAGTTACTTTTTTAATAATTTCTTACTATTTAATTATTTTCGACTTACCAGGTGACTTTTTATCACAGGTGGGAAAAGATCCTGAGAACTGTCATACGTTACAGTTGTAAATGCCTGAATTATGCGCCTTCACAATACCTATCATCTGATTGACATTGAAGGAGATCAATTAGGGGAAATTGAGTTGGATCAAAAATAATAAATTAACATTGAGACACAACTGCATCCTGTTTACAAGATGCAGTAAACACACTTGTGTAAACAAAATGAAACAACGGTTGGCTATGAGTCGGAAGTTCTGGCCTTGAGTTTTTAATCTCGTTTCAGATGAAATATGATGTCATCTTAAGTAGATAAATATTAAGTGATGGCTTATACGATTCAGCATTTTCGATTGCTGTTACCGATATGTACTAGCTATATGCCATAGGACTGTTTTATGGGCATGACTACCCAAAAACCACCTTAAAGTAAACTGCATCTTTCTAGCAATAAATGATATCGTTCCTTTCACTTTTAATTATATCTTTCACCTTTTATTTATACCCCCCCCCCCCTACCTATATCAAATACGTTTAGTTACACAATTTCGCATTCGATAAACAGCAAAGTGCTATACAAATACAATTGCGAAAAACGCGTCCGGTAAGTCTTGCAAAGAGGCAGATCTTCTTTGCTCGTCCAAATGACATAATTGACTGCAATCGCTATGGTGGATGTAGATGACACGAAGAGCGGGTAGCAGGAATCAACTCATCACAGTAGTGTTCCCCTTTCCAATGTGACAAATGGCACCAGCAAAATCGTAATACTCGAACAATAGCGAAGGAGCGCGCACATCCCGAGTCCTCATTTAATTGGCCTTGAGGCAGAGGCACAGCATTAGCAAGAAAACAAAACGAACAAAATAATTAAAAACACAAAACCCCAACGAACAGAAATAAAATGGATGGAGATGGAGACCCAGAACAATTTTGTCGTTTTGTGTTTACAATACGAACATTTTTTACCCATCGTCCCTTTCTTTTATGTTGCTTTTTAATTTTGCGTTTTTAGTCACGCTGAATGCTGATGGCCTTCGGTCGCGGTACTGTTATCTATTTAGGTCCGATTGCGCTTTTTTTACTCGTATGCTATTGTTCCTCTTTTTTTGAATTGTTGAGTTTTTTTTTTTCTGGATTTGACATCCCCAGTGATGGAGATTCCCTCATCGGCAACCCATTACGGAGTCGGTGTTGAGCCTGAGGTGGGGTACGCAAAAGTAAAAAAGCCGTCTTATACCTAGGTATGTACACATAATTATGTATGAACGACAACACCATCCATATGGCGCGTATATTCAAATATACATAAATATACACATACATAAGTCTATCTACGTACGAGTAGAGATTGAGCCTCATGTACTCTTTGAAAAAATAAAATTTAAGTGCAACAGGGTGATTGATATTATAACACAAACTTGGCAGCTGTGGTAATTTATTGCTTTTTACAAAATCTATTACCTGCCTTTTACGAAATGAAGTGATATTTATTGAAAATTTGTTTTCAAAACATGAAAGTGACGTTTAGGTACTCAGGTGGACGTTGGACTTATATTCGCTGCAACATCAGATTCAATTTTTAAGTAACAGTTTATAATACCATTAAAATATCTCCTTTAATTAGAAAGCTGCTTGAAAAGAAAATAATTTGGCATTTAATTATATTTTGGGGATGTTTAAAATTATGTACCCCTTTCCGGGGCTATATTTAAAAATATTTCATAGCTTAAAGCAGTCAAAAATATTTCTATAGCATTCTTTTCATTTCTCTTTTTTATAAGCATCAGTCTCTTCATAATTGAAAACAATAATGAATTCAAACTCGCAGGCTAGGATTGAAGTATCCATAAAGGATGTAACCCTTCCAGTGCATTAACAAAAAATATAAAAGAAAGATTGCTCATGAATCAACTGAATTACAGTTGTTGAAGATTACAAATTTCCGATCTACTTTTATTATGTCAAAGACTGTAACTTTTGTGTATGAAATTATTGTTCGAGGTTAGATGTCAAAATGAATTGACGCAAAATGTGTGATTATTAAAGCTACAAGCGATTAATATTACGTAGGGTGCGTTTTTATTGTCTTTAACCCAAAATTGAAACAAAGTTTGTTAGTTGCATAGATTAAATACAACAGTTCAGGAAGCCCTTTTACTGCTTCTTGAAAGGTATATCCCAACATCTTCATTCTCATCTATTCTTACTGAATCCAAAAAGCCAATACAAGCAACCCTATTTTAAGTCAATTGTCTAATGTCTTCCTTGACCCTTTAACTGAATTTATGACGGGCAGGCAGTAGATATATGAAACTTTCTTCAAACCGTATCCTGTAACCGAAGCAAGTCGGTTAGCCTTACGCGGTGCACCAACTCATCAAATCGTATTTTCTACGTTTGTTTGCATATAGGAAGTGATTAAACCGGCCTTGACGCACTTTTATGAAATATGTGCAATTTTACATGTCTATTAGTCTTCCTTTGAGATCTTACAGAATCGTATAGTGGCTGTTATCCTTACAAACTTTTTGTACTAATTTTCGATTTATCAGATTGAGGTCTTTAACACATGACTAGGCGCCGTAATAAGCCTGGGGTCAGATTCTGTAAGGCGAAACGATCAAACGTTTTCGTGCGCATGAATGATTTGCCCTATGTTACCCAAGCAAATTTCTTCGTGCACACGAAAACGTTTGAACGTTTCGCCTTACATAATGCCGACCCTGATTTCAAATAAAGAACATTTGTACCTATATGAACTATAGTAGTCTTGAATCCTAGCGGTCATTAGGCAGCGTGGCCGAGCGGTCTAAGGCGCTGGTTTTAGGCACCAGTCCGAAAGGGCGTGGGTTCGAATCCCACCGCTGTCACAAGAATTATTTTTTTATATTTTTTCTGTTGTGCACATCGGTAGATATTTCTATTCCAAAATAACACTCTAGGGCAGCCATACTCAATCTTTTTTCAATAGGTGGCACAAAGGCGTTTTAGCTGTGCCTCGGGCCGCAACGCAACATAAATATATTTCTTCAGCTGTTAATAAGAACCGTAATTTAAATTTCATGGTTTATTTGTTGTAATAAAAAAATCTCGGCAAAAGATTCTTTAGTTCTATTAGTATATTAGTATTATTTAACTGTGTTAGGGCCAGTTGTAAAAGCTTGGCGGGCCGCAGGTTGAGTATAGCTGCTCTAGGGTGTTTAAAGAATAACATTTTAAGCTGTTTATTTTTATCAAAAATCAGATTACTGTGTACGGTTTCAATCTTAGAACACCAAGAGCTTCAAATAGGCCCGACTTGACAGGCCTTTTACAACTATTGGTGAATGAGGCTGAAAAGCACTGCTGTTGCTTTACAACTTTCAAAAAACTTAGGTCATTCTTACGCCGAGCGTCAAATTTAATTCACACGACTAGCAATAAAAATTACCAACCAAATGAACGGTATCTTCCAGGTTCATAACCACCCTGTGGCCTGTGCACACCATCTCTCTACATTGCGTTTTCTTTTTTACTCTAATTTTTCAAAAGAGCGGTAACAAAAAGAAAAAAAACTGCATTTAAAGTTAAACCAAAGGGACCAAGCCACGGGCACATGCAAACAATAATTCGCGTAGGCTTATTCTGTTCAAATTCACGGCCATCGTGTGTATTCCATCATCGGAGTTTCAGTGTCCACCCCGTTCCCCGAACGAGATTTTCTAGCCGATAAACCAACGCTAGGAGGGTCGTAATTCGTAATTCCTCTGGATTTTCCTCCTCTCTTCCACATTCATCTCAACGAAGCTGTCGGGATAGCAGAGGAGGATTTTTCTTGTTTTTTTTTTCTAATTTTTGCCACAGCTCAGCTTTTGATTTATGTCACTGTCAGTTGTCCAAAAACGGGGCTTGCGAAGAGGTGAAGGTTTTAATCGCTACACGTGTGTGTACATGAGTGTGCGTAAAGTCTTATAGGGATCTTCGGTCGGGCTTCTATCGCTGTACTCCAGCTCCAGCTCCACCTCACTGCTTCTCACTTTCGCCCTTTTACCCATTACCATTATGTTTCGCAATCAAATCGATCGGGCTTGTTGTTGCTGAATGCGTTTGTATGTGAATGCTTTTAATTTTCATTTCTTCGTTCCGTTGTGGACTATTTTTTTTTGTTCACTCTTCTTCTTTATGCTTTCCATTTTTTTTAAACTCTTTTGCAATAAAAAGGGTGCGATTTGCGTTGTTGTGTTTATGCCCGCAGCTCCGCTGTCCCTTCTGGACTCCAGAAGTGCGGTCCTACTTCATCCATTGCCAATGCCACATCGACATCGGAAACTTGGTATGTATTTGTTGATGTTATGTAGCATAGCTGTATCCATCACTATGGCGCTGGATTTATTCAATACTTTATGCTTTAGTATTGTAGAGTCCGCTTAAAATTACAGTGAGGAAAAGAGAATTAACCCCACTGGACTTTATCCACTTAAGAAAACTGGCTTTCTATCTAAAGTCTGTGCACGATATGTAATTATTCATATATTTTGTCCATGCTAAATTTAACGAGCAATAATGGCAAAATTTTCCATATAAAATTACCCATTGCAATCTACAAAACATTTAGTTTGAAGGTTAAAGATGATTTTTAGGTAGTAAGGCCATATGCCCATTGCCATCCTGATTTCCTCTTACCAAAGTACCCTTTTTACCGCTGCCAAATTGAATTCTGCAAAAGCACTCTTTTGTCACTATTCATAAAAAAAAAACTGTTTTTTTTAACCACCTTCAAAGGAACTTGATCCTTCTTCTTTTTAGCAGTGCTTAGTACCTAGAACGTTTTGTGCACTCTCTGCAAATTCTTCCAACTGCTTTCGCCGACGGCAAGCACATTACACGAAACACTTTGAATCGGCTGCGCTTCTTACGCTACGATTACAGGTGTCGTGGCAAATTTTGACATGCGGACGTCACAAAAAATTCGGCCATTCGTGGGAGTGCGCTGCAACACCCAAAGTGACTAGCCGCTTGACAGGCAACAATTTATACGTCATAACGACGTAATCGATGTAATCGTAGCTTTAGACTAACTTGCCGGCAAACTAGACGTTCTGCCGGGGAACTCGCACCTAATGCAATGACTTATTTGTTCAATAACTTTTAACACAAGCAAATGGGGACGTTCAAGTATCTAGTTTAGTAAGTCTGACAGCTCCCTCACTAGATGTATCTCGGTTTTGATTGGTCGAAATCGGCCATGTGAGCAGCTGTTTCAGTTGACGTTTATGGAGGGCAGGCCGACGAATCTAGTCAAGATATTTGCGACTAAGTACTAAGTAGACACTTCGAATCTGTAACTGACGTAGAAAAAGTGACGTTCCCGACCAATCTAGTTTTTGCGTTCAGGCTACATCTCATCCAGACCAATCTAGTCGACTTCAGATAACTAGATTCTTGAATGTGCCCAATGCTGAAGATAACAAGAGAAAAAGTTTATAAAAGTGTTTTAGGAAAAGGAGTCTATGTTTCAGATCAATATAGGAAACCGCTGAGCTTTAAAGCTGTTTAAAGAAAACGAAACGGTAAATGGAATTTAATGCTTCCTTATTGTATTCAGCTTTATGTTTCGCATGAGAAATTTAGTGCAAAACCTTCATCTTTGGCCAGCAGAAAGAATTTTCACAATGGAAACTCGTAGGAGGACGTATTCCTACTCATTTGACGTTGGTTGACACAATGCTCAATCAGTCTTATCTCGGTGGGTCATATTACTGACCCTGACTGTGGTTATGTTTCAAGAGCATAACATTTAACATATCCCGTCCCGGTACTCTGTATCCGAACCGAGGTCCCATCCCAACCAAGGTCTTCCTCCAGCCAATTCTGCTGGGCTTATATTTTGTGCTTGTCGCTTTTTTTAATCCTTGCTTGTATTGTGAAGTTTTTTTTCTGTTTCTCTATTCTTTTCATTCCATTTTCGATGTTTTACAACAGAAAAACTGAGTTGAAGTTTGGTGTGGTGTTGTTTTTGAGTCGGTGTGGTGCGCAGCACTCTAGGTCTTCGGTAAGGAATGCGATACGGAATGTTGTTCGTTATTTACCCTATACATGCAAAATGTACATACATAATGTAGTTTGTTATGCCTATGCGAATATGTTTTGGCCTTACGCTGCAGAGTGTTATTAAGTCGCTCAGTTTTAGCGAATGGATGCATGGAAAAAATCAAAAAACAAAGAAGAGAAGAATGCAATACAGGGAACGGGAAACCCTTGCGAAAGGAAGTTTAAACCTCACGGCCTATGTAATTATGCGGTGTGAGGATTGTAGGTTATATATTTACTCGCCATTATGTACATATATAACTTTTTTTTTATAAATTGTTAGGACATTTTATTACGTAACTCGGCGTTGGGGGACATAAATGGATTGTATGGATGTATGTATGTTTTAAGCGCGTGTTTATCGATTTTTATTCCTTTATTTTAGCTTTTTCTCTTTTGACTTTTCTTTTCTAATATACCTATACGCTTTGTATGTGGATATACCTATATGTTTGGAAGTGAAGTATCTATTTGCAAAGAGGACATTTTGTTTGTTCCTCTTTTCGAACTTGCCACAAGTGGAGTAGCTTAAGAAGAAGGAAACCTGAAACAGATTCCAACACCAACATAGATAGAAGACTGAACGTCCATTGAAAAAAACAAGAAAAAGAGTTGAAAACTTTGTTAAGGAACTAGGGCTTCTCAGAATTTTTTCAATTTTCAATAGAATCTTTTATTTGAAGTTTTTTTGTTCTTTCTAGGTACCTGTGTCTTTCTTTTTTTTAAGATGATTACTGCATGTATTTGTGTATATGGATAATTATATAGGCAGGTACTTTAGCTTCGCTTTGTTCCGCTGATTCTGAGATGTTATGTAACGTCGTAGAATGAGGGAAGATGAGATTAGGTAATTTAAGAATTTGTTGTCCACATCAGATTTTATTTTAGAGACGTGGTTCGAGTGTTTGAAAATTGAAATTTATTACGCAATTGGAAATGAAAAACAGAGAGCGCACTTTTTTATTTGACCTACATTATTAAACTACTTATGTAATTGATTACATAAGTAGTTACATTACCGTATACCTAGGTGGCCAAGGTGGCCAAGGTTTCTCATAAGTAGGAAAGTCGACTGACCAAGGAGGAGAGGCCATCACCTCTCACCTTGAGTGAATCACTTTCCGGACAAAAGGAAACCAGGGGTACAGTGTTCCCAGGATCGTCATACGTGGTGTAGAGCCACAACCTGCACGAGGTGCCACTGCTTTCGACTAAATATGACGGATCTAGAGCGGAAACTCTATAAAAACCCGTAATCCCAGGCGTCTAACAACCGTGCCTATGGGATGAATGGCACTACGTAAGTGTGTCTTATAACGGTGAACTCCGGATAACAGGCGACCTCCGGTTTAAACTAGCCCTCCCGAGGTATGGAGCTCTGCCTCGGGTGATCATATTTCTCGCAATTTTCAAAAATTAAATGGAAAACAATAACACAACAACAGAAAACAATAAGGAATGCACACCTTTCAAATTGCAACCGGAGGTCACTTTGGACCTCCCAGTTTCTACAGTTAGGGCACCTGGTCCTGCTGCAGAAACTGAACACTATAACACCACGGTGATTGGAGAGGACTCGGTCGTCACCATTCCCATGGATGTTATATCGGCGGAGGAAGAAGCTGCTTTACTAGCATCCCCGAAATCATCTACAGCTATCGACAGACCATCTGGGTCAGTTAATCCTGGCAAAGTCAAGCTATCAGGTGCTGGACGAAAACGCCTAAGGAAATTGTTGGACGCAGGGTATCCGATTGAGGAGGCGCGTTCAATGGCCTTGGAACCGGTGCAGTGCAAGGACAACCGCACCAAAAGACCAAGAGCGGACAGCTCAACTCCAACGAGCAACACTCCAAAACGGAAGGCTACTGAGACTGCACACTTACCACCTCAACAGGCACCCACCTTCCGGGATGTTGTTGGCTGTAAAAAGATAGGGGTGATACCAACAGACTACCCTGCTACCCTATGGTCCACAGACCAACTAAAATTGGTGCAAAATAGTGTCCTGGAGAGCATAATAAAACAACAGGATAATGCTACCAAGCCCCAGTTCCGTGGTTGCACATTCAAACCGGGTTGGCTTACCTTTACGTGCAAGGACCAAAAGACAAGCGACTGGTTGGAAAAAACCATACCAACGTTGCTACCATGGGAAGGTGCCAAACTAAAAGCTGTGAGCGAGGAAGAAGTTCCTCGGCCACAAATCTTTGTCGGCTACTTCCCTGGGGAAGAAACCCCCACCAACAAAATTTTGAGCCTCGTTAAAGGTCAAAACAATGGTCTGAGGGTAGACGACTGGAGAGTACTCAACCGGGTGCAAAGGCCCCAAATGACGGAGCTCACGTTAGCTCTAGACCCAACGTCTGCAAATACTCTCAAGGCCCTAAATGGCAACATTAGCTACTGTTTCGGTGATGTACACTTACGGCCAAGAAATAAGGACATCCCGAGACCAAAAGTCGCCAAGAAGGAGACTGCAGTCGAAAGCACAGGGACCACCCAGGATCCTAAAGCAAAGACACCTGCTCAATGCTCTTCAAAGACTGTGGCTAATATATCGAAGGCCAAAACGAAAGATACCCCCAGCTGCTCGTACAGACACCCGATGCCTAAGGTGACAAAAACAGGTACGGGTACCACTGCAAGCCGAGTAAAGCAGAGGCAGCGTGTCTCTGGCAGACCTCGAAAATGCGAGAGACGAGACCCTGAAGAGGCAGCGCTTCTAAACAGCAGCAGGGGCAAAAAGGTGGCACAGAGGGGCCACCAAAGAAAATAAAATATGCGACGTCCATCCGCAAATAACACCGGAAGGCAACTTAAGTGCCTTCAAATAAATCTCCACCATGCTAAGGCAGCTTCTAGTGTCCTAAGTAGGAGATTTATTAAAGAAGACCTAGATCTAGCCATGATCCAGGAACCATGGACCTTTTCAGGAGCCGTAAAAGGGCTCCCAAATGAAGAAACCTGTAAGTTAATTTACGATAAACAGCATGCCCGTCCGAGAGCAGCTCTTATGATAAATAAAAGCTTAATTAAAACAACTTTTCCAATTTCAGAATTTATTCAAGGAGATTTGGTGGCGGCACTCATCATAATACCAAAAGCCGGTCAAAAGGGAGGGGATCTGAAGGTCGTTATCGCCTCTGCTTACCTCCCTGGAGACACCTCCGACGCACCAACCTCGGAGGTAGCGGCTTTGGTAGGATACTGCAAAGCAAGGAGACTACAGTGGATCCTCAGCTGTGACGCCAATGCCCACCACACGGTTTGGGGGAGCACTAACATAAACAAAAGAGGTGAGTCCCTTTTTGAATATATTTGTGCTAAAAATTTGGTGGTGGTAAATAGAGGGATAGAACCAACCTTCATAAATGCGATTCGTCAAGAGGTTCTAGATCTCACTTTGGCAAGTCCATTTATATATAATATCATCACAAACTGGCATGTTTCCGGAGAAGTATCCATGTCGGACCATAATCACATCAGATTCGACTTGGAGGCTTATTCCATAAGAAACACAGTTTACAGGAATCCGAAATCCTCTGACTGGGAAACCTATCGGTTAGTCCTCGAATCAGAACTAAATCGTTCTTTAGTTCCACTGGGAACCATCCCGGAGCTGGAAATTGAATCCGAACAGCTCCAAAAAAACATAACCTTCGCCTATGAAAGCAGCTGTGCCCTCAAAAATAGGACAACACGAAGAGATGTTCCATGGTGGAATAAAAGACTTGACGTCCTTAGAAGCACGGCAAGAAAACTTTTCAATAGAGCTAAGAACAACGGCAATTGGTGCCAATACAGAACAGCTCTAACTGAGTACAATAAAGAACTGAGAAAATCAAAACGAGTGACTTGGAGAAAACACTGCGAGGACATAGAAAATCTCCCTGCAGCTACACGACTCCAAAAAGTCCTCGCTCGCGATCACTCAAATGGCATTTGCTCTCTGAAAAAGCAAAATGGGGAATTTACTGATACCCCTGAGGAAACCTGTCAACTTCTTCTTGACACACACTTCCCAGAATGCATCCACATGGCCAACCCACTCTTACCGATGAGGCACCAGGATCTCACGGTATCAAAATGGGATTATAGTCTATCCGGAAACATATTTCAACGAGACAGGGTGAAATGGGCGATCTCGTCCTTTAGCCCGTTTAAATCGCCAGGAACTGATGGCATCTACCCCTGTCTATTACAACAGGGTATGGATCTTACAACAAGACATAAAATAGATATAAACTAATGAAACAAGCATTGAAAATAAACATTTACCTGAATTTTCAAACAAAAAAACTCACTTTCCTCCGACAATCGCAACAGTTGTTTTTTTCTACTGAGCCCGCACTCAAACGCATTTCCTAAAGACTCAATTTAAACTGCAATTTTGAAACGTTAACAATAATATTGTACCAGTTGATATTGCAAAAACGATTACAGGTAATACCACAATGTAGCATTTTGCGTTTGTAGGAGTTGAAAATCTTAAAAATATACAGCTGTGTAGCTTTTTACAAAAAGTGTTCGACTACTGGGAGTGTTCGGAATTAGGCGACCCTACCCTATAAGTATTATAATAAAAAATCTAGGACAACCTATTTATTTGGAAATTTCCATTACAGTTACGACGGAAAAAATGTTTCGTATAATTTAGGTAGGTAAAGGTAAAGGAGTTGCAGTTGCTCTTGTAGGTATGCGAACAGGTTGTTAGGTACCTAGGTACCTTTATAAAAAACAAAGTGACCAGGTATTTTCACGTGGACTGTACCATTGTTCTCTAATGTAAGGTTTACTGACTATTTATAAGACTTTAGTGCTCTTGGTAACTGTCTAGGTAAGTATGTATACCTCAGATATAATAATTCGGAGAGTAAAACAAACTGTTAAAAAAAACGGAGTAGATTTGCAAAATATGAAGCAGATACGTATACCTACCTAATTTTTTTTTCATGATAAGGAATGTTTGAAAAACTGAAGGCAGTATACAATAAATGTACTAGATTCTGCGGTGAGTGCATTCAGATCAAGCAAGTGACTTTATGAATGAGTCGTATTTCTTAAAAACAAAAAAAAAAAACCGGGACAGACGCGACTATCCCGGGAAATACCTACAGGACTAATGCTCAACGTAACTATACCCCATCCAGTCACTAGGCCGTTTTTTATTTTGCTCAAATGATCTATATAGATAATCCCGAACTGTTGTTGTAAACCGTGGAAATCAATGATCTATATAGATCATTTGAGCATAATAAAAAAGGCCTACTATTGCAACAGAAAAATACAACATAGAGAAGTGTGCCCTTGTCCTTTTGACAGTTCGCTAAATGTCAGTGTTATTGACTGTCCGTAACTATGCTTGAGTGTTTCTACAGATTAGAAAAAAGTGTGTTCACCATCTGATAAAATAAAATAAAATTTCGCAATTTTACTAAGTACACGGAATCGTGAATACCGCTTATTTATTTCGTTCCAATTATCCCGCAAACCAATTTTGAATAAAATTCTGCAACTAAAATCGTAATATCGTAAGTTAGGAAGTCTCTTCTCTACACAATTTTCCCCTTTCTCCTTAATCTATAGAAGAAATAAACTACTTCACGCACACATATATCTCACATGCCAATATGAATGCCATCCTCCCATCTCCGATTCAATGCCAAACGCAAAACCGAAAGTGAAAATCGTGTATGGATGCGATGCCGATGCGGAAAGGGGTAGAAAGGGGCACAGGCACAGGGCAAACGGTTATACAAAACTACACTTCTACAGAAAACGGTGCATAAACGAAACGAAACTTACGAGAAGTATAATCCAGGGGAAACACGAAAGCCAAAGGAGAACTACGCAACGAAAACAAAAAATGCACACCAACCGGCACTTTTTGTTGTCATTTTGCCGGCAAATTAAAATGAAATAAACAAAAACTTCCAAACAGAAAAACAATACTGAGCAACCAGAGAGAAGACAGAAGAGTATACAAATAAAATGCGGCGAATTCAAGTTAACCGGCAGCAGGGAGAGAAGACTTCTATGTTCCTCTTTTTCTGGCAGAAGGTATCGGCGAAGCGAAGAGAAAGAAAGATAATATAGCGTTGTCTGATATAGATGCGTGTGTTTACCGCTTGTGTGGTTGTGTGAATATTCTCTACATTTCTCCTCGTTCTACAGCTTTCATACTCCGCATATAACCACAGCACATCTTAACATTCGTTTCAAATAACAGCAGCCCAGCCATCGCGGCAGCAGATTAGCAGAGCAGAGCAAGTTAGCGGTAGCTTTCGATTTCTTTTTGATATAATTCCCTGTTTGATTTGAGCGACATGGGTGCGATGGAAGATGGATACCATAAGGAACACACCGATAATGCCTATAAAATCAAGATCAACTGCATTTCGCTGCGTTTACATTGTACTTTAATGTGTGGACTTATAAATATAGAGACTGTTGGGTAAAAGATAGGTACTTTAGACGGGTAGATATTCACATACCTATGCCTTGTGTTTTTCTAACTATTAAGTTATATAACAGAATCCTTCGTAAAATTTCAAAATCGGGATACATCTAGCCTTGCCATCCGACCGGGTTTTCCCGGACATGTACTCTTTTTTGCCTCTGCGGGAAATGTCTGGGATTGTCCGGTATTATATTTTCACTTATCTACTTGGCAGCTTGTCTAAATTTATAATTACATCGAAAAATCAGTCGGAGATCACTAAAATCAAGTAAACGAACAGAAATAATAATTCAGAAATGCAAATTCGAAACGAACAGAACTTTTGAGACGTCAAAACAATTGTGTTGGACTTGCGCTCTCTTAAAGCAAATGTTTTTAATGTGAAAGTAAACAAATTTGGATTAAAACTATTTTGTTTTCTTTTGTCCTAGTTTTGTACTCTTTTTCTGATCGTCATTTGTCCGAGAAAGTCCAGGATTTGGAACCCTATGTACTACTTTCATCAAAAACCATATGGCAACATTAGATACATCCTACCTTTAGGTAAGAGCCTACCTATCTACCTTCCTGGAGCGAAACTAAATTTTACTCTAATTTACCTACCTCTAGAAAACTTTAAATTCCTAGTAAAATGTTGACCTAAAAAGGAATTTTGGATAAAGTGCCTTAAGGGAATTCAAATACCTATACTTCATGTCAAATCACAACTGGTCTTTGCAAATCACTTTCTTTTAAGCGTTATTTATTGACTAAGCTTGAAGTTTCACCTACCGGTGATAAATTTGAGCTTGAAAATATATCTTGAGCCATTAATCAAGACATACTCTTAATTTTGACCGTGTGAAACTTTGGCCGACACTCTTACAATCGTAATACCTACCTATTTGTGAAATTTAATATTTGTAGTGTTCATTTTAGGGCTTCCTCTAAAATGCCTTTAAGCAAAACATCGAAAACTAAATGTTTTCAGGGTCAATAACTGTTAGGTACCTAGGTATGTAAAGCATAAACTTCTAAAAAAGTTGTTTTTTCATCTAATCCCGCATAGGTATACCTACCATTTGCGACCAACTAAGTGCCACAATGATCAAGATCATAAGAGTGATACCAAAACACCGCTCGCCTGGCAGCACCTTAACTCACTTTTACGAATTAAAAAAAAAAAACATTCCACATTTCTCTCCATCTGCTAGCCCCAATTCAAAATTCAACATCTGTACTGTACTGTACACCTACAAGCGCAGCATGAACAGTTGGATTTCTATGTACATGTCATGTTACTTAATTCTGTCCAAAATTTTGGCTTCGGACATTGGACTCCCACCCAAAGAAAAGCAAACCACACCAATACAACCATGAACTATTCCCCTACTTTGAAGAATTTGCACAATGAGCGAAAACGAAAAAGAAAACAAAAACAAACAAGAAGAGAAGAGAGCAAGCAAAAACACAAACACACCACTACGATTACACTCAACGCAACAATTCCAACAGCCATCCGTGCGTAAGCCCAAGTGCGAAAGAGCAAAACCTTAAAAACAACTACGAAAAAAAAGTTTCATTTTCAATTTCAAGTTTATCCCGTAAAAGCATAGCGATAGCATAGCAACACAACCGCACGAGCAGCGCAAGCAAAACCAAAAATTCACCCTCGAAAAGCGGTTGCCTTTGCCGTAATGCAATGGTATGCGTGTGCAAGGGTTTTCCTTCTGCAACGGAAAATTTTCAAGGACACACTATATTGCACAGAACAGCAAGAGCAAGAGCAACCATACCACAGGGATGGAGAAGATGGTTTGTTGGTGTTGCAGTCAAGTATATATCTATGCATCTCTCTTAAGCTCAGAAACTTTCCCGACCAAACTCTCGCTCTACCTCGCCCCGTCTCACTCTGGCTGATGGGATTTTCCTTCTGTTTACTTCTGCGACGGGAACAAAACGGGCGCATATCGTATCGACTGCCACGGCTGCCGCGCCGCAAAACGAAACCCACGTTCTGCTTGTGTAGTGTCTAGTCTGTGTGCAGTGTATCGTAGCAGATTCTTGTATATTGCTCGGTCGTCTCGTCGTGTTGTGTGCGCCTCCATTGATTAACGCTCCTCGAGTGAAATTTCAGTTTCATTTTCGCTTTCCGATAGATCAGTTCGTTCCAGAAACATACTAAACACAACAAAAATATATATTTCAATAAAAAAAACGTTTCATCGGTGAAAAGAAAAACATACACCACACCAACACCCTGGAGAGGAAACAATAAATTTTTTTCTGTTTTTCGAAATTTACTTGTGATTTCTTCTCTCTTGAAAATAGTTTTCTTTGCATTTCGTCCACCCTCGCAATGAAACAAGTGTAAACCGAGACGAAAAGTGAATCAAGTTTTTGCTACTATGACAGTTTAACGGTATTTCTTCCTTTCAAATGAAATCGTAAAAACAAATTTTGTATAGCGTTGTAAATTTACTAAACATAAAATTAAAACTAGAGAAGTTTTCGTTTTTTTATACGTACCTATCCCTTTAACATTTTTGTACCAAGTCAAAATAAATAAATATTCTATTAATAAAATAAACAAAGTTCTTAAACAAATGTGCATAGAAAAAAACACAGAGTTAACAATTTTTTTTTATTAGTGAACACTATCTCAGGAAATATTTTATACAAAAAAAAAAAAAAAACAATAGTTTTTTCTACATAAAAAAGAACGTACAGCTTTGGTGGATATGTCGTTTATGACAGATCATATATGGCATAAGTGAGTGCTGCGAGTGAGAGTTTTTTTAAGTGAATTTTGTAAAAATACGCGGGTTCTGATAAAAGGTAACTTTTTTTTAACGAAAAACGGTGAGACAAAAACTACGAAAATAGCTACCTTAACGGCATATCATCCGCTGCTCCTTATGGCGCCGCGAAGGAACAATCTAAGCAATCATCACACGACGGTGACACCATCATCTACGACAGTTGATGTGCACAATCTACTCGCATTGACAGTAGCTGGAGGAGTGGCAGTTGGCGAACAGCAGCAGCAGCAGCAGTTCCCGGATAACGCAAATCATCTTGTGGAGAGCAACAAAAGCAATATTTCTTCTCCGTCTTTGGAGTCGTCTGTGTCCTCGTCATCGTCCTCAAACTCGTTGATGATGTCTCCGACTAGAGAGACCACGTACATCCGATGCTGTGTCCCGACCGGCGATTGCTTCAAGATGACCTCCTCCAGCCCGGACTATGGTCTGATTTCGATGGAGAATCTAAGCGATTGTGTGCGTGTGATTTGCAATAATGAGAACTGTTCGGTGGGACAGTATATGCACCGAGAGTGCTTTGAATCATGGGAGCAAACAGTTCTCATCACTTTGAAGACAATTGGACGAGCTCGTTCGTGGTCGGATCGTCAACGCTTGCAAAATCTGTGGACGAAGAAGGGCTACGATCTGGTGTACAAGGCATGCGGCTGCAAATGTGGACGTGGTCATATTCGCAAGGATCTTGATTGGTCACCACCGCCACCGGCAAAGGCTACTCACAATGGGGTGCTGATAAACGGCCGTAGCTCCGACGAGGAGTCCACCAAGAAAAAGAAGAAACGCAATCGCAACAATCAGAAGCCGACCCTGGCATTGACCACCATAAATCCGGGAGCTTATCATCCCAATAGTCAGCAGGTTAATCACCATCAGCCCAATGGGAATGTGGGTGTTATAGGAAATCCAATTGGAAGCAATGGCAACTCGAATGGCTCTTCCAATATTAACGGCTCGATGGACTTGCGAGCTCGTGCAGGTAGTTTGTCCTCGAGCAGTGGCACCACTTCACCACCGGTATCGGCATCTAGCGAGCTAAGCATCTCTCCGGTACATCATAGCAATGGAAATGCCAGCATTGTCAACAACAATAATAGTATAAATAGTGTGACCACAACCAACAACAACAATATTATTACCAATAACAATAACATTTTAATAACGAATGGCAATTTAGCACCGGGAAGCAAATTGAAGCAATTGACTCCGTTGGAGCAGCAGCAGCTGGTGCAACAGCAGAAGAACAAAGAGGTGGAGATTTATTCAGAGCGTGTTCGGTGAGTTGGAACAACATTTTTTACAGTTGGTCAATGATGAGACTTCTTATAAGAATAAAATTTCGGGAATGGGGTCGTGTATCTGTTACAAATTTACAAATTTAAATTTATGTTGAATAAACTGGTAGATTTATTTTGGGTCTCGTTTGGAGCTGTTCTCTTCTTTTATGGAAACATATTTTCAAAACTTTTGAATTGCCAACTTTTGATTCGGACAACTTTTTACCCTAAAAGCATTTTTGTTTCCAACTATTTAAAGCTGCCTTTTGAGCAGGGATCTGCTGTTACGACTGTCAACTTTTTACTGTTATTATTTGCAGCAAAATTTGAAAAAAAAATTCCAAAGCTTTACAACTCTTGTTAGTAAGTACCTAAATCTTTTTGAACTGACTAAAACTTCCATTCACCTGTAAAATTATATTTTTGGGATTTTTTTATTATATAAATATATAAATTTTCTTTAAAAAAAAAGAGGCTGATTTTTGAATTTAACATCCTTGTCGGTTATGGTTATGGTTGTTTTTCTGAGCAAACTTCCAGTCAAACGTCAAAACCGAGAATTTAATACCTGGCTGGATATTTTTCTTGAGAATTTAAAATTTACTATTTAAGTATGTATTATATTACATATATTAAAACGTACACCGAAATTGACAAAAAAATACATTTTAAATTATATTTTAACATAAACGGATTCTGCTAATGTAAAGACTTAACTTTAACTACGTTTACATTAGGAGTCGAATGGGGGCGTAGAGTGCGTTCAAAAACGCCAACATAAATAGTTGGTATTTTTTTGAACGAAGTGTTAATTAAGTGATTGGGAATTCAAATATACCTATGAAATTATTTACGGAATTTAAGTTTGACAACGTCCTGTGTTATCTTTTTAAGTACAATTTTCGATCAGAATTCGTAACTTAGGTATGTGTCGTAAAATTTGTTTAATTTTAGTTGGTTTAAAAAATAAAATGCCGTGTTTATCGATTTCTAAAATGTCAATTGAAACGTCATGTAATTATTCACGTTTCTAGGCAATCTACTCCAGATAAATGTAATCAATTTAATGTGGTTAAAGTCTGCTTGTAGGTTAGAATTCATTCTGCATAAATTATCAGATTGCAATTTGCACGCTTAAAGAAACTCTGACCCTCGTACAACTCCTGCAAACAATATCAATGTTCCAAAATATTCTTAACAAGAACTGTCACAAGTATGCAAGTTAAACGTTGGGTATGTACTTATGTTGTGGGAGGTGCCACGAAAACCCTTTGTATAGTAAGAGCAAAGTAGTTGAGTGCAGGCAGTGCAAAATTTTGTTTAAAATTTTTTAAAACTATAGCTATTTCGGAGTTAAAATAAGCAAACAAAAAATCGAATGATTATTACTTTGGGTCGGTTCATATAGGTAGGACGTATAAATAAAATTCTATTCGAGCAATCTAGTGCTATATATTTGACCAGTACGTCATGACCCTTCACTAAAGATCTTTTTTAAATTGTGTGACATAACTAGTAAGCTTTTTATTTAAATGTGATTCAATCGAAATTTTCGTTCGTAATACTGACAGCCTTTCAATTTTGGATGCCTTTGCTAAATGTCATAGTGGATAGATTTTTGGTTTACGAAAGTTGCTTTTATTTTATGACAACTTTGCTTTATTCAGCAGCTGAATCTCTGTTAAAGTTGGTGTATTCATTGAGCTAGGACATTATTTGGCCCAGGTCTGTTGGGACACGTCTGGGACTTTAGCGAAGTAAGATATTTTGTATTGCATTCACCTATGCAGTATGGAGTTAAGCAGTGATTAAAATAATGTGTCGATTTTCCCCCATCATCTGAAATGAGATCTGTAAATTATTCACACCCTCCTCCTGCTTACTCCAGCAGCAAAGCAGTCGCATGTGTCAACTTACCCTAATATAAAGCACTTGCTGTCTCTGGTTGGATGAAAAATCGAAAATTGTCTCATCGTTTACGAATTCCCCCATTCAAGTTCAAAGTAAAATTGATAAAAAATGTTAACAAATATATCAGAATTGTATAATCGAATAGGCAATACGAATACGAGACCAGATGTTAGTCAGCATCATGAGTACATCTTTCTTTTTTTTTAAGAAAATAATTGAGAATTCGTATTTGGCTTTTGCCAAAAGTTAATTTTTGGACTCTAATAGCAATTTTGAATCCCCTGATTCGCGATAGCGAACTAATTTTGTTTTGCTTTTAAAATTACTGAGTTATCTCACCAAAGAAAAAAAAACTGCATAATGACAGAGCAAACCATCTGCCCAGGATAAGGCTTATCGCCAAATTACGTATTTTGTCCGGTCAATTCAAATCCCAAAGTAGGCTGAGTACAATCCAACGCGCATTATTCTTGCTATAAATTAAACATTACATTTTTTTTACATCTGCACGAGTAGTGCATTTTTTTTGACAAAAGGATTTTTTTCGTTCGCTTTAGTATTTGTTTCATTCTAAGTAAATTATGAATTAAGTCATCCCACAGACCTACATTTATTCACTTAACAAAAAAAAAATCATTTCACAAGAATACATTTTCAGCGAACGTGTACCGAAGAAAAACGTATGTTAGAAAGGTCAAGGTTTACAACGTTTATGTGAGTGCCAACTTGAGACTGTTGTGTCTAATGTCTACCCATGTTTTTAAACTTACCGGTTTTGAGAGCGGAATGAGGCCAAAACTTCCTCTTCCTTGTATTTTTTTTTTTTTTTTGAGGAATGAAAGCCTAAATGTAAGAGCTTTTTTTATTTTATTGCAATCCCAAAGTTGAAGGTCAAATTTGTGTACAAAATTAGTGACGTTGTTTTGTACTTCCCCATGTATACCGAAATGAACGGAGCCAGAGAGGAGCGTAACACACCTACAGCCCTATAGGGCCATCATCGACCAGACAGCTCAAGAGAGCAAAAAAGCTTTCACAGAACAACTGAAACTGATTACAGAGTTTATCAATAAATGACGCACGCACAGGCACACACGAGACACAACACACCCCACAAGGAGGAACAACATGGAAGCCGTCTGTCGTACCATCAAAATTGGCGATAAAACAACAATAAGAAAAATACCAACCTACTTATTTCGTTTTCCAATTTCACGTTTCGCTTTGTTTTGAGGAACTCATTTTTTTTATTTATAAGCCTATTTTGTTTGTATCTAACACGCTTCAAGTTTTTGGCGATTTTTTTTCTTTCTGCTAGCCAATGTCAAGGTTAAATTAAATGATTTAAATGGTTTGATTAAAAGATATTACTTTGCAAGTACATAATTTGAGTGCGAGAATTTATGTTGTATCTGTTAATGTGGAGGAGGTAAACAAAAATTGTGCGTGCAGATATATTTTTCTCTGCGAGAGAACCTTTTCCTTTCACAATTTCAACTTGATTGTGGTTTGTCGGGGTTTCTCTGGAATGGGAAAGGCAAAAACAACGCGGAAGTATTTTTTGTTGCTGTTTTGTTTTGAATGAAAGTGCGCTTTTAGAACGGAGAGAAATACAGCGAGAGAGTTGTAGTACGGCGTAGTAGCAGACGGTAAGGGTAGCTCAAGTGGGGTGGGTTATGGTGAAATAATCGATAATCCAGAGACGAGATGACTCATGGCTCGGAAGTGAATGTATTGATATGTGGGATTGTGCAATGTGGGCTTCCATCTTCTGTGGGTGGAAATGTGGGAACGAAATGATGAAAAGAGGAGAGAATTTTAGCAGTTGGTCGATATTTACGTCATGTGTGGTTTGAGGAAACGCCTAACTTTGTCTGTGCCAAATTGCAACTGGGTTGTGGATTTCACGTTGGGACTCTGGTTTAAGTTTATACTTAAAAAAAAAAAACAAATGTAGGCATGGGCATTGTGCCATGTTTTAAGCTTGACAGACACCATAGTACAAATTTTTGCGAAGTACCGGCCCGCTGGTGGCTTTGCCAGGTATCGATGGGCGTTGTCGTGTAAATCCTGATTTCAAATATCACTGTTCGCCACTTAGGCAATTGATCGCAAAATTGTATACGTACCTATCTATCGGCCAACTCAGAGACATACAAAATGAAACAACAAGTACATACCAACTTGAACCTACAACAAGTGAAATCAAACAACTTGACGGGTTAAGCACATTTATTTGACGAATGATACCAAGCCGGCCGTGTTTATCGACTCCAAAGTTTTGCGTAGAGTTAGAGTCATAGAGTTCTTGGGGTTTTCTGATCTTAGCAGGACTTTTTAAACAGAACAAGTAGGTTTCCTTGTATCTCATTTTTCCCCATTGGCAATCTTAAACTTCTTAGTTTTTGATTTGGATCAGAAGTCCAACACCCTGAACACTGCGGGTCTTACAAAGCTAAAAGCCTGCTAGGTAGTTGGATCTACTTCGACGAAAAACGCCACAGAAACTAGAAAGGCTTATGTTATTTAGAAACAAGTACGATAGAATCCGGGAAACATGAACGGTTGTATAAAAGTTTGGAAAGATAAACGGATTTTTTTTTCCGCCATTGAATCTGCCATAGATCGTTTTTTTTAAGGAAAACGTAAAAATCTGTTTTTATATTTAAACTTTTGTAATATTTCTTGTTTTTTATTAAAACTAATCGTTCTTTTGATATATTTAATGTTTTTATGTATGGCTATAAGTTTAACTAAATTTTGATGCTTGCAAAGAAGAACAATTCTAAAAGACGTCCGGACCTGTTCATCTTTCGGTGATTCTACTGTATGTACAAATCTGATCTTCAGCACCTTGGTATTGGGTGATACTTGGAATTGGGATCCAGATAGGCCACTTGATTTTGAAGGGGTCTGTTCAACAATGGTAAAGCTTCGCGGATGTCTTAATTTACTGCATTCATAGCTGTTGTTTGTTTTAAAAGTTGTTTTAGTCACGCAAAATGGTTTGATTTAAAAGTCTCCGTTCGACAAGGTACTTGTTGCGTTTTTGGAAGCAGGTCACAAGTTTTCTTTCCCCCCAAATATTTATCTGGTTTTCTGCAATTGATGGCCTTCCCTAGAAGACCTCTGTTTGCTTTTAAAAACCTCTACAAAATCATCTTCAAAAGGGTCCACCAACAGGACATGACAAAATACGCTCAGAGAGAAGAATTCCATTTGGAAGCATTTACCATGTTTTATCTTTTGTAAGACCTAAAAGCGGTTCACATCTGGAATTTTAAATTACACACTCTCAATATCTTGAATAAAGGATTAAGTATTGTGCCCCACATTGTGGCGGCCATCCTTAAAAATAATCTAAAGCTGGCAATTTTTCACATCAACCAGCCTTCCTCCTTGGCCACAATGTACAGTGCACACGTACTCGGTCCCGTCTTTATCGCGTTTTTTGTCGATTAATATGACAAAAACCGCACATGCAAACATATGGCCGACGTCAAAATGCCTCCCAAACATACAATGGATGAAAATGCAATTTTTAACACCGCAAATCTTCACATTTGTGTATACATACCAACTTGTACATGCACTTATGTGTTCGCTCTCTTTGGTTCTTTTTTTTTTTTTGGTTCAAAATAATTGGTTTGGTTTGGTTCGCTTTCTTCTGCAGCTTGCTTCACGTTCACCCCATATGTAGGGCTTTGCCATTTCACACAAAATAAGAACACAGCGCGCGTAGAGTGGGAGTTTTTGGTAATGAAATTGCAATGGGGGGCATTTTTATTTTACTTTATCGTTCTTTTCTGCCTTACAACGGCATGACAAGCGCACATGCAACAAAAAGAAAAAGGAAGAGGAAAGCCAGCAAAAAGAAAACACAGAACAATGATTGCGATCGTGATGATGATGATCTTCATCTGGCAGATGATAATAGCCACACCATGATAATATGGCCGCCTTCGCATTTCCTTTTCGTTTTGCATTAAAAAAAAAATCACAAATTACTTCGATAAATTTTGTGTCATTTGATTTCTCCTTTCTTAGGCCATAAAGAGCCACACAGCACAGAGCCTGATGGGAGGGAGGGAAACCCAGCAAGTCTTGATGACTTTTCCTCATTTTTCACTTCTGGCTTAATCTTTGTCGTGCACACTGTGAAATTTGACAAATAAAGATATGGAGTCATTGCACTTCCGTTGCTGCATCCACCGCTGTTTTAAGGAAAAGGTTTAAATTATTATTCTTTATTGCAAATCCAAGTGTTACGCCTACACTTCTTTTGGTGTTCCCGTACATAGGAAGAAGAGAAAAATGCGTAGGTTTCTGGACTAGGTTTGGTGTTGGTGGCAGTGTGATGAACCTACTTTCAGGAGTAATCATTTTCAAACTCCTTTTATAGGCCTCAACGTATTTGGCATAGAAATTGGATTAAGAACAATGAGTGCGTGGGCTAGCACCAGCACACTAGTCAAATGAGAGAAAACTGCCAAGAGCTGAATGTTGGAAGTGATTGGGTGGACACTTTGCCGCGAGATGACGTTTTGAGGAGTTGCATGTCAAGCTTAGAAGTTTGAACCATCAAAAAGGAACTGAGTGACTTAGGAGTGACTTGTAGCTAAAATTTCTTAGAATATACTTGAAAATTTTCAATTGAAGCCAAAACTTTGGCATTCAATTGATTACATTTGTGTACAGTTTTTCAAACCTTCATGGGACTAAAAACGCATAAGATTTGACACAGCTTAAGGTTATTTTGGATCTTTATCAATAACAGCGGTTCTTCCATCGACAATCACAATAGGGACAACAAGCATAGCCAACTAAATCATACTAAAACCTATCTGCAAACATCTTGGATCGATGTTAAAACCTTTCGGCTCGTCTTTCCCGAGAAGTATTAAGAGAAGTTTACAGTCAGTCAGTCACTGTTGTTCTATTGATTGCAATGACTTGCGATTGTTTGTGAACTTGCCATTTCTTTCAGCTCTAAGAAGCACAGTTTGATAATTTAAATTTCAGACCTTTTGAAGCTACAAAAAATTGATTTTAGGCGTTTCCTATCTTCAAAGCAATTTCTTTGACATAAAAACAGAAATAAACTTTGCCCACTTCGGCCACGACATGATTCAAAGAGTTTCAAACCACTGCCCCAGTTTTTTTGCTGTAAGGTACACATTCGACAAAGCTGAACCTGCATAAGGTCATCGCAAACATGCTCCAATAAGTTGTAGTTTGTAAAGTTGAAACATCTATCAGTTGCAGTGTGGTGATCATCATATTATTATGTCCTCACTCCTCTCTGCCAAATCCTACCACACCGTAAGCCTCCTATTCAGAGAAAAGACAATAGCAACCACCACATCCCAACCAAAGCTAGCTCCAAAACTAACAAACACCCTCATGCTGTCTGCTGTCAACACATGATCCAAAATCTCAATTCATTGCAAAGAACTACCGATGCACAACACCCTTTCATTTCATTTATTCACAATGCTCATCCATTGAATGGAGGAAGAAAGCATAGTCCTTGACTTTTATCTTCCATGAACTCGCAGTGCTCGGAGAATATTCTTCGAAAAAAAAGTTCACAATTCAATGCTCGATTATTTAATCGGTTGGAGTTCTATACCACCATGCCACGCCGAACAGATGAATCTGCATTGTGTGAGGCCCAAAAACTTATATAGCAAAACACTCGGCACACCGAGCGCCGGGTGGAGGGAGGAGATGAGCGCAATATGCACTTTCGAATGCATCACATCAGCCTCCCTTATGCCCTGGTACATGGTTTACACACACAAGCCATGTGCACAACACTTATAAAGGAAGAATCATAAAGCAATGAAAGCCTTTAGAGGCTGGGGTAAAGGGCCGACCATGTGCACATACATTTATGTAATGTTGTGTGTGCCAATGCAAATGTGTGCAAAGCCATAATCTTTGCAATCTCACAATGTGCAGCAATAAAATATGCAATTTTCTGCAGTGACCGTATTCGAGGCCTTTTGTCATTGAGAGTCGTTGAGTGAGGGTGGCATAGGGGGAGGGCGACAGCGCATTCTCCCTAAACCAGTGCCAGACACATAGGTCGCGCAGTAAGAGAACGCACAGTCATAGACGAGTATATATGCAGTTTAATGTCTACAATTTCAATAGTCAAGTTCAGCAAAGCGAAGTGCAGCGTGAAGGGAATATCCTGGTTCTTCTGTCCCCTCTGCCCCGTTCGCTCTATTCATTATTTGGCTCGAATTTAATGGAGTGCAGAGCGGAAAGAGGAGACGACAAAGTGGGGGACAGCCGAGATTGCTTATAAAATGGCTCCACCATGGTTTCATGCATCGCATGTGATGGGAGGAAAGAGGAAATGACTGCGTTTTGTTTTTGCTTTTTTCACTCTACGTGACATTGATTACATAAAAACCCCAAGGGATGGGGAGATGGTGGGACGGTGGGAGAGTGAACACAAAAAAGGAGTGGAAACTGCAGGCGGCTTTTGATGGGATGGGATGGGATAGGATAGGATAGGAATAGCAATAGCAACACTGCAACAGCACAGCAAATCCCGGGAATTATAGGATTCAATGTTATTGTGTTAATGTTTGTGGAACGTCTGATGTTGAGGATGGAGTATAGGCGAGTTGTGGTTTTTTTGCCCTTCTCTTTGGTTAGCCTGTTTTTTTTTTTTTTTTTGTTATTATCAACTGTGATGCGAGTTCCAGACGGGTTTTGTAGTGGGTTTTTTTTTGTTGGCCAAGTTTTCTAGGCTAACGATAGACTCGGATGAATAAAGAGCCATACTGTGGTGAATGATGATTGAAATGGATTATTCACGAGAAGCGAAAGGAAGAAAGGAAACTGGATTTTGAAATGTACATAAAAATGTACGATTTATACGGAGTACAGAAATAAGAGCAAATTTGTAAAAATCGTTTGGAACGATTTTTACAAGAGGCACTGGGTTTTTCAATAAAAGTGGCTACCAACCTAAGACGATCTGTGAATGCTTACCGCTGATCTTGTCGTCTATAGAAATTATGCAGAATTGTAGGAGGAAGTGCAGGATGAAGAACGCCTTAAAATATTCTAAAACTTATTTCTCCGAAGGAGTGCAATTTTCGAAAAGAACATTTTGTTCGACATAATGCCCCAACAGCGCCTGGTGTATGCCAGATTCAAAAGAAATAATGCAAACAATTATCTTCTTCCCCATATGTTGATGTTGAAACGGTGCGGCTAATTTAGACAAACAGCTTCAAACCTACTTCGTCTTAAAGCTTACTTTGGTAATGCTTAAAGAAAAAAATGTCAAACCCGGCTCCGTTGCCCCCCTCCCACGTAATGCCAATTAAAATCAACTTCTCTCATTATATCCACCACAACTTTCCCGAGATTCATATCGATAATCCGTTCGTCGCCACACTTAATGCCACACAAAGGAAACAAAAAGTCGTAATTAATCCTTTCACATTTTCGTATTGCATAACATCGTCATCGACGTATGCCCTTCTCCATGCCGCCTATTGTGCCTGACCAAGAAGTGATTTGCAAAGAAGGTGACTATATATCTGCTCTCCACACATCCTACATACCTCTCATATATATACACAGATACGCCCATCAACGCTAGAGACCATACAAGGTGTATGCTGTGCTGACCTAAATTTTTCTGGTCAACAATAAAGGCGAACAAAAAAAAAAGAAAAGAAGAAGTCACAAGCCATTTAACGAGTAGTTCTAAAAATAGATCTTCCTCGCCGTCATCTTTTTGCCAGAAAAAAAAGTCCAATAAATATAAACAGCAATCTTAATTTTGTCAATGAAATTTATTGCGTTTAATTGAATTAAAGCAGAATCCATTTGTGCATAGGGTGGGCATTACTACGAGTACTCGTATACGGAGGTAAAGGACGAAAACGAAATCGAAATCGAAAATACTCATGATGATGTCAAGACAACAAGAAAAGAAAGCAACAAAATTGCAACTGCAACATCTGTCGTCAATTTTCATTTAGTCAACAAATTCTTTTTGGTGGATAAATATTTAAAAAGCACCAGAGGCGCCCTCGCCTGATCAACTTCCCATCACCATCATTAATTAACACAAGAGTCGGGATCGTCAAAAAGTCTCTGCACCGAGTTGTATTTATTTGACAGTTTTGCTTGCCCACCAAACCGAATCATCAAACAGACGCATGTTGTATTTTTTACAAAAAAAAAAATGTAAGTGCTAAAAAAGGATTCAAGTTGATGGTGATTGTTTTTTTTTATCCTGTTTTAATGATGATGCGACACTGATGGAACTGACTTTTCACACATTCGGTATGCACCCATGCGACTCATGACAGATTAAATATTTGCCATACAGCATGCATTCATTCAAACGGGCAGTCAGTCAGACAGATGCTCCATCAAAAAGACCAAGTGCAGGCAGTAGTTGGTAATGGTTTTGCAAGGCTTTTTTTTTTGGGTCATAATGATAAACTGAGTGTTTGAACAGATTAATGTGTACATATAAACAAAAAAATACATAAAAAAAATGTAAATGTGCGAGCAAAAGTTTTTAAACGGTACGGATCGGTAAAGACCCAAGGGCGGTGTTTGATTGAAAGGACTTAAATGCATATACACAAAACTGGGGGGAGAAGTAAACGTTTAATAGAATTGAGTTTGCAAATGACATCTCCTTGGACAGGAAAGAAAGGCAGGTGAATGGCCTTTTGTCATTTTGCTCATTTGAAAGCAAACTCTTTTGATACATTCAATGAACCAATGCGCCATTATACCCCATTCACACCGCACTGAAAACCGTGTTTTCGGCGAAAACTCGTCGATGAATTCGAACGTTTTACATTTTGACGTTTCAGTCAGCTGTGGAAGTCGGGAAACTTCTGTGTAAACTTTTTTGGTTAGAAATTTCGATCGCATTAATTAACAAATAAAATGAATTCAGAGCATTTAAAAATAATATTAGTCCATGAGTGGTAAATGATTTTAAGTTGTGAGTTGTGACTTCTGTTCGGTCAGCTGTTTTGCTGAATTTGTTGAATATTACAGAAGGTATGTTTGTTTCAACAACCCAACGATTGGAAGTCGTCTTCGTGGGAAAGTTTTGGAGGGTTTTCGGCTCGGTGTGAGTAGGGTATTAAGTGGCTGACTGCTTATAAAACATAAAAGTTGCATAATAATATTTTGGGCAGTGGCGTTGATACCACCGCTAAAGATGTTACCAGCTTATTGGTGATTGCTGGTCGACGTTGGGCGAATCGACTTCAAGGTATGCTAGAAGAGCTTCAAAGTTTGACAGACAGTTGACGGGTTTGTTCGTGGATAGTCGAAATCTGTAGATTTGTCTGTGTGTACGGAGTGCTAGCTTTAACGTAATATTTAGATTTTCTATTGGTCAGTTTTATAGTTTCTTGCAGTTGTTGTGGCACTGAGTTTTTTTTTTTTGATACTTTTTGTAGTCGACGCAATATGAAACATGAATTGTTTTAATACAGTTTTGACGAAGTGGTGCTTATCTGTCATTTGTGGGTGTATATACATCTCTTGGCTGACTTAAATATAGGCACATGTTACCCTCTATTGATGCGCTAAATGAATCATCCATACAACAGTACGAGTACGTCCCGCCTTTGCCACAACATCATCGCCATACATCTTCCACCGCAACTTAAGTTGTCATGTAAGAACTGAGAACTTTCTCCTCAAGTTCAGAAATACATTTTCATCTGAACAAAACCTTGTAACCACTTCTCACTTAACCGTTCCCATACCGGCACCTCCCACCAAGAAGTTTAAAGAAAATTGTCTACGAGGGTTCCTCTTTCAAGATGCTAAACAGTTTCGCCGAGCAAACTTGCATACTTTTGCTATCTCTGCCTGTATCTTTTCAGCGCCAACTTGAAAATGTATCTTATTTACAAAATTTAACCATTTTCTTATTTTCCTAACCTTATATACATTCATACTCGTAGTAGGTACCTGTTTTTTTTCTGAAGTTTGTTTGGTTTTGTTTTTCGGTGGTTTTCCTTTCACAGCGCACCCACCACTCTTTCCACTTTAATTTCGCCGTTCGCCTCGGCCTCGGCCTCGACGGTTCTATAGGATACTTTCTTACTTTCATTAAGAAACTTTAGTTATGTGCATAATTTGTGATGATAATGTGCATAGCAAGAGCATGCATTCCAACCCCAAACGAAATCCCAAGGAAACCTCAAACGAGACTATACACACTGAAGAAACGAACGCGAAAAAAGAAGTACGAAACAAAGTGCATTAAGCAAACATGCTGCTTTTTTTGTTCCTCTATAAAACGAGGGCGTTTGCCACCACCACCAGCACCAGACGTCCAAACTATACAGTCTGCGAGCTCCTTAGCTACGATACTCGCTGAGTGCATAAAAAGTTTTTTAATTGAAAAATTTAAACTTTGTTTTATTGATCAATTTAACAAGATTTAAAATATTATTCTGTCGACCCCTAACGAGGGGAGCAAGTGCCTACCAGTTGTACCCGCAGTTGAAAGTTACATCGCGGCTCTGGGGGGTTGGGGGGTAGAAAGTTCCATCTGTTTATTGACGGCGAAGAACGAGACTAATGCGGTTCTTGTCCTGACAGGTTATTATAAGTATGGAATTGCATACTTGGGTACTTACTAGGATCCACCCGCTGCGACAGATGTGCAAGAAAGGGTTTTACTTACTACGCCTGCATGTTCTCTTGGAACCGAGAATTTGCCCTTAACTAATGTGTAGGGCTTCATCTTTTCGGTCTGGGTTTTGTTTTCTTTTGTGCTGCTTTTGTTGTGCTAAGTCTTTTCGTTTGTTTCCACGGTTTAACGAGTGAAACTCCTTTAAGCAACCACATTCCTCCTTGTCTATACGTTGTTCAGTGCTTTTAGTTATGAGCGGGTTTATTGCCTTGTGAGAGTAGCGCACATCATCTATAAATTATGGTAAATTTAAATGCCAGTTAAGCGCTGTTTTGGGAGCAAAGGATATTTTGCGCGAAACTTTTCCAAACGCCCCTGCCACACCGCGTAGCGAAAAGATTTCTTTGCATATAGCCACCTCGTTATGATTATGTTTGACGGATCGGTTCGCAGTGTCTGTGGGAGCTTTCCACAGAGAAGAATGGATGAATTATTCTGCTGATCTAGGGGGAGCATTTTAGCGGAGTTTTAGTGGCCGCAGATTACTTTACTTGTGGGGGCGGGCTAAATATTTACTTTATGACTTTTTCACCCCCCCCCTCATTGGGGTTAAAAATGCACAGAGGTACTTGTGCGAAGAGCAAGTTTTATGGCAGACATTGCGGTGGGGATATTGTAGAGTTTGGTGGCTATTAATTAGGGTCCTTGATTGTAGATGCATTCGGGGTCAAATTCAAGTTGATTGTTATCAAAAACTGATGTTCTAGACCGTTGAAGTGAGTGGCGTTAAACATGTGGGATTAGAGAAACTTTAGCAAGGCTTTACTACTGCTTAAAACTAGAGCAAGAGCGTAACGAATATTGAAACACGCTTAACTCATCCAGTTTAGTTGCGTTTTAATTTTCGTTAAGTGACAACCCATCGCACTGTAAAAGGTTTCGATGGAAAAAAAAACGAAAGCTGAATAGGCCGAATGTAAGCGGTGGTAAATATTCCGTCCGAGCGTCAAAGTTAAGCGAAAATTTGTGCCCTGGCAGCTACTTTTGCGTATTGACAAAGTTGGGACCGTAACGCATCTGTCGGTTAACAGATCAACTGCTGTCAATATGTTTCAAAGTACTCCCCTGATGGCATTGGGCACCTGTGATAAAAGGTCCATTACAACAACCCTGAGGTGTCCCCTCATAAATTTCGAAATCAGTGGCTTGCGTTGTAAAATTCAAAGGCTGACTAAGCGATGTGGTCTGAAATGGGAGAGGCTTGAGAAATTTAGAGAAATTCCTTGAAAATAGTAAAAAGTTGTTCCTAAAAATAATTGGTTTCAGTACTTTTTTCCTTTCGGGTCCTTTTTAAAACACTTTAACCTCTCATCCGCTTTTGGGCTTGCAAAAATCCCTGAAAAAATGGCTAAACTAACCACAATTATCGGGTACACAAACCTGATCAAATGTTGTCCCATTGTGAGGAAAATTGAGTATCCTGTATGCGGCACTACGCAACCCAGAAATGATCTTGTTCAAACGAAATACCTCCAAAACTAGCGACTAAGTGCAAAAATTACAAGTTTGAGGGCTTAATCCAGATATTTTTCCACAAATGCTGATGTGTCAAAAATTCGGTCAGAATATTACTTACTATGGTCATTAAAGTTTCAAAAACGATATCTTCCAAAGTGCAGTAGATCTACTGCTATTGCAAAGTGGCAACGCTGAGCTACATTTGTCAACAGTGTGGTGAATTTGGCAGAGGTTGAACATAATCTCCTAGTTTGTCCATTTTTGAGTTACAAAATGAAACCGCAAATTAACATTTTACCCCTTAATATGCATATTTACATCTCCAATCCATACATTTCATTGTTACACGGTTTAATGACCGATGTCGCCACACTATCAAGTTGTCGTCGGCGGGAATGATTATCCAACTAATCACGATACCGGTCGCACATGTGGCTGTTGGCCAAAAGGACAACTCACAGCAATGCAATGCAATTCGATGTGTGTAACAACAATAATATCGGTTGCCGTTCATCAGTATCCTTCTCATCCTTGCTATGGTATAAATATAGAGATAGACAAAATCCCAGACGATAGGGAGACGACACTTTGTGGTTTGGCTTTCGATGAAGAGAACTTCATACTCTGTTGTTTTTGTCACCAGAGAGAATATACCCCGAGTCTCCTGCTATTGTCCTTACATATAACACATACTACCAGAACGAGCCTTATCGGATGGATGCTGTAAACCCCGTCAACGTCCTCCTGGTTCTCCATCCGCAGTCATACGGAAACTTGTAGGTAATGGTTTATTTTTGCCGTCTATACCATTACCACTACAAGTACAGCTTCAGTCCTTATTCCCATATCCTTATGCTTTTTCTCTACACTGAGCAGCTTTTATTGTTTGTCAACGTTTCTGGTTTGATTTTGCTTATCTCACTTTTTAGTCCGTTCGAAATGCTGTAATCTACTTCTCGGATTTCTATATGCTGTCTACGTACGAGTTGTGCCAAAGTATCGGTTCTGAAATGCAATTGCAACGATGCACAAACAATGGATTTGCGACGTATACGCAAAAAGTTGATCCCTGTATCATAATGGGATTTGGTTCATTTCACTTTTTGTTGTCTCCTGTTTTGGCTTTGGGACGGACATTATTTTTGGTTCTTTAGTACTTCATTATTTGCAAATTTGCATGATTTGATTCAAAAGTCAGTGGAAAGTTCAGGCGCATCCTCACAGTATCTACATAAAGAATGTTGAGTATGATGCCAGTGTCATTCTTTTTACTGCAATGGAGGTAATGAAAATCGTGTTGATCGTGAAGTTGCAGTGGTTGGAAATGGTTGGATCCACGCTTATATTTGATTATTTTGTAGGGTTTTAAAACACGAAAAGTACAGCCAGCAAGTGAGTAGATACACTGTTTTTTTTAAGTTGGATTGCAGGATATTTAAAACAATGTCCAAAATTTGTGATCCCAAAAATTAGTTTTGCCGTAACCCCTGACAGCTACTGCCATCTTATTATTAATTATGTAATTTAATTGCTGATTAATAGTTTTGTCTCAATCCTTTTCCGTCATTTCATTCGCAGCATGTCCTCGCATCCACACTTCACAAGTTTGTTACACCAAATCCACTTCAATTCCATTTACTGCACACCAAATTATTGCTCGATTAGTATTCGCAGCCATTTACTGTGTCACCACAATTAAACCACCTATTTCCCTCACGCACACACACACACACACACACAGCAATTTGCATGCTTACAACTAATTTCCAACACGCGACAAAATTGAACTCGCAGGAATTAACACAGCAAATAGTCCATTACCAAATTTGGCACACTCATTTTGCAATGAAAATCAGTGGACACGCAACCAGCATGCAATTACACGGAATCACCAAAAAGGATACCCAGCCAATTTCATGTCAACACACTAGCTTGCCTGGAGGGGAGCATCATTCTCTTGTTTTTTCTTTTTGGGAGTGTATCTCTATTTATTGTTCAATAGCACGCCGAGTGCAACCAAGCCCGCATTTTAATCGCTGCTATCGAGCAAAGAAAACCATAGAGCACAAACGCGGAGGATAATGGTGAAGGATCCTCCTTCGCCTCGCAGGTCTGGTATCATTAGGTTTTATGATTATGAGCTGGTTTAGCTCTGACGATGTTGTGGGCATGGTTCGTCGTCGTCTCGGATGATAATAACAATTTTCTTAACATATTTTTTTTTTCTGTGAAGGATTTTTTGATTGTTATTGCGGCGAAAAAAGGAGGGGTGTTCGGTTGAAGTCCTTGGGGCTAGCTGTCGGAGGTGCCAGTTGAGTACGCTCAAAATGTGGTACTTTCAATTCAATTACAATGAATTCATTTCTTCTTCTGTTGGTGGTCGCGCAAGACGTCAACTTACAGTGGATTGGGTTGGGTTGTGTCAGGACTATGTAGTGGGTGTTTTGGATTATTGTTGAATGTGAAATGGGTCATTGAGGCTAATCCATGTTGTTTGTTTAGCAATATTGCTTGCTTCCATTTTTTTTGCCCATGTAATGCTAATTTATGATTTTTTTTCTATTCTCGTTTCAGGTGAGTGAACTTGATTGGTGGCGCTTGTCGTGTGCATTTGTTTTTGGGATAGTTCGTGGTAAGATCCAATTTATAAAGGGTAAAAGGAGAATCGTTTTAGTTGGGCATTGGGCCGGAAGGATTGTTGGTATTCAAATTAGTCAACATTGGTGTCGTCTTAAAAATGCCCTAGGCGGTCGAAACTATGAGGCGATTCAGACACGTTTTGGTTTGAAACTCGGCTAATATAATCAGTAATCCATGGATTTAATTTGACAATCAGTGTGCAGAGCTAACACCTATTTGCAGGGGTTATAGGTTCGCCTAAGAATTGTTTAAAAAGAAACAAGACCTATGGTCAAAACGAGAGTTTTTGCTGAAGCGGTTTTAATCTCGGCTCGCTCAAGTGATTTGGGTCGATCTATTTGCTTTGGGAGGTTTTCTAACTCATTAAAGGGTATTTTCTTCGATTTAAAACCTTACAATATATAAACTCCTTTACAACATGTGCCATCGTGATTCTTATGGAATACCTCCCATAGACACCCAACTAATGCTTCTGTGCAACTCAATCAATTTAAATGCGATTGTCTGTCTGAACGATGATTTGTATTGGATGTTGGAGGAGGGCGAGCGAAAGTGAAAGTACCTTACTCTCTTTCGACTCTTTACAGATTGCCACTATGAAATTTATTCAAATTCGCTTTAATATGGCTTGACAAAAAGTTCTAGACGTCTCACAACATGCACGCAATCAATCCGAACTCCCATCCCGATATCCACTGCATTCCGTTTACATCAGTGAAAAATTCAATTACGTTCACTCGTAAGTACATATCATTTGACACCGAGGAGGCTGGGAGCATGTTCTTCTCGGTTGTGTTTTTGTTTTTTTTTTCTTTTATGTATCTTTTCCCATTCTTTTAAAAAATTTATAAATCGATGCGCGATTTCTCCGTGCACCTAAAACTCGTATCTCTTTTGTCTGACTTGGTACGTACGTGTGTACGCGTTGACGAACGTGTTGTTTTATTCAATCAAGTGAATATTTTCGAATTGACACTCATGTTGGCAGAGTCACAGAGTTGGTTGCTTGACGATGTGTGGTTGCTTTGGTGGTCGACAAATTGGGCAATTGCCAGACATACGTATCGAGTACGCTTAGCTAAGGAACACTGAACTTGTAGTGCACTCAATTGAAGAGAGTATGGTTTTGGGGAGCTTGTTTTTTTTTTTTTTTTTAGATGTTTTAACTGGTTTTGCTTGTCTTCCATTTTGGGAAGGCTGTTTTTTTTTCAACATCGAAAAAATGTGACAACCTTGTAGGTTCAGTTTGACCAGATGACGATGAAAAGACGTTGAACGTGTGATGGGTAAATTTGCGATTTGCCGATGGCTTTGACAGATTTCTTTTCGACTTTTTTTTAATTTGTATAAATGAATTGGTGAGGCAATTCATTTTTTCATCGAAAGCATTAATGTATTTTGAATGTATTTGAATACGAACACTTGAAATTAGCTGCCTAAAAGATTATCCAAGAGCTCAATTGATAGACAAGTTCCACTTGCTCTGGAGCGTATGCCAAATAAGGTTATCTGTTGGATAAGTCTCAAATATATTCCATTTTTGACTTATCAAAGTGAATTAATAGACTTACGACTTGCTAGTAACAAATGCTTATTCAGATTAAGACTTATGGAAATTGAATCGAAGGTTATGAGAAAGGACTTGTAGATATTTAGAGAAAACAAACGGTTTAACTGCGATTTATCTGCCAGATACCTTTTATAATAATTTTAAAACACCAAAACTTTAGGCAACCTCTTCAATTATTTCTGTAACTATTGAACAAGCTTCACTCATCTGTCGAATATGCAATATCGGAAACGAAAGAATTTGTCTTCCAGAAATTTTATCTGTCGAATAACTTTATGCAAATATGTATTGGGAAATGAGGTTCTAACTAGATTTGGCATTGCTTTTCCTCACAGAGCGTGTCTATTTGAGTTAAGAAGAGGAGGAAAAAAAATTCCCTCTTGACTCTGTTTGATAGCTTAATTTGAAGTTATTTGTTAAATATAAACGTTAGAAAATATATGTTTTACCTGTACCTTTTGTAAAATATCTGCAAATAAGGTTCTGATACGATGCTCTGTGGCTATAGCAATAACATAGCTCGAAGAAAGTCCAGTTTAAAAGTGGAAAATAATGTTTGTATTATTTATTTGATGACTTATTCGCCAGATAACTTATCTAGAAGTTGTTAGAAACTTACTAAATTGGTGACTGACGTGTTTTGTGACTTTCGCTCTTACCGATTATTTTGTTGGAACCGAGCTATACCCATATCCTTGTCCTTGTAAAATGACAATATTTACTTTACTTGCGGATGATCAAAAATAAAACTAAATATAATTACGAAAACCACTATCTACACTACTAGGTGAGTTATACCTACTCGGTGAACGTGTGGGCCCGTTGGCAAACTGTCATATGCACAAATTTAAAAAGTCCTCTTAAATTACCACTTAAACTAAAAACAAGACGGACCTGAACAAAAATCAGCAATTCCTCCGTCTAGACCGCAAATCCTCAACATGCACCGTATAAAAAAAAAACTATCTCCAAGTGCATAATTTAATTACTTCCTTCCATGGCGCGCGCACACGTTTGTTTACCTTCCGTCGCCTATCCGAAAATTGAAATTTTCTACTTCCCTCCACATTGTCGTCATCTATATGCTTACGTATGCATGGTATTTTCGGTAAACGAACAGAGAGAAAAGAAAACAGAAAAATAAAATCCACTTTTCGCCGAAAAGCTGCACGCTGTATACACTTCTACCCATAATCCGTCTCTCGTAACCGCAAATCCTTTTTGGAAGCCATCTAATTGATTTTTTATTCAATTAATTCTATCTTTCTTTCTGTTAATACATTTAATTACTCATTGTCTTATTGAGCGTAAAGAGAGCGTGATGGTCCCCAGAGATTGAATGGCCGTCGAGTCTGTGTGTGGATCAAACTCAATTAAGTAGCTAGGCCAGTAAACCCAAAGCATAAATGTATCTTCAACAGATAACAGATTGAGTGGAGATATCTACATTTTGCATAAAACCTTGATTTGATGCTAATTACACCGCTCCACGTGTAAGAGTGATTAATCACCCGCCGCCGTGTGTACACTGTCAAGCGTGAACATTTCAATTCAACACTTACTTTGGAACTTGCCTCTATATATATTCCACTATCTACTTGTTGAGATAACAAAATAAAAGAAATTGGAAAAAATCGGTTAAAACTATCTCTGTCCATTGTTTCTTTGTTTGACCCCGCTAGCTACCATTAGGCAGCCGTTTTAGACTTTGACAAATGCGGACATTTCGGCAGAATGACAATCCAAACACACATTTCATTAACATAAACACATTTTGACACTCTTTCAGATCGACGCTATAGATATACCTACACCGACTTCATTGACTATAATTAGTCACCTGCCACACCTTGATTGTGGAACGCATACAACACACTCTACTGTGACATGGATGGTA
Organism: Cheilosia variabilis; assembly: GCA_951230905.1. Taxonomy (NCBI): domain Eukaryota; kingdom Metazoa; phylum Arthropoda; class Insecta; order Diptera; family Syrphidae; genus Cheilosia; species Cheilosia variabilis. Next base: position 15,992,724 of record OX579676.1, read on the forward strand.
CGGGCACAGTTTCGAGAGGGCTTATCTTCCCCTAGACGCAAAATCCGACATCTCTAGGTCAGTTCACATGAAATAAAGCCAAGTTGAGTCGAATGGGTGCTGAGTTTTTGACTTCCCCAAATTGATGACGACGCGGATGGTGATGGTGATCACGGTGTATCTTGTGCTGTGCCACCAAGTGTAACGGCCAGAACTGAATAATTTTTACGGCAGGTAAATAGCCCACCATGGTGTGTAGCGTGTAGTCTTGACGCCTGTCCAGTTGTACACAATGAATATACGTGCTGTTTGCGAGAACCGTCTGTGCACCGAGGTGAGAACACAACAAGCAAACAAATCCGTAATTCAGAGTTTAAAAGTGAGGTGAAGGCACACAAAACACCAGCCATGTATTCAATTGATTAAATGCATGTCCTTGAATTAATTAAAGACAAAAGAATTTCCTATTCGCCCTCATTTTCGTTTTGCACACACTTCAGGCGAATTTATTTCCATTTCCGATTAGAGGAAACTCATTGGCCACGCCATACGAAATTTGCTTAGACCTGGTAATGACTTTGAGAGCGAAGTGGTCGAGTGAATCATTGTTTTTCTTAATCATTTCGATATACAACCACAAAACCGCAAAAAAAAAAAGCTATCGCTAAGTAGATGTATTTTTTTTTTGCTGTGAAATTCGCCAGTTCTTGCTTAGATACTTGATGGAATTGAGGGATATTCGCTTCGAAATGAGCGGGGCTACACCGATGTGACTTGACTGTGAAATGTGTACCAATCTATTTGTAACTAAATAGAAATCATAATGAGAATAAAACAAAAAAAAACAAAATGATGTGATGACGAAGACCTTTAAGACCACGAGCAAATAAAATTTAATTTCTAAAGATGAGGGTGCACCTGGTGCTTAGACAAAGGAGCAAAGCAGTAAACGTGATCGGCATTTTCTCAGATTGTTTTTTGTTCCATTATTTGACTCTAATTTGGCTGGTTCGGAGCGGATATGGAGGTTTTTTTTGGCTCAGTGGAATTGAAACAGGATAAACGTGTGCGTTAATAGTTTCAATTATTCGCACTCGCACTTGAAACTGTTTCACTCAGTCAGCTTTGGTATAGTTGTCTCAATATAAATTTGAAGCGACGCGTGATGTGTTCTCACATGATCTGTCGTTGGCCTATACTTGAGATGGAGAAGACTTTTTATTTGCAGATGACCGGCTGTTCGCAATAGGTACTAAAGTACTTTGAAATCTTTAACCGAATATTACAGAGATTTCAAACGTTGGTTCCTGCTGCAAACAGCCGCTCATTAAAACTCGGTGAAAGCTTATTAAATGTAAAATCTGTTTTTCTAAATCCAACCTGATCCCATCTTTCCACACTAACAAAATTAAATATAAGCGACGAAGAAACCTTCCTTTGTTCGCGATAATAATTGCTGACCGGCGCCAAAATCCATGACAGTACCTGGAAATTTAGTCAATAATTTATGAAAATTTTGATGACCAGCTCTAACCGAAAGTCGACTACAAACGACTGAATATATAATTTCCGCCTGGCTGTTGCTATTTCTATATCTAAAATAGAGCTATTTTTTAAAAAAAAAAAAAAGGCCTCAACTAATAAATGCAAATTTAATCAAACTCCCATCACATACCTGATTTGTATTTATTTTTATTTCTATCCCATTTTTGTTTGGCCTTACTTTGCTCGTATAATTACATAGGTAGTCCACAGAAAAAACCGGTTCCTTTTGTTATTATAATTCTACTACTATTTCCGAGCGGGAAGCGGCGATGACAACGCCTACGCCGAAATGCTTTGATTAAAAAATAAAAATGAATGCAACCCTCGTTATAACTAATTGACGTGTAATCTTAATTTGAATTAGTTTGGCAAACTCTTACATTCCACATTCATACGCATTTCGTTCCCGTTTTTTTTGTTTGTTTATATTTGCTTCGTTCTGTCAAATGTGTCAACTGTCAACGCTGTCATGTTAACATACATTTTGTCTTATTTGTTGCTTATAAGCAGCAAACTAGATAGGCACAGGCGCTCAATACCATATTTTATTACAATTATAACTCATTTACACCCTGTCGTGGCTATAATTTTATTTTAAAGTCAACATCTGGCTGTGGGCGATGAGTTCATTTACTAGACACGATGTTACTCACAACGCTATTGAATAAGGAAGCAGTCAGCACAATGTTTCGCCATCTATGAGATTCCAGAGAATTTCCTCAGCCACAAAATAAATACAACGCCTATTACTTGGGAAGTACTCTTTGCTTAAGTATTAAGTAAAAATATGAATGTACAAATGCGAAATGTGTCTCATGGAATGTTAGATAAAGATGAAAAATCGGCGCTCGAAATAAATGTGAACGCAATGTGGTGGTGATTAATTTGAATTTATATAAAGAATGCTGCAGTGAATTTCCATCCATCTTAGCCACGTTTAACCGTTTTGGAAAGCAATACTTGCCTTCTTTTGCAATTTGATGTGTATTCCGGCAGATTGACACTTCTAAGTAGTGGAACTAAATGAGCTTAATGGTCATATTTAAGAAGATTGTAACGATTGGGTTCTGGAGAATCAAACCACATCCAAATGCTGAAAAATAAAAACATTTCTCAGATCCTAAAGATTTCAGCAGTTCTACGAGGGTCTTCAAGGCTCTAAGAAATAAGTCAGGTCTCATTTTAAAAATTCTATTGTCTACTGAAACCTCCATCAATTAGGCGAGGGTTAGAGGATACTCCACTTGAAAGTAATCGAATATTAATAAGAATTAAAGGGTGTCGCATAATTCACGCAAAATGTAATTTTGATAGAAAAGTCAGATTTTTAATTAGAAATCTTATATTTTTTTATTGATTCATAGATTATACAGATTGAGGTTATGTTTAGAATAGCACATTGAATATGGCCGCCAAGGCTTTGCTGCCAAGTACGTAGTCTTTTATTGAAGTTTTCTATGACCGTTTCGCATAAATGTGGCTGAATTTCATTAATACACCTCCCAATTTCCTCTTTCAAGGCGTTGGTGGTCGCGGGCTTATTTGCAAAGACCTTTGACTTCAAAAATTGTTTCTCTGTCTGTATGGCATGTTCCATCGTCTTGTTGACGATGAAAATGAGCTTCATCACTGAAGATGATTTTGTACGAAAATTGCGGACTGTAGTTGTAGTTGAGAAACCTTCATTATTTTTAAAATATTGCTCAACAATGAAAACGCGTTGTTCTTCGGCATAGCGCTCCATTTCTACTAACCCCGAACTGTCAGCAACATGTTGCGCAATATTGATTTTTATTCAACAATCTCAGCTGTTGTATAAAAATATTTCTTATTATTTGTTTACCTGCTGACCTGCCTGTTGGGTATTCGTAAAGCTAATGAATCAATTGTTCAAAGATTAAAATTCCTTCATTAAAAAATATCAGCTGTTCTTTACAACACATAGAAATGTTAGACACGTTCCTAAGTTAAATAACTATTTTTTAACATCGCAGCTAGTTGAGCAGTTTTTTCTACACAGTTGTAAGATTATCCAAAGTTTTCCCCCATTAAAATCCTGCAACATCAACAAGTATCAGCTCAACTTTTACTTTCTTCTATGTCAACTGTTTTTATTTTTTTTCTGCTCATATTATTTCAACCTTATTATCTGATTTTTTAAACGACAATCAAAAGATAAAATCCATACGGACAACAAATTTTTATTTTTATATCCTTTTTCATCTAAGTACCATCACGATAACCAACAACCTCCTGTGTGGTTCAATATCGGGTACCATTTACTAAGCTCAATCACCCATCTTTATAGTGAGGGAGTATCAGGTCAGTCAATGGGTATATTCCTTTTTTTTACTCGATTTTATTACACCAAAGTTGGAAGATAAAAGCAATAAAAAGGAAAAGAGATAATCGTTCAGAAAAAAAACAGTAGACGAACACGTTTTTTGCTTGCAATAAAATTGAGTAAAATGTGGTGTGCGTCTTGTTTGTTCATCTGCATTATTGGAGAATTTCGAATCCAGAGTAAACAACATTTAAAGAAGTTTAGTTCGCATAAGCAAAATAATAATAACGAACGCTGCTGATAGAAGTTTCAACCCAAATAAGTAGTTGTGACTGCGTTCCTTGCAGTTTCAGCTGCTGAATATGTAGGATACCAATATCAGTCGCAATGGGAATATAAATTTGCATGCATTTTGATTTGCTCCACAAACAGTATACTAAATTATATCGCACAGATACCTCAAATCTAATTTGTTTGTTAAAATCGCCACTGCGAGTTCGTAAAATGTAAGCTATTAACCAAATATGATAATGAGCTCCGCGAAGTATATAAACTGCAATAGCACACTCTGATTGTTTTCAACGTCACCTCCGACCATTTCGAAGCCCTGCCTTCCAAACCGTCGACAGTTGAAAAATTCCACCCAAACTGAGGACATTAAAGTCCGACCTTCAAGAAATAACATACAAAATAAGAAAACAAAACACCGGACTAAAATCGAATACAATAACAACCGCCCGCGCATTACAAATTACGAGTTCGTGATTTAATACAAAAATAAAGTAACGCTCATAAATCGAACTAACAATACTCGACGTACTCGTAGTAGCATTCCAAACTCATTCACTCATTTCAAATCAACCGCAAATCGATGCGAATAATTACCATTGTCTGCCTTACGTCTGTGTAAACAAGTGCAGTCGATATCCGTACATAGGTATACAGTTGGCTTACCTATTTGCAACATATATGTACTTGATATAACTTCGCGCACGACTTTGACAGATCTAATGACAAAGTCAAGATCTACTGACATTAGTGTTGGGATCAGGGGAGCTTTGTGCGCGATAATCGCATGCGAATTTCAGTAGCAGGGCGTATCAAATCTAAACATTTGAATATCTCTATATCAATATCCATATCCATATCCATATCCCCTTTGTAGCTTGACAATCGTGAATGTCAATCCAACGAGAGCATCTTTTCGCGCACAGTTTTTTATTTTTATTTTTGAGTAATTCTTATTTACCAGTGAATTGTGCAGATAATTCGTGTGCATGATTAATGGCAATTAAGTAGATCGACTCGGAATTTGGAGTGCACAATCTTAACGATTTGCTTTTTGACCTATGCCAAGTCGTATGCCTATTGCGAATAGAGAACGGCTCGAAATTAATACCACTCAGTCACGATTTTAAACTTCTCAAAGCGATAAACGATTGCCGCTGACAGGTGAATAAGAATAACACTTAGAATAACGTTTTTTGTTGTTGGTGGTGTTGCTGTTGTTGGTTAATTCATCACCCATAAATGGGTGCGAAATGTAGAGCAACATGTTGCTCAACAGCGTATAAAAAGGTGCAGTCCGTGAATTCCTTTTGTTATTGGGGATTATTTTTATTTCTTTATAATCAACAAATCAGCAAAGCAAAAATATGCAGCAACATGTTGCGCAGCATTTGTATAAAACCCCCTGCAATTTAACTCGTCTGGCTAATAGTTTTGCAACGATCGCGAACAGTAATATTTCGAAAAAAAAACTTGTTTGCCAACATTTCTAGAGGGGAAAGATTTTCAATAAATGGGGACGTTGAAGTATCTAGTTTAGTAAGTCTGACAGTTCGGTATCTCGGTTTTGATTGGGGGAAATCGGTCATGAGAGCAGCTGTTTTAGTTGACGTTTATGGAGGGGTAGCCGACGAATCTAGTCAAGAAATTCGTGACTGAGTACTAAGTTCTCATATGTGGCTCTCGCAGAAAAAGTGACGTTCCCGACCAATCTAGTTTTTGCGTTCAGGTTACATCTCATCCAGACCAATCTAGTCGACTTAATATAACTAGATTCTTGAATGTGGCCAATTTCTTACCTAAGAATCATTTTTATCAATAGGAAATTCTCCGATTACACTTAAAGTTGCTGGTTAAAAATTTAGTATACTTAACTTATTCCCGATGACAACCAAACGTGGTGCTACAAGTTTCTTATCACCAATTCATGACCAACCGTATCAACCATTTGTGTAGGTCTGCGTATTCTCGCAGTAGGCCCTGTCATTTTTCTCTCCGCTTAGCTCTTATCTTACACATCCACTTCCCTTCCAGACTAATCTCTGTCTGGTCATCTTATAGACCGTCGAGATGCCTTATTCAAAAATGATTATAAAAATACAAAGCATACTCGGCAGCAGTTTCCTTTCTCATCCATAATTAACAGATTACGCACCCATTTCCCTTGGTGTGTTGTGCCGGCTTATTCAATTAAATTTGACCCAATTCCTTCACTTTGATGAAACCATCTGCTGCCCTTACATCAAGGTGTGGACATCTTTATTATTCCCTTTCCACTCAGTTGTAACACACCGAATCGTCCCCGATAAAAATGAAGCTTACTCCATGTGGAATAACCTATTTCACCAACTGTGGGTATACGTTCTTGTGCTTTTTTTTATGACGGCCAATCATCGTTACTGTGAGTTCTTTTAATTACTAGTACATTTATGACATAGGCGTTTACATTTGCACTTAATGTGAATGTTATCTTTATTTCTTAGGCCATGGATTTTTACTATTGATTGACTGTATCGAAAAATTAAAAAAAAAGAAAAAAAAAGAGAAGAGTTAAACTCTTATACGACAAAGTACGCCTCGGATATGTAAATCGAGTTTAACACAGACAGTTTGATTCATTCTTAGCAACACTTGAGGCTAGTGTAGGATAAGATTGAAGTATGCGTCGGAATTGTTATTTGCTTACAGGGCATATGTTTCCAGTTTCATTGGCAGCAGTGTCGTATTTTTGCCGATTTATCTAATTCGTTGTTTATTTGTAATTCAATCGATTTTGTTGTTTATTTTGAAACAATCAAGCTTATTGTTTGACGATATACTCGAGGCATATGGGGGTGGTCTAACAAAAGAGCTGAATTTAAATTGGCTTCATATTATGAGATTATTTACTGAGTCATAATTTGAGTTGACATTAAACTGATATTAATAACTTTTTGCGGATATGACGTTTTGTGGTCATATTTTTATGCTATCCACTGAAATGTATTTCATAAATTCATCTACTACAATAGATTCATTTTACAAATAATCAGTAGTTGTAAGAATCTAGTTCTGAGGACCTCTATGAACCTGTAGCGCCATCTGTGTATAAATTCTATCTATGTACTTGTACATACTTCTAAACTTCAAGTAAGTCTATGATGTGGATTAGCCTCTTCCTTAGTTTGGTAGACAAAACCCGTGGAAGTTTGATGGAAAAAATATACTTTTGACGCCCATCTGTGGGTATGACTTAGCAACACTGTTCAAGTCTAAGTCGAATCGTTTTTAAGTTCTCATAGGGAATTATTTAGATATACTTATGGTGCTTTAAAGCCATACGTCTTTATTGTACAAAATTGAACGAAGAATTTACTCTCAGCGCCATCTGTGTACAACATATCACATCATAAAAAAAGATCAAGAAACCTAGATCGCTGAATGATCCTGCCCGGCATACATAAGTTCAATCGCATTAGAACTATGTCTGATTTTATGATTTTTACAAATTTGCGCCACTAGTTTTGAGGACTTCATTTATAAATAATATATGTACTCAACATAATACCCAAGATCCTAACCTAGTTGGGCTGGGATTATGTAGTTGTGAATGCATACTTTCTTTTTAAAAATAGATGCAATTCACAACAAAAATTAAATAGACGATAGCGGATAATATTTGTGAAACATAATAGCGCCATCTGTGTTCTTTTTAACGCAATTTTTGAAAATTGGAAAGACGACAGCGGATAATATTTGTGAAACATAATAGCGCCATCTGTGTACTTTTTAACGCAATTTTTGAAACTCAAAACAGTTTGATAAATTGATGATGGTTGTATCGTGTCTACGTCTTTTGTCTTCTTTTAGTAGTAAAAAAGTCTCACAGATCCACATTAATTCTGGCTGAAAAATTATTTTGCCACGCATCATTTACATTATCCGATATTCAAACCAAATCGCTGTTAATTACTATACCTTTCTTCACCTGAATTACCCACCAGCTCTAAATCTTGTAACTCCAGCACAAAATTTAAATAAAAAACCATGAGGGTCGTAATCAACAAACGTTACTCAACAAATCATCCAATCTGCTTCAAAAAGACTTGGACCTCCTCAGTCATTCTACCTGCGTTAGATTAAATGCTAAACCTTGAATTTAATCTCATAATTTGGTGTAGCACAATATTTTCCCTCTTATTCCGCATAGTAAAAGATGGTATCTAACGAAGTCACACCAATTAACTTTGAAGCAACACATGGTCCGCTCAAAGATGCTTGCCGAGAGCGCCAACGCCTTATTTTAGCAATTTTATTATCTCAATAAAAAAAAATACAAACTCCAGAAACACCATAAAGTCCGTAATCATCAGCCAATGAAAATCCATTTATTCCATAAATAACATCAATTTACCGTGTCGTTCGCATTTAATCGCACGAACCTCTATAAATTATTTTCATAAAAGCAAAAAAAAAAAAACCAGATATGGTCTACTGTCCACTCCTCTTGCTGTCCTAAAACTTTTGGTTATAATTTCTCGTTAATTTGTATTTGTGAGTATTTTTAACATCTGTCCCAAAGAATTAAAACGTATACTATGCATGGGACCGGGCGGCGCGCGATTCCCACGGCTCAAGCTCGGGCTTATCTTCCTTTGGCCACACATTTTCCTCTGATTTTCTACGGTTTTGGTTTTATTGCCATTTTGCAATATTATTACGCTCTTCAGTATTTAAATGTTTATTATTTTTTTGTTTCAATCTGTAACCTTAATTTTAATTTATCACTTTGAGGATTTTTAAATATGTGTCTTTGTGTGGTTTCGACAAGCGTGTAGAATTTAAAAAACCACTCTGCTTATCGATACGGACAGCAATTGAATCCGGCAAATGCATGCAACAATTAAAAATGATAAATTTACTCCCAGCACCGCACCCAGAAATATGTCAAAGATTGAACATTCGCGATGAATTTCAATTAGCGAGCAATTTCAACGTAACCCATATTACTAGTAATAAACGTATTTTTAATAAAACGGACGTGCAATGAATTTTATTTGTTAGTGTAGATATTTTTTTTGGCCAACTGAAGTGTGACAGATAGCATGGATCACTAAGGATTGAATTGAATACAATAGGTATTGGTGGTGTTGCGATTTGTCGGGCCGTGTATTTGATGCGGATGAGGAGATGTGTGAATGTAGATGGCGTATGCGGTTATGAAATGGTGTCGGCACGGCTTTAAGTAAATATGTTCAACCGAATAGTTCCTGAATGCAAAGTACTTTGTTAATTTACGCTCAAAACAAGCGAGAAATATGAATTAGAAATTAAAAGGCTTCAATTACAAGTTTAGACTCTGTTAGTTTGGACACCAACCACACGAAAAATATAAATATGAAATGGCTATTCTTTAAAATCGCATTCATAAGGTGAACTGTAGATTGAACCTATATACACATGTCATACCGTATGGATTATTGTTGCACATTTTAGGGATTACCAACAAGTCCCTTCATATAGTGTTACCGTTAATAGATTACTTCACACACCGAAGTTCCGAACCATTTTTGGTGGAGGTGGAGAAATCATGTCTCATGCCTCTTATTTTAATTGCTTCCGTTTTTTTTACATTGCAACTTAAAGTGAACTCGAAAGCTAGTTTTAAAATTGAATCTCTGGGTTTTGTTAAATACACAGGATGACCGAATTTGTTTAAATTAACAAATTAAATCAGGGGTAAATGCTATATAATATGATACAGTCAGGGGATATGGGGTATGCTTAACGTTCCCATATTTGTTTCGCTAAAATACATTATAAATTGGAAAATATATGTCATTAATTTATATTTTCATTTATACATTTTTTTACCGTATTCAGCATATGCACACTGCATCCTTAAAATAGACGGAGGGGATATTACAAAAACAAATGTTTGGACCACCCTGTATTTCGTTTTCTGTACAAAATGCGCAAATGTAAGTCACCAAACAATTGACATTTTCAAAATCATCTCCGAGTCTTTATTACTAAGAAGGAACCAACCAACCACTGAGTTGATAGGACACTACATCATTTCTATTGAGTACATTTGCTTCTGACAGTAGCTGTAATGCCTCAGCATCAGAATGCATGGAGAAATGTCATGTAAACCCGAATGTATGTACACATGTTTGTGGGCTTGATCTTTGTACTCTCAACCCAAAACCGCACCTGAAAAACATGTAAACTGAGCGAATGACAAGACACCCAGACAGGATGTGTATAGTGTATGTACATATGTCATGGTTACATCTTTGCTGCAGTCACTGCATCAGTAGTGACACTGCAGCATGTTGCAAAATGATATGAGGATACACAAAAATTTGCAAAACCAAAAAAAAAATGCATAAAAGACCGAATAAAGGAATAAAAATGAAAAACAGTATAAGAAAAACCATTGAATGAAAACTTATGTCAAAATGTCACATGCTAATGGCATGAGGCGCGACATAAACATAACGCTTGGTTTTTCTGCTTCGTCGCTTGTCGTCGTGATCATGTTGATAATATGACTGCTGGAGAACCGGAGCCGGTCAGGGGGACACATTTATATATATTAAATGACAGTCAGGTATACTTCAGCCAGACTCTCTGGAGTGGCTATGTGTGTTTTGTTTTTTTTGACGTCTTTCGAATTTCATAAGAAGACCACCTTAAATTTGATGGTGCCATCAGAAATTGTTCACGCTTTTGACCCTTTTTTTTTGTGTGTGCAGAAAGAGTGCTGTGTGCGGAGGTGAATACAAACGACAAGTTTTAGGAAATTGGGAGAATTTTAATTCAGCTTCTTCGGCACGATTTGTTTTTTTTGCTTTTTGTTAATTGATTGATTTTATTAGTCGTGTTCATATGAAAGAGGTTTTCAAGAAATAGTTTTCTGCGAATAGATAATGCATCATAAGAAGTTGACTTTAAATTTACTGAACAGAAAGCTACGGGCAGAGTCCAAGCTTTATATTTAGAACTAAGTCTTCTGTCGAATGGGGGGAAAGCGGGGAGAAACAACTACAACTTGTAAAAATTATCCTACAATTCTGTCATGCATTGCGGTGCGACTGCATATCACACATTGACGACCCATCTGAAGTGTGTGACAAAACTTCAGTGGTTTTTTTTTTGTCCTTTTTTTCGACACCTTAATAATTCACAAGCTCCTGATTGATGTGTATTTATTGCGTGTATTGCTAACCACTAGAAAATAAATTCCTTTTTTATAATGTTCATCCTGGAGACTTCCAATAGATGCGCTGGCATTGGTTTACTTGTCTTGTAAATAATTATTTTGTTGCGCTTCGTGATTTGTAGGGCATGTTGCACCTCTCGGTGGATGAAATGTCCGTCGTTGAAATGCGTTCGTAGATGAGATCAATTATCTTCTAGCTGACTTTATGTTATTGCTAAATCACTAAAACGATGAGCATTTCATGAAAATGTTATTCCTAGATGTAAACCCGATTGGAACGAGTAAAACATTTAGTAGGTATTTAGAAAAATTTACATATGTAAAACTTTTGACCTGGTGAACCGCAAACTGGGTCGGAAATTTGTATGTTATCGCATTTATCTACTGCATATTTCCCTCTTCTATTTATCTGTGAAAACGCTCATAGAACGAAGCAGCAACCACTGATGATAACACGACAATATAGAGGCTGATGAAATGTTTTAGTAAATTTTATTTGACTCACAATCATTCCCGACTGTTGGCTCAGAAACGCACTCACAGTCACCATAAACTGAGCGTGCTTTTCGCAACGTAATTCGTTTCAATAATATTTTTTACTGCTTTACAATCAGTCTACGGTTTAAAATTTTTTCAATTAACATCTAAACGAATACACTATGATCTCAGCAATTGTTAAGATGAAAATTAATTGTATGAGTCAAGACGATTCGATAGTTAAAGTAACTTCTAGAAATACTTATTTGTTCAATAATGCAATTTAAATAATTATTCATCTTCAAGTCGTCTAAACACTTTTATTTTTTTTGAATGAATCTCACCAAACAGCTGAATACATTTTCAGAGCAACGCTCTTAATTTTTCTTTCGCTCATTCCATTCACTTTGGCATAGCAACCATCCGAACAGTTTACATTCCGCACACCAATTTGTTTTGTTTGTTTGACTTCAAACTTTGTTTGCTGTGCAAGTTCAAATCGCTTGCATAAGCAAAACAAAAAAAAAAAAACAAAGCAAAGCAATAGATATATGCTGGCCAACACGAGATACAATATCTTTTCCAATTAATTTCGTCATAGTAACCTGAAATCAAATCAGTATCATCCCACACATTGGTGGGATTCTTTATAAGAGGCTTGGATGTGCATTTGTTTCTTTTTGTCTTCTTGTCGTTGCTGTGGCGTTATGATCGTCTTTCGGTTTTTTTTTTATCCGTTGTTGGCAACTTTAATCGGTTGGGATACCTACATTGTTTCTTTATTGCCGTTACAATTAATCTGCGGATTTTTCTTATGAAAGCGAAGGAGAAACCATGTCGCAGCGATACACTCTATAATCGGATACAAATATTATATATATAGATATCTTATGATTACAAGCAACAAGCAAAGTTGCAACAATGATAGTGATGAGAAATAAAATTAATCAAATTGGCTACGAAGTTGCAATTAATTGGTACCACTGGCGCTGTTAGAGAAAATTTAAAAAAGTAGACTTTAGTCTGATGGAAAGTTTTAGTAATAAATAATATTTATTTATAATGCACTTGCGGTGGAACTTGAGCTAACACTTGACTTTTATTGAAGATGCTTTCAGTCGAAATTTAAGAAATTAAAGAAACAAACTCCACGTGAATCATATCCTTACAAATAAAATTTGAAAAATGTTCCCGAATAGCTTGAATGGGACTGCTAAACTGGTTGCTAAGCTAACTTTTGCAGTACAGTTTGGGATTCATGGAATTGGATACTTATCAAAAGGTAAAGGAAGGTCTACATTTACCATCAACAATTGGTGCACAAGTGCAAGGCATTTTATAAAATGAACTTAAATTGTTCTGACGATGGCTGTGTAAAATAATAGCCGGTGGTTAAAAGTCTTGAAAAATCGTCTCCGTCCCGACTCTGGTCACAACCGTTTATAACAGACATCGCCTTTTCTTTAATAGATCTAGTGTAAATAATAGCAGGAGAAATGTTATTTCATAAATCAAATCAACCTCCACAGTTTCCTTTACATCTAATTGTATAAAATTACACATTTATTTTGTTCGCTTTTCGTTCCCAAAATATTAAATTTCTGGATTGAGATAATTTCAACGTAGATCCATTCAATCATGTCTGAAAGTGATTGAAGTGTAATTTATAATGATTCAAATTCCACGGCCGAGCTGATGATACAAAAACTAGTTCCACCACGCTACACGTGCTTCCTTTCGCCTGGTATTATAACAAACCGAAAAAAATTCCTCTCACGGAAATCATTAAAAACCAGTCAAGTTAGGTGAATACATTCTGTATTTTCCACAAAAATAAACCGTGTATAACATCTCAATAAAATCTGTCACGTTTTTAGAGCGAACACAAAATATTCAATCAAAGCTTCAAGCACTTTCGCAATTTGTTTTGTCGACGACACCAAATTATACCAAACCATAATGCAGACAAATTTAGAAATTTTAATTACCTTGCTCTTCTCGGAAAGCAACAGCATATGCCAAACCTACAGCGTCATTATGTTAACAACAAAAATATATATGCACTCAATTGCAAAAATATAATTCCAAACCTACCCCACAGTCCTCCGTATTAACCCAAGCAAATCCAACATCATCACAAGCAACACTCCCTCTCTTGTTACACTGCAAAATTAACTGCATGCATTCGAGTAGCCCCACTCCCCCTCCCCCGTTTTCCTATCTAATCACGTTGCACTGCTAGCTAATGCACTATTACCCGCTTATTACACTCCATCGTCGAACAGTCAGACGTTGCCGGTCGTGTCCAAAAATAGCAACACGAGAAACTATAGCGCAGCGCAATGCAAAAATGAATCTGAATCTATGTATCTATACATACAAGCAAAATGAAAATAAAAATGAAATGAAAATCACTTTCCATTTTATCGCCGCCGGCAGCGTGACGTTAGTTTTATGTGTAGATATATGTGGTTATGTAGTTGCGTGAAAAGAAAATACACGGCAACCATATCCCCATCTGACCAGCACTCGACTATCTCGCATGTGATCAGCGAGTTTGGGGATATTTTTAAGGGGAATTCTTTCGATATTTCTCAAATTAATACAATTTTCTTTGTTGCTTCTTGAATTCAATAAATAAATTTTTCAAGCCGGGCACGTTATTGCGAAGAAAATTCGTTCGTTTCGTATCTGTTCGTGTTCCTTCTTGAATAATGACCATTTATCCATTAACGTAAAAAAACACATTTCTGAATTATTGACACAATCATAAAACAGTTCATCTTCGAATTTAAAATTAGAATCGTTAGGATGTGGTTTTTATGTTTTCTTCTTCAATCAGTAGTATCTTAAGAACAGAAAAATAAAATAAGAAATTCAATTGAAATCTGGAACATTATGTGCGTGAACGCATTTTGTCTTTTTGTTCTATTGAAGTTTATCTATTCTTAGCCACCGGCGCACTTGTTGGCTGTTTTAGATGAAATAAACAATTTCTTCTTCTACAATATTTTTTTTTCTTGGACTGATTTTGAAATTTATGTGAGCAAATAATTCTCTCGGGGATTACATTTATTGTGCTTGGAAAATCTCTATCGGATGGGGTTTGATTTGTAATACGACGGCGGCTGTATTTTATTAGTTTCGCCCAATTTTTTTTTGTAGAAACGATGTATTTATGAATGCAACTTATTATTATGATGTGTTTTTTTTGTATACGATGGAACTTTGCTCAAGTCGGTCAGGATAAACTGACGATTTTGAGTAAAACTTTAATTCGAATCGGCTTTCAAGGTTTTGATAGTCGGAATTACTGTATCGTGGATATTCTGCCGGGTTTCTTAAAAAAATGTTGAGCAACAAAACGCTTAATATGTAAAATTGTAAATACAATATAAATGTCAAAGCAATCAATGTCAAATATTTCTCGCATTCCTGTCTTCGGGAAGATTCGTTGCTATAGTTGTGGCTTGCAACTGAATAACACGATCGGTAAAGACAGGCATTATATCTAATTGAATCAGATGGTCGATGGCCCAAATCTGTCAGAAAAACAGTTCAAAAGTAGACATGACTGGTTGTGATCTGCTGATTATTTTTGTGGTGATCGTGGCCGCGGTAAATGATCGATCTGTCTGATCTGTCAAATGGTTTCGTTTATTGGAAATGTGCATTTAGTCATTTTCAAACTTGTCAAGGGATCAAAATTATCATAAAGTCGGCTTATGAAAACCACACGTTAAGGCGGTTGATCGATCAGCACTATTTTCAAAGTTCTGATCGAGCAATCGCCTTAAAAACAAAAATAGTACCAGCAGGCTTAACTGGCCAATAGCTTGATCTATTGGTTCTGAGTCGTTTTTGAGTCCAACTCTAATTTCACTTTTCATGACGGGATTATAAGAAAGAAAAATCGTATAACCTTTTATACTGATGTAAGATTAAATATTTAAATTTTAATCTGTTAGTTCATAAAAACAGATTTAGAAAAATCGTATTTCGTCTAAAACAACGTTTTCCAATTCTTACAAAAAAGTATAATAAATTTAAAGTAAACTGGAAGAGATCGTAGTACATTTGAAACGTTCTTGCAACTAAGCAATTTTCCTAGTTAAGTCAATTTATAACCTAAGTACGTGTTCAATCAAAATTTCGTTCGTCAACCGGTTTGTAAAAAAATTTAGCCGTCCCTTGCATGAGTTTTGAGCCATAAACATATCCGGTCGGAGGGCAGACATCTTTTTTTCGTGTAAAGAATGTCTAAAGAGTCGAGAGTCGAAAAGGGTGCGCATATTTCTTGAATTTTTAGGTGATTACAAAAATAAATGCACTACAAAATGACAATTTGGGCTGTGATCTCGATGATTAAATGAAGATGTGGGTGGAATATCACCTAAATGGGCTAAAATTTAAACTCAACATTTTAGAACAAGAAAAAGAAGAAACCTCATTCATCAAGAATGAATCGAACATTTCAACTCTTAGTTCAGATCTCGCTTTCATTCCTTTGTCTGGTATACCAATTCATTCTAGTAACTCTCAACTATTGACCCCCATTAGGAAATGTTACAAATGAATTGAACTCGAGGCCTCTCGTATATGCATCAGTAAACCGCGCACTAATAATAGCGCAAAATTCTTCTACACAAACACATGTGTAAAGCACGCAATGGGGCATATGTAATCTTAACTATACAAATATACAGGCACACACATCGACAATGTTGTTGTTTTCTTTTTCAAAACTCCCCTATCCTTGAACTCCAATTGCTATCTATCTGCGTGCCTCCCATCTTGCTGATGGCAGCGGCTGGGCTGGCGCAATGCAATTACAACTACCACTACACACTATTGCCGGTCGGTGGAATGCAATTATGAGAGTCTCGGTATATGCCGGCAATGCACTTCGCCAAGGACAAACTCATTGAAAAATGAAACCGCCATCGTTGTCGTCGACGTGTTTCGTTTGAACAGCCAGAGAAGAAGAAAATTAAAAGGAATGCTAAGAACGATAAACATATGGAAAGTGAGAAGATTGCCACGCAAAGAGAAATAAGAGGAAAAAAAAACAAAACACTCAACATTTTCAAGATGATTGCAGATACATACTATACATGTATTTGCTATGCGCGCACGATATTGTAACACACACACACACATAGCCGTACAGCAGCGAGTTTCAATTTTGTATTGTTTGGTATCTCTTGATCATGATCTTGCTCCATAATAAGAGACGAGAAAAACTCAAGTGAAGATTCTTTTGTGTGGTGCTGCTGATCGGGAACAGGGCGAGAGAAAACGTTTCTTCTTCTCATTCTTCACCCAGATCCATCAGAAGAGTTTTATTTGCTCTAGAAATCAATCAAGGACATACTTTTGTACAAATGTGTGTATCTACACAAAGCTAAAGTGCGCCTATGGATGTTAGCGCTATTGGTAATGGAACTTAATTCCAAAGTCGTGAGTCCCTTTTGGTTGTAGTTGTTGTTGGATATTTCAGTGTTTTTTGTTGTTGTTTTCATTTAAAATTCTTATCTCAGTCACGATTCGATGAATTATGTGTGGACTCACCGCAACGCAATCAACGATTTTTTTTTTTGTAATGCTATTGATCACACTGTGGTCTCAGTCGCCTCAGTCGAAGAAAATCAATTTCAATTTAGCCAAAAATTCATAGGTATACACAGAAATGAAAGCTCATCTTTGTGTGCGCCTCCCAGGAGTGGTGCAGTGATTTTGTGCGCCTCCCCTTCGCCTAGATCCTAGTGAACAATGCGATTTTGTATATTGAATATTACTCGTGTGCTTCGCTAACATTGAGGATATTTTGATTATTGACTCTGACGCGTTTTCGTCTTTCGGGGAGTGGTCTGTTTTTCTTGTGCGGATTTTTGTTTTCGTCTCGCTATTCTCTCTATTTGTGTATTAAATTTTTTTGAATTTTTTCCTTTTTTTTTTTTTGGATGAGAGGAGTGAATAATGTCCAAAACAGAATTCCAAGCACGTTTTATTTGTTCTCAATGCTCTGACGATGTTTTCGCTGCTTTTTCTGTATACAAAAAAAAACTGAGTCTCCCATTCAGAGGGAAAAAGATTCGCGTTCTTTTTCCAATCGTTGAGAGATTTGTTTGTGCAAGTTTGTGTTTTTTTTTTCCTAGTCCAATCCAAGATGTATCCACAATCTATTGAAGAGTCTGACAAAAGTACCTACTTAGTGCTGGTAACCATGCTGTTGATGTATTGATTTTAAATTAACCCATTAGACAGCTTTCGCGCGACTGTGATCAACACCAGGGACTGACTACAAATTAAGGTGTGAATGACTCGGACTGATAAGAGCAATTTATCGGGGACCGACGTCTTGCAAGGCGTTCCCGATTTCATGTGCAATACCTTCAGCTATACTACATGTCACTGCCTAACCCATATTTGAGAAAGACTTGAGCCATAGAGTATAACAATTCTAAATACAGATATACTCGTACTGGTGTGTACTAATCGAATGGTGCACCCTTTCTAATCTCTATACCCACCATCTACTATTTTTTAGCGCTATCTTTTCGGTTTTAAAATTAATATCTACTCAAGAAACTATCGCTCTTTTTAATCTTTCAATAGTTTATCACAACAGGCTTATAAAGGAACTCCACACACATTCCCCGCAAATACTGGGCGGAAACGTTTTTCATCTCTCCAAGCGAACAATCATAGGTCTAATAAATTGTTCACAAAATAAAGAAACGATCACTACCTACCCACTGCCCAAATTTATAAAAACAACTTAAAACCCAATTAACCCGCATCTTTGCTAGTATTAATTACTTTATAATTTTTCAAATCCATCATCTGCTAGCGTAGAGGAATTTTTATATGTGTTGCCCCTTAATTACCGTCATTGGCTATAATTTTCGTTAATTAAGGAAGTCCCTTACAACTCCATTCAAGTTATTTCGCCTACATCACTCGCCCTATAATCTAAGAATAGACATTCACCCAAATATTCTTGAAAATCATAAATACATTTAATACACTTCTCTATATATGTACAAGTATTGTATATCTTTAAAAGAACAACTCAACCATTACGATTACCATGCTCACGGTCGTGTGTCCGCGCAAAAAATGAGTCAAGCCTGTTAAAAATAAACAACAAATAAGCGTAAAAATCAAACAAAAATCGTAGTGATAATTTTCGGTACACAATACGTAACAAAAATAATAATAATAATGGTACTATTTATATGTAGGTATACGTATCTCTGTCAAATCCCACATACCTATAAGCGTTCTCACCGCGTGCGAGATATCTCATACATAAAAAAAAAAGAACCAAACGAAAATAAGCGCTATTCACGAAATTAAATAACATCATTCAATGTCAAGGTCAAACAAATTTATTATCTGTTGTGCTTTTTTTATTCGTTGCTTTTGGGCGATGTTTTGGTTTTGTTTTTGGCATTTATTTGATTTTTGCACACTATAAAATGAAAATTAGCCAATGGGAAGAAAATGAAAGTTGTTAGCAATTTGGGAATAGGCTTGTGCGCGTGCTACTAGTGAGATGTAATTTTTGGGCGGCTGTCACGACTACCTTTTTTGCACTTGTTTATCGTAATTGTTGTTGTTTAATTGTTGTTGTTGAGTGTTTTTTATGACCAATTTGCATTGCAAAAAATACGTATCTTAAGTTGCGCACATATAATTTATAGACCTACACTTGCTGGGCTTCTATTTTTAGAACTGGTTTTGTTTTTAGACAAGCACTCTTGTTTATCGCATCGCAATTAAATTGTCGGTCTATAAACTTGACCAGAAAAGTTCCACTAATCGATGAAAATGTAATAAACAAAAAGTTGTATAAGTATTTTTGTTGGTTGGCTTTGAAGATGTGCATCGGATAGGCTTTATAAATAAGCTGTAGCTTTCAACGAAGGATCTTCTATTAGTGGTAACTGATTTTTATGCACGAAATTTGCTCGTTCATTGCAAGTTTGTTCGAAAAAATACAAAAATCTAAATAATTGACAATGTCGTCTAGTTTACAGAATTTTTCTTTTCAAACCCAAAGCTTAAAAGCAATATCTACTCGATAAAATATACCTTTCTCAGAACAGTTTTACGAACCTAGTTATACAAAAAGATGGCAGAGATCGCAAGATTTATATTTCCATATCGACCCTTTTAAATTTACGCGTCTTCTTTTTTAGTCCCTGGTTTAATTGTAAGTTTTACATTTGTACCTCAAACAATCTTCAAACAAATTGAACTCACATAGCTTCTTAGTGATCGCATTCACAGGGAATTCTCTGAAATTCCAATAGAACAGTAGAAGTGTAGTGATCTACAGTGATCTACTTCATCTTTACATACATTTACTGAGAAATGTTAGAATCAGAACAACCAATTTTGCTTATGAAGAAAAACAAAAACCGATGTGATCCTCATGATCACACAAATGATCTTCAACAAATTGGTCTTGAAAATCAATCTGTCTTGCTATTGTTTTAAACAAACAATACGCCATATTATATATTCAACACATTTTGAACAACCACCACATCGAGTGATCGCCATTATATGCCTACTTATCGTGGTATTAAAAAAAAACATATTCTAAAGCCCCTACAATGTAGCTTTTTTCATCTCCATCATTTGCCTGACTATGCGATATCTAAAAAAAATATACTTCCTGCTTTCGAGCACGTACGATCATACTGCACTGCAACCATTCATTCAGTTAAAATCGCTAAACTTCAGGCGAATTTAAATATAAATCTCATTTCTATGATAAGAAGAAAACAGGAACAAAAAACTTTTCAAAATAAATCGCCAAATGTTTCTCTTTCTTCTTTTTTTTCTTTTTCTTTCAAACATCTTTTCACGTTTGAATACAAAAAAATCGCCAAAAGTTGTGTTTTTTTTCGCAGTCACGTAGAACTAGAAGGTACACGCGTTTGCAAATTTTTGTTTCCTCTTTCGCTGTTTTTTTTTATACCTATACCCATTGTTTTTTTTCGTTATTCGGATTTTATTTTTGCAAAGTAAATAGAAAGAGGAAAACGAATACGAAGGTAAATAAAAACAACCGGCATAAAGAAATACAGTCGCACAGAAAACTTGACGTACACACTCAGATTTCGCAGTAAAAGCAAAAGAGCTTTAATTTTGAATATTTATTTAA
This sequence comes from Cheilosia variabilis, assembly GCA_951230905.1. NCBI lineage: Eukaryota > Metazoa > Arthropoda > Insecta > Diptera > Syrphidae > Cheilosia > Cheilosia variabilis. The sequence goes on from OX579676.1 coordinate 16,013,685, forward strand.
AATACTGGGGGTACATTTGTAAGGTTCGAAAATAATTAAAGTGTTTTCTCCGAAGATTGTATTTTTTTTCGTTGCGCATCATGACTTCCTAAATTATATGTCAATGTTAATGATTTCAAATGCGTTTATTGACTGGCATTTGAATTCATTAAAAAACTATATCCTTTTTAACATCAGGGTCCACACTGGAGAGAATGCCGAATTTGCAGTAAAAATGTATCTTTCTAGCACTTGATTTTTTCAACCCACTGTACATAATCATCTGTTATTGTATGTGTCAACTTATACAGCCGCTATAAGATTTGTTTAATACACAAAGAAGAAGAAGAAATAAAACAAAAAGCGAATGCTAGAGATTAGATAATAATATTTTCTTGTTTATAGAGAAAGAACTGTCAGGAGAACACAGAGAGTGAGAGAGAGACACACAACATACTTTAATTTTCATTTGCTTACCACGACCTAATGGCCAAAACAAGTTTTTAATTGTATTACAAAGTGTTGTTGAGTGCTTCCCGCACCTTCCTTAAATGCAATCCTTTCTGTAATGCTGGCTATTTATTGTTCTTTCTTTTTAGTTCTTGTCAAAGTAAACAAATAAATTGAAAACAAACATGTGTAGTGGTCACATGATAAATGACACTCATCCCATTTTTTTTGTTTACCTCTATTAGTGTCAGCTGTTGATCAATATCCATTTATTCATGCAGACGTTTTATTTTTTAAATGTTGATGCAGAATTCGATTATTGTGCAATATTTTATTTATATTTAAATAATATCGCATTGGTACGAGTACTACGTAATACAATGGCGTTCTATATTTTGTATTTTTAAAGAGTGTCTGCAGATCAGACAACGTCGCATGGAATGAATAATAAAATAGCAATTTTTATGTGTGTTGACAATCGAAAGTGTAAAGAGAACTTTGTATATATGCCAATGTTGATGTTTACTCATGCCATTATTCACGTCTGCAAATTACACTCGTTATTTACGTTATTCATCATGGACTTGTAGTGAAAAGATAATTGCCATAACAATGCGTATAGCGTTGCATGATTTAATTTTCAAAATAAGATGAATGTAGTGCGCACTTTACAAGCAGTATAATCAAAATTCCTTTTTGACATGTTTCATATGTCTCAATTTTAAGTAAACAATTTTAATACCTTGTTTTATAAAAAATGCTTTTCCAATTGAGGGTAGATCCTTCAAGGTTGGGGTCGGGTAGGTAAGGGTTCTACAGAAACTCTCGTCCTAACTGACTCTTAGTACAGTACCAGAGCCTAAGTTTACTTAGTCGAAGCTCTAAGCCTTCGATCAGCTCACAACAGTTAAATTGAGGAGGAATGAGAATTTTTAATTCAGCTGACAGATTCTGTATGACGATCTTTTATTGACTTGACTCTGGAAGTACCTAAAGAGCCAATAAGATATTTGTGCATGTACTTTCGAGTTTTTACAATAGTTTCAGTGTTAAAAACGTTAAATGGACCCATTGACGATTTGAACCACCAGAGTAGGGTCATTGATGTGGTTGTTGCCCCCTCGAAGGGGGTTCGTTTGGAAATTAAAAAAATTCCAAAGTCAGGCCACAGTCTTCGTAATTTGTATTTCCTAAATTAAAACTGTGAGCTCTGGCAAGAAAATAACTCAGCTAAGGTGATTCATATATGTGTTGAAGCTCTTGTTAAAAAAGTTAACAATAGGTTTAGGTACATTGATTCTCACGAGAAACCAATTAAATATGCCAGCAAAATTCTTACAATTAAAAACTAAATTTACACGTCTATCATTCTAATTGCTCAGAACCAGAAGAAGTTAAAATTACTTTTTGTAACAACAATACAGCAAATGTTTCCAAAATAATAGCCCACAAATTGCATGCCCATAAAACAATTTAAAAAGTGTAATGATCGTATTATTCTATTGATCGTAAAATAAGTATAGGCTAAGCTCAATTTGTGGTTCTCACGATTAAACAATTTGAAGAATCTCAAAATGGTATAAGTAATAAAGATTTTAGACTTTGGAAAACATTGAGACGCCGCGTCGGCCGGATTTTTTGAATTCAAACGGGTGAGTATATCGACTGTTCTATACCGCTGTCGACGTAATACGACCAAGATCTTAAATACTTGAAAGTTAATTAAATGTGAATGGTATCTTTTCTTTTTAATTGATTTTTTGTTGGGAATTTTATGTGATTGAAGATGATGCCTTGCAGCAGATACTTCTTTGATTTATGGCGGGAGAAACGTTATTTGCATTGGAATGGCCTATTATTATTTAAAAAAAAAGGCCATAATTCAAAAAAATGTGAAATGGGTGTGCAAATACAATTTGCCTTCGAGTGTTGTCCTGAAACTTAGTAAACCTTCAGCAGATTTGTAGAATTCTTATTATTTATTATGTTGTGTTTTAAGTGACCACTAAAAAAAAAAAAAAAAAAAATAGTTGGCGCAACAGGTCTGTAGAGACCCAAGGCCTAGCTTCTCACAACCATTCGTTTGTGTGCGTTTTTCATTTTTGGGACGAATGGAAGGGATCTACAATTTTATGCCGGGTCCAAACGGCTAATTGAGAAGCTCCTTCATGACAGTTATACTCTCGGATGTTTGTCAGACGTTCGCGAGAGGTGGCGCAGCGGAAAAAACCATTAGTTGGAATTTGGGTTTTTTCGGGATTCGAACCTGGGACCCCTCGCTTAGTAGTCCAACACACTAACCACTAAGCCACTGCGCCTTAAGTGACCACTAGTTCGAGCTTAAACAAATACTTCAAACTAGATAGGGCATTCTGTAACGAGGCCAAAATTGATAAACAACAAAATAAAACAATTCACTTCAATCCGCCCACACAAACTCTGACCCAATTGTGACTGAAACAAAAAGTAAAAAAAACTGCCCATGAAGCACATCTCTCTTTTCATCTCCCCATCGTCATTCTTGCAAATTTTTCCCCACAAAAGTGCAGACTGCAAATAATTTACCAGATCTCTGTTTCTCCCTTCTTCGCGTTCCAACAATGTATCTGCTGATGGAAATCTTAGCTCAGCATGGTATCGACGACAGGAAATAAACAAAAGTATTCAATCCAAAATAAAAAAAAACCGAAACGACAATATTGGTCCAATAACAGTAAGAGAAGCGATTTCCTCGGTACTAGCGGCTACCGACAGAAATGCAGATACGTTCTAGTTACAGTCTCGCCAACTTACACTGTTGTAGCAGAAGCACTTTTGACTTTTAAACGAGTAAAATAAAAATTAAAAAGAAGTTTGAAAAAAAGCATATATAAAAGTACTTGGCTAAAACCGCCATTACGGTGCTGCATCACGTTTGCCCGCACATTGTATGGTTCCGCGAAAAGTTCATCCCCTTAAAACGCGAAACCCTTTAGTGGTGCCATGATTTCCATGTGGGTGCCTTTGTATCTACAGTACGTGACTTTACATGCAAAAGATGCATAAACAAAGTACACACAGAGTTACCTTACAGGATAGAGTGGGAGTACCTTCTAAGTGCTTTTCGAGTGAAGAAATAGTTTGAATGCAATTAAGTTTTGATTTTAAGTGAGTTTTTATTCTGCCAAGGGGACAGCGATTTGTTCGTGTGTTGTTGTTACGGATACTGCGAAACCAATGCGGAACGAGAGTTCTTATGTTCGGTTGTTGCTGGTGGATCTATTAAGCGATTTTAAACATAGTAATGGGTGGTAATTTGGGGGCGCTTACTCACTAAAGCATGGACTTAGTTTTGCCAAAAAATTTAATCTGGGATAAAAACGCTCTGCTTACTTTACTGCGTTAGCTGGCTTGTCGAAAAACTATAATTAAACGAAACAAGTAGGAGATATAGTCCTTCATTGCAATTGTGATTTTTATGAGCATTGATTTCTTTAACCAGTCTAAACCGCATGGAAATTAATTTAAATCACGTTCATTTGCCTTGATTAGGAACGTTTCCTTTCTCCAATTTCATTCATCCCTTGTTTTACCTTCTGGACTGTAACACGGCAAAAGCGATCGTGGCGATAGTGCGCCTATAAGAATGACGAATTGGAAAGTGGTCAAAGTCAATCGAATTTCCCAGTTAATTTGAGTAGATCTTAGGATCTCATTTCGTGCTAATTCGAAAGTTTCTCATCTTTTTTTTTATTTGATACATTTGATCGTTGATTCTTTTTCCGCATATGTTATCCAATAAAGAACCTTCCCTGATCGGATAGCATGAAAAGCCCATATGACTTTCCAGTTGATTTTACTTCGATCCATCCGTACCGATTAATTTGGATAGGTGGATCACCCGTTTCTACTCCTGTTCAGTGACACCTTCACTGGTCTGCGTCATTTTCAATGGATTTAAAGATACAATTCAATATTTGGTCGTTAAATTAGTCCTTCTCTTAAAAAAGGGTACAACTGAAACTCAGGTTTGACCAAAAATGCAGCCTATACCTACTCGTAAGTTAATATTCCACAACTCTGGTTAAGGGGCCTCTAAATTCAAATTTTAACAAAAAACGTTGCATACTTCAGGGTTGAAAAAAAAAAACAAATTTGTTTCCTATAACAGGAAGCTCTAATTACATTCACACGTCTTTCGAAATCGTTCGTCATAGTTGTATTGGTCTTCGTCGAAACCCTATCTGATTGTGATCTCAAATACTTTATAGCTTTCATTTAACATTCCATTTATGAAACTACTACCAAATCACCTCTTTTGAATATTTTTCCCTGTACGAAAAATACCAAATTAAATCAATAATGGCTCTTGACATAATAATAAGGAAGTCCATCCGTCGCTGTTGTGTACCCCGGTAATGTCTCACGATCATTTAGACGCACTTCCGCACACGCATAATTACTTCTTCTTCGTCTTGAGTTTCTCTTCAGCGATTAAATAGGCCTAGCCGTTTGTATATACCATCAGTCGACATCATCCAGGTGTACATTCCGACATTAATCATTCACTCGATAGCGCCTCGGTCATATCTCATTTTGGTTAGATATAAAAAGGGGGAGTGGAAGCTTGACAAAATAAATAAATAAAAAAAATTACTCAAAATGGAATTAATATACACGTTCTCGTTATTTGTGTTTTAATTCTCAACATGTACTTTGGCTTAACTGATCTTCAAGCGACCTTGGTAAGGCGATACAAATTTTTTATTTTTTTTTTGTTATTCTGCTGAAATTTTTCAGTCGGTTACACACTAGAGAAAACTCAAGAGGAAGGCAATTCACTTGAGTATATTTGGCGAACCTTAAAAAATGACATTCACATTTATCTTTTGCATTCCTTCAGATTGTCTGTTTACAATTCACATATTGTGCTCGAAGAGAAATAGTTTATGTAGACAGATACGAGTATGTATTTTTTTTTTTCTGTCCTCTGTTAATTTGTTTGAGTTTTGTCTTGGCGGTGATTGATTTTTAATAACTTGGTTTAGCCCGAGATGTTTACCTAACGTGTCGATGAAAATGTCGTGCCCAAAGTGTTGGTGTTGAATGGTATAGTCAGTGGACTTGTTGAAGCCTTTTTTCTTTAATTCTGCAAAAGAAAAAAACAATTTTTGAGGCAGTCGCTCTTAATTTTGTGCAAAAATGTTTCTGTTTACTTGTGGCGAAAGAACACAAATTGTAAACATATTATGTCCACAGAAGACTGTATTCCTTTTCGAATAGTCGGGCACACTTGATTTCACATGTAATTTGCTTTTTAGTTCTTACATCGTTTGTTTGGTTGTTTGGGAGTTTTTTCTGTCTAAAGTTTAAAGTTATCTCTGATTTCACCGCGAAAACATCTCGCTGAATATTTGCTAAAAACACACGGAGCTGAGTAGACTTAACAAAATAATATTGAGCTGCCACGGATAGGACGAACTGTTGTTCTTATTAAAATATTCCATGGCTGAGTGAATGACTGTCACAGATTTCGGAATGACATGCCGAGATTCCGGGTGATATGTTGCGCAACATGCTGCTGACTACCATATTACAAATTTAGTAATTGCCAACTTGTTAACCAACAGACTTAGCAATATAAGTGAAAAAGAATTGTAATTTGTTAGCTGAAAGAACCTCAAACGTATCTATCAAACACAAAGGCACCCGTATGTGTTTAAAATGTTGCGCAACATGCTGCTAAGACAAATTTCAGAGTGTAATTAAATCTAGGAACCCGCACAACCAAAAACTCCCTTCCCATTTTAGCATAGCATCATGCTTAAGACGGCCTTCTCTCGCGTTCGCAATTAATTTAGTTTCAAATCTGATTTGAAGCCCTTTAGCCTTTTGTGTTATTTGCTCTCTATCAAATCATTTCCCAGTTCAAGTTGTTTATTTACTGGCCATATTGTACAGTTCGCCTGCAGTGGTAAATCACTCCATTTGCCGTCTTCATTTTAATTTCTTCTCGCCCCAGATTGGGTGCCCTATCACGTCCGAAATTAAATGGCGAAATGTTTCAATTTGTATTTGAGATTCTGTTTTTAGCGTTTCCTCCTTTTCTCTCTCTCTCTGGCTTTATCTGCACCTAACTAAATCAATTCCATTCACTTTGAGGCAATCACTAAATAAAATTGCATCATCGCATCTGCATTTACCTGCGCTATTTATATTCAGCTATAAGAAAATGATCACCGGTTGTGTTGAGTAGATATACATTACTCGTACATCGATCGACAATTTATCGCAATAGACACCATTATATTGGAAATATTGAATTATATTTGCTCAAATTGCCGCGCCACCCCTTAAACCATTTAAATTCGTGACAGTGTACCTTACAGCGTGCAATACCACAAAACAAATGAAGAAAAAATCCTCACTGCTACCATCTGTGAACTGTGAGGCGGTTGGTAATACTTGTAATAATCAGTCCCGAATCGAATTCATTCCCTGGCCCGACCCAAAAGAAGCGTATCATATTATGCCATTTGGAATGGGATTGGATCGTTCATAACAGAAACAAAAAAAAAAAAAAATGCGAAAACTTAAAACATGACCATTACCAACTGCCATTTCGAATTTTGTAATTTCATCGCTTGTACACATACACCCGGCCAGAGATACATCATCCCAACATAACATTACCTTTAATGTACAACATTAAAGCGTCTCTTCTCGCATTCGCATCTGAAAGAGTGAGCCTCGCAGGAAAGAAAACCAGAACCAACCGAGACGGACTGAAAGTATTTCTGCGGCAGACAACATACGAAACTTATTACCTACCAATCCCCTGTGTTGGCACACACCGTACCGAAGCATGACCGACACCAAATGGCAAAGTTGGTGAGAAACTCTCCTCGAAAAACTGCTGCTAGAGGTTGGAGTTTTATACAGATGCTTATGATGGCACATCCTGCCGATGCGATGGGTGGGTGGTTGGGTGTTTGGCCACCACCAATGAAACTTGATTTGATTTATTAGTCTCTTCGAGCTCGTTAATTTTATCTCTGTCCTATGTGCTGGGCGATACTAATTTGATTTTTAACAGAGTTGGGATACATTTCATAGACGACACTGTGCCCCATCCCCCACCATCGCAACAACTCTTACCCGTGCACTATTGCACTTGATTGGCCGTTTTGCGCGCAATTGTGACATGAAATATGATATTTTAATCGTGATTGTGTCTTTTAGAAAATAAAAAATAAAAAAAAAACAGGATCAACTCTCTGGCGCACTACTTTGAAGATTATATCTCGAAATGGATTAACTAATTTCGAATGAAATATCGATTTTACGATGCGAGCGGGATTTGCCGCATTTAAATTGAAATATGGTCACAACTTGAAAGCCCGTTTGAGTACGTGCACTATGTGCACTGCGACTTTGCACAGGCGCGCACAAATGCAGTGAGTTCTGAAATTCACATCACAAATACACTGTGTAGATGATGATTCAACCCGATACCCGAGTCTGTATTGAGGAAGGTTTCGTTGTTTTTTTTTTTTTTATTTAATTAATTAACGATGCATGACTATTTTTAGAATGCAAATCCAATGGGTAATTTGTCTCAGTTTGCAAAGCGGGTATGGAAAATCGCTCGTATCTGGGGTGTAATTAATTGAATTATTTCAGATACAATGTTGCTTTGTGATGACTAGAGCTGTTGGAAATAATTAATCTAATGCCTATTATAGGGCACCGACCGGGGGTATTGTTAAGCCGCATTTGTGGCAGGCAAATCAAGATTTGTAATATAATAAACGACACGTATTTGCACATTACAGGCACTTTTCGAATCCTTATAGAAGAGAAACAGATAGATCCTGACCGATTGTGATTACTCATGTGAGACCATCTGTCTCACAATCAACGGAGAGTTCAAATAAAAATCTCCCCATTCGCTACAATAAATTAACCTCTAGTTAAAGGAATATTTTTCCCCTTGCCTTACTTTTTAATAATCGAATTTGCAGTAATTTCCATCCGAAATAGACTCAATTTGATAACCACTCAAATTGAGTGACTTTCGAGTATTATAATCAAAACTGAATTTATGTACAAAAAACAATCGAGTTTTTCAATGAAAAATATTCCAAAAGCCAACCAAATTTCACTACATACCCAATTAGAACGAACACAATCGGAAAATAACTTTTATTCCATATACCCGGTTTTTTTTTGTGCTATCAACATACCAACTTCAATTAGGAAAGTATTTTCACCACTAATAGACACATGAGAGATTTCGGTTTGGTTTTTCTCCATAGAAATTAATTTTCATACATTTTCATAGACACAAAAAAAAAAGAGAAAAAGAAAGGAATTCATCCACATCCTCTTACGGACCAAAACTGGAAGTGGTCTGCTTGTGTGGAGAGCACACTAGACTGATAATATACTCAGGCGTGATACGCCATAGTTTATTAGCCTTTCGGTGGAAGTTCATGGAAGGATCCACTTGTAAGACTGCGGGGAAAGCTTTTTAATAAATGAAACGTATTTCTATTTTATTTCTTATTTATTTTGTTTAGTTCACGAATGAGAGAATATGTTGCTTATGCCCTTATTTTCTATTTTTTTATAATTCCAGCTCAACATCTGGATGCAATGGTATCTTTTCTCGTCGCTTGGACTTTTCATCATTCAATCTATTGCCAAAGACACGTCTTAATTCCTACCAAGTTAAGGTAAGTGATTTTGAATTGACCTTTTTCTCTAGATACCTTTTTGAACGATATACGTATACGTACAGTTCCCTTTTGTAACATGTTTAAGGCTGTTGCTCACCTCTAATTATATTGTGTAATCCCATTGGAGTGGTTCAGTTAATGCCGCTATATAAATGAAAACAAGAGGGAAAAAAACCAACTTAATTAGATCCTTGCTAAAAGTTTATCGCGGATAATGCTGTGTATCCTCTTTCTACGAAGAAAATTATCCCTTTGTATGCAATGAATGCAAAGTGTAACTTCAAATTCCTGGACACAAAATGCCAGACAACTGCCTTCTCAGTCTCAGCGTCCTTGCCAGTGAATGGATGCGAAATCCTATTTGGAAATCTGTTACCTGGCGATATAAACACTTTAATTTCATGGTACATTAGATTTAAGTGTTTCTTTACTTGTTGGCGGTGGGTGGCAAATGAATTGTCTACTGGCGTAATTATTAACATTATTACAGTCGCAGATGTATCGCTGAGGGTGGATAATCCTTGTAATGTCTGTGTATAAGGTAAATGATGCTCATAAGCTTATCACATGTACATATCTAGCCGAATGGCAGGGAATTTGTTGAAAGTGTTGTTGAAAGTGTTGAGGAAATTTGTTGAAAGAGTTGAGGAGATTTATGTGACAAAGTCCAGCAGGACGGCAGTAAAAGATGTGAAAAGCAATTGCAAACATGAGATTTGTTAAAGTTTTTGATTCCAAATCATGAGTATTATATTAAAATGACCGAAAGCAATTATAACAAAACCTTTTTTTTCGCCCAATATTCTCTTCTGCATACGCATAAACTGGATGACCGAAATATTTGATTTCAAGATGAGCTTGATAAGCAACTAAAAAGTTTCTAACATACTTTATTCAAATCAAAAAATAAAAAATCAGATCGATTATACGGGCAACCTAACATAAACATGGCATGACCCCTATGCAAATAATATGAGTAAGACATCTGCAACAATCCTTTAAAATTCATTGCGGGGCTGAACATATTTAAATCAACTTTCATAATGAGAATAAGACTTGAACAACGGTTGGACTGATCAGATCTCGAGAAATGAAATTGAATTGATCAAAATTGCTTTTTTTATATAAATAATAAAACAATAAGATTGTCAGTTGAAAGTTGACAATCCCTCCGAATTCGATCTCAAGATCAGTCTGCAAATCAGTAAAAGTAAAAGCTCAAGAAGGAATAATCTCTGATCAGTCGGATCCACTCATAAAATATGCTTATTTGAAGTTGGGGACTCATTTTTATTATATCCAGTGCCCCTGCCACAGTTCAAATCGAGTTGTATAGAAATGTATGTTGCGCAGGTCTGTTGTAACTTCTAAATTGTTGTATATGCTACGAACATTCGACACTGGTTGCACAATTTTCAAGTTGCATTCCCTTTCTATTGTAGACCCTTTTGACTGTGAACGTTCACCCTACAAACCTGCCGAATGAGGTCAACAGACCCAGTACACACAAAAGTATATACTTAGAATTGAAAATGTCATTGAACCTCCCGCTCTCAAATGATTATAATAATATCGTGTTTGTATGTCTTCCTTATTTTGAACGAGAATCCTCTTGAATGCACCTGCTGCATCCCCTTTCGCAAACCAACTTTCGCCTTGACTATGGGTTGAATAGAAATCACAATTGTTCAGGTGTGATGGCGGTCGGTTTTAGCTTTTACTAGAAATCCCTCTACCACTTACAACAACTGAAGGTTTTACCATGATATTCTCGTGTACTTTGTGTATCCCTGTATATTTGTTTTTTTTAGAAAGTACCTAGGAGTACTCCAAACAATTTAAGTGAGTTCCATCTATCCCTTCGTTGCGGCCTTCTATAGGGAAAAGTAAAAATATCCGTGTTCTTAGGAGGATGTATTTTAAATTCCAAGCAGTGTAGTTGAATTGTTCAAAACAAGGATGCACTGGAAGTATCTCTCGGACGGGGATTATTTTATTTTTTTCTTATGTTACCTTCTGAAGAGGATAGAATTCTCAACATCCTCGTTTTCAAATGGATGCAACGGAATTTACATATAACAAAAAAAAACAAAACTAGAAACGCATCATTCTAATTGAATTGAGCTCTTTTCCACTCGGAGGGATATTCGTTTTATTGATTTTTTTTCCTTTTGCACATTAACTTAAGCAAATTGTGCAGACGGTAAAATAAGACATTCACATAGACAAAGTAATAATATTTTTTTCGCGTGCCCTTAAGCCATAAAATTAGGATTTGTTAAAGGTGTGTGATAAGCACCGAACACTATAAGATACATTTGTTTTGATTAGCAACATTATGGCTGTCTGGTGAGGAGTTGAGTTTGTATTTGCAATTGCAACGCTAATGATGGATGTGTGGGGGAGAGGGAAAGATATTTTTTTCTGAATTGGGTAGACAACAGAACGAAGTCGTAAGTGCATTTGTAATTAAATTGAATAAGAGCTGCATACTAGTTCCTGGAAGGCAACCTTGTAGCTTTTCTAAGAAACTTGGCGTTCATTGACGAGATAAACTGTGGTCTCATTTCGCTTTAGAGTGGAAGCACAAAATGGAAGGAAAAATATCTTTGGCAAAACATTTTGCTTGAATTTTCAGTTCTTAGAAGTCAGTCATAAATTATTTTTTAGTCTAATCGACTGAAACATTTTTCGTTCAGCGAGGGCCGATTCCACCACGATCAGTGGATGGTTATGAGTGATAAGCTTCAAATATTATCAGTAAATTGTGCGAGTTCTTGAATTGTTCTGCGGTACATTCGATCAACTGATTATCATTCAGCTACTGTCGATGGTACAAAAGTCAGTGCTAATCGGCAAATATCTTCAGCTACATTCTTCTGTTGAATTGTTTTGGTGTTTTGAAAATTGTGCAAACTGTAAACGGGCATAAGTCTGACTTTCTTCAATTGCATCAAATTATTCGCCCTTCACTGAGGTACGTTGCTACAAAAATAAGTGGATGGGTATGAGTGTTTTTTACCGAATACTTTTGAGCAATAGTCGCTCTGATCGCTTATTGTGAAGTGTGGTAGATTGATCTATTGCACTCAATTCTTCTCCATTTAGTGAAGTACATGCGATATACCATTAAAAAGGTTTTTTTTTAGTTCGCAAATGAGACAACGAAATCATTTTTAGGACGCAACGTTTTTTTTATTTAGCCATCTGAACAATGACCTCAAACATTTTTCCGCGAAACAACTGATTAGCATTATATCCCCGAATGCACCAACTATGGAAGACTTAAAGCAGCAAAAACTTTTTGTTTGTCCAAAACATAAGAAAAGTCCACCTCTCCTCCAAAGCGAATCTGGATCTGCTTCTGTCAAATATGGAAATTAATTCCCTTGAGCATTTTATCTGCAAACAAATCGAATTTCCCATGAATTTCTAAGATTCTTCGTTTCTAACTTTCCGTAGATATACAGATAAAGTACGAGTATCATTGTATAGTCGGCAGGAATTATTTATAATGTGCATTCAAGGATTTCAAATGTGATGTTTTATCGAAGCTTGCATATTCCATTATTTTTCCCTTTTGTTCCACTCAAATTGCATTGAATACGTAAAGACGAAGAGGAAACTTTCTTCTACGGTCTAAGCTAAGTAGATTTGCTTACTTTGTTTTGTTTTGCAGCACACCTACGACCGGCGACCGACGTTCTCTTTCTGCTTATGGCTACATCTATGTGTATAGGTGAATTGAAAAATTGGATTGAATGTATAAATATTTAATTTGCCTCCTGCACAAGAATGCAAAAGAAAATAATTTGAATGAGAAATAGAGATGTCTTAATACATATATGCAGGTCTCTTTGTTATCCTGCAGGATACTCGAACACCACGAACAATACGGAGAGATTCGAGCGATTTTCTACTTTGACCATCTGTTTGGGCATTACGGTTCGTGCAATCCTTTTTAATTAAAAACTCACATTCGTCTTTGTATCGAGGAGATAAGTACAGGAGCCCAACCCTTGTTTTGACACCTTGTTGACTCTGCTGTTTAATCCTTTCACTTAAAATGATGGCTACGTGCCGGTGGGGTGAGTTTTTGTTCTTAGCTTGCTGGCTTTTCTTCCGAGCGCTCTGTCTATTAGCAGCGCGTCTCTGAGTTTCCAACGAACCGTGTCGTGCTTGTTGACAAACATTGACGCGCAGTTAATTTTAAGAATAATTAACTAAGCGTTAAACTGGTTGCGATATAGAACCAACAGAAAGGATATGACGCGTCTGCATCGAGCAATTGTTTGCAGTTTGATACTTTGTTAATTAGACAAGGTCTCATAAGCAAATAGTGTATGAAAATGAAAATGGGAATGGAAAGGGTTGACTATTTGAATGTTTAAGTAAACAAGATTGATTGAAGGATATGCACTCGGAAGAGGCAAATGGGGTACAGTTTCTTTTTTATTTTTGTTCGCATTTTGCATTTCTTAACAAAGTGATTGATTATCCCTATCCTGCGATCGGAGTTGGATTTCATGGAATGTGCAACTCAATCAAAGTTTTCAATGTCATTAATCATGGTGTTGTCTGCGAGAAAGGATGAATGTTCTTCGAACAAATTATTCAAATGCAAAGCGGTGACACAGCGAAATAGTTGCGCGGTTTATTTTGCAGAACCACAAATTTTTGTTTCATCAATCATCTAAAGGGTTTTCAAGTGCGCTGCATACTAATTTTTTGTCGGTATAGGTAATTGGGTTTTAAACGAAATATGATTCTTGTGAGCATAGACGAACTTGCCTGTCTGACAAGGGGACTCGTCAGTATTGTGTTTAGAAATAGTCAAAATCGTTTCATTTCATATATCGAAGCCATTGACTTTTTAGCAAAGAAGTGTGTCAAGTCATGATTGCTGACACGTTTGCAGTATAATTAGATATGTCTTCATAGTTTACTTTACGGCATTTGCAGCACTTTTTTGTATGTAATTTTGGTCTTTGAAATAGAGAGAGCTTTTTTATGTTTTTGTCTAGGAAGCAAATAATGTGAGCGACTGCGTCACATGAAACTTTGTCTTCACTGCAAGTTTGACTTATTGATTTTTGAAAATTGATATCTCCTTAAATACTGATGGGATGCTGAAAGAATTTCCGACGTGCAGGATTTTTTTTTTTATTGAATTATCATCATTTTTTATTGAACTACCATCATTTAAAAGCAAGCACCTAATTTTTAATTATAATTTTGTTTTAATTTTTCCTCAAATATATTCATGGGTCGAGATCCAGAAAATGTTTACTCTGAGACCTAAGAATTCAGACTTTTGAAAAGATTTAATTGTACGAAAGGTTTTTTTTTTAAGTAGGTATCTTTATTTTTGGAGCTGTAATAAAATTTACGAAATAACTCACCAATTTTACCATTGAACCAAGTCCGTTGTCCCTTATGGAGTACCCACTATCAGAATCAAAATTTTGTCAGAAACAATACCCGCTTTATTGCTTTGGATCTGCATATAATCCTGCGAATCTTTTGCACCATTTGGACGCTCTAATCTTTTTTTTTCCAATTATTTTTAAGATGCAGAGTTTTCCGATTTTTGTGTTAAGGTTGTGTAAATTAAAGATGTCCATGTCAAATGCCACCAAATTTTTGTATTGAAATTGATTTACATCCCAAACGGGTATGTGCAGCTCAAGATGTGATCCTTCTGGACATCTTATTGTCAACCGTATGTTTGCTTTCGGTGAGTCAGGTGTGACTTTGTACTTGGCCTCTTGGATCTTCCTAAGCGCCAGAATTTTAAATTGTTAACATTGGCATTGGTTGTATTTTCACTGACTTGTGGCCTTATGTCGGATAAGGAGATATTTTTATTTTGTTGGGAAGATTTTATTTCCTCTATAAAATTTGATAGCGTTTTTCTTGTTGTCGTTCTAAATATTTTTCTTCTGTCTGTACGTTTCCGAAGGACCTTGGCCCCCTTTTAATTCTTCGAAGTCACTGGGCACCAATGAGGAACCCAAATGCCTGCGGAAATCCAGAAAAACTTTGGTGAAACATTGTGAAGCTGCCTGAATAATTCTCAGCCAAGTAGTACATCACTATAATACTTAGAAGCATCAACCAGTGGGTTCGTCTGCATAATTTGTATATTCCCGTAGCAACTGTCAAAAAACTATTCGTCTATAAACACAGATATCCACTTCTAGTCGTCAATCAATACTGCTAAGTGTCGTAATTTGCATACAATTCTAGAAATAAGATTTGCCCTTAACCTCCTACAACATCTCCAAATGGCAGCAGCAGCAGCAGCAACAACAACTCTACAAAACCGGCAATTGGCACTTTGGCAACAAACAGCAGTTCGTCTTCGGCACCAAACAACATTCTCAAGATACATTTGTGCAAATTTTGCTCTTTTCTCTTGGTTTTACCCCATTTGAGTGGAAAATCGTCTCAAGAGTCCTTTTGATTGATTGCCTCGAGTATGTGTGAAGAATATGATGCTCCTTTCGGTTAGATGGATCTTCCAACAGCTACCATCATCCCCACTAGTTCGCAGGGGGGGTATACACATTTAAATTTATTATTATTTCAATTTAAAAATGCATTGAAAGTGAATTTTCCTCTCGTCATCCTTTGTGGGGATACTGGATACTGGAACTGGATACACAATAAAGGGAAAATTCAAGAAATATTAAATTTATCACAGCACGCAGTGGGTAGGTACTATGTACAGGAGAGGACGTTAGCCCGCTTCTGCACCTATTGTTAAGCGAAACGGCAGCAAAGGGACTCCCAGTCAGGTTGGGTAAAAATGCAAACTTTTCTTGCGTCAACATGACATTTATTGTTACTGCCATCATTTTTGCTGTCATTGTCATTATCACCATCTCGCGTCGTTGTCGTAGTCGTCGAGGACATCATTGTTGTTTTTTTCTTTTCGCTTGCCAGTCATGCACTTTGTCAGCGACACACCCACACACAGCTTTACATTTGCACGAATTATGAATCTTGTGAAAGTCCTTGTTCTTTTTTTCTTTCACCTATAGAAGTTCCGCTCCGAAATGAATAAAGTGTTGTTAGAAGTACTCTACTCTAGTTGTGTAGTTGTTTTGAAAATATCCCCATCACAGCGTTTCATCATTGTCAGAAGCCAGCTCTGCTGCATTGTGTAGCTTTGATCCTTGTACACCAGAAACACTGCTGCAGGTACACTTTTATCTTGTCCTGCTGTCATATCAAATTTTGGAAATTATAAATTGCTACCTACTCCTCTCCTCAGAAGGAGGAAGTGCGCTTCCCTTTTGTCTGCAATTTGGCTTAATTGATTTTTAGCGTTGAGGCTATTAAACCGAAGAAGATTCCTTTATTCATTCATGGCAACGTCTGGGGGAGGGGATGTGATGAAGCAGCTAGTTGCAGATGATGAAGAAGGATCTTGTACACCAGCACAGTCCTGAAAAGATTGTCTGGATTGTAAATTTAATTTGGATGCCATAGATAATGCAGCCGAGATGTTGTACTGTGTAACAGGGGGTCGTATATACAATATACATACGAGTCTGTAGTCTGCTTGTTTGATTTGATGTGGCTATGTTTATCTCGTTGTGTACAACCCAAGTGAAATGTGCATCCTCCTGGTACACAAAAGTTTGTAAGATTTAATAATAAATTCTATTAAAAATTTGTACTCTTTGTTGTTCGACATTATTGTCTTATGCAATTTATAATGCACTTGGAATAGGATTTTAGGAGAGCTTCATTCGAATAATACACGAAATTCGATTACGAAGGACATTTCAAAGGGACTTTCAAAGAAGTTTGAAAGCTTACGAATCTGTGGATGTGCTTTTGTTGTATGGATCTATTTCCATATATGAAGTGTTATGGGTTTTAAGAACCTACGATTATTAAGGATACAGTTTTTATTTTAGAGAGTGCCTTGTGTATTCTTTTACGGAGTTTTATTGGTATTGCAATTGCAGTTGAAAATACTCGATAAAAAGTGGTTAAGTTTTGTGTGTGGCCATTATTGCTCAACTCGTCCTTGATCTTTGGCCAGGTTGGTAACAAAGGGTCTTTCTTTATTTCATAAATGGAGAAAGAGGCTTTGGATGCTGAGGCATGAATAGAGGTTAAAGTACATAACTACAATCATTCCATTTCTCAAAATGTGACTATTTGATGCTGCTAATTCGGTAGCTCTTCTGAAACGCTTGCCAATCGCATAAAAAATATCTCAAATATACAAGTATCTTAATGTTTACATTTCTCTTGCTAGTTGTATATCCTTTCGAGAAAGGCCTTGCGCAATATAAGTAACACATTTTCCTGCTTTATTTACAACTTAATCAATGCCTCGGTAACGTATAATTTGTATTTCAATTAACTTTAAATTTGTTTTCTTGCACAAATCCATCAACATTGTATCCTAATTGGCCGCCACTCAACTGGCCACAAAAATAAGTTTTTGTAATTGCAAATCACTGCAACCAAGTGCATTCGCCACTATCTATCGCTCGCGAGCGCACCGCGCACTCATAAAACATCCGTTTAACTACAAGTTGGCAAGCGATTTGTTGCCACTAAAACCACCACCTCCGCATTCCAATAATAATTCTCAAAATATATATATATAAAAATCAACGATCTGCATCTATCGTTTAACTCGTAACGAATTGTCTTAGGTCAGTCATGCTATTGGTTGGCGAGCGACCGACCCGCTGCGCAGTACTATTATTGTTTATGTTGTTTATTTTCATTATGTTCTCACATAATTATACGCCATATCGTACACAGTTAGTTTTCGCATCTAGAAAGTGGAAATTGGCTGTATCTATAAATGTATCCTAACGAGACCAGGAATTATATAATTATCGAGTTTTGCAATTGTTCGATGCAAGATGGTACACATCACGAATTTATGCTCATTTATGCAGATTCAAATGCGGAAATGTGTGTAGTATGGATAACCGCAAAGTGCTTAACGCTGATTTGTGAATAATTTTAAGAATTTTTGCCGATTTGGGCGCTGTGATGAAAATTGAAAATTTCAAAACGATCCACCCACAGACTTATGGTAGGTACACACAACTGCGGCGGGGAATGCCTGCGCGCACACACACAACACATATGAATGGGGTCAACACAAAATAGTTTAGATACATTTTTGCCCACATACTGCCTGTTTACTGCATGACGGCTGTTGCTTATGCAAAGCGCACATTAAAAGTGCGGTAATAAAATTCATGAGCAAAGTTAGTACGATTGGAAATTCTTTTTATCTTAATTGAAATTTGTCAAGCCGATGAGGGGGGAAAACTAACTGCGCGCAACACTACCTATATGTGTTTTTCTTTCCGAATCTCTCTCGCTTGCTTCAATGTAGCTACGAGTGCTGGCTTGTGGCGCGTAAAATTCCAGTCGAGACAGCAACGAACGACATTGAAGGTGTCGTTTACGTATTATGGCTTACATTAAGCTCTGTCATCGATGCATGAACCTATACACAGGTACCTCTAACGCAAATCAATAAAGAGTAACATTAAGTTCAAACCCAGGTCGTAAAGTTTGTTATTTTTATCGTGTGAACAAAACACAGCCTTCATTTTGATCACATTCTCAATGACGTTAGTTCACTTTTTTCACCGTGTATGATGTTTCATCAGTCTTTATATTGTGGCCGTGAAGTGGGATGTTTTTAGGAACATCAGCTTAAATACGGTAGGATGAAAGTTTGTTCTGGGCACTCATTCCGTAATTTTTTAGGCGATTATCGTCGAAACGATATACCTCCAAAAGTAGCAACTAAGTGCACAAAATTACGAGTTTGAGACCTTAATCCAGTTCATTTACCACAAATGTAATGAAAGCTGACGATAGCGGAACAAATTCAGGCAGAATATAACTTTTTATGGTCATCAATGTTTCAAAAACGATATCGTCCTGACGATTATTGTTATACGGAATCTGCCCCCTGGTGAATTTTACTTGTTCTAATTCTGCTTTCTTATATGCTATAATTTCATACTTATTTGAGACTTTATCTGTCGGATAAATTTGTCTTTAATAGTATCAGGGGGAAAACTCCAGGATTTATAAAGTTTTTCGGTCTCATATTTCAAAAAAGTTCAAGGTTCCTCAACTCCAAATATTACCACTCTTATCTGTTTAAATTTTGTACTTATTTGACATCTGCCAGATATGTTTCTCTGTATGGTATCTGGAGGATATCTCAACTTTAATTTCACAGATTTACGAATAGAAAAACGAAACTGCGGCGCGGAATACTCATTTCGGATTGGGCGCATAATGTATCCGTAGAAATGTTTCGCGGGTACATATCTACCATAAAAAAAAGAAAACACTACAGTCATCCTCAAGTTTATTAAATGAAATAGCCTGGTCTCTTCATGCCAAAAGTTATAGTCTGAATATCTTTTCGTTTTTTTTTCCATTTCTCTTTCCGTCTGTGACTTGACTGACTGACTGACTTAATCATCATCTCCAAGCATCAAAACACCACAATCACAATCGAAATAATTGTTAATATCCCATTCTGCTGATGACTTATTTTCTTTATGTGTTGTGTTGCCTTGAGAGCCGGCAAGACTTATGGGACCAATAAATCTGATTAATATTAAAACAATTGTGTTCAGAAAGACAAAACAGAACAACGAAGTCAGTATACATACCCATGTGACAAAGAAGGTGGTATCGAGTTAAATAAAATGCGAAACTTTATCGCGATCTACTGCATAACCTTTGAACGTATATAATCGTATCTCTTCTTCATTGTTATCGCAAAATTCGTTTCGAATATAAATCACTTGTTTAAGTGTTATTGTTTCTTTTCTTTTTTTTTGGTAAAATTCTAATATGAAAGATGTCGACGGCGCGCCAGGAATTAAATTTAGTCAACAACAAAAATTCCCACGGATAACACAACAAAATTTATGATTCCTATATTTTCTCAGTTAATATTTGGAGTGTAAAAAAAAATTATACATATCCGCTCTTCTAAAATAATTCGACTAATGAGTGGAATTTTCATTTACCAATAAATCACGTTCTCTTTGAGTAATTAATTGTGCATTTCTTATGACGGTTAACTTAAAAATTCCGTATTAATCGTACTAGTTTTTATTGAATTGCACAACGGATTCGTGTTTTGGAAAATTAATATGCAAACAAGTAGGCTGTTGTTTGGATGATAAGTATGACTGATGTAGAGGGGTACCTTACCTTACGAGTGCAGTAGAAGTAGTCGTAAACTTTTGTATATTGCGGTTTTAACCTAGTTTTTATTTTTTGAATAGTCGGTATAATAAATGAGGTAATGCACAAAGTCATAAACTTGTGATGTTGTTTGTACTTTTTTTCTTTGTAAAACCATAACTCACAACACATGCGGTACATTCAGGGGGAACTTCCTTGAAATTAGTTTTTAGATATACAAGTGTTGATTGTGTTATGTGGGGGTGGATTATTTTCGCGCCTTTTCGTAGAGTTGTTGTTGGTCAGTTGTTTTGTATTTCTTTTAAATTCAATCCATTTAATACAAACAGTCATCTCCTGCTCTTTAGTAAGGCAAGGAAACATTTTTAATTTGTCATTGAAGATTGGAACTTAAAAATGTCGATCGGCGGTAATATTCTCGATCTTTATTTACTTCGTAAAAGGGCTAATAAAAAAAAAAACGGAAATCAAGCGTATCTACAATTTATATTTAAAAACTTAACAAAAGCTATATTTTCCATAAGAATTTCGCAACGCAGAATTTCAAGTTCAGTAATGAAAAGTCGTCAATTTTTAAATTTTTATTTTGATAATAATAATAAATTTAAATTATCTGCAGAAGCAAGTGTGAAGTATATTAAAATATATATATATATAGAAATTACAAAGGTGACAAAAAGTATGCAATGGAAAATGATTGTATGTGAAATACTAAAAATATGCAATATTTTTACTCAATTATTGAAACCCCTCCCCGATCAATGGGAGTTTTCTCCTTTCTCTGTAATTTTTAAATTATTATCACTATCCCTTCAAACTATTAATCGAAAGCGTCAATTTGCACCATTTAAAAGCAACCTAACTGTAATCCCTTCACAATCCCGTAAATCATTTAAGGATTTTCTGTCTGCTGCCACACTACAACATTCCCACGCGGAATACAAATTAAGGAAATTGAAAAGCATACTTTACCACTGTCTGTCTTCTGTAGACAATTTCAATCGAATTTCCAAGCTCGTGTTGTTGTCGCCACACAACGATTGAAATTGATACCAAAACCCCGAAAGTATCTGGCGGAACATTCAATATTGGTGGTAATAAAAAATAAGCTCGAGAGTATTACATTGAATGCAGTGCAACATACCACGACACGGTAGTGTGCTTACCGCTCCTGCTACTGCACCACCACTCGTACACTGTCCTTCGGAATCTCTCTTTCTTTCGACAGAGAAAAAAAAGACAGAAAAGAAGGGAACAAAGTATCTTCAAACATAAAATGGGATTTCCCTAACTGCCTCGATGTGAGATACTCTCCCTCTTCAAGCGGGTGAGGTCTTTAGAAAAAACAAGAAAAAAAATCAAAACAACTTTTAAACGACCATATTTACGTTTTATCGATATTAAGTGGCAAATAAATTGTCTATAAAGTTAGCTGGTGTAGCTCCTGTTACACAAAAATAACATAAGGATCAAGGCGAAAGGTTAGTTTTGATGACAACAAAATTGCAAAGCATATTCTTTTAAAACATTTCTGTTTTTTTTTGTTGGTTTGGTTCACTTTAGGGACAAAGTTTTCTATCTTTAAGGACCCATCCTTAATTATAATATAAAATGGCCAAAGTAATCGATATATTGACAGCAATTTGTATGATAAAAG
Source organism: Cheilosia variabilis (assembly GCA_951230905.1). Taxonomy (NCBI): domain Eukaryota; kingdom Metazoa; phylum Arthropoda; class Insecta; order Diptera; family Syrphidae; genus Cheilosia; species Cheilosia variabilis. The sequence continues at coordinate 16,035,726 of OX579676.1, forward strand.
CCAAAATAAATTGAACTTTTGACCAATTTGACTAAGCAGCAGACAAGAGCGAATGGAAGGACATAACAAGTATGTATGCAGACGCGCTCAAGTGATGCGGCCATTAACCAAGCATGAGCACTATAACAGAAAGGATTCAAGGTTTTTTTTTCGATTTTCTGCTCCTCGGAGCGAAGAGTTTAAAGAAAAGATGATGAGGTTGACTTGTGGACCTTTTTATTCAGTTTAGCTGGTCCGGATGGAATGAGGCAAATTGAGAAGCGATTGACATTTGCTTGCCATTATTTTTCGATTAACTTGGGCTAATGCAAATTGTTATAGGGCGCATTCGAAACGGGTTTTTAGTAGACCTAAGGCCACTATAAGAGTGAAGAAAATCCTTTGTCAGATGTGGAGCTAAGAGATGTTTTCTTTTTCAAATTGAGTTTAGCCCACTCCCTCTCTGAGCAGAGAGGAGAGATATTTTTTTGTTTGGAACTTCATTTCACGGCAAAAATGTGACGGTGTTTTTTTTTTAACTGGAATATAGATCTCTAGATTTTTTTTGGCTCCCAATTTGCAGAGTTAGCATTAATGCTGTGAAACTACATATTTATCCGATAGATAACTTTATTCGAACGTTGTTTTGGAAATATGAGTTATCTGCGGTAACTTTTTTCGGTTTATCTGCCTGCGATTTTTCTAAGAGAATTCCAACGCCTAACCAGTTTAGCAGATAATAAAAGAGTAAAAGTGATTGGAAATAAGATGACTGATAAGGATGACTCGGTGCCAGATATCTTTTGAGGTAATTGGCATTCCAAATGCTGATTATAAAGAGACCACCCAGTCGGTTTGGATGCCATCTATCCAACTTATATTGCCTTTAAGAATTCATTAGGGTACACACTGCCGGCTATCACCATCCTATATGGACCCATCGGTGTCATCTTCTCACCAACCAAAAATATATTCTGAATTACGTTAGAACGTGACAATATTTTATTATTTTCAATTTATTTTCAACTTGCATGCTGGTCCTTCAATGGGAAGATCCTTTTTTTTTGCGAGCAAAGAACACATGCACTTCTGGTCTTAATGGCAATTTTCAGTTCGGACGCATAACTTATCAGCATCGTTCGGTGGGCTGACTTCCTTCCTATATGCAACGTGCAAGAGACTTGTGATACCACCGACCGTATATGAAATATTGAAACCGAAAATGCCGAAACGTGTGTGTGCTGCTTATGGTCTGTACTATGTCTTCTTGGCTTTTTCTCCTTCTGCTGTCGAGGAATATTATTTCAGTGGAAAGGAAAGTCATTTATTAAATTTCCACACAATAGAATGGGAATAAAGTCCAACTACCCCGTCGTTGAAGAGGAGGAAAACAAAATGGTTAAGTGGTTAAGAGATGCGGAGTTGAAAAAAATGTATTCAAAAAGCCAAACTTTTCACCAAAAGTCTGTCCTTTTTTAATTCCTTTCTTTCTTTGTTATTGCAGACACTTTAATTACCCGCAATCATTTATCACATTCTTCGCGTTGTCATAATCTCTCCCTAGGGCGATTTGCATTGGACAGAGTAGCATCAGAAAATGAATTCAGATTCGGCAACGATACTGCAGAGGGGTTGATGTTGATGATGATAATGATGCTGACGAGATGCAACGTCGAACGGACTAACACAAAATCATAAATAATGGGAAATAAATTTCACAAAGCAAAATAAAAAATGTAATTACAGCGAATTGACTTTTTTATCAAAATTAATGAATTGAAAATGGCACAGAGGAGGGTTCCATAAACACAAAGACTTTGTTTTGTTTAATGATTAATTTTGGTCCTACGAAGGGCATCCCACTAGGCATCCATCAAGTGGTGGATATTTATAATTCATTGGCGATTCGTGGAGACAGAAGAAGAAGTGCATCGGTAGTGGAGTTATGAAGCAAAGAGAATGTTGGTCCTTCAAACCAGATAACTTTAGAAAGATCGTTGCACTTTTACTTGATGAAAGTTCCTTTTTTTTCTGGTAAGTCCTCAAACAAGAAACCCCAAATTAATCTAAAGATGTTTTCTACTGCGCCACCTCTACCGAACGTCTGACAAACATCCGAGAGTATAACTGTCATGGAAGGGCTTCTCAATTAGCCGTTTGGACTCGGCATGAAATTGTAGATCCCTTCCAATCGTCCCAAAAATGAAAAAAATTCACACAAAACGAATGTTTACGAGAAGCTGGGCCTATAGGTTCCCTACTGACCAGTTGCGCCACATATTTTTGTTTAAGTCCTCAGACAAGTTTAAAATAAAGTGAACAGCTTACAGTTTTAGCCAGTGACTTTAAACTACACCCAATCTTATGTTCACAAACTGATTAAACTGATTGCTTGCAAAGTCCTTCAATCATGTCCCATCGCATTTTCAGCTCAACTCACACACCGAACTTCCACTCAAATAAGTTCTGTTCAATAAAATATTCCCGACACTAAATTTTACGCCCGTCGGCCACTTAGAGCGAAATGAAAGTTTGCAGACCTTTAAATTGTAGGCGCTCATGCACAGCTTTCCACCAAAGTTATTGGAATCATTTGTCCAAATTTAACTATACTTCAAGGACACACATTCTCAATGAACCATGGAAAAAACAACCTTCATTTTAGATTGCGAACACCAAAAAAATATATCTAAACAAATATAAAACCATGACCCAGTCAAGTGCACTGACCCATTACAAAAGGAACCCCTTATTTTAATAACTCCTCCTCCAAGTCAGTGCCTGATAAATACTTTTTACCTTTTGAGAATAGGTCCTCTCCTTCGTATATGAAAATGGCATACTGTCAAATTACACCTTTCAAATACAAGAGAACCCCTTCTCACTATCACTAAAAAAAGGGACTTTCTTCTGCGAACAGAAGAAGAACATTAAAAAAGAGAAACAACCACGTTTTCGGCAATAAACTAGCAAATTTCTCACCACCCAAAATAGAAGAAAAGGACTCAACGCAACAGCAGTACAACAGCCGAAAAAAACTTGCCTTGGAAAAACGATTTAACAACCCATTCAGAAGGGATATTAAAATCACCTAATGCTACCCTGTCATGTACAGGCAATTCTATCAGCTTTACTTCTGTGAGTGTCGGTGTTCGAGTGTGCGGTTCCCAAGGAGTAATTTATAAAAACCATACCCATTTGGGGAATACACCCACCCGTGTATACAACGCACGATGACAGTAAACCACAAAACTTTGCAAAATGTTTCTTCTTTTTATTTCTGTTAAAGGATCCTTTTAGGATGCCGCTGGCTGGGTACAATGTACCATGTGCCGGGTTCAAAAACCTTATTAGAATGTCTATCAAGGGTATACACGAAAAGGAAATCTCCCAAAATTTCAGGCCCCACACAAATCTGTGGCAATGAAAATGAAAACCTTGTTAGGGCCAACAGGATATACTGTGCTCTCTTACGAAAATAAATTACCATCAACAGCTATCCGACCAGACACGACGACCGTCTTTGAATAAGTATTATGACACACAAGGGCAAGGTCATGAGGCACAGAGATTCTCCTCTCTGACGCGAGGGAAATTTATGCTCCGAATATTGGGCTAAGGCCTACAACACCAAGGGCAAGGTTAGGTTCTCCTTCTTGTATTCATTGTCAGCCTAAGCAAGTTCATTGAGCAAAATTTCTCTATTTTTTTTTTTTTTTTTTTGAGAAAGCCAGACGGAAAGCTTTTACAGTGAAGATATTTAGGCATTCGAAGTGTATTTTTTTCTAATAACGTCCCACATACCAGGCAGACAAAAAAAGCTTTTGTTTGATGCTGGTTGAATAAGAATAAATGTCTGGACATAAACTTGTTATTGATTGAGATTGTCTTCCTTTTATTGATGCTTTAAGGATTTCCTCGGATTATTTACTCCGACGGTTGTGAGAGGTGTGAGGTTGGTAATTTATCTTGAAGGATCTTCAACTGAAATGGTGATGTCCCTAAATAGAAGTATGTATTTCACATTGAAGAATTTGTTTTCTCATTTTTTTATGTTTGCATATAATGAAAGGCAGCCAATAGGCAGGATATGACACCGTTTGCATCACCGCATCCGTGAACGAGATACACGTTCACGAAATGTTTAAGATTTTACATACAAAAACAAAACACAAATACATAAAGATCGTTCACGCTATTCGGCGCCATGATCATCAACCTTTGCAAATTAACTTAATACTCTATTCAAGATTGCAATTTGGTACAAAATGCGTTCCTTTGTTGGAATATTCTGTTATTTTATTGCATTTCAAGTTAGTATATATTTTTTATCGTTTGCGCACATGTTTTTACCAAAGCGCACATCTGTGTGCGCAATCAAATTATTACCTCTAATACCAAATATTGTATGTACGAAATTAAAAATTGACACGCATATGTGGCACATTAGTTAAGGTTACGTAAACGCACCTGAAGGTGTGCGCTTCAATAATGCCTCTTCTACGAAACTATTAAAGTGCACTACAGTTTTTGTTGATTAAAAACAATGCGGAAGCTCGTAAAACTTATGTTAATCCTCGATTGAACGTCAGTTAATAGAGGACTTGACCAGGTTTTTCATTTCTCAAAAGTTCTTTAAGTATTTAAATTGCAAAAATGGACTTACCCCCTTAAAATGTAATCATAAACTTTCTGCAGCCATTCACGAGCTCAGAATAAATGTAAATCAAAACCTAGGCCTTCAAATAGCGCTTTGTAACTACCCTGTGTTGAAAAAATTACAATTTATTTTGTATGGTTTGTTGTATAATTTTTTTTCTTTCATTTTCACCCTAAGAAATCTGAACAATATTTAATACTTACGTTAAAAAAATGCCAGCTAATGATTAATGAACAGCACAAAAATGTCGCGACAGAATTAAGTTAACAAAAAAAAAATTTCTAGATATTAATGATTTTTATATAATCTGTCAGAGTTTGAATAATGATTTTTTACTTATTTAATTTAGCATTTATTTTGTTGCAAGATAGGCTGTTTTCTTATGTACGATGTCTTGATTTAGAATTCATTAGCAAAATGTAGCCAGTGGATTAAACAACAAAGAGTATTATTCGAATAATTCTTCATTAAAAAACGGAACAGTGAAATATTATATGTAGTTAAGACTTATATACCATTTTCAGATTACTGCTTAGATTAACTTAAACCATAAAATCATTGCAAAATGTTGTACTAGCAGTCTGAAAGTATCTATACTTCGTTAAAAAGGATTACAATTTATTACCCTCCGCCTCTACGTTCGCGTTTAAACACAGAAAGGGCAATCGAATTGCTCCAGACATACTTTATTATGTGTTCGCTACTGCAGCTCCAGCACATGCTTAATCCTTGACATGAACAAAAGACAGCAATAATATCCTTAAAAAAAAGAAACTAAAAAGAATCATCATCGTATAAGGCGGCTAACGAAAAAAAAAGCATTCACAGAAGACTGGGTAGAACACAAGTTGAAATAATGGCGACCAAAATTACAAAAATCCTTGAAATTCAACATTGAAATTGCCAATGGGAAAAATATTGCCAAACGAACATGAACAAATGGATAAAAGGACAAAATGAACAAAAACATAATTAATAGCCACACGATTGTGCCATTCAAAGCAATTTCTCTTGGATACCCAGGATGGTTTGCTGGGGTTATCGATGGCTGGGAGGGAATTTTTATTGAATTTTTGTGCAGTTGTGGGTTTTTTTTTCTTTTGATCACGATTCTCTTTTGCCTTTCTGAAAACTGAAGGATCAGGAACAAATTCTGTCGCGTCATTGATTTTTCGTGAATTATTCTAACTTATGTTGCAGTTCCATTCAAAAGTCAAAAGAAGCAATCGCCTGACGACGGGAAGACTTTTACTTTCTGCTATGCAATTCTCCATTCATATATGGGCACATGAATGCAAGTGCACATACATATTCCTGGATGGACTGCATGTGTACCTCTTAATGAAAAACACGCTTTTAATTCGCCGCAATGAAGGGGGAAAACGCGAGAAACGACCAAACTGGTTGGTACTGGCACCGGGACCATCATGAATCAGCAAAGAAGAAAGGAAAAAATAGAGGGGGTAGTTCGTCGGGCGATGTTCATTACAGATGATTATGACGATGATAGCGTGTAAAGGAAACAACGAGAGTGAGAACTAAGTACAATATAAAGGAAAAGTACATAAGAAACGAGCTAAGAAATGAACAAACAGTGAAAACAAGTTGAGTAATTGCAGTGCTTATTACTTCATTACGTTGTGGAAAAGTGGACGATTATAGACGCACGAAAATAGCCTTCAAGTGGATTCCATTCCTTTGTGCAGGCAAGACACATGAATCGACGTAGACCACCAGAACACTGATGAAAACGCAGCTAAACACGTCTGCAGAATAATTAATTGCCAGGCAACTTTATTGCTTTCGGACTCATGCGTCCAGAGCGAGATGGGTTTTTTGATTGCACCTTTCCGCTTGAATGGGGACATTTTTGGGAACTTGTCTACCACCTTTTTATGCACTCACGGCTTTGAAGAAGAAACTGGTTTTCTAGGAACGATTTATATACCAAATGTGTTTAGATTCATGTGGATTCAAATTCGTTAGCATCTTTCGTCTTTAATTTATCGAAACAAGATAGCTCACTTGTATAAGATCGATTAAGGCTTCAGAAAACTTTAAATGAGTACCTTTTTTTTTTTTTTTTGGCAAAAACAGTATTATAAAACTTGCCACAAGTTTTATGTGTATATACGTAGCACATGTTGCAGCAAAATTTGACGTAGCTTCGATTTCTTTATGCCAGCGATTGTACCACCTGGATAACAAGTATTCAAATGACTGAAACTAGAGAAAAGTTCGATTTCTAGCATCATTACGAGTATTTACAATGTTGCGCAACATGTTTCCAAGCAGATACATTTTTGCTGCCGCGTTTGATACTGACCTTTCGAGCTCTAAGGACTAAGCGTGCGCCGATATCTCAAAATGATTTTAATTGGAAAAGCACCAAGTTTTGGACCTCTTTCTGAAAAAGAACGAATCGATTCTATCGAATTTAGTATAACTGTTTAATTTTCTGTATTTTCTTACAAATCCGTGTTGATACCTTAAAAGTGCATTTAATATCTACCCTGGAAACAGGAAGCTATAAATTTCTGAAAATTCCACTGAAGGTACATACAACTTTTGCAGTTAAAAACAAAACTGGCATTACCCATGAACATAAGAACGTTGTAGCAGATGTTATACCTATTTTTTTTTTGTTCCCTATACCCATTTCGTAACGCATCCTTTGCTGCATTAAACTGCACAGTTATTGTATCTTTTCACCGTTCAAGCGGAATGAATACAGAGTAAGATGTTTAAACTAACATCGCCATTTCTTGTCGCTCGTTATCCTTCATCACTGGCAAAAAAAAACAACATATAAATAAATGAAAGAAAGAAGACTCCAGGGCTCACACAATTCCATCATGATTCCATCAACTCCTTGAGCAGCAAGCGATGAAGCGAAAACTATATAAGCGATACGTATACACTTTTGAATAACAATTTGCAACGACTATGACTATGATGAGGATGATGATAATGACGATTGGTGATGGTGATTGTTATTATTATGATGGTGTCCTTAGTTAAAGGGATTGAAAACGATGTGCACTATTTGAGGTATCACTTTGGGAAAGCAAATTTAATGTGCGCCACACCATCTCAGTCCCAGGGTGTCGGCTTTCCGCATAAGGTCATGCATTAGGTAAGACTATTTCTTCCTTCTCAATTCAAGGAGTAGAGAGCTATGATGTCCATTGTACAGAGTACACCATCCGTTGGTAAGCTTATCAGTGCCACACCATCGCCTGGTTACACAGAGTATGTTTTTTGTTGTTGTAACTTCCTAGACAGTTTATATATATTTTTTTCTGTTGTCGTCTCTTCTGGTTGTTAACTTGGAAACCAAACGCTCTGAAAGGAACAAACGAACCGACACGTCACGCAGCACTACACAGACCTTATCTGGTTTGGCCTTCAGTTGAACTACACCGTAGACTCTGTGTTTGGGTCGTATCTGTCTATCTATCGATTCATAGTAACTAAGTACTTGGGAATTTCCGAACATCCTTGGTCTCTGTATATCTATATCGGTGTAGCCTTAAGGGAATGAAATATTTAAAAATCTCAAAAGCCTTATCGCAGAACTTTGACATCCGGTATTCTCAGGTGAACAGACATTTAAAAAAAAAAAAAAAAAAAAAACCACCCCTCTAGTGCGGTCATAGACAGTGGCGGTAAATGTTGGACGACTGGGAATGTGCTCCTTCAGCATGTCAGCTTCACACGTCCTATCACAAATGAACTTGTTAAGGACCATCATAACAATTTATTTTATGTCTATCATCATTTTGCACTTGAATGCTGTGCGAACACAGTTGGCAGTTGGCTTTCTTTTTCTTCGTTATCACATTTTGCGAGATCTTTTGTCAGCCAGATGATTATGGCGATGACGATGATGGCTGAGCAAAGAAAGTGGCAAAGAAACGAACATCACACACTGAGCTAGGATTACTGACATATGGTAAGCAGACGATGTTGTAGAACATAGCTACTTGGATGGTGATGATGATGACGACGACGATGGAGTTGAATAGAGATTTGAAGTAATGAAACAGCTATTGGGGGGGCAAATGATGAGAGAATGATGGACACTTGAGAAAGAAAAACAAGATAAACGTCCAAAAGGAGATAGTCAAGTTGAAGTATGGACATTTTTGGCCGCTTCACTGTAGCTATTGGCGATTTTCTCACTTTTTCTTATCGCTACTTTGCCCTAAACAGCCTACACAGTAAAACTTTGTTGTTCGAAAATCATTGATGTTCTCCATTGCTTGAACTTGAACTCGCGATGCGATCTCAGTCCATCGGTTGTGTTGATATATTTATCTCACTTCCTTTAAATCGAATATTACTCTGTCAGAAACTTCCAGTGCAAATTTCGATCCCGTGATTGCTCCTTCGACAAAACCATGACAGACATGTGCATTTGTTGTTACGGTGGCACATTTGAAATCTGAATTTTGCCGATCAGATACGCCATCAAATTGTAGGCCAATCAATTTTCTGTGCGGAAAATGTTGCCATTGTGAGTAGTAAAATCTTAAACTTTAGATGGACACTATAAATATACCACTCAGACATTTCTATATCAATTCCATATGTCATTCGTCGAACTCTCAAGTTGTTCAACGGCACCGCATCACCGTCATTGTTAAGAGTTTTCTTCCATTGAACCACGGCAAAGTTTTCAATCCAACTTTGCGTTTGCTTTGTACTGGTACATCTCTGTCTCGAACAAGTTATTTATATATTTTTTTTTAATCGAAATTAAATCAGGAAAGTGTCGTAAACTTTCATTCGCTACTGCATGGGATAGAATTTTCTCTCACATGCGAAGTTTCTGGCTGAACAACAAAAAAATGCGAAAAAAAAAACAAGTAACAAGTTTAATTATTAAAGTCAATAACGTAGTTGAAGTCGAGTTGTACGGTGAAAATGTAATTAGTTGCGTTTACTTATGGGATTAAGATCAATGATGATGTTGACGGTGGTTCTGCTGTTGTTTGCTGTCTTGAATTTTGTTCTTTTAATGTGTGCAGAGAATATTTTTATTCGTATGTGAAAGTGCATTTTCATTATGTGCTGAAAATGTATTTAAAATAGTCTCCTTGATCCATGGGGAGTAGAGGGCTCTAACTCAAATCCCAACCAACTTCACCAATCGGTTCGCAAGAATAAAATGAATAAATAGTAACTTATAAGCTTCGTTATTGACCATGTAGACAGAATGCTGGAAATTATTAGTGATGCTAAAAAATTAACACCCATTTTCTTCTACTAGCTAAGGATGCCACCGGTGGATATACAAATTCCCAGTATATCAACTTCTTTCTTTCATTGAAGCCTCTGTTCAAACCGACTATATAAGCCGTCGAAATTAGCATATATGTAAAAATAATATGGTATAGTTTTAGGCTTATCAAAAAATACACCTTTTGATGTGTACTTTCTGTATAACTCTTTACAGAAAATTCGCCTTACTCAAATCACTTTTAACATTCACACGAAATATTTTGTAGTTCACAGTGGTTTATTTTATATGGAGCCATTGTGATTTCATAAAATCTAGCATGGAAACTAAATATGATTATTAGTGTCACGCAATGACTATTCCTGGTTACGACTTCACTTTTGAAGGCTTAAAGCTTGTTACGCATTCAAAATTGATGTCGTATATATTTTAGATGCAAATTTCTCAAGGTGGGCTTCAAAAATTTAAAAATCTAGTCTTGGAACAGTTGATCAGTAGTCAGCACCCCCTTCAAACAGTACAAGATTGGACCCAATTTTTTTTTGCCACTGGACCGTCCAATACAAATGCTTACCAAACATCCCAGAGCATGAATATTTTGTTACCCACACATGATTATTAATGAACTTGATACATATATCAAGAATTGCGTACCGAACAGCAACCAAAATTATAGACTGATCCAACAAAAAGCAAATTACTAATTTTTCTTAGCTCGGACTTAAACCACAAGCTCAATGGGTTCCATTTAAATCTTTTCTGTGACGAAGATTAGATACCCGCAATCTATAAGAACTACGTTTCCTTATGGACCCATGGAGACATTATGAAACCATATCAAACCTTAATTTCAAACCATAACTATTTCCTAGTTCTGCTGTTGCACAACAGAGGGCGCAAAAAAATTGCAAAGGAAATTTCACATTAAGTGTTTTTTAAAGCGCTCTGAACGATCGTAAATTATCACCATTGTTTAGTAGGTAGAGTGTCTAACCTGACTTCTACTTTTGAGTATTTTGTTCTTTAAAGGGGATAGGGCACGGGGCACCTAATAACCATTTTTACGAAGACACAGCAGTGGATCGCATGCAAACTTACACTTACTGTGAAAACATTCAAATTACAAAAATAAAACACGCATTTCATGTTCTAGTTTCATATTTCCTCTTGCATCTGCAGAACTTCCCTGGCACCGATAAGTGAGTGACTGATTGAATGACATATTTGTTTTATTAAAAAATTCTCCGCCTCAATGAATCATTTAAGGTTCGAAATATACGAGAGCATCCTACCATCGAAAGTGTCATCACATTCATACGCATGCATATTACTCTGTCGTCGATTTCATTCAATTTTCAAACATAAAAGTCGTTTGTCCTTTTACGGCAGCATGTAGAGTTCTTGAACTGCTATGACATACGATTCGATTTTCAATTTATATCCTCTTAGGGATATGTTGAGAAAAAGTTATCCCCTATTGTGTTATATGTGCGTCTCGTATGAGATCCTTATTTCTTATAACTTTTTTTCAAATCTATTACCTCATTCTCAATGGTTTCGGATTTATTAAAGATCCTTTGTTCTTAAATATTCTTTGCGTGTTAAAAAATTACATCCCTCTGATTCCTCTTTTGTGTGCGTTTGACAATACCAAGCGAATTCAACTTTCCAAAGATAATGCCAGTCGCTGTTGATTCCAAAATGTAGCTACACCCCTAAGCTGCATGAGACACACTGAAAGCTTAAAATTAAAATGCCTGACATCACGGAAAAGTTTTCCTTCGAAAGCAAACCCACATGTGGGAATATAATGCATCATGCCTTAACCATGAACTTCAACTTTTGTTCTGCAAAGGACAGGCGTCTTGTGTGTGTGTACATCGTTTCGAAAGTAGAAGAAAGTTTCAAGGAAGAAGAAATGTCTTGATCCTCTTTTAAGTTTTGCACATTAGTTTTGCATTGTGTTAGCTTGAAAGGCATTTTTCTATTATTTATATCTTCAGATACACGCTAGACACACTTGAGACACAGACTCACAAGAAAATTATCGATGGTCTTTACTTTTGCAGTACTAGCTTCGTTGGATGCTTTCCTTTTAGTCTCCCCTTTGCTTGGATATGTGCATGTGCATGTGCATGTCTATTATGCGAAGCATTTTTATTTGCACCTCATAAAAAGGAAATGAGAAAAGTTCAAACGATTTCCTACCACACACTGTACCTGCTTTTAGTACTACAGTAACTGTGCGAGTACGAGCTTTGTATATAGTACCATTTCAGGTTCAATTGTTCGTTTGCAGTCGTGAGTGGTCCTTTTTTTTTTTGGGAGTTTCCTGTTCCTTTTTTAGCGACGACTACGGTATTCTGCTACATCTGGTCCTATATGCAATTTATTATAGTTTTTTTTTTCGTTGTATTCGGGATTGCTTTCCCCCGCCATATACACTTCATTTTATTGTCAGGCGGGCTTGGGCGGATGAGGGTGGACATCATAATTTGTGCGTCTGGCTTGGACAATTTATGGACTTTTGTATATAGTTTTTGCCCTTACCTGGAGGATATTATTTTTTGCTACTGTATGTTGGATCTTTCTTGTTTTGTTTTGAATGTTGTACCGGTTATGGTTATTTTAACGAGTTTTCTTTTTTCTATTTGCAGGTACGTAAAATGCTTACACGAAACAGTTATAAGCCAGAGTAAGTTTGAACTTTGTTCGTTTTACTTGTATATTTGCAGAGGATTGAGGTTCGGTCTTCTTATTTTGCTAACAAACGTTTATGGAAGCGTAAATGTATATAAGGATATATATCCGACAAGTTCTGTTTGTCTAGAATCGCCAGAAAGTAAAAGGAAACAAAAACCAAGTCCCGCCACGGTTACCTAAAACTAATGCATTTTTTTTTTTAAATTGGTTCCACTGGTTTTCGAGTCAAAATTGATGTTTCCTTCAAGCTTTCCAAAGATAAAAGTTCACACAAACGAAAGGCTGTGCGGGCTTCTACACGGTCCTGTTGCGGAAACTTTTTTTCTTCCTCTTCAAGGTAGCCATTGGGCTCGACAAATCGTTTCCTTCCTTCTGAGTCTGTAGCTAGATGTTACCAGATTTTCCCCTGGCTTGTTGCTTTTGCTAAGACCGATTGAAGTAGCCTTTCAAACAGCCTCTATTGGATACATCCTAGATGACACTCTTTCACTTGAAATGGACTCATAAATACCCCACTTCTTTTAGCAACTAAAATGAGTCGGTTAGCTGTCCCTTTGCACATCCAGATCGGCTTTTTTGGCTCTAGGAAGATTGATGGCAGTTTGAATTTGTAGAACTGTTGGGGATGCGCTTTGACCACCCCTTTTATGTTTGCACACGTGCAGCTCACTCTACTGACCATAATTATTTTTGTCGAAATCAGTGCCGAAGCGTAAAAAAAAAACAACCAAAAACAAAGCTCAACACTAACCAGGCAGACCAACTCACTATCATACAAATTGCATTTCCACTGCTGCCAATATATATCAACCGACTGCGCGCAATTAAATTTTACCCACACCGTGCACTTAAAACTGTCTCTGCTCGTGTATCTTTTGTGTCATCCTCATAATCACCTCATATTGTATGCTAATTTCTTAAAATTACACGAAAAAATCAGTGCGACTTCATTCCCAAAGACCACAAGTGCACAAGTGCATGTATGCAGGCGTGCTATTTATGGCAAAAGGGTCAACCACATAATTTGCGTAAATAATCATTTAAAACATTTCACCACACCCATACTAGAACTAGAACAAACGGACATCAACCCCGCACTGTTAATTTGACAGATTTATAGCGACTACACAGCAACAACAAACAGTTGTAAAATTTCGAGCTGAGCAAATTAAAAGACATACTTTCGTAGCCAACGCATTTGTTAGTGCATCGTCTAGCTTTGTGCGCGCACTTAAATGCACAAACAAAAGCGATAAACCTAAAAAACTTTGACATTTTATTTAGAAAATCGTTTGCTACCTTTCAACATGAGCTATAATAAAATGACTAACAACACCGCGAAGGCGACGGTGGTAGATTGTCGAAGACGTGTCATAATAAAAACGTAAATTCACTAGGATAATAAACAGATACAAATTTCAACTCGCATGATGATGCATAAAAACCCAAATAGAACCGTCCCGATGACATCAAACAAACAAAACAAAAAAGTGATTGGACAATTTCTCGACACAATTTCGCTGTACACTATATCGAGTTGAAACTGTGCAAAATTAGAAACACTCTCAGACAGGTATGTGCACTTTTTTAGTGACATTTTATTGGCTCACAAAACTGAAGGATATAAAACTGTCCTTGGATATTGGTTGCCATCGACATGTGTCAAGCTGCAAAGCTTCTGCATTTTATTATCCCATGTAAAAGTCTGCAGCAGACCTACGTGAATTATGTGCGAAATGTCATAATTGACAGTACATACATATTTGCGAATGAAATTTGCATATGTGCGATTTACACACGAGAAAAAGAGCCAGCAACGGATTAAGTTTGTGCCATCTGTGAAATTTATGGAAATTTTATTATCCTCATGAAGAGATGTACATCTAAAAAAATAATCAGAATGTACAACACACTGGATGTAAATCCTCTTAACGAATCAGTATTTTTTAACCCAATCCCCAGTCAAATGTGAACTCATTTGGAAGAGAATTAAATTCTTGAAAACAAAACGCAAAATTGCGGATTAAAAATGTCCAAAGCTTGAAGAGTTATCAAACTATTACAGGGGATAGATGAATGAGGCTTTTTTCGTGTTGTTTTGTTTTGCGGAGGGTTAGAGGAGATGGAAAAAAAAAATTGTATCTGTCTATCTATTCTGTCTAAATTTAAGCTGTTAATGGGTTTTTCAGTCGATGAAAAAGGCACGCTCATAATAAAATTGAACGGAGCCGAAAAATAGCTCCATGTGTGCGAATGTTGATTATGGCCAATTTTGAGAAGATCTATGAATATGACTTCGATCTTTAATATGACAAATTGGCCTAAATATGTTATTCAAACACGTTTTATACTTGTTTAATTTGCTGCCGATGCTTGCAACTTATATCATTTAAGCTAAGAAATGTCAGGAAAATAGTGAAGTGCCACTAAATAGTGGTCTTTTTCCTTGGCAAGCCTTGAGTGGCTTGAAATATATGCGCGGTAATATTGACCTAAATGTGAAGTACCTATTGTGGCGAGGCTATATTCAAAGCGGTCTACTTACGTTAGCCTAACTTTCTTACTTTACTATAAATGCAGCTTACGGTCCAACAATCTTCTCCAGCCTACTAAGTTCCCAGCTTTTTGCGTAGGCCTGCAGGTACCGAACTGATTGAGGCCGCCCTTCAACTATACGATTCATCTTAGGTAGGATCTTCCTCTGCAGCGTTGAATAAAAGGCTCATCGGCCTAGTGCGTTGTGTCCTCATTGTATATTTGAATAACTCTCTCTAGAGGAGCTCTCAATTTATGAGCTGTAGGGGCCCACAATTCGGTTGTACTTCTATGAACGATATCATTTGACAGTTCTGAACTGGAAGGAGACACACACACACACACTTTTGCTTCATAATATTACTGAATGCAGAAGCATTTGTCAGGTGCAGGATAAATATTTCTCATGACACCATGATGCGGATAATAGTATTTTTTTTATTGTGATGCTATAACATTTTTATTACTCAGACCTATCCTATCCTATATTTTCCATTCAGCAATCGTAAATATTTTAATCGGAATTGGTAGCTGTGTGTTAAATTCTGCAAGCGCGACTCAAACAATTTTTTGTTCCACCTTTTAAAATATCAAGAATTTGTTGCAATGCATGGTTAATTTTATCACCAGGGCCTTCCAGCATTTTATTCCTTATGAAATGAAACATGTCCGTATAATTGAATAGCTCATTACGTCATTCTAAAAATGAAGCCTTCATATATCACTCAAAGGCCTATGGAAGAATCTGAGATCCACCATTCCTTGTTTATTCTTATTATTTCTTTACATTTTTCCAGTTTTTGGCTTTTACGTCCTTTTTGTCTCTTAAAGAAGTAGTTTGAATTACGTCGATATTGTAGCATCATATTAGACTCTACATCGCTACGCTAAGTTTTGAGTGCGTTGGTCATTTAACTTCGCGTGATTATGTTACAAACACACAAACAGACAACACTTATATTTAGTAATTAAATTCCTGATACCTGATTGATAAGTTTCCCAATGTCTTTGGCAGCGTGTCGCGACAAAATTGATAGCGAAAAGACTCCTGCAAGTCTCCGAAGCTCCAATAAGTAAAAATGACATCATACTCAAAAGTTCAACTAATTCTCTCATAAACAGTCACACAAATTAAAAATTAACCATGCGCAATTTTTTCTTCGATCAAGTGCTCTGGACATTTTTGAATTCTTGTGCTTCGATCATTTTTCATAAATGACCGTTAATTTCAGCACAGATACGTTCATATTTGTCGTACACAAAAATTCGCTACACGAAACGAAGAAAAATTACCATAAACTCCTGTCTGAATGTTTACATGTTGTATCGACATCTTGTTCCCATTCCAACATTCGACATGGGTAACCTAACGAATTGAGAATATTTTTGTGTCCCTTTTTTGAAATAAAGTCCATTGCGTGTTGCGTAGCGTATCTTTTTTTTTCCTTTTTTTTATTCGCTGGCAATTTGCGGCACTTATCTTACACAATCGATTCGCCAAGCTGAGGGTTTGTTTTTCTCGACGAGATGTTGTGTCCCTGGCTGTAATTTTTCTGCTCCAGTAAAAAAGTTTCTTTCTGTGCCGGTCGGACGTCGTACGGATGCCATAGGGCGGCAGCGCTGTCCGATAAGTAAAATTATAACATGACTCTCTCTCGGGGTATAGTAAGTGATTTATGGATTGTGAAATATTCGAAGAGGAGCAGCAAATTCAGGACCAGACATCGCGATATTCAATCTATAAAAAAAAAGAAGGCAATCCGCATCTCAACAACTATACTACGATGGAAAATTATTGCATAATCAAAGTATTAACATACTTAGCGTGACTTTAACAGTGACCGTATAGAGAGATGCCTGTGGAGTCTACTGCTCCACTTCTTCTTTGTTTTGTTTTTTTTATTTTTTGTTCAGTGGATTACCGCTGACAGGATGAAAATTTACTGCTCTACTGATTGAGAAATACAGGCGTGCATACAGCATCTATACAAATGCTTGTATATATATCTACGACAACTGCTTGTTGAAGATGGGATTTATGATTGCCCTTGATACTGGTGAGCTGCAGTAGGCACAACAACAGCCGCGGTGCGTCGTCACATTCACACAATGGGAAAATAAATATATATAATCAAAGAATGGAGCCTATATTTGCCGCAAAGGGTTTCACATCGAGACTCAAGGTTTTCTTTTGAATTCAAGGTACACAGTTTAGTTATATGTGTGTTGTGCTATTGGGGACGTGCTGCGGTTAAATGCCATCGCTGATATGATGAAGGAATTACCTGTTTTGTATATTAAATTTCAGGCTAAACGAACAATCGACACGTACGCAAATGAAATCAGAAACCAAAAATACAAGAAATGGAACAACAAAAAAAAAACAAAATAGTCAGGTAGCTACATAAAGGTGTACCCAAAATCGTGATCCATGGAAACGACATGAAAACCGTGCGTTTCCTCAGTATCTGCATGTAGATATCTTATCAAATTTCATAATGGCATAATTAATTTCGAAATAATTAATATCGGTCCCGGTTTTTCGGTTTGTGTCGGTTTGGGTGCTGCGTCGTGCAGTAGTGTTCATGTGACAAATGAAATTTGTACCCAAAGCACGTGTGTCATATGTCATCGGTAGATGTACCGAATCGGGGTGGCATAAGTCTTATCTTACTCTTAATTGGTCCTGAATAATTTTCTCTTTTTTTTTTTTTTTTGTTTATAACCATTTTTTCTGGGAGGTTTTCATAGATGAGGTATTTTAGGGAAGATGTAGATTCACTGATATCAGGCTTTTGACATATTTTGGGAGCTACACAAAGTTATGATTCTTGGAATCCCGGTCGGAGTGTTTCGTAAAACGTATTTCGGGACACATTTGACTTGATGGATCTTGATAGCCTTGCTGAGTAGGAAAACTTTCACATTCTCAGATTGAGGAGGGCAGGGGATATTGTGCATTTTTGAACACAAACAAAGGGTAGGCCACTCAGCATTAAGCCGAAGAAATATCTTTTATTTTGACTGCGAAACAAATTTAATCAAGTTTACATTTTATAAAGTTCCTGCTTTGGCTACTAGCCACGGCATAGGAAATACAGTACAAAATTCAAGAATTGACAGAAATATTTTATCTTACTTTGAAACCAATGACTTACTAAAGTCTTAAATGTATGGGTCCAACTGCGCAATCCTGGGGCACTCCGTTCGAAGATTTGCGATTCCCCAGTACACTCTCCTGAGTAACACCATTAAATATAGCTCCCGCCATCATAATCTGATTTAATTATCACAAAGAAAGTATTAAATTCCATCTAACCTAGACCATGCTACCAAAATAGATATAAGCCTATTAAATAGTATCTCATTTCAGCCCTTCGAAAATCCACAAACAAATCACAAGCACTTAGTCCCAAAATTGCAACCACCTTGTGAAATAATTCTCTTTTTACGGTCTCTTGTCTCGCATAAATCCTACTTCTTAATTATCCTCCAATGGACAATGAACTCAAACAACAACAACTTGAAATGTAATGAAATTTTCATAAAAATTAATCCGCAACATAACCCAATTTGGTTATAACCCTTTTTTTTTTTTTTTTTGTCTTTGGTTGTTCTTAAATCCACTTGAACGTATTTAAGATGGAAATTAATTTTGAAAGAATATCGCCCTGATACTAATACAACAGAGGAATAAATTGAAAATTGCGAATAAAAATAAATTGATGCCCAATGACCATGGCAACTTGCCCATTAAGCTGACATTTTAATAGGCAACTAGCTTATAAATAAAAAAACATTATGCGGAGGATAATTGAATCTTGGTTCGTTATAAAATTCCAGGAAAAAGGGGTTGCGGAGGTTGAATATTACGCTAAGCTCCACTTTAAAGGATTATTATGTTGGATGTGCGCATAATGTAATAGCAGGAGGTCGAAATGCGTTTTTAATTATATGGGTGTGTTCCAAGTGCAATTGAGTGTAATAAATTTATAACATTAATCCGAGTGTCCCTATTCAGAATGTGTTCAAGCCTTACAAATGACATGCAGACGTGTTTTTGTGGTCACTGGTCTGCTTTTTCTCGTGTTGTTTGTGTTCCTATAGCCAACACCCACAGAGGTTGCCAAAATTAATTGAATACATTACTAGTGTCTCAAAAGCGAAATAAACATGAATCAAGCATATAAAGAAAGCCACAATAAGTTGGCATAGACATGGGTCCCCATGGAAAACCAACACAGAGCTCAACCACTTAAAGATATCATCATGCTGATGGTGTCATTAAGGATGCCGCATTTGTGTGTGTGTATGAACTGTGCACATGAAACAGCAATTAAGTTAAAGTTTCACCTGTGCAATTTGCATTGTCTTTATTTTTATAGTGATAAGTCAGCCACGGAGTATGCACATGTTCTTCGCAAGGACTGAGTTGAGTACTAGAACCAAAAAAAAAATCTGCAAACTTTGCCCACACACAAAATAGAACGCTTTAGTCAGGATTATACTTCTCTAGATTTATACGAGAGGTTTCTCTATTTTTTTATCTAGGGATTGAAATTATGCATGTGTTTTTTTGTTTGGCTTGGGGGTAGTAAATTCATAGCTCGGGTCATGACTTGCCTCATAAAGAATACCAAAAACTGACCAGGACATTCGGAATCACATGCTCTGTTTAAAGGTTTGAATGAGTGTGCTTCGCACTTATGAAAGGAAAACGTTGTCTCCTGAAGCAGCTCGAGGTGTCTCGCCTGGTTTATCAAGTGAGATTTATCTGCTTATGAAATGTGCTATGGAAGTGATACTTCAGCAAAAGCTGACCGCGAAGATTCATGTTTATGATGTATGATGCTTGAATTGCGTGATTTTTGACTTGTGTTTCGAAAAGTAGTACCCCATGTCAGGGAGTATAGTACCCAACCTACAAATTCGTTTTTAGATCCTCTCCAAATGCTGTAGAAAACTGTATCCTACGCCTGAAAACAATCACCTGACAAGTTCTGTTCAGCCAAATATCAAGGAATATGAAAATTTGAAAGTGGCACCCATTTTCAATATTGTTCAAAGTTACTGCCAGTCCGGTTCTTTGTTCCCTATGTAAGGGATACCTACACATAATTAGCTCTGTTGCTATGTAGAATAAAATAACAGTCCAGGGGTTGGCTGAATGAAAAAATGCATGCTTCATGCATCAAGCTGGACAGGGCACCGCTTTTTAGAAAGGGTTCGAAAGAACACGCACTTAATTCGGTTGGTTGCAAGGGTTGGAACAATTATTTTCTCATTTTCAAGGTGAAACTCCGCCTTTGCACCGGAAATGCGTAGTGCGATTCAAAAGGACATTGCTTACGTTTCTAAATCGCAAAAAAAGAAGCTTTCAGCATCTGTCATATTTCGCACTGCCATTCCATTTAATTCCCCTTTTTTATTTATGCAAATTACGCAATTACATTAAAGGATTCGTGGACATGTGTGTCCTGCACGGCATGTGCTCCTACTTAAACAATTGCATTTGAATTTCCAAATTCGCAACTGCAAATGAGTTGCCCTTTGCTGTGCCATCAGTCTGTGAATCTGTGTAAAACCAAAAAAATATCTGAACTAACCAGCCAACTAAGATACGTGCATTTATTCACGAATGGTTATGGCGATACTTTTTTATCTACAAATTGTCGAATGTCCTGTGCCATTCGTTACGCGTGGTATCTGTTGAAAGAAAAATAAAGTTTCTAACTAACGTGAAGCAATTTGGTTGATGATTTTATTCATATTTTATTTAGAAGTCGCATCCTTGTCTCGAAGTTGTTTTTATTTTTTGTGAAAATACCAGGCAGCCATCAGTGGTCCTTTATCATTGTCAGCTTGTCTACTAGATTTGCTATTGCCGTGTTGAAATGCAAGTAATGTGAGACGAGCGGGAAGAATGAAAAATTGTAGATGAGGTTATTTTTTTGCCTCGAGGATTTGTTGTATGCAGTCTTATCTATTTCATTTTTAATAGAACAACATCGTCGACATTAATTTCACTTTCTGTGCAGTTTGTTGTGCAATGTCATGATTTGGATAGATGAACCCTAACGGAGGGAGTTGTTGCGTGGCTCTTCAGAAGTTCTTTGGTATTGTTGATGATGAAATTTGTTCAAAAGAATGTCTACATAGGTTAGGAAATAAATTAGTTTCTCTAGCCGTAGACAGCGGAGGACAGACGTCTTTTGATGTAATTGATTGCAAGACTGATTTAATTTGGTAGCTCTTTCGCAAGTCCTTTAAATATTCCAATACAAGTTCAAACATTAAAGTGTTGTGAGAGATATTTGGTTTTATGATATCACACTTTGAAGGCTTGCGCAATTCATCCCTCTATAGTGGGTGGGCTTGTGTGATATTGGTCGCGTTCATCCCAAAATAAAATTAAAACGTACACATGTGGACACTGGACACCAATTTTTGTTTTTAGAAGCCTGTCAGCGGACTGCAGAGTTTTATTTCACCCATTGATTTGTTGGCTTTATTTTGTCATAAAAAAACCAGTCAAAAGTGCCTCAATTTGTATTTGTGTCAACGAAGTTCAAAAGTGTTAAAGAACTAACTTCGCTTCTCTGACTCGCAAACACTTCTGACATAGCATTAAAAACCACAATTTGAAAAAGTCGCAAAAATAGACGAAAACAAATAGAAACAGATTAGTATATAATAAAGGGTTTTTCAACAGGGACGCTACAAAAGTAGAGCGACAGGGACAGCAAACGACGCCGAATTTTTTGACGCTCTTTTGACATTTCTCTTCAGTAAGGTTTGCCATTTCATGATGGAAAGATATACGAGCCAACAACGAGTCGAAATTATTAAAATTTACTACCGAAATTCGGAGTCAGTGGCCTCAACGTTAAGAGCGCTACGTCCAATTTATGCGTCTAGTGGAAAAATTTGAATCCACAGGCACAGTACAAAATGTTCCCGTTCCAGTGAGACAAAGAAGTGCCCGTAGTGTCGAGAATATTTAATTGGGCTGAGCAACAACTTGAAAATGATTCGGATTTTCATCGAAAAATCATCTTCAGCGATGAGGCTCATTTTTGGCTGAATGGCTTCGTCAATAAACAAAATATGCGGTATTGGTCAGGCATCAATCCACACGTACTCCATGAGTCATCATTGCATCCCGAAAAAATTACAATTTGGTGTGGTTTATGTGTTATGGTTACTGTGAATGGGAATCGCTACCGTTCAATGATAACCGAATATTTTTGGCCCCAATTGGATGATATGGACTTGGAAGACATGTGGTTCCAACAGGACGGCGCCACAAGCCACACAGTGAATGTCACAATCAATTTATTGGAAACCAAGTTTGGAGAACGTGTTATCTCACGAAATGGTCCAGTCGCTTGGCCGCCTCGGTCGTGCGATTTGACGCCGTTAGACTATTTCATTGATATCCAAAACCGTTTTTGTTTTATTTAAAAAAACTTTTGTAGCGCTCTTATTGAAAAACCCTTTACAAGCATAAAATCATTTTCAACGGCACAGCAATGGTGAATTGAAATGCTCGGAATGTGCACCTTAAAGTGGCCATAAACAATGCAACACTAACTGAGGTTTCTAAATGCGGAAAAAATAAAATTCGTCTCGCCGCAATGGTAGCAACATTTTATTGACTAGAAATGTTTTTTTTTGTTTTCAGTAAACATCGCATATTAATACAGCCTGCTTCAACGTCCAACTTATATTTTAAATTCAGTACTTTCCCATAGGTTTAATAGCGCCTGTTATTTATACTGAGTCACAAAATCTCTTTTATGGGTGGTGGCTTGCATTAATCCTATGAATGGACTTGATTTTTATAATTGCACTAATTTTTGTTTAAAAGTGTCTCCTGGAGATGCCTTAAAAAAATGTTTCCAACGAAAGCATTTGCACCTGGGATTATTTTGTTAAAATTGACTACGCTGCTCCCCACAAAAAGTATCTTCTTTAAAAATTGTCTTTAGCCAACAAAGAGGACATTCTAAAATGTCGAAGTGTATATTGCGAATGACAGATATCTTCAAGAAGTATGATCAATAAATAGTATCTTTTCTTAGTAAATCATCACACTTTTTTGAGGTTTTTCCAAAGACAAATGTCTTCTAAACAATTTTGGAAAAAGTGTCTCCGAAACATGTTACGCCCTCAGCTAAAATTCAGACCTAGAAAAATTGACAAAAAGAATATCGAATGTCGTAAAAAAAATAGATTGTACGATACATAGGATTTCTCTAAATAAAATAATATATGTCCTTTAATGATTTGAGAAAAGCATGATATAAAAGTATTATAATGACTACCATCTTGAAGAAATGTGGTCACCAAATGTCTCCAAAACATTGAATGGCTTAACCTAGAATCTTTTCTTTAGGCAAAAGCCCGATTCCTTTAAGGGATATTGTAGAAAACTGTCTTGTAAGGTATTTCGTGAAAACATGTCTTCAAAGCAATAAAATGTCTTCGCATAAAATCCTACCTAAACAAAAATTACTTTAAATACCTTCTTGGTCCGAATGTCAGCAATAGTTTCTGTATCTAAAATCTTGTTCTTATCTTCAATCGACTATACTGCAAGTGCCTTTGGAGGATAAAGGACTTCTCTTATTTTCTTTCACACATGATGTCTTTTGAATGTCTCTAAACGATATTTTCGTTTCGTTAGAGAAATTTGGACAATATCAGTTTTGAAGCCATTCAAAATATCGTGATTCAAACAAATGGCCTTCTTCGAATTTTCTGAAGAAACGTCTCTAAGCGACATTGTCGGGATTTATTTTGAAACAAGGCATATCTTTTATAACAAACATAAATATCGAGGCACTACGACAATATTCAAAGACATAGTTTAGTGTACAATGCGTGAAATTTGTTAACTGCCAATAGCTTGACCCTTTATACAATCAGTTAACAAGACAATCTACCAAGTAAATTTGCGACATGATGAACCGCCAACAGATGGGTACTAAAGATTGTAGGCCTATGAAACGATAGACATTACTTTGAAGTTGTTACAGATGTTTTGGCTGTTTTTCTTTGACGCAATCCCTCATAAATTATCTGTTGAACCTTGTTGCGTCTCGTTAAACTGCTGCGCATATTTTATTTATGTAAAAATGTGCCTTAGCAAAAATGTCATATCACTCAAAAGCGCAGCTGTCACCAATCGTGTCTATACTGTCAATGGCGATGCACATAAAATTGTGCATTCATTACTGTCTGGCGGTAATAATACAATGTTTTGCTGGTACTAGCGGCACAATTGTTCGCAACATTGTTGCGGGCCGTCTCTAATTATTGCCTTCAAAGCTTTTGCGCGTACGCTTTTCGAATGCGCTGTTATATTTGATGAGATATTCTCGATAATTCTGCATTTTGTTTACACATCGATGTACGTGCTAAAAGGCAAGTAAATACAATTTAATTGAGCTTACAAAACCGATGTACAGGGGAAAAGGCAAATGTAGAAAACGAACAAAACAACAAGATAGGTTTGCTCCACACCCATTTTACTACGAGTATACCTATATGGAAGTGTTTGTATCTATTCCAATGATGTTGTATCTACACCTACCTCAATGCATACTCGTGTGAGGTATTGAATATTTTTCATAATTGAATGTGTTGAGATAAACTGCAATTTGTTGAGATCGCGTTACAACAGTGGGTGCGTGCGTCAGAATTTATTTACAGGGATCAGCATTGAATTGATTCAATGAACCGTTGAAACACAAATAGCTACTCACACGTTAATAATTATCTGTTTAAATAAATTTATATTGAACGATAAGATTACATAGCCGCTAAACATGAAGGGATTTGTCTGGCGAGTCCATATGGGAAAAGAGGGGGACACCATTTTTATTGCCATGTCCATCGCTGTAATCTTGGCCCATGAAAATAAGAATTTATCGCTGCCATGCATAAATTTGTATCCAATCGAGAAATTAGCAAAGTGACTGATGGCTCGATAGAGCGCAAATGGACATATTATCACTGTCATTATGTCCGTCCCCACCATCGATAGATGAATGTGTGTAATAATTACACTGAAAGTCATCAACTCCACTCTGTCTTCTTGGAGCGCTTATCGCAAGGATCATTAAAAAGTCGCTGTTCTTCTAATGTGCCACTGAAGTGAAAGTGGAAAACATGAGCAAACGAACAGTGGCATTAGAACGATTAAAATCTGCTCTTAGCTCTTATGTATGTGTCTATCGTCTGTATGCGAAGTACGTTGCCACATTTCCAACCCAACTTTTCTAGTATATGCGCATTTATAAATCACTTCGTGAACGAAATAAAAGGGACATTAAACGGCGATAAAAAATGATAAATGCACAGTGCGAATAATTTACGATATTGAAACTAAACTAAAAAAAATCAACCGGAGCGAAAAACAAGGACCAAGGATGAAGTTACACTCTCTCACATAAATTTGTTAAATCCTCTTAGATACGTTAATCGGGGGCGGGAATAGCAAAAAATAAAAAGAAACTAACGATGACGATAAGTGGAAGAGTGTAGTTCTTGGATAATTTATAGAAAACCGAGAGAAGGATAACGTCAACACGAGAAAAGGGTGTGTGCAAATTCATAGGATACATTCAGGCGATTACAACAGTCTGGGCTTTAAGTTGACACAGGTAACTTTGCATGAATTTACGCTCTAAGTTCGTGAGGCAGGTTAGATAAGCGATTCTAATGACTTGAATTTTGAACTTGCATGATATCGATGCCATTGAAAATGTTATTTACTTGCAGATTTAAAAGTTTGACGTTTGAATTTGCGTTTTCTGACGGATGAATGTTATCCACTAAATAAAAAGCGATTCAGGTTATTCGACTGTTTGAGTCAGAACGAATTTGACAGTCATAAAACGAGATCCATTTTAACTGACAGATAGACACCAAGCTTAGGTAGTAAATATTTAACTACTGGAATGTAGCTAGGAGTTGGATTTCCGCTGAAATGGCCTTAAAGTTTTGTCTAGAAACTATTGTCAAGAGAAGCTCTGCAACATGTCTCGGACATAGTCACTTCGGTAATATTTAGCTGTCTCCTACTGTCTCAAGAGAAACTAAACACAGTATGTATTTCTAAAATGGACTGCAATAAAACTACCTTGCTTTGGAATTTTTTTATTTTTTTTATTTTATTGCGGCTCTTTTTCAAAACGGATTTTTATGAAATATGAACCAAATGAAAGGTGAACTTCCGTAGGTATGTGTATTTTCACCAAAATTGATTGATGCGAGGCTTTAAACTTCATTAAGTGACGCCTTCTAGTGGAATCGTGTTGATATTTATTATTGCTCCAGAAACTATTTTTCTTCAAAACCTCATGTGATGAAATTAAAGGAACATATCTGGGGTGTATGATCAATTTATCGGAAAAAAAAAATTGCGTATACGCCATAGTTTTTATTTTTTATTTTTTTTTGTATTTGTCTGTATTTGAGCAACAGAAGTATTTTACGTCGAGCTTAACTCAAATATGTAGTGCTAACGCTAATTCCCTTCTGAAAACGTTTATGGTATTTGTCGATTGCTAGATTTTGCCTCTCTGTCTCTAAGGGACTTGAGGTTTTCTTGCTTCTAAATTTGAGAAAATCGACTTCATCATATCAGATTCCAAGCCATCTCAAGAGCCAGTTATATTTATAAAAGTGAAATCCTGTGCTCATAATTTCATGCACTCCCTCCCTCTTATATGTATGATTAATGCGATCATCTAAAATGATACCCCTAAGAGGCAATCAAATATCGTTCGTATTACAACAACCGAACGACCACCACGATAACATTAAGAGATCATTGATCTGAATCTATCTGTATCATGTGAGAGCGACCATTTGCTGCGCGTACTGCATGTGTGTATATCTAAAACACTTAATCTACTGTCTACCCACCAATTGAGCCAATATTTAAGTGCAAAGCGCATTTCAAGTACCTATACTTCTCTCCTTAGGTTGAAGTCTTTTTTCGAGATCGACAAACATGCACACGATGTGATACGGAGCGGCGAATCAAAATGGTTGCGGAGAGGGGAGGGGGCTAAGTGAAGGAGAAGGCACACACAAGAAGACATATAAAATATCGTATCTCAAGTATCTAATCTAATGTGGCAATTTATTGAGTTGTTGCACGCGATACAGTAGGAATAGGTCAGTGTCTGCTGCTGCAACGAAAAGATGACGCACGCGATAGATACCGAGTTTGTTTATCGCCAATAGGCATTTAATACTTTTTCTAAGTTGAGGTGTAATAATGTCCATAAATACTCTGCAACAGCAGATAATCGCACACATCAAATGTTTGCAGTTACAAATAGATAAATGATTGTGTATAGATGGAAGTTAAGTCCCACATATGTCGCGGAATGGCGATACCAAGGCAAACTTACAACCCGCATCAGGCAGCCTGCAGCACTGACGACGGTCAATAGAATTTGTCGCCACCACAACTACTAGAGGTTGCCGCAGGCCTGGCTAGCTGAGTGTAATGACCGCCTACAAGGCAATGAGAGTTCGCTAACATTTCAAATGGTTTTGTTTCCCTTCATGCAACTAATTTTTCACGAGATAACGCACAGTGTCTGGCAGTGAAAAATAGCAGCACAACCGACGGAAAAGTGTATCTAGACGCATAATTTCTTTGAAGCACATTCTTTGGATGCGTTTTATTGCACAATTGTTTCACAATGTGTCGGCTGAAAAATAGTAGAAAAAAAAAATTGTTTTCCAAGTGGGAAAATTTGAAATTTAGCACAAAGCCAACATTCATTTGCATGTGCGTATAGCGTAATTGTACGCGTAGGTACTCATATATTGTGATGTGCGCTAGGAGGTGGTTAGGCTACCTCCTACTTCATTAGTGGGTGCTGTACAGCACAAAGGTTTCTCCTCCGCTAAATGACGATTAATGAGGGAGTGCAAAGAATAGAAATTATTAAGTGGACAGCGGTAACACTTGGCCTTGTTGCGATTAGGGAACCTCTTTGTTGTCACGTCTTCTAGCATTTGCACCCGACACGATGTATGCTAATGAGCAGCATTTGGTTTGGCTTGGTCTGTTGCATGCATGTAGCGAAAACAAAAACAACCATGACAAAGTGGAGTTTATTGGCCTAATGCCAGGTGTTGAATTTCATGGTTATTACATTGGCTCATGCCATGAATGGAATGAGAACCGAAATGCAGTAAGCTAATAGGAAAATTATAATTTAATTTATGTACCTAGCAATTAGTTAATTGAACGATGCGATTTATTCACACGGGCTGTTCAAGTAGTTGACTGCATTTATTTAGATCATTAGTATCTTGAAGCGCGTTATTGTTTTAGTGTAAAATGCCCCAGTTCCGGAAAATTCAAAATTTCACATTATGACAATTCAAAAAGTCGTATGCATACCATTTGGTCTTATACCTCTAAAGTGCACAGGCCCGTGCTTTACAGGCCAGCTTTGTAAACCCTACTTTACCTTCTAGATTCATCGAAAAAATAAAAAATGCACCTCCCTCACAAGCCCTTTTAATTAGTTCAGTGGCGTTTGTTTATAGATCAATAGGTTTATTAAATTCGTCGGTGCGGGATGCCCCTGCTCATTGCCAGATTATGTTCGTTCTTGCATTGTGAACCTGGCCTCAGCACGTCAATATGAATTAAGAGCTCGGTATCCAATGTATTCTCCAATGAGACGAAATCACACTGTCAAATTTAGAAAGAATTAGACTTGCGCACATAAGTGTGCGCTAGCAAAAAACGTGTGCGTTAAGAATTTTACTGACGCCAAATCGTTAGAAATGTGGTTTTCGAATCAAAAATTTGTAATTAGAATCATCGTTAGTTGTAATCGTTTTCCTAAAAAATTCGGTAGTAACTGGAATCCATGTCTAAGCTTATTCTCCATATAAATTTTACTCGAAAATTCGGTTGCTCTTATTTTATATAAAAGATCTTTATCTGGTATGTTAAGTGGAAATAAATTCACTCGTTGCATCCTTCAATATTCACTACCATTAACATTCAGCAAAAGTCCTTCAACTCATAAAATTATATCACACCAACCGGCTTGAAAGCAACGTCTCGCATATACTACTCGTACATATTTACTGCATTTCGAGAAAAATATCCAACAAAGTGACGTAACCCACCCCCTAGCCAAGAGCCTACTGAATCGTGTTTAGCATATGACGGCATTTATTGACTCGCATGGCTCGAATTAAACTGTCCAATCTGGAATAAAAAATTTGAATAATTTATCAGTCGAGTTTTTTTTTTGTTTTTGCAACTCGTTTATATAAGTCAATACGAACGAAAAAAAAAATATCTTAGTGAGTAATATCGCATCAACGCATTGTTTACATTAATCAGCGCAGAAAACTGCACTCAGCCGAACGAGAGGCAGCGGCAGCAGCAAAAGAGTAAAATATATGGATGGTGTGGCGTGTGGTGCTTGTTGCATAGTAGCACCACAAGAGGATGGCATTGACCCAGAATATCTCTTTATAAAGAGTTAACGCTTTTCTGCCCCTTGTTTGTGCTCAGAAAAGCGCCCATCATCACCACCATCGGCACAGACGTTTAAATTTAAAATAAATACACTCGTATGTAATATAACCAACCACATGCATATATATAATCTGATTCGTTGATTTTCCTTTCTTGGATTTATTGAATTTTATTTTTCATCACTTTTTTTTCTGTATTTTTGCTGCTTCTCCACACTTGATACACAAATGTGTTGTTGGAGCTCTTGACTTGTGATATGAGACATATGGAGGCATGCTGTTACGTACTCTTTTTTCTTTTCTTATAAGCAGTTGAATAATCTTTTTAAGGTCAGACCTAACGCTTAAGATAAAAATGAATATGAATATAGAATCTATTCGCATTGAGATTTATTGAGCACCCACAACTGCTATAAATATATACTTGAAACGATTCGCATATAGATACTCGACGTGTGTGAGTTTCTTGGATATTTGTTGGTTTGACATGCGAAACGTATCAAGTTTTGTATGCATCCAGCCCATCATTAGAGACGGCTAAGAAAGAAAAATGTTGCTGCGACAAATAGAGTTTTTTTTTTTTATTTTTCAAAATAGACCGCAGGGTTACATATTGTTCAGACACTTGCTCTACAATTTTAATTCGAATGCAAGTGCCGGTGTGGTATTTAAAAAAAAAATAGATGTGCGCTGTTCGTAATTCTATAGCATACTTGTAGATGCTTATTGATTGATGGTGGTTTTACCTTTTTCTTTTCTTTGTAATGTGATTTATGGTGTACATGTCGTACGACAACGAAAACCACTCGAGTTCATGACCATTGTTTTGAGTTCATGCGTTGTGCGGATTACGTACATGTGTGCTAATGCTCATGACTTGCTTGGCGACTAGGTGTTGTACTTGTTTAGAGCATTTGCAATTTATTTCTCTTAATAAAGTTGTGAGGAGTTAAGTCTTACAACATGTGTATCTATTGTTATTAATTGTTTGCATTTTTTTCGTCTATTTTCAGGTATGTAAATTTGCGGGGAACAGTCGTAAGTGCTTAATGTGACATGTTAATTGACGCTTGAATTACCCAAAGCGGATAAAAAGACCTAATACCCGGCATACATACATAGGTGTGTACTGTGATCTTAATTTTCCGTCCGACCTACGCGTCCATTGTGAACAAATTCCGAGTGCGACTCCGTCAAAATGTCATCGAACTAAAGCTAGTAACTTCAATGTTCAATCTTAAAACACAGTTAAATGCATCGCACGTTCCAAGAGTCAGCAAATGTTTGGCTTATTTACTTAAAATGTTTATGCTTTTTCGCACACATTAGCTAACAGTTAAAAAATCACTTTCTATTTGGGCGAGTTTATCTCAGGAAAAAAATGGATTTGTAATCTTTGAAAATGAGCGCTGACTGCAATATTAATTCCTTGCGCACATATGTGTGCGCTATCTTGTTTATGTGCGTAAACTAATTTATAAATGCTAATGGAAAGAAGCCGACGATTAGTTTCTTGCGCACATATGTGTGCGCTTTCTTTTTTGGTGTGCGTTAACTAATTTTATAATGCTAGTGACAGAAAGACGATTAAGCAAAAAGTTTTTACAAGTATAAATATGGCTGTAGCTTCGAGGTCCAGCACAGTAAATAAGCTAGTGCTGTATGCATGTTTCTAGTTTTTGCACGTTTAATTCTCACAAGCAAAGGTAAAGCTAGCAGGAAGTATAGAAAGTTTGTAATCAATAGATTTTTTTATTCGGATAAAAGAATTAAGTTCGGTTACCAACAACAGTTGACCATAGTGAAGCTCATGAACCATATTTAGTGACTTTATAGTACATCCTGACTGCAACTTAGTTTGCCAGAAGAACGTCTGTTTTATCGCCGATTTGAGCAGAAATTTCTTAGAGCTTTTTTTTTTCTAAAATAAAATAAATTTGTTGGTATTATTAAAGCTTTTATTTTAAACTTAAATGTTGATTTCTCTTTTCTTCAATTAATTTTCCCTGGATTGCCTCACAACACAAATTAATCCAACAAATAATGTCATACGATTGCAAACCGAACTCCGTGGACAGGTTACTCACAACAAACGATAAAAAAAGGCTATCGGTGGATATTACTTGAAAATTTTCAAGAAGTATGTGTCAAAACCATTTCAAAAAGCGTATATTTACCCATACCTACTGCTACTGATTGCAGCATTTACAATAATGCTCGTTGGTTCTTATCAAACTTGTTGGCTTTGGTGTAAGACTTAGTTAAAGAAGTGCGCACGTGCATTTAAAAATTTGGTGGAAACTTTTGAATGATCGATGACGATGGAAGGGTTTTTTTTTTAATTTGTGTGTTGAAGTTTTGGACGCATCGCCAGAGGACTGAAAAAATCCGGAAAGATAAACATTTAACAGAGAAAAAATGTCTATTTGTAGAGATGAAAAGGCGCCCTGAGATGTTTGCAAAACATAATTATTCTATTAAAAGTTCTGAACGTTAATTGTTACGTGCGGTCCCGTGGAAAAATTTATTTTGTTCTGTACACATAGCCTGGCTGCTTATGGTGCGTTTATGTCGCGAATCTTTTTGAAATAAAAGACGAAAGTCGCGTATCACTCTTCATTGTATAGGTCCGATCTTTGTGGTAAACAGAGTCCCGCTGGTGTTGATTATGATGACCATAACCAAAGTGACTGCAAAGCTCATAAGTCATAACTCTTTAATAATTTTGTCTAGGTGCGACCTTAATCGCGCATCAAATATCCGTCTAGTGCCAGAAGTGCATCAAACTACTTATTCTCACCTTCAATGCTGTAAATTAATTGCAACTTGATATGTGCGTCGTTCGTAACGTACCTACCTTTTTTCATTGTGCATCCACTTGCATCTTTTTTTTCTTCTAATTTTTCTTAACCGCACACTATACCTGTCAATCGCGTCAAATATACGAATATAGCAAATAGCGCTCTGGGGGCTAACACTCTGCGCCGTTGCGTTGGGGGATTTGCACCCGATTGCATTGTCTCAAGCGTTTAATTACTACAGTTTTTCAATTTGACCAAGTTAAGTCACAACCAATTAGAATTCAAACAGCAATTAAATTGAATTGGATAGTGCAATCAATAGAAAATAGGCACACATAATGGATACAAAATAGATACGTGCAACGCACACCTTCGCTGTTGTCAATTCATAAAACTCTTTCGATAGATAAATCCACATACCGCCCGCCTGCCACACCAGCGCACAAACTCTCATAAGTTTCTATTTATTGCATATACAAATACTGCATGTGAGCAAGTTGAATGAACTCGCGCCACGGACTATTATGTCACACAGATAGATACTTTATGCACTAACACACTGGCATCGTTTTTTTTTGTGTCTTACTCACTATGGAATATACTCGTAATTGCTTATCGCAACAATAGCTAGACATAGCAACAGAGAAAATAATAATACAAAAAATAAAAAAAAAAGTGTTACAACACGCATTCACAAGAGTGAAGCGGCGCAGATATGAAGTATCTTTCCAACTAATTGATATCCAAAAATGTTGCCTCTAATGTTAAAAAAAAAAATAAATAAAATGTCTGTGGTTTCAGCGAGGAAAAATGTGTTCGTTCACGCAGGTGAGTGCGGCGGGACGAACCGACCGCGCACGTATTTGAAGGAGAGTTGTTGCATTAGACGATATTGAATTGAACAGCACATGGTGTGCACATACTCGTATGTGCGGTTTCAATGAACCGACCGCATGACAGAGACTTTTTTTATGAGTTAAAGATCTATGCCAAAAGTCAATGAACGAGCGAGTGAGCATTTGAAAATTGCATGTCGATGTCGGTGGTATGCAGTGTGCGCACGCCGTGAGACACACAGTGAGAGGAAGAGTGCTCTATGATTTGGTTATTAGATGCGATATACGAGTAGTTTGTGCGCGACCTTATCGTTTCGTGGTCTGGGGCACTTTTGAGGTTGAAAGTAATATGGTGCGACTACTTTTGGGGCAGATAAGAACTGGGAAAAGGCAAATTTGCAGGACTTGATTATTGTTAACCTTTGGACCGCGGGTGGTGTAACCTTAGAAAAGGCTTAGTAACGTCACTTTCTACCCTTCAAAAAATAGAGCTCTAAAAATGCGCTCGGCAATATAAGTTTGAAGTATAAGAGTAACAAAACATTGCAAGTCCAATGCTGCTTTAATCACTAACTATAGCGTACAAACCCAACAGACACTTTTGTGTGGGAGCAGCTCCTGCTGGATTGGCCTAAACGTGGTGTTAACACCATCACTGAGTCTTTAACAAAACCGAGTTCACAGAACTGAGTAACACTTGAAAAAAATTGAATTTTCTGATTGTGACACACGACAATTTTCGGTGATAGGTTGTAGGATGCAGCATGTTTTGTATTTTAATTTGCAAAAAATCAGTCGTATTCGAGCCTATCTTGCCACTGAGTTATTTTTAAAGTAACTTTTTAAATTGATTGGTACTTCGGTCCCCACAGTTACCAGTAGTTTCAATGAATCATGGGCTGAAATTAATGTCAATCATCATGATCTAACCATCACTGCAGATGCGATCAGCGTGGGAGTGGCTGCACATAACCGTATAGCCCGCTTACGCACGCGGTCAATCGTTAACTAAGTGGCAGAACGTTGCGCGAAGATCCAAGTAGCGAAAGGAGAAAATTGCGTACGATCACATGATCACGGCGGGACTGAAGTGCGATGATTATTTTTCTATTGATGATTATAAAACACACGCGTGCATGAGCAAGGCGTGTCGATTTTTTGTTCCAGAGGTGGTGCGCTTACAGGAAAATATACTCCAGTGATCGATGCACGATCAATGGGAGGTAGTAGGTGAAAAATTGCTATCACTTTTATGAAGCCTAAAACTAACTTCTCCTGTCAGGAATATTCGTCCCCCCCCCCTTCTATGTGGGTTACCTACTTTCGAAACCATTGATATAAATAGTAACAAAATAATGAGGTGCATAATTAAAAGCTCCACTCTACTCACAAAATAATAACTTACAACTCTTGCACAATTGCATAGAACTGAAGGGACAATAGCTAACGCGTGCGCCACACAAATTCATCATCCATGAAGTGTGCTCAGCTCTCTATAGAATAATTATGCCTAATTTTGTCCGCCAATAATTTCCATTTGAATGATACCCCACCCGCCTATGTAAATTGAATGCAAAGAGTCGTAGATACTATACTCAACCCACTGCAATTCATCTAGCGGAAAAAAAAAAGTTTTCCTCGCCGCCGCAATGCACAGAAACGCATATAGAAACAGACAAAAATGAAAAACAAACAATTTGCATTCATCAGATGCATAGGTTAGCGACCGCAAAACTATCTGACATTAGATTGTTGGCTTTCGTGCCGCGATTGTAGATAGCTGGTGCTATTGCCTATGGCGTTGCATTTGCATCGTCATAGTTGCGCTGCGCTAGACGCAAATAGAAAAACCAAAGGAGGCGAACAAAAATTCGCGCACAAAACCAGCTTATGACACATAGTGTCAAATACTGCGACACTGAATGGGCAACATGCATGCATATGCAACTGTGCGCAATGACGATGTCTTACTAAGTGCAACTAAAATTCAGCCCAAAATCTGAGAGGAAAATCGTAGTTGTAGTCGTCAGCGCCAACAAAATCCATTATTATCCGTATAAATACGAATTAGGCAGGAGGCTTGGGTGTTGCATTTGCCTTCTTTTTTTTTTTTAATCTTTTCTTTTCTTTTTTTTCGTTGAATACTTTATTTCAGTTGGTTCGCTGCTGCAGTGCTTATACGTTTCGATTTCGAATGCTATCGTCTGAACGATTGGCGAAATTATAATATATTTTCTACACTTTGCGTTGGCGTGGATATATTTCCTATGATTTGTAAGATAAGATTCTGGTGGAATTTTGCAAGCGAAAAGCTTATGTAATGCGATTACTAGTGATCCAGTAGTATATCTTAGGGCGACGTTCTGTCATGTGATAAATGGAGAGTGATAAATTTTGTTCGAAACTGGTATTTTGCTATAAGATCTATGCGATCGGATATTTAAGTGCGCGATATAGACTTGAAGATTGCATCAACATTGCGATCGGAGTCTTGGCGTGTTGTCTTAAAAACGGTTGTCTAAGACATGACGTGACATTGCTGTATCGAAACGAAAGGCAACTCTAAACCAATGAATCAACAAGCATAAAAACTGCCCACGAATGGTTGTAAGATGTTCCGCACATGGGTAGCACCTTTTGGGCACATAGCGCACACAGTAATTTTCAGTGATAAACTGACTTACTTTAGTAATGGATAAGGCTGTGCATATCCGAAGTCAAAAAGGGCCCCGTTTGAACTTGCTATGATGCTAAAATTGTTTTTAATCAGACGGAAGCTCAGTAATTTGCAAAAAAAGGTGTTTCAAAAATCTATGTAACAGAAATATTTTTGCCAGCAGAGTCATTTATTCAAGTAAATTCTTGGAAATGTTCTTCGTTTATGTGCGTTTAGTACTTCGAAGCAGTACTCTACTCCGAAAGCAAATGTCAAACAATATTCCTAATGAAAAAGAATGCTTAGTAAATTACCAAGAAACATGTTTGTTGGGTTATCCATATGTCGATATGATAACGCACATTCGTGTGCGTTGCATATTTTTATCTGCTCCAAGGAGCTACGAACAGGCTGTAGAGTTCTTGATTAACGAGTGCGTTTTGTGATTCATTTCTCGCATTACTTGAGTAAAGATTTCTTGTGTTTGTGATAGCGCACATGAATGTTGGTTTTCGAATAATACCACTGCGATCTAGTGTTTTTTTTTATTTTTCATTAAAGTTTCTTGGAAAACTCCAAAGTTTTCCATCGGATATTCTATTCACTGTCAGGGTTTAGTCCTTCAAAAGATCCTGGCAAAATTACAAGTTCAACTTCGTTTCTCACTCGTTCCAACACGTCCTTACCCTCAAGGTTAACACTTCTTTACGGCTCAAGTTCAACGTTTTTATTGATTTAGGCCCGTATCTATCAACCCATCAACACTTAGCTTTCAATAAGTATATTTCTGATACATCAATGTACCCCAAGTCACATGCTCATTGCTATGCCATCCACGTGCTGTCTGCTCGCTAATTCATTGAACCGCATCACCTCATTAAGCTGTATTAAAAAAAAGTAACCCAAGTGTCTACTTTCTGCACAAACAGAAATATCCTGCAAAACTTCTTTTTTTTTGGGTTTATTTGGCAAATTCCACCGATTTCCAACAGGACGTGGTGTGTGGTCAACGTAAATAATTGCTTACCGTGCGAGTAAATCCGCCCAAACACCTGATTCCCAACACAGTTCACAATCCCCTATTCAGCAAAAAAAAAAAGAAGCCAAACAAAGAGATTTGATATCATAGAATACCATTGGGTTAACATACACCGTTTATAATATCCCAAGGACAATGACCAGCTAAACTTTTCTAACCTCTCACAACTACCACCACCAGTTGAGCTGTTCGGCCTCGTTTTTTTTTATGGTAATTCCCATTTTCATCATGGCTCTAGTGTTTTCATCATCTATATTAGTCTAAGGTGAGTGACGCAGGATGAGTATTTTTTTCTCTTTTTTTTCCACCAAAAATAGAAAAACGAAAAAAAAAGGCAACCTTCCCTGGGAGGGTAAAACTCCTACATAAATATTTCAAATGCTTTCCTTCTTTAGACAATTTTAAGGCGAGTTTTGTGTCTTGTGTCTGCAGACAGATACTTTAAAACTATAACCACTTCTAAAGTGACAGGAAAAATCCTTTCACTTCACTTTCAGTGTATATAGTATATAGGTAGTCTTTCGATACAGACAGACATCGCACGTCCGTTAGTGCCAGTCCA
This sequence comes from Cheilosia variabilis, assembly GCA_951230905.1. NCBI lineage: Eukaryota > Metazoa > Arthropoda > Insecta > Diptera > Syrphidae > Cheilosia > Cheilosia variabilis. The sequence continues at coordinate 16,073,280 of OX579676.1, forward strand.
TTTGGACTGGTAACTTTTAAAGAAAACCTTCGGTTGTGCTAAATTGGCGGAGGGCCAAGGAGGATCCTGGAGTTCATTCCCTAAGAAATTCCATTAAAATTTCATAAAGCCGTGTATACAGTGTTTTTCTTGCTGTTGTTGTTTGCAGTTGGCAAAGAATCCTTTCTTTTGTGTTGTGGCACTTTCGTTATCCTTATCTGCGACAAAATAAACATATTTGGGGTTCCTTTCTTTTATGTTTGTGCGCTAAAAATATTGTCTCCCAAAACAGACATTCACTGCCACATGTGTTTGTTAGATATTTATCGAAATTGCAATGGGACACGGCAGTCCATGTAAATGGGGACTGAGTTGGATTGAAGTGGAGTCTTATGAGACAACTCATGAGTGAATTTTAGGATATGTGGTAGGGTTGTTTTGAGTTCATGGGTTAAAAAGTATGCAACACTGGGCATTTCTTAAAATATCGATTTGGTATATGTAGAAATATTTTTCGAAAAAAAAGAGGCGAAAAGTGTAAAAGCTGAAACTGGGCGAACTGTAACCAGGACACCCAGATTACATGTGACAGAAATGGGAAGCAATTTAAGAAAAATAACCAGTGCTTTTGGTAGACCATACACTGAGCAGTTACGTCGCTTTAGATTGTTGATCTTTTATTTTGATCAAGCAAATTGTTGAGCGTTCCTGTATTGCACAATTAGGCACATGTGCGTTTGATATTCGAAGCCGAATAACTCGTCTTTATCCCTACTAAAAATCGTACATGGCACGGCAAATGAGAAGTGTACTTATTAAATCTCCAGGTAACAAGTTTCTTGCGTGGTTACGATTACGCACATTTGTGTGCGTTTCGTGTTACAACTATCTGCTTATAAACGCACACTAGAGTTTTTAATTCCCGTGTGTGGATCTATAAATCGATATGGTAGCGCACATGAAGGCGTGTTCATACCTATTAAAATGCTTTGCAATTCACATGTGCGCTTATTCGTTAGCAAGTTGTGATTGTGCACATAAGTGCGCTTTTCGGTCTTCAGTCTACATATCCAACATTAAAACAGTACAATCCAATTTCCTCATCCTCACATGTACAAGTATAATGTATCGAGGATACAACTCAATGAACCACCTCTTCGAAGGATAATTCGTGAGTTCATTGACGTCCGGACAAAGCAAAATTCCCTAATTAAAATTAACAACAATGAGCCCTAAATTGTCTACCTACCCCCCTCCAGAAGCTGTCGAAATTCTTAAGCAACTTTACTCGTTCGTCGGTCTGTGAATGGAATTTGATTAAAACTTTTATTCCACTCGAAACTGTGCAGATTACATGAAACGAAAACCAACTTGATCAAAAAATTCAAATCACACCCTTGGGTAAAATATGAAAATTGCGAGAATAGAGAGTATCTTTTGTAAAAACTTTTCGCATCCACTCTTCGTTTTTTCTTTATTTTTAATAAACGTCTTGTAAATGTCCCAAACAGAAACTTAAGATATTCCGTTGACAACGGCCACACAGCTATATGTATGTATAAACAAATAACAATTATACAGATGGAGATCCAACTTAAGATGCACAAGATGATACCACCGTCCGTATACTTTATCCGTGATGATGGTGTGTGAACATGATAGTTGCGATAGAATCTTAAATGAAATCTAGCCTCGGTGTACGGAAAAAGGGACAGTGGAAACAGTGATTTAATCCTTAAACTCCTCCGAAGACGTGAATGTTTAATTCATGAGTAACACAGCAGCAGTAGTAGTAGCACAAGAACCATTAACGGGAATATGTCGTTTCACACATGCTTACTGCCATTAGAATGTTCTCTTTAAATCCATTAGGGAATCCCTTTTAATTTCGGTATGTCGTAGATTTTACTCGTGTATCCCCCATGTAACCCGTAGGAGGACTTTTTTCACATTCACTTTCATCGGGGAGGTGGTCATGGTCACTCATCACATTTTATACGGTTCAATGTTCGTCGTAGGAGCCGTCGTCGTCGTCGTCGTCGTCGTAGTCGTTGTTGTCGTTGTTGAGGTGGTGATTAACGATCTGCTCCAAAAGAAAATTGTTTCCACTTGAGTGTGTCCCTACCCACCTCCGATATCCTGTCAGACTAAGTGTTTGAATTAATCGCATGTGGTAGGGTTGCACAGTACTGTCTCCTCTTACTCTAGTTCACCTTTGGCGCAGGGTATGCAAACATTATTGTAATTAATTTCGCCGCTACACTTGACGATAGTTCTTAAATTTGCTTTGCCCCTACATTCAGCTAACATGGCATTTAGTGTTTTAATTAAATGGTACACGCGAACCCTGATCACGCGATGAAGCATTTCGCAAAAGAGCCGAAACAAAAAAATCAAGTCAATATCTAACAGATACTTTGGATCTCATTATGAGGTTGAGACATTACCCCTAATGTCATGACGGTGATAATGTGAAAAATCATTAAAACAAAGCACACGAAAAAGGTGTGCAAGACTTGTGTGTGCGCGTGAGTGTGTGTTTGTGGATTCTTCTTGAAAGAAAGCGAATGAAAATTTTCAATTTTTGCCCTATGTGTGTGTATGGTGTGTAAGAGTTCTAATTACGCGAGCGTACACCTAATAAAGACAAACAGAACCACGAAAGTATAAGTGAATATTATACCTTGCGGTTATGAAGACAAACTCCTAACCCCCACCCGAAAGGTGGTACACAGATTCTACCTACAGGGACAAGTCGTTAAATAAAGATTCGCATCTTTTTGTGTGTATCCCACACACATATTGGCAAGGTAATGACATGTGAAAGTGACTTCTTGAAAGGTAATTAAAGGTGCTAATAAGAATTTATCTTGACGGGAGTTGGATCGGAGTCAGGGTATATACTCTCTTCTGGGGATAAATTCTTTGTTTCTCCTCTTGTGCACGAAAAGTTTACGTGTGATTGAACTTTGATAAGGATCTTTTGCTGCTGAGATTAGTGGAATGTGTGGTTTCTTTGATGCCATACTTGGGTGAAAAATTCGACGATGTTATTCAGGAGTAGGGTATAAAACGCCGTAGAAATATATGTACAGGATTTTGTCTACTATACTAGTGTCTACTGTTGTTCTACTAATTTAAAGAAAATATTGTTGGCTTGAAATTTGATAATGACCTCATGCGAACGTCCGAAATAGAATCAATTGTCCGAAAAAACCTTATCAATTTAAAAGTTTGGACGTGGCATAAAATTGTAGATCCCTTCCATTTATGAGAAATTTTAAATAGCCAGGATAGTACATCAACCTGATGGCTTTAATATTTTTTTGTTTCTATTTTTGCCCGAAATAAAAATACGTAAATCATCGAACAAACAGTGCATCTAGATCTGCTCTCTTTATGAACGTTATGAATGTTTTTTTTTTTAATTTCATCTGGAATGCCTACAAATTTACAAGCTGCGCGCGCATAGCAATAAAACATGTAAAAAAAAATAGTTAATTTCAGTTACAATTGCGAATGATTATCTGACTTTATTTAAGCTGAGACAGAAGGTATTATTTTTATTTTACCATGAACTAAACATGGCTTAGCAGTGCAACACACCAATCACTAGCAGACGTCAAGTAACACACAAAAATTTGCGTTTGTAAACTAATATGGGGATAATATTTAAAAAAAAAAACTACATATTACGTTGTTTGGTCCTTCGAGCCGCATTTCTGCATGTTGATAGTTGTTTTTATTGTTCAAACTACCAAATATTTGTGGAACGGACATCTTCGTCTTATGTTCAAAGCGATTATCAGAATGCACAGATTATATTCTTAAATTGGATTTTCCTACAATATTACGACAAGCACACCGACAGTCAGCCGTCTCTCCTCCCAGTCTGGCAACTGGAAACTTCTCGCCACTATCTACAATATTCTAAAAATACATTTTTCCCAACCATTATGGTAGCACACGACAGTGTTATGATTTATTGCACCATCCTTCTTTTTTTCACTTGTCCTATCTGATAAATCTTTGAGAATCCATTTTGAAAGTGGAAACAAAAAGAAAATCTCAAATCCCCTGATAAAAATTATTAAAATGGTACGTCTGAAGAGAGAAAAGAAAACATCGCCCAGCGCAAATACACACCTGGTCTTCCATAAAGCGTTCATTGTCTTCCACAGACATATATAGTTGGCCAGTCCATAGGACAACTTATAAACCAAAGCATCTCTCGCCGACACGGATCCTTTGACAGTAATTTTTCAATCAAATTAGAAGCGCAAGTGAAAATAGAAAATGAGAAAAAAGCGTAGTCACGTCTTTTAATAAGCGACAAAGCAGCAATATGACGTTGCGAACAGCGCTTAGTAAATCACGTATATTAGCATGTATAGGTACCTGTATACACTTGCATACGCAAACGAATAATTATTTTAAACATCGTGTCCTCTCCAAACCACATCCTATGCCAACGCGCCGCGGCTGGGTATTAATAAATACCCTCTTGGCATAGGCTTCAGTTGAGAGTTTGCCTTTTGGCTGGTACTGGTATAGTGGCGGAGGCGGTGGTTTGAGGAGCATTGTTATTGTCGTTGCGTCGTGTGTATCCTCTCTGGTAGAGAGTATTAAAATGCTCCATCAACGTCACCAAGAAGGAAAACCTTACCCTTGGAACATTTTCAATGGCGACCCTGAGTTGAGGAGGGTTTTTCTTTTTTTTTGTTCCTTCAGTGTTGGTTGTGTGAAACATGTATAAAATATACCTTCTCCCGTTCGAGGCTGTATCTCCAGATAGGTAGATATAAAAAATGTGCCCTGTGGTATGGGTGGATTTTCCCATGTGTCTGCCTGTTGGCTGGAAAATGCCGACAAAATAACGATGATAATGATGGTGACGACGACGATGATGATGATGATGATGTTGATGGAGGAAACGGATCGATAATATTAAAGAGGAAGTATTTTACGTGTGCCTACGAACGTAGTCATAGATGTGGCGGAAGGTATAATTTTCCGGGTATTATGAACTTTAAAAAGGATGTGGGTGGGTATGAGTCAACGGTTTTCACATGAAACATCATCGCAAGTGATAGCTGTGGGAAAGTTTTGACGATGTCTTAATGAGTGGGTGGCAGTGACAAGGGATTTGATGAACTTAAGAGCATTTTGTCTAATTTGATGGAAAACTGACTGACTGAATGTGACTAGAGAAACTACGCCCCAACATTGAAGCCTTACAAATGTTGGACTTATTATTTCTAAGGCAAAAACTGTTGAAAATAAAATTTGGCGAAACCACGAACCAATTTTGGTCCTGTCAGTCAAAGTGCTTTTTGCACTTAGAATAACTTTTAATAGAGTTGACCATTTCTGTCGAAATGTAAATTATGGTTGATTGTTACGAACTTTGCTGAAAATGTAAAATTTCGACCTAATTTCGGGCTTGTCTACCAGGGAAATAATCCTGAATATGGGAATTAATACAAAAAAAAAAACGCCGGCTCAACTTTTATGGAGCGATTACAATTTTGATCTTTTTGTCTTTCAGAGTGATAACCCTTAGGAACGACTTTCCAACATTTTCGAACTTATCGTCTTCAAGACAAATAATGGTTTTACAATTTTTTTACCGTGTTGTCTTGAAATGAAATTATGTAATGCTGAAAATATAATATTACGACCTGAGAAACTATGTCCCGACTTTGTTGTCCCCAAGGAAAATACTGTTTAAATTAAAATGATTGCTCAGAAAAAAAAAAAAACGGTCGAAATGAGATGCTTTTAAAGGGTGATTTTTTAAGAGGTTTAGAACTTTTTAAAAAAAAAAAACACAAAAAATTCGAAAAAATGAATGAAATATTTATTTGAATCGATAGTTTGAACCTTGCAATTTAATGTTTAAAGATAATTTCATGCAAATGTTGACCGCGGCTGCGTCTCAGGTAGCCCATCCGCTGAGTCCAATTTTGGCATACTCTTTCACACATGTCGGCCGGTATCTCACGAATGAATGCATGGATGTTGGCTTCCAGTGCGTCAATCGAAGCGGGCTTGTCCCTATACACATTAGCCTTGGCATACCCCCACAAAAAATAATCTAATGGTGTAAAATCGCACGATCTAGGCGGCCAATTGACCGGCCCGAAACGTGAAATTAACTGTTCACCAAACTCGCCTCGCAATTGCGCCATTGTTTCGCGTGCTGTGTGGCATGTGGCACCGTCTTGTTGAAACCACATATCATGCAAGTCAAGAACTTCCATTTCGGGCAAAAAAAAAGTTTGTTATCATCGCTCGGTAGCGTTCACCATTGACAGTAACGCTGCGATTCGCATCATCTTTGAAGAAATATGGCCCAATAATGCCGCCGGCCCATAAACCGCACCAAAAATTGCCTTTTTCTTGATGCATTGGTAGCTGTTGCAATGCTTCTGGCTGATCTTCACTCCAAATGCGGCAATTTTGCTTATTTACGTACCCATTCAACCAAAAATGAGCCTCATCGCTGAACACAATTTTTCGATAAAAAAGCGGATCCTCGGCCAGCTTTCCAAGAGCCCATTCACCAAAAATTCGGCGTTGTGGTAGGTCGGCTGGCTTTAGTTCTTGCACCAGCTGTATCTTAAAAGGCTTTACGCCCAAATCCTTCCGCAAAATTTTCCACGTAGTGCTGTAACAAAGGCCTAACTGCTGGGAACGGCGCCGAATCGACATTTCGCGGTCTTCTGTCACACTAGCTGATACGGCCGCAATATTTTCTTCACTACGCACAGTACGTTAACGTGTTGGTGGTTTAATGTCCAACAAAGTAAATTTGGTGCGAAATTTGGTCACAATCTTCCGAATAGACTGTTCAGAAGGTCGAGAATGCCGATCATAAAATGGAAGCAGCGCGCGATGAACATTTCGAACCGAGCACGAATTTTGATAGTAAAATTCAATAATTTGCAAGCGTTGTTCATTTGTAAGACGATCCATGGTTAAATTGCAAACCAAACTGAAGCTGTTTGACAGTGACACAAGGTACTAAACACACGTCAGCTGTCAAAACCAGTGTTGCCAAAACCAAACCAGCTAAAAAATCACCCTTTATTTCGAAGTCTTTGGCTTATAAGTTATTTTTTGCAATTCTGGTTTTCCAATTGATTTTTGAATTCGTTGCTTAACTTCTATTTGGCTTGGGGTCATTTTGTATTTGGCATTTGTCTGCATTTCGCAAAAGGCCGAGCAAGTGGTAAATAGCGATACCTTTTCGGTGCGGCAAAAGGTTTACCTGAAGATAGGCTATGAACAAATTTTGTACAGATCTACAGAGCTATACCATCTGAACTAATTGATAAGTAATTTTCAGAAAGAATTCTCGACAACTTTTTTCTATTTTGTAGCCTCCTATTTTTTGTCTCCGAGCATAGAAAGAGGTGAAAGAAAGGAAGTCCCATTTTATAGTACAGTAATGGCAACGGAAAAGAGGTAACAATGCGACTGCTGACAGTTCGGGGATAGTAAAAATGGAGCGCTATACGAAAGAACAACGCGTTTTTATTGTTGGGCAATATTTTAAAACTATTGAAGGTTTGTCAGCTACAGTTTCGAGCTAAATCATCTTCAGTGATGGGCTCATTTTGATCTTCATGGCTTCGTTAACCATAAAAATTGACGCATTTGAGGTTCAGAAAATCCACAAGTAATTGTTGAGAAACAAATGCATCCACAACGCGGGACTGTTTGGTGCGGACTTTGGGCTGGAGGCATTATCGGACCATCTTTCGTCGAAAATTCGGCTGGTCAGGCAGTAACAAATAATGGTGTTCGTTATCGTGACATGATAACCCTGTTGTTAGTGCCTAAATTGTACATACAAGAAATGGATGTGACAAACATGTGGTTCCAACAAAGAGGTCGCCACATGACATACGGCCAGAGAAACAATTCAATTACTACATGAGTCATTTCCTAATCTTGTAATCGGCCGTTTTTGCGATGAGAATTGGCCATCCAGATCTTGCGATCTAACGCCATTTGTTTTTTTTTTTTTCTTTGGGGTTTTTGGAAGTCAAAGGTCCATGCAAACAAGCCCTCGGACACCAACGCCTTGAAAGAGGAAATTGGGAGGAGTATTAATGAAATTCAATAAAGGAGTACGTACTTGCCAGCAAAGCCGTGGCGGCCATTTATCCGATGTAACCCCAATCATACTCTATAAATCAATAAAAAAATTAGCTTTCTAGTTAAAAATCTGTATTTTCTATGAAAATAACATTTGGCTTGAATTATAGGACACCATTTATTTCAAATCACTGTACAGATCCATAAGCCTTTTTCAGTGATTTCGAATATAAATAAAAAAACCGGTTAGTTACTGCACATAATTAATTAAATAGTTCAATCACATTTCCCTACCCTTACACTGATCACAAGTACATACAAATAAAACCCTCCCTCATCTAGTACCTCAGCCGCAGGATATTGAACTGTTTACGAGTATTACTCATCTCATCATCACCAAGAAACTATTTTCAATCAGACAACGACAACATCATTCAATTTCAATTGAATTTTAAATTAAGTGAAATTTGCTTACTTTGATGAGACTACGAATACCGTAGCGCATACCCCTCCCCATTGCATATTTATCCTTGTTTACTAGCTCTCCAGTTAATGTCATGCCACGCAGCATATAGCAATTCCTTTAGCGATGCGTACGTACCCACCTATAGATTTGTTGTTTGTGTGTTTTTTGTACTGAGTTTTAATGACGATGAGAAGGCGTACAATGAACTCACTTTCTCTATCTTTCGGTTAGGTCCCCTATTGAAGTCGTCCTTTTTTATCCGATCTGCAGCTTATACTCCTGTGGAAAATTTACCTTATTTATTATTTTAGCTTTTTTCCTTTCTTCTTCAAAGTTTGATGAGATTTATTCGGGCAGATACTCATTTTTTATTTTTTTTTGTATCTCCACTTTCTGTCTCTCCGGATACCTATGCAACGAATAATCGATTAGTTAGGTCGATGATCGAGAGTATTTCTTTTTTTTTTGTGGGCATCAAAGCGAGGTTATTGAATCTGTTGAACTTGTTATGGGTGGGAATTTATTCAGTGTTTCCTCTACGTCCTTAAGCTGTGGAATATAGATGCGTCTCTAAAAGATGAAAGAACGCATTTTCGCCTAAAGATACATTCGGCGAGTATAGAATGTGTTTAAACGAGTACTTAGCCACCCATTTCGTGTTGTCTTACATGTTTGCTTGCACAGACCTTCAAATGGGTTCTATAATTTTGCCAATGAACCCGCACACGGTTTCCAAAAACACCTTTGTGGTTCTTAAATAATTTCGCATATTAGATCGTCTGTTGTGTGTAATGACCAAATTGACTTCAACGCATATATGTAGCCTCACCTAGTTAGGGTGTGTGTCTGCCATCGTACTACAACACACAGTTAGGGACATCTCGTTATAAGGGCAGTAACATTTCAACGTGCGCTTTCATTTCTAGGTTCATGTGTCTCCTTAATTATTCAAGTGATTTTTATGTGTATTTACTGGCTGAACCTAGGTAGGTTGGAGTACAAAACTAAGTGGGAGAGGAATTTATCATGAGTTATTTGAACATAACACTGGAGTTATTGCTGGTCGCTGCCGACGACGACGACAAGGTGCGCACAGCATATACTCAAAATGAATCCCTGAAGGGACATAATCGACGTAGGAATTTAATTAGATTGAATTTTATCGTGAACGCTTGCACTGTTTGCCTTCATGATTAATAAATAAATTAAAAGGATTAAATGGGATTGTGTGATTTTCGTGTAAGAGTGGTGGCCCCATTGTTAAGTCTATTGTCAAGATTCTTAGTTGAGTAACTCCAATGAGAACCAGTTGCTCCTTGCGATTCAAGGAATTTTTCTCTCTTCAATGGACATTATAGTCTTCTTCAAGACTTGGACTGAAAAACGGCTGCAATAAGCTTGTTTTGTGGTTTGGGACTTAAGTCAAAATGGGCGCTTGGGCTCAGTGGTTATTGTGCTGGACTACTGAGCGAGGGGTCTAAGGTTCGGTGCCTGGTGAAACACCAAGGCGCCACTGTTTAGTGTTGTTTGCAAGTCAAACTTTTGCAATATAAAATTAATGGAGCTTTTGGACATCAAAACGTTTGTCAACCGGAAGGATGCAACTTATCTTAAATTGCTTCTGCTACAGGACGAGCTAACGCGAGGCTTCGAAGCATATTTCCAGCGCTGCTTAAATGGCAACGATTTCATAAATTTTTCTAAGGCTTTATCGCCGGTTGTACACTTATTTGTAGCTCATCCTGTTAGTAGACTTTCCTTCATCAAACGTTCACATCCTGGTGGAAAGTGAATTATAATACTGCTTTTCGTATAAAAATTTTAGCTCAAAGAAGAAAGGTTCGTGCGACCCAGTCGTGGAAATTTTTTTTTGAAACTAGTTCTTTCGGAATCTACGTCTATTTGTTCGGGTCTCCTTTTTTTGATTGTCCTCTGTCCCCTAAGAATATTAATTTCCCTTGGCGTTCAGGGAAGACGCACACGTGGGACTCAAGTGTTAAAATGTATTTATGCGCTCTTTTTCCATGTGGATTTATTCTGTTCCAAATGCTCGCAGTATTATTTGTGGTCCAACGGAATAAAATCCATGACAAAAACTGGTTTTACTATAACAGAGTGGCTTCATAAAATAAAAAAATGTTTATTAGCGCCGCCCTAAATCTGTACACATCATTTAAAAAAAGGAAACATAACACATTATTTGTCGCATCTTCTGCAAAAACAAGGCCTAACTTGCCAAAATTATTTATCATCAATGGCAGTCAATTTTCTATACAGTCCCATTTTCCACAGCAGTGAAGAACGAACTAAATTTTTGTATTCCCATCAGTTGAAAAAAAAAGAACAGGTCCCAACACCCATCCCATCGGCACTCCATTGCAATTCATATCGCAGACGCTTCGTTGCCATTCACTTCTGATTGCAATCGTCCGAAAATTAACATTTAACCGCGCACCATTCTCAACCATTGTCTGCATTTAAAGTACGCATTCTATTTCACAGTAGTAATTTTGTGGAGTTAACAATTCTCCAAATGGGACATTAGACAGGAATAAAAATCAGGATCAAATGAACATAGACAAAAAATTCAGAAAAGTAAAAGAAAAAAAATAACTTTTACTTTTTAATTTAACTTTCTCTACTGTTAGCCATGCATATTTCTTTTTTGCAAGCATTTTTCTCGCCGGCCAAACCGATAGGGGAGCAAAAATTAAATGTTCCTTTTTCTAATTAGAATGCAGACGCTTCTCAATTATAAAGATATTTTACATCGGAGAAAAAAAAAATTAAAACACCAACCCCCAACTGACTGGTATAAAAAACGAGCGAGCGAAAAAGGAAATCTTATTTGCCCCGAGAGAAAGCCAATTAATTCGCATAAGCAGGTTTAATGTTTCTTTCTTTACAGAAAAATTGCTGCGAGTCCTTTTGAAACCAACTCCAACACTGACAACTCACAATTCAATCACGCAGTTTGTATAGTATTTTTATTATTCAAGATACGCTTGGTCTTAAAGGGTTGCGGATTACTCTGCCTGCATTTATTTTTGTTATTTTTGTTGTTGTTCTTCTTCTAATTGGGACGTGTATTCTTCTGTTTCTTTTATAAATCCCTTAAATGGACTGAAATACATTCAATTTACCCGTTGTCCCTTCATGTGGATGCAAATAGTTCCATCTGCAGAAGCCACCCTTGAATAGTTTTTAGATATACCCATTTGAACACCATTTGGGAAACGATTCAAAGTGAATTTTTCGTATCTAGAATGTTGCCAATCCAATATGCGGTATGGTCGCCAATCTATTCGGATTCACCTCCCCAGTGGTTAGACAGAAGAGACGATATGAAACGTACGGTGGATGGAAAGTCATTCTTTTGATTTGAACTTAATCCAGCAGAAAAACAAAAGTAATTGTATATCCTTTCGCTGTGTAAGGGGGTAATTTCTTCCACTTACGTAAATCCTTGGAGCTTAGCCCAGACATATGATTACTGGCGGTGGAAACATTTTGTGGGGAAGTTGTTTTCTTGTTCTTGGCACAGTCTTGCAAGGAAGTGCACTCTTTTGCTGGTATATAAAGGATGACGGGATTTGTTTTGAAGTACTGCAATAAGATCTTGAACTCACTTAAGAGGAGACTAGCTGAGAATGAGACATATCGCCGTATATACAGTAAAGAGGAATGAGAACATGCTCTTTGTGGTCACACAAAGTGGCAGCTTTCCATTCATTTATCGGTGGAATTAGGGGGGAATCCGATTCAGTTGAGTTAGTGACTTGAATGTTTTGCTTTTGCTCATCATTCGGAATGGCTTGGGCTAATTATTTTACTTGAGCCTAGGCAAGGAGTTTTTCTTCAGCGGATGTAGATTTCGTGCCCAGACTTGAAGTATGTCATAGACGGAACTGACGAATTCTAGTTTTTCCTTCTTGGAAGAATATGAAGACTGAATCATTGTGAAAACGTTGGATAGAATCCTAAATCCTTATACTTTAAACTAAACTTTCATATTTTACTAGAATCGTACTAAATTTCGCCTATGACACGATTTCTGATCTAACTGAATTTCAACCGTCTACACTTGAGGGCCTCACCCAAAATTAAATCACTTTTATTCATCTGAATTTTTTTCAGCAGTTAAACAACAAGTGATAAGCTCCAAAGCCCCTTCTCATTTCGTTCTTATGCAACTGTAACCATTTTGAACACGCAAACTTTTTTCCACATTATCTCGCTGCAATCCAAACAAGCATTTCCGTGTCCAGACAGGCCAACTATGTCTACACCACCTACTACCATTGATAAGCGACCCCAAGTCATTCCATGAATGGCTTTAGTATCTACATCTCTAGTTAGTTTTTTAGCTTAATTTATAATCGGAATTTGCTGCATGTAAAATGTTGCATTGCCAGCTTAAGCCCAGTCCAATGAACCGGTCGCTATCAGTTGGGAAGTGAGTTCTACATGAACACTTGGTCATTGGTGCGTAAAGATTACAGACGTACTCGTACTCCTACTGCAGTTGTACAAATCTAGTAAGCTTCCAATGAGGGAAGCCGATAAATGTCTACAGATATAGACGTGCAACACAATGCACATTTATTTTTATCGAAATTGGATACGAATGCAATCTGTGCGCGCTAAGCAATATTTCTGTTGTTGCTACAACATTTTCTAAAAAAAATACGTACTCTTAATCTCGAATTCTGTATCTTCACGTACATCTTTGAGCAAAAAATATCGTCACCCTGAGACGTTAAATTAAAACGTATTCGCAATTCAAAGTGCATAGTCACTTCTACGAAGTCAGACGTTCTCTTACAAACCAAAATAACAATAAAAGAGAAACTACTTACCACACTTAACTTTATAAACTGTTTAATATTTTTCCTATGATAATTTCATTTCCGCCGACTGCATTTACATGACATACTTAAGGCAATCGCTTGGAAGGATCTGCAAAGAAGAAACAAAAAAATACTTCGAATATGAAACTGATTTCATAAGACAATTGACAATATTCAAGAGTGTACACAGACTTTAATATCCTTTTAACACATCGACATAATAACAGTCATACTTTCAGTCGTGTTCATATGAAAAGGACTTTCAATTTGCTAGGTGTAAATTGGACGCAGTCAACAGTGACAGTGACAATCTTTAGTCATTCGTTTCAGCTTTAACAGATTTTCTTTGGAAGGATTCGTGTTTGACGATGGTGTATAAAATATAAGGGGTGAGGAAATATGGATGAATGGAGAAGATGGAGAAGAACGTCGCGTAGCACCACGAGGATGTGTGAAACGTTGCGGTTGGTTAAATTCGAGTGATGTGACTTTTAGAGGATTATGATGATGTGTCATGGAATGTCGTTAAATTATATAGAGAGATTTTTCTTCTATTACTTTCTCCTTGTGAGTATGTGCTTACCAACAGTGTGAGCGGTGTTTGTGATACGTGGGATTAATTTAAGGACCATTTAGCACTTCCATATGGTTGAAGATGATGGCGGTTTATAAAGCGGTTAGTTTTGTTTTGGATGGCTGCTGATTTGGATTGGCTTGGAAATGAAAGAAATAAAAGGAGTTGGACATATATTTTCGAGGATCTTTAAGTGAAATGAAATGGCAATCGGTCAGTTTTAAAAAAAATATGAAAATCTCAGACCCACGAAAATGCCCACAACTGCAACAAAATGTACTAGTTTATACTACTTTATCGGAAATGTTTGCTGTTAGTAGTAAGTCACTCTAAGTCGTTGAATCCAGCGCTTGTCTATTTTACTTTGCTTTGCTGAGATAAATATTTGAAACAAAAACTAAATTCGCGACGATTATTGCAATTGTTACTGAAGAAACAAGGAAAGTTTGTAAGCAAAATAAATCCTATCCATTTTATTACGATAGTAGCATTACCCCAAAAATAATTATACCTATTCTGTTTGTAAAAAATAGGTCACAAATTTGTAAAGACTGAACAACTCAAACATTTCCATTTCACCACCATTTTTGGATTGGTTTTTAATGAATTGGTAGCAAAAAATGCATCCGACAACTTTGTGCCGAATTTAATTCCTAACAATATTCTAATTGCGGGAGACCGCGATCAACCTTGAATCGAATCTATACCGCAATTTAAAATATAAAAAAAAAAAAAAAACTAAAGCCCCTCCTACACAAGATAAATGAAGCAGTATAGCAATTATCGCGTACAAATGTGCATCTAACATCTCTGCAGAAAAAGAAAGCGCCAAAGGAAACTGCCTCACTCATTATAAATGTAACCATGCCAATTACCCTATCGACCTACAAAAGTTCAAATGGTCAATTTCCATTTTTCAAATGACAGATGATAGATGTAACAATCGCTTCCATCCCATCGAAGCCAATCACACAATTTATGGCATTTATGAAATGACGTTGTCCAAAGCCAAGGCACAAGTCTTTGCGCAGCCTAATCACCTTCTGTTTTGCCTCAGCTATCCCATCCAGTCTGCATCGGGGCTAAAAAGGAAAAGCGCGCACATCTCATAAGCATTTGCAAAGTCTTTTTGACTCAAACACACAAAAATCCACGGCCATCCATCTACCGAAAGTTTTATGAGCAAAAGGAGAAGCCATTTGATGTTGCCTTGCGATAGAGTAGAACAAAGTAAACCCCAGCCCAGTAGCTTTATTATTACACAGAAAAGAGAATGAGACAGACAGATACCCAGGTATACCATCGTTAGGGAAGCACTAACAGAAAATTCGCCGAAATGAACAATATCGCCCCGGAGAAAACAATTTAATCTCCGAATAAGCAGACAGGTGAGATGGTGCAGATACAACACGATCCTTAAATATACGATCCACAGGCAATTGTTTAGCTCTTTTATGGATTATATTCCCAAAATGGCAAAAGCATTTAATTAAGACTTTTCCTTTCGAGTATCGACACACCTCCACCGAAATAAATTCACCCGCCAGCCATAGCGAAATGGAATGAGCACCGTCATTCGTCTCTTGTATAGATCTACCATGTAGTACTAGCGGTGGTGCCCAATAAAATTCAATGTTTGCCCATAAACGTACAAAATTGGCAATGTTCGGCGAGAGAATCTACAAGCATCTATGCGATAGTACAGTAAACAGTTTACATGCATTTGGTCAATTGCACACTTTGCATTTTTATCGATCTGTTGTGTCCTGGTTCTGAGACAGAGAAAGAAATAGATACCGAACCGGATGACTTACCTTCTGGACGTTGTTTCGACTTGGGTCCATTGCAATAAATGAAATGCTAATCAGCACTGAAACTCACATTAATTGAGTATAATTTATGGTGAACAGATAGTCGGATAGTGCTCGTACATGATTATCTGCGAAGGGGCAAATGAAACGACCCCCACAGAACGAGTGTGCAATGCACACTGTCTGCGTCTGGCTGTGGTCGTGGGCCATATCTATAGAGAGAATGGTAAATCCCAAATGAGAAAGTGTTACTTGGCTAATTCCGAAAATTGGTATTGTAATTAGCAATTGGTTTGGCTATGGTGTGTCTGGTACGCTGATTACGCTACTGTCTTGTAATAGAGCGAGCGAAGGGTATAGATACCCGAGCTGCGATTAGGTGGCTCAATAAAATATCTTTGTAATTGGATTGTTTTGTTTCTTCGGCGAATTGAGTGGGTTTCGCGCGTTTGAGTGAGGAAAGTGGTTTTCGTTTTATGGTGCTAAGAATTAAGTGTATGGATTTCCGAGATTGTCTTGCTAATTGTGGGTTTAAGATTAGGGCTTTAAAATGGAATTAATCGTGACGGCAAGTGGAAGATCTCTTGGAATCTTGCACAATGGAGCTTGGTATGCCAGCATTTAGAGACTCGTTTCCGCGGAAGCTACATTTTCTGAGGTATGTCACATTAAGCAATTCATTTATCTGTTACTGAAATATACCCACATTGGGATTGGGATTAAATTGCATCAAAAAAGGTCTCGCTCAGTTTGTGCTTTGGGAATTTGTTGTCAACTTATCTGCTTCATAATAAGAGAAAAGCTGAACTCGTAGCACAGGTCAAATTTACTCAATTTCAATGTCGAAAGCACAAAAACTGCGGTCGGTTTTTAAGGCAAATCGGCTTTACTTGCGAGTATTTTTCGTCGAAATCAGTGGGATCAAAAATATCCGTCCAGTTTTTAAAGCAAATCGGCTCTACTTGCGAGTATTTTTCGTCGAAATCAGTGGGATCAAAAATATCCGTCCAGTTTTTAAAGCAAATCGGCTCTACTTGCGAGTATTTTTCGTCGAAATCAGTGGGATCAAAAATATCCCTCCAGTTTTTACACTTTGTTTCGGTTTTCAGCTGTAATAATCTGTAAAGACAAAAAGATTTGGCTTAGGTTTTGTTTTACTGATGCTTAGGTCGTATGCCTGTAGATAATTATGTGAGTAACACCCAAAAGGGGCAAGGGGTCATTTTAAAAACTGGCGAAACCTCTTAAATACGTAAATGCTATTTTTTGCCAACATGTACAGGTACACTTTCAAAACAATTAGGCTCAAAACTATGAAAATGCCCCCCAAAACGGTAAACGGTTGGAAATTGATCAGCTACCCGTTTATTCATTAGCTTTATAAAGCTTAGGAACAAAATTAGAGTAATATGTCTCGGTTTCAAGTAAATCCGAGCAAAGAAATATGTATTCACATACACATGCTTGTACCCCCAAAGTATGGAAACCCCCCAAAATTGGATATTTCTAATAAATCAAAATGAAACACGTGCCCAATTATTTTCTATTCTCTATCACTGTGGAAAATTGGACGTCCCCGTGGTAGCTGATTAGAAAATTGGAGACCTTGAGATAAATATACATAATTTGAGTATTTTACCCCTAAGAACTAGGAGGGTTCACCTCGAAAAACTGCGACACATCATATATAATCTATAATTTCACATCTTCACCAACGTGCAATGATTTAAATTCATTCGAGAGTTACAAAAAGCCCCCCAAAGAAGGGTCATATACAAAAAATTCCTTCTACGTAGCTAGTGGACAACGGTTACCAGTTTGGACTGCCTGCAACCCCTTTTAAAAAAATCAACCAAGATACTTTTCACATATACATAGCGACACTCAAGTCTCGGAAAGACAAATGATACCGTTTCCTATTTACATTTCCTCTTATGATCCCAGTTGTCCTGCACACCAACACAATGGGAAATAAATTGTCCTTGTACATTCGACGATAAAGTAATTACACAAAATATGCAAATGTCATTGCGTTACAAATCCTTGACACAAACATCAAAAGCATCGCAAAATTGTGCTGTCGCTTCTGTAATCCATCCACCAATACACTCAGTCCTATGATCACAGCAATTGCCAGACGCAGTGGGTGGTATACCCCCAGACCATCCGAGCAGTGGTGACAACAAATCCCCATCTGGCAATGGCAATGAACAATAATGAAATGAAATCGCGAATCTTCCACTAAAAAAGAAGGATTCTCTACCGTACCAGAGGACTACAAGGTGTACTACGACTACGACTACAACATCCTGTTCTTGGGTGGATTTCACAATTGGATGCCGAATCAAGTACCCAGAGAATTTCTGAAATAGGACAGCTAGTTTGCTGCAGTGTACATGAAATAAATAAAATAAAAAAAGACTGAACCATTGCATCGTGTCAGATGAATACGTACCAACCATTTATTTCTCCATAAGGACACTTTTTCTCGCTTCCCTTGTGAGTTGTTTTTTACGCTTTGGATAACATCGTACTGCACATATTTATTTATATTTGTTTGCGTTTTTATTGCCGAAAGACAAATCTCATATAATTTGCACTCAATTTAAATGCGAGACACAATCGCGCCGAGAGTACAAAACAAGGATTAGATCTTGAATACGTGCAGTAGGACTCCGGCAAAGTCTGTGCCACTCATTCTTAAATGGCATTAGATCACGAAAACATTTAACATCGAGGAGGAGCATGACCAGGCAAAACAAAGTGAAAGTACGGACTTTATGGTTTATTTCTAATTTGACAGAACGTACTTTAAAGTATATTTTTTATTTTTATTAATGTGTGCTTACTTAAAAATTAAAGTGAAAGGCGAGCACGCAAAAAAAGGACCGAAATATTTCATAAAAGAACAAAAAAAAAGGTACAAGAGCCAATAAAAATGTTCTTTTCCAATTATATCCTTTGAAAGTTCGTTGAACTAGTTTTTGTGTTGGTACAGTTCAAAGAAACTTTTGCCAATTCGCGAGTACTGAAATGTCTGAGTGGGAAATGTTTTTTTTTTTGATAGATAAATTAAAGTCGAAAAGGATAATTGCATGGAAAGCATTTTTTTTTTGTCAAATGTTGCTTCAAAAAGGGCTTGCAACATTTAAGTCGCATCAGCTATTGCAGGGAACTACGGGTTTACTATGGGAAAGTGAAATCTGTTCAAAATAAAATAAGTCAACATTTTCGCACCTTTTCCTGGCTTTATTCGACATTCCAACGTCGCGTTTGGTGTGGCTGTGCCAAAGACAACAGAACTTAAAGGATTATGGTTTCTTCAAGTGTTTTGGTTGCCATGTGAAAGAGGATATCTTGTTGCCGCCCCTTTTTTTATTCAATTCAGCTGTGTACTGTATTCGTACGGAACATTACTTGTACAGAAGTACTTATTCACTTGATTTAAAATACATTCTGATTCGCAAAGGATGTACTTGCCTCTTTTTACTCCGCAACGAGAACGAGCCACATACGCAGACTAGCATATAAATATCTTGAAATGTACGAAATTAAAAAGAAATTCATCCAACTGTATGGAATAAATATCCTTATGCATAAATGCCACACGTACAAGTTCGTATTCAGCAGCCGCAGATATCATAAATAAGTTTTATAGTTATCGTGGCATGTGAAGCTTTTTTCCATTCAGATGTAGAGGATGAATGAAAATATGACGTGAAGTATGTAGACTCGTGAGATATTCTGCAAGGGTTCAGAATGAAAATTGTTTTTTTTTTTTTAGAAACTCTTCTATGAGTAACCAATTTCCCAGTCTAGACTTGGGTCAGCAATTATGCTATCAGAATATAATGAAGGGGCTACCTCTCTTTTTTATTATTGTAGCATTTACCATGCAACAATGTTACCAACGTTCAAGTCAACACGTAGACGATTGTAATGGAACTACTATAAATTCACCTGAGAACTGCTGATGCATTGAGAAGCAGTTTCTCTTTATTGCTTTGGGACGTTAAGTGGCATCACAAATTTTTTTTTACAACCCATTGATTTGCAAGTTTGATGTATGTTTTGCTGTATGTGCCTTGACCAGCTCAAGGGTTTTGTGATTAACATATTTCTTCGAGGGACTCGTTGATATTTAGGCACATTTAAGTTCCATGGTTAGTCTGGGTTACTTTATCTTATATTTAGGGTAGGTGGTAAATTTCTAGAATTACCAGAAAGTGCTTGCACTTGCCCAAATGCTGCTTAATTTAATTCGCACACGATTTTATAAAGCACCCATGAGCAAGGGAAAAAATATTTAAAAATACAACTATAAGCTGTATCGATTCCGCACACAGGTGTGTGCTCTTTAGTTCACGCAGCACAACTTGAAGCTTTTGAGTGGCTAAAATGTTGTATTACAAAGGATTGTATCGGAACGGATATCTCGAATGGAATTTGGGCTCCGATCAGATGTGACTTCCGTTCCGAACGGATACCTCGACATTCACCAATGTCGATGGCATGGTCCCTGAGATGCGCCTTAAGGGTGTGCTCTCGCAGAGAGTATTTAATGTAATGCGAGATTTGAATCAATTTTGTGTGTGAATTTCAAACTTTTCATTAACAAATGGGGATTTAATAAGTTGCAATATTTCCAGTATGCGCATTTCTGATAGCGCACATTGGTGACTCGATCGTGTGCGCCAATGAATATCCACATATCTACGCACTCTCTGAAGTTATTTCAGTCATTTGCGCACATGAAAATGTGCGTTTTTAAAGCACAAAAACCGTCTCTCCGTGGTATTTCACATGGCACCTGATATATCTAACAACAGATATTGATATCTATCCCTTATACCCAAGTTATCACAAGTCAAACAGATCTTTACCAGACATGTGTGTGAAACAAATTTGGAAAACTTCAGCCAGCAATAGCGGTGGGTCATCATAAATTTCCACTTCCCTCCGCAGAACTTCTAATCAAATCAAAAGCTAGACAAATACACAATACACCCCAACAAACGGCGTCCAAAGTTGATTACCAATGCGAAACGTCTATTTAATCAGCAATTCAATTTGTAGAACTTTATCTGCGTTATCCTGGTGTGTATCATCTCATCGCATATAGGTACGGATACCTATCATACTTGTTGTTGTCAGCAGCAGAACAAAATTGAAGATTCCCATCTTCCGTTGGAATGAATAAAGCCGAGACTAATTCCTCAAGTGAAATACCATCGCAAAGTAAACTTTTACTTTTCTCAATTAGAGCGAAACAATAGCTCACAGCACCTTCGAGGGCGCTATCCTGGACCCCGCTGCCAGTTAAGTGTATTGAATGTCTTAGGTGAAACAAAGCATTCCAAAGATGCCATAAGGCGCGGTCCAAGAGCAGATTTGTTATACTTATCTCACTCTCGGAATATTTACACTTTTGTCTATAGGTATTGTGAGGGTGTGCATTTGTCTTTTCTGGATTATCAATATCACAATGATTGTTGACATAATCCTTGGGAGTGTGTAAGGGGAGGAGATGTCGGCTTTTCGATTAATAATTGTTTACACACTTTACTAATTTCATTTATATTTATATGAGTTAAACTGCCAGACTCATGGGGAAGAACGAGTCGCACCCTTTGTTCTCGCTTTGGCAAAGCGGAGGACCCTTCTCAAAAATCGAAATTCCACACAGAATAAGCGGATAAAGCAACTGAATTCATTACACTTGAGTGGATTTTGATATCCGAATATAGATAGATACCGAATAATACAACAGATATACTTTTTGATTTGTTTCAACATGCTCGCCATATCGCGAAGAAGATGACTGGTAATGCACATCTTAATGTTTTCTGGTTAAAGAAATCCCCAAATGGCTTCTTGTCCTGTAGAGGAGTAAAGTTTATTGCTTTTTAATATAACGACGTGAACGTTGCACAGCAGTGTAGTGGATTATTGTTTCCCATTCACAAGTAGATACATTAAAGCGAAGCAATAAATATTCTTTTTGTGCAGCCAGAACAAAACCGTACCAAAGAACTACAAGGACAAAAACATTCTGGTATATATTGTTTTTCTTTTGTTTCATGATCGGGAGGGATTTTAGAAATGAATAGCTGTCAGGATGCGTTAAGTGCGATTTCTATTGGGGCTCTTAGGATCAGATTAACGATGGAGAGGGTTCCCACTCCAATAGAGACTTTGCAAACGCAAAGTCTTTTGATTCGCACTTGTGGTTTAATTTATGTCGTAATACAATATTTCTGGTCTGGCTATCGAAAGTAAAGTACTTCATAGGTTAGATATTAGTAAATAGTGGCCTCTCTGAAGCATGGCTTAAAAGTGTTTTCAACAAGGTTTAGGTTCGAGTAGTAAAAGTTCTCGTCAGTGAGTTTGGCTTGCTTAATGTGGACTATGACTGTACATCCTCGCTACCTTCTGACTTTTTCTCAGAATATACGATATATCATAAAAGTGAACCCCATTCAATAAGCCCCTGCTTTCGTTAACTGCCCCCAAGTAGTTAAAAACAACCTTTTGCTGTTGTGAAACCTTAGCCATCTTATTTTCATTTTCAGACCTTCCATCAAGTGCTCTTGGCTTTACATAAAGACACCTTCGGCTGAATGATGTTAATGTCCCCAAGCATCAGCCCTCTTTATAGCGATGAACCCTTTTATTCACATCTCCTTCGCACAGAAGTATTCGTGCACATAATTTAGTCGCAAAGCAACTATGGGAAATGACTGTCTACCTTTGTTTTTATTATATATATATATTTTTTTTTTTTTGTCTCGAATGTCTTCCAATTTCAGAATACCAAATGAACAATAAACTGCGACTTCTTCATCCCGTTCGTGGTGTGTCTGTGAAAATTACTGGATCACTAGCGTATTCATTGTATGCTTCTGCACCATGTCATGCAGGATAACAAACTGGAATTCCCAAATCGATAATCAATAAAGAGAAACATGACCGGGACTTGTTTTGCGAAATGAAATCCTCGCAAGCAAAGCACACATGTCCTCTCGAGAAGGACATGCGATCTGAATTACTGTTTGTTTTTTTTTAGTGTAAAAGATATTTCTTTATTCTTCAACTGCACTATACGAGTATAGTTGGTTCTCCAAACCTGTGGAGGTGTCTTTTACTTTTTCAATAATTCGAAAGGACCATGTCCCGTCCATATATAGTTCGCTATGTGTCTTTGCCAATTTCAGCTTAATATGGTACTTTGTTGCATACGTGCCCTTAGCCACATGCGATTGTGTGTTCACCTGTAATGTGATAAAGGGTATGTGTGTATCCTGTACCGAGAAACTCCGACGCTTAACCGTATTGACTTTTGGTGCACACGGACGAACAGGACATTTATCCATTTTGAATTGTTCGGACTCTCGCCAAAAGTAATGGCACCCAGCATATACAGTAAAAGGACGATTGGCATTTGGAGAATTGACCAAATGAATTACAGCAGAATTGTGCACCGGACAGCAGTTCCGTTTGGGAGAACTCACCTGGGTTTTTCACAGTTTTCACAATTTTTTCTCTTTTTTTTATAGACTTGAAATTTTCTTTTTCCCTTGACGACACAATCAATTTAATGTTCTTTTCTATTAACTGATGCATTTGTTTTGCAGTACTACAATTTTTATTGTTTTCTTTTTATTTTTTTCAGATCGAGGACGAAGGGAATCATGGCAACGATGAAACGCGCCTATTCATTCTATCGTCGTTGGCTCAAAGTCAAATGAGTCGTGTGGCTTGCATTTTGTGTGAAGAACCGATGCTGGTATTCGATCGTTATCCATTGGTTGATGGATCGTTCTTTTTGAGCCCAAAACAACATTCACCAGGATGCATTGAGGTGAGTTATTGAATAATTTATTACATTTAGGGAAAGAAAATAAAGAAACAAAAATGTTGTCAAACCTTAGACAGTCCTTGACTAAATAAGCTTCAGATTTAGACCAAAAGTTCCCAAACCTTTTCTTATATTTGCGCCTGTTTCTGAAGACTTTTATTTCTGAGCCTGACAAAACTGTCTTTTAATGATCTCGCTACTGTTGTGGTGAAAAATGTCGATAAATATCTACAGCCGGTTGCGTCCAACTTTTCTTTCAACGTTCATTTATATTTAATTGCTTATCGCACATGAGTGTGCGCAAAAAACGGCACATCATAAATGGATTTCAATGGAAATATATACGTTTATCTACAGTCAATAGCTTATCGCACACGAATGTGCATAACTCATCGCACATCAAAAATTTATCACAGCAACAAAATTTTACTTACAGAAGGTAGCTTAACGCACAAGAATATATGTACAGATCGTTTCACATCGAATGGGGATTTTATTCGCAAATATATTATGCACACATAATTACGCGATACGCCTATTTTATGGCTCCTGCATTTTGGTGGGATCAATTTTAGATTACCTTTTCATCGATTTGAATCTCCAAGAGCCCTTAAAGCTCAATGGCGAACTATATTCGTAACAGTTACAAAAGCTATACGAAGTATGGTGTGCTCTAAGATACACATTCTTTTAAAATGTTTTTTGAACAACCTTGAGTGACTTGAACAACTGAACACCAACTTCAGTGGCACTTCCTGTGCCCAAGCAATAAATCCCCGAACAAAGATAAGTGTTTGCAAATTACTTTCCACATCATCCAAACACACATCAACCCCAAAGATTCCGACCGTCCCACTGCGGCTAATCATAAGCTATATACATAGTTTGAATAAACACGATAATCCTTTTTGTAAAAGGATTGCTTATAAAATCGGGTTAAATGTAAGTTCATTAAAACGACCTCAACACCTGGGCTGAAAACAACCGACCAGGCGACGTCGGTGGTTTCACTGAAAATGCAAATTAGGTTTGTTTATTAAATTATGCTCTCGCTTGAAAATTTATATTCATTTAGTTTCACTTTCATCTCAACAAGCAGTGGCAAAAATACAAGGAGATACATATCATTGCGCTGTTCTTGTCTTCTTGCAACTTATTTGATAGGGTTGGCATGCAACATAAAACCGCTTTTAAGCTACTGCGTTGCTTATTTGTGTGTCTTTTATGAATCTCTGTCCTTTTGACCCACATCATGGCGCTAGATGACGACTTTGCACTGAGGCAAACAGCAAATTTCAAATAGTGAGCGTTCATGTCTGTGAGCTTATAATTTGTAATCATCCATGACATTGGAAAGTTGTTAATCCGCCTTAAATATTTTGAAATCAGTTAGGGGAGCTCGGGGCAAATTTGAAATTTGATTTCGCAATGTTCAGTCGTAGGGTCTCTGTCACTTAAGACTATATGCTACTTGTATAGTAGGTCATAGAAGGTGTGGTGTGACCAAAAAAAAAACCACTTCGTACGGATTGTTGAGAAACAAAAAAATAACCGCCCACATATGTGCTTCCTGATGGATTGGTGGATAATATATTTAAACATCCAATTCCCATTTCTCTTCTTTAACTTTTCTCACATCATTTTAGGATATTCTGAAACACTTTCTAAGTATCAAAGATGAGTGCTATACAAGGATAATAGCTGTTGCCCTCATGCCCGCCGGGGTTCGAATTGAGTCATGTTACTTCCGGCAGTTATTTTTTAATTGAAAGAGCAGCTATTTTCCTAATTGTTAACCTTCTCCAGATGAGAAATAACAAACAATAAACGAAACGACTCGTTTCTCATTTGGCGAGCGCATGACGCGGGTGTTGGTTGTGGAACTATGTATTTTCAGTTTGATTCATATGTTTGCATAATTAGACTGACATTAATGACCCATAAATCGTGCCAGCAAATTCAGCCTCAATGCATATTTGGCTGAGTGTAGACCAAACGAAAGCAAAGCGCTGTGTTTGCCCGGAAGGCGGGCGCATGATTGTGACAAAATAAAAATGTTCTATATTTCTATATTATTTAAATTTTTGCCTGTAAACCGCAAACAAATTTCAACTCCCCCCCTTCTTTGCAGGTTAAATACGAAGGACGTACTCTGTATCTAACTTGCGTTTGCATGGGTTGCCTGGACGCTACCTCTTCGGGACGCATTATCAGTTGCAGGTAAAAGTTAAACTTGTTAAACTTGATTGATAACGATTGTAATAACATTTAATTTGTTTTTTTATTGAAGATTTTGCGGTGATCTTTGGGACGGTTCTAGCCTCGTCCTTGGAACTATGTATGCTTATGATATCTTTGCTGCAATGCCGTGTTGTGCTGAACGTCTAAAGGTGAGTTTTCTTTATAAAGTTTCGAGTTTTGAGTTGTATTCGCGGGGGCTAACAAAGAAGTCTGTTGTTGGTATTCTACTAATGGAATGATTTCTCTATGTATCGCACATGAAGTGTGCGCCTCTGAATAAGCATGTGCGATATGAAGAGAGAGCGAAAGAAAAGTGATAAAGCAAGTCGTGCTAGTGGTCACAAAAACTGTCTTAAAAGGCGCGTTATGTACATTTGCGGCTACAGTCAAACCATTAGAGCAGCTACTTCGATAACATGCATCTTTGTTGGTATTTCGTTGTCGCCCATTTTTCTTTTATTATTTTTATTGACCAAATACGTGTTTGCATTTTGTTTTCAGTGCAATACCTGTTTGAAGCTGCTTCTTCATCCACAGCAGCGATTGAATTTCTTCAGTGATTACTCGCACTGTGTCACTTGCCCATACTGTGCCACTCAGGATACACACTTCGTCAAGCCACTCGGCTACTGTTACTCCAAAAATGTCAGCAAGTTGTCGTTGCACCTCGCATAACATGAGGCCCCGTTGGAGTCTCCAAATGGCACAGCGGTTTCAATGGTAGCAGCGACTACCGGCGGGGCTTCTTTGAAAAAAGCAATTTCCCTGTATTCACCACTGATCGATTATTCGGCACCATTGCTGCAGCAAACCCCAGACCCAAGCAGCAGCAGTACCACAAATCAATTAACACTGCAGCAGCAGCAACAGCTGTTGACTCAGGTAAGACATCATCGATCAGCGGGTGTGAATTTGTCGCAAACAACACCTTCACCACCGCAAACAACAACACAGCAGCCGCAATCGCCATCATCGACAGCCCTGTCTACTGCCAACCATCTGGGCAATCACCATCACCAGAATAACAACACCGGCACCACTTCTACAACTCTTAACGAATGTAGTAATAATTTTATGAACTCTGTAGTGCATGAGCTAAATGCAATTAAGTTAATAAGCAATAGTAGTGCATCCGGTGTAGGTCAGGGCCATCCCACCACATCCACTCTGAACATAAGCTGTCGTTCGTCAAATGCTGACAACAGCTTGCTGTTCGGACTGGCCAATAATGGTGGGGTGGGAGTAGGCGTAGGAGATTCCAACAACAGTATTAGCATTTTAAGTAACAACTCTTGCAACAAACCACATACCAATCTATGGGGCCAATTGCCATCTGCCAATAATACAACTAACATTATGAACAATAACAATACACTTTTGTACAATCAGGCAGCAGCCACAAACATTTCCAATCTCTGGGGATGTCCCGCCACATCTGCGGTTGCATTAAATAATAATAATAATAATAATATTAACCAAACTAGCAATAATAATCCCGCTAGCTCCCATCCCTCCCTGAGTCCCAGTTCCTTGTCATCTGTGCGCTCGTCACAATACCACAGCGCCAGCAGCTATCGCAGCAACAGCAAGGAATCCCTATGGACCTCAAGTCAGTCCTCGCCAAATAGCAATCTCAGGGATAGTTTTTATTCAATTAAGAGTAACGCATCGCCAACATCGTCAACCACTTCATCGGCTGGATCGACATGCTCTTCAAACGGCGGAGGAGGCGGCGGCAGCAGTTCATTATTGTCACAAAGTACAAGCTTATGGGAGAATCCATTAGTAACGGCATCCACAAAACTGTCAATGGATGCCGCAGCAACATCCTACGCCAGTCAACTAAATAAGATCAGCAACATTTGGGAGATACCAAATCCGGCAGCAAATGTAACAAAGATTTGCAATCCTAAGACGCAGCGCAATGGAAACACAAACAACTGTATGAATTCGTCGTCGTTTTTGGGACAACCGCGCGATCTGCTTTTCAATGATCTCTGGGGCAACACAGATGGTTGCTCTGCAACACTGAATTCCTCCAATCACCAGCAACAACAGCAGCAGCATAATCATTCACACCCATTTGCTGTTGGAGTTGACGGTGATAGTAAACTTCAAAGTGATACAATTGGTTCAATCTGGCGTACAACCGCAACCCCATCTATTGGTGGTATTGCAAATCGCAACAAGTCAACTTGTCCCGCTATGAAGCCGCAGCAGCAGCAACCACAACAGCAGCGCCCTGTTATCGGTGCAAATGGAAGCTTCTTCACCAACGCTACAGATGTAGCAGCAACAGCCGCCTCTTTGTCGTCCTCGTTGTCAGCAACAACCTCACCAGCAACGACATCGGCGTCATCGGGTAGTTCCTCGTGTATGCAACTTTTCTCCGAGGAGTTCCTTAACTATCTTAATATGATTAATTAAACAAAAGGATTAGCTAATTTTTATATCTTTTCTTCATATGTGTATAGTTATTGTTTTTTTTTTTTTTAACTACAAAAATTTATAATCTAATTTTAATTATGAGTTTGAGTTTAGTTTTCTCTTCTTGGATTTTTTTTTCTGTTGCTTTCTTAAATAATTCTTTCAAACAAAAAAAATATAAAAAGCAGAATTATTTTTATTATTATTTTTTTTTGTTAATTAGTTTTACAGTTACATATATCCATACATAAACTTAAATTTTCATAATTTTTTTTTTTTAAATTCTCTTTTTATTTTTAGCTCATTTTTCCTAACTTTTCTGTCTTGTTTGTATTTTTTTGAAAAATCCTATATTCATATTTATTTATTTTGGATTTCCAAAAAAAAAATTGTTTAGAAGAAATAAGAAAACATCACAATTAAAAAAAAATAATTTAATAAATGCTGTGTTTTTCAATAACTATTAAGGAGAATCTTAAAAAATAAAAAAAATAAACAGTCAGTTTTAAACAAAAAAAAAAAAATTTTGTTTTTACATTTGATTGATTTTTGTTTTTTAATTTAAGAACACGAAAGCATTTTAGATTTAAACAAAAAACTAAATTAATATCGAAAACGTATACAACTTACAATAATTGATATCATAACGTTAAAATTATAGCGTAAAAAAGATTTGTTGCGGAATAACTTTTTTTTCAACTTCTTTCCTGATTTTAAAAATTTGGAAACTAAAATTGTTTTTATTGTTTTGAATTTATATTTGTAGGGTAGAATTGTTGTAGAATATTGAATAAATTGAGGTTGATTTGTCGGTATGAATTATTGTGCTCGAAATTTTATAGTTGTAGTTGACTTGAGAGCAGCTGTCTGCATATGGATAACGCTAAGGGACGATCGGGTAGTTAGACGCCGTTGGTGGAATGGAAGCGTAAATGAAAGTTGTAGTGAGATATAGGGATTGTGTCGGTTTATATAATTATATTAAATTTTTGATATATATAATAGATTTTTATATAGAGAAAATTATATGATTTAATAATGTTTTCAGACATACCTCGACTTATGTATGTCGAATATTCGCATTTAACTTAAATCCTATCCACCATCGGACTTAACTTAAATCCTAGCCACCAAGAAAGTGAAATATTTACCTCTATTCCCGGTTTCGGTTGTCCGAATTCCGAAATTGGAATTCGCAAAAATCATATACATTGAACTTACAAATTTCGTACTTGTTTCTTATGAGTTTCTTTCCGCTCTATGGTGTTAAGCAAACTGTTACATTTAGTTGTTGCTGTCAAAGTTTGGTTAGCAATTTGCAGCCTATTTCGAAGAGAACAAATTTTTTAAAATAGATTTTTCAATTATGTGTTTCTGGGAGGTAAACAGTTCCATTGATTTCCGGATCAATCACGAAGTGCTAGCTTTCGAATAACGCCATTTGTACGTAAAAATAACGAAGCTAACATTTAGGTAATTTAATTTTTTTTTTCGAATCTGTTTTTCCGGCCATTTTAAACGACATGCTATCTTAAACATAATCATACATTGGCTTAAGCTGGACCACTCCCAAGGATACCTATTACGGTTTTCCCTCAAAACCATTAGTGTTTTAAGTATAAGACCGTTCCCAGTTTCCTACCTACTATAGGACTATACCAACACAGTTCCATATCTCATTTGAAACTCTGCATTCGTAACAACTGCTAAGACAAATCTTTTGTTGTAAATATTATTTCCAAAAACAAAAACAAATGTTTCAACAATCTAAATTAATCTTAAATTTAAAATGAAACTAAGTATAGTTATAGGATGAACATCGTATGTGATCTCTAAATTTATAAGCTAATTAGATATAACTTCTTTTTTTCGCCGACCAGTATTATACTTGTCGGGCAAATGTGTTGAAATATTTTCTCTTGTCATCACATGTTCCAAGCGAACAATAAAACAAAACGCAAAACTCTACAACAGTTGTTATCGAAAACAAATATTCTACAGCATGCCACCCTACATTTTCGTTACATAAAATTTAATTTTTGTATTTATACCAAATAAATAACATAAAAAAAAACGAAAAAAAAAAGAACGTGAAGTGATAAAATTTAATTTAAGACATGAAGAAAATTAAAATTCAACAATTTTTACGATTTTACTTGGTAATGAAAAACAACAAAAACTTTGTATTTATCCTACATGACATTCGATTTTGGTTACTCTATTAAATTAAAACTAATCACTAATTTAATGTACATTGGCTTAAGAATTCTTAAAAAATTATACTACGTGTATAAAACAATTAACATTAAAAGAATTAAAAATATTTATTGTATATGTCACAGGAATGGAAAACCGTAGAGAAAACATTAAGGACATTGTAGAAACTAAGATGCGCTTTCATTTTAATTAAGTAAGCAGCCCATGTTGTTTCACACAAAAAAATTAATAGAAAGACGTTTTTTATGTTTTAATCTAAATGTAGCAAATCGGAATCGCATCCCTTGGCAGCATACATAAATTAAATAAAAACATTTTTTACTTAGATACTAGTAGATATATAAAAGAAAATCACATTTTTTTCTGTAATTTTTAATTAAAGTAAAATACTTTTAACTAATACCTCTTTAGCGAAAGAACAAAATGGAAAAAAAATATAAACAAATAATGATTATTATTACAGATATATTAAACACACATAAATTTATTATACTAAAAAAAAAAACAATTTATATTAAAAAATTTAAATATATATGTACAATTATATATTTATATATTGATGAATATATATTAGTTACTTTATTATTTACTTTAATAACTACCCCCCTAGACAAGATCGATTTAAAACAAAAAATAAAATGATAATAATCTTTTGTTTTGTTTTGGTATTATTACAACAACATACATTGTGTTTGTGCAAAAAGAAAACACAATTAAAATATTAATATTTATAACAAATTTACCACAAATTGCTAATTCCTAAAAATTAAATAAATTTTTCTTTTGAAAGTCGCCGGTTCCAATACATTTAATAATTATATTAAAACGAAAACCTAATAAAGTTTGCTTAGACAAATTAAATATAAAGTTATATAATAATAAATATAAATTTATATAATAATAAAATGAACAACTAATCCAAAACAATTATAAAACAAAGAAACATCTTGGAACGGACTCTCTCAGATCATCTGATGAAAAAATGTACAAATAGGAATTTAGCAATTTGTGTGCGTTTGTATGTGTCTATTGGAAACTCAAAGAAAACATTTTCGACATTTTGATTTATTTTACTTTCATTTTTCTAAATAGTGTAAAATAAACATTTCTTGGAACGAAATCTCCACCATCACTTAGAAATAGATTGGTACGCTATCAAGTTGTAGTTTGATTATTTTTTTTGAAACAATTCGGTAATATTTTTTTTGGAAAGAACAATTTTTACAAAGCCCCGTCGGTGGATGATTCATTCGCAAATGAATTAGTTATTCGAAAGCTGTCGGTTTAATTACTAACAAATGTTTTTAAAACACATTCATTTAAGGAGAAGCAGTATTCATTTTTAAACTTTAAACACAAATAAATTGAAAAATGTCAAGGAAGGCACCTGCAAATGTGACCATTGCATTTGAATAAAAAAAATTATTTTGTTGTTTAGTGTTGTATAAAATCCGTATAGTAAAAGTTCTTAAAAATCCAATTTTCGATTTACAACCTTTTGGTTTTGAGTTATAGGCGCCAATTATCTACAATTTCGGCATTGCCAGCCTGTAGAACTGTTGCTTTTGTTTTTAGTCGTATTGCTAGCTACACAAAAGACATTAAATCGTAAACGATTTGCTTGACATATAGGAAAAGGAAACTAGTTTAATTGTCAAGGTCCTAAAAAATGTCATCTCATCACTCGTGTTAGATGTCATTTTGATTCTATATAAATTCGGAAGTGAGTCGGACATGGTTCTTATCTAAAGTGTCGATAAAAATGAGATCTTTGAAATAACAGTAATGACAATGAAGCTGAAGCAAAACTGTTACGGCATTACGATACACGAAAACGAAAATAGAGGTCGCTAATTCGTCAAGAGGAGCATATCCATTATTCTGAATTGCAGAATATAGCACATTTAAAAAAACAAAAGCGATTGAAAGTACAATCTCAATGACAAATCAAATAGTTTCGTTAACCGAGCCACCACCAACAAAAATAGTTACACCAATTTATATATTTGTTTTATTTATTTGCGCTTTATACAAAAATAATAAAAAAAAATTAAGTACATCTATATGTATACAAATTGAATTTTCTTTTTCACACAAAACAAAACAAAAAATCGTACATAGTTAAATGAGATACACACAATAACAGAAGTAAAAAAAAAACATTTTAATAGAAAATAGAGATCAAAATAAATACACTATATTATATTATAAAGAAATAAAATGCAAAACATATTTTTAAAACTAAACCAGAAGAGAATCAATAAAAAAAAATTATAATAGAAAATATTGAACCAAGAAAAGAAATATTAGTTTAATTTTTTATTTTAAAAACTAAATCGTTATTGTATATCTTATGTTTTTTCCTTATCCTTTTTCTTCTCTTGATCATTATATATTTGTTACCCAGTTCCTCTTGCTTTCACTTTCGTTTCTCTATTATATTGCATTGTACCTTTGAATTTTTCGCCCTATTATTTTGTTTCCTCATTACACTTTTTTAATAAAAACAAAAAAGAAAGTATTTCACTACTGAAAATAACAAAAAAGAAAGAAAAAACATATTTTTGTTTGTTTTATTAATTAAATGTAATTTAGATAAATATTTTAGTTGATTATTGTAATAAATATATGGAAAATATTATAAAATGTGAATGGAAAAAATACACAAAATACATTCAAAATAATATTAATTAATTAATTTTGTTGATTATTCAAATATTTAATAAATACATACATTTATATTATATTTTAATTCTTTTATTTTGTTTTTTTTTTCGTTCATTGTTTTTTGTCGTCCCTTCTTTGTAGGTTGTTGTATTTTGGGTTCTTCTTTTCTCCGTGTCTGTTTCTCTTTAGTTTGTGTATTTTTGTTTTCTCTTCTACATAAATACATTGTTTTATAATAATAAATAAACCTTTATAAAAAGTAAACAAGAAAAACACTGATTGCAGTATTTAACATAAACACTTGTGTGAGTTCGTTTGTACAAATAAGAAAAAGTAATAATATCTGCAAACCAATGCTTCAAATATTAGGGGTTGAGTATAGAGGAAGAACATGTATATAAAGAATGTATATACGTTTATATATGAATTCATAGGAGGCACACGGTAAACGCCCATCGAATTGTCTGTCGAGTTGTATTTTTCATTTTAATAAATTATTTCGAGGGGTTGTTGTGCGATATTCAACCGACTCCCTTACAATACCAAAGAAATGGATATACGAGTATGAAAAAAAAAACGAACGTAATAATAACCACATGAAAAGGGTAGCGTTATACGGGTTTTACTTTCGAAATGAAAGGAAATGAAAACTACCACCACTAAGCGACGTTTATACCACCACCCTCTTTTTATATAATGTATAACCATATTATGTGTATATTAAAACTTGAAAGGGCAAGCAAAAGCCATTTCCATTCTCAGATGATGTATCATTTCACAATGTAAATTCGCCTATCTGTACATAATAAGGTATCTCTTGTGAATGGAAAAACAATTTTTTTTATTGTTCGTAACATAAAAAAGATATTGTTGAAGTTGCTGCTAAAGGATTGCAAAGCTATTATAGATCCACATAAGAGTTTAAGTGAAGAGAAACTGAAAATATATAGAAAACTTGCCAAACCACAACAAATGAATATTATTACCTCAATGATACAAATAATAAAACAAAAATAAAAATTCAAAAAGATATAATTTTGTTAATTAAAAAATCATATCAGGATGCGATGCAGACAAAACAAATAATAAAATTAAAACGTGCAATTATAATAAAGAAAAAAAATATTAGAGGATTATAGTACTAAATATATATTCAAAAGCAATTTGTTCTCTATTTCGTTAACTATAAAGAATGTCTTTGTTTTTTTTTTATAAACTTGATTTTTTTCCTCATTTCTTTAAATTCAATTTATTGAAATTATATATAATTTTCTTAAACGCCGCATAATACCTCAAATTAAAAGTAAAATCTATAAAGGAAATATAATAATAAACACATTAATGAAAGCACTTGAAATAAATTTCCCAGATAGTACACAAATTTGCACCTCATTTTTAGTAAAAATATAGCACAGAATTTCATTGCAAATTTTCACAATACAGACTAATACGAAGAAAATGATTACAAACTTATCCAATAGGAAATAAACACGAAACCATTGAGCAATTCAACGTAGGAACAATCAATCGCATTGTGTAGAACTCAATTTTTTTTTAATACATATTAATTACAGATATACCGCAGTTTTATCACAAGTAATAGAAAATATAAGTTTTTGTTTTAATTGCATTTCATTTTTTCTATGATCATGCAACATTATAAAAACATATATGTATATAAAAGCAGTAACATAGGTAGATTTTGTATGTAGTTATAGTTGTTATATTGCAACTTTAGGCATAGATTATGGTTTTTAAGCATTTAGGTAAAACTATTACGTTCCTCCTTGTTCCTTAGATTAGTTCATTAAACCGTGTAAAGGCGCACTCAAGTCTTCTTCTGTTTTTTCAGGTACTAATAATTTTCGATTAGATTAACACTTAAATTAACAGACATCCATGCTTAGGCACGTTTTTTTGTTGATCGTTTAGTGCGCGAATGTTTGCGAATTCATGAACGTTTTTTTTTAGAAATTTTAAATGAAATTTTAAAAATCCAAATACGGGTTTCTGTATTTTTGTTGGCCCATTTTGGACGATTATTTTACATTTGAACACAAAACAACTTTCTCATTTTAGCTGTAAATGGATGCCATGTGTGCATCTGTGTTTTTTCAGCTGACTTTCCATTTCCCTTTCGCAAAACTGCAGAATTTACGATATGGCTTTCGTTGCAAATACGAAGTGGCTTTCATCTGGGGATTAAATGTTCTCATTTGATTGCGCTCTAAACCATCAAAAAAAAACTCGGCTTGGCATAAAAGGTGCATCTAAAAAACGATGCCGCATCAGTTTACTTAACGGTTCCATATAAATGACCAGTTTTGAAAATGTTTAGTTTTCACTGTATTTAAAGGACATTATTTCAAACACCAGTGGAAACATAGTACTTTTAAATAAGATTTGGTGAACGAATAACATACCGCATAAAACCCAAATTTGTTTTAACTTGGTTTAAAAAATTGGCGCATAGACGTGACACAGATACTGTAATTTAACTCTGCCTATATTCCGATTAAACCACTAAAAATTCTGTAGAATGTCCTAGTTTGGATAACAAGCTTTTCATCAATTTGTCTTTAGTACAATCGATTGAAAGAGCGTGAGTCAAATTGAAAACGTAGTTATCATTTCAATCTTTGAATTAGACATTTCAAAATGATTAAATTGAACGTTATTAATATACAAAAATATCTCTAAAAACATTTTACTTATATTTTAGTCAAAACTGTGCTTAGTCTATGTTTTTTTTTCTTAAATATCATATGAGCATTCACCCGAATCTTAAATTATTATTTAAGAAATAAGAGGGAAGCTGCCGATTTTTTACGAAATATAAAAATTCTGTTTAGACAATCTCCTTGTCGTTTGTTCTTCTAAAATAGCACAGCACTTAATATAATAGACGACAACGGGAGTAGGGCTGAATGTTTTAGGCATTCATCTAACCAAAGATCAGTCCCTCCTAATCTTACTACTACACAACTATAAGCAAAGATATGCTGCGAAAGCAACTTGCCGTTCAAAAAAAGACAAGGGACTAATATAATTTGAAAACAAAACACTGAAAAAATTGCATACATTTCTATAGTTTTCTCATATTAGAAGGAATATAGTTCCCCAAGCACCATTTAATTTCACTTCAAAATGCAGGTTATAAGACTTTGCAATTTAGGATATTTTTTTTACCTAACATGTTATCATCCAGCTCTGTAAATTATTTTATACTTCAATTATTTTAGCCGAAAACAACCCAATATTAGTTTTCACAAACCGCATGCGTGCAATAACCCATTACCAATATTCATCACAAACCAACATAATAAATAAACCCCATTAGTTATATAATTAAAAGTTTATTATTAAATAAAATAAATTATAATAAATAAAAAAAAAAAAACTTCCTTAGTTTCTTTCTCTTACAGCGTTACCTGTCCTTAAGCAAAATATATTTAAATTAATTTTTTATGTCATTGTTCTCTTTGAAAACTTTCCTTTAAATAATGAAACATTTATTTATGTGTTGCTTTTCTCAAAAGTATATTAGAATTTATTTTTTAATTTAATTAAAAAGTAGTTTACATAATCTTATTAAAATATTAATTACCTATTAAATAAAAAAAGTACAAAATGTAAAACAATTTCCCCGATTTCTTTAACAAATTTGTTTTCCTATCTAATTTTTCTTTTTACTTTCTTACTTTTTAGTTAATTTTTTAGTTAAATACCTTAGACAAGAAAAATCAAATCGTGAAAAGTTTGTGAATTAAATAACCTCTGCAAAGTGTTATAATAAAATATAAATAGATTTTTTTCTCTCTGTTGATCAATAAAATTCTTTCGCAAAATGAGATTTAACTTTTTGTTTGTTATTTTTAAGCAGAATATAAAAAATTAAATAATATATACTTATAACGGTTATTAATAGTAGTTAGTTTTGTAAGTCTTATTTTATATTAACAGAATAGCATACGAACGTGTGAAGAAACAAGTAATAAGAATGAAAGAGGTAAAACGAGAAAACAATTAGTTGGTTAAAAGGACCCTAAAATAAACATAATAATAAATAAGCTTCACCACATTACGAATAATCCCTATAACGAAAAAATCGATACAATTAGTGAACCCTATGCAATGAAAGGTTTAATTATTTTTTGTATAGCCTTTCCTTACGTTTTATGAATTTTGACTATTATTACCTGCATTAGATTAAATGTTGTCTTTGTGTTTTTCTTAAATAAAAATGATTGGATGTATCCATTTAATTGAGTGAGTTATTACTTAGTTTGAATATAAAATCATATATAAAATGTATATATAAGTAAGAAGATGATTAGGCTGCAGATCGGTTTTTAGTTTATGTAGTAATTAAGCACTTTTTTAATCAATAAAATCGTATACAGATTTAATATTAACGTAGGCTAAGAAACACAAAACATTTAACCAACATCCTTTTCTGTTGTGTACAACAAAATATAACATTTTTGTATTTGGTTTGTTTATTGATTTATTTCAATTTTAACGCATTGGTCTCCAGGTTTTAAAAGAAACGAATTTAAAAATGAGAGTTATAATAACTATGATGAAAACAATTTTTTATATATTAACTAAATTTAAGAAGAAATTAAACAAACCGAAAATCGTAAAACAAACCGATGTGGTCACATAACAAACATCAAATTAAAAGGATGCGTGGACAAATGTCATTATTGATTTAATTAAATACCTACTAAAATGCAAACACAGAAAAATTCCTCAGAAAAAATACCTCAATGGGATGGCATTACGCAAGGCTGGTGATGTGGATCAAATCGGTGACTAAACAAAAATTAAAAAAGAAGAAAACGAAACATATTTCATTGGAAATAATTTATTACATACATTTAATTATAACTTTGTATAGACATTGTAATTGCATTAAATATGAATGCAAACAAGATTCAGTGTTAATTAAGCAATATTTAAATTGTATATTGATTTTTCATTTTTCTCACTTCAGAATTGAAATTAAATACAATAAGTAAGTATATAAAGAAAAGTAAATATTTTTAATGCATAAATACGTACGTGTCGTTTGACATTTTGTTTAACATTTTGTTTTCTGTCTTAAGTTTTTTTTATAAATTGATACACAAATTGGAATTGTCGAACAATCGAACAAAAAATAAAATAATGTTTAAATGTATACATAACATTTTTTTCCATTAGTGATAAACTTTTTTAAGCAAACAAAATATAAACATTACGATAAAAAAACAGTGGAATAGGGTATTTTGTGGGGATATTCGACTCAAAAGTTAATCAAAGACTGGATATGGTAAACCAATATAAAATTAAATAATATATATAACTTACCATAAATATATGATAAACTATATAGTAAATTGTGATGATTTTGTATGTTGTTTACAAATAGTTTGCGTAAAATATATAACCAAACAAGCAATAGTAAGACTTCCAATAACAATAGTAAGACTGTTCATTGCCACTGCCGAAAAAAAAAATGAGGCAAGAAATCAGAAAATTTCCAAATAAAATGAATAAAATTGTCCTACCTCAAATTAAACAAAGCAAAATGTAAATACCTCATACCGAAAAATACGAAAACACAACAAACATCTGCCACTACACGAAAAACATTTTTTTTCCAACCCCAAATAGAGTATTTTATAAATAAGTAAAAATAACGAATTGCTTTGTATTAGACATTTTTTTAATACAAATTTTTAGATGCAAATTTCTACAAGAAAAAAACACAACTTAAAAAAATATATAAATTCAATTTCATGTGTAGTGTGATTTTTATAGGATAACATAACAAATTCGTTCGGATATTATATTAAAATAATCTGTATTAAACGATTTCCCTTCTGATAATTATGAAAGGCAGTAGCAAGTTAAATAACGTCGTGATAAATTCATGTATATAGTCACTTTGCGATCAGAGGACGCGTCTCAAATGTTAACTCAATGCAATTGCAAATATTAACTTCGTAGTAATTTACCATCAATCATCTCATCACATATTTATCACATTGCTTTAGGTATTGATCCTTTCGCTTAACATACAACAAGATTTACACCATCAATCATCATCGCAAATTCATCACATTGTAGATAACATCATTAATATCATATCCATTCGACCCATAAGTATAGTTTTGATAAATTTTGTGAATAGAGGGAGGGCAATACAGTTTTGTCGTATATTCATTTCGATGCAGATGACAGCTTAACTCTCAACAACCTATTCATGCCCAGCTCATACCCAAACAGTTTGTCGACGGGACAACTGAACTATGGTTCCATCTGCGGGATAATTTATCCACGAACAATCCATTGATTACTAGTGCTGACTGTTGTGTGCGAGGTCTGAGGTTCAACTGCAAAGAATAAAGCTAAGTTTACCTATTATATCATCAAAATGTCCTGGCAAAGATCTCAGAGAAACGTCCCTAAAAACTGCAGTTTTTTTTCCTGCATACTAAGTTATTTCCATTATCAAGCTGCATATTGTCGTCCGTTCTTTCCTGTTTCTCTTTCATGAACTGTAGTTTTAAGTTGTTCAGTCTGGCGAAATTCATGCACCCTTTAATCTGGACACCAAAAACACTGGGACTTAAACCAACAGATCTTTTGTAAGACAGTCAGAAGGAACTGAATACTACGGAGTTGAGCAATCAGAAAACTAACCTCTAGGTGACTTTTAAACGCAAAACTTGCTGATCTTACTCTATTCATACTTGTTTATCTGAAATCATCTATCGAACTATCATCACCACAAAATCATTATCATTAATTAATTAATTTCGACGTTTTTGAAATTAACATAAATAACAATTTTTACAATAAAAAAATATTTATTGTTTCATCATTTAACTTGTACAATAAATTCACAACAGTAAGAACAACACACCAAAACTCTATTTATACCCGTATTCGTACGGCATTTAAATATGTAAATAAATACTTAACTATTTGAAAATACAATATTTTTAAATGTATATAGAGTTCTAACAGCAAACCATAAACATCTTTAACCCCTTACCCTGTTTTTTCTCCTCTCATTCAATTCCATTGAAATTATCCTTCATTACTAATTAAATTAAATGACAAAAAATCAACAACATATTCGAAATTTATAAGAAAACAAAAAAGAATTAACATTTTGATCGATTGAAGCACGATTTATATTCCTAATGAAAAACAAAAAAAGAACAATTCCTTTCTTCTTTAGGTTTAAATTAGGTGTCCTATTAAAAGAATATTATATATATGAATAAAATAATATTTAAATATTTAATAATGATTATCGTTGAATATAATCGGTTAATTTCTTTGTGTTGTGTAAATGTTGTAGAAAGATTTTTCCCATAACTAATTTGTTTTTATATAATGGTAAGTATGTATTGCGTATATATTATGTGTCCATAACCATGGCACTTAAAATAAGAATAACAATTGAGAACTTAGTTTAAAAAAAAAATACAAAAAACAGCCACAAACTTGATAATATTAAGAGAAAAAATTAAGTTGATGACATTTTGAAATTGAGTATACGTATGCCTCTTGCGTTTCAAAACAAGAAAGTAGTAGATCTGTTTTAATAATTTGTGTCTACTACCCCCCCAAAAGCAATCATTTTCCTTCTTCGAAATTAATATCTAATTTATTGGATGTAATGGAAACTTGTAGAAAAAGCAAGAGAATTGGCAAAAACTGTAATATTTTTAAACTTTTATATAAAAATTAAATTTAAATATTTTTTTATACAAAAATTTGAATACAAGAGAAGAGCTCCAGATATGTGATAACGAAATTGACGAGGTAAAAAAGAACATTTTTTACATTCATTTAAAATTTTAGAAGTATTTTAAACAAAATAAATAACTGCCAGACGGTGTAGAATATAATTTTAATGGCGTCTTCAGTAGTACATCTTTTTCCTTAAACATTTGTTTGTTCCTTTGGGATGTGTTGGATCCATACGGATAAAAACCTCAAGCTTGTACGATTTTTTTTCGCAAAATATTTAAATTCAGTGGGCTTGGTGGTGTGGTTGGGATGTCGCTTGTAACTCAGTGAACAGCAAAACACTGCCAATAATATCAACATTTTAAACCACTGCGCCAAAAGAAAAGAACTTGAAATTATCTTTTCATTCGAAAAACAAATGACCACAAATACTACTGTAAAGCTGTTTTCAATTTTCAATTAAGACGATCAAGAGTACATTTAAAAGCGAGTTCCAACAACAAGTGTTTTGTTTCTGTTTCAACGTTCGAAATTAAAAGGAAATATTTTATTTTATTTTATACTTGCGCTTTAACAGTAAAGACTCGCAACTGTGAAATTTTTTTATTGATATGGCATTTTGTGCGTTAGTCATAGGATTGGTAACATTTGTAATCGTATTATATATTTAAACCAAAATTAGTATTTGTAATTTTACATTAAAATGATTGGCTATTAAAATTTTTTTTTTTTAAATTAACCCCAACATTTTTAACTCTAATTGAAATTGTCTGCGAAACATTTGTTTCTTTGGTTCAAAATTTATATTGATATTGGCACAATTATTTTAAAAACAAAAACGATTGGCTAAAATAAAACTAACTCGTATCTGTGAGATTTGATGAAAAAAAAATATATTTAAATTACTTTGTGTACAAAAATGACTTCGTAAAGTCAACGGTATGTATCTTGTAAGAATATTGTGTAAGAGTTGCGCTCAAAAAACGCACAAATAATTTTTTCTTCAAATTATTTAAGGCTAAAAAAAAAAAGTATTTTTTTATTGTGGCTGAATTTGTTTTTATAATAAAAGATTCTTAAATATGCATTAAACTTACACTATTGTAATCACTTCCACCATTATAACAGTTAAACTCGTGCGATTGGTTGACTTTATATTTATGAAGAATTATTTTTCGCTACCTAATTTTTGTATTATAATTTCAACAACGAAAACACAACACATTTAATTCATAATAATAATCTCAAGAATGAAAAGAGATTCATAAATATAATATATATCTTTTGAACAATATTAACAAAATAAAATTTAAACCAAACAAAAAGTAAATATACATACCTCACATAGACATTTTAGGTAAATTTTCATCAAACAAACTAAGCGCAAAACAAAAATATAAGATAAATAAGAAATTATAATAGTAAATTGAGAAAACAAAACTTTAAGCAAAACTATATATATTATACATTGATGATCAAGATTTCTGTTATTTGCTTATAAATACAAAAAGATAATTAGTTCTGTTTGATTTGACGAAATTTGTTAATTCAAAACAAATAAAACAAACATTAATTTCTTCAGACGAGATTGTGGATTATAGACATTTTTCAACTACCTTTATTCACACATCTCACAAAATATTATTACATGTATTAATCACACATAGAAATCTATAGCTTAAAAAAATACAATTACTACATTAATATTATTATAGGCATTTATAAACATTTTCTTTAGTGAATAATTTAGTGGTTTTCTTGATTACTACCTTCAATAAAACAAAAAATAAGCAAAAATTGTAATCTTTCCTATATATCTATGTTATGTTACGAAACAATTTAGTCTAATCAGGTTTTTTTGGCCTTTTGTTTTTTTTTTATTTAGATTAACTAAATCAAGATATGTTTGGTTATATTATTACAAAGTATATTATACTATAAATTAAAACAATAATATAATCTTAAACAATCGCAACTATAAATAACACATATATATATATATTTAATTGTTTCTTATCAATAGAAATTCGATTACAAAAGACGCATTACTGATAATTAGAAAATTTAACCATTTTAAAAGAGACAAATATACAAGTAAGATTAAAGTAGTATCCATTGTGTTGAACTTAAAGCTTAATAGCCCTAATTTTTTTACACAACTATTTTGAAGAGAATATAAACAAAAAAGAAAAAAAAAACAATCCGGAAAAAAATATACACAAAAGAAAAGAAAACCCCCTTTACATCCCCAAATAAATAAATACAAGAAATATTTATAAACAAATATGATAAAAATAAAATATACGAAAAACTGAAAAGAAAAGTTAGAAAAAAAGTAATAAAACCAAACACCTCCTCCCCCCTTTTCGAAAGTACAAATTGTTTTTTATTAAGAATTTTTAATATATATAATTATATTTAAACACAAAAGAAATTAACGAACAAACTAAAAACAAAAACAAACAAAATTATTAAAGCTAACCGAGGAAATTATATTGATTGATTGAAAGTAAAGAAGAAAGACAATTTCTTACCGCAAATGGTAATATGAAGGTAAAGCGCTATGGCGAAGTCATTTACTTGTTGCTATATTTTGTTTCTTTCTTTACATATACTGCTCACACGAGTATTCAGCGAGTAGAAACGAAATTTTGTTTTACTCATTTGTCACTTCTGTATAATCTTATTTGCACGATTAATTCAAACAAAGAAAATACAAACAAAAATAATAAAAATTAAAACACAACTTTTGTACAACTTCAGAACATTTCTACC
Source organism: Cheilosia variabilis (assembly GCA_951230905.1). Taxonomy (NCBI): domain Eukaryota; kingdom Metazoa; phylum Arthropoda; class Insecta; order Diptera; family Syrphidae; genus Cheilosia; species Cheilosia variabilis. Next base: position 16,117,006 of record OX579676.1, read on the forward strand.
TACAGAAACAAAAAAAGTAATAAGTTAAAAAAAATATTTAAAAAAATAAAACAAGAAATGGTTAAGTTTACAAGAAAATAGCAAAACTTCAGATGTAAAAGAAAAATAGAAAAAATATATATAATTATTATACATAGAAAATTAAAAGACAAACACACAAATTTTTAACAAAATAAAAAAAATATTCAAAAGCAGAAGCAAATTAAGAATATTGAACAAGAAAAAATATAATATTATCAACATCACACACAAAACTTCAAAATAGAGCAAAAAATTGAGTAAAAAAGTTTTTAATCTGCTTTGACAAAACAGCAACAACAACAACAAAAGATTCAAGACATAAATAAAAGTTTACAAACAAAATAAAAAATAAATATATATATATATAAAACAGAATTAAGGCTTTTTTTACTTTTATACAGACTAACGTTAGTGGAAAACATTTAAAAAAAAAAAAAACTTAAAAAAAAATAATAAATTACCAAAAACACGATTATGTACTTTATTCACTAAAACAAAAAAAAACAATTAATTATTACATATTATTATACCTATTGTATCTAATTAAAAAGTATACAAAATATTATAATTATTTATAAACAAAATCGCAGACTTTTCAAGTTAAAACATGAAAACATTACAAATGGAAAAGATAAGAAAAAATAAAAATTATTTAATAAAGCGCGGTCCAAAATACCGTTTGAAAATTGAATAAAGCGTTCTTTTTATTTTGATAAACTCAAGGGCTTTTATCAAATCCATTCGATGTGCTTCTTGGCTTTGGTAAGCTTCGTCATTTTCTCTTGCAGTGTAGATTTTCAGGAGAGTGCGGGCAAAACATCCGGATCTTGAAGGATATTTCTAATTTTATTTATTAAGTAAGTATTTGTAATCTTCTTCCCTTCTCGAGGATCTGTTTGCAAATAAAAAAAAAACGATCACTGTAAATGAATAAGAATCACTCCTATTCATTTGGAAGACACTATATCTTTATTACTTTCCTCTAGCTTGCGAGTTAACCAAAAAAGAGAAAATAATTTCAGAAAAATCCAAGACAAATTTGTCCAACCCACAACCTGAAAACACTGCTATCACAACAACAGTGCTGTAGTTATTGGATTCTTTTGCAATAAACGCAAGGATCGAACTTCGTTAATTTTGTCTGTAATTAACTAAACGGTTGGAATCAATCAAACTCTACATTAGGTACTTGTATCTTGTGGGTAACTACAAAAAGTTCTGTCCATATACACAACAGTGGTGTGCTTTATGCCTGTTCCCTGTTGGCGATAAAACTGCTAAACAGATTTTGATGAAACTTTATAGATATATTTTTTTTAGATTCTAAGGACATAAAACACAATTCATTTTATAAAATATGCGATGCTATGTCGTGTTACGCCTACTTTTAGGGAGCAATATGTATTTTATTATTCTGATTATACTGTCCTTACTTAAAATATTCTTAATAAGTAAAAACAAAAAATAATTTTTAAGGAAGCCAACACTTCTATGAATATTCTAAGCAATAAACCACGTTTGTACTTCACCCAGAAGATCCAGAACACTTCACATTAATATTTATAATGCGTGGCTTTGAGCTACAGTGAGGCAGACCTTAATGCCGACTATATGTAGGAACTTTTAAATATTCTGACTTCCAGAAGGATGCAATTATTTAATAAGAAATTAGAAACCTAAATATTTGGTTCATAAACAGTTTTCGGATCAATCGAAACCCAGAACATTGTTCATTGGTAAAGATTATTTGTCCACTTGGAGAGCAATATGATTTAATTCCTTAAACAAGTTTTCCTTTTCACAACAAGTAACACTGCACAAACTATGCATAAACGCGACATTTAAATAACAAGAGTCATGAGACGCCGCTTCTCCAAAGGAAATAAGATCAAGTCCAACAGTATACATTCCAACAACAAAGACGTCGAATTTTTGCAGAGTACGATTTCCTCCTCTTAAAGTCCGCTCACGTCCTGCGGCGCTTTTCAGATTTTAATAAAATTGTGCGAAACCCTTTTTCTTCCCTCATTTAGTACTTTGCCGAGTCGTGTGCAGCAGCGCTAGTATTATTGACTATACCCTCAGCCTCACCGTCACCAGTCACCCCCGACAGGGTGGACAGGGTGTTGCTTGCACGCAATAAATAAAATAAATATCGAATATTGAATTTTCCAATGCAAACGTTACAAAACCGATAACAAAGTAGTATCTATTCCCTTGTTCTGTCTCCTTGCATTATTTTCACATCATTTCAAGAGTCCTTTTGATGTTGCTTTTGGCTATAATGTTGTTTTGCGACTTTCCCCGTAGACAGTTGGACCATCAGCATGATAAAGTGAAAGGGGTGCGCGTCGATCTGCAATTGAACGACCGGGTTAATTTGGGGGAGAAACGGAGAAAAGGACACGGAGGGAAAAGAAATCAGGAAACGCCTGTCGATTGGAAAAAGTCATAAATAAATAAACGTCATGCGGCGATCCACCTTAATTTGGGCAATGCGAAGAAGTCGCAAAAAATAGAATAAGCATAAGTAGATGACAAGTTTTATTCCATTAAAATTATTGGCAGGATGCTGGATGGGGAATGGCCATTGCAGATGGAAAAATTCATCAAATCCTAAGTGCTGCTGGTGCGGGTGATATCAAGTGAAAGGGTTGACTAACGCAATCCTTATCCGCTTTTATTTTACTCACTTTTCGTCGGTTCCTTTGTTGCACTGAGAAAGCCCACCAAACCATAAAGGATTATTGAAAGGATTGAATGTCAAAGGCTAATGTGTGTTCGATGCGTATCGGCGGATGTATGGCCTGTCAATCGGTTGATTTGTGCATTTTTGCCCTCCTGATGGAGGACTCATCGGGGAATTGAAAATTAATTCATTCGAATGGACAAACAAACCACAGATACGCACTCGAATAGAAGTGCTTTGTGATGACCATTTGGGTATGTTGTTTGGCAATAAGACGTTTGTTATCGTTTTAACGTCGGCCAGGGGTGTTCTTTTTTTTTTGCAGTTTCCGAAAGTTGTGCATTTGAAGTTGGGCAAGAGGGATTTGCAGATATTAGTTTATTTATGGATGGCGAATGGGGAGTTACAATTCTTTGTTTTTATTTTGTGACCTAAAATAGATATGTATACCGAATATAACTGGTCGCCGGTATTGGGGAATTTTGTAGATTGTAGTTCTGGGTAAACCTCTTACTTTTAATGCAGATGGCGCTTACAGTCTGTCTGGGGCAGTGTTGCCGGAGAGAAATATGGGGAGTATTTTGAAAAAAAATAGTAGTACAGACATTTTTAAATCTTAAAAATAAAAATCTGAGCACAAAAATTTTTTTAACTTTATTTAAAAAACAAAATTTGGTTGAAAAAAACAGAGCATAAATAAATAAATTATTAATTCTAATAGTTAACAAAAGTATGTAAGTAAATATATTTTCAATTATAAAAAATCTGTCTTACGGCAGATAGCTTTTTGATTTTTTATGTCTTTCTATAAGCTGTTTGTTGTTTGTTAGTTTCATATTACAAGACGAATTTTATTGGTTTTTGTCGATTTCCTTAAGAAACGCAAAATCACTCAATCATCCTTGACGCAAGATTTTCGTGCGATTTTTGCTTTTTTCTTAAACATGTGGTAGGTCTATCAACTTAATCAGCATCAGAAATACATAAAACTATAGCTTTTCGGCAAGTAACAGATAATCGGCCGAAGTTGGAGGTCTCAGTATGATTTGTCTATGCACCAAACGACAATCTCAGATAGCAATAAAATGATTACCAAACTTACGGATGAAAATTGCATGAAGCCAACGAAAAACAAAAACAAACTTTAGAAAGAGGTTAATTCTCTTTTTGACGACAGTTTGGAATATAAAAGTGCTGCCAAATTTGCATTAGATTTAAAGTGAATTAAAATTAAATTTATTAAGGTTGAAATTACACTTTGCTACTAGTGTAAAATATGTGAAAGGAGGGAGTACGGAGGTGTTGAAAGTAGAACAATACTCCTATGGGTGTACTTTCGGCAACACTGGTCTGGAGCCTCTCTATTGTGTCCCCTTTCGATGACAGTATAATAATACGTACTACTAACAGACAGACCAAACTTTGCCATCCTGCCTCCTTGATATAATATGTTGCGATACGAGTATCGTCGATCGCTTCAGGAATGAGGCTAAAGAAGTTGGGTGATAAAGTGTCGCCTCGTCTTGAACTCTATTCAATATCAAAGCAGAGATTCAGAGATGCACAATAACAGCATCCGCAAAGGATTATACTTTACATTTCGAACGAAACAATTTCCTTCACGTGTTGCCCGCCCACACATGAACAAATTTGGCATAGGTGCCAAAATTTTAGACGCTGTCCGCAGTGACTTTGCCCTTAAGCCAGCAGCCGTGAACCTATTTTCCGCTAATAGCTTTTTAGGTCTATCCGATTTCATGCGACTCTTTAATCTCAAGTTCACACGACACAAACTGTTGATTTGAACTTGCCGGCTGTCAATTGCCTTTAGCCTCACCCATTTGTGATATGTTCCCCAACTTCCAAATTAATTTCTAATATGCCTATGCCCACCCCATTTGAAATAAAATAATTCACAGACCCTGTGATCAGTGGCTATAGAACACGTTGTAAATCAATTACCACCTCGGCAATGAATCACACTTGTGTATACTGTATGCATCGCGCCCATATCGCATGGGATAATGGCAACACCGTTGTGGTTCCTCGCTAAAAACGCTTCCCTGATGAAACGTGTGATGCTACTGCGAAATGATTTATGCTCGGACACGCTCCAACATTGTCCTTTGTTTCAGTGATATTTTCTCAAGGGATAACCCGTACCCCTTTATCCCAGGCAAATACATCGCACCCTCTAAATACAGAGAAAGGATTACCCCAGCGTTTGGTCACATAAATCTTTGAAGCCAACAGCACTAGTCAAATATGATATTTCATGTTGCCGGACTGGACAAGGCACAACGAGCTGCTGACCAAAATTCATGCGAAGAAAGTTGTTGCGTGTCGCTTACTCCCCTCCTCATAGATGCCAAACTTAGAAAGGATAACCGATTGTGGTGTTTGTCAATTAAAGGGTTCAGAGTTGAATTATGACCAACTTATTGGAAGCTTATCTTCAGCAAAAAGCCATCTCTATAGAATTTGCATACTCGCATACTTTCCAAAGTCCACTTGAAGACAACAATAAACAGAAGGCGGACGGGAGGCAGCCAGGAGGAGTGATATCACTGCTCGCACTTACAAAGGACACATAAATCATCAAACAATTTAAGATATCGTCCCTGGGCGAGTGCCGGGGGTGAATGGCATTCGATATTCTTTAAGTAAAAGTTTTGTGCTAGTCGATTCTCACGCATGAGATATGTCGTGTAATTTGTTTGATTTATATGTCCGACCTTAATTTTTATGGGGATGACCATGTTGGTCATGAGAGTAAACTTTTGTAATTACACTGAAGAACACCGTACCAAGTTCAGTTATGAAGTTATGATTCGTTTCGTTCCGATTTGGGACATTTTGGTTCTTGCGGGGGGCGGCAAGTTAATGAACGAGAATCCTTTCAACTTGGTTAAGCTATATGTACGTTGTGTGTACCATTACTGCAAGTGGACCGTCGTAATTTATGAACGATAGAGTTATGGCTTCCGGAATTTTGTAGGGAAGAGATTGTTGCGAAATTGAAATGGTATGTGTGAGGCAACTTTACGTTTTAGTCGTGAAGATTTATTCGAACTCGAAAAATGTTGTATCACGTCTAAGCAGGCAACTAAGCTATGTAAAATTGGAAGGTTGATTTCGTGTCCGTATTATGTACAAGGAATGAATATTGTATCACATAATCCCATTTGTGCGTATATACGAAATTTAAGAATGAAGGGGTAATGTCTCGGATAATTCGCCGCTATTTTTTCTAAGCCAACACATTTCGCATTAAAATAAAAATCTGTCGTGTGGTTCGCATCTTGTTCTTGATGCTGAATCTTGTAGAGATGCTTTCACCATCCTTGAAAAAAATTGTTTTTTATCTTCTATCTTTTCGCAATTGTGTTTTTGGGAGCCGTATATATCGTTTTCTCTATTCAAAACGTTTATAACAAAACTCAAAACTCTGTTCAACTCAATTGTTAATACAAACAGTTCCAAGACTACACAGCTCCCGATTTGTAGCAAATCGATTTTCGTTTTGCTTGCCTCTAAGAACTTGAAAGGTTGTACCTTAGAATTAGATATTGCTAGATATTGATATATGACTTGGCGATCTCTAAATCATCTCCCAAATTTCAGTTCGAGAAATCGACTTGTGCCTTTTTTCAAGACTTAAACTTTTGACTTTGAAGCTTGCTTGATTGGAGAAAACAATATGAAAAAAAGCACGTATCATATAAATTATAAATCAATGTTAAGTACTTCAAAATTCGTAAAATTAGATAGGTAGGTACAACCTCTTTAAACACAAAGTCAACTTATATTATATACAATATACCATACATTCACATTGTCATATAGCACATGCTAGAAATATGTACAAGTCAGAGACAACTTCCAACGCATACAAATCCTCCTTCAATCAAAGGGTGAAACACGCAAGATCCTTGCAACTTTGTCAAAATGCAAACATGACGGTGAACATTTTCCGAAAAGGGATAACTTGACAGACTGAATGTTTCGGGACGAATTAAAAATTGATAAGGACCCATCCAGGGACAGACTCACATTGAAATTGTCATCACGTCGTGTGTATTATTGGAACGTAGATTGTATATTGGCCAGCAACGAGCGATGCAACAAACGCCAACGCTCCGCAGACATTTGTTACAATACGAACGAGCTTGCATCCCATGCCAGCATCAACAAAATCCAACCCTTATCAAGCCGATGATGCTTCTGAAAAATCAACACAAACCAACAACTAAACAAAGCGAAAAAAAAGTTTCCTTTGCATGGAGGAAAAAGGATTGAATCAACAAATTGATGTGAAGCACGAGACTTCATGGTAGAGCGCTTCAAAATCCTTAAAAAGTGAAACAAGCAAAATATCCCCTCTTTAGCGTTCTTGTCATCTTTTCGTCCTGGGTACTTGCAGTCCCTATCCGCACATAGAAGATGAAAATTCTTCTCTTTTTTTCGGGGTTAGATTTGGTCAAAGTTCCGTAGTTTGATTCGCTGGAAATTCCTTCACGGCAACAATTCGCAGTATACCTCGGACTTTGTACTTAGACCGAAATGCGACGCATACATAAATGAATTGTTGTGCGGTGTAAGACAAGGACGCAATAAATCCATCTGACAAGGGACTCTGTAAGGATTTTCTATTTCCCACTTAACTCATATACTCCCTGCCGGTTGCCGTTTTGCTGCCGGAATACAAGGTGAGCTGGAATCTCAATTGGGCCAAAGGGTTCATTTTTGGACGTGGTAGGATTCTTTTGTATACGCTTCGAAGTGCAAAGGGATCAAGAACATTTTGAAATTTTTGTATTCGGTCCACGAACCGGTGTTGAAAAATCGGAGTGATGGCTTCAGTGTGTGCATTTCGCACTTTAGTCTTTATCGCCATGGGGAATTCGGTTGGCTGGCATTTTGCTGACGTTGATGCTGTTGAATTAAGTGGGTAAAGTGGGTAGTTAGGACCAAAGGTACTGTACGGGGTCGCATTGTTGGGCGTATTTCCGTGCCATCTTGAGCAGTAGTATCACTACCCGCTGAGTATGACAGATCTTTTAAATCCGAGCAACGGTTTCTATAGAGCCAAATTATTGTACTCGATACAAGTGGCCCAAAAGCTACTTAAATAATCGCAGCGCACAATTAATCACGCAGATTGGCTATTGTGACAGTAATCCACATAATATCTACAGCAATTTCGAATTAGCTGACAAATATGTCTTGGGGTCAGACGATGTACATACGCTCTTACTTTTACGAGATAACCATCAATTTGACATCCTCTACGTGTCGCCGTCGGATGAGCCCAGAGACTAGCATGTAAGTCTGTAATATCCCGTGACAGGGCATACGCATAAACCCCGCAACTCACTTTTATTCAGAATTTATGGAAATGTCCACACAGCAACCCTCCCGTAAGACATTAAATCGACACACGACATGACGGAGGCGACCACAAGATGACAGATTGTCATTTAAAGTTATTTCTGTTTTGCATTGTTGCTGTCATCATGTCACTACACTGGGCTGCCATTTATTTTCTTCGCTATCCGTAAACAGGAACATAAACAAACACTAACTTCTTGCCGCAACCCCTATACCTATATGTCAGCGTAAGGGGGAAGTTATGATGTTAGATTTCGGGTTTACTCCGGTGTGGGTTGTTGATTCAGGTTTGTTATCCCTTCGATCCGAAATCGAACAAAGGTATTCACTCACTTATTGGCATGCACTCTGCTCTAGGGCTATTGAAAGATGGGGTTCAACAAAAATTAGCCCTTTTTGAGTCAATTTGCAAAATTTTAAAATCCGTTTCGCATATGTGACAAAAATACGTAAACTCGTGCTGGTACAGAAAACAAATTCCTTACTGTGGACAGAAGATACAAGTTGAAATTGCCATCAAATTGGACATTGGTAAGGGTTGGAGAAGGGACATTTTAAATCGGAAAGATGACATTTAAACAATTAGTCATGATTCACGGTTCGCTGTGGGACATTTTTGTATGTGTGTCTTTTGTATTGTTGGTGTTGGACCGGAATCTGGATGGAGATTTGGTAACGTTGATGATAGCTTTGCACCCGGTTTATATTGCACAATCATTGCACTATGCGACGGAATTTGTTTTTATTTTGCATGCAAAATCAACTTATTTCCTTGAACGTATAGCTCGGATTATACTAAGGGAACAGACCTATAATCGTTTAATCTTACACCCGCAAAATGGTTCAATTTACCTAGACCTATCAGATGTTTTTTATCACGTACGAATGGCTAAAAATTCAGTGATTCAATTTAACTGTGTAGGGACCTACTTTCTTAGAAATGTCACAGGTCAGGCTGTGCGATTTCATAACCTTTTTGCACAAGCTCATGATAGTACACTATCGTTAAATTGACACTAAGAGGCGCAACGTCGCAAACCTCTTGCCACTACTTGCCTCTGGGCTCTGGCTGTTTTTTAAAGGCAAGAATTTGTTGCGACGGCTAAATACTGCTTATAAATCGCCTGTCTGTTCCTATTCAGTACATCAAATTCGCTTACTTTCTTCTCGGAATCGTTTGGTGAAAATAAACCCCCACTATACCTACGTAATTTGTACATTGGATTGCACTTGTACTAGTTCATATTTTTTGTGATGACGAAAACGTCCATGTGATGCGTTGCCATTAATCAACAAAATGATCGCCTCGCTGAATCTGCTCAATGCAATGAAAAATAATACAATTAATTCCGAATGCACAATGAAAACAACCAACATCATATACAGTAACTGTAGTTATCAATTTATTTTCTGTTTGTAAAGTCTCGAAGTCTCTCGAAGACTGTTACATTAAAAGAACGGCTTATGGCTAGATTAATAAAAACAAAAACAAAAATCAATAAACAAAGAATACCTACTTAATTATTGATGCTCGTGATTTGTTAAGTCTTTTTCGTTGAGTGATGAACTATTACGCCCGCGAACGAAAACGCATTCAAACGAATGAAGTGAAGACTGTTTACAAAGAAAACTAGTTTGTTTCTGTTCTTTTTGACTACAGTCTTGGTGTTGTTTTTATTCAATTTTTGTTGTTCACAATGTAAGCTCAATGTTTTCAGTTTGAGGGGGGTTGATCGCGGGGACTTTGTGCTACCGGAACCGTAGTCTTGAAATTTGTTGATTTTCTTTTAATTTAAATGTAGTAACGAAATTTTAATGGAACGAAATAGATATGACAATCAGGCAAATAGAGTCTCTTAGTTGACGAGTAATTGTAGTTTTGATTTGAGGAGGAAAACTTCCCTCACGTGTGGGTTAAATTTACAATTTCTTGTCAAACAAGAATTCACCCAAGACTCCTTGAGACTTCTCCATCTTCTTGAGGGTAGCCAATTTTCCGGCAATATCACGTTGTCCCTTGTATTGTTCTTCTAGGTAGACACCGGTCAAGTAATCAACGAGCTATGTGCGAAAATGTGAGCTTTAATAATGAACCCAAAATAAATAAATAAATTCGTGTTCTTACATGGTAGTCGTTCTTGTCTCCCTTCTCACATTCGGTAATAACGTTGCGGATTGACTTGGTCACATCAGTTTCCATTTTGAGGGCTGCTGTAAGCGCACTTACACCAGTCCATGTTTGTGGAGAGTCGTAAATAGCAGTCTGTAACAAAGAAAATGCATGAAGAAACACCAAAGTGTATGTGTAAATCGAACTTACAGGAACGGTAATCAAATTGGTGACTTTGTTGGTGAGTTTACCACGCATGGACAGGTATTCAATCAATTTCATTCCATGCTCACGTTCCTCTTTGGCGGCATTGAAGAAAAACTCTGCGAATCCTGGACGGTTGACAGTGTCACGGGAGAAATATGCGGCCATTTCAAGGTAGGCGTATGAAGCACCGATTTCCATTTGTATTTGTTTTTCCATTTGACTATTGCAGATGTTCGTCATTGTCAGCCATTCTGTTGGGAAATCAGCAATATCGAGCGCAACGCTACCTGTTAATGAATAAAAGTTCATCAGGTCGACAATAGATCGAAAATGGTTTTTGTTTTGAGGCGGCAAAACTTAATAATCGGAGGCTGTATTAGCCACTAAGCATGTGATTTCGGTGTCACTTGCGGATATGCTGGACATCTTCAATTTTACTAGATGAAATCATTATGAATTGAATTATCTTTATATACCTATAACTTTTTTTCAATTCAAAAGTCGGTGACACACATTCTTTTCTGGTAAGTTCCACACCACATTGAGTTCAACAAAAGAAACTATGAACTGTCATGGCCACAGTTTAAACCAGGCTGCTCCACAACCAACTATAACCTACGTTCCGCATTATTCGCACTTTGTTTTCAGTTTGATGAATATTCAAGGACTGACAAAAAAAAAAACCCCTCATACGTCCAAAAATGTTCTGATCTGGAGTAAAATCAAGCTTTTCGTAAGCCAATCTAACTCCGATTCAAGTGATCATTCTGCAGATGTTGATGTCATTTTCTAAGCTAGTCATAAATTGCGTTTTATGATCCCACCAACTAAATTGAAAATGGAAGCAGAGGAGAACTAGGAGCATGAAAAGTAAGATTCACTCAGAATCACTGTCAAGAAGTGAACAGAAGCCGGTGAGTGATGGTGGAAACCAATTAATAGACGGAAAATAACTCAAGGCGATGCTGATTTCTCTGTTTAAATTGCTTACCAATCGTCTCGTCATTCGGCAATGGGGAATTGGAATAGATTAGCTTTTCTAGTGACGCAATTTACCGAGTCTCTTTGTAATTATTTTTTTTAGTTCTCCCTTCATTTACACAACATTATTTATTCTCTTGAGAGAGTGGTCACTCAAACAATGTATTTTGTTGTGTTATTGGGGCAGTGTGCAATGATTTGCATTGATCCCTTGTCTCAACAACGCACTGTTTACTAGGTACATACAAAATCCATATAAAAGTACAATATATAAATTAAGCATTACTCTTGTTTTCCGTATTTGCTTATTGTTTTGTCTTAAAATAATTGAATCGGAGAATCAAAGACGGATTAAAGGTCTCAGTGGATCGCAAAACAAAGGTATCTACACTGAATTGGGGAACTAAGATTAAGCACAATAAAACAGAAATAAGTTCAATAAATATTATCAGTCGTACACCAACATAACGGATGTATGATGGATTTATGGATGACGTTTTTATTTGTTGCATGGCACCATCAGGTCTCCAGTAAATCACAGATAAATGGTATTAAGCAATCAATTTGCACACGATGGTTATGTTATCAGTTGTACAAATAAGTTGCGTATAGTTGGTCCTTTTCAGCACCGGGTTGACAAGGCTGTTTATGACTAATTGGGAAAAATGTTGAAAATAATAAGCTGAATTCAATTGAATGAGGGGGCGTGTGCAACTTCCTAGCTCATGGCAAATGAGCTATCACTCTCATGGACTTTGAGTCGAAGGTGGGTAATCCACCAGCTGTTTCGTGGTACCTATTACATCAACTGCCGGCCAGTAATAACAAAATACTTCAATGTTAGTGGCATAACATTTTTATTCCAGTGGCTGTATCTAATACCCAACAACACGAAAAATGTGAGATCGTAATGTAGGGTGTAGACCATAAACTAAGTATTAAATATTTTGTTCTTAGTTTATGGTGTGGGCCCTAAGCATTGACTTTATTAAAATAGATATCTACCTACTATACATTTAAGTACCTAACAGGAATAGATAGCGTTAAGTAACATATTTTTAGACTGACTCCAGTCTGTAATACAAGGGATGAACAATGCCGAATATACGGTTGACTGAAAGGGACAGCACTACCTACTACCCGACATATATGCCTCTTTCTTTGATCGGTCCTGTTCTTTATGTGATACGATACACGATTTTTTTTTTTATGTTGATATTTTGAGAGCGACGACCTACACAATTTCGCTTTCCTACAAAACAAAATGACTTCCCGAAATTGTGCAAATACATAAATGTATAAAAATTTGTTTATTTCGTGTAGTTTATTTATGCATAAATGTTTAAATGTGGTGATAATAATTACAACTCTTGGTTGAATTTTTGAAACGAAAAATGGAAACGTTCTCAACTGATTGCGGAAATGTTGTTTGTTGTTCGCTGGAACAATGCCTTTGCCGGGTGGTATTTGCAATTATTGTAGCAGGAAATCTACCACTCATAAAAACATAAAAACAACTGTGATATGTGAAGCACAAGCCCACAAGGTCAAAACACACAACTAGCAGGAAAAGTTCAAACAAAAATCTTAATTCTACATAGTACATTTTTACAGGCCACTGAAAATGTGCTACATCTCAAAGTAGCTGATATTAAAGCAGTAGCTGTATTTAAATTATCTATCGTTTGTTCATATCTATTCATAATCACTTTCGTTCACACAATGGTGTCGCTTATCACAGATTTATTTTCATTTTCATAATAATATGTAGTCCTAATAAATTATTTACAAGTAGGTATAAGTTTCGTTTATCTTTTCCACAGTGATAACAAAGAAACACAAAAATACTAAAACGAAAGAGCCACATCGTTGCACAAGAGCAACATATTTACACACGATTCTCTTTTACACTCTCTTGAAAAATATGTTTTTTTTCTTTATGACAGATAATTTAGATGCGACGGAATTTGTTTAAAGTTCGACAGTAGAAATCTGCATAAAAACCTCGAAATCAGCACTTTCACTTTCCAAAAATTAATTATGTAAATTAGAAAAGGCGCCTTCCACTTACATTCCGGATTTGCGGAGACAATGGCGAGAGCACTGACAAGCACAGCTATTCCCACGGCGAATTTCATGTTGAAGTCCTTTGACACTCCTATTTTATTTTTCGTTGACACAAACTGTTATAGATCCTCTTGCGATCAATTCACTAGCAACTCTGAATATTGATTATTTATCAATTTGGTTTTATATAGTCTTTGCGATATTCTGTTGCTCACACGACACGATGTTAAATTTGCTAGAACTGATTATGTGATTCTCAATGAAAAGTCGGAATCTTTATACGCACTGGTATAGAAGTCGACTATTGGCTGAGAATATGGCAACGAAAGAAAGAGAACGTATGCTAACGCTGCTTTTTCAGAACTGGTGGTTGTAGGCGAAACGTTCAAACTTTTAAAAGAAAAAATCTGCACTCACTTCTATTTGATGTGAAGAACTAACTGAACTAATCAAACAACAACAAAAACGTTTCGATTGCGATAAATACATTAGCATTAGCAGCACAGTGAACAAGATACCGAAACAAAGAGAGTCTGTCTGATGTATGAAACGCGCAAATGGCGACAAAAAAATAACAAACACATGGGAAATATTTTGAATGTGTGAATTTCATCATTGACTTGAAGATAACGGCGAATACAATTCAACATGGCTGTCTCGCAATGGAAATGGCGGCCCACCACAGAGAGCTATGAGTCAGCTGTTTGTTGTTTTTGTTTTGTTGGTGTGGCTGCTGCTGTGGTGAGTGGTGCTGAGGCAAAGTGCACCCGTAGGGCTTCCAGGAGCACTCAATTCTCAATGAACATACAAGGCCGATATTTCACAAAATATTGTTATTTTGAAGTTATGCGCAGGACGGATGTGTTTAAAAAAGAATTATTGATGCAGGCAGACTCAGAAGAGGTTTTTGGAAATGTACTACGAGTATATATAGTTTACGAACTGAAAATTGTCAAAACGACAAAGTACCTACCTATAACACGGGTGCAGTTGAAATGCGATGCCAATGGAATTTTTTTTAAATATTATTGACAAAAATCATCGAATGTAATTTTATGCCCTCGCAATCAATTCTCCACCCTTAAAGGAAACTGTCTGTTTCAATTTCAATTTTCCTGTTTAGTCAACCGCAAACAACGTGGAAAAAATACTAACCATTTAAAAATACCTCATAAAAAATACTCCTTCATTCATTGGAGGTAGGTACTTAAGAACTTTACAGAGCGACAAATATTTTAATAAGCCAAAATACGGTTGCCGACCTTCTTTTAGTAAAGTTATCTACCGAAAGCAGGGCTGTTTTTCAAAGGAAATGTAATACCTGCCTACCAACCAACATTCGTATTCCAAAATTCTCAAAGCGTTTTTTGGTTTTGGAAAATGTTCCTTAATTTACTGAAATTGGTGAAGTGCCATGGAATTGAGGCCTTAAACCATTTGCCATGAATATGGTGTAGTGACATATTCAAAAAGCATTACGCCTGTTTAATTTCCAGTTCAGTTTTTAATCAATCACAAAATCTAGCTACCTTCTTGGAGCTGTCAGAAAGGGGTAGATGGGCTAATTTAAATTTAAGTCTCTGAAATTATCCTCATTAATAAATAAATCTCTGTGAACTTGTGTCAATTCTCGGATTTTCAAATACTTACGGTAGTATTGGAGTTCTTGGCATTTTCAACCTGCCTATCCATATAAATATGTAAGTAGGTAGCATCTTCTAGCAAAGTGGATTAGGTCAACTTGTTGCTCCTTTTCGAAAATAGAGCTGACTCATGATGCAAGTATTTCCACTACCTCTGATTGTAAATATGTATAATCAATTCAAACGAAATTCTGCACTCATCCCGTCATGGGCATTGTGCGCATTATTTCATTACGATAAGCAACACGCCGATAAGCAACCTGAAGACATGGCAACCCTATAAGCTCAACGCTATCGCGCCATATATTTTCCCGTTTATCTTGAGAAAATCATTCGCAACAACAATTTGCCCAGGCAAATGGCCACCATCGTCCATATTGATTTTGTTTCTCTCGCACTCTCTTCAAAAGATTACATTTTTGCTACATAAATTGCCTCGCCGAGGGTAAACTCGACATTCAGATTCACTCAATCGGTTCGGGTGGGAGAAACATTCAACCGTTTACGTGTGTCGTTCGTTTTATATAAAAACATTTTCCGTTCTTCACATTGCTTATTGCAAATCGTTATCAATTAGTAAGTACAAGGAGCAGTAGAATAAATTTCTGTTTTTCAATTATAAAATCGAAAACTCTGTTTCAATTGAATATTATTCCATACTCAAGTGCAAAGAGAAAAGACGTGTGCTAGCTAATTTTAAACAAACTGCAATAGGGTATTTCCAAAATAAAGAGAGTTTTCCATAGTAAATTCTGTGTGTGCTCTAGCTATCGAACAACGACGTAATTTCGTGAAAGTTCTTTGTTAACCTAGTGAATTTTGTTCTTCTTTTAAAGGATACATTACAAACTATAAAAATGAAGCTGTTTATCGCTATTGCATCAGTCCTTTTGGTGGGCCTTGTCGCTGCTCAGGATGATACTTGTTTTAAAGCAACCGAAAACGCATGCAACCCCAACCCCAATCCCAACAATAAGGAAGCAGGTAGTTTTTTGTAGCACATTTTAAAATTGTATTGTATTAACAAATTTCTTCCGAATAGACTTGGCCTCATGTAACTCAAAATTCGGAGGCATCAAACATGCCGAATCGCTTCTACAGGGTTACGTTAACGAACAACTGGTCGCATCATATGATTACCTCCTGTTAGCCACCTTCTTCAACTCATACCAAAAGGATCGTCCCGGATTCGTAAAACTCTTCCGTTCGCTCTCGGACCAGTCATTCGAAAACTCCATCAAAATCATTAAGTATATTACTCGTCGTGGTGGCTCTGCTGACTTTAGATATCACCCAGAATCTCGGCAAACTATCACAACAAAGAAATACTTGGAATTGGATGAACTGCATGCCCTCGCCAAGGCCTTGGATATGGAAAAGAAGTTGTCCGAAAAGGCAATGCTCATTCATTCGCACGCCTCTAAGCATTTGGCTGATAGTAGTAGATACGATCCTGAAATCACCCAGTTCTTGGAGGAGGAGTTGCTGACAAAGCAAACCAATGATATTCGCAAATTGTCTGGTTTCGCCAACGATTTGTGGAAAATGGTGAATGCTACCAGCTCTAACAGTGCAGCACTGTCCGTGTACTTGTTCGATGAGTATCTGCAGAAGCAATAATCTAAGCATAGCAACAGCTTGCAAAACAAAACCCACTTTCGACTGCAGTCAGAAGATGACACAACAAATTAAATTTAATATTTTCAGAACTAGGATTACGTTTCCGAAGTAATTTTTCAAGAGATACCAATACTGAGGGGGTATTGATCGCGCTGTTAATTTGTATTTCTGTAATAAAACTGAAAAATTGCCTTCTGTATAATTTTGCATCTTGTTATTTTCTATCTTTATGATTTGGCTCTGAATTAAATTTTTTCCCAATAGGAAACAAAATAAAAAAAAAGCTCTCTTGGGAGAACAAAAAGCTCTTTGTTTTCATTTAACGTTTTCTCTTACATGTGCTCCATTTAAATTTCATTTTTCGTAGTGGAAAAGCAAACGTACGAATCGAGTGAACACGATATTTCTCTTATCTAATGTAAACTGAATTTGTACTTGCTGGCATATCTTATAAAAAGGTGAAGGGATATAAAGGGTGATTTTTTAAGAGGTTTAGAACTTTTTAAAAAAAAAAAAACACAAAAAATTCGAAAAAATGAATGAAATATTTATTTGAATCGATAGTTTGAACCTTGCAATTTAATGTTTAAAGATAATTTCATGCAAATGTTGACCGCGGCTGCGTCTCAGGTAGCCCATCCGCTGAGTCCAATTTTGGCATACTCTTTCACACATATCGGCCGGTATCTCACGAATGAATGCATGGATGTTGGCTTCCAGTGCGTCAATCGAAGCGGGCTTGTCCCTATACACATTAGCCTTGGCATACCCCCACAAAAAATAATCTAATGGTGTCAGATCGCACGATCTAGGCGGCCAATTGACCGGCCCGAAACGTGAAATTAACTGTTCACCAAACTCGCCTCGCAATTGCGCCATTGTTTCGCGTGCTGTGTGGCATGTGGCACCGTCTTGTTGAAACCACATATCATGCAAGTCAAGAACTTCCATTTCGGGCAAAAAAAAGTTTGTTATCATCGCTCGGTAGCGTTCACCATTGACAGTAACGCTGCGATTCGCATCATCTTTGAAGAAATATGGCCCAATAATGCCGCCGGCCCATAAACCGCACCAAACAGTGGCTTTTTCGGGATGCATTGGTAGCTGTTGCAATGCTTCTGGCTGATCTTCACTCCAAATGCGGCAATTTTGCTTATTTACGTACCCATTCAACCAAAAATGAGCCTCATCGCTGAACACAATTTTTCGATAAAAAAGCGGATCCTCGGCCAGCTTTCCAAGAGCCCATTCACCAAAAATTCGGCGTTGTGGTAGGTCGGCTGGCTTTAGTTCTTGCACCAGCTGTATCTTAAAAGGCTTTACGCCCAAATCCTTCCGCAAAATTTTCCACGTAGTGCTGTAACAAAGGCCTAACTGCTGGGAACGGCGCCGAATCGACATTTCGCGGTCTTCTGTCACACTAGCTGATACGGCCGCAATATTTTCTTCACTACGCACAGTACGTAAACGTGTTGGTGGTTTAATGTCCAACAAAGTAAATTTGGTGCGAAATTTGGTCGCAATCTTCCGAATAGACTGCTCAGAAGGTCGAGAATGCCGATCATAAAATGGAAGCAGCGCGCGATGAACATTTCGAACCGAGCACGAATTTTGATAGTAAAATTCAATAATTTGCAAGCGTTGTTCATTTGTAAGACGATCCATGGTTAAATTGCAAACCAAACTGAAGCTGTTTGACAGTGACACAAGGTACTAAACACACGTCAGCTGTCAAAACCAGTGTTGCCAAAACCAAACCAGCTAAAAAATCACCCTTTAGTTAAGAACCACCCACCACCTTCACTTCGCTTGATTCCTTTTTTGCTGGGAAGATTGTGAGGAGATGCAATGCTGTATATAATTTGTATTCCAATGTGTTGTGTATAAGCCAGGTCACTTTAATGGTAGACGTAGAATTACTACCATTGGGCGAACTCTACTACCTATAGCTAAGTACAGTTCTTCGAATATTCTTTTTTGTGTGGGAAAGGGTACGGATTAAGGGGTCGAACTAGTTGCTGTTTAATAATCTAAGGCTAGGATAGTCAGAAGCAACGTACAGGTACATACCTATATACCGTAAATCTATCATGCTATCATATTGGACTTTGTCGCGGATGTGTTTTATTATCTTACATTTTTTCCCTGATTTATTATTTATGTGGACTGGATTAGACGGACTCAAAAATTATTTCCGACGATTAAGACATAACCACATCGAAGTTAGGTAATCGGAATTCTTCCAAATCTGAAGAAACGGTTGTCTGTAAGTTTCTGGTTGGCTGAAAATATGCTAATGAATCCAAGAAATAAAATATTATTAACCGTTTTATTTACTGTTTATGTGGTAATACCTACTCACTGGGAAACCCCATTTTCGTAGTAGGAGACAAAAATGACATTCAAATACCAGTAGCAAAGATAAAGGAATACATTTATTTATATATTTATTCATTCATCTCTGACCAGTAGGCACTTAGAAGAGATACGAGTAACAGCCATAAACAAAGTTCTCAAATGAAACAAATAAAGCACTCCGTTATCAATGTTCGACATGAATGCAATCAAATTGTAAATCACTGTGCGAATTCATTTTTGCTTATTTTTGCAAGCAATTCGTTGGAAAATTAAGGGGTTGGCAGATCAATCGAATCTTTATGCGACAAGTGCTTCATTTAGTTCAGTTTAGCTATTAACGTATTTCTTAAGTTTGACAAAAGTTCAAAAAGATCAAATACACATGCGATTGCGATCTAATTGAAAGGTGGAAGATTATGTGGCGCTGGTCGGCACCATCAAATCTGCTTAATGCACAAAATATGAATCTACACTCCGGCCCACTTGGCTTAAGACACTTTTTACAATCATATTTCGCAACGTGAGTTAGATACCTATACCCGTGCGAAAATATTTCAAAGGAAATAAGTACATATAGTACCTACTACTTTCTGCTCAATTCGTTTTCAATTAAGAAAAATAGTACAGTCACATCACATTCAAGTACATTTACACCCAGGGCCAGGACCTATAATTTTCCATTTAACGTTCTTTCAATGGGTCCTTTGAAACCAGTTTCTCATTAAAATTAATGATCCACACTATTCATACACAAAGTGCTGCCCTAATAATAGTCCATTGGAATACATGAAATGATGTCCTCCTCATAACAAAGCACTGCCACTCACTTTATTGATATATACTCTTCCTGAGCAGCCTATATGCTGGGATATAATTCCTTTGCCAAAGCTATTTGAAGCAACTGCTTATTTATACTTACGTCATGTGATCCTGCGACCACTTTTATGACCCAACTGTGAATGAGAAAGACACTATTACTGTGCCCAAAATCACAGCAATTAATAACCGAAGATTATAATTTTATGAGAAGGTCGCATCATTTCCTTGTTCCTATACCCCGCAAAAAAAAAAACTACATTCCCTGGAACTGGGACTCGTTTGGCATTTGGGCCGAAATGAATAAAAGCTGTAATTGCCTAATGACACGATACAATTATGACGATATTGCTGTGAAAGAGGACGAAATTGACTGACATTTTGCATGCGACCAAAGCCAACATATGGGTATACCACCCCAAGCCGGGCAATCAACTAATAATTGCCGACGCGCACATACGGTCAGTCGTTTTCTTTGGGAGACGGGAAAAAGCTCAGGCGTTATGACCATGCCTAATTATTAGATGGGCATTAAATTTTCTTCCTACCTTTTGGGGTTATTTTTACCTCTAGTTAAGTTCCACAACAACACTGCGATGAGGAAGAGCACCACTACCATTACAAGGGTGGGATGATCAAGCTCTATTTTCCTCGCCGTGAATCCTAGTTGGAAGGACAATTATTATAATTCCGATTTAAGTGGTTTCCTTATGAACACAATCCATGTGCATTTGAGGGTCTAATGATCGGCCGAAGGATGTGTGATGATTGGCAATTCGGATGTTTGCTATGGTGTGTCCAATTGGGCGCGAGTTAAGTATCCATAGCAAAACATATTGAGAAAAAAGATAACATTATTTGTATTCAATGATATCTTTAGTCTCTAGTACAGTCTTGCACACAACGCTACAATGATAACATATGTAAAAGAGATAATATCGTTTGTATACAATGTTGGAATATTATCTCTTCTTCATTATCAAGCAAGACGATTGTACGCTTGGGTCTCCTTGTAGATAGATAAGAAAAGTATATAAATACGACTGTATGATGAATTTATCGATAGTCTTATTGTAACTACATAGTAGCCTTAAGCTCCTTTTAGAATTAGTAAAAAGTATTTCAATAATAAAGGACATAGTTCCAAATAAATATTGTTTAATTTTAAAAGTAAGAACCAAGTGTTTTAATTGGCGATCCTGCCAGGAGGTTAAATATACTTTTTAACTTCAATCGAGCGGACCTCGGGAACAAGTAGTGAAATCTAGTATAAACAGAACACTCGCGTTACCGGTTACAAGAATTACCTAGCATAGCAGGTACAAATATAGCTCCTTCGTACGAAGCAGCAAAGCAATTCAGTGAAAGTGTATATGTGGAAAAAAAAAAAAAAAAAAAACACACAAATTCGACGACAACAGACACGAGTTCAAAATGGAACAACTCGCAGTATTAATGGCAAGATTAGAAGCTTTAGAAACCAGGTGCAACACAGTAACACAAACCCTAGAGCACACACGCACAGAGAATGCAAGGTTAGCAGCAATAATAACTAACCAAAATCAAATAAACACTAATTTAGAAACAAAACTAAATGAAGTAAAATCTGGATTAGGCATAGTACCAAACATACCTGTGCTAGAGGAAATAAGAACCACATATACAGATGGTAGTGAAATACAGTTAGACGCATTTAAAAGCCTACCTATTTTCAACGGCGATCAATCAAATTATCGGTCGTGGCGCGAAGAAGCATCCAGATTAATGGACAGCATTAAAAACCTCAAAACACACAGTAAGTACGCAGCAGCATTGACTATAGTGAAAAGTAAAATACAGGGAGCAGCCGCGAATGTGTTAACTAATTATAACACAATTTTTAATTTTGAGGCGATACGTAACAGATTAGATTATACGTACTCTAATCAAGAACCTCTATACGTGCTACAAGACATGATGAAAGCCATCACGCAAAAAAGAAGCACACTGTCTGAATACCACGACGAGATAAATAAAAATCTCAATTTAATAATATCAAAAATCACTATGTCAGGTGATCCGCCGAATATAATCGACAGACTAATTAAAAATGCTAACGACGACGCAGTTCGTATATTCATTGATGGTATGAGTGACAACTTTACAAGAGGATCATTATATTCAGCTACAATAAATGATCTAGAACACGCATTCGCAATTGCTCGCAGAATAGAACATGATAATGTGCACAGGCATTTACATCTCACTCAAGATAAGCACCACAAAAATATGCCACATGAACACAGAAACGAAAGAAGACCAAACTATTCGAGCCAAACAACGAATTATCAACCCCAGAAGCAATACGATAATATGCAGCAACACAATCAAGGACCACGCCTAAACCCTTCCAAGAGAAATGACGGACCACAGCCGATGGAGATAAACTCGAGACAAATTGTACATGCACAGCGACAAAATTGGAATCAATACAAACCCGATGTATATAATCCACCAGCGAAACGTGAACACAGCGGGAGTTTCAACACACACAACAGACCGCAACGATCTTATCAGCAGAACTTCAAGCAGCAGAGAGTAAATAACTCCCGACAACAACGCAGAGACGATGTCAGCAGTACATATGCAGAAGCAGATGAAACGGAATGTATGGTAAATAATAACATAAGAATAGATCATTTAAACTAGTAGACGGGTTGCCCTGCTTAAATTTAACTAGTACTATTTCTAAGAAAATTTATAAAATTCTTATTGATACTGGTGCAACCCATAATTACATTAATAGAAAATGCGATTCTAGCGAAAAAATTAAAATTAAACCTATAAAAATAAAAACAATGCATGGTTATTCTATGGTAGATACAAAGAAAGTAGTTAGGATATTAAAGAAAAATATAACATTTTTTGAATTAGAGGATATTCAGTCTTTTGATATGATATTAGGATATGAAGGACTTAAAGTTCTAAACGCGGAAATAAATCTCAGTAATATGACTCTAACTACCATAAGCAGTGTCGAATCTATTCAGAAAATTAATTACATAATTGGGGAAAATAATATTTATAAAGCAGACATAGATAGACTGATGAAGATTAATAACAGCATAGGACCGTTACCCTTTACAGATACTATAGAAGCAAGCATTAGGACGACCAATGATAATCCGGTTTATGTTAAACAATATCCATATCCCATAGCAGATAACGAATTCGTAAACAAAGAAATACAGAAACTCTTACATGACAATATAATAGAAAAAAGCCATAGTCCTTATAACAGTCCCATATGGACAGTACCTAAAAAAGGTTTGGACGAAAAAGGAAAACCAAAACGGCGCATGGTTGTTGATTTCCAAAAACTTAACGCTCACACTGTAACAGACAGATACCCCATTCCGGATGTCAACATGACAATTCAAAATTTAGGTAAAGCCAAGTACTTTACAACGTTAGATTTGGAGTCAGGTTTCCACCAAATTAAAATCAAAACAGATGATAAAGAAAAAACAGCTTTTGCTATAAATGGCGCAAAATATCATTTTAAACGAATGCCTTTCGGGCTCAAAAATGCACCAAGCATATTTCAGAGATGCGTGGACGACATTTTGAGAGACTTTGTAGGTAAATTCGTACACGTTTACATTGATGACGTATTGATATATTCTTCATCTGAGGAAGAACATATACAGCACATAAGTCAAGTATTCGACGTACTCAATAAAGCCACATTAAAAATATCTGATGAGAAAAGTAAGTTTTTTCAAGAAGAAGTAGAATACTTAGGTCACATAATCAGACATGGTAGAATCACTACGAACCCTGAGAAAATAGCAGCTATAGAAAATTTTCCAGTCCCACAAACGGTAAAGGATTTGAGAGGATTTTTAGGTCTTACAGGTTACTATCGTAAGTTTATAAAAGGATACGCAAGCATAGCCAAGCCCCTGACATTATATTTACGAGGAGATAACGGTAAAGTAAACAAAAAACAAAGTAAAAATATTAAGTTAAATCTGAATGATTCAGCATTAGAAGCGATTAGAATTTTAAAAAATTATTTGAAAGAACAAGTCGAACTTTTTCAACCGGATTATAGTAAACCATTCGAGCTTACTACAGATGCATCCAACATAGCTATTGGAGCCGTACTAAGTCAGAATAAGCAACCTATACACTTCTTGTCAAGAACACTGAGTAAGACAGAAGAGAACTATAGCACAAACGAGAAAGAGCTATTAGCGATCATATGGTCCTTACAAAAACTCAGAAACTACATATATGGTATAGCAGACTTAACCATATATACCGATCACCAGAGCCTTATATATTCGGTATCAGAAAAAAATCCCAACACAAAGCTGAAACGTTGGAAGGGAATCATTGAAGACTTTGGAGCAAAATTAGTTTATAAACCAGGAAACCTAAATCTTGTAGCTGACGCATTATCACGTCAACGCATAAATACTTCTACCATAGAAACAGCACATTCAGCTGAAAGTTCTTCTAATGATATAATAAAAACTGTGAATCAGCCTTTTAATGCATACACTGCACAGTTCGAACTTATTGAAGATATAACAAATAATATCGAAGAAATATTTAGAACAGTGCGTGAATTAAATAATTCCATACACTCAGTTACCGGTTTGAAACCTAGAGACATTTTCTTTAATCAAAATAAATATAGCAATAGTGAAATTATAATAAATAAACTAAACTCAGCATCCAAAAAAGTGATCGAACGTCTAAATAAAGGAACTCGACACAGAGAATATAAAAAAGGAGATAAGATAATGGTAAGAATCACAGGTCTTAGAAAGAAATCTAACGCCAGATACATAACAAGAATAGTAGAAGAAGAT
Organism: Cheilosia variabilis; assembly: GCA_951230905.1. NCBI lineage: Eukaryota > Metazoa > Arthropoda > Insecta > Diptera > Syrphidae > Cheilosia > Cheilosia variabilis. The sequence goes on from OX579676.1 coordinate 16,141,771, forward strand.
AAAGGAGACACTGTAATCTCTAAAGAGGGAATAAAAATTCACAAGGATAACATAAAGAATTATCATTTTTTAGATGACGAAAATATTAATATTCCTAACATTACTAGGAATTGTACAGAGTCAAGAAGGGCAAGGAAACGTTCAAATAACTGAGTTACTAAACAAGAAGTTTATACTTACGCAAACAGATGACGTGTATTTATTCAAAGAACAAACTTATTTGTTACATGCCACCAACCTGACTTCGATATTTCAACCTTACGTAAATATCGTAACTAGTAACTATCAACCTACACAAGAAGAAAAAATTTGGTTAAATAAAATTAAGAATTTAGCAGACCAATTACAAGAACATATTAGGCATACTAGATCAATTAACTTTTTAGGAACAGCTTTCAAATATGTGTTTGGTAATCCTGACCATTATGACTTAGTTAACATAGAAACGAGTATAAATAATCTCATAGAAAACAATAATAAACAAAAAACTATAAATTCTAGATTCGAACAAATTTTGCAACAATTCGAAGGTCAGAGCCTTAAAGAACATTTAGTAATAGAACAAGTGTACGAACAATTATTATTATTGACCAGAACAATTAATGCAGCAAAAAATAATGAATATTTATCAGAAAGCCTAGACTTAGATGACATTAAAAATATTATTCAACATGAAATAATTCAAGTACCCATAATAAATATACTTGAGTACTCTAAAATATTATTAGCTAGAACTGATGAATTCTTCATCACAATATATAAATATCCAGTTCTAATTAAATCATGTAAATTGTATAAAGTAACACCCTTAAATTCAAAACATGGAAAAATCATTACAGATAAAACAATTGCCTTATGTAACCAAACTTATTTAAGAACAAGAAATTGTCAAAATCATCTAAGTAAAAACATTTGTGAAATTAACTTTGAAGAAGAAAATTGTCTTATTCCACTTTTAAAGAATATAACTTCAAAATGCAACATTAAACAAGAATACGATTACGACTTAGAAATTGAATCCGGTGTTATGTTATTAAGCGGTAAGCATAAGCTAAATAATCAAACAATTAATGGTATAAACTTAGTTACTTATGAAAATACTATAAATCTAGATGATAAAATATACAAAAACATGCATAAGCAAATTAAAGAAGTTATATTAAGAAATCATAATTCAGAGTCTTACATCGACCAAATAATTAAAGAAGATACAATATACAAATTCGATAACATAGATACTTTAAAAAAACTAATTATTCCTTTTGAAGAAAAACCGATATTATCAACTATATACACAATTGTAACACTGATTGTTATTTTAGCATTTACGTACGTAATGATAAAAACTATACAATGTATAACAGATCGTCAAAAACAAAAAAAGATTGACGCATATAACAAAACTTATGAAAGAGAGATGTTAAAAATAGCGTCGAAAAATCGGGACGATTTCGTTTAACAAGGGGGGGAGTTAAGTATCCATAGCAAAACATATTGAGAAAAAAGATAACATTATTTGTATTCAATGATATCTTTAGTCTCTAGTACAGTCTTGCACACAACGCTACAATGATAACATATGTAAAAGAGATAATATCGTTTGTATACAATGTTGGAATATTATCTCTTCTTCATTATCAAGCAAGACGATTGTACGCTTGGGTCTCCTTGTAGATAGATAAGAAAAGTATATAAATACGACTGTATGATGAATTTATCGATAGTCTTATTGTAACTACATAGTAGCCTTAAGCTCCTTTTAGAATTAGTAAAAAGTATTTCAATAATAAAGGACATAGTTCCAAATAAATATTGTTTAATTTTAAAAGTAAGAACCAAGTGTTTTAATTCGCGCACGCACCTCTTCTATATGTCGAAATATGACAATGCATACGGCTAATGTACGAAGCGTGCTCCATTGCCAGAGGTACATAAATGAACAGTTTATGTAATGTGCATAAAGGATGAAATTATACGTTTTCTGCAGGCAAACTACTTTGATTATCAAAGAGGCTAGGTTAATGCCAATTAGATGGGTGTATCTGTAATTGGTGTGGAAAAGCATAAGAAGTCGCTTCATAATTCGACTGGTTCCAGAGCTCGTGTTCTCCAGAGGACTTACTCTTGTTGTCAGTGTCAGCAACTAAGGACACTAAAAACTGCCACTGTGGTCGCTTTTAAATACCGCCTGTCCAAGTTTTAAGTTGCTCGGGATTTACATACCTATATATTCCTACGGTTAACATAATCATTTTGATAGTAGGTATCTATTGAAGCAAAATTCAAAGTGGCACGTATCCCTTTTATATGATATCCACCTGACATACACCTCTATATACCAATACAAAGGCGTTTAGTCAGTTCTAAAGCCTCAAGTAAGTAACCATCAGTTGCCTTGAAAAAATAACTAACCTTACAGCCTTTAAAAGTCTTAGAAGAATGAGAAAAGTATCTGCAAAATGATTTCATATCCAAAAAATTGAACAGTTGTCACAAGAAAGGGATCTTAATCCGATTTCGATAAGATTACAAGATTATAAGATCCCTCTACCCCGAAGCCCTTATAAGCCTAATATACCTCTCCAGCCCGCACCAACAAATCATCACAAGCACTCAAAACAAAGCAAAAACAATCCCCCGTCCAATGCTAAAAATATCGAAACTAATTCGCTATCCAGCGTATATGGCCGGAAAGCACTCGTTGCCGCAATTTTCGAATATTCGCAAATCCTCGGTTGTTCACGTGACTGAGTGGCTGTAGCCCTCGCCCTATATACAACATACATTATATCCTTTGCTTCTTTAGAGATGATGTAATTTTTGCACGATTGCATAACGCACCCTTTCGATGTACCTACCTAGGATTTACGGAAAAAATCATTTCAATTCAATTCTAATCCTGTTTTCAAGGTCAGTGGGTATATACCCACCCAATCTTTGGATGAAGTGAACCGTCTAAGGATTCATTATTCTCTACATTGAAACAGAAAACGAATACAAAAACGAACATTTAAATACGCAGCGCATTTAAAGTCCAAGTTCCGGTTTGAAAATGCCACGCCCGTCGCAGGAATGAATGGAAAAAAGGGAAAAATCTGCTCACACACACGGGAGTAAACAAGTCATTTGTGATATTTGCATACGAAACGTGTCCATTTCCATGGTTGCCTTAGTGGGCTTCTCAACCATATGCATCCTCTTTGTGTTAAGTCCTCATTCCAACCGGCTGGTTGAGATGAAAATACCTATAGGTATATGCGTAACCGGAGTGAAATTGCAATGTTTTCCTCTTATCGTCCTGTCCGAGGCCGGAGTCGACGAAAGCCGGGACTCGTCTCAAATGCAGCCTATACAATTTACGGGATGTAGTTCGCAACCCGTGTCCGTTCCGTACACCTTCCATTGAGGGAGGAAACTACAGCATTTGTCCTGCCGCTACAGTAGAATGGTACGAGGACGTTGTATAAATACGCAGCAATTCAAAATTCGCATAATCGAATGAAGGGTTGCAAATTTGCGGATTCTTCTCATCCTCATCCATCATAGCGCGTGTATATGCTGATGCGTACGCTTGCAGCTTTCTAATAAACCTTAAAAGGGTCCACAGGATACATGTCATTTCCGCATGATATTTGAATTTGAATATCCTTGTGTGGACAGAGATTCTCTGCCGGGGGTTGGCCGTGGGCTTTATGGACAATCGCACTTTTATACCATCTGCATATGGATGACGATTTTGAAACTTTAAGCAATTTTTCTTTTAAAATGTTTGCAAACCGGTTTCATGGTAATTTATTTGATCCTGAAAAAACAGATGACTCTTCTACGGAATAAGGGAAAAATTATGAAAACATCTGCCGCGGTGAGCAATTATAACTTCAAGCTGATTCGCCTCCTCCTATGCTCTGTTCGTTGAAAGCTAGCCGAATGAAAGGAGAATGCAAACGATAGAAGTACTACTCACAGTTAATGTGCTCATTACGTCCAAGGATAAACTTTAATCCCCATCCATTTGAGTTGATTAAACTGCAATAATTCATTGCTCTTCTAGTCTGGCCTGGGATGAGTGTCCTTCTAATGCGACGACATTCAACTCCTCTCGCGTGGATATAAAATCCTCGGCTATTCTTTCAATTCGTTTTTGGGTTTTCTCCTTTTCTATATGGCGAATACTACTTAGAAAAACATTTCTTTCTTTAATCCTCAATCTTCGTAAGGATTGTGCGGAAATAACGAGACGTTTGACAAGTTTTTAAGGACTTTTTCTCTGGTGTCTGTTTTTTTTTTTGTCGTCTCTTCTTCATTGCATTGATTGGGGCCTTGCTTTTGGTTGATGAAACTTTGAAAACTTTGAACTTTAGTTTGAACAATTCCAGTCGCATTTTGTTCCACATCTCAGACGCAGTTATACCTATTGCATACGTTATGTGGACGCTGTCACATCTAGACGTATAGTATTGCGATACCTACGGTGCTAGCTTGGGTTTGTCATTTTGGTTTGTTAAAAGTATTGTATTACCTACCACAAACTTCATTCCAGAACAGTAAAGAAAAAATCCCATCGAACTTTTCGATATCTGTCAAATAAACTGACGTATACATGTTTCTGAGTCAAAAACAAAAGTAGTTGTTAATAAGAATACATTTTGTCGCCGACCCTGTTGAAGAATTTGCAAATAAAAATTTTGCCAAATTTCCTGCGTTTTGAAAAAATTCAAACTTTAATATATGACTATCTAGCTCAAACGTAGCTATACCTACATTAAATGATTATTTGTAGTGTCACGTTGCCGCAAATATTCGTGGATAAGCTAGCTGTCAACTAGCACTTGATATTTCATAATTATCATTTACCAAATTAAGACTCCCGTAGCAACAACTACGGACTAAATGTAACCAATCAAACCCCATTCCCAGTCAATAAGGCTATCCAAACACCAATTTAATACTTATGGTGCTCAGTAATGATAAGAACAAAGTCCGCACTAAGTACACGTCACTTAAACAAATACCCGTAATTTCCAATGTTGATCTTTCAATTGAATCACAATGACATGCGAAAAGAAAACTCAGTTTAACTGTTATCGATAATCCAAGTAACAGCTGCAATTTATAAAATAAAGCATAATTATTTAATAATAAACAGTTGTCATCGTCATCGAAATAAGCAATCGCGGTTGCACACGATGAGACTAGCAAGTCGTAATATTGTTATGTAGATACATACTTCTAAGCTAAAGAATAGCGTTTTCGGCCATATTGTCTAGCCATAACGACGATCTCTAATCCATAAACAATCGACTTGTTTCGCAACACTTTATATCAAAGTAGAAGTCTGAGTTTCTGATTTGATTTGTACTTGACAGATAAGATATCTGATTGGAAGTTGCACCCACCGCTACAGTTCTATACTGTTCTAGAGAAGAGAAACAGTGTGCAAAACTCGAAATCAATCGCCAGGTTTAATATGACGTATGTTATTTGCAAGTATACGTAACGAGTAACGTATTCACACAGATTGCAACCGAGGTAAAACAAGAAGAAGAACACAACTTGTTGTTTTGATTATCGTATAAAATACTGATGATGTGTTGTTTTCTAGTTGGTTTGGGACGAGAATGGGTAGGTATATATCGTCCATAGTTTTGACATGAATGTGACTCATGATTACGAGTAATGTCATAAACAATAAGGTTATATATAAATTTCTAGTGTGGTTCAAGTGAAAACCCCTCAGAAATGTAAATGTGTAAGTCGAGTAAATCAACTGTCAAGTCGATAGTCTTTTGTCAAAATCAAATTCCAAAAGGAAAATACTTAAAGGATTTGGCAGTAAGTTACTTACCTACTTTTCTTAGAGCAAAAGAAAATGCGATATGCTGCTAGGTGCTAGATTTCTTCTTGATTCCGTTCTTAAATAAGAAAACAAATAAAGCCCGTTCTCATCATACCACACATCAAAGTTGTGATAGCTTTCGAAATCGTTTAACAATAGTGTTCAATATTCCTTTGAATATGGATAGCTCGTGTGCGTCTATCAAAGCGCAACGAAAAAGATGTCCAAGCGAGACTTTAAACACTTATCGATGTATGGGCAACCGATCGTGCGCTACACTTCGGATCTCTCATCGAGACATTCCATCACCGGCAGCGGAAGGATACGGACGTGCCCTGTCTATTCGTTGTTCAACTGTAGAAGGAAGCAGATATAAAATAAATGTGCATAGAAAACATTCTGGAAGTTGTTTTGTTGTTATTTAAAATTACAGTCCACTAAAACCAAAGCTAAATTAATCAAATAGGTTCGTTCGCGTACGCGGTTTGAATCGAACGCAATCGATATAAATCGATCGCAATCGCACAAGGTCTATACACGTAGGTACTCATCAAAAGTGACAGAAGAAGAGAAAATTAGCAAAATAACGAGTAACGAGCAGTTCCTCTCTGGGCTCGAAACAGCTCAGAGAATTTTAACCGGCAAGTACTGATAAAAATGTCAAATGCGCAAAATTGACAGGAAACAAATTCAAAATCCGTTTTAAAAATCAATTGTAGGTACACAAAAATAAAATATCTGAAAATAAAGAAAATTCGGTAGTGGTCGAATGTTCTCCTAGAACGTTTCAAATGTGGCAAAAAAGTAAGTTATAAATTTATTCGTGATATTGATTAGATTTCAAAGATGTACCTAAGTGGCTCAAAGTAGCTCGAAGTGTATCCGCGTACTTGGAGTATATTTTCAGCTTTCTGAGAGAGTTTCGCTCAAATGTTCAGGATTTTGCGGTCCATCAGGAGAAATGCTGTCTGCAACGGTTCTACTTCTCATTTCTTGAGATTGTTGTGAACTATTTAACACACGGTTTGTTGCACTAACTTCTGAGTGCTTCACCTTAGAAGTAAGTGACAAACACTAAACAATTCAGAGCAGTCTCATAAAGCAGATCCCGGAAGAAGCTTCAGAGAAGTCTCATCCCAATGTATATACTCACCTTCTTTTCATCATACAGCATCTATAGAGTCGAGCTTTACAGAGCCATGCCTTGTTTTGTCGTCCCTGCAAAGCTCATCCATCCCCAAGTAACGGACTTCCTGAAGAGTCTTGTCAGCTTCAGAATTATGGCGCAGTTTTATATCTCTGGGGAAAACCATAAAAGTAGTCTTTTCCATTTTAGAAAAGGCTTCAACTATACCTATGTGTAATGTATCCAAAAATGATTGCAACATTTGTGTCACTGACATTATGGTTAGTAGGGAAATCCGTTCTATTTATTTTCCAGATTACAAAATCAATACAAACCATATAAAACATTTTTTCAGCTTCATTTTCCGTGCAACAGAGCAGATGTTTGCAATTTTACTCCAATATTTGGGGCTTGAGTTTGCCAAAAGTGGAAACAAATACTAGGTGATATATACAAACAAGAACTTTGCCTCAATATACGAAACTATCAAATACCTACATGTATGCGCATCTAACACTTGATCGAATGCAGTCTTAACATACCTGCGACTCATTCGTAGTACATACCTACCTACAATTAAGAGTAGGTACATAGTGAAACAGGAAGGCAATTAGCCGCAGAACCTCATAAAAGTCAACCAAATGAGAATCGAGGCCATCAGCGGCAGCCAGAAAAAAATTAAGAAAACATAAAATCTCATCCGTAACTATGGCATTTGTGAATTGCGCTAATGTAGCACACCGTTTCGGATCGTTTGACATTACGACTCCACAAAACGACCTGCAACAAACCACAGAATTGCAACAATCAAATCGTACCTCCACATCCCTGTATTTAATTATTCCTTAACAGGAGCCATTTGAGCTTTGAATAAAACTTTTCTCCCGCTACTTTTGTTTATAATATAAAAGCCAAGGCATCCAAAAACGGCCGTTGGCTACCATCAGTCATTAACTTTTATGTTTATTGCCCTTGCCGGGGCTACGGACTACGGTGTGTCGATGACAATTATATCCTGAAAAACCCGACTCGTTCGTTACAGGGAAATTAATTACCGCACCGTACAAGAACGCATAAAATCCAGCACAGGAAATACGCAATAGAAACGCACACCACCCCATACCGCTGGTCCAACGAAGCGAAGCTTGTCTTCTTAAAAGTGTCTACGCACAGCCCCCCCAGGGTGAAGTTTCTATTTAAACTCAATTTCAATATTTGTGCTTTCCACACACTCACACACACATGCCAACAACACAGGGTCGATGTCATCATCGCACAAGAACCAACATTTTCCGAAAATAATAATCATAATAATAATTCATATTGTAATCCGTTTTCAAACGAACGCGGCGCGCTCCATATGACCATGTGCCCGAGTGCCATTGTCATAATTGGAAGCTGTTACCTTGGGGGAAATTAAGATGCGATATACGATGCGAGTGAAAGGAGACCCCATTTGGTGGAGAAATATCGCATTTGCATGTAAGCAGACACCAAGCAACTTCACCTTGGTTTATAATGGCGGGGATGGTCTTTGAACTACATAATGACCCCCTCAGTCAGGGTCGGGGGTAGTTTGCCGCATAACTTACCGTCACATATGGCGGGAATAGTGGGGTTTCGTAATTACTTCGTTGGTTGTTATGGTTTATTGAATGTTTCTTTAGATTGCATCGTAAATTCTCAGAGTTTTTGCGGTTCCGGAGATGGTAAGAGAATTTGCTGCCCAGGGGGTAGGGTCGACGAGATTTAGGGAAATTGGCTATTTGAAGGCATTTTGTGGATGTCCCTAATGGCGAGAGTAATTTTAAATTGCTTCTGCGATTTTCGTTTTATGTTGTATTATGGCGTAGAAATTATTTTATCGGTATAAAAAGCAGGTTGAGCTAAGGGATTATAATGGCTTATGACTTGGAATTGGGACATACGGTTTTTGCCGGAAAATGAACAGAAATACCGAAACTGAGAAGAGAATGAAATTTTTGAAGTGCATCGATGAAACCGATAGAGAACTGAAAGGCGCTTTTACAAATAGACTGGTGCACTTTTGGAGCCATTTTATTTTTGTAAGCTAAGCCAACCTTAGGGCGCAGTGGCTCAGTGGTTGGTGTGGTCGACTACTGAGCGAGGGTCTCAGGTACGAGTTGTTTGTGTTTGTAGTTTGGTAGCTAGTAGCATGTTGATTTATTTATGAAGCTATAATTGGATAAGTTGGTTTTCTTAGAGATAGCACAATATGCATCTTGAGGTTTTTTCCACTGCGCTATCTCTCGCGAACGTCTGATAAATATCCGAGAGTATAGTTTTCATGAGAGAGCTTCTCAATTAAACTAACATTTTAGGTCGCTTCACAGTGGTCACAGACTGTGAAGACTGTTTTCCCTTTTTTTATCAGCAAAGGCAATAATTTTGCCCTAAATTCGAAAAAAGTTCCCCTTTTTTCCCCTATGTGAAATTTGCCTTAATTTTTATATGAAATTTGAATTTGAAATGATTTTCTTTTTTATTATACAAAACGTCAAATCGAGTGAATGCATTCAGATACGTAGATTACGTAGACGTTCGATGGGCTGTTTTCTTTCATATTTAATGTATTTCATTCTGAGTAAACTTTAAAATTTATGTGTAATGGAAATTCGTTTGAATTTTACTTTTTAGTAATTTAAGTTTCAAGGAGATTTTTGATTTTTTTCCCCTTTTTTAAAGCTTTCCCCTAATTTTCCCCTTTTTCATTGAAAAAGCGGCAAAATTGGCCTCATTAAACATTAAACATGTATAGATAGTAGATGTTTAGCCCTAGAAAATATTCACACTTAGGAGTACGGAGGGCCCCGGACTGTGTGGATCCTAGGTTAAGAAACCCTGTCCTACTATCTCTTTACTCCGAGCTGGATCAAGTTAGTCTCTTTTTTTAGTGGATTCTCTGCTTAAAAGCTATCCGTCCAAGTTGTTTTCTCTGCTGATTTTAGTGTTGAAATCCCACCGAGCCGAGCACAACTTCGATTTTGTACACCAGTCAGGCGCCGCCTTTAAACTCCTCCTCCCTAGGTTAAAGTGGACGTATAAAAGGACTGTGGACGCTTGTAAAAGAATGGTTATTGATACGCTTAGCTAGGTGAGAGTGTGTAGGCTAAAAGTAAAGTTTTGCTACCCCGAGCCTGTTTGTTACACCGAACCTTAAAGGGCTTAAGGGCTTAGTAACATCTAAGAATATACCAACTTATCCAATTATAACTTCGTAAACAAATCAACTTGTAACTAGCTGCCTCTGTAGAAACACAAACAACTATTACTCGTAGCCAAAACTTCAAGTCCTATACGGTCAAGGTACATAAATAATTCTATTACGATAATAGAAGCCTTTGCACAAAAGTCCATCAAACAAGCTGCAGACGTTTATTGGAAAATTTAAATGCAATCTACCTTTCGAACAAAAGCTCTGCCAATCAAAGGGATACCCTTTCTATGGGGGATTTTGCGAAATCAATTGATTTAACATCACCGGTTATCTTTCGAAATTCCTTTTACTCCTGATTTCGGTTTGTGTGTGCGCCCGCTCGTCTGACTGTCTGGACTGCTGCAGGATGCAACCTTTCGAAAGAAAATCAATGCCAATGCCAATAAAACCGGACCTTCAACCTCGCACTGCGCCTCGATCCTTTGGACCAAGCCTGCGGCGACCCCTAAATGTTCTCTAATGCAATAGCCGTTTAGGCGCCTCTTCCATCCGATGGGCTGGGGTGCATGCAATTTTGAATATGTATATCACTCTGAATGTATGTGCAACAGTAGCAGTGGCGCATTAGCCAGAGAGACAACAATCCTGCTCAGTTTCTACTGCATGTATGTTCAGGCATTCATTTGACCATCAAAAGCCAATTAATTGGAATTCCAGCTCCTGTCGGTGGTTGGGCATTATATCCGGGGAAAAAAGACCTTCAAGCCCCGATCATCGAGTAAACATTGTGTACCGACTGAGATAAATTAAACAAAGCCAATGTGAACAGTACCGATGAGCCTGGTACATGACCACTTGGCGCTACGCTTGGTCAAACTGTGTTTGTCGTCAGAACAACCCATCCAGACGGAGTCACTGTTTTGCCAGCGGAAGGGATTATGCAGGACTTTTACATGTAATGGCTGCCAAATGCAAATGAGTACAGGCGAATCTGTAATGCATTTGGTTTAAACTTTAAGGTCGAATAGAGCCCACGTTTTTGGTTGCATTTAATGGAAAGTGCACCGATTGGCAGTGCGCTAATACTGTCTCGCAAATTTAATTCAATTTGACGACCGCAGAAAGTGTCTGCACAACGTTACTAATCGGCGACAGCGACAGTTAAAATCAGTCCTCCAGCAGGTCGATGGCTATTAAAAAGTTCCAGTCAAATGAACAAGATTACCTTGCCCAAGTTGTCTTTCCAGAAGCCAACACCAAGTCGACAAATTAACGCACATCCTTCTGGCTGGCTAGCGTTAATTTCATTTGAAACGAATTGAACATGGCCGCACAATCTGCTGCAGTACAATGTCCTTTGTTCGCTGTAAAAATGTGTTTTACGGTGGCGATATTATAATCCGGTATAGGATACGAAATTTAATGGTTCGGTGCGATACCATCTGAAGGGCAAAAGAAAAATCCCATTATCCCTTAAATTGTCTGGCAGTGTTGCTAGATGTACAGCTCCTAAACTCTTTTTGGTATTGCACATAAAGTGAGGGTGTTCCATGCATAGCAAATGAGATGGGCTCTGCGATCCCATTAGGCAACGCTGCAATTGGGTATACGACGTCGTTGTCATTGTCGTTGCCGTTGCCTTAAGTTGCCGGGGAGGATACAATTGCGGTTGCCTGATGCAATTTTTGAATTTTAGAGGAAGACAGTCCAAATCGGCTAAAGTTTAGGAGATAATTCGCGATTCCATGATGCAATTATGTAGATACTCTGACTATGGCTAAAGGAAGTTATGTGCGGTCATTATACATGGCAAGGGTTGGTCTGTGAATCCAGATAACCTTACAGAATCCCTTCTCCAGAAGTACTGAATTTAATATCCTGAATTTTTGGTGCGGCAATTATGTCACGCCGCTAGAACTCCGCTGTTCGAAATATATTTTTTGGCAGGATTAAATGGAACCTATTGTCTTACAAGAGCTCTGAAAATATGTTTTCATTATGGATTAGCTCTGGGAAATCGATATGTCAGACGTTAAATTATTGTTTTCCGGTGATTCGAACTTCACATTTCTGTGGAGCAACACGAGCGGCAAATTGCAAAACGACATAGCCCAAAGTCTACGCTGAGCCTGAAGAGATATTTCAAAACAAGTTTCTGCCCAGTATTTTTTGCATCAATAGATTATTGATGAAGTATATGACTTAAATTTCAACAACACTAAACTCTGATGAGCATGAAGTACACGGTCACACATTCCTAACACGGAAGATTAAAGGGATGTTAACACTAAATAGTCGTGTGACTGAAAGGGACGGTATTACCTAACACGCAAAAAAAACGTGACACGTTTTTTGGTCGGACATCTTGTTTACGTGTTAGGAATTATGGGAAAGCTATGCATGTTGATATTTTTATAGCGATGGCTTACGAAATTTCGGTTTGCTATAAAACAAAATGGCTTCCCGAAGTGATGAACGGACAATTATTTATTTATTTCGTATAACTGATTGATGAATTGTTGGTTTAATTTACTGAAACTAATAATTACCACTCATATTTCACATGTTTTAAATCAGAAATAGAAATGTTTCCAAGTGATTGTAGAGGCTATTCGCCGTAACTTGTGTTTGTTTCCGTTTTACGCATCTATAATTATGACACTTTAGGCGTCTGATTTGTGATCTCATTCTTACGCCTTTATTCACTGCGGACAAACGGATCTCTCTGTCCCATCTCGTGCAAGAATGCGCGTGCGTGATGGTGTACATGCAACATAAGCCATTCCATAGGGAATATCGGATTTCGTGTTTGCAGTGTTTAATAGAGATTAAAAATGTTTGGTACTCATGTGCTTGGAAAATTGGTATGTGTCGATAATTGTTCATATTGTTCATTTATTTTCTATTCACTGGTTAAATTCTATTAACTTGTTGTCAAACTCAATCGTCCTTGCATTGGTATTTCTTAAACGACTTAAAAATAAAACTAGATTCCGGAAATGTGCTCTCGATTAAAAAAAAATGCTTTCATGGTGTCAGTCAAACATTAAACATTTATATTGAAACTAAATTTATTGAGTTTCAAAGCAAGATTACAATTACATGGTTGCCACTGGACTGGAAAATCAGGGATAGTCAGGGAACGAAAATTTGGTCAGGGAATGTCAGGAAAAGTCAGGGAATTTTGAAAACAGTCTTTTCCCGCACTCTATTTTTTTTTTTAATTTTTTTAATTATTTATGTCGAGCTCTGAAGTCTACCCACACGTTTACGCAAAAATTTAAAAATCAATGCGCCTGAACACTCCCATTTGTTTTAACCTAATAAATAAACCCTTACTTATACAACTTATTGATCTCAAGGACTAGTGTTTAAATGCGTTGTTTTTTTTTTTTTGTATATTTACAAAATTTGGTCAGGGAAAACTTCAAAACTGGTAAGGGAAAGTCAGGATTTTTTTTTAATAATAGTGGCAACTATGAATTACCATATAAATTGTAAAGGCTTATTAAAAATATACCTAGTTGAAATTCGAGTGCTTTTATATTGGGGAAAAGATTGACTAAATTATTAAATTAGACCTAACACACCTAAAAGTCATTTTTAGTTTAAGATGCTTAATTTTTATCATTGGCTAAGTATTTAAAAAGAACTGTTTTGAGTTCGCTTGCGTTTTTGTGAGACGAATTCCATGAGATTTTCCTATATCTAAGTAAGAAAATATCCTATAAATCAAAAATACGCAACCAATATGAAAATATGCTAATTTGATCGAAACCATATCCGTAACGTTACCCTTAACCCGCACTTTCCATCTTTATCGTCGTTGAACATTCGGGTAATAAATATTCAACCCCCCAACTCCTTCGTCTAATTACTGAAATAATTCTCATTTACACACTTAAACAATTTATGTAAAATTAAAACTCTGCGCGAGATATCGCCATTTTGCATATTCTCGCCGTATAATCGGCCACTATGCGTTGCCATCGAACAGACGCCCTCAACAGCAGCCGACCCCATTCCAATGCTTTAATTAAGTATCTCGGCGCTCTCTCTCACTTAAATTGGTAATTTTAAATCTTGTTAACGTAGAGAATTTGTAATTAAATTTTTACTTTGCACGCTCGGACCGTTTTGCATTCCAATTGAACGCACGCACCCAACTCGGGGAATAGTCATAAATGTTTTCCAAAAGGACACAGAAGGAGCTTCTGCCAAGTGGATTTAATCCCGCAGAAGATATAAATTAACAAGTAGATTAAGAAATGGGGTTTTACCTTCGCCCCCGGACTGCGGGAGTGCTGGAGTTGCCAAATATTTTACATGAAATCCCGGCTGGGATACAGACAAGGCAAAGGTGTCCAGATTTGTGTGTGTCCATAGCAACGCTGAAAATGGGATTTTATCGGGAAACACCGTTTTGTGCTGTTTTAATTGGCAGTAAAGCCAATAAAAGGATTCAAGGGTAATCAGCTTTAGGTGGTTATCTATATAGGAAAGACATTGCAAGTCTTTACAAAATGTTTATATAAATAAGGATCTTTGGCAAAACAGCGTTTTGAAAGTGTGCTGCGCTAAATTTGGATGTGCACTGTTTCAAGGGATGGTTTTCTGATTTATTACGAGTTTCAAAATAAAAGACTTGGAGGAAGTAAAAAGATTTCCCGGTCAGTCCATCACAGAAGTATTACCCCACTTCCGTACGTGGAGTCTAACTATAAACTGCGGAGATTATACTGCGGAATATGACGGATCTAAAAAGAATAAGTCGACAAAACATTCCCGACCACTTCAATGGTATGATTGGCACCACGTCATCGAGTCTTCTTGTGGATTAAACCCCAGTCAGATCAGCGTATGTCAATAAATGCATGGCTAAGAGCGCGCCTAACTTACGATTTAATGCGAACTTTAACCAAAGTGAATTTTTCCCAACGGAAACAATTTTCTATTTTGTGAACTAAAACTAAAATACCAGCTGAGTTTCGGATTCAAATCTAATATACTCTTTGGAGTTCCGAATCTTAATAAAACATAGAAACATCAAAGCCGCCTCTTCAATCGCTATAACTTTTAGTTCGTTTGTAGGACCGCCCGTAGCGCAAATAGCTTAAGAAGCTGCTGAACTTTCACTGAACGATATACCCGGTGTTATGAACCACGCGAAAAAAAAACACATTGTCCGAGGGTTCTTCTCGCAAAGCCAAGATATGTCAGAGAGAAGAATTCAGCAACACTAAATGTCAACTCAAGTAACGTCATCCCACGTTTGCTGTAAAGTGCGCCCGCCCACCGAGTGGCCTTTAAAAATTAAGCTGTGACTGCAACCCAAACCCAAACCAAACCAAACAGTTCTCTTTGATGTACACACTTGTCCACGTCAATTACAATCAAGAGTAACCGAAATAAACACAGCACAAGCACACAGTAATTTCTGTAAAATGCTCCACTCAAGAAAAGGTAAATTAAACTCCAACCACTAACCAAATACTTCCGACCAGTTCATCATCATAATTAATACACAAAAGGGACCCCGACCACCAATGGAATTCACACACTCGTTCCTACCCTCTCTGTCCTGTATTGATTCGAGTAGACACTACAAAACAAAACTGTAAAGTGGAAAAATTTCCAAAAACGAAATGACCGGAAATCAAATTGTATCCTCATTCGTCCTTTTTCACATTATGATGGTACACACACGCGGCACCACGTACGCACAATGTCAATTTCAAAATGATATGATGTGCTACATGTTGAGCCAAAGATCAAACAGGCGATGTTGACGTTTCTTTCAATTCCTGGTCAAATGGATGTCCTTTCATTTTCCTAAACCACTGACATGTTCGACTACACATAGTTGTCGGCTGACATAATTTCCTTTCAAAGGGAACACAGCGCACAAACAATTTTTTGTCAATCAAAGAGAAGAGATTCGCATGCCCACAAGATGAAATCAATTTAACGATATTAAGTCCCTAGGGTGTTTGTAAATTTTGAAAAGATTACAAAAGAAGAAGGTCCTTTACCCTGATTATTGAAAAATTGAACATGAAATTGGGTATGACAATAATAATGCGTGTATTGGAAAATTGTTTTTTTTTGTTGTCTCGTTCTTTGTGCAAAAAATGAGGTGGGGTAGAACGTTCTCTTTAAATTTTGTGCGGCCAGTGTGGAAAGGAAGTGTCAGATTTAGTCTTTGGTTTTTTGCGTGGAAAGTGTAAAATACCAGAGGAATGATGGTCTTTTTTTATTGGTAGGGGAGAAAGTCCTTTAGGTAGTCTATTGGGAATGAACAAATGTTGCGGACACCTCAACATGTTTCAATTTAAATTGGAATGCCGCAGGGTTAGTGTTACAGTGTCTTATGTGGGACTGAAGTTGGTTTGCCAACAAAATTAGATTGTTGCGAATTCAAAAATTGAATGAAAGCAAGGGCAGAAACGAATTCGAATTCCATCAGCAGATGGCTTGACAAGGTTTCAGATCAAATCTCTATGAGAAAACAATAATCTACGGGGGTGTTTATGCCTGCTTTCCGTTGACGGAAATACTACTAAACAGATTACGGTGAGTTTTTTATTGAGATATTTCTCAAGACACTACATTTCTACATAGATTTCCTCCACAAAAATGTACTTTTTTCTGACCTTGCTGCCTTTAACTTGTCACTTTCCTTTTCAAACACAAATCCACTCTAAATGTCAATAAACAATAATAAAATTAGTTTCACTTATTATTCGCCCATCAAAGTGCACCCCATTTCGAAGGCCACTCAAGTGAAAAACAGTCAGGATCAGAATGTTTGCAAACAACAGAAAAGCCAACCATCTCTAAATGGCTCATAAAATAATTAAAATTCGAAAGGTACTTACATCCTTCCGTCTGTTTCTTTTATCCATAATTAGTCCTTTCGTGCAACAATCTTCAAAAGAAAAACAAAATTAAATCTTAGAAAAACCGGTAAAATCCATAGGGGACTGAGAAGTCGTCCCTTATCGCATCGAGGACACACTCAATTAGAAAACCAAACAAAAAATGTTAACTTTTCCTTAAAAAAACAACACAGAAAATACAAAATAAGAGGGTAACAGGACAACAGCGTAATTACATGTTTAATTGAATTCGCCAGAAAATATGTTTATGTCCCGTTTTATTTTTCTCTTTGAATAATTTATGTGCGCCAGTCCTTTCGCGAAGGGTGAAAGTAAAGTCCAGTAATTTTCGTTTTACTTTTTTTTTCTTTGTATTCTTTCTAAAAGTCACCGTCCTGCTGTTGGGCCCTGTTTATTAATCGAAGGATGGTAAAAAAAAATATATGCTAATTTAATAATCTAGCACAAGGACACGTATCCTTAGCTACTTCATTCCTTCTATCACGTAATTCGATTGTAGTTTACTTAGGGGGCAAACCTTGGGTAGAAAAAAAAAACGAATGCCCGTCTTATTTAATTTTTCATTTTTAAATTACGTGAGTCCCCGCCAATTGGGTTAGGTATATGCGTTTTCAATATCAATCAGCAATTAATGAATTTTCCTTAAAATCACAATTACGATCCTTCCATGCACTTTCATTTGCATATTCTTAGCCAACACAACGAAAAACAACCAGCTTTGTGTACATTTCGGGACGATTTACAACTTCCTATGGCATCGTCTTGATTACCCTTTCTTGGGGATGTCCTTGCACCATCTGGAGAGGATGTCGCCGTAAAGCAAACAGCAGCCGTGTTTCCTTATTTGCATGCAAATTAAAGAAGAAATCTCATTACGAACAAAAAATAAAGGAGACAGAACGGGGGTGTCCTTTCTCATTTGTTAAGCGATTTTATAGCGTGCCAGTGAACTTTATACGCCATGATCGCGCGACTCTTAACTTAAACAAAACAAAAGGAGTGGCTCGCACAAAAAATGGCCAAACTGAAAGCAGACAATTAGATTTCACGATGTGGCGGTGGTGTAAATTTCAGATTAAAATATCCCAAATAATGAAGATTTTCCCTTTTTTCGCTCAGTCATCTGCACTTGGGTTGGACCTTTACTGTTGGAAGGAGTTTGGTTTTTTTTTTTCCTTCCGCTGTAGATGCGAAATTGGACATTTTGAAATTCATGCTGCATTTTTTGTGTCGGCAAAGAGTGGTGAGTGCCAGACACAACTTTTGCAGCGTTTACTTTTAAAGTCTGTTTTACTAATTGTATGGTCGTTTTATAGCCCGTGGAATAATAATTATATTCATTAAGGATTGCTCATTCTCTGTCCCATTGTAGGTGTGGGAATATGTGTTTAGCTTGAGTTTTCATTTTTTGTCAGATCGCGGAGTGGTTACTGGTTAACATGAGTGAAATGTTGTTCCAAGATGTATGTGTAAATCAGACGGGGTACGTCGACAAATGTGTTTGCCTTATTTGTAGTAGATAGAGTGTCTGCTTTGTGACTTAAAATTATTGAACGATCAATGAATTGGAATGGGCTGATTAAATAAAACCAGTCCGAATTTTGCCTTTCAAAATAAGCTAATAGGGCGAAAAATGGGCATTTTTTATCACTCAGAAAAAAAACATTTTTTGTTGTTTCTTAACGTCGGCATTGGCAAAAATTACATTTTTGTTTTTTTTCTATAGTCGTCGTGGGCAATTCAGTCCGAAAAGTCTGGGGCCAGATTCTGTAAGGCGAAACGATAGAGTGTTTTCGTTTGCACGAATGATTTGCCCTTTGTTACACACGCAAATTTCTTCGTGCACACGAAAATGTTTGTTTCGCCTTACAGAATGCCGACCCTGGTATCACTGCTCCCAATCCCGTTGTCGTTGTCAATTCTCATTCTCACCTCTTTGCCACTCACGCCAATTGAACGATAACGAACGAACTATTGAAAGGAATAGAGAGGATGACAACCACCTGAATGCAATTTTGTTGCTGTATGACTTTCGTTTTTTTGCGAAGGTACGCGATTTCGATGTGAAGCACATTTTTTAATCGGGTTTTGATGCCGGTTTTTTTTTGGTGCAACAGCATTACAGGGCTTTCATTTGGCAATTCAATATAGGTATATACCACAAAGTAGAAAGATCCAACACTTCGGCAGTCTGGTGATTTGACAGGATTGAAAAGCTTTCTTAAGTTTTTGATTTGCGATCTAGTGGTATTCAGCGGTGCCACTTTGCTGCACTAGCAGTACTTTTCGCAAACAAATAAATCTGCTGCCACTAAATCAAATCAACTGCACTTTTTTTGTTTCATAAACCTTCTGTACAAAAAGCATTTATAAAAATAACCGCTGTAAAGAAAGTATGAACGAAGCCCACTTATTGTGAACTGATAAAAAAACATTAAAGTGAGTATTAATATAGTTTTAAGCAACTGATCTTCGGTATAATAAAAAATATACTGCGGAAAGAACCAATCTAGGTACTCCGGTTTTTTTTTGATGATACACTGTGCTCCTCTTTTTTGAAGTGGCAGCACTGGTGTTATTTAATAGATCAATTTTTATTTAAATCCAATTTTTGTTAACGATTGGGAGACCTTCCTATAGGCTTCGATAGGGCCTCTTACAATCCAAACGAGAGCTAAGTTGTGCCTTTGTGAGTCGTTACCAAAAACAGTGGGGTTTGTACGGATCTTAAGCGGGACATGGGTGAAATATGTGCTTTAGCTGTCAAAAATTGAGCCTTAAAGATCGTTTTTAGAGGTAGGGGAGAAAGTCCTTTGGGTTATCTATTGGGAACAATTCAAAAAATCCTTAAAGCTCGTTTTTAGAGACCATTTAATAGACAGATTTAATCGTTAAGGGTCATCCTTCAAATACCGATGCGTCCTGCTACTGCTATCGATGCCCCCACGATGAACCTCATTTACATGCGCCCCAAAACCAGTGTTCCAATCTCACATATTAAGACATTTCACCGGCACACTAAAGTCGAAATATACCCATCCGCCCGCCTTCGTGACACTGGTAACAAGCTGCTCCTGCTGTGTATCGCAATATTTAAATCAAGCGACAGAATGATTTATAGATTCACACCGCACACCGTCTAAGAACGCGTCTTCTACCGATTGGCCCCTATGACTTGTAGAAAAACAAAACAATCCTCCATAGGAAAACGAAAGTATTCCACAAAAAAATAAACACCCAAAGATTTACGACTTTTTAAGGACATTCTTTTGCTGCCAAGTCCGCTCACATCATGTGTCCTTAGGAAAGAAGGTGAAGTAGGGGTAAATTTCGGTAGTTGGGTGGAGATGAATGTTCATTGCATGCACATCAGGGAAGGATTTATATACTCTGGTAGTCCTTAACCCCTGGCGAACTCATATGCATATGAAGCAACTCTTGTTACGGTTACCTAAGCAGGGCAATCACAAGGACTCTCTATTAACGTGAAAGTTTATCAGATTCGATTTTGGGTTGGCATTTTTTTTTGTCAAATCATGTGTGCGTTTCCGAAACGTAATGACATGCGATACGCGTTTTAATTTGTATGCAAACCTGCTGCTGTACTCTGTAAGGCAACAGGCTTACGAATTACTGCGGGTATACACTCCGCCAGCGTCATATTGTCACAGATGAGCAAATATGAAAGGAGTAGCTCTGGTTGTCTCTGTGCTGGTAGGAGGATGTAGCGTTGTTGGTTGGTCGCGGTTTGCGATTTTGTAATTTCGCACAGGCAAGATGAAAAGGATTAAAGTGGATGATTGTATGTAGATTGCGTGGTAGCGCAGTACGTGATGCATTATAAAGTACTGACGCCGCCAACATAATTTAATGCTTCATTAGTCCCTTGGAAATGGAAATTGTTGCTGGAGGCGGAAAACTTAGCCCCATGCATGTAAATTTGGGGAAGCATGGGAAGAGGTTTGATGAAGTTGGGATGGCTGATATTTTTGTCTGTACTGATGTTGAGGTTGTAAACTGACGTTTGGACCCATCGGGAGATGGATTTGAGCTTATATTTGAATACAAGCGCTATCCATCAACTCTCCCCTCAAATTTAGGTTCTTGAAATGAGAGCGACACCAAGAAAAACCATAAGCCGATGTGCATAGGGTTATGTCTCCAGCAGAGACAATACTGGGACCACCAACTCCGGCCGATTTCCCGTTACTTAGCCTACAAGCTATATTTTTTATGGAGTGTACACATCTGGTGCGCTAGTATTGTTACATAGAAAATCGTATTGACAAATGTCACGAAACTTCAAAAATTCCGGCTCACCAACACACTCCCAGCAGATATGAGACACTTCCGCTGTGGGCAAAGTTGCTGGCAGAGTTCATAGAGTTTTATCCGTTAAATTTGAAATTGTTCGTTACGTGTGGATAATATTTTTTTTTGGGAATAAATGCACATTTGCTTAAAATGTTCATGAAAAATTAACAATGTAGATTGGTTGAGGGAAAATGAAAACATTTTGAGCAAATTTTCTTCATTATTTAAGAAAAATTTACACACAAAATCGAAGTTAATGATATCCAAAAGCGGAAAATATACTACCATGTTTGTCCTAATATGTTTCTAGTATATAGAACATCAACTTTAGATAATTTTACTAACCAAACAAATCAAATTATTCGCCTTTTAACAATTAATAAAAAAACCAATGGAATTCAGTTATGTAAAAATGTTGAATTCCCGAATTCTGTCACATTTCCCCACGGTTGCCGCGGTTGGCAGCATTTATTTTTATAGTTTTTGTATGTTTTCGCATGTCACACGGATTCTTTTTTGACGTAACACCGATAGGAAAACAAAATGGCGAATTTGAAAAAAACTGAGGTGGCCAGCGGCAAGAGGATTGTGAGTTGGGGGTCTCAGTATGGTTTGTCTATGGTCTCCAGTAGTCGAATACTTAGTGGTTCATTGTAAAATAATCGCACTAACTGTGAGAGAACCGTTGAATTTAATATGCCACGAAAAATGAATGAGATGCCATAACTCAAATATTTTAAAATAAAGTTGAGTTTTTCCCTGTAATTGTTATTGTTTTTTTATTAAAAAGTAAAAACGAAAAAAAGCATTATTCCCCAGTAGTGGAACACTAGCTTCCTAGACACGAACACAATGTTTCCCTACTTGGAACGCTAACTTTAGTGCATATTTTCAATTAAGAAAATGTGAAGAATCCATATTTTTGTTTTTATTTAAAACATAAAAAAACAGCAACTTAAAAGAAAATAAAAAATTTACAAGCAATTAAAAATAAAATTTTTGCATTAATTCAGTCTTGAAGCTTGAACTCACTAGTGTTCGAAAAGGAAACTCGAAGAAGTTTGGTTCCCTATGATCAAACGGTCGAAAAGTAATAAAATTATTATGTTTTCAGATAAAAACTTTACTAAAAAGACATAAAATATATATAAACTAATAAAAAAGGCATAAAATAAACATTTACCTGAATTTTCAAACAAAAAAATCCACTTTCCTCCGACACTCGCAACAGTTGTTTTTTTTCTGCTGAACCTGCTTCTTCCTCTTAATGTTCAAACGCATTCCCTAAGGACTCAATTTAAAATGCAATTTTAACAACAATACGTATTGTTGATATTGCAAAAATGATTAAACCACAATGTAGCATTTTGCGTTTGTAGGAGTTGAAAATCTTAAAAATATACAGCTGTGTAGCTTTTTACAAAAAGTGTTCGACTACTGGGAGTGTTCGGAATTAGGCGACCCTACCCTACGCATCAGTGATGCCAACTGAGGCTGTTTTTTAGGGATTATTTCATTAGCTGAGGCTTTAAGGCTTGTTTTTTATGAAAAAGGTATCTTTTTTTAATTCAAGTATTTTTCTAATTTTTTTTTTTTTTTGATTCAACATACTGCCTTTTTATTTTTTTAATGTATGATTTCAAGGACTAAGACAATCTGATGGACTAAAACTATATTTATTTTGTTCCTATTAAGAATTTCTTCTTTTTGGAAATAATAATTGTTTTTGTTTATTTTTTTATATTTGTATTTAATTTTTGATTTCTTGTTCCAGTTTACCTAAAAAAAATTATTTTAGGCATTATTTTATTGAAAAAGGCATCTTTTTTTCTCAAGCTAGGCATTTTTTTGTCAAAATTGGTTGGCAACGCTGATACACATACGCTTTCTCTCTTTAACCTACAGCTGAGTCTGACATCTGACTCAGTGATACCAGATCGTGGGTAATTACCCACTGGTATCACACGACAAAGGTCGTTTTTTATCTCTTGGAACAAGAGAAAATAGTGTATTTTGTTGTTTTTTAACGTCGGCATGGGCAAAAAGGGTAATTTTGGGTGTTTTTGACGTGTATCGAGGGCAATTCAGTCCGAAAAGTCTGGCATCACTGATTTGACTGCGTAAAAAGCAGAGCGCAGAGGTGACTTGTAGAAAGTTGCTCAAATTTGTATGACTTATAAATGAAACAGCCGTAAGTGAGGCAAGCACGTTCAAATATTTTAAATTCCACAGAAAAATAAATAAAAAAAAACACAAATTGTATATCATTTCCCAATTCGCAAACACTTCCTCTTAATGTTCGAATTTTATTCTTTCGCGAATCGCTGGCGATTAATCCGTCGAATAGGTTTCTCAGATGGACTTGCCGGTGCAGGGAATCATCTCCGGAGAGCTTGAAGCGCACGAAATGCAAATCGTCTATATTTTTCTGTGTAGGTATATAATTAAAGCCCCGCTAGTGGAGACGAACTATGGTTCACCCTGCTAAATTTAATATGCAACGCTTTTTGTTACTGTATTACACGGTCGCTTTCAACAGACAAATAGCGATTGCCTTTCTACAAATATATGCATGTATTCGACTCCTATATCCTACCACAGGTCTGCGGTCCTTTGATGAGTTAAAATTGACAATCGCCCCAAGTCCATATCGATATTCATAATTGTTCAGTTTCCATTTGTAAAAGAGAGATTACAAACTATTTGGTTTTATGCAGCTACTCATTCAACGATTGTCCTGTGTTATGTCCTCCGAATTGATTCACATTTCATTGAACAGAATGACATTCTTCCATATTTATTATTTACCATTTGGGGGGGTTGTTCTTTTGTCACACATACGCAGGGTTGTGCCTTTTCACCACTTGTTCCCTTAATTGAACTCGCACCAGTTTAGAAATTCGCAATTAATTCTCTCAACCGCTAAAAGCTTAAATCAAAGGGTGTTCGCAATCCCCTACCATTTTGTTCAAATCACTCATTCACACTTTAGTTCAGCAGTCTGACCAACTTTATGGTCAATCAGCAATATATATTAAAAAAAACACCAACACCCCCAATTGAACGGACAGCAGTCCCTTTGCAAACCATTCAACCGACAAGAAAGGGGTTCACGAAATTTAAATAAGGGCTCAAATCCTGCCCCTAGGATTTAATACAATTCCATGGCCCAGTGTTCCATTAATTAAAAAATACTTTGGCGATAATTTTACGCAGTTCTAATTTCGAGTGGTTTTACAATCGCACTTCGCCCCAGGGCGTTATTTGTTGGACCATATACAGTAGTTACTAATCACGAAGGACTTTCACAACAATTTCTCCTTCACATTAATGATGGGTTCTTCAGTGTGGAAGCCAAGTGCAGTTCAGTTACTTTTTTATTAATCACGTAGCCAAGGAACTATAAAAATCTTCCAATCCTTCACGATTTCTGTTAAAAGTTTGATCCTTTTTTGCGCTCATTTTGTGCGGATGGTCTTTAAACGTGGAAGTATGGCCAAGCCTTAGCTGTTAATAAACTCATTAGGATGGGATCTTAATCCGGTGGAATTTTGAAATGGAAATACTTTTAAGGGATTAGTGGAATTTCAAGGGAGGCAGGGGCACTGCGAATGAATTTTGTGAATAATGCGATTGTACCTACATATTTGGAGTTGTGAAATAAAAAATATATTTCAAAGTGTCCTCAAAAATAAATATGAATGTAAAATATATGGTTGTTAGGAGAGAGAATCTTAGTAACATATACGTATATTGAATCGCATAAATAAATAGCTTTAAGAATGGTCTAAAAAAACAGTAGAAATGGGTTCCAAAAGACCACTCAAAAAGCATTAGAAGTCACTTGAAGAATGTTGTAAAAAAGACGTGAAAATCATTTAAAAAAGCGTTCCACCTCAAAAACGTGCCAAAAATTGAAATACTTTCTGAACGTTTTCGAGATGACTTTGAATGACGCACTAAGGTAGGTTGCAAATTAGAGATCTGACAACTCTACCTTCCCTGAGAGTGGAAATATGCGACCTTTTTCGCCAACAACTCTTATTACTTTCTTAGTTAAAAAAAAAGACGAAATATTATTCTCTAGGTTTTTGTAAGCCTTGGGCTCAAAATTTAATTATTCCTCATACTCATTTAAATTTTATTACTCCATTCCATCGGCTTTCTTTCACAAGCTGTTGCAGAAAAGACTGCCTACGTCGTTGGCAAACTATTGCTTCTAAATTTGCATAAAGCCATCCAATTACTAAACATTACACACAACAAATACACACACTGAACAGTACAGTAAACAATAAAAAAAAATAGATTTTAATTAATACCCCTTCCTGAAGTGGTAACTCAAATAAAGTCTCGTAAGGTCGTAGTGAATTTTCATGCCATAGCAAAGTGTGCCTTTTAATAGCACGTATCATGGGATTGGCACCACGTATAAGAGAAAGGATTCCATCAAACACAACAGCTCGTCACCCTAGAGATTTACACCAATTAATGTGGCAGCTAGTGACATAACTACTTTGTAAACAGGATTTGTGTAGTTTCACTATTCGATTAACCATGGTGATGAGGTTTCCTCAAGAAAGCGGTACTTGTAACGACTAAGGGTTGTTTTGTGTGCAAAAATTAGATTATGTCGTTACGTGGAGATACTATATATACACTAAGAAACAACGCACGTGAGTTTAGATAGTTTCGCTTAGATCCCTCACAAGGATATGCAAATATTTGCTAACAGCAAAACTATGGATAGGGTTGTATTATTAACCATTATAATTTCCTTTCGCTTTGATCTATTGGATTGATAAATTATAAGATGTATGCCAAGACCGAAGAGACCCTTCAAGTGGGAGTCCTTTAGCAGTACACAATTATGTACATCACTCCTTGAAACTTGGTTTACTTGAAACCTAACTAATACCACTCGATTATGATCTATTCATATTCGAGAATATTAACGAGGATATAAGAAGGGTATGTTGATAAATCTTAGTTGTCAGATTGACAGGCTTGTTTCGCTGTTCGATTGAAAGATAGTGAACTTTATGTGGTAGCGCAGTGTACTGGTCTCAGAAAATTACTCCGAATGTTTCGGATAATTGCCACCTAACCTAACCTAAACTACGCCTATTAATTGAGGGACTTCATTCGGATATAAATGTGGATCCAGATAAGGTGATTGATCTCATGTCAAAAAAAAACTAAGACGTCTGCTTTTAAAAAATGTGTGTAAAAACATAAATTAAAAATGTTCGTTTAAGTACATACTATTTAAAAACTAAGAAAAATCAGTGAATTGGAATATATATATAAGGGGTTTTCACGATCCAATGCAACTGGCTGCGAAAGTGCGAAGGTGCAACTTTTTTTCGGACCACAAAAACAAAATATACTGAATAAATTTTCGCTACACTTTTGCACTTTATCTATACCGTGACCCTATTGTAACCGAAAAGTACAACAGAGTAAAGTGTAGCCTTGTACAGTTGACAGGTCGCTGAATTGTTGATTCCTAAGTGTAGCTATCGGAAAAAATAAATAAAGAGAATACAAAATAACGTAAGGAAAAATCCAGTCAAAAAATGGACAGAAAAATAAGTTTTCATGACATCATCTGCGTCTTTAATCTCTCCATTATCTAAAATATTTTTACTTTTTCGCTTTTTTGGCATAATAAACAATTAAAAGCACATTTTTCAGTTTCAGAAAAAAATAAAATTAAATAAAGAACATAATGACAGTTGTCAAACTGGATCTGTCATTTATTTCAGTTTTACAAGAGATGCAAGCCCCCCCGGAAACAAAATCCTGGCTACGGCACTGCTGATAAGCATTTTGTATGGGGATTTCTTAACTCAATTTTACCAGCCTTGATGGCGGCATATACCAAAGATTTTTGGTTTGTGTACATCTATGGCACAGTACCTTTCGAATGATATAACTTTCATTCATACTCATTTTATAATAAGTACTTAAAAAGTGTACGGAAACTTTGGGTGGTCACGTATTAATATAATGATTTTATTTTTCGTCAAACACTACTGAACACTAATGTTAAAGAACTGTCCGGAGTGATGACGCACAGAAAGTGTGTAATAGCTGTCAATGGAACGCGGTCACTCAACCTTCAGCTTAAATCTTTAATTACCAACATCAGAAGCTGACGTTTATTAATCCATTTTGGAATATTTCTGCAAAAAATGTTATCAAGGTAGGATTATATAATTTACCCAATGACTTATCGGTTCTGCCAAATACGTAATCTTTCATATCAAACCTAAAATAAGCAAACAGTCTGTATTAACAACTGTCAAAAGTTTTTTTTTTTGCTGATGAGAACTTAATTATGCGCCATCCACCACCATATTGCTGAACAATATTTTCCCAAAAAGCAAACAGACCAACAAAATTTCTCTATGTACATTGTACAGGTCCTCCACCGCACCGTATTGCGGTGCACAATGTGTGTTAGTGTTTACACAAGAAAGACTAACAAGTATTTTGAAATCTAAAGAGCAAAATGAAAACCGAAAGTGTCTGTGCTGTGCGCTGCTGTGTACAAAAGGGGAATTATTTTCCAATTAATAATTCCCAGTTTGACTTTATCTCGTGCTCAGGCGAACGAGAACAATGGCCATTCCTCAAATAGGATTAATTAGAAAACGTGAGAAGATGTCCTGCTGATGCAGCAGCCAGCAGTATCTGCTTTGTTTGTTGTCGTCCTTCTAATATCCTCATCTCTATAAATTTTATATCGGAAACTTTTCCAAAGATGTAGTATCCTTTTGGAATAGCTGCGAGAATCTTCAAGGACATGGTAGTGTATTCGAAAGTGATTTTTTGTTTCCTAATGTTTTCCACCCATCGCCTAAGATCCTTGTAATCTTCCGCAATGAAAAATGCATCCTCCCTCCATTGTTAATGCAGAGGAAACTATTCCGAGATGAAGCGATAGAGTAAAAGTCGATGCGAATGACAAAAGGATGAAAAACTCGTTTGTGCATCGAATAAAGGATCCGCGACTTTTCTTCTTGGTTTTATATTGCCCAAACAAGCTCAGCATGGGGGTGTGGTGCCTTTGAAGTTTTCCTTATCCAAACTGTCAAGCTAATGGAAGTTTTGCTCGACTTTTTTTGTTGGCTGCCTTGCACGATACAACGGCATGACAGTTGTATGTGTTTCATAAGGATGTGCCTGATAGTCGTCGAGTCAAGAGTCACGTATAATTTACATGCGATGTCAGTTCAGGAAGTTGTGCCATTAGTTTTTATATCGTCGAATAGAGTAGTAAATCTTTATTTTCACTTTCCTTTATGACGCAGTATACTGAGTGTGCGTGTGTTTTTTAAAGGATATGATGCGCTCTTCAAACTGTGATTAAGTTCGGTTAATAGACTTTTCGGGAAAAAGTACATTTATTTAGATTTGAAATCAAAACGGGGTGCTGGGCGTTATGCATATATTAGAGATTTACCGATACTACGAGGCTGTTGAAGCAAATGTTCGAAAAAGTGTACCTACACATATTTCCAGTTCCCAAAAAGCGAAGGTCTATAGCTAAGCTAATGAGATATTTTCAGGCTTTTGATCCAAGACAGAATTGTGGCACAGTGCATGTGGCAGAACATCAACTGCAAAGCAGAATAGGCGAGAGTAGTGGTTAAGTTTTTATAGAGATTTGGACGCTGTAGGTTCGCGCCCCAAAAAGCTTGAACTAGGTCATATAGAAAAATGACAAAGAACTCTTTTCGCTCTTGCTGTTGTTGTCAAACCTCAAAATGAACACGGAAATTTTCTTGATTTAGGAATCTGCTCGTTGAACGATGGCGTACTGATCCCGTTTAGCTATAATTGGTTTGAATACTTTTCATAGGTCCAAGAAGTCAGCCTCTCTTTTCAACGTTTAACTCGATTAGTGACTGGGACCTGCTACTTAGCTGAACAAGAGTAAAAGCCCTTTTTTGGTGTAAAAGCTGCCTCTGGCAATCAACAATCGGACGCAAAAGTGTCCGCTTTCAAGTCGGTTTTCTTTTATGACCCCCTTTTTGAATGAAAAACTGCCTTAATCTGCTGTCACACCCCTCCAACGTAATTGCACACATTCCAACATCGATAAATCTCTCGCAGGCGGACAATAATTCTTCGCCTTTCATTTGCAACAAGAAATTTATCCAAAACGCGTTACAAGAATTGGAAAGAAATTTTAAAATCCCCCCCCAAAGCAAGGGAAACTAATCGCGCCATCATAAAAATTCAAAAAAACACAGGAAACACCCAAAAAAACTCATTTCAACGGTTTACTAAATTATGACATTCGCAGGGAAATATCAAAGCAATAAAATCCACCAGAGAATTGAATAAAAAATTCGTCGAGAAAAAGAAAAGAGAACTGTGCTCTGGCTTAGGCAACCAGAGGTCGGTATGTTAATTGTACACCCTCCGTGTCCAATCATCAACAACACGGTCCACATAGTAATATCCTTTCAGCAACAGACGTTCCCAAAAGGAGTTCGTATTTCTGTTTCCGCTAATAGCCGAGATGTACATTACGCGAAAGGTCGAACGAAAAGTGTAATTCACGCCACACCCCACCCCATCCCCGGCGACAGCTATTTCTATGAGTAGGTAAAGTATGTTCTTCGCCTGATATAGGATATAATGTGTATCCTTTTGTTCGGCTTTTTGTTTTGTTTTTTTTCCTTTATGGAAACATGAGTACCGCAGCAATGAATCCAATCAGAGACTATGCGGTATGCAAGTGAAACTTTCCCTTGAAAGGACCCTCGATAATTGAATATTAAAATTTAGCATCACCCCACCTCCTTCGAATACAGTGCGATAGTTGAACGTGTAGATTTTTGAGAATTCATAAAATATTTATAAGATGCGGGCGCGCCGACGAAGGTTATTCGCGAGACTGCTAATGGCAGTTATAAGGATGTCGGTTATGGCCGTGCAGCAGTGGCAGTCTTATTATTTATGGCGTCTGGTTTGGATAGGTTCCTTTACACTAGAAACACTCACCATCAGAACCGCGAACAGATCACATCTCGAATTTTACCTTTTATGCGGCAAGCGGTTTGTACAATTTCAATTGAGTGGGAAGAGCGCCAGTATGGCAATATAATTTATTCTAATTTAATGGATGAATAGGTCTCACGAGAGTTTACAAGACACTGTTCCTCTGGTGCTAAGATGAGGAATGAATAGATGAATAATAAATTGTCTAAATGCGTGGCTTGGGGAGCTTATTTGATTTGTAAGGGAACAGGAAAAGGACATTGGAACGCACATCATTCCCCCCCGCATACATTTTAAGGCTATACATTCAACATGATGCGGTGTCAAAGAAGTTAACAACCTTTTGACAAAGACATGTAAAACGAATTAATTTTCTGAACGCTAATTCGAAGGGTAAAACCTTGAAGCCAATGCGAATGATACCACTGGAATGCTAAGGGGAGAAGATTGATATCTTGATTTTCACGAGAACATGTATAATTTTTAAGAGTACATTTATTGCTTGTAAGCTCAGCTTTCTGTCGTTAACTTTGCTCTAAAGATATGTTGTGGTTGCAAGTAATCATCGTCTATTTTTGAAAATTGTTCTGTTTGGGACTCGACAGAAAGTCAGAGAGGTCATAGCCTTCAACTCGCTTTTTTCAAAGGGAGACAAATAAATAGTCTATATAAAGTGGTACTACACGTGCGCTTCACTTGCATTCACCCGACTACAGCGCGGCGGTTATGCTACCTTCCTTAATTGAAAACTAATTCTGCGGCGGCGGTGTTATAAAGATACATAGGTACATTAAACCCCTTTGCCGTCTTGCTAAATAATTAAAAATTGCATTTTCCAGCATAGACACCACTGTGCGATTGCGTTCTCCAAGATAAATGTGTCGCGAATGTCATTTTATTTTAAGTATTTGAAAATAGAAAGGGACATAAAGTAATTTTATTTTCAACCTACCATACTTCCCTTTTTCAAATCTAAAAAATTAGTTCACCAGAGTATCACCAGAAGCTTGATGTAACTGACTAATTCATCTCACTCTTACTTCATGGTAGGTCCTAGGTGATGTTTAATTTTTAGCCTGGTTTTGTACAGAAAGATGAGTAAAAGAAGTATATGTACGTACTTAATTCTGTTAAATGTAATTTTATTATTTAGGTCGTAGATTTTTTTGACAATTTGGTGTCACACTTTTTTTTAGCGATTTTTTTCATACTTTTTTAATGCGTTTTATGATATTTTCTAAGTGCTTAATGGGATTTTCTTGAATGATTTTAATATTTCTTTTACATGATTTTTAAGCGTATTCATTGCATGTTTGGACGCGTTTCTTGATGCATTTTCTAAAGTTTTTTTTAACACAGATCTTAAAGCATTTTTAGGCGTGTTTTTAAAGAGTTCTTAAAATATTTTTTGATGTGTTTCTAACGTTTTCTTCGGCGCGTTTTTATTGCGTTTTTTATTATTTTAGCTCGATGCATTCTTGCATACGTTTTATTGGATGTATATTTTGCTGCGTTTTTGGAAGTCAAAACACCATTTACCATCGGAAAATGGAATTTTAGAACGCGTTAAAAACGCTCCTATTGACGCTGTCCTGAAACGTTTTTTTATATGACACTGGCATCATTACAACAAAGTTTATACGCGAACGAAAAGCGAATCGCCCGAATCGCTAGATTTTTGTAGATCTAATTAGCAACAGAATTTTTAAGGTTACACGTGCTGGTTTTTATATTTTTCTGTCAATTTGTAAATAAACGTTGAAAGATTCGTTATGGTGCAATTGAATTCATGTCAACATCAGGCCTTTAGTATGAAAAGATAGGTTGATCAAGTCGGACGTCTCGCTGCTCTATCCGTGTGAGGATTTTTTCTGCTTATTTAGAGTCTGTGGCGGAAGAAAGGGAGTAATCGCTGGTTAAATTGAGCATCATCTACACAAACCATCAGATAGACGGAACAATGGCGAATGATCAAGGGATGAACAAAAAGTGTTTATAAGCTTCGAAAATTAATAACAACAATTTTGACATACGTTTTTGTGGTTCAACACACAGAACAACAACAAAACCTTATGTTTCTCCTGCTGCCCACCTCTCACGATGGTCTCACTATCATGGGCAAGTATAGCTCTCCCTCAAAAGCTTTGCCATTGAGCTGTTCGGACTTACAAACTGAAATTATTTGACCTTGCCATTAGTCTTAAGGATAAAACAAACCATTGTGAGAAGCCAAGCCATGTTTTTTTTTTTGCTGCCTGAAAAATTCCCAATTCTATAGTAAGATCCTTGAGCAAGTATAGTTCTGCCGAACATGTTATGTCAAAACCCACTTTAAGAAGAATCGTTAAACTTTTAAGAATATGTTTGTATATTCAAATCAAATCTTTTCCCGTAATCAATTGTGTATATCACCACAAACTCAAAGTAAACCCAATCCCACCCCATGGCAATTCAAAGTGCTCAGTTTAAACTCGTTTTGCCTTTAATTAATCAGTTTCCGCTCGCTCTAAACAACCACTTTAATTATTGCACTAGTCAAATCACACCCAGAAATTTCTCCAGATTGACCACTATCTTATGTCCATCATTTGTCAGCAGCCCCCTTCGGTTTGTTGTTGCCTTAGAAATAAATCTCATGAAATCCTGGCAATTTTTCATCGCCCTTCGAAATATGACACGAAGCAATAAATATCGTTCGCCAGGATGGAGACATATACGAATCAGCCGACATGTTCCGTCTAATTACTCAAACTCATTAAGTTAAGTGAAACATCTGATTGCTGGTGCAGTTTACTCGCACAAGGACAATGGTGTCGATGTGGAGTGGGCAATATGGCATTAAGTCTTGGCCAAGAAAAGTGTTTAACAAAAAGAAAACGTAAACAAATAAAGATCGTCGTCCTCCTTGCCATCGCTGGGCATTGTTTGAGCAATTATTTTCCATGTAAGGAAGACTCGCTGGTGCCGCTATTCGCCCGCCCTATACCCCGTCACAAGGAAGGGTGGTCGTAAATTAAAAACACGACTTGAGGAAATAAATCAGCAGAAAGTCGTGTGGTCGTGGGTGGCGGCCTTCTGACTATACGGTTGTTGTCTTGTTGCTCAAGTTGTTGTCTCTTTATTTAGTGGCTTTACAATATACAGCCCATGTCTTGAGGTTTTTCAATTCAAATAAAAGGGGTGAAAAAGGCAAATCCTTTGGAATCCTTGTCGAGAATTTATTTCCTCGCCGTGTTACTTAGGCCTAGAGGGTCTGATTTTTGTTTGTTGCAGGCAAATATCATTGTGTTGAGAGAGTTGTGGATATGGCGGATAGTCCTTGTCGGATGAGAGGTTCTTAAGGATTTTGGACATGTCTTTTTGGTTTGGCGGAAGGGGCAAGTCAGGAAGTTGCATTGAAAAGGAAATCCGCTGGATAAATCTTAAAGTTAATCAACAAAAATTTAGTGGACAGCTGGGGTTAGAGTGAATTAAAACCAGAGGCACTATCACACAAGGCTGCGCAGTTTTTTAGCGAATTTTTATTTGATATCCTTGTGCAGATTATCCCATCATTGTTATATTGAGCAATAAAAAGGCATTTTTTTGTTGCTGCTCACAACAGAGCAGTGGTGTGCAGTTAATGCTGCTTTTTTATTTCATTTATTATTTTTATATCCTTTTTTATTTCCTCGTCATATCAGTGTGTTCCCATCGTCTGTTTTTTGATGTCACAGTCACATTTGACGAACGGTGTCGAATGTCAAAAGATATGCGGTTAGAGATTATTCAGATAAAATGATTATTCAGAAACGTGTTGAATAAGGACTTTTCGGGTTAGGGGGATAACGCAAACAGAAAAAATGTAAGCCCCGAGGGTAAAGGTTGTCATAAAAATCACTCTACTAGAATTTATACACTCGGGTAATATACCGCCAAATGTGAATCGTCTTTACTATGTGTGCACACTTCAGGAGCTCTGTTTGTCAACGTGTGAAGGAGTTTCCTATGGCTTTTGTTTGAATTTTATGTATATTGACTACTGAACGTGGTTCAGAAAGGCCGTTTGAGGCACATTTGCTAAATTCGAACTTTAATTTTCTACGAAAAGGTTTTTGAGAAAACTAATCTTATGTTGCTCAAACTATAAAGTCGACAAGACCGGATTTACGCACCTCAGAAAAGCTCTTATCATACCTTGGGAATGATAGGTACTATTAGAACAAACTTAGCGAATAAAGGTTGTACATTTTGAGGGTTAAGTGACTAAGATTGTTAGACTCAAGATGTCCGAATTCAAAATACTGCAACCGGCAGTCCGCGTCAAGACTCAAGAGAAGCGGCGTTGACGGAATCCTGGAAAGTGACAGAAAGTATGTTTTCAGAAGTTGAATCTAATTTACAGAGCTGGAGATTAAAAACTTACCAAATCTGTCAAAGCAGACGGTAGCTGTCAATTGGCATGCACAACACCACAACTAATTGCTGGTGGTATCATAAAACCGGTTTCCAAAGACTAGACACTAGACCCTTAAATCCAACAACGTGTGTCCAAATATTTTAACAATTAAACGGCGCGTGTACTATTACTGGTTCGCAATTTCGCATTTAGCTGCGCCACTCGTTAGCAAAGTTTTTCACAGAATATGATTGACCATAAAAATCTGATTCTTTTATTCCGACTCTCTAGTGTCTGCAATTGAAATTATTGTCGACAGGAGATCGCTGCAAGTTACTTCCGTGTCCTCTCGCTCCCAGCACGTACGTGTGTTTCTGGTTATTAATTTTAATAACGCATCGAAACGACAGAGAAATGTCAAAATAATTTATATACGCTGTTTTTATAACTGCCATCGAACTCGTAAACCATCAACTGAGTGACAGTCGTAAACCGCTAAACAGGAGGATGCTCCTGTATACGAGTAGATATAATAAAGATTCAACGTTATTTTTATGTTTTTTTATGACTAACGCAGTATTAATTTCTAATTGCATAAATTCTGTACGCAGGGGATGAATGAATGTTGCGATACTATTTATGTGTAACGAGAGAGAGAGTGTGGCAGGGGTTTACAATGAGTGATGTGACATGGTTGTAAAAATGCCGACGGTTGTTATGGGTGGGTATAGGTTTCTATGGTTGGGGTGGATTTACCACGGTTGACGGAAGTTAAAACATCAACAAAGCTTAAATGTTTTATTTGTCATTTCAGAGATCATCATACGAAAGCGAAATTGTTTTTCTAACGGTTGCTGTATCCATACAGATAACATTGATATTGAAATCGTAAGCAGGTTATAACCGACGGCGCGCGGCGGCATGCGGACGTACGTTGAAATCCCCAAAGATGTATCAAAACAATAACATTTGTCGAATGACGAAAGGTAGATGGATACGTTTTATTATAAAGGCGAATGGTTTTTTTTTTAATTTTACCAAACATAAAAGTGCTGTATGGTAAATTTAACAATGGCGATACGTATACAATAAATGCGGGAATATTGGCGGATCGCATTAACTGTGGCGATAAGTTGCAGCTAGGTTGAATGTCGTTTTTGTGGATTGCGATACGAGGGGAAGTTTATTATGCATATACCTATAGTCTGAAAGCAATGGAGGGGTAGTTGGAGTCACAGTTAACCTAAAAGAAGTGATGGAAATTGTAGAAATTATATCAAGTAGAAAGTCCAAGACTCCCATTTATCACATTATCAGGGATCCGGTTACAATTCTGCTTTGCAAATGTCTGTCTTCTCACACAAAAATTCAGCTTAACGAAATTATGTTTTTTTTTAATTCTGCTCTACAAAATTCTGATTTTCAAATTTAAAGCAATAAAATTTTGCTTTTTTTTTCAACTAACAAATTTAAACAATGAGAAAATAAAAAATTAAATATTGAAAAAAAATTTAATTAAAAAAAAACAATATCAATAGCGAAATTTAATTTAAAAAAGAACGAAGAACGTCAGAATTTACAACTTTCATTTATTTTAATTTCATTTGTTTTCTTTTTATACTTCATTTTAACAGTATAAAAGGACTGCCGAAATGATGTTTAATCAAAATTCCTTCGACAATCGACGCGGTAGGATCTTCGAATCTTACTCTAAGACCATTTTCCTAGGAGGTTCGTTGTAATTACTGTTACGCTGCGATTGATGGTTTAGTGGACAGACAAAGACTTTTCCTTTTGTATACTTTCGTATTTCTATGATAAAAATAAAATAAAATTGTATTTTTAAAAACACCCACGACATTTTTTTTTACTTTCCTCCCCAGGAGAAAATAAAAGGGTACAAATAAAAATTCAGAAAAGAGGAGTTCAAATTAGAAAAAAATGTTCTCTCCTTCCACGTTCAAGAGCGCGCGCTTTTTAACATTTTCCAAACCTTTTCTTATTGTTTGCAGAATTTTGTAAAGCAGAATTTTGAAAGCAGAATTTTGTAAAAAGAATTTTGACCCCAAACATGATAACATCTTCCAAATTGATAACCACGAGTCTTTTTTTCGTTAAAAATGAAATAGGTACACGGTTCTTTTAAACCAGTACTAACTTTGATTTTGAACAAACTACGGCTGAGACATAGTTTTCGACTAGGTCTTCAAGCATTTGCCGCCGTATATCCTCAATAACATGAGTAACGTTGGTTTCCAATGCATCGATTGTTGTTGGTTTGTCTGCGTTAACTTGTAGCTAGACGATGACACCCGCTCAAAAATTGTTCCTCTTTAAAAAAAAACAGGATTCGTTGCTAAAAATTTCTGAGAAAGAATGCATAATATTAAAAAAAAAAAACACACTTTATCAGTTGTTATTAACGAAGTTTCTAGATTAATTCCAACCAAACCCAATGGTTAAAATTTGGTTTTTACGACCAAGAAAACTTGGACGAGAAATTGATAAATCGGCTATTTTAACCGAGTTTCCAAGAAAAGCTATTATATACGAGTACACCGATTTGCGTCGTTAACTGGGACCAGAAAAACACGACGCGAATCGAAATAACGAGTCTTAACCTTAATTATATTAATATGCATTTCTCCAAACTGATTTAGTTCATCATCAAGGCCTTAATCTTGGGGAGTCCCCTTTTTACTTAAAAATTAATGAAAAAAAAAGGAATAACAAAAACGCAAACTGAAACAAAAACGACGCAGCTTCGAAACCACCATAATTTTTAAATGACACAACTTGGAAACGACGCAAATCGGAAAAACGCAAAGCGAGGTTTTGGTGTATATCAAGAACCGACATAGCTGGTAATTGATTTCTTGGTTGTCTGGGTTTGTAACTGGACACAGTACAATTTAATTTTTTTTTTAAAACACAACCGGGCAATTGTTCATAATATTGTTCAAAGAATTTTGTGTAAAAGCTGTTTACTGCCACATAATAAAAAAATTAGCCTCCTCGTAGTCTACCTTAGCCACCTGCCTGAACCATATTTGAAAAATATTTCGTAACTTACCAAAAATTACACTCTACTATGAGTTGCCAGCGGTCTCCATATCGTTCCTCATAAATTATGTACAAGCCTACTACGGTCACATATTTCAAGTTTATTATCGAACAATCCCTGGCCCAGAATTCATATATCTGACTGGTCGTTAAATATACTAAATCCATTTAATTATCAGAAGATAACTAGCCCACAAAGCAGTGATAAAACATAAAAAAAAAATCCTACCCCGGGTCCAAAAATTCCCTACGGACGTAAGATTTCCCCTACAAAGCGGCTTGCCTACATAATATTTGAAAAAATTAAGAGAAAAGTGTTCAAATGCTGTATTTATTTTATTTCATTTTTATTTTTTTATTTAAAAAAGTTCTTTATTTATATAAAGTTAGTATGAAACAATAAGTTAATGTTAATATTATGAAAAAAGGATGTTATATTTACAAATATGAAGGCAAAACAATAAATTAGAAGGTTATTTATAGAAAGTAGTAAAAATAGAGACGCAAAAGAAATTGTAGGCATAAATTTATTAAATTAAATTAGTTTATTTAAATAATTCAAATTGCTCGGCCATATTGTCTTTAAAAGTTAAAAGAGAGTAAATACATAAATACAAAATATAGGTATTGAAAAGTCATATAACGTGTTAATGTGATGATCATGTACCTACCTATACATCTTTTGAACTCATTTTGTAAATATGTGTGTCTTTGCCTTTTGATAATGACATTTAAAGAAGAGTAGGTATACTTGGGCGAAAAACGTTAAGGTGGAAATAGAATTGTGAATTCAGGGTAAGATGTATGTAGCATGATCTCAAATCTTGTTTCTCTATAGAAATACGAAAACATTGGGAAATTAAAAATAAAACATACACGTTCTCGTTTATCAGACATTTTTTATAAAATATAAAAAAATACCTACGCTTACAGCAAACGGTTTTAAATATTAAAAATCTGTCCTTTTTCCCCTACGGAACAATTTTTTAGTCGAAAATACCTACATGTAGGGATTTTTCCCTACGTGTACCACCACTGCCACAAAGTGTTTGAGTGGTCAAGAGCCTCTTCTACGACTGACAGTGATCCGATAAGACTTTGTTCTTATCACTGAAAATCATTCTTGACATTTCACAGTAATAAATCAATTGAAACAATAAATTATCCATTAAAGAGGTAAATCCTCCAGCACGACTGTCAAGCACCAGTGTTCCAACCAAAGTGAACGTTAATAACTCTTCGCAGTGATAAGTTGGTACGTGCGAGTCAATTATTGCATTTACGTGAGACTCGACAGCAAAGTGATACGAACGACCACACGCAACCCGGTACCGGTGCCGGGCCAATGACTTGCACAGATTCGTAAGAAATTTCGAATTCAACCTCGACGATACTATATTTATGCCAATGTCAGTTTCTAGCTGCGACTAGCTTAAAACTTCTAATTGTTGTCTTCTCCGGTGCAGGGAGAAGATTGTGTGACTTGTTGCTGTGTCTAGACAAGAAGAATTATTATCAACTGATGGTGTATATAAGTAGTTCCTGTCGCATGAGTTCGATACGTGCTTATCTGTTCAATTGGATTTTAGTTTTTAGAATTATGATATCAATGAGTCAATAAGCGCCGCGTACATTGTAATCTAGGTGTAATGTCAAACGACGTACGTGCTTTCACGTGGAGGACTTAAGTTGGATTAGTATATGGAATGCGGTTTGTGTTTTGTTGAAAAGAACTTTGAACTTGAGGGTAAAATCTGTAGTTGATCATAGCAGACTGAAGGTTCATTGAAGTTTTTTGGATGGCATGTCCTTTCAACTTGGAAGCATCGTTTTAGGAACGGCATGGTTTTTATAGCCTTTGAATCAAACGATAGCAAAATGCGCAAATAATCATAACAGCAAAGCATTCGTTCATTTGTTTCTTTCTATGTATATGTATGTAATGAAAATATGTAATCGGTACAACAAAAAAAAAAAAAAACAAGAACTGGTTGCCTTTTTGTATGCAACACGTTTTTGCTTTTTGGTATGCAAATCAACAACTTCGTTCTTTTAAAACTGTAATCATTTGAGAAAAAATTTATGAAAATTAATTGCACTCTTTCCTTCTACGAAATGTCATCTTCCATTTGGTTCATGTTTCATAAAATTCGGTTTCGAAATATCGCCGCAATCGGAACGATGTACAAATGCGCATGAGTAAGTTAGCTAGCAGACGTCAGGTAGCAAAACAAAATTTTGCGTAGGTAATGTGCTTGGATGGAGGGAGAGGAGATAACTGAATACTGACCAAGAGAATATTGAAAGCAACATTTTAATATTTAAATAAAAATGCTGGTAAATTGTTATTTTAAGCAACGTAAACTAAAAAACTGACACCCGAGCCGTATTTATTACATTCCCTCACGACGCCTCTACGATGTTGTTTAGTTAAACATCGCGTAGAATTTTACGCAGCCTCTACGTGGCTTTCGTGAAATTCTTATTTATAAACATTTATCCGCGATAATTTTACCAAACGAGGTTTGTGTCTAAAAAGGTAAGAATTTCGATAAACTATTACAGAAAACACTGAAGGTTATTACTTTTTGCTTTGAAACTGACATCAGCTGTTTTTGACAGACTAGCTTCGTAAATAAATTTATTTTACAAAAGTCAAATCTGGCACAATTCCGAGATTTTTGATGAAATATCAACCTATAATCATATAATTATCTATGTGTATTCCAACATCCAATTATTCCTCGTATTATTCCACCAACTACCAAGAAATCTAATATCACAAACGCACAATTATTTGCAATTTTTATTAATTTATTATATAATTTATATTTTACAATTGCATTGTAAACGAATTTCATTTGGCGCAAATCTACACAACATTCAAATTGAATGTACTAGAGCCCGTTGCTAAAGTTCGAAAAATCTTTATAAATCACATTTTCCTGCGTAAGGGCATTTTAAAAGCTGCGTAAAGTTAAGCAGACTCTACAATGGGTTTATAAATAAGGCTGTAAGTGTTCATTCATTTCATTCAGGCCATAAAAACCCAGTCATAGTTGTCGGACTTAGTAAACAATCCGTATGAATAAATGCTGCGTAGAAGTTATTAACAGTTTTCGCCAAATTTTTGTATTCCTTCTGACGTTTGCTAGCTAAATAAATTGTGAAAAATTATTTATTTAATACGGAGCCTAGTTTCTTGAACGTGCCCATAGTCAATGAATGAAAAATTGAAGAGTCAAACGAGTTTGACATAAGCTAGTTGTCACAGATTATTTTGAGAAGCTCTTTCACAAGTGCCCATTCTCTTTCTCAATTATACAATGTTTTCTTTTCGTATTCCCCACTTTATTATAAACTGTTCAACAATAAACAAGGTTTAAGCTATCCGCATTCAACACTATACTTTTGTTTGCCTAGACGTTATTTTTTTTACTCATTTGACACTGATGTTTATACCGATTTCGGAGAAGAAAGAAATAAATGCTCCCAATTCGAAATTTTTAATTTCCGATATTTTTTCCATTTCGAACCTTTTTACTTTCGAAACGAAATACGGAGTGTTTTTTATTGATTCGTCCAGTTTACCTCAAAGGGTCTAGCTAACCGCTATGGGGATGCCTTTGTTTAACAAAATTTGGCATCAACGACCACCCTTTCCCAAGGAGGAAGCGATAAATTGCCTTTTATTGTCTGTGGTTGGTCTTCCCCATCGCTAGTTAACAATTACTGTTCGATATTCGATAGCACGTAATTCAACACTTCAACAGGGTTGCACTACAAATCATTGATTATGATCTAATTAGAAGCGAGCCCATTTATGAGTAATAGATTCCCGCGTGCAATCAAAAGCAATTACAAAACTCTGGACTATCGGCATTATAATTAAAATCAATTCACCCCACAAAAGGATCAGAATTTCATGAGCCAGTGGTCACATTTGGATACATCCACATTGTGTTGAACGAATTAAAAACCGCCCATCAGCTGCTTATCATAAAATTAATATTTTTACAAAAACCTATAATTTATGCGCTTGATTTTGGCAACCACCCCCCGTCCACTTGCGGAATAAACAGCCGCGCTAACTATTCCCATAAAAATATGGGCGCGCAAATTACTATAACTTTCACTTAATGCGGGCTTACACCAGCGATGGGCCCATGAATTGTTGTAAAATTATCCCGGAAATTATAATTCCACTTCACTTTCGTTATTTCGCCGAACAAGGGTGGGAGAAATCTAGCAAAGTGATTAAAATTATCGCACGAGTATCCTTGATGGTATATTTTTAAGCCACTACGAGTCGGGCCTTGAAAGGGGTAATTTTAATGAATTTTACGAAATATTTATAGACTTGCAAGGATACACAAGTTGTGGGCTTGCGTTTGTGGAGCTCCATTCGCATCTGATATGCATATGGCTTTCGAATGATATCATCAGTTCTGTTTAATATCGTAATTATTTCGGTGTCTGCGGGGGCAACGGCTGTGCTTTGTTGGTGGTTCACCGAAATGTGTTGCGCCGCGCGGCTGTTGCCGCAGGATTTCATAAAACCTATGAGTAATGTCGGAATCGTTCCGCAAAATTCAGCACCAACCGCACACGGGAAGGAAGTGTTCAACGCGCGACATTTTATTGCGTTTTAAATTGCCTCCCGCATGGCTGGCGACAAAGTCTAACACTGTGGGATGAAATCGTTAAAACTCGATATTTATGTTACATCCTTACATGCGAAAATGGCAGGGCAAAGGATGAATACGGAGGAGGCATTTACTTTGTGAACGCTCTAAAGGAACTGCGCTGATAAAAACTCATCGAACCGGGGGCTAATTTTATGGGATTCTTTTTATTGACACGTTGTGGAGGTTTTTTTTTTATGATCCCGCTGTTAAGTTTGACGCCAGTCCGATTTACGTACGATTAAGGATAGAAAGGGACATTATTGTTATCCGGCAATTTTAAGGATTACCGCGGAGTGTAAAAA
This sequence comes from Cheilosia variabilis, assembly GCA_951230905.1. Taxonomy (NCBI): domain Eukaryota; kingdom Metazoa; phylum Arthropoda; class Insecta; order Diptera; family Syrphidae; genus Cheilosia; species Cheilosia variabilis. The sequence goes on from OX579676.1 coordinate 16,184,573, forward strand.
TGTAACTCAATTTTTGCGTGTGCATTTCGCAAAGTGCGCCAAGCTACACAACTTTATTTCTGTATTGGCGATAAATATTGAAAGGACATTTTTATCACTCGTCTTGGAGGTGGGCGGGAGACAGCAGTAAACTTTTTGTTCTTACAATAAGATGATGGGGCCTTTGATGAATGAAGCGTCAAACTTTGGGGCTACGCTGTGAATTTTTAGTAATTGCAGAGTAATAAACTGATTTTTGTATATCATTCATCATATGTGTAAACGTCAAAAATCACGTTTTACAGCATATCTAAACTATCAGACCGGAGAACCGAGCCGAGCACGGATAAACTAGTGTAAGAATGAAATAGCTTTTACGCAGAGATATTGGATATTGGAATGTTCAAGAATAAAAAAGTTTAGTAAGTCTGACAGCTTGCGGAATTCATCAAGTGTCATTTTCCATTGGGACCACCAAAAAACTTTTTCAGATCTCAGATTTAACGCGGCTCATGGAACATGCAGCTGTTCAAATTGCACTCGTTTTTGGAAAAATCAACTATGGATATCGACTTGAAAAATGTTTCCCCTGTTGTGGATATAAATGGAGTAGTTTCGGTGATTCGTAGTCTTCAGATGATGAGGAAGGCAATGAAGATAATAATTCGTCCAAAGTTATATCCATTGCTATTTATGTTTATCTTTATTTTACTTTTCACGAAACTTGTCGCATTAGTTTTGAAAGCAAACTTCTTAAGATGACGTAAAACACCTGTGCGAAGTATATTGGTATTTGTGGTAGTATGTGTAAATCTGAAAAAAATATCGAGATCTGCAAAAAGTGATCCGAATCGAAAAAAGATTGATTCTTTTGCCCAATGGAACATGAAAAGTTATTTAGATCAAACAAAAGATTGATTTCTTGTCCCAAAGGAAGTGTTTTTCCAGGCGAGGCAGCTGACGAGTCTAGTCAAGAATACAGTTCGTGTATGTGGCTGACGTAGGAAAGGTTACGCTACGCGAGCAATATAGTTTTTGCCTTCAAGGTACATCTAGTCCAAACCAATGTAGTCAACTTAGATTAACACGATTATTCTCATATTGTTGGCAATGGGCTCCTAGGAAACGTCAAAATATATCTAAATAGCTTTACTTATGACAGCGGTCCTTAAATGGAATTTGCGCAATACCGAAACGGAGAAAATTATTTCACTTTTTATATGTGAAGTTTCCCAAAATCTAGAACGATGTCGACGACCCCAATGGTGGTCTTTCCACTACAAACAATGCCTTTTGTCGAAAGCCTCTTATAGAGGACCTCTACAAAATGCTTGACATAATGTCCGTTCATGCTTTCACACAATATATCCCTTTCAAACTAAGAACATAGAACACCCCGCATACGGCATACGCAACCCCAAGGGCCATTTACCAAAATCAAAAATTACATTCGCACATTTAAGCGGTGTAAACAAAGTATAAATTTCTCACGTATGATTGCACATATTAAAAGTTATGTTTATTGGGATATAATGCGATGGTGCGTCGCTTGTTATCCTTTTGTTCCTTTTTTTGGGTTTTTTTCGCTACTAACAATCCTTATCCTTTATGCAAAGGCGGTGGCATCAAGGGTCGCATCCCATAAATCTAAAACAGTTAAATTGTTAAACAAACGCTTGGGACACACACACACACGCATTTGGGGTTATCACACCCTTCCGCCGATGTGAATCCTTTCTTTCGTTTGCATCGTGTTTTTCACTTAGTGTGTCCTTTTTATTACGCGTTCAAATTATGAGCGTCCTTTGAGCATTCATATATGTACCATAGATTCCTTGAAAGTGAATGTGAAGTATGCTCTCTTAGGGTTGTCCGAAACGACATTAGTGGTCTTATGGACGATTTGGGACTGAGTATTTTTGTGTGTGGCTTTCCCTGGACCTTAAATGATTGAATTTATAAGTTATGTCGTTGCGATGTTCGATGGGATGCTTTTACGTGTGCTTCGTCATATTTAATTTAATAACCTTCGAACTAAAAGCATTTCAGTTTATGAAAGGGACAATGCGCCAAAGAGGGCTACTGAACTTGTGTGGAATTTTTGTCATTCAAAGGGGAATGGCTCTGACGATTTTAACTAAAGGAGGTATGGTTACTGTTGTGTAGTATAGTCGAAAAGAGTGCATACTTTAGGAATAAAGATCGATGACGAAAATGTAGAACAGATAATGTTAAGTGGTACCTATCAAGTTAAATAAGACTGCACTTCAAATTTTTCGTAGTCTTAAGGTTCGTCACAGTCTTACTACAGTTGATAATTTAAGTAGGTTCTGTAAATAAATTTATTCGCTGAATCACATTTGCCAGAGCCAAACCGACTTTGGAATTCTTCAAACGTACCCCTTTCACTGAAACCAATGAATACGCAATTTCCAACCCCATTTGGCACATCTTCAGTAGGTAAACCGAAAAAAAACCCTCCCATCAAGTATTCAATTGAATTTCCGCTAAACAGAAATACTTTCCAAATAATATTACAAGTTTCACCATCCAACTGCGTATACGCGACCATCCATCGGTGTGCGCCAGAAACTTGAAAATATTAAATTTGGAAAACAAATTCCAACGTGAGTTCAATTTATAAGCAAACAGAAAGTAAAAGAAACTTGAACAGGTTTTGATTTCACAAACGAAATTTGCGTTTTCCATTTTCAATTTCCCCTTCCAGCATGAAGCACTTAATAATTCCACCAACTGTATAAAATATTCCATTGTGCAAAAGGGTACCTGCATGTCCTCTCAAACAGGACAATAATCTGGAAGACAAGAACTTTGATGTAAAGAAACCAGTCCACGATTTAGATTTGGAAGCAAAAAAAATTCGCGGTTTATTAGGTTTCATATTCTTACGAAGGACCCACTTAACAAACAACGTTCGTTCTTCCTAAAGTCTAACCATGCCAAACAAGTTTATGGGTAACATAGTTATCCTATGACTGCACACAATAGCATGTGATGTTGTGTTGTAATGTGATGTGCTGTGCTGTGCTGTGCATATGCGTAGCTTCTTCTCGTGCGTCCTGATGGTATTCGCAAATTTAATTCCGCTATTCTATTATTATCCTTTCAACTGGGATTATTGTCAACCCTTCGGTTTGTTTGTAATGAAACTTTTTTTTATTGAATTTTCGACAGAAAGAAAAAAATGTATTTACTGGAACTTGACAAAGGTACTCTCCCGTTTTCCGGTTAAGGCCTTAGAACGAACAAAAAAAAACAAGCAAATCTCAAACGACAGTATAGAATATGCTATTTGGAATATATTTCCACATAAATTCCGGGAAATTTCAGCCAGGAAAAGGGAGAGCATCCGGTTTATTGATATGTCAATCGCGGAGAGGTAGTGAAGATTTATGCGACTCGCAGGGAAAATCTGGAGTAAATTGTTTGTTATTATTGAGGAAAATTGCAAAAATACAAGGGTGGGGTTATTTCAGTGAAAGCGGAAAAGGCAAAAGCCAAACACGAGGTGTATTTTACGTTCCGCTCTAAGTGAGAGCCTTTTAGAAACCGTTCATGGAATCATTTTTCTGTCTCTTCTCTAATTCTAATGATGTTGATTGTTTTAGCGCATACCTCTCGCAAGCGTCTGACAAACATCGGAGAGTATAACTGTCTTGAAAGAGCTTCTCAATTAGCCGTTTGGACTCGGCATAAAATTGTAGATCCCTTCCATTCGTCCCAAGAATGAAAAACGCACACAAAACGATTGGCTGTGAGAAGATAGGCCTAGGGTCCCTACGGACCTGTTGCGCCAAATATTAACTTATTTATTTCGATTCGCTTACGAAAAATTTAGCTTTAAACGAGCCTACTTAATTTGATCAGAATTGAGGTCACTCTGCAGCTATTCAATTTTCGAAAACTAAAGTGCTTTCTGAACTTTTTTTAAGGGAAACAACAATTATCAATTAACTTTCAGATTAGTTGAAGTTTATGTTACAAATGTCCCAAGAGACTGTTTACACGTTTCAACGTTACGAAAGCAAAATGCTCCAGTCAGAAACCGATTAAAATTCAAAGCTCATAGAAAAATTACCAAGGCCGGGGTGCTAATCAACGCATTCAGCAAAAAAGAACATGATTCTCTTCTGCCTGGTCGTATATACCTATAAAGTAGGTAACAAGGTTACTGTGATTGATTGGCTCGTCATGCCATGAGGCTAATGCATAAAAACTTCAAGCGAACAACTGATACGAAGAATGTCCTTCTGGGAATTGAACAATTCAGATCGTAGGATTGGCATTTTGCACCCCTCCATCATCAATCGTAATGACTTGTCATTTTCATATGTGTTGATTGTTGTACAACAAACAAATATGGATGGAGTCAGAATTCTTCTTTTTTAATGGCGTAATACGAGTTAAAAAGAAGACAAGGCCCCATGGGAAATAAGCCGACAACATGAGAATGCAAAAAAGAAAAGGAATCGGTATTGCTGATAACTTTATACCAACCTGAGCTAATTCTTAAATCTCAAGGCGGACTTTTCTTTTTAACAGTGCAGACACACCACTCTAAAAAAAAAAGGATTAACCAAATGAATAATGGCCGGTGTGGTGCATTTTGTATTATTCCTCAGAGAGCAGAGAAGATAAGCCAGGACAAACTGGTTTTAACAAAAAAAGAATATCGCTTGTACATTTTTAAACGTCGCAATTGAAGATAAATGAACGAAAGAAGAGTAAAACAAAAACAAGGATGGAGTTGGGAAAAGTAAACTTTTTACTTTCTAATTACTTTTCAAAGGTGGGCTGCCCACCCATTTGTTGTTAACTTAAAAAAGGCAGATGTGACTAGCAATTAGCTTACGGATTCTCTTGCTCAGCAAGCGCGTAATGCAAATCGCATTCGTAGAATTGGAAATTGGAAAGGCGGTCCTGGGAATCGTTGTCAGAATGTTATAGGTTTGAATTTGGTTTTCAATTATTTATTCGCATAGTGCGTAAATGATTGGGGTAAAAATGGCTTTAACTGAGCGAATGCTGTTTCCATCTTTTGACGATATTTTCGGGTTGACTTAGCGTTACATCTTCTTCTGGTATAAGCTTCAAGATCCAGAGTCAAGAATAACTTTGCTTTCTGACGGTTTTGGTTTGACACAAACCAATCGAAATAAGGATAACTATCTTTGCATGTGCACTTGTAAAATCCCGACTTAAATAGGAAACGTGTAGGCAAACAAATAGTGAAGTCCCTGCATGGATAAAAGGATGAAAAACGGTGTGATTTAATACCACGAGAGCTACAAGGTGCAAGACTAGCTTCTCGTCGGATGCGCATTTGTGATGATGACGCCTTGTTCTATACCCCAGATTGTAAGCGACATCTAAAGAAGTGTATAATTATTTGTGATTAGAAGAAGACTTAGACCAAAAGTCGTTGGTTTTCACATCAGGCCCAAATTTTAAAGCATCACTCTGGTTTGTGGGAGAAAAAAAATGTTGTATCGTTCTTGATGCAAATATAGATCTTACACATTTTTGATCGTCTCACTTGTTATATCAACAAGAGTATATGTGCAACTACCCCCACTCCCACAAGAGTTTAAAAATAAACTTGTTTATACGGTATATCCTTTCTATCTGCAAAACTCAGAAATACAACTTCTGAAACAGTCTCCACACCATTAAAAAAAAAAGTCGCTATAAACCATTAAAACTGTCACCACCTCATCAATCACATTACTCCCAGAACAGTCGCACTCCTTCACTCCATTTATATGTAGCCACCATCTGCTACTTTGAAGCTCGTAAAACCTGCAAACATAAAAGTTTAAAAAAAACATGTCTCGAGCTACGTTTCATCGAACATAACAATTAGGTAAATGACTCCTTACAAGGAGCGCAACAAACTCACTGGGAATATAAAAACGCTCGACTAATTAGAGAACCCTCCTCTCAACTTGGCTTTATCCTTCATTAACAAATAAGCACCCGTTCGCTAACCTCAATCGACAATTGTGAGTCCCCGATTTGTTCCTGCAATGCAAAACCAAAAAAGAAAAGTAGAACCACCCGTCAGAAGTCATTTCTCGTCGACAGATTGTTGCCCAAAGGCACCAGTCAGGAGAAGTTTTTCTCTTTCACTCTCTCTCCTAATTTAATGATGACATTAAAATTAAACGCGTAACAATTTTAATTATGATTACAATGAACTAAATTAACACTGTGACGAATTTTGGTATCCCCCGTGGAACTCCGAGAAAAAAAGTGTAAACCGAAAGGAAAAATCATGGAATATCTAAAATCAGGGGTGAGACATGAGAAACGGTCATGGGGTGATGCCAGACTACAACAACTTAGGGCGCCAGGTAATTTACAGTGTTTTCATAGTATTTCTTATTAAATAATCAAGCGTAATAGCGAAACAACAAAATAACAGTAATAATAATAATTTTGGACGTCATGGCGAAAAGAGTGAAAGTATTAACTTCATTTGGGGTTGTTGGCGGATTAATTGAAATTTTCACTGTAATCCCTTGGCCGTGTTGAGCGAACCATAGAAATGGCGTTGTAGGGTGTCCGCTTGAAGATGCGTTTTACAGGATATAGGGCGCGCGAAAGGAGTCTTGATTTTTTTTTCGTTTAAATACAAATAATTTATTACTTGATGAGATTATGCATGGGCAACGAAATTGTTAATAAACAAGACGCAAGGGGGGACGGAAATAAATTTTGTGTTGCTGAAAATCATAACAAAAAAAAAAATTATTAGGGGCTAAAACATGGACCACCCGTGGAGATTTCATAGGCGATGTTGGCATAATTAGTTTGCCATAAAATTTTAATAAATTCTTGAATTCTCAGAGGTGGTGGAACTTTTAAATCTCATAGGTCATAAGCCTATAGGTATTAAGAAGTAAGTGATGTTTGGATTTATTGGTAGGAGTGGTTATATAAAATAAATAATCAGTTCAATTAGTTTATAAACACTCGAGTTTCAGACAGTCATTAGAAACAAACAACCTTTTGGTTTGTGATTTTGAGAGAAAATCGACTTTATACAGTTTCCCTAGCTCTGCACAGGCACTCAATTATTTCAAAATCTCACTTGAGGCCTCAAGCAGACAATACTGCTACATGTCAGATTCCTTTCTCGTACGACCTACAGCAGCACAGCTTCCGAGCATTAGAGTTGCGTACCTACCCCAAAGGCTTCCTCATTTCATTGCGAGTACAGCTTTTCATTCATTGTATAAGGAGGTAGGTACATAATACCGTTTTCTCTTGACAAGTTTCAATTCCAAGAGTATCGCATAACAGATACCCATGAGCATACGCATGCAGGTGGTCCACTGCAGGACATACAAATGATTGTATCCTCTGCTATGCTTCTGCTTCAAACATTATGTATTCCGCACCCCATGTGTCAAAATGACTAATAGGTCAAAGCGTTTCTTGTCGTATACAAATTATGAGCTAAATTTGGTAATCCAAACAAATATGTTCAATAATAATCGCAGACCATTATCCCTGGAATTACCATCATTTGTATTAGGACAACACTGGCCAAATCTATTGTATTTTAGGGTTCCCTATTATAGCTAGACTCATGTGTGACCCTTTAACCAAACAAAGTTGAACAAAACGTCATCCGTAACATTTATACGAATTATTGATACCAATCGGTCAAAATATCCGGAACGAATTTCCAATCAGAATATTTTTTTTATTGACTCACACTTGAGATGCGACAACGCAAATGTTCCTCTATTATGCTTCTTTTTCCCAAACACTAGGCTATTCATCTAGCTAAGGGTTGTTTCCACATAGTTTATGAATAAACGAATAGGAACACGACTTGTGTTATAAGAAGCAAACACAAATTAAGGTGTAAAAGCCGATGCCATAAATATTGGCAATGTTTCCAGTTTGGTGAGTTTTGGGAAATTTCTGTCGATTTGTCATAATGAAAACGCAATAAGCATAAAGCATTCTCCTGAAAAATATCGAGTTTACGTTTGAAGAAGCAAATGCATAAGTGGGAAAGTGTAGAGTATTCATTGTAGAATTCGAAAATAGTTTTCAGTTATTTATTACAAAATATTAAAAGTAATAAATTTAGTGTGAGCCATAAATCCTTACTAATGATTTTGATAGTCATAAATAGGGGAGATTCTGTTTTATACAACCATCGCTAATACTGCGGGCTCCATTGAATTTTGGTCCTGTGTATGTGTATGGGGAAGGCGAATGGAGAAACAGCGAACTATACGAGCTATACCAATTACATTTAAATTTCAATTAGATCCCCACTCCAGTCCCATACTTTAAAGGCTGTTTTTCCTTTTTTTCAGCACAAGCATTAATTTTCCCCTAAATTCGAAAAAAAGTTCCCCTTCTATTCTCCTAAATGATATTTTCATTTACTTTCATATGAAAAAGTAAAAATACAGAAATTCAGACTTTTCAAAGTGCTTAAAATTAAGTATATTAACGTAGTCGTTCGATGGGCTGTTTGCTTTCATGATCAATATATGAACACTTCATTTCAAGTAAACTTGAAAATTTGATTGTAATAAAAATTTCCCCTCAATATTTGATCACTGCACCATTCACTGAGGTATGCCTGTTACTTCGTTTGTTGTTTGTTAAAAAAATGATTATTTAACAAACAAAACACAAATCAAAATCGATACAACTATCGCCATCTATTGCACTTATAAATACTAAGTCCATGCTAACTACGGTGGGTTCAAATATAAAAAATATTTGCACAATTTTGGAAGAACCGTTTACAGCACAAACATAGACCAACTAGGACATCTAAAGATGTTATTCAGCTCTATTTGGGACAGTGTTGGTTCCGATACGAAATATTTCCACTGCCATCTATGGTCTGAATATGAGAACACACATACGTATGCACTGACGTATTTTTGAACACATGTTGGCTTTTGACATTTTGCTCCGGTCCGGTCTCCGGTTTGTTTTCTTTTTTTGTACATTACATATTATTTATTTATATTGTTTCCAAAAGAAATCGTTTTTTTTTCATTATTAATTTCATTTCACTTACTATTCGTCCTATAAATGAATTTATTTAAGAAAATCGGCAGTTTATTCTCAAAAATGGGCTCACGAAAAACCGAGAAATTGGCTGAAAAAGTTATCCAGTCGCAGCATATCAAAGTGGCACCTATTCGAGTATGATATTAAATGGCAAATTTTATGTAATAGATGTAGTTTATAAAAAAAACCTCTTGCAGGATATTGAAGATATAGTAAATGGCAGCAAATCACCATACTTTTCACCAATTCAAACCAGAAATCAACGTATGAAGACTGCCGAGATGAAACCAATTATTCCATCTCTTATTAGGAATGAAGTCGTACAAAACAAAGTGGAGGTAGATGTAACTGCCAAAGATAAGACAAAGAAATCTAAAAAGGTGATTGAAATGCAGGAGCTGTTAGATGATTTAAAAAAGCTACCCGCTGATGACAACGCTCCGCTCGAGGTTTTGAAGAACGAAACTTTTGTTGTATCACCAAAACCTGTGAAAACTAAGAAAAATAAGTCAGAGTTAGTAGCCCCGGCAGATCCGAAGCCAAAAAGAAAGTCAAAAGAATCTCCAAATAATGTCAAAGCGCTTTTAGATGAGTCTTCTGAGTTACAGAAACAAGATGTAACATCACCAATAGTAGGCAAAACAAAGAGAAAATCAAAAGACTCGCCAAAGGACACAGACGTTAAACTAGAGAAATGGGAACCAAACAATTGGAGTGAAATATTAGATAACATCAAAACAATGCGGGCAAATGTTGAAGCCCCAGTTGACACAATGGGATGCCACAAGTGTTCCGATGAGACTGCTGACGAAAAGGTGATGTTAAAACTGTTTTTTAAGCTTCGTTGTTGATATAGGTATTTTTTATTTTTTTGATAGACACAAAGATTTCAGAAATTAGTTGCACTGATGCTTTCGAGTCAAACTAAAGATCAAGTAACCTACGAGGCTATGAATCGGTTAAAAGAAAACTCCTGCACTCCAGCGATAATTTCCGACATGGACGCAAAGAAACTGGAGACCCTTTTATATCCAGTCTCGTTTTATAAGGTGGGTGGTTATAATTCTGTTAATCTAATTTTAATTCTTCCCAAATGTTCTCTTACTCATATTTCAATGGCAAATGAATTTCAGAACAAAGCAAAATACCTGAAGAATACATCAAAGATCCTAATTGAACAGTACGACTCGGATATACCAAACAATGTCAAGGAACTGATTAAGTTGCCAGGTGTTGGGCCGAAAATGGCACATATTTGCATGAGCACCGCATGGGATATTGTAACAGGAATCGGTAAATTTGTTCTTAAAGGCTCATTTGTCAGTTTTTGCATCTGAATTGTTTTAGGTGTCGATGTACATGTTCACCGCATTTCAAACCGTCTTGGATGGATGCGCAGGGAAACTAAAGAGCCCGAACAAACCCGTAAAGATCTGGAGTCGTGGCTGCCTTCAGATCGCTGGAGGGAAGTGAATCATTTATTAGTTGGCTTTGGACAAACTGTTTGCACGCCAACTAAACCCAAATGTTTGGAGTGTTTAAACAATACGCTTTGTCCGTCGGCTAATCTCATTAAGCGTGGTAGACCGAAAAAAGAAAAATCTGTTTAATTTTTTTTTTTCTTTTTTTTTTTGTTATCTGAACTGCCAAATTTATTTACATTGAATAAAAGAAAAAGAGTCATATACGTGTTAATACTCGTACTAATTACTTATTTCTTTTTACACACTTTTTAAAATCTCGAAATCCTTCATTGGCATTAAGTTTTATTGAGGCTACCCTCACTTAATCTTGCTCATGTTGACGGGATTCTTGTTTATCACTTTCCCAGTTTTTCCACGTTAATGGACTGTACTTGTACGCAAGCGTACTAGAGTGGGAATCGGTGTTGGCTCCTCTGAATGCGATTTTCCCCAACTGACCTGAGAATGAATTAAGTGCAACCTCTTTAACGGAAGGAAGAGAACCCCCACACAGCAGGTCTATCAATGTTTCGAAGATATACGAATAAATGAACAACATCACCTTTATTGGTTAAAATTGAGTAAACATTTTTTTTATTAAAACCATTTTCTAGAATTCATCTAGTGTGATAAATTTTAACAATACCAAGAACAAAAATTAAATTAAAAAGAAAACCAAAAGTAGATTACATACTTGTAGATAGAAACATTTACAAAGAGTGAGCTCGTCTAAAGTTTAAATGTTTATAGTAGGTAGTTAAAAACAATTTACTTTATAAATCTAATTCTAGTATGGTAACGTAAAGTTAAACACTAACAAAATATACGTTAAAAAGAAACATTGCATATTTGAAATAGAAAAATAAATACTAAATACTATTTCACTTTCTTATGTAAATGGCACTTAAACTACTTAAACAGCTATGTATATATATAATCAATTTATAATTAGTTAGACAATTATGTATTTGATTTGGATTTCATTTTGTTGAATAATTTAGACGTTATTTTAATTTTTGTATTTACTATTTTAGGTACTTTTCTTTATATTTATTAGTAACAATGTGGTAGAGAAACAAAAAACAAATGCAAACGAAAATTATGCAAATTTGTGTGAATTGAAATTAAAATATATATTGAGAAAAAAAACATAAATATATTCGAGTATTTGTGTGTATGTTTCTAATGTGTAGGCTATGCGCGTATATAAAAAAAAATGTTCTGTTTTGCATTAAAATTAAAACAAACAAAAAAGCATTTACATCGAAAGAAGACTCGAACATTTTTTTATTCAGATTTGTGAGTAAAACAAAAATGTAAAAGCTAAGATATATTATGTATAATCCAAGAAAAAAAACGTGGGTGTGTAACAGTATTTGTTATTAATAGAAATGCAACAAATTTGTAAACTTTATAAATAAGTGTGTACCAGAAGAGAGTTTGAAGATAAAAGGAACATTTTCGCACAACGACAAGTTTCGTTAACTGGCGGCCAACGCGGTGGTGAATTATATATTCCTAAGTGCGAGTTCAGAAACGTCAAACATTTGGGCAGTTATGCGGCATCACTGCTTATTTGCGATGCTGATGCGTTGCTGATTGAGTATGAAGTTTGAAATTTAGAACGCATTGCTTACATCAAACATTTTAAAAGATGGAAGTTCTGCTAATAAAAGTTTTAGTCGATAAAGACGACAAAATTATTTTCATGCCTTAGTCTTGTCGTTGCATGTATGTGCGTTTGTTTGCGCCAGTCCGTATTTGCTGCCTACGTTCTGCTGGTAAAAACCAGCATAGTCCGTATCTGTGAAAGTATGCTGAAACGGGAAGGTTGTAACTTTAAACTATATAAGACACCATGTGTCAACTGATGGTATCCTGCCCGATGGTACAACTTCAAAGGATAATTTTAATCTGGAATGCATTCTAGTTGAGTGTTCTCTGTATTTTGTTGACAAGCGGCCTTGCTTTGGCCTAATCGCATTTCTATGTGGGTCCCATGTATCTTATTACAAGTGTCACGAGTGTAGGGCACTCATTTGGAGTTTTCATAACCCTTCATCGTCAGCAACCGGCTCAAGAATCATAAAGGGCAAGTAAACACCTGCTTGAAAAATAGTACAATTTAAGTAGTTCCTCCAGTTAAGAAAGTCGTTGACAGTTGATAGCTTCTCACTTTCCCACAAGCGTTGTTTATGCACCAAGCCATGAAGGATTTATAAAGCATTTTTTTTTTTTTAATCCCAACAGCTGACAATCACACCTGTGTGAAAACTACCCCGCCGAAAGATGCAATATTTTGCAAAAACTCCAAAGCCAAATCACGACCATCCTGCAGTCAGACTGGTTGAAAGCCCCCATTAAAACTCTTCCCCCCATCGAACAAACTCACTCCACTGTGTTTTGAATAACGAATAATAAAATTTAAATATCTCAAAACTATTTGAGAAAATTATAACAAAAACTAGAATAAGAATAAGAATTAGAAAAATTAAGAATAAATAAATAAACAAATTGCGGGACAAGTAGTGTCGCCGTTTACCTACAACAGGGTTACTGTGTGAATTGTGGATTTGTGGTAGTTAAAACTATAAATCAGTTATTGGCCCAGCTAAGCTCAATTTAGCTGGTAAGGGACTTTGCTGCTGCTGCGGTTGCTGTTGTAGTAGTTGATGCTGCTGTTGCTGTTGCTGTTGTTGCTGATGTGCTAAATGCATTTGGTTTGAGCTATTTATTTGGAAAATTTGTGACGCAGAAGATGCGGATGATATTAATGCGGTTGTTGGTGCTGTTGTTGAGTGATCTGCCTTAACCCTTGGTGCCGGCGATGATGATGTCGATGATGTGATAAAACTGTAACCAGGAGCAGCACCACCACCACCACTACTATTTTTACTACCACCAACTACCATCATCCGCTCATCTCCACCATTGGGAAGCTTCACTTGAAGCTTCTTAACCATATTCTCCAGACTGCACATGAAGTCGTGTATATTTGAGCATGACCGGAGAATTTGAAAAAAGAGAGAGATTAAGAGTTAGTAAGGGATTTTTAAAGGTAAAACAGAGTTAGCTAAATCTAGACCAATAAATGCTACTACACCCACGCGATAATACGATTGTCTGCTTGTTTCCGAGCGGCTATTGCCTCCTGGAGCTCCTTCCGCAACTCTTGTGTATCCTCTGAGGCTGGTGGTGGCTTTTGAACTCGTTCGGGCCAACCATTCTTCGATGTCGAGTTAACAATCGATGTCTGACCATCGGAACTAGAGAAGGAATTGCGGTGATCCGAAGATTCCATGGGCGTAACACCGATCGGACCTTGTTCGGCGATATGAAGTGCATTCATAGGGTCTTCCTCTTCGTTGGCTTGATGTATTACGCCATAGTGAAGATTCAGACTGTTGGCACGTTTCGGTTGACGCATCTCTGCGGAGGGGAAGTTCTTTCGCAGCGGTGCAGATCGCAGAGCTTCATTTTCATATATAATTTCGGCATTGCCGCGATTGTTGAGAATGGATGCCAACATTTGGCGCATGTATTTGTTTTCTGTTTCCAAGTGCACGATGCGTTTGTTTGTCTCCTTGCGATCGGTACGCAGATGTTGTATTTGTGACTGCAATGGATAATTACTTTTGCTAGGAAATCATTTGGGTTTCCATCTAGTACTCACCTTCAACTCTTCAATGTCACGCATCATTCGCATACTACTTTCACCCATCGACCACGAACGTTCCTCAACCATTGCTTTCACTCTGTAAAACATATGCAACACAGCGGTGACAAAACTCATCAATTACAACTGTTGCCACCATCTTACCTGCTCAATAAAGCATCTTCTCGGACTCTCGCCGCTTCCTTCACCTCTCTAACAACATCAGTCATCATGCCGGGTGTGTATGCACCTAGAAAAACCATCGCAATTATTTATAAATAAAACTTCACTCATTTTCGAACAAAACACAAAATATACAACACAAATACAATTAGAAAAAATAACAATTTTAGCAAAAACATCTGTACCTGAGTGATACGTTGGCGCTGGACTTTGAGTGCCAAAGCCAAAACCCAGAGGTTGGCTGTGTGTGCTTAGTCCACTTATGCTATCTCTACGGTGTCTCAAACCCCAATTAGGTGCGTGTTTTAAAGCTTCAATATCAACTTTTGGAGGGGGATTTCAAATACAAATAAATTTCCAAAAAATAAACAGAAACATAAAGAGTAAACATACAAAATAAATAAAAAATTAAATGGAAGATAGAAGAGGATAGAATATATTGTTTTATAAAAAGTTTATGACAGTTTTGTGTTTGAGTGAGTGTTCTTTTGTAATGTGTGTGATGGAATGTTGCTACGATGTGAGGATGTAGGCGAGTACTAGCGGTTGTAACACAAAAAGCGGCCCAAATTGTACATTTAACCAAATAAAATGTTTAAATATTGAAAGGACGAATAGATCAGAGATCGATAATCATTACTACATATGCATATCGGAACTTTGGGAAACGCACGAGCAATTTCCAATAAATCGCAACGCTAAGAAAATAAAATAACTGACTTCTAACTGATGTACAAAATAAAACAAAGCCTCGACACCTGTCGATAAACCCGCGCTACATTTTGAGATTATATCCTGAAGTCTAAAATGAACTCAAAAAATAGAAATAGATTTTGTAAAAATTGAAATTGGCAGTCAGAGCGCTGTCATATCTGGGCTTGAGAGAACGAGAAGTGAGGAGTACATAAAGGGGAGGTGATGGTGGAGACTGACTGTTCGTCAGATGTTCGCAAATGACGGGGAAGAAGTATAGTGTGTAATTTTTATTTTGTTTGGGATAATTCGGAGCAAAAGCTCATTAGTCCAGCATAGTAACTTATGAAAGGAAGGACGATGAAACTAGAAAAGCCATTTCGGGGCTGAAAGCGGAAAGTATCAGTAGGTCGTCCAAACATTTAGGAGGCCACAAGCCACGCGAAGCAGTCCTTCAAATAATAACCCCAGGTTAGCAAAATTTCATGCTCAGGAGTGATGTTTGGACTGTCCAAGATTATCAAACCTATTTTACATAGGTGTATTGCGATGCACAAAACAAAAGTGAACCAACAAATAGTGTTTCTGCAGCTTCCGGTATTGAGATGATTGCTGGATGACTGCAAGAAATGAAACTTAAAAGCAACAGGAAAAGCTCCGAAGATCTAATGGATCAGGCGAAAATTTCAAAACAATACTAAAAAAAAAAACATTTTACAAAATACGAGCTTTAAAACAAAACATAAAATACAAGCCCTCAGCAAATTTAATAAAAATCATCAACATCTAGTTCTAAACCAACATTGAAAGACAACAAAATACAAGTACTCGACAGTGTAAATGTAACATGAAATGATGAATGAATGATAGCGACTCTTTTGCAACTGCCAACCTAACTCACCTTTAGTCTCATGTAGATTTCGGCAAATTTTCGAATTTGTTTCATGCAACAAATTAATCTGTTCCATCAATGCTGTAAAGAATTTATTATTTTCCATCTCAGCGGGATTTGTGTAATTCCTGCGATCTGGTGTGTTTTGGCCACTTACTTTGGAATCATTATCGGACGGATTTAGTAAACATGGATCACTGAATCTGAAACTGTCTCAGTCCACAGTTAAAAATAAAATTTTCACAAAGTTATACAAACTCACCCTCGGCTTATATTTGGATTACTACTACCATCAAGGACATCGGTTGAATTGTTCTCATTCTCCGATCCGAGTAGGTTAACGATCGGTGGAAGACTAGCGAATTCGACTGAACCATCGGTATGATGTAGAAGATTGTTTGAATTAAAAGCAAAACGGTTGTTCAATGAGTTTTTTAAAAATGTTGGCACGGTCTAAAAAAAACATTCAACATTAGATTAGAAGATGATGGAAATAATTTAAGTGCATTACCTTTTGGAAGCCCTGGCTGAATGGAGCAGGATAAGCAGGATGTCTCAGATTACCGCCAAACTGTTGTTGGTAGTTTTGTTGAAACTGCTGTTGTTGGTGTTGTTGTTGGTGCTGTTGATGATGATGATTATGATGCTGTTGCTGCCGTTGCTGTGGTGGTTGTGGCTGTGAGGTTTTACTCGGTAGAAAACTATTTGTTGGATTGTAGTCCAGGAATTCTGATGAAGATGATAATTGTGTTGAGCTTGCATCTTTCAGGCATGTTTCCAGCCATGCATCCAGATGATCTCTTGAGTATGTGGACGAATTTGGGACGGTTGAGTTGCGACTTTTTGATTTTCTACGTTTGTTGCTATCTGAGCCTGAAATACAGAGAAAATGCTGTTACTTAGTTTTTGGTTGTTTGGTTAAATGCACTAAAATTTAAGAAATAAAATTCATAATTCGATCAGCATTTGATCAAATTTATCTGTCAAAATTAGCTCGGTCGGGTTCCATCAACCGTTGGACTTCTTCTTGCCCATAATAACATAAGGAGCGCCAACGAAACGAATTTGGCACTTTTCAGTCCAAAAATCAATTAGTTTTCCCACTTACTTTGGTTCATTTTTTCCAAATTAGCTTAATTTCTTATCGCATTACTGCTCGACCTTATGTTGACAGCGAACGCTGTCACAAGATGTGAAAATGTATTCTTACCCTCAGAGGTTTCATTTTTAATTGTTTAACAAAATTTAAATATTCTTCATGGCTCTGTTTATGCATTGAATGTACATATACCTAAAGTAAACATGTGTCAGAAGGCATTCGTGAGTAACCATCTGAAGATTGTGAACAGAACGGAGCTGCGCTGATCAATATCAACCTACTTAATTTTAGAGAAACAAACTTTAATACAAATCTTGTACACAAGTTGTAAGTACGCACGTTGCACTCTTAAGAACTAACTTTCGCCTGCGTCTATCTCCGATCTTTAACAAATTTATACATTTTGCGTTGCGCTCAGACACTAGCTGCAGTCTCCCCAATCACAAAGCGTAAGAAACTAATCACGAAGCCTTGTAAACATCTGTCTCAAAGTGTGATCAACGTTGTTGTTTAATACATTTTAGCTTCAAATGGTCATTCACTTCAACAACAACACAAATGTAGTTGTTGCCCATCACCATTTATAGTTATTTCTACGCACATGCAGAAAACGTGTTACATTTCATAGAAAGGCACATAATCCGCAGGAAAAATAGGGTCGAAAATCCCTCTTAATTGCCTCGAACAAATCGGCTTGCTAGAATAAACCCCGCATATAAATGTATTTTCTTGCAACACACTTTCGTTCCGTTCGACTCGAGAGTCGAGACACTCGTTAAATCAAATCGCATTAGCAAGGTTTGCCAAAATGGAATCAACTAATGAAAGATAAATAAAATAAAACAAAACACAGTCACAAGGCACGGGAGACGGGAACTGGTCTTTGGATTGGAGTAACCTCGTTTGAGCACTAACAAAAAAAGGTAAACAAACAACAACATACCGCAACGATGACAACCACGATCATTTGACGTTTTTCGTTGGCCGATATTTAACCTGATATCGATAACATTGTAATTTAGCGAATTCCTTGCGGTATGAATCACAGTCAAAAGGCCGCAGTTAGCGACTTATCTCCCGAACGGTTGTTGACTTAATGGGTTTTTGCTGACCATATACCGTACCCTATACCCATACCTACACTACATATTACCAAATTCTAGCCTTCAATGTGGGTAATTATGAAATGCCGGACTTCTCCATCACTGCTTCACTAGTCACGGTTACGACACTGTGCCTGACATGCAAGAGCCGTCGCAGTTGCAAATCGTCTTTAAAATTAGACTACAACTTCCCCAGTAGGCGGTGGCGGATAAACACACTTTATTGGCATCTCCCTACATAATTTTGTGTGATTTATTTCTGCTAAGATGACACTCAACTCAAACCAGATCACCCATCATAATCATCACATTGCAGCAGCGTTAACCTAGTTTCCGTTTTGTTCTTGTAACTGAGGTTCTCGATGAAAACGAAAGTCTTAATAAAAACGTATACACATGGCTGGATGATGATGGGCGTCTTATGCAATCAACGTCATCGTGAGTGCAGTTCAGTTTCAGTGCCAAGTGGGCAAACCTGAGCAGACAGGGAGGCAGAGCAAGTGTACGGCCTTAGAGTGTGTGGTGTATACTAACACTATTGTTGTGCTTGTGCCGTTCCGATTGAATGGGTTTGCATTTGTGTTCAATGCCGGAAATGTTATTGGGTAAGCATTAAGAACTAATGCACTCAGAAAGTTAGGTTATAATTCCTCCGGGCAGAATGTTTTGCAAACGTAGCAGCTGTCCAGTGTCCATGAACAAATAAACTGTTGTGCCTTGCTCAAGGTGACTACGATTTCGAAGAATTAGCACTCCCATTGCGCTGTATCTTCTTTTAATTAACAGTTAAATCTGTGGCGTCGTAAAGTAAACACCATATAAAAAGACGGAAATTTGTATTCGCCATTTTTCCTCAACATTGGGACTTGGGAGAACGTGTGTAGCAGGGCGAGTTATCAAACGAATGCTTTTTGAATTTGATTTAATATATTGAAGAAAAAAGGTTGTGACTATATCTGACGAATCTTCAGGATGTTATTCTACAAACATATATGAATTTTAAAACTCATGTGGTTTGCAAAATCAGAAACTTTACAAAACAAAATTACAGTCTGATTCTGGCAAACCTCACTGATACCTCATTAGTCACAAAACCCTTATAAGGTGAGGTGAATCGGGCTGTTAATTTGGCACTATATACGAATCTATAGGACTATGTACAGGATATTTGAGGTGAACCTAGACTCATGCCAAGTTGTCATATAATAACCATTGGTGACAATTCTAGCTGTCAAAATAGGATCATTGTGTTTAATAGGCATCATTTAAAATGCTCTAATGACCCACATGAGACATGATAGTGCGGGTTTCAACGGATAAAAATTAACAAATTACCAATAGGCACGAATGCCATCACAATGACCTACTAAATGCAATTTTGTGAAATTTGGTGGATAGCAATGCCGCCATTTTTGATAAGTTGATAACTGACTTGTTTTCATCGGATCTCGTGCAGCGTAGTTTATTTGTACTTTTCAGATATTATATGACCTATGCCTGTGACACACATATGGTATCAATACTACGGCATCGTCAATAACATGCTAGGTGACACACTGTGCAACGTTGTATAGTTTGACAGTTGCCTCACTCACCGTAGAGTCTGCTTATCTTTACGCACCCTCTAAACGCACCCTTACGCAGGAAAACGTGATTTATACAAAAAACAAAAAGCAAACATTTTGCGTTTAGAGGTTGCGTAAAGCTTGCATATTTTTTTTCGTTTTTGAAATGTCATTTTGTTTACAATTTTTTCGCGGTAGATTTGAAAATTGAAAACGAAACTAAAAATTGAATTAAAAATACCATTCAGCTTCGAGAATTTTGTTAGCGACATTGATATGATCGACTTAATTTAATATTCAATTCATCACCTTGTCAGAGGAAATCCAATATTCCGACCGTTTTCTTTTCATTTTTTCTGCTCCATTTTTGTTTACAAACAAAATAAGTCTCACAAGAGAGATGTCAGTTTTATTTCACAGAAACAGCTGATATCACTCCGCGGGGAAAAAGTAAGAGATTTCGGTTTTTTGTAATAGTTTCGTACTTATTTAGACACCAACCTCGTGTAGTAAACTGTCCGTGGAAATTTTTTTATAAATAACAATTTCAGCAAAGCCACATAGAGGCTGTGTACATTTTTACGCGATGTTTAACTAAACAACATCGTAGAGGCGTCGTAAGGAATCTAATAAATACGGTTGCTAGTATAGACACAATGGTATGAATTCTATAACATTTTCTCTGTAAATGACAGGAAGTTTAAGTAAAACTATTCCCCACGTCAGTGGCGCTGCTTTCGCTAGGGAGGTGGCTACACCACGCAAAAAAAAACTTAGTATCGATACCACGCTCAAACTACATTGCTCACTTGGGATTACCGTGGTATACCCTGACAGACATGTGGTTCATCTCGACACTGTGGTATCGAAACCATAGACAAACCATACTGAGACCCCCAACTCACAATCCTCTTGCCGCTGGCCCCTCAATTTTTTTTCAAATTCGCCATTTTGTATTCCTATCGGTGTTATGTCAAAAAAGAATCAGTGTGACATGCAAAAACACACAAAAACTACAAAAATAAATGCTGTCAACCGCGGCAGCCGTGGGGAAATGTGAAAGAGTTCAGGAATTCCACATTTTTATATTACTGAATGCCAATGGTTAGTTATTATAAATTATTATAAATATATTTTATATACTAGAACATATTAGGACAAACATGGTTGTGCATTTACGTCTTTTCGATTTCATTAAGTTCCATTTATTGTGTGAATTTTTCCTTAATAACTGAAGAAAACTTGCTCAAAATGTTTTTATTTTCACGCAACCATTCTGGATTGACAATTTTTCATAAATATTTTAAGCAAATGTACACTGATTCCTAAAAAAAATACTATCCACACGTATATAAATAATTTCAAATTTAACGGACAAAATTTTATGAACGCTCTCAGCAGCTTTGTCCACAGCGGAAGTGGCATATGCAAGGTGCGAGCGTGTTGGTGAGCCGGAATTTTTGAAGTTACGTGACATTTGTCAATACGAATTTCTATGTAACAATACTAACGCACTTAGCGTTTGCCACCACATGAAAATATAGCTTGTAGGCAAGTAACGGGAAATCGGCCGAAGTTGGTGGTCTCAGTATTGTCTCTGATCGAAACCATATGTGTGACACAGGCATTAGACAAGTATGACAATTTTTTACATTTCGGTCACGCAGTTTAGCACGATATCTTGACATTTCCCTCCTGTCGCACACATACAGAACTTAAGCGGATTTTCATACAACTTTGACAATAGCCTAAGCTTTAAATTGCAATTATTTTTTAGCCCCCAGTTGTTTTTTTTATTTATTCACTTATTTCATAAAAAAACACATAACATGTTCATTTAATATATTAGAAAAATGTTAGAAAAACAAAGCATTCCATAGAAAAATTAGCTGTCAGAATTTTAGCAGGCTGTATAAGATTATTACGGGTCTTAATTCGCTTTTAACGTGCAGCGTATTTTGTAGATATTGTTACGCCCCAGTCACTTATTATCGCCATCGTTATCAAAAATATACTACTTCAGATGGCTTATAATACTCGTCACATCTTCCTCGGCATAACTCGCGTCTATACAAATGATTATATATGCCCCTTTAATTAACAGCAATAAATTTATTAATAAAATCACAAATTTATAATCATCTGACTGACACCCATTACTGTACAATTAAAGGTTGCGCAAGGTTTATTTTTAATTTGTCTAATCGGCACAGTTTTTTGAGAGTCAATTTGTCATTGTACACTGAATCGAAAATGTAATCCATAACAGAGATGTGATTTAATTGCAGATAATTAAAAGAAAAAGCAAAAACAGGGGTCCGATCGTAATTACGGAACCAATTACTAAAGTTGTGCAATCGACATCGTCGTCTTTAGCACGGAAATTTAATTTGACGAGCGCTTCTATCAGATCCAGTAACTTTAACAGTTCCCACAATTGTATAAATATTTACAACTACCGATCACATGAAGTCTTCCTTCAAAACGATCCATGTCACCAGAACACGAAAATTAACATCATTGAATAATGACGGCGGGTTCTGTGAAATTCAAAATATCAGCTCCCATCTGTCCATACCAACAGTTGCTAATAAATGAATGCGAGAGTGCATGTGTGACGTTGTCGGTGGCGCCGTTAATATTAACGCATCCGTGACTGTCGTTTCAAGAGTGTTATGCTGTCAAGAAATAAGGTTCTCAAGCAAAGGCACATCAAATATGCTCCTTTTTGTATGCACCATGCAAGTCTAATACTTTCCTATCGTGCAATTGAGCACGTCAGCGAGACGGCTATCTTTGGAATGCAAATTGCTAAAGTTGCATTGAAAATACATAATTCTATGGAATTTAACATTATATGGTTGATGGTTCTAGGCACGCTACGTTCACCTCTGCGATATAGTTCGTGACAAATGAGCGAGACCAAGCACTCTGCAAATGCGTTCTTTTTCATTTGCAGTCTACTGTCAAAAAATTTTATATCTAAGACGACAAAATGTTTAGCCAAATTCTAAGTAAAGTTTTAAGTAAGGTTGCTCTCACAACACTGGAAGTTCAAAATATGTTCCCACTTAAATTATCTGAATACTGTCACCACACATATCTAGACCCAAATGAATAATCACTTTAATGATCTATTGATGACGATCTTGACCCACAAAAGGCGATGCGAACAACAAAAATTTGTTATCCAAATGGACAAATAAATCTTTCCACGGATTGCAGGCCGTAATCAGCAATCAATTGACAGTCGATATTGGGTACTCCATGTCACCGGATGTGGAAATGCATTGTCATTTGATTTTCAACTCAGATACCCGTGGCTCCCATGTCCCCTCCCAAGTGAATTGTAATAGTTTCCCGTTGAGATCTAACTAATGGTTTATCTCCCCCAAAATTGTTCACGACTCTACAAAGCAAAAAAAAAAATTTCCCACTCAACTCACGAGATCGTAGGGCATGTTCAGACTATGGTCGTATTCTGTACTCGTAAATTATTATCAAACCTATGAAATGGATTGCAGATGTAGATATATCCATACGCTTGGTGGCGAGAAAAAAAAAATAAAACAGGGGATTTTCGGTCTTTCATCTCGGTTGTTTTGTATATTTAGTTTTCGTTATGATATTTATTAAATGATCTTTGACACACAGCCATAGAACCGAGTGTGAAACGAAAGAGAAGGCAGTCCTGGGAATCTTTAAAAAATTAAATTTTAGGGGGTCCAAATCTAAAAAGATATCGCTGTCACGAATAAAAATACATTTATAGTGTGAGGGCTCAGATTTTGAAAGCACCAATAAATGCATTAGTTACAGCGATGTTTTTGTGTTTGCTGAAAAGAAAAAAAAAAACATCTGGGATCCTTACGTCAAGAGCAGATTTCTGGCGGTTTGACTGTCATGACATAATGAACTTTATATCTGCATAAAAACTTTTGTTACCTCAAGGGGAAAACCAATAAAGTCCACTCAATTTTTTTTCTGTTTTCTGTCGATGATTGTCAAGGCATTAGACCGAATGCATTTAATATTTCTGCATTACGATAATGTCCGGCGTTCTATCGATCGCTAGAAAAGGGGGAGCGGCGGCACCCTGCTTGAACTCTAGCCCCAACGGAACAAGAATAACGTAGTCAAAAATAAATCAGATCGCTCTAAACACGCTCTACTCAGAGTATAATCAAAGTGCTCGAGCTATGTTCCTTGGACGACAAAATAAAAACGCCTGTTGTAGTTTTTTGCGCTTAGACTTTTATAGTAGAGTTTTTTTTTAACTTTAATTTAACAGTTTAACTTTGATTGAAAAGTTTCCTTGGCTTATAGGAAACATATATCGTTTACTTATCCTGTAGCAAAACTTTACGCAAGAGGTGGGTCCATAGACCTCAATACTTTTTTTTGGTATTTGTCGTATCATCTTTTGCGGGCCGTTCGATTGGTGGAAGATTTTAACTTAAGCTCACAAACATATTTAACATAGTTGAGTCATAAAAACTAAACAGTCGCAGCGAAACTATAACAAAAAGACCGAGGCTTTAATACTTTGCTACCCTTGGGCCTGGGTATTAACGGGAACTTCCTACCAGCGAACTAATGAAAAAGTTCGACCCGTGACCTCCCTCTTGCAGAAACAGTCGACTCTCCATTAGGTTTTGGGAAAATAAAATAGTCCAGCACTTTTTCAAAAAAAAAAAAAATCGGTATAGTAGGTCATTTAAAATTTTAAATTCTAACGGAAATTTTCAAAATATGAATGGAATTTATACGAAGGCACCAAATATCGAAGCAATCTGTCAATTTTATTCAGCAGTAGTTTGTTACAACAAACGAAAACAAAACTTTGCTTCACTTCCTCGGTAAATGGCTGGCACAAGCCGTGATCAAATATTGCACAATAGCCAAAACCGTCTAAATAACTCTCCTTAATACTTAATACAAAAAAAAAAAGAGGAACGAGCTAAAAAAGCTCTTGCTCAGAGCAGTGCTTCTTTTCACACGCAATATTCGAGATAACACATGTTTTTGTTTCTGACAGAGTGAGCATTAATTTTTCATTCACCTGTCAACCTGACAACGAATTTCAAATTTAAGTCACTGCAGCTTAAAAGAAAAAAATACAAACTTCTTCAATAAATAATGAATTAAAAAGAAAAAACTATAATTTTCAAACTCATTAATAACGAAACAGAAATTTAGATTGTCGAATTCGAATTAGATGACAGCCAAATCCACATTGTTTGGTTGATCGTTGGTGGAGATAAACCGAAATCACAGTGAAACGATATCGAAACAGAACGTGGTTTATATATGTATATACCTACGTACATAGTTTCAAGCTTCTAAACCATTCGGCGCATACGATAGAAATTCTCAAATTTCTTTTTTATAAGCAAAGGTGTGCTTATAAATATTGCCTCCAAAGCGTTTGGGTTTGGTTATCTTGAAACGAGTGAATACAATTTGGAGACAAGGCTGATCATTTCGGACCAATCAGTGATGAGACTGAAACGAGATTTACTTTGACTATCTTAAAACGATATGAGAGAAAATAAAAACAAGTTGCGCATCTGGTATCTGTAGGAACAGTAAAGGGGGCAGCCATTTATTACATGCTTGGGTAAGCCAGGGTTTAAGAAGCTTTGACTTAATTTGCTAACTTCATCAATATTATGAATTCAAAATTCGAGTAAAATTAGTAAATATTTTTGGTTTCTGTAATTTATTTTGTCATGAGTCAGCGGCATGTATTTACCCCCAAAAAAAAGTGCACATGCATAAATTATAGACAATTAGCAGCAAATAATTTCCGTCTTCACTTTAGCCAAAACCTAATTAACTTAGCGAATAAATAAATTCAATTTCAACCAGTATAGTCTCGCACATTAATTGCTGATAATTGTCTATAAATCTGGGGTAGTACTTTACAAATATTTGTAAATGAACCGAAGAAAGAAAATAAAATCCCACTCCCACTGATTGGTAGAGATACGAACAATTTATCTCTCCTGTTCAAGTGTGTTTGCGGAACTAATGTCGCTAAACTGCGCGTACAAAACGAATATAAATAAACAGTAGCTAGCAACGATAATGACCTTGGCCTACTCCAAACTGTAATTAAATTGAGATTAGATAATAATCAAAGCATGCTCAGCTCATGCATGCGTATTATCTTCAAACTTCCTTTAACACATGGAATGGATTCGCTTCCAACATCACGAAAAGATGTATCCAAGTTACTTTACTATCATTTATGAGATTTATTTTGTTTTCGGGCAAAACGAAAGTCTTGAAATAAAGATTGCCATTTTGATTGTGATTTAATGAGTCAAAATTGGTATACTACAACTACAATTGTAGCAGTTCTCCTCCATGCACTTGTTCCACTTCTTTTTTCGCAATGAAATTTCGCTGATTGTCTCAAAATTGAAAGCAAACCGCTCAGCTTTATAAAACGTTATGTGGTAGACCTTGTGTCTATAAGTGGGACATTGAACTCGCCAGCGTTCATATGCTTGCAGTGTGTTTAAGTAACGAAACGATCACAGTTGTCGAACAGAAGGACTAGTTTATTGATACAGTCAGCGACAGTGCGATTGTGTTGGTTAAATATAAAAAAAAGCATAAACAAAAAGACATGATGCCATTTTACAACTAACTCCTTGTCGTAGTTATTTGAGTTTCGTTTCTGACCCGAATGGACGGTAACTAGTAACTACACTCCGAGTCACTCAATTATAGTTAGCTTACATTTTTTACTAACAAGTTTTTATTTGTTTTTAAAGTCGTAATATGTAACACAATACAATTCTTGCTAATAACAAATTCTAGTCTCGACTTTAAGATCATATATCATATACAGCAACTCTATATTTGTGTGAAAAATACAATTACAGTGGACGTCCATTATAACGAATACCCGATATAGCGAATTTTCGATATAACGAAAGCATTTTAGATTTACATTAGTATGTTTATATAACGAATGGTGCCCACGATTTGCTATACGATATAACGAACGTAGAAATAAATTGGATTAAAAACCATGGAAGTAATTAAATAAACATTAAAAAATGACTTCTTTTTTTTTAAAAAAAGGTATAGAAAATTCCATCGATATAACGAACGCGCTCGATATAATGAATGACATCAAATATTATATCATTCGTTATTTATTATTGTGAATTTCTTAAATTTAAAACCGAAACCAAAATTGGTCATCCGGCTTTCATTGTCAAACATCTTAGGAAAAAAACTTCCTCACGCCATATTGCAAACCAAAGCATACAGAATTCACTGTCGCTGAGTGTAACTATACAAATTTATTGTGTTGCTACAGATAATGGTGGTGCAAAGCCGCCACTGGCCGTTTTCATTAACTCTTCACCCGAGATAGCAGCATCCGAGTCAGAGACACCATCAGTTTGCACTGCCTCCGACTGGAAGTCATTAAATCTCCATGCAGCGTGCACGCATTTTGCAAAAGAAAAGTTTAAGAGAGCGCCTTCTCTGACTAATCCGCCCAATTTATCTTGCGGCTGAACTGCAGCGCTTTAGTGGCGAAACAATAAAAGGCATTTTCAGCATATACTTTGGCAAAGTAAACATTTACCATGCTCTTTGTGTATGCGCACTTTTAACACGCGGGTGCAGATGGATCGTTTATTTACTTGTGCACTTTTGGACTGCATATCGCATCGTCATCGACCACAACTATGCAGACGATAATGGCATTAATGGTGGCATTCGCAGCGCATAAGTTTAATGGCACTTTGTCACTCCGTTCCTCCATCTTCTATAGATGTGCGGGTTTGAGTAACTTCATTTCGTTTCGGTGTGTAAATAGTTTGCTAGTTTCGAAATTGATATTAGCGGCATGGTTAGTTATCTCATGGATGACAATTATAAATCGATTATGCTGGTTACATGCGTATAGCTGCCGCCATCGGGGTATCATCAGATGGGAACATCCTCTTCAGAGTATGGCTTAATGAAATCGATACTATCTTCATGAAAACAATTCACTTAATGAGATAATGGACTGTCTGCGAGCCGGATTATGAGAAATGTGCGATGTAGATGACGTTCCATTGATATGTGGAAATGAGAAAATTGCAAGTAGATTTTTAAAGTGGAGGAAATGAGTACATCAATCATGTGAACGTTTTATTTCTATTTTTAATAAACGATCAGCCCGAGAGGCAATTTAATATTAACGACCTTGTTACGTTTCATATGGGCTTCCACTTGTACGAATATGCTCCGTCCATACTACGGAGAGTGTAAGTCTTATGGTATACGTACTCACATTCGAATGCCCAACACAACTCAATTTCAATGTCAGTCGGCACAAGCCAAGCAAGCCTCTTTTAAAGCGATTGCTAAATTGCTTACATGTTGCTGGTTGGCTTCAGGGATTTCAAACAGGATTGCAAGTGGCAAATGCACACATAAACGTAGTACCCGGCGATTAAATTGTAAACGCTATTTGACCCGCACCAAACAGACCATAATGTTCATGGAAACTGCCAACGCATCTGAAGTCAAAATAAAGCGCGAAACTAAAGACCAGTTAAATTTAAATTTTACAAACACTCAGTGACGAGTGACCGACAAAAAATGTACGAAATATTTCTATATGAGTAAGCCCACCCACTTGACTGATATTATTGGAACTAAAAGTGTTGTAGCCACTGCCTGAACGCCTGTTATGAGATTCAGGTTAAGCTAAGTGGTAAATTAAAAATAGAAATGATCGCGGAGGGTCAATTTTAAGTCAGCAGGTTCAATGCAGTGATCGCATCTTCCCACAACTTCCACATTTTTAAAAGTAACTGAATAAATTTAGCAAAGGTGCTTATTACGACTATAACGTGTTATGTGTAGGTCTCAAAAATAGTGACATTTGTTAAAAAAGGCAGTCATTTGAGACAACTGTCAAATTGGAAGTCAGTTGACAAAAAACAAAAAATGTGACGACCATCAGAAGTATTTATCAACATAATATTTATTTTTGTTGCATCTCATGCCAAATTTGTAGACGTCACTACGTATGACAGGCTTAGTATTAGAATAGAGCTTTGAACATGCCCAAACGTTTCGGCGTTTACAATAGTGGCAGTATTGCCTTTTACCAAATTCAACTCGGGTGACTGCTTACATTTTCTACGCAGGATTGCAACTGACAACTGACAGCTGACAGCTCTCAATAGACAACGCTCTAAAATTAGGTTACATTTAATAAGCAGCTGCAAAATTACCTTCTTATTGTAAAATTTGCTTCAGTACTGCATACTGCCATTAATTTTGTTAAAATTGTAACCAAAACGTAATATAATTTATGGAACGGACGAATCTTGCTGACCCACCTTTCTTGGTAATTAACTACTTCCACCTTCGTAGCAATAAATTAGCAATGCAACTTACTAAAGCCTCTCCTCCGGCCGTATATGAGTGAGCGATAAAAACAGGCAATGGTCGAACATTAGGAAATGTAGACAAATAAAATGAAAAAGTTAACCACTGTCACGAGATCCACTTTAGCCACCTGGGGTATACACTTCCACTATCTACACTGTTGCATGTCTAGTCGCGTTCCAGTCGCACTTACAATTGCTCTTCAGGCAGTTTTTCAACGCGAATCGACCACCCTCAGCCGCCGCCGCCGCCGCTTATTATTATGCTATGTGCTGTGCAACTATAAATCCCAACCAAACAGACACGTCTGCACAATAGCACACGCACAAAAACTGCTCACAACTGACGAACTAAACACACACAAAAAAACAACACAATTCCATAACCGATTAGGATTTTCCCATGCCAGACATATAACCGACACCCGTGTCTGTGCGAAACAAACATAAATGCGAAGGGTTGTCAGTTGGCACACCGCTAAAGGGCACTGCTTCCTTTAGGAGGGCGTTTGCCCCGTCATCGCGGAGCAGACAACAAACAAATACCAAACAATCAACAATTTCCCGATGCACACACCTTCTTCTGTCGTCTGGAAGAGTACACTGTCAAAACAATCGTTGTTTACTTCGTCGCAACAAAATGGTAAAAAGACCGACTCCAAGGACACAGCTAATATTATTATGAGTATTTTTTCGAGTTTTTAATTTGCGACGGCACTCCCTGCAAACACTAACGATTTGAGCCAAAATTTCATATCTTGCTGCAGTTATGTGCCAACGTCGTCAACCAAGAAACTTCACTGAGAAATCAATACCCGACGCATGACATCACGGAATGATTCGCTTTGAATGCACGACACAAAAATTGTTCCGTAAAATGAAAAACAAAGCGAAAAAGTTATATCACCGTATGATGAGCGGTGTTTTATTTGTATATGTGCTAATGAATAGCCTTTGGAATTCGTTATTAACAAAATCAAAAACGAATGAAAAAAACAAAAAGTGGGGATAAAAGTGGTTAACTGGGACTTTTTTCGCAGTTGAGAGGTGAGATTAGAGGTGATCTTTGTGACGGGGCAGGAGTGTCAAAAAGCCATTCTTGGTACGGTTTACGGATGACTAAGTTTGAACATTAAGCTTTCGAGAAATTAATTCAATGGATCAATGATTGACATGAATATAGGGTGATATACGTAACTCAGGAAACAAAATTATAGCAATCGTTTAATTGAATTACAAATTGCATAAGCCAGTTATAGTCGATATGCATGCAGTCGAGTGTGACTTCGTTAGAACGCAGTGAGCCTTAATTGCTTGTAACTGACAATTTGTATTTCTTTTAAGTAAATAAATATATACAAACGTACAGGTTATTTTGTAATATTAAACTTTTAAATTAATCATAGAAAGAAGTTTACTTACAGCTTGAGAGAAACGAACTGGAAGTTCCCTTCATGTAAACTTCTTTTTTTATTTTAAATTACGTTACGGTTAGAGGTTTTTTTTAAATTTTTTTCTTGTAAGTGCAGTATGACATTAACTTGACACGTCGTTTCGAAGGCTACACATATCTCAATCGCACAAATATCAACACAAAAAAGAGCAAGTGAGGTTTTTATGTTCGATTAGACACACAAAATCTGAAATCTGAGAGCGAATCTGAGAGCGAATCTGAAGAAGCCCAATCGAATACCACAGAAGTTGGAGTGCTGTTTGTCACATCTGGTGCTGGAAATACTGTACGCGTATGTACACGTGGCAGTCGATAATATGTATTTTTGTTGTCACTCTAAGCCCCGGTTTGTTCAATCTTGGTTATATTTAATCATCGGTTATTCCAGTTGACAACCATCGAATGTGTTTGTTCAGCAAAATATTTACCAGACAATTAGTGGTTTGGTTAGTAAAACAGTCGATTTTACGCGGGTAATATGATTTAACCAACGATTTTCTTGAATTTCGTTGGCTTTAAGAGTTTTTTTTAAAGATGACGTATATTCATGTTGACTTATCTGCTTCACAAAAACTTTTTGTACTATATTGTGCGAACAAAAAGAAAACTACAAATAATACAATGAACGTATGTGACCAAGATGGATAAACCAATAAAATCTGTCGCATCGGTTTCGCTAACATTTTCAACTGACAGATGTATTGAATACACTACGCGCCAGTCTATTAAAGAAGGCTACAGGTCCCCAACACAATAATGGATGTGACGGATGAGGTTAAATTAACTTCAACATAAATTGAGATAAACCATATTCATTAGAGGAGATATTAAGAGAATGAGAAAATTTCGATGGTCGTTGAATAAATTGAGATGCATCAATTTGTAACAAATTTTATGGGTTGTGGCTTTGTTTCGATTTTGTTTTCAAAAAATTGCTTATTGTCTCAAAACAAAAAGGTTTTATTATTCTTCAGTTCTTTAAAAAAATCCTGCATATTTGATTATGAAATTCTTGTGATAAACAAATTTTGTGTTTAGTAGTTAGTAGATAACTAAAAATAAATACATTAATAAAATACCTTAAAAAAGTTCGTATCATAAATAAACGAACCCGAAAAACAAACAAATGTATCCATAGATTCTGTCAATCACTAAATTAACAAAAAAACTGGAAAAATGGAACGATTTGTTGCATAGCTGTGGTTTGTTAACCGCAGTGCAAAAATGCTCAACAAACACTCATTGGTTATCACTGATTTGTAATCATCCCAATCAATCCCAAATCGATGGTAACCTAACCTAGGATATAATCAGCTGTGAACAGACCAGCCCTAAATCAACTTAAAACTTCCAACATGTTTCAACCTTCCAGAATCGCTGAAATTGTTTGCAGAACCTCCGCAGGCAAAAGGGACACGGTAAAATATTTAAGCGGTTAAAGGCACTTTTGTTTGATGAGGATGACTTGCTAAAAAATGTGGAATAAGCGAATTTGTAGACAGTTGAGGAGGAGTCCCGCCAATTCGGAGTATTGAAAATTGCTGCGGCAGAACCAGCACGCAAAGATGCAAAGCGCTCTGGTCCCTGGTAAATGAGAATTTACTCTAATGCAGACATCCGCGGAAAAGACGTCTACAAACAAGCCAAAAAAAAAAAACGATTTAACAAATTTTGGAGAAAACCGCCCTAATCATTTATACACTCTTTAAAGTGTATTTCAATCCGCATAGAAGTTTTTTTTTTTAATCCAATCAGCGGTTTCTCTGCAGTAGGGATTATGGAAATGAGGAAACAATATCTGTTGGGAACTGGTCCATCACAACTAACTTACGAAGAAGAAAATGATGAAGACAATAATTAACTGTCTTCTATAGAAATACGCATTGAAAAGAATAGGCTTCCGACAATAAGTCTTTAATCACAGAGAAGGTTTCAACAAATATACACATAAATATGAGAATTTCACATTCTTCGTCGGCTGATATGACTTTCGTTTCCTCCTGCTACACAACTACGAATAACAAGTTACCTCAATATAGTTAATGACCAGGTAATTCAAAGTGACTCTGAGTTTATTTTCCTCGTTTTATATATATTTTTTTATGATGTTAAATGGGCAAAAGAATGCGGTCGTCTGGCTTTGCGTGACACTCGACGATAACTACACAATGAGAAAGAACTTTCGTTTATTTTGTTTCAACAAAGTTCCACTTACACAGATACGTAGGCCGGCACAGATGGATTCATTAAAAACAAAAATGGGCGTATCAGCAAATGGCATACACGGGTTTGATTAGGTTTCACTGATAAGGACATTTAGTTGTCCAAAACGTGCCACAGTAGATCAATAGCAGCTTGAGAATGAAGCTATCATTGGCATGCATTCTTAAAGTCTCTCATCACACCCTGTCCCTAAACGAAACGAAAATCCCGCTGATTCACGTTGATGTGATGTTTATTTTGGTCGCACAATCAGTTTATTTCTGAACCCTCTTTTATAAACTTCCGAAGCGGGAATAGACATTCTGTGGAATGTTCTATTCGATTTGACAAGTACGACTGACGGTTGAAGCACCGATGCACATCTGTTCGCGAGAATGTGGGTTCTCTTTTCTAGGATGAAAGATTTACTCTTTGAGGTGCTAGCAGAAGAATGATGGCTCTAGATGTAAGTGAGGAGGTTAATGTATAATTTAAGAACACATTCACAGAAGTGTGTACTTTGTGTACTTCCTGCTGTATGCAATCGTATGAGTGGATGTACTGCCACAAGAGCATCCATAAATTAATTAATTATGTTCTTCAACTTTGATGTTGTCTCTAGATTTGTTTTATAGCGCATAAAGATTAAGACGTATTCAACACGCACGGGTTCTGTGACACAACGTTGTGACGCCTCCTACTGTATGCATTATTCTGCTAACTTGTGATCTGGATCAGATTTTACAAAGAATTCGCAATCATTTTTCTGTGGATAAAAAGTTTGCTCTAACTTTCGACGAATGGTCGTTGATTGTATCCCGATGTTAAAATCGGTAAAAAATAGCGGGTTGTGTACAAATGAAACAAGAATAAACAGCTGGTGCAAGATGTCCGTATACGAACCTGGTGCTGGTTTTCATTTGTTGGTTATGGGTGACTTAAGGACGAATTTTATTCCCACCGACATCAAACTTTAAAAAAAAAATGCTAATGGGGAGCATCTACAATTCGCGATCTACTCGAATTCAAAGAAAAGATCACAGAGTCTACTGCCAAATTTCATCTTAGGGCGCTTATAGACGTTTTTTTGGCAAGAGTTCTCTGTCTGCAATGTTCCAGGTTTGCTTGCGATTACAACATTTGCAATTACTTTTCAAGTGAACAACATTATATAAAAGACGTTGTAGTCTACTAGTTCTTCCGTGTTGGCGTTTCACAATCATCTCAATTGCTACAGTGGTTATCAACCCCTTACACCATTGCGGAGAGCAAAATTAAAGCCCAAACAAACGTATAAGGAAAATGTAACAATATGTGATTACAAAGAAGCATACATATGCAAGCACAAATCTACATGGGTATAACGCATTCAAACAATAAATAAACTTACCGCGATGGTTGTTTGCATTCTGGTTCGCCCCATTCATTCCATTGCTGATTCCAGCCGAAGCGGAACTATTTGATGCTCCCACTGGTGTTGATGTTGTTGCTACTGGTGCAGCAGCTACAGCTGATGTCGATGATACAGATGTGGTTGATGTTGTCAATGCTGCTTGCGCGGCGACTGCTGCTGCAATTGTGGAAGCGGCTGCGCTTCCACTGCCACCACCGTTCATCAACACTTTTTCATGGCCGAACATTATTCAGTTGGATCGTTTCAAAATGTGTGGCTATAGCTGAATTCCCCTAGCGGCGGCAGCAGCGGTTTGTTTTTATTTGGCTTTGCGCGTGTGGAATCCAACTTTTCACAAAATCAACAACAGCAATAGACAAGCCAAGCAAAATCGACCAAACAAATGCAATGTGTATAGTGTTGGCTACTGAAGCGCTTAGCAGGAGCACTTATCGTGCGCACCTGTCGCTGGAAAAAGTCACTTTTTTTGCGCACTTCGTTTTGCTTCTCTTCGCTTTATATTTATGATTGTGTTACTTGTTTTGCTATTCATTAAACTTGTTTAGCGCGAGCGGATTAATTCGAAACATTCAACTAAAAGAGGAAGAAGCAACAAAAAGAGAAAATCAATTACTAGTTCATTGAAAGTGAGAATGGGTGGATATTAGATCTCATATGCCAGTCGTGTGGTTTGTGTTTTTCGTCTGAACCCTGCCCCTGCAGCACTTTTTTATTTGATAAACTAAACTGTGCTGGATTTTATGTTTGCAATTAAAAATTGTAATTAGGTGAATAGGCGAAACTTTTTATTTTAATTTTATTTCGTATATCGCTTAGGTCTGTCATCATTTACATTTTCTTAATCTAAGCAAAGAAAATTTGCTGGGAACTCAAATACAAGCCATACATGCACGTCCATTGTTAACAGGTTTTACATAAAAGCAACGCTTGGGAGATTATGTACATATGTAGGTACCTCTCTGGGTCTGGGTATGGCTACTGATTTTATTAAATCTTTTTTAAAAAGTATGTAGGTACCTATATGTTTTATTACTACCTCTTTCCAAAGCCCCGGTTTTGTCCTTTATTTTCTAGTAGTTACAGCACTGCCAAAAAGTATGGATAGGTATAGTATAGAGAAATCTATCTTTCAAACCATTCTACTACATTGCGTAACACTTTCACTGTGTCGTTTTTTAGTAGTGGACTACATACCTACCTACCTATCAATTAATGAGAATGTGTTTTTTTTTATACCTATATGTTAAAAGGTTGTAGGTAGTCGTGTAGGGAAAAAGTTGAGCAGCAAAGTTTTCAATCAGTCCATTGTATTACCAGAGAGATTACTTCTTATAACTGTAGTTATTCTGCCGAGTTTTTTAGGTGCTTAGTGATGAAAAGCTAAGATTATTTTCATACAACAGAATAGCTAAAAGTTAGGAGCCTAGTACAAGCGGATAATTGCACTGAGAGTGCAACCGCCTTTAGAACAGAAGCCCGAGCTACTCAGAGAACACCGGTCTTATGAAGATCATGCATTTTATTTCCCTTGATTCAGATGTGGCCTGTTAGCCAAATAAGGCCAAGTGAATTGAGCTTTCTGATGTAATTTCCAAAGTTATTCAGTTTTTGAGCTCAACATTCCAGACATATTTCGCCAACTAATCCCTACTGTTCCTTACAAAATATGGATAGTGAATTGTTTCGTAAGCATTAATTGTCACTTGTCCTAAAAGTGTACCCTTGTCTGCTTTAAATCAGGAAATAGCCTTTAGTCGGTTAAGGTACCAATGATTGTGGACCCTAAAAGATTAACAAGGGTAAACAGAAAATACCAGTGTCCGTCAGTTGACACATCATTTCTAAGTTTTTTTTTCATTGTTTAAAATTGAACAATACCTACCTACCTAGAAGTAAAAAAAAGTACAAATAATTTGGTTTCCAGCTTGCTGTCCCTACTCTGTTTAAAATACGCGACACAGATTCAAAAGAAAATACCTACACATCTGCGTGTCATGTCGGTAGGGACAGACTTCGGCAGACAATTAAGTGGCAATCCGAGCGACGTTATTCGAAATTCCGAACTTTATTTTTAGAATAGGTACATATGGCATGTGCCGGTTTTATAAAGTCGGACGAGTGGGTATTTTCCAAAAACAAAAAATAGAACCTTTTCAACGGCGAATAGGTACATTCAGTGTATAGAGGCAGAGGCATCCCTGTGCTGAAAAAATAAATTCAAAATAAAGAAAGTACATACCTAATTGGAAAACCCATGTAACAAAAGCAACGTTAAAGGTACAGGTACCTACAATAAACTTAAATGCGAGAGTTGTTTGATAAGCCCCTTTTTGTAGTTTTCTATCACCAGTCTTTTTATTTCTTCTATTCTAATTGTAAATTCCAATGCTCAGCATATGCAGAATTGAGACGGAGGAGGAGGCATAATAATAGGCAAACGAGAAACAAGCATAATAGATAACAGAATAGCAAATTAGTTTTTTTTTTTCATTTTTACATTTTTCCTTCGTTGTTGGATTATCGCAAAGATTTTTTGTTGTTTTTGTATAGCTAACGGGTAAAGAAATGTGTACAAGACGACGACAGTTCACAGATTATTATTATTTTTGTTCGCAATTTTCCACGGTCTTGCCTTTTAAACGTCTCGATTTTTCATTTATTCACGGAGAATATCATACGCACGAAATATCAATGGCATTTTGTTCTCACTCGCGGATATCACATAAAATGCGCACTTGAAAACTCACGCAAGTCACTTGTTTGGATTTAGTTTATTTATTAATTTTTTCTCCGAAGGACAAGTTAACAACGAAAACAAAACGAACAAATAAAACTGAATAGAGAATGAAAGAAAATTAAAATACAAGAGCAATACCGAAACACATGCGCTTCCCCCGTAATCACAAATTGATTTGAAATGCAGTAGGAAAATAGATAATTTCAAGTAAATGAACGTAAATGAATTTGTACTGAAACAATATGGAAACTGAAATTCAAATGAAGCAAAGCCAAATGGTTCTGTTCAGAAGCCGATGCGAGAATGGGAATCACTGTGAAATGAACAAACACGACGTTTATTTTATTAAGTAGAATGTATTTACTTTTAGTCAAATGGTTTTAACAGCTAAAGACTTGTGCCTTCCTGTTTTAAGTGCGGAAGGTAATTTGCGAAGATTTTAAAATTTCCTGGAAATAAAGTATCACAATTTGAGCTTCAGCGCAAATGGATATTCTGCTTGTCTTCTTCTAGTAGTTAATGGAATGCTGCCAGCAGCTGTTCAAAAAAAATGCATAATATCTAAAGCCATTATGGTGGATTCACAGTTCATTTTTATGTAATTATTCGTTAATACAAACAGAAGCTTGTGTGAAACCAGCTTATGAAGTCGTTGAAAACTGATACCTTGCATCGGACATTTGAATGCGGTTAGACATCGTGATATTAAAATAATTTTTGTAAACAGCAAAAATCAATGCCATGGTATGGATCAATAAAAAAATCAGCAAAATCGGTTTCAGTTATGAGGCATTGCAAAGGAAAACCTATACTCCAAGGGAAGACCACAATTTGGGTTAGAACATCTATTAAATTTTAATAAATTTATAAATTTTCCACAGACTAGTTAGGTAACTTCGCTAATTGTATCGATAACCGAGAATATTCTCATATCATAAGCATAACTGCAACTAAACGAAGAACGTAGTTTCGCAAAAAAAACTTATCGAAATTTGTCATCTTTTGTTTGTGGCCGGAATGTCAAACAAGCTTCTGTCAAAAAAAGGTTCGACCAAAATTTACAAGTCATCGAATATTTTTTGTTGAAACAGTTTCCCTGAATTTCTCTCTATAATATCCTGAAAAAAGTAAACTATGGCTGCAACTCTTGAAGATAAATCTATCTGGGAAGATGGTGATGAGTCCCTTGGCGAAGAAGTCCTTCGTATGCCAACCGATGAGATTGTTAGTCGCACTCGGTTAATGGACAATGAAATCAAAATCATGAAAAGTGAGGTTATGCGTATTACTCACGAAATCCAAACGCAAAATGAGAAAATAAAGGACAATACTGAGAAAATAAAGGTAAGCAACAGTCTTTTAATATTAGTCATTTAATAATAATTGCATTTAGGTCAATAAAACACTACCATATTTGGTGTCCAATGTCATTGAACTCTTGGACGTCGATCCGCAAGAGGAGGAAGACGATGGAGCAGTCTTGGTTTTGGACAATCAGCGAAAAGGCAAATGTGCAGTAATCAAGACATCGACACGTCAGGCGTACTTTTTGCCCGTAATTGGTCTAGTAGACGCTGAAAAACTAAAGCCTGGCGACTTGGTTGGCGTGAACAAAGACTCTTACTTGATTCTTGAGACCCTGCCAGCGGAGTATGACGCTAGAGTTAAGGCAATGGAAGTCGATGAGCGACCAACCGAACAGTACTCTGATATCGGCGGCCTGGACAAACAAATTCAGGAACTCATCGAGGCAGTTGTGTTGCCAATGACACATAAGGAGAAATTCAAGAACTTGGGCATACATCCACCTAAGGGTAGGTCATTAAAAGTTTAACTTCGTGCAGTTTAATATATTTTTTTTTTTTCAATTTTACAGGTGTTCTATTGTACGGACCCCCTGGAACTGGTAAAACCCTCTTGGCTCGCGCATGCGCAGCTCAAACGAAGTCAACTTTCCTCAAATTGGCCGGTCCACAGCTTGTACAGATGTTCATTGGTGATGGTGCCAAGTTGGTACGTGATGCCTTTGCCTTAGCTAAGGAAAAATCTCCAGCAATCATCTTTATTGATGAGTTGGATGCGATCGGTACGAAACGTTTCGATTCCGAAAAGGCTGGTGATCGTGAGGTGCAACGTACCATGTTAGAGCTGTTGAACCAGTTGGATGGGTTTAGTTCAACCTCAGACATCAAAGTCATTGCTGCTACCAATCGTGTGGATATTTTGGATCCAGCTTTGCTTCGATCAGGGCGTTTGGATCGTAAAATCGAGTTCCCACATCCTAACGAGGAGGCCAGAGCCAGAATAATGCAGATACATTCGAGAAAGATGAACGTCAGCCCCGATG
The DNA here is from genome assembly GCA_951230905.1 of Cheilosia variabilis. Lineage (NCBI taxonomy): Eukaryota > Metazoa > Arthropoda > Insecta > Diptera > Syrphidae > Cheilosia > Cheilosia variabilis. The sequence continues at coordinate 16,223,849 of OX579676.1, forward strand.
TTAACTTCGAGGAGTTGTCGCGTTCCACAGACGACTTCAATGGCGCCCAGTGTAAGGCCGTGTGTGTGGAGGCTGGTATGATTGCTTTGCGACGATCGGCGACTTGCGTTACACACGAAGATTTCATGGACGCCATTATGGAGGTTCAAGCTAAGAAGAAGGCCAACTTGAATTATTATGCCTAGGTTATTCTTATTACTATTGATTTTCTCCTTTTTTTTATCTAATGTATTTCTATACACGCAACATGCATTCTAAAATTAATCAAATAACACTTTCTGGCGAAAAGATACAAATAAAAACGTATTTAACATATCTCCGTTTGAATTTTATTGAAATGCTGAACATGGCGACTATATGGAAAGGAGAACGAGGAGTTGACAAAGTGTCGTTGGTTGTGGAACAATACTCGTTTAAAAGTAATTAACGTACATATACTGATTTTTTAATCATTTTGCTATTTTTGTATTAATCTTCGTCGCTTAAGTGCGGCTCCTTAAAAAGGAATTTTGAAAAAACTCGGATGCAGATAGGTTGTCATGTTTTTTATAAAAAATTGGTACCCCACAATTATTGGGCAGTTTAAGTTGAAGGTATATATGTACATACATTAAGCCCAGTTTGAGTACGCCATCTTGTTTTAGACTGAATTAACAATTAACCCGATCCAGATGTGGGTACTGTAACACGCAAAAGCAATCCCGCGTATTGAAATATCGCACCTATGCACCAAGGCTTAAGGGAATTTTCATCTTTTGTTATACCTTATACAGCTCTGCAGCAAATGGTTAAAAAAAAATATTTTTGTATGCGATTCCACATATCGATAGTCATTTAGCGATTTATTGCCTTCTTTCACAGCATTGCACTTATTGTACTTTACTACATCTGTTGCAAATACCGATTTTGCGATCGAATTTCTGTGTGTTTTAGGTATCGAATTAACTTGCTTTTGTTCACAACGCAGTGTTTACACATAAGCTGTGTAAAAACGTAGTAAAACTGATTTCGAAATCTGTTACTTGTGTTGTTTTAACAATCACGGATTCACTTGTGCAAGTCAAAAAAGGAAATCTCAAAACAAACAAAACTAGACTAGAAAAATATATTTTGTGTGGTTTTTAGACTTTTATTTAAGATCTCAGATTTTTCGAGTGGCATATAAGGACATAGCTTCTAATGCGCGTGAGTCACTATGACTAACACCAGCTAGAAGCGCGCTGGTTACGAGTGCGGACACGAATCTCGACTTCGTGCACTTTGCACGTACCCTAAAACAAGATTGTTCGGCTTTAGTCACACTTGATCATATGAAATAAAAAATACTATGTAATAATGTAAGGATTTCCTTTGTTTTTTTTTTATAAATTATTAAAGTCTTTTATTTGATGTGGTTCATTTAATTCGTTATGTTATTTACAAAATGTTTTGTTGCTTTGTTTTATTTTACCTCATTTCATTTCATTTAGAATGTGCATACTAGTGTACTAACAAATTTATTTTCCTCTCATTTCCTTTTTTTCGTTTTACTTTCATTATTAAATGTTTTTTTCAAAATAAAAAAAAAATAAAAATGATATCATCTCAATATGGAATAGCAAAAGAACATTATAAATAGAGAAACTAAGTGAGAGTGCCATCAGAGTTCTACTTTAGCATGAACGACGATTTATTAATTATTCTAACTGGTATGGGGCTTTGTTTCACAAATAACGGTATTCCACATTATTTACAAACTCTGCATGGACTTTCATTTCACTTGCGGTTTCTTTAATTTAATACATCACTCAATCAACGACACGACAAGAATACAACAAATGAGTAACAAATGAGACGCGACAAATAGATCACAAGATAAAAAAGAAAAAGAATACGTTTTTTTTTGTTTTGTTTTGTGATATATAATAATATTGCTGTGGGCGGGCCGAACAATAGTAACTGGCAACTTCTCATGCAAACAAAATACGTAATTTTAAGATTAAAAAAAATACATATCATGAATTTTAATTATTTACAAAGAACTTAATTTCTTTAGAATTCTAATTAAAAAAAAATAGAAAAAAAAACAACGAAGCAACTCGTTAGGACTATTCAGGCCTTTCGTTATCCGATATAACTGAGGGTGTTGGCTTTGCCGCTGCTGCGTACGATTGTGTTGACAATGGTGACGCCGACGTCGATGAAGTAGGTGAGTTTTGGTGCGTTTTACTTGATCCACTCGTCGATTCACTTGATGTTGATGCTACAGGAACGGTTGCTGGAGCTGCCGATTGTGATGCACTCTGGCTGGTAGTAGAGGAATTATCTTGGCTATCTGGAGGTTGTGCTGGTGTTGGTGACTCAGGATTGGATTGTCTTGCTCTTTGCTCGTCAGCCTCGTTGTTTGGTGTCGCTGGTGGATTTTGATGAGGACGCCGCGAGTACATTATAAAGCCGAGAAGTAGGGTCAATGCAGTAATCATGTATAGATCCCAGTTGGCTGCGATGTTCTCGTCCAAGTAGAAAATAAATTTGTAAGGGGACTGCAAAGAGAAACGGTATTGATTTGTGATTTGTTGGCAAATGATACAAAAGCATTCTGCTGAGATATTAGGTCTCATGAGTCGGAAGATCAAAAAATAAAGACACGGTTTTAAATACAGTGCCGGCGAATGTTATAAATCACAATAGGTCCTCACGTTGCGCGCCATTGTTGAGATTGATTTAAATAAAAGTATGAAATAGCGAAGTTTACTTAATAGCACAGAAAACATTCGCAAGTTAGCTTAAATTCAACAACTAAATAAACAATAGTAAAGAACGCATAAAAAAACTGTTAACGAAAGAAGGATGAGAAAGTTTAGCAAACTCTATGAGCTGAAAAGAGAGGAAGCACAATAGATTTACGCAACCGAACACATTGCATGTGATATTCATTCCAATGTATATGAGTTATACTTCTGACCCGGAAAATCGACTTACGGTTATCGACGGGTGCTAATAAATAATGTTTTAAGAAGCTAGTGTAAATATGTATTACCTCTTTCATTGTTTCGAGTTTGGCAATCGTTTGCAGCTTTAGCAGTGCTAGGGCCACAGGAACTTTGGCGTCAGCATTTGTTTCTGCTGCCAAATCGTATAATCGCTTCGCCAGATGCAAGTCCTTCTTCATGCCGAGACCCTGTTCGTGCATGTAACCGAGATTGAACATAGCTTGTGCGTTATAATGCTGCTCTGATGCTTTCCTGTAAGCGTAAAAAAAAAATATTTACATGACACAATGTTACTTCAATCACTCCCTCCAACCTATAAAGAGATGCTGCTGATTCAAAGTCCACCGCCGTCCCCCAACCATAGTAGTAGTAGTCGCCCAGTTTGACTTGTGCAGACGAATAGCCCTGCGCAGCGGCTCGCTTCCAGTAATAAAAACCGCGAATCAAATCTTCATGGCGATCATTAAATACTGTGACTTCATTGCGATCGAGTAGGAAGGCGGAATTACTCTGGCCCACCTCGTAGCCCATTTCGGCCAGCAGGGCATACTTCATATACGCTGTATCCATTTCGTATTTTTTGTAGTCGTTATACGCCTGCATAAGCATCTCACTCCAACGGCCTCGCTCAGCGACATTCTTGAAAAACTACAAGCAAGGGTATCGCTATCAACTTGAACTATTCCACTCAATCAAACTTACCTCCACAGCAGCTGGACACGAACGCAGCATTCCCAAGCCGTAGGCGTGCATAACGCCCAAATTGTAGTACGCCAGAACATGGCCCGATTGAGACGCCGAACTGAAGTACTTAAGTGCAAGTTTGTAGTCCGTTTTTACACCGTTGCCAGCTACATGAGACGTTTAATTACAAAGAAATTAACCAATCTGGTGGTTTCAATTGACTTACTAAAGTACATGTTGCCCAATTGTAGCTGCCCGTCGACCCAGCCTTGATCGGCAGCTTGGGTAAAGTAATTGAATGCTTTGCTGGTATCCCGTGGGATACCTAGGCCCTTCAAGTACATCAAACCCAAGCCGCTTTGGCCTATTGGATCGCCAAGCTCGGCTGCTTTCTTAAAGAATTTAAATGCTCCCTCATGATCAGCCTTGATGTACTCACTGCCTTCCAGGTAGAGTTTCCCCAAGAAAGCATATCCTATGGCGTTACCCGCATTGGCAGCTTGAGTAAAATATTCCAATGCCTTTTGCAAATCCTGTTCGGTCGCTTTGCCACCTTGGTAGTAGAGCTGACCCAAACCCACCTGAACAGATACATAAGTCAGATTTTATCTGCGAAACTCTCATAACATTTACCTGTGATTGAACATCACCCTTATCCGCCAGCAACTGATAGTAGTCCACTAATTCGGTCTCTTGACTGCCAGAGTTTTCCAGCTCATCCAAAAGACGGACACGATGTACAATCGGCCCACTTGAAAAGGTTATTTTCGAGGCCACAATCTTGGCAACTCGCTTATAAAATGACAGTGACTTTTCGCAACTAATCGGTACATTAATGCCAAACGAATATCGATAACCCATGGCCATTTGTGCGTAAACATCGCCTCCCAGTGCGGCTAGAGTGTAGTGCATTAATGCTAGTGGTTGGCTTATATTTTTTCCACCAACTCCCACCGAATATAGAAACGCCAATCCCTGTAGGTGAAAAAATACAATGTAGATAGCTCATGAAAAATGACTGTCCTAGTTACCATATTAGCCTCTGGTAGACCCAGTTTGGCTAGCTCTTCAAATTCTTTGGCAGCGAATTCAAAGTTAGTCGGACGAACACCCAAGACATGTGCCCAAGCAATGTCACAACGTGCCTTGACGTGATTCATTTTGCTGGCCAGCTCTAGTTTTAGGTGTCCCAAGACTTTGTCACCCTGACGCTTGCCAAGCAGGTCGGTAGCTTCTTTGTAAATTTGTTCCGCTGAAATTGAATAATGTTATTTACTATTGGAGTATGTCTGGGCACAATAGATCTTATAGCCTTTATATGGAGTATGTCGGAAAACGTCTTCATTGTTGTTTAAGCTCTCTTAATGATCACTGCTATAAACACGAAATATAAGATCTCGTAGCCTGCAGTGCGAGGCTATTCACTACTCGCCACAGACAGAGGAACCCTACATTAAATTCACCAAAAAACTTAGGCCATTTCTAATTCGATAAGAAATGGTGCGAACTTTCAATTGCAATTTGGTCTTTAAATTTGATCTATTAACGCACAGAATTAAAGAATTAAGCTCCACGGAATCAAGGGATATATCTAAATAATTATCATTATCAATCAAATGATAAAATGTCATCCAAGCAAAGGGTTAACTGTCACACCTAATTGAGACCTAGTACATAATAAAGTCGCAAACAAGATAGACAGCAAGACAGCGACTTCAAGCTAAATTACCTAAGCTTATAAAAAAAATCAATATGCGCCAACGTTTTAAAAGCAAAAATATGCAGTACCATAGTACAGTTCCTCACCGATTATGTACCACATTTTTCACAGTCCCAAAACTGGGGTAAATTTCACTGTACCAACCAATGCTGTTATTTCCTATTCTACTGCAGCACCTTCCTTATCATAACGAATCAAATTAAGAGAAGTAAATTGGAGTAACATATTCAAACATACAGATACACACAATGTTGTTATCTATATAAAATCATTTTCACTATACCCACTTACCTTCAATTTCATCGGGTGTTAATTCAGTAGGTTCTGACCTCTCCATTGTACTCTCCATATTCGCAATCTCATCCTCAAGTTGCAACTTTAACTGCTGATCGCTTATAGCTTTGATAAGCAAAGGCCGACCCAGATGCGACATCAGTAAATTCTCTTGAATGAGCGCGTCTGTGATGGTGATCGGCTTATTACGTCCACTAATCTCAGCTGTTTCTTCTGATCCAACAGCAGAAGCAGGTGCTTCAATTGATGCTGTTCCTTCAGGTGGTTCATCATTATTCTCTTCGTTCGTTTGGGATGTCGGATCCGGTGGCCCTTGCAATTCGGTTGTACTCACTACCACTGTCAGTGTGCCCAGAAGAATGCCGATTAATAGATGTATGTTTCTAATTTTCATTTTTGGTTTGTTCACTGAAAATACACGTTAACATTTCTTAGCATCGAATAATTTTTCTCTTAGATTTTTGAAAATATTTTCTTTCTCGGTTCTTTTTCTCCTCGATATAGTGAAGATTTTTGTTTATCGTAAACAGAAAACTGTGATACGTGTACAATTTGGGTGGGCAAATTGATAATTGCCAGGCCGGCTTTTAAATGCTGAAGTTTTTACTTACATCAGGAATATGATGATGGTGATGATTAGGTTAGTTTAACATTATTTTTGCATCGGTAATTGATAATAAAAATCAACGAATTCCCACGTAAGAAATAAAGAATATTTTTTTTCTGTTAGTTGAGTGGAACGTCAAATGTCAGATGAGCGATGACGGCACTACAGCAGACCACCTATCCTAATGCGGATGTTACATGGTACGACATTTTAATTGGACGAATGGGCCTATATGTGGAATTCTGTTTAAACTTCTGTGTAAGAAAATCTACTTTTTGTGACAATTCAAAAAGTGACCAAATAAATTTATGCAAAATTTTAATCGCTGATGTTCTGCATGAAAGCGTGAGTACCTGCCCAGGCAATTACGGCAATAGCGAAAAGGGTAAAATTAAATACATTAAGTTAGCATAACGTTGAACCAAAGTTAATTTCTACTATAAAAGACAGTGCGGTGCATAGCGTTTAGCCAGTAAGTTGTTTATATAAACATTAGTTTGCTGTTAGTATTAGATTATTAAGGAAAAACATTTTTTTGTCTGGGTTAATTTTTTAAAAGGCTAAAACCATAGTTTAAGAATTTACATAGCGTACTTTAATGCAATGCAATAAAAGCGGTATAAACAAAAACTCTCTTTTGATCAAAGCTGAGAGTATATTTATTTATGATTTTGTGTTGTGGTTAAGACTTTGAACGTGTGTGAATCATGTGAAACATAATAGGTATCGCCTGAGATTCGTCCGGGCAAATCGAAACCTACTACGGTTTTACAAAAAATGTTAAATTTTTAGGTATACATAGGTACCTACCTGTTTTAAAAATATACCTACTACCTACCTACTTACATTTTACTTGCTGAGCACTAATTTGCAAAATCGCCACACTGGCTTATGGCTAACAGCTTATATATTTGTACCTGCACATTTGACATTCTGCATACGCTAAACTTCGCTTGTCACTTTTATTAATTTTTAATTTAGGATTGTATTAAAACAAACTTTTGTTTCGTGCGTAAAATTTGGTAAAAAATGTCTGAAAATAATGGTCAGTAATATTTGAACAAGTGTTTTTTATAATTTTCTGCACGTTTTTCACTCCGCGCTCGTTAAAGATTACCGTGCATATTTTTTTGTAGAATGAAAACAATTTTTATGTATGTTTGGCTTTTCCAGATAATTCCAATGATTCGAATAGTCGATCCGAGTCCATCCTACAAGCCTCCAGACTTAATAATCCTATTCGAGCTGGCGTTTTGCGTCCCTCTGTTTTGGGCTCTTCGTTGAACTCCAACGCGGTCGATTCGGAAGGCAAACCAAAGGCTTCCGATGATAACGAGGGAGAAACATTGAATCCCTTCTTGAGGGAGCAAAAGGATGATGATGATGGACATGAGGCTACTACATCATCTGAGAGTATCAAAGCAGATGAACATGACGATGATGAAAAGGATGATGTATGACATAAGTTACTTTTAATGACTTCCTCATTATGTATTAATATTTATTTTTCTTCAGAGACCAGATCCATTGAATTTGCTGGCCAAAAATGGCTTTGAACGGGCGAACATGTTTGCTGCTGCTAAGAATTCAATTCCCAGAGTTGAGAAATCTGGATTTGTTTTTGGACAAAATGTTCATGAGCGCGTTACCGGGGTGAGTACCTATACAATTTAAGAAATTGCGTGAGTATTTGACGGCGAATCTCATCTAGCCAGTGGTAGTCCTATCTCGGCGTGTTATTAAAATATAACTTGCATGCTTTTGTTTAGCAAAATCATAATAGAGGTGTTTTATTATGTGTTTAGTTGTTGCCCAGCTGCAGGTCTGGGTCGGTGAAACGTTCAAACGTTTTCGTGTGCACGAAGAAATTTGCTTGTGTTACTTAGGGCAAATCATTCGTGCGCACGAAAACGTTTGATCGTTTCGCCTTTCAGAATGCCGACCCTGGCTTCTCATGAGTTTGAATTTATCAAATTCTATTTGGGAATGGTTTGAATTTACTGTAACAATCAGCTTAATCCCAAAAAATTACGCTAACAATAAAGCATTTTTCAGGAAAACATTCACGCTGAATCATCAACTAGCAAATCAGACAATTCCACCGCCTCCGCAGATTCTCCACTCCTGTTCTCTAGCGTTATACAGGCCGCCGCTAAGCCTGAGAATGAAAGTGCACCCAAGGAAAGCACTGATGCAAAGAGTTTAACAGAAGTTGCGCGCGAATACGAAGAGAGCAGGGCACAAAAGCGAAAATTCGAGGAAGTGGAGACTTTCACAGGCGAAGAGGACGAAGCTAATATTGTAGATGTGAGTAACCAGATTCCAGCTCACTCAATTTAACAGTCTAATAACATTTGTCGATTTTCTCAGATAAGTTGCAAGCTATTTGCATTCGTTAACAGTAACTGGGAGGAGAGGGGGCGCGGTAGTCTGAGATTAAATGATTCAAAAACTCAAGAATGCTCCAGAGTTGTATTCCGCACATCCGGCAATTTGCGCTTGTTAGTTAACACAAAGGTAAAAACAGTACATACATCGTTCACAGTTAGTTTCAAAGATATGCTTCTCTATTCGCAGGTGTGGACTGGTATGGTTGCTGAACGTCCAAGCCAAAAATCCATGCGCCTTACCGCCATGGACAACAATGGACAAATTAAAGTGTTCCTGGTCATGTCGCGTCCATCTGATATTAGTAATTTGCACAAGGCTTTAGTGAATCGAATCGAAAAGATAAAATTGCTGAACCCGCTCACAACCGTCGACTGTGATGACAGTAATGACGGTAAGAACGGCTCGGCGGATAAGTGTGAAGTTGCAGCAGCAGCAGCTGCTATCCCCGGCCCCTCCGAAAGTGTGCATGTCTACGGAGATGGCGAAACCGAGCCCAGTCCCAAGAAAGCGATGGTTGCTACAGCTGCTGCGGCAGCCGAGTCTGACTAGACGACTTTTGGATTCCTCGCAATGAAATAAACGAACATTTAAGAAAGTAGATATCTATATTATAAATAAAGTTTGGTTTGTATTTCATCATAAAGATATATTAAATGAGTCCGCAAAAGAAAGGGAATTTTAACAGAAAAAAAAAACAATTATATTGAAAATGAATATTCGTGAGATATATATGAAAACAACAATCTGGAAATTGTTTTCCAAAAAGAGAAAAAAATAAAAACCCTCCTAAAAAATAAACAAATTGAAGAAACCTAGTTTGGTCTTCTTTTTTTTTGTTCATATTTAGGGACCAGAGTTCGTTCGAAATATTGGTGGGCTTTACCGGAAAATGCATCTAATTCGGGATTCTTCCATTACGGTTTTATACGGCCGGGCAATATTGTGCTGCCTGCCGTTTCCATTTCTATTGCAACGGCATAGCTCCCAAGCGTGATCTCTATTGCAGAGTTAGAGCTTTTCCCTTGAAAGTGCACACTGACATTTTTAACGAAATTTCGGTAGCAGAACTATGAACCCTGGTTGATGCACTGAATTTTTGTTCTTCGACTTAGATGGCAGGCAAGTTTGGTAAAAAAAATTAAAAATAACATGTACGAACCAGACCTATTGATTGTCTGTATTGTTACTTAGGACCATAATGCCATTCAATCTCCTATTAGCTCTTATCAATTGAACCCCAATGGATGTTGGCACACCTTTGCAGGTGTCAGTTTATTTGGCCGAAGGATTTTCATGCAGTTTTTTATGCAGTTACAATGTTTGCCTCTGATTAGCATTGTGTTTCCTCCACAACTAAACCATTAAATCTAATTCGATTAGGCTGAATTTAATAATGAAAACACCAGCACTATGTAGTATAACAAAAATATCGAAATTTTATTTAGGTACATTATGTAAAGTTTCCTATGTATATGTTGTTTCATTTTATTTGTTTTTGTTTTTATTTTTATTACAGTTTTCTACCATCATTCTCTTAATAGATACATTATATCATTTCGTTATTTCATTTCAAAATAGAAATCTTGGAAATTCATTTTTCCAAAGTCGACTGACTGTGCATTTCATTTCATTGAAATGTTGGTTTTACAAACGAAAAAAATAGACAAGATACATAACACTGAACGTGATTATGTATTAATTTTAACATTTTTCTTTTTTCCTTTTAATTTAAATTGCATTTAGTTCCCTAAGCAGAAGATGTGTGGTTGACTTTTCACCAAAAATATACATGTGTTTATAAATTTATGTTGTAATCAAGTCAGGAAAGATCCCAGCTATTCAGTAAAATAATTCGTTTCTTTCCTCCATAAGTTCTCGTTTTTTTTTTTTTTTTTTAAATAAAACTCTAATTTATAAATATTTATCCTACGATTTGCATTTCATTGTTTATATCTCTTGACCCGCTTATGATTTGTGTTTCTTATAAAATAGTTATGTGGTTTCCCTTTAAGTTTTCTGTTTTTTTTTTTCACAACACTCCTGTGTGCGCGATGTGACCAGTAGCAGCAACAGATGTGTTGCTCTCTTCTCATGCGGCAACTATGTTGCACATAACTAACAAAGCTTAATAGTTTAAAAAAAAAGCACCTGAATGGATAGATTCAACAATGCGAGCAGTAGTAGACACTTTCCAAAGTATGAATCCTTCCCAGAGTTGAATGACATGGGTAAATGATACTACGTGTGACGTGTGTCTATGAATGGATTGTGTATGTGTGTTTTAATGGCCGTTGTTTGTGTCTTTATATGGTTTTTGTCTTCCTGCGACTGTGATTATGGTAGAAGAATGCTTTGGCGTTTTGACTGTGTTTCTTTGTCATCAGTCTTGTGATGACTCGGAGTGTTTGTGGTTATTCTGCTTCTCTGGCCATTTAAAATATTAGTTCTAATATATTAAATTAACAATTAAATTAGAATAATCACTAAAACTATTAAAAAAAAAATTAAATTAAATATTCGCAAACGCTATTTTAACTTATGTTGCTGCAACTCGACACTGATACATTCAATGGATTGTTGGTAACTTTGCCGCTCACGGCAATTGAGGACCTTCGTAGGGAAACCAAAACGAAATAGATTAGAAAATCGGTTGTTTTTGTGTAACAATTAATTTCGCTTACCTATTGTGCCTCATATGACTCTTGACTAGATCGCTATTCACTAAGGCAGCCATAAGGCTGATTTCACCAGCCATCACAGTGGCACATACAATTTGTGCCAATTTTTTGGCATTCTCACCGGGATGTTCGACATTTGCTCCTCGGACGCCTAGCATTTCGAGGCATGCACTCTGACCCGGCAGCCCAGTGCCGCCACCAACAGTGCCGACTTCAAGGGAGGGCATCGTACAAGTCATGTATAAATCTTCGTTGGTATCTCCCCAGCATTCCATGCCGGTGGAGCAATTACTTGAGGTGACGTTCTGTGCTGGATCTTGACCGGTGGCAAGGAAGACAGCTGTCACCATGTTGGCTGCGTGTGCGTTATTACCTGGAGATAACAAGAAGAATGTTATTTGGAGTTGTGTTAAGAGTTCAGAAGTATGCTAAAAGGTATGCTTTGTCTATAGTAAGAAGCTATAGAACAATAGACCACTTTTATTCTGTAAAAAAAAACCTACAAAACCAAAGCAAACGAAGATAAAATGTAAGCTCACCTCCTATAGTGCCAGCCATCGCACTTCCCGACATGTTCTTTAGCTTATTACATTCGACTAGAGTTTTGGCGTCCGTTTTTAGCACTGACCGCAATGTCGCCGCTGGAATGATGCATTCAGTGACCACCCGTTTGCCACGACCCTTGATCCAGTTAATTGCTGCCGGCTTTTTGTCACTGCAGAAATTTCCACTCAACGAGATAATCTTCATATCTGGGAACTCTCTACTGATACACTTCAGAGCCATTTCGGCTCCCTTTGAGACCATATTCATGCCCATGGCATCGCCTGTAAGTGCAACAAACCGTATATACAATTGTGGACCGTCCATGCCAATAAGCAGCTCCTTCAATCGCCCAAATCGACTTGTTGAATCAAATTCGGTTTTGATTCGTTTGTAATTGTCATCATGTGTTATCCAACGCTTAGCCTCGGCGGCGCGGGCGACACTTGCAAATCGCACACAAGGCGCTCTTGTCATGCCAACATCCTCAACATAACTAGTCACGCCACGAATCGATAACGCCTTACATCCTCTATTTGTACTCGCAACTAAGGCTCCCTCAGTGGTGGCCATAGGAACAAAATACCGACTTCCGTCTAGCAGCAACGGTCCCGCATAACCCACCGGAATCGGTACATAGCCCAACACATTTTCACAGCATGCATTCATGACCCTCTTGTAATCGAACGTCTTATAGGGAAGCATGTCTAACTTCTCCATGGGGATCTGAGCGCGAGCACTGATGATCTTCCTACGAATGCGAACCCCGCGCTCAGGATTGTCAATGATTGTTTCGATCTTATGCAGGGGACAGTGTGTGGCGGCAGCATTTACAATACAAACTATTTCATCGTCCGTTAGATAGTCTGGATCTGAGACAAGGATATCTAGGCACTCCTCAAGAGTGCGTGGCAGGTCATTGGAAGCGGTCACGGCTAGCAGCTCTTTGCGGTTCACATTCGCCCTCGTATAGTGATCGTCTTCGGTTTGTGTCGATACGTTCACCAAGTTGTCCTCTTCAATTGTGAAGAGTGGAATTCTTTGAGCTGGCTTAGCTTCTATGGATAATTGACTCTTTGAGGTCACAAAAGTCGCCTTCGATTCGGCAGCAATGACTGTTGATTGTCTAATTTGATCATGCAGCTCCTCGCGGTTCTCGAAGAAAATAAATTTCACAACTAATGCAATTAAAAGGATGAGGATCACGATTTGGTCTGCGCTCATTGTGAGCAATCTAAAAAATAAAAACAAAAAAATAGTTACGTACGATTTCAGCACAGGCATTGAGTAAGCTCTTACTTAATAATATATTCCGCGAACTCTCCCGATTCAGTTCGATTTGTATTCACGTTCATCTGCTGCAGCTTTGGTGACAGTGAATTCTCCACACTGTCATAGTCATTTTCCGAAAATACAACCCTCGAGTAGATGTGTACCATCATGAGGCCAGTGGTCATGATGATTTTCACACGCTGCACCACTGGATTGTTTTTTTGCTCCTCTTCGGTGAGAGCTTTGAGGAGAATTGAATCCTTTGCTTTGGCACGTACCAACGACATGTCCATGCCGCTACGTGACAAATCCAATATCAGCGACAAACACGCCGGATAGAAGGTCATAAAGACTATGTAGTTCACTAACACAGAGAGGACGGCAAATGTGCAAAGAACCTCTAGCCGTTGAACACCCGACAGTGTGCCAACACCGATAACTAGAGTTTCGACTATCGTATCTAATGAGATTGCTGGACCCAGCAGCTCTAATCCCCGGGCGATGTTATTTGTAACTTCGGCCTGATTTGATCCAGATAAAGCTAGTTGGGCAAGGGTGCCTGAGTTAGACAAATCGATCAGCAGTAGCAGGAAAAACAATGCATCTCTGAAAGGAAGACAGAGGAGAGAATGAATATTGGTTGAGATCGAATGAAATTCTGAGGGGAATACTTACTTTAGATCGGATATATCGCTACCAAGGAACTTGATGATTGTTGTTGTAAATATAAAGCTCGAGAAGACTGTGAAGAGCCCAGCAATGCCTGAAAAATAAGAATAATAATGCTGTATGTTTAACCTTACAAGTTATCGTTTACGTATAATACATGTATAGTTTGAAAATTAGACCTTTGGCCGATTTATACGATGCTGTACGAATCAATTATTCAATTAAGTCCTCGGTTTTGTTGTGAGTTAAATGGACGCAATGCATTGGACAGATTTAACAGTGAAAGCTACAAAACCTTTGTGGCAACACTATAAATTGCAACTGTCCCTGTATAAGAGAAGCTAAGTTTGGCCCTTCCTTAAGGCAAAGCCATTCATTTAAGTCAACACATAAATTTATGGCATCAATTGACCTTCAAGCAGTGGAAGAGCGAACAAGTCCCCCTCACAGCTATCCACAGAGGCTTATTTTAAGTGGACATAGCGATGCCTTACAATTAGTCTGTACCTCGCAAATACATGAAAAAAAACTTGAACCTCAACCGACGAATGTTATCGTATTCTCGCGAAGAAAACGAGCATCTTCAACTATCAATCAAATTTGTAATAACTTCCAAAGCCAATAGCTATATACGCACCAATTGCCATCATAACGATTATTCACTTTCGTTGTAATAAATCCTCGAAACCCAGTCCCCAAGATAACCACACGCGAGGTAAACACGAATATGGTACATATTTTGATCTCAAAAAAGGAAGTTTAAATCACCTTGGACCTCATTTGCAATCCAAACAAATGCATCACACAGTGGACTGCACAAGTGCTTCTACCAAGCACAAACTATTACATAAAGTCACGTATTTGAGTCGTTGATTTGTACCCAGCCTCTGGTTTGCTAGGTATTTATGTACTTTGTTTCGCGGTCTTCGAACCGTAATTGGTATGAGTAAACACCGCACAACATTCGGGTCAAACTGTGCGCAGTACGCGGAGACGCAGAGAGAAACCATCTCAATTTGTGTCGAATATCGAAACGATTAACGTCGATTGATCTATAAATTACATGCTAAATGTACGAGTATCTGCGCCATGGCTTCGAGTTGCAGAGTTCCATGCAACACGGAATTAATGGCTTTGATCTTATTTTTTGACATTCCATCGATATAGAGTGTTGCTCAATCCTTATAGCAGAATGCGAATACATGTGAATTTGGATAGACGAGGTGAGGTTATGTAAAGAGTGTGTTTAGTAAAAGTAAACACAATTGCGTCTTGTCTTGATCTTGATGGAGTTCTTTTGACGCAGAAGAAATCCGTTTTATTTCGCGTGGAGATGTGACGTTTCTGATAAATTTTCATAGAGCAGTTATGATTTGGGGTAGATCAACTATTTTATTGACTATTATTGACTTAACTTTCGCCGCGTAACTACTTTCGGTTTCGGTTGATTTTCAGATTTAAAAAAAATAAAAATTCTGAGAAACAGTTTACGGCAACGCACACGTTAGTGCGAAACTTAAATTAGCTGACTTAGGGCTGGTTTTTTCAATCTTGGTTATCTTTAATCGTAGGTTATTCCAGCTGGTAATTTCCGAATGTGTTTGTTCAACAGAAAATTAACCAGAGAATCTACGGTTTAGTTGGTTAACCCAAGAAATCGATAACCAGCCGATTTTGCGCTGTTAACAAGATTTAACCAATGATTTTCTAGAATTTCGATTATTCAAGATTTTGTAGGTATTCGTTTTGACGTATCTGCTATACAACAACTTTTTGTAGAATATTGCGAGCAATCTTGTGCGAAAAAAAATAAATAAACTTAGGTATATAGAATGCAAGATGGAACGAAGACCAATACAATCTGTTCGGTTAAGTTAATGTTTTCAGATGTATACAATACACTGCTCGCCATTCTATGGAAGGTGAGGGTACAGACAGGCTCCCAACTTCAGCCGGATGAATTAAGATTACTTTCAACATTTTTGTTCTTTGACAGTTCTCATAAATTGAGGAAATATTGAGAGAATGAGAAAATTATTGCGACGTTGAAATTGAGATGAGGCTCAATAATGGGCTACCAAATTTTTATTGGTTGTTGTACTGATTCAGTTTTGTTCTCAATTACTAGCTTATTGTCTCACACCAAAAAGATTTTGTTCCTTTGTTTTTTTTTAATCTCCAGTATCGTTTGTTTTTGACATTTATGTACTCATCATGAAAATATATTTATAAATAGATTACGTAGACTAAAACACAAGGATCCAGAAATGAAAAGAAAGTAACCATAGATTCGGCTAATTGTTGAATTGACAAATGAACTGGAAAAATGGAACGATTTGTCGCAAATCTATGGTTTGGTGACCGAAGTGAAAAAACGGTGAACAAACACTGATTTGTAATCATCGGTTAAACTAAATCGATGGTAACCTAACCAAAGATTTGACCAGCTGTGAACAGACCGGCCCTTAGTTTTCTTTATATATGAAGTAGACGCTGATTCATTAAGAGGAAGAACTCTTTGGCACGACGTGGACGTGCTGACCGATTGATGTTTTCGAAAGAGTCAATTTCTAGCTGGGGTGTATTTAAAAGTCTAGTCGGTTTGGATGGTGTTTTTAAGAAATATAGTGAAGCCACTAAGGTGTAAAAATGAGGAATCGCTTTGAAGTTAATGTAAACAGAGTCTTGAGATGGCTAGATTTGTATGTTAAGGACCAGGTCTAGTTGGAAAAAAAACTAAAAAGTAATAAACTAAGACAAAAAGTGTTGGACTTTTTCTGCATGCACTGTCTTTGAATTTATTTTATTAGTCACTTTCGAAATCACTCGTTCCTGATCAGATTGCTCTACCTCAAACGATGTTTAACTTTCACTAACGACTTAGAAGAAATGTGGTTGACGCACTTGTAACCATGTAACTCAAACCTCATCCGCATGGCCTGAAGCGAAATGTGAAAGACTGCGCAAATAGCAAAACTCCAATCAAATACATATAAGTGAATTGCGAAGGTAATTCCTTGCACCAAAAAATAAACTCAAAGTCGAGGCTCACCACGAGGCTTGCGAGACAGGCAGCGATGTGTTGAACTGTCAAAAACAGGGTTAGGAAATTTATACCAAGTACGTGCGTCATTTGTGCTAGATACGTTTATATCCTTGAATAGCTTTCTGACGTTTATGTGAGCATTGAAAAGAAATAAGTTCGCGATGGTCAGCGCTCGTGTGCACTAAGAAGTGTCAGCTCATTTTCCGGCTTAAACCAAACCATGCCCAGCATGATGACACTTAAGATGTTTAAATAACTTCATAAGTTTTTTGAATATTAAGAACCACATTCCTGTTTGCTTTTACGTGTGTTCAGGAAAAAAAAGAGTTTACCCCAATATCAGCTTCGGTTTCTTAGTGACGGGCTGTTGGAGCATGTAATGTCGTTTTCCATTGGGACCACCAAAAATCTTTTTCAGATCTCAGATTCAAATTGCACTCGTTTTTGGAAAAATCAACTACGGATATCGACTTGAAAAATGTTTCCCCTGTTGTAGATATAAATGGAGTAGTTTCGGTGATTCGTAGTTTCCAGATGATAAGGAAGGCAATAAAGATAATAATTCCTACAAAATTGTATCCATGGCAATTTATGTATTTCTTTATTTTTGTTTTCACGAAACTTTGCGCATTCGGATTAACACAAAATTCTTAAAATGACGTTAAACAGCTGTGCAAAGCATATTGGTATTTGTGGTAGTATGTGTAAATCTGAAAAAAATATCTAGATCAGCAAAAAGTGATCCGAATCGAAAAAAGATTGAGTTTTTTGCCCAATGGAACATGAAAAGTGATTTAGATCACGTAAGTGTGCATCACATCATGCGGTGTGATTCAATGCAAAATAGAAACGAATTCAGTAAGCGAAATATATTACTTTTAAAAAAATAAATGAAGTAGACAAGCAGAAAATTCCTTCAAGTTTTCATCTGTCAAATGATGGAATCAATTTACTGGTCGTATATACTTTTCTAAGATCGAAGAGGGTTTATGCTTTAATTCGTTTGAGAAAACTGTATACATACTCCAACATTCGAGCTTGCGCTCTTGATGTCGTTCTTTTCTATGATTCTTTTAGTATTTAAATTAGCATAGAATTATTCAAAATTCCTACTAATTCGTAAAAGTTCATATGGGAAGGAACTGAGCCAATGGCCAATGCGTACATTGTCTCCACTCAAACTATTTGATGGCCGACGCATCGTTTTGACACCCACCAAATTCCAAATTCAAATACTGTAGTTATGCTCTTATACGGTGCTAATGATAGTTCCATGCTCCATATTGTTGCCTCATTCAATTCAATTTGACGTGATAAATCTGCAATGAGGTCAGTCTCACCTTCCTATCAAATAAAAGCATCGTCTGAAATTGGAATCTCAAATCGAATAACTAACTTCCTCGTCTAGAAATTACGTCAAATTACTGAGCAAAGCTCGATTCGACTCTGATGTTTAAACTGCGCACGTGGTTAAAACCCATTCCAAAATTCGTTAAATCTGTGACAAGTAAACGGATAGCATATTTCGCTATTTTGCTGTCTAATTTTTCAGTATACCCAAGGTAAATTATTACCCACTCGTTAATTAGACATAAACATATAAACTTTGTACCCAACACGTGGGGATGGTACACGGCACACATTCACATAAATACATGATTGGGGAAGGGGCTGCCAACAGCCATCCAACTCGCCACGGAGCTGTCTTTATGATAAAGAAGGAGGAAAGCATCGAAAGTAAATTGTGTGCTGTAAGTTGATTGCGAAAATACGATATATTCACGGCTTGGCACCGACGTTCGTTGGGGAAAGAAGTTCCAGTTCCAAGTCGATGCTCAATGAAACCGAAAGCAACCGGTGGCAATAGCAATTCCGAGGCGCTTTTCAACCGCTGCGCCGCTTACTTATTCTGCTGCGCATAAATGGATGGCATGCGTTGAGTTTGAGTACGACGTAGGCGCCTGCCGCCGCCACCGGACTCTATATGATCAGATTTTCACTTTTTATATACCAAGTCAAACTTAACTGGTTTTCTTCGTCGCGATATTGTGCAAGATTTAAACCATTAACATCAGCGTCATCAACCGCGTTGTTACCCTTGACATCGATAGCCGAAAAGTGCGCACACTCCCGAAAATGTGTACCTAAAACGGATTAAAAGTGCAAATTGTCTCTGCAAACCTCAATCAAGGTCTCTTGTCAAGTATTGTAATTAAGGAGATGCTGGTGGTACAACAGCCTGAGGCCCCATGTCTTTGCGGAGGTAATCTCCGACTCATACCATCGATTTGTGGCTATTATATACTAATGGACAAACGAAGCGTGAGTTGTTCACTCTTTGAATCGATCACGATGGCGACGGAGGTTATTTGTTTACCCACTGTGCGTATGTCGGGTGTGTAGTTCAAGTTCACATTTGTTTTGTGTCAGTATTAAGCACTTTTTTCAAGTTTAACATGTCAAATGTGTAGAGCTATACCAGCCCGTCGACCACCACACTGCTGCCGTGGAGCCTCTGTAGCTGCACAACTGCCGCACCGTGGGAGATGAGAGTTCATTGATACCTGATGGCAAGCTTGAAGTTGGCTTGTTATTTGTATGGGTTTCTTTTTTAATTGAACTGCAAATGCATTATTTGCAGAATGCCTACGCCTACATATGTTGGTTTATATACATAATGCCCAGGTAATCGATACGATCTATCGATAAAGAGAAGGGCTTTTGACAGCGACCAGTTGTCACTTTCAGTATTGGATTGGGGAAGGCCGCAGATTAAATTTCCACAAAAATTACACAATTCGTGAAGGTTCTGTGCGGTGATTATTGTCATGTATCATTCTTTATCACCTTCTGTACTACATGAGCGGACAACAACTACTACTGTAATGGCAAATTATATTCTTATTAACTCAAATCGAGTCTAATTGGCCTGAAATGAGACAATTGAAGTCATTGTCACATACATTAGTTGAGGCTTGAGTTGTTGAAATTAACAATTCCATTGGCTAATGCTGATTTCTCAAGAATGCATAAGCTTGTTAGAATCCATTGTTTAGCGTGTGGAACGACATTAACTCTCTCTCACCTTAAAGTCAGATTGCCTGTTCCATTTGACAGATTACGGAAACTTATCAACAGAAAACTAGGAAGACGGAAATATCTTCAGATGTTCTTATTGACATTGGCGCTGTTCCGTTTCTATTTCTCAGTTGCGAGGTTTTTCCCATTATTCTTATAATACAATAAGCAAGTGCATGTGGCACAAAAGAACAAAGCCTGTTCGCTTGTCCAGACAAATGTCGGATAAGAAATACATATTAATAATAACGGATTTGTTGATCATTAAGAAAGTTATTATTTCGGGAATTCTATTTATAACGTTCAGATATGCCCGTAATTTGCTCCTTTATGCTACAATCGCTATTCGTTGACTCCCAAATCGCAATCCTCTTGCCGATAGCCCCCTCAATTTTTGTTTTCAAATCTCGCCATCTTGTTTTCCTATCGGTTTTATGTCATTTAGAATTTGCGTAGAAAACAATTGCAAAATGCTATACCTTGGGGGAATATAAGGGATACCACATTTTAATATTGCTGACTTGGTTAGTTATTATATATTTTCAAAAGGCGAATCATTTGATTTGTTTCTTTTTATTAAACTATCTAAGGGAGACGTTCAATATACTAAAAACTAATAAGGACAAAAATGGATGTGTATTTTTCGCTTTTGAATATCATTAACTTCGAATTCATGTATAATTTTTTCCTTAAATAACTGAAGAAAATTTGCTCAAAATGTTTTTATTTTCTCCCAATCAATCTGCATTATTATTTTTTTATAAATATTTCAAGCAAAATTACTTATTCCTAGGAAATGTTGTTATCCTTACGCAAAGAATAATTTCCAGTAATAAAATTCTATGAACGCTGCCAACTTAAGTGGCTCGTATTTTTTGCGAGTGTGCGAATTTTTTCGTAACATTTCTATGTAACAATTCTGCGATTGTCACGTGATGACGGCTTAGCGGCAAAATCCGATGTAAGAATATGTCACTTCAACAACAAATGTCGAACAATTTTAGGGATCCTTTTGGGTGAGGGCCCAAATTGTAGCCAAAAATCAAAATCGTTGTGTAAATATTCTCTGTCTTTGAGAAATACGTTATCCCTTGCAATAAATAATAACAAAAATGGAAATTCCATCACAAAAATAAAATTTTCGAAAACTCAAAAATGTCCACGACCCAAACTGCATTCACACCTTAAAAGAATCAAAGTATCCATCAAAGGAGTCTACTACTTGCTCAAATCTTTAAGCTGATAGAAATACATTCCAAGCTGTGCTAAAATATAGCATATTATGTCACTTATGATTTCAACCTCGCAAACACCCATCCTAATTTACACACAAAGTAGTCGAATGGACCTAGCACAATGTTTACCCTTAACAAACATACACTTTGTTTTCTTTCCATCTGACAAGATTCACAATCGACGGCACTATCTCACACAGCAACAAGAAGAAGATTTTAAAGCACAACCATGATGCTCGAATGGAATAACACCAATGAAATAAAAATCAATGACGCACACATTTTGGGCAATTGATTGGATATCTGGGTCATCCGAAACACCAAAGCGATGATGGGCAAGCACAAGACTATGCCGTAGCCGTATGCACCCCATAATGTTAACAGATAATTCAGCTATACCTATACAGATACACAGATAGAAAATTAAAAAAAATCATCTCTCTTTCAACATGTTGAATTCATAAATGTGATGTAACTAATCAACAAAAACAACAGCAACCGCTCACAACAACTTAAAGTTCTGTTACTGAGTCAAGCTTTCTGCGTCCGATAAAAGCGCGCAGACAGGTCAATCGTTTTTTTTTATAGTTTTTGCCAAAACATTGTGGAAAAGTGAAACTTGTACCTCAGTTAGCAAACTTAAAATCGGCCTTTTCGCTTTTCTTTTCTTGTTGGCCATCTCTTCAATTGAAAGTAAACGAAAGCAGTCGGCAAGCAGCAAAAGTGCAAATCTATTCCAAAACGAACAGAACAAACATCAAGCGCACAAGAATCCCCTACTCGTGCTAACAACGGGAAAAAGGCTCAAATTGGACTGGCAAACAAAAGAACTGTCGAACAGGGTGCTAAGAACTCTTACATAAGCCTGATTATACAAATTCTTTGGGAATGGCCACAGAAACCGGTAAGAAATCTGTTTGGTTTGGTGCCAATTCTTTTATTTTTTTTTTACTGGTGTGGTAGAACTTTTCTATTGTGTGTTTCCTCTTTATTTCTCGCCATTTGTGAGAGGGGGGAAACACTGTTCTTTGTAGAAGTTGTACACGTGCTGGAATGAAAATAATAATAAAAGAGAAAAACGAAAAACTGTCCTTTGGTATGGTGATTTCTTGGTATGATGGTTACCTTGGTGTGCAATTGCAATTTTCGGAAGTCGATTGCCGTTTGAAGGTTTATGGTCGCTTGATAACTTTTAAACGGATTCTGTTTCTTTGGTTGTTTTGTTTCTTCGTATTGTAAGAGTGAGGATTTTTATTTTTCTATAGCATACCTGTCGTCCTCATTTGTTTGCAAAAATGTATTTAGTCACTTTTGCTTTTTGTGACCCTGATTGTAAAAGTGTAAACAAATCTTGCACGACACCGAAAAAATGCTACGTGTTACATGCACCTGTGTTTTTTTTTTTTGACAATATGACACAAGTTCTTCCTGATAAACAGACAGAATTCAAACAATTGATGAACATTTAAATAAATTTTAAAAATAAAAGCCAATAAAGCTTTTTGTGAAAAGTTGACGTTTTAGAATTGATGTGTTCTTTGTAGTAACAGGTACACGGGATGTTAGAAAAAAAATATGAACAACTTAGTTAAATAGGACACAGACAATTTTTTAGCCCGGTGTTTGTTAGTACGGGCAATTAAAATAAAAGTTCATGGCTGATATACGCTTGACATACTTTTACATGGTTTATGGTTTTTTACTCTGCTTTCACTAATTCTTTCTGTAAGAAAATCATTGCCTTTTAGACGCAACACTGTTTTTAAATTAATTGCGCGAGAAACAGATAAACGCAGCAAACATAAACAGGGACAACTTCAACAGCAGAAGTCGCAGATAGTAAATATAATAAAAATACAGACACATCTGTCAGTGGTGCAAGGAAATGTGTTGAAATATATTGTATTAAGTATCTTGCAATGCTGTCGCAGCAATATTTCAATATCAGCATTTTCAAGTTTAGCGAACTAAAAAAAACCTCACCTCACAGTTGGTTGGTAGCAGTTGCAGAGTGATTTTAGGACCTAGATCGAACGTCGATGTTGTTCAGAGGTCAATAAAAGCCTGTGGCTCTAAAATGTGCTTTTACCAGTAATCTCCAACACAAAACCCCCCAGGAAAAAACGGCATTTGAGCCAATCAATAAGTACTTTGAACTTAAATACATATTAACAAAAATTTTCTTTTCGGACTGTAAAAAAATTTCACCAGAATTGTACAACTCGTGTTGTTGCACGGAACTTTTTGCTAAACAACATTTTTTAATAGTGTCAATATAATCTCGAACAAAATGGCCGCACATACGAGTATACTCGCTATTCAGAAATGTCAAAAACATTGCGAGGGGCAAATACGTTTTAGATACGTTTTCGTTTAATTTTAATTCGATCAGCGTACTAATTTTAACTGTTGACAATTTAAATTTTTTTAAGTGCAGGGCTGCCACTTTTGTTTTATTAGCATTAATTGTCGGTGTTATTGCAAGACTGAAGCAAGGCGGACTTTCCAGATTTTAAAACAAAAGTGTTTGAAAAAGTAAACAGTAAAATTGATAGCACCAGTTTGTAGCAGTTTTGTTGAAGGTTGCAAAAGGTAAGTTTGCTTCAAAAAATTGATTTTTGGCACTTGGAGATTTCGTAAAAAACTGGAGACTGAAAACTTCTGTTTTATTTAAGGTTTCAAGTGTCTTCGAGAAGATGTTGTACTGTGTAAATTTAAAGTGGGGGTCTGACAACGTCAGACCTTTCATTAATGTGGTATAAATATTTTTCAATGTTTTTAATGTGCTTTCGATTTCGATTCTATTTCGAAACATGTAGCGATTTTTGGTTGGGATACTCTACATTCAGGACGATTTTCACGATTATTCAACTCAAACAAAACGCCAATTTTTAAATATTACTTACATAAGAAATGTGTTGAATATTTGGTATGAAAAAAAACTTACCTAAAATATATTTAGAGCCCAGTTTTTGTAAACTGCAAAACTGGTAATAACAATACAGCACTGCTGAACATCTCACAATGGTCATAAGAATAACATCGGCCGCATTGTATTCAGCCTCTAGTCCGTCACAAGACTGACTCCATCCGTGACAGGGTCTATTTCTGCTTGGCATTGATGCTGTTGTTGAGCCCGACGACGAGCTCGCTGTTGTTCCGCCCGCATCACTGCCCAGCGTAGCACTCCGGTCCACTGTCAACATGCATGCGGTCACTGTCAAAAGTGCCACAATTACCTCCCAAGGATGTGAGGCGCAAAATTCGCCATGCGCACGAAATAATCTTCCAATCATGTTTGCGTAAATTTATTAGGGATGTACGGTGATAATGTAAATTGAATGTTTGCTTAATGAAAACCGAAACAAACGAGAGACAAGAGAAAACAAAAAATAAAGCCCGCGCTCAGTACAAAAAATAAATAAATAAAACAGAAGCGCTATGGGCCACTTGTCTGCGATTAACTCTCGGCCGAAAGAGGTGGCTAGTGGTCAAGTTGAATGTGCAGTGCGCGCTTATTGTAACCGATTTTACGAGCGCTGTGTCTAGAGCGCTGTCTGCCTTTTATCCACTCGTTGCCTAGAGTGTGCTGGAATTCAATTTGTATATCACCAATCTGAAAATAAACAACAGGGGATAGGTTTTACATTTTTTGTGTGAATTGTTTTTTTTTTTTTTTAATAAGTAATACAAAACGCCGGCGCGATGATGATAATGATTGAAGTTCGAAGAGTTGATATGCGTGCCTGAATGACAGATAGATCGACCCGACAGATACAATATCTCCTCGAAATGAATTTCAATGTCTGAAAACCGAAATTGAGACAAATTGTTCTGCGAAGACAGTCGAACATTTATTTTGAGGATTGTGCCGGCAGCATAGCGCAGACAAAGGTGTCAAACGATTTGCGTTTATAAATGCGGAAGTAAGACGAAATTGCAATGGAATACGAATTGGAGTGGCGCACAGATTTCAAATTGAGTGCCAGTCCAGATGATATCTACTGCGAATATCGTGTTAATGCATTCACATTAGACGATGACATAAGCGGAATGAGAATATTATGTAATTGGGTAATAAGGATAAGCCGACTCACATTTATATTGAATTGGTTGGCTATTAATCATACGCACTTGCAGGTATTCGAGTTAGTACGTATTCGATGAACTGAAGAACGTCTTTTGTTGTGGCTGCCTACTTATGCAGAGTACAATCGTTGTGGAATGGCAGTTTTGTATTTGCATTCAACTATTGTATCAGATGATGAACTGTGGGTGTGTGTGAACAACATAATTTAGTGAACCATGAAAGTCGAGTTGTGTGACAATTTTCTGGGATTGGTCATAATGAGATGCTAGCCTGATTTATGCTATGAGATGAAAGCATCTAAACATGGCTTGAAAAAAATATCTCACTTGTTGAAGTGGCAATATGTAAGCATGTAAGGTTTAAATCTTGGTGGAATGAAATGTCGAGGGGAGTTATAGATTCTTCGTAGTTATTGTCCCAAGGAAGAACTGTTTATCATTGAGTTAAAGCAAGTGGTAAGCAGCAGATTAATTGACGGTCAAGTGTGAGTTCACTTGCTGACAGGGCAAACAAAACAATGTCTTTCCAAGAGGAATAGAACTCAGTTTCCACTAAAGGGGTGATGATGTTGGGAACAACTGTTAAATGAACTTTTTGCAAACAACACATCAAATTAAAGTTTTCTTCCCCCATTCGGCCACAATAGTTCTAACGTTTTAAGTAAAAAAAAATTGGCAATCGAATTTTTATTTGCTCCTTGAGCCATTTCAAGAGTTCTTGCGTTTGAAGCCCTTGAATTAATTTGTGTGGAGACTCATCAAAGCTCGTTTATAGGCAAGGAAGTGAGCAATTTTGAAGTTTTGGGAAAAGGATTGCGATCCTCCTCAAAGCTAGCAAGAACCCGAAAACATCTCCTAACCTTCTAAGACGTCTTAAAAATTAGGTAAGTTGCTTAAGATGTTAAACTAAGATCTCTTTATGAAGGACTTTGTATCACCGACAACGCACGTACTTAGGTCTTGGTCGCAGAGACTCTTTTTTTGGGGTTCCGGTCATCTCATCTCAACACTTCAACACTTTTACAAGCAATTGCGATGTCAGCAGTATAGTACTCAGGTCAGTGTATACACTCTGAGTTGTAGTTTGGCACTTGGCGTTCCAGATAGATCTGTGCATATAACTGTCAAATTCTGATTGAAAAAAAAGTTATAACCAAACTTCTACTTCATTAGTAGTTTGTGGAAGGTACATATTAGAGAGCGGGCCATCTGAGTGTCAGCAATCAACATCGAAGTCAAAAAGGTTTATTACAGTTTGTTTTCGCAATATATATATATATTTCGGCATCCATACCTTGATGCAAAGGCACACAGTTTATGCTACTGCTTTGCTTAGGTGGCGAATGGATCGCACTTGCGAATATGTGTTTTTGATTTAAGAAGAACAGAACTGTGATATGAAATAAAAAAACGAACATGGTATCGATTTTATAAGAAATATATTTTCATCCCAATATTTCGGGCAGCTTTCAAATTGGTTGTCGCTGCAAAGAGTTGCCAACACTCGAAAATAAATCTCTAAAAAACACCAAATCTTCGTTCGATCACTTTCGAAGTGACAATTTTCTCGGGGCAGTAAGGCAAATACTAAAGGTTGATCAAATGCAAAAATATAGAGGTTGTTGCCTCCGAAAATAGGCAATCTGACTTTGCTTCGGCCGGACAAGATAAAGTTGTATTCGAAGTCCATTTATTTCAAGCAACTACTAAATCGACCTGAATCATTACAACAACAGAAGATATATTAAGGATGCCACAAAATCCATAAGACGCACTCTGTTAAGGTACAGCCTACAGGGACGAGGACGGAATTTGGCAAAGGAGCTTCCTTAACATCTTCCCAAACTCAATGCACGATACACTCATATTTAATCAGTCATATTTAGTGTCCAGGTTAGATTTTACGTACTCATAATGGCGAAATTTTCCATATAAAAATAGTATTACCCATTGTGACCTACAAAATACTTAGTGTGATGATTATAAACGTTTCCGCAGCATCAACTTCAGAGAACGGTGGCCGAGGAGTCATGCAACATGGCACTTTTGACATTTTAAGTCACAGGCAGGAGCACGAAAAAGCGAACCATCGAATTAATAGGGAGTTTTGAAAATGTTTCTAAGCCTAGAAAGTCACGCAGTCACACTCAGGTACGTATTAACAAAGCAGTGCAGTGCCGAAAAAAAATCGATACGAATAATACTCAATACGATCAATTAAGTGACAGAAAATATGTCGTCAGTCAATTCAGCCGTCAGACACTATGCTTCGAAAATTGAAGGATCAGCAGATATTTTATAACAAATGAAAACTTTTCACAGGCAGCATAGTAAAATTTACCAAAAGTTCCCCGAACTGTGCCCAAGTTTTTACCCAAGCCAATATCACTTTAAAAAAAAACACTGTAAAAAATTTACGAACTTTGTATCACATTCCTTGTGCAGGCAAACAAGATTTGAAAAACAGTCTTATTTTCAACGAACACTTGTAACTTCGAATGCACGCCGTATTTCTCGTACTAACCGTAAAATAAGGAATCGACCGGTTAACACAAACATCACAGCCGCAGTGACCAACATCACAATCTCACTCAACTGATACCTCGCTTTTTGCAATGACTCACGGATACAAATCAGGAATAGTGATTCTGATTCCTATTTCGATTCTGATTACCTACCCAAAACACAACTGGATTACCATGCGAAAGCACTTATAAATTTGACCAGAGCAAAGCTGCGTGCGCAACTTCTGCCGTTCACCTGTCTGGCATGTTCATTTATTCCACCAAGGGAATTACCCTTTAATTTCGGTGCGCGATCTCATTAAATGTTCTCACGAAGTCACATCTCACTCTCGATGTATTTACGGTTCGCAGTCAGCGCGCATAAGGTATTCTAGGCGAGTCCATCGCACGTACGAGTACGAGTACATGTTAACTACTTCCTCAACGGCGATCTGGCTGCTCTTTGACAAGTGACAGACGCGCTTGAACTTTTCTGCGCTATTGTTTCGCTGTGTTCTGATCTATTAACCGCTCATTGATATTCAAAAAGAATCAATAAAATTAAAAGACTGGCGCAAATCTGCGAGCGCACACTCCTCGATCCAATGATCATCATCATGAGCAGAATTTTAAAACCCCAGCGTATATCTCGATCTCAGTTGCTGTTGCTGCAGCGACTCTATTTTATGGGGTGTTAGTGTTAGTAATCAATTTGGATTTGCTGCGGCCCGCAGGTGAGATTCAAGAGAATTTTTTTGTCCGACGATGTGTAAACATCTCTAAGGAAAATAACCAAAACGCATCTGCGAATATGTAGATGTGGAGGGGGAGGGGGGATCGCTGGAAATTTTCACTCATCGGCCAGAGCCAGATCGCGCAAAATATACGATAAAATTGAAAATAATCCCACCGGACTTTGCCGAGTGAATAGCTCATGGCCGGCGATGAGATCGAGATCAAGGGGCGAGGATGCGAACATTTTTCGACCGTCAATATGAGGGTCAAGTGTGGGGCGCTGCGCTCCCGCGAATGCAATTGACTGATTAATTGTTTTCAGATCTCTGTCATAAATAATGCATTTATGGCAGATAAAAGGAATACCAATTGCAAGATCACCGAGGATAGCACAGCGTTTATCGTTTATAGTCAATGATGAATATTGATGCTGGATCGGTCCAATGTGTGATTACGGATTCGGTGGTCGTTCCGAGGGTGGGTTAGCAACGCAGATTTCCACAGCAACTCTGTGCGGTGCGGATATGTACTACATCAGGCTTATACAAGGTGGCGCAAAAATAACCTTCCGATGTTTTTTGGCTGTAATTTAAAAAAAAATGAAAAACTTTGATTCTTCTTGTGGATTATTTTTATTTGGTCTTTTAATTTTTTTTACATCAAGTCGAGAATATGATGTCATGTAAATGGCCGCCGCCACAGTTGATTGTCATTTGAGCCCTTTTTATGGCATTTTCCATCACTTTGGCCAAAACTTCCGGCGATAGGTCCTCACATTCTTGACGGATATTGTCTTTAAGAGCTGCAAGAGTCTGAGGCTTGTTGACATAAACCCGCGACTTCAAAAAGCCCCACAAAATGAAGTCTGGAGCCGTCAAATCAGGCGATCTTGCTGGCCAGTGCAAATCGCCCAAACGGGAGATTAGGCGCCCGGGAAATGCATCCTTCAGCATATCGGTTGTGGCACGTGCAGTGTGTGCCGTTGCACCGTCCTGTTGGAACCACATGTTTTCCAATCCCAATTCATCAAGTTGCGGCAAAAAGAACTCGTTGATCATTGCTCTGTAGCGCTCACCATTCACAGTAACCGTTTGACCCGCGACGTCTTCGAAGAAAAAAGGTCCGATGACTCCTCCAGCGAAAACAGCACACCATACAGTGACTTTGAGCGGGTGTAATGGCTCTTCGTGGGTTACACGCGGATTTTCAGTGCCCCAAAAGCTAAACGTCGCAGTGTTTCACCAGTAGGCGTTGGACGGCTAGGAAATCTGCGACGAAATTCACGTTGTGCCAAAGTCACCGACCGATTATTGCTCAAATAAATAGTCACCAATATTCCGCGTTCTGGAGCAGTGTAGCGTAACATTGTTTATTAACGTGTATTTCGCATGTGTTTACTACACAAATGTCAAAACAGAACTGACATTAGGGGCCAATCGCAAAATTTATAGCATTTTCTGATAGGAGGATTACTTTTGCGCCACCTTGTATAATGCGAGCGTCAATGACGTTGTACAACCATTAGCGTAATTTGTTTCAGACAAAATATTTGCATATTTTAATACATTTTTAATGACACAAGCTTTGTATGATCATCTATATGTAAATCATTGTGCGAGGCTGATTATGACTGGGAGGACTACTCGCCGCATATTGATGTTGAAAGCATGTCAGTTTGACAACTTGATTTAGAGTGAAACTCTAAAGACATCACCTGACATAGGAGATTGAAGGAACATAGCTATGCTAATGGATGCTATACGAATAGCCTAGAAGAAGTCCTCAACTAAGAGCGGTATAGAGAAGGTTAGAAAATGGCACAGAAACACCTATGATCGTGTGACGGAGAATTCATTAGGCGTACTCCATAATACATAATCCAACTGTGGGCATTCATCTTTTGACTCCCTTAATCCGTACATGTCAGCATAAACGAGCCGCTCTTCCGCTTAATCACAGCACTTTTCATAACGAAGACTGATTGAATTCACACTCGATTTCGATTGGAAAATACACAAGACCAACAAGCAAATTACGAACTAACGAGTAACGTGAAAACTCAGAGCCGAAAAGGTTCCAACTCGGATTCTGGTTGGAGGTATGTAGTTAGTTTTACAACTTAAATTTTAGAGCTGATAGAAACTCAAGTTTAAGACGGTCATCCAGTACATTGGACAGAAAATATACACCGACGTAAAGTAGGAATACACCTCGAAAGTTCATGCAAACGTCAGCATTTTTATAGCTACGCCGACTTTTGTTTTAATTTTTTCTACTTATTGGCTGAAAATGCTGGTAGAAACCTCTACTTCGAGTAGGTTCCCTTCCCCGTTTTGAAAAGGCTATACACATTGACTTATTAGCGGGTGGAAAACAAAATTCGAATGAAAACCAACAACAGGTGGAAAGAACTCACTACCTGTGAAATATCACGGAAGCTTTGGCCAGAATATAACAGAAGCCGGACCAAAAATCTATTACAGTTTGACAGGTCATCACTATCTAAGTTAGTAGGGGCTCTAACTGGTCACAACTTCCTAAGAAACCACGCAATGAAACTAAATCTCAAAGATGACGACATATGTAGAGGCTGCGGAGACGAGGAGGTCCACGAGGACACACCTCACTTCCTCTGTCATTGCCCGAGTCTATGTCACTTGAGGAACAGAACACTTGGAAGTTATTACTTCCATGACTTACAAGAACTTTCTGATGTCTCACTGTCTGATCTTTACAGGTTTTTGAGGACATCGGGATGGCTAGACAGCGTCTATTAACCACAAGGAGGAGGGATAAAGAGCACCGATGCAACACCAACGGTCGACCCCAACAAGGGCATCACAAAGGGTCCACAGGGACCTAAGTGGGGTAGCGCAGGGTTCTCCCTGCTCTGCCCACCCATTCACCTAACCTAACCTTGACTTATTATATATGGACTGCTAGTGAAATGTCGCTTCCATACAATCTCTGCCCAGAAAATGACGTCAACATAACCAGCGCTCGTGGTTCTATGCGAAGTATAAGTGAAACAAAATGACAACCATCTTGGATTTCTCCATAGAATGCTAGAGCCACCTATTGGGCGTGAGTGGATTTGCCAAGTGAAACGGTTGAAATTCAAATTGTTGCGGCATTGTTAACAATAGATGTCACCTCGAAATTGTGCTAGTTTAAATAATTAATAATTAGATGGACCCAACAAAATTTGAATAAAAAATCGTTTTTCATTGTCCCATAAATTGCACAATTTTCGTATATTTATTGCGAATTAGTTTTTTATGTTGTTTTTCATTATTAATTTTAGAAATATAATGTAATAACACTTTGGCGTATATTTCAATCACATTTCTGATCAATAAATACTTATGATTGTCAAGAATATCACATTCAAGTACATGAGAATTTAATTCATCATATAAATTGCTTACATCTATATTTCTTAAAGTCCTTAAATCTGCAACGAAATGTAAACGTCTGATGTGAGTTTTAAATTTATTCCGCTCCGAACCACGAGAGCTAGCGCTTATGTTGGAACCAACGCGAAGTTGTCTACTAGCAGTCCATATATAATAAGTCAATGGCTATACATATCAAAATCAGTTGATTACGTTTGGTAAAAAATCCCCGGGAGCGGGGTGAGACCTTTTTTTTCTATGCAGGATCTTCTCCTTCTTATTTCTATACTTTAGAGTAAAACTGTCATAAAAGAATGTGTGTTGTGAATGTGATAAGCTGTGTCTAGGACCAATACGGACCTGTTGCGAAAACTACATTTTTTTCTCTTTCTCCATCAACATTACTTTGCGCCAACAATTTTTTTTTATATTCCGACACAACTGTCAGAAGGTCCCAATAGTCCGAAAATCCATACAACTCCCACCACTAAATCGACAATAATGAGCACCACAGAAGGACGAAAGAACAGCCTCAATGAATGAATGGCAAAATTACTTGGTACGAGGTAATTGTAACGCTTAACAATTGTGCACCGTTCCGTTATATCATCGACCCCTATTAAATATGAGTACAGTAGGTATCAAAAGAGGATCGCGGTCGCTCCCTGTTTGTTTTTTCATTGTTTCTTTGGGCATACTCAGCTCATTCATTCAAGGAGTCCCTAATGCGCCATTGGCACGAATACGAATTGACCTTTATCAACTAGAAACACCACTTTTAAGATACTACCGATGTTTTTTATTTTTTTCTTCACAAAAGTCATAGAAAAAAGTTTAAATCGCCGAGACTTATCTAAACCTAGAGGCGTGCATCGCCTACTCAATTTATGGTAGTTATCATCGAAGTGGAGCATCAAGTGGTTTTTAGAAATCACATTTTGTTTATACCAATTCGTCTAAAAGGAAAAAAGGAAGTTGATTTTATCGCGCAAAATTTGGCTTCTTTCCAAAATGGGGTTGAAATCCTTATTTGCCTCAAGATGTACAACATCACATCGCTTGCTTAATTTCAAGTCACACCCCGAATCCAGCAAAAACTTCTCAGACCAACATCCTGCGACATGTGTTTCAGTTCGAATTTTGCTCGTCCAGATTATGATATAGAAATAGGACAACCACTGAAAGTACGATAAATATTCTTAGATTTGCAAGTTCTCTGTGTGTGTGTTTGTGTGTCTGTCATATAGAAGGCGCCGATTTAATAAAAGGCAGGACCAACAAACAGACATTTCTAGCGCTCTGTGCTGATTTGATGAGCTATCATTGACACGAACGCGTGTGTCTTTATGGCTGCAAAATATGTACCCCAATTGTAGTACGCAGCTTCAATTTAAAATGAATATGAAAAGTATTCAAATTACAGTCGTGTGGTGGTATGATGCGTAGGTACGCAGAGCTAAAGATTTGCATAAAACAATATCGAAGGCCCAATAATCGCTATTGATTGCTGGGAGCGTTCCATCAATCCGTACCACTTTTTCTTTTGTTTTGCAGTTTAGCGTCAGTAAGACTCTCGGAATTGGGTAGAAAAAAAGACAACAATTGGGTTGACCTACGGGATCACCACACTAGGTGTGTTTAGATATACCAATAGGAAAATCCATCTTACTATTAACCTTTACATAATTTGATTTGATATAGGGATGGCGCTCTGACTGTCGTCAAGTTCGAAAATTTCCTAATAAAGACTTTTGTGTTTTCTTGAAATTTAACCAGCCATAGGAACTTGGAACAGAAGTTTTTTTTATCTGAGATAAAGACTTACTACAGTCGATATTAAAAATTTCCCTATATTGAGGATAGAAATTCACGAATTTTGGAAGACTCACAGAGGGTTAAAACTTCACTGTGTGTGTGTTGCCACTGACGGATAGCCCACCATATCGGTGCGAAACAATTTTAGAGTTAACGCAACTTTAAAGCATTCATCTTCCAACAATGTGCATTGCTTTTTGTACTTTAAACGAATCAGACAACTGCCCAGACTGTCTTTCTGCATATCTGTGCTGGTTTATGAAGGTTATGTATTTAAAAACCTACTCAAACCTAATTAAATTTTAAACTAAAATGGTATTGTACATATTTTTAAAATGACCAAAAAAAACGTCCAAATTTGTTACAGATTTTTATATTTTTATTTTCAAACGTGTGTTAACTCAGAACAGTTACTCAGTCAATTTGTCAATTCCTGCATTTTGTTTATGTTGCTAATGGATTGGATGCGAGTCTGCGATATTAATTAATACATTCTGACTATGTTTCTGCTTCGTTAGTCTTATGACTGCATTAAGCTACGATTGAACAGCTTTGCTTAGAAGAACAGCGACCAGCATTCAACGAGTTCACATAAAACAAGCCCGTTCGATATAACCACCATGTGTTTTAGAAGAGTGTGGTGCAATAAAAATCTAATTAGGCATCTGCTGTGTGTCAGACATAATGTAAGCTCGCTAGCTTTTCCGATTCGTAATGAAAATATATTAAGCAATTTAGTGAAGGAGCTCTTTAATTGGATTCTGATTCGCTACAAAAAGTAGCGACTCAACATAAACGTGTACAATCCGCTGAGGATGCTGTCCTTCTGAGTGAAGAGTGAACTACTTGACTAAATTCAGCATGTTTCAGTATTCGTTACGCTCTCATTCCCAGGCAAGAGTATGACTATAATGTTTCATTTTTCGTTATTCGATTGACTCAGGCATTAAATAATCATCTGTCTTGGACACTTCGAATTTGTTAAATCCAAGCGTAACGAAAAATGAAACGCCATCGAAAGCCCCACTCCAGGAGCGCAGCAACTCAGTGGCTATTGGGGGAAGTTGAGCGTGTTTCAATATTCGTTACGCCGAATTCACAATGTCGTGTTGAAGGCGTGCGTGCGTCGGCGCGCTTTGACATGCTTCATCGAAACTTTACGATTTTAAATGGAAAAGCGCGCGAGCAACAATTTTGTAAATCGAAAAAGTTGTATTCGCGTGGTAGTAGAGAGTACAGGTCTACTCAGGCGTCGCGTTGAACTTTACGATATTTACGATCTAAGGTCGATCCAACGCCTGAAGCTGTGTTCTTAGCACTCTCTCTTCATTTATCCCACGAAGCGCGGTCATTTTTCCCTTTTCTCCGTACTCAAATTCCCATTTAAAATCCCACGAAACGTTTTTGCGTCAAAATCGTGATTTAAAATTAAAATTTATATAGCAAGGAAAGAAAATCGCGTTAAATTAACCTTTAGTATAAAAACCGCAGTTTGTAACACTGCTATGATTATTTTTTGGTACCAGAAAATTTTGATAAAAGTCGATTTACATGAGCTGTTTTTTATGGACACACTGAATGTTGATAATCATGGTGAAATACAGGTGTATTAATAGAATTTCACCAATAATTTATAGTTTGAATGTTTTTCTGTTAGATTTCTGAAAATCCCAGGATTTGGTCCTTTTTCCCTTTATCTAACGGAAGGCTTTTCGGACATCGAAATTCCCACAAAAAGGGAAAAGTCGCACGGTATAACAACACTGGCCTGAAGTTGTATTTTGTGTGGCAGCATATGAACGCTTTGTTTCTACATAGTCTGTCAACGCACGTACATGGCAACGCGACATTGTGAATTTGCAATTTGCGTACGTTCCCAATCTACGACAAGCGTTACTGAAGCAACGCAGAGAATTCATTCTTTGTTATTTAATTGGGCTCCTCCCCTTTCTTTAAGATGGGTTATTCAATAATGTCGCGTTAGAGTCAGCATGTTGAAGTAAGGGGAAAAGTAAAACCCAATTGAAGTCCATAGTCCTCAAGCAATAACGCAACTAAAAAGAGCACGTCAAAATGAAACCATCTGTAACGCGTTCAAGTCGCCTTCATTCACAAGTTGCAATTCAAAAATGCTTATGATTCACAATGAGTTTGCAGATCTTCACGAAGACTATCCACATAAAGAGACATCATCACATTCACAATAAGCCAGACCAAAGTTCAACACTGCTTATAGACAAATGAAATGATCTCAGAACACCCAACTCGCGTACGCATCTGTATCCAGCGCCAAATGGGACATTCCCAAAATACCGTCTCGCAGTCTGCGTTCATAAATTCCTCAGCGGTCCGCGGTGGAATACTTAAAAATAAAACCATCTAAAGGCGCAAGCAAACCCATTATATGAGACAAGTGAACATCTCTCAATTAACATACTCCGTTCCCATTTACATTATATGCACGCGCAATCATGGATTCACTCGAATTGGCGACATTAAACAGATGACTTTTTCGTCAGAATT
Organism: Cheilosia variabilis; assembly: GCA_951230905.1. Classification (NCBI taxonomy): domain Eukaryota; kingdom Metazoa; phylum Arthropoda; class Insecta; order Diptera; family Syrphidae; genus Cheilosia; species Cheilosia variabilis. The sequence continues at coordinate 16,260,099 of OX579676.1, forward strand.
TTCACTTATTCAATCGAAGAAGAATAACATCTTCGGCGAAATGAAAAACAAAGCACACACCGACCGATACTGACACCAATACTAGTGGACTAATTTATATTTTCCTCAGGCTTCTGTCATTCATCAGCGTCATCTTACGGAGAAATACCCACCATGAGTCAGTGCTGACTGATGATTACCGAATTGTCATCTTCGGCGGGAATTAATATTCTAACATCATGGTGTGGCACCCAGACTGTTGCGGGTGCCGTTCCAAGGAATCGCTCATAATAATTGGCGGAGCTCGCTCTTGTTGTCGTTTGTTTTTTGCTTCTTAAATACCAAAATAAACGGTCGCCTATTTCGGGTGATAGCCAAAAAATCCCCCCGTACGTGATACCATTCGTTATTACAAATTCCAATAGCACAAAAAAACCAATAGATTGATTTCTTTCGCGTCGCTGAGTGGCCCGATTGCACGCGCTATGAATGCAAACGCGGGTTGTTTAGACCGACAAAGTACGCACACTTTATGCTTCGGACAAAGCCACTTATGCTGCGTGCATTTTTCTATGGTGACGCCACCTGTCCATTTGGGTTAGAAATGCTAAACAGGTGTTGTAGAGAAAATAATAATTTTTTCTTTTATATTGATGCTAATTTATTGTTTTCACTTTCGTTGCAGCGATACAAAGTAGGAAATAGAATCAACCATGCTTAAAACGCAATTCGTAAGGTTAATTCGGTGCAAATGACAGGAGCTTTGCAGTGAGCGTTTCATTTGATGTGCTTTCAATTAGCGAAAACAAGTTCACTGTTTATTGGGATTGGGATTGTCCGATTGCATCAGAAACTTTTACTAATTCCTGTCAATTAACGCTGCAAAACACAGATTGTGTTAATTGGGATATTCTTGTACAGAAATAAATCCCCTTCGCACTGGCTCTGATATTTCTAGAAGACGTCTATCTTGCTTTGCTTTATATAAATTTGTTTAAGTAAATAAAAAGTTGTGAAATAAAAGGTACTGCTTTGATGTAGTTTTTGCTCATGTGTGCGTGAGAGATACGGGGAAGCATCTTTAGCGAAAGTTTTTACTTGGATTTAAATCGGGTGACGCTGATGCATAGAACAACACAAGTACTTCGGACATAGTGTTGTAGATTAAGTCTTGGGCCGAATCAATGAACATTTAGATTCAACTCAGCGTCGCAGACGTGCAGGCATTCCTACGGCGATTGCCTACATACAAACTCCTTGCGGACCGCTATACGGGGTATTAGGCATACTTGGCTTTGAAAATGCGATTGACTGCATGAATCGAGATTGCCTCATTTAGTTGGATCGAGGTCTAAGAATCTAGTTCTATCTAACGGTAAGGTGAATAGGGAGACGTTTCAGATCCAAGTGAAGTACCGCACTTACCGCTATTTCGGACCGTCTTAATTGTGATTTTGTCTCTTTTAATCCAGAATAGTGAGCCTGCAACAAGGGGAATAGAATGTGATACCATGCACAATATTACTGAAGACTGTAGCACTGTTTTCACACTGCGAATTTGAACGCTATATTCAAAGAAATTCGACGAGTCAAATTTTAGAGGAGACAACAAGAACTATATATGAGCTGTACAGGGGAAAAAACTGCGTACATTTGAGATCAGAAGGATACGAAGAGATGGACAAAACTTCGGCCAGTAGTTTTCTGATTATCCCGAAAATTCAACGCACTCTTAGCATGGCAATGATTTTTGGCACAAATTTGAACCATTTTTTTAGTTATCATCTGTCAAAATGCATTGCACTGTCTGACAAAAGTATACGTTACTATCAGCCGATGTCAAGCAACCTATTGTCAACTGGCCACCAAAATATTAGAAACTAAGTTCGAAAAGGCACATAAATGGTGCCACTTGAAGAGGTTCAAATCAAATTTGTCCAAAGCAATGCCTACCACTTGTGCCACCTGAGAAATGAAGACTAAGCCATCAACTATTGAGAGAATGACATCTGCAGCGCATTTTTTGTTTCTTTCACAATTAGCTATATCGATTTCTCAAGCTTTCTAGTATCTTTTCCTTTTCGACAAGACGCAAGTTCTAATATTGCTTTAGATTTATAAAGAAATAAAACTTTCTAATGGAATAAATAGCTTAGCAACTGGGCAAGTTGGCATCCGTACTTAACTGTTGAAACAATCAGAAGCAGAGACAGTTGAAGCTTAGCAGCTTGAAGCTAACATAGATTTCGAGAGATATTCGAATCAGGCCACCATTGTCGGGTTGGGGTTTTTGCCCAGAGAGACTCTCTGGATTTTTAGGTATATGGTACATAATGAGATTTCTCAAATCATAACTATTAATGTCAGAAAATCGTGTAAGAAAAAAGTTGTTCATTATAAAAAAAAGCAGAACCTTTCAAAATATTTTGAAGTTATGCTGGTAACATTAATGACTACAAAGCAACCTTGTTAACAACCTAAAGACCTCGTGAAAAACAAACATATTGCTTAATTTTGAGAAATAAGTCATGCAGTTCAAAAGCACTTCTGTCAAACAGTCCAATCGCAGATTAAGAGACCGTCAAGAAACAGAAATTGGGTCACTATCACGTTTCACTCATAGTCTCGTTAGCATCTTGGCAAAAGAAATGAGCCTCAAGAACACTGTCTGCTCCGATTTGACGATTTAGCCCACCCTACCAAACAGCCCGCTGAGCGTTAAACTAAATGAACAAATTAGCTCAAACGAGTGTTGTGATAGTATGAGGGAGGCGGATACTGCAACCCTTTGCTAAAACTAATGAAAGATAGAGATAGTCCACTCAACAGAGAGATAAAAAAAAACTCAAATGTAAAAGTAGTCTTGAAGAAGTCCTATTCCATATTAATTCCCTCAAAACCATCGTGTAAAGAAACTGATATTTCCCTTCTAGTCCTTGCGTATACAACATATCTACGTCAAACCTTGTGCTAAACAAATTCGTAAGATTTCCGTTTGAACGATTTTTTTCTTTTAAACTAAACAAAAGCTAAATATGTTCCTCGTCCCCGTCGTGGTTTTTACCAATTTTATGTATCTCTTGAACTTGCTTGGTAAACACTTAGGTATATAAAAAACTGCTTTCTTTGCCAGGGTAATCAATTTGAAATGTTTATACTGCGACTATTCTCTTCGATAAAAGATTAGCAGCGCAAAAAACTTTTACTGTTGTAGACTTCATACGTTCGTGGTGCATATTATGCGGAAGGCCTAAGGCGTTTTGAATATTTAATATTTCCGAACTGATTCACAATCATGTAAGAATAAATCAGTAATCAAAAGAACACTTCCGTATGCACTTAATTATGTACCTGCAAGCTGGAAGTTTATATCCGCTGACATACCTGCAAAAAAAAAAATTAATAAATTAAATACTACAACAAAAACAATATCGTTTTGAATATGTAATATATGCACAAATAAAAAGGAAATTCAACCCATTGTTGCCGTACATTTCATCACGTCCACACCAAGGATAGCTCTTTCGAATGTTCTACCTCTTTGTAACATATTTTGAGAAAAGTTATTTTCTTCAATGTCCTGGGAGAGTTGAGGGCAACCGTACTCCCATCACTCACTACTCCGCAGCAACTTGAAGAAACAACTAAAGTAGGTCACACGATACGAAATATAAATGTATATAGAACGAGGAAAACATTCGGAATCTCGCAAACGATCAAGCAAAGCTGGGATGAGATAGCATTAAAAATATAAATGAAACAAAAACTACTGTTCATAAGTCGTAAATAAATCAATTTGATTGGTTCACGTGGAGTTTGATTGAAGTTTGTGAGGACGGTCGACGGTGTATCAAACCCAACCCAGCTGTCGTTAGACTGTGGGTAGAATTATAAGGGAACTAAGAATGGGGTCCTTGCTATTCACCAAACATGGGAGATGGAGGTGGTTGGATTTGGATAAAAAACATTCATAGGGAATAAATACTGCAAATCCAATGAAATCAATCAATTTATAGATGAGGAACGGCTTGGCTAACAAACTGTTTTGAAATGTATACCCCAACCACTGATGCCAGCCCGGATCGATGTTTTATAATTAAACCTGAACAATTTATGCCTTTTCCAAAAAAAAAACTATGCCTTTTTGGTAAAAAAAAATACAAATTGCATATTTCACAAAGGAACTGCAACGAGCCCAAAAGGTCATTAAAATTTGTTAACAGAATGTTGGTCGATAGATAGGTTAAGCCCTTTTTGATTTCTGTAATCCAAAGTTTTGGGTTTGGTGTGTAAGTAAAGTAGAGAATTGTAAAATAAGCATTACGCACAGTTGTAAATGAAAATTAGTGATGCGACTTCAATCAAAGAATGTACCAGATTTTAATGTTTAAAATTTATTTGTATGAATCAATTCATAAAGAACAATTTACAAAAAATATGGGTTTTTTTTTCAAATAATTCCTCATTGCCTCAAGAATCGGAATTATGTCAAAAGGTTTAAATATGCCTCAGGGACATCAGTGACCCCAACATATCAAGTATGCCTATATTTTACCTTCCGGTGATAGGCACCGTATTCGTATAGTGGTCTTGCGAGTGTTGAACAGGAAGATACTAGCAACGCTGTCTGTACCTAATGCTCAGTTGAAATTTAGTGATTAAATGAGTTCCACAATTCCAACTTGTCCAACGTCAAGAACGGCGAATGAATTAAGCCACATGGCCCGCCGAAAGAACTATTTGATCCCAAAAAAGAAATTAGATTTAGGAGATGAACTTCCATGGAACTTCTTTAGCATTTTACTTAAAAAAATCGTACAAAACTAGCAAGTCGAGTGTCAGACACTATCTTCGGAATTTCTGTATGCAATTACCCGTAAACGCAGATGGCATTGATGATTGAAATCATGGGAAGAAAATAACGAACTGCCACTGGAAATAAAGGACCGGTGGGGAAAACATTTTTTTTTTTGAATCGGAAAAAGCGTCATACATAATACAGCCAGGTATAGATTTGAAGTATGGTGAGGTACTACCTCTGATTGGCTATAAATTCTGAGTACCCCGCACTTGGTACAGATCTCTTTTTTTACCTCATTTGCTGGGATTATTTGCAATTTTATTTAAAGATCTACAAAGAGTTTACTAAACTCAACAAATTACTGAGTCAAAACAAGTCAAACTCTTAAAAATCCTTCTTTCTTGAACAAGCGCTTCCGATTCCGTTTCAGCTAAAAGGACAGATTGCTGACTAAATAGAAAACCCAAAATCACTCTAACAAGAGCGCACTCAAATAAACAAATTTCAATGTGAAAACACAGAACAAGGTCGACTTACAAAATCCCGCATCTGCATATATCTACCTATACTCCGAATGCGATTACAAATCGATGAGAAATACCAATAAAATATGTTTCGTTTCTCACACCTGACACTATCGAAAGTTACTCAATTTATTGCCAACTTGGTTTACGTTTGTCTCGCGTGGCTTTGCAGAAAAACACAAATAAATTCACTGAACGCCATCAACAAATATATACCTCAGAGATAAGTTATGATTAATTCAATTAATTATGCAGCTTGTTTTAAAGATGTTTCTCTTCTTTTTTTGCATAACACACAAAACCATCAAACCACAAAAGTGACGACGACACGGTACGAGTATAGCTTCGACTACGACACCGTCTGCGATTTTTACGACACAAATCACTTGAACTCACGAGACAAACTGGCGGCGTCGACGGCTCGCCTGCGATGACAACCAGCACACGACACACAGCACACTATGGCTAATTAATTTACAAAACAAGAAGGAATCTCCTTCAGTTATGCGGTTCAAGAGTCTCTGCTGTTGCTTTATCTAAAACCGACAAACACTCAGCCGCGAGACGGAGACGACCACAAAAGTATGAATTTCGAATCGCGAATAAATTAATCTGGATGAGGGTGTTATTTAACAGCGATCTGGCGCGCTTCAACATATACGAATAACCACATCCAAAGAAGGTTCAACAACAACGACTGTTTGACGGATAAAATTGTCTCAAACATAGATAAATGATTTGACGTAGATAAGTGGCGTAGCTGCCTACATCCTACATAGATCATAGGCGCATCGCAAATTACACCTGAAGGTAAAGGTGAAGGTTAAGTGATGTTCCAATTGTTGTTCTTTTTTGTCCAAGAAAATTCACTAATAGGATAATGAGTTCTAAAATTATCTCACCCATTATACGAACAGTTGAATACTTAGGTGTTCGTCTTTCCCCCACCTAATTATCATACAAATTGTTAAAAGTGCAAGATGAACCAAAAAAAAAAAAAAAATATAAATGTAAAAAAAAGTGCTAGATGTAGATAAGTCAATGGGCGTTCCAGAAACTGAACAATTCACAGGAAGAAAATAATTTCTTAAGCAAATATTCAGTCACACTTTGACTAAAAAAGCAACACCAACAGTGGAAGTCACTTAGATGTGTTAACAAATATCGCAATTTGGAAGTATAATTTTTTATTTTTTTTTTAATTTTCTCACTGTAGCTTTGTACGGACAGATCTTATTTTAGATTCTCTTCGTACATGTTTTACTGTTAACAAGGGGCGTTTTTCATGAAGCACTTTGGCAGTGATTTTTTTGTTCGACTTTCAAAAAAAAAGAACACTGTTTGCAAGACAAACGTCAAGGCGACGTATAAGCCGGATATTGCATCATCGATTGGAAAACTATTTTGGGTACGCCGTGAGATACGTTGAGAGTTCTTTTAGTAGCTATTTTAGAAGGAATTAAATTTGATAAACAATACTTTCGAGCGTCATTATGTAAATATGAGTAGCTACTGTCGGATAAGCCTGACAGATTGGGATGCTCTTGGGAGCCAGGACGAGATTCTGGGAGTCAGGTTGAACTGCTCAGTATGAGCTAGTCGAAAGATATTTGAAAGGATCGAACAAATTCGTACTAGAAGCTACGCGTAGAGACCTAGGCATGTCGCGCTTACTTTTTACTTACGACCTCTTAACAAATAGCCTCTGCAGGTGAGAAGAGGAGTCCACTAATCTGTCGGCTTCTGCTTGTTAATCTTTCGATAACAGGTCCGAGTCCGAGTGAAAATAGAACAATCGCAGGTATGACTACAATTGCTCATAGGGTCTGTGACTGTACCAGATAACCTTTAAACGAAGAGTTCGTGAAAACTCTTCATACTTAAAAAGTATATGAAGTTCGTTTCGAAAACGCAGCGAAAGCAGTTACACAGGGAACATCAGTGGTGAACGAAATCGTAGACGTTTATCGCGTCCCAGTCAAAATAAAAGACGAACTGAAAGAGTTTAGGAAAAGTACACGACAGTTAAAGAGCAGTTTGGCGAGGTTCGTAAGGCACAAAAGATCTTTTCAGGTCGACGTGCCTCTTTATCGCCTTGGCGATTTAAAACAGGAAACACATGTGGACCTCGATGGGATATAGACGAAATTTGTGGAGCATAGTTATTAACATAAAGTGGTACTTAGAGTGCCCCATCAACCGTAAAGCTATATCTCCTCTCAAGCCTTAAAGGCCGGATGAACAACCAGAAAGCCACAGACCAATAGCACTGGCAACAGGTTGAACGCCTTATCTATAGGTAAATGTATGCATACCAGTTGGTTAACTAAAGACATTTATTATCTGAAGGACAAGCAACTAGAAGCGCTATAGGCTTAGGTTAGCTATACGTTCGTTGATGCTTAAGATGGTGACCTCCAAAAATCTCTGAATAAACTTCATAAACATGATGCCGCTCAGAAGAGAACCTTGATCCCAACCATCACAGGCGATTTTCAGATTGCTCAAGCAGCATCACTCTTAGTGCTGCCCCGAACAGCTCCGATGAATTTTCCAGAGCCAACAAACTGATGTAGTCAATCAAGGCGATACTTCAAATCAAGTCTAAAGTTCTTAGTGTTGATGGCATTCACCCTTCATTCGTCAAATTCATACTTTCTTTTATATAATTTTCGTCATAACTCAAGTCTTCAATAACATCCAAAGTTTCCGGCTTCGAGAGAAACTTATATCGTAGTTTTTGCTCAACGGAGTTAAAGATGCTGTGCGCTGATAAATCTGGTTTTAGAAAAAAATATTCTGCAGCCGCACTGGTAAAAGTCGCAGCCCTTTTAAACTTTTCCAATGCCTTCGAGTGCCGGCAACAAACTCAAGTCTGATTTGGCTGCAAGATTTCTTCTCACTTACAAACATTTTAATATAGGTACATGCGAATGCGTATTTATATCACCTTCTCGTATACTGCATTAATGATTTAATGAAAGGTCATTACCAGAGAGCTATGACAATAAAATGCTACCGATTAAAAGCTTAGGGTCGCTTAGTGGTCGTCATAAAGAATAAATCAGTCCCATACGCGCAACAACAGACGGAATTTTCGCTCTACTTACGAACGTTACTGATCATTTTTTCTAAAAATGGGTCTTTTTGTCTTGTTTTTAAATGGTTTTATTCGCATTTTCAAACAACAATTACTTTGGGACATGTAAACGATTTTTATGACACTGTCAATGTCAATAAGCGTACAAATTGCTTTTATGGACTTTTGATTTTTAATCTAATTTAATAAGGTTCAGGAACGTCCGACAATTGATATATAAGGTTAATTGCAGATGTTTGCATATTGTTTTAATTAAACAAAATTAAATGTTTACAACCCTCGTAACGCACCTATTACGCAGTTTATTGACCCAGGCCTAAATAGCTACGGCGTAAATAGCTCTCAACTGTGAAAGTTTAAAGTGGTTATATGTGTTATCATTGTCGTTATTTTGAAGTTAGTGCTCATTGAACTTGGTTCTTGATAAGCGTGTTCTTCTTCATTTCAAAAGATAGTGGTTTGTTTTTTAAAAGTTGGAAGTCGTTTCGTAAATCACATTTTTGTCGGCCTTAGAACTTTTGGTTTACCAAATACTGAAAATTCTAGACTTCTTCTTTCTCTATAGCTTTAGCGGACAACTTGTACAAGTTGTTGTACTTATTTATTTTTGCTTTTTTATAAGTTTTGATATAGTTTTCAACCAAAAATATTATAAATTTTAACTGAATCGTAAATCTAAGGTTTATAATTAAATGGGGAAATATCTACTGAAGCAAAGGGGTTATAAGAGAAAGAAAAATAGGAAGGTTGGTCACACTAACAATATTATTTTTGGCTAATGCCAAAATTTGGTCGAACTTCTGTACTTACAATCTTACATTTCGCAAAATTTTACAAAATAACGGCAGAAAAGCATCAACCTACTACACCTACTAACATTGATGGACTACCATTCAAGGTGAAGCTCTTAAACGGGTACCTTTCGGTACTCCCTCAGCTAGACATAGAGAAAACAACTTTATTACACGCAAAACAACCATCAGATACAACCTTGAAAGTCAACACTTTCCAATTACAACATAAAGTTGGCGCAATCACTTAACAGCATCCAATAAGAGATGGCCCACAAAGCACTCCACAAAGCATCGACAATCTACAAATAGAACCCTACGGAGACAGTTTAGTACAACGAGCTGAACATCATCATTTGCGAAACCAAAAATCGATTAATGGAACTGAAATGTAGCCAAACACTATGCCAAGTTGTGTTGTTATGGCCTAGAATGGAGACAAATGTGTGCGCACCTATCTCAGGTCTGCACTATATAATTACTCAAGAGATGTATAATACAATTGTTCCACACACTACTGTTTCACATTATTTGCGCTTTGCCAGTAAGCCCTCTTGAGGTTGGTTTTGTTTACAGGAGACCCTGAAAAGTACACACACACAACAGGGGAAAGGGGATGAATAAAAAAAAAAGTACAGCATCCGCAAGTGTAATAAATTAAAATAGGTTTACCCTATTTGGCTATCTGCAGGTTACTATCCACAAAATCCAAGTGTCACATTTACAAGATTAACGGCCAAAAAATGCGGTTCTTTTGAAACTACGCTAGATGAGATAACCTTACTAGTTTGGATTTAACTAATATCACAGCGCCTATCGGAATATGACAAGTGAAGGAAACAATTTAAATAGCGCCCATTAACTATTCCATTGTCAGAGGAAGAGAGACCCTTCAAATTGAATAGGTACACTCCAAACGAAAACAAATCAATTTCATTGTAGGCAGTCACAGCCAGTTGAATGACCTTCGCTGTAACAATTATCCAAAGGTCAATAGTTATTCATTAAGTGAAGATGTGTACACCTTAGGGCCAGGTGGACGGAGGGCCAATGCATCTTTCTATTACCGACTATATGGCTCGAATGTCCAAATATTGAAAGGTAGCTGTGTTGTTTACTTCCTCATTGCAACCGGTTATTGTTTACTTTTATAATGAATATAAGATAATTTTGGAAAATTCATTAGACAATCAAGTGATTTATCGACACAGGAATTTCTGAGTTGAAAGAATATGGTGGTGGCATCAGAAGAAAAACCTAGAAAGGTTAGTTCCACGAATTATGGCAGCAACGAACAATGGGTCTATTGAATGCGTATTTTTCTAAAAAAAATTATCTGTCAAATAATTACCGAACAACTACTCTGCCTTAAAATACGTATGTATACGTTGTGCACTTTGATTCATTCATAGCCAGGCACTTACCAAAACAATCGACGAAAAAAATTAAAATACTCTTCTATTGAAATTATTTTTCTCCTTAAACTTATTTTTCTTTGTTCTTTAGTTAAATCGAATAAATATATTTTTTGTTTAAAAAAACTCTTTATATTTGACAGATTTACTTAAGGTACATTCCCGTACTCTTATCCAAAGAGAAAGACAAAAAAAAACAAAATAACGAGTAACGAGTAATTCTTATTTGCTCCAAAAACAGTTTAGAAAACTATATTCCGGTTCAGATTAATTTGTCAAATATAAAAAGCTGACATCTATACAGATTTCGGAAGAATTTATTCAGTGAAAAAAAAAAAAAACGATTAAAAAAGAGTAAAAATAAGGAAAACATTTCATAATATTTAGAACAAATCTGTATTTTTTGAATATGACACAAAATAAATCATTGTTGCATGAACGTGCTTTGCATATTATGAGAATTGAACGCTCAACATTTAAAATTTGATGGCCCCTTTTGCCTGTGGTTTTACTCGTTACTCGTTATTTTGCTAAGTTTACACTTTTGAGTAATTTTTTTTATCGGAATCTGTATGTGGACTTTGTGCTATTATAACTCTCGATACGCACCGAATAGGCGAGTGGCTAATTAGTTTTATTCATTTACTTAATGAGAACTGACAAGACTAGCAAAAACAAAATGGCAGATGTCTCACAAAGAGTGAGAGAGAACCGTACGAATAAGTTAACGAACTCTTTTCAAATTGAATCAAATTAGTCAATTTACTTTTTGATAGCAAAATTTAAATTGACTGAACTCATAAATCGAAATTTAGTGATTTTTAAATCATCTGTCAACTATCACGCATTTGACAGGTCTCGCAAATCGCATTACAAGAAATTAAGTTTCCCTCGGCTTTGAAATGCAACTACATATGCAGTACAAAAATTACTCAGAAGTTGGTACCATTGAAGCAGCTTTATTAAACAGAAACCACTAAGAATAAGAGCAGTAAAGGACTAACTTTATTGATGATTTTCTTAACCAATTCGTAAATAGACTATTTGTACTCTGTCATACCTGAATTGCTGGCACTCAAAACATTCTTCACCCCATTTGCATAAGCAAATGTGTTGATTACTTTAGAGCAGGGGAATTAATGAAATGCACTGTATCAGCGTCCGGATGATGACGGGGATAAATACCTGAAACGATAAAACAAATTTAAGTTAAAGTTATTTTAAATTAAAAGCATTAGGAAAACTGAGAACAATTGACACAGGAACATAGAAGTGGGTAGGACAAATCGGGTTTTTATTTAAATGGCTACATTATTACCTATAGGTAATTTTAATGTCAACACAGTGGGCGGATAAATGACAAGAAGAAGAACTGTCTTTACGTATGTGGCACACTAACCTTAAGAGATCTCTTCAGTTGTGTGTTTGGTTTTGTAATGTAAACACAACAAGGCAGATCAAACATGCGGTTGATGCAGAATGCTCACATTGGCGATCGTGCAAAATGACAAATATTTTGGGACATCTGGAAAGGACGCAGATCAAAGTATTGATGTCGCAAATCGACTCAGCGCAGAGCTTTTAAAACTCCCAATACATTTATCTACTTGCAAGTTGTAGATTCCCTATTCGCTGATCAATCAAATTGAAGAAAACCGATTACCAGCTCATGACCTCGCATGTTTTATAACAATTTACATTACCTAAAGTGTGAATAATGATCAAGTTCAAATCTGAAAATACACATGAAGGTTGGAGAAAATTTATGTTCAACAAGTAGTGCCAGTGTTAAAATCTCTGCCTGTCAATAACTGCAAGCAAAATATGAGTTTATTTCGCTAGTCTAAAACTATAACTCTTTGATAGAAGAAATACCCTGTACAAAATGTTCATATTGTCTGCGACAATGAGTTTGGGTATCAAAAAACAACACAACAACTTGAAGCTTCACAAGGAAAAAATTATTTAAACTATGAAGGTTATTCTTTTACATTTCTTGTCATCGATGCAAAAAAGGAGGGAGGAAGAGTACAAAGGTACGTTCCTTTCGACTTTTGCTTTTCTAAGTTGCCGCTGACGCCTGAGGAGGCATAATGCATTTTGATTGCTTTGTTCTTAATTTATATTATTTTTTTTTTCTTCTTCCTGAGTGGAATTTCCGCAAGAGGTTTTCATTCTTTTTAATAATGAAAACGATTGAAAACTACCATGGGGATGGCGCAATCGGAAACCTACTGACCTACGTCATTTTGTCGGCACAAAAGGAAAGATGAGTGAGATTTAATTTCTACATTTTTTAATTTTATTTAGATCTGGGTCAGTAATGTTTGTTCTGCACGAGAAAAGTATAAAAAAAAAATCACAAAAATAGTGTTTTTTTTTATACAATAATAAATAAAAGTTTATTTAAAAAACGAAAAAACCCGACTGTAAAAAAAAAAATTAAAAATATATGAACAATACGCATTTAAGTATGTACCTATAACTTACTAATTGACAATCGGAGCTAACAAATATATGTCTTGAGTACCCTCCGACTGACAAATAGGTAGTTATAGGTACTTTTCACTTTTTTTTCTAAAACATTTTGTGTTGAAACTCTGGCAATGCCTATGACAGCATTAATTTTAAGCTATTGCTTTGACATAGAAAATGTAGTAGATTATAAACAGTAAGCTACCGAAGGCAGTAAATGTATTAAGTATACCTATTGGTACGATTCTTTATGCATTAAGCTCTCCACTTCTGTTTTACCTCCGCACATACGAGTGTCATTACAATTTAAGAATTTTCGCAAACTCATTGGATATATTTCAATAAAAAAAAAATCCAAGCGCCACAAAACCAATAGTTTATACTCCTAAAGTATACCTAAATCTAAATTTATAATCCACCACGCGTTTATAACAAATTTCGGCTCCAAAAAGAAAACAAACATTTTCCAGCAAAATATCGTGAAAACAAAAACAAATTATTTTCGATCGAGCAAAGGAAATTTATTTTCGTCGGCGCCACAAGTTCAACACAAATTGGCATCAATCAATTCAATCGCAGCATCACTGAAATTGCTAAAGTGCGAAACGAACACTTCAATTGCATGTGATTTTGAAAATTTCGCCAAATCCTGTTTCGGATGGAAAATACGTAATTTTCATAGACACCCCGACATACAAACACACACCGGCTGCTGATGTTATGTGCAGCGCCTTTTCGTTTACAAACAAAAGTGTACACAGATGTCGTGCAATCATTTTGAAATTACATTTGAAAATTATTTTTGCATTTTCGCTGGAAAATTAGATTGCTTGTAGAAAGTCGGAGAATTTCACAGAAATTAGTGAAACAAAAAACAAGCAAACACAAAAGTGCTTTGCAATTAGGTTTTCTTAATTCTTGTGTTTATGTTGGCATTTTTCATCGCACACTCCCAAGTGGGTGGTTATTCTTTTTTTTTTTTTTTTTTGGGATACAAATTGGAGTGTTGGTCAGTGTTCTCTGTTTCATGGGAAATGGAAATGAGTACGCTAATAATTATGGGAATCTATTTGTTAAGTGTTCTTTTCTATTAATAAATAACCTGCTAAGGTTAAGCGTAAACATGTCTTTGTTAGGTTTGGCGTTAGAATTCTCCGAAAACAGCGAAACAAACTTAATAGTTGATAATGAAATCCGGCTCCTTTGACTAAAGGTGGAAATAAAAGGCGACTGTTGTTACTACTGATTGTGTTTTTTTTTTTTGATTTTAGTTATGTTTCATATTTCAGTCTGGCAACATGCATAATGGTTGGCAATCGTCGACATCCATTTTTGAAATGAATTAAGCGACATGGCGGACAATAGTAGAACCAACATTAATATAAAAACGAAGACACCGGAATAATGAATGAATTAATAATGAATTCGCAAAACTTGATGAGGAACAAGAACACGTGCTGTTACACTTACAAGTGATGCCAATTAATAGGAAAAGGCTCAAAGCTGGTGATAAAAAAAAATGGAGACAAATGGAATTGCAACAACTTAACGCACCCATTTTAGTCGTCATTATGTAATATATTCTGCTATTCCATCAGAGCGATTTGGTACCTATCTCTTGGATCTACTATCTCATACCTTCGTGAGTGAATTTAATTAACTACCCACAAAAAGTAGAGCGACGCAGGAAAAATAGACAATTTCTATGTACAACTCCGTTCGAATGTTCCCTTCGAAGAGGCGCCATTTCTCCACAAGTACCAGGAAATACCATTTATAGCCAGGCCCAGTAGCACACTTAGCAATGTTTAACTCAGCACTCCCCAATTAAAAATTGTTATCACCTGGCATTTGTTTGTTACGCCACTCTCATAGTCTCATTGTCATTTGAAAAGTAAAAGTTTTCTTCTTCTTCTTCTTCTTTTTGTCGTCTTTTACCGTCGTCGTCTTCTGCTTCTTATTTTAACTGACACTTTCTACGAAATAATATAATTTGCATTCACACGTTGTCGCTGGCACGTCGGAGTCTATATACAAGAAACCATTTCGAGCAACATTGTATAGCTTGGGATGTAATTAAAACTGAACGTGGATCGTATTACTACTATGATTTGACAATTTTGGTCTATTACCATATAGTGGATCGTTAAAATGTGACCCAAAATCGATGGAAAAAGTAAAAACACACACAACCTTCCCGCAACCACACTGTAAATAGTCCAAAAGTTGCGATGTAATCACAGAAATCAAACGAAGACGCGACGGCAGTCTTATATTTTATAAATATGTTAATTTAATCAAATATTGGTTATGTAAACCAAGCACTGACACACCGAAGCACACGTAGTCTTTTGATAGCATCGCGTAGGGTAGAGATTTTCTTGTCCGCCCAGGGAAAACTGGACAATTTAAAAGTCCGGTTTCTCTCTGGCCACAGGAATCGCGTAGCGAAGGTTAAATTACAAAAGAAAAAAATTATTCAAAATTCGATCGAAAATTGTGTGAAAAAGATATACTAAAAAAAAAAACAAAAAAAAAACAAAAATGCGTGTGTGAAAAAAAGAAATAAAATATTGGCTGCGACCTTCACCTGAATGCATGGGCAGCAAACTTTTATTGATACCCGCAGCATCATCATTTTTCGTTGATTACCAATATCAACTCTGAATTGAGAAAGAAAGCCGACGAAGCGTCAACGCGCAAAACGATAAATCGCACAAGCAGCATTGTCGCATTGCCAGCATCAATCGAAACACGTTTTTTTTTTATAGTCCGAAGCTGGACACACTGGTCGCGTTGTGCAATAACACACATAAAGATTCATGGACATGCGGCGGATAAGTTATGTTTGCTATATGATCTTCTTTGATTAACAGCAGAATTAATAATATGCCAACTGAGAGCAACTGATGAACGTATGACTATAATGACAGTTAACAAGAGGAGGGGGACTTTGATGGGATATCCCAAGGTTTACAGCCAATACATATTTAGCAACTTTGGTTTATTAAATGCACGGTAATGCAACACCGGTTGTGTGGTGTTATGAATTGTTTACAACACTCAACAGCCCTACCTACAGATTGGCACACTGTCTTTCAGTTGATATTCACACAGTTGTTTGCTTGAAATTGAAATTAGCTAAGAATTAGGCAGACTCATGCAACTACAAATGGCAATAACTTGAAAGTGGTCGGAATTTTTTTTTTTTGTGCTGAAAGAGACCGATTGTGTTAGGTGACAGAAATCAAGTTTGCGAAACTCCTGTCATTTTGCTGAATAGTACCAACAAATTTAGTTTATTTATAATTATCAGAAGTTCTGTGTTTAAGTTTCTGTTTTCAAAGGATTGCAGTGAAGCCTTTTGAAAGAGGTGCAGCGCCGTACTAATAACAAATTTTAGTCTCGACTTTAAATTTACGGAAGCTCACAATTGCGCAATTTGTATGGAAAATATAGCCACTATGAAGTACTAAAGTTTAGAGTCGAAACTAAAAATGGTTATTGGTAAGGCCCACAGAAACCAAAATCACAATTTCGTAGAACAAAATGTTTTTCAATAGCAAAAATCAATAGAAAAAGCAACATTTTCCTGCTTTCTTGTAACTTATTTTACTTTTATCCGAATTTTACAAAATCGACTTGTGAATTTTTAAATAAATCAAAATTGATTCTATGTGGAACAACGTGTGTTGATGCATCACGTTAAAACTACTCACCCAATCCATATGAATTTCTAAGGCATGCAAAAGGGCTTCAAATAGGCACGTCCTCCTTTAGGTGGTCATAGACAAGAACATGATATGTGGTTGCAGCAGGATGGCGCGCATCTTACCGCACAGCCCATGAAACCATGGACTTCATGAGGATTTGATTCATCGACATTGTTCCTCAAATAGACGGTCAAATCGTGTGATTTGACTCCAATCGATTACTTCTAGTGCGGCAATGCAAAGTATGGCCTGTGCTGATAGAGCGCAAGCTATTTAGGGTTATGAAGCCATAATAGCAAACAGGCTTCGCTGATTCCGTACGCAATATTTCATCTTCCTCTTGGCAAAAAGATTGCTCCCATTGATAAAGACTACATCTTCCTGGCAGCCATCAATGAGCTTTTAAAGGGGCTAAAATTCAGACCCAATTTCCATTCATCGACATATGTATATACACGAAATATGGAAATATTTGCAGGCTCTGCGTAAACGTTTCTGTTGCACATCTTGTCAATCCTTTGAATGCCAAAAAAAATGTTTCGCATCTTATTATGAGCATATAATAAAACTTAAAAAGGAAGACAAATTGCCCCCATTTATTTAAGAGGCTGTTGCTGGATGAACAAAGTATGAGTATTTGTAACGTTTGCAGGTTGTGTTGAGTATTTGTAGCGTTTGCAGGTTTAGTGTTGCAAAGTACGCTCGCAGAATTAGAGCAACGTCTCAATTTTGGCTTTTATATAATATTTGCACAAGGTAGCCATTTTTCAAACTCTGCCAGTAGGCGGCTTTTAGTTTTGAGCGACAAGCTCTGCGCATTCTATATGAAATACAATTTATAATTCCTAATAACTCGTCACATCACTGAGGTTATTATACTGTCCCCTTTGACAGATGATTTTCAAATTGGGCTGCTAAGTCTATCAGCCCGTTGTAACTGTTGTAACTTTGATTAATGAAGATCTGCATTCAGGCCTTTCACTAAACGTGTGGCGAATCGCCTAAAAAATTCGGTAGCAAACAAACTAATTGCAGCTGTATATTGCAGTGATTTGTGAGGCAGGAAAACATCTATCAAAATTATAATTTAAGTTCCCGACAGATGCGAATTATGTGCTGACAATAGTTAGTATTCAGACTTCCGTTTACAACGACTCAACTTAGATCCATAAATTTTATAATACAAACAGCACGTTTTTCGTATCCCGGCACGTTTATTTCCCATCATACAGTTCTGTTTGTTAAAGGCATTTGCTTAATTATCGCATTCGTAGATATGTACATTTTTGATAGCGTATAATATGCCAGCTTCAACCTTAATCAAGTTAGTCAAACCGGAAACGAGCCCATTAGAATATTCATACAACATATTTGCAATATCTGGTTTGTTAAATTTTTAATAACCATTATGTAACCAAAAAAAAAAGAACATAATTTGAATACCATGTGGTAACTGTTGGTTCTGTCAGAGATGTTGCCTTGACCTGTTGGCCTGGTTTAATGCTTCTATTCTGAAAACAGGATTTTTAAGACGCACGCCCTTCGACACATCGCAGCAAAATACGCTAGCGGAGATGTTTTTAAGAATTGCTTTCTATATAAAAATCGGCTCGTTCTTTACAGCTAACAGTTCCAGAGGTCTTTTTATAGGGTTGCCTGAAAGATTAGTTTTGCAAATTGTTCCCAAAAAGTCCTGGCTTGTGAAGTGGCTCAGTGACCAGTTGGACAGTCAGGTTCGATCCTCGGAAAAACACAATTTATGAACGTCTGACAAACATCCGAGACTGCCATGAAAAGTGCTCCTCAATTCAGCCGGCATAAGACTGTAGGTAGATTTCATTCGTCCCAAAAATAAAAACTCACACAAAACGAGTTGTGAGAAGCTAGGGCCTGGGGCGGCCACTTTTTTTTTAAAATCTAAATCATAGATGTCGCTTACAGTTCTTTAAACAAAATGCTTTTTCAACCAGCTCGGGCTGAGTTCGCTGTCCAATTGTTGTCGCCTTCTAAGGTAGGGGGTTTCTCCGATATGTTGTCTATCAAAGATTTTTCGGGCCAGTATACGTTGCTTTTCATCGCTTGATGTGGCAAATGTATTTTCAGCTTTTTAACGAGGTCGTTGGTATAGCCGGTAAAGTTCGTCATTGATGCCAATTCGACTGAACAGGAACACCATCCGATAAATCGTTCTCCTAAAACGATCCAAGAAGTTTGTACCCTTCCAGGGTCTACTTGTTGTTCGGCGGCAATCGCGGTCTATTTAAATCTCGGGCTTGTGTCGTTTGGATCCGAAGCTTGTTGTTCATATTAAATTTGCTGGGGTCGCCAACTTTTAAGGTCCATATCTATGCTTGTTGTTCTGCCAATTAGTTTTAAAACTTTAACTTACTTATCGTACTCTCCTCGTCAAACCCTTTTATCTGTTACCCTTGTCAACTACGGCTTTCAAGTGCACACATTACCAGTAAAACACCCCCAATCAATTGAGAGCACTCAACTTGATTTAAATGGAAAATCGTTAAACGCACAAATTTGTAGCCTCTACATGTCTATGTGAGATCTAAACGGTGAATGCTAATTATTTTAATCCATAGTTCGCACGGCAAACATAGTCAAATGGATTCGCATAGTTACAGATGCTTGGATTTCCAAGGGAATTACATATATGCAAAACTGATTAGAGCCTTGCGCGGAAGTATCTGCAAATATAGACCCTTCACTTCCATGTCCAATAGGTATACGCGTCCGCATAACGCTAAATTCTATGTGTAAATGTATTAGTTCTTTCCGCATATTCATACAACTGTACATATGCCATACAAAATAGAAAAAAATGTTTCGCTTCTATAGCAATCTTATTTTAACTGTTGAATACGCGTGCTGTGCATGACAGTCCATAAAGCTTATCAGTCTTTTTTTTTATTGTATTGAGGTAGGTCGGAAAGAAGCGAAAGCTTTAAAAGAACCATGCGCTCAGCCGGGTTATTTAATTTATTCAAAACTTTGACGACTGTGACTCATTGCATACTCTCTTCCACTATGGGCTATAGAATAGGTAATCATTTTCGCTTACGCAATCTAATCGTAGATGGTATAGTCTACTTTATAGCTATTGCCATAGATATGGTAATGATTGTAAATGGGTAGCATTTCAAATCGTTTCGTTGATACCAACCTGGTCATGCTTTTGACCAGGATCTCTGTTGTAAGTATAAATTTGCAGTAGCCGAGTGGTAAAAAAGGCAGTTATTAATAACGACTGCATTAAATTAGTTTTACCGACAAAAAGTCTGATTGTTAGCTAGATTTATTACGACTGCGTGCTAAAGCAAATGCTCTAAAAAAATAAACCGGAATTGTTATCTCATAAAGTGGGAAATACAAAATCACCATAACTGATTAAGTAGATAGTGTCGCTGTTGCGAACTTTGTTCCTTCGCTTCAAGCTCAAGGCTAAAGTACACGTACTATCGTATGACATGGTAGGGCCACTATTTGCACCTTGGGGAC
This sequence comes from Cheilosia variabilis, assembly GCA_951230905.1. Taxonomy (NCBI): domain Eukaryota; kingdom Metazoa; phylum Arthropoda; class Insecta; order Diptera; family Syrphidae; genus Cheilosia; species Cheilosia variabilis. Next base: position 16,280,407 of record OX579676.1, read on the forward strand.
TTGGCAAAGTTGCGACTTTCAAAAATAACAAAAGTCTCTACAATGCAAATCGCTTTATATTTTTAAGATTTGTGTAGTAATTTCAGCGTCATAAACAGCGATGTATATTTATTCCATTTTTCCAATTTCCATGAAAAGCATTAATAAGAGCTCGGGTTTTTTTTTTGTAAGTTGCACTTTGTACAATCGAGGGTTGTAAAAAAATATTTTTAGTTTCAAAGTACTAACTCAAAAGCAAAAGAATGTGTTATCTTAAACTAATTTTTCACACTTACAATGCTAGCATTCCACATTGAAACTGATTAAACAATATTGAAAGAGAGCTGCGAAACATCCCAGGATTAGGATTCATTAAAATTATGATTTCTTATTTTTTTAAGATATTGAGTTGTCATTTATAGAAAATCCTGGAAAATTAAATCACATAACTGACGACTTCGGATGGAGCTCGATTTTAAACGCCGGTTGTGCAATACACACAATTCACCAACGGGATTGCTGCAAAACAATGATCCCCAATAAATGGAGCTTGCCAATTAAACTGCCACCAACTTCACAACAAATCACGTAACGATAATCGTCTGGACCACAATTTCTGCATAATGCTGAATGATAACTTTTAGGTTATTCACCGATTAAATTATATTTTTTGGAGACTGAACTGCTTGTCGCTGTTAAATTGTATAACTGAGTTGCCAGCTCTTGAAGTCGTCTAAAAACTTTGTGAATAGGGCTATGATGTTTCATGAATGTTAAGAACAGTGCGCTTATAAGCCTCCACTAAATTTTTATTTGCTCATGTTTTGATTCTTTCCAATATTTTCTTATTTTCAGAAGCATTCTAAAGATTATTCAAAAATTGGAACTCATTTTTATTCGTAAATAATTAAGATCGAAATAATACCAAGATAAAAGTCTGCAGCTAGATTCACAGATGATTCAAATTTGAAACAAAACCTATTTTGAACGCCGCCGAGTTTTTAAAAGCTTTTTGTCGACAACTTTGTTAGTGGTGCCAGGTGCGGGTGCATAATACGGGCAAGTTTAACCCGCTCCGCATTTTGCATAACTAAAAACTTTCAGTTGTTGGTCCATTCATCCAAAATCTAAATGTATATCAAACGGTTGGTTACTGACAATAAATCAAAATGACAGAAGAAAAGTAGCGATTTCATCCGACAACTGGAATTGACAAACATAACTGAGTAATAAAAGAAAAACCGAGCGCATTACGCGCACTTATTTCCTTCCAGATCCCAGATAGCGTCGCATCCCACACAAGTAATCACTTTAATTATCATCCAAGCAGATAAAGAATCTTCACCAATAAAACATTAAGATACTATAAATCTGTTACCCCACATTTATCTACATACTTTCATCACAAGAAACGATAATTTCCTCTCTCGCTCTGTCGTTTTTTTTAGAAATCACATCGTATTCGTATATTAGGCCACTAAGTAGCCTCCACTTGAAAATGCGCGCTTATCCCAGCGCAGCCAGCAGACAGGGCTATTACACGAAGCGGTTCGCATTAAAAACGAAAAGCCCATCGAAGCCAAGTGCCCTCATTCATCCCAAAAAACGACGCTCGCTCGGTCGGTACATAGTACATACTTATAAAACCGTAACCAAACTACAGGAAATCACTTTCGATTGTTTTGCATTCAGTCAGCCATCCACCCGCGCCGACAGTGAAATAGCAGCGTGCGTCTTGCACATCGAAATGTTTATATTATGCAAAAGACACCACCCATACAGAGATACAGTTACAGTGCTAACGGATGGCATATAGGTGAGCGCGCATTGCAATAAGCATGCGCAGCGCCAATTGACTTCTTGTGCGTTGCATGAGTACTTCGATGTCGATCGACCAATTCCAAACCAAAAATCGATCATCGTAAACATTTTGCGTGATTTTTTATTTATTCGTGTTCGACGTTCGTGTCATCTCTGTGGAATTTCAATTTTGCGAAATACGCCACCAAAATATGACGACAAACAGCTATAGATACTTCTTCAGCTTCAGTCTACAGCTGCTGTGTGTGGGGGAAAGTGCGTTAAATTCATCACGTAATAACAATTTAACCCAAAATCGGTTTAAGACGGACCTTTGCCAAACTGAATCACTAAAAAAGCAAGCCAGTTCCAATTCCATTCCAACCAGATACCAGACTGCCTCGCCAGAGAGGTGGCGAGAAGGAGTGGCGACAGATATCGGTGGACATGTGAAAATTTCGTACGCAAACATCGGCGAGATCGGCGAGTAATAATACTGTCAGCAAAGCTACTGCTAACCAGACTCGGCCGATGAGACTCTGGGTCTGGTGGGTCTGCTGCGACGAGGTTGTCTTCCAAAAAATCATTCATCCACGGCGTATGAGATCGGCGTGCGCGATCTACTGCTAGTGGTGGAGCAACAGCGCGTCGACCAGCTGGAGAAAGTTTTCAACTCAAACGCAAGCCAGAGCGAGCGCGTGCATATTATACCTAAGAAACAAGACACACAATGACATCAACAATACACGATAGAGAATGACAGTAATGATGATGTTTAGTGTATTATACAGCGACGAGAGGTTTGGTAAAAATTACTCGAATTAAACTCGAATTTACGAGTACCGATTGGATTTCCGTTTTAAAATCACTTTTAAAAACAGATATGTGCATCTCTTCCTCTCAGCGAGCTGAGGGGGACATGCATGTCGAGCATTATCGGCAAAAGAAACCTTAATTCACACCCTAGACCAGATTACACACATGTGCGATGTGCCTGTTGCGTTGACCGAATAGGAGTCGAGTTTCATCTCAAGAATTATTGGATTATCCAAGTCGAGTGGATTTCCCGAAACCGAAACGAGTGCTATAAATCAAATTTGTTTGTGACTTCATATTTGTTATTTCTTTGGAGGCGTATTGGAAATGAAATTCCCACGAAGCGGTGGATGTGTCATCTGGGGGAAGGAATACAGGCAGCCCTTTTCCTTCAGCAATATGGGACCGAAAGAAAGGCGCACACCAACCGGTCTTTTATAAACCACATGGGAAATTTTTGTAGTTACGACATCAACAGTTAAAGACAATGCACGGCATGTCGCTGCAGGCCACCTTGAAATAATGGAGCTCCGCATAGTGGCAGAAAGGAAGATCGCGAATAGCAGGTGCGACTGTTTGCTTTTGGTCAGCCGAACTGCAAATGACAGTAGACATTGTGTAGTGCGTGCGATTCATCAGGCAGTGCAGAATAGCCTGAGGGGCTATATTTTGAGAGAGTCCACTGTGAGCTATAAAAATTAATCTATACACGCTAAAAAAGAGCATGTATACAGTGGTGTAACACAGAACGCGCACAAACCAGGAATTTAAGAAATTTTAATTGGGGTTGTTGTTGACGGATATCGTAATATTTTTTTTTACCAAGATTCGAGTTCAATTGTGGCTGTCCAACGTTTGTTCACCAGAAAATTGGGTGATCGAAGATAGGAGCGACCGTAAAAAATGCTGTGGTGGATATTTCAATGATCTCTTGTTCCCAACATAAGTGCATTGTCCGAGCTTCAAAACTGCATTGATGCGTCGAAATTGAATTCGTGCCACTCTCGAAGAAAGACCCAAGGCAATGTTATGACCGACAAAGGTACAGGTGACCTGTGATTACGCAGAACGGACCCAGGCACGATGAAAAATATATAATCTATATATATAAAAATGAAACCCGTTTTCCGTTGTCACGACATAAAATGAAAACGGCTTGACCAATTTGGCTGATTTTTTTTTTTGTAGTTTTCTAATACTCTGTACAAGGTTCTTACGGAAAAAAATATTGAGAAAATCTCTCAGAAAGATTGAAAAATATACATTTAATTTTGCACATTTTAAAAAACGCGCGTAACAGGACATGTGCTTGATGCTTACCAACAAAGTATTAACACAAATAGGAATGATAGCACCCAATCGCCCAATGCACGACTCATTTGATCAAGAATTGAGACGCGAAGCCCAATACGATTCCGAAACATTACGAGAAATGGTTGATAGAACAGTTCCCCTTTTAAATCAACAACAAAAAAATGCCTACGATACGCTCATGAAAGTAGTGAACGATGGATCTGGCGGATTTTATTTTTTAGATGCTCCCGGTGGAACTGGGAAAACTTTTTTGTTATCATTGATTTTGGCAACGATTCGATCGCAAAATGGAATTGCACTAGCCCTAGCTTCATCAGGTATTGCAGCTACGTTGTTGGGAGGCGGTCGAACAGCTCATTCAGCTCTCAAGCTGCCGTTGAACATTCAAATTAATAAGACTCCAACTTGCAACCTTTCGAGGAATTCTGCGATGGCCAAAGTGCTGCAGCAAACCAGATTGATCATTTGGGATGAATGTACGATGGCACACAAAAAATCGTTGGAGGCATTAGATCGCTCGATGCAAGATTTACGAAATAACAAAAAACGGTTTGGTGGTGCAATGATACTATTGGCAGGTGATTTTCGACAAATATTGCCAGTTGTTCCACGCTCAACGCCTGCTGATGAACTGAATGCATGTTTGAAGTCGTCCATTTTATGGAAATACATTAAAACACTTAAATTGAGTATAAACATGAGAGTCGAATTGCAGGAAGACCAGTCTGGAGAAGTGTTTTCCAAACAACTGCTCGATATTGGTAATGGTATTATTGCTGTTGATACATCATCTGGATACATTACATTCCCTACCAATTTTTGTAACTTTTGTGAATCAAAGACCGAACTCATGGAGATGGTTTTCCCAAACATTGCTCAAAATTACGTAAATCACGTTTGGTTAAGCGAACGTGTTATATTGGCAGCAAAAAATGTTGATGTGAATGAAATGAATTTTCAGATTCAAGAGAAAATAGCTGGCGAATTGAAGAATTACAAATCAGTTGATTCCATTACTAATGAAGATGAAGTTGTCAGTTATCCAACAGAATTTTTAAATTCGCTGGAATTGCCCGGCTTACCACCTGATAATCTGCAATTAAAAATCGGATCAGTAATTATTATGTTACGGAACATAAACCAGCCACGTCTGTGTAATGGCACCCGGCTTGCGGTGAAGAAATTATTGAACAACGTCATCGAAGCCACAATTTTGAAAGGGAAGTATAAAGGCGAAGATGTTTTAATCCCACGCATCCCTATGATACCGAACGACATGCCATTCAGATTTAAACGTTTACAGTTTCCAGTGCGGCTTGCATTTGCAATGTCAATAAATAAATCGCAAGGGCAGTCGCTAAGTGTATGTGGCATCAACCTAGAAAATCCATGTTTTTCACATGGCCAATGTCGCCTGTTCCCGTGTCGGAAAACCATCAACATTATTTATTTACGCGCCAGAACATAAAACTAAAAATATAGTTTATCAAAAAGCATTAGAATAGAGAGAAGCAGTGAAGGGTATAGAGGCTATTAGTTGCTTTCTAGAGCGCGCGTGGTGTTGAGCTCAGTGTTTACTTCAAAATGCAAAGTTGTTCAATAGCGATTTGTAAAAATATGAGTAAAATTGAACCCTATGGAATAAACACTATTATGAAAATATATATGTTGTTTTTTATTTAATAAAAATTAGTAAAGTCCTCAGGTATGGCGAGATCAGGGAAATAAGGATTCATTTTTATATGGAGGATATTATAGATTCCAGTTCAAATTGAATAGGTACTCATACATAAGATAGGTCAGCTATACAAAATAAAGTAGTGCATCAAAGCTACGCTAAGGCGGTACGAAGTTCGCCGGGTCAGCTTTGAGAAAATAAATACTACTAACACTAAAATACTATTACGGACCCTAAAACGAAACAGTACCCGGGCGAAGCCGGGCCGGGCAGCTAGTATATATATAATATTTAATTTTTTGATTCGTGGAGAAATGTAGATTTGCTTCAGTACTGCAACAAATCGCACATATATTGACCTACCGAATTTTTTGACGGCTGCAGCCTATAAGTACCATAAGACTCCAGTGAAGTGCCTACAACCGGGAGTGGCGCCGCTGCCCACATCCCACTCAGGAGTACTTTTAAGGCGCACGTACTACAAAACCGGTCGCATTTACGACAGATATGTACAAATGAATTAACAAAACTTGTTACGCAGATGTAAATCATTTATGGATATTATTATTTCAATTGATTCGTCATTGAATTGAACAAAAACTGACACAAAGGACAGTGAATTTGAGACATAATGCACTCGAACGGCATCTAGGATTAGATGGTTATACATACAGCATTGACAAATTAATTCTCATTCGAATAAATAATCCACGGATCCAAGGTGCCGAAATGAGATTTCTTGGTTGCGTTGCTGGGGTGGCACGCAGACACTTATCAGACCTTCGATGCCCAGATGGAAAAGAAACCTTAAAATGCAATTTTTGTTTGACACCCCTTGATCAATAGTCCAGCACACTAACCACTGAGGCACTCTTTTTATTTTTTAGCACTCTTTTTATGCACGGTGCCCAAGACGCATGATATTTGAAGATATTTTCAACAATTATTGAATTCAAAAAAAATTGACTCACTTTGAAATTTTGTACACTCCAAAAAATACGAAGCATGCTGTACTAGAATAACCTAGAAATATTAAATCTAAGAAAAACTTCATCAATCTATAGAAAAACGTGTCGTTGGGCGGATGAAAAACTCTGTCAAAGAATAATCGAATCGCTGGAGATTCTTCTATCGGCATTCGCCGAGGTACTCGTACGTACCACCTGGAATGTTCTGATTAGATAAACTCGGCTTCGAACTAAATCTTCTGTCGGGGGAACTCAAAGCGAACGAAATGCGAATGTTGGTCGAATTTGAAACCAAATATTAAGTTCGCCGAGGTAGCTTGCTTTCGCAAATACTTGTATTATTTTTATAAGTAATAAAAGATTTTTGTTGCGCTACTTTCTCGGTGGGAAGCGGAGGCATTCGAGCAGCTAAAAGTTGAGCCGCATACGTGAACGAACAAATTCCGTTTGGGAAAACGACATATACACATAGGACCTTAAATTAATAGGTATTCTAAAAGAAGAGAATTTTGTTCAAAATGTGCACCCCTAAAAGTATGCTTCAATATTTAAAAAAAAAAAAAAAAAAAATGATTCCCGTAAGATGGCACACTTGGAGATTTCTGTAGTAAGAAGCAAACCGTGTGTATGCGTTTATTTCCATGCCTGTAGATTTTAAAATCTGTACAGGAATTACCGGTTAAACATTTTCTGTTGCAGGCAAAATCAGTATGTCGAAAGCAATATTAACTAAATAGAGCTGTGTTGAAATGTAGTTATTTGGTTCGTATTTATTGGATTGCCGCCAGACGAGAAAGAAAGAGACTAACTTACCTACTTAACTAATGGCTTCTACCTACTGAAAGTTTGCACAGATTGCAGCCAACTTTCCACCATTTACGTGACAACTAAGCGCAAATAATTTAGTTTAGATTTAGATTTAGGTTAGATTAGAAGATAAGTGTGTATTTAGTTTCTCCCGCTCTTAGTAACATATGGTTGACCGTCCGCAGCTTATACAATCGCTTCCATCAACAGGCTAAGATTGACCAGTAAAGCTAAATTAACCAGTTACCCAATGATAAACTTTCATACTTTGCGCACCTAAAATATTATTTGATATCAATGACCTTATGACCTAGACGACACAGTACACATGCATCATTTGCGAAGGCAAAGTGGTCATACGAATTTCATAGGTATTTAAATTTGAAGGACGGTCTGCAACATCATTTCTGTTTAAAATACTCGCCTTCGCATTATGTCTGGATTTGCTTGTGTGTTCTGCAATCTTAGCAATATATTTTTTATTAACGCCTACACTACTGTGAGAACCTAATCTAATAGAATTCGTACAGACTTGCTGTCAGAGTTGAGTGCACCGGAGTTAATCAGTTCTTAGAAACTGTTTGAAAAGCAACCAACCAAATTTTTTTTATAGGAGCATTCCTTTAGGTCGACACCAAATTTCATCAGTAAAAAGAAAAATTTGGAATCAGATAGAGCAGCAGAAAAGTGGATCCCAATTAGTCTGGATTTTGTTTTGACGAGAATTATACAAATTGAGCTCCAGCAATGTGATAAGAGTAGATCATACAATGAAATGCTTTGTGTATGAAATAGGCATTGGATGACCCCGACATCGCTGGGCAAACTGTGCCATGTCGTCATATGGATTTTTTGTGTCTATTAGCTTGATGGTTAGTCTAACCATAAATAATCGTTCTGCCAAAAACCCGTTTCTTATCTCGTCTCCATTGCAACAAACAATAGAACAAAAAGTTTACAAAATGTATTCTGGCATGCGCCTTTGTCCAGTTCCTTATTAGCTATGCACAAATCTGACGAAAAGGCAAGCACATTGAAAGCAATCCTGTATGTCAACAGTAAATAAAAACAAATTCCAATGCAATTAATACCAACCTTAAGGACTGCGCCAACGATGAACAACAAGAAGACGCAAAGGAAAGCTGAGGAAATTTCTTCAACACAGTATTTTCAGCATAGTAGTGCAAGGGCGCTGCAGTTATATCGGTGAAAACTAATAAAGCACACACAAACACGTTCTCTTCAGTTTAACACACAAAAAACACTTTCCGCGAAATAATCTTTATGAATGGAACTGGCTATCATTTGATGTATCTTATATAACGCGGGTGGTCGTAATTTCATTTGCACAACTTTTCACTTTTTTGCAAGTTTGGCCAATTTTTTTTTCTTATTTTTGGAAATTTTTGGATTTTTCTCTTTTACGTTTCTCTAATGTGGACACATCAATGCTGCATGTGGAGTACGGGGAGAAGGTTTAAATGAAGAATTATTATTTGAACCAAGTTATCAGCGAGATTGGAAGAGGTTAAGTGTTTATGGATCCAAACATCCTGGTCGATTGTGTACCACGACTGATGAGACAGATTTAACGTTAAGGAAGTAGAAAAATAGATTTAAGTAAACTATTTAGCAAGTAGAAAAATTTATGATTTTTTTTAAGTAAAAGTCGCGATTACCTCCAGCTGAACCAGCTGTTTCGATTGAACTGTCAATTGTGTGATAGAGATGTTAACTTTTCGACTGCGCTGTAGGGACTTTTCGATTGACGTTTGTCATATGGTTTACTTCTGTCTCGTTTCATAGCAAAGGCTTGTTCGATTTAAGTGCCAAGCATTAGGCGAGGGGAACTACAGATTGAAATCCTAACAACTTGACGTAGTAGCAACAGCAAATATTGCACAAAAAAAGTGCAGTGGGTTCGTTTTCTATTAGCCCAGACCATAGATCCGTTTTGTATTCGACGGAAGGACCAGGCCCATAGAATCCGTCGCATACGGTGACAGCTGCCGATGACAGTTTCTCTCATTCTCTCAATATTACCACCAATTACAGTGTTTCTTCATACGATGTTCTAACTTACAATGGGTGCAACGGGCAGAAAAGTAGTAAGTAACTATCCATAAGCTGCTGTTGCCAACGCAAATATTTGGCGAACACACCTGCAAATTTTGGATCGTAGATTTCATAGCATGCACTAAATCAACAGAAAGAACATAGTTCATTACCATTTCATCCCACAGTTTCCATTTGGAGGAATCCAATTTGATGTCAAAAACAGCTGGCATTTTTTTCAACTTCACATGTCGGTGTAATTTGCTTAAATAATTTATTGCTTTAACAAAGTTGAATTAAAAATGTTGAAAACTGCCATAACATCGCATATTAACTTCCTCAGAAATGTCGTTCCACTTCACCAACAAGTCAGGGTAAGTAAATCTGCCATAAAAACACATTAAACTGCATATTTAATTCAAATCATTTCATATTCAGACAACATTTGTGTTGAAAAGACGATATGAACCACTTTTACATAAGAAGAGCCACCATCCAAAAAAGCTGCGCGCCAAGCATTTCATTTATGACTTGGTTGAGGACACTACCGTAAAGAAACGACCAAACCTGGAAGTTGTACTCAAAACATTTGTTGAAGGCGTTGGTGACAAAGGTGACATTGTTTCAATGAAGCCGACTTTCGTGTACAACAAGTTACTTCTACCGGGCTTAGCGGTTTATAAATCCGAAGAAAATATCAAGAAGTATGCCAAGACGGAGGTTGACAAGACTGAAGTTTTGCACAGCTCACCTTACGCTCAGAGGGTATGGCTTACCATAAATTTCTATTTCCATCATTGCTAAACATTTAAATTTCCAGACTGTCAATATGCTAGAAGGCTTAACTTTGGCCGTTATAATGAACAAGGACCACCCGTGGGTGATTGAGAAATGGCATATTAAAGCGTCTCTTCGGAAGGCTGGCTATTATGTCAAAGAGGAGTGCATAACAATGCCCGAACAGCCAATTGAGGGCCCCGATCTGAAGAAGGAGAGCAAGGATTTCTATTGCACAATCACAATAAATAATCTGGAAAAGGCACGTCTCCGTTGCAGAATCCATCATTGGAGTACTGACCCTAGTGAACGACTGCCATATGTCGCCGAGCATTGGAAGATGAATGGCGAACCCCTGTTTGGTAGTGCATCACAACCGGAGGGCGAAACAAGTAATGCTTAAAGATATGTGTTGATAAATAAATTCTATTGAAGGACATGATATCATGCATTATTTTTATTATTCTGAATAATGAAGATGTGAAACTGTGTTGCAACTAATTTGTGCAAGAAAGCGTGGCGGTTGTTCTTTCTTGCTTGCCAGTTCGATTGATGACAACTAGCGTTCTTTCCAGGGACATCTTGACATCCCTTTCGCTATTAAGGATTTTGACTACAAACAGAAACCACTAATCACCTCCGGCAGATTAATGCCTGATTTTAAGCCTTCTTCATCAGAATACCGCTCTGTTTAATGATTGCTTCAGTTATTATTGCATTTACGATTTGCTTATTTCAAAATCGTCACGTAGGCACTAATTACAAGAGTACAGAACTATGTCAAGTCCAACACAATCCAGAATAAATATGAAAAAAACTGCCAATCAGTCACACAATGCCGTTCGAAAAATTAATACCTCTCGATTAACGAGGTAGCTCTTCAGATATCGTCATATAGGCATGTGCTCCATTTTTTTTGTCTTGTTTTAACGTTGTTAAATGTATTTCGCAAAGTACCAGTGACGAAATTCGATGGAAAAATAAAAACACGGCATTTAAAAAAACTTTTTAGAAATTGCTAGACAATTCCATTAACCTATCAGTTTATTTACTTCTGTATCCAAGCTTAAAACAAAGTTGTATATATTTATGTGTGGGGTGACACAAACTGCCAACACAAATCAAATTCATGAATTAAACGATAAATTTCGGATAAAAGAAAAGAAAAATAAACGAAATGAACAAACAAAACAGGTATAACTTTTTTCATTATTATGTTGAATTTGAAAGAAAATAAATTAACGGCTTTCAAGTTTTGGTAATAGTAATATTGGCAAAAAAAAAACAAACGAAAAAATACTACTCTATGGCTTCTTCTTGTTTACTGCACTCCCTTAAGCTCTACTTCGAACACCAATGTGCTGTTTGGTGGAATTGTTGGCGGTGATCCTCGTGCACCATATGCCATATGTGGTGGACAAGTAATACGCCTCTTTCCTCCAACTTTCATGCCAACTACACCGACATCCCAGCCCTTGATGACTTCTCCGCGACCCAAACCGAACTTAAAGGGAGCACCCTGCTTCAGACTGTCAAACACTTTGTTATTCGACTTGAGGCGCCCTTCGTAGTAGACTTGAGCTCGCTTGTTTTGCTTGGCTTCTGGGCCGTTACCAATGCGAATGTCTTCTACTTTAACTCCACCTGCGAGTGTTTGTTCGCCGCCCTTTTGCTTTTGTGGCTGCTGTTGGGGGGCCTCTTTCTTTTCCTTCTTGTCTTTTTTGTCCTTCTTTTGAGGTTCACTGCCATTTACTTTGGGCTTTTCCAACTTGGGTTGCTTGGCTTTGGGCTGTTGCACCTCCTCATCTTCGCTTTCATCCTCTTCCTCATCATCATCATCGTCATCCTCTTCATCATCATCATCTTCGTCCTCATCTTCGCCCTCACCTTCCTCATCGTCATCGCTGTCATCCTTCACGTCACCTACTTCACCATTAAAGTCGCTATCGTCCTCGTCGTCGTCGTCATCATCACCTACAGCGGCTTCGAGTTTCTTGAGCACTGCCGACTTGAGAGCTTTTGCATCAGCCGGCTTCTTTGATTTCTTTGAGGCGGCAACCTGAACATCTTCGGTTTCCGATTCTTCTTCGTCGAAGTCATCGTCGAACGGGTCATTGAGTTCAGTTACATAGCCAGAAATGTGGATTGTTCCACTGCCTGAAATGTGCACAAAACAAAATAGTGTTATCCAAATATTTACGGTTAAAATAAAATCTAGCAATTGACATCAAAGTCTTGTTAGGTTTGTGATCTGAGTTCAATGAATAGATAAATGCGTTCATCGAACCAAAATGCAAAACTTTTGCTATTGCGCATCTTTTATTGCAAATTTACACAAATGACATAAATTAGCAGGCTAAATGCGCAGAGTAGGAAGTATCATATCAAATTATATAGATAGGTCCACTAGTTTGCTTCAAAACGCACACATAATATTTGCGTATACCTACTAGTCCCGCGTAAAGAGCCGAGTTTGATTTTACGTAATTTAGGTAGAAAGACGACTTTTTACATTAGACAATGCTCCTGATGCCAGATAGACTATCAGTAAGTCATTTCCCTATTCTCTGCCTGATGCCAGATATACTATTCTATTTCATTTATGTATTTGTCGGATGAATGTCTATCCACAGAAGTGTTGTGTTAGGTAGACGCTGTGATTGTAACATCTGCCTAGTGCCTATATATCAAACAGATATTCATTTTCAAAGTAAAGCTGTAATCCAAGCAAAGAACAAAATTCAATAAAACAATAAGTGGATCAAAACTGATGCAAGGATATTATGTTGATAAATGTAGAATGGACTGAAATGTTATTTTACATGCTACGATGCTTTTAAGAACACCGGCGGATATTTTTGAAATGTGGCAACTTACATTTACACGTTTTTCTTGTTAGGACATTATTTCACCTATCACAGTCGCAGAAAGAAAAGCTGATAAAAATAGGCAGGTAAGTTTACGATAAATCAAGTACAAACAGGTCATCTTCATGCTTTCGTTGAAGACTCGTATTGACAAAAATCAGCATTTATCGCAAATTTTTTCTAAACTAATGGCGTCTCCCGCCTTTAATGAAATGATCACAAAACGGAAGCGGAAAATCATTACAAATATTAAAAATCTACCCGAAAGGAACGTATGTTTCAAAATAAATAATAGAAAATAAAACTGCTTCTAGTGTTACTTACCCTGGCTTTGTAGTGATATCTCATCGCCTTCGTTAAAGTTCAAATCGAGCATAACTTGCTCGGCGGTATTTTTACGAAGAGTACAAATCAAATATTTGATATTCTCGTAGGTAAGAAACAATTGGATGGGTCCATCAGCGCACGAGGTAACATCGAGAGCGGCCTGTGATATATGGAATGCTTGCTTTGTTGTTTGCGTGTATTTTTTGTTTGCCTTTAATATGAGCCCTAAAAATGTAAATATATATTAATTTACCTTTATTAAACAATTTATAATTTAGGGGAATTCAGAGAAATATAACTAAATGCCGCATGGAAAGCTTTCAAGCACGTGGTGTGGCGGTATGCGCCATTAATTTCCACGATGCTAAAGTATTTTTAGTACATACCCCAAAACATTTTGATTTATTTGAGAAATAAAATTCACTTAGGCACTTAAAATTATAAGACTTTTGAACTAGTTCAACTGATAATGAAAGAAGTACGGTTAAATGCTGAGAAAGTAGATTCCTAGCAGAACAACTACGATGGCCGATTCAACAGACTCGAGTGACAGACAGGGAGGCGTTGAACAACGTTGATGTGCGCTGGCGGTGTTTCGTCCGTTGAAGCCGGCCGGAATGATATGAAAATGGAATTAAATCGTTGTGGCAGAAATTTTCCAATTTTGTGGCTGAAGGTGGAATTGCGCGCAAATCGAAATTGGATGTGTTCAGAGATGAGAAAGTAACCTATTTTGATTTTAATATTATGCAGTATTAGCGCCTATTTATTTATAGAGTTTAAATTTCACTGTGACGAATAAAAGGAGAACATCTTTCTGTATTATTGTTTCCAGATATTCTTAAAATATGTGCAGTGGTCGACATTTATTTGAAAATTAGTTTTTTGTTAAATTGTTCGAAATGTGTACTAAAATTGATTAAAAAAATATTTGTTAACGTTTAATGTACAAAAATAAACTTACGCAATATGCTTTGATGGTGTTCGAACACTTTACAAGAACGTAAGCAAGTTCTTAAATAAATACCTAATAATAATAAACATTGCTTTTAATGGAAAATTTACAAATAAACACACGGATTTAAGAAAAGTGATCAATTTTTAAATTTTGAACTAATCGGGCATAAAAATTACTTTCAACAAAGTCTATCCATAAAATTGATTGTGAAAAAATAACCAAAATCAATTTATTGTTTAGCGAATTATGTAATATTGGTTGTAATTTCTTTGAACTGTCAGGGCAAATAATGGCGGCCGTGGTATTTTGTAATATAGCACCCGGAATGATGTTGAATGTCACATAAGCGGAAAAGAAGAAAGAGTAAGTACCTACTGTGGGTGTGTAACAGCTGCTTTTTTTTTGCTTCTTTAACCGTATTTGGAATCTATAATCAAGATAAGCGGAATTGGCTTCAGAAGGCTCAATTTTAAAGGTTATAAAAATATACAAATATGTCTGCAAAAAACTTACTGATCGAATAGTAGTGAGAAGCGAGTCCTAATTTTATACGACTATTTTCATGCTTGTTGTACTCGTTTGTTCAAACGAACAAAATTCAAACTCTTCTCCTCTATTACAAATTGTAAATCCTCAATAAAGGACTCTCACCTCCAACAGCTTTCAAATACTTCAAAAAAAGCTTCACATAGTGTACTCTTTAGACAGTTGACGAGAGTGTCGACTCACACGTAGATACCTACTCCTGGCGGTCGGTAGTATCCTTATAAACAGTCCTGTCGAACTGAAAACAAAATCCAAATATTACAACAACCCATAGAAACAAGACGCAGTTTCAACATTATTTAGCACAAATGTTACGTGAAAATTGCATTTTCAAAGCTCGTGAACCCGACTAAATAGAATCCGAAGAGTTTTAAAGGTGTGAATTAAATGTTAAATGATTCTACAAAATATAGCTCTGTGAAAAATTATCCAAAGGATATTATACATATTCTAGAGCCTCCCTTCTGTCCCTTTCTATCTTTGTTTCTGTGCACTTTAATCGAAATATCGATTATTCATTCTACTGTAAAGCTCATACTACCACTCTTATTACTTTCAAATCTATTTACTCTGTGTTGCTATATGTTCGGCTCTGTGTACTCGTTTTCGTTTGTCCAGTGTGAAGTACCTACAACAACAATTAAGAAATTGTGCCACTAGCTATGTGTTTTTTCTGTTGTATTCAATTTCTGTTCGTCACCGTTTTTCTATGAATAATTTCCAAATCCTCACATTTCAGTTACATACGGTGATTTCAAAACAAACTATTTTGGACAACTATAATTTTTAAGCATAAAAAAGCGGAGACAAAGGAAACCAACAGGGAACGGTGTGTTTGTGGTCTTTTAACAAAAAATGATATTGATTGCTGGTGTGGATAACTATATAAATGGTGAGTATTAAATACTTGTACATACTAAGCTTGCAATTACTGTCTAAATGCGACTTAAAACCGATTTATCTTTGGTGACACGAACGACATTCACAAGAAAATTCAATCAACGATTCCAGTACACCACAGCGTATACGCAACATTTTTTTTCTTGGTCTTTCGTATTCGAATCTGATTGCCAACATGTGGTTAATTAGGATTCGCTCCACAAAAACGGTATCCTGTGGCGGGGATAATGCGTTACTTTACTGATTATTGGAAATATGAGTCATGGCTATTTTATTTGTTGACTTATTAATTTGAAATCGTTTTCGTCGCGCGTAGTTGTTAACATTTTGGGTTTTATTGTTTTTTTATGAACTCTGGTGGGTCATTAGTTCAAGGGTCATGCGTTGATCGGCGGGGGGTGTGTTTGGGTTTTTTCGGAAATTACTATGATGACGCTTTATTGCGATTGATACTATAGCATGTTTGGGATTCAGAATTTATAAATAATGGGCGTGCTGTGAAAGATTGTGTTTGTCAGAGCGTGGATTTAATAGAGTTCATGTATTTCATTTCATAGTAGATACGCTCATTTGTGGTATAGATATTTTTAAAGACAAACTTTTATTTGCTCATTGCATATGATTCAATAGCTGTTTTTTTTTTTAGTTTCGATCTCAGCAAAGCAAAGTAAAGTAGGATTTTCAGCACGCAATTGCAACAACTACTGTGAGCCCTCGAAGTGTCAAGTAGAGCGTAGCTGTTTTATTGCGTGCTGAAAATCCTACTTAACATTGCTGAGATCGATGCTCAAAAACACAGGCCTTATTTATCTTTTGAAGCTAATACCTCGATCGAACATTCATCCAAGATGTTGGGAACCAAAACGATACAGAAGTCCTTGTGAAGTTAAGCTGTGTCACTGCTGTAATTACAGTGACTCAGTCGGTTGCACGTAATGCCACTTTGTGACAGTTCAGTTTCAATTGAATTAAAAGTCCACTACATTAACTCTCATTGAAATCAATGGAAAAACCTCATAAACGATTATGAGTCTTTGGCGTTAAACATTAAATTAGAGAAACAAATGGCGACCTGTTGATTCGCTTCTGCGATAATCAGATACAGACAACGAAGAAGTGAGTTCTTCTGCAGTGTTGGCAAATGAATTTTTTGATGCGATTCGGTGCATTTATGCCAACAGAATAAATTTGACGTACCAAAATATATATAAAAAATAAAATAAATAAATAAATAAACAGCTAGTTGGCGCTATAGGTCCGTAGGGACCTTAGCCCTAGCTCCTCCACCTGTGATCTACAATTTTATGCCGAGTCCAAATGGCTACTTGGGTAGCTCTTTCATGACAGTTATACTCTCGGATGTTTGTCAGACGTTTGCGAGAGGTGGCGCAGTGGAAAAAACCTTAAGTTGTAATTTGCGGTTCTTAAGCTTTTTATTTAGACATTTTGAGTACGAGCACGCTAATCACAAAAAATCTATCTCCTTTGAAAAAGACTACCTAGCATAAAAGTGAAAACGAAAATGTCTTAAATAAAACTAATTGAATAAAAAAGAAAAATAACCTTGGAGTTTGTTAAACTTCACTTTTCAACACACTCAAGTATATCAGGAAAACAGCCGAAGATAATGGGGTCATTTCAAACTATAGTTTACTAAGTCCCACATCGAGAATATTTTCCAGTTGACGTTGGCTGACGTAGTAAAAACCAATCTCGTATTAGTATTCTTGTGAAAATTAGCCTTAAATCGTTCTTCCTTTGAAACACACGGTTCGTTAAATCAGGGAACTGTTTTAAACACGTCTACCTACTTGACACTTAAGGCTACCAAGCAATATGCGAAATTACTTCTTTTATTCTTTCTTCCCTAAACATGTCAAACGCATATTCTTAACCTTCGGTCCTCCAACCTATTTTTTCTAACACGTTCCTCTTACTGGGGTATGGACTACCCCAATCATAAAAATACAAAAAAACAATTTTTGTTAAATTTTTATTTTTTTATGTTTTATAAATTAGAATAGGAAACAATTTATAAATAAATAAGTATTAAGTAAAAGTCCACTTTCTCAGAAATTATAAAAAAAAAAAATTTTACATTTTGTTTTCTAAAATGCTTCTCGAGCATATGAGTACAATTTTAGCATTCTTTTGTTGCAAACCATTGTTAGCGGAGTGCTTAAATAAATGCAATTTATGCAACGGAATGCAATTTATATTTATTGCATTCCACACAATTCAGCGAGCGATGATCTTCGCACATAGGCTGGTGACATGTCACACACACTTTCTTTGTTTCACTGTCTTTTTTCCTGTCGCCGAAACGGACATTATTTCCAAAATTGTTGGTTGTTGCTCTATAAAAAATACTAACACGAACTTCTCACTGGGGTGTATGATAGCCAATACAAAATGTCATAGCAAAATTATAAATATATCTATACAAACTTCAAATTGCTCAAAACGGCCTCCTACTACTGCAGAAAATTTGAAACTGAATTTACATGGGCATGGCATGGCGGACAAAAAATTGTAACGGCAATGGCACGGTTTACAATATTTTGAACTCAAACTGTGCTTGCGAACGATGTTGTTGACATTCCAATTGCAATGCATGCTTCATTGTGTTTTAAACGATAAAAGAGTCTCAGATCGGGAAACTTTGCTTTATGAAAGTTAAAAGATTAAAGACTCGTATTTGGGCAAATATTAGGTTTTTCGAATTTCTAGTTTAGTAAGTCTGACAGTTGACTGTATTCAGTGTTTAATGACGTAGATTGGTCGCGTGAATATAATTTTGTTCAGTTGACGTTTATGGAGGTGTAGCAAAGAAATTTAGTCAAGAAAATCCTTAAATTTACAGTTGTCATTTTGACATTTCATCTAGGAAGTGCTCGCTATTAATTTATTAAAGACAAATTTGTTAGGATTTGACAGTTGACATTTGACAGCGACACATACCTAATAACATTACGAAGTTGTGGAACTTTTCGTTGGTACCTATCTAATTTAATGCAGCCGTATTTTTAGTTCTAGTTTGGCGTCTAACATAGAGATTAGTTCGCTCTCTTACCAATTATGTTTCCGTTTACGCTGCTCTCAGCTCCAAAAATCTGGAAAACATACAGAAAAACAGTAGCCAGAATAATTGCTACGCCGGTCACTCTTTTAAATTATATTTATTTTTTACTATCTTTGATTGATTGTAGTCTGAATGATTAAAGATGTTACATAAAAACATTTTTTTTTATACTCTACTGCTCGAATAGGTTTTACATCTACGATACAAAATGTGGACGTTCGGTTACACAGTTCATGTAAAACGTCAGCTAGAATTGTTTTTTTATTCTTGCGGTTTATTTTAAATTTTGACACTTCGAAATGTCAACTGGGTATGTAGGTAGGATTTTCTTAACTATTTGTCGGCCTCCTCTCCCTAAACGGCTACTGAAAAACTTTTCATTCAATAGAAGGAAATGTTATATAAAATGTTGTCACATATAAGTTGTACAAATTATTGTTTGCAGAATAATACTACAGAAAGGATGGTTTGCGCTTGAACTGTCATCGGTGTTTTAAAGTGTCCACCAATGAATGCTGTTCATTTTTAGTTTCCGATAACTAAAACGGACTCATCGGACAAAAAAGTAGAGAGCAATTTACATTATCCACTACATATGACTTGCTTTATATCTGTCTGAGAGTTGAAAAGTTTTTCGCAACGAACACGACTGTTTCTTTGCGTTAAAAGTGGACTGATGAACAATTCTTAGCTTATGACACACGCCGTGGGGGAGGCCTTAAAAAAGGAAGTATTATTAACACTTTCAGTGCCGGCCGTAGATTTTAAGTGATTAGAAGTAGAAAGGGGATTTTTTACAAAATCTCCTGAAATTCAACTTTTCCGGTAGACAATTGTTTTCGAGAGTTTCGGCAAACTGTCAGAGTAGACGATATTTCTTTGACTACCCTGAGTAGGAAGCCATGTATAAATCCATGTGACAGATAGGTTTCTTTAATTTTTTTTAAATGTTTGCATAACTTAGATAATTGTAATCTATAAATTAATTAACGAAAAACTTAATCTCTTACAGGATCTGTTGAAGCAACTACCCTTGTTGGAGCACTTTTTGGACTTGTAGCGTTAATGTTAGTATTCTTTTTATACATCAATCGTAAATGGTGTTTCCATGCATCAACTCACGCATTTGTTTGCTGTGACGAAAACAATATCTCATCAAAATATGTTCAGAAAATTTGTGAGTACCTATTCTTGTTTTAATGAAGGTTCAATAGTGAATAAATATTTATGAACATACATTTTCACAGCACGCAAGCGACGCTATGAAAACACAAGTTCCGACTCTGAGGAAGAAATTCTACGACGTTTACGTCTCCAACAGTCACGTAGTATCCCAAATGGCCAATTTACTGGATACGGCATCAACCATATAAATCCACTAGCACAAAATTATAATTTTAGTGAATTGCAACACATTACAGTTACACCAAGGGATTCATCAAAGGATCCGCTTGCCATCGCGGAACGGGGCAAAGTGGGAATACCTTCATCGCATAGCGAGTGCAGTTCAAATGATTCAGTTGAAGCGTCCATCGAAAGTAATACCGGCATTTTGACAGGTGAAAAAAAAGGTGAGTAAAGATAGCATTTTAATTGGAGTGGGAGGAACGTGGCCGCAATTTGGGACATATGTGAATGTGCCGCCCTTTTCAAATATGCAAAACGTTATTAGCTGATTATCGAGTTAATGGGCTTTTAATTTCTGTGATGACAACTGTCAAAATTTATAGAAACAAATTTGATTGAATGAGAGTGGGTATTAAAACCAAAAGAGTTCACCTCTTTGATAGATTTTGAGGTGGCAGGATTACATATATCTGGGGGTTTTATAGCTGCAGGTTCATTTTAACTATAGTAATCTGACAATTTTCAATTATTAATAGAATGGGGAAAACGGAATAACACCGTAACAAGTAACACAGTTAGATAGACTGTTAAAATGATTAATGCAACTTGTTTTAGATTTGAGTAACTTTAATAAATAGTTTTACGCAATAGGCCGTTATAAGTATGCATACAGTAAAATTTATGATGTTTAGTAAAACGAAGACGTAGGAAAAGTATACGTAGCCTTGATCTGAAATTCTGTGCTAAATTAGTCATAGTTATGCCAATCCTCTGTTTTATATCCGTATAACCAATTAGATCGTTCACACATACCTCCCAAATCATCGGAAGGAAGTGTTTCATCTATAAAAGAGACACGAATAGACAATCGCTCTTCAATCGACAGACGTGCCAATGCAAATACAACACGCTATCACAAAATATCTCCAACACAGCGCCAGGGTAGTCTAGACGATGTTCCCGATTTAAACAGTAACAACAACGAAGATGTAAGTGCTGCCATCACCTGACAAATATTGCAAAGATCCACTTAACCGATATATTCATTTCAGTGCATTGTTGTTCTATCACAAGAACCACTTTTCGATACCAGCGACTTAAGATCAATCAAATCCGATGATCTTGCGCTACAGAACCAGTGTTTTGGAAAAAGCGGAAGCATCGAAATATCACTGCTATACGATGCACCAATGCGGAAGATGACAGTTCACGTGCTGCAAGCCAGGGGGATTCCGACAAGAGAAAACGGCCAACAGACCCATACTCAGGTGAGTTTTGAAGACACACGTCAGATCTGTCAGACTCAAATGCCAATGCAATAACCGCTAACAGGTTCGACTACTTATGCTGCCGAATAAAAAGCAGAAGCATAAGACAAAAATTCGATCCGGAGAGAGCCCGCAATTTATGGAAAGCTTTCTCTTGCACCGTGCCAATCCGGAAGAGGTGAATTCAATGGGACTGCGCATTCGTTTATACGGTTGCGAGAGAATGCGAAAGGAGCGCCTCATTGGTGAGGCGGTCGTTAGTTTTGCTGCAATTGATCTCGAATTGGAGACCAATCTGTGGCTACCTCTGGAACCTAGGAATACATCATCGGTAGGTTGCCTTCTACAAATTATATTTAAAATAAATAACATTTGTTCTTGATTTTTTTCTAAAGATTGTGGGGTCATCCAGTGACCTTTTAAGTTTAGCCAGATCCGATAGTGCCGGCTCAACCACTTCAATGCAACATGGAGGTGTACCAGAGCTACTTTTAGGCTTAGCATATAATGGCACCACAGGCCGACTAACAGTGGAAATTGTGAAAGGCAGCCATTTTCGTAGTTTATCAATGAACAAAGCACCAGATACGTATGTAAAGCTTTGTCTGGTCAGTAGTATAGGACAGGAGATATCAAGAGCGAAGACATCAACCAGACGTGGCCAACCGAATCCGTTGTTTAAGGAGACTTTTGTATTTCAGGTATGTGCCAATTTCTGTTAAATAATTATTTTCGTAGTGTCTGCCGGTATTTCGAACTCAATTCAATCAAAGCTCGGTACGGTAGTTCATTTGCTCTGAAGTACTGCAACAAAATGCAAGCAAATTCATCATCAAATTGTTAAATCATCGTTAAATCGCTATTTAGCTAAGACATCTGACAGTCACTATTGCTTGCAATAAAATAATTGATTTCTTCCGTCACGATTTATAAACCGTTCACATTGTCTTCTCAGACGGGTTTACTTTATTTTCTTTTCAAAGTTCGATTTGAAGTTAGCTGTCGTTTGTATTTTAATTGGCTTTGTGTAAAAACAAAAGTCATAAATGACAGTACTTGTTCGGTTTGCATTTTTTTTTAATGAATGAACTAATTTTTTTTTAGTTCTCTCTTTTATCCAAATAAAACACTACCAATCTTCACCAAATTGTGCTAAGATCAGCCATTGACAACATTAGGTCTGTTCCTTTACTTTTGTAGTAAGAATGGAAAAGACTGTCAAAATGGCAGTGGTGGGGATAAATTCTCTCACAGAGAGAGACTCTAACGAAAACGAAACGGTTTTGTAGTAACCTACGAAAATGACCGATACATAATTCAAAAATTCAAAAAAGTTGTACGAAAAGTCGTTAAAATAGTATAAACTCGAAGAATTTGCTAATTTACAAACAAAATTAGTTTATTCATCTACATAGCGATGATTCGCAATTAATCGAACTTCTTCATGAATCCGAGTACGTATATGGAAGAGTTTGTACTGATTGAACTACAAGCATTCGAGAAGAGGAAAAAGCGGCACAGCATTAAAAAATACGTGGGGGAGATTGTTCTTTATTACTCCTTACATCGAGAAAGAATTTTATAGCCAGTTTCTAAAAGAATCTAAGGAGAACATTCAATGTTATTTTTCCGCCCGTCGATACCATTTTAATACGCAAGAAATCAAAACAAATGCACTCATATGTCAAATAGGACAACGAATTTCAAATTTGTAAGCTGACTGACAGCTTTTTCAATTCTTACACCAAGAAATTTGTTGAGTATAAATTCGTAAGATTCTCAGTGGAGGGGTAATATCTTGCTCTCTCGATGCCGCTCTCTTTTACGAATTCTTCGAGTTAAGGAACAACATTGAGTTAAAATTCGTATAAATTCGTAAGATTTAAAAGTAAAGGAATAGTCGACTTGTCGACTAGACTTTTGATGCGTCTAGTTTTTACCTAAATGGGAAATCTAGTCCTTCCATTTATCCCAAAAAATAAAACTAATGCAAAACATGAAAATCTAATCCTAGGGTTCTTTGTACATCGATTGGGCCAAAACATTTTTTTTTTGTTTAATACAAAATGTACCTATATAAATCCAATTAAATATAATAACAGCAATATAAATATTTTCAGGTAGCGTTATTCCAACTGAACGATGTAACTCTTATGGTATCTGTCTATGCTAAACGCAATATGAAACGCAACGAAATGGTCGGTTGGTTTAGCTTAGGTCTAAACTCATCCGGACCAGAGGAGGTGGCTCATTGGTGCGACGTTAGAGAAATGGCCAAAGGAGAACTACTCGCTCGATGGCATGTCTTGGTCGATTCCTGATTCGAATAGCTAGGGCTCCCATCTCGCCGTGGGAGCGGCATTAGCCTTTTGGGATTTGCATCTAAAGACAAAGCAAAATCGAAAAAATCACAAGATGGCGCTGATTCCGTCGCAGTGGATATCGAGCAGGGATATGAGCTCAATTTTGTTTGAACCTACACTGAACGAGGTACAAAAACTCTAAAGAAAAACATCTAAACATAGAAGCAAAATATTTAACTTTTTTTGCAGCTCTTTTTATCTCTCTCTCTCTCTGTCTTTAACACTATCCTAACTATATCGATGTAATTTTGTTAGAATCTGAATGTTGGGATGGGCACACAAAAACCGAATGCACGCACAGTTTTTTACATTTTTTTTCTAAAATAGAGCATGTGAATCATATGAATATGAAATGAAAATATCAATATTTTATACTTAAAAGAAAAAAACAAAAAGGCAGAAAAGTTAGTACCAAATGAAATACTATATATAGTATATATATACAAACACAAAAGTTAGATAAAGAAAATATAATATAAAAGTAAATAATAAAATTAACATTTTTGTGATAAACTAAATTTAACCTAAACTTAAACAGCAGCATGAACAAAATTGCATTCAACAAAAGCTATTGTGCTAAACATAGGACTCTGCTATTATGGGTTCTCTAACACACACGTATTAGGAAAAATAAACAATTTTTTGAAACTCTCACTGGGAGAGAACTTTTGTAATGGTCCAGAGTCTTCTTCTTCTGGACCAACGGCGTGGAATTGTGACATTTTATGTTTGTGATTTAAATTAATGTTGACACAGATTTTATTAAAACAAATAAAATTCTTAATGGCATTTGGCTTGTAGGTTTTTTTTTCTAAATAATGCTCTATTCTAAAACTCGATAAAAATACTCACTTATTCACTTATTTCAATATACGTTTTGGGCAGCTGTTTTAACACATTCAAGTAAAAACAAGAAGTGTGTTTGGGTTGCCATATTAGCATAGAAGATTAATCTCTTTTTTTTGTTTTATATGCTATTAAAAGTCTGAAATCTGGAGAGAGAGGTACAACACTTATTTCCTACTCTAAACATCATTTCATTGGCACGTTTGAGGACAAGCTTATCCTTATTTCGCCCCATTTGTAGGCGTGAAGTGAAGCATTTTCTATTCCTATTCTTTAACCCATCGAACCGGAATTTTTTTTTGTCTCGAATCCATATATACATAGTCGATACATAATTTGTCCTGAAATGATTGACGTTGCGGCGAATCTTAGCTTTATAGCATTTTCGAATGAATTTTTCTGATGTGATTGAATATAATCCAATTTAACATGATCGGAACGGAATGTCCCCTACCTTGGTTCTGAAAACCTAAAGAATTTCTTTTATTTTATAGTGGCTTGCTTAACAATTTAAAAGTTTTTTGGTGGAGAATCAAGAAAAAGCCTTTTATAATGAAATTTTATTTCGAAAACTCCTAGAGAATGGAAAATTTACTCAAAAGTACATTTACACACTTTGAAATATTTCAAGTAACTTCCAACTGAAACAAAATAACAATACAAAGCTGCCGTTATGGACATTGGGGACGTTTAAAAATCCAGTTCAGTAAGTCTGACAGCTGGTTGACTTGATGTTTGTTTAGGCTAGTCTCTAGTCACGTGACGTTTATGAAGGTGAAGTCGACAAATCAAGTCAAGAATTTTTTGACTGAGTACTTAGTTGACATTTTGTATACGTAGCTGACGTAAGAAAAGTGACTTTACCGACCAAACTAGTTTTTGCCTTCAGGTTACGTCTAGTCCAGACCAATCTAGTTGACTTAAGATTACTAGATTTTTGAGTGTGCCCATTATGTAATGTATCGACTTAGATTTTTGGCAAAGTAAACATTTCTTGGGATCAATGACATCAGGGCAATCAAAAATAATTACTGATAGAAGTCCGCTTAAGTGAAATTGTCAGGTTCATTCAAAATTGCGAAGAATTAAATATATCGGATAAATGTGCAAGTGCTAGTGCCAATTTTACTGAATTTAAATCCAAATCAATAAAAACTGGACAACCAATTGGCTACATGTAAGTAGTGTCATTTTGTTACGGAGCTTGTAAAATCTGTCCCCAATTCGAAGCGTTTTATAAATGTTGTGATCAAAGTTATGATAGTACAAATGTCTGTTATATGTGCATATAAATTCCAAAAAATGCTGGTATAGATATTTCAAAATTCGCTTGAGATCCAGTTTATTTTATGGAAACTTATCTTGCATTTTTTCTTTTTTATTTATGCTTGTTATTTTTGTTATTGTTGTTGAATCCTCCTCTTTTGATTTTGCACTCAATTGCATTCTTTTATGAAACAAAAATGTCCTGTGTTAATATTAATGTCACAAGGCACAATTTACACACGCCATTTTAAAATGACATATTTTTTGGAACTACAAACGAATTTGGTAAAATGTTAGCATTTAGCTTACATTCAGCTACTTGTGCTGATAAATTTTGGAATTATGTATCGATGTACTTTGGCATTGATCTAAATAGGAACATGTTAATTAACTTAAATACTTTAAACATAAACATACAACTAATTTTTTACATAAGCGTTAAATAAAGTATATATTATTATAATTATAAATATTTTACTTTTTTTTTAAAGCTAATACATTTTATATCAAATTAGGTATTTTGAATAAAAGTAAATATATTAAGAAATTGTAAGTATTGTGTATGGGAAAAAATAAATAATTGTTAAACAAAAAAACAACTTCATATAAATATATATGTATATCTTATAAGACTACCTTTTTATACGAATGATGGTACCTCTAATTTGTTTACAAGTGATATGATAGGTATTAAAAAAATATATTTAAAAAATATAAAATAAAAACAAAAACACAAAATTTAAAATTCCAATTTGCTAAAACAAAACAAACTGAATGGATGTATGGAGAAGCTTTTGAGAATTCATGTTGCAACATTGTACCTAAATATCAAAATTTTTTTGGAAACAAAACAAAAAAAACGCACAAATATTATATATAAAAACAAAATTTTAATTCCTTCATAAGTTTAAATACCTACACAAAACAGAAAATATCCCTATATATATTTTTTGATAATAATTTAAGCTTATTTTATACTACCGCTCAACTGAGTTGTTACGTTATCTCTTATAAAAATGATACAAATAATATATTTACATAATACAACATTTATTTATTGAATTGTTGAAAATAATATTTCGCAAAAAAAAAAAAACTTTAAGTTTTCTATTTACAAAGTGTTTATAACATAAAAATAGTATTGTTGGATGGAAGAAAAATGGAGTGAAAGTATTTAGTTTTCATTTTTAAATATTACCCTTGATGTTGTTGTGTACTCTTTTTCAAATACACTTTAATTCAAATCGAAATACTTTATTTTATACATTTTTAAGTGTCATATATTTATACTCGGATAAACTATTAAAAGAAGCATATATTTCTTGTCGGCTACATAATATACATTTTCAATAAAACTAATGGAAATATCATTTAACTTAAAACGATAAGTTTAAAACAAATGTTAACAATAATGCAGACGAAAGAATCGTTTTAATTAACATTACATAGACTGAAATTCAGCCTTTTGTAATTGAAAAGAGGGTTTATTGCAAATAAAACAAAATGGCGTTATGAGAGAAATTATGTTTACTAAGGAAAACCAATAATAGTTTTTATCAAGGCAGTTAAAGATACAGATAGCTGAATTAAGATTTTTTGGTCGTTGTTGCTATGTTGCAACAACGCTAGTTAAAGAAAGATGTAACAATTGTTAGAACGTAAGTATAGATAAACAAATAATTTCCGTATCACAAAATGAAAAGCTTTAAATTAACAAAAATTCAAACGACATATTTATGTATCCACGATTTTCTACACTCATATGTCTATGATTTAAAAAGTAGATACTAAAGTATTAAAGTAAACTTCAAAGTTGATGGGGAATAAGAAATTTCATAAAAATTTCAATTGTCAAAAGCGGAATAGCAGGACACATCATGATCATATTGACAAATTGTACTGCAATTTTTTTTATAATTTTTAGTTAAGATTTAATTGAAGTCACACTGCATTTCTCTTTTCTGGCTGAATACTTTGGTATCGAGCCAAATACGGTCGTTTTGGACAAAGTCAGCGTCAAACAAGAAGAAGTTGACCCAGTGTTAGCTGAACAACTATTGTTAGGGAACGAGGCAAGTTTTATATTGCTGGAGCGAAGTTTGTTAAAAAGATTTCTGAAAAGTTTTTACAGGAAACCAATTATTGCAAAATTAAAAATTGTGGTTATCAAATGTTTTTCTTAGGTGGAAAACAAACAGTAATGGCGACGTTTAAATGAAAAACATAGCCCATCTGCGAAAAGATGGGCTTCGCGAAATAGGGGATGAAGTATTTAGTTTAGTAAGTTGACAGATGGCTGGCGTATGTCTTACGCCAGCCATCTTTTGAAAAAGTAATGACCTCGGAGCTGTCAAGTTTACTGACAAGTGATGTGCCCTGGCTGTCTGTCTGGTATACAATAAATATAAAATTACTGATATCTGAACTCAACTTGTCGATCGCAGTTTTATTGATTATAATGTCGTTTGCCATTGGGCAAAAAAAAGCGTCCGGGAGAGTCCGGAATCCAAAAAATCACTTCTGAAACCGTTCCATTGGCACAAAAAATACTCTTCTGGTGATTCTGAGAAGAGAATTTCGCTTCTCGATTGGAAGTCAGAATCCACTCAAGAAGCACTCACACAAATGTAATTTATGTATTTTATACAAGTCAGCTGACAGCAGCCGTACATTATTTTTTTGGCATTTCAACAATACTTTTGTGTTTTTTTTTAGAAGCTGTTTTGTTGTTCCATTGGATTTCAGAATGAGTGGATCCCCGAGTGAAACCAATAGAAAACGACAACAGTTTTGTGGTCTGTTGACCCTTTCTTAAAATGATTTGTCGATTCAAGTCTTCAAAGGCATTTTGACATATTACAATATTGAAATGCTCACTTCCTGTTTCACTTTCTAATGGAATAGGAAGACAATATAGAACAGAAAGTAAAAATAAAATCAAATGAGTTTCTGTTGATTCTTGCATGAACCTTAATCGCTTTTCAGACTTGTCAATAGCCCTGTTTTATTGAAGACCTATTTTAGCAAAGTACAAAAGTCGACTTCGCAATAAAACAGTTCCAGTTACATTTGTGATCGAGTGTCTCGACCTTTAGTTCGATTTAACGTTCTCCTAGTTTTCTCATCAAGTTCTTATAGTGGGAAGTCACCAAATTTAATATTATAATATAAAAATCGCATTACTTATCTATATAATTGTGTTCTAAACTGAAGGAATTTCTATTTCTATTAATGGATGGAGAAACTGCTTTGTTATAAGTTTTATGAAATTGGGAATTTATAAAAAAAAAAAACACTTAGTTCATGCGTAACTTATTTTATAAATGTGTAAATTAGCATACAAATAAAAATCTAGTTTAGCCTTTTCCAAATCCGATGTGTCTTTAATAAGTTAATTGCATGATTAGAAAATACATTATAATAAATTAAAAAATAATATGAAACTTAATAAAATTCTCCATGATTTAATTTTGCACTTAGACTTACACAAATAATTATTATCATTGAAAAATAATAAAGTTCATTAAGCAAATAATTTTGAAAACTTTTAAATCAATACTTACATACCTAACAGATGCATACAACCTATTCAATAAATTTTAGAAATTACTGCAATAATATGAAATCGAATAAATTTAATACCTGTATATAACAACAAAACAGAACAAAAATTTACATTAAAATCTCTTTTTTTTATATAAAAAATAAATCAGACAAAAAATGAATCAACGTAATAACAATGACAAATTCTATGTAACAATAATTGCCAATAAAAAATGGATATTTCATGAATATGATCGTGAAGTTTTACTCAATTTTATAAATTATTATTTATGACTACTCAACTGAAACCTTTTTAGAAATTAGAGCCATTCGGATTTCTAGTTTCTGAAATCTGACAGCAGTCCGACAGAATTAGTCCATCTTTAGGGTTACCTAACGCTTGAGGTTATTTATGACTGCCCAAACATATATACAAATATAAAGAGTCGCGTATGCAACAACAATGTGTCCCAGCACTTAATGAACAATTATTGTTTTCCCAGTTAACTATAGATACCTTCGAATAGGGCTTATTTGACAAGTCAAGTTGACGTATTCGTAAACTTAGTACAATTTAGTAAACTGTCTTTTACGAAGGGGTAGCCATTAGCCGATAGCCAAAAAATGTTGTTAACAAAGCCTGTCGGTTGATCATTTCGAGCATTCAACATTTCTCAGCAGTCTGAAATACTTTCTCAATTTTAATTAAAAAAAAAAAACAAGAAAGCATTTATTATATATTTTTTAATGTTTCTATTTATGGTTTATGCAAATACATAGTTCGAAACTCGTTTTATAGAAACGGTGACATGAAATCCAAGTATTTGCCATATATACGGTTAGTCTAATCATAGTTAGCCAATGCGTGAGGATCAGAACTGGCTCAGTTATTCGATTGACTGAATAAGTGTAATGTAGGACATTGCTGCTTTGATTATCTGCGATAAATGAGACTGAGCATTTCCAAATTAAATATAGTTTGTTGTAAAAACTTACTATCAAGTAGTTTGCCAACGAGGCTTCATAAAAACCTGCACGGATAATGACTTCCTTCTGAGACCGCATAACTAGAAAACAAAGCATTTTACGGTGTTTCGGTGACAATCTATGCCAGTTAGATAGTCCCACTGACGTTGCCACCCTTAAACTCTGAAGTAAACAGAAGGTCACATTGTTAATGATTATACAACCATATATAAGGAATGCCATTCATTACTAACTTCAATTTTTAAAATCTCTCCGCCATAGCAATAGATTAGCAATTGAATCATAATGGACACCAAAAATGTGATATAAACCATTAATACCATAAAGTTATCCATGTGCTGTAGTTAAGTTAAATATATATACATTTCGGGATGTTCATTAGGGATGCATCTATTATTAAACTTACTGTTACAAGCTGATAGACTATAACACAGACTTGAAGGGATGTTATTAAAAATTGTCCAAATATAATCGGCTTATAAGTTTGACAGACTTTATCAGCTAATGCCAACAGTTTTATATGATATCGTATGTACGAACAGATCTCATAATTTGTCTCTGCGTCCGTTTTATTAAATGCATTCGTCTGAATATACTGCTGTAATAGACGAAAATGTGACATTAAATTTATAGCAAACGATATAAATAATCCATCTATAGCAGTGGCATAAATGACAACTGCAAAGGTGATGAAACCTGTGTAGACGAAGGCGAATTCATATCCTGGGGTAGGTTTAACGTCGAAGAAAAATCTGTAAATTTTAAGATGAAAGTGGAAATATGTTGTTTTTTTTTGTTGGAAACCGCTATTTAAAACTCACCTCATTGGCATTGGAAGTTCCCTTACAATCGGCTGATTCAAAATCTTAGCCCATGCGATTTTCACCAACGGTCCAGTCATAAAGTACATCCCTGTACAGGATACGGAAACAAAATACAAATTCACCATACGATCGGCCAAAACATTGGCATCTTGTATACGCTTTGAAGCAGTGTTGTCACCTGACGGTTAAAATAATGAAATTTACTTGACGAATTAAACATTAAAATCATCCTCACACAGTTTTGCCACATTTTTTTTAGATCATTAATTATTTCATAAAACAAAGACTTATTAATGAGAAATGTTACGATCTTGATTGAGGTCAACATGTTGGTGAAATCAATACTCATGCTAGCTGTCGCCTTTTCCAAATTGTTAATGTGATAAAAGGCGTAGTAAATCATTGGATATTGAGCTGATATTACTACGAAAGTTCCAAAAAGGATCGGAATTTGTTTCCATTTTGATTCATTTTGAGACTGTGAATGACCCATGAGAGTGAGGCATTTTATTTGCCGGCGTAGAAATCCTTTAGTTCTATCCCTCATTGATGAAGTGGTACACCGAAAAAGACTCAACTAATCAGCGCAACACAAAGTGATTGTCTTATATATAGGCTGGTTTATTTCATTTAATGGGTAATTAGTATACAGTCGCGATTGGTTATGATTGCAGAGGAGGTTGGTATTAATTACAATGTGCCGACTTCTGAATGCAATTACCGCATTGACAGGTCAAAATATTGATAGAAAATTTAATTGTCTCTGATATTACATAGCAGGTAATAAAAGGGGTGTTGTCGAAAGGGGCCAATTATTATTCAGGATAGACTATATTCAGGTAATAATTGTGTGGTGGTATGTAGTACTCTGTGGCTTACTATTTATTTATACTTTGCAAAATGCATCCTTTTACAAAATTGTTGGTTAAGCGTGTCAACTTGTGACATGAAAACTGTAGGTACTTTTGCTAAAGAATGGCAATTCCGATTTTAATTTGTAGGTACTAGTTTTATCTTTTATCAAGACGCAATTTTGACAGCAGTAGAATTATTTTAATTTTAAATGAAATAGCCAATTACAGATTTGGTACTATGATCCTTTCGCATGTATATAATATTGACCGCAACAAAAAAGGTGATTTTGGAGGTTGTGTAGTTTGTACAACTACTGGCTATAACTTTCCATAACTTTCTGCCTGAAATTTTTTCGGGCGAATAAAACTCAATAATTTTGTGAAATGTGTAAGTTCTGACATTGAAAGTTGACATTTTTGCAGCTTTCACCAGGAATTATATTGCTGCACAAAATAATGAGAAAGCTCTGAATTCTAGTTTTGTAGGTTTAACCATTTCCTGCCAAACATCAAAATTCCTAATCGCTTTATCTAACTAGATTTATTGTTTTAATTTGCCTAATTTTCTACATCTTAAAGCCTAGTATGCTGTTCCAGGAAAGCTAGAATTAAGCGCCTCTCCAATGTTTCTCTCCACCACTTCGCTTAATGTTCGCTTAGTTTTGGCAGTGTAAGTTCCGTCAAGCTTCTATTTCTCCCTCCTCAAAAACCTCTTCCAGGTACTCCATGTTAAAATATTCCATTTCTAAAAGATATTAAATTAACAACAACGAATTTATTTGTGTTGAACTAACCATTCTCCATACTGTTAATTTGCTTTCGTTTGAAAATTTGTTTGCGAATACCGATATTTTCTCTGATCTGTCAAAATTTAGCTGTGGAAAAATGTATTTAGCATTAATAAGCTTACTTAAATTCTGTAG
This sequence comes from Cheilosia variabilis, assembly GCA_951230905.1. Taxonomy (NCBI): domain Eukaryota; kingdom Metazoa; phylum Arthropoda; class Insecta; order Diptera; family Syrphidae; genus Cheilosia; species Cheilosia variabilis. The sequence continues at coordinate 16,313,502 of OX579676.1, forward strand.
AGTTTTTTTCGTACAGGGGCTAACAAATTAAGCTTGAACTGCGTACTGCTTGGCTTAACTGCTTTGCTTAGTTTTATCTTTGGAGACATTTTTGTATGGCGACTTAATCTTAGCGCGAGTATCATTTTTTTCGGAGTGTGGAGTCTAAAACGAGATAAACAACATAAATGCTCAATGCCCTATAAAGCAAAACAGAAATCAAAATTTCCTTGAACACATCCACTATTCAGCTGATTTGTGTTTTGACACTTTGTCAATATGTACGGGCCGAGAATCTGTCCTGGCATAGGTTTTATTTTCGTGAATAAATTTATTTGCCAACCAGCTTTCTCGCAATATTAAAAGGTAATTTATTTAAACTCTCTCAGAGCCTATCATTACTCACTATTCCCATTAAACTAAAACATCTCCAACTAAAAAAAAACATGTAAGTCATTGAGAAATTACGTAAAACTGTCGCTACATCAGTTTCAAATCTATTTGCAGATCTCGAGTCAATAACAATGAATATGCTCCACAAGACATACATGCGTCAGTTTCGTCGTTTTGTAGAAACTGCTGCAACGTCTAAATCAAAACTACTCGCTGAGCCACTTGCCAGTCGTGCATTAATTCGGGTGCAGGGGAAGGATGTTGTTCCCTTCCTTCAGGGGCTGATCACAAACGACATACATCATCTGCATCAGGATGGAAATTCTTCAATGTTCACAATGTTCCTGAATAATGCAGGCCGAGTGCTTTACGATTCGTTTATATATAAGACTCCTGGGGCAGACACGTTTTTAATAGAATGCGACCGTGAAGCGTCTAAAGAGTTACAAAGACATTTGCGATTGTATCGTGTGAGGAAGAAGATCGACATTGATTGTGTGAATTCAGAATACACTCCATGGGTGGTGTATAATCCTGCCGAGAGCGGACAAACCCCAAAGAACTCCATAGCCGAAGGGAATAAAGACACCACTGCCTTGATTTATTCGGTAGATCCTCGAGTAAAGGAACTTGGAGTGCGTGTCATACAACCGCAATCGAGTAAGTTGGCGGATATAGCTAAACTGTTCCCCAACGACAACGTTGAAAAGTCCGATTCTTATAGTTACATTTCACATCGCTACAGCTTAGGTGTAGGTGAAGGGATAATAGATCACCCGCCTGGCAAGTGTTTTCCCCTCGAAGCGAATTGCGACTTTCTCAATGGAGTAAGCTTCCACAAAGGATGCTATGTCGGGCAAGAGCTTACCGCCCGTGTTTATCACACGGGAGTGGTAAGAAAACGGCTGATGCCACTTAAACTCACCGGCGATCTCGACACGACTCCTGCCACTGTTCAGACACAAGCCGGAGCTGTGGTGGGAACAGTTCGCGGTACAAATCATAAAAATGCATTGGCATTGCTCAGAGTGGAACAGGTTTTAAGAGTTCAAGACCTGATGATAGACGGAAACGTGTGCACAGTATCGAAACCTTTCTGGTGGCCCAGCGAACTTCCCAGCACTCAGTCCACGCAAAGAGACTGAAAAATGTGTTTTGTTGTATCCTTAGTAGAATAAAAGATTTAAGATCTGTTTTAAAGCATTTCGTTGATTCATTGATCTCGACTCACCATTCATTCTCTTCTTGCAGCTATGAAAGAGGATTCACCACAGCCTGGGACATCGTCTTCTGTTAGTGCTGCTGCCAACGATTTGCTGAATGATGAACTTCATATTAAAACAGAGAAAGAAGAGATCGACCAACTGAAACTTCCCGATGAGGAAGTGCCGAAGGATGCTCCACCGCCAGCAGAAGAAGATGACCGGATACCGAGAATTTCATTTCTTTGCCAGTCTTGCGGAATGAATGAAATGGTGCACTACAAGGGAACAGAGCCCGCGTTTGTTGTCGGCGTGAAGCTTCAAGAGGACAGCTATATAATGCGCGATCCATTCCAACCACATCCACCTCGATGGCGACGAAAGCCGGAATATTTTATAACTCTCGGAGCTCACTGCTGCCTTTGTGAGAAAGTCGTGTGCAGAGACGTTGAATGCAGCTTTTACTATGCTGCAACATTTTGTTTGACTTGTGCAAAGGGAGCCTTGAAGAGTTTCCCCTTGGAAGTGCAGACAAAGCTACGAAAGCAGTTGGCCAGTGCGCAGAGAGATTAGACTGAAGGTGTTAATAAATGTTTGAGAGAAATATTGTTTTTTCAGTATGAAACTGGATCCTTTCTCCCCTGTGATAGCAATTGAGATCGAGAAGTCAGTGTGCATTGTTTCAAAGTTGTAGCCAATCTGAAGCATTTCCTCCGACAGTGACTTTGCAGACTGTCTGTGCTGAGCATCCATGGGGAAAAGGCTTGCCTCCTATTGCTCGAATGTGAATCTCTCTTGACAATGAAACGATTTTATGATAGAACAATTTATTTACAATCAAATTTGTATTAACAGTTCTACAACTACATAGTTATCTTTCTTAGACTATTCAAAAAAAAAGGTTAAAAGGAGAGAAACGATCTTATTGCACTCTAGTCGTCGCTTTTAGGTGCAATTTTCTTGGCCAACTTCTTCATTGCACTCGGAAGCGGTTTCTTTTGTTTCTGCAAAGACAAAGAGGCGTAATTAAAGGAAATTAGGAAAATACTTGTATGTCACACCTTTTTGTTTATTTCAGTCTTCACTCCACGAAACTCGGACTTCTTCTTCTTTCCATCGTCAGCTTCGTTCTTCGGATTGCCCTTCTTAGCTGAAGCGTTGCTTTTATGTGGACCTTTGCCATTCTGAGGACCCTTGCCTTTCTGTGGACCCTTGCTTTTCTGTGGACCTTTGCCATTCTGTGGACCTTTGCCTTTATGTGGAGCTTTGCCTTGCAACTTTTCAGCTTCTTCTCGCTTCTGTTTGGCACCTAATTTCTTTGCCGTATACCGCTCAACGTGTATCGGTCGTTCATCGAGAACAGTGCCATCAAGTTCCAATGCTAAGCCCACAGAATCTGCATTCTTGAAACAAACATACGCCACACCTTTGCATTTGTCATTTTCGGGGGCTTGGATTGTCCTCACATATTCGATTTCTCCACAGCTCGAGAAGATCTGTCGAAGCTTATCATCAGTGCATGCTAAAAGCCGGGAAAAACTATTTAGTATTGCATCACGCGACTCAATACGGAAGACTTACAATACTTTAAATTTCCAACGAAGATCATTAGTTTGTTGTCGACTTCTTTGTCGGTTTTCTCCGATTTCGTCACTCGAAGAATATTGCCTTTAAACTCCGTTCCATTTAGCTCCAATGCTTTCGCAGCTGTTTCCTCGTCCTGAAAAACAATGTATGCATTTAGACTTCCCGACTCCTTGCGAGCCTTATGTTTGAAGATGACTTTTCCACTGGCTGTGCGGATACGAATAGATTGGATTGGCGCATAAGAAGCGAATAGCTTTACTATTTGGACACGTTTTGTGTTTGTGGGGAGGTTGCCAACGAAGATGGTTTGTGCAGAAGTTAATGATGCTGAAATGGAGCTCATTAGTGACAGTTGCAAAATACCTTCCATGCTCAATGTGCATACCTACTGGCACCTTTTTATCTGTGTTTTTGTTTTGTTTATTTTTTTTCTGCGATTTTTTCCCAGCAACGGCTGTTGCTTCTGTCTTCGAACCATTTTCCTCAGTTTTTTTCTTCTGATCCTTCTGGGGTTCTGCAGCATTCTGATTTTCCTTAGAAATATCCCCAACAGATGCCTGCTTGGCGGCAGCTTTGTTCAATTTCTTTTGGATGTTCTTTAGTTTCTGCTTTTCCTTCTTGGCGGCTAGAGCCTTCTCATCGAGTACCTTCGGCTGAAATAAAAGATGCATTAAAATATAGAAGGTAACTATATACGAAACAGACTCGTAATTTATTTGAAGTGGAAACATAATTACCTTCTTTACGGGTGATGCTCCAACCTTAGGAGGTGCCGGTCCAGGTGGCTTAATAAGGCCCTCCTCAACCGCTTTCTTCACACCTTTATTGTTGGGTTTTTTCTTCAACTTGTTAGTATCGTTTGGTTTTTTTAACACTTTGGGTCCTTTTGGTTTTGAAGGAGAACCCGTTTTCTTTTCAGTATTTTTTACTTTCAACATGACTTTTAAATAAAATTAAAACTTAACGCGAGTATTCTAAAATGTATGAACAACACGCGGTATAGTTAGTTCCAAAAGAAATGTCAATTGTCAAACAGAAACTACGCACGTGCAAGCTATTCGGAAATTCGAACATAGGTGGCGAAAGAAAAGGTATAGAGAAATGGTCTTTGTATGTTCGTAAACCAACCCCTGGTCCGATTCACCACGTTCCTGGTGAATTTCAAAAAACTTACGTTAAGTTTTTTTTGTTTTGTTTTTATTTTATTGGGCCACATTTTTCTACTGGATTTTTGTAAGCGTTGAGATGGAAAAGGTTTTCCCACTTCGGTCCATGCGAAATTTAACATTACAACCGCTACAGAAATGTCAAATTTTGAAGATTGGTCCATTTTTGTTTTTGATACCTGACTTAAAACAAACATCAGGAAAGTAAAGTACAACAATTAATTTCACCACCTCCAGTATTTGTTCATAAATAATAAGCTGTTTCTTTGCAAAAAATTTGCACAAAAATGTATATGAAAACTCCTTAATTGTCAAACATAAACGCAATTGTTATATTTGTAAATCTCAAGGAAGTCGAAGTACTGCAGTTCATTTAGTAGTGCTTATCTTGGACGCACGATTTACAATTTCATGCATGTGGTTGTTCTCAAGGTTTATTGTATACCTTCCGCCATATAATGAACATTTGTGACTGTTCTCGTTGACGTAAAAGTGTCATGTGTGCCAATAAATAAAACTATACATATTAAGTTCATAAAATGTTCTTCTCTTCAACTTGGGTGGACTGCTCTCAATCTCAGCGATTTGTGTACAGATTGTTAAAAAATACCGTAATGACACGTTTTTGAAATTATTCCGAACTTAGCTGACATCTGACGGCGATCTGTGCATTTAGGTAGGAAAGTTAGCACTTCTTGATATTTTTGACAATCGGTCTTTGTAAAGCCCAGCTGCGTTTCTCTTTACTTTCGTAGCTTTGTTTTGGACCGTTGGATCTATATTTTGCGTAAATTGTAAGAAAGGCGTAAACCAATGACCTACAATATAGGTCAGTAGTTAATTACGAAGTAAAACTCATTTTCTGAGGAGCATTCAGAGCGCAGGTTTTACTTTTGAGATATAAAAAATACAGCTTAAATATTTTATCGAAATCATATGTGTACCTCAACCTGACATGACTTAGTTTTTTTAATGACTCCTTTTCATATGCATTAAGCCTTAGTCAGCACATTTATATTACATACATCAATTTTTAATCTAATACCTCATTTACAAGAGCTTACAAATTTATAACTTTTCCAACAAAACCACACATAAAATATTCATTCATTCATTCAGAGAAAAACTTATTAAAAAAATGTCATCCTTTGACATTTATATGATAAAAGTCACATTTCATATTCGTAGCCCCAAAAAAACACATACGACGCAATACGAGCATACCCTTTCGACTTGGTGTGGAATTAATTTGTGTTCCAAAGTCATTCAAAGGCGAACATCCGGACAGACACATTAATCTTCATCTGCATCTAGTTGTCGATGCGCCTCCTTCCTTTCGTAGGTATCCTCCTATACCACCACAGTACCCCATAACCTAGTAAGTGCTCCGAAGTGAGTTCAACAAAGTCCAACATCATCAACACTATAGCGCCCGTCACAACCACAATAGATGCCCCCCAAATGCCCTGTTCCAATAAAATTTTAATGAGCTAACAACATGACAAACTTTAGTTTGATACCAGAATCCTAATGGTACCAGAACCAACCGCAACATCAACAGATAGAGGGAGCTGATGCATTTTCTACTGCTGCTCCTACTATAATTGTTGCTCTGCACTTCCCCATGCTCCGCGTCCAGCAGATGGAACTTTCATTTTGGTCCGGCTGCCAATTGAGAAAACATCAACTCATTTCCGGAGCTTAAAATCTGCTCGTGCAGAATGCTTAAGAGGACCAGTGACTTCCTGCACTCGAACTTAAGTATTCTACCAGGCATTCAGAGAAAAAAACTACTAAATTATTCCGAGGCTGGGAAGCTGTGGGCCAAAGAGTGGTTGACGTCAATGGTAGTTGCATTGGAGTTTTTTTTTTAAAGCCCTTTCCACAATAAGGCATTTACAACATGTGAACTGTGTAACTGAATTTTTTTTGGTCTGTTTAAGTTATGGAAACTTTTATTACCATTAGAGAAGGAGTTAATACCCGGTGTACACATCCCGGGATGCAATAGAATTTATTGCAAAAAAGTATTTTCTTAATTAGAAAGGTATTAGAAATAAGCTCCTTGGTTTATTGATAAAAATTAGGGACGTTCAAGAAACTAGTTTGGTAAGCCTGACAACTGACTGACTTGATTTGTTTCAGTTTTAAGTCCCCTTTATTGGTCACATGAACATTTTTTTTAGTTGACGTTTATGGTGGACTAGTCAAGAGTTTCGTGTTCTTGAGTGAATAATTAGTTTACATTTCCACTATGTGGCTATCGTAGAAAATATGACATTATCGACCATTCCAGCTTTTATGTTTAGGTTACATGGAGTCCACGCAAAATTAGTCGACTAGGTTTTTGAAAAACACTTTATTATAATTTCGCAACTGTTTCAAAGTGTGCCGCCTGCTGTCAGTTTGTAAGGATAAACAGCAGAGGGTGACATTTTAAAATATGTACTCATATTTAAAAACTAGCTGTGCCCTTGAGTTTTTAGAATGCCCCTTCTGTTTCCATCTATGTACCTGATTTCCATGTTGATAACATGAGCCCCAAACAATCCGATTTCTTTTAAAATTTATTTACACTAAAAAAATAAGGCAGCAGAAATGTACATACATAGCCAAAAACCACCCACTCGAAACCAAAATGTAAATATGTATTTTAAAATGGATTATCATTTTTCGCATAGTAAAAGAGTAAACAAACACCGGACGCAAACAGATAACCAAATGCAAACTCATCGTATCGGAGGAAGGCTTTTGTGGTGGCTTTAGTGTTGCAAAATAAAAACGGACTGTGTGGGTGGCACGGTTTGGCAAGCGGATCTGTGCACCATTCATTAGAATCCGAGTGCAGTCAATTACCTGCAAATTGACATTTGAATAAGTCATGAGACAATAATAATTGTCGCTTCCGGTTACCGGCACGCGGCTGGTATACTGTACACACACAGCTGACATTCACTTGCACAATCGGAAGTGGTTTAGCATTTTCAATGAACGCTAAAGGGCATCAGGACTTTAGCTTTGGGTTTGTGTTCTTACTGGCTTAGAGAGAGCTGTTAATACACGAGGATTACAGATAATGGATTAGGTTGGAAGCTAACTCAACGTACAAATTAGTACCAATGAAAGAGGGGAGGAACTTTCAAGCAGCTGCACCTTGTCTAGTTGGTTTGAAAATAGCTGTTCTCAATTCAGATGGAAAATTCGAGGCAGATAGTTAGAAAATAATGACACTGTCCCAGATAATAAAGCCCAGATCTTCCACCTTAACTCAGCGTGTTGAAAAGTGATGAATAGTTTGTCGACATTTTTCAGTTGGCACTACTGCTTCAGATGGAATAATATTTTTTGCTTTAGTACAACTTTTTCATTAGTGCCATTAACGCGTATTGGGTGAGAGAAAATGTCTCATTAATCTAATGTACTTTGAACAAATAGCTCGGAAAGGAATTGAAATGTCATTAACGTGATTATTTATCAAGAATAGGTTGATTAATGTAAACGAAACTAATCAAATTACAGTGCACAATAAGCTGCAGGGCGAAGAAAATAAAAGCAAACGTTTTTCGGACCAGAGTCGCAAGTTGTCTTCGTTGTTAACTCAAAAGGTTACATTCAAGAATCTAGTTGTCTTAATTCAACTAAATTTTTCTGGACTAGATGTTAGCTGAATAAAAACTGGCTGGAAATGTCACTTTTACTGCGTGAGCTATAAAGTCAAAATGTAAATCTTTACTATATTTATTGGTTACTCTTCCACAAAAGTCAACTTTTAAAAACATTTTCCACGTGACCCGAGGCCTAAAAAAACTGAAACACAAGCAGTCAGCCAGCTGTCAGACTTACTAAACAGAGTTTTTGAAGGTACCCCATTTCCCAACGAGGACAAATTGTTAGGATCTCTCGAAATTGGGCCAATTTGTAGATACAAATTTCCCGGTCGTGAGCTCCTGTACAGTCGAGACTTGACTTTGTAACAATTGTACTTTCGCCTCACCCATAACCAATATTCTAGTCTCCACATTAAATAGGTTTACTTAACCTCACATTGCCAAATGCATATGGAGAATAAAGCTATTGTGAACTCCCTTGATTAAAAGTCTAGAATACAAAAATTGTGAAATCAAGTCGAAACTTCAACCTATGAAAAAACCAAGTGACAGCTAAAAAACTTGTAGGAAAATAAAACAGAATTTATATGGCTGTAGCATGATTTTGTTAAAAAATTACTAAAAACTTTATAATAAAGTCCAAAAAACAGAATAAAAACATTTTAGAATTGAAAACTGATGTTTATCACATGTATTAGGTAAAAGAAGAGAGGTTAAAGTAATGGGAATTGTGCGCTTTTTGGCAATATTTGAACAAAACACTACTGTGGCCATAACAAAACGGCTTTGTTATTCTAGAAGTTTTTTTGACGTTTGGACCAAAAAGATAGCCCATCTGTGAAAGGATGGGCTTCGCGAAACACTCTATTGGGAAATGCCAGAGTGACAGTTCATTGGTATTTAATGTACACTTTTATGGACCTTAGAACTGCCTTCCAATTATGCCCGCAGATTTTGAACTATCATTTTCCATATTTGACGTTTGAAGGAACTCGATGTACTTTTATATATGAACTCAAAATTAATTTTACTCATGCTGACACCTGCTGATATATGTATGTCAAACTTTGCGAATAATCTGTAAAGCTTCCGACAATCTAATTCATGCTCCGAGGGTCAACTACTTTAGGCTAAAATTCGTTCTGAGTTGGAAAACATATTCCACCCAAGCACATTTGATCTCAGATCCCATAATTGTTTTATCCATCGAAATGCGTTCAGTGCGCGTTAGGGTAAATGGCTAGTGGTGCCCTTCATCCCCAAGTGACCCAAAAGACAATAGGAAACAAAAATCTCCTACAAGTGCATTATGCATTTTATTACCGTAAAATTTGCAATGTTCTCGCTCAGGCGGTGACGCAAGGACAACTTCAATCGTACCGCACTCCTTTATGCGCAAAACAAAGAGGAAAACAAAGCAAACCCAAACAAAACATTCCGACGAACTTTTCGAGTCGTGTAGCCGAAAATAGACAAAAGTGCCGAAATGGAAAAACAAAAGATTACAGCTACGAAAATTCCATATCCGTAATTTGGTTAAGGAAAATCCAAGCACCACCACGCATTCAGCTCACAAATAAATTCACTCTGCACTGGATCTATGTATTTGAACACAAAAGTTCCTCGAGAGGTTTTTCCTTGGCGCGCATCCACATGGAAAACTTTTATAAAACTTTTCCGGGTCTATTTAGCTGTGTGTACATGTGGATTGTATTTGCTGCAACATAATGGAGCGGCAGAGCAACATATGATTGTGTGATTTAATAATCCTTTTGTGGTGCGGAGTACAAAACCAAGGACCCATGCGATGCGATATGGGAGAAAGACACCGCACCAACAAAAGATGCATGTGTGCACACGAGGGGGCAAATCCCTACATTTTTTGTTGCATCCTATGTCAGCTATGGATTAGAGCGCACCTCGTCGGTTGTCGTGCAGCTGATGGGAAGGGTAGGCACAGGGATGTAACGTTTACTTCAAAGAAATTAAAAGTCCTTTTCTGGGCGGAACACTTCTGACTGAGTCATTGTTGGATTATCATTACCCCGGATGACAGTGGGAAGTGGAAACAGCAAACCGAGTGGAGAATCTTTGGGTTGAATTTATTTGCTTACTATTAGGAAAATAATGTTCAGGTGGTTGGCAATGGAAAACGAGTTGAAAGAGTTTGGGGTGGGACTATCCAAATCCGGTAGATATTCGTCGGAGGAGACAGACGGATGGCATGGAGAAGCGTGATGTCTTTGTGGGGGAAAATTTAATCAAGAAATTACTCCTCAGGGGACTTAATTTCATGCACAGTCTATGGGATGAACCTTGAGATGGGATTTCATAAGGACCTTTGCGAGCCAACAACTGACGAATCCAGGCGGATGGAAACTACAAACGAATGATGACAATGAAATTGGGTGGAACCAAGCGTTTCACAATTGAATTGCAGTATAATAAGTTAATGTTATTTCAAAACTGGCATATGCAGCGGTTTGGGGTTTCGGGACATTTTTCTTCTGCTTTTGTCTGTTTTGATGGGAATGCAATGGAAATAAGTTTTAGTTGGGGATTGCTTGCTAAAGATTGATTAGAAAAGTTTGCACATAAAGATTTATAGTGCGAATGACTTCAAGAGGCATACGTGACTGATAACGTTTTGAAAAGTTCTTCACAGTTGATTGGATTAGTTTTAGAGTTAGAGAATGCCCCCCAGCTAATGACGATAGGTAGATAATTGATTTGGCATCATTCTCTAGGACTGTGTTTCGAAGCTTTGCAGCGAATCTGCTTACTTTTAGTGTTCGCAGTTCGAGGTTGGAATAGGTACCCACTATTTACAAGAAGTGTCGATGGGCGCCAGGGCTCCGCAATCAATTCCCCAGACTTTTGAGTCCTAGATAATACAGCATACTTTTAGGGAGAGACCAAAATAAGACTATAACAAAAGTCTTGACAATATAACTTGAATTCAGTTGAATTGATTTCCCCGGATTTATAAGTTCTGTTGACAAAGATCCATTTTTGAGTTTGATCCACTGGCTTAAGTTTAACTTTTTGGGGATGCTGCTTCTAATGCTTGTCCGCGATTAAGTAGATGAAGCGCATTTATCCGATGAAAAACTGTTTTTTTACTTCCAGGACACGAGAGGAAGACTTCTCCTGGCAACGCGTGTACATCGTCTTCTGTCACTTTACCCATTATCCTAAATCAAACAAAGTACCCATACCCATACAAATAAGAACATATTTTCGCCTCCAAACAGTTCTAACAGTCACAGTACTTCCCAGAGATAATGATTCACATGTGATTCTTTGTTCAACAAATTGTTGGAATGCCTTAAGGGATCTCACGGAGAGGGAACATGTCTGCTGCATGTCAATCATCAATGTCGCCCCAAAGACAACAGAATTTCCAATTTTTCGGTCAGCCAGCAGCAGCCCCGATTTCCCAGCTCACAATAAACACTGTCAGAGTCACAGGCGCATTCAGTAATTTGGACAATGTGTCAGTTGCCACCGAAAACCATTTGTCCATCTAATTCTAATTGAGTTTGCCGAACAATAGAGATTAACAGGTGCAATGTGTCTGAATATGTGTGCATTCGCGTGTGAATGACTATGGCAATCCGAATTCACAATGGGCAACAATTAGCAATGCTCGTTGACGGCAATGTATTCATCGACATTGCTCGTGCATTGTCTTTGACGGGTCCTCTAACCATTCGCCGCCGTTTTCATGTCGTTTGATTCGTCGTCATTCGGGAGATCGCTTCAAGCAAGCATAATCCGCCGTCATGTTCATATGTCCACCTGTTCGCTTATGCATTAGGGGAACAATCGGTCAAGTCTTGCATTAAAATTCAAGGGATATGTCGGCTTTGGCCAGTCAATGTCGAATTGTTGTGTGTGTGCTTGGACGCTCTGGTGTTTGTTGTCTATATGCGGCTACTGCTTCGGTTGTGGGAGTTTGTACCTATATGCATCTGTGGTGATTTGCATTTATCGGAATTACATATTTACTGTCTCGATTTGCATCTGGAGATGGCGATTCTGGATAATAGTTGTGGGTAGGGTGACCAGACCAGACATTTTCAATTGAACTACCTTAATAAGAATAACTAACGCTGGACTTATAAATATTTTTAAAGGAAACAGTAATAGTACCTGTGCTCGAAACATTAACATCATACTCGCGGGCTAAAATTTCGGTTATGAATAGTTAATTCTAAGGATTTCGTAAACTTAGTGAATGGTTTTTTTGCTAACACATAAATCGTATCTTTGTTTAGGAATCTTGAGGAAAGTCTTGCATTCAATTTGATGTCACAATCGAATCAGTTGCGTCCGACGCGGCAACGTATTCGACTCACAGGTTGATAGAGTCACAGCAGCTTATGAGAAGTGACCCATAAGCAGCGCACATGCGACATGCAGGATCCGACGGATAACGTAGGTTTACTTTCTACTTTTCTGTGCGTTGCACCCGTTGACATTGACAGCTGGCACTGGGTGAGAGGAAGCACTTTCATTGGTGGAAATATTGAGAGAATGAGAGAAACTGTCAGCGGCTGTCATTGTCACCGAATGCGACGGATTCTCTGGGACTGATCGTTCCGTCAATATTGGGGGAGAAACTGTCATCAGCTGTCACCACGAATACGGAAGCAACGAGCTGTATGGGCTGGCCCCTAAATAGAGAAAACGACCTACAGCGTTTGTTGAATGTACTTTGGATGTGCTCCCACCAACCAAAAGCGGAACCACAATCAATAGTATCGTTTCAATAAAAAACGTTTCTGATACGAATTTGGACTGTCGCTCAAGTCCGTATGATTGCATTTTTTCTGCTTTTAAAATGAAACTAGAGCAGTACAAAAAATTAGAAAGAACATTCCCGATAGGAGTGAGTGCGAACACACCAACTTTATTAATGTAGACACATAAAAAAAGCATTAAAAATGTATTCAAATTGCATTTTTCAGCTGCTGACAGCTTTTTTGACATTTAAAAATTATTTGATAACAAATTCGTTTGAAAATTTGTGCTTCCATTGCAAGCAATTGCTACCTCTTTCGTAAAACACTTTCAGTCTCTTTTACACACTGACTTCCCAACCTGATAAAAATGAGGAACAAATGTAGTGTCATACGGGCTTAAGTTAAGAGCAGTGCAATCAGAAACAAAAAATAAAATAAATTAAAAAGTAGGCGTGGTAATGGACAACATAGTTTAAAGACTTCGCGTAGTTTTAAAGCACATTTCAGAAAACGTTTCGTAAAAATCCGTTAAGCCTACGAAGATAAAACCGCGTACCGTTTAATAATGTTTGTGTAAGTAGGTATGGATTAGACTGTGCGTGCGCTTAGTATTATAGGCTTTTTTTTTTTAACAAAATGGAGGACGACTGCAAGACTTTCAAAAAGCCGGCTGGTCAGCCTACTAGCAATGGATGTCCTCACTTCACACAGATTTAATTCCACTCACAGTGGGTAAGTCTGTAGGTATAATTCGGGATTTATTCATTTGCCGCAGTAACATTGGCTTACCGTTGTCTGTTGATTTCCTGTCAGATTCACTGGATTGTTCAAACGATTACTGTCATAAAAGGAAATATGTGCTGAAAAACTACGAATAAACTTACAGCCTTATTTATAAACTCATCGTAGAATCTGCTTATCCTTACGCACCCTCTAAAATGTCCTTATGCAGGAAAACGTGATTTATAAACAAAAAGCACTTTGCGTAAAGCCTGCGTTACTTTAAACGCAAAAATTTGCGTTTAGAGGTTGCGTAAAGCTTGCATTTTTTTTTTATTGTTTATATTTTTTCGGGGTAGATTTGAAAATTGAAAACGAAACTAAAAATTGACATTGATATGATCGACTTAATTTAATATTCAATTCATCACCTTGTCAGAGGAAATCCAATTTTCCGACCGCTTTCTTTTTATTTTTTGCTGCTCCATTTTTGTTTACAAACAAAATAAATCTCACAAGAGAGATGTCAGTTTTATTTCACAGAAACAGCTAATATCATTCTGCGGGGAAAAAGTAATGGCGTTTTCGATTGAAGAACAGAATTGCCCTTTCTATGAAAAGAGCAAATCTAGAAGTGCTCTTTCTATGTATTCTATGTTTCATTGAAAAAAAAGTGCACTTCCAGGTCAATTCTTAACACGACAGAGGTGTGCGGAATATTTTTACAGAATTGCCCTGAACTCACCAACCCATACTAACAAAATGTCAGATTGAAGTGTTTGTTGTGTTATTAGAAATAAATTTTTCGCTATGTGATCCGAAAATATACAATTATTCGTGCAAAATGTAAACTTAAATTGAAATATATTGATTTGGCTGTATTTATTACTGCAGAAAACAAAACAAAAGTAGCAACAGAAACCCAAATCTCTCATATGGTGTCTACCACTATTACAAAAGTGCTCCAACAAATTTCATTGAAAAGAGCAATTCTGAATTTTGGGGCAATTCTCTCCGATCTTCAATCGAAAACGCCATAAGAGATTTCGGTTTTTTGTAATAGTTTCGTACTTATTTAGACACCAACCTTGCGTAGTTAACAGTCAGTGGACATTTTTTTATAAATAACAATTTCAGCAAAGCCACATAGAGGTTGCGTTAATTTTTACGCGATGTTTAACTAAACAACATCGTAGCTGTTAATATTTATTCATCAACGTGAAACGTAGGCGCAGTGGCTTAGTGGTTTAGTGTGTTGGACTGCCAAGCGAGGGTTCGAACGCGGAAAAAGACATATGGCAAGATTTTTTTTACTACGCCAACTCTGGCGAACGTCCGAGAGTATAAATGTCCTGAAAGAGCTTTATAATTACCCGTTTGGACTAATAATAATATGTAAGTCCACTTCCATTAATCCCAGAAATAAAAACTCCGCGACAAAAAGGTGTGAGAAACTAGCCGCCAAGGGTCCCTTACGGACCTGTTGCGACAACAATTTATTTTTAAACGTTGCATCTGCTTTCTATGTACTTACCTTGATTTTTCTTTCTCTGAGAGTTTAGGTCACTAAATAATTAAAATAGATTTTTCAACTCGTAAGAGCTACTTGCAGTGCCTTTTGTATTTTCTTTTGTCTTGAAGCGCATTTAGAGTTCAAACTCGTAAAACGGTCCATACTCCAGTGGACTATATCAAGCAGAAGCCCCTCAATTGTGGTCCCGTGGAGTGAGAGGTTGTGGATGGAAATATGGGTATAAAGCAGAACTATATATGTAAATGGTTCATGCCAGTTCATACCCTAAGAAGATTTCCCACTTTCCTGAGGATCTAAAACACCTCCGCAAATAAAACTTGTATCTACTAACATCTTCGAAAGCAGTATAAATTCAAATAAGTAACCACCACCGAATAAACACCTCTTCGTTTAACCTTTTAAAAGCCCACAGAACGAGTAATTTGTAACCTTTGCCCTCACGAATTAGATTCCTCTGCCAACCTAATCTATCACAATAAAAGTGCGTCTGTTTGTTTAACGTAGTCTCATACAGTACCAGCTTCAAGGAACCCGTATAACCGCACATGTACTCCATCAACATTAACACAAAGCTCAAAAATCCTTTGTGATCCATCAATGGATGCTTTGATCCCGTGTTCTCTATGACATCCTTTGACAAGAACACGAACAACACCCTGGCATCAACGAAAAGAAAGTGATTACCGATTTGAAAGTTCTAATCTCTCAAGTCAGGAGTTCACAAAAGTACCATCATTCACCGCAACCATAAAGAGGGCCAACAACCACAACAATCGAAACGGTATCCTTCCTTTCGACGCTCACCGCATTGATGTTGATAATCAGGGTAATCTCGCTCCCTGCCCATGCCACTGGCTGTAAAACTTATTACATCCCATTAATTCTATTAGATTTAAATTTTTTTTTTACCTCTTCGCATGACTCAAACTTACAGAAGATTATTAGGCATTATTTAATTTTCGGTATAAAACATCTGAAGGGCTGGCTCGTTGAAAGCTAACGGGTTATAAATTTAATGAAGTGTAGACCTGGTGAGGATGCGGGCCCAGCAGGAGTCCGTGTGCGTGTGTACTGTGTGCGTACAAAATGAGTTAAAAGTTGAGGCAAAGCCTTTTGTAAGCAGCTCACAAGAATTGTGGATGGATAAAGTTTTCTATTTAAGTATTTTACAGATTATCATATTCGTTTCGTTATGCCCGGATTCGAGGCTGAAGATATGCGGCGCAACGTTTGTTGGTTATGTTATCACCTTTTGGCGAAAATTAAGACTACTCTGAGTATATGGGTTAAGCAATAATTGCATAAAAAGTTTAACAAAGAGTGGAGTACAACTACAGGATAGGGTTGTTTAAGATAGCTGTGTGCCTTGACCAGCTCATTTTGCACCCTAATGTTGGGGTGTCTCTTAATCGAAGCTTTTATGTGGCGAGGCTTGTTCTATTAGATATATGAATAATGGACAAAGTTAAACGACTGCCTTTACAACGTCAACGGTCAAAGGGGGAGAAGGGAAGGACTACAAAAATGCAGAAATTATAAGATTTTTGTAGCCATTTCGCTTAAAACTCTGCTCTGCGTTGCGCCAGGGTTGTTAATGCCTCAATTGTCACCTAAACATTGGTATCTAGAGGGGTAGGCATCACCGACACTAAAGAATCGAGACATTCTAGAATTTTTAATATATTATAACGATTGTAAGTTGAGGGGAGTAAAAATGTCTGCTCTAAATGTGATGGTTCGCCCTCCTTCCTTCAAGTCGTATATTAATCCATCTCGGAAGCCTTAAAACTGCTTAATTGAAAACACAACACGCTAAAGACGATAAGTATAGTGAAAAGTGAAAACAGATATTTTAAAACCATCCCCACGCATTTGCTTCAAACTGTCACCTGACAACAAAAGTCAACTCCGTCGCAGCATGAGCCTCCTCTTAATGAGGGGGATATCGATATCTATAGCCAGTCAATTGATGCGAGCTATGCGTCTGTACCATCCAAGGATATTTACCCCCCAACGCGCAATTGACTCCAATTAAACTTCGCCTTTTCAGTTCTTTCGTCACCTTCTACTTTCGGGATGACACATATTCCATCCCACCTACTTCGATTAGAAAAAAAAATAACAAGAAAAATCCCAATTAAGGAGTTAACAATGTACCCGATCCTGGACAGGAGCACTTCCTGATGTCAGCTTCAGGACTTCCTCTATAGGTTTTTTCTTCTTTCCTTTTCGCCAGCGACGAATGGGTAGACCGGTATGGCTATTGTTGCTTTAGCACCCCCAAGCATTGTAAATTCGAAATACAAATACAGTTGCTTTGCATAATAGAAACGCACACACGCCATTCTGCCTGCGGCTAGATTCAGTTCGGCTTCTGGGGCTGGATCCACTAACAATCAACCCAAACCCATAATAATCTTCTTCGTATTCATATTCGAAATAGACTTTCGCCTATCAAAACCGCCCTAAGATAACAGACCCCATCGATGACACCGACCATATTATATATATGTGCGTATGTGTATAGAATATTCCTGGGTAAGGGATTTACGGCTTTACCTGATTTAGTTTACGTCAAGTCGAAAAATGTTTTTATAACCAATTTTTGTTGATTTCATTTTATCCCCGAGAGTCTGTATAACTTAGGTTCCACCTATCAAATAAGCAAATTTTCAACCCCATCGCCGCACCGAGATGGGGTTCCCTTTCCAGTCTGGGCGTGTTCCCCATCCACTTCGCAGGAAATCGGTTTTTGTTTTAATATTTTTGTTTCCTTTCGGTTTGTGGGTTGCGCTCGTTGTTCGAGCGATTTTTAGTTCGGGTTAAAGTGGGTAAATTGGTTTTCCATCATGTTATTTTTTTGGGGCTGTTGTTTTCTTAAAATTTGGGTTTTTTTTCATACGCATGTGTACATTTGTGGTAAATTGAATTGAGTTGAAATTGTGTTTATTTTCATATAAATTGACTTTCATTGCATTTGCATGCGTGGAAGTGTGGTTCCTGCTGGAGCGAGTGTAGCTGCAAATTGGAATTTATGAGCGACACTAATCGGCCAATTATCCTTAGCCGAGCGATATTTATTCACCCAATTGTCGTGGACGATATTTTAAAGTCTGATTGTTGTGAATAAATTTGTATGAGATGCCGTGCTGGAGGCGGGGAGACTTTTATTTCTTGTGCCCACTAACTGGACCTGAGAAATTCGCTCATACAGTGTGCTTGGGCAGCGGTTTCAATGATTAAAAAATGAAGGCCATTATAGGTGGTTCAATAAGTTGCTCCACCGATCAAATGCTGAGCAGGAGAAGTATTCCAATACGGAGTAGCTATTTAAAGGCAGATACGAAAGAGGGGTTAATGTGGTACACCACAAGGAGGAATGCGTCTAATTAAATATTTCCCCTACAATAAAGCTCGTCGTCCACTACTATGATCATTTTTGAAAAAAAAGTTAAGTAAAACAAGTCGAAAAGGATGAACAATAAGACAGAAACTGATTCAAGACGTAACAATTGCCTTGAGAAAAGAATACTTATTTGCACCTTCAAGACCTTCCTCTCAGTGATGGTTTCTTAAAGACGAGTTTCCACAGCCTCCTTGCTTCCCAGGCTTTCCCTTTAGAGGCAAAGACAGTTGAAAACAAAAGCCATTTTTTCTCTACAGCCAACGGAATAGTTTAAGTCCCTTGAAGCCCTCCAAATCCAGCACTAAGAAGCTTCGACCGACGAATGTACAAGGTGCAAGGAACAATTTTTACTAGAGCTCATTTGTTTCTGCTCTATAGTCGTCAACAAATATGCCAAAGTGCTACGACATAGGGAGCTTTGTATATATTTTTGATCCATGAAGATGGTTTGGGGTGAACTAGACTTGGTTGAAAAAAAAAGGTCAACTGCACGACCTATTTTGGAGGTTAACTTAGAGCATTACGGATGTGTCTAAGAAGCGGTCCGGTGCTCTTTTTTAACCATCAACGGAGTCAGGCGAAGCCTTGGATAACTGGGATGCAGTCAATTAGTGCCAGCTGATTTGCATCACTAGGTCTACCTACTTCCAAGCTTGTTAAACGAACCAGAAAGATTCGTGCGACCCAGTCGTGCCCTGTATTTCAATTTGTCCCGGTGAAGTCGAATCTAGCCGATGCACGAGCCATTTTTTGATGGATCGAATATCATAATCAGTCTCATGGGAACCTGCCAGCGCCTTGAGTATAAAATCATGACATCCCATACCTAAAGTCTGATGGTATTGACTGTGTCGGAGCGACAACAAGGGATAATCTGCGTTGCCATCTGAGTGATTAACCTCTGGAGCTAAAAAGTGTCATGTCCAAAGTCACATTTGTGCTGTTAAAAAACATTTCGCATTTGATTTGGCTTGAGCAATTGACCGCACAAAAGAAGTTCTGAATTCTCTTAAGACTATCAGAGAAAATGCCGATGGTTTTTTCAGAGACGCTTTTCAGTCCGCATCCCAACTTGCCGAGGACTTATTTGAAGTTGAATTAAGAGCTCCAAGAACTTCATTGAATCAAGCAACGCGTTCCAATCCAGAAACCTCTTCTGCTGAAGCCCATTTTAGAGTGTCCATACTGATTCCTTGCACAGATTAGTTAATATAAAATTTAACAGACAGATTCATGGTCAACGAAGACGTTCTACCATCGTTTCAAGCTCTTCTCCCTTTTTCGTTGCAGTTGAGCGAGTGAACGAAATGGAATGGAAAAGCTAAAATGTTACTTTGATAATGCAATAATGTCGTGCGAAAAAATATCGTCCTGTGATCCTTCGACCGAAGTTTTCAAATTTGCTTGATATATGTGACAAGACTTACTTTAGAGGTATAAACTTCTTGCTTAAGGTTTTGGCCACACCAG
The DNA here is from genome assembly GCA_951230905.1 of Cheilosia variabilis. NCBI lineage: Eukaryota > Metazoa > Arthropoda > Insecta > Diptera > Syrphidae > Cheilosia > Cheilosia variabilis. Next base: position 16,333,315 of record OX579676.1, read on the forward strand.
TGTCCCGAAGCGTTATGGGGAATGCAAGATTAAGCTCACTTGCTGTGATATCTGTTCATTGGGATAATTATGTGGATCCAGATAAGGTGATTGATCTCATGTCAAAAAAAAAACCAAGACGTCTTCTGCTTTGAAAATATGTGTGTGACAAAATAATTTCAGACTTCAAAACTAATAAAAATCAATGAATTGGAATATTACAGTTTTTTGTTTAAAAAATTCCTCGTAAGATTTGGAAGAAAGTCCGCCCCCCCGAAAAAAAAAATCCTGGTTACGGCACTGGTCCCAGGCAGGGTGACCGCTGCAGAAATCTGAAACGTCGCAAGAAAAAGACCCAATGAGAAAAAAAAAATTTAATTTTTAAAGCCATTCTAAAAATTTACAATTTTCGAACGATAGGCAGCTGCTGTACATTTTAAGAGTTTTTATTTGCAAAAAAAGAGTATTTGGAAAATTTTCGAAGCGCCTTCTCCGACTAAAAATTGGGCCTAAATAGCAAAAAAATGGGACAGACTCTCGAAAAAAGTGTCAAATCGAAACTTCAATCGCACTACGGTCACGCTGCTCCCAGGCTACAATCACTTAGCTGGACCATTTGACTATTATTTTTAGTAAGGCCCCAGACTTTGTCAAAAGCAGTATAAAAGTACAACGGACAACATTCAATAACCGCTAAGGAATTGATCCAATTTTATGGCTCGTTTCTGTCCCAACACAATTTGTCTCTCTAAAAAATCAAAATCAAACAACAGCAACAGGTAGTTTCACAAAAACCCAGCTCGGACTTCGAAATTTCGTAAGTAGCTGGGATCTGTTTATATTTGACAATGACCAACAGGGTCGAGACATCAAAAACGGGTCAGAAGAAACCGAACCTTACCTACAGCCATTTCTAAGCACCCTTACCGCCATTATGAGTTTGTCAAGACTGATGATGAACACTTAAAATGACTACATCCAACTTTCGGACAGTGACTCAAAAATGTATCATGTGTCTGGCAATGAATCTAATCAACTTAGACTTCCCCCATGATTTCGAACCGTGGGCGAACTGATTTTGTTTGATTGATTTGCATGAATATATCATTTTTTGTTGTTCATATTGTTTAAGAGGAATTAAAAAATTGATTAGCTCTGCTGACAACTGTCGCTGGTAAAATAGATCTTTCCGTGCCGCGCGATAGGCGAAATATATAAAAGCCTAAGTAAAATGGAAACCAACTTCAGAAGCGAATACAAAATGAAGACAGTATTGGCACTCTTACTGGTGGTTGCCGTCGGTGTCAACTCCGCGCCGCAAAGTACTTACGTTGAAGTTGTATAGCTATAAATAAATTCCAATATTTCTCCCCTAAGAGCGCGATGTCTCAGGTGCACCATCTGCAACAGGCTCCATAACAAACTATGTCGAGGCATTGCACGACTTGTCATCCGCCTTTAAGCACGTCATTCCGTGTGGCGATGCTGCCACGGACCTACCTATTCTGAAACCCTTCCGTTTGCCTATCATCTCATTGGACATCAATCGCGAGCTTTTAGTGTGAGTATAGAAAATGTCCACTCAGCCACAAAAGCGAATGCTTGTGACATGGACCTGTTCCGCCATAGAATACTTTTGAAAACCCCCCTTTCAGTCTGAATGGCAGCATTGAGAACGTGTTTCTAAGCGGAATCGGCGATTTCATCGTGATCGAGTTGAAGAGCAACGCAACCAATAATCGCACAACATACGACGTCATTTACCGGGACATACAGCTCTTGGGCGAATACAACTTGTACATCAATGCCGACTTGGCGGGCTACAAGCTCGTTCTCAATCTGATGGGCCTGATGAATCTGCAGTTCAAGGATTTGCGTGTCAATGGCGGCTTCAACATTGGCAGCAACGACGTCGGAGGAATGGTCTTCTCTGATGTGGTCACCAACGTGAACATTGGCAGTGTGGTGTCAGACATTTTGGATGCACAATTTGGCGTGGCGCTGGGTGACTTCTTCAACAAGTTCGTCGCGGAAGCATCGATGGTCTATGTGAAAACAAGGCGCGAGTTCATAAGTGAGCTGATTTCGACATACATTACCAAGACTGTCAATGCAATGCTCCAGAATGTGACTCTTACTAGTTACACACGACAAATTGCGGATTTAAGTGAGACTTGGAATGCCGTGCCTTGTTCTGCATAGGTTTGGATGAAATAAAGTTCAAATAGCAAGGTGGTAGCACGTACTCTGCTGTTCTTGTGGAGCTAAATTTTCATCGTTAAGTGTTTCAATGACAAAATTCGAATTGGTTTAATCGCAGTCAAGAGATACGTTTTGCCTTCAAACAGTCAATGAATCACACTTTTAAGTTATTTTAAATGTGCTTACGAGCACGCAGCTGTAGTGTAGATATTGTCCGAATGAATCATACAAGTCAGACATACAAGTGTTGTTCTTGTTATGAACATTACCAACACAGTTCACCTAATTGGTTGTTCTATTAAATTGAACAAGATAACAATGATGTATAGACAAATCACAAGTCTGTGGGATAATATGGCGAAAGGTGCCGACTTGCAACACACGAATGTCATGTACAACAACTTTGGGCAAATTTCCGATGAGCGGATTTTGACAAGGATACGCGTATTCCCCGAATTGAAAATATTAATGGAATATTTGTTGGGAACTGGGGTATTTCATGCCGTTTTCCATTGGGACCACCAAAAATCTTTTTCAGATCTCAGATTTAACGCGGCTCATGGAACAAGCAACGAAATTGATCTGCTTTTGTAAATGGATTAGTGCGTTATTTGGCAGCAGTTCAAATTGCATTCGTTTTTGGGAAAATCAACTATGGATATCGACTTGAAAAATGTTTTCTCTGTTGTAGATACAAATGCAGTACTTTCGGTGATTCGTAGTTTCCAGATGATGAGGAAGGCAATGAATATAATAGTTCCTACAAAATGATATCCATGGCAGTTTATGTATTCCTTTATTTTGCTTTTCACGAAACTTTGCGCATTGGGTTTAAGACAAAATTCTTAAAATGACGTAGAACAGCTGTGCAAAGTATATTGGTATTTGTGGTAGTATGTGTAAATCTGAAAAAATATCGAGATCTGCAAAAAGTGATCCGAATCAAAAAAATATTGATTTTTTTGCCCAACGGAACATGAAAAGTGATTTAGATCAAAAAAAGATTGATTTTTTGTCCCAATGGAAAACGACATAAGACTCATAATATTTTATATCTTCGTTTGACGGTTTGTTGTTGAAAAGTGAACGAGTTTATAGTGTGGTCTTTCGAATGCAGTTTGTCCACTCAAGTTAAGTCGTTATACTTTTGCAAGTGAATTAAATTAAATTAAATTAAACGATTCCATAAATGACAAAAATATAGTTCCGGGGAATCAAAAACCGCTCCCTTTGAAGAAGGAACTGCTTCACATTGAGTCCCACTTCGGCAGCTTGTGTTTGAGCCCACGTATCCACGGTCTTCTCCTTTCGGCCAGTATATTTAAGTTTCATTAATCATTACTAAAGGTAAGAGTTAGAATCAATACCTTATAAAAGACCGATAATTTCGTCTTGACATCGTGGTTGTGACACCAAATTCGGTCCTCGTGATATATTTTTTTAATCCGAGCTCGAGATGCTTGCAGAGAGGATTTACTTGTGACTTTAAATTGCTGTCAGTTGCAGTCCTTGAAAATATTTCCTTAAAAAAAGCGCATTTCAAAGTATTCTTGTCCCGTAGCAAAATAAGTTTAGGAATTGAAGCGCTCGCAGTTGTAAAGCGTACTCACCTTTACAGAGAATGAAGAGCTGCTTAGGGCTGGCCTACGTCTTTGCTCTATATAGGTAACTTAAATATATAGACGCTGATCTTGTGATATCAAGAAGTGGTCCCGTCAAGTTATTCGTAAACTTTGTCAGTGTTGTCATCCGCGAGTCTATAGATATTAACAAATCAAGCAAACAAAATCTGTGTGCCGACGATCGACACCAGACCGGTTCGGCATTCTGTAAGGCGATATTTCCGTCTGCCCGAACGATTTACTTCTGCAGCTTAGAGAAAATCACTCGTGCACACGAAAACATATTAACGCAGCATCGTCGGTGGCGTTAGTGTTGCCAGTTAGTGGGGAAGTCTTCTTTTTGTTCGGGATTTCAGTCAAAAAGTTTGATGAAAGGGGAAAAAAAGGAAATCTTCCCTCGTCTAGAACGAAATGTGGGGAAAATAAAATAATAACTCTAATATTCCGTTTAAAACGGAACACAACCTTTTGCGCACACTCGCGTAATTGACATGACACATGTATATCTCCTGCCTAAGTAGAATGTTTCATTATAATCGTATTGGAAAATGAGCCATATTCAATAGGTATGTGTTCATTCTAACTGCAATGAAACTTGGGTGACAAATTTGTAAGAAGCATTCATTTAACTGAATATTTTGTTTGTAGGGAATCAATGGGGAATGCCACCCAGAGGAATGGAGAAAAAGGGGAATTTTAAGGTCTGTGATGGGGAATTTTACTTAAGGCGCCTGGGAACACTGGCGACGTGTGCTAAGAATACTCATTGGCCATTGAGAATGTTCGGATTCCTAGTTTAATAGATCTGACAGCGGACTGACTATATAGATGTATTTCAGTTTTTATTGGCTCTGAATGGTCAAGTGAATGTTTTTTCCAGTTGACGTTTATGGAGCGAAAGCCGGAAAATCTAGTCAAGAAAATCCTACCTGCATCTTTATTCAGTTGAAATTGCGAAGAGTGAAATGCAAAATAAGCAGGGTGGCAGCTGTAGAATATTCTGAAAAGTCCAAAAAATAGTTGGTGAGAGGAAAAGGTGTAATTTCTGAAGCTTCTCTGCAAATTTAGAATTTTCGCACGATATTTAACAACCCTGAGCTTGCAAAACACTGTAATACTCTTTGTTTAGCTGAACTTGCTTCCCAATGCCTAATGTAGACTGCCCCTCAGGCCATATTTGGTACAATTTGTAATAATCTACACTTCCTGGTATTTTTGTGAACCGAATTTTAGACACTCCATCATCATCGACACCAGTCAGACAGCCCAAATATATAAATAAAGAGATTTATGCCAAAGAAATAATAAAGTTGTCGTGTTTTTTTATTTTCGGGAAGATTCTTTGTCGACGCTCAACGTATTAACCATATCTAGTTACACACTCTTGTTATAGGCAACCGTGTTACATTTCAAACGTACTTATTTGGATATATGAATTTTTAAAAAAAACTGTGAAAGGCCTTTTTCAAATCAAAATGTACAATGTAGCAAGCAATTTTGAGAGCTATCGAAAAAAAGTGCCAAATTTAGCTGCACAACGGTAACGCTGACTGCGAGAATACAAAAACAGTTCAAGTTGTCTAGTCAACGCGCTCGGATTCCTAGTCCAGACAAATCTAGTTGACGTTTAACATAAACTAGGTATCCGAACGTCCCCATTTTCCCACCCCTGAGAGAAAGGATATTTTGGAAATTTTGCTCTTCTCAAATGAAATGATGAAAATTTGAGTTTTGTGTTAATAAAGATAATACGTGGGAATTCAGCAGCATTGAAGCCCACTATTAAAAAGGTTTGGTACAAATATTTTGTAGAATTCCTTTCCCTTCTTAACAGGATAACGTTTATTTTATGTTATTAACAAATGGCTAAAAAAGAAAGTGGAGAAAAGCAATTAATTCGATCAAAAACGCGCTTTAGAGAAAGTATCCCCTGAAGGAAATTGCTACTGCGTATCTAGGACAGTTACAACTCCTTTTGGATGGTCTTTACCACCTACAATTTATTTATCGGGCTAAGCAAAAGGTATGCAAAAGTGTTCATGAGGATAGATATCGCTGGCTCGGTTTTTACTTGCATTCCTTCTAACCATCGTATAGGACCATGCTGGACTTTGTGGTTCTTATAAAAATACCCTCGAAGCCAGATTACGAAAATGATTTTCATTAGATTGATAATAAGGACGTCTTTGATTATATTTTCCTTGTTTTTGATTTTCCGAAGAACACAGTGCATATGCGGCAATCTTTTGATGTCAACCAGAGGACAATAACTCCAGGCAATGAATAAAACAAATATTGCGGTTTATTATGACCTCTGTGCAAGTATGAAATTAATTGCCTATGGTCATAAATCACTTCCGCTTCCGTGGTAAGCGTACGTAGGTATTCTGTCTTCCCCCAATCCGGTCTGCTATCTGCTTTTGAAACGGGCAGCCACCGCATTTTATTCAATTTAATTACAATGCCACAGCAAAGAAACATAAAAATAAAATAAAAATGCGAACAAACATCTCACGGGGTTTTTTAATATAAAAATGTTCCCCTCGGGGTCACATATTACGCACTTGAATAAGCACCCAAAACGTCATAAACGCTTTTAGATATATTATGAACTGGAACCCCTAAATGTCGGTGCGTATTTTTTTGGATAATTTATCTGTTGGAAAACAAATCTGAACTCATCCATAAAATACGTGAACTGACCTATAGAACAGCAGCAGTAGCGTACCGGTAGAGAGTGTTTCGTACAGGTACCCTCCACTCACAATGCCGCATAACAATCCGAGTTTCGAATACAAATTCAAATTCTAAAATGAAAATTGTATTCAATTTATCCTGAAATGACCGGCGGCTTTCAACGGCTGCTCCTGACAGCGATGTACGCAGTAGATACAGCAAGGATGAATGAATCACGGTAGCTTAGTCCGGCGGTTGCCGGTTCCATATCAAATGAGGGAATGTTTCAAGTGTCACAAACATCCAGATCAGGATGTTCGCCCTAAGGAGGTGGAGGTGGGTGGACGGATGATGATGTCAAGGGATAAACGGTAATGGAATGGAATGACCATTCCAATGGATTTAATCCTTCCCGAATTCATGTTTTGTGACTTGCGGCCTTCAGTATGTAAATGATCCCTTTGCAATTTGCAAGGGTCATACATACAATAGTTAAGGAACAAAAAGCTTTCGAGTTGTCGATTCTGAGAACGTTCTGTAAAAACTGCTATCTGTCTGCTGGCTATGCCCTCGACAACAGAGCAGACGAGAACAGAACTGCATCTGGGAGAGTGGATACATTACGACGAAAGGTATGACATGACAGCATGGCTTTAGGAGATTTTAGGTACTGCCAGCAAATAGTACTTTGTAAGGAGTACCATGTTTCTTTTCACATTAACTAGCCGTTGGGCCTTTTCGGCATTGCCGATACATTCCAAATCGAAACATATACTACTCTTGCGTGAAACGCGATGACGTACAGCGGTAGCTGTTGATGCGTCGGGTATGGTATTCGTATTGGCGCGCTTTTCTCAGCTGTCAAAGGATAAAACAAATTGGTTCGAACCAGATGGCGCAAAGATACCTTACGGCTTACGCCTACCAACCAACCAATGGTTACGATGGTTTGATATTTAAAAGCGTTTATAAAACATCGATGAAAACTCAAATACGTTCCGTCTTACAGGTACAGGTCACCACAGGCGAGTATTATTCTGTTCTAAGGTTTGACAAAAAATTTGTATTTTTTTATGGACATTTTTTCACCAAAATAGTTGTATTTTTGAGAATACTCCACTTGTACTTTTTACAAAATTTGTATTTAGTTGTAATTTACAAGTGAAAAAATTGTAAAAATTTGCTTGCTGTATTTGAGAATATTTCACAAGTGAAACTTCTGCTACATTTTTTCCATATTCTTATTATTTTCAGTTACCAGTTAACAACGCAAAGATAATAAATTATCAGATATCTACAACTAAGTATAGTTGAAGACTGAAGTTCTTTTTATAATATACAGTTATTTTCCGATTTTTGCTGCTTTAAATGTCTCGAGACCTTGGGAAGTGCAAAATATTTGTCCACTCGTGGGTAAAAATTGTTAAAAGCCTCCCAAACAAAATATTTTTCTATCTCTATTTTTTACTGCCATAAAGTTTTTGCTACGAAGCGACGTTCAACAAACTTGTAAGAAAACATTTGTAAATAACAAATCAGTTACAAATCCGGTGCAATTGGAGTTTTTGACACTTCTCTTTAAAAATGTTGTTTCCACTATATTTAAATATTTTTTTTACTCACAAATCCGTGGATTTTAGATATATTTGTAGTTCTTAAAATAATCGCTAGTCGTTGCTCGTTACTTATTATTTCACACCAGTGATCAAATTATCAAAAATACCCTTTTTGCCCCTGTCGTTGTTAGAAAAACCCCACGATTTTCATACGTAAATAATTATACTACATATAAAAAGCACAACAATTACGATTTACGAAAACAAAAACCGTCTTTTCTTTTTCTTGAATTCGAAAGGTTTTTCTTCATATTCAGTAATTGAAATGCCTTTCTATGAGAGAAATGAAAATGCCCTTTTTCCTAGCTTTTAGCTTGTTTTGAAATGCAAAATGATCACGAAATAAGTGATTCCTCAAGATCTGGCATCCCTGTCTTACACTACGTTTCTCCTTTTCTGTCAGATTTTCTTGTGTTTCTTAAGAATCTATTTATATTGATTGTGTTCGATTCAAAAGTAGTACGCGAACGGTCCTGTAGTTTGCGTTCTCTCAGCAATAACTGCATGGAATTCGAAAATAATTTCAACATAGAAATTGTCAGCGGCTCTCGTTTCGTAGGCGAGAAACGGTTTTATTTCTTACTTACTCTGATTTAAAAAATGAGAACCCGTATTCAAATTGTAATACCTTCTCAAACGCAACTGAACGTTGAAACTAAAATCATTTGTCGATCTTTCTTGGATTGGTCATGATTAAGAAGATGTTTTTAGTGCGGTTAGAGTCCCACACTACTCTGGGTTTCTAACCCCATTGTGTCTTTCCAGATTTCCACCTTCAATAACTAAAAAAAAAAAACTTACTCTGATATTGGGTTTGGTAATCCACTTTTATGTTTTTAAACGGAGAGATGTTCGAAACCAGCCACCATATAAAGTCCCCTTTCGCCCCTTTTTACTTTTTACTTTTTAATTCATTTTTATTAAATTCATTCTTTAAACTTATATACTAGACAAAAACGATTAAATCTAATTTAAAACTAACATTTATCTTATTCTAGCTTACTGGCTCTAGGCGAGCGCTCTAAACTTAACATCCCCTTTCGCCCCTCTTGGGGTAGTTGTGGAGAAGGTCTAATGTAATTCGCTTCTCTTTGTGGTCGGTGGCTGAGTACTTCTGCTCATATACAACTTCGGGAGATGAAGGTCCAGAGATTTGAGCAACCGTTGGGCGAGATATTTTATGGGGATATTTGGGGAGCCCTTTGGTCCATTTTGTATGAGTACTTCTACTCATATACAACTTCGGGAGATGAAGAGAGAGTTAGATTAGAGAGTTCTAAAGTCAGAAAGCTAAAAAAAATTCTACATAAATCTACCTAGATCTAGTTATTTTCGTGATTGTTTGATTGGGGCTACTGGAAGGAACCTTAACTGAAGCAACTTCGAAGTTTCTTTTGAATCTGACTTGGGATGGCTGTTGTCAGCGTCTTTTGGGATGCATTCTAGACGAGTGCCCAGTCTGCCGACTGATCCGAAAGAATTGCTTTCATTCGAATAGACACTATATGTTCTATTTAAAAAACCAACAAATTCTTGCAATGCTTTAAGGGGCAATTTTAAAAGCTTTTGGGATGGGTTTTGTGTAACGTTTTTAGTTTGGAACGTTTTCCAGAGTCACCTTTTTTCTCAGTTACTTTTTTTTGTTTTTTTTGTAGTGCTTTTGGCCTTTTTTGTAAGCCGTTTTCCAAGCGGTTCTTGCCGGTATGTTGTTTTAAAAATTTCTTGCGGAGAGTACGAAAGTCATGCACTCAAGCTGGTTTGAAGATACATTACCTTACTCAACTCGTTCAGGAGTCCGTCATAATAATAGCATTGGAACACAAACAAAACTGTTCCCTTTCGAGACCTCCAACTGACGAATGTGTAGTCCCATAACGAAAGTAAGCAATATGAAAAGAAGCGAAAACAAATTCAATGTCAGTCCGCGGCAGAGATTAGACGTGAAGACGGAATGGTTTGTTCTTTTTTTCGGAAATCTATCACAAAAATGTTCTTTCGATTAACATTAAAATCAATCATGTTATTCCCTAGAACACAATGTTCTGTTTCGATAAGGTTGGCGTTGTTAAATGTTATCTGTTAGATACGCCAATAGGAGAACTTGTATAAAAGATGAAACCCACCGCGAAAATGGTCAAATTTAAAGTGAAAATGAACGAGAAAATATTGTTATTTAGTATTTTGGCTCTGACGGTTGTCAGCGCCGCTCCACCGAAAGGTAAGCAGGCACAGATAATTTGAAAAAAAATATTATTTCTCTTTCAGCACAGAGTGTTGCCGCCGATGTTGACACAGCGGATAAATTCGACACAAAGACCAACACTGACAACATAGTGGAAACGACCAACACTAATGGCACCGCTGAAAGACCAGCTGACATGGCAGAAGCCCTGAATAAGCTGATGACGGCCTTCAAGCGGATCATGCCATGTGGTGATCCCAGTCTGAACATCTCAGTACTGGCACCATTACGCATCGACAAATACGAGGTTAACATCGAAGAAGAGCTCCTGTCGTAAGTTTGACACTCGACTTATTTTTGAAGTGACGTTAAATCAAAATTCCCTTCGACACAGGTTAAATGGCTCCGTCAAGAATTTGGTGATGACCGGAATCAATGACTTCGTCATCGTTGAACTCGCCACAAACTCATCGGACAACCGCACCACATTCGATGTCCTTTACAAAGGCTTCCAAATTTTAGCCAATGTCAATCTCTCCATCAATGCCGACATCGCCGGATACAGATTCATCCAAGCTCTGAAGGGTCTAGTGAACTATCAAGTGCTGAATGTCCGCCTTACTGGCGGCCTGACAATTGGCACCAATTCAGCCGGTGGAATGCACTTCTCTGACGTAGAATTCTACGTGCAAGTTGGTGACATCATATTCGATAACCTCGAAACCCAATGGAGCGTGGCCGTTAATAACTTTGTAAACCAACAACTGCAATCTGTGTCGCTCATTTATCTGCAGAGCAACCGCGAGTTCCTGAACGATATGATGTCGGCCTACATAGCCTCGTCGGCCAACAAAGCCTTCGAGCACATCTCGTCCAGTGAGTACATCGAGGCAATGGGTATAGCCACCGCCATGTATGACGCCATCGACTGTAGTCCTTAAACAAACTGTGTATACTTATGAATTATTAAAATTCCTCCTCTCCCTGTAATCTAGCTGTTTTATTTGAGGATTACATTTGACTCTTAATCCCAAATGGGAAAAATATGTTGTATACATAAATTCGGGATACATCCTCCTATGTGTGGCGAAGAATACCGTTTTGTTGCGATGACGGCAATGGAGTTTAGGGTATGATATGCAGGTGAATATAATATATACTCTGCCGAAAATGGAAAAGTATGTTCACTCATGAGGGCTTATTTATTATTTATTTTGCGTTGGATGCTGTTTGGAAATTCCCTTCTATCATCGCGTATGGCTGAGTCGCATTAAGTGCACGAGCGAGCTAAACTCGAAATGAAATTGGGATGATTCATGATTCCGTCTGGCTAAGCGGATTTGCAATAAGCACCATTACACTCGATTTTAGAAGCTGCAAAGGAATCCAGTCTGAGAGGAGCAGCCGCAAAATAAATACAACTAACATTGACTGCGATAGTTCACTGATGTTTGGTGTCTTTTGTGCTGAAAAGCGTTTTCGCTACAGCAGACATTTGCATTTGTTGTCGTCGCATAGTTTTTCGTTGAATTGGAAGTGACAGCGGAAGCTCTTCAGTGTAGCATTATAGACGTATCGAAAATGGAGGATGCTTAAGGGAAAGGAATATAATACAATTGTCACTATTATTCATTTTTGAGTCTGTTTTAACAAGCAAAAATTGGAGCTTAAATAATGTATACATTTTCAGAAATAATAAAATTAATTATCGATTTACACCAATTCATTACTTTTTTAATAAAATAGATTTTTATTTATCCTTTTCGATAATATGTGGTTAGCTCATTGTTGTTACCACTGTCTTTTCATTTATCCCAAGTGCGTGGATTCAAATGGAGCTATTTGGAACTACCCCCAGTTATGTGTTACATGAAATTGTTAAGAAAAATGATGTAGGAAGCTTTAAACGTGATCCTGTAGTGACCGGCTTTATGAATTTTTACTAATTTAAAACAACTCTTCGCTTACCGATTATTGATTGACTTTTTAAGAAAAAATAAATTAATTAAGAAAAATAAAACCGCACATGAATTTAAAATTTCAGATGGTTTTCTACAAATCTGTCAAATATTGGGTCATATGAATAAAATCAGAGTCTGCTATTTAGTTGACTCAGACCTTTTGCTAAATATTTTGAACGCACATTTTTTACATAAGACAATCTAAGCATTGTGAATTTTCGATGTTTTATTGTTAAATAGTTAAGTTTAGTTTTGTCCGTGCAGAAAAACCATGCAAAACATGGATGCGATAAGTTTTTAATAAACAAATAAGAATTGGTGACGATAATAATTTCAAGCAATTGTTTCGTTTCACGCGTGAAAATGTGGACAGTTTGGCTAATACTTTTTTAAATTATCATTTTGAGACGAGTGAAAATTAAATCTTTTCTAAGGTATTTAGGAGATCCGTGCTTTCAGGTAAACATTTAAAAAAAAAACAGGGCGTAACAAGTGAAAAATGTATGTGTTTAGGTTGGTGTTGGAGAAGAGCTTGGTGTTCATCAGTCAACCGTTTCGTTAGCTAATTGGTATGTGTGTCAAAAAATAGTTCAACAAGCCGATGATTGGATACATTTTCCGACAACTGAGCAAGAAATGAAACATCACCAAGCGATTTGACAAATAAAATTTATGTTTCCAGGTGCAATTGGAGTCTAGATTGTTTTTGATTATTTTCCCACAAACATTTTAAAAAGAATTCAAAATAAACAAACCACCGGACAGTTGCCACTTGTCATGTTTGACAGCAATTGCAAGGCAAGGACATGTACATCGAAGTAAATGTTCGAATTTTCGAACTTACTTTAGCAAACTAGGTTTTTATTCATACCGACTCAAAGCATTTGCTAAGGGCTTTTACTTTGCTGAAGCCTTTTACTCAAAGCAAATGCTAGTTTTTATTCATACGACCCATTCTCCGAGCTGGTCTTTGGCTTAAAATGCCTTAAACGTACCAAACCGATTAGTAGACAGCCTGGATGTGATTTCTGCCCTTATCTTTCAGTACAAGAAACAGTTACAAACTTTAAGTGTCTATTAAATTTATTTTTCGTTTTCTAAAAGTCAAAAAATGTATTTAACAAAAAAAATGTAGTATTGAGGTGAAACAGTGAGTTACATCAATTTAAAACGTGTCGCAAGTACGACTATTTTCAAGACGACCGATAATGAAACAAATTGAGTTTTAGTGTTATTATATATTTTATTCTTCCAAAATCTAGAATACAAAAAAAGTTGGTGCAACAGGGGCGTAAGGACCCTTGGCCTTGCTTCACATAACCATTCGTTTGATGTGAGTTTTTTTTTTCATTTTTCAGTAGGTAAGAGGCACTTTAGGTTTATTCGCTTACTTTCCCGAGCCAAGCACTAAAAATCTGTCAAACTCAAAAAATTGAGCAAAACACTCTCAGAGAGCTGAAAATATACTCTAAAATACGAGGATATGTTTCGAGGTACTTTGAGCCACTTACATCTTTTACATCTAATCCATATCACAAATAAATATATAGCTCACCTTTTCGAAACGTTCTGAAACGTTCTGGGAGAACATTCGACGACCGCCGAATTTTCTTTATTTTCACAGATTCATTTTTGTGCGCAATTGATTTTAAAAACGGATTTTGACAAGTTTATTAATACTTGGCTGTTGAAATTCTTTGAGCTGTTTCGACCCAAGAGAGTAACGTGTACGTCTCGGCTGCAAATTTGGTAATTTTTTTTTGCTTCTTGAGTTTTGGTGATTTGGAAATTTTTATCTGGTTATGGTAACTTTTTGAGCAGAAGCACTAAAAATACGAACTCAATTCATTTAAATGCTGCCTTACTGTATTTGAGTGAACGCATTGCATTTGCATATGCGCCGGCACCACTCATGTAAACCTGTTTTGTTCAAAAAATTACTGAATGCACTCATTTTCTTCTTTTGATGGTAAACTTTGAAATATTTACTGTTAAAATATATTTACTAATAAAATAATTTGCGTTTAGAAAATCATGCTTGTTGACCAAAACAAAATTATTTAAAGTAGATTAGTAAGTTAAGTCTCATTTATATTACTTTAGAAAGTAGCCGTTGTTTAAAGGCTGACTAAGTTCCTACAAACCTAATGTACCAAATGGAATATTTAAAAAGACTTTTGATTTTTTTTTTAGTTTTAAAAATGTGTGCTATAATAAAAAAAAAATAAAGTGCTAGGAACTCTACACTTTTCTTTTAGTTTCTCTTTTTTGTTTTTTTTTTATTTTTGTTAAATTTTTTTTTGGTTTGGTAACTGGTACTACGTGTATAGACTTTGTGCATCGTTGCCCCATTTTTTGGAGAAATTCATCATATTCATATTTTAACGTAAGAGGTGATCAAATCGGCTGTGGATTCCCATGGGTAAAAATTAAAAAATTCCACACACAAATTAAAAAATCGATTTTTAGGATAAAAATGTACATATCAGTTGAACGGCTTTTTATGAACCCCTGACGAAACTAGTTTGAATGTGAAAAAAACTGTCCAACCCAACCCAAACAATCAAACAGTCCTTAGTGTTAAATCACTCCTATTTAAAAGCGCTTAACAACAACGCTCGTTATTAGGCGAATCCAAGTTTAAACTCGCAATAATCCTTTGTTTTTATTTCGTCCCTTAAATGGTATTACATTCAACCTGTTACGCTGCAGACGCAGATCCTTTTGAATAATACTTTGCACTTGAACAAACCCAAAAGGAGCACAAAGCCTCCTTAACTACTGTGGGCGATAAGATGTCAAAATCGCGACCCATGTCAAATATAAGGTAATCACCCGGTTATATTTTGAAAACTTTTACACGTCATTAATTCAGATTCCCAGGGAGCGCAAGACAATCCTCTCTCTATACTATAACCTTAAAGTTAAACAACCACCATGCCATTGACTTCGAGGACTCTGCTTCTGCTCGGTAGGTATAGGTATACTCGTGCGTGTAGCTGCTTTCTAACTTTCCAAAGATACCGCACAAACGCCGTAATCGCACATATGTACCATGAAAGTTAATGTATTATGGAGGTTAAGTTCTAATCACCATGTAATCACAGAATTTTACAATGTCTGCCAACTATACCGTACGAACAGGAGCAAACCCCGACCGACGCGGCGTCTATAGGACATGCTAAGTTTGATTTAATGCTTAATTATGCATTAATTATACCTGCCGTTAAATTAGTTCAGCGGATCTGCTTGAAGTAATCGAAAACGATGATTTGTTGGTTGTTGGGCGAGAGCAGCGAGAGAGTATACTCACATTTTACACATCAGTTTAGTTTCGAGTATGACTTATGTTCATTTTAATGTGGGTGCCTTGAAGCGCAAGAAACTGAAAATGTTCCTTAAACATTGTTATTTCACGGTCGCATCCTTTTTTAGTAGCAATATAACTGGCAGCTCACCGCCATCTCTTGGAATTGTTGCAGCCCAACGTTCATGCTAATAGAGCAGCATATGACAATCATGACCATTTACTATGTGAAAAGATTATTTTAGTCCTGTCATGTGTAACTTTTTTTCCTCGTACATATTTAATTAGATAGGGTTGTTCCATTTCGCTTTTGTGTTACCCAATGGACAGAGGTGGTGTGGATTGGTAACCACTCTAAGCCAAACTTAGTGGTCCACTGAAACCTGAATCAAGCACGGACGCTTTAGGGTAAATCTGAA
This sequence comes from Cheilosia variabilis, assembly GCA_951230905.1. NCBI lineage: Eukaryota > Metazoa > Arthropoda > Insecta > Diptera > Syrphidae > Cheilosia > Cheilosia variabilis. The sequence goes on from OX579676.1 coordinate 16,349,279, forward strand.
TCTGACTAACTTTTTCTTCAATTTTGAATGCATAATGATTGTGGTACAGGATAATACAAAAACATTTTGTTGTTGATCGCATTTTAAAACTCATGATTCTCAGGGAATTAAATACCGCTAAAAGTATTTACTTCATGCCAGCCTGTTGGTACAAAAAAAAAGAAGGATTGTACATACTAAAATATTCAACATTTCAATTTCAGGAGCAATATATAATTCAAAATGGTTTTGAAGAATAAAATTAAGTGGCACACATTATGTACTGCTTATAAGTAAAAAAAATACTTGCTGGTATTTTGAAAATTATAAGGGCTGGCAGCACGGAACGGGTCGCTTTCCAATAGTAAATATTTACTATAGAAAAACCTGTGTTAAGGTGATGTGACATGTAAGTTATAAAGACATCTTAACCAGTGCTGCCAAATTATTCCGGCGCTTGAGGACCTTTCTGAGAATTTTTAGCGTTAATTTTGACCTCTCGTTCGCCAAACATTGTCAGATCCAAAGAAGAATAAAAAATAATAGAAGTTAAATTAAAAAGATGGTATTTGCAAAACTTTCTTTCTATGTTTTTAAATGTTTTTGTAATTTTTTGCAAAGCGTTTCAATTATCTACATTTAAAAGAAAAACTAACAAAATTGTTAAAAAGATACGGACAATAGAGGGAAATTCATTTTGGTTATGAGTTTAACACATATAGAATGCACAGTAAGTGAATACAATACTTGAATTATCGGTAAGGTTAACGAACTTCTCACAACCATTCGTTTCGCGTGAGTTTTTCATTTTTGGGACGTATGGAAGGGATCTACAATTTTATGCAGTTAAAATGCACATTTATTTGACATCTGCTTCTCTCGATAGTTGACAAACGAATAGCCAGGACACGTCTTCATCCTTCCGCTGTTCTTGATGGAATTCCATCGATGAGAGGTCCGAAGGGTAGAGCACGATCGGTTGCTCATACACCGAAAAGTGTTTAAAGTTGTTTTCGTAGCCAATGTCTCGCTTCGACATATTCAAACATATTCAAAGGAATATTGAACACCCACTGTGTTAGTGGATTAAAAAAAAACCGAGTAAACCTGGTTAAGGCAACTCGGTGGTATTATCAATTTTATTGGTTTGGTTACGCAACTTAATATGAATTCACTCTCATCATTTGTTTACCGCTAAGGGTTTATTTCTCTCATTTCGCCCACAATTAAGGAATGTGGTCAACCTTTGAAGTGCTGGATTTTCAACCGTCTTGGTATCAAAAACAAATTCTGTAGAATTTAACCATCTGGTTGATATTAATCTAGCAACTTGGTTTATAACAACTGATAAACGGTGTTTTTTTTTAACAGTATATGCATTTAATCTTTTTATTTCGGTTGTTTTTAACTAAAGGGTCCGCCAAATAACTTTTTTTTTTTTGAAAATGCTATAAAAAAAAACTACTGAATATTTTCTCAAATTTCTTTTTTTATTTGAAAGTACAATCCTTCCGGTTAATAATGGAAAATAATTTCATTCAAATGGCTGCCTCGGCTGCCCATGCAGTAGCCTACACGATCGGTCCAATTTTTAAGCACATTATCGATTGTGTGCAGCTGTATTTCACCAATGGCTTCACGAATATTGTCCTCTAAAGCGTCAGTTGTCTCCGGCTTGTCGGCGTAACAAATCGCCAAATCGCAGCTCCGAGGTGGCCAAACGACATCAGCTCTGCGGCTGATAATGCGATCTTCAAAAACAGGGCGCAAAACATCGAGTGTAGCTTCGGCTGTGTGGCACGTAGCGCCGTCCTGTTGAAACCAAATGTTGCCAATATCCTCCTCTTCAATTTTTGTGAACAAAAATTCGTTCAACATGGCCCGATAACGATCGCCATTGACTGTAACGGCCACTCCTTGCTCATTTTCGAAGAAAAATGGCCCAATTATGCCTCTGGACCAAATTCCGCACCAAACAGTGACTCGTTTTGGGTATATCGGCTTTTCAATGTATGCGTGCGGGTTTTCTGTGCCCCAAATGCGACAATTTTGCTTGTTTACATACCCGCCAAGATGAAAATGAGCTTCATCTGAAAAGATTATTTTTTTGGCAAAATCGGCATCTTCGTGTAGGCTACTGCATGGCCAGCCGAGGCAGCCATTTGAATGAAATTATTTTCCATTATTAACCGGAAGGATTGTACTTTCAAATAAAAAAAGAAATTTGAGAAAATATTCAGTAGTTCTCTTTTATAGCATTTTCAAAAAAAAAAGGTATTTGGCGGACCCTGTACGTAACTCTAATCGTTTTTTAAAAAGTCCCTGTCACCCTCAGTTAGAGCCAATTTTTGAGCTTGCATCGGAAAAAAGTTTTGAGAGGTAACTATTGAATAATTATCCGGATTTGGGTAGACAGCATTTCTCTAAATCGCCCTTGCGATTTCCTTCACATTTTGGGTATCACTTTGCCAAGGAGAATTTCCTAGATTTGGAAACTATTTTTAAAATCCAGTTGCAAAACCTTCTCATATACTTTAACTTGTTGAAAGAATTTTATACAAGGCCTTATGTTTCCGCTCCCTTTTTTGGAGTCTCTCATTTCACAACGAGCCTTCAGAAAGGAAGATCAGCTAGTATAAGCCCCGCTGAATATGCGCCCTTAGCTATATTTGCCTTGTAACAAGCTAAGAAAGTTCACACTATCGCAACTGATTTCGAAGTGCCTGCCGACTATTGTTTAAATAAATGTCTTCTTAGTTGAAAAGAAGTTTATATAATGCTCTCGTCTTATAAATCCGTCGATATCGGCTCCTTACTTGACCACTACAAGGCAGTCATATTGGTCCACTTCCCTTCGGCATAACTAAAGGTTCTTAAGGTTCATACATGTCGAACAAAGTATAAGTTTTGAGCTAAGTTAAAAATGTTTCCGAATTTCTCTTGGAACTCTCACTACCAAGTATCGACAGTCTTTGCATTTACAGCGTTCCCACCAAGGTTCGAAATCTATCTTTTTTATGTGTCTGTCTTTTATCCTTCCTTTTAACGGCTGAATAAATTGTAATTACCTCTGGTAATACACCGATACCCGGGGTGAATCAGTGTGCGTGCGGCCATCGCCATAAACAAATGTTCTACATCAATTTGAATACTTAATACTTTCATCATCAGCTGTGTGTGGGATAGGGAGATTGTCCAAACAGCAAAAATAATAATAGCCCAGCCAATAAACGACAACCCCTTTGTCCCCATCGCACCTTGAGCCTGGAGCCCACAGGCAACTGGCATAAACACAAAATGCACAATACAGTATTGGGCGCACATAGCAGGTGGGAAGACGAGGTTTCAGCCAGAGTCTTCCATTGTTTTTAAAAGTGCCTATGGACAACGTTGCGGACGTTATTTGCACCTCACACCAATCCACCCATATTGTCAACACTATGCGCAGCTGAATGCTTTGTGCTCGTAAATTTAATCAAGAAATACCTCCTAGGGGAGCATCCTATTTTGAGTGTTATGAGAATGACAATAAAACCTGAGGTCGAATCCTTTCCGAACGGCATGCGGTGCTGACAATGAGATGAATTGTTTGCTCTGAAAATTCTGCGCTCAAAGGCACAGTGATAGTGATAGATACCAAGGTGTACACTGTACAGTGCTATAGCACAAATGAATTGTGGCATTTCATTTTTCTATGAGGTTCTGGCGAAAGGTTGCTACCTCTGCTTTCGGGGAATGCGAATCAATTGTTGGATTTGAGTGCGTTCGTTGGGGGCAGGTCAACCGTGTATATACTCGGCTAATTATTCGTAAAGGCATTTGCGATTCGCAGTATAGGATTGGGTTTGGTGGAGGGTTTCCGCAGTATGGGCCCTGCGGTTCTTTACGAATGAAGGGTTATAATTGAGCTTTGGTTAAAGCAAAATCCAATATGAAACCCCGTTGTGTGTCAGCAGCTTATTTTGGGTAGGATATACTTAAAGTTTGGCAGAAACAACTTGTTTTTTCAATTACTTAGGGAAGTCCGAAGGCTGAAGCGATGACCCACCGATAAAGTGTGCAAGGGACTTGCACAGCGGAAAATTGCAACCATTTTTGAGGGAGTGATGGGAAGGAGTGAAAGGCCACTTGATAAATGGGGATGTTAATTTCAATTAGAACAGAAGCAAGGGAAATTCAGATTGGGTTAAGTTGAGCTACGAGATCGCTAAAGAAGAGTAGATCCAACCTTTCCATACTTAGGTGGCTGTGGAACCTTTGCAAAGTCTTTTAAGATTCTGCATTTCTTTCGATTAATAGTTTTTACCCAACTGGACACAGAGAGGGTTATTAAGTGCTGTGTTTCTCAGGTTAAACAGACTTGGGCAGACAGTGTGTCCCAGTGTGTTTCTTAGTAACAAGATTTTCGTGCGGCGGTAAGCACCAAGAGAATCTACAGTAAGGAGGCTTTTCGAAGGAAGTTTGTGAGGTTTTATAAAAAATCTGTTTATGTAAAAAATTAAAGAGGGTTATAGCTTAAATGATCATAAAGGGCCAAGTTGCTTTCGGTACTCGATTCCTGCATGAATAGGTTGGGTGTGGAAAATTCAAAATCGCCTTCAATTCACCGTTTCCATTGAGTGAAAGTCGACTTTTAATTTCCTGCAATGATATGTGTGCTACACTTTTGTTTGGGAAACGTTTTTGGAATCTTTATATTGAATTTATGTTGTACTGCGGTATTTTTAAAAAAGGATTTGTTTAAATTTGTATCAATAGCAGGATGCATTTTTTTTTTAAATTTTTGTTAGAACATTTGTTTCAAGTGATCAAAATTAACGAAACTGAATTGATCTACATAGAAAAAAAAAAAAGTAACAAGTGTACATATAAAAATAAAGTTGCATATTAATAGGCTTCGCGCTTTTTTGTCATATCGTTTAAGCACTGAAGCTGCTATGAAGTACTAGCAGGTACCCGCGACTTCATCTGCGTAGAATTAGTACCTACTCCAAGTAACTCAATTAAAATATTTATATCAACAACAGAGCCACATATCGGGTCCAAAACTGTCTTATCCCTCAAGACAACCAATCAGACCCACACATTTAGATTAATTGGTAAAATACGCGCCAAATGTATTTATTTCTTACCAAAAGTATATCTACCTATGATGAATTTTAGTATCCCTAACTTCAGAAATAATTGGTTCGTCATTCTAATTTGCATCCCCAACTTCATCACCTTCCAGTGTTGTTTTCGCAACAAAAAGTAGCCAATGTCATTCTCAGAGGTCCCGTCTACTCCTATACCAAAATTCACAAATATTGGTTTTGCGGTCGTTAAAAGGTAAAAATCTCACTTTCGCATTTATAATATTAGGATTATATCAAGGCTACCTTAATGTTTCTGTGCAAAAAATGACAACTGACAACAAAACTATGTTTTGAAATAACAAAGTGATGCCAAATTTGTATAGTTATTTTGCGATCACCTTACGTAGAAGGAGAATGATGTGACTATCGCATTTGACTATCACCTTACGGGATTCCACACCTTGTCTGATAGGTGAAACGCACACACAAAATTAAGTTAAGTGGATCCCCAATGTTTTGTTCGTAAACCACCAAACTATGTATTAATAGACCGTCAGCTCCAGTGCTCCTACCCAAGTATCCTACCCAAATTTCGAAAATAAAATTCTCTCTGTGAAGTCAGCGGTTCCGCACAGCAAAACCACACGACTACCGAAACAAACAGCGTAGAGTTGTGGCGTGATGTCGTGTGAAAGTACCTAAAATGATTTCAATGGATGGAGCAGAAAGGTGAATAGCTCAATATTCGGAATATTATTGCCAAAATACGGTTTTAAGCTTTTTTTTATGAATATAATTGCAAGTTGAAAGCAAAGTAAAATTTTAAAATGATTTCATTGGAATAGGTACAGCTTTTATCACGTAAGCTGCTTCGCAGTGCTTCATTCTTATAGCGCAAAAATTCCAAAAAAAATGGTAAATGGAAAATCAAATATTGCCTATCGCAATACTCTATTCCGGAAATTACCTCTTACAAACAAACATTACCTCTTTAAATAATAGATAATGGATAGAATTCTCATGTGCTGTGAAACACAAAAGTTCGACTCGATCTTGACTTGATTCAACGTCAAAATGTGTGACAGCAATCTCAACAAGTGGCAGTTGCTAATAAAGCAAAAAAAAAAACGGTTGTCATATTTTGAAACAAATAAAAGTAGTCAAACAGCCCATGGACTTTTGTACTCTGTAGCAATGTTGATGCTGAAAGATTTGCAAAAAAGACCCGAGTCCACATAAAATACAACTAAAGAAAAAAAAAAAAAAAAACAACAATAATTCTGGAATGTATGGCTTTGATGGGTGCGTTCATTGACGAAAATAAAATGGCAGCGTTCAGTACATTTTATTTTTCGTCGATATTTATTGGTGGTTTGTATTTTTTTACTTTTTTCCATTCTTTTCCGATCAATAAAAAATAAAACCTTACTTAAAGGAGTAATTTTGACCATTTTTAAGAAAATCTTTTAAAAAGGACAAGCGGCAACGCTGCTCTGTAAGGGGTTAAAATTGAAAAGGAAGCAGAATTGGGGTATAAGTTTATTTCCCATTTGTCGGTTTGTTGTATCACCAAAAGACTTGCGACGCTGTAAAAATATGTATATTAAACCTTTTCCTAGAATGTGCTCAAATTTTGGACGCTTGGTTTAACGAGGACCTATAAACAATTTTATTTTATTTGCCATCTTAAGTTATTAACTGCGTCTTTTAGCTGTTTTTTTGCTTCTTCGACAGTTGCTCCAAAAGCAGCAGCAGATATCACCCCAAGAAGTACTTATTTACTTTTCACCTTCTGACAGAACATAATTAAATAAGAAGTACACTACTGGACCCAATGCGCTGTCTTGTGGCTTACCAGCATTGCCATGAATACACATTTTCCTGCTTAATTCTAAAGAATTTTTCACTCTCCACTTAAGGCGGCTTTGTAATTTTTGAGTCAATCATTCCTGAATCCTTTTTTCTTATGATGTTTATTATTTTATTTCTCTATCAAGTTATTTGTCCGCAAAGAGTTTTTTAACGCTTAAACTTCCTTATGTCGGAAGAAATTATTTCAACCAAGCAAAAACTTCTGCTTCCTCTTTACACTTTACTGCTTGTGGCTGGAAGCATAGAAACTACCAAAGGATACTATTTATTCAACAAAATTGGTAAGTGAAGGTCTTTGTTCGAACTGGTTGCAGACAATTTTATTTTAGAGCTCGGCGCAAATTTTTTTAAGCGCAAATTTCCTTGCGAAGATTTCGAGATTCTATTAAACAAAACTATTGCACTTCCAAAGTCAGAAAACTCCACCAAACCAATACGGGATTTGCTAGTATTAAGTGTGTTTATGCATGTAGCATGTTATCCCGCATTGGGAATCACTTTCACTGCAAACACACCACCATGTAAAAGCAATTTCCCCAATTTACAGTTCATCGGACTTCCATTGGACCGTATCCCATCCTCAGAACGTCCGCTTAAAGCACACATCAAACCAGAGCTCGTGGGACCGACGGTGCAAAATTCATAAGATTAGCCCAGAGGACCACAGGCAGAACTCATATCGCCCATCCTCTGTTTCGTTTCAATTAGCTTCTAAATCCCATCAGAAAGGAGAAAAACCATGCGGAAAATTCGTCAGATCCCTTAGTGAGATGGAACGGGTGAGTTAGGGCCCTACCTCTGTCTTAACATACCTATTAAGTGTACTCGTATGCACAAAGTATCATCTCTTTTGTGTTTTTAAATCAAGGATAACGATTTTTAAAACAGAAAATAAAAAAGCAAACGATGAAGTACATTAATATTTTTGCAACTTGTGCAGATAAATCTAACGACGGCAATGACTAAGACGACGAGGTCCCGAAGGACAAATGAAACGAAGCAAATATTAAAATCGAAGATCTCCTCTCAACCATAAAGCTAACAAATCTCCAAGCGCTCAATTCGTTCGCCCGACCAAGTGCTAAGTCGTTCGTTGCTGTCAATATAATAATGTAAAGTCGAAGAACGAGAGGGAATTCTTTTCCGCTTCAAAGTAACGAGACGACGACAGGACAAATGGAGAATTGCCCTCCCCCCGATTCACAGAGTAAGAATGAACAGATGTAACATTTGCATTTTGCCCCTTAAATCCAAATCCTTCGCACGGCCAAGTAAACTCGCAACACCTCATGCAAAAGGGACGGAATTATATTCGATGTCAACCTCCCACTGGGAGGGATAACAACATTTCATCCCCGAAATAAGGTTAAACTAATGGAGAGTCCTTAGAACTTAGTAAAACTCCATTATTGCTAATTGCAAACATTTTCGTTAAATTAATTCCATTTGCCTGGCAAAAAAAAGGTCATAAACTCATTTGCACGGGTATATATACAAATACAAATGCTCTTGATAGGATTTCCATCTGTTTTCAGCTGCTGGGTCTCTTTGAACCTGAATTTGCATTCCATTAGTCCATGTACCCTGGCACTGGATGTTCATATGAGGAATGACTGGCATCCGCAATTAAAATTAAAGCGACTACGGTAATCAGCAGCACAAGGCAATCAATCTCAAGTAAAATTAATTCATTATCTTGTTTGTTTTTGAAGTGGAATTAAAAACAAGAATAACTCACCATGCGGGGGATGGACACACTAACACGCCGCACATCACTTATCCCAAAACAAATCACAAACTGGTACTTCGTATGTGACCATACCCTTGTTTTGAAAAACAGACTCAAGTTCTCCCTCATACAAATCGGAAAAAGGTGAACACTTTCATTTGCATTTCAATGCGGACCAACAAACACACAGCGTTGCTAATGCATCGGAGGGTGGTCAATTAGTGCTCCAGTTTTTTGTAAATAATTTGCATATTAGAGTAGGTACGCATTAACTAGGGCCAAACTTTTGTCCGCTTATGGCGGTGGTTGTGAGTTTGTTTTTATTTATTTTAAATAATTTTTAAATTTTTTAAATCATATTAATATATCATAATAACAACCGAGGGTGCAAGTACATATTCAAAAATGACTACGAGGACCTCTAGGTTCTAGTATCCTGGTTATAGTATAGTACCTCCCTACCTGTAAGGATATTTTGAAGCTAAGGGTTGGTTTTTCTCGCAAAACCTCTTTTTCTAAAGATAAAGGACTTAACTTTATTTAAAACTGCAAAAATATCCCTTCTTGTTATACAAAGAATATACCAAAATTCCATCCAAAAGGGAATATGGTATTACTGCTCCCTAGTTTTCCAATGGCAAGATATTCCGCTGCATTTTTAGGCCACTTTATAAAGACGTTACACAGCTAAAAATCCTGGCTTTAAATTAAACATTTTTGGGGTTGTATTTATGAAAACGTCGAGAAAATATTAATATTCAATATTTTGCAACAAATAAAAGATTTGTTATTGACTGTGATACTGCAGAGGTATTAAAGAAACACCCCCACATTAATAACTGCTGGAGAAAATAAAAACCATTCCGCTTCTAAGTTCAATGGGGCAGTTTTAGTTCTTTTAAAGCTTTTTTTTTTGGCAAATTCGTCCAGTATCTCATAGTTCTACGACCCAACCCAACAAGTTCTTGCAAAACAAGTGAATTTCAATACACAATGTGACCCAAATTCAATTCAGATCTTATGACCAGCGTTGCCGTTGACTTTTCGAAAAATGTATCGTTTTTTTTTAAATGTATCAAAAGTATATCTAAATTTCAGTCTCAAAAATGTACCAAATGTATCACAAGAAAATGTGGCTTTTTTCAAATAAATAAATTTATTACAAACGAAAGAAACAAAAATAAAAATACCAAATTTCACATCACCTGATTATCAGTCAATTCATTTAGTAAAGAAACAACAAAATTCTTAAGAACACACTTAAAAAAAATATATCACTATTGCAGAGTAATTTGTACTGGCTTAAAACTCATTCGTGTTCTAAATTAATTTTTAGAATTTGTATACATTTTATGTATATTCACCTTTTAATTGTTGGGAAAACGCAGTCGCTGAAGATAATTAATGCAGAGATTATTGATTTTTAACAATTGTAGAGTAGAGACTAGAGAGTAGGGACTTAGAGAATTGGGAGAAATTTACGAGTGCCAATGTGCTCGAGTCGTACCGTACATGTGCAGAACAGTATCAGGTGGGAACATTGTTTCAGAATGAGCAATAGTTACCATAGTCAGTTTAAAAAATAAGAAAACAAATTAATGTTGCCTGATTTAAAAACTTATTTGAAAAAATAAAAACAAAATATATGTACATATATGGAAAAAGGGAGATTGTGCAGAATTTGAATGGAAAATTTAAAAATTAGATACATTTGAACCAAAATCAAAAAAAAAAAAAAAGTATCTATCACTGAAAAAAAAATTTACAAAATTCGGTAGCAAAATTTCAACCAAAATAACTTTGTTGAATTGAATAAAAACTGTTGTAATGATAAATGAAATTTATCAATACAATTTAAAGTTTATCAATTTGAACAATATTTTGTCAAACGGATAAAACGTTTACTACAAAACTACTTTGTCGGAATAACAAAACAAAATTTTCAGTTGTATCAATTGAACAATTTTTTTGTTGAATTAACAACATTTTTGTTATATCAATACAAACGGAACCAAAAATGACTTTTGTAAATGTTTGTTAAACTGACACAACTTATGCAAATTGTTTGTTAGCCGAACAAAATACAGATTATCAATATTACAATTCAACAATTTGTTGAAATAAAAAAAAATGTTTGTAGAAATGACAAACATTTTGTAGAATTGATAAAACACGTGTTGAATCAATAAAAATACATTTTAAACATTGTAATTGTAATCCTTTGAATGCAATGCTATTGATGGCGTCATTTATATTTCATACGCGAAATAGATCAGCAGCAAGTTGTAACTGTCGAAAGTGAGTTAAGATAATATTTTAAAGCTAATTAAATGGATGCCGCACGTGGAAATATTTAAAAGGTAAGTCAAAGAAGATAGTGCCATAATATATAGGTAAATGTATATTGAAGACAAAACAGCAGTACTTACAGCCAAGGCAAAAACATGTCCTGCCAAGCCAGACCAAGTTGTGCACAAATACGATTGTATTGAAGAAAGTGGGATTTTGCACATCCTGGGCTCGCCTGGCTGGACTCTGGACATTTTCTTTCTTGTCTAAAAGTGGAGCTATTCGCTATAGACAAGAAATTTTAGTTCATCTTGAGACTGTTGGTTGTGTTGTTAATATTTCAGAAAATATATGTGTTCATATTATTGAAGTTTTTATGTTAAAAAAAGTATTTGCCTGAAAAAAGACATTTATGTACATTTACCTATATACAGGGCTTGCCATCGGTTCGAAATCTCCCTCGTCTGGGTTCCCGGTCATAGGAACATAGACGGGAATGAAAAAGCCGATGAACTCGCCAGATGTGGCTCTGCTCTGTGCGTGTCTCAGGCGGAGGAAGTCTTCCCTCCGCTGGGATACGTTAAGAGAGAAATCTTCCTGTACTTCTCCTCAAGGGCGGCGATGAGATGGGTGAATCTGACGAGCTGTATCATTTCAAGAAAGATATGGGCAACCTACGATGATGCCAGAACCAACAACCTTTTATCTAGAACGCGTGTAGATTTCGCCCGACTAACGGCAATTAGTACGGGCCATTGGCCCTTAGGAACTCACGCGGCCAAGCTTGGCATCCCTCATAACACCCACTGCCGTAGCTGCACTGACACAAACAAGAGTGAAACAGTGTTTCATATTCTCTGTGAGTGTCCGGCACTAGCAAAAACCAGACTCAGTGCACTAGGTCATCCCTTTTATGATGACCTTTCGGCTATCCAAAGTATCCATTTTAATAAAATCATCAAATTTCTCAACTCCACAGGCTGGTTTTGAGCTCCCTTGACTTCCTTCCCCCTCTTTTTATCTTCTGGTTCCGTTAGTTGTGGTCTCAAAACGGCGCTTAATGCGTTACTTGTGTTTTTCCCTCGTCAGTAGACGGGAATACAGCCACTTAAACCAACCAACCAACCAACCTATATACAATATATATATTCTATCTTATCTGAAAGTGCAACATCTTACTTTTCTACGTACTAAATACAAATTGTGAACATTTTTTTGGATTGTGAATTCGATCGGGAAGCCCTGGCCTATACAACGCCAAAACATTTGGCAATATTTTCCTCTGGATAAGGAAATACCATTGGGAGTGCAGATTATTTAATTTGTATACAGTCGAACCCGGATAATGTCACATTGCTTAATAGCACAACTCGTTTAATATCACACTAATGCGAAGCCAGTTGTCTTTTTTGTACAATTTGTACTGGCAAAAAACCTTTTATTAGCACATCGCTTAATATCACAACTCGCTTAAAATCACACAAAAAATATGCTTACAAAGAAAAGCTGCATGCAATTTTGCCCGCTTATAGTCACATTTCACAGTCCATACGTAATATGTATGGAAGTCGTCTTCAATGCAAAAATGGGGTGTGTATGTACAATTTCTTTTGTCGATTGTCTTAATATATGTGACTTTTACTGTTTGTGACTTTCTCACTGTGAGATTGATACATACATATGTATATGCTGGACTTCCGTGTTTATTATAAATGCCTGAATGTATAAAAGTCACAACCCGCTTAAAGTCACATTATTTTGTTGCCCGTTTGATGTGATATTATGCGGGTTCGACTGTAATTCCTTTTTTAAATAAATCAAATTATTAAACTTATTTGTTTTGCGTATCATTTATTTGCGTATAATTTCTTTATTTAGATAAATAAAGAGAAATTATTTGTATCAATCAACAATATTTGTACTGTTTTAACAAAATACAATAGCTGAATTGACAAACTAAATCGATATTATTAACAATTTGTTTGTTAATTCGACAAAAAGTCAAAGACCAAATTGATAAATTTCTTTGTAAAAGCAACAGGTAGGTAATTGATGATTTGACAAAACATCAACGGTAGAATTGGCAAATCTCTTTTGTTAAATTAACAACATTATGATTTTTATACGCACAAACAAACGATTATTGTTACAACAACAATTTTTTATCATCACCACAAAAGTTTTAAGACAAGACAAAACTTACTAAAATTTAGTCAAGTTGGTAGAAACATTTTGTTGGAACAATTGACAAAAAAATTGTTGAATCAAGCCTCATTTTGATCATATATATTAGGGTTTTATTTTCAGTGAAGTATCAATTTTTTTGAAAATATTTACTGATCTTGCTAATATTTACTTCGAAACTACTTAACTTGGCGTTTTAGCAGTATGCTTCCAATTTTTTTAGGTGGTCTGCAACTTGGCTTGTCACGTCTTCTGACATACATATTACCGACTTGTTAGTTCGGAAGATTCTTTAGGTTAATTGCAATGGCTCTATTTTTTTATCTTTACACCTCGAAGTGATTTTTTACGCGCTTATTGTTCTATTTGTATTCCGGGTCCATATTCTGGCTAGAATTTACTGCCCCACAGCATATCTGCGGTTTGTCTTTGGCTACTCTGTGTCTTTGCTTAAACACGTAAACGATCCTCCTCCAAGAGCAATTACAAACTTCCCCCGCAGATGCTGCATGAAACACCAGTACGAATATGAAAAAGTAAACATCCAGCTCGTTGCGTTTCTTTATTTAAGTTTGGAACAACTTTTTGCAAATAACTTACCTCGTGCAGGCACAACTTGCATCCTCTCGCCATCACAAAGTAAATCGTCCGCATCAGGTGTAACACTAAGCTAAATACCAAAGTTCCGAAACTGAGTCAATAAGTCATTGCATCCATGTGCACATTTCCCTCTTGAATGAATACACAAGCCCTTGCAATGGGAAAACCCCTCCAAAGGCGAAATATTTTAATAAATTTATTTTAGTCATAAAATTAACTCGTAAGCTCTTGCAAAGTGAATTCAACTATAAACTAATAAAATATTTACCGTCAAATCAATTGTGAAAATGCGAGAGAAAAACTTTAAGGGGAACACCCGAACGCCGATAAAAATGGACACACAATAAACTTTTTATGGTTTTACTCCTGTCGCATGAATAATGCAGGTTCCTGAGATTGCGTAGCATAGATGTGCGGTGCGTGTGTGTCACCCCTTTGATGTTGCCTTTGCCTTTGCCAGTATAGAAACTGGACGCACCATCTGCTGGTCCGTTACACCCCAAATGTTGGAAATAGAAAAATAGAAAAAAAACTGAAGAAGACAGAAATAGTCTCCATATCTAGGAAGTACGAATCCGGAGATTGTTTCCAGTTCGATGGCTTGACCAGGTTAGTAAATCATGCGTAAAAATCAGAACGAATTTCAAAAGTGACCTAATGATGTGTCGAGAAAGGTTAGGGTGCGACAGACTTGATAAATTCCACAAAAAGGATAATACCGTGTAGGATGGGTTTATGTATCATTTTAACTTTTTAATGTGTGCGTGCCGGCCAGGTCGACTATAAGAATGAGAGACGGTAACAATGAATATAAATTTCGAATCGGGTCTGCAACCTGAAAATGAGTTTCCTTTCATGCTTGGACTGAATTGAAAAGGTGCCTTCAAAAGGACATATTTCAAAATAGGTTTCTCTGCGGACGACCGACGACGACGACGACGATACGGGTGGAGTGATCAAATTTGTAGGGAGGGTTTATGGACTAGCTGGACATTGGCTCTATTCAGTCTTTTGTAGTTGCCGTCTTTTGACCTGGATGAATGGTTGGCAAAAGGCTGATGGTAATAAAAGTGTCCTTCGGTGGTTACAAAGAAACGAAATGCGATGAGCTTAATTGAATTTCGAGAGCGGTATTTGAAAATCAAATCGCTTTGAGGTGAGTAGCTAGCGAATAAAGGGGACTTATGCTCTCATGGTGCGGATTAGTTGAGCGTTAGTAGTGATTACACACTAGAAGCGCATCGAGGCAGACTGCTAAGAAAATGCCTCAGAAATAAAGTCAAAATACGTGTGGAAAACAATTTCAAAATAAATAATTATGACAAGAAGGGTAAAATCTTCGACAACTTGTCCGATCTGCCGGATCGGACCGTAAGTTTATTCTCATTGTGAAATGGCAAACAAGAACCACTACAAATCTGTTACCAGTTGTTATTTAACTCTGGAAATAGCGTTGCCAGTTCGAACAACAAATGCCTTAGAAAAAAAACCTCTATAAAGGCTAAAGAAAGCATTTCAATTTCAGTTTGCCACCATAGCCAGGAACCTTCAAAACCAAACCTTCGGAAAAGAAAATAATTTTGTTTAAATAAACAAGCAATTGTTTGCTTCTGCTGCCGTCCATAACAATATGCTCACGACTCTCAGGTCTCAGGTATCCGCGGAACACTTTATTAAGTTTTCATAGTCCTGGCTGGCACAATGCTATCTACCCTACCGCATGTTGAAGGTGTGCGCCCGAGGAGCATCCCATTATAATGAAGAGCCAACT
Organism: Cheilosia variabilis; assembly: GCA_951230905.1. Classification (NCBI taxonomy): domain Eukaryota; kingdom Metazoa; phylum Arthropoda; class Insecta; order Diptera; family Syrphidae; genus Cheilosia; species Cheilosia variabilis. The sequence continues at coordinate 16,364,778 of OX579676.1, forward strand.
TTTGAGCGCACACACAAATCGCCTCCCTCGGTTCCACAATCCACATGCGTTCGCGAAATTCCATTAAAGTTACCAAAAATAGCTCTAGGCGTTCGTTTAATTTGTTCCGTAAACAAAAGTTTTTCGCTGTGAAGCAAATGCGAGCGTTTTTTTATTTCTTGTTATTGTTGTTTCTTCCTCTCTTACCGCGTCTTTTGCTCGCGAATACTGTATTGTTATAAGTCTTTTTATTTCCATTTGTTGAGTTTTAAATTCAATTTTTTTTTATGTTCCAGACCATTTGCGGATACATGGATCGGGTTTGATATACTTCATATATGTGCAGTGGTTTTTAGTTCGACGTTGAAGTTTTCGTTGGAAAATGTTTGATTTTATCCCCGGCGGCGTTTGATGGTTGTCGGTTATCCGTTCGCTATGGATAACGCACGTTCAATGCAATTAAAAAATTTTAATTGATTTGTTAGGTTTTTGTGTTTGGAAAATGGTTTTGTAACTTTGTAGAACAAGGAATTGCATTTGCCAAATATAAGTTTAATTATTATGTTGGTATGAAGTTTCAAGTTTGTATGTAACCACCGTGGTTGATTTCAAATCAGGCTAACATTTTCGAGCTCACAATGGAATAATTTTCCAAACAAAATTGCTAGAAAATATTTTGTCCGAAGGCTAAAAATGATTTTTAGTAAGGCCCATTGTGTTTGACGAGGTCGCTTTGCCAGGGTGATTTGGGCACATCTCGATTACCATCATTTTGGGGACTTTCAAATGGCAGCTCCTAGTCCGGCTTGTGGTATATGCTTGATGTCTGTATAATCGGTAGGTACCGCTTGAGGTCGAAGGGATACTACGCATTTTTAGCTTTTTGGCAGTCAGTAACAGCTTTGAATAGATTTGGCAAATTTCTCAATTATTGCTGAGTCTCTTTAACCGGTCTTGTAACGCGTTTTCTCATGTAATTATTTTTAATGGATTTGTTGAAGCGTTTTTTTTTCCGTTCTGGTTTTTCACGCTTTTTGGGATGATTTTTTCATGTGTCTTTGACGCAAGTTCTTATTCATTTTCAACGCATTTTTTAAGTCTTTTTAATGCGTTTTTCGGCTCTTTTATTTCAAAGAGTTTTGATGAGTTTTTGGACCTGTTTAATAATACGTTTCCGGTACGATTTTCCATGTGTGTTCAATCGTGTTTTCCGCTCTTTTTTTGTAAATGTTTTTGAATGCGTTTCTTGAATTGTTCCTTACGCGATTTTCTGGATTCGTTTTGCTCCTGACTTTCATGTAGACGCATTAAAAACTTATTAAAAACACTCTTTAAAAAGTCATAGAAAAAAAACAATTCGAGTAATTCAAAAAACGCATTAAAAGCATTTACAAAATCACATTGCAAAAGGGCAAGAAAATACATTAGATATACTTTAAGAAACAAGTCAAAAACGCAACAAAAACGTGTTTAAAAAAATTATTAAATATGCAAACATTGGGAAAAAACAGCGTCCAAAATGGCATCAAAAACAGTTAAAAAAAATCGAAGCACATACAAAAACTCGTCAAAAAATACTCCAAAAAATGACGTTCAAAATTACGTAAAAAACAACCTTAAAAACTCATCAAAGAATGCGTTTAAGAACAACAAAAAAAAACGCTTCAAAAATTGTATAAAAAAACGAAAAAAACCCTTAAACAAACAACCATGAAGAACACTACAAACAAATGGTCTGAAAATACATTAAAGAACGTTTTAAAAAACACCTTTGCTAATGAATCCATTCCAAGTAGTACAATATTTTTGATTTTTCACAAGGTAACATACCTGGACCTCGTTTGTTTTTAATTTACATATAACAACGACGCCTGTGAAGTTTGAAAAACCTGTAAAATAACCCCGTTTGCTGACGTTGAATAGCGAAACTTCCACTTCGAAAGTGAGTTCAATTCTGACTATACGACGCATCGGTTCCATTACAATCTCTTACGAGTAAATATAATTATTGTGTAGACCCCCCCTCCCAATATACTTACAGAAATCGGTTAGCACTATACCTCTCGCCATCCATTACAGCAAAGCCACTATTCGTCGATGTTGAAATCCGATCTCCAGGGACTAACGAACGGCGCGCGTACAGGATCCCTAAAACCATATTCCCCTTTTTGCTGCCGCAAATCTATTAGTGGAGGAAGTAAAACTAAGTTTTAGCTGTTCTCTCTCCATCAGCGGTTAGGTCACCTTGTATGCTCTACGGGTCTGCATCCGATATGTCGATCAACTCATTTGTGAAATTTGGTTGCCGAGAAACTATCCACCGGTTAAATAGGAGAAACAAGCCCGGTCCTTGCATGTGATAATCCTGCGAATTAATTAATGATTATTGCAAGAGTAACGGTTCATGCTTTAGTGCGCGGCAATTAAAGTCGTCCATGATGCTCACATGTGAATCGCAAAACCTGAAACAGAGAAGTCGAAAGGGTATAATTATGATTAAATAACGGGTGCTATGATAAAATATTTACCACTCCGCATCCGGTGTGATGCTCTGTCGTAGTTACCATCCTTTGATGAGGTTTTCATTTAGGTACATCCTTATTACAGTGTAGCAGTGTGCGAAATGTTATGTTTGCTTGTTATATTTGAAAAATTAACACGATTAATAATTAAATTGCATCCTTCTTTGGCTACCGATGCTGGATAGAATCCTACAGCAACTTGGGTACAGATCATTAAAATAGTGCTGCTTATAGTTTGTTGCGTGTTAATTAAATGTTTACTTTGAATTTCCGCAAAGGCGTTTGCAGAAGTTGATGTCTTTTTTTTAAATGGAACTTTAGTTGAAAGCTGCCCCATTCAATTTTTAAAATTGTCAATAGACAGCTACAATCCATTCTCAGTGTTTTTTTTACAAACCCCAAACTGATTGGGACTTGCGAAGTTGAAATTGTCGACCCTTGAGGTTCTGCCAAGGACATCATTCTATGAAAGAAATACAGCGAAACATGACACACAAAATTGTTCGGACTGAGGTCATACAGAAGTGGATTTCTACATCTTTAGAAGACTGAAATTAAGAAACAAATTTCTTGGTATATCTTATGTCCATTTATTGGGACAAGATAACCCTTTGCCTACCGCAATAACAACGTTTCATCCGTCATATCCCTAAATCATGTCCCACGTCGTTATATGTACTCGCAAATTGAGTCTGCCACTGTTTCACATTCAATTTATGCAACGAATACAGCTGAAAAATATCCCTCACGCTACCCTCAGCATTTGCCCACACTCAGAGAAAAAAATAGTTAGTTTTGTAACTATTGCCAGTGTTATGTCCTTTGAGAGAAGTTTTTTGCAGAAATAAGTGGTAAGGAATTTAACAAAATATAAAAATATAAAAATAAATAACGAAAACGATTCTAATTACATCGGTGCAATTTTAAATCTAGAAGTGCTCGACGCCAGTGGCGAAAAAGTTCAACTACAATTTGTCAACAGTGAAGGACCAAAGCAAATCAGCAAACCAAAGTGAAAATATTCTCCAGACAACTGATGCCTGCGAGCCAATCAAGGACGACAAGCTTAACTTAAATATTTCTAGTTATAAGATATAATAAAATGTAAAATGTCGATTGAAATGATTTCAGAAAAATGTTGTTATTGTTGATTTTTTTGGAGAATTTGGAGGGAACTAATTATTCTTCTTGTATACGCGGCATGTAAAAAATGAGCAGGTAAGCATTTCCAAAACAGGTATCGAAGACGTATTAATTTTCATTCAACGAATATTCGATGGAGTCAAATTTAACTATGGACGATGTGATAATTGTTATCAAAAAGTTGATTCTAAAAAAATCAATTGACAATCAAAATAGCTACAAATCACTATTATTATTAATAAAGTTGATTTTACTATTGAATAGATGATTTTGACTATCGAACAGTTAGTTTTGAAAAAAAACATCAACTGACAATATTTTATCTTGTTATATGAACCATTAAGCAGCTAATTTTACGAAAATTAATAATTGACAATAAAAATAGTCGTATTGGTCGTAATGGTTATTTTTAACTATTTAAAATAAATTTCCCGTTTTTTACTTTGAAAATAGTTAAAAATACATTTTTTTTTCTCTGAGTGCACTTCACCGTGGGATATTAGTATGCAAAAAATTAAGCACACGTCCAGACAATTGTACACGACATATTTATTTTAGTTGATTGCCATCTCCGTCCCGCGCCTCCTACCAACAACAATTAAGTCATAAATTAAATCGGCTACAGCATAATGCATCATTTGCCCAAAGGAAGGCCATCCACACACTCACATCACCCATCGCCACAGCATAATATTCACTATTCAGCTAACCATTCGTTGATTTTAAGGAATCCACCGCGACCCGTCTTGCCGTGCATTCCAATGGGATTAAATTATTCAGGACAAAGTTTGCCAATTATTGCTGCGGCCGCCAATATGGCAGAACTAATCCTTATTATGTGAATATTTAGTTGTGGTTAATTAAAATGGTAAGTAACTCATCCGAAATGCACAATAAACCGGCAACTGCGAAATCCTTGCAAAACCCGCCCCTGCGAATGCTCTGTCAGCTGAGGATTTGTGCGTGGTTGGGTGTGTTTTACAAAAGCGAATCCTTTTCCGCCGCATTAAATATTAATAATTACAATTTGCTGGCAGTGAATACGCACCACAATGTATACATGGTGCCATCCCCACGATGACCAAGCGAAACAATACCCTTACATGGGGGCCGCCACTATATTGTCCGAGCCTTTGTTTGAAGTTCAACTGTTGCACTACAGCGACGATCGACAAACGGCCAGCGGCAAATGCAGCCCCGGAAACTATTTCCATGGCGGTTGTGCGTTCTGTTTTTATTATGGCTGCCGTGCGAATGCACTTAGAGATGCTCACGGGGTATCCTTTTGCGGAATGCAATATCCGGCGAATAAAATGTCTGCCAATTTAATTAGATGTGCGCTTGTTTGCTTCGCTGTGCGGAAAAATGATGACGGTTGCCCGATACACTGTACTGATGATATTGTGGCATGATTGAACTTTATTATTGCATATTGCTTAGGGGGGATGTGATTTTATGGCGGATATGAGTTCGAGATCTCCATATTAGATAAACTGTATCCAGTTAAGGCGAGTGCTTGCTAGAGGCGCAAAATGCAAAGTCGAACGTTTATTAGTCGTAAAAATGGTGTTCCTCTTTTGAGCCATAAACGCGGACCTGGATTTGATACTTGGCCCTCAAATTAAGTCATAAACCTTTGAGGGAATGGGTAATTTACAAAGTTTAAGAGTGGCTTACGCTCAAAAATTGATCATTTTTATGAATTGGAATCTTTGGCATTCATATCTCTTCATATCTCATAAAAGGAAACGTCTTATAAGAAGGCTGGAGTGTGGTTTGAGACTTAAGGCTTATGTTAGACGACATTCGGAACTGAGGTGCACAATTTCAGCCGATGCAAATTCCACAGAAAAACTGTCTAACAGAGGCGGTTTGGGCCGTTCTGTTCTAGGGCTTGACAGTTGCTCATTGGCTTGGAAAATTATGGACTTCAAAGGCGTGACACATGACTCCTTGTCAGACATGGAGCTTAAAGTGCTTGGGTTGGTCTTAAAGTGACAGAGGTAAAGCAGGAAGAGAGGTCTATCAAAAGCACACCACTTTTGTTGTAAATCTTCGCCTTATTACTTTAAATGGGGGCTAACAATATCCGTGGTCGATACCATGATGCAGCTATTCGATTTCATCACCTATTGGGACTAGATATATATTCAAGATATTCGCATATCCTTTTTAAAGTCTCTTACAAACTTCGTGCCATCCTAGTATTAGAGCTGAACACGTATATACATTTTATGTTTGACTCGTTTTCGAAGGGTTTTTTGACACATTTTTTGAATCGGTTTTCAACGCGTTTTTGGACTCGTTTTTTGACACATTTTTCAACACATTTTTTGACCTGCTTTGGACTCGTTGATGGATTTTAATAAGTTTTTGAATTGTTTTTTTTTTTAAGGCAACATTTGACATGTTTTTTGAATCGTTTTCCGTCGTGTTTTGCGTTTTTCACGCTTTTTTTCGAATAACCTGTGAATCGTTTTATCCAACGCGTTTCGAATGAGTTTTTGGACGCGTGTTTTAAATAGTTTTTTCCACATCTTTTGAGCGCCTTTTGTGAATTGTTGGGATGCGTTTTTTTGGTAAGGTTCTTAACCCGACTTAGTCGTCTCTTTAGACTTGTTCTTTTTTTAATCTTTTTTGGCGCGATTTCTTATGCCGTTTTCTTAGATAAAAATTGTAAAGCCTTGCGAATATTTCCAATATACAAACTCCGCAGAAGCATGCTTAGGCAAATAAAAAAAATTAATTCCGCCGGTAAAAACTATTTTCTATACTTCGCGTCGTATTTCTGACCAGTTGAAACGCTTATCGGCCTTATCGGCCATTGCAATTGTAGCGATTCTAATCACTAAGCATTATTGAAGCCTCTAAATGCCCACCTCTACGTGTCTCCTAAAGTTTAAAAATCCACCCCATTTAGCCCGAAATGACACAGGAAAATGCAACACTCACTCTGTTGCATAACGGGCATAAAAACTCAAATGGCCGCGCGCCATAAAAAGAGTAACCGCCTCACCACTCCTAATTGCAACCGTTAATTGCAAATGAAGCTAATGTGCGCCATCTCGTCGCCTCGTCCTCTCGCATCGAATAACCATAACTATTACGTTGGGCTTAGATTACCTCTGCCATACAGCTATAGTAGATCCCGGGATCAAATGTCCTCCCTCGTAGCACTCATTGCACACATATGGAGTGGATTTGCCGCTCTAATTGCCGTGCGCCGGCCATTCGAATTACACTTAGGACCGGGATTGTGGTCACGCGCTAATGTTCCAATAGTTTAGCCTTTAGTGGCTTTTGCAACCGCAGCACGACTTCAACGAGGACATATTTTGCCTAAGCAGGTGAGCATAAAAAGAGAGGTTGCATTAAAAAATACAATACGACATGGAAGAGGTCCACAACGACGTACATCACCTGCACCCATAGATGGCGCAATAAAAGTTTTGTCAAATGCCAGCTTTAAAGATAAATCTACCCAATTAGCAGGGGACATTGTGCGACAAGAACTTTGGCAACTTCCTCAAAGTCTAATTGAGATGGCAAAGTAGCGCACCAGGAGTGCAAATTCATTAATTTTTCAAACAAATTATCATCCCACGAGGACAGGCTTTCAGAGGAGCAAAAGAAAAAAATGGTTAAAAACACAAGCGCACATAATTTGATTGTTCTCATCCGCTTGGATAGCCGTTCTTTGTTGTTTTTCGCAGTGGATTTCATTTAAATTAAAAACAACAACAATGCGACGATTGTACAGATTGTTTTGATTGTTTTCCCATTTTTTTTATTGAAAACAACTCAAGCTGGAGGCGATTTTTTTCATCATCATTTCTTCAGCGCGGAAGCGTGGCTTACGTTATGACCCCCCGCCCCTAAGGAGCATTTTCACTGGAACAGCGCACTTGAACCGAAATGCAAATATTGGAAATTGAATTAGTCGAGAGTCTGTACCTGAATTAGCTGTCATTTAATTATTTATTTAATTTTGTAGCTACTCTGTATTTGACAGGACCTCATGTTGTATGCATTGCGTGTTTTTGGGGATTTTTTGTTTTGTTTTCGGTAACCCATGGGGTGCTTGGAAAGATCCGAATTCACGAGGAACGATATTTCTAAGGACTCATCTAAGGGGTGCTTAATTTGACGGAGCTTTACATCAGTTTATGCTTAACCACGAGGCTGATTAAATAATGAGCGCAAAAACTAAAACACAGTCCTCCCCTTCTCCGCTGAGTTATAAGGGTAGTTCTGTTCATTTATAAATAAACCGAAAATCTCATCGTATTTCACTCGGGTGGCATCAATCTGGCTGCAAGGCGCAATTATTCTTGCAAAGTTTAAATGAACTTCATCACGTAGGCACTAGCACTTCCTTGAAAATATTTCCTCCCTAAAAATGCATCGCCAACATAAATTTTCTACCATTTACTTCTGAAGTCCTCTTTCGCGCCTGCAACTACACACAATGCGAGTCCTTCGAAAATGCAGACCGCCAATTAAGTTGGAAAATATCGAAAAAAAAAAAACAAAATTACACAAACAACGCAAGAGGGCTTATTTAAAAATTCCCAAAAAAAAAAAAAACATTTTATCCAGAAAGTTAATTTAGCGAATCAACACTTTGCGCGCTAAGGACTCCTGGTTTTATTTCGCCGAGAGTGACGGTGATTCGCACGAACGACAACGCGAAAAGTCTTCGAGATAACTTTTTCAATTCGATGTAAGAGTGAATAAAAATCAGCGACGACCTCGTTAACTTTGGTCAATTTATTTGCATACTTGAGGGACGGAGGAGATTTATCCCATTTTCAATTTTTAATGGGAAAACTCTCCATTTAATCGAATTAACTCAATTACTGTTGAATGAAGGAAATGCAGAAATACGAAATGAGACTTTGTCCTGGCTGTTTGTCATTTTCTTAACTCACTTTTAATCTGTTGCACGTTGACTGTGAATTGGAGTCGGAGTTGAGCTTTGACAAGTGGGAGACTGAACAAAATGGAAATAGGTATTTAAATTTGAAATGCTCGTAACTGCATTTGCTGGCACATAAGGTTCAGTAGAAACGGGTAAGAAGGACTCGTCGAAAGAGTTTCAAGTTGAATTGACTGATTTTCATACACTTCCTTCTACGAGCGGAACCTAAGCAAGCCACAATACTTTTAGTAGCGGGTCGGCATTCTGTAAGGCGAAACGATCAATCGTTTTCGTGCGCACGAATGATTTGCCCTATGTTACACAAGCAAATTTCTTCGTGCACGCGAAAACGTTTGAACGTTTAGCCTTACAGAATGCCGACCCTGCTTTCGATAAAAATGTTCATCGACGTAACGTTAGTTTTCGCAAAACTTCTTCGCATATGCACAGAATATGCGGTCCCCTTAAGATTGTAGGACGTCGCAGAATCTGTATGAAATTGTATTGAATTGGGGCTGTTTTTAAAAGCTTTTTCAGGTGTACTGATTTCGTGCCCGCTGCTTGCTCTAAGAAATACCCCAGATCTTTTGCTATTAAACTATGGGTAAAATGCCTCAAATACCATTCCTCAAAACGGCTTGAAAATCTCCAACTTGCAACGTGCCTTTAATGGCATCCAGAGGGTGGTTTGATTTGGAAAAAGTTCCCGATTTAGTTTCGCTCAGAGGCATATGGTTTCTTAAGTTTTTGTACAGAGTCTGCTTGGTTGTGCGGAAGAGGAGCCTTCTACAAGATAGCCCAAGGAAACAGCGATTGGCAAGAGTTATTGCCTGTTTGATCTCCGATAAGAAGTTTTTTTTAGATGCAATTTATCAGAGCCACGATCCCTAACTACCTCAAAGTATTCGCTGACTTTAATATTGCTCTGTCCAATTTGTAGATTTCGGATCGATTAGTTGTGCCCTCATTCACAACTCAAGCCACTGGCGGCATCATTGTCGCAATATTCGAAAAACGCACTAGTGACAGCAGGTTGATCTAATGAGCGTATATGGAAGTAGTTTGAAATATTTTTCCAAAATTAAGCCTCTGATGTTGGCTTGTTGTGGGGTTTCTTGCACGGTTAAAATACTGACGATGCCACCTGACAGCCCACCATTCTTCCTTTTGACATCAAACGGGTTGATAAGACTGAAAGTGCAACGAAGCAGCAAGTGTTCTTCTGCATAACGCAGCCGATTTGAAAATGCTAAATCCCAAAATTGCTTACATAATGACGGTGGCTGTCATGGTGTGCAAATTTGTCAGTAGTCGTGGACTTGCGAAAAACCCACTATTAGGGTCCAATCTTCGATGTTCTTCACCTGACATCTTGAAGATTATGCTCTTCTGTTTTATCGCGGAGTTCTTGAAAACCCGCTTTTTGCGACGGGGATCGTGATTACACCTTAGACTTAAATTTAACTAAGTCTGGCATTTTATAAGATTTTTGTTCCGAAATTGACGCAGCTTCTGTACTGAATGAAATAAATGACAGCTTTTTAACAACCTTTTGCTTTGACGGAAATTGGTAGAAGTTTGTTCGAAAGAAAAAAGTGCTGCCAGTTCAACTTTTCAATATTTTTTAACGAGAAAAACAAAAAAAAAAAATGTTAATGGTAAAAAGTGTAACAAGGCGAAAAAAAAGTAACATTGTAACCAAATTATAAAATAATTAAAAAGTGTAACACTTTTGTTACACTTGTATTATTGTGGCAGCGCTGGTTAGATGCTAGATCTCGAGCTTGCCGTTGTTTCGCTCTTAGCAAATTGTTGCTTATCGCTTTATGTGTACATTTTCGGGCTGTTGGCTTTGTCGCTGTACATATAGGTAGCTCGTGCGCCACCTGAGTCGCGGTCTTTTTCTACTGCGCCGTCCCTCGGTGCCGTTCCGGGCCGGAGTATTCGTGTCCATTCATTCTACATGACCCAGCCACCTCAGTCGTTGGACCTCTTCTGACTAGGTCGATGTCGCTGAACAGCCCGTACAGCTCGTCTTTGTATCTCCTCCTCCATTCACCGTCTAAGCAGAAGGGACCTGCGATGTATAAAGTCACTGGGAATCTATACTTTGCCTTTCCTCTGACTGCCATTCGCCCACTTATCGGCGGTGATTTGTGTCATCTGAACATTTCAAATCAAATCCAAACAAAATTACACACGAAGCGATTGAATAGCAACAAAAATTCAAGTGTCCTTTTGTTGCTGGTGGACTGTTTTTCCTTTTATGGATTTTGCTCCCCGCTCTGGAACATACAGGTCGACTGTAGTCGTAAAAACCTGATTGCAAATAATTGAACAAAACATCCGCAGATAACCCGCTACCCTACCTACACATCGCTATATACACAATAGATTGAAAACAATTACGGCTTACAGAAAATGGTGGTAGGACAAAAAAATAAAAGCAAAGAGAGAAGTCCCCAGGCCTACAGGCACAAGCTACAGCAGCTCCAAACAAGTCGTCCTTTACCTGTATCAACGGCCAACAACAAAGAATGACACACAAAGCTAAATGGCTTCACCCATATGAGTCGAATTAGCCACAATACAAAGCCATTGCCATTCCGCCACCGTCACCGCCAGCATTTATAATAACGAAGGCACTTACAATAATTTGGCCCTGGGCGCACTTTACCCTTGTACACAGCATTCAGTCCCCGCCTTCATAACACCAGGTATCCCTCTTTCAAGCTCCTAGCCTTTATCCTTTTTTTTGTGTGTGGAACATTGTCAATTCAATATTTTCCGCAAGAGGTCCCTTGCCTTAATATATATTTTTTTTGCTCGCCTCTCCTCTTTGAATGACTCTGTTTAACAAAAGGACCTTCATGTATGGAATTCGATTAAATTTATTTCGGAATGTCCCCCAGAACGGGTGCAGTGTGTATTTGGTTCGGTTCAGCGGCTGTGCATGTTTTCTTTTCCTTTTTTTTGTTGGCACGACTGTCATCTGTTGGATGGGAGAATGAACTTCAGCACTTAAGGTTAATAGCAATGGGAGGGATCCTTTTCTTTGGCACCACTCGTCCTTAACACTTTCAGCGATTGATTGAGCGACGCGAAATGATGTGCGCACGACCCAGGCACACACATGTCTTGCAAGGTCTGAGCTGAGGGTGTATAAAAATTCATTTGAATTCTATTCCTTTATAACGTGGAATTCTGGGTAATTCCTTTATAATGTGCTGGAGTAATAACATTAAATTTTATTTTATCAATTTTCACTTAATACTCGTCGTGCGATGGTTTCGTGGCGGATCACAAGACGGAATTTGAAATTTGCGGTACACTCTTGTGCGCGTTCGCCAGCAAAGGGATGATGCCCTTACAATTGACTGGCAAAGAAATGAAATGCAGGAACTTTTGAATTGGAGCTGCTCGAGGATTCTGTGCGGTATAAGTATATTCGGGGAATTTGATGAAGGAAAGAGTTATTTGTTGTTGGCCGTAATTTGTATGACCAGGAACGTACGTACTAAGACAGAAATCTAATTGCATTTTATTCCGTTGAAATTATTCCTCGAAAGGGTTTGTTGGTAGAAAATATGATTTCTGTCGAAATTGTGAACTGAAATCGTGGAGTGTAGGAGCGCTGTAAATGTAGCTTTCGAATGACAGTGAAATTTTTTTGGCAAATGAAAGTGAGTCATTTCCGGCCTCTACTGTGGTTTAGATACGACACTTAGGGAGCGAACCAGAGACAAATCACACTGAGACTGAGACTCCCAACCAGCGATACCACTTTACTTCCATTGAAGTAGATTTACTTCAATTTTAGAAAAAAAAATTAAAATCTGCTCTCTACTTCGCAATTTCCAGATTAAAAAAATAAATTGCATCAAACTTCACTTGAAACACAACATCAATCTGACGTTTATTATTGTTTTCCTTTCAATTTTCTGTCAAAGAGGTGATCCTGTTTGTTCCGAAAAGTGTGGTGAAATACCTGAAAGAATTATTACAAGCGCGATGAATAGATATTTTGAAGTAATCAAGAATGTGAATAAGGATTGGCAACGCAAAATTATATTTTAATGAACATATCGTTGTGTACCACTTATAATATATATTTTTCTAAAAAACTTGCAAAAAATAGTAAAAATTAAGTGAGAAGAGTCTTCAAGACTTTATATTAATAAAAAAAAATATTTTGTAGATCTTAAAACGTTAAAACGTTGTTTTGGACATGTTTTATATGTACAACTAATATGGAATTAAATGTATCATTAAAACTATGACTTTGAAATCTTCTTATCTTTTCTTGAATCTTCTTCACGTTTGGGGTCAAATTTACTTCGGTTTATTTTTTTGAAGTGGTAACGCTGCGTCCCAACTCGCTATCCTCTTGCTGCTGGCCACCTCATTTTTTTTTTAAATTCGCCATTTTGTATCCCTATCGGTGTTGTGTCAAATAAGAATACGTGCAACATGCAAAAACATACAAAAAATACAAAAATAAATGCTGCCAACCGCGGCAGCCGTGGGAAAATGTGAAAGAGTTCGGGAATACCACGTTTTTACATTACTAGATGCCATTGGTTAGTTGTTGTTAAAAAGTGAATAATTTGATTTGTTTGGTTAACAAAACTACCTAAAGGAGATGTTCTATATACTAGAAACATATTAGGACAAACATGGTTGTGTATTTTCTGCTTTTGGATAACATTAACTTCGATTTCGTGTGTAAATTTTTCTTAAATAATGAAGAAAATTTGCTCAAAATGTTTTTATTTTTCCTCAACCAATCTAAATTGTAAATTTTTCTTGAATATTTTAAGCAAATGTACACTTATTCCTAAAATAAATCTATCCACACGTTATGAATAATTTTAAATTTAACGGATAAAATTCGGGGAACTCTGCCAGCAACAATGCCCACAGCGGAAGTGGCTCATCTTTTTTTGGGAGTGTTTGGTGAGCCGGAATTTTTGAAGTTTCGTGACATTTATCAATACGAATTTCTATGTGACAATACTAGCGCACCAAATCGTGACCACTCCGTAAAAATATACCTTATAGGCTAAGTAACGGGAAATCGGCCGGAGTTGGTGGTCTCAGTATTGTCTCTGGAGCGAACTGCTGACGCACTTTAAGTTTCTTTGTTCGGTTGTACGTGGAAATCTTGCACGTGACCAATAATTGGACCGCATTCTTAGTGTGGAATTCCTACCGACGTAAACTTAATCTATTCCCAAAATGAGCGACTTTTGTCTCCTTTGTGACCCTCATAAGATATTTCTTCGTCGGGGTTGAAGTAAAATGGTCAATTGACGCGAAGAAAGACAAAGTTGTCTATATTTTTAATAACCGAAAACAACTTAATAATTTTTAGTTCATCAACAGTTGGTTGTAGAAGGTCTTGCGCTGATCCAGTCTTACCTCTGAAAATTTTCAGAAAAAGTCGCAAAAAAAGAGTCCCATTACGATCTTAATATTTTCTTTTCTTTTTTAAAGAAGCATACTGTTATTATAGCGATATAATTGTAATTCAAATTGAGGTAAAAACAAGTTCTTTCGAATTCAACTAAATACCCTAAACGATTCTGAACTATAACAAAAAACGTTCTACATTTTTAAAAGAATTCGGATTGCACTGATTTTCAAAAAGATCAGTCCGGATTCCGGGCGTTCAAAAAGGAGTCAAAATTACTCCAAAGCGTCCCGAAGGTGGCACTAAATTAATCTACAAGAAGATTAAGTTGTGAAATATTCATGAGTTGTACAAGCTACAGTGTAATTTGTGCCTTTCCCACACCTTATATTTTTATTACTCTCGTATAACTATTAAATTGTTATAAAATCATAGGAAAATAAATATTATATCTATCTATCTATCTATCTATCTTATACCCAGAGCCCTTTGTCATAAAATGGCTAAATTATGAGCATTTGAAGCGACTTCTTAGGTTCCTTACTGTCACAGCTCTAAAACTTGATTTGTGAAGGCAATAGAGAACCCCCCGTTTATTGACGTTGCAGTCAATATCAATGCATTATCACAAAGACCTCATTTGATAGGAACGTTTACCAAACTATCATCTTCTCGCAGTAGTTTAAAAGCGGGTTCATTCCGAACATAAAAGGCTAAAACCTTTGTTTTTTTATTATTACCTTTTTTGTCGTAAAACTTTGGCTAAATACATCAAAGTGCTTCACCGCGCACTAATGTCAATTAATTAATTAAGTAATTATAGCATTTTGTAAGACTTTCCCACCTGCCCCGATTAAAACAAAACACCTTCCGTACAACCCTATAAAACAATTCTCTCAGCATCAGGCTAAAAAGACGATTTTCATTGACCCGTGACAAAAAAATCCATTCTCATCGATGTTTTTGTAGAAGTCACTTCCGGTGAAAAATGCGAACGCAATTAATCAACTTGGTTTCGGTCTCGAAGTAGGTAACCAGCAAACGCAAACGCACCTCATGTGGACAACCTCTTAAATACATTTTCCACTTAATGTTATGAAGAAAATTAATTACTTAAAACCGTTAGCTAATCCTTTTGCCTCAGTTGTGTTTCCTGGAAGCTACTAAGCCCAAGTCTCATTCTTCAAATAGATTACTAAATGAAATTTCCGCTTTTTGTACAACCAAACCCCGCCCGGCTACAAAAAAAAAAAAAAAACACAACGGAACAACAAAATCAACTCAATTTCATTGCAATCACTCACCTGGATACCAGATGTTTCAATTTACAAAAGGATTCGTTTACATGCACACGGTTTCGTTCTTGTTTTCCTTTATATCCATCGTAGGGCTTGTGCTTGTTTCCCCTAGCCAGGATAATAACAGGGATAAACCTATCCCGACGAAACAAAACATTTCTGATGCCAAAGAAGCAACAACTGAAAACAAAAAAACCGAAAAACGCTGCCACACAAGTTGGGCTTAAAGTTTCACACATGACAACCCTTGGCTAATCAAAAACTCTACTCTCCCTCGTTTGTGTGCATGATGCAAATAAAACTGAATACAGTACCTAGATATAATAAAAAAGGACTGTGGGTATCCGCATTCGGCATCTACAATCTACATCCAGAAGAGATTTGTCCTATTTTTCCAATTGGCAACATTGTACCCTCTATCGAATGCTTTCAAGGTAATTAAGTTGACTTTCCTTCACCCAAATGGTAGTTCTCGGGTCCTTAAAACCACAAAAACCATCTGTTTGGCGAGGAGTCTTCTAATCAACTCGCGAAGCGGAATGCGTGCTTGTGGGGACGAGAAATAAATATTTGGCGCGTTAGCCAATCCGATTTCCGACACAATAATCCTTTCGTTTCGCAGCGACGTGTTAATATTTTTCTCCCTTGTGAATTTACAATTGGGCTTACGCACGAGTCCCAGGTCCCAGCCAAGGTGTTCCGATTCAAATAAATCGAGTCGAAGCTTTTCACTTGAGCTTATTCATCATTCTGTAATGAAAGGGAATTGCAAATGAGACATCGTTCAGGAGCGTTTCACACTTTCACGGGTAATCTCGAAGGCAAGGATGGTATGCATATACCCAGCACTTTGTTTCGGTAATTAGAGGAGTGTACAATTTGAAATTAGATTACCAGGACTTTGATAAAGTGCGATCTTTTGGAGATAACTTCATGAATAAAAGACGAAGCTCGAAATTTGCTTTCAATAAATAATTTAGACGAGTCTCTACTTGTTTTCCGGACTCAAGAAATGCGACATTTTTTGGTCTTTAAGGCGGACTTTATTCTTTCAGTTGTTGTTGCATGCCCAAAGCAAAGACCGCTGCCATTTGTGTGACTTCCTGGCTCTGCAAAAAGGGCACTGTAGACTTAACGACTATGAAAAAAGTACACTCTAGACTGTAGTGATGAAAGAGGTGCGAGGAGCATATGAAAATGGTCTGTAACCCCACGGTATAGGTTGATGTAGAGTTGGGTTCAGTGGCTACTATGTTGGACTTCTGTCTCAGATGACTCAGGTTCAACCCTCTGAAAACATAAACTACTGCTTTCTACTTCTGACAAATATCGAAGAGCATGTAATTGTCGTAATAAAGCTTCCCAATCATCTCGGCCTAAAATTGTAGGTCCCTTCCATTTGCGCAAACAATTAAAAGCAATTGTTGTGAGAAGCTGTACGCCTTGAGTTATTAATATAAGATGGCCTTAATATTTATATACCTGCTTAACTTTATCCGTGCCCGGTAATTGTACTGCTTAGATATATATGTTCTTGTCCATCACCATCGCAAGAAGGATCTGCCTTACTTTACTGAACAGGGGCAACGGATTTGGCTGTGATCTATCCACTCATGAAACATTTTTGGCACTCATTTCGTGAAATGATGATTTTTTAGGGTGGGGTTGGTGTTCAGCAAATAAATTACCCCATATGAATCGATTTATTATAAATATATGGACTGCTAGTAGTCAACTTCACGTCGGTTCCAACATTAGCGCTACAAAGCGCTATTGGTTCAGAGCGGAATAAATTGGAAACAAATTACAAAAAGCAGAAATAAAGTAGTTTTCATGAGCTTCATTTTTAGTATGAGGTATTTAAAAATAACTTTTCTAAAATACATTGAAGAAAAGAAAAGCTGAGAGTACATTTCTTTTTATAAGTTAAATAAGGGAGCAAGTTTATTCAATAGCTCCTCAGTCCTATATTTGTAAAATTCGGAGGAAATTACATCCGATTGTGCAGCCTTCAGAAGATTTGGCGCCTCCGGACATAGTCCAGAACTATGAATCTACGCCAAATATCATTTTAAAAATATGTAAAACTGTCCATAAAACTTTGCTGATTGAAATATACGCAAAAGTGGTGTTGCATAATATTAAAAAAAAAAAAACAAACAAACAAACAAATGTAAAAGAAGAGATAAACTCAGTCGCCATAAATACACAAAAATTGTTCAATTTATGAGGCAAACAATTCATTACAATGCAATTTTTATTCATATTTTGTTGGTCCCATCTATTATTAACAATTTGAGATACCACATTTTCGATGCGACATTTATTATTAAACAACAATTGAATTGTGAAAATTTGAATTTCAATCGTTTTACTTAGCAGATCTACTAGCGCCCAATAGATGTCACTAGCATTAAATGGAGAAATCCAAGATGGTTGGCATTTTGTTACGCTTTTTATTCGCTTTGAACCAAGAGCGCTAGTTGTGCTGCTGTCATTTTTTGGGCAGAACTTTTTTGATGTTGATTGCAGTCCATATATAGGTATATGTCAAGGTCCATTTGAAAAAACATATTTTTTAAATTAAATTGCGATGAAATATAAACCAAATGTTAAGTCCAATATTACACCTGAAACATGCATCCACATTGGCTTAGTGTTTTTAATGTATTGCGGCAACAAATCCACGTACTATGTATCAAACAAGCAGCTTCCATAGAGTACTGTCCCCCAATAGGTCGAAAATGTAGTATACGCTTTAAAATGTTAAGCGTAAAAAATTTAAAATAAAAAACAAATCAAAAGACGAATAATTACTATACATATATGTAATTGATTTTTCTAAGTTAATAAACATATGAATTCATAATTAAATAATTAACAAAAACTAAAAAAAAATTTGTTAAAAAACCAAAAAACCCGGCTGAATGTAAAAAAAAAAAAAAATTTAAATATATGAACAAGACGCATTTAAGTACCTGTACCTAAATAATTGACAATCGGAGACTATATACCTACAGCTACACAGTCTAACAAATATATGTATGAGTATTGAGTACCCTCCGACTGCCGGGTCGGGTTTTTTGGTTTTTTAAATAAATTTTTTTTATTTTTATCTTTTTAGCCTATGACACTCCGGGGAAGAATTCGAATATAATGATACCTCACTCTTCAAAATCGGTCAAGCCGTTTAAGCTACAGGGCGTCCCGTAGGAACGTACATAGGATACGCGCGAAACACATAACACTCCCTGTGTCCAATCGGGTTAAAACAGCTCTTTTTCAAAAATGTTAGTGCTTTTTAAATTGCCCCAAAATTGATTCAAAACTTCGTGTGCACCCACCTATGACCTGAATTCATTAATTAGGTCTTCTTTATGAACTCGTATTGCAGCTAAAGCATTGGGAAACAAATAAAGTACTAAGCGAATGTTTGATTAATTTGTCCTTATTAAAAGGGGGCCTGATATAAATGAACAAAAATACAAAGCAAAACACAGATCATAAATAAAAAGAATAAATCCGAGTCCATAATCAAAGACAGAAACGCAATGGAATAACGACTGGAACGGAATACTCTGCATTGGAACAAAGTAAAACCATCTACTTATGGACACAGCAACTATTTCCTTAAATGTGTTCACTTTGTATGGGCAATGAGAGTTATTTGACAGTTTTGAGTACTTTTTATGGAAATAGTGGCCCGAAAGTCTCGAATGTTGTAAAAAGTGGTCAAGATAAAGAATATTTGACAGTTGTGAGTACTTTTTATGGAAATAGTGGCCCAAAATTCTCCAATGTTGTAAAAAGTCGAAAACAAAGAATTTTTGAAAAGTGTGAAAAGAAAATGAGACTAATGTCGCCCATCGGTAACGCTACCTCCCAAAACCTCTGACAGCCGCATATACCTGACAGCAAGCTAGCTCTATTCGCGGCTACTTTGACAGAGATATTTTTCGACCGACTATTAGTCGTTGGTGTGGAATGGAGAGATGATAAGCTGTGAACTATATGCAATATGGCCACATCCAGCGAATCATCAATATTGCTCCACCAATCAAGAGGATCTTCAAATTTCGGCCTCCCCATATTCGAGGCGACAGGAATAACCGAACTTCCATCTCGACTCGAAAGGCAGAATTTCAATAGCTGGGAACAACGTGTCTGGGATCGCTCGAGGACGGCCGACTCCAGAGACTTTCCAGGTCTCGGGAGCCCGATGAATTATGCCGAATTCATAATGTCGCGTTGACGCGCGCGTGCGTTGACTGATTATGTAGAAACAAAGCGTTCATATGCTGCCACACAAAATACAACCTCAGGCGTTGGATCGACTTTGGATCGTAAATATCGTAAAGTTCAACGCGACGCCTGAGTAGAACTACTCTCTACTCTCACGCGCGTTTGACAACTTTAGAATTTTGAATTGTTCGATTTGATGTCATGGGGTGTGCCGTTCTTAGTTGGAGTCGCATAAAACCACAAATGTTTATCACAACAAGTTTTAAAAAGCAATATGATGTTTTTTAAATGCAAAATAATTAATTTAGTGTGTGAAAATGACGAATTCCTTTTTTTTGTGGAGCTAATACTTATTTCTTTAAATTTTCTTTGGATAAAAAAAACATTAATCATTGGTCTTGTATCTTTGCTAAGGTTGTTCTTTGCATTACTGTTATGAAGGATTTTTTTGTCTATTTTGGAGAATCCTTATTTATTTCTTAGACAAAAATTACAGCTACAAGAAAAAAGAGAGTAGACTTGAAATTTTAATTCTGCTCTCTATTTGTGTAGATTAGTTTAAACCAAACCGAACTTTTAATTTCTCATACTCTACTCTCTCAACGCGCCTGCGCTTCAAAGCAGCATTTCGTTTTACAAAATTGTTGCTCGCGCGCTTTGGCATTTGAAATCGTAAAGTTACGATAAAGCGTGTCAAAGCGCGCCGACGCACGCACGCGTTCAACGCGACATTGTGAATTCGGCATTAGAAAGTAGAGTAAACAAATCCGGCCTAGTATTCTTTGCCAGGTGGTCGTTCGCTTCCATTCTGGCCACAAAATTCTCATAGAGTAGGCGTTAGCTGTCATTTGACACTAGTTTTATTTGTATGTCTGAAAAAGTTACCTCTACTAAAACTAAAGCAGCCAGTTGCTACTAAAGTTCCCGATCTGAGTTGTTCTTGTTATTTATGCCACTCTATAGCTCTTATAGTTCGCTGTTAAATATATGTTAAAACGAATTATGCGTTTGAAATTACCATAGACATCTTCTCCAGCTTTGCCATAGCGCAGGACTGGGTGCAGCTGGAGTTTTAAATGGCAATCCCTTACTATTCAGTTACTATACCTACTTAGGCCATAAATATTGATTGGCAATCATGATCCTTCGCTTGATTTCAAATGTCATGTGACTGTCGGAGTCGAGCTAGACACGGTCCTCATCGAGTCCGTATGAACCTCCTTGTTGACAACATATACTTGCTGCGTGGTTAAACCCTATTTCGACAATAAACTTGTGAACAATGATTGCAATTGCATATTTTTAACTCAATTTGCAAGCCCAAGGGCTATCAAACAAAACTTTGCGTTGTTCGTCCATCTTCCACAAGCCGCACCGAGTTCGAAATTTATTTCTGCTAATTATACTATATTGCAGCGCACCGACAACCGACCTCAAGCTTTGTTACTCTCGGTTGTATGTAACGCAGCCTAATTGAATTTTATAGTGCACACTTGGCAAAACAACGCACACTTCAATTGAAAGCCTTTTGCGTCGTCGAAAGTCCTTTTTTGCTGCCGGAAAGCCACTATACATATTTTATACAGAAACGCATAGGCTTTCGGCTGGCGTGCGTCATGTTCGACACAAAGGTATGCAAATAAGTAAACATTGCACATTTCGGGCAATTACCATACGCTGATGAGGCCGACGAGTCAACATTTATTTTTCCGGACTCAACAAGTTCCGCATGCATCTGGGTCTCCCGGTCCCAATGAAGTGGCATTTGATGGGCAACCAACCAACGTGAGCACCGGTGGTGGGTCAACCGTCAGCTACATATATACACATTTCGTCCTCTCTGTGCACTGTGTGCACTTATTCCTGCGGAACTTTGAATGGCTAATATAAAACCGTGCGTTATCCATGGTATCAATGTGACCGCCACTCTCTGACTCGGTGTGTGCGTGTGTAATGCACCTGACCTGGTTTGCGGTGGTGTGCACTCGTGGGTTAATTTAATTAATTACGACGCAAGCTTATCATACCTCAAATAAACAGCTAAAGTGGTGAATCGCTTTTTGTTGTGGTTACCGCCACTCTGATGAGAATTTAAGTAAATTTTCCTCACAATTTTTGTCATTTTTGTCGATTTTGTTTGCATTTTCCATTTGCATCTGGATTTCCCATCTCTGTAGCTGGCTTGAGCTGGATCCACCCTCCAATTTTGTATAAAATGGATTATAAGTAAATGAGTGCAAATTGGATTGGGTTCTGGGTTCTCTCTGTGCTGTTTGTTTTTGTATCCGCACAGCCCAAAAGGATTTTCAGTTATTTTAAATGAACTCGATTCGAGGAAATTGGAGTTTATTATCTATCCGCTATCAGCGAGGGCTTTGTATACGGCCAAGATCCTTAATTGGGTTTATTTGTGCTTTCTATTGGGAAATGCTTGACGTAGGGTTACGCACCTACCCATAGCTGAACAAATACAAAGGAATGCGAAAATCATTTGGCATCATTTTCTTATTTGTATTTTCACTTCAAAATTGTTCATACTTTGCATGTTGATTAAAATTAAAATCATAGTACAAGGGAAGGAGGACATAAAACATCTCATACTCCACACAATAACCTGCGGTCTCTGTATGTAATGAGTGTGTTAAACAAGGTTGTTCGAGGTATATTAACATCATGAATCCTCAAAATACAAATAAGACTTTTCGGCTCTTTTTCTTTGCAGATGAGGTTACCTCACAGAACTTCTGGTTGTAGGTAACTTCAGAAGAATCCTGTCACTTCAGCTTGTTTTCATGTAGGCAGCCTGCTTACAACTGTGTACAAGACAACAAATAAACTTTTTCTAAAGGCACATGAGCGTAGCTGTTAATTGAGATAATAAATTCAAAAATGTGTTTTGGTGTGTTAATCATAGCTTTGAGATTAGCTTTAGAGGTTTTTATATTGAATTCGCTAAACTTGTCTCAGCCACAACTAATTAGACAGCTGACAGCCTATTTGTGTTCTAAAGTTGTGTTATTATAGTTCTTTGAATTTGCCAAAAACCAGATCTGTTTTTACTGTCTTTTTCTGCACAAAAGCCTAAAACTTTGCTCAGCGACGGAACTAGTTTCTGTTTGAACGGCTGCGTCAATGTTAACCATCGAAGTTACCGCATTTGGAGTGAACACAATCATCAAGTGGCTATTGACAGCCTCTGGTTGGTTAATTTTCCCCTTTACTTTAAATTAAAAGTTTCGTCTGTGTCTATGTAATGTGTTTCTGACTGCGCATTTAGCCGGTTGAACAGATGTCAGTATTGTGCATACGCGTCTGCTCAACTTTACGGTACAATGCTGATATTTTGACAGTTGCTAAAGGAAAAAAACACAAGAGCTTCATGAAACCCCGTAAAATAAAAAGTCTCCATTTAAAATCTATCATTCAAATTGGCAACATACATCTGACCAGCGATATAAGGTGAAGCTGACCCTCCTAATTCCCCCTGATGTGCCTTTTTTTGCGCATCAGTCGCCGTTAGTCCCGCACTCTGATGCTGACGTAGACGTTAATAGAAAGTGAATACATTTGATGCGCGCTTTGAATCCCAATGAGGTAGGCCCTTTCCAACACTAATCACGAACTTCCATCTGAAACTGTAGCAAAGCCCACTTGCGCCATAAATTACAGTAATTCACTTTTTTACATCATAAATTGAAGTAGTTGCCATATTCATCAAATGCACCTTCCATTTGTCATTTCACACCTGTGGCTGCTGTGTGCGGACTGCGGACTATTATCAAACCCTAATGGTCAGTGCAATTTTTCACCACACCGAGCGCTAAAATGAATCCAATGAATAATCACTAACACGTTCCACTCGAATTACCACGGCATAACGATGACCATTGCCCATACGGCCATACCTGACCACTCGAGTCGTGTCTTCCCGGCCCCCCCTTAACCAACTCTAATTTAATATTCATCAGACATTAATTCACCGCCCCAAAGGCCACTCTCATCCGCCTGGACGACGCGACGAGCAAAAAGCATTAAAAACGAACTGAAATGCAATGAACCACAGATTACCGTTCATATGACTGGCTAAAATGCCCATTAAGTGACCGACCACTGGCCCTTTGCTCCTGCCGAATGGTCCACAGACCATATAATTGCGGCAATTATAATCCACCACCACGAGTCATGGTGGAAAAAAGAAAATCCCCCCTCCCCAACCGTAAAGAGGTGGAGAGTATTTTTTGGAGCTGCAAAAACGAGGAAATGGAAATTCCGGAAATCTGTTCTGTATCAGATTTTTCATTTCGCCGCACGCGATAGAACATCCCGAAGCATCCCTCACTTTTATTCGCGTAATTAACTCGCGGATGGTTTCCCGTGAAACTGAACACTGCGTGTGGTCCTAAATTATTCAGACAAATGAAAAAGTCGGTAACAATTTGTTCGCCTTGTCCAGCCATAAATGCGGTGACCATCCGCTCTTTAAAATACAGGAGACATTGCTCTGTATGAGTTTTTTCTTTCCCCAATGCAAACTGTATTTAGGTCTCCGTTGTGGAATGTAAATTTATAAAGTAAATGGTGCAAGCAAAAAAAAAAAGAATTAAAAAGAAACAACGTTTTTAAAATTAGTCCAAATAAAAGTAGATCGCATTTTAAAAACGTCAAAAATTCCTGCTTGAAACAAAACAAATTGCGTCAACTATTTGTTACACAAAAACCAAATCCAAACAAACATGTAAACCAGCCTTAAAACGTCATTTTTATTTTTCTCGTTTATAGTTCGTTGGTTAGTGGAACTCGTTTTAGTATTGTTGCCAGTGGACAAACTTTGACAAATCGTTGCAAAAAAAAAGTTAAAATAAGTTTGGAAGTTATTTAAACAACATTTTCTATTACATTACAACTTTATTGCTTTGTTTATATTTTATCAATTCGTAAAATACATTAAAACTTTATTGTTTCGTTTATATTTTATCAATTCGTTAGTTTGCTTTCATGAATAAGTTTTTAATTTATCTTACTCCTTATTTTAATTAAGTTTTTTTTTATAAATTCGTTTATCTTTATTCGGAATGACAGATTGACAGTTCGTCTTTTACTTCATTCTCTCAGTCAAGCCGGAAATTTGCCGCTAGAATCGAATAGAGCCGATTGAAACATAATTTTTAGAACGAGTTTCTAGTTCGCTGGTTTGTGGAACTCGTTTTAATATTGCTGTCAGTATATGAATGACAATTCGCTGCAAAGAAAAGTTTCGAAGTTATTTAAACAAGATTTTCTGCTTAAAATGCATTAAAACTGTATTGTTTTGTTAACATTTTATCAAATCGTTATACTACGTTTCCACCGGAGATTACTGCGAGATTTGGAAAAATTTCTGTAAGTCCCGCATAAATCTCGGGATTCATCATACAAAAGTTAATCTCATGAAAAGGGAGATTACAAACAAAGGTTTGCATGTACAGTCCGGTTTGTGAACACACTTTCCACAGCTCGAGATGTCAAAAATACAAAGCAAACAGAGCTGTATTTGACATTGTGTCATAAAAACAAACAAATTTATTTCTGAGAGACTTCTCCTAGCCAATGCAACCATCAAAACTTTCATTTTATTTTGCAGAATTAAATTATTACTTTAAACTTTTTAATTTTTTTTCAATTATCACAATTTTGGGTTGTTCGATTTGACAAGTTGATAGCATCTGGTGAAACGTCAAATTAATCTTGTTTTGTTTGGTGGAAACACCTCAGGATAGTTTTTTAATCTCTTGCCCTAAATCTCGCGATTAGTGTTCGGTGGAAACGTAGTATTAGTTTGCTTCCATGAATAAGTTTTTAGTTTACTTTATTCCTAATTATTTTTTTAAATTTGTTTTTTTTTCCTCCAATTTTCTTACTCAAGCAGGAAATTTGTCGCTAGAATGAAGAGTTTCCGAAAATTCAAACGTTTTCAGTTGAACTCTAGGCTAAAAATGATTGAATATTTTATATAGATTTTGACACTCCGCGCCGCTAGTTGTCAATGGAATGCGTCAACTATCTATCCTAATTTTTGTCAGGAAAATTAATTTCCACTTATATCTTGCTGAATCGAAAAATCGGTTCGACTGGATTTTAATGTTTGCTCTATTCTGTTGCTCTGAATTTCGGTTTCACAAATATGGTCACCATAGGCATAACTTCTGTTGGCCATCAATACGGTGGGAGCACCGCTTTCGGCAACTACACTCAAAAAGTACTAAAACGTCGCCACACCACGATTGGAACAGTTTTCCTATCCAGATAAATAAAGGCCGTCGTAAGTCGTCGAAGTGTTGTTGGGTGTGACCGACAAGGCCTTTTTTTCCTGTTCGTTCACTTCCGTGCAGAAGTGTTGAACTTTACTGGCGAATGTGCAGATTTTATATGATTTTACTTGGAGCCGTGCCAAGTGGTGGTGGAAAATTGCTCGGACGCGGTCATGTGTGCGAAATTTTCAGCACAGATTTGCCATTTGCAGCGAGCGCCAAAGCCAGTGCCGCATGTATAATATTTCCGTCGTTAGCCATGGTATGGAAATTTTCACATGAAAGGGTTAAATGTCGGGCAATTGGATCTGGTAACTGGTAGAGAGGTGTTGTAAAACGAAGAATTGGCTCGTGTAAAAAGTGCGCAGGGGTTAATTTTATGGACATGAATGGGTTTTTTTTTTGCCTGCCCATCAACAGAAATGGAGGAACAGAAAAGGAGAGGAAACGTGGTTTTGGAGAGAAAGTTATTGCATACGAAAAAGGATTTATGTTCGTTAAGGACCTTTGTGCTGGAATGAGTTAGGACAAACGTCAAAATGAGTCAAATATGAACGGCTAATCAGTGACTTAGTAGGCAAACTCGCATTGGAGCATATCTTAAACCGCTCGACGTCGGCTGCAACTGTCAGCTTTTATCTTCTTTGATTGATTTAGAAGCTTATCCAAGCAGTGTACAGAAAGGTAAAAAGCGCGAAGCATGCATGGAGACTACAGAATTTATTTTGACTTAAACGAACAAAATAATTGATTTGATTTCGATTTGTTTAAAATTGAAAACTTCGATTTGTTTGCTTCGACTGCATTAAATTGTGAAGTTTCCTTTTGAAAACTTTATAGAATTCGGATTCCTACCAAATCCATAAATCGATCTGGAAAGTTGCACGTTGCAGTCTTAGGCAGAGTGTTGCAAACAACTTTAAAAGCTACAACATAGGAAAAATTATGTCAATATAGCTGTTACTAAAAAAGTATTATTTAATATTTTCTTATACAGGGTGTCCGCCGGAAAGGTATACTACTTTGTTTTGCCGCCATCTTGGTAAACATTAGTCTTGACAGTTCATATTTGGCAGTCGTGAAGTAGACACGTGGCAAATTTATTATGGAAAAATATTCGATAAACCAACGTGTTTTAATCGTTAAAACATTTTATCAAAATCAATCATCGATTACTGTGACGATGACAAAGTTACGTGAAATTTTTGGGAGAAACAACGTGCCAACAAAACGTACTATTTATCGTGTAGTGAATGATTTCGAAGAAAGAGGGTCTGTGTCTGTGTGCAATTTGGTCAGGAGGAATCATTGGACCTTACTTCTTTGAAAATGAAAACGTCGTAACGGTAACTGTGAATGGGGAGCGATATCGTGATATATTTGATGACTTTTTAACGCCACAACTTCATTCTTTTAGGCTTGATTAACATGTGGTATTAACAAGACGATGCCACATCGCATACAGCCAGGATTACAATGGAATTACTGCGAGACCTCTCTCCACAACAAGTTATTTCAAGAAATGGTGACAGAGGAATTAGTCTCCTTAACATCGCGTACAAGATCTTATCTGCAATATTGTGTGAACGCCTAAAACCCTTCGTCAACAAACTGATTGGCACCTATCAGTGTGGTTTTAGGCCAGGAAAGTCCACCGTCGATCAAATTTTCACACTAAGGCAGATCCTGGAAAAAACCCAAGAAGTCCAAATCGATACTCACCATCTTTTCATCGATTTCAAAGCCGCCTATGACAGCATCTATAGAGACGAGCTATACAGAGCCATGTCTAGTTTTGGCATCCCTACCAAACTCGTCCGTCTGTGTAGGATGACGATGGAGAAATCTCGCTGCTGCATCAAGGTCGGTAATGACCTAACCGAGACCTTTGATGTCAAAAAAGGATTTAGACAAGGCGACGCGCTGTCATGTGACTTCTTTAACATCATACTTGAACGAATTGTACGAAACTCACAAGCCAACATACGAGGTACGATCTTTCAAAAGTCTGTACAATTACTTGCATACGCGGACGATATTGACATAATTGGAAGAACACAGCGAGCTGTCACTGGCGCGTTTGCAAGTATAGACACAGAAGCGGCTAAAATGGGCTTAGCGGTTAACGAGGGCAAAACCAAATATATGCTGTCAACAAGAAGGGACACCCAACATCGACGAATCGGGCAGAACGTCACAATAGACAGCTATAACTTTGAGGTAGTAAGGGACTTTGTCTACCTTGGCTCTGCTATAACATCTGAAAATGACATCTCATCAGAAATCAAACAGAGAATAACTCTTGCCAATCGCTGTTTCTTTGGGCTGAGAAGGCAACTGTGTAGTAAGGCCCTCTCCCGAAAGACTAAGGCGACTCTGTATAAGACCCTCATCATCCCAGTCCTGCTGTATGGATCTGAAGCATGGACTATATCCAAAGCGGATGAAGATATCCTTGGTCGATTCGAGATATCCTTGGTCGATTCCCGTTTGCGTTGACGGGTTTTGGAGGAGACGATTCAACGACGAACTATACGAGCTGTACAGCGACATCGACCTAGTCAAAAAACTGCGCATTGGACGTTTGAGATGGCTAGGACATGTAGAGCGAATGGACATCAACGCTCCGGCCCGCAGAGTTTTCGATTCCAACCCAGAGGGTCAACGCAGTAGAGGAAGACCTCGCCTTAAGTGGCGCGCACAAGTACAAACTAGAAACCTCAACCAACTTGGAGTGCGCAACTGGAGGCAGTTGGCTAAGGACCGGGCCAACTGGAGAGGCTTGTTGGTTGAGGCCCTGGTTCACCCCGAACTGTAGCGCCACCTAAGTAAGTAAGTAAGGTGATGTTTATGCAAACAAACCAGAAACGCGTAAGCAACTCAAACAAAATATTCGTGATGAAATTAATGAAATACCGCATGAAATGTGTGAGAATGTAATGAAAAATGTGTTTAAAAGGGCTCGCATTTGTGAGACTAACAGAGGCGGACATTTACCTGATATTGTATTCCATACATAATTGCGACATTAAATAAAACATTTATCAATATAAGATCCATTCTCTTTCATTTAATCAAAAATTATAAACTAACAAAGTAGTATACCTTCCCGGCGGACACCCTGTATTAAATTATATCATTGATATAGAAGATTTGAAAGTGAACGGACCTTCACTTAATTTTGTAGTTCCCAGTAACCTGGGTACTCAAGAAATTGTATAATAATTTTTCAATTATAATTTAATTTAAATAAATTTCAATTCCGTTACAAAAGCGATTTGTTATTTATAACACAGAGATTGAGTGACAACTTAAAATTCTTCTGTTTGCTCGTTTCGACAAACCAATCGACGGGTTGGGTCTTGGGAGAAGGTATGGGCTTTGCTTAGAAACATGATTTCTTGCGTGACTATTTTGGCTGAATCGAAAAGATTTTGCCGGACAATTGTGGTGCTGCTGTTTGTCTGTCGTTTGCAAGACGTAGACGAATTTTTAAAAATGTATGTAAATCCAATTCAATCCAATTGTCCAAAGCTAATTCGTCGTGAGAATGGGGGACACTTTTGACTGACATCCGATCCGAATCAAAATTTGCCGATAGGTTTGATGTTTACTTTGCTCAGATCCATCCCTGATTCATTTGCTTAGATTCAAAGTTTTGATAACTAGCTGCTTCCCTGCCTCGTCCAGTAGTCACCAGGGATGGAAAATGCCATTTTCGATTTGTACTGAAAACTGTTGTAAGATCGTCCTGAAATGGAGCCAGTTGTATTGAAAACACTTTTTCGTATGCAGAAGTGAATTCAAAATATTTTATTTTCAAAAATATAAACAAAAATAAATTAACAAGACATTAATGATTTCATAGCAAAACTATACAAACCTACAAAAAAATTGTTTATATTTTTAATCTATGAGCTCTTCAGGCTTTATACTCTCAATTTGCTCATGAAAATATTGCCCTGAACTTGAAACTCAGTACAGGATGAGTTTCTAATAAATTTTTGTTGTTTCAATCAAAGCCCAGCAAGTGTCGACTTGGAGTCGGTTTCGACATTTGGACTTTATGAATGTCTGGTAAGAAAAAATCCTTTCGACATTTTCCGATGAGTGAGGAATACCGAGAACGGCTTGAGCAATTTTATAAATATTTTCAAACATTTTTTAATTGAATTTATTTCAGCCCAAAATTCTGAAATTGAATAATATTTAAATTGCTGAATTATTTAGCAGTCGCCAAGTGCTTTAAATTTAATAAAAAATTAGATTTTCCTGGAACAACTGCTTCTGATGTAAAATACTCTAGCAAATTTAGGAAGGGATTTTGAATATTAATTTTCTTGTTTATGTCTTCCAAAATGACATAAAGATATCATCATTTCGATTATTTTAATTGTTTTCTTAGGAAAAGCTTTACAAATTGCAAGAGAATTCGAAAGATACAGATGGATATTACGGCAAATTGTACTTTTGTACTCGAGCAAACTCATTTGTATCGAATTCGATACAATTGTATCGACTTTTCCCTCCCTGGTAGAAAGAGAGGAAAATCTGCTCCTAAGTCCTCCTTCATTGGGAGTCTCTGTTTTGCCTCGGTAGGGAACTGCATACTAGAGCGTAAAATAAAAAAGTTGTTGTTTTATTTTGTTTTTTCTGAAACTTTTTGAAAATATAATAAACTTTCATGTCCTGGAATTACCAGCACATATTCTGACCACCACATTCTGCCATACATATACCCATTGCAAAAACTATTCCGTTGTGTAATCGGTTTACAATTTATTGAATTTAATTATTCGGAAAAAAACACAGCATTGGATAAATAAAAACCATTTCCCCATAAATCTAACGACCCATTCAATCGAAACGGATCAACAACAGCAGTATGCAGGACAACATGAGAGAGAAAAAAAACGAGAAAGCAAAGCATGTACCTACGCTAATTTACATTGATGTCCTGGGCATAATTATTAAAACATTTCCCATGTCCAGTGCTGCTCACAGAACGCTACCATAATACACAGACAGTATCAACAAAATGGGTCCCGCATACGCCAGGTGGTCCTGCTTGTCGAACATCAGAATTTACCGATCACAATGGCTAAATAAATTTGAATTGCGAAAGGATACGGACAAAGCAAATAGAAAACAACAACCGACCGACACGACGACACGTGAAAAAAGCGAAAGGGTTACCCCCTGTCGTTAAAAGCCGGGTATGACGAGGCGGTGGAGTCATGCATGCATATTCAAACGTAACAGGTGATCAATTGCAGGAAAACTCCCATGGGGTTGGAATAGGTGGGTATAGCTTTTTGTCTGAGCTGGAACCCAAACTGGTGTCATGATGGCGATGGTCGTGTAAATTGCGGAACTGAAAATGTGCTGCATCTGCATGTTGGGAAAAATAATTCAAAATTTGTTTGCGATGCGATTTACCGATTATGGGCTAACTGAAAATAACCATCAACTTTTGACGGGGCGGGTGCTTGCCTCAGTTTAGTCAAATATATTTATGCTCTTCATGAGTATGCCAATTCATTTGAAGGAACAAAGTGTAGGGCTTCTTCATGGCTCCTTTGTTACTAGGGAATTATGTAAATTCAAAATCTGCTCCTTCCCGGAGGTGCGCACTTTAACTCTGTTGGAATATGCTTGCGTAAAAGCATCCCAATCCAGTTCGTCGGAACCCATTTAATTGTTTCCTTCTCTTTTTTTTTGTCCAAATACACGTAGGTAGTGTATTCGCAAAGAGGATTTCCACATGTTTCACATTTGTTCTGCGTCCTTAAGCGAATCGTTCTTTGTCACACTCACAACAGCTGAAAAAAAAGGGTTACCTCATCGTCGTCGATATACTACCGTTCGCAATGGCATTACGAACCTGTCGGTGTGTTGTGGAGGAAAGGACCTAGTGGATTTGTGCATCTGTTGCATCACTCTGGCACGATTTCTATTTATGATCACATCGAAACACAATAATGGCCGTATAGTAACATAAGTTGGAAGCACACATGCAGGTGCAGGTGGGTGGTGTACGAGAATCGAGAATTTATTGAACGATGCCGGATCGAACTGGACAAAGGAGATTACGAAATTGTCGCTTCGAGTGGTGTTGTTTGTTGAAGGACGACGCCAGGTGGATAGCCATAATCAGAGTGAATTGTCATTAGTGGCGGGTAAGGCGATTGCTATTATTTTCTCTTCTCATAAAATGAGCTGTCACTCATGGCAGCTTGCAGGACTTGAGGGTACAATATCTATAAATCTGCCTTCTTGTAAAAGCAACTATCTTTGTACAGGACTATGCCTTGGGACGAGTGATTGGGGTTCGATTTGGTTTTAGGAAGATTTTTTAACGACTTGTAAAAGTTAGAAACGAATTTTAATTTGCCCCACAGTCATCGATCCTGTTATATTTGCCATACTTTCTTGAGATTACGAGCACGAGACGTCCTCTGGCCAGACGACTCCAGAATGTATTGATTGGACTCGCAAAAGCTGGGCCCAAAAAGTGAACCGTAGGCTCCTTTTCTAACCCTTGAACAGAGGGTCGGATATTCCAGTAGAAGTAGACCACTTCGCGGATGTGAGACCTTGCGCTGATGGTCCATAAAAGAGTTGTTCACTGCCCTCTCCTTTTGAGCACCCTAACCAGGCCTTAAAAATCCCATCCTTATCGATAAAGTTGCTTAAGCCGAAAACGACATAACCGAGACCTATTTATTTTAAGTAGGCAGAAGAAATGTCGTTTCGCAAGAAAAAATCGTCCTCCGTAGCCGTTGTCGTTGAAGCATCTTTGAGAAGAGAGTTGCGCTCAGACATAGAGCGAAATAGTACTCCGGCCCACAGACCTTCTGGGGAAGATATCGCCTCAGGCATAAGAAGATCAACCAACGACGAAGTGCTGAGCCAGCTGCAAGGACCTTGTTAAGGCCCTGGTTCAATCCAAACTGTAAAGTTTTGCAGTTCTCCTTCATTTGTCGCCAAAATTAGTCCCCGAATGATTTAAGAAGCTGGGGGTAGTCTTATATACAGACACGTGACACCCTCTGCTTCTGTTTCGCAGCCCACATGAACACAAATACCCATTAATTACTTGGAAAGCACAAGGAAGTCCAAATGTATCATAGCAACAATCGCATCCAATAAGTCCTTCCGTCCATCCCTCATTAATTCGTAATTCGAAATCCAAATCTCCAGCCCTTTGTTTCAACAACTCGCCTCTGACATGTGCATCCCTTCCATCTTTCCCCCATTAAATACCTACTATATAAACTTTTCAGCCAAGCCATTGTTCGACTTGAATAAGCTTCTCGTTTCCGTTACCGTTTCCGGTGGGCTACAAGTAAGAACGGAAATGAGTAACTTGTTCGCTTCACTGGACAGTGAATCATTTTGACCGAAACCCACCTTCCACTCTCCACCTCTTCTCAACTCTTCTCAAAGAAACAAGATCCATTAGACAAAAAGATGAAAGGGATTTCCAGATGATGTTGCCCGCAACCTGCTGCACACACACGCAACAATGTAAATGTCAAAAGTAGTCATTTATTTATTTTTCTTCTACTCTGTTTCGCCTAAATGAACTTTCGACGTTCGGCCCTCTAGTTCCCAGCACCTGCGAACTCGGCCTAGCTGCGAAATTTTCACCTCAATTATGGCAAAGGGAACGGTGTACGGTGTATACCGCCGAGATGTGAGAAACGGACAACTTGTAGACAAATTGTGTGCTCACACACCGCCTACCCAATGATAAATAGCCGCAGTTGAGTTTCATCCTGAAAAAACAAAGCAAGGAGGCGTTCATGTTCTGCCCATGGGCCTTCTTTGTGGGCGCTTTTAATTTCAAGGAAAATTTTTCATTTTGGTCCGCCCGGGCGTCGGGCGGGTGCACCTTAAAATAAGCACAAGTCTTCACCTGTGCTTCCAGGGGGAGTGTTTCCCTTTGACTGTGCATGCATGTATGGCAAATGCGGAACGACAAATGGAAAACTTTTCCACTAAATCAACCACAAGAACTTCATCCGAAAAAAGAGAAACATTTGCGTTTCCATTTCGTTGCTGCAGCAGAAAAACACCGAAAACCACTCACACACACACACCCATCCACCCATAGAGACGAGCTAGAAACACATTTACCATTTTCGCAAAACTAATTGAAGTATCTGGCCTAAGGCGGCTTCTTCTAAAGACCGCACCACGCAAAGCTGGAAAAGGAGTCGTTATTTTTCTTCCGTCTTTGACGTCGCCAAACGGTTTTCATTTAGAAAAAAATCATTTACGCTGCTGTCTCACGTGGATGAGGACCGAAAGACTGATGTTATCGCTTAATTCATTTGCGTCAAGGGTGCCTGTCGCCGCTCGTACTTGTATCCGTCGTCGTTTCAATTCGGGACCTCGTATCCAGCTTCACAATTAATAACCCACCCCCGACCCCCCGTGGGAGCTGCCTTACGAGTGATTTTTCAGTTGGAAAAACCTTATGAAGCCAGTGGCCAGATTGGCCGGGTGGAGAGCAATACAGAGCAATACCAGATGGTATTGTACATAGTTGAAATTTATTTAGGTGTGGAAAATTAACTTAACAGCCTCAGGTGATTCGGTGGAAGGTTGCTGTATCTAAAAAGTTTCTAATTGAAATTGAAGAGTTTCGTTTAAAGTTAATCAAAACATTTCGGATGATTGACTAAAGGAAAGAGACCGAACAACCGGCCTGCTACTCGTACGGATGTATATGTGTCTTCGGTTCGTCTGGTGTTTATTTCGGTTTTGGAAGGTGAAGGGATGCAGATGGTATCGTCCTGGGTACTGGGTATACTTGTATGGTGAGGTACCAGTAATTCAACATGTTTAAGGATTGGGTGTAATTAGATTCCAGATGAAACTGTTACTTTTACCCGTGATTGACTGTATGTTTGAGTCTTTAGTAAAAAGTGCACATGGGGCTGTTAATTGAATACGAAAAAGAAGTCCTTCAGGTGCTTCGCCACATTAGCTGTTTTTACTCTGTGGTTGGGTGTGCATTTTCCACATTCGTGATGTTAAACACAGATCGAGAAGAGTTCAGTAAGCATGTAAAAAGGCTGTAAAATTCTTGAAGTCTGCGTTTGAAAGTACTTTCGAGGGAAAATCAACAAAGAAGGCCAAAAATATATACCTGCTGTAATGAATATAGTAGGACAGGTTACCAGGAACAGAACACAGTTGAAAGTCCATTTTTGGAAACGATGTGCACCAAAATTTTAACCGGGTTAAACTTTTCATTGAGAGTATAGAGTCTTTGTGTCTACGCATAAGGTATATAAAGGGACAGATGTCGCTTTAAAGACATCTGTCGAGAATTTTACAAAAACAGTGACTTTCCGACTTTCGCGCGGAGAAAATTCTTCTTCTACGTTGCTTGCATAATATAAATTATGCGCCAAGTATTCAGCTATTCAGCTGGGGGAAAATGGGAAAATTGGTTCAGAACATCACGAACTGATCAGAAAGTGAAAAGTGTTAATCCGTTCATACGTTACACTGTCAATTCAGAGCGTTATGTGGACATTTTGTGGACAGCGTGACCGTTGAATGACTTATGTTGCAATATGGCACTTTTTTTGAGGGCCTGTCACAATTCTTCCCTATTTGGGACCCTTTTTCAGTTGGAAAAGGCGCTTCGGAAGTTTTTAAATTACCATATTTCGAGATGAAAACTTAAAAATGTAACGCAGTTGCAGTGTTAACAGACGGTAAAAATATTTCCCCACAGAGAAATCTGAAAAAATTTAACTATTTTTCCCGAAAAAAACCCCAACTTTTTGTCATTATTTTTTAAACCTGTTTTTGTACGACCTAAGAGAGGGAATTTCGAATTTGAAACGCGAACATGTAGGTAAGTTTGGTTTTCCAAATGCAAAAGTGTGCGCCAAATAAATGCAACGCAAAATGTCAACGCATGTAGCATTTTGAAACCATCTTGAAAGTATTAAACAGCCCTTACGCAGCTTTGATGAAGTTGTCGTTTATACAATTTACAGATGAGGTTGGGCCTTAAATTTGGAAAAATATTTAAGGAAATATTACAAAAAACTATAACTTTTTCCTGATGAAATTGGCATTACCATTTTTGAGAGACTTGTTTTGTAAACGAAAATAGTCCAAAGATATTAGAACAAATAGTTTTCTTTGGCAAATATAGCTTTGGACTATCGATCGATTATTTAACAGAATTTTAAAATAACACACACATTTTAAGGTTACCAAAAAGTATATTAAAATAAAGTACAAATAAAACGAAATTGAAAAAAAAACCCCAGATTTCCGCCCGTCGTCGACCAAAAAAAACCCTAAATCTTGAAGGAAAGCCCCCAAACTGGCAGCCCTGCGCAGCTTTCTATCACAACACTATTATATTGTTTAGCGAGCCAATGCTTGCCAAGTGCCGTTGAAAATTTTTAAATTTGAAGAATAGCTTCAGAAATGACACTTTTTTCCTCATTGGCCCTTTTTCTTGCGACTTTTCAGAACTCTGCAGCGGTCACCCTGGGGCCTGATCTTCAAAACCTTCTTAGATATATCCAAAGAACATGGTTCCAGCCAGACGGAGGAACATTACATACTTTTAATTTAGGTATGCCAAAAATTGGTGTAGAGGAGCAAGGAGCGGAGCTTTTTTTTTCTTATTGTGGAGACAACTGCAATAAAAACTTCCTTACCGGTACATGAAAAACAATTTATTGAGACACCCTGTATAACAAAATTGTTACTGAACGGAAATCTGTTGATTGTTGGGTTTTCGAGGCGTTGCTGACATCCCTGCCTCGAACTTGTCATTGCTTAAATAATTTTTAACCTAAATCAACAAAAAAAAAATAATATTTAAGAAAGCTAACTCTTTCCCAAATATTTAAGGCTTGTAATAAATTTTCTGAGCTTCATCCAGAAGCTGAGCTACAGACTACAAAACTTTGATTGATTGATTGAAATTATGGCATCACCCCAAAAAATCAGAAACTATTGTTCTTGATCGTGGTTCTGCTTCGGGGTAGGGATCCTGCGGATATTAAAAGCATTATAAGGCAGATAGAGCAAAAGAGCTATTCAAACGTCGAAACGAACGAAAAAAAGCAGATGTGGCCTGTATGTGCACGAGAACTGAACCTCAGAAATCGTTCAAAAGAATTCTTTGGTTCCGCTCAGTGTTGCCATCAAAATATTTTGAAAAATCTGCAATTATGACAAATAAAATCTGCAATGAGTCTGCAGATTCCTATGGAAAAATCTTACCTCACAATTTTTTTTTATCTAAGTAACAATTACAAAAAAAAAGAGCTGAATACGAAAATGATAGCATACAGCTAAAGCATGTGTTCAAAAAATGTTTAAATTGTTTTTTAAAAAGAACTAAATGTATTATAGCGAATGCAGACAAAATCTGACGCGTATTTCTGGTTGTTAAAAGTCTGCAAAATGCAGACAAATATACACGGCAACGATTCTCGACCGAAGTCCAATTCCGTACAAAACACAAATCGAGTAACACGTAGCCTATTAATATGCAACGATTTCTTTATTTTATTTTATTTTTGTGTCAATAAATATGCAAATCAAGAACTCTGAGTTTTATTCCTTTTTTTGTTTGCGGTAAAAAAAACTTATTGTTAATTTTTGCACGACGTTTCATAAAACTCGGTTTCGAAATAGCGCCGCAAACGGTACGACAAAAAACAGCGTAGCATATTCATAAACTGATATAAGATCAGTTATAGGTATATTATTTGTTTCTTTTTGGTATTTTTTTTTAACTTTCTGCAATGCATAGGTACTCGTCTGTTGCCTTAATGAGTCTCCAATATCTCCGCCGCATGGAGGCACCTTGCGGTACTCACATGTCTCAATCTCAACTCACTCCAGCTGCCATTTAGCACCAGATAAGCTCTACATCTACATCATTTAGAAACTCAATACAATGAGCCGTAAAATTGGCAAACCTGTCAAATCTTATAGCAAAATGTACGCATGTATCAGTTTCACGTTAATTAAGGACCTGTATCATTTTCTCAATTCCCTGTAAGCACAAGACGGGTAACAGCCTTCGATAAATGCAGATCGAACGTCTCCGAAATTAATTTGCATATATCCTATACCTGGTGGTGTAACTTAAGCAAATGCCAGGCGTTAATTATTGCCATCAATCTGGAAGTACGATGTCTGTCGGGATCGGGAGATGTTGCTGCCAGCCACCCGAATTAACCCCTTCCACCTCATGTGCACACTCATTCGCACACAGTCGCTATGCTCAGCATAATATGTCGGTCTCAATTACTTCCAAAGGCAATTGAATTGATTTCCGTTGCGCTAAGGAGCGGATGCGGAGCAGATTGATGGCCATCGCGTGTTGGGAATTCAACAATTAAATCCACGCTACACCGGGCTGGCATAATTCCGTTGCGCTTTTGGTAAGCGCCGATACATAAGCATTTGGCTCGTCAAAGGACATGCCTACATGTTGAATAAAAAAAAAACCCAGATTTGAGGCGGATTTTTTCACCTCCCGACATCGATTCTTTTCAATCGCGCAATTGTCATTGTCACACACGGGCACAGCCAAAATTGGGAATTATATATCCCCCCTGAGAGCACGATAAAACCGAATCAAATGTAAATTACCCTGGGATCAGTCTTAATGGGCGTCTCTTGCGTGAGCCTGACATATACGCTCTGGCTCTGGAGATACCAGAATCAAACGACGCAGTAGTCAGTGACTGTCATACGCAAAAAAGAAAAAAATAACTCAACACACAAACAAATGCGATTTGTTATCGCAATCGGTGTGGCAGAAGAAAAATCCCTGGGGACGTAATTTTTATTTTTTCGAATTTCATGCAAGATTAATCAGATTATCAGTGTCACATTTTCAAAATTCTTTATGATTCGTATATTCCACTGGAGATGTCGCAAGTGTATGCAAAGTTTTTGAAAGAAAAATTACATTTCGACGCTTTGACGACGGAAGGCGCATAAAAGGTGTGTACCTAATGCGAAAGCCTTCAATTGATTGCAGATGAATTGCTGATTATGTCAGTATGTTTATTCAACAAAAGTGGAAGCTTGGGCGATTTCATCCAAACAGAGGCTGATAAAATGAAGGGAGATAGGCGGTTAAAGCCCGCACACGGTAATCGATGTTACTGGCAGTGTGAAGTACCTAAATCCCCAGTCCTTAATTTGACTTTGTGATGCCAAATTTGTATAGTTCTTTTGCGATCACCTAACGTACAAGGAGAATGATGTGACTATCGCATTCGACTATCACAAAAGGTGACAGCTAAGGACAGCGCGTCTATTTAGTCTTTAAAATAATTTAAATCAATATAAAATAAAGATGTACAGAGTCGCAGCCTAGCTAAAGACAGCGGGCTCTGTTGTGTGACAAAACTCAAAAAGTTTTTTTTTTATTGTGAACTCTCCGTTGAGGTTCCCTCTCTCGAAATCGAGAAAGCACGGTACCTAACGTATAACATTTTGGTCACCTGTCACCATAAGGGGTTCCCACCCCTGGTCCCTTTTTATGTTCCACTTCCAATAACAGTTTTGCATTAGCTTGAAAAATGTTGTTTATTTTTTTAAATAAATTTTCGAAAGGGATTTTTCTCAGAATTTCGGAAGCAAACACGAACAGGTAAGACACAGTCCCCAAGGCAAAACTGGCTATTGAACAAGGGATTGGTTTTGGTTGGTCTTCCAGTCACGTTGATACTCCCCACTTTTAGATTTCTCACCTAAATGAGCCCTCCCATGCAGTAGAGCAGAGCTCTTGTTTGTAGGTTTACGATTGTAAGGCTGACGAATCGGCCATCCAATATGACAAGACGAGCTAAGCGAGCCTCGGTGTCTCAGATCTGTCAAGAAAGTGCGCCCCTTGGAGCCTCAAAATCACATGTCAACCCAACGAAATACGAATTAGACAGAATGTCGATATCAGCAAATTTGATGAAGTCAACGTCTTCGTGCTGCTAAAAACTCTAAATTCTGACAATAACAACCTCGGCAGAAACATCACTGACAGCAACTCTTGCCATTTTCTGTTGCTTTGGGCTCGGAGGACCGAGTAGTAGAGCCTTATCTCAAACAACTGAGGAAATACTGCATAAGATCCTGACAATCCCAGCCCTGCTTAAGGCACTGAAGGACTTTGTCCAATTTATAGTGGGGGATAGGTTTTTTTCTTTGTATTTTTCTGCATCTGTCATCTGGCTGTTTGCTTCGCATCGTACTATTGTATATTGTGATGGCCACTTTGAAATTTAAATATACCTCGCCTTAATTTAAGAAGTAACAGATTCCTTAGTATAGCACACTCACGTACAAATTACGGACGCTCCTCCTCTATTAATGGTCTAATGATAGAATATAATAATAAAACTAATTTAATAGATTTTAACGCATCGATTGCCACCCTAAAAAGGAAACTGCTGGATGGTATTCGGTCATAATCATTTGCTCTATTTTTAAATCACTTTTTCTTTTATTGTCCTTCTATATATTATTTTTTTTTTTCGCTAATAATTTGTAGGCAGGAGGAATTGACATCAGCACTTTTCTGAAAAACTAAACCGTGGCAGCACTTTAAATGATGAGAAAACAAAATAAGGCAGGCAAAATAAAAATTGTGTGGTAAAACAACTTCTTACTCTTTTTTAGAATGAAAAAATGCCAAATATTTACAAGAAAAACAAATTCCCACCGCAACATCGATGAAACAAGTGTTGAGAATGCCATTAAAGACATTAAAAACAAAACAGAGTCGATAAGCAGTGCTGCCCTCAAATTTGGTATTAAACGTACCAAAAATAAAACAGGAACCCCAACAAATCAACACTCAATTCCATACAAAATATTCGAATAAGCAAGTTCTCACAGGCAGATGGCAAATCCTCATGGTAGGACGAATTGGCACTTTGTGCACTGTTAAAAATATTTATATCTATTAACCATAAATGCTTTTATATTGCTAAAATGATATTGTAACTTATGTAAATTTTGAAAATTTGAAATTGCAATTGGATTTTAAGATATATTTCCAAATGTTCGTTAGCGTGTCAAAAACTCCCGACCTCACTCTACATAACGTCTAAGAAAGTCTTTGTATTTTGATGACAAATAAATAAATAATTAAAAAAATAAATAAATGTTTAGATCAAGTTCAAGTCTGACATCTCCTATCCACGCTTGGAAATTGCGGCTATAGTGACTGAGAGTTGGTGGCGGAAGATCAAAAGTTGTGGAAGGTGGGTGCACTCGTTAATTAAATAGTCTGTACGAGGTATTGTAAGGATTTCTTTTGATCTAAGCTCTCAAAGCACATATTGGCCAAGGAGATAAGTCGGAAATTGGAAATTCCATTCATTTTTGAGCTCAAATACAGCAGAAGTTCCATGTCCTTCTATTGATTGACTCGACAGCGTTGGAACCGAACATCTAATCTGGAGAACATATACTTTGAATGGAACAATAACCATGCCCATACACCAGCAGCGCCCCCAACGTTGTTACAGACCTATTAGGAGGACACTTTTTGGCAAATCAACATGCCAAGCGGCTGACTCACCACTCGACCATTCCAAGCCGCCCAGCGCAATGAAGCCTATCATTTATATTGTTACCATAATGCCCCCATTTATTATGCTGAAGGGCCATAGAGAGCATACGCACTCCTCTTTGAATAGCGGCCCATGCTCATACACAAAAGTTCTTCAAATCTGCCCTCTTGTTCACCTTTTGAGCTCTTAATACCGTTGAAAGGAGACCATCTCGTGCAAATACACAGACACACATATACGCAAGGGGGAGCGCCGCCCTGCACATGCATGAATAAAACAGAATACCGCACTTGAGTGCAGGATACATGAATGGTAGAGTACATCCCCTGGAATTAACAACAAGTGGCTCTTCCTGAACATTCATCCAACAAGTGCTTCGGGGCTCTCTGAATCCACTCTGACACTGGGTGGCCGGCAGGACGACACGACAGACTGGAGTTTTAAACAGGATCGAAAATTTGTTGCCGACGGTATCATCTAATTATGTGGATAGGAGGTTGAGAAGGCGCGCCGCCCGGATCAGGCCCATTGTTGCTGGAGACTTGCATTGTACTCGCACGTCGAGTGGAGTAGAGAGAGAGAGAGCGAGCTCTTCGACGAGATTATCACTGACGTCGTTGAATATATGGGACACTTTCAATGATCACAGTTCTCTCCATTGTCCTCATCGTCGTCCTTGTTGTATCTGTTTCTCTATGGCTAAAGGAGCAACAGTTATTTCAATTTATAATTTCCATTGAAAGGCGCTTTGCGGAGGGGGCCTCGTAGTCGCACAATATTTCTTAAGGACACGACAA
Organism: Cheilosia variabilis; assembly: GCA_951230905.1. Taxonomy (NCBI): domain Eukaryota; kingdom Metazoa; phylum Arthropoda; class Insecta; order Diptera; family Syrphidae; genus Cheilosia; species Cheilosia variabilis. The sequence goes on from OX579676.1 coordinate 16,406,970, forward strand.
GGAGCAGGATTTAATATCCACTAAGCGAGCTGCTGGCAGCGGCATTTGCAGTTCGCATCAATGGGTAGACGGCGTGGGTAGGTCTATCTACTCGCTTCGAGTGTGATGAATAGATTTTTGAGCTTTAATTTAGGTTGACGTCCTTTTGACGTGTTCATCATCTAAAAAGGTGATAATCCCGACGACAGGGCGGTGGTGTCACCTGTAGCGAGCGATAGTGGTTAAGGTAATTGTCTGTATTAGCTTTTGAAAATTCGGTGGTGAGCTCTTCAGAGGCTCTGCTCTGGATTATAATGATACGATACGATAATGAGGTGCGCTTGTTCGAAATGTTGAATAAGATGGTAAGCGGGTGGGTAAAGGTGCGGTCAAAGGACTGAAAGCACTCGAGGGGTACTCTATTCATAACTTTTAAGCCGACAGAAGCCATTTCTATTGTGGTGATGGAGCTAATCTCGAGGGGTAAGGTAATTTTTATGGAAATTAATTTAAAGTTTCCACTATTGTCTATGAAATATGTATATTGTATAGGGCATCCTGGATTACAGAAGGACCCCACCCCGTCTGGGAATGACATTATTGCCACGTCGTGATGGCATACTTTGTGACGAAGAACTTCGCAGAAACACGCGTTCTCAAATCGGATAAGGCTGGTAAGGTATTCAAACAGGCTTGAAAGTTATAGAGGACAAACAACATTTATAAAGAGCTATGTCGGTCTCGAAAAACTTGCACTTATCCATTTAAATGGACGTGAGAAAGATATCGTTCTTTTGCTAACATAAAAAGTTATCTTTTGGTTACCAATCACGGACCCAACTTAACTTAAGGTTAAAAATCACGGACCCAACTTAAGGATAAATCAGCCATGACCAAGCTTCAAAAAGTTGGTTGTTTGCCTGGAGATCATCATAGCGGGTTTTGGACTCGCTGCAATGCATCGCCTTTAATGACTCTAACAGTCGGTTGACTAAAACAACGAATCCAGTACAGCCTGCCCTCCATCTTAAAACATTTTGCTGATAAGCGCGTGCATAAAAGTGGGTAATTGTAGTAGATTGCTTGGTACAATTATCCACTCTCTTTTCGCACACATTTATTGTCCGGTACATTATTTGCTTGTGAAAATTTTAAACTTGTACTGCAGTGTTACCAGCTTCTATAAAGTGTGGAGCCAAATCTGAGAAATCTTGGAGCCAACAATAGGCGCACCCAACTATAGACGACTTATTCTGACTAAATTTTTTTTAAAGACGACAATATTAAACTAAAATAAAAGCAACACAACACATACTCATAATTGAGACACTTTTCTAGTTTCCATTTTTCAATGTTTAAAATGTAAAAAAAAAGAAACGCGTTTTTATATTAAATTATTTCAAAATGGGTTTGAATAAATGTGTGAAAATCAATTGAAATAGTCTTGCAGTGCAAGTGAACACAACGATTTGTTTGCGGCCAACTCAATACAAACAAGAACCAATAAAATTCGGATTTAATGTTCGATTTGGCAGCAGAAATCTGAAATCTCAGATCAAAATCTGAAAAGCCAAATCGAAAATGACATTAATATACAAAATAAGTACGTTCGCAATAGAAGTATACATTAAATATATTCCTAGGAGCCTAAAAATCGCCAAACTTTAATGTGAATAGCGTAAATTAGGAAAAATCTCAAATGACAATTTTAAGGTGAAAAGTTCGAGTAGCCAAATCGATTTAAATGGTAACACTGCTACTTGTGTATATGCTGATGGAACTCTTCACAAATTATTTTGCGGTGCCTTTTCGCAGACGTTCCACTGTCCATTTGGAGACCACCGAAAAATTTCGTTCCGGTACAGCTGCGTACTGGGCTTTAGCCCTGGAATGTTCAGCTCCTATGAGAGAGCTGAAATTGACTTTTAGTTGCTTATTAAATTAGCGCCGTTGTCATATAGATGACCCAAAAGAAGTTAAGCACTGTAGCAACAGCAGCGCCACCTATCGCATTTCATTCAAATTAATCTCTAAACACTACCGGAACACATAAAAACAAACTTAGCGAAATACTCGTATGTCGATAATTTTTCAAGTCCATGTAACACACAGGACACACACACACAAACATTGTCCTTTAATTATAAAAAAATGACTGTCGTAAGATTTTCATTAGTTAGGGCTACGTGAAACCGCCAAGGCAAGCTTAGGATCAGATTAGCCTGACCTATAGTGAGTAGAATTTCGCTCCACACACGACTATACGTACTTTGTAGAGTCCTCCTTCGAAGAATACAGTTAATGCTACAGTCCTGATCCCTGAACACATAATTTAATCACCATGTCGTTTCTAATTTCTGTCAATAATTGCAGTGGTATGTTTAATGCCAACAACATGGAAGTAGGTGCGTATTGTCAATGAATCTAACCGCTTGGCACATATGGTCATACACAAATTGATTACCGGCTGAAGCTTCCGTATTGGAGGTCCAGGACCAGTCAGAGGACCAGAATGCCTAATTTCATTAAAGTAATTGAATTAGCATCGATTTGCCCATTGAGGTCACTCATAGCAATTATCTTTGCGGAACTACGACGACGACGACGACGACGACGACGACGACGAGGACAACTACGACGACGGATGTGTTAAGCCATAATTTGATTAAATCATCAGGATAATACCAGTTTGTGAGATTATTTAGGACCATGCTAATTAAGGAGTGAAGAATCACTTGGGCTTTGCTCGGTTACATCATGGGAGTACTTAGAAATGCGAGATAAACTCGAAAGTCGATTTGTGCGTAAAGGGGTCGCCTTTGTGATAAAGCTCATGATATCGACGGCACTGCAATAGACAAATGTGAAAGTTTCTGTATGGCCTCCTTTGTCTGCTCTTTGTTAGTAAACGAATATATTGCAAAAGTGAATGCGAGTGCATTTGAAGTGATTTTATGGATTTTAATTAAGACTGGTGAGTGGAGAATAGGTTTGCATGGGAAAAGGCTTCTTCACAGATCTGAAGTAGCTTTGATTTGGATTGAATCATTTCAGGTATGTGAGATTGCATGGGTTGGACAATTCATTGCAGGGCACCCCATATACCTACTAATAGAATACATTGGTGCTCCATCAAAAGGAGTCTGTTCAGAAACGAAAAGTGAAAATGAGCGATACGTTAAATGGTACGAGCCACATATTTTTGTAAGCTGCTAAACCTAATACACGCCAATGAAGCTAAAAAGTCAATAAAGGATGCCTTTTATGAGCTCTGGGATAGAGCAGGATTTGCGAATTGGAATATCAAAGTTGTGCTCGGGAAATAAAATGCAGGAAAAACTTGTTCACTTGTACACTAACTGTGTGAAAAATGCGTTCTTGATGTATAACTAAAGTGCTGATCTCTCTGGCTTTTTTGTCTCCGATAAAGCCACCAGAATCGAGATCCTGCGCGGTACAGTCTAACCAAAAGAATTTTCCGATCCACCATGTCAAAACGCTTTTGGAGAACGGCGCAAGTTTTCTTGTCTCCATAAAGAGCCTTATACTGACAAAAATCTAGTGGCACATCTTCGTAAGAAAAGTTTAGCCTAAAGCCGAGTTGGTTTTCGCTAGAAAGGTTAATGTTGGTAAGGAATTTCAAAGATATACATTTACTAGACCTATGCGAGTTCACTTCTTACCTACATAATCTCAAAATATTAAACCCTGTTCATGTACTTGTACATCCACTTACATTTTACAAGAGAATCTAGTTCAAAGATCCCAAAACAAAAAATACCGCAATAAAAAAAAAACGCATTGCAAGTCTACCTTCTGGGCGATGTGGAAAAGACTTATGCATGTGAGCAAATTTGAAAAAAGGGCGCTTTCTGTAAATCTTGCACAGGGCGCTAGTTTGGCTGGAGCCGGCACTGCAGGAAAGGTGCCCGAGCAGATGCTTCAATAGAACAGGTGACCCACAATATCAGCCAGATTTAAGGCGATTTTTTGGGGTTGCGGTTTTTCCGCCACGAAAAAATTTATTTTTATTCTTTATAAAATTCTTATTCTTGTTCTTACAAGGTTTTAAAGTATTTTTAGTGTTAAAATGGCAAACGAACAATATGAGCTAAGCTCGTCGTCCAACGATCGTTGGAAAAAAAAACAGGAAAAAATGCTAGGAAAGTTATAATGCAAGTTCAATGCAGTGGCTTACGGCTAACAAAAAGTACTAGATTATTTAATGGCTGAAGGCCCAAGTTACATTTTAGAGAGGAGTTATAGTTAGCACTATAATTTTAGTTTCGCTTGAACAGCGATTATTTTAAGAGTGGACTTGGAAATTCCATCGTTACCACAAGAATTTTAAAAACAATTGATGATTTTGAATAACCTAATTCAAGGCCCTAGTTGGTTACCTACGTGTGTTATTTAACAAGCAGATTCACACCTGTGTAACCTCGAACCTCAACATAATTTTTGGTCAAGTAAAGGCCAGAGCCTGAAACCTTTTATCAACAAACCAATAACCCCCATCAGAGCGGGTTGAGGCCCGGAAAGTCCACTCTCGACCAAATATTCACGCTGCGGCAGATCCTAGAAGCTACCCAAGAGTTTAAGATGGATGCTCACCACCTTTTAATCGATTTTAAGGCCGCGTATGACAGAATTTATATAAAGCCATATCTGGTTTTGGCATCTCCACAAAACTTGTCTGTCTGCGCAGGATGACGATGGAGGACTCTCGCTGCTCCGTCAAGATTTAACCGACCTCGCAGAAGTTATCGATGTCAGAAAGGATTCCGACAAGGCGATGCACTATCATGCGACTTTTTCAACATAATACTTGAAAAAATTGTAAGAAAATCACTATTCAACTGCATTTAAACAATTTATTTCAAGTCTGTGCAAAATATTCGGCCCTGTTCGAATTCTCTTTTACAAAAAGCTAAGTCTCGAATTTAACGAAGTTAAATTGTTAAAATCAGGTCGCAAATATTGCCCATTTCGTTTCATCGAAGCTCAGAAATACTACCCAAGGAACGGGCCTTACTCAGAATAGTAGCAAAATCATCACTGCCGAAGCTTTTAACTGTATAACATAACCAACCATGCCTGGTTGAACCTTCTTCTTGCTATATGTTCGCCAACTGTTTGCATAGCTGAGCAACATTTTGTGTAACATTTCAACCAGTAACTCCACTTGATGTCGAAAAATTAGATTTTTAAGCCAAAAAATACGTTCTCATGCTGAACTGGTAGTAGCTCAGCTCTTCATGTACCCAATCCAAAATTGAGTTCAGACCCAACACACGGGGCTAATGGAGCCCCACATTTTGTGTTTGTTTTATCAGAATCTGCCAATTCGCTTCAAAGGTATTCGAATTTAACATCGTCAGAAAGGGGACAGATTTTATCGTTCATAACTTTTCCAATAAATCAACAATCAGAGGAGACCCCAGCTTCCCCGAATCCTTGCATAAACTTGAATACGCTTTTTAGCACAATGTACCTAGGTACCTTTTATCGACTGGTTTTATATTGAGCGACATCCTCTTAGATCTGCAGGCTACTATTGAGCGCTGTCCTTCCATTGTCCTTGCTTTGAGTACCTTTCCACATACCATTGTTGGTCGCTCGGGGATTTTTTTCAACAACAGGTTTCCAAAATTAATAAATACGTCAAGCAATACACTCGTCGTCGTCAGCAAAGACTTCGAGACCGAATGTTTATTGCATAGTTACCTTTACAAGGGAGGCAAATTTGATTAAAAATCTTTCCTTTGCGACCTGCACTGAAATCAATAGCTTACATCCCATGGAGTGCACAATAATGAACCTTTGAGCAAAGTTCGCAATGAACAGAGAAATCTCAGCGTGACACCTCTATATGAGTACGTACCCTAAGACTTTCACTGCAAATTTAATTAACGTCCTGAAGACTAATGAAATCTCACTCCCAAAGCACAACACGTCATTCAAATCAAAGCGTTTTTTTTTTTTTTTAAATTTAATTATATTGAGTTGAAATCGCCCGAAGGCGTGCGTGCACTCAGCTGGAACGATATCACGTCCAAGTGAAACATTCAGTTATAGTCATAACAGCGATTTACGAGTATATCGATAGGAGGAGGACTGTGGCCTGCGCCTGAGGACGTTTATTTGCCAAAACAGGAACACAAAATGGAACAATATTAATAAGTGGTTGGGGGTGGAATTTCCCTCGCAGAATTTACAATCCAACGATACACTTGCTGTAATCCCCGAGGGATAGAAAAAAAAATGACAAATTCAAAGGTGCGCACCCGCCCCTTATGTAAGAAGTATTAAAATTTAAATTCATTCGTTCACTGTTTTGTGAACGTCAGGTTGATTCTTCTCCAAAAGCAGGCAGGGTTGAGTTTGACTGTCACATATACCTCAGACGATATCTCTACATGCACACGATGATTTATTTTCTTATTTTTTGTCATCCCGATCGTTGTATTCAAATTTCGATTGTGTATGATATAATTGAATTTTATTTTTTGGAAGAGAAAAGTCCCATTCTCATCGTGAATGAGACGTCTTATTGTATAGTCGCGAATAACGCTCGGGGATTGTGTGCGAAAAAAAAAAAAAAAATACGCAAACAAATTGAAGAAGAACAAATTTTCGCAAATTGTATTTCCCAACCAGTTTAGTTAATTTTAATGGAAATGCATGCCGCCAGGGATTTTCAGTTCATAACCATGCTACGTAACGAGTTTTGCTTTTGTGGTTGAACTTGTATTCGATGTGAATGTGTCATTCACAGCCACGTGACCCAAAATCAGGTGCTCCTAAGGTACAATTCTTTGAATTGCTGCTGTTGGAGAAGGTGTACCCCGCTCTCTCGGTTTGTGATCTTTGGAAACCGCTACCACTGTAAAAAAGATAAAAGAAAATTTCATGTTATTATCCTTCCAGCGAAATGTCAAGGCTTGCGAAATAAATGTAACAACTATCTCTTGTTGACTTTTTGACTTTTAGTTCGAATTTTAATAGTCCCGCAGATTCGACTGCCACTATACATCAGATTTGGTTGCTACCCTAGCCCTTTATGTTTGGCACCAAAGAGTGACCAATTTGACAACCCTGACAGCACCAGAGGCTCGCTTTATTCATCTGCATTTGTAATTTGTTTGGATTGAAAAACCTAAGGAGGTCAGCTTCATGGAATTTTTCAAAAGAAAAAAAACCAAAGTTTTGACCTACACTCAGGGAAAACACGAGATGAAATCAAGATAATCAGTGTCAGATTAAGCCTATCCGTTGACGAAAGTCTGTTATGCTCGGAAAATCTTAATCCAAATAAAAAAATCTTACTTTGAGTATGTTGTTTGATTAACCTTTAATTCTTATTTTAAGACTGTTCTATAACATTATTAAGAACGTTTAAGCTTAAATTATGGCCAAAGTCATTTCATTCGAAGAATGCAACAACTTGATTTTAAATCGTTGTAAACTTAAATGAAGCTTATGTATTTTTAAACATAGCGCAATGAAGAATGTGTAAGCCTAAATTGAGCTCGAAATCACCTTAATTTTCCCCTATTTATCAGCAGTAAGAATAATGCTCCCTAAAACCCAGAATAAGAACGCTTGAAATAAATTTGCAAAAATTTAAATATGAACAAGTTATCCTTATTTTAAATTTTTTCGGAATGCTTCAAGAATGTCATATCCGAATTTAAGATTGGACAGTTTTATTTGTCGAATTTATTATCAACTCCGTCACTTTCCTGTTTAAGAAAAGAAAACAATTTATTTTTTTTTTAAATTTTATTTATTTATTAAATCAAAAATGCTTAAATGGACATACATCTGAAATATATTTTTTTAAAGAACACCTAACTACGAAAACAAGTAAACTGTACGAGAAATCGGAATGAATGAACTTTTTTTATACATCATGCGTTTTTCATGATTGGAGAATATTTTGGGCGAGTTTTTACCTAAAGTGGGTGGGCCAAATACAAGTTTCTTTTTAAAAATGCAATAAAATGAACAAAATTAAATAAATTTAATGTATTATGACTTTATTAGTAAGAGCAAACATTCCCATTAATTATGGGAATTATGGGCTGCCTCGGCTGGCTTCGCAGTAGCGCATTCTGTCACTCCAATTTTCCAAGGCCTTGTTGATTGTTTCGGGCTGTAGCTCTCGGATTGCTTGGATGATATTGACCTTAAGTGCTTGAATCATTTTCGGATTGTTGGCATTACATCGGCCCTTCACGGTTCCCCACAGAAAAAAGTCCAAAAGGGTCAAATTTCAGCTCCGAGGCGGCCAATTGACATCGTCAAGACTGATAGCACGCTTTGGGAATTTGGTGCGAAAAAGATCGATTGTAGCATGGGCTTTGTGGCATGTCGCGCCATCCAGCATGAAACAGTGGTCGCCCAAATCCATGTCTTCAATGTCCACTAGCACACCAGTCCCACGAACTTTTTGCACAAACTTGCGTGCAGCAGGCGCGGTGGGTGCTTCATTTCGGCCAAAACTGCTTTTCAAAAAACGCCCACCTTTAGTTCCTATTCAATACAAACAAAGATCCAAGGAAGCCAATGTATATATATATATAAAAATTGACCCTTAAAATTGTGTTCGTTTGTCGCCGATTCACGCCGTAACGCATTTACCGATTTTAGCCAAACTTTCGCACATCTTTGGAATTGGTCTATATTTAATATAAATATAAATATTTTAAGCTATCAATCAGGCCTTCTGCTTTATCAAAAAGCTGAGCTACAGACCAAAATCTTACATTATCAAACAAAATTTGGTTAATCAAATCGAAAACTATCACCAGTATAGTGTAATGTGCTGTTGTGTCAGCGTCTTCCGGGTGTAGTTTATAGGTATCATTCCTTATAAGGTTATTCTGCCTTAAAAGAATTTCGAAACTCTCATACGCCTTACCCTGTACATAGCACTACCGCCCGTCTCAATATGTCTCGTCTCATCCTTGGCAACTTTTGTTTTTAGCGGAGTAGATTCGCAACTTGATTGCTATCGTAGGCTGTCTATATTATCGCGAGGTTGACCTTCAGCTGTATCGCCATGATGTGCTTGTCGATCAGGTGTTTCACTGCCAATTGAGGAAAATGATTCTGGTCCGAGCAATTTTAAGTCTTACAACAAAATTCTGCTTTTCCATTCCAGCCGATTCCTCCTCGTTTCGAGATTCCCGCCGGAATATACTCTCCGCCATTATGTTTAACATTTTGTCAGAAAATTGCTGAGCCCTTTCCATTGTAGACAGCAGGAAGTATGTTAAACTAACAGATTTGAAGGACTCCGCTTGGGTGTAATACTTTCTCAACTTTCGCCAGGAACACAACATTTTGCTTCTCATCAATCTCGGAAACTGGATCGTTACGGACAGTCCCTTACTACTCACACTCCTCGCTGCTTCGTTATTCATGCAGAAACTGCAGCGCAGGTGTATGCTACGAGACCACAGCTGCAGGTGGTCCCAAATAGCCAGAAGCTACCCACTACGCTTCCAATTACACTGCAGGAACTATTATGTTCATTCCATTATTTCCGCTCCCATTAGAATCACTGGCTATAAGGACCAATTTGAACAACAGTTGTGGCAAGCCTAAAGCCACAAGACTGATAAATGTTCTCATCACGAAAAAGCATAATACTCGTACAAATTGAATTTTAAGAACCAAAAAGCAAGCAATACCCAGAATACGTGTGCCCCTACACATACGCAGTCCCGTCTACGTATTTATTCAACTTGGAAGCCACAAAAATGATCCATTCCATCCTTTGGAGAGAACAAAAATGTATTCTACGCCCCGCACCCGCAACTCCTGTGTGTGTATGTGAGCCCACATACTGGGGATTCAGATTTCCAGCACGCCCTGGGTCAGTGTCTAATCAATGATTTGGTTTACTTGATATTCATCGAATCGCTAGCCAGGGCTGGGGATGCTGGGGTTTCATCTTGCTATCCGAGTGGTGTTGCACCATCTCTGTTGCCGGGCTTGTAGCATACACACACGGAGTGTGTGTGTTTATTTTCAGTTTGTGGTTTATTGGTTACTTGGCTTGAGGGCGCAACTCACCCAGGATCCTATTCAACTTCCTGAGCACCTTTCACTACACCGATTGCTTTACATTTCAGTTCGTTGCATTTCAATATGTGAATTTTGAATTCTGCATGCTGCAAAAGTGATACACTATACGAGTACTAAGCTGCCGCACACTCCAGTGTCCTCAAGGTATATTCTGCGGTTGGGTACACAAATCACAAGGGCAGCACCGCACGTCGGCAGTGTGCGCGCCGAGCAGTATACGGTATACCTGACTACAGCCTGTAGGAACAATGACTTTTGCAAATGAGTTATTAAATTCAATTTTCATATGATACATCGAAGGACTTTGAGAGCGACGACACAAATCCTACTCGAGCTACGTACATATATGCAAAGCACCACTACACTGAATGGATAAAACAAATCCCTTTGCTTTCATCTCAAGTCTTCCAAGAATGATGCACTCGCTCTGATCTCTGATGGCAGTGAACAATCTTCGTTGGCACGTCTCATACTCTCGTCACGCAAGAATTCTTTCAGCGAAATCTCGGGGTAAGTGTACCGAGTTAATAATGCACACGGCTAAGGAGCAAAATCGTTTGTATTCCATCACAAGGACTTATAGTGCACTTACTGTTTGAGCACAAGATACCACTCTGGGATGGATGCAGTTCCGTTCCAATGCACAGATACAAAGGTTGATTCGAGTAAATATTTCACAAGGATGCCATTCCCGATCCCCGTATATCGAACATCATTGTCTATTCAATTATACGCAAAGTAATGGCAACTCACAGATTCGTGTACACACTCAACACTCCAGCACTCAACAGGCCGAAATTAAATCATCACCGAGTCTTTATCGTTTTCGCATAAAAGAAAGAAGGGGAAACGATTTTCCAAATAAAACGACAATCAATTTTATTTATGTGCAATGGGTAATCCTTCTTTATTATCGACCCTGTTTTCCTGCACAATTTACATACCCTCCAAACGAGACAGAGGCAACAAGCATGCCCAACACGAAGACGCCTTTTGTCCTTATAAACGTTCATCACCATGTGGACGAGCAGGGCAACAAGCGAAACTGTTGCTTCATTTACGACTTGCGAAGAGTTCCATATAGCCAGTCAGAGTCATTGTCGTATATGAAAAATTTATTGCTTAATGGGCTTATTTTAAATCGATGATAATTTGTGAAGAGGGTATGTTTTTTTTCGGTTTCTGCGATGTGTTTTTAGCGGAGCTATTTCCATGAAAGAAAAGAATCACGCAAGAGACGGGGAATGAACTCGGTCGATGTGAAATATTAGTTCGGTTGTACCTACATTTTTCGGATCTTAATCAGAGCTCTCTGTGGCTGGAGGATGAATTTTTGCTTTCGACCGCAAGATGATATTACAACTGAGCTGTGTCAAGTGTTTTTCTTTGACGGAAAGAACAATCTTGCTGATGTTGTAACCAGTGTTGCTGTATCGTAGCTGAGTACCAAAACTTGTTATTATTATTATAAAATAAAACGCACTTGCTTTAGAGTGGAAAAGATTAGCAAAAAAAAACACTTATTAAACTTTATTGACTCTTTCTTTCCCAGACGTTGTTACTGTCCGAGTTCGTTCCAAAGACTAAAAACTAAACCATCGAAAACGAACATCTGTCGCTTATTCCAACTATCCAAGCATGAGGCTGGTGTTCGATACAGTTGCGATTCTGACCGGGGAAAATTTTGAAATCCGCTCTAACCTATTTTTAACCTAAACGAAAAATTCTTGTACCGGAAAAACCTTTTGTTCTATGACTAGACAAAAAGGATAGATTTCTATAATTTGAATGACACCTGGCCATACTAAACGAACACGCTCACTTACAGAAACAATTTATTGTGAACAATTATAGAACACAGCGGCTCCTCGCGGCAGTCTCATGTGAATGAAACCGACTGTGTTTTTAAACAATACTGAAGTAAAGTGACAAGTGAGTATGTCATGCAAGATTTATAGGAAGTGAATTTTGCCAAATATTTCTTGCATATTTTGGAAGACTGAATTAGATCGAAATTTCCTTTTTCTGCAAAACGTTGTAATGCATAGCTTTTCAATGAATTGTTTTTTTTTTTTTTGTTTTATTAGATTTTATAGTATGTTCCCACCAACGTGATTTAGCCAAAGTAATTTATAAATCACAAAAGGCGTCTCCACCGAACTTTACATGTGTGTAAGTGCGACTTTTCTGTCAACTTTGACATAAGGTGTCCAACTTTCAATATTGAAAAGTCGTCCACTTCGGACCAGATAGTTATTTTTCTGTTGTTTCTGTTTTGTTGCCATACCTGCCAAGAATAAAACAATTTTGGTTGTATGAATTAATAAAAATATCAAAAATTGAAGTAATTTTCAGTTTCTTTTTACTTTTTTGTTTGCTGAATGAATTGCTGAAGTTAACAACAGGTATGTTTGATTTTATTTGTGTATGTTCGATTTTATTTTGTGTGTATTTGCGATGACAGATACGTAATTAAAATCTAAACACGTATAAATCACGTAAATTTAATCACGAAAATGTATGATAAATCACGTTGGTGGGAACATGGTATTAGATTAGTTTAGAAAAATAAAGAAACTACAATCATTTTTGTTTTCTATTTTTAGGCAAAATTTATTACTATATTCCATTTTTGACCGGACTTCTGGTCAAAAATTCTTATTTTATCTTTTGACCGGATTTTCTTACCGAATTTAAAAAAAACATTTTTTTTAGTGGCAACACTGGTTGTAACCACCATCAGCTTCTGTTTTTGACCATCGGTGTACTCTCAGCCTGAATTGTAATTCGCGTGCGAAATATTTGACTGAATAAATGAACGGTCGCAACAGGTCCCTCCAAGGGACCCTAACAGCTCCCGACAACCATTCGTTTTGAGCGTGTTTTTTTCATTTTTGTGACGAATGGAAGAGGTCTACAATTTTATGCCGAGTCCGAACGGCTAAATGAGAAGCTCTCCTGCTCTGAGCTGTGAGCTGTGAAAAAAAAAGCATAAGATGTGAAATTTCCGCCTTTCATTTATTGCATACTTTACTTGCAAACTATTAAAAAAGGAAAACCAATCGAAAAGCAAGCACACTTTAACCAGATAAAACAGAGAAGAGAATTACCCATTTCGTTAAATCAAAACTGCGTTGAAAGAAATTAACATAGCTATACAGAAATACATTTCAAGTGTTTAGAACTACAACAAAAATGCTATATTTTTCATACTATACTTAAAAACCACATGCATTGTTGTTTTCCCATAAATTAAATCTGAAAACCTTTACAATGTACTAAAATAAGTTTATAATAATAAACGCTTAGGCTGAACAACAGTGTTTTTCAATTCGCTCCCATCACAAATTTCCATATCGCCATTTTGGGTGGTTGGGCAGCACTCCTCTTCAAAATGACATAAAGGGAGGAATTATTTAGCTAATGCCCGAGATAAACATGGGTTTCTCAGCATTAACATTTAACCATACAGTTAGCGATATTCTGGCAACTATAGCTGTGTTTTATTATCAGCTATGATCCATATAGATCATCGATTTACATGCATTTACAACAACAGCACATGATCCTGCTTCTCATCGAGATCACGAATCATGATCTGAAAATTATTTCTACTACTTCCGACTAGGTGGCTTGTTTTATTTTTAAATGTTGGTGTGTCTGTAAACGATAGCCACACAATCACGTTGCCAGACTAAAAAATGGAACACAAAAAAAATAAATTGATTTATTTTGCATTCGAATAAAATCCCCGTCCGTATTCCGAGTTATGTTGTTTTTTCTCGTTCTATAAAGGTATGTCCAGACCAGCCAAACATTTGATAAACTATGAAATACCGACATGTTCCATACGTATTTCTAAAACACTTATTAAACAAAACAATTTTTATGGAATGTTTAAAAATGTTTTGCTGGTTTGGATCTGGACACCAAAAAAAACATTTATGAAATGTTTCACAGTTACCCAATCATGATGGGAAATAATTTTTGTTTTACATGTATCCTTGCAGAAAGTGAGCGATGTTTTTCGATTATTATTTCTTTTTAAATAAAATAAAAATGCCCAGAAAAGCTTTGAATATCTAATGAGAAAGTGATTCATTAAATCGCGTGTCGCGTGATTACCGAGACCAAAATTACAAAAATAAAAATTTTACTCGTTGCTAATAATCCCACCACATTATTTTCTTCTAGTCCAAAACAGGATAAAGTTGAAACATTTCAACCTTTACCCCCGTATTAATAAACAAATATGCAAAATGTAATTTAGCTAGTAGACGTCAGATAGCATACAAAAATTTGACGTAACTGCTGAGTAACGAGTTGATAACTTTTACGCAGTGTTTATTAATACGGGGGTTAATAAATAAATTTCAGAAATCTTTTATAAATGTTTATTAAATCTGGCCGATTTGCTTCATAAACATTTCATAAACATTTCTGAAATATTTCGGTGGTCTGGACACACCTTAATATGCCAAGATAAACTCAAGCGTTAGCACCAAAATATTGTACATGTGATTCATATTTGAACATAAAATACTAAATTTGTTTCACAAAAAATATATTTGAAAAGAAAAATTATGCAAATTTGATTCAAATATGGTAACACCTTCTGTGACGTCACGTTGAGAAGAATTTTTTCAAGATGGCTGGTGGCAATATGAAGTTTGAAATACCCTGTATTGTCTGTTTTGCTTTTGAAAGCAACTGTTGCCACAATTCCAAAATTAAACTTTTCAATGATCCGTTGTGTTTTATTTTCGTGATATGATCCAAATCAGATCACGCTGATAATAAAAAATAGCTTATATTTTTGTTTATTGTTTATTGTAAAGGGATTTTAGAAAGTGTGGAGTCTTTGCGTAGACTGCCAGACTAAAGTTGATTATTGGAAATGTCGAATGATTATAGCAATTTGAACAGCCCGAAATTTGTTCTTTCGTATTATTTTGAAAGCCGACTTATTTCATTCAACAGTTTTCGAAGCAAAACTACTTTCCAACTTTTTTTAATATTCTGAAATTAGACACTAAAGTTGCTTCCAGGACTTACCGCTCCTGTTAGTTCTTAATCGAACACTGAAAATCGGATTGTTTTGTATTTTCTGGTTTATGGAAAATTTAAAAAAAAATATATATTACTATTTAAATTTAAAAAAAATACTTCATATCGACTTTTTGAATAAATGTTGAATTGATTTTTAGGACCCACTCCCCAAACTATTTAAGTTTAAAGAACATTTTTATATTCTCAAACTTGTACCTATTATCACTTGTATTTATAATTTCTAAGAAATAAATACTAAGCAAGAACATTTTTAAACGATATTTATATTTTTGTTTCCGCTTTTGAAACAGCACCAGTTTATTTTAAGTTAAAATGCAATGGCTGACATTCTTACGGCATACGCTTATGATGTTTCTATAGAAGATTTCAAATAATTTGATAGGTCACATCATTTTCTATTTCCATAACTTTTGCACTCCATACTCCAGCGAAGACCGAAAAATAAGTTCCTTAGTCCCTAGCAGGTTTCCTAATTCCTTCTATAAAAACTCACAAGCAAGTGAGTTCAACTCGTGTCCGTGTCTGTAGATCAAGTATCCAACCATAGAAAATGCATGACTGTTTATTTAAATGGGTCCCCTTGATACCCTCTTCAAAAACACACTCAGATCCTTCCAGGAACAACATGGTTTGCGAAATGAAAAGATAATTGAAATGTAAAACACCAAAAGGTAGCCCCAGCATCGTGGGCACTGACAAATCGAAATTATTATTCTATAATTTAAGGAACCACACCAGTTTGCCATTCTTGCAACGGTAAGACGGCCCACCTCGATTACAGCTTTTGTAGACACAGAACGAGGAGTGCAATCAAAAAAAAATCACCACGATAACAAAGGAAAAAGTTAATTATCTAACCAGTTGCGCTTCCTGCCACAATGGAAATTTATATCCCCCGAGAAGAGGACGACGAAGTCTGTGTAAAACCATTGAGCAGAAACAGTCGTCCAACAACCACCACAGCCGCAACTTGCGTCTTATTGCAGTTATCCTTTTTACTTAGCTAAACTGTTTGTCTAAGACACAGATGAAAGATTCATTCGATGCCAGGATGATGTGGCTCTCCGGAGAGTAGAGATGGACATCATCTCGGGGCGAATTCCTGCCGCCCGCACAGCTAAAGCGGTTAGCGAAATGTCCTTTCCTTATTATTTTATTATTAGTGTCGCTTCTTTTAAGTTTTCTTCTTCTTCGTTGCCTGTGACGCGCCAGACTCGGATGGCTGTTCTGGGGCTCGGTAGGTTTGCCTTTTCATTGGGAAACCTATTCAATTTCTCACTCACTGTCAGCGAATGGAGTTGAAATAGTGTGTGCTGGCTGAAGGGTATTTAATTATGGCATAGGACCTGCAATCTGTACGTAGTCGTGTTCGCCATGGAGGAGCACACAGGTATGAACGGCTGTGAAGATGAAAAGTAAACCTGTAAACTCCTGTGATAGTTTCGAACTTACTCTGCTATGGTGCTTCATTGCTGTTCGCTTTTGTTTTTTTGTGTTTCCATTTTTTTTTCTCTCAGTGAATGAGTAGGTTAAACTTTTAATTAAAAGCGAATAACAAATCTCTGCTTTGTAAGAGTTTCTGCAAGAAAAATGACGAACGAGTGGGTGGGGATGGAGGCATCCTTTTGTATTTCTTTTCTCATTTATCATTTTAAATTATTTTGTACACCGTTATCCTTTCTTTTCCGATTCATTTAGTGTGTGCTCATCTTATCGCAGGTTGTTGTGAAATAAAATTCCCTAATGACGTATACATTTGAATTTGCCTCTGGACAAGTGGATATGATTTTGAAGTAAAGCGCTAGTTATATCTGTTGTGTGGGAAAATGTCATATGGTAAACTTTGCTGCGGTCCAGTTTTTAGTTAGCTACTCGACGACGCATGTCGGCAATCTTCGAGCAATGAATGGGAAGCTGCCTTCGCAGTTTAAGGTAGATATGTTCTTCCAGTGCCGGTCTTTAGGCTAGAGCCGAGCAAAGTACTTTGGGGCCAGAGTTTACCTTCAGCGTGCGCATGCGAAAGTCTGCTTTTTGTTCTGGTAAAGCAAAGTTATACACTTGGCAGTTTGTCAGACGTTTGCCTGAGTATGTTTTGAGATATGATTTGTCTTCTTTTCCGGAGGTGAACCTGAAAATCCTCGCTCATAGTAGCAACTGTACCCACAATTAAGAACTGTGGCTACGGGATTAAAAAAACTTTAAAAGTCATAAATTCGCGAGTTTTAAGGCAACAAATTGAATCGAAACCAAGCCGGACCTGAGCTCGAAAAACGACAATCGACGAGGTGGTATCTTTAACTTCAAGGCTCTACCAATGAGAGCATAAAACCTCATAATCACATAATCGACACTTGCATTAGCACTTTTTGGTTTCTAGAAAACAGACATCAAACCCAGTTCCCAAAATAGCCACCTCGTTAGGAACATCTTCAATCCATCTTTCAGCATACATAAAGTGCGTTATAATCCTGTGACCGATAAAAAAAAACCTCAGCCAAGACTCCATTCTCTCTTTACAGTCTTCTCAGAAGTAAAAAACAACAAAGCGCGTTACCCCTACTCAAACAATACTCCATGACAGACTACAGATGTCGTGTAAAATTTCGCGTAGTGCTACATTTTTATAACGACCTGCAAACGGTACAAATAGCTGTTTTTTGTTATCATCTATGATCACGAATCATGATCTGAAAATTATTTCTACTATTTCCGACTAGGTGGCTTGTTTTATTTTTAAATGTTGGTGTGCCTGTAAAGCCACACAATCACGTTGCCACACTAAAAAGTAGAACACAAAAAATCAATTGATTTTTTTCGCATTCGAATGAACCCCCGTCCGTATTCTATAAAGGTATGCCCAGACTAGCCAAACATTTGATAAACAATTAAATACCGACATGTTCCATACGCATTTCTAAAACACTTATTAAACAAAACAATTTTAATGAAATGTTTAGAAATGTTTTGCTGGTTTGGATCTGGACACCAAAAAAACGTTTATGAAATGTTTCACAGTTACCCAATCGTGGTGGGAAATAATTTTTTGTTTTACAAGTATCCCTGCAGAAAGCGAGTTCTGTTTTTCAATTATTATTTGTTTTTAAATAAAATAAAAATGTCCAGAAACGCTTTGAATACCTAATGAGAAAGTGATTCATTTAATACGATTATTTGAATTAAATCGCGTGTTGCGTGATTGCCGAGACCAAAATTACAAAAATAAAAACTTTACTCGCTGCTAGTATTCCTACCACATTATTTTCTTTTAGTCTAGAACAGGGTTAAGTTGAAACATTTCACAAACATTTGCCCCCGCATTAATAAACAAATAAGTATACAAAAATCTGACGTAACTGCTGAGTAACGAGTTGATAACTTTAACGCAGTGTTTATTAATACAGGTTACAGGGGTTAGTAAATAAATTTCAGAAATCTTTTATAAATGTTTACAAAATCTGTCCGATTTGCTTCAGAAACATTTCATAAACATTTCTGAAATGTTTCGGTGGCTGCACACACCTTAATATGCCAAGATAAACTCAAGTGCTAGCAGCAAAATATTGTTCATGTGTTGCAAATATGAACATAAAATACTAACTTTGTTTCAAAAAAATATATTTGAAAAGAAAAATTATGCAAATTTGATTCAAATATATGACCTCCGACATTGCAAGTGAAATGACATGTGCCATGTGTGACGTCACGTTGAGAAGAATATTTGCAATATGGCTGGTGGCAATATGAAGTTTGAAATACCCTGTATTATCTGTTTTGTTTTTGTAAGCAACTGTTGCCACAATTCCAAGATTAAACTTTTCAATGATCCGTTTTGTTTTATTTTCGTGATCTGATCCGGACCAGATCACGCTGATAATAATAAGCAGCTAATATTTATTCAGATTACCTAACAAAAAATTATATCTAAAGTCCTTCAATTGAAATTATCTCCTAGCAGGTGCACTGATCGACTATTGAGCGATTTTTCCTTTCCAACTACAGGCGTTGAAGACTCATGGACATACTGTCCTCACAACCAATATTTGCCTTCCAATTGCATTTGCATCGCTATTGCCGCCCAAATATGCAACTAAATGTGTCCCAGCTCCATTAATAAAAACAGTTCCCCCAATGAATGAATGAATGGCCAACACCAAACTCAATTCGAATTCGGTTCAATTTATCTGATTTTCCTGTCAGTCTATGATTTTCAAAAAGTCCACGCCACTAAATGAATCGACAAATCAGTTGCAGCTATTGCTCACAAGATGTCTACATTTCCAGCTGAAGTCACTCTCTCAATGTTTCCACTCTTCATCGGCGGATTATTCATGCAACAGTTTTTACTATGAGCGTCACACACACGCTCGCAAATAATATGTCTGACTGATAACACAACCCACCAAAAGAGAGAGTAAACGTCACTTTCCTTTGGCGTTTCTCTGATCCACTCCAGACTCCACTAAGGGAATGGGAAAAGCGAACTTGATTTCGCTGACAAACAGAAATGTTACGTATACGCCTAGGTGTCAGAAAAAACGAATTCCCTGACAATCGGCAGGGAATTAGTTGCACATTTAGGATTCCTTTAAATGGACAATACTGTTTCAAAGTAAACCAGTCCACACATCCCAAACTTGATTGCATCTGCGCGTAAACCCTGACTGAAGAAAATTGAGAGAATAAAAACCACCATCCCCAGCCAGCGTCCTTACACACATATGCATGTAGGGACTTTCGTGTTTCGTCATCGAGTCGAACTTTTAACTGCAAAGACGCGGCTCGTAGCTGCTCCCACATACATCCGCACATATATCTAGTACAGTGTGAGTGTGAAATTAACTCCTGTACTGCCTCGATGTTGTGCTGTGTTTTTTTTTCGCTCTCCGCAACTTCTCGTATGTGGCCCCGTGGACTGTCAAAATTCTCGGCTTTGTTTTTGCTCTAGCCCGTGTTAACTTCGTGCGCGTGATTTGTGATGGAATTTATATCGACCTTTGTCTGATTGCCTCTTGAAAAAGTCATTAAACTGTTGCAATTGGTTGTCTCGACGGTAAATAAATTAAAGACCAAAACATTCTCCATTCTCGAGTGAAAATTTCCGAATTATCTCTGCGTATCCTTTGTCTTTTGTGCTTGTATTGCTGCGCTTCAACAGAGTGTTATTCCGCTTTGCTAGATGGTTCTTTGGTGCGTTGTTTTATTTTTTTTCCTGTCCTGCCTTCCGCTGTGCAACCTGTTAGTGTGGGTGTGCTCGATAGCACAGTGCAGAGAGCTGGCAGTCTAACGTGAATGTATAGTGCCAGTCAATCAAAGCTAAGAAATAACTAGAAACTTGAAATTTTCAAGCTGGTCATCGCCATATTGTTTCAAGGATATTTGCGCTACAGTTTTGCACGTACTACCATCTGTATACCGTAGTTCTCCTCTCTTCACTTCGGCTGAGGAGAAAAAAAAGTTAATTTCCTATTTACCCTCCAAGTTGCTCGTTGTTACGTCCCGATATTCTGTGTACGTTTGTGTGTAAGTATATGAGTAATATGTACATCACACAGCACCACCAGCCGAGCCTGGCGTTAAAAGGCGACCACTTGTTAGAGAAAAACAACCAATACATACGCAGCCACCACCCCACAGCAGACACTACAACGAAAACGACAGCGATAGTGGTAATAATAACGGTACCAGTAGTGGCAGCCACGGCATACGAATGTAATTCAATCCTCGTGGTGTTCCCTTTCTGTTGTAATTGCGCGCTGTGGTCAGAGAGGGCAACAGAGAGGGGCTGGGGCTGGGGTGGCCGGTTATGATATTCTCACGTTTTAACTATTTATATATATGAATAGCTTCACCCCATTTATTTATGATTTTTCGCTCCCTTCAACGATGCATTCGCTTTCATCGCAATGACACTTTCAATATCCTGCCGAAACCAGTTGGCCTGTTGGACTTGTCCTTTGTATTGAACACTTTTGACGGAGACAGTATGGTGAGGTTTCACAGGAAGCCAACTCCATGCCAATTGATGGAAAATCTTTCTGTCGAGCGAGAATAAAACGACAAAGTTGAAGATGCCCTGTTGAATGTCACCCCAACACACATCCCTTGCGAACGAAGCAACAAGCAGGAGTTTCATCTTTCTCTCCTCTTTTCCAAGTGGAATCCGTTTTCGGTCCTCACTTGGTTGCAATTGAGTGAGATTCCAGCTCGCAATCCTTTCCTCTGCAGTTGTCTCATCACTAATGAAATGAAAAAAAAAAGAGGACCGTCTTGCTCTTTTTGCCCAATCCACCAGAAATGAAACCCTTAACTGGTTCAAATAAATCTCACATCGCAGGCTTTCATCATCATGGCCCTTGCTGTGTGTATATGTTGCCCAACCGATTCTAGGTCATATTTTCCGCTTCTTTCTTCATCCTGATGTGTATTTTATTCAACACCCCCCCCCCCCCCCCACAGTTTTGTTGTTGTTTTCCGTTGCAGCCCGCCGGATTCAATGACGTCCCTCCGTTTCAATCTCATTGTAGTCGTAGTCGTCCCTTCACAAATATGGGCAACTAGCCAAAACCCTGTGATACGAGTATGGCGTATAGCTTATACGAATATGTGTTCGTCCTTCTGTTTGTTTGTCTCTTTTTTTTTGTATTTTTTAGGTCATTCATTTGAATCCTGAAATATAATGATTATGTTCATTTTAGTATAGAATTGCGGTCGACGGTTGGCTATAGTGGCATCGTCATACAAGGAACGGGTTCACAACTCACATATCGGTGTCGCAGCGAGTCAGCGTATCTATTCGATTTGTTCAACCACCTCTACTTGTGTAGTGTGGTGGCGGGTGTGATGATCCGATTTGTTTTGTATGTCGCCTGATGGTTGATTTTGCGTGCAAAGCTTGTCGGAAAACAATCGAAAATAGAAGACAAAAAATAAAAAAAAAATTTATTAAAGTGCCTGTTGACAGCGAGTCGAGCGAAAACAATTACAACAACAAGTTGTTAACGACAAGTGTTTACTTTATTTTCATCTGGTTGTTGTTGTTCTCTAGTGTCATCGTGTACTGTTTTGTTTTTATTGCCGTTTGTTTGTGATTGCGAAAACGTGTTGCTAGAAAGACTGCGGCAACGGCGGCGGCGGTATTGTACGTCTTGTGTGTATCTGTATGTGTATTGTAAAGTGCTTTGAATATAGAATACAAATTGAGAAGATCCCCGACCTTAACCTTAGCAGGGAGACAATAAGGAATTTGCAACGGAGCTTTCATACTATGATTGGGTAAGTAGATCTCTCTTTTATAGCAAATCGAGAATTTCTAGCTTTAAGGTTGGCATCAGTGATAACGTAAAATCGGTGCGTTGGGCGGTGGGGTTCGAGTACACCCTGGGCAGTTGTTGGATCACGCATGGAAGATAAATTGTCGAGGAGATGATAGCATGTCTCGTAGAGATAAAGTCGGAATGAGTTCAGTTTCTAAATGAAAAGCTGGAACACCTCGATTACGAAAGCAAACGATTATCTCTATAACTAGGTCGACCACATTGCAATGCCTAGAACTGAACCTTTTTTTGTAACCCAGGTACCAGTGTTGTTAGCACTCTCTCTTCATTTATCCCATTTTTCCCTTTTCACCGCACTCAAATTCCCTTTTAAAATCATACGATACCTTTTTGGGTCAAAATCCAGGTTTTAAGCTAAATTTGTATTACACGGAAAGAAATTAACCTTTAGTATAAAAACCGCAGTTTGTTACACTGCTATCTTTATTTTTTGGTACTAGAACATTTTGACAAAAGACGATTTACATTAGCTGTTTCTTATGGACATTCAATCTGTTGATAATCATGGTGAAATAATAGGTGTTTTGATAGAATTTCACCAAAAATGTGTAGTTTGAAGGTTTTTTTTGCTACGGTTTGGTGCTTTTCCCTTTAACCCACGGAAGGCTTTTCAGACATCGAAATTCCCACAAAAAGGGATAAGTCCCACGATATAATTACACTGCCAGTTACATCTAGTGCGATACAAAAGTTGGCAGCACTGAATCTGTCATTAAACTCTTTGCGTAATAAATTAACGCTCAAAGCCATGCCAAAGGAAAAAGAAAAAGACTGTATAAGGGAACAATCCTCTTCCTAAAAGACTCTTCATTTAGCACGATTTCAGCCCTATTTCACGTATGGTGAGTTCCGACTTCTGATTTAATCATGTTAACGAAAAATGTGATGGAATCTGTTTTCTCCATTCTCTAAATCAGTAGTATGTAACAAAATTTAAGCTTCAGTAAAGATTATGAAGCCTGATTGCTGTTCGCGCCAATAGAAAAATCTCCACAAAATAAAACCCCATCGAAGCAACTGAACTAAACTTGTTCTCTGCTGGACAAAAAGTCTTCACTAAATTGGAGCTAGCGAATAAATGCAAAATACATTTCCCAATAGCTTAATTTTGACAGATCGGGAGCAAAATCGGTTGAGGAAAACATTGAAGTTTCTTCGATCAGCTTCATAAGCCAACTTGCAAGGGAGCAGCAGGCTGTTGGTAAACATTTTCCCCAAAAAAGGGGACATTTTTTGAAAATATATCAGAGGCTGAACTAAACCGCTTACAGTTCACGAAAAGCTTTGTAAAGTGATGACTTGCATGTAGATATAGAGGCTGTTCTTTTTTTTAGAGATTTTTCTGTGGAACTGGCACCGCTTTTTAAAGGGATAATCAATCTGAAAGATGACAGTTGATTTGTGCTTACCTTGGATTGCGATTTAAACCAGAGTGGACTCACGACCACTTCAGATGTTTTCCAAAAGTCACTCATACGTTCAAAGTCCTTTTTCTTACCTTGTTTACTTACTCTTCTTTTTCTTATCAAAGTGCTGTAGGTATATTTTCACCACTAAAGGGAGGGCGGCCAATTGAAAGGACTTTCGAAAAGTTTGCGCAGCCAAATCTACATACCCAAACGGACACTTGACTGCTCCTTAAGGCCCGAAAGAAAACACCATGAACCCAATCAATCACTCGTCTCACAGAAAGATCCAACGCGAGAACAATGTATCCAATGTAAGTACAGCAGATGAACCAAAAACGCAAACCTATGAACAACTATAAAAGTCCCTCAGGTGAAATTCGACCTCTGTGAACATGTGTGAAGCATTGCTCGATTTCAAGGACTTTTGCCTCCATCCAAGTCTTTCCCCCAAGTCTGCTACTTCGCACTATACTGAGTATATATGTACATATACCTATCTAGCATAAGTGTTGTATGTACGTTTCACCGAAACCGAAAAAAAGAAATACTAAACCCACACACTGTAGGTGGATCCCTGCTTCTAAATTCGATGAATAATAGATAAGTTTGTTTGGCTTTACTTTTGCCATGTATGTCCGTTGTATATGTATATAACATACGGGATGTGGGGTGAGGGGAAATATAAAAAAAACTGCCACATTGACCATATATTAACACGAGAGAGTGAGTTTCTTTCTTATCTTCACCTCCCGATTCAGGATCAAATTCGACACCAATTCAAGTACGGAAAAGTCGTGACACTAGGTAAGGCGGCGACGCATGGACATGTCATTGACGTTGCTTACACACGGCCTTTGTATTCAATTGAACTGAGTTTCTTGTTTATTTTTTGGCTCCTGCCACAGCGACTGACACTTCCTGGGTGTGTGGATTTTATCCATCCATCCATCATCGCATTTTGAGTGAAGACCCACTTTAGTGGCCTGGACGGTTGCTTTATCAGTCGTATACATTTCCGATTTGGATCAATAAACGTGCGGTAGAGTTGCACAGCAGACTCTGGGGTGGTGGTATATGTTTACCTAATCTTATCGCACCGCGTTGATGTGGCAAACGAGTATCAGTCGTCGTAAAAGTTGCTGTTCCGAGCAAATCTGACAGAGTTAGACCACCGCCACTGACGACGGTGATCTCTTTTCATGAGGGGCACTTAATTAATTCACTGAGCGATACGTTGCTGTCGGGAACATAAAGTGTCAGGTCAGTTCGGGATGAATATGGGAATAATTACTCGCACAACACTTTTAATTATGATTAAAAAACAAAGTCTGATGTCTCTCACACCCTATATGCAAAGATGACGCCTTTGTACAGAGCTCTGATGGCATTAACAAGTTGGTCCGATAAAATATGCATGGACAGCAGAAATGACAGGTCAAAGAGCTGAAGTTTGCTACTCTGAGCCACTTTCAGTGGAGTTGTTCCACAGTAGCTGAAGGCGACGTGTTGTCATCAGTTTCTGTAAAGTTTTTATGATTTAGTAATGAAATGGAAGGCAGCTCGAGAGGAATCGTTGTATCATTCGGTTTACTTTTTCATGAATACCTAACTTTTCTAAGGTGTTATTGCGAATGTAGCAAGGTTACCTTTATTCTTAGACAAAATAACAAACTTATTTGAGGTTTTCTTTTACCAAGTTCAACCGAAATGACATTTTCTAGGGAGGGCTCTGATCCCAAGCAGACATGGTAATAGTTTTGGTAAACTATTAACTTTTGTTTGACCCCTAAATGTACCATGGAAAGTTGTGCAATAACAACCGAGATGAAACAGAAAATAATGGACGCCAATGGACGCTTTTAGTTGAGTCTACCTTATTTTAAGGCATGAAGTCTTAAAGACAGTTTTGGTGGAGCTTAGCATGAATGAACCGTTCACTTGAATAAAAAGCCGTCTGTTCGTGATGCCACATCGATCTATGGCCTAAAGCTGGTAACGCAAGTCAATAGCAGGCCTGTTTTTTTGAGCTTCGATCTCAGCAAAGCAAATCAAAGTAGGATTTTCAGCACGCAATTACAACAACTACGCTCTACTTGACACTTCGAGGAATCACAGTATTTGTTGCAATTGTTTGCTGAAAATCTTACTTTGCTTTGCTAAGATCGACGCTCAAAAAAACACGTCTTGCTTATAAATCCAATCCAATAGGGTTTTTTTTTTTTAAATTGGAGCTTGTGATTGCTAAGCTGGCAAGATTGTCAAGGTAATGGATACGTTGCTGAGTATTCTTCTTTGGAATTGTTAGAGACTTTAAGTAGAATGGTTCGATACTTCTCTTCATCCCTGTACTTGCAACAGATGTCGTTATAAGAAAGATTCAACATTGGGGCTTGCTTTCCACTGAAACTAACGAATTGTTGTGGGAAATTAGCCGAAAGGTCCTCCTATTTAGACCTGTTGCGCCAGCTACTTATTTTTTTTATGAGAGTTGCTTATACAATTTTCCGTTTGGTTAGGTTAGGGGCTGTCTTGAAAGACCCACTTCGACCAGATCTGTACCAAACTTGCTTAAATTTCGCTGCCAGTCCGGGATGAGCCACGGTCTCAAACAACAAGCTCTTCCAACCATATCGGTCTCTAGCTACCAGTACCAAGTTGGTTGAGGATGCCAATTCCCTGGTGGGTGAATTCAAAGACTCTTCGGGCTATTGCCTTGTCCATAGCCTTATCCTTCCATAACATATTATAACCCTTGTATTTTAATTTTTTAGACAAGGCCAAGGTGGTTTTTTAATTTTATGGTTGAATCTTTTAATCCATCAGTAGACAGCAAATATCTTGAATAATCTGCCACTACACAATTTTCAAAATAAAAAGTTCGATAAGAGTCTTTTATTGGTTGGCATTGGTTTCACTATAGGCAGGACTCCTATAGTCCTCAGAGGAAATGATTTGCAAGACTGACTTTTAAGTTTTCACGTAATCTGTGCGGCGATGTCATTTAACAAAGTAATAGGAGGTCCCAGGTATACACAGCCTTTATCTTTATTCCTAAGTCACATCTGTCTGTAGTGACATTTGTCGATGTCGAGAGTCTTTTTCTCTTTGACAGGATATATGTTTAACCTAATTTTTGTCATTAGCGCTCAATCCCATCTCACCGTCTTCTTTCCAATAAATCCAACCAGTGACATCTCACGGCCTTGCCGACCTAATATCATTATCATCAGCATACAAGAAGTTCAACAAGCTTGTCACAACTTTTGTGAGCGAATGAATTTTTTAATGAAACAGATTTTAAGCTTTAATTTTTATTTTATTTCAACCACTTTTTGCGTGCTTAAAATTACAGTATGTTCTCTACCTTCGTTTAAAGTTTCTTTTTTTCTTTTTCCTCTACTCATCGTTTTTTGACTCTCCACAAAATCGAAAATAAAATATAAAAAATGGTTTGAGCTGTTTGTTACAATGGGCGCATTCAAAGTATCATAGTCTTTGAGTGTATTTTGGCTAGTTATGACAAAGCTTTGGAAAATTCTACCTTTTGGGTTGCAAACAATCCGCCTCATCTTAAACTTAATCGATGACAATGGAGGATCCGAAATTGGTTTTGTACAGCTTGTCCCTAAAAACTGTTTCGAAGGCGACCTTAAAAGTCACAGGAGATGTAAGCTGTACCGATTTTTTCCTGCGACTTTTTAGAGTTCGAAAACATGGCCGATAGTCACTTTCGACCAGTATTGACCGTGCAGCTTACTGACGAAAGGTTTTAGGAGTTCGCACAACATAATCACACAAGCGATGTTCTGCGATGAGATTTGGGATACTTTATAACCGTAGGTTAGAGTACGAGGTTCCACTTATAGGGCATACTTTCCTCTGACCAAATTCTTTAGATAAGTTCCTCCTTACTAGGGCTCCTTTCGCGACTATAAAAAGCAGGCAATCTTTTCCAGCAGTTTTTTGACTAAGGATTTCATTCCAATATTAGTATCCCGACCTCTTTGTGGACCTTTTAACTTTAAGCTACAAATGTCAAAGTTGAAATGACTATCCGCCACTTAACAGCTTGCAAAAGGTGTTGTATTTTTAAAGCCCACCTCGCGTCACCTTTAGTTATTCACTAGACCAAGTTGGTAGCTCTCCCACCATCAGATACGTCCTTGCCTCCGCTGTGAGTCTTTAATGGCAAAACCCCGCCCACTCCACAAGTCACGTGTGAAGTCAACTCAATTAAATTGCGCGGCGGCTGCTGCAAACTCAATACCATGATAACCGTTTGAAAAGTTGATTTTTCTACCACCCGCAATAAAAGCAATTTCCCATCAATACGAATTTTTAATTAGAAATTTCGGCACTTGTCGAAGTATACCACTGGAGTGATGAACACCCAACTTGGAGATATTGGCGACCGTTTAAGATGTCTTCTCAAGTGGGGTTCTCGTCGGACTATTGTTTGATTTTCCCTTCGAATCTTTCACCGAATTCATTTCTTTTCTGACTATTTTTTTCCTGTGCGGCGCGGCGTTCGATTTCGGTTTTGTTAATTCTTCTGTCAGAAACAGTGCGTAGACATTTTTGTTGGGCGAAAATTATTAACGTCCTATTGTTTGGTGTTGATTAGAAAGGGTTGAAAGAGTGAGTCGGCAGAATATTAACCCTCATTAATTCGCCTCTCGTCGATAAGGAAGGCGGAAGAGGGTTTTTTTTTTATACAACGCAATCTGTTCTAGGCCGGGAGGTGGGCAGTTTGTTCATTTAAAATTCAGTAAAAATTGTTGCGCCCAATCAACATGTTGGGCTAACGTTGATTCTAAATAAATACAAAAGCGAGAACGAGAATAGAAGTGGATTGGGTATACAAATCAGGTAAACAAAAAATTCCAAAGGGTATGGCGAAGGCCTGTATTTGCGCTTTTGTTTGCAATACGCAGGATAATCATGAGTACGCAAATTTATATAGGAAAACATTTTTAGCTGAGGGTGATTAAATTTTATAAAAAGCTGGTTTCAGATCAGAAACGAACGAATTTGCTAAGCTGGGAGGAGTAGTGAGCTCGAGGAGCTCTTTCCATTTTGTGCAAAGCTCTAAAGCCTACCTTATCGATTTAAGACAGACAGCAAACATATGGAGCTGGATTATTTTTGGTCATCGTGGAGCGATGGCTATTATTGCAAACTTCCAACTGGCCTGTGCATCATCGTGTGTCTCCTCGTCGTTCTGCCTTAATTGACGTTCTTGCGAGAAATTTTCTAAATGTAGGTTTTTTAAGGAATCTTCGACACGTCAGAGAAAAATCTTCTACTCTCAAAGTTTGATGGTTCGGCTATCGCTTTTTTGTTATGCTTTTGGGAACGTTTTCGTATTGGTGACGTCAGCTTTAAATCGTGAATTATTTTTCGGGACTATTCCTTCTTGCCCAATGGCACGACATAAAGGGGAATGAACTTTCCTTTCAAAGTCCAAAGGATTCTTCAGTCCGACTGATGGTTTGAGTAGCGGCACCGTATTCGCCATAGTCATTGGCTGTCATAAATGTTTTCGTGTTGGATAAAATTGTCACAAATGCCTTCTACAAAAATCTTTATTGCAACGCACTCCTCGGCTTCGCAGCTTCGGTTTTCAAACAGAATGTACGTGAGCTGCCGTTTATCTCTTTCCAACAGGCTAATATACTCCAGAAGTGATAGAAGCATAGACCGAGTATTGGAATGAAAAGGAAGAGATCTTCGATTTGGTACTTTGGTCTACTTTTCGCATTCAGAGCTTATATTTTAGGACAGAAGTTGTTCCGCTTAATGTAAAGAATTCTTTTGTTTAGCCACGCCGTCCTGCTTTAGCTAATTGACTGCCTCACTCTGCTTTTCTTCACTAAGTCCGGGAAGGTTCAACTCTTGAGGAAAAGTTCCCTGGGTATAGGGTAAATTCTTCCGCAGTTATCGGATCTAATATCCTTAAATTCAAAGGCACTCGAGGAAGTCCTTGACAACGAGAGAACGAGACACTGGTTTGCTGATTCCAATTGAGAGATTTTTAAAATTTTGATAAATGACCGACTGAGCTCGCACGTTGAATCTTTTTGAGAAACCTATTGCAAAACGGCTTTTTAACAAATCAACTGGAGAATAAAAATAATTTCTCAACAAAGTCATGATTCGTCAATAAGTCTTCGATTTGATTGGATTCACACAGGTGCCATTTCCTTTCGATCTTCTATGAGCTGCTGAGTCTGGGTTCAAGCATACAAGGGAATGACCAAATAAAAGACCGCACTGCACATCATAATACGATCACGGAATTTCAAGCCCCCAACTATTTGTCCATAATACTCAAAATGCACACGCTTATACTCATAACCTCGTCGTGAGGTGTATATGCTTAGGGAATGTGGGTGGTAGCGACGCGGAAGGGAGATAAAATCAAATCTCTAGGTGGGTTAAAACCGAGCTAATAGCCGCAGGGAATACCCTTTATGACGTGCAAGTCATTTCGATTAAAATTAAGCACAAGTGCGTATGTTGGCTTGTCGAATACGTGTCGTAAAATGACAAATCAATTCTGCATGGGAGACGACCAACAGGGACCTGGATTTACTCCAAGGAGTAGTAAATGCGGACATCACTAGTAGTGGGATTATTTCTTGGACAGTGACACTCTACTTTTAGTCGGCTTAGATGGTGTTGTCAAATATAGGATTCATTTTTTGGACTGAATTAAGAAATTTGGTTTTCACTCCGTAAAATAGAAATGAAAAGACCTAAACTTGAAGGTGGGAAGACCAATGATCATGGCATCATGTGAAAAAAAATTATTAATTGCATTTCCAGGTGTTCCCCGCCACAGCTGCTGTGCTGCGACATCCAGTTCCAAAAAGAAGGATTCAAGACACATACCTGATGAAGACCAATGCCCTAGTTGTGAGGTATTGATTTAAAGCCGTTTACCTAGACCTCATGAAACATTTGAAAAACATCAAATGCAATAAAAGCCAGTTCCATTCCATTTTTCCATTGCTAGTTTCTTTTTAAACAGTTTCAATAACTTAAACCTTTATCTGGGACCCAAGAAATCATCTCAGGAGTTTCAATATCCACAGATTGGCAAAAGATAGTAGCACCTACAAAATGGCTTACCAGTCGAGTTGCCCAAATTACCAACATGCGCCATTAACTGAAACATCGAACAACAATTGCCAACTACTTCGCTCCGTCTGTAGCTGGTTGGAACAAGTGCACCCATACGTTGACCCATACACGTGCGAAAAACGGAAAATAGCACACATCTCGAGTACCTAGACTACCCCTCGTCCCACCGGGAAATCTTCATCAATCTTTATTTAAAAGTTCAGATAGAAACGTATCTACCAGACGTCCTGCTACACATGGAACGCTGCGTTCATCTGTAACTGATTGACTGACCTGACCGACAGACCAACGGACACCGCATTGTCCCACTTAATGCCGCCGGCCGCATCGATTCGATAAATAATTCAAACAACTCCCTGGGGCGACCTAAATCACAAATCAACCAACCATTTCGTTTGGTGTCCTCGGATTTCATCCAATTGGTCTGTAACCACCCATTCACTCGACCACCATCGCCATCCCCCTCCTACAGTCGGAACCAATCGGTGAAGCATGAAACTGGAAATAGGAAATCAATCGCACTTCTATACCGGATATCCTATCACACCGTCAACCTCCTCATCGCCTCGACGACCGGCTGAAGCTGTGTAGTCTCGACACAACTTGAGCAGAAGATCCTTGAGAATTAAAGCGAAACCTCTTGGCTGATGGTGCTCTTGGATTTGGTTGCAGATCCCAAAGATGCGATTTTTCCTTCACAACATTGCTATTGAGAATCATTGCCAGCCGATGGAAGCTGTCAAAAGCAGACTTCTTAATTTAATTATATCCAACCCATTAAATTGCTTCCAACTCGGAAGGGTGGCTCTGACTAGACTCACGACGATGGTAACACTACCACTGCCGGTATTTATCAGGCGCTACATTGTGAGCGTCGATTATTTCTCTCGTGTGACTTGAGGTGTTATCGAGTTAATCGATGAATTTTACGGATCACTTGATTGCAGCACTCACTTGCCATTCCGGCCGGCGCTTCCGTACAGCTATTGCATATGTGGCGAGGGTGAACGCTTGCACTGACGCAAGCCATTCACTTGAATGGTGGTCTAGTGTGTCTATGGATGGACACTGTGAAGTTCGGCTGCGTCTAAATTAGCGAGCGAATCACTGTTCGGGAGTGATGCGGTGAATAGTAATTCCACATGGCCATTGTGCTATAGGGTGCACTAGACGCTTAATTACCGCACAGCTGACCAGTGCGTTGTTTGGAGCGAGTACGTACCGCCAACATTCTTCTTCGACCCAGGAAGTGTGGTTGGTAAATGGTAATCTGCGATTACAATGATGGTGCGCAATTAAGCGGCAGTGAATGGCGATACCGCTTTTGAATGCATAGAGCATTGGAGGATCGTGTGCGCTGGTAATTAGAATTTGATTCTGATACATGGAGTCAGTGCGGAATGTTAACTGTTATTGGTACGCTTCGGGTTTAGCTCAAGCGGGATAGTATCTTTAAGTGCGAAGAATGCCTTTGAAGTACGTCGCTGTGCGAATGTGGACATCAATTGAGGTTGGTGACGATCAGAAAAATGTTTTCAGTACAGTACGGCACATTTTAATAAACAAAGATTTACAACAACAAAAATATTATATAAATGTACCAAGTAAGGAAGGACATGTAACCATATCCCCAAATATTTACTTAAAGCAAGAGCTTCCGCCAAGAAAGCACTTGAGTTAGGAATCTGAAACACATTATACGATACGATACTGAGACGTGAAATGGGACAACAAATAACAAGACATGAAAGGAGTATAAGCTTACGACAATTGCTTTAAAATTTGTCACATTCTTGTTGCATTTTGCAACAGTTCAAAAGACATAGTCAAACGAAAAACCATTTATATGACTCACGACGTTGCCTTGTGTTAAAATTCCGCCAAAAGTGCTTTGCAATCTTGCACTACCTAGTGAATATACGTCACAGTGAAATCGGTTCATTTCCGTGCCACAAGCTGTCGAAAAAACTTAATAAAGCAGGATCCATGCGAATGTTGCAGTCTCGTATTTTTTTAATTCATCGATCATGGCACACATCAACTTAGGCCCCTCCGAATGACATAAAAATTTAGACATTTACACGGTAAAAAATCCCGGCGTTAAATTTAATTTGTTTAGGGTTGTATACATGAAAACGCCGAGAAAATATTAAAATTTTTTATTTTATTTGAAAAACTAAAAACACATTTATTGAATTTAAATAATGTCTGCTATTCCAAAATATGTCTGAAATATTAAATTTTAATAGGTATGGAGATGGGTTTCAATGCAAGATTATTTAAACCGTAGAAAGACAATCTTATTTTTTAGTACTGAAAAGATAAACATGCGCCAATTTATTAAAACATAAATATATATTATTAAGTTTTCTTAGTTAAATAGGATTTTATAAATCCATAACAAAAAGGAACACAAATTAGAGATCTTCGGTATTTAAAAATCAATTATAAATATTAGGTGATATTTATATTATTTTGTTTTACTAACTGATGAATTACAACGTAATCAGTCGCAAATAATACCAATCAGTCAAAAATACAAAAAAATCAATAGCTATAGACAGTTGTTGCAAACAATATATATATTTCGCGGGCGCCTCCAAGGTGCAGTTTATCTTTCTATGGTTAAATAAAACACTATGATATATTAAAAAGTTGTAGAATTGTAATACATTTGTATTCAATTTAAATAAACTGCAGATTGAAATTTAATACACATAAAATTTAATACTTCTTTGCATGGAATTTTTTAAATGTAATATTTACAATCTGATTTTATTTTAATACTTTTATAGATTTTATTTAAATATCTATGGTATATATTTCAACACCAAACGTTTTTTATTTTAATACTAATTGGTTCTAAATATTAGAAAACTTATTGAAAATTGTCAAGGGTAGGCGAATTTCCGTGGTCACTTCTCCCCTTTGAAAATAATCCTATACAGTGTCCCTTTGCTTCCTTTAGTAGGTATATTTTTCTAGACCTTAAAATGAAGGAGAACTCATGTATGCCGGAATTATCTTATTAATTATTCAGTCAGTTAATTTCTTTTTTTTTTGTAATATGTAGCTATATTTCTGAGGCAATGAACTGGGATCCTGATCTTCGCAAATCCACTTGGAATATCTCTGTAATTCACAACTTAAAAAGAAATAAATGTAACCTCTTACAGGAATACTTTAAATTAAAGTTACTTACTTGTAAGAAGAATATCCTCATTAACAATCAATGGAAACCCGTTTTCCGCATGACTTTCACTTGTTTGTATTTTTTAAACATTTTTCTCTTAAAAATAATTCACCCAAATCATTCACTAAGTACCATTGAGTAGGACGCTCAAACCAACTCTAAGTTCTTACCCAAGTGACAAAATATTAAATTCGGGCTTAAAGGGTTGCCATGCCTATCTAAGCTAACCTAGGACAAAAAGTTTTAAGGTCGCGGACTTTGGAGGACATGTTTTAGGAATCCATATACAGGAATGTCCCGGTAAAAAAATTCTTTCGAATAATTCAGGTGAACCTGCTATCAGTCTGTCCCGTTCGCTATAATTCTCGAATCCATACCCGTCGAAGAAGAATGCAACAGGGTCAAGTCTGTGCAAATTTACCCCCATCTTATACCCTCTATCTGCAGAATCCTTCTGCATGGATTGCCACTTGCTGAATTGTTTAATCTACTGTTCGCATAGTTCTATGTTTTATCTCTTCATCGTTTTCGGAGAAAGTTCTCCGCTCTCACAAGGCTAATGGCAAAACTTTGTCCATCATTATTCTCCAAATCTTTTATTCCAAGTAGCCATTATATTTAAAAAAAAAATGCGTAATCATTATTTTCAATTCACTTCGCCAACACTCCCACAAGGACATACTCCCTTACCTTAATTCACTCTCGACAATCCACTCTCCGGTATCAGGCTGTACGACTGCCATTAATGGGATTATAGCAATCGACTCAATTAGGGGAAAAATCACCGAACAATTAGAAACATTCAATCCAGGTAATTAGATAAATTTCGCTACGCTATTTAGTTTCCGCTGCTCATTTGCCAATAGCGGGGTATTCCGTTTACGGCTTTTTCAAGTTCGCTTTCATGTTCCCATCAGCCGTTTAGTCATATTGTCATAGAATCTATGCTGATTCGGGGTGGGGGGCGAAGAGTGGCTTATAGACAAACCGGCGGTAGTGCGTAACAGATTGCGGCGCGCTTATTTAAATCAATTTAATTAATTATACTCAAATGATTTGCACTCCTCCTTAGTTGATCTTCCCAAGAGTATACTGTGTGCGATGAATGGGGGACGATGAGCGACAACGCGGCGCACCTTTCCTCAAAGGAACCCCCAATGGATGTGTGGTAGTAAATACTTTGAATTGGCTGTATTTATCCGATGAGATCCTATTTCAGGATTATGGAGTTTAAGGCCTAGCAGCATAAGAAACATCTCAAATGATTTACAATTACACACAGGTTTCTTTATTCACTGTCGCTAAGCGAGAGTCACGGGGCTGCATATGATTAGGAGGTCGGTGAGAAGTTGGAATATGATATATTCATAAAATTGAAGCATATGCAAATTGGGTATAAGTTTGAATAGGATTCGATGTTCACCACAAAAGTTTTTGTTATAAAGGTTTGAGATGGTACCATAGAATTCCACTATAGAGGGACCATCTATTGCCATAAATATAAAAAATATGCTTAGTCTCTTATATAGTTAAGATTGGTTCGGTTTTTAGAGACGTCTTTCAAAGTTCTATTCGGAATCTATTCACAGAGTTCGGTCATTAAGTCGTGTGAAACTCTGTTCCAGGTTCTCTAGAGTACTGCTCTCCGAGCTTGTACAGTGTTTTCGCAAGCCATTTTGGAGTTGTTATGACCAGGGTAGTTGAAAAATCCAGTTTAAAGCAGAGCATTGATACATAGGTTGGGATTTCGAAATAAACCTTTCAAGTACTACCCTATGAGGAAGGCTGTATCACTGCCCGGCGTACTTAAAAACGAGGTGGCAATTTTGCGTGTGCTTTCTTAAATCTTACTCTGGGTACATATTGAGCAGGTTTTAAGCATTCAAGTTGAACATTTCTTCGGGTATTGCAACATTCCAAGGGTTTTATGTGTGGTGCACAAGTCGCTAGGTATTTTAAAAGTAAAAACAAATTAAACAGCTATTCAAAAAACAACTAGAACAACTGAGAAGTCGCTACATTATAACAGATTTTTCTTGGTGGGCTTTTACAGAGGTCAAACGCCTGGTGCGTTGTTTTCTTAAGTTTGCTGCTTAATTTTCGTTTGAAGTGGTTAAAGGGAAATAACGGCTACTTTGTTTCACTCTAGGCATTTGCCAAGTATTTCGTTGTTTAGGATAATTTTAGTGTGGTACTTACTTACTTCACCAAGAATTTTTTAATGCATGCAATAACTTCGAAAAATGCTCCAGTGCCGACAAAAAAAAGTGAGACAAAAGGACATCAGCTACTTTTTGTACGCCTAGCTGCACGTAGCTCTATTTAGCCTTCGCAGCTCCTGCAAAATTTAAGTATACCTCCCTGGTGGTCCCACTACACTCTAACTTTAACAGAGAAGCTTTGTTTTACCAGCGATCTAATATTAAAAAAAAATCCCCCTTTTTTAACACCGAAACCATATTTTTTCCCCCCTTTTCAAAAATAAAAATCGCTTTCTTTTCCCCAAAAAATAAAAAGGCTTATTTAAGTATTATTTTAAAATTGTATGCTTTATTTAAATATCTTAGAATTAAGCAAACTAAAAAATAATAGGAACGCATTAAATTCAGTCAGTCTTATGAAATAGTAATAAAAAATAAAAACAAAAACTTATATAACTACATATGTAGTTATTAATTTTAAAATCACATACTATGTTATTATGTTTAAATCAATAAATAGGTATATTTAAAAATATATATGTACCTTAAAGTTTGGACATTGCACTACTGTGAAGTCTTAAGCAGCCTTTTTCATTTTTCCCTTTTTAGATTGTTTTCCCCCAAAAAATCCCTTCCCCCTTTATCCCCCTTTTGTTAGAAAAAATTGACAAAATTGCCCCCAATCTAGGATCACTGGTTTTGCCGCCAAGTTTGAATTGAAAATTCTCAGGGTAGGGTCAAGCTGATCTACACATTCGCAAGTCAATATCGCTGTACCACCGAAGAAGGAAAGCCTTATGTGACTCATCTCTACAACTGCTGTAGTTGGCTTTAAATCGATGAGAAGATGGTCGCTATAGCTGATTTTTCTTCTTGATAAGTATTATGTCCATGTCTTCTATACGGCACGGAAATTCCACTCTTCAATAAATTAAAAAACAGAACCCCAAAGTAATTATTTTGTGTCCTTAAGGAGCTTTTATATAATATTTTATAAACGAGGGGGAGGTGATTTTTCATTGGAATTTTAATGAACGACATTTTTCGACGATTTACTTTTCGCCTTGAACCCTGTTCTCGCTTCCCAACAACCAAGTGATAAGTGGTTTCGGTCTTACCCATAGCCACCATTCCACGCAGATCGAATACTCTATGCGCCGCTATTATCGCATTGATGATGTGGTTACGCCAAGGGATGAAAATAATTAATTATGAAATTACTGCCGATGTGTAATTTATTAACGAAATTGATTTATTCGATTTGGTTGGATCGGGTGGGGTAGAAATAACTCCACCTCGCCGGTGGTGTTGATGTTTCCCACTGTGATACCGTAAGTGCTGGCCGTATGCCCGTGCCACCTCATAGCAATGCCAAAGGGTGAAATTCTATTCTATTTAGTGAATTCCCCAAAATTAGTAAAGGTGCAATTTTGCCTAATAATGCTGTACGTGTACGTGTAGTACAACAGCGCTAGTGTTAATGGTGTATCTACCACCCTTCGCCAGGCATTGCCTCGCGGTGCGTGTGCTTAGTGAACGACGGCGGTTTGTAACATTTATATAATGATCCCATTAGCTGGCTTGATAATGGTCAATTCCAGGTTGTAATCCGGCTGATTGGGTCCTGTCGGTGTATAATATAAGCAATTTAACCCGCACCAACCCTTAGCTGCGGCGCGGCGTGCTTGCTCGTGTTGGGTTGTTAAATCATCAGCAGCTAGCATGGGCATGGGTTATAGATGGCGTAGACCCGAATGTATTGTGATTTTAATGAACTCTACAGAGATTCCTTTGTTTGGAGGTCTTCCGGCGAAATGTATCAGTAAAATGAATTTTCACCATGGAAATAAATACTTTGATGCGGAGAGGTAACGCTGCAATGTGAGTTTTGCATGGCCGAATGTTTTAAAAAGCGGATAATGATGATGCAGCATTCTCGGCAGTGCAATTTCATATGAAAGGATCAATTAGAGACGGATTGAAATAGTTGTGCGTGGTGGTTTCTGGTTCGTTCATCGAAACCTTTCGGGTGCCAGAAGGTCTGCGGCACATTATTTCTTCTCGCTACCATGAAATTCTTTTCCAAAAATCATGGGAAAGTGTGATTTTCCTTATTAATCGGCAAATTTTTAATAATAGTCTTGAGAAGAAACCAACTAAAGATACTCGTATATAAAGCTGACCGCAATGACCAACTATGGTCAGAGTATTTTACTTCATGAGTCAGAGATTTCGAGATCGATGCCCTGTCCAGTCTCAGAGAAGTCAAAAAAAAAAACGTTTTGGTCAAAACACCTTCAAAAAGTAGGCGTTGCAATGAACGACATAGCCTATGGCCATCTCGGAGTCTTAAAAAGTGTTTAAAAAGAAGTTTCTTCGAAGCCTGTCGAGCCGTTTTCACGCCAAACTGTAACAAACAACAGTCTTATGGCAGCTTGATTACATCTAAAGATTCATGAAGACCATTTTCGAAAGTGGTGTAGCTGAGTTTCGCATAGAATGAACATCGATTAAAAGTCCCTTATTGAGAGTTCGAATGAGCTCTATTTAAGGCTGTAGAAACAAAATCTGAGAAGGAGTCAATTAAATGAATTTAACTCCTGCAAACGTTGAGAGAAATTTAAATTTGCAAACAATTGTAAAATTTGTAAAATTTTGTTGTGAGGGTTTTTGTTTGCAGGTTTATAAACGGCCCCGAACCTAATTTTTTGCAATCTTTCGCTTATGTAAAATTTATGTTTTTTATACGATTTTGAAAATTTGCTTATTGCAATTTTTTGTAGAGTTACACGAGAGCTTGCCACAACTCATGCAATTATTGGCACTCACTTAGATGGCGCTACGTTTGAAGCGGCAAAAAAATACACCTCTCCAGTTATGCACCCCAATCAGTTGAAGTTTCCTTGGACTAGTACACGCCACCTTGTGAGAAATAAGCACTCAGCATTTTTTTTCTAGTTCCAAATCCTTGAGGCCGCAACTCGGACTTCAAAACCGGTCAACTGTACTCTTCGATTATTTCTCTCTAAGGTCAGTGGCAGTGCATATCTATTGTCCGTTTTGACTCGAACCAACTCCCGCCGCCGCTTGAATAACAAGGAATCAAACTTACCTCTACACCATCATGAACACCGTTTGAGTTTTGAGCCTTTTATGTTGGTATTCTGAACAACCTGACTGCTTTGACAAGACATCAGGGTTCTTTCAAAACTCGTTTCAATAAATTGGTGCACTTAAAAACCTTTTGTGGCTGAATCTATTTCTCAACACTGCATCGATGCAAACTGAATTGGAGGCCTGCTACGTCAGCTTCTTACTCTTTAGGCTGCAGAAGCTTTAGAAAGACAAGAGAAGAACACTTGTACTACGACAGGGAAAGGTTACTGCAGTAATTAACCTCGAAAATGTAGCCACAAGGGAACGCAGACGGCAAATCCCGAACTAAAGCCTTCAAAAACAATCAAGCAATAATTATTTAAATACTGTTTTAGACAATATTGGGTTAAGAAAGTTGTTAAACGGCGACATCGACCCAAATCGCAAATCTCCATGTCTTTCAGAATGTTTATCTGCTGTTTAGTTAATAACGGCGACTGTCGAGCACTATTTTCTAAGAATCAGAAGGCCACATTTTGAAATATTTCGGTCTTAGATTTTTGAGTCCTTACGACAGCCTCTGCGCTCCTTGAATGTGATATTATGCGTCTAAGAACAGCACAGACGTCCATACAAGAGAAACACTCTTTATCCTGATTTCGTGCTCGACATAATATTTTTTTAGAAAGTTCTGAAATTGCACCTGGCTACCCTCCAAAGTGAGCTACCATCGACAGTTCTACTCCTTAACGACATATATTATTAGTGGGAGTTAGTGAGACCAATTTCGTGCACCCGCTAGGAGGTCCTTCCCACACCATTGCCTTATATATTTAAACACTTTCAATTCATGCTGCTTATTGCTCCTCGAAAATGGGCGCCCACCTCCACCGAGCGAATTAATCTTAATTACATTTTCATCCTTGCCAAACGTAGAATGCATCGACTCTAGAATGCAACACATTTCCTTAAGTACTCATTCAATTCCTAGAAATACCCCACCCCCAACTCCATCCCCTCTCATGAAATGTACAGACTCTTCTGTGGAAGCGCACTTAACCGGGCAAAGCAATAAATAAGAGAGAAAGAGGGACAGCAAAACAACAAACAAATAGCATAACCGACGAGGTAGTACAACAAGAGAAAGGAAAATCGAATTCAAGGATCATAAACTTTACGTAATTTGGTTGCTTCTTACTCCGTTTTCGATGCTTTTCGGTTTCCTTGCACTCGAGGGTCCTGCAACTACAAAACGAACATTTGGCGGCGAACGATATCAAAAGAAAAGGAATCAACTAGCTTGTAGCAGGAGGCGGAAAGTGTTTAAATGTACACCGAACTCGATGGACTTTTTGAAAGATGAAAGGATGAATTAATTTCGGCGTGAACTCGCTACGCAGTCAGTAATGCTTCAAAAACTCCTTCCGATTCCAGGATCCATCCGCTGGGGGATACAAAATATTGTTGGAGTTTGTGCGCTTCAACCCAGCACTGCCCATACTCATACTCGCACTTTAACTCACGTCCACCTGTGCTGCACAATAACTAACTGGTAATTGCATGAAATCCTTAGTTGATGGTTTCTGATATCCTTCCCCCGCCTTGATGTGGCTGTGTGCATGTGCATGTCAGGTGGTTTATTTGTTCGATTCTTTTGGGAACGCCTCAACACAACAGAGGAAGGAGTCGAATCTAAAAACTAAAAAACGGTAAAAACAAAAGCGACATGTATACGATGACGGGTAGACTGAAAAAGGCACCTTAATCTCGGATCTGTATATGGGGGTTAGTGTGAATGGCATGATAACCGGCGATGGGAAACTTTAAAATAAATTTCATCGTTCGTGATGCCCGACTGCAACTGTTGTTTGGTATTTTTACTCGGAACACAGTCCCAAACAGGTAGGTTGGTCTGCCATCGTCGTCGTCATGTCCAGAAGCGTATCTCCGAGTGCGATGCGTCCTCTAGCTTTGTTATAGTAGATTCGCCTGTCAGGACTTGGGGGAATTCGATACATGACATGACTGGCTGTACTTTGATCGTTGCCTTCGAACTCGGTAAATTATTTCAGAGTTATTTGGCAACTGGGTGCGACAATGGCACTTGATAGATTGGATATATGGCATCCTCTGTCGGTGAATTCAAAGTCGTTCTCAACTCAAATATTATTTCGATGTCTAATAGAAGCGTGCAAGTAGGGTAGGAACCTATTTAAGAGGGAGGAACTAACCAGCAAATGTGTTTGCAAGAATCTGACTCGAATAGGTGCGCATACAAATCGAAAGGGGGGACCGATTTTGATCGGTAAAGGTGGGCTGAGGGACAAACAAGTTTGGCTGTATTACGAGAATAATTGCTTTTTTTTTAGTCGATGAAATTTGGCTGTAGACATGACACGGCTGTAGAAAATATCAATATTAAGCTGCTGCATGTTTGATGGACTACTGAGTAAGGAAGAACAAAGATGATATCCAAAGGTATTTTCGTTAAGGGGAATAGCATTTGCAACGGAACAAGGGCCTAACGAAAAACCTCCCTAGTTAGCGCCAGTGGTCCCAGACTGTGAAGACTGTTTTCCCCTTATTTTTTATTAGCAAAGGCAATAATTTTCCCCTAAACTCGAAAAAAGTTCTCCTTTTTCCTAAGTGAAATTTTTAAAAAATTAAAACAAATTTAAGTTTTATAACTGTCTCTATTAACAAGCTGTAACATGAAAATAAGCATATTATGCAAGGATCAGTTAGTTAATCCCATAAAAACTATAATAAGAAAGAGATGACGCGACAAAAAGTGATAACGAGCGTCATTCGATAACGAACGTTGGTTGGGAACAGTCACTCACTTGCGTGTCATTAATAATTCAAATAAATGAGATATTCAAAGATTATAGATTTTGGTTGTTCTTTTGTGTTTGAACTTTATAAAACCTAAAATAAAATAAAAACTTCATCAAGTGAATGCATTCAGATACACAAAAATTCGTACGTAGACGTTCGATGGGCTCTATTCTTTCATATTTAGTATGAACATTTCATTCACACATATTTCAGTAAACTCTGAAATTTATTTGTAATGGAAATTCGTTAAAATTTTACTTTTAAGCAATTTCAATTCCAAAGAAATTTTTGATTTTTCCCCTTTTTTATCTTTTTTCATTGAAAACGCGCCAAAATTGTCGCTTTTCAATCTGCGACCACTGATTAGCGCCATCTTCAGCGCAATAAAAATTGGTAAAGGTCTACTATTACTGGGGTGAGTTCCTCCGTTAATGCGTTGAGCTACTGGATTAAAATTGAACCGTTGACGTCAATTTTGTCGACGTTTATATGCAAGCAATCTCTACCAAGTCGAGGTCACTGTGCAGCTTGTATATAGCGTCAAAGTTTTCAAAACGATTCAGTACATTTTCCTGCCTTTCATCATCTTACTTTGCGTTGTTTTGCGTTGTCATGTGTTGAGATGAGTTACATTGGGTTGTGTTGTATAATATTATATGCGTCGAGTTGCATTGCGTTGCTTTCAATTTAGTCAATTGCTTGTTTTTGCAGGGCAGTCAATGGACTTATCTACTGTCATCATCGACCACTAATGAGCATCTGGAGCGCAAACTATTAAGCTACGATTACACATGACACTTTTCATGCCAAATTTTACCATGCCGAAGTCATTATGACGCAAACATCTGTCCTAAATTTGTCACTACGTGTGATCGCCTGTCAAGTGTCTGGTCATTCTTGCAACAATCCGCACTATCATGAAAGACGAGTGACCACCGAATGGCCAAATTTTTGTAACGTCAGAATGTCAAAATGTTCCATGTATAATGACACGTGTAATCGTTGAAACTGAATATTCAAACACCACACCACATGAGAGAGAATCGTTTATAGACTGACAACGTGAGACCCACGCATGCTTACCCGTAGGTCCCACCGTTCGAAGGAATCACGTTTCCGCGCAGGCCTTGATTGTTGATACTAGAACGTATAGTTAGGTAGCCTTATTTATTAAAAAGGAAATGAAAGGTTGGTTATCTTGTGTAAATTAAAAAAAAAATATATAAAACAATTTAAAATATCTCATATCTGCAGATATTTCTGAGGCAACTTATCGAGGATAGGTATGTACTTGTAAAATCTTGAAAATTGAAAATGAAAACGTGGAAACTATGATCTATCCAAAATGTGAC
This sequence comes from Cheilosia variabilis, assembly GCA_951230905.1. Taxonomy (NCBI): domain Eukaryota; kingdom Metazoa; phylum Arthropoda; class Insecta; order Diptera; family Syrphidae; genus Cheilosia; species Cheilosia variabilis. The sequence goes on from OX579676.1 coordinate 16,450,686, forward strand.
AGATTTTTGAAGTAAAAATGTCATTTCGATACTATTCCACCTTTATTCAGGCACTAAACAATCTCCAAACGCGTTTAACTCTATACACAGTTGTAAAATTTTTGTAAATGTGGCTTTTGCGTTTAGAGGCTTTACAATGTCTAATTTTTTATACTCCCTATTATTCGTTTATAGATAAGGCTGAGAATGTTTTAGGGCGTTCTAAAATTTGCATTTCAGTGAGATGAACCCTACAACCGATAAACCATAGTCAAAGACTTGAGTTATTTTCTTCTCCCAAACGCCGTACTTCATGATAAACTGAGGGACATTTTGGTCTTTCGATGTGATGTCTTTTCAAATGATTTTGAGTCTGTCAACTGTAAGTTCTACCTTCTAGATCCAGGTGACTACTTTCGAAATGCCGACTTACTCGTATGTAGTCAGGTGTTTAGTTTTGCCTGTCTGTTTATACTCAGCTGATTTTTGGTAGAAATTCTTTAAGTACGTCTGGTCTGTAACTCCTTCTACAAGGCTTTTGGAAAATTAACAGTGACTCGTCAGTGTGTTACGATGAGATGTCTGAGCTCTTTGGCTTCGCCTACAGAATATATCGTTCTCTAAATCAAATGGAGGCTTTTTTGGTTGCTTAGTCCTGAATCTGGATAAAGAAATTCTACCCACTTCAGACTTATTCCATATTCTTATGGGCTTCCATGGGCTATAACCATTTCTCATAAATCACTGCATACAGTTTTTCGGCTACACCTTGACTTCACCCCAAAAATTTCGTCACCCTCCATAAGAGCCACATTTTGAAAGGCTTGACAATAATTAATCGCCTTTGTACTTCTAAGTTGACTTGTTTAAATTGCAGCTCCCCTTGTCTTTAATGATCTTCTTCAAGCAAACATCAGGCAAAACTTTATACTCAAGCTGAATGACATGTAACTACAGTCCCGCGTTCATCTATAGCTTATGCCACAGAGATATAGTTCTCTCAAAAAAGCATGCCAACTGATATCCCCCCGTTCAATAGGACAGTGTCCCCATATTTAATGTCCCACACACATAGGTACCTCGCAATCGTTTACTATCGTAATAAAGTGCTAATCGTGACATTACCGCAGCTATCATGACAATCGACATCAATTTATTCGACCATCTAGTTGAAAAATTAGCCACTTTTGCCTGCCGGATCAGGCGTATCTATCGGAATTGCACGATTGCACCATGTCACCGAGGCGCACGCAACATTTGTTTGCCCTAACAATTCACCACAAAATAATAAAACATACTAGACATGGCATGGAATGGCCACCCCTCATGTCATCATCATTACTTGGGACGGAAGTGCTGATAGTTTAGTGTCATGCCTTCGCTCCAATGACGTGCAGAACTATTGAGTGACACGCACAACCACCTGCGGCTGTTCATTTTTTCCTTTGCTAATTTCAAGGTGGAAGCAAAATGCCTACGTCTTAAACGTCTATATAGCGATGGCATTACCGTCCCAAGTCATGACACTTAAATCGCTCAATAAATATTGAACTCACAATGCCAAACATCAAAGAAATCAAACAAAGCGAATGGGAGCGTTCACTCTAATGAAACTTGAAGAGGCAGTTCTGGCTTCTGGCAGTTGCGACAGGACTAGTTCGTGGGTTGTTGTTTTTTTTATTTGTTGAGTGCTTTTCGCTTCTGCCACTTGTTGACTACTTCGGTTGGTTGTTCGTGCGTTTCGATGAATGATTGAAATATGCTAAAATTTGCTACAGTAAATATGAAGTCATTCTGCGGCATAATTGACATTGTGTGTCAAGTGAAATCGAACCCTCAAGATAGGCCCTAGCAGTGATACACTTTTTTCCAAACAAAAATATTCAAAAAGATTTTGAATTCTATTTCTTGAAAGCTGTAGATCTACCATGAAAAAATACTCATCTATCTTGCTTGTCTTACTGCCAGCTTTTAAGTCCGCTCCTTCAGTGAGACAGTCGTTTACTGCCAACAGTAGTGAGACTTCTAATTAAAGTTTTATTTTGTTTTATGAAACCATTTGCTTAGGTATTTTACTTAATTTTAGTTACATACCTACACTCTTTTTTCAAATTTCAAAGCTTAAGCTGGCATAAGTGCGACGATGTAGTATTTTTAAAAATCTGTTGTTTGGAGGGTGCAGTCCATTACCTGTGGTCCAATTTGGCCAACATTTTGTAAAGTACGTTGTCTGAGTAATTTGTATCAGAGGTCCAACATTTTACAACTAATCTTAAACTTAATCTTCAGGTTCTACTCCCAGTTGTTTAATCACGCCCACATTTTAATTAATGCATCGCACACTCATTATTTTTCTTTTTAATTAGGTTTTTAAATTGGCAACGCTGTTCATAGTGACAGTCCGTTGAATAGCTGACAGATTATTTACAATCATAGTGTGAGCAGAACTACGCCAGAACATTTGCTTGCAAGTTGTGTAAACTTTTTTCTTTCAATTTTGGTTCAACAAGCTCTTCATTCGACGAAGGTATACCCGGCATAGCCCGCCATCAACGTCAGTTATTAAAAATACCATGGATCGCTTTAGCACATATGACACAATAATGAAGAAGGAAACGAAAGAGTTGATTCATCGTGTCCATCTACTTTCAGAAAAGAAATTAGGTTATCAGGTTGACGTTGTATTTACAGATTTTGTGAAAGCCTTCGACACTGTTTGTCACAATGTTCTCATCGAAAAATTAAGATCATTTGGCATTCATTCGAGCCTCCTTAAATGGATCTATAGTTACCTTACAAAAAGGAAGCAAATTGTTAAAATTGGTTCTTCTCAATCGAGGCCTATTGACGTTTTATCGGGTGTTCCTCAAGGCAGTCACTTAGGACCTCTGCTGTTTAATATTTTTATCAACGATATTCCAACTATGCTTCAGCATGCTCATTGTCTTATGTATGCTGATGATTTAAAAATATTTTTGCGTGTTAAAAGCATTTTCGATTGCAATAGGCTTCAATCCGATTTGAACTCAATTGTCAATTGGTGCAAGCTAAACCAGCTGTCCTTGAATATTACAAAATGTCATTCCTTATCATCTGTTTATCGTACTTCGTCTCCAGTTATTTATCAATATAACATTTCAGAAATTTCACTTTCTAACGTAACTGAAGTTAAAGATCTTGGGGTGATTTTTGACACCAAAATTTCATTTTCACGTCACATTGACTATATTGTTGCTAAAGCTAACTCTATGCTTGGATTCCTCAAACGATCATGTGCCGTATTTTCTAGTCCTTATGCTCTTAAATCTGTTTATATGTCCCTTGTTCGTCCTTTTCTTGAATATTGTTCCATTATTTGGTGCCCTAACTATTTAACTTCCATAAATCGATTGGAAAGAGTGCAAAAGTCATTTACAAGATTTGTAATTGCTCAATTGAAATGGAACCTTGATGAAAGACCCTCTTATTCTACTAGATGTGCATTAATAGGGTTAGATACCCTTGAGAAAAGACGTAATGTTCAGTGTATATTGTTTGTTCATGATGTGTTTTCTTATCGTATAAAGTGTCCTGATATTCTAAAGAATTTTTTATTTTACGCACCTGAAAGAATACTCAGATCTAGAAATTTATTATTTAATCCTAGGCATATTTACAATTATGGTCTTAATGAGCCTACTACTAAATGTATTAATTTATTCAATTCAGTTTGTACAGAAATTGATGTATGTGATGATAGAGAGAAAGTTAAATCAGTAATTGTAAATATTCATGTATCATAATAAAAGTTTGCTTCTTGTTAATTTATTAATTCCTAAAGTTACTTAAAATTTATTGTACTATACTATATACTTTTAATTATTATATCACCATATATTATATCTGAAATCTGTTAGAGTTAAGCTCGGTAGATGAATAAAGCAAGCAAGCAAGCAAGCAAGAAAAGTTTTGTGGAAACATCAAGGCCTCCGAGCTAGCAAAACGCAGCTTGGTCGAGAATCGAAGCCTTGTGACCGGTGTACATTCGGTAACTGGGCAAAAAACAATATTGCGCTTGGACCCAGCGTTACCATAAGTGCAGATTTGTCTGCATTTTGCAGATTTTCAACAACCTAGTTGCACACTTTTAACAACTAGAAATCTGCGCTTCAGATTTTGTCTGCACTCGCAATAATATATTTTGTTCTTTTAAAAAAAAAATTTTAAAACTTTTTGCATACTTGCTTTCGCTGTATGCTATCATTTTCGTATTCAGCTCTCTGTTTTTTTTGCCATTGTTACTTAAAAAATAAAAAAAATATTGTGAAGAAAGATTTTTCCATAGAAATCTGCATTGCATATTTATTTTCGTTATAATTGCAGATTTGTTCAAATATTTTTATGGCAACACTCCGTTGGATCTCACTTACAAAGTTTGTCCATCGAAGAGGTACATTTTTTGTTGAACAAATGCGCCTGCGTTGATAGTTTGGTGTGCTTTATGGACACATGCAGTCACAGTACCATGTTTCTTCGAAGACGTTGCCGGCGAGAAGACCGCTGTGGAACCACGATTGGCGACCTGTTGGTTCCTTAGTTGCATGTGAAAGAGTTTCATAGGCCCATCAAACCATTACAAATCGCAAGACACCATCAATTTAATGTGGAAAACGTTGGAGCTGTCGCAAGATTTCACCACTATAGATGATTTTTTTAAGTCACGTTTGCCGCGTCATTTCCGATACGACTTCAGCTTTCAAATTTCTAATTTTAGGTACTATTGGTTAAAATGAGCTCTCTACCAAAGTCAAAGTCTAAAGAAAACCTTCGAATAGTAACAGGAACCCCCGTAAACTACCCGTGGATATTCGATGGTCTTTGGATATAGATTGGATAAAACTTCAGGAATCATATGACAGACAGACGGGAAGACTATATGTTTTCACTATTTTACTGTCGAAAAAGACGACTTTTGAAGGTCAGTACTTCTTGGTTTCGGATCACTGTATTGAACCTCCTGCAAGGATACCAGGGCTGCCAAGCATGCGAGAAGCTTTGTAATGAAGGACTTTGATCCACCATGTTACTGCTGAGATCTTTTCTTTCCTCAATGAGCCTTTACCTACCTTCTGCGAGGCAGGAGCTGTGCCTTCCCATCAAGACCAACTGATTGTGACTTCCGCTCCCTAGCCAGACGGATAAATCTACCAAAAGGACATTAATACAAATGTAAACAATTTTGTATCCACCCAGTGCGAGGTCTTATATTCATGTTCCAGCCCAGCACTCCTACAACTTCTATCAATCATTTCGGTATCCCTATTTCTCACAAACTCACACCACGTTCCTTTATCCATCGATTACCATATCGCCTTACCCATAATCCTTCGACATGTTGTCACATTTTGATGAGGATTTGTCCGAATCTAATTAACAATTTGGATAAAATGCTCGTTAATTACATTTGTTTCTTTTTCCCCTCCCCAAAACAATTCCCACTCTTGCCAAATCGCCAGGAAGTAATGAGCATCCTTGGCGCGCAACAGTCTGCCGAACTCGCATAACAAATCTGCAGATGGTGTCGGTAGATTCATTGCTTGTGAAACTGAACGATGATATCTTTCGCTCCTGGTGCTGGTACACGGTACAGTCCCAAACTAAAATGATTCCATTTATTGCTTCAGTGGAATCTGCTCCATTTCACGACTACTAAATAGAGAACTTGGCATGTTGCCTATTTTATGTGCCTGTGCAGCCTTTATTCACTCACTCAGTGAGAAATGCGCATCCATTTCCATCCAAACAGAAGGCAACAGGTTACAAAGGGTCTATCGTTCCCGAATTGGCTGGAAATACTTTTACTAGAGGATGTAGCAGCTTAGCGCTGGTTCCTGTTGCTGGTGCCTATGCCGCCAGCGCCCGCTGGTGTGTAAAGTGTGTGTGCATAGCTTTTTGGCGATAAATCTCCGGGCAAATCTTCTCATCGCTCACTCCAGAGTATCATCCCTCTTTACTATAATTCGATGGGAGGGTATGGGGGCCGGGAGGTTTGTGTGTGTCTAATGCTCCCTTTTTTTTTTTCTGTACTTAACCACTTAACTGCGCTCGTATATTCGACGGCAGGACGTGCATGTATTTGTATTCCCGCGTCACTTGTTTCAACGTCTTGCTTCAATCCTCTTTAGTGGGAGAGGGATTTTTTTTGTGTCTGCCTGCTGGAAAGGGCAAAATGGAAGGGGGAAAGAACGCAAAAAAATGCACTCGTGTAGCGTGAGGATCTGCGCTTTCTGAGATGGGGATTTCAGAGCATTTAGCTAGGCATTTAGGTACCTGAAACAGGATTCCCTACAGCCGATTTTTATTGAAGCATCATAAATAAAGTATGTGCTTCAATTTGAGTGAGCGATTTAACCGGCTGTAAAGTAGGGAATTTAGTGGAGATGAATTGATGTCGATGGAGGTTGAGGTCGGTGTCGTAGTCAGGTTGGCGCAGGGGCTTCAGATAAACGAGAAGCGCATTTACTTCGACAAATATATTTTGTACGTGATGAGGTTTAAGCGCTTCAGTCCGAAATGCAGTTGGCGTTGGTGGATGATGCTGAATGGAAACCACATTTTCAAAATGAGGCCATTTTACTGGAGCCCTCATGGAGCTCAAAAACGCAGCACCAGCTTTTGAAACAGTTGTTCGTTGTTAAGCGGAAACCGGAAGAGTTATTGATTTCTTTGTACCTACGTTAATTTGGGTGGATCGTATGTGGAACCCAACTTATTCCGGAGGTGCTTAATATCGGGCAGCTATAATTATCTGAACGGAGAACGGAGTAGTTTGACTACGCTAAACCAGAGATGAAAAATGAACTGTGTGGACTGTAAGCAGATCTTAGCTCCGATTGTATTTTTTCGGGCTCAATTGTATTTTTTACTTTCGTATACGAATAGGAAAATGATATAGTTTTCGTACAGAATTTCAAATGATTTCGAGATGTTTCCGATTCCAATTCCGTCTGGGTCATCTTTTATTTTGCACTGCAATTTTAAAATTTTGATTTCTTAAATTGTATTTTTAAAGAATTCAAATTGTAAGTTCACTAAAAGCACTGAATTTGGCTTTCAACTTGTTTATCTGTATAATAATGAACTTTCACGATCACCAAATCAATTCCAATTATACATACTTTAAAAACTTTTCCGAAAAGGATTAACAATTTCACTCAACAATCTTGAAAGATGCAAAAGCTAAAAAAAATGTATATCGTTATCATTATATACACACAGAACTTTCGAATATTGGATAAAAGCACTTATTATAAATAAAAAAAAACCTTTAAAAAAAATTAAATTCGACTCTTAAGTCCTCTTTTGGTAGGTAGTAAACAAATCCCACCTAGAATTGCATAGAAATGAAATAAATTCAACAAAAGTCAACTTCTGCTAGCTGTTATGACTCAATTTTGTTGTTCCACCAGAGGCGAGCTTCAATCTTCAAGTTGTCGTTGATGTGAACCAAATGAGAGATTTAAAAAAGTAAAAAACGTTTGCAATTTGTGTAAATTGTAGTTGTTTATACCTACAACCATACCAATATTCGACTGCCCTAATAAATGAACGCGCCACACTTTCTACATTTAGGAAAAATTTATATCCATGCAAGCAAGCCCTAAGTTTCCGAAGTAAAACTTACTTTACTTTACTAATTTATTTAACAATAAGCACCTTGGAACTCGCCCCAGTGTGAATTTCAACTATAATTGGATTTGGCAGATGCCACTTTAGATTTGACTTGAGTGGATTTCGAGTTGGTATTTCAGATTTAGCTGTTTTCCGTATCTGAAATGTTTTGTTGCTAAGGGCCAATAAATATACACTTTTTTCAAAATAAAAAAAAAATTCTTTTAGAGTGGAACTTTTTCGAGGCGATTGTTACGATTGTAATACGTTTTTCAACCCTGCCCTAAACGCGTTTCCCCAGCTTCTGTGTCTGAGGTGGAGATAGTTGGATCAAGTGCGACATTTCTGCATTAGGGCTTTGCCCCTGATAGTTTAGAGTTAGCAATGGAGGTTCGATTGTGTATGCTTCACCAACGAGCTTTTCGAGTGCGACGAGTCTGCTCCCGTCACTGCCCAGATTTCCGCTTGGACACTGTTACGCTCCGGGATGCGTATCGATGTAAAAATTGACCAACGATTTAGAGAAGTCGCTTGACCCCATCCCGGTATCCGTTTTAAGTCCGCCTGTGTATGCGGAAATGGATTGCGTGCTGCGTATAAGTCCATCTTTCCATTCCTCCCTGCTGGGGTAGGCTCTGGTGACGAAACACCTTACTTGGAATTAACAAGAGCCCGTGATAGGTACATGGCCCAACCATTTCTGTTGCTTCATTGAGTGACCCGGTTTTGATCGGCTGATTCTCATTGGTAGGTACCTACGGCTGTCAGTGATTGCACAACGATGAGCATTGGGGGCAGGTTGGGAACACCTTCGTATCCTTTTTCATACGAACACTAGATTGGGTCGGCAGTGCTATAAAACTTTCCGTGGCTGTATCTATTTTCGGATGACAAGACTTTCTTTCGAGCACATTGATCCTAAAAATATACTACATTATCTGTACCGAAAAAAATCAATCTAGATTTCTAGATACCAAAAAGTGAAGCATACATTCGATCGAATTTCCATTGTTGGAGCACCGTGAAAGGGTGGTTTTCGAAATCGACGAAGAATGGAATCCTATTACGTACACTCAGTAATGCCAACAATTTTCGTTGGTTAAAATGAACCCAAATATCAAAATCTTTGATTTAAGAATGGAATTGTTGGCAATGATGTAATAAAATTCTTATGGAGAGTATATTATTCTTACGCTGAATACCTGATACTTGAAAACTTAAAAAAAAAAACTTACATTTTTTAAAAATCTCAAAATTCTTCGCTTAATACTTCTTTTTTTTCTGAGTGTATGATGTTAAATTTCGTAGCTCCCATGACGAGTGACGACATTCGGTTTACTATTTGTCATGTGCCCTTTAGTTGTGCGTAGCACTTAATCACAAGGGAAACACGTGAATGACTTTGTCCTGTGTTAAAGATTCAGCCACAAGAGCTTTATGTTTACACTTTCACTGCGCAGATACGTCACAATGCAGAAACCATACTTTTCGGTGTCTATACAAAGTGTCACATTTTACAACGAAAGCAAATGATATTGTGATCATTTTTATCCTGTATTTTCTTGATTCAGTCAGGCTTTATGTGTCTCCCTCCGGCTCATACTCGAAGGTTGAATTTAACGTCAAACGAATTTTAGTACATCTGCCAAATGGTTGCTTTGGTCTTCAAAGGGTAATGAACGTTATAAGTTGGATTGTGTAGTTATAAAAAATAAATTACAGGGATTGAACGTAGTCTGACCACAGTTTCTACATTCGTCAAAGCTGTCACTTTTAAAGTCAAACGTCTTTCCTGCATCAGAATCGGACGCAAAACGCAATACTGCACTGGCACCAGTGACAATTTTCCTCTATTAAAAAAAGAAACGTAAAACCTTAAATTTCACATCGAACTCCGATGTCCTGCCGAAAAATAAAACACCACGATACACCAGACAGATTTGCGAGACCCACTTTTCCGATTCCCTCCATCGTCACAGTAACAGATTTGGACCAAAACTGTATTTAAAAAAATTATTGATACGGAGGATACGGAAAAACCAAGTACACAGCTTGATAAGTCCAAATGTCCTCCTTCATTGCAAGTACATCTTAAAGTCGTTGTTTGGTCGCGCTCATCAAATCCATTGAATCATTATAAATACTCTTAATGTGGCTGAACATTATTTTATCGGCAGGCTGCCTTCAAATCCGTGCAACAGGTCTTAATATTTGACGGAAATTTAATAAAGAATAAGTAACAGAGGATCAGGGAAATGAAATCCTATTTCATCCGTTAAATCCCCCAAAAGTAAGCTCCCCCGAGCGGCAGCGCTGCCAATGCAATAAATCAAGTTGGGGAATATTTTAAAAGTTTGTGTTTGCCTAAATCAAAGGATTCTCCCCAGATCAGATTTTATATTGAAAACAGGATACAATGTACAGCCTGGCAAGCTATTATCCATCGGGACCGCACTAATTTAACACTCTCCTCCCATACTCGGGTATATCCTTAACGAAAATCTAATATATCTAAAAGGAAATGTGTCATCGCACCCAAAGAATATAATTATATCTTCCTCTTCGCTCTCGCATTCAGTTGACTCGGTACGGCCACATTACCGAAATTAAAAATATCCTTCGACATAAACCAGGAAGACAGTAAAAAGATAGCTTCCTTCGTTTTAGCGGCGCAGCCCGGGTGACGGATATGGGCGGCCGGCGCGGCGGCGGCAGAGGCGTTAGCTGTAACGAGAAGTCAAACAATTTAATAGCATTTTGATGTGAGTGTGTGGTATTAGAAGTCCTTGCGGTGCTAGGATTTTGTATAAACAGATGATGAAGTATGCGAGGAGGTTGGGCGGGCCTTGAGTAAACAGCTCGAAATTATTAATAGGTCATGCCTAGACAACATATTATATCAACGAGTAGGAGAACAAAACATCCAAGCCCAAGTCGCTGTGGCAACCAAAAGGAGCTTGTCATTAAAATCATTACCAATTACGATCTACCGAGTGCGGGTTTTATTTTTTAATGAACTCTGCGGGAGACATTTGTGCTGGGAATAATTCAATCAATTTCGCAAATTATTTCTAAGGATTCGATGAGGCCGTAGGAAGAATTGTATTTGACAGAGTGGGAAGGAAAGTAGAGCTCCTACAAACAAAGTAAGCAGTTTTTAAAATGCGACGTATGTGAATACGGGCACATTTACCTCAGAATTAATATTCGAACTTCAATAGCGCGGAACTCAGCATGAATGAAAGGCACAGTGACTTTGGCTTAGAAGGTTATAAATTGGGTCCATCAATGCCCGCTTCTACTGCCTGTTAGTACAAACCATACGAAACTTCGCATTTTAGGCATTATGGGGCTTATGAATAATTATTCCTTAAAGAAATGCTAAAAAATACTAAAAAGAGTTAAAATTACAAGAAAAATGCGTCAAAAAAAGGTTTAAAAAAGCCTTTAAAAACAAATAAAATTGTTTCAGAAAACGCATTAAAATCACAATAAGAAGGTTCAAAAAGAGTATTTCAAAACGGGTCGGAAAAATTTGAAACCCATTCGAAAAATTACGAATTTTTAATTTTTGATTTTTCAGCCTATGACACTCCGGAGAAGAATACGAATAGTATGACACCTCACTCTTCAAAATCGGTCAAGCCGTTTAGGCTACACGGCGTCCCGTATGAACGTACATAGAATACGCGCGAAACACATAACCCTCCCTGTGTCCAGTCGGGTAAAAGAGGCCAAACCTCGGTTCTAAAAACCAAGCAATTGCGGATGAAACGGCTGAACTTGTAGCCGAACTTTGTGCGTAAAAGCACGATTGTAGCCAAATCCGTCTGCAACTTCACTTTGTCAAGTTTCAACCATTCAATTTCTTGACAAATCATATTAAATCGATTACCTTTCCTCTGCACCGCTGGGCCTCTAGTGAACATCTCTTTCTGCTTCTAGTGCACATCTTTGGAAATGAATCTGCAATATTTTGAAACAGATAAGTTCTATTGAGCTCAACCCGATGTGGGCCTCTTAAACCATACAGATTCTCTTAAAAATCATTCAAGAAGTATGAAGCATCGAATTGTAAACCGATACCGATACACATACCGCCCAGATGAAGGCAAATTGTATGTGTTTGGGTGGAAAAAAATAGCGCCAAGGGTACTGTATCTCTGTACCTGTATCCCGCAACGACGAGTACACAAATACTACTTCCAACGGCACACCGCAATCGATGGGATGAAAATAGACACAAGATAAATGCGAAATAGAATCCCATTAGTATTATACTCGTTCGCCATGTTTGAATAGGATTAAGCACTTTTTGCGTACGTACGATTTACCTTGAGTTCTGAAAATGATAAACGACCTTTTTCGCTCCCCCTATAGACACACAAAACGTATCCAATCGTATCCGAAGGATCAACTGAATAAAAAGGCACCCAGTGGCGGCTGCGGCAACAACGATTTATGTCAATTTACCACCTCCCGAGAGTGGATGCTGAGAAGATTTCCGTCGTCCGTGAAACTGTTTCCTGCTCCCAATGAGTGCTTCCCTGCGTGTGCGGTAACTGTGTCTTTGTCTGTCTGTCTGGGGTTGGCCTGCCCCCAGACCGTCTCATTGCAGTATGGAAACCCTTTGCCCGAGATGATGGGTAAATATTTGAGTTCCACTTCCAAGAAATATCGAGTGTTTGTGTTCGCCTTCGTCGTCTTCTTCGATCCGATAGATCCCAATAATCGTAAGGGATATTGCGAGTTTCCCTTCGCACCAACTTCGTGCCATTCAAATCCATTGCATGCAGCCGTGCTGATCCCAAGGAAATGCCCAATTTTTCAGCATTTGACCTTTTTTGTCAAAAATTGTTTAGTTAGTGCTTATGGGAAATTAAATGCCAATTAGACGAGTGTTTGGAAATTGCTACACCAGATCCCACCAACAGCTCAATTTAAATTGGCATGTGTTGCTCCCCCATGGAGCGCCAGATATGAATGGATTATGCGGCCAACCGAAATTGGCTATGTGGGAGATTTTGGTGGAGAGTCGTCTTCTATTTACCTTGGGTTGCCGTTGCCTTCGTTGCGTGTCGTGTGATTAAATCGGATTCGAGCCAACCGTTCGGATGCAGGGGATTTGCTTACACAGAAATTTGAGATCAAACCCACACAAAGAAGATGAAATAGTGAAAGAATAGGTTTCGCATTTAATTCGTTTGCCAAATGAATTTGTGAACGTGTTTTGCTTCTGTAAATAGGAAATTTCTGCCATTTGTTGAATATTTTGAGAACTCAGAATGTGCGTATTCGATTGGAATTTTCTGTCTGAATTTATCAGTGACAAAGGAATCCAATAGAATCTTCTCAAATGCGGTTCTTGGCTTGTGCACTTTGAAATTCTCAGATGACAAAGTGTTCATCAACAATGTGCTGCAAAGTGATAGCTATTGCCAACAAAATGCCTCTCAATGATGACGAAATTTATACACCTTTTCATAGTTGGAAACATACGTGCATTTGACCAAATATTTGTATATTGCCAACTGAGAAAATTGCGGTCGTTGAGATTTAGAAACAAAGTTGCGAATAAATGGGAATCTGGGGTCGAATCGCCACTTCCGGGAACGAGCTACACCTACGTTCATGGAATTAAGTCGATTTTACATGTGAAACAAAAATAGATTCCGTCACGCTGGTTACCGCTGGTCTTTTTTAAAGATGTGCTAAGCTTACCACCCTCTTCGACTTTCTCGGTTTAGTGGAGGAGAAACTTTGACTGAATTCGTTTCTCTTTATACGGTTGGTGGCAGAGTTTTGCTGTTCCCCGCCGGCGGTCGAACTTGGGCCACTCGTATCACAAACAATGAATGTAACCCTTGGGTAAACCATTCTAATTCAAATTTTGATTTGCAATCAAAAACAATTCAATTTTGAACACGCATGCGAACTATGTTTTCATGTACTATCCAAGGTTGTTATAACCTATCTGACTTTGACCAGAACGCTCATATCTTCCCAGCTTGTCAATCATTTCCTTTTGCTTCAAGCAGCTCTGCAGACATAGATAAGTCGGTACCTCTCTTAAGAAGAAAATCTCCCTGGTTCGTCCGGTGAATCTCTGGATTACTGAGACTGGCCTTAAATGCCGCTTATCTCCTAACGAGAGCTATTCAAAATTCACCTCGTAGGGGCATTCCCAGAAATTGCAAGGCCGACGAACTCCCGAGGAATGACATATCTTTGTTGGTTTTTCCCGAAGAAGAAGGGGAATCTTTTCATGTAGCTAGCTAATTAAAAACAAATACTTGTGGCGGAATGCTAAAACAGCTTTTTACCACAAAAGAATCTGCGTTACGAGCCTAAAGATGAAACAGCGCTCCAAAATTCTGATAGAGATCCATAAAGAGATCCATCATCACCATCATCATCTTATTTTTGTCTAGGATATGGCTAACATTGCTTCATTTTGACGGAAGTTTTGCTAGCACTGTTTAAATGACTTTGCCTGGCAGTGGAATTTGGCCCATTTTCGCCATTTAACTCAGCGGAAGTAGTTTTCCTTAACACCGACCGTGACTCTAGTACAGGTCTACGTTCGGGTTTTGGTTAAACTCCTATCACTCGCTTATTATTTACTCAGAGGCTGAGTTCTTTTCTCCCCCTCAGCTTCAAGCTCAGCCGCTTCATCCTTTTTGTGCAGCGGCTGCTATAGTAGACTTGTTGTCTTGCTGCATTTGCAGCAATGGGTTTTTTTTTGGCGGTGTGGTCGGCTTTAGTAAGCAGTACATTGCATTCTCATTATGAAACTTCTTTACCTTCCAGAAAATAGAATTCATTTGAAAATGCCCATAGAAAGTAAGAATAAAACTGGTGGTAGAAGTTATTTCAGTGACTCAGAAAAAAAAAATGTTATGCCAACAATTTTCGTTGGTTAAAATGAACCCACTTATCAAAATCTTTGATTTAAGAATGAAATTGTTGGCAATGATGTAATACAATTCTTAAGGAGAGCATATTATTCTTACGCTGAATACCTGATACTTGAGAACTTAAAAACGAGTTCTTGTTAACAAAAATAATAGGTTCGTGCGTGTACTTTAAGCATAGAAAAATGAAAAATGTCAAATATCAAAAATCGTGAGAGAAACCTCTCAATTTCAAGAGAAGTACCTGATCGGTTTTCTTACAAAAAGTTTAAGAAATGTCTTTTTGACATTATCGTAAAATGCAGCGTCTACAAAATAAGTTGCAATTGAATTTTTTATAAGCTAAATACCTATTAAACTTACCATTTTGAATGCGCTGATATGTTCTAGGAGAACATTCAATTACAACTTCTTCCTCCGACATCGTTGAAGACGAAAATAAATACTTGTCAAACTTTTGAGTTGTCACTTAGTTGTCAGATTTCATTTTTCATTTTTCAGTAAGTCGAAATTCGGCGAGTAGAAAATTACGAAAAAATAAAAAGAGGGGAAATGGATTTCTCTCTCATTTTTTCAATTTTCTCAGTATACGTGGTAGCATTCGCACAGTTTTTTAGCAAATTTTTAATAATTTTACGTTTGCAAAAAAGTACCCGAACAAACCTAATATTTGAACCAAAAACTTTTAACTTACAATTTTTTAAAAATATCAAAATTCTTCGCTTAACAATCTTTTTATTTTGAACATCAAAGGTGGTTCTGCTTTCGTGCGATATATGCCACTGGTCTTATCCTCTTAATGATGGGAGCATAGAAAAATGGTCAGGTAAACTATTCCACAAATTGCAGCTAACCAACTTTGACTCTCGCAGTATTTTTCTGTTACTCGTGTTGTGTCTTCTGATGAGGTAAATGCATTTGTAGCTTGGCTAAATGAATGTAGCGTCGTCCGAGTCTACGTTGGCATACCTCAAACGTCTATAATACTAGACGACGGCCTGCAGAGTCACTTAATAAATTTGGTTAAAGGTTTGATTGTCTGATGACTGCCATATGTCCTTACGTACATCGAAGCCGTGTTTTTCACTTTAGTGGCATTTACTTCCCCACAGAAAAATCGATTAGAAAGCTTAAGCTTTCCAAACTGCACTCATCAAAGTGGTGTGCACATTGGGTACTTAAAAATTCTTACGCGTTCCATTTAAATTCACTCTTAGATGGAAAGCTGTCGCGTAAATTTAAACCACTTTTAAAAAAAAATTAAAAGGCGTTGGCTGATAGGGGCGACGCAAGTGTTAAGTGATCGAATTTAAATGAATTAATAATTAAAATGATCGCGTGATTTAGAGAACAATATCAGTGCCCACTTCCTCTTCGAAACAGCCAACAACCACTTGAGCTAGATTTACTGAAAAAATTAATAGAAAACTAAAATAAAGTTCAAAAAGCTGACTGCGTGGACACCTTTAACAATCCCACAAGGAAATTCCTCACCTGAAATACCTCTCCGATAACACAAAACCGAGGCGGCCACGTCAAAGTAAAAATATTTTAACACCATCAAAAGCAAATTTGCATCGCCTTTCGTGCACATACCTGCAGCACCACGTCACATAACACAAAGTAAGAATTTTATCTAAGAAATTCGAACTGCAACAGCCACAATTGGCAACGGCTGCTCCAAGAGAAATGCACAAAAGTTCAAATCTCCCCCCTCCCAAACCGACCACAAACACATCAGTAATGAAAAAAAAAAATCGTATTTCCCAGTGGAATTCCTGAACGAAAATTCTTCAGATTGTTTCCCCTGTTGCACATATTCCGCAGGAAGAGAACCGAAAAACTGGCTAAATTCATCACATACCGGCAGTACTATTGAGATTTGACACATTCTGACCGCTTTCCGCTGTGGGAATAGTTCGAATGCTTTACGATTCTATTTCGAATACATTTTGCTGATTTCTATTTGTACCCAGTGTTCGTCACTAATTTATGCCATTTCTCTTTTCTTTGCAGCTTGACCTCTATCTATCGTTCCAAGGTGAGTACCCAAAGTACCCAACATACAGACAGCACAAATAATATCCTTTTTTCAAATCTCTGCACCTAAACTTGCTCCTCTGCACTATGCATGCTGTCATCCCCATCACAGACTCATATTCTATTATCTACACCTATCGATGGCTATCTGCTACACTCCATTAGCAAATGAATAATTTTTAGTTATCTATTGTTGGCCCAAGTCTTTCTGTTCGCACAGAGATGGTATTCAGGACACCAAGGGGGCAGAGAGCATGCAACAAATGTAAGCCGCTGTGGATGCCCAAGTAAACTCACAACGGATACACACAAGGAGTAAAATGTTTCATGATTAAAATTTTCGGAAGAGGACCAACGTCGCTAGGACTGGGAGCCTGGGAGTTGTCTAAAATGTTCCACCGGTCGCCATGTGGCATCAACTTGTGGGGCAGATGGATTAGGGTATTGGCTAAAAGGATGGCTCAAGTCATGTAAATAGGTTTTTGTTTTCCGATTGTATATATAGTGCTCGATTTTACTATATCCTAAACGCTCCTTGGTATTGCCAGGACATTGTATGTATAGCTTCGGTTTGAAAGCGAGCAGAATCTGTTGAGTAATTTCCGATCTTTTGTTTCGAAGAGTTTTTCATTGCAAATGGAAGATGGGTTCTCGACTGATTAGGATGTTTTTCTGGGGAATAGATGATAGATCTAACATTTTACCGTATTAGCTCACATCCCTAGGAGCAGTTTTAGGTACACGGACGTTTGCAAACAAATTCCTAGTCGAATGATTACCATTAAGTTCGTTTCTATAGTGGCCTAGAAATCAGCTTGGCCAATTTAAATTCAATAATGGAACCTCCGAGATGCGTTACGATTCTGAAGTTAAAGTGTTTGCCGACTACTTTGGAAATTAAATCCGTATTTTCTTAGGAGTCCTCGAGCAAATGAAGATTGATATCAGAGTGCAGAGGGTCGACTTGCATCCCATCTGCTGGATATTCTTTTTTCTGAAAAGATTGAAAGACGGAATCAGCTGAACCCTTTAAAAAGGCTACTATGAGGTACACGCTCAAAAATTAAACTCTAACCGAGTGCGTTTAAATAAAAATTGGTTAAAATTAACTAATTCTCTGTTGAAAAAAAAAAAACAAGTATTCGTTGTTAAAAACTACCGAGGTCAAGAGGTTAAGAACACACTTTATCAGTTCTTCTCAACCAAGTTTCTCGATTAATATCAGCAAAGTGAGTTGGTTAAATTCTACAGAGCTATTTACGACCGAGAAAATTTGGAGAGGAAATTGAAAAATCGGTTATTTTTAACCGAGTTTTCATTAACTCTGTAGGAGCTATTTCAACAGTATTACTGAGTATTTTTTAACCGAAAGTTGGTTGATTTTAATAATCGATTTTTCTGCGTGTACAAAGCGTTTTGGGAAGAGTTGACTCGTTTCAAGCTTTACACATGATTTTAAAAATATGCATGCTTTTTAAGCATCTGGCCAGGCTATTAAGTCTCCACGAAGACCAAGACCTCGCTGCTAGGTTAATAATAACCATTCCGCTTAAGACGAAGCTAAAACTTCCGTTCATCTGATTAGAGCTAGGTGCCATTAGCAACTTCCAAAAAGGGTGCTGTGCCGAGTGGTTTACCAGCAGGCCTTTTAAGTTGCTTAAGGCGACTTGGTGGAAACAATGTTACAGCTCATTTTACAGATTAGATCGGATGAATGTACGTCGAATGGATGGAATCTCTGATGAAATCCCTTTCTGACAGCTTCATTGTGTGAACGCTTTATAGACACTTCGAAGATTCTACGCTAGGAAATGTAACTAAATAATATCAAATGTTCACATTCCGACAAAACCTGGAAAAAAAACGTAAGACCACCTTTGCCAACACTTTTCATATTCTTATCGATTGCAAAGTAGCCAAAGACACCACCTATAAAGACGAGCTGCAACGAGTCATGGCGAGATTTGGCATTCAAACTTGTCACTAACCTCCTGGGCTACCTCTTTGATGTCAAAGTGAAGTAAAAATCACTTTCACGCACTAGGCGAAGCTACTCGCAAAAATGTGACTACTTTAAGAAAAGTCTTATAAAAATTATGCGAAAACCACAAACCAACACCAAGGTACGACCTTTCAAAAGTCTGTTTAATTACTTACTGATATTGACAAAATTTGTAGAACGCTTCGGGCTGTCACTTTAGCGTTGTCAGAAAATCTGAAAAGCCCCCAGATTTGGCTATTTTATCAAAAAAAAAAAAGCCCCAACTTTTTGCCATTATTTCTTAAACCTGTTTTTGTATGACCTGAAAGAAGGAATTTCGAAATTGAAACGCGTATAAGTAAGTTTGGTTTTCCGAATGCAAAAGTGTCAACGCATGTTGCATTTTGAAACCACCTTGTAACTATTTACACAGCTCTTACGCAACTTTGATTAAATTTTTTGTTTATGAAATTTACAGAGGTTGGTCCTTAAATTCGGAAAACTAATTAAGGAATACTGTTACAAAAAACTATAACTTTTTCCTAATGAAACTGGCGTCAGCTGCCTTTGAAAGACTTGATTTTTGTTAACAAAAATAGTCCAAAGTTATTAGAACAAATTACTTTCATTGGCAAATATAGCTTTGGAGGATCGATCGATTATTAAGCAGCATTTTAAAATAACACACAAATATTAAGGCTACCAATGAAATACAAATAAAATATAATTACAAGAAAATAACATAAATCTGGGTGGAAAACCCCCAAACTGGCAGCCCTGGTCAGAATCGATAAGTGAGTTAAAGGCGTAGGCAAATCCAGGAAAATAATATTCAAATGGGCACAAGAAATCGACGAATCGAACAGAATGTCCAAATTGGCAGCTACATGATAGAAAGGGACTTTGTCAACGGCTCTGCCTTTTCATCTAAAACCGAAATCTCATCAGAATTTGATCGGCGAAATGACTGTTGTCGGTGTGCCTTGAGTGCAGCTTTGTATTTAGTATCACCATCTCACAAGCTACTAAGGAGACTCAATGTGTTGCCTTAAAAATCCCAGCCCTGGCTTACGAGTGGACAAGTAAATTTCTTTCTCTCTTGTCTCAATCTTTTGCTATTTTGAAGGTAAATTTTTTCGAAAAGCTGTTCCGAGGGAGGTGATTTAACGACGAACTTTTTAGGGCGACGTTAATCTGGTTAGTCCTAGATTCTAGTCCCGAGGGTCATTGCAGTACGGGTTAGGTAACGTTGAAGAACTCAATTTAATTTAGAAATCTAAAAGGAGAAAACAACCTCAGCTTACCTGGAGTGAGCAATTGAAGACAGCTTGCAAATGTAGTGCCTCATAAAAAAGAGGAGCAGCATCTGTCCACACACATTGCAACCGCGAACAAAATCTTTGTTTGTAGAAAAAACGTTCCCATGTTAAATAATAGTAAGAAAATCAAAAGATCTTGGAACAGACTGCCTGTTGCCTAACCACAGGTAACAGGTTTATCTGATCAGAAAGCAATGACTTACGAGGAGCATCAAGTCCCACCGTCTTGGGGTTCTGAAAATGTTGCTCATCTGAAGTATTTTTACTGTCTGCATCTTAAAAAACGGCATTGCTTAGATTTAAGCCTGAATATTCGGTTGATGTCGACGCCTTTTTCAAATTTGTGTGGACTGAAAAAAATAAAACAATAAAAAGAGGTTCTGCGATTCTTCTAATCATATCTAGTGGCCAGGTCGAATTTTTCGAACCCACAATGGTGAAATTTTCCATACAAAATTGCAGCTTGTCTCCTTGAAAATATTTAATGTAAAGGTTAAAATTAATTATGAGTAAAGCCCGTTGTTAATATAATAAGTCACTTTCATCTGATTGACTGTACAGATCAACCCCCTCCCACGCTGACAATCGAATTCGAACACTCCCCCGCTAATTAAAAGCAATTTTTGGTTTTTCAAAACCAATAGTTTCGCCCTAGCGCCCCTTTGTGCCTATACAAGCCGGCGGATAAGTCGCCCAGCCAATTATGGTCGCGTTTTGCAGTTTTCCAAATCGGATTAAGAGTAACCTTTCCATTTTGTTACTGTATCGAAAAGTCTGTAAGCCTGTCGATTGTAATTGCAACTCTCCGTCGATTGGCGGATCACGCAGCATTGCTAATTAATTAGTCAGGCTCCCCTCTAGTGGTGCAAATGAAATGAAATCCCCTCGTTTCAAATTCAATTTCTGTATACACTCGTGCCAGGGATGGTGTTCCATTCTAAGGGTCGTTAAAATTCCCAATCCGATGCCAACCCCCCCCTGCATATTGTACGTTATCCTTTCAATTTGTAGCCTGTTAATTTAGACTGCTTCATTAGGCTCGGAATGACAAGCACAAAGGTAGGAGGAAATCACAGCGCAAAGTCGACCATCTGGGATACCGCCACATCTCGGTGTATGAATTGTTGTCAAGGACGCCTCGGCCTCAGTCTCACTACAGAGCTACAGATGTAAAATTATCCGGCAAACGCCACCCAATTCGGGCACTCTGCTCAAGGACCCGTTTTGGTGTTTTGCACGAGACACTTATAACTCGCAGCTGTACGTGTACCTGTACATCCATATGTATGTAAGGCCAAAGTAAATAGGATTCAATTTTAAGCGATTAGAGACCATCCCAACCGCCCAGTGAAATGGGATTTTAATCTCAGGACATTACTCGTTTTGCAGTTCTTTACTTGGGAGTTGGCAAGTTTTGTGTGCTATTCCGTGAAGGATAGACACGAACACCCATTCATGTCAAGGTGAAGCAGCCATCGTGGCGCGTACGACATCATCCCTAATCGCATGACAGATGTAAATGATTGTCATTGATGTTGTGCTCCCGTGTTCGGTTTACATGCAGCGGTCTACGTCCCGCATTCAGGTGGAAGTGGTACTTCTGTCAAATTTAAATTTAAGATTGAAGAAACCGGGTCCCATCAACCATTCAAAGCGAGTCCTTGTTTGAGTGCAATAATTTCGCCATTATTTCTTGCCTCGGCATAGCGATGGGTTTGTGTGTGTGTGCGGCCATAACGAATTACCTCGTCGGGTTGAAAATGAAATAATGTCCTTTTATTATCCCTAATAGCGCGTCCATTCGTTCAACTCATGACGGGTGTATAGGATGATTACAAAAGTACTTAATAATATCGTTGTTCTTGGCAATAAGGTTGCGGCGGAGGCCGGACGGGGCGGTTAAAAAATATATACCAGCTTTTATTTTTATTCGCGCATCGATGCGATGATGAGATGGGCGCGAGAGCAGGGATAGACGCTCGTTATAGGTATAGGTTGGTGGTGGTGAAAATTCAATTATCCTTAGCAGTTGAGATTAATTGAGCGCTGCGGCATGCGGACCGTGATGAATAGATTGGATTTTGGTATCTTACGCGGTGTTTATGTTTGTGTGTGTGTGTGTTTTCTCCTCTTTTTTTTTATATTGTGTGCGAGTGCGGGACAACCTCATACCGCCGTCCTATGTGCAGTGAATTATGAGGGGGTAATTTGTGAGGTCCATGTACAATGACCCATGTCGGCGATTTTGTGAGTGCGGCCACCGTTGCCGGGTATGGGGGTTTCCTTTGCATGAACTTCGTGAATTGATGTTATGTAAAATTAATTGGGCAGTTTCATTTTAAGTAGGTCCCGCTAATGGGACCACATTGGGGAGCTTTTCGTTCGATTGTCGTTACTCTTGTCTTTGGGGTGGAAATGATGTTAGGGGATTATTGTTGATCGTTTATCCTTTATCACTGTTGCAGGCCTCGGACATAATTTGAATAAGCTTTTTTTCCCTGCATAGGCCATTGTAATGGGATTTCAAATCGATAGGGTGCTAAGGAATAAATTTAGATGGGAGTATTCTGCTTTTTTTTTTGGGAAGTCTTCTTTGGACATAATCTCCAGTGAGCGGTTTTGAAAAAGGTGGACAAACTTCCTTAGGAAATCCTATTTACACGAAAATATGTCCTACGAATAGTGATGGGATTGCACACAAGAAGCTCCAGCTGACTTTTTTATACCAAGCGAATGTGAGAAAGCAATTAAATTCAATTTCGATCAGGCAAACTGTACACAAACGGGTGATGGTTCACTCTTCCTGGCCCGTCCGCATGATAGACATTAATAAGACAGACGGGCGTCCTATCTGCTTCAGTTCAATAATCCCAAACCCCGAAATGTGAGGTCAATTGTATATATGAAGAGTTGTCGTATTGTTTCCTAGGTTGACGCTTTTAAAGGGTTTAAAATGAGCCGAAAAGTTGGCGAACTGCGCAGGAATTTTCGAAATAAATCTAGACAACTTGTAAGCGATGCACTTCCCGTGTAACCCATTGCATCCATTGCGAAAACAGATACGCCCACGTTAAAACGTTTTCAACAGAAGGAAAATCCGCCGCAGATCCGTTGCCCAACAAATAAAATTGATCAGGTTAATATTCATTTACGTTTGACGCAAAATACGATTTCTGTTATAAATGTATTTTGTCGAAGCAAGTTGTAAATATCCAAATTGATAATCACAAAAGAACCTACCTCGGGTAAAAAACGAAAAAGTTATACCGAATGTGGAAGATGTTTTTTTTAGAAAGTTTGTTAAAAAATGCATCTTTAAACTACTAAAATTCTCGAGCTTAAAATAAAAAAAAAGTTCGATGAAAACCCGATTATCTAAAGAGTAATTTAGAGGCGCCTTGCTGAACTCGATTTGGATACAATGTTCTGCAGGAAAAGTACCGCATATAACTACGAAAACAACATTAAGAGGTTACAATTCTCCCAAGATTTTAAAAATAAACCAATTAGGTGTGAAACCGGGCTGCATCTGCAAGTGATGTGAGTTAATGTGAAAGAAATAATTCAGCACAGGTGCGATGGATGTTGTTATTTTGGGCTTATTTGAACAAGCTTTTTGTTTAAAATGCAAATGGCAGTATTTGTTCGCGCAAGATAAAATACATTTTTCTTTGCGCCCCCAGAAGGTGGTGCCCTGCGCATTTGCACATCTTGCACATATGGTTGGTCCGGCCCTGAGTGCACGTATAGGTAGGGGTATAGCATCTTCACATGTAAACCTATCGCTCAGTGTTTTGCAAGGGTTTCTGTCGGCAGGCGACAACTTATTCTCTGGCTCGAAATGAATCACTGGAATCCTTGCTGGCTGCTAAATAACCTTCAAGGAATTCCTATAGAAAAAAAATGCTTACCCGCGGGAACTCTAAAGATAGGTAGCTTCATAGTTACCATTGGACCTTGCTTAAGCTTTGCCTCAAACCTGAGTCATATACCATGGATCGGGCTGGTTAGAGAAGGATATCGGCCCCGCTCTTTAGTGCAAACAAAATTAAGTTATAGTTCTGACTTAGGTTAAGTGTTCAAAGCGCTCGTCAACTGATTTATTTACTTCGCTGCGTCTATGTGTATGTAACCAAGAACTGGAAACAACAATGTCTGCAAATTGTCACACCTCACTAGTTTTTTGTTGATCTCTTTCTGCATTTACTATCGGCTGTAGCAAATTATATTTAGGCACTGAATAAATCCAAAACGCCCCACAAACTGTATAACCTGCATTCCCATCTATAGACAAATCCTACTTGTGCCACTGTAAATATCAATGAAGACGCAAGATTCTTAATCCCCATTTTCCTTAGTTACAATGTTCACCTACCTACGTAACAAATTGTACATCCTCCGGGCAATCTTCCGATCAATTAGACAACTTATTGCTCATTTACTCTTGAAAATAGGAATTTATTAACTAGACAGACTTTGTATGCCGGCGGCACAGACAGATGGTTTCCAGCTCTAAACAAAATGCTCACAGATTTTGCATCAGAGATGAAGGCGGAACGTAAAGTAGCTCTGGCATCTTTTGACTGTGTCTTCGGCGTGCGCGATCGGAATGAGTGTGAGGAAATGTATCCCATGAACATTTTGACAGATTAACTTGACTTTGTTTATGCAATTATGGATATAGCTGATGCCCACAGTGCATAGATCGCATTTGTATGCGCGGGTGCATTTGTTTATGGCATTTTAGCAGTCTGCACTATCAAAACAGAGATATTTCACATCACGCCTCTAGCGCGGCAGGGTCAGACTCGGAATATCTGTGAATTCTTTTTTGTCTGAGTTCTGCCTGTGCATTTGTTGATGTACGAATCTTAGAGATCTACATCTACTATAATGCAGATGTACCTAGAGTACTGTGCGATTGATTTTAAGCCGCGGGGATTGGGGATGGCAGAGCAGCAAGAATTTTTGATGTGAGTAAGACGTTCGATAAGTGCGTCCATATAGGAGAGTTATACAAATGTGGGTGGAGTTTAAATGACAGATGAACTTTATTGAATTTATCGAATTAAATCAGCAAGAGCTGTGCTTATGGAGTACTGCGAGGACTTTTCGATTCGCGAATTAAATAAATGTAAGATCCTAAGGCCTGCACGAACCATACCCAGTTGTGTTTAATAAAAACCTTTAAAGTAGTTAACTTACTGGAAATGTACAAATAGTTTTAAATTGTTACTGCAATCGTTAACAAAACATATATAATTTTATATTTATCAAATTGAACAAGAGGTAGGTGCACAAAAATACATTTTAGGCTCTAAGTCCTATTGTGCCAGAGGCTTAAACAAATTTCCAAATGTGGAATTCATTTCCACGACGGTAGCACTGCCGTCAAAAGATACAATCAATTTGAATCCCACTCACAGTTCACAATAGAGCCCCGGAATCTGTACTTTTGCAGTATCGTGTAAACATTATGAAAGATAAATAAATAGTTGGAGCAACAGGCCCGTAGGGACCCGAGGCCTAGCTTCTCACAACCATTCCTCTTGTGTGAGTTTTTAATTTTTAGGACGAATGGAAGGGATCTACAATTTAATGCCCAGTCCAAACGGCCAATTGAGAAGCTCCTTCAAGACAGTTATACTCTCGGATGTTTGTCAGACGTTCGGGAGAGGTGGCGCAGTGGAAAAAAACCTTAAGTTGGAATTTTGTTTTTTTTTTCGGTAGTGCAACACCAAAAGCCACTGCGCCGACTTTATAAACATTCACCTGGCAGCAAAAACAAAAACAAAAAAAGCAATCACAGCAACCTTTAGAAGCTTTCAATTTATATGAACAGAAAAAATTGTAGAATAAAATGGAAACCAAATACAAATAGCTCGCGTGGTGGAGGCTATCTTTGCCAAGAGTTCGCGGTGCATTACTCACATCAGATTTTTATTTTGTGGTCCATTGGTAATAGTTTTTCTTGGTCAAAAATATTTCGCTTATTTTCGATTATCCTGGCTGAAATCCCCAAACATTAATATTTGGTAGTACCAAAAAGAAGAACAAAAACTGATAAAATGAAATTTGAAATGAAAGCGATCGGATTCGGATCGGAGGCTTTCAGACCGACGCGAGCGAAGTTCGTAAGGCTGTCCCACGATAGGACTGCACGTGGTTAGGCGAAGTCTCAAGAAAATTGAAATGGATTTCAGACGATTGTGGGTTCTGGGATGTTATGGCCGACTTATTTAGGCGTTGTGTGATGATGTCATCGGTTCGCATTGGCCCTCTTTCCAGGTAAGCTTCACCAAGACTTTTCTTTATTTGCCGCTGTTTTTGTTTGTATTTATATTATGACGGTCGGTATATTCGTCAATTTAATTTCCTATTTCATTACGTATAAATATTTATACAATGCATACACGTGCTTAGGGGAGTTTTAGTAAATTCTAATAAATAAGGCTGTTTGTGTTTAAGAAATCTATATAAACGATTCGAAGTGGCTATTCGCCCGTGTTTATTGTACTGACTGACGTTTGTCTGGCTTCGGGATACGTCTGCGTAATTGATGTAAGGTATTTTCATTAAAAATTGTGTCTTAAAAAAAAAAAAAAACGAGTGTGCTTTAGACCACACGACTGAATTAAAACTTCTTTAGCTCCATCCATAATTCTATATGATTGTATGCAGTGCTATTATATCGTGGGATTTATCCCTTTTTGTGGTAATTTCGATGTCCGAAAAGCCTTCCGTGGGATAAAGGGAAAAAGCACAAAAAAAAACGCTCTTTTAAATCGTCTTTTACTAAAATTTTCTAGTACCAAAAAATAATCACAGCACTGTTACAATCTGCGGTTGTCGGTGCCGCTAACACTGATTGTATGTACTCGCAAACGAAATACTGACTGAGACATTATATACACTGGCTATGAGAGGAAGAGAAAAAGAAAATGTGTGCGCGCACTGCAGTGTGATACAGACAATAGGCCACAAAAAAAAATCAAATTATTTTTTTTAATTTTTAAAATAAAAACTTTTATAAAACACAAGAATTTTTAATTCAATAAGGAACGTAGTAGGAACTTTGTCAGTCTTTAAACAATTAAACAACGTCAACAACGCTCTGCACAAAATTACCACCTGCTAGAAGGCATGGGATCGTCTACCATTTTCTATCCTTTTTTCTTTTAACAAAACTTTAACAAATAAGAGTCTTATGTCTGTATATAAATAATATGATTAATTAACCTATCCATATATCTCAATGTAGTTATAAACAGACACAGGAAATATTTCGAAGTTTACCATCTGTCAAAAGAAGAAAATGAGTGCATTCGGTAATTTTTTGAATAATGAATGAAACAGGTTTATATGGATGGTGATGACGCATATGCAAATAATGCAATGCGTTCACTCAGAAACAGTAAGGTAGCATTTAAATGAGTTGATATCGAGTTCGCATCCTTGGTACATCTGCTCAAAAATTTACCATAACCAGATAAAAATTATCAAATTACCGAAACTCAAAAAGCATACAAAAAAATTACCAAATTTGGATAAAAAAATACCAAAGTGGCAACCGTGCAATAGGCGTGACCTGTGTCTATATATACGAAAAATAACTGGTTATGAAAGAAAGAGAGAAAGAAAATGTGTGCGGTGCGCAGTGGCGGCTCCAGCCAAACTATCGGCCTGTGCAAGATTTACAGAAAGCGCCCTTTTTCATATTCGCACACATGAATAAGTCTTTTCCACATCACCCAGGAGGTACACTTTCAATAGTTTTTTTTATTTTGAGATTTTTGAACTAGATTCTTTTGTTAAATGTAAGTGGATGTGCAAGGAATATACCTACATGAACAGGGTGGAATATTTTGAGGTTATGTAGGTATGTCTAGTGGGATTTTTTATTTTGCGATATTTTGAGTTAGATTCTCCTTGAAGTTGCAACATTGCAAGTGATGTGAGTTAATGAGCAAGAAATAATTCAGCACAGGTGTGATGGATGTTGTTATTTTGGGCTTATTTGAACAAGCTTTTTGTTTAAAATGCAAATGGCAGTATTTGTTCACGCAAGATAAAATTAATTTTTCTTTCCTAGCAATGCGCCCCCAGAACTTGGCGCCCTGTGCATTTGCACATCTTGCACATATGGTTGGTCGGGCCCTGGCGGTGCGAGGTGAGGTGAGGTGCTACTCTCTTGCTCCTACAGTGTGAAACAGACAATAGGCATGCACTGCAGTGATACCAGACTTTAGAGGCAGGTTATCCCACGGTTATACCAAAAAAATCCCTTAATACAAAAATATAAATTTAGGTACATCTTACACATTTTTAAAACGTTACAAAAAGGAACATAAAATTGCATTCGGCATTAAAATGAAAATAATATTCAACATAAAATAAATATCTTATGAAGTTTCAAATAACTTTATCTCGGTTTCAAGTCTCATTATTCTTGATTTTTCATACAAAAATGACACAGAAATTTGATTTGAGAATGAGGAAAGGCTTTTTTGCATACATTTTAAGAAATACTCGTGAATTCATTCATAAATATGTCATTTTCGAAACAGTTTAGGGAAATAAAAAAAAATGAAAGCATTCAGATACATATTTTGAATGACATTTTTCTAAACATGAAAATATTTAATTTGATCGTAGGTTGACTATTTTTTTTTATTCTTAATGAGCAATTAGCAATTTAACAAAATTGTATCAAAGAGTAAAATCCCTTTCTTTTTGTACTATGAAGTCTGAAAAATCCCTTCGTACCTTTTAGCTTATTATAAGTTAGAAAATCCCGCAAAAAGGCATAAATCCCCCGCTCTGGTATCACTGCTGCACTCCATCTCTTTCTATCTTCACTTACTTATATCTGCCTCTCAACTTCCGTAACGTTTTTGTGACGCATTCACCAGCTTACCCCCGAAGTCAAGTGTGCCTAAAAAAGTTATACTTCAACAAGTTGGGCCTTAAAACGTATACAGGATCATGGCCAAAAATTAAATACCGGACTGGAGTTTAGAATCTTTTTTGCGAGCGAAGCCAGCCACATACCCTAAATTGAGGCATTTAAACTTTGACATTTCACGTAGCCGTGTGCCGAAAGACAGGCGAATATCAACAGCCTGTATTATATTTATTGAAAATGGTCACATAGTGTTTTGATTGTTTTAAAAAGACTGTTCTACCTTTTTACAAGATTTTTATTTCTATTGAAACCGTATTGTATTGGACTTACGGCTTGAAATATTTCAACTTCCACGATCAATCATGAGGTATACTTAACGATCGTATCTTTTTTTAGACAAAAAACAGTATATTTGGACCAAAAATTTAAAAAAAACAGTAAATCGATTTAAAAAATACAGTATTTTTCGCAGTATACATTTTAATCAATGAAAATCAACAAAAAAAACTATTCATTTCGGGGCGATTCGTTTCCATCATCTAAATCGCTTTCCATTTCAATGTCTTCTCCTGTTGTTGATGTTTTGTATTTGTCCTTTGAAGCAATTTGACGAAGCAATTCCGGCTTTGATTTGAGATAATGATAGAATTGAACGCATGGATATTTCAAGTTACATTTGACCATCAGAATTGCTTTCAATGTTTCGACTTCCAATTGAGTTTTGTCTGACGTTCTCAGTATTAAAATACAGTATTTTGGGCTGAAAAAGCAGTATACAGTTTTGGAGTTGCAAAAGCAGTATAATACTGCGAAAAACAGTATAGATACGATCGTTAGGTATACTTCTAGCGAACGTCTTACGAAATTCTGTATTCTGTGGACGGCCTGAATGCTTTTAAAAAAGGTAACGATTCTAGAGAAAGCTATACCTTAGGTGTCCTCCTTTTCTTCCAAAAGTGCTATAGGAATTCAATACATAAACCAAGCATCGAAAATGGAAGATATTGATTTTTGAACCCTAATAGTGGTATGAAATTTAAAAAGACCCTTTAATTTTGAGACTGACAGACCTACAAATAATTTCCAAGGGCAACCGACCACGGTTAAAGTCCGCTTTTAACTCTTGTTACAATAACAAAAACCGTTTCGGTACCTCAATTCTTAGTCACCTATACATACCTATACCTGAAAGGGCATTCATTTTAAAGTCTTCTTCCTGATCTTTGGAACAAGTGCGCGTACATGTTTAACAACCCCAAAAGTACACCCAGTCCCAGATTCCCGATTATCCCCTCTGCAAATCCATCTCTCAGTAAATCCCTCAAGTGCTGAGTTCCTATCAATCACATTTAAATAGCATTAATAATTCCGCACTCACCAACACACACACATGTACTGGATAAAAAAAAAACAACAGCATCAGCATCATCAACACAGCCCCGTGTTAGTTGATGCTGTAAACAGCATCCCACTGAAATGCAAATATTTACTTATCCGATTGTTTATTGATTTGAGGAAATGCTAAGTTTTGCACAAAACGCATTCGTATGTATCAATAAAATGCAGAA
Organism: Cheilosia variabilis; assembly: GCA_951230905.1. Classification (NCBI taxonomy): domain Eukaryota; kingdom Metazoa; phylum Arthropoda; class Insecta; order Diptera; family Syrphidae; genus Cheilosia; species Cheilosia variabilis. Next base: position 16,481,042 of record OX579676.1, read on the forward strand.
ATACCGCAAACAGATGCAGGCATAGTTGCATAGCCACAGGATGTGTGCAGGGTACATAGCTTATTGCCAATGACATGTGGGTGACATGCGAAAGGCTTGAGTCTAAGACAGAGACTGACCTTTCAAGTAAAAGCGACCGACTCTCCTAATGGACGATATGATTGTTTCACATGGACTCGATCGAACAGTGTCCCACTCTGGACTCATGATGACCAAGTGAATGTAACTAATGGTAGGACCATTCACCATAACAATGGAGGTCTTTGAATGCGGTAAATATTATAGACTTGTTGCCAAACATCTGGCCGAAGCCGAAGAATGAAAGAAGGCAATATGGGGCTTATAAGATAAATAAACTTAGTCTAGAATTTCACACGTTTCCAACTTCTTCTCTGTAACAGTATAGGGAGGATGCCAATTTGACTTTGAAGGATATCTTCGCCAGTGCTCAATGGCGCGTAGTCTACTTTTAGACACTTTGTGTATTGCGTTTAGTTGTGTATTTTCCGGCGGAAAGAGCGAAGGAAGCCTTGACTATGAGTCGCTATCACGCCAAAAATGCCATCCGACAAATTCGCACTTGTGGAATGTGTCGCGCAAAGTTTTTGTTTCATTACGTCACGTTATTGGTTGAGGCCTCGGTTCACCCCAAACTGTAAGGAAGAACGTTTCGTCTGCAACTTTGTGTGTTTACATACCACTCATTAAATTGCTGAAACGCATGTACTTCCAAAAAGACAACGCCGCAACCGAGTTTTAGTGCATTTACATTTACATCTTGAGTGTGGAGTGGGTGCATTTATGTCTAAGTGCGGATGAAATACCCCAGCGACTATGAGCACTTCTCACTTGCATGCTCATTTAAACAATCATCATGCCGAAAACGCATATGTGGGGCTCAGTTGTCATAGTTGTACCTAGGAAGGGTGCGTTCAATTGTTCGGAAACTCAGCTCGGTGAAAGGAGCACGTAAGGAGTAATCGTACTACGCCACAGTACACACGATGAATTAGGACGCATTATACGTTATACGTTTTTTAAAGTTTTAATTAGGAGGGTTCAATATTCTGCTCGGGATAATTACCCTACGTACCCTCAAGGGGAAAAGTGCATACGAAAATAATTACAGGCCAAGGACCTTACTTAAATTCAGCAAGCTATGACAAAAAAATATCTATAAAAAGCGATTGCTTTTGAACATTTTCCAAGCCTTTTTTATTGTTTGCTGAATTTTGAAAAGCAGAATTTTGAAAACAGAATTTTGTAAAAACATTTTGACCCATCCAGAATTTTGACCCCAACCCCTAAAAAGTATATTCATTTAAGATCATCATTTTAATAAAACTTGTCAGTTAAAAGGAACAAAATCGTCGATTCAACACAAGTATATGAGACTTTGTTGACTTTAAGGTCTTTAAGAGGCTGGGGCTTATTTTTGTTAACCCTCTCTTTCAGATAAGCTTTCGAACGAGGGCTACTACCTAAGACTCGATTTTTCTACATCTTCAACTCTAAAAAAATCTGCCTCTAATGTCGTTTTCCATTGGGCAAAAAGAAGCGTCCGGGAGAGTCCGGAATCGAAAAAATCACATCTGAAACCGTTCCATTGGCACAAAAAATATTCTTCTGGTTCTGGTGATTCTGAGCAGAGAATTTCGCTTCTCGATTTGAAGTCAGAATCCACTCAAGAAGCACTCACACAAGTGTAATTTATGTATTTTATACAAGTCAGCTGGCAGCAGCCGTAGATTATTTTTTGGCATTTCACCAATACTTCTGTGAATTCTTTCAGAAGCAGTTTTGTTGTTCCATTGGATTTCAGAATAAGTGGATCCCCGAGTAAAACCAATGGAAAACGACATAAGTCGAATGTCTCTCCTACTCATATACATTTTTTCGATCCTTGGAAAGTAGATATGCGCTTGTACCTTAACATCGCGCCTTTCTCCATGGCAGGGGTCGTTAAGATTCTTAAATGATTCTTGCTCTATTTCGAGCTTTCGCCACCGATTCCTGTAATGATCAAGTGAAGTCCCTAAGGCAAATAGTTTAAGCACGCCGCTAGGAGGCACTGGATTTGATAACATGCCTTGCAACCCTAGTTGGCATATGACCTTATCAAATCATATAAGCATGGACCGCATTGAACATGCGTCACAGCAAAGCAAAGTAAAATAGAATCTTCAGCAATTTAACAACTGCAGTCTTTTTGACAGCATCCGAGAGTATAACTGTCATAATAGAGCTCCTCAATAAGTAGTTTGAACTCGGCATTAAATTGTTTGAAAAAATTCACACAAAACCATTGGTTGTGTGGAGCTATTCCTAGAGTCCCTTACGGACCTCTTATGGCAACTAGATATTTATTTATTTATTTTTTTTCCGTCACCTTATTCTCTCGGTCAGTACCCGAATCTCATCTCCATACCTAAAAGTTGAAACAACCACCAAGGCCGACAATTTCCCATTGACACCAAGTTCGGTCCGTCTAATACAGTGATTCCCAAAGTGGTCCAGGTGGACCCCCAGGGGTCCACGGGAGACTCGACGGGGGTCTACGTTGGCATGACAAAAAATGGGGGGTTCATCAGTTGTAAGTGACGAAAATTTATCTGGTTTCGATAGTAAAGAAAAATGTTTTCAGTTAGGCATGGATCAGATATCCTGTTTATTTAGCATTAATTTTCTTTTTTTCAAACCTCCCTTAATTTGTTTGAGTAGTCTATTTTAAGAAGATTAGCGACTGTTACTTGTAAAAACTTGCATATTCGATATTCAGTGGAAAGCGCCGCCGTCCGCCCGCAAGGCTTGTGCAGACGTGCAAAGTGATGAAATACGACGAAATACGAATAAATGGAACGTAAGAAAGTATACCATTTTTCTTTTGGAACTCAACCGCGACGCACATTTCCATCGTTAGATCTAATCTTCACATTTTTTGACGAGTTTTGGGAATATGGTAAAAATGTAGCAGCAGGGGGTCCACCGAAACCAGGTTAATTTTGAAACTGGTCTATAAGAAAAATAAGTTTGGGAACCTCTGGTCTAATACCTATCAGAAGTCCCCAGCTGCTTCAAAACTTACACAGGGTGACCAGTCCCACAGGGAAACTCGCTATTGCTCCTTTTATCGCTCGTGAATAAAAACTTCTCCAACTATGGTTTAATGGGACTCCATTTACCATTTACCTACTTTTTCAGAGACTACCACTTTATTAATTCATTCAACTCGAATCCCTCCCTCTACCATATTTGGATCTTCCGCAAAAATCATACGCAGTCGGGTTTGACTGTTATTGCGCTGCACTAAAAAGGACAGCACTCCGAAAAGGCGTTCGGCCGAGCTCCACTTACAGTAACCGGCACTTAACCATTTCGTAGAATAATGCTCAACCATCGTACCGTATGATTTGCCTTGTAAATCAATAAACTCACAACCATTGGCTAATGATGTAGGTAGATTTACATCAATTTTAAAGGCAGCGGGGGTGATTTTATCAATCGCGTCGACTTCTACGCGTGCTTAATTGCACTCGATGGGAATCCAACACGTGTCCTCGGCTATACCTACCTAGAGGCGCTTAAATGATAATTATACTAGCTCGCTGCGCCAGATGTTTTATTTTGTTTTTAAATAAATAATTCAAATGAAGACATCCTATAGTCACATCGACATCTGCGAACTCGCATGCACCAATAGCCGAGCAGGAAAGTTTAATACCGGCTAAAGTACGCCACCCCAATATATTACAATATAGGTACACCTATTCCACCAACGAATATACCTATATAAATTCATTTATTTGAATTAATTTATGCCATGCCAATAGTGAATGCATTTGAATAGGTATTCCCATTCCGAATTCCGATAGATCAACAATTGTCGCAGTCGGGTTTGTTTGCTGAGCAACAGCTTGCTACTATCAAATCTCATTTCTTATTCCCACAAATGTTCAGATTTCATTTTTGAATTGATTCAATTTACCCGCAAAGGGATTTCAGTTTATTCACGCGCGTATTGTTATAAATTGCTTTCATATTGCCTCCGTACGACGTACGAGTATCATGCCATCATAAGATTCAGCTTGTGTGTCTGTCATCATATTCACGTATAAAAAAACGTACACGCAAAGCGAAACATCAACTGGTGGATGATGGAACGGCGATATGAAATTATTAGAAAACCAATTGAATAATCATTTGTGTGGTGCTTATGCGAATGTAGCGAGCACGCGCGTTCAATAACCGCAAATAAGCCTGGATTTCGAAAACAGATGTGCATGTCTGTAATGATCAGGATCAGAAATGTTTTTTATTTTTTAAATACATTTTAGACGACTGATCATTTTGCATACAAGGTGACGGCTCAGGAAACAGAAAGCAAGAGCGTTAGTTTGAAATATCTATACCTAGCTTCTTGTTTGCTTTTTATTTCGCAGCGTCTTCTCTTCATTAAACGCTGCCATCTGCCAATTCAAAAGATAAGAGTGCATAAAGAAATACGAATAGCAAATTGGTTGCCGGCTTATGCAATATAAAATCACAAATCACAAGAAGCAACAAATGAAGTTCTGATGAAAATCCAAAGAAACCGGTTGTTGAGTGGGATCGGTAATGGAGTTTGTGAATTGCCATTGTGCTGTGTAGTGCTTATGAATTAACCAAATCACTCATTCATGGGAGTGAGATGATAGATGAAACTCATCAAATGTAAAAAAGTTGGAAAGTGAGTGAGATATCACTGCAAGTGTTGCCGTTATCACCGCGTTAAGCAGTGCTATCAGTAGCGATGAGTAAATTGAATAAGTGAACAAGAGGTCTTCAGGTGAAATGAGTAAAAGAAACTTAGTTCTAGGTCTTAAGGGCAAAACATCTGTAGCAAACAATTTGCGGAATAAAATCCGGGAGAAAAACGTTTTCACAAGCGGGAAGAAGGCTTCTTTATGCTCATTCTTGGCCTTGAGGTTGTAGTTTTTATTTTTTTTGTCGACGGTCGGTGGAAATCTTGAAAGACACAAATCCTAGCGAAGCTGTAGTATGTGGCTAACCACTCAGTGGAATCACCTCTCTTTTTACAAACAGATGAGTTTAAACTTACTTAACAAACTTATTCCTTAAACGATTTGTGAATGAAGAAGGCTATAGATTTCGAGACTTAAAAGACTTCAGGGAGCGTACTCGCTTACAAAAATGTACATACGCATTTTCCTGATCGCTATACGGCTTACCTAAGCGTATCAACAATATCTGGTCAAGATCGGTATTAGATATGCTGATAACAAATTATTTTCGGTCCGATTTTTTTTGGTTATCATCAGCATTTATTACATTTGTGGAGAGTGAACTGGATTAGCTCTCAAAATTGTATTTTTTGCACTTAGTTGCTAGTTTTGGAGTTCTTTCGTTTCGACGTAAATCGTGTGATAAGTTACGTGATTAGGGCCCAGGACAGTTAATTCTCTGAACACAAAGGCACAGCTTCGCATTACACAAAGTCCAATAGCATGGATTGCCGAGTGCGTGATTTGCTCACGGTTGGCTTAATCTCAGCCTTGCTTGGATTTGATTTCTTTCATTTTAAAAGTACTAAAAAAAAACAATGATTTTGATGCTTTCCGTCAGTCATTTTAAAGCCAGAACTAGGTAGGTAAGTGCTGAAAATAAGACCGCATATCTACGACTCAGAAGTCAGCATAACTTGAAAAAAAGTAACAACAATCTTAGGCAGTATTATTGTTGATGGAGCGCAAAGGCGTTCTCGTTTCAAAGATTAAAAAAAGTCGTTATTTTTCGTTGATGTTGCTGATCCTTGAAATAATGAGCTACTTGATTAGATACAAGACGATTGAAAAGTAGCTAATTTCCTTGCTGCCTGCCAATTCAAATATCAACACCGGCAACACAGCCTCTAGCTTTTACCCCTTGTCATGCGAGTATTTATTCACACACACTACAATCGAATTAATTTCGATCGGCGGCGTCGCATTCGCATACCTGTCCGCATAGCTGAAGCAGAACAGAGAACACTCAGCTGGCAGCGTTGCGTTTCCAACTCATTCCGCCTGAAGTCACCACCACAAGCACAGTGTAATACCCCAAACGCGAAGCCGAAGAGGAATAATCAGAAAAAACCTATTGTTATCCAAGAATCCAATTGAATATCGTATACGATCTTTGTTGATCAAATGAGAATGAAAAAATCTGCTTCAGCGCAACCCATACACACACACGAAGCTGCTAATCGTTTTTTTGTTCACTCCCTGACAGTTTTTCTCGTCTTCGCCAAACAAAACGTGCGACTGCCACTGCGGCATGCACAATTTACCCCTCACGAGAGACCAACTCAAAATTACAATCATCAGCAGCGCAGTAGAGTAGGTAGAACCGGCCGTCTGTTTTGAGTTTCAACTTCTGCTTGTTCTCCGTCTCGCCCGGCGCGCTCTGTGTGCGCCACGATCATTCCATTTACGATCAACATTTTAGCTACACACAAGAAAAACAAAAAAGCGTCTCTCTGCGGTCTCTGCTGCCGCATGTATTTGTATATGTGTGCGACCTGCCCGTTGATGATATCCAAAAACACTTTTTACAGTTTCTCAGTTTTCAGTCTCAGCACCGAAGTCACAAGCGTTTTTCTCGTCACAAAATAAAAATTCTCGTTGATTTGGAATACAATTTTTATTTTTTATTTTTCGCCTTGCGTTTGTTTATAATTTTGTTGTTTCATCTAAGTTAAATATCCTCGACCCACAAGTACCTGAACATCGGGAAAAAAATAAAAATTACGTCGTTTCGGTTCTCCCCTTAGCTTTTGTTTGTGGTCTCAGTTTCCACCCACCATTTGGGGGATCTTTCGTGCAAGCTCCCTTCTGTGTACCTACGTGTGATCCAGCATCCGGAATACGTCATTCGAAATATATCTGGTCATAGTGTTAACCACGTGAGTGTAAAACAAATTCGGAGTGCAAAACAGTCCGTGCATCTACAACCCCTCACCCCCCGTGTCAAATCCAATCCGTGTAAGCAGCTTAAAAATTGTTCCTAGCAAGTAGCAACCCCCGTTCAAGTGGCGCAACTGTAACAGCAATCAAAGAAATTAAGAAAAAAAAGCGCGCACATTCTCTCCGGCTATTTGTTTTGATTACACCATTTATCTCTGCTATACCTAGTTAGTGTGTGGGAAATTCTAAAAAAGTGATCTAATACAAAAGAAAAATTGATAAAATACAAATAGTGCTAATTTTGTGATTCCTGAGCGGTTCTCGTGGGGAAACTTATCTCTCGGCCCCCTAACATTTTCTTTTATCTTTTTTTTGTGGATTATCACTAAGTTACTTATACCTGTAAGTATATGTCTATTGAAACATTTATTTGTTGTTGTGTTACTATCATTTCATTTGGATAATAGTATCATCTTTATCATTGTTTCGTTTGTTTGTATGCTACTTTTTCACCTATGACTTCTTTTTGTATATATCTATACTTACCTCTGTATGTATATGCAAATTAAGCTGCAAACCCTGCCATACCTACTTATCTCTAATTTGTTTCGCATTTTTTGTAGTTTTTTTTTTCGTTTTAATTTTTTTTCTGTACTATAATTTTTAGGTACCGCAATTTTGTTTGTGCGACTCTTCTCTGTATAGATACGAAGGAACAGAACTTTGGTTTTGGCTGGGTATTTACCGGGCTACGTCATTTGTTGTTGATGCTTTTTCCTATTGCAGGGGTTAGGCACTCTATGTTTAGCTGTAATTGCACTTGAGCGTCTTTTGGTCAAAAATGCTTGCTATTGAGATTCCCTTTCAGTTCTTCTATTTCACTTCCCTTTGCTTCCTTCATTGCCGGGTTCTTCTATACCGATACCTGTTTTATATCCCTTCTATGTTATGCTGCTGGCAATGCAAACAGACACAAACAAAAACTATGTTCTCCTGCCTACCTACCTGTGTTTTTTTTTGTTCAGATAATTGTTTAAAAAATATTTGGTGTGTATCCATACGAAGACGGACATAAAAGAATCAACAGCTCTTGCTGGTTAGAAAACAGAAACATGGAACTACACTTTGTGTGGATTTTTCCTTTGGGATGTTTAAGACTGTACCTACATGCAATGGCACCTGTAGTTTTACCTCATTCTGTGGAGGGGTACCATACATTATGTACCTATAAGCACACACACAGTTTACTATGTGGTGTAGCTAATGTAATAGTTGATAGCTACCCCAGAACGTTCGAATTCTAATATGATCACATTTTACAAATAGCGGAGCTGTCAAAACGCTCAGTATTTTATTTTGTTTCCTTACAAACACGTTTCTTTTTACAATTTATGATGCGTAAGCGTAGCTGCCAACAACTTAGAGGGTATGTTTGGATCAATGGCCTACCGAGATGTCAAAATGACACATGAGTGGTCGAGTGAATGAAAAGTGTCTGTCAACGAGAGTGGCCGAGTAAGCACAAATGGATGACACCATGACCCTAAAAGCAAAAAATTATGTTTTTCTTTAACGGCGACGTTGGGCATACAATCAAAATATCAACTTTTTCGTTATCAGTCACGAAATTAAATTCTTGACTACGTTCGTCGGCTACCCCTTAAATGTCAACTAGAACAACTGTTTACGTCACCAATATATAAAAGAGTAGAAACTGGACCACATCAAATTAGCCAACTGTCAGGTCAGAGTAGATATTTGAAAGTCCCTAGTGAATGACAGGAAAGTGAATATGCGCGAATTTGTTAGAGCAAAATTTACAAAATAAGCCATCGCAGCAGTCTCGCTGCTCTTATTTTCTACCAATGGCGGATTTATTTAAATAAAATATCAATATTTGGAAATAATTTATCATATGCACGCTCATAAAGAGTTCATAATCGGTACAGCAAATTGAACTGCAAAAGTAATTTCTACACCACCCTGTACATACGTTTGGTAGGGTAGGGTCGCCTAATTCCGAACACTCCCAGTAGTCGAACACTTTTTGTAAAAAGCTACACAGCTGTATATTTTTAAGATTTTCAACTCCTACAAACGCAAAATGCAACATTGTGGTATTGTCTTTAATCGTTTTTGCAATAGGTACCAACTGGTACAATATTATTGTTAACGTTTCAAAATTGCAGTTTAAATTGAGTCTTTAGGGAATGCGCTTGAGTGCGGGTTCAGTAGAAAAAAAAACAACTGTTGCGATTGTCGGAGGAAAGTGCGTTTTTTTGTTTTAAAATTCAGGTAAATGTTTATTTTCAATGCTTGTTTTATTAGTTTATATCTATTTTATGTCTTTTTAGTAAAGTTTGCATCTGAAAACATAATAATTTTATTATTTTTTGACCGTTCGATCATAGGGAACCAAACTTTTTCGAGTTTCCTATTCGAACACTAGTGTGTTCAAGACTGAATTAATGTAAAAATTTTATTTTTAATTGTTTGTGAATTCTATTTATTTATTTCCTTTTAAGTTGTTTGGTTACTGTTTTTTATGTTTTAAATAAAAACAAAAATATGGATTCTTCTCATTTTCTTAATTGAAAATATACACGAGATCTAGCGTTCGAAGTAAGGAAACATTATGTTCGGGTTTAGGAAGCTAGTGTTCGACTACTGGGAATAATGCTTTTTTTCAGTATTTATTTTTTTATAAAAAAAACAATAACAATTACAGGGACAAACTTAACTTTATTTTAACTTCATTTTTCTTGGCAGATTAAATTCAACGGTTCTATCACAGTTAGTGATTATTTTACAATGAACCAACTGGAGACATGACCATATTTCTTTTTCATCGCCGATCAGCAGATTTTTTTGTTTGTAAATACCTCTCTCGGGAAAGTTAAACCTGTATCTACTTATTTAGCAGCACTCCGAGATGCTCGTAGGAGCTAGATCTGCACTCAAAGTGTAACCAGCTACACACATTAATAATATATTTTAGCACTGCTTCAATGGCTGCAAATCGAAATTATTATTACTGATTTTTTTCTTTAAATGACTTCGAGGCCGCAAATACCTAGCTTAACATTCTGATCAGGAGAAAGTTTGAAAAATATTTCCAATCGTACCTACAGGGTGCAGCACAGAAACCTTCATACAAAACTATACCAATCTGGGATCGATTTTCTTGTTCGGTTCGTTTTAGAGCAAGCATCTCTACTCTTTATGTCAAAGTTTCCAAGAATTTTCATAATTTGATCGGAATTTGAATTTTAAAAAGCTTGTTCGACCTCGTATGAATCTTAACTAAATAGTATACGCATATTTTTCTTGGACATTTTTCAAAATTTAAAATTTGTAGATGTTCCCTTTTTACCAGGGTATCCTTTTAAATTCTTTAGTACGCGCCCAATCTTTGCTTTATATAGAAAAGTCAGTGCCATGCTATATAAATTGTGTTCTTGTCACACTATCTCATGGAAAGTGCCCCTTCGCTACCATTATAAAGCAGCTCACATCAGTATATTTTTTTGACGATTTAATTTCTGTTCTGGGTGTGACATTCGACAAAAGCCACATCCGAACTTATCAAGATTACTGCTTCAAAATCTTGAGCAATAATTCGATAAGTAAAAAAATGAAACTGTCACGAGCAGTCTTGACGAAGAACTACGGATAAGTCATTCGCTCTTCGCTGATGACTGCCATTCTTGAGATCTAGCGCGCACTCGGTAGGTCTGTGAGTCTTCCGAACGCATTTTGCAAGTTTCTTCCATTTGCCAAAGAAACAAAAACTCACACAAATGGTTGTGGGAAGCTAAGGCCTGTATTAAAATAAAATAAGTGTTCTTCACAAGAAGCCTGCACACTATTTCTCTTAACAATTCCACCCATTTGGAGCTGCTTTGTTAGGCCCACTTTTTGGGGGCGTGTCTGGCTCAAAATTTAACTACTTCTAATTTTTTAGGAATACTAGAAAAGTCCTTAAAAGACAATCATCCAAACTCTTAAAAAATTGTTTCTTAAGAAAATCAACACATTTTGAATGGGACGAAAGTCGAAACTTTCCAGATATGTCAATGCATACAGGTTCTTCCAGCAAGTTTTTCGCTGATGCCCCAACAGTTAACAGTCTCCAAGAGCTCCAACGTTTGTGACAGTACTTATGCCGGATGGCATTCGGAGTAAGCACGCTCACAGAAATATATTCGAACATTTTCATTTCCATTGACCACAAGCTATTGGTGCAATGCTGCCTGCGATCATATTTCAGATTGATCGACATGAAATTTCAACTCGTCAGATATCTGAAGAGCGAGAAGATGGCGGCCCTGCTTAATTAATTGGAAAGAAAACGAGCCCCTCTAGCAACAGAGCCATATTCGAGAAGCGCATAAAGAACTTCAACCCTGTTTATAGCCCTTGTGTTAATTTGATCGCTCTAAAAATGGCCCCTATACATCTACTGGTTGTCTTGTGATAAAAAAATAATAAAACCGACCATGCATTCACACGACTTGCAAAGGGCACTCGCTTCCATAACAATCATGGAACGTAATACGTGTGCACAACTAGTAGAAGTAGGCCGTTGCTCGTTACTTTATTACACATAATTTTCGAGAAATATTTGCCCCAACTACTCACAGTTGTTTTTTTTTTTTTATTCTCCAGTAAAATTTACACGAGCAACTATGTCGGAACAAACCGATTCGGCTCCAGAATAATTTGTGTTGCATATCTCTGAGAATCTTATTGCATTTCGACAACCCCTATCCGGATTCTTGTTTACAAATAAAATTAAAAATAAAGCAGCTACAACGCTTAGCAATTAATTACAATACGAGCAGCAACCAGATGTATAAGCTCGATTAACTAACAGTACAAACACAGACACTTTTCCGCTGTAAATTACAGTGGACTTGAAATTACGCGATAAAACGAGACTTTGTTACTTTATTTAGCGCCGCAGTGTACAAATGTTAAGATAGTTGTTGTATTTCAAGGTCGAACAGTCGATCCACGTACGTGTGCATTGAAATTTGCTTTTGATTTGGGTAATACACTACAAACAAACTGTTTGTTAACATTTTTTTGGAACGGCGACATCGTGGTAGGAATTGTACCTACGTCACATGAGGCAACGGCAAATAATTTGTTTACTTTTTTCGTGGTATTAAAGAGGTATCGATAAATATTTGACCACTTTAAGTTGGCTTCCAACAGGAGTTGAATGCTAGGGGACAATTTTGTAGTTACAAATGAGTAGTGTTTGATGTGTCGCAATTTGTATAGTGAACAAGTGGAAGGAAGGTTTTATCACATTAAATTAGTATTTAAATTTATTATTGGTGTCGGCCGATATGAGAAGCAGACATGACTGCGAATAATGACAGATAGTGTAACGCGGTTTTTATATGCCAAATATACACCGAAGTGATCTTGCACTAATTTCGTTCTGAAACTGACTCGGCGTCAGTGATGGGACTCGAGAAAGGCGAAGCGGTGGTAGATAGCCTTAAAAATAGGTGGTAGAAAAGTGGTAAAAAACAAAATGTTCTATGGTAAATAACTAATTTATTTGTACCAATTAAATAGTAGTAATAAAAAAAAAAACAGGGAAATAAAATAAACATAAATCAGTCATTTCTTATTATTAATTTAAGTAATCTTTAAAAATCTAATTTTTCATTCAAAACAAACAAAATTATTACTTCGTATGGCAACCGTCTGTGAATTTATATTATATTCCCGAGGTTTAAAATCTTCCCCGCTCACCAGAAGTTCCTTGGCAGATCATCTTAAATTTAATTTATCTTTTACTTGTTGTAGGAACCAAGAATTTACGCATTTTCAATTTCTATAGCTCTTCATATTATTTTAAAATTAAAAGTTCTTGAGGTAAACTCCTCAATCTAAGAAAGAACTACAGAAAAAGCGCCATAGATTCAACTCATCATTAAACACAAAAAGTCAAAACATAGCAAAACACCCTCGCGCAAATGCAGTCAAATAATTAAATATTAGCGCAGTAAATGGTGAACTGGACTAGAAGTTTTTGCTGATGCAATTCTCAGAGAAAAATATAAATAATATTGATAGCTGAGTGTGTATGGCTAAATTCATTTTTAAAATTGCATATGGCCGCGAAAGTGCAATGAAGCAGATCACGCAGTCAAATTCAATCTTTCGATCGCAGTCCATCCAATTAATTTTGATTTTCTCGGATTATGCCAGCCTAAGGTCCGACTATAGTATTCTGGTTCACGTGGTATTAATTCAGTTCACGAAGCAATTTTTACTATTTTGACTATTTCTGTGCGATAGTAGTATATCTAGGTCTTCTTCGAAAAAGAGTTCAGGGGGCAGATTCCGTATATCAACGATCGTCTTATCGTTTTTGAATCTTCGAATTTTTTTGACAAACGTCAGCTCTGATTATATTTTTGGTAAACGAACTGGATTAGGCTCTCAAACTTGTAATTTTAGCACTTAGTTGATAGTTTTAGAGGTCCATCGTTTCGACGATAATTGTCTGAAAAGTTACAGAAATCTTTGTTAATTTCCATCTGGGACCAAAAACTAAGTCAAATAATAACTGGAGCAACAGATCGGTGCAGGACCCAAGACCAAGTTTTCCACAACCACATTCTCTTGTGCGAGTTTTTTATTTTTGGGACCCATGGAAGGGACCTTCAATTTTATGCCGAATCCGTACGGCAGAATTGGGGAGCTTTCTCCGTGGATTTTTACTCTCTAAAGAAATCGCCCCGAAGTTTTGTATAGGTACACAATTTCGAGGATTTTTTGGCCACAGGCATGTACACCAAAACCTGTCATCTCATTATGCGCTGGTCCTTCTATTTATTAAGAATACCTCTTTTATAGAAAGTAAGAACAGCTGTCCCTTTAAAACCTGCGCATGGACTGGTGGTAATCGCGTGTTGCGTTGTTTGTCGCTAGTTTGTCAGCCAGTAAATAGATATTGAAAATAGTTCAGAGGAGTCAATAAAGGCGGACGGGTAAATTGTTCGAAATCACTTTTTTGCCAAATTTTTACCGAAATAAGCCTATGCTTGCGGTTGCCATTGAAACCACACATCGTGCGGATTATTGTTATCAGTATCGTTTGGTCACCAATTTCACGGCACCCTGTGCGTCTAGAATGCCTGTTCACCTCCCACTGACCACAGACTGATGACCCTCGAATCAACTTAGATGGTTCTTCAACGAGACTATCCAAAAAAACATTCCTACCCAAATGTCGAAACAAATCTATACATTTCAACTAAGTACCTGTAGCGACTCACGATATTCAGAGGGTCATTTCGTCTGAAGGAAGGATTATTAGAAGTCGCTTCAGGCGATTTTGCAATATTTTCCCAAGCCTTCCGCTTGTTGAAATCTATCTGGCCAATAGCTGACAAAAGCTGACAACCTATAAGTCTCTACCTACGTATATTTTTATCGACCCCAAAATATGCATCATCTTTTACAAACAAATGTATTTTTGTCTTTGTAAACCCCGTTTTAACTTGTTCCCTTGCGCTAAGCCCACAAGTGTGGTGGGGTCTTGCATGGCTGCGTCTCAAAATTGTTTAGTTCAGTTGACCGACTGTATATATAAATATTATTTCGACCTAGCAAATAAAAAAAACCCCAGACGTACATAATGTATCTATCTGACTGTGCCCATCCATCCGCTTGTCTGACGGAGTTCGAGCGAGATTTTTTTTTGCCTTGTGTATATGAAAAAAAAAAAAATGCTAATAAGAGACTCGAATTGAGTCGTGGTTATTAAATTATCAAGTTGAATGGCCGTCTTTTTAAAACTTAACACTGCTGACCTTGAATTTGAAATTTTTCGAATGCAAAATCTTACTCGAGCACTTTTGTTGTCTCTTCGCTTTTGGTTTCTTGTATCCCCTTTTGAATTCTTGTCCGTGAGGTTCCTTTTATTATTTGTTTTTTGTATGTTTTTGTCTCGTTTTTGACGCTGACTTCATCATCATCATCATCATCCCATCAGTTGGGGGCTTTGTCTTGATTGTTTTTATTTTTTCGGTTCTTTGAATTAATGGTTAGCTCGGGGTTTTTATTTTTATTTTTTTTGGCCCGCAGAGCCAGACCCAAAAAAAAATACGACTTATATGTAGAACTCTTTTTTTGAGCGGAAACGAGCTTGGTTCACTTATGTACCGCAGATGAGACACAGCGAACGCTTACTCTTTGCCGCGGGATCGGCGGGAAGACCACAAAAGAGACAAAAATACCGATCTGGACTGGAAGATCGATTTTGAACACATGCCATACATGAGTTTGAGTTATAGGAGACGCCTTATATACACAACACAACTTGGTGTGTGTGTAGTGGGTACTGTATTAATTATAGTTACCATGCAAAGGATATGATTGATGTTGCTACAGAAATCGTAAGTAGTCAGTGGCGGTGCTTAATTAATGCAAAGACTCATAAAGTACACAAAACTCTACATTTACTACCGACGACGGCAGCGATAAATTAATGAAAGTGTTTTATTGGTTAAATTTTATGTACATTTCTATAAATGTGGGTAGCTACGTAAAGGCACATGCGTAATGTTGTTAAAAACGTGTGTAATTTTATATAGTGGCTACAAATTAAAACCGAGCTTGCTTCATGAATGAAGGGGATGCAGAAGTACGAGCACGATTATAGTACCTCGTAGGTCAAGCTGCCTTGGTTCTCTTTTAATGAGAAGTGGTTTTTATGAATTTTCGGCGGAATTGTTTACGATTAGTTTTATTGTACCAGGAATCAGTAAAGGAAATGCTGGTTTATACAGAGAGAGCGTTCCAATTACCGGATACATGAGTTCCGGAACCTTTAAGAATGGTGTCCAAGTCCAGTTTTATTTTTTGGTTTTGATCGAAAAACTGGCAGATGTCCGATACTGATACCTACTACAGTAAGCTGTCCATCGTTAGAATTATACTTTGTTGCGGCAAGGACTGACCAATCTAATAATTAGGGGCCTCCATTAAACACACGAACACAAGACGATCCCCAAACCATTATTGAGTGCATTTTTAGAGCGTAACACTTTTTTTTAATCAAACACGATGCGCTCACCACTATTTTTTAGACAAAACTAATCGAGTGGACTGTCATATAAAATTGGAAACCCAAAGGTGGCAGGTCCTTCCCAAAGAAACTATGTGCATTCTCGAAGCCACAGACAATTCGAAAAAAAATATCTAGTAGCTCTTATGTCCAACATCTCAAGATAAGTGTCATCGAAGTTAAGTAACTTAAAGAGCTAGGTACTTCATTCCAAAGGAACTCTTTTTTTTTTTTTTGCAAAGTAAAGGTAGACCAGGACTATCTTAAAAGGAAGTCTAAATATGTAGAGATCACGCTGCCACTTTACTCCCGATAAGCGCAACATTTTTTAACTGATTTTAAAATAGTTCTCCTCCAAGGGTTTGAAAGGCCATCCAGATTTATTAGATCTAGGGGCTTATATGGCATGGATATTCTTGAAACTCGGTAAGAATGGACTTTGAAAAGTCATCTTTCAAGTTCTGATTTTGCCAAAAGATTCAAAAATGCATGATCTTTCTGAGTTGTAAGTGCGTTTCCGGTTTTAACGAGCATTTTAATCTTTCATCAGATGACTAGGGCTTAGGAGCTATTCCTCAAGACAACTCAAACAAGGAACAGCTTCTCGCATTGCTTCAAACTGACTACAATAAATATATCGCTATTTATGTGGCAGTGATGGGTCATTATATAGCCTGGTTTGTAGAACTTCTATAATGAGATGAGGGCAGGTATATATCTATCGACAAGCTCAAAAAAAGGCCTGTCGCTTCTAAAAATATTATAGCTCCGTCTTTATTTAATGCCAAACTTTAACAAAGGCGCTTGAAAAAAAACCGAAGAGACCTTTTCGAAAAATGTAACAAGTCCTGTCTTCTGACAGGCTTCAAAAGCCTCAAGCGATGGTAGGTCCATCTGGTCGGGAGAGACAACAATCTCGCTTTCTGACAGTACCTAGAAAGGTCAGGGTAAACTTGCGGATAAATCTAGAAAATGTATACCTCAACCAAAACTACTGGAAAACACAAGTTGTGCATTGAATCATGTTCTCAAAGTGGTCTGTGGCCTGAGAGCGGCAAGAGTTACCACTCACTAGCCTCATCTAACCCAACATTCCCTTTACTTTCTCATGCCTCGTATGAAGGTTCTTGCAGGCGGGTTCAAGGCATTATTTCGACCAAAATTTATGTTCAGAAGAATTGCTATTTAATTTTGTAGTTCGCTGAGCGTGGGGCACTGTCATGTAGTTTTAGGACAAACCAACAGATGGCACAACTTCATTTGTTCCGTGCATGAGCCATAAGGAATACAAGTTCCATCTTCTGCGGTATATTTAATAATTAGCCACACGCACAAAAGGCAAACCTGCAACTTTTCCCAAAACAATTCCAAAGCCTTATTCAGCCGTCACTAAGACGAACCCACCAATTCGTAGTCAGGTCATTGTAACTACGAGTATTTCCGGAACGTTATCCCAAAAAAGGCAATCGTCGTCTCTCCTAGGTAAACAAAAAGACCAGGCTTCTCATGATTGATCACTTAAAAAAAAACTCGATAGCATCAAAACAACCGCAACAATCTTTAAAATATTTCGCAACATATGACTTAGGCCGCAAAAACCTAAGTAGGCACTTCCGCATTTGCTCTCATATGACAAATTGCTCGATTCGACATAAAAGATGATGATCACAAGTATGTTACACTTCACACAAGTCAACGTAGGGCTTTTAGTTTAATTCTCTCGTCGTACACACCCAATAACATTCAATTCATCAATTTGCTCACGTCTCTTGTGCATGACAAGTTTTGAGGGGCTTTGCTTCATCTTGATGTCATATAAATTCTCTAACTATATATTTAGCTACCAATAGATTTATTAGGGTACACACGTTCTAAGAATTTTGTCAGTTATTCTGATGATTTATTGGTTTGCCCGCCAAAATTAAAAAAATTAAAAAATGGAAGGTATAATTGGAAATAAAGTTCCAACTAAGCAGTTTTACAAAGTTATTGACTTCACTTGCGCAGACAAATATATTACAAAAAAAGCACATACACATACACAATTATTTGTTGTACAATTTTTCAGAACAACAAATAAAGTAAAAAAAGTGATGACATTTATTTCATTTCGCAAACCTCGATTCAATTTGATTACCAAAGACAATTGAAGGAACAATAAAATCAATGATTTGTTTGTTTATACAATTGCTTCGTTAACAATAGTATAGCAAAATTAAATTCCAACCGACTCTAGTCGGGGAACATTTTTGCTGAAGAAGGTTACCCAGTGTGCCAATTACTTCTATGCACTCGCTGAAAGGAGCGATCTTTTAAAAATGTAAAGATCGGTTTGAATTTTAAACTTAGAACACTCGCCGGGCTGCCGAAAACAAGTTTGTTGTTGGCAAGCAAATTATAATGAGAATAAATAAAAATTTAAACAAATGTTTATTGCAAAAATTCATTAACAAAAACAACCTCTTTCAAGCAGAAAACCACGCACCTAGCTATATGTTTATAAAGGGTACTAGCTGTGGCCCGCTGAGTCCGTCTGCCAGCAAATGCCTAAGCCACAGATGGACAATAAACTCGCAGAAAGTCACCTAAAGTATACTCGTACCACGTTAGCTGTTGCTTTTGGTAAAATAAGGCTCGCCTGTAAGTGGCTTAAGTTGGGCAGGTTGCATTCTCTTGCTGTGAAACGTAAATTTGTTCAGGATTCATCTAAATACATTAAAAGCGACTGCTTGCTCAACCCTTCCAGTTAATATTGCTTCTCCCAATATTAACTGGACTCCTTTACTGGAAGAGCTGAGCAAGTAGTAGGCACTTGCAGCAAATTTGTAAGCCTAAAGTTGCATTACAAAGCCGAGGCGGATCGAATGTTATATATTTTAAACTTAGCAATCACGGGGACAGCTCATGCGGCTCTTCTGAATTGAGGAAGCCTTTTATATCGTTGACTACCTATCGGTCCACGGATTTTTTCCCGGCAGTTCATTCCACATACAACAACTTATATGATGGTCATTCTGATCTTTTTGTGGTGATACTGCTTTTCGATCCGACGCTTTAATAGTTTGTTGTTGGCAACTCAAAAGCTTCTCCATAACTCTGTCAACAGAGCTGGCCGCATTGCGCAAATCAGCGAAGAGTTTAACGCATCCTTTATTTTTTATGACAATAGAACGAATTTAAAACAAATGAAGGTACTTGGCTACTGCCTATGCAACGTTTGCTAAAACTGTTGACCTCCATGATGTTTTTGTGTTTCCATTCGAAGGTCCTCTTTGCGATGTTGATGTTTGGATGCCCTAGAGTATGATGAAATTACGCTGCCTGATCTAAATATCCAACTGTAAGCCATTTCACTTCAGAATTCATGAATCGCATATAATTTGCGGCCCTTGAGTCTTTACGATTCGAATGCTTACAATCTTTGTGGTTGCTTTTGCCGAGACTTTTTGGGGTAAAGCGGAAGAATCTCAAATAGGACTATTTTTACGAACTCTTTTGTAATAGCGAAAGTTTCGTTGAGCTGAAAAACTGCCCGCATAATTAAAATTTGAATTAATCGCGCCACATAGCCACATAATCGAATACTGACAACCTATACAGAAAATGTTGAGTACATTTGATTGAAAATTAAAATAAAATGAAATATATCAAGTCTGTCCTTATTCGGGCAACATTTAAAATGGCGTAGCCGCTTTCTTCTTCTCAGATTGGACTAAGTTCTTATAATTATATCGAATCCTCTGCATATGATAAGCATGTCCGTCGGAAGATGTTCCAGATCCAGATATTTACTTAGACTTAAACCGTGCTTCTCCCTTAATTCGTATTTTCGCAAGTTCTTCTTATTCAAAGACGTGCAAAAGACTGACCAGGACCACTATTACTCAGAAGGCAATAAGCATGAATTCATTAGTCGTAAATAAACATGAAAACTTCACCTGCACGTGGGAACATTGCCTGAACTATAGCTATTTCCAAATTTAATCACCCCTAACGAGCTAAAAACGCCAACCATTCACATTGTTCCATTAAACTGTAACCGAAAAACACTGAACACTCGCCATTTTATAGCCGAAAAACTTTTCCAGAACTTAAGTATGTACTTGGAAAAGCCAAATGATTTCCTCCATGACAGCCTCCCGCACTTGGCAGCTATTCAGCGCAGCAAAAAGCCTCGCGTTTTTATAGCGAACTTGCTAATTCATCCAATACTCTCGCCACCATTCATAAGAACAATGTCCAAGAGCAAACCTGTCCATCATTCAAATAAACTACAAAAAATTCATAGAAAATTTTCGCCTCGATCCAAAGGACTCTACGCCAAAACGTTTCCATCTATTCATCTCGAAGAGGGGCCCGGCTGCTAAGAGGATGTTTCCCCCAATAGAAAAATCGTTGCGTTCAATGATTCATAGCAAAAATATTATATTATACCCAGAGTACTGCTCAGTCAGCCTCAAGGGGCGTACAATGAGGAAAAAAAAAATGAAAAGAAAAACGCAAAAAGTGTATGACGTAGAGTATATATGCCAAAAAGGATATGACTTTGAATGAAAAATGAGACCGCGTACATTCATCTAACAGAATTGAACAGTTGACAACCTTTTACTATAAGAAAACGAGAGAGAGAGAAAAAAATACCTTCTTGTGTATGAAAAGAAAACACGAACGAAGGATGTTGTAAGCCCGAAATGTGAATAGAAGCACTAAGAGCAAGAGGAAAAATGTAGGAAACATGAATCGAAAAGATGCGTTTACCGCTCTGAAAAATCTTCTCCTGGTAGCATGTCCTGTAGTAACTGCCACTACACACGACTATCTAGCTATCTTTACATAGCCACAATTCAATTGGTTTTTTTTTCTTTTTTGAAAAGGGATATTGGTATTTTTTTTTTGCCTTGAAAGGATAAGACGAGCACACGAGATGGTATTAGGGAAACCATATTTTCGATCTGATTAAAATTAAGAAAAGAAACCAAGAACTCGCAAATGCGAGGACATGACGTTGAATTTTTTAAGGACTAAAGCATGTGTTTTCGATTCATGGATGGGACGTATATATAAGGTTATATGGTGGCCTATATGTAGACGAACAATAGATTCGCGAATAAGTAACGGTCTCGTTTGGTACAATCACAATCAGGCTCTAACTACATGTATTTGGAAATGGAACAAGCGAGCGAATTTTCAATTGGAAATTATAGGCATACTGAGGGGAGGGGTTGACGAATTCAAATGTGCGCAGATGGGACAAGGGTATTATGTAGTCAACCCTATTTGCGTTAAATAATTGCGACTTTTGAACTTTTGCGGAACAGCAACAGCAGTTTTGTTACACACGGGGTAGAAGAAACCTGATTTGGAAACACGTTTGACATTGCTTTGCAGGCAGCCTTCGTATCACATTTTATAGCCGAATGGCGTTCTCGTTCCTCAGGTATAATTCTGAGAATACACAGATCTTTTACTGACCGTAGTTTAGGATACTAGGATTTTTACAAATAAAGAAATCGGTGGTTGATTATCTATTGTTGCAACAACAGATTTTAGACTTCAGTTGTTTTATGGATGGCCAGGAATTGTAATTTTACGAAAAGTCAACTGGTCAATGAACATTTGATTTGACAGTTTAGATCAATTTATCAGCTCATGGGACGTTGGGACAGCTAACCAAAGGTGTCTTGTTTGATTTAATCCGAAAGGCAAGACTGTGACCTTCCACAAAAAACAGGCTTCCAGCTGTGGTCACAAAACTTAAACGATCGAGTAACTGATCTAAACACCCTACAATATTTATGGTGAAACGCGAGTCGTGGGATTTCCGTTGCATGACCCTTTTAGCATCTTTAAGGGACCTTCTTATAATTTTACAAAAACCGTTCTGGTTTGTAAAAAAATATATATATATACATATATATTATGTATATAACTAAGAAAACCCCAAACAGAGTGGAGTGAATCTCACTCATAGATGGCGTTAATCCAAATTACACGTATAAGGAATTCTGTTCTCATTCTTGAACCTTTTTGAGCACATGGTTGTTACTTTATTTTGCATCACATAATTTATTAGATATCAGGAAAAACATTTGTCAAAAGAAGAGGCAAACAAAAGTCATAAAGTTGGTTTATAAAGAATATTAGTCAAGAGATTAGTTTAAAAAGCAAAAAGCAAATGATTCTCTGTTTAATTTTTGAAGAAATACCATTTTTAGATCTCATAGTTGGGATAGTAGTAGTCAAATATAGCTGACCCTAAATTTTTGTAAGAAATTTCAGCTGCAAATTGCTCTCGATGTCAATGCGTTCTTAAAAGTCGAAAGTATCCAATGCTTCTTTAAAAAGAAGACCTGTCCTCTAAAACTAGTCCATTAAAATTAAAAAAAAACATATATAAGAAAACATATTTTCCTTTTCAATAACAAAAACCCCAACAGAAACTTCTGCCTACCTAAGTCCGGTATATTCCAACAAAACTTCTGTCTCTCTTCGCTTTACATATGCTCAAGCCATAGAACTAATTTCACAGATATAAAATAAAATAAAAACAGGTTCCTGTTCTGCGATTACTAGAACTAGAACTTCATCCACACTTCTAAGCTTCTGTAGAAACCAAACGTCTATGCAAATTATTTCATCATATTATTTAATTTCCCGCATGCACTGTTCCCATCAACCTAACGACTATCATTAATCAAGCTGTCCATCAGCAAAGTAGATCTAAAACATTTTCATCATCTTGAACAATCTCACCACATAAATTTGAACAAAAATGCTATAAAAATACAATGCAATAATTATAAACTCTCACAAACTAAATAAAAAATACAAACTTGAATTGGCAAGAACAAAAAATAAACAAAAAACAAATATTATATCTTCTATGCAACAAATAAAATCTTTGACATCTTTATGTACACAACTATAGTTATCTGTTTCAAAATAATAATCGCTTTAAATCACTTTTCGTTTTGTCTTTTTTTTTTGTGTGTCTCTTTTTCTCTCTTTTTCTCTCTCTCTCTGTTAATTTAATATCTTTATGTATATATTTATTTAAAAAAACTCAATTAGATGCGTGTATCTATATGAAATAACGACATAAATTCTCACATGCATTGTTTCTCTACAACATAGACTCCTTGTCGTTTGTCTTTCATCACATTTACAAGAAATAAAAACTGTTTTTTTTCTTTATTTCTACACTCGACATTTTTAATTAAAAAAGGAAATTAATTAAAATGTAGACTAAGCAATATTATAAAAATATACGAAATGCATTTGATGTTGTTCTTGTCTTCTTTGTTGTTTACACTACACTTTCTCAATTGGTTTTATTCAATTCTTTCGTCACTATATGAAAATCTGTTCTTAAAATAAATGCAAAGTTTAATTAAACAAAATATTGTGATCACATCAAGATCTGTTTCAGTACTTTCCTATGCGCTTTTCTGTGTGTGAGTTCATTCATTTTGTTGTCCTCTATATTTATTGTTTATAAATTTGCTATTTTACTTTGAAAAAAAAAAAAAAAACAATACAGTACATGATAAACTTTTTTTCTTTCTTCCTAATTAATTTTTTGAAAGTTCTATAACACCTGACCCCTTTATCCCATTTTGTATAAATGTTTCTTTTATCTAATAAAAAACAAAAAATTGCATTTTTATACAGACCGCTCTTCCCTCTCTCAGTGTTCTATCGCTACTTCGAATAATTTTCCCCCAATTATTAAAATTACACACACACACACTTCACTACAAAACATTGTATATCTATTAATTTAAGAACAAAAGCCAAACTCACTTACTTCATCGAAATATTCGATTTTCAGGTTACGCTCGCAAATTTTCCCTTTGCGGTCAGCAGGACATATACCTATGGCGAAGTGTTGAAAAGCGCAATATTCTCGTCCTGTTTGTTATAATGCAATGCAATCAAAATCTCCTCCCACTTCAAGATATGTATGTATCAACAGCAAATGAGTGCAATAATTAAAAAAAAAAAATATAAATAATAATTTTCCGTTCTAATGGTCAATACACATAGATAGCAAATCCTGTCAATCCCAAATAGAGAGAAAGAGAGAGAGAGAAAAAAAGAGAACTAAACAAAGTGAAAGTGATAACAAAAGTTGTGTATTTTAAGTTTTACAAACATTTTCGTATTTAAATTTATTTTTATTGAAGAATAAAAAAGTGATAAAAATCACAAAATAAAAATAAAAGTAATAAAATTTAACCGGAAGAGTAGATGACTAGTTTTCAATTTTTATTTGTTGCTGAAATAATAATAAAACAGAAACTAAGCCGAAGCACACCCATGTGTAGTTCTTGTTAAATTCGGGTGAGTAGAAAATTTGTTTTTATAAATTTAAAATAAAAATATACACATATTGTTATGATCTATATAAATAGCGAGTCCCAATTATTTTAATTGGGTTTAATGCATTGTGAAGAATTTACCATGGAGTCTGTAGTGTCTGTCGTGAAGTGGGATATTCAGTTTATTTTTATTTTGATGAAAATACCAAAAATGTTTTTTTTTTATTTATGATACGTTTATTACAGAAAATTATTTTGTATCCAATTTATCGTGGAATGCAAGCTTGACGTATATATTCTATTTAGTACGAAGCAATATTTTTTGTTTGCTAACCGATTCATAACTGTCGCCAGTAAATATGACATAATTTAAAGTGAACATTACTGAAGGCCGCACGTTTGAATACGTTTGAAATAGACAGCGAAATAAAATCATGCATACTTCTAAACGGCACCTGTCAACATTTCAGGCATTAGATTTAGATTGTTCCGATGTTCCTGTTGAAAATGGCTGAGGTTTCTGCAAGACAACCGAAATTCTCTTCTCTTTTTTTTTTTTTGAAAGGGGCGCTTATTTTAGTAGAAAAAAAAAAATAAATAGTTGGCGCAACAGGTCCGTAGGAACCCTAGGCCTTTCCCACAACCATTTGGTTTGTGTGAGTTTTTCATTTTTGGGACGAATGGAAGGGATCTACAATATTATGCCGAGACCAAACGGCGAACTGAGAAGCTCTTTTATGACAGTTATACTCTCGGATTTTGTCGGACTTTCGCGCAGTGGAAAACATCTTAAGAAAGCATTTGGGTTTTTTTAGAGATCGAACCTGGAACCCCTCGTTTAGTAGTCTAACACACTAACCACTAAGCCTACATATTTTAGTCGTGGGTTTGATTTAAAACACAGTTTTCTCAAATCCCGCTTAGGAAAAACTGTGCATGCCCGAAATTGTAACGAGATTGGAAGACAAAACAAAATGTTTCCATCTGCTTATTTCGGGGCCGCATTTCGCGTTAGCCTGTGCAGATTATAAGCAACTCCTTGATAGGTTGCAAAGGCACTCGAATGGGCTGCGAAAGACTCTGCCTAAGCAGCACCTTGTCTCGGATCGTTAACCTTCTGACACAATTAACAGACACAAACAGTCGGTTGATCCGATTTTCGAACTTGCGCCAATTAATTGCCCAAACAGACCACCTTCGTGGTGCACATGTCAGACCTAGTAAAATTTCAATATCCCACCCCAATAAAGGTTCGAGAACAATTTCAAATTTCCTAAGATTCAGCCGAGTAGAACATTCTTTTTAATAACCAAAAATCTACCCAATATGTCCTTCCACCTACTCTCACTTGGGGAAAATATCAATTTCTTTTCATTTCGTACGAGTAGGTATAGTATAAAATCAGAGAAAGCAGCAGCAAAAAAAAAATATGTTTAATCCGTGTCAGTTCCTTAGATCTCCAGAAATACCCTTCACAGCCCGGATGCAGTACGTCATGACTATGGCAACTTTTCGATTAAAAAATTATTTCAATTTCTACGCAACATTCCTTTGGGTAACTTTTTTTGTTTCCTTCCTCTTCATTCGTTTGCGTCCTTACACTTTAGGCGGTTGACTGAATGCTCTCTGTTCCGTTATCCTTAATCTTCTTTTTCTCGTTTAATAATTGAACCCCACTTGGCTACACGAAATTACGCAACTTTCACCCTCATCACCGCTGGAAGGAGAACGATGTATAACTACCCTCTCAGAGCTGGGCAATAAATAATAAGGAGCGTATTCATGCGTAACAAGTGAATTCCTTTTTTGTTGCAACGTCCTGTGTGCGTTTGTCCTGTCTGCTGTCACTTGAAATCCTTTTGCGAAACGCCGTCACGTCATCTTATTAGGTGCTCGTACTTCCAATTTCCAATTTATACCTAGCCAATTGTTATTAAAAAAAAAACAAAAAAAAAAAAGAGAAACAATACAGACTGTCCTTTAAAAAAACGGGGAAGAAATAGCATCTGCTGCTTTCCTCCTTGCAGAAAGCTGATTAAGGTGTAAGCGCACACAAAAACAGGATGCCACCGGAGCGAAACACAATGAAACAAAAAAAAAACCCCAAACGACAGGTGACTCGTTTTGTCCGTTCTGGGCCCCCTGCTTATCAAATTGATGCTATCTACCGTGCGGACTGAATTGATTGAACAGACGCGCAACGAAAAAGTAAAACCGACAAACTCATGTTCCTGATGTTCACACGGGATGAGCAAGATTATGTTCTCTTTCCAACAATGATTACGGATGCATTAACAATCAAGTTGAAGCTTTCGCTTTTACAACTGCTGCTGCTGCTGCTGGGAATTTCCTGCGTGTCGTTTTGTTTTATCCTTTGGACCAGATTGTTATCTTCTTTGGAAAGTTTCTCTCAGCAGAACTGGACGAAGGAGTAAAATGGCAGCTGTACAGGAAAAGCGCGCGTGCCATTCATTAAAACGCCTAACCGATGCCGCTGCTCTTTTAATTATATTTTTATTTCTTATCTCTCTGGTGGAGTGACTGATGATGGGCTTTTATCTGGGAACGGGTTATTAAAATAACATTTTCGAAATGATTATTGACAGCTCTTAAGCGACAAGGTGGTCGCACAGCGCGCACCGCCGCACGAGCATTATGCAATCAGGCGCGTGGATATGAAATTGTTTTCACAAGACAGCGTTAAGTGAGCGGTTTTCTTTTTAATTCCCTTAGATCTACTTGTGGCAGTGTTGTTATATCGTGTTATGTCCGAAAAGCCTTCCGTGGGATAAAGGGATAAAGCACCAAATCGTGGGAACTTCAGAAATCTCACAAAAAACATTCGGACTATAAATTTTGGGTGAAATTCTATCAACACACTAAATGTCCATAAAAAAACAGCTCATGTAAATCGTCTTTTATCAAAATTTTGTAGTACCAAAAAATAATCATAGCAGTGTTACAATCTGCGGTTTTTATACGAAAGGTTAATTTAACGTGATTTTCTTTCAGTGTAATACAAATTTTACTTTCAAAAACTGGATTTTGACGCAAAAAAGTATCGTATTATAAAAGGGAATTTGAGTATGGTGAAAAGGGGAAAAAAAAGGACAAATGACCAAGCTTCGTGGGATAAAGGAAGAGAGAGTGCTAATAACACTGACTTGTGGTAGCAGATTTGCATTTTAAAAGGTTACGCTCAGTATTCAGATCACACTTACATAACTAAAGTTCCTCCAAACGTACCTTTATTCGGTAGAATTGGAAGTTTGGTTCGATTTCTGTCGAGCTTATCAGCCCTACAACTTTTTGAAATGTCCCTATGCCACGACATCCAGTAAAAGTGAACTCTAGAACGGCTTCGGCTCAGCCATCTACTTCTGATGGGCGATTATTCAATGCTACTATAGAATTTACACAGGCTGGTTCCAAAAAGTCCATTGGCACTTTGCTACCCCAGAAGATGTGGACCTATATAGCTGATATTACTTTGTGCTTCAGCCAGTGTATGAGAATTCCCTTCTCATATTCGTCGCAAAAATAAAACCCAACTTAAGCAAATATGCGAAAATGAACATTGAATTTGTGTGGCGTGACCACAATGGAGTTAGTGACTGCTTTCGAGTGGACACATACAGATTTTCGACGGACGCTTAAGCCGACTTAATCCAATTATGGTTGACCTTTTAGTGAGCCGAAGTAAAAAGCATGAACTGCTGATATGAGTGTAGTTCGAAGTGGTAAGATGATAAGAGTCTACACAAACAATCACACCTTTTGAAAATACCGACAAATGACTGACACAATATGTAACCAGGGATGGTGAAAAGGCTCCATTTATTTCTTATGATTTTCTTGCAAGGGAAACGTACCTGCAACTGTAGCTTCTTAAATGCTTAATTTTGAATTAGTTCTTCAACTGAACAGTTTTATTTAAACTGTAAGACCGGCAAACAAATTTCAATATCGTCGAATTGAAACGGAGGCTCATTTTGTGAAATTTTGCAATTCCAGGGATGAGGACAGTTTCAGTTTTGAGTTCATTTCTTAAGCCTGTTAGAAGGTTCCTTACGGTATCGAGGTGCTTCTCTCAATCGACAATATCAATATCATCCACAAAAGCGACCAATCGACAGTACACCTTTTCCAGCAGAAAATTAAGTAGCTCCTTCGACACTTTGTGGGATACTTTCAGACCAAGAAATGGCGCGGTTTTTTTAATCGTTTAGGTTCATATTACTAGAAACCTGGGAGCTGTCTGTGATTAACCGATTCCTCTATAAAAGCCGTCCCAGAGCCATCGCATGTTATTTCAGACAATTCGACGGTATTGCATTGGTGTGGGAGGAATTTTGTTAGCCCTGGTGCCTATGAAGATTTATAACCTGTTGCACATTTTTTTTAAATCTTAAAAATCTTAAATCTTCTGGATCAATGGTTTCAAGTCTTGATCTGATATGAGTTTAACATTTATCTGCAAGAAACTTTGCCCATCATTTTCGCACTCCTTTAATAGTTGTAAAAGCTGTCATAGGTCTGTAGAATATGGCTGAAACAGGGGCAACTTCTATCCGTTACTAAAAAGCCCTCCATTTTTATCCGACTGGACACAGGGAGGGTTATGTGTTTCGCGCGCATCTTATGTACGTTCCTTCGGGACGCCCTGTAGCCTAAACGGCTTGACCGATTTTGAAGAGTGGGGTATCATAATATTCGTATTCTTCCCCGGAGTGTCATCGGCTAAAAAGATAAAAATAAAAAAAGTTAATTTAAAAAAACAAAGAAACCCGACCGACTGTAAAAAAAGAATTAAAAATATATGAGCAAGACGCATTTAAGTACCTATAAATAGCTATTTGGCAGTCGGAGGGTACTCAGTACTCATACATATATTTGTTAGACTGTGTAGGTAGAAAGTCTCCGATTGTCAATTAGGTACTTAAATGCGTCTTGTTCATATATTTTTTAATTCTTTTTTTTACAGTCGGTCGGGTTTCTTGGTTTTTTAAATTAACATTTTTTTACAAAAACAGAAATATATGCTTGGTGGAAAACAGTTAACGGTTATTTTGTGCTCTTTCTTCTCGTATATTTATTTGTTAAGCTATATCCCAAGCATTTAGAAATATTTTTGTATTTTGTTTTCTTTTCCAGCTGCGGGCATGCATCATCGGCCGTTTTATATAGCTTTTCAAATTGACCCAATTATTTTTTTGTTGACATATTTCCGACAGATGTAGGTAGTTCCTACAAATAAAAAAATTTCCACACTCTTTGTGACATTTTTAGCTGCAATCTTACATTTGTTGGCTGTTGTTATTAATGGCTCCTTCTGAGTGAATGGTTGTGAGTCGAAAGTCCTTACGAATCTTTTATTTTTTATTAAAAAACAATCTTTACCCCATAAATAAATGGCATGCAAAGTCCTACAAATGACAGACTAATAACCACAACACTCAGCTATCTGCCCACTAAACATTAAATTGCACTTTATTCTCATTAATTAGAATTACCGCTCTAGGATTCTCCTTACAAAAAATTCATGTATAACAGATTGCAGTATTTAGTACTGCTTTTAATCTTCCTGTCCACGGTGTCTTTTGTTTACACTCTGCAGTCTGCACATTGGGCATATTGCCATGAGCCAACAAGTAAAATGCGGACTGGCAAAAGACGACACTCGATTGATCAATTTCAGAAATGCAAACGACAACGGATTCCTTCGTTGAACCTGAAAGCTGCTCTGTATTTCGACGCCGAAAGTTGAAATATTTTTTTGTATTTTCTTAGAATATTTCGATACATGACGATGTCTGACTATTGGCATTGTGGAATGTAGTGGGGAATTTGCATGTACCCAGTGTCACTTGGAATACTTTTGTGCATTCGTTTGCCTTGTGCTGTATATAGTATTGGCAGGGGAGTGCCAAGAAATTTGAATCGTATACATAAATATTCAACTGAAGACACAGAGAAGGGATTTTTCTTTTTGTAAATTTTTATTTTGCTGCGACCAAGCAAATTGATCGCTGATATACATCTGCTTCGGCAGAACTTGTTTGCTTTGTCAGAAGAACTGAGGTATTATGTGTTGTTGGCCCTAATGTCGGCTTAGGTTCGGAGCTGTGTGGAAATACGATTCAACTGGAAGGAAACACCCAAGGACTTGAAATAAGGTCGTCTGATAAATATTCCTCGTTGTATCCAGTGGTCCCAGACTGTGAAGACTGTTTTTCCCTTTTTTTATCAGCAAAGGCAATAATTTTAATAATTTTATATCATAAAAATATACAGCTAATCCTATAAAAACCTAAAATAAAATAAAAACTTCATCATGTGAAAGTGAACACAAAAATTCGTACGTAGATGTTCGATGGGCTCTTTTCTTTCATATTTAGTGTGAATATTTCATTCTGAGTAATCTCTGCAATTTATCTGTAATGGAAATGCGTTTAAATTTTACTTTTAAGCAATTTCAGTTTCAAAGAGATTTTTTATTTTTTCCACCTTTTCATTTGCCGCTTTTCCCCTCAATCTGGAACCACTGGTTGTATCGTATGTAGGACTGTCTATTTCAGGTCTGATAAATTTTTCTCCTTTGTAGCGAACCTAGGACTGTCCATTTCATTTAATTCGGACTGACGAAGGTTGGCTATAATCTCAGTAAAAATACCTCCTGTCCCACTGCCAACTTCTCTCTCTTCGGAAGAAGAGCCATGTTTAGCTCCCAGTCTACATTTTTCGAAATCACAATAGCGACATTTTCCATATAAAAATACCTACCCATTGTGACCTACAAAACATTTTGTCTGAAGATTAAAAATGATTAATCATGTCTTACTCTCGAATCAAATAAGCTTCGCTTTGCCGAAAACGGGTGCAAGAAGCACGTTGACATCTCTAAGGGTTCTTTTCTCAACTTATACATTAAAGTGTCTGCGAAAGGTCTCGCTTGTAATTGAAAAAATTTACCAAATCTTCCACTTGAAGTTGTTTGTTGGATCGTTTAGGTCACCATTTTTTAAAACCAGAAAATCTATCTGTATTGTAGAAAAGAAAATAAAATTTTGAAAAAAAATTCATGGCCCACCCTGTACCTATCGTTTCCAACTACAAAAGAAAGCCAAGAAAACCCTCGTGGACTGATTCATAAAGAAAACGGCTCCTACCATAAACCCTGACCATGTTCTTGTTCTTGTGCAAACTTAGTCATCATAAGTCGACGTTGGCAATAAAGCAAGTCGTACGCTAAGTTAGCTCAATCTCAGTTTTAGGCATAGTTTAATTTTTACTACTCTCAAGGCCAACAAGTTCACATTTTAACATAAAACTATTTTACAGTCTAAAATAAACGAAACCATTTGGGGTTAATGTCCGTCTTCGTCTATATTTGGAGAAAATTTATTTGGAAGCACGTGGCGGCGCAGTGGGGATTTACTACAACCAGAATGATATCCACACTAAACAGAGGGACAACTTATGTAGGGGATGTGTGTCACATCGAGTAGCTTATAATAGCTGTTGTCATTTTTATAGAAACATTAGGAAACATGACACGGAACATGGATGAATTTATCTCTTCTAAGTGGAAAAATATATTATTACGCTTAAATAGGTCGTGTAGGTATTCTAGGGTTGGGGCTATACTAAGTACCATTTTTAATGATCAACTTTAAGTAAGGCCAACTCACAGCAGTGCATTTTGAGTGACATTGCGTTGTCCTTGTGCCAAATTCAGATTACAGACGAAGAGAACATTTTTCGAATACGCTCAACAGGTACTTCCAGCGTCTTACTATAAGTCGTTTATGCAAATTTTTATTTTTCATTCTGCGACGAATGGCAGATTTTTATTATGAGTGTTGCTGTTCACTACCCAGTAAAGGCAGAGTGGTAAAGTGTTAAATGGAATACACCACGAAGCAACTTCTGTCAAAAAAATAACTGAAAAAATGTCTATTAGGACTTAGTGATAGAAATAATCTTGAGAATTACAGGGGCTACTTGTTTCAAGGTCGACCATATGTAGAAGAAAGACCCAAAGCACCAACTTCTACGCCGTCGTTCGTTCTTTCTTTGAGTTGTCTCTGAACCAATTACAGTCAACTGCAGCAATTAAAATCGCACTGTAAACACAATTCTTTATACAGATTAGTAAACAGCACGGTTCATTCTGGATACCTCATTCGTGGATGCTTTATCTCTTGAGAATTTTTTTTTTCAAGTAGTTCTTGTACCTCCCATACAAAATCAATATTAGGCCCATGAGTCTCTCTGTCTGTTGAAAACACGATAGCGTCGAAAAGAATCTACCTATGCAAGTGAAATTTTGTGAGGGGACTTATTTTTATTGTCGTCAAGTTGGTATTAAAAATGGGCTATGTCGGTCAAGTAGTTCTGGTACCTCCCATACAAAACCAATATTAGAAAACACATGTTGAAAGCACGATAGCGTCGAAAAGAATCTACCTATGCAAGTGAAATTTTGTGAGAGGACTTATTTTTATTGTCGTCAAGTTGGTATTAAAAATGGCCTATGTCGGTCAAGTAGTTCTGGTACCTCCCATACAAAACCAATATTAGAAAACACATGTTGAAAGCACGATAGCGTCGAAAAGAATCTACCTATGCAAGTGAAATTTTGTGAGAGGACTTATTTTTATTGTCGTCAAGTTGGTATTAAAAATGGGCTATGTCGGTCATGTATTTCTGGTATCTCCCATACAAAATCAATATTAGGCCCATGAGTCTCTTTGTGTGTTGTTCAATGTAATTACGTACTACCTCACATGCCTAAAATTTGCATGAGTGGTATGCAGTGGAGGGTAACAAAGCATCGGCCAGGCCGATGATAACACTTTTACTTGTTTTTACTGTTTTCGTGCCCATATAGTTGAGTTCCAACAAACTTACCATTCAGCCAAAACAAAACTCATGAAAATATTTCTTATATTTAAGAAAGAGGTTTTCTGATACCGCAGACCTAATAATACATTGCCTGTTCAACCTACCGCTATTTCAGCTGCATAAATATATACTTGCTCTAGTTCGATTCTATAGGAATTCCCAGAGATAACAATAAAAGCAAAACGTTAGGCATTAGGTAACCAAAACAATAAATAGTCAATAAAAATAATTAAACTTGCAAAAGCTTTTCGTTTTTTTTTGACGTCTAAAAATGTTACTTTTGCTTTTACAAACAAGTGAGACAACCAAAATTGACGTATAAGGAAATCTTCGTCTAAATTGGACAAATGTTGCAGCTCTTGAGACATTCACGATGATCTCGGTTGAAGGCATATTACTTCTCCTATGTTCTGGCGAAACTTGTATACCCTTTCGTCTGAACGCATTCCTGCAGCTCATATGACTGCTTAAATAAAAAGGCCTGTATAGGGAAGGGCCTTATTGTTTCAACATTTTTTTTTCTATCCTCCGTATGTAAATATGTATTTCTATTACATACAATTGACGGCAAAGTGCACAGTTATCTTCCTAGCAAGAAGCAAGTTCATACGTTTTGCAAATTTAGTGTCACTGTATTCAGACAACAACCTGTTCAGTGTTTGCAGTACAAGTGGCCAAACGCACTTTTGTGATGGCACGATCCGCCGAGGCGAATGACAGGATCACGCAATATTTACTGAGTTACGTACTGCGCCAGGGATCTGAAAACAAAGTTCACACTGAAGAAGCAGCGCCGACCGACTGTCTGTAACAAAAGTTCTGTAAAGCGATCCATAGTCTATCTCTGTGAATTTTGCTTCTGTTATTTGACAAATGTCACATTGGCGATGACATAAGACGCTGTTTTTGAAAATTGGAGCATATTTATCAGAAGACCCACCAAATTGTTACATTCAAGAACCCTTACCTGTTCCCAACCGAGACAAGCCACGATTTTTTATTGCCGCTTGGCTGTCAACTTATGTCATATCAGCACCTAGAATTAAATACAAAATGTTTGGCAACTTCGCACTGGACGACGCTACTGCTGTCAGGAAGTCTGGGTGTCAATTCTGGTTCCGTGAAGAAGTGAAATGAAAATGTTTTGCACCCTTTCACCGCAATTTCGATTCTCGTTCTACGAAAATGTGAAACCAAACATCAAACATTTTCATATTAATAATTTTTTTTCACGCACTCATTTTCAAATGAATGTTTTTAGTGAGAGATTGAAAATTGAGAATCTGATGTTGTACAACACAGTGTGCGATATTAAATTCACCACGATATTTTCAGTTATTGAACGATAATCGCTTTTTACTAAGTACTAAGTGAAAAAATGACAGCAGTGTATGAAAGCGAATGTGAAAACTATTTATTCGATTCACTCTTTCACGGAACCAGAATTGACCTCCGGATTAAACTGGGCTTCAGAAATTTCCATCCGAGCTATTTACCGCACAACAGTTCAACTTAACCTTATACCTACTTCTCCAAAAAAAAAATAGTTTCGAGCTCCCTTCCATGGTGTGGTTCTGGTAACATATACCCCGTGCGGCACCTTCATGTTGGTAATTTGCTTGACTACGTGGGCCCAACTACCATCCCCTAAGCACATTACTCTCAGAAATATCGAATGGTGGCTCTAGTCCTTCCTACAGAGTGTCGCAAAATGACCCACTCTCATTTCAAACGACTTCTGGCCACCCATACGCCAATGCCGTTCTCAAGTAACATCCGAATCTCTGCACTTCCGAATCTCATATCCACAATAGCTTAGAATTGGACTAATTCCGAATTCGACGTGCAACCCCCTTCTTACGGCGTGATGTCGTTCCTACTCATTTGCGGTTTCCTGCCTGCTGGAACGCAAAACTAAGATCCATCATACCGAGGAGACCTTGAAAATGTCAACAAAGCGCGTGTATACAGGCTTATTGCACACAACCGCGCCGCCACACAACCACTAAGCTGCACGATAAACCTTTTTTTCCCTGTCCCAACTCAATGCAACGCCACTTTTTGCCTAATGGAGTGCAAGCCATTAAGACCAACTTAAGTCACATGTGACACTAAGAATCCAGAACACATGCGATGGTGCGGCGCGTCGCATCAATTCTGCTGCTGTTCCTCACTCTTCCTCGTAAATAATTCCAAAGCTGATGCTCAGTATCATCTCTCCGTGTGCGTGTGTGTCAGCTAAGCACTAAAACTGCGACGAGTGAATTAAAAAACAAGACACTATTCCAAAAGTGATCCCATCAATTTAGCCTTTCGCCTTGGCGTCCCCTCTGTCGCGCACATGTGTGTGGCGTCTGTTGCCAGCCTCTGATCTGATATGGTGTTTCGTCAGAAGTATCATTCTTTGGTCATCACCTCGTCCCCAGCCCCACCCCCTCGAACAAAAATATAATAACGCTGCACGCCTATTCGGTCGTATTCATCTCCACGCTATGTTCGTCGTCGTCGTCGTCGTTGTCGTCGTGAGGCAGATGAGTGAATTTGTACCAATTGACTTTAATGGAAATAAACTGCCGGCAATTTGTAATAATTGTCACACAGCTGATGGTATAGGTCCTTAAAAAAGCAAACAAACGAGACACAAAAATAGATTTCGTCCGACTTCATGTGTCACCGTGTGGTCAACAAGTGAAATGTCCGTTCCCGGTCTGCTCCGCACACTGCCCGCAGCATCATCATCATCATCAGCATCAGCAGCAGCATCAGTTGCATCAAAGTCAATCAGTTTGCATGTGACATAAATACTTGGCCAATTTACGAATGTCAGTCATGAATATGTTGAGTAGCGGCAGAAGTCATTTGCAGAGAGCGGATCGATTGCTAGCCTGCGTGCATTATGCCCGGCATATGCCCGATATCGGTGCTCGCTGTATACGTCACGTCACACACATAAGCTTCTGTGAATAAATTGTTTAAGTTCACGTCGCAGCTAATGAGCGATGTGGGGGTTCGATAAGGTCTCGCCATTGTACTCGTATCGTAACTGTTTTGAGAGAAGACCGCAGATTTTCCGAATTGACCTTTTTTCAGCTTGTTTGCAGCTCTAATTCTGTAAGTAGGACGAGATTGAAAAGTTTGATTGCGCTATGCATAAGTTATGAGTGTGACTGTAGCTGTCACAGAGGATGCATCATTCATGTCGGCCGCATGGCCTAATTATGCAGATTTCGTAACGCGAAATAATCCCGTCGGAGAATTACCCTCAAGCCGAGTGCGCATTGTAAACGAACTCCGAGTTAAGTATCAGGGTCATTTTTGACAGTTGGGTGGGTACCATGAGGGATGACCGCAATCTAAAGCAGATTTTTACATTTGGCCGTAGTTGGAGTTGAAGTTTTAGTATTTCAAGCCTAGGGTTGGAGTTTCTTTTTGTTGCCCTGCGATTTTTGTAAGCCAACAATCCTCTGTAGCTCTAGCTATACGGTTATACGCTATGTCATTCGTGATCTTGAATTTACGTTGTTTTATCATTGCAACGCCTTTCCGATTATAATCTAAACTGTTATCGGTTTAATTTTTTTTTGTTTTGCTAGCGGCAGGTTAATTTGATTTTAATGTTTATGACCACTTACCGATGTGAAGTGGCGCAGTATTATAAGTTGTAAAATCAATTCTTATCATTCGAGATATTTGTTTGTTTTGTTGGATAGGCTGAGAGTCCCCTATACTAGCTTTTCGTTGGTAATTTGTACCAACGATAAGTGGGTATAGGAGACTCATGAGCCTATCCATCTAAATTTTCAATTCAAGCGACATGAAGGTTAACCCGTTTAACTGCTTGGCAGATAAGTCGAGAGATATAGTAGCGATATCTCAGGCATCTCGGTCTATTGCTTCGGTGGTCTGATATTTATCTGAAAATCTACGTAATTTGAGTTGGAAAAAAATAAGAAGACCGAAGACCGTATGCACTCGGATCACGATTTAAAGAATAACCGCTTTTTCGGGATGTTATAAGAACTGGAAAACCGTGTTCCTGGCGTCTTCTTGTCAGACAGTGATTAGGAAAGTATGCTTTGGTAATACCATCAAAGGTTGTAGAAGTCGATCTTAAAAAATTGTTCACAAAATACCACAAGTTACCAAAGTCTTAAATGGTTGCTAAAGCACTTTCGTTGTTTCAGGCATTTCCTCAAAAAAGTGATAGAGGAGCTCCAATTGAACGCTCTATCTATTTCAAGTCCCAGATATTTAAAGACCTGTACGCTTCCAATAAGAAGACAATTCGTTGAGCAGCTTTTGCTTGTACATATCATAGTATAACCTTAGAATAAGGATCAGAGCAAGTAACATATCTTATGAAAGAAAGAAAAACGAACGAACTATACAAAGTGAGGACTGCAGTTGTTCAGAGAAGATATGCCAAAAACCAATTATCTGAGTTTTGTTGCTAGTTACTAATTTATGGAAACCTAACCAGGGTCTCGATATTTCAAAGTCGTTGGCAGCGTTGCCAACCAATTTTGACGAAAAAATGATAAAAAAAAATGACTTTTTCAATAAAATAATTTTTTTAGGTAAATTTGAACAATAAATCAAAAATTAACAACAAACTCTTTCTTGAATACAAAAAAAACGCAGCCGAAGCAAAATAACGAACAAAAAACAGGCAGCTTTCAATTTGTTTCCAATTTCATTCCACTTACTGGAAGTGGAAGCTGGAATAATTTTTTTAAAAATGAAATGAAAAAATGTTCGGAAAATAGGAAAATCAGTATGTTGAATCAAAAAAAAAATTAGAAAAATATTTAAAATAAAAAAAGATGTTTTAAAAAAAACAAGCCTTCAAATGAAGCGCCTCTCCAATGATCCTCTCCACCGCTTCGCTTAATTTTGACAGTGTAGCTACCGTCAATAAAAAAACTGTGTTGGAATTTTTTTTTATTTGTACCTACTTCCTCAAAAACCTCTTCGAGGTACTCCTTGTTGAAATATTCCATTTCTAAAAGAAATTAAATTAACAACAATTTTTTTTTTGTGTTGAACTCTCTCTATACTGTTTTTTTGTTTGAAATACTATTTTCACTGATCTGTCAAAATTTTGCTGTGGAAAAATATATTTGTCATTAATACGCCTACTTTAATTCTGTAGAGATTTTTCGTACAGTGACAAGTTTAGCTTGAACTGCGTACTGCTTTGCTTAATTTTATCTTTGGAGGCATTTTTGTATGGGGCTTAATTAAAGCGCGAGCAGCATACTAGGCCTTAGCTAATGAAATAATGCCTAAAAGTCATGAAAAAGCCTTATTTGCCATCATTGATGTCAGGTGTCAGATTTAAAAGAGAGTTCCTAGAATTAAAGCAGCCTGTGAACAGCAAACCCATTAAGTTGACCTTTGATATTCAGAGTGAAAATAGAGTTTAGACATCATGGGGACAAAATTGGTCCCAAAATACAGCCCTGTGGAACACCAGTTCATTTTCTCTTCTTGAGATGTGACTTCACCCAGTTGTAAATACTATGATGCCAAATTGTCCAAA
Source organism: Cheilosia variabilis (assembly GCA_951230905.1). Classification (NCBI taxonomy): domain Eukaryota; kingdom Metazoa; phylum Arthropoda; class Insecta; order Diptera; family Syrphidae; genus Cheilosia; species Cheilosia variabilis. The sequence goes on from OX579676.1 coordinate 16,519,850, forward strand.
CTAGTCGGCAATTCGCGGGACTTGTCGTCTTTGTCCTGATCGAAAAGGTGAGGCGACATTTTACGCACAAGTTTCCCCCTTACCAGGAACAGTCACGAGCTAAAGTTTATCATACGCTGACTTTTTGACCGCATTGATACTATGCGAGTGTGCCCATCTCACAGTGAAGAGTTTCAAGTCATTAAATTCTTAACATTAATTGGCTAGAAATGTTATTTACTTCAAATTTGACATCCATCATTTAAGGCTGATTTTGGAGGGTTGGCGTCAAAATTCTGGATGGATCACAATTCTTTTTACAAAATTCTGTTTTCAAAATTCTGCTTTTCAAAACCCTGCAAACAGTAAAAAAAAGGTTTGGAAAATGTTAAAAACCCCTCGAGAATTTTGAAAACAGAATTTCGACCCGCTCCCGATTTTTGAACCTCATGGCCAATGCTGAAAGAGCTCACCAAAAGCTATAATTAAGTGAAGCTTACCTCCGGTTCACTCAAAATTCCGTCTTGCCCTAAAACGTCCCATTTAAAATTCTTAAGTGTTTCAACAAGGTATTTAAAAACCACCCATGAACGGATTGGGCGATAATTCCATTGACCCACATTTTAACTAGCGGCTGTAAACTAGTTTATATGTTCGCTATTCTCACAGTAACCCCCAAATTCGAAGGCTTAACACTCCACATCTAAGAGCAGTTGCCATATGTGGTCCAAACTAATAACGACTGCGAGTCTTTTAATATCCTGCTCACTGCCTGTTGTTTCGACACAAATGTAAAGCTTTTAAAACGCCTTAATTCGTCAAGTTCTTACCCTCAACACATAAAAGCATCTGCAATAAAGATTCAAAAATCTCCTTCAACAAAAGGCACTTACTCAAATCCAGTGCACATTCGCCAGCCAAGAGTACTCGTAAAAGCAAGGATAATGCTCCTCTAATTCATGAATAAAGGGTCGTTCTGGTAATTAAAACAGAGTTCATGCCGGCTGCCAGCCTAATGAAAAACCTGCTGTAACTCGAATACAAATGATGAGGGTATGTGTCCAAAAATGATGGCAATTTTGCATGAAGCACGCATGCAGCATGATCTGCTCTCTTCTCTCTCCTTCATAATAATCGTAAAACTCTTAATTTGCTATCAAATGTGAAAGTTCTTCTGGGATGTTGAGGACTTAGTTACGCACGTGAAACGAAAATCATTTTACAAAGTTTTCACAATAGGACGAGTGCCCTCCATCCTTTGGGGATGCACTGCCACACGAGTTGTACCTGCTAAAAATGGCAGGGTACTTATCCGGGAACATAAAGTTGTAGCGACATACATACACGTATGACCAATGGCTTGATGTACTCCCCGCCCACACACCGTCTTTTGGCAAATCTTTGTGTGGGGCAAGTTGTTTCAGAGGACACTGTCTATTGACCTGTTGCAGAGCTCTGAATTTATTGCGACAAGTACATTCAACAAATATTATTATTTTCTTCTTTTTTGTAACTCGGTCGTGCAATTATTTTTATTCTCCGCCTGTGTGTGTGCGTTTATTTAACGCCGTCGACGACGAGCGAACATTTAAAATATTCTCCAGGTTATTGAGATCAAGCTTCCTTCTTGCGGCTGCATTTCAGTGTGTCACATCACATTATCTCGGTTATACTTGCTGCTGTTGCACTGTTGCACAGAGCTCGGTGGTGCTATCTATAGATGTGGTTCTCTTATGCCGTTGAAATAATTACAAAGAGTGTGTATTTTTGTTCTAAGTAGAGAGTAAGGGACCACGGCCAAAAGCAAACACTTCCAGGTGTGGATAGAAGGACGACCTGTTGCAGGATGTAAGTTTTGATTTTCTGTCTGGCTTTGTTTTAGTTTCTTCGGAGCTCTTTCTTATGGTCTCTGTGCCACCGTAGACTGTGTCTTCTGCCCTAGTCTTTGTGTGCTTGACTTCATTTAAGTGGTGTTAACAGGTAGCCATTTTTTTGCTTGCACTTGTAGGGCACTCATGCCGAGTTAAATGCAGTTTCAAGTGAAGTTGGCTAGCTAGAAATTTAAAAAATACAAAAATTGGAAAAATACTGTCTGGGGGAATGAAAAATGATGCATGAACAACAAATTTTAGACTTAAGTCTGTACTTTTTGTGTGTCTTTCAATAAGATAATAATTTTTTTTTTGTTCTTTATTTTCCAGGTAAGTTTCGAAAAAAATGGCTGAAATTGTAAGTTGTTCTTTTATTTTTTTTTAAATTTTATTTTAAACAGTAGTTTGTGTGCGGATAGACTATACAGTGTGGGCCATGAAGATAGGTCAGCGACGGCGAACCCATGGCACGCGACGAAGCATTATTGGCACGTCACTAATTGAGAAATCCGATTGCACCTTTGAAATTATTTATTTTTGTTCCTAGTAGTCACTAGAAAACTAAATCACGACTGTATGATTACACGCCAAGGGCACTTAAAATAGTTTATTTTTTTTAAATGGCACGAAACTGTAGAAAGGTTCGCCATCCCTGAGATAGGTCATACTAAAGTTGAATGAATTTTTAAATTAGTTCTGATATTCACCGAAAGTTGCGATGAATATAGTGCTACTAATAAAAGCCCCTATAAAAGTTGCGCCTTTTGTTGGTTTCTTCATAAAGAACATGCTATTTTGACACTGACAGGCGCTGAAAAAATTGAAATGCACTTATCTGCATACAAAATGGATCAGCTTACGATTAAGCGACGTTTTAAGATATTGCAAACGCATTTCCAAAGTGGATGGTGTTCGTATTTGTTGAGGTTGCAAGTTTCGCAGTGAAGAACCCTTCCAGTACATCTGAACGTGGATTTCTTTGCAACTAGAGATTTTCATAGAGGGCTATCGAGAATCACAAATATTCTCAGTATAAAAAAGTACAGAGTGACGACTGAATTGTTTTGGATCGGCTTGAGGTGGTTCCATAAAAATCACATCCACCTATCAGATGTCCAAGTAAGACCACAAAAATATCTGAATTTACAGGAAAATGTATAGGCGTCACTATTAACCCAGTAGACATAGTAGTTCACCTAACCTATTATGTGACAAAAAACCAGACTTACTTCACGCACGTGTCTTTAACGTAACCTTTTCGCTGTTTATTTCTTTTCCGATTGGTTTAAAGGTGTTCGCTCACACACAATTTCCAAGGCTTGGCATGTGTCTTCCTGTCGGTGAAAACAAAAATCAATTTTTTTCTCTAAACCCAACCGAAACCGAAACAAACAATTCCAGATAAGCCTAACCTTCCAACACCACGTACCTATATTGTTAAGCTAGGTAAACTAGATAAGAGCTTTTTTTTTTCATTGGTCATGTGCAACCACGCGTAATGGTTTCTCACTTTGTTGCTGTAGATATACAGTCAACAACAACTGTGCTAATATCCAAATGGAAACGCAACAGCTTCTAAAATACATAGAATCAATAGGAAACCCGCCTAAAGTAACGGCACAGCCAACGGAACACGCAAACGATTATCGCCACAAAGTTCCCGATTGTGATTTAATTGTATGTGCTTCTGACATCCCCGTGCACCCTTAGACAATGTCAACAAACAACAACTGTTCATTCTCGTCAGGGTGGCGGTTGTCGTGGTGGTGGTTGTGTTGTTGTTGTTGGTGGTGGTGTTGTTGTTGGTGGCGTTTGCTGGTATCGCGGTATAGGATTTATGTTGTCTACTCAACAAGTGGCGGCGCTGCATGTGGGCGGCTTATTATCTCTAGAAACAATGAATTTAGGTGGGCAGCAAAATAAAGAATTAAACGGCAACAGTCAAATATAATAAAACAATCTAGCATCACACAGCAGCAGGAGGGCGACGTCCAACCGGAAAATAAATAACAACAAATATTCTTCCTCTGCGGTTCGGATGCATATTTTTTTATTTTTTATTTTATTTATAAAACACTTTATTTTTTTATAGAGAACAAAGCGAAATTAAATGGGAACATTTATTAAATTGTCAAAAGGCGAAACTTGTGTGAGTCTTATTGTGGTCTCTGCAGGCAATTATCATTTCACTAAATAAAATACGATCCTCCTCTAATACGAGCACTTAAAATGGGGCCACGCGGAATGAATAGTTTTTATATGTCTAGCTCTGGACGGAATCGGTATTCGTTTTGCAGAAATAGACTCACTTGCAGACGGACAGTATGTCGTGAAAGAAAAAAATTCCTTTTGTGTTCGAATTTCCTAAGAAGATTTATTTTGTTAGTTGTGTGCGCAGAGACAATGACAGTCGGCATTGAGGTCTATATAGGTTTTTTTTTTAAATATCTAAAATTTGCCAAAAAAGTCCTGCTTGCCTCTTTAAAGAGATGGCACCGTGAAATGTTGTGAGCTAACTTTAAAAATCTCCTTCGGCCACCACTGCATATCCTACGAATGTAGAGCTGGAAAGCCTTTTGGCGCTCGATTTTGTTTGGGTTGTCCACATAGACCTGGGCCCTTAAATATTCCCACGAAAATGAAAGTCCAGGATCGCCAATGCCACGATCTGCGGTTGCTCATGCCAAACGCTTTGTCGTCCGCTATGGTCTTGTCTTTGAAACGAACGTTCCGTCTTGCTTGCCGTTTTGAGCCCGAGGGCCAGGACTCGATTTACCTACGAAAAATAACTTCTCATAGTTCATATTTCATAAAAATCGGTTCTGAAATAACGCCGCAATCATTTCGACAAAAAAAAAAAATACCTATTATGTAAAATAATTATAATTTGTCAAATAATTTGTCTAATAATAATTTTCAGAAATTGGAGCAAGCTTTAAAAGTTATTTCCCATTGGAACATTTATCAGTTTTGAAATATAAGTTTATGGGGCACATAAGTTAAGCGCAATACTGAGAATCCATTTTGTGTAAAGGGTAAAATTTACGAGCTCACAGTTGCGACATTTTCCATCTGTCAAATATTTAGTACGAAGATTAATTAGTAGTAATGCCGAAAATAAATAGTCGTCGCAGTAGGTCAGTTTTTCAGTTTTTATTTTTGGGACGAATGAACAATCCGTTGCGTTATAAAGTTTCTGAATCATTTTTCAAATGGCTTTAAACTGCCATCCGCCTATGTACGGATGTTGGTATCCGAAATTTCCAAAAATTGTGTTAACTAGTCTAGCAAACTTTTGCGGCGGCCACCTGTCATTATCTAAAGTTTGATTTGTAATGCGTACCCCGTATAATAAAATACTGCTCCACTGCATCACATCAACAGTCGATTCTTTCTTGTTCGCCATACTTTGGTCCGTGCCCGGCATGCCGCCGCTTTTTATTCTTTTCGCACTGTTCCTTCCATGAAATCAAAAATAATTGTTTCATTTTTAATATTGTCTTTTATTCACTTCGACAAAAAAGTTTTCCTTGTTGCAACATTTTTATCCTCAGTATATTTTTAGTTTAAAATTCGATTTTCAGTTTTTTTTCTACATTTATCAAAGTTGAGTATGAAACTGGGTGATATCGTTTGTTGCTGGTCTATGATTTGTATGTGGCTATAGTTGAGTAAATTTTTCTTCCCAATCGCATTATTTTATTGCTTCTATTTTTGGAAAGTATTTTTGGGGGTATTTTTATAAAAAAATAATTTTGTTGATTGAATCTCAAGAATACAACGAATGGCATTTTTCTCTTATTACATTTTTGGTGACGTTGGACGCAGCAATTTTAAGATCTCATTCGATATTTCAAAGACGTGTTTGTTTTTTTTTTTCAGCCGTAAATGCAGGCGGTAAGCTGGGGCTTTCCTGCGGTGGAGATGTTGTTTATGAGATTTTTTTGCGAAGAAGAACAATTAAGAATTTTTTTTTTTTTTAGTATAGTAGATTGGATTGTATTTTAGAAAGAATTGTATTCACTTGCGACATGTTTGATGTATGGTTTTGTTTTCTTTGTTATCCATGGTTACTGAGTGACAGCTGGCATAAGGATTATGACGAACAAACATTTTTTAAGTATATGAGCTGATGCGATCACAGAGTAAATGCCTCCTTGGTCCATGACAATTAATTTAAAATTTATAGGAAGCCTGTCATTTCGCTGTCAAAAGCTGCCAATCAGCGGCCGGATATTTGCCGAAATGTTTCCGAGTTTCAACAGATGTCTAAGTAGTTTAAGTTGTTGTTGCCATGTTTCTTGTGGTAAATCCAAAGGGCATGACTTCGCAATAAAAACTTAGGTCTTATACTTTTAACAGCGAACCTCTTCGTGGTAAATTTTTTGTATTTTCTTTATTTTAGATGTTTTCAAAATGAATGCAAATTGTAGTTCTACAGGAAACAGGATCCTGATAAAGATTTTGCAGTATTTCCGCCTTAAAAAGGGCCCTTTAACTCGAGGTAGTGTTGATTTTTAGTAGGCACAGTGGATCAGTTAATGAGCGAAGATTTGAAGGTTAAATCCAAGGAAACACTAAACTATAGACAAATCATACTGAGACCCCCAACTCACAATCCTCTTGCCGCTGGCCCCCTCAGTTTTTTTCAAATTCAACATTTTGTTTTCCTGTCGGTGTTATGTCAATTAAGAATCCGTGTGACATGCAAAAACATACAAAAATAAATGCTACCAACCGTGGCAACCGTGTTGAAATGTGAAAGAGTACGGGAATTCCACATTTTTTTATCACTGAATGCCATTGGTTAGTTATTATAAATTGTTAAAAGGCGAATAATTTGATTTGTTTGGTAAATAAAACTATCTAAAGAAGATGTTTTACATACTAGAAACATATTCGGACAAACATGGTTGCGTATTTTCCGCTTTTGGATATCATTAACTTCGATTTCGTGTGTAAATTTTGTGTAAACTAAAGAAAATTTGTTCAGAATGTTTTTATTTTCCCTCAACCGATCTACATTGTTAATTATTTTTCATGAATATTTTAAGCAAATAAAAATTAAGCAAAAAACCTATGCCTAAAAAAAAATATTATTCACACGTAACGAACAATTTCAAATTAAACGGATAAAATGATATGAACTCTGCCAGCAACTTTGCCCACAACGGAAGTGTCTCATATTTCCTGGGAGTGTGTTGGTGAGCCGGAATTTTTGAAGTTTCGTGACATTTGTCAATACGATTTTCTATGTAACAATACTAGCGCACCAAATCGTGACCTCTCCGTAAAAATATAGCTTGTAGGCTAAGTAACAGGAAATCGGCCGGAGTTGGTGGTCTCAGTATTGTCACTGCACTAAACTACAACTGCGCAACTCACGCGAACGTCTGACAACGAGGGGCTATGATCAGTGATGCCAGACTTAAGAAGCAGGTTATCCCAAGGAATGTAGGTTCAACTTAAACATTTTTAAAACGTTACAAAAAGGAACATAAAACTGCATTGCAGATATGTGAGTTTATGAAACAGTTTAGGGAAATAAAAAAAAGTAAATGAACGCATTCAGATATTTTAAATGACTTTTTTCTAAGCATGAAAGTATTTTCTTTGATCGTAGGTTGATTAATTTTTTTGTTCTTAATGAAATTAGCAATTAGGAACAAAAACTGACCATGAAGTAAAATCCCTATGAGGTTTGAAAAATCCCTTTGACCCTTTTAGCTTATTTTAAGTGAGAAAATCCCGCAAAAAGGGATAAATCCCCCGATCTGCCATCACTGGCTACGATAGCTAACTATGAGTGGAATGAAACATTGTTTCTTGGTTCTCGTACCATTGTTTTATCTGCTGCTCCCATGTTATTGGCTAGTTTAACATATTTCAACGGAGCTCTTCGTGGAACTCAATTGACTCGGCCTCAGAGGACTTCAGCCTGGTGGCATTTATTTTATAGCACACTATGGACGTGTGTTAACGTGCATACGCGTTTTGATGTGTGCCTGTGTATCTTCAAATTCACCTTTGTGAGGTTGAATTCCAGCACATGAATCCATTCAATCGAATCCCGCGTAAGCAAATAATTCGCCGAATTATCAAATAAATTGAAGGGCGGTTTACCATTTGTCCCTCAGACCATAGGTACCATAGGTACATAAGGAAAATAAACAACAAGCCAATCGAAGTTGATTATGTTATACATCCAGCTGTCAATTTCGGCGCAACAACTATAACTCAACTCGCAGCCATTTGTTTACATTCCGAAATTTCTGCATCCAAATATTTACAAACACCGAGTCTTCTCAAATCTATCTGCAAATATCCGCTGCCTCAAGCGATCTAAAGTTTACCCTAATTTAAAAACGCAGGCGCAAAAATCGCAAATCCCCAATTGAAGAAACGACGCTCAAATTGTTCACATTTTCGTCTGTTGATATTTACATTATTTGATGCACGCTCTTCTTGCGGCCCCCGCTTCATCTTCCCCCGGGCGGCAACGTCAGCAAATAAAATTATCGCATTTGCTGTTCGAAAACAACGCCAAAGTTGAGGTGTCTCTCCTCCTGCACTAGAAGATCAAACCGGTCCCAATTTCTAAAAACATCACCATCGCTCAACCGAAATATTATTATTTTCATTATTTGGTCAACGGGAACTGCTTCGCTAAATTCTTCTTCGACTTTTTTTTGTAAATTTCTCAATTAGCTTCGATATTTTGACAGCGCTGTCGCCGCTTTACATTATTAAGGCATAAGCTCACAGTTTGTGCATCAACAATGGCACAATGCTAATTTGGGGAAAATTTCTATTCGTGCTAGAAGTGGGGCTGGCGCTTTTTTTTTCGCCTGTCCGTACAGGTATTTAGAAACGATTTGTATGCAACGTGCAAAATGTAATTCGATTCGTCGCGTCGGTCGTCGGTTACCGGTCGAGTGTCCTTTTTTTCCGAGCTGCCTCCTATTGCAATAATAGAATGAACATCACACTTTTGTCTGTGTCCACATAGAGTTATTCTGTTTGACTGCACTGCACATGCACAAGCACATCGACATCGTGTGCGAATGACAAATTGATGGGTGGGAGGAAAAAAAAAAAGAAAAAAGAATTGTGCCACAGAAAGAGCGTCAACTGAGGACGACCGACGATGAATTGTCGTACCCATGGAATAGGGGGTGGACTCCTGTGTGGACACATGTGGTATAAATGCATGCTTTGTCCTGTTTGAGGATCACGTCACGTAGTTATCGGTGTCGACGTTATCGTTGGCGGCGGGCAACACCTTCGCTTTTGCCAATTTTTTAGCCGTCTGGTTTTATGGATACTTTCGAAAGTAGTTTTACGAAGCGCTTCTAGTTTACTGGTATTCAAGCGAAAACAGTTTCCAGTACCCAATTCAAAATTCGTCTCGTTACTTTTCGGTTTTATTATTGTTTTCTGTCCAAATTTGGTTATTTTTAATGACAGATAAAGAACTCTTTGTGTTCACTTTATTTGAACTAGTAGAGCTCGCCCAGTGGTAGAAATTGCACCATAAAAGCGACCCGGCTTATTCACATCATGTTGTATAACAAATTAATTACACACAGCATGCAACTCTGCACAATCTTCCCGGCAGAAAAACAATCAAGCGAATTGTTTGTGTTTAAGGCAGTGTAAGTGGTAGCCTTCGCCTATTTATATATAAGATGCCGAGAACAATGGTTAGGGAACACGTTTTTGCAAGATTATTATTTCCGACAAAAATGATGGGCCTATGCTGTTTTGACACCCTCGAACCGTGGTATACCTGACTTATGGATCAAAAATGCAATCTTGAAGTTGAGCTGCAGTCTTTGAATCCAAAATTGTCACCAAAGTCTCATATCCATTCCAATGTGTACCAGTATGTTACACATTGGAAAAGTGTACCCATTAGGGGTGACAGAAAAAGTTTTAGAAACCGACTCTATGACCAGTCAAGAGCTCTTGGAACGCGTTGCAATTTCTAGCCAGAAATATGAGTTCCAAACTTGTTGGGAATAACGCGATGCACAATTACCACCAGACTATGCGGTGAGGCTTCCAAATTAGTGTCATTTGTGAGGTTACATCTAAAACAGTGAAGTCTGGCTAAAAACGAACTTAACTTGTATCGCGTATATATTCGAAAAATTGTATATGGACAACCAACAGTGACATCTCCCATCTTTCAATTCTTAGGAACGTTGTTGACAGCTTTATTCATCGCTTGACACCATAATTGACAGTTCAGGTTTATGGCGACACAGTCCGACAAGAAGTTTTTTTTTTGTTTTCTATTCGTTTGAATTTTAAATCTTTTAAAAAAACGAAAAAAAAAACTAATTATTTCAACAGAGAGGACCTTTGCCCAGCTGAAAGATTAATTTTTAATTTTAATAAATTAGTTGAGCTGCACACAATCATCGCCCCAATTTAATGGGGACTCAATCTCGGTGGCTTTTCTTTCTTTCTTTTCTTACCTCCAAGTGGCGGAATTTTGTAGTTTTGTTGACTGATTTTTAAGTTGTCGTAACGATGAATGGCGATGTGTTACATCACGAACAGTTTGTCGAGTCCTGTTGAACTCTATCTTCTCCGGCAAAGCCATGCTGTTTTTTTTTCTAATCTTAAAAGTTTTAAGTTTTAAGTTCAAATTTCAAGCAACCTTAAAAGATGAAATATCAGACTGAAGGTTATTGAAAATGCACGTAATCACAACATTCGACTACTAAGTAACAGGAACAGAACAGCTCAACAACACGCTCTTAAGCCTTAGTCACAAATCTGCCACGAGCTCCTCTTAACAAGCTGAACACCAGACTGACTGTAATGATTCGCCTGAATCAGTGCCAATGCCATACCAAGTGTAACCATTAACCAACGACCGAACCAAGAACACCGCTTCAACACAAAGATCAACTGAATAAATCTGAACGAATCAACAGGTGGCTCAGCGTATTTTCATCAATCGATGATCGGCTAGTAAACAGACGCTCATCTGTCCTCAATTCGGATAGACTCACTCGCCCTTCAAATACTGACACCTTTTAGCAGAAAAAAAAATTCACTGCCAGTGTTCGAAGCGCTCGAAGAATTTGCTCCGCTGTCCACGGTGCTTGCCAAAAGTTAAAATGCTATGCTTTTGCGTGAATTCGTCGTGTAGCACTCTTAACCTTGAACATCGACACTTCGATTAATCGATGAATTGTTCGTTTATTGACTTTGGGGGTTGCTGTGTGCAATGTTGATCCAATTCTTGACATTGATAAGAAGTCGGCGCTTGTTGGCAGTGACTTAGTGCTCTCGTTTTTTCGGCGGTGTAAAAATGTCAAGTGAATCTGTTCATCTTCGCCGCACCCGCACCCAGTCATGTGGGGGATTATTATTTGAAAATTATATGAATGACCTCTCGCACGAGTTGGCACAACCGTCCTTACACAATTTAATTCAAAGCACATGCACCTTAACAGGTCGCTTAGTTATGGTATCCTCCTTCCGGAAGGAAGGAAGAAGCCATCTGCTGGAATGATATAGGTTATAGGTCGGGTCAACGCTATGCCATGTAAACGCGAACGGAATAAAAATTAAACGACGTGCCACATGCATGTGCACATACTTACCGGCTCGTAGTGGTTTAATGGTGGTGTTGCTGCAAATTACTTCAGCTATCCGGGATCGGGAATTCGTTGAGGTAGAGGAATCCTGTGCACTCAACGAGTGGGTTCGTGTGAAAATTCGGATTACAGTTTTCGTCTAATAACGCGTTGCATAATTTGGCTGGAATCGATAAAAATATGAACAGTTGGTGATGCTACTGTCAAATAAAGCGATGTGCAGATAATTTTATGCAAGTGAGTAAAAATTTAGTCCCCCTTGCTTTCTGAAGGTTTTTCTATTACTAAACAAAGTTCTTTTTAGCTAATTCTGGTGGCTTCCTGAATCTGTATAAGTGTATAGGTCATAACCCTCACAGCCTAACGATTTTTCGTTACAACGATTAGGAAAAAAAAAGTTGTTGACTCTGGTCCCAAAGCGCACACGAACCTGAATTAAACATTTTGTGTGCGATAAGAAAGCTTATTTATAGAAGTGGTTTTTGGGTAGGACTCGCTCTTGGTTGATCAGGTTACTTTTTGCATAACGAATTTATGGACTACTGTGCTTTGCGCACACCTATTTCTACTAAAAGCACATTATATTGGTAAGGAATGCAATTCTGTGCTCATGTTCGGAAGCGTACTTTAAATTTCTTGGTCTACTTCTATCATGAGAGCCATAAGTGTAAGACCAGCTTTAGCGCACACCACTTGTGCGGAACGTTCAGTTCACTTTTGCATTTCTGTGCTCATGTTCGGAAGCGTACTTTCAATTCCTTGGTCTACTTCTGTCATGAGAGCTATTTAGTGTAAGGCCAGCTTTAGCGCACACCACTTGTGCGGAACGTTCAATCTATTTTTTTCTGATATGAATACTCTGGTGTTCTGTTTTGTATTAGGGAGAAATATTTCACTTGATTTTACAAAATATAAATCCCAGGGACGATAAGCAGATGCGTATAGGAATTTACCTAACGCCTCCTGACTTTATTTTGCTTAATATACGTTGTTTTAGGTGCCTTACTGCTGGTATATATAGTTCCACTTTACTAACAAAATGTGTACTACTTAGCTTTGTAGGTGCATCCCACAGAAGACGAAGCGCACACTTTGTGTGCGAGAAGCAGATTACTCAACATAATGGTGTGCGCTTGCGCACAAGGTATATCGAATCTTACCTTTGTGACTAGAGCCACAAGTTTTAAGCGTGAATCTTGTTAATTCTTTGATTAAATGAACAAATTCTTCGATTAGTTTTTGTTTGTCATACCCAAGAGCACAAAGAAATTACTATTTTGAGGTTCCGCCGACCCGCCGAGCGCCTCAAGCCTAAGCAGTTGTCCCAGACTGTGAAAACTGTTTTCCCCTTTTTTTTATTAGCAAAGGCAATCATTTTCCCCTCGATTCGAAAAAAGTTCCCCTTTTTTTCCCCTAAATGAAATTTGCCTTTATTTTTGTATGAAATTTGAATTTGAGGTGAATTTCTTTTCTATTAGACAAAATAGTCAAATCGAGTGAATGCATTCAGACACACAAAAATTCTTACGTAGGCGCTCGATGGGCTCTATTCTTTCATATTTAGTGTGAACATTTCATTCTGAGTAAACTTTGAAATTTATTTGTAATGGAAATTCGTTTAAATTTTACTTTTAAGCAATTTATGTTTCAAAGAAATTTTGATTTTTTTCCCCTTTTTCATTGAAAAGGCACCCAAATTGGTGCTTTTCCCCTCCATCTGGGACCACTGGGCCTAGGACAGTGCGACCTTCCATTGTCTGCGATCCCGGGCAGATTACTCCCAGTTATTAACCAAACCACACTCCATAGCTGTACAGTTTCGTTGCAATTAGTTGAATACAAAAGGCGGAAATGCTATTCTATGCATGTGAATGTATTTTTTTTATATTTTCCATTCTTTAAATTTCATGGCATTCGGCAGAGTTGTCGCTTCTTTAATTCATTTCATCGCCAAATAACCGTAAATCTCTAAACCACATCATAACTCGCATTTAACTGCCCTTTATGTGAGTGGCCGAAAATACACTCTCCCGAAACAACCGCCTGAGCGAAACCTTTACTCTGTCCATACAAAGTTGTATCTGCCCTTCGTCCGCATGGACAGTAGTTAATGTTGCGAGCCATATTAGACCATAAAAACTAATATGTATTATTATCTTTCCTGTTTGATATATACAGTACTGGAGTAGTGGCCGGTGGCCCCCCTCTAAATGACCATCGCCAACGTTCCACTTGCACGAGAACGAATCATTTTTGCCCACCAACCAGTCCACCACGAATGTGCCTTAAGTGGTCTAACATATACTTTACATTGCATTTGCTATTCTTCGGTCGGGTGGCTTTTTGCTGTTGGTTTGGTATCTGTGCACTCCTTCCCTTGTTCTCTCAGGTCATTCCGATTCGATATCCAAGTGCGCGCAAAATACGTATAAAAATTAATTATTTATAATGATGGTACACCATCCTTCACCACCCATTGGCTACCATCACTTGGTGCATGCCCTAACGTGTACAACGTCCTCGTCCTTAGCACAGCAGGTATTCCGGGGTATGGAGAAGTGGATGGAAATTCCAATTTTTAGTAATTATTTATTAAAGCTTTCCATTACGTAAATATTGACCATAGAACCTTCTGCCACCGACCACGAATGATGATAATCCCGATGAGCTTGGGGTTTACTTTTGTTCATCGGCTTATCTTGGGCTTACTCGACGATAGTCGTCTCTAGAGTAAGCCAGTTTCTCTTTTACTTAAAAATGCATGAGGTAAAAGTTTTCCCCAGCGCGCTTCTTCCAAGGATTTAGACAGATGTTACAGTGTATTATTTTTTTTTTTCCCCCCACTGAGAACTCAAAGGGGAATGCGTGGATGCACATCAATCGACGAGAAATCGATTTGGGCAGAGAGAACAGAAAATCCCCTCCGGGAGGATGTTTCCTTCTATTCTGTTGATATTATTGTTATTGGTGCAAAACATATTTGGTTTCCTTGCGCGAACGTTGCTGGTGTAGGACCATACGTGGCACGAGAACGCGTCGTTATAAATACATATCAATGACCTAGAACAGTGGTGAGGAGAATTTATTTGTCCCGGCCATAAATAAAATTGAAAATTTACGATTTTCGCTCGGCACGACACACAGAAAAGATTAATAGCTAAAACAAAAACCGTATCCCAAGTGGCAAAATATTTTGTTGTAGGGTTGTTATAAGCTGACAGTTTAAATTTCTTAATTTTGATATATTGTTTGTTTTATTTTCACACTTGAATATAAATAGAATATTTGTTTAAATGATTTTCTTTATATTAATGTAAACATAATTAAATGTTTGATTTTTTTTCTTTTGCTTTCAGGTATGTGATCAATTTTATAGATGCGTAAGTAGTATATAAGTACCCAGGGTTTCTAATTTTGTAGTAGTTGCAGAAATTCGTATTAATTTTTTTTACTTTTACCAATTTATTGAATATAGTCGCAAATAATTTTAATTTAAAACTTATATTGAAGTTAAACAAAATTTAAAGCTAAACATTTAAACATCAGATATATGCGCAACCAAGGACAATTAAAAAGTTAATAAAGAAAGAAAAAGATAAAAGAGGAAGAAAATGTAAATCAGTTCAAGTTGGAAAAATGTTCAAAACAGACAGTTAGGAATTTTCTGTGTACGATTTTAGACTTCACATGATGGGGTAGATTGTTCCACAGTTTATTTCTGCTGTAGTACTGCTTTGCTGGTGTGGAAGGGAACGAGGCAGCGTTTAAACTGGACAGATTTGGCTCGCTGACATACTATAATCTGACAGACAAATACCATCAGCTTTTAACGCATTTTAGAGCTCCATTGATAATGCCACATTAAAATTGGCAAAAGAAAGATGGAACAAAACTTACGGTTGCATCATAGCTCGTAGTTTGTGTACCACAATTGACTCAAAAAGGACAAACGTCTCTTGATAAAAACCAAATCCGAATGCAACTGTATTATTGGAAACATGGCTAAAAGAATGGGCATCTTTACAAATGACTACTGCAGAAGCTGCAGAGACGAAGAGAAAATAAAATCTGTGGAACATCTCCTGTGTCACTGCACAGCCCTTAAATAACGCCGCTTCTCTTATTTGGGAGCACGGTTCTTCGAAGGCTTGGAAGATCCAGCAACGCTACCTCCATCAGATCTATGAAGATTTATCTACAGATCCGAATGGTTTTGGTAGTTTCATGTTGCTTCTGGGTGAAATTGCATAAATAATGCAAACTGCCCCTCTAACCTAAGTTAACCTTACCTATTTCTATGTTTAACTGCCAATTTCTATGATTAGCTGGTCGAAAGTTACATGTCTAACAAAAGTATACTTATATTATTATTATTTTTTTTTTCAAAAAGTCAATTCCAAAAAGGAAGAAAACCCTAAAAAACAATTTTGAAATCAATGCCTCTTTGTGAGGTACGAAAAACCCGTCCGATGGTACCACTACTTGACTGTCATACTGTAGATGAGGATGACGGTGCTTAATTTGCTGCATGAATACATGAGAATGTACATATTTCCGATTACCATTTTCAAGGTTTACCTTGGCGCAGGTTTCAATGGCATCAGTCCGGAATAAGGTGGCACACATCCATTCCTATTGTATTTGTTATTAGGTTCAATGACTTCATCGGTGAACCGGAACAGTGGCCGAATCACGCTACCGGTGAACGAGCAATTCGTGACTGAATTTGTAATTGTTTCGTATCAAAAATTATTTTTCCATGCACTTGCAGCTTGCTTTAAAAACGCCTAAAGAATTAAATAGTGCCACGGGGCCTTTTGGGCACTTTAGGCCTAACTAGCTAACTGAAACGAATAGAAGAGACCTACAATGTTATGCCGAGCAAATGCTCAGACTTATTGCCGTTTTTGGAACTTCTGCAAGTACTTATTAAGATTAATGCCAAGATTTACTGCGTGCATGCCTACATTGGCCACTGTCCCGTTTCTATGACTGGCAGTCTAGCGCCGCTTTTCGAAAGTGAGCTTATCACCACGCATAGAGCTCCCCAGCTCGACTTGACCGTGGAGATCATGAGGGTGCTCAATTTAGTTATATTGTAGGTAGTTCTCCCAAATAGTGAACAAGTCGGACCTCTTAAATCGCACTAATATGGTGATCTCCTCGAAAGGAAGAACTTCGTGCTACTTGGTTATCGAAGGCTTGTGACGCTTTATCCAAGATCTAGTACAACACCACCAGAAATAGTATTTCCAAGAAAAACCAACGACGGGCTACAAAATACTCGGAAAGCTAAGCATCCATCTAAAGTGTCCAGTCTTGTAAAAAGTAGGAAAATTAAATATTTGCCTCCTCTGCAAGTGCACTCAAAAATAAACCAATTCCAATAGAAAAAAAAAACCAGTCCGCCCAAGCTGGAGTATTGTATGCCGCACTCTCCCAACGTGTGTGCTAGCTTTTCAAACCGACCTGATCATATCCTTCGGGGGAAAACCTAGAGAAAAATGTCACCAAAGCGCCTTTTTCAGCACAAATATTCGAAATATCTAACCCATCTATTTCCTCCTGCATGAGCAAACAAATCCTGGCATTTTTGTGGCTCGTCATTTGTTTTTCTACATCTAAGATGAAAAGACACAATAATCCATACGCACAAAGTCGTCGCCCACACTGACAGCGACAGCGACGACGACAACACAAAATTCATAAATATTCCCTTTTGATGCCTATACACGAAAAGCATTCAATGTGATACAACAATCCCTTTGCCAGATATTTAACCAAAAATTACATTGTTCTGGCAACAATATGTGCCTGCCAAGAATTAATTTGCCTACCTATATAGAAAATGCCGTCGCGCACAAAATAGGCAAATAAAACACATTTTTTAAATTAAATAAAATTGTGCGTGAAAAACAAGCACACGCCAGTGAGATATGAAAAATCCTATTCTTAGACAAAAAAATCAAAAAAAAAAAAACCCCCCAAAACGGGAGACAAAAACACACTTATCCCATCACATCCGTATCTGATGTATCCTAAAAAGCAAAAAGCGTGTGTACTCTCGCATATTTACAATGTAAATTTACAAAGTCATGACATGACACGACACCCATTTCGGTGTGTCTATTGTGTCGGCTGAAATGTATCAAATGGCAGCCGCTCTGCATGGGTATGAATAGAAAAACACAAACAGCCACGAGACGTTTCTCTGATATATAGGCATATGTTCCCCACAAAACGATGCTTAATGTACACAAAACAAATAGATACCGAAATTATTGCGTGCGAATTAAGGGACATGCCCCCCCGGTACCACCCGAGGCAGAGTATCTTTTTGTGTAACGCGCACGCAATTATATACATAATATCGTGTGTCGGACGCAGTCGACCTGCTCAACCATCCACTAAATGATTACGCAGGCGGAAACTGGCCAATTCATCATCCAGATATTTATTGCGGCTAATTATAATTTTTCCCATAATAGCGAAGCAGAGATCCAGATCACCTTGTCGGTCGTCTGCGTCTTGAGACGTCTCACTTAAATCACACACCCATTAATCCGGTCGCGCTATATAATCATAATCTCATCTCATATCGTTGCGTTGTGCGTCTTCTGCTGTGGCAAATCAAGAGATCGCAATATAAATCTTCCTTTTCGCGAAGCGAATACTAGTGAAGACCGTTTGGGGACATGCTAATGGTAAGGGTGTGTTGTTGTTTTTATTCTGTTCTTGCAGCCATCCATCAGGCAAAGGCGCAAATAATTACCGAGCCGCCAAACATGAATAAGAGGTGAAATAAATAATAATTTAAAGCAGCACACTTTTGAGAGATGTGGAGCACAAGACACAACAGGTACGACAGTTGGACTGCATCCAATTTCATGTATTTACGCTGTAATTTGTTTGTTGAAAATGCTTAATAAAATCTAGTAAGATGATATAAGGATAATTGGGTTGAGATCTGGCTGCCGGCGGCCAGTTGATGGTGTGAATTGATGAGTGGGTGTTGCGAGGAATTTAAGCAAAAGTGTCTGTCGCACTGCGATAAGTTCCGGCGAGATATGGCAAGAGGGGGGTTTTGTTGCGATTAATTAATGTTTGGGTTGGGGCCTCAGGAATACCGACCAAACCTTTTTCTATGATGCTTCCAAAAGGAGCTCAATCCTTGGGGTAACCGCTGGTAATTTATTCACATCCAACTGTTACTTCAGAGGGACACTGTACGAGGCAGCAAACAAATCGCTGTAAAACATACTTTTAACTTTCTCGATTACATAGTAAGAGAAAGATATTGTATTCGTACAAAATTTCTAACTCGAGATGTTAATCAATTCTGACATTACGATGATAGGCGAACTCAAAAAAGTGGGTCGCAAAATTCTGTCCGTCTGTCTGTCTGTCTGTCTGTCTGTCTGTCTGTCTGTCTGTCTGTCTGTATGTCCCGAGGCCTACAGCCTAAGCGGCTGAACAGATTTCGTTCAAACTTCGGATTTAAAGTTTGGGGGCTTGCAGTTCGGGGCCGTTTTTTTTTTTTGCATGGTAACCTCAATATAAATGGTACTTCCCAAACAAAATTTTCATATCAGTTTGAATTGCTCGAAAACGGATCTAACGATTTCAACCAAAATAGATATTGAAGCTTAAGTAGGTGAAGTTAACATGATTGCATACCTATTCAGTTTTCCGATAAAAAATCGAGTAACGGTACTTTTTAAATTTGGACATATCTCGAAAACGGTCCATGTGATTGTAACAAAAATGCATTTCTATGGTAATATGGTCATTTCTAACTTAATGGAAAACTCAGTTTTTCTCTGTATTATCGTAAAATGGATTTTTGAAAAACGTCATTTTTGAAAAATATAGTTTTCCCTAGTTTACCTCAAGACGGCATGATTTTGACCAAAATGGAAACATTCAGTAAAATTGATGTTTTCAAAATTATTGCGTCCTTAATTTTCAATTCGAATCACTGGAAACGCTCACTTTAAAAACTACTCATATCTCGAAAACCCCATTTTCGATTCCGATAAAACCCTAAAAACCAAGTAATGCTTACATCCCGAACAATAACTTGTACTCGGTTTCCAGCTAAATAGTTAAACAACAGTATTTTTCAAACTAGACAATATTTGGTACTGTTTGGTCTGGCAAATTTTACATAAAACACTTTAACGATTTTGACCAAAATACATATTAAAGATAAATATAAGTACATATTCTAAATAAGATCCCGTACTTAGTTTTTCTCAAAAAATTCCAACAAATAAATTTCTTAAACATTTATCAAAAATGACTACTATTTCCAACAACTTGGAGCTTACACAATCAGAAACTCCCACTTCATTTACATTAAAACTTTTCATGAACGCGAATGTTACGTTCGACCCAGTCGTGCACTTTATTTTTTTTGCACGGTAACCTCAATATCAATGGTACTTCCCAAACAAAATTTTAATATCAGTTTGATTTGTTCGAAAACGGCTCTAACGATTTCAACCAAAATTGATATTGAAGCTTAAGTAGGTGAGGCTAACATGACTGCATACTCAGTTTTCCGCTGAAAAATCGAATAACGGTACTTTTAAAATTTGGACACTATTGTAACAAAAATGCATTTCTAAGGTAATATGGTCATTTCTAACTTAATGGCAAGTCCAGTTTTTCTCCGTATTATGGTAAAATGGTTTTTCAAAAAAACTCGTTTCTCAAAAAAAAAATTTTTTTTTAGTTAAGTGGCCACGTGTTACTTTGTGTCACTGCTACTAAGACTGCTTAAGATCTGCACGCTGGTCTTGGTTCTCAAATCCGCCCTAGATTCCATTTATATAGTGACCAACCTGGCTTAAGTTGCCTCATCTTGACATCTTTGGACTCATTTTATTCAACGATTCCCAGTTGGTTCCGTCCAAACAAATCTTTAGTAATATTCGAATGAACAATTGAGAAAAGTTTGTGACTTTCTGGAGATGTTTACCTAGGGTTAACAGTCAGGCAGCGCGATTAGAAAAGTCTCAGATGGTTTTACTTAATCTCTTAGCTGAAGACAATACTAATTATAAATTTGAGTGTCCAGGGTACATTTTACGAACTCACAATGGCGAAATTTTCCATATAAAAATACCCATTATGACCTACAAAATATTTGGTGTGCAGATAATTAGCAAGGCCCAGTATATAAAAAACCACCCTTATTAAAGGACCCCAATTATTCCTTCTTGAAAGATATTTCGCCTGTCAGCAAGTGAACGTCGTACAGCCTACCACTTGCACCGATTGAGCGATAAGCTTTAGACAACCAATTATTTAATGCAACATGGGATGATTGCAGTGCATTTTTTGTTGCGTACACAATTTTGTCGTTGTCTCTCTTCATCTCTTTTCACCTTTAACGCAAGTCGTACACTATTCCTATAGCCTCACAGCATTTGTGGACAAAGACTTTACATAGTAATCACGGTGGCGACGAAACGTCCCACACGTCAGTCCATAAAAGGTTAATTTTCACGTTTCATGATGTCACTACCCAGAGTCATGCTATACTCATTTATCATAAACTCGTTCAACGAAGAAGACCCTTGTTACTTCATGGATGGATACTTTACTGTTTCTTTTTAGCTACTCCTCCACCATATGCTTAGCCGCATTTTCATACGAAACCCTTTTCGATAAACAGATGCATTTAAAACTCGCATCCCCATCTCTCAGACAGACTGTTAAATTGATTGGGAAAAAAAACCAACCCAACTTAAGCGACGGTCATTTATACCTCTCGCCGTGTATTTAAGGTGAGAATTTACGATGACTTTCTGCATCGTTCATCTGCTTTCGTCCACCTCATCTGTCTGTAACCACCGCTCTATAGAAATGAAGAATTCCCAACACTGCGACCGAACGCTCGCTGATGTTGTTGATGATGATGATGATTTCAGTGAAGCGTATTCCGTGGAACCATGAAAGGCATGCACCATTTGCATTTAATGCAGCGCGAGTGATAAATGCATTTTTGAGAGATGACTGTCTATCAATAGCGGGAATGCCCCTTTGCAGAGTTGGCAATAAGTCTTTGCCGCAACAGAGAATGTGGTCCGATTTACGAAATATTTCTTCCTTGATGCGCAATATATATACAATTGCATATCGCATACGATACGTCTTGTTAGATTACTCATTATCATTAATTATGAAAGAAAGGGCTGAGCCAGGGCGACGAAGATAAATCAATTTTTCGGCAAACGAAAATAGAATCGCTTTAGCGAGAGGCAGAGTCTGCACAAAAGCCCCTTCTCGGAAGGGGTGATCATTTTGAAATTTTTCTAAATTTTCCCTGGGATCTCGTTGTGTTTTTGAATAAATTTTCTCCTCGAATTATGACATGGGACTGCTCAGATTATGATTTATTTTTAATTGAAATGCCTGTATGTATACATGTGGTGGGACTTCTTGAAGAAAATCCGCGGGAACACGCATCATTTGGGATTTAAATTAATCGCTAAGCTGTTCGAATTTGACGGAAAATTTATGTCGCTGTTCTTTGTAGTTGTCAAAAAAATAACACTCGGTCTGAATAGAGGTTTAGTAGATGTAAAATAAAAATAAAAAAAAAGACCTGCTAAAATAGAGACGTTTGTGTATTCTTGTATTACGTATCCCAATATTCATAGGAAGCTTAGTTGCTTAGCCCTTTTGGGAATATCATTAAAAGGTAAATATTGAACTGAAGTCTTGTCACCTTACTATATCAAATCGGTATGCAGCCTGCCAGTGGGCAGAGGCTCAGTCTTTACAATGCTATGCACTACTGAGTGCGGTCCGGACGGAACTGGGCTAAAAAAACCCACTCAATGTTTCTCCGAACTTTATCCCAAAATTAGCTTCTCAACTCCCTGTCAGTAATGCCATTCTGGCATTTTTAATTCTAGATATGGCATTTTCAGAGGCTTGAAAACATTTTTTAAAAAAGAAAAATGACAAATTATTTTTTCTTAACATTTTCTGAAGTTTTTTGTACTTTTCGATTTGCGCTCTCTTTTTACTGTACTGGAATTTTGGTCGTTTGTTAAGGTATATTCAGCTGATATACATACAGTGGAAGTTTTAGATTTTTGCCACGGCAAAAATACAACCACTGTAGCTAGATTCCTCGAATTAAAAGTGTAATTTTTTATTTTTGAGTAGGTATCGTAAATTTTTCTAAAATATATATATATACAGTGGGTGATCAAATTACGGCCACCTAAAAAAAAATACTTGTTTTGAGGACTTAATGCAACGAAGATATCGCCACAAGTGGAGGAATGGTTTCCAAACGGCAATTATTTGTTTATGCAGGACTCTGCACGCTGTCTTAAGGCAAACGGAGTAATTTTTTTTTGGTGAAAAGAGGTCCTTGAAGGGCCGGAAACTCCCCAGATCTTTACCCTATAGAAAATCTTTGGGGGCTAATTATGCAAAGAAGAATTAATAATTTAAGAAAAATTAATTGAAGTATGGCGCACAGAAGCGAAAATATTAAAAATACGTATTGTAGGAAATTCATTAAATGTGTGCCCAAAGGAGTCATCAAGTCGGCTTTATCTGCAAAAGGAGGGGTAACAAAATATATTTTTTTAATTTTTTAATTGCCCATTTTAAATAACAATATGTCTTTTATACGTTTATAAGACGTTCTCAATATACAAAAAAAAAATAAAGATTGAAAAATAACATATAACTTCTGTTACTTAGGTTACTTTTCCAAAAATCTTTTTTTTTTCTAGTGGCCGTAATAATTTGATCACCCACTGTACTTGATATAGGTATTTTCGTTTTAGTTGTTTTTTTCTTAAGACTGATAATTTAATGTTCAATAAAAATAAATAAATTCCTTGTTTCAAAAACATTTGCTTTATCTGTTATAATTTTCTGAGCTAATTTAGGCACGGAAATACTAAAGAGAGAGATTCATTTTATAAAAATACACTAGCTGATTGTAATTTGTAAGTATGAGGTAGTATATACACACATTCATATACAAAATCTATATCTATATCTACACAACTGAAAAAAAATTCACTCCGCAAAACCTTAAACGCATGAGCACTTGAGCAGACCAAATCCATTCGACTCCAGTTCCGATTCCGAGTATTTATATGAAAAAAAAACCTCCCGCTCTCTCAAAAAATACGAATATATCTTGAATGAAAACTAAGAAGCAACCACCACTGAGATCGATTTGAAAATCTTGGTCAATTAACAAATTGATAAAAAAGGAATCTCGCAAAGGATTTGTTAATATTGCTCAGCTGCTATAGCAAAAAGAAACTAAATTTTGGACTGAAAATATGCGCATTTTAGATATCTAAAAACTGGAATTAAATCCATTCAAATAGACGAAGGAGAAGTTCATTTTTTTTGTGTTCAAACTCTAATTATTGAGTTTCTTGGACTTCCACAATCAAAATCAAATATTTTTAAATGCACGAACTTGCTCCTCATAAAAACTTAATAAATAACATTTTTTTTTTCAAAATCCGTTCACCCGTTTGTTGTGTAGCTTCCTACAAAAAAAATATTCGCTTTGTTTTATATTATTAGGGACTAGGGATGTGGATGAATGTGTAATATTTTTTTTTAATGTTAATGAAAGCACATTTTCTTTCGTTTAACATTTTTTTGTAGCTTCATACATTCTAGCATTTTTGTTTTGCAGTCTATCATTTTCCTTTTTGAGATTCTAGCAACACTACTCCCTGTGCCTTACGCCAATGCTACAATGAGTAAGTCTTCCAACTTTGTCCAACCAAAATACGTTGGAGATACCTGTGTCTCTGGTTGCTGCGTTGCTTGACAAGTGTACGGATTGTACTCGTCATGCGGTTGTGCATCGCGTTGAGCAACGATTAAGAAACTATGTGCTTTCCTATTTTAAATATGCTTTGGCATGCGTTTTATTTAGTTTGACAAAATATGCATACCGGCGTAAGCTGAAGTACAGCAGCGATAAATTGAATACTGCCACTTTGTTTGTTGCTCGTATATGGGCAACGCCCATGCTATTGTGAGGTCGCTCCCGCTTATACCTTAGTCACACACATTCTGCTGTACTACGAACTGTCATCTACCGAGCTTCTTTAACGCGATGCCTTAAAATGATTTAATAACTGGTCTAGTGCCACAAGAGTAACACAAGTTGATCAACTAGGTAGACGAGGCAATTCAACAATTGACTGTGCTGCGTATAACGGGCTCGCAAATCGCGCCACCCACCTAACACTAACATGATTATTATGTGAGTCGAACTGCGCTCCTCAACGCAAGAAACGTTTTTTTGTGCTACTTTAGTGTACGCGACTATACGTTTTTTTTTTTTCAATTTAAGAGTTGAGAAAACATTTCGTAGGTGGAATTAGTTGTCCGCTCTATGTAGGTATACAACAGAAGTTAGTCACATCAATTTTATGGATTGAAATTTTTGGTAGTTTAATTTATGAGTTTCCAATAGTTTAACCAACTTAAAAGATCACTTGTGGTCGCTTTTCGCAAAATACGCTCCGCTTTTCCACTGAAAGAAAGTCGCGCGACAAAAACCACATGCGCCCACCTAACCTCGCTCATACCGATCTTGTTGGTTTTTTTTCATTGGCACATTCCCTTCACACACAGTTTGGTTGGCACATTTCAGATGGAAACATTTCTAATTTGTGCAGTTTTTCTCTATCCAATCCGATCTAAAACGGTGATTGATGGCTGCTCCATCCCTCAATCGACTGATTTATCTGCAACAGTATCAGTTCACTGTCAGTCGTTCACAAGTTATTCGCAAGCGATGCCTAGTGTCTCCCAATAAATTCCAATAATTAATCAAAACGTATCTCAATATTTGCATCAGCACCATCCAACAAACTGCTTACAGAAATAGTACCTCAAATCCAAAAATTAACAGGGAACACAACGCAGATGGGCTGCAGTTTTTTTTCTTTCATCTCAATCTAATCTGTTCAGCATCCATACGTAACCGCATGAGTAGTTTTCTTTGCAAAATAAAAAACCACTGAGATTATTAAGGTTTTTTTTTTTTTATGATGTCAGACGAACAATGAAACTACAAAAATTTGCTAGATCTGCACGTCCGTCCATGTACGTAAATGTGTGCGCAATCTTTTGTGGAAAGCGCGGCTCGCTCGCTCTCCCTCAATTCTCTGTGTGCAGCAATCATACTTCGTCTTCGGTCCAAGAGTGTAATAATTGAAATTCCACAATTTAAAAATAGCAAACTGAATCATTAAAACAAGTTAAAATATGAATTTGAATATGAATACGAGCTTAAAGTGCGCAGCATCAACGAGTGAGCAGATCTGGCGTGCCTTCATCAAAGCCAGCCCGACTGCGAGTTCGGCAGTAATTGAGTGTTGATCTTCAAGCCGAAGGTGGAGAGGATGGTTCTGTATTTTTGAATTGAACGATGCACAGTCGTCAGATACGATACTCTTGTCTTTTTTTTCTTCTATACTTCCAATCAAATACAATGTGCAGTCGCAGTGGATGTGTACAACTACTCATAGAATCGAACAACGTGCAGTATATGTTTGCATGGCGGGGAGCATGCATTTTTGTTTGTTTATTTACATGGCTCGAATTGAAATGCCATCACAATCTGTATGATGGCAGATGCATTCAGCTAAATAAATTGAGGTTAATCGGCTGGAAGGTGAAGTTGAACCGGCAGGAGTTCGCCAATATGTGTCAAGTTGACGTCGAGGTGCATTAATTACTGCAGCGCATTAATTGCATTGGTGTGTAAGTAATTTGTTCGAATTGAATTTGAACGGAAGATGACAGCAAGAGGTGTTTAGATGGATGCCGCTGATGTGGATTATGATTTCGGGAAACAGTTTCGAGTTTTGTGCAATGAGGCCTTTACTTTAGAAGTGTGGGCATTTAAAATGAGTGCTCGTTTCTTCCTTTTCTGTCATTTTAACAACCGTAGGACTCATCGTGCCTGCAATTATTTGAGACGCGCTTTAGAGCAGCCATGTCGGGTTAAAAGCTGGCTGAAGTAGAAATTAACTTCGCTAGACCTCGGTCCATTCATTTTGGAATATTCGGTAAGAGCCAATAGGAGCTTCTCAAATTGTCCCCACTACTGGCTGATCGATCTAGTCTGGACAGTAATCCAATGCTCGACATTGTTTGATAGTAAATGGTTGAAAAAACTCATTCAAGTTTGAATAATCTCGCACACCTAGTTGAGTTGAGTCAAGAAGCGAGTACACTTCATTATAAAGGGTGTTTTGAGTTATAGAACTTTGAAATGGAATAAAACAAATGGAAGAAAAACAAATTTTACTTTATTCGAAAGACAATCTTCTGGCATTATAATTTAGACATGATTTCTGGCATATGACCGCCACGGCTGGGTCGGACGTAGTCTAATCTGGAGGTCAAATTTTCGATGACTTTTTCCAATCGGCGGATGTTGTCCTCCAAGTGGTCAGTAGTTTCTTTTCGCGTAGGCTTTTCGGCGTAGACTAGCGACTTCAGATATCCCCAACAGAAAATAGTCAAGCGGCGTTAAATCGCACGATTTTGTAGGCCAATTCACGGGTCCAAAACGTGAAACGTGGCAGGAGCTGTGTGACATGTTGCGCAGTCTTGTGGAAACCACAGCTCCAGCTCATCATGGTTGTTCAATTGATGAACGAAAAAGTCAGTAATCATGGCTCTATAGCGGTCACCATTGACTGTAACGTTCTGGCCATCATCGATTTTAAAGAAGTACGGACCAATTATTCCACCAACCCATAAAGCACACCAAACAGTCTGTTTTTGTGGATGTAACGGTGTCTCAACATACACTTGAGGATTATAATCACTCCAAATACGGCAGTTTTGTTTATTGACGTATCCATTCAACCAAAAGTGGACGATATGTTGACCGTAAAATGGACGTAGTGCGCGATACGTATTTCGAACAGAACCATGATTTTCAAAATAAATTTGCACAATTTGGAAGCGTTGTTCCGGCGTCAGGCTATTCATGTTGAAATGCTAAACCAAACTAAATATAAATCAAAAATATTTGATTTCCAACTTAAAGTTCTATACCTCTAAAAAAAAACACCCTTACATGAAAGAGATTTTTTTTAATGAGAGACATCAGTTAGGTGACATCTAAAACTGTAATGAAGGCGTTGAAATAAAAAATAAATATCGCTTCATGAAAACCTCATAGCTTTCAGAGATATTCTTATGGATGGGGTGAGTAGTTTTTAAGTGGTCCACATACAAACTGACAACTCTTAAATTTAATTTTTTTTTTTTAGTAATTTTTTGCTCTAACATTAGTAGTGCTGTTCCATGGGATAGATCGCATTATCCCCTAGATATGTGTCTTATTCTTTCTTCCAGTAGAAGTCTTCTCTCAAAACAATTTACCACCCATTTTTATCAGAGCCTTATCTCTGTATAGATCAGTGGTCAGATTCTGTAAGGCAAAACGATCAAACATTTTCGTGCGCACGAATGATTTGCCCTATGTTACAGAAGCAAATTCCTTCGTGTACTCGAAAACGTTTAATCGTTTCGCCTTACAGAATCTGACCACAGGTATCAGGTGCCGATGATATCACGATCGGTACTCTTTTTGCAGTTTGTTTGACTATAATAAAGGGTGATTTTTTAGCTGGTTTGGTTTTGGCAACACTGGTTTTGACAGCTGACGTGTGTTTAGTACCTTGTGTCACTGTCAAACAGCTTCAGTTTGGTTTGCAATTTAACCATGGATCGTCTTACAAATGAACAACGCTTGCAAATTATTGAATTTTACTATCAAAATTCGTGCTCGGTTCGAAATGTTCATCGCGCGCTGCTTCCATTTTATGATCGGCATTCTCGACCTTCTGAGCAGTCTATTCGGAAGATTGTGACCAAATTTCGCACCAAATTTACTTTGTTGGACATTAAACCACCAACACGTTTACGTACTGTGCGTAGTGAAGAAAATATTGCGGCCGTATCAGCTAGTGTGACAGAAGACCGCGAAATGTCGATTCGGCGCCGTTCCCAGCAGTTAGGCCTTTGTTACAGCACTACGTGGAAAATTTTGCGGAAGGATTTGGGCGTAAAGCCTTTTAAGATACAGCTGGTGCAAGAACTAAAGCCAGCCGACCTACCACAACGCCGAATTTTTGGTGAATGGGCTCTTGGAAAGCTGGCCGAGGATCCGCTTTTTTATCGAAAAATTGTGTTCAGCGATGAGGCTCATTTTTGGTTGAATGGGTACGTAAATAAGCAAAATTGCCGCATTTGGAGTGAAGATCAGCCAGAAGCATTGCAACAGCTACCAATGCATCCCGAAAAAGCCACTGTTTGGTGCGGTTTATGGGCCGGCGGCATTATTGGGCCATATTTCTTCAAAGATGATGCGAATCGCAGCGTTACTGTCAATGGTGAACGCTACCGAGCGATGATAACAAACTTTTTTTTGCCCGAAATGGAAGTTCTTGACTTGCATGATATGTGGTTTCAACAAGACGGTGCCACATGCCACACAGCACGCGAAACAATGGCGCAATTGCGAGGCGAGTTTGGTGAACAGTTAATTTCACGTTTCGGGCCGGTCAATTGGCCGCCTAGATCGTGCGATTTGACACCATTAGATTATTTTTTGTGGGGGTATGCCAAGGCTAATGTGTATAGGGACAAGCCCGCTTCGATTGACGCACTGGAAGCCAACATCCATGCATTCATTCGTGAGATACCGGCCGATATGTGTGAAAGAGTATGCCAAAATTGGACTCAGCGGATGGGCTACCTGAGACGCAGCCGCGGTCAACATTTGCATGAAATTATCTTCAAACATTAAATTGCAAGGTTCAAACTATCGATTCAAATAAATATTTCATTCATTTTTTCGAATTTTTTGTGTTTTTTTTTTAAAAAAAGTTCTAAACCTCTTAAAAAATCACCCTTTACTTGTATCATAAATTGTTTTTATGCATTACCTAAATATCTGTCTAAATTTATCTCCCTTTTGTTTGGCACACAAATTTATATAACAAAGCAAATTTGTACCACCATTTGTTGTTTTGTATTTCCGCTTATTAACCACAAACAAATGGTGCGTATACGCATGAGTTTTTCTTCAAAGGAATTTTTTTTTTCACTGGCGCAAAAACTCAATTATTTCGAGTAATTAACACTTTTTGTTGTTGTTAAGCAATTTCCAAAAACGCGCTATCATCGATGCGTGGTGGTATAAATACTTCAATTAGCCCAATAGCTCGTAGATCCCGCATTCATTTCGTTTTATATCTAACAAATTATTCGAACAATGTTCATCATCAGCATCTATTGTACAGGGTCGATCAAATAAATAAATAAACATTATCGTAGTCATTAACTTGGGTTTATTGGAGTCTACAGTAGTGGTCGGTTGTTTGCGGTGACTTCCTTATAATTGTTATATTGGATAATTGTTTTAAAAG
Source organism: Cheilosia variabilis (assembly GCA_951230905.1). Classification (NCBI taxonomy): domain Eukaryota; kingdom Metazoa; phylum Arthropoda; class Insecta; order Diptera; family Syrphidae; genus Cheilosia; species Cheilosia variabilis. Next base: position 16,549,790 of record OX579676.1, read on the forward strand.
CGTGATAAAAATGTTGTCCATTTGTTGATAAAGCTTATTGTTTTGCGTTTTCGAGTTTTTGAGTGAATAAAGACGCCACTGCTATGATTAAAACTAAAATGCATCAGTGGTTTGGTCTTATTAAGCGGAAGTCTACAACTTTGAATTTAAAACGTTCCATAAAATCTATTACATCCGACAGGGATCTTCTTGCAGGCTCGGAAGAAAGTGGATCAATTTGGACAATCGCTACCGAAAATCGAGGGCTCTTTTTAACATACGACGCCAGTAACCTTGCACTAAATAGGCATTGAAAGTAATGATGCAAATAGTTTTTAGCTAATCATTCAAACAGCGCGCCTTCAACAAAGAATAAATGAAATGGTTTTTGGTCAATCTTGCGGTAGGTACTTGCAGGTTCCATTGACAAAGATGCAGGGGGTATCCAAACTAATTTTCCAGTGATAACCATTTTTAATGATTTGTAAACTGTCGGGAAGCGTCAAAAGTGTAGAAGGCACATTTGCAACCTAATATTTGAGACTTACAAAGCAAGATATATTGCGCAGTGTACTGTTACAGTATTTTTTCCAGTACTCGCATGTCCTACCACTCGCACCTCTTTTTGCTTGCCATTGACCACAGTTCTGCGTATGTCTGCATGCTTCAAGATTGCATCCATCTTAAATTTGTTCTACCTTTAGACGTTATTGGCAATCTTCCGTGCAAGTGTAGTTACCCGAGTTTTTACAGCTGTGAGGGTCAGAGCTGCTAACACTTTTTATCGATTACTTGGAAGCATGTGCTTTCTTAATTCGCGGTATATCCATATTTCTTCCATTGTCTTTTTCAGAGGACTTCGTTGATCCCTCTCGCTATCAGAATCCACAGTGCTGCTTTTAGCGACAAGGTTGCGTCTCATGTTTTTTGTTTGTCGGGGGTTAAACCGGAGTTCCCTCGTTTAGAAGTCATCCAAGTGGTCCCTGAACTTCCACAGCTTTGTCACTAATTCTATATGATTCGCTTAGACCCTGAGTTTCACAGAAGATGCCTGCAACTGGTACTGCACATCCTTGAACAGTCCGCGTCGGTAAGATATAAACGAACTGTGACTGCTTTGCACACCGATTTCTGTCAGAAATTCTATTGGTAAAACTCATCTTAAGTGTAATTCAATTCAGATTTTTCCCTAAGGTTTAGATAAGCAAAGTTGAGTTTTTTTTTTTTTAAGTCCATGCGACGAGACTTAGCATTACCCCTTTTGCTGAGTGCAGTCATAATGATGAATGCCATATGATGTTATTAAAACTTGAAAGAGGACATTTCTTCTTAATAGCTTTTCACATTTCAATTGAGCCATTTTTAAAAATGTACCTCACTACTTTCGAAGTTTTTTCGGTCCATTTCTGGTTCCATGGAAATCTTTTTCGGGCGTCTTTTGAACCGATTCAAGGGCTATTTTTGGGGAAATTGTTATTTTTCGTTGTTTATCGCAGTATTTTTCGAGAAATTTTTCATGTAGTTTTTGGGAAATGTTCGGAACCCTTTTTAAAGATTTTTCAGAATGTTTTACTACATAAATTTTTAAACAATTTTCAGGAACGTGCTTAATTACCTGTCGATCTTTGCCACTGGATATACAGTGCCTCGCACAGCGTCATTAGATACATTTTGTTATTATTTTAAGTCTATTACGTTTGCAAAAAGCCGTCCACCACCGTAGGAATGTTGCTTTGTTGAAATTGAATCAATCCAGACTCGTATGTTAGGTAACATTTTGTATACATCGACTCGTGTATGATTACTTCCATCACCCACTGTAGTTATCCTACAGATCTTATAAGTAAGAGAAAAAATCGGCTTTTATGCCAAAAGAAAAAAGCACACTTCCCATTCGACCAGGTAACTTTAGTCGAAAAGCAAAACCCACACGCTACACCTGTTTACCTAATAAAACATTCAAAACGCAAGTCGAATCCAATCTTCTTCAAGGCAGAACTGAGGAGAGAAAAACAAAACACCTACCCCAAGATCAAAAGAAACTCTTCAGTCGAATTCAGTGGACTAAAATAAATACACAGATACCGACTTCCAGCTATTATTTGCGTTCCGGAACGCAGATTTTATGAGAGCGTTACAAAAACTCACGCAGATTCGTGTTAATAGTTTCAACCGACTAAAAAAAGATTTTCCTTTTTTTGCTTTATTAATTTTAAATTGTTTACAATTCTCAAAATTCACAAGAGCAAGTGAATAGTTTCTAAAATGTTCTCCCAGCAAATAAAACTAGTTCCCCGACAATTTCCTCCCACCGCAGGCTACATGCCGCGAAAGCCATTTAATAATCCAGCAGAGTATAAACCACGATGACATAAGCAACAATCGGCTTATGGGCAGAACAAACAATAAACTAAAGCACGAAAACAATTATATTTCAGTGTTGGAGCGAAGTGCAATCGCGTTGATGATGTCAAGAGAGCGAGACAATAATTACGCGTGGAATCACTGAGATGGGGTTTTTTTTCCAACAGTTTTTCTGCTTTAAATATGCGAGCGCAGTTTAAGATCTAATTACCCGGAGAGTTGGAGGAATAATTATTAAATTAACGGCATTTGGAGTGAGCAGAGGTTAAGCGTGTGGAGAGAGTATATGTCTGAAATCAGATGACAGATGACACCCACCCTCATGATGGTGGTGATGCTCTAATTTATTGTGTGCACATTGGGAGCAACTGTGTAGGTATATTGTGTGGCTGGCTGTTTTATGGACCATTGGAGAACTTCGAGACACATACATTTTTTTTGTTTAATGAATGGAAAAATATTGCGGACATTTCTTTTTGATTTGTGGTTTTTCGAATGCTAGCCAACAAACACTTGATGAATTTGTATTCACATTTGTCTTTCATAATCTGATTTTCATGACTTTATTAGAGAGCTATTATCTTTTGGCGGAAATAACAAAGCGAAAGACATTTTCAAGAGGACGCTTTTTAAGTTTCTTTCGAAATTTTATCTGACGGTGATTGGGAATGCCCATTTGGAAGAACAAAACTGTCAGAAAAGTTAATATTTGGTTGAATGGACGCTGCACAGAAATTTGTTTGTTAAGTCAGGTTGTTTTTAAGGTTGCGTACCCAAAGGGAAAAAAACGGAACCTTATTAGTTTCGCTTTTGTCCCTCCGAACCCACTAGACTAATCTCAGAAACTGATTGACGTAGAAGGCTGAAATTTGCACAGAACATCTGGTATAACCTCTAGTTAAACGACAAATACCAATGGTAGCGATACATCGACTGGTTTTAGAGTAATTAGTCATTTGGTGATCAAATATGTTCATTCGCACTAAAAGCTGTTTACTTTTTGATTTACAAAAAAATGGATATGCACCTTTTTTGTAGATCATGCTCGTAGCTATATATCTGGCGAAGACTGTTTTGCGGAAAAGTAAATATTTTAAGAGATATTTACAGAAAACTGGCAATCACAATATAAAGTACGCTCCTTTTAACCATTTTTCATTCGTTATTGGTGCGTTCTCTTAATCGATTCCAATTGGAGTTTTTAATGCATACTGAATCAACTCATACTCATTCACACACCGCACCGCAGTCACAGACCACACTCCACACTATTGTTTGTGCTCTCGGTCATCTCCATTCTCCAATTCTCCATTCATTAAATCGTAATCTTTTAATCGTTTTCCATTGGAATTATTCCAATGAATACTCTTCCTAGTGCACACCTGACACTTGACACATATTGACATATTGTTGTGCAAAAACAAGCTTACATTAATGTAGTATGTATAGAGTTTACCTCATCTCATCTTGCAATGTATGGCTGTGTACGTGTTTTTTTACTGGGAGGGGACCTATGTTGCCATGAGAAATGTGGAAATGAATCTGGTCTTCTGTGTTATATGTTTCATTTTAGGATTCGGTGGCTATTAGTGAAAACTTCACAATATTTGCTTGTAATTAATTTTGGTAAAATAGAATCTTCGCAGTTTCCAACTCTAGCGAAGTACGGAACCTTCGGTGCGCGAGTGACACTCCCACTTGGCCGGTTTTTTTTTTTTTTTTTGCTCAACCATAATCAGATAATTTAATTAATTATTTTTTGCACCGTTCTACCCACTGAACTAACCTTGATAAAAAAGGACTTGAACGAAGTTTCAAATACCATTATAAAAAAACAATTCACATTCTTTAGAAGAAGATGACAACCTTTTTCTTTCTGACGTTTTCTGGGAAATCGTTTGCCCAGTCTTTAACCTAAACTAGCTATAACCGAAGTGGTGAGCAAGTCCCCAATTTGGTCAGCATCTCGATGTTGTCTTTCAGCGCCAGGTAGTTGGCAACGAGGTAGCCGGGAAAGTTGAATCTGCAAAGCCCATCAGTCAGCGCAAACACGACCGAACATTTTGCAAAGAATCTTTCTCCCAAAACGACCGACGATATCTTCATTCGCTTTAGAAAGAGTCTTAAACTTGGACTCGGATGAACAAGGATTTATCCTTCGAGGTATCACTATAATACTCAATTGCATTTTCAGCTCAACTAAGATGCGATTGGCAAGAAAAAAGCATAGCATGCACCCTTTGTTGATGACTTGACTCGTACGCCACTGATTTAATTCGAAAAATTGGTCCGTTTTTAGTTTTAAAGACCTTGGTCGAGTATACGGCGTAAGATTTGGAACCGAACTTGCTTCCCGCAAAAGTGTCATAGCAGAAGTTTGAGCATACCCAACCTAGTGGGGCCCACCCAGCCTTACAGTTTATCGAAGGACTTCTGCACTGTTTCTTTCGACGTGTCGTGAATAGTGTCTTGTCGCTGGTTTGGACACAAGTCTTTAGAAAGAAATGAAAATTTGGTCCTTAGGTTAAGGACCAATTTTAAGAAATCACTTATAGTTGTCAGAGATTTTTTTCAGGAAGTCAATTTCACTTAAAAGGGCAAACCTGTAAAATGAATTTTTATTTGTTGAAAACTTAAATCACTGGTTGAATGGATGGTTGAATTAAAGGACGGAGTATGCTTTAGGCTGATTTTTACTAGCCGATAGCTATTCTAGCCCACAGTCCACATCGCAGTCCTTAAAGATCTAGCAGTATTAAGGTGGATGTCAAAAGATCTCATCTAAACTATGGTTGAGAACGAATTCTATTCAACTTAAAATTATTAAGAGCACCATAGCCATTCCCCAAAGACACCTTTTATCAACAAAGCCAGCTACACCCACAAGATTCCCCATCTTTTGCATACGTACTAAATAATAGTTACGTGCCTGGCTGCTCAGGTTTCGGCACAATCATTTAAACTCTCAAATGTCGTGCACGTGCACACACACCTCCCCAGGGTAATTTACGCCGTGTGAGCAAAATCAAGTAACATCTACACCTGACCATGTTCACGATTTTTTTCTTTTTGTGAATTATATAATTTGTATCGGCGTCTCATTTCCACATTCCCACGAAGGCATGAAGACCGAACAAATAGCCACACCTAGGCGAACGTATACAAAAATCATTTCAAAAACTGAAACTTAACCCGTGGCCATGAGATACGTGTGCGAAAAAAAATCCACCCAGAGTCAAGGTAATCGGTACGAAAATGAAATTTTCCATAAAAAAAAAAAAAATTAATTTCAGCTCCGGTTGTCGATGGCGGTGATTGCCTCATTTATCTATTGCCCGCACACCGATGGAGTTGCTGTTGCTGTATTCCGTTTTTATCACAAGCCGTACCCCCATCATGCGCGTGATTACCCGGCACCTTACTATGCCGGCCGGTTATAATATGGAAATATGAGTCTTTTGTTTTTCTAAAGTTGCACCCGCCATTCGGTCTGCGCCAGTGCCATAGATGGACAAACAAGTTTTCCCACCGAGTGCAAGGTGCTAATGCTTCGATCAGTAAAGATCATTTGAATTCACACGAACCAGGGAGCTCTATGTGTGTGTGTCGAATGCTGATGATGACTCAGCTTGCGGAGTATCTTGTTCATTGATCTTCTTAATGGCTTGACGAATCGTAAAACGCTCACAAATAAGCTTAATGAATTTCAGGTGCGAGCTGTGACTGCGACTGTAACGATCGTGTAAATTTATTTCGATAGTACACGATCTGGGTGTATGATCTCATTGCTATTGACAGAGAATATAAGCTCGAAATCGATAACAAATTGTCAGCCAGAAATAATCTGTTTTTCTGTTCAAATTTGATTTGGGACGGCTTTTGATTTTAAAAAGATTTTCAGTGAAATGAGTAGGTTTTCGCTTATACAAGTTTTAGAATATGGTGTCCGGTTTTTTTCTACACCTGCAATCGTGATTTTATCGGTCAGCACTTGTTAGGTCTTTGGCTGAAAGAAAAGCAATTATAGCTGGCAAATTGTTCCCCTTTCGTAGCAACGCCCTGTTAACAATTAAAATATGTGTGATAGCCGGACGCATGTTATTTATACAGAAGCAGAACACGAAAAAAAAAAAAACGCTGAGAGACGACTTTTAATTTTTTTTATTTTAAAAGTTCGCAGTGGTTCAAGTGGAGAGATTCCCTGGGGCATTGAGTGGTTTGCTTCGTTTTTGTTTTATTAAATAATTTATTTTAGAGTGGCCATCAATGTGGTTGTATTTGGATATATTTTTTTCTTATTTTAGAATTTTTTGTGAGGGTGTTTCTTAAGCCTTTTAAAACGTGAACCTACTTAAATATATTTTAGACATCAAATACTGCAAAAATTCCTTGAGATTTTCGTTTCATCACGAGCATGCAATAAGAAAAATGTGGTTCAGCGCGGTACTAATAACAAATTTTAGTCTTGACTTTAAATTTACGGGGAGCTCAAAATAGCGAACTTTGAATAAAAAAATATATCAAATGTGAACTAGTAAAATTTAGAGTCGAAGTTAAAATTTTGTAATGGTAAGGCCCTGAAACACACAAAGTGGTTAGTGAGCTGAACAACTGAGCGAGGGGTCTAAGGTTCTATGCACGGAAACACACAAAATTACATCTTAAGGCAACCTCTCGCGAACGTCGGACAAAGTTCCGAGGTTATAGCTGCCATGAAAGAGCTTCGCAACTCAGCCTCAATGCGTTTTAATCTGCCTTACTCACAAATCTGTCAGCCACAAATAAGAACTGTTTACAGAGCTCCAAAAATTGACGAATGATTTTTGAAGGGAATTGCCGCATGGTGGTCCAATAAAGCCGCATCTGGAAGCTTAATTTTCAACTAGTTGGTCAAGCAGCTGGGGCCGTGTATTGTAAATATCCGCCTAGGGCTATGGGGACGTTTAAGTATCTAGTTTAGTAAGTCTGACAGCTCTCTCACTAGATGAAACTCGGCTCTGATTGGGGGAAATTGATCGTGAGAGCAGATGTTTCAGTTGACGTTTATGGAGGGGTAGCCGACGAATCTAGTCGAGAAATTCGTGACTGAGTACTAAGTTGACAGTTTTTATATGTGGCTGACGTAGAAAAAGTGACGTTCCCGACCAATCTACTTTTTGCAATCAGGTAACATCTCATCCAGACCAATCTAGTCGACTTCAGATAACTAGATTCTGGAATGTGCCCTATGTCTCATGGGGAATTGGCAAACGACATAAGCACAATCGGCAGTCAGTTGCCAAATTGGGTTCGTTACAAGTTGGCAGTTCCCTGCAATTGTTTTTAAGTTTCGGTGGTTAGTCCTTTGTTCTGTGCCATGTTTCTTTCAGTAGACCATTCTGCTGCCATCTTGGGCCCTTGCTTCGGAAGCACATTTTAATAAGAGTAAATCTCTACTTATGATAAACATGAAAGGAAGTGTGAATTATATGATCAAATAAAAATAATTTCCTATAAGGCTGGGGGTGACCCCATATAATGACAACCGATGGCAATCCTACTACTTGAAAAATTCTTGCGGAACTCTACCAAATCTGCTGCCCTGGTTTTCTTCAGTGGTTTAATACCAAATGCAACCTCCTTCTTACCGAAATCAGTTTAATAAGATCGGACGTTTGTTGACTCGCGCATCTCAGTTTTGGTCTAGTGAACAACACAAGAAAGCACAACTCATTTAAAATCCTCCGTGTGGAACACACGCCGATCCTCTCATTCAAAAGATGTAAAAAGGCGTCCTAAACGTTCACTGCATGTTACTACCTCTCAGGTTTGTCACTCATTCACTCAACGCCAAAACGGATTATTGTGTGCCCTAGTAAGCACCGCCCAGATGTGTTTGTGTAGGTGTACCCATCAGGCTTTTACACTGTGGTTCTTCAAAGCTCCACATCTTTTTTGTTCAAGCCGAATCCGCCTCTGTTACATGCAACTTTTCTATCACACTCCCAGTGAGGAAATTGCGTTAATTTCCCGCAGGAACACATGCATTAAAATCTACAATCAGCACTAAATGGCTTTTAATTCCCACTCGACGATCCCGAGCTCTACACTCTGTGGATATAGCCCCGTCTAGCTAATTAAAAAAAAAAAAAAAACCGAATAATAACCGCCATGAAAAATGCAAACACTATACGAGCACAGGACATCACAAAACCCTCATCTCGGAGCTTGCGTAAATAGTCCTCACTCCCGTATATGACTCTGGGGTTGAAGTACTTGAAGCACCCGTTTAAGAAGCAACGAAAATCCCATCCACACACAGTGGTTGACTTGCCAGACCGTATATACTCACCACCCGCTGATGTACACCACCCCTCCGCTGCTGACTCTGCTGTGCGAGTAAAGTGCAAGGAAATGCAAACACTAATACATCACACTCAGCAGGAAATTAACAAAGGTGAACGCTAGGACCGACCTCTAAAGAAAAATCTGCTGTCAGCACGCTATATCCGGAGCATTTACAAAAGTATAAGCACACATTGTTTATAATACGACCACCCACATGTACGAGCCCTTGCGACACCTACTCCAACGACCCAGGCCAGGTGAGCTCCAATGAAAGTTGCACCAAGACAAAAAAAGGACGATTCCCAACGATCTTAAGAGATATCAAAAATAATGTATGTAATATGCAGTGTCCCCCCCACACACACACAAACATACATCTCGCATCCTTTCTGCAATAGATGAGGGATTTACACTTTCAAATAAAAGCGCATTTCATATAGAAATAATAATAATGACGGCGAAAAGGATGCGGGACTCGTTCCACACAGGCAGGTAGAGTACGAGGCGAACTCCTGCTAAATCTGAACTGTAGCAATGCCACAGGCCACAGCTCTCGGCTCTCGCTCACTCTCTGTCGCTCGCATCTATGCCGCGCTGCTCGTGGTTGATATTAAGTGCTGTCATCTCGTGTTTATCCAGGAGGAAAATTGTTTTTAAATAAAAAATTAGATTGATTCGCTTTGTTGTGAAGGAGCTGCAACCAGCAGCAGCACCAGCCAGCGACATCAGCAGGTCAGAGAGTGTGCGGTGTTCTGTGGAACCAACCAAACAACAGATGAAGCAACAGCCAGAGGAGATTTTCGCTTTTAATCTCGATGGCAGCATCTAGCCCACTCCGGCGGTTTTTCGCCAGGATAATGCGGCTCGTAGCAGTAATATCTAATGCCCTTGGGCATCCACAGGTGGGCGGCGGTGATGATGGAAGCACAGAGCTACGTGCAGGTGACAGCGACGGCATTACCACTTTAAAGTGCACGTAACGGATGCGCATACGTGCGAACACGATAACAGGGTAGATTGAGTTTACCTATACACGCACTTGCCACTACCCATCATATCCATACGTGTGTATAGTTTGTGTTTCTTTGGCGGTGTAAAGTTTAATTAATTTAATTTTGCACCAGTAGATAGCATAGCGCCATGCCCTGCCCACCCCCAGCAACTCTAAATCCGAACGGCTTATTGTATATACGCACATAATAAACGGAACCGAATCACGCCAAGATATTGTCAGATTAAAGATGAAAGAGAAATTTTCCCAGAGTGGCGGGACGATAGTACAGCAGTGGAGCAGCAACATCCCTAATTGAAGTATGAACAGAGATTTTCCGACAACTTATACAGCAATTACATCTGATAAATAATTGACACGCAGAGAGCCGACCTGCAGAGAGTAATTTTGCGTCAGTCTGTGATGATACGGAGAATCACAATGGCTGTCGGCAAAGGCAGCAGCAGTATAGCTCTCTGTCGGAGCCGGAGGAAACATTGTTTGTTTTGAGATTTAAAAGATTTAAGATTTAGTGACAGACCGACAAGGAAAACATTGGGAGATCAACAAATTGTCTGAATTATTAAGCTTGGTATTTAGTTTTGTTGGTAAGGATTAAATCAGGACAGGCGGGACTCTGTCAGTTTGTCAATAATTGACGTTGACAGGAAAGCGGTGTGCCTGACGTAGTGAAGGCGCTTGATAGATTTTACGACTTTTAGTTATGTTCAAATGTTTTTGATCAGATTGCCCCAAGTGTGTGTGAGTTACTGCGTGTGTTTTCCGAGAAATTACATTTTTCATCTTCCGAAGCGGTACTGTCTTTGGCAGGCTACGTCCAGCAAGTAGTTGCAAATTTGTTTGGCTTCTTTCATGACAGTTTTACACGGAAAGGTTAGATGTATGGTGAACACAAGTAAAAGTCTTATCATCGGCCTGTCCTTTGATACCCTCCACTGCATACAAGTCAGGCAAAGTTTGAGGCATGTGAGGTATTAATTTTACTGCTCCCTGTAGGTACAAAACTCCAGAATCATGAAACGTCCACGTGCCGCCAGCTTTCGCATACTCAAACTTGACCGCAGAAATAAAAATAAATTACACCCATTGTTCCAAAATAAAAACTCACTCCCCCCACGAATAATTTCACAACCACTTCTATCGAAACTAAAAAAGCAGCAAAAAAAATAAAGACTACCACCATAATACATGCCATCTGTTGCTGAGTCACATACTAAGTGCTTGATTTTGACAATTCGGTTCTGACCTTGAAAATGCCCTCCAAACGAGGTATATTTCAAATTCATGGTATTTGGTAACCCTACACCAAACATGCCCATGTACAGTACGTCTACGTGTATGAGTCGAGTCGAGTCGAGTCGAAGCCCAGTCCCAACGACAAAGCGTCTATAATTCCAAGAAAAGATCAATCGCCACCCGAAGGCACACGAGAAAACGAAAGACAACAAAATCAGCGCTTTAAGCGTTTAGCTTTTTTTGCATTTTATTTTTTCTCTATCCTCTTACTTTCATGCGATACTTACCCACACACGAACAGAACTCGCTGTGTTCGCAAATTCCGCCATCTACTAGATACTACATGCCATTGCCGGCAATTAGACCGGTTTCAGAATTTGATGCTTCTTCGTTTGCTTTTGCTTTCTCAACTTCGTTTTGATACTCGCGTGTGACCCTAGAACAAAGCGCAAAGCATGTGAAGCGCGACTCTGTAATTTTTGTAATTTTGCTGATGTTGAACGTGCCCATGCTTCCACTTCCATCATCGACGTGGTGGATTGGTTCGATTTGAATACATGCAACATGGATGTACGTTTCTGTCTCTTCTCTTTGTGGTGTTCTTCTATTTACCATTAAATTCGTTGATGTTTTGTTACGCAGAACGTGGTTAGTGGTTGCTGGTTGCTGGTTGCTGGTTGCTGTTTGCCCCCTTATATTTCTCTCTTCGGGCATCGGATCGGTCCCGCTCCCGGTCGGAATCGGATGAACAAGCGGCCATTAAACGTGAACGACAACGACAGCGTTTTCGAAGACTTGGAGTTCGACCATATTCAAGGTCAAGCGTGACTTTTTCACTTTGCTCGTGATGTGTTGTTGTTCGTTTATTTTTCTTTTTCTCATTCTCTAATTTATCGATTCTCTTTCGGACGATAAAAAAGAAAACGAAACTAAGTGAAGAGATCATCAAAGATCATCAGCATTTACGTTGCATTTTCACTTCAGATCGAAAGATGTGTTTTGTATGTTGGATTGTTTGTTGAAGTTGCTGCAGGAGATCAGTTGGCTTTAAAAAGATTTAGTTGCGTTTCCATGCCAAACTTTTAAAGGCTAACTTCAGTAGGTTTTTTTTTTACAGCAGAAGGCTTTAAAAGAGAAAACTAAAGGCGATCGTACACTACGTGCGCAACGGATATAAAACTGAAGCCGATCGTACACCACGTGCGCAAATGATTTAAATAGGTGCGTTTAGGAAACGGAATAAACAAATTGCCGGCTAAAAAACGCGATTCGACAGCAAACTGAAAATGCTCGTATTTAGCGCGTAACCTCCTTAGTTGTCAGATAGTCTTCCACAACTAGTTGATTTCATTGTCGAATAGCCTTCAATCAAGCTGTGCGTTTACGCCGTAGTAGCGCAGCGAGTTGATTCGTGTGTTGACAACCGAAATACAAACTCCTGTCGGCGAGAAACGCTTTAAATATGCTCAGCTGGACTCCATTATACCTTAAATTTGAGGTAATTTTTCGTTCATTTGCGCAAATGAGTGCGCGTTGTGCGATTGGGATCACACCTTAGTTCGAAAAGAAAACTTTGTTTAAGGCGCGATTTATACGTGTGCGCATTGTGTTTGTGGTCTGGCATTTGCAGGGTTACCGCAGGAGTTTTTAGAATAAATATAAAAAGTGACTTCAGAGTGGAAAATTGCCGACGAGTTGATCGTTATCCCGCATCGATCTTTGCGTTTAATTCATTAATTTCTATTTCCATTTCACTATAGGTCACAATTAGAACTATCATCGGTTTTGTGTCGATTCGTATAACTATAGGCAGATGTCAAGCTTTACTTTTGGCAATGGTCGGGCATTCTCTATTCTCTCGAAGCCAGATGACACGGATCGAATCAGAACTATTCTGCATCCAATCAGCGCCCATTCTCAGCATACAAGTGATAATAGTCCGTTTTTAAAATGTTGTCTTGTGACGGTTCCTGCTGGTACTACCTACCTCCTTTGATTTACTGCCAAAGTGATGTGGTAACGTGCTTCCTACTGCCCCAAAAAATCGAATCTACTGCAATATAATTTATATAAACGTGGGCACAAGTCGGACCTTAATTCGCCCAGAGAAATACTTAAAAAATCACTCTTACGATCAGAGCAATCGTCCGATAAGTCAGTTGATTCGATTGCAATTGCTCAAAGTGCAAACTTTAATGTTGAAAAAAACTTCGTTTCAACTGTCATTGCTTTTGTTTGTCACTACGTTACGAGCTGAGGCTGCTGTCTCTAGTTTTATTTCAACTAGTGATGAGTACATTATTGGTGTCTGTAAGTTACTAAAGTACCTTCTTGTAAACCCAAAAAGTATAGCAGCATTCAAATATATTTTTACGCAATTTATAAATTAAAAATATTACCGTACAGATGGGCTACTGTATGTCATCATAGTTGAGGGTCCACGACTGCATTTAAAACTAGACTCTCTCGCACACTGTATCTACAGCAAGTTCACGGCAAACAAACCTTAAAAGTACTCGGTCCACCACAATGCACTCCATCAAGTGTCCTTAATCAACTTTAAGTAACAGACCCAAAATGTCAACAAATTTGTACAAAACAAAAAAAAATCGAAAAGAGGTGCAGAATTGGATTTTCCTTCTCTCCATCGCCCATGGATGTCTTGCAGGTGGTTTCTTTTTTTTTCCAATTTATTTAAACATCGAATCATGGCATATTGGTTTTTCTGAAGAAGAAAATTGCATTAGGATCTCCACTGAATGGGAAAGCGTATTTTTCATTTTTTTTCTTCTTCTATTTTGCTGGCACATCTTGTATGTGTGTGCACCTTTAAATGGTACCCGCACATGCAACAGAACCATACCAGGTGTTTTTATTTAATTTTCCACAGGAAATACTCCTACTGGATACACTGTACACGCACAGCCATCTATGGCTTGAATTTGTCGTCTCCTGCATTGGTGCAAAGTTGATTTTCACATGCTGAAAGCAACAGTTCTTGCAGGAAGGCTTCTCCTACTACTTTAGGTACATATAGAATGTATGGTACAGTCGTATGGACGACAAGAAGAAACGACTACGACGTGTTGGGGTAGAAAAGATTTCACAATTCAATTCGTCTTGATATAGTTTTATCAAAAGGAGGAAAAAGCATCAGAGTTGTATGTTTTGTTGTTATAAGTATTCCTTTGTCCGATCGGTTTATTTATAGTATTACCAAGTTGTTTCTTTTTTGTTTTTTGAGACAATTTGATTGGTAATATCGAGGGCGGTAGTTCTCTACAAAAAAAAAACAATGTTCAGTGGTTGGTTGTGCTAAAGTCCCATCTTTTTCAATAAAACTTTCGGCCAAGTGAAGTAGTAAACGAGCTGTTTGTAGCTAGTTTTAAATCACAATATATAATTGAAACTTTATGTTTTTAAATATAAAAATGACAGGACTTGAGATTGATTTATTATGAAGGATAAGTTTGGAACACTTGTGCTAACTAATAATTAGTTTAAGCCTTTATCTGCCTTAAATATTCTGTACGTATAAATTGTTGTGCCGAAAATGTCGCCAATCTGATCTCGTCAAAATTTAGCCAGCCACCTAAAAATGATTCAATTGTGTTATGCGCGTTTTATCCTTTCAGTTTTCAGCTATTTCACTGGCCGATTCGCTTTCCTGTAGAACTGGTAACGCTGGGTCAATTTTGAGACAGCTAGGCTTCTCTGTTATCAGGAAGACAACGTTTACTCTCTACTTAGGAATTCTACATCCGCGACTCTTACATTGGACAGACGGGGAAGCTAAAAAAAAATATCTTCCTTATTAAGTCGGTGGTTTTAAAAGCATCGTGCATAACACCACTCTATTCGAACCACATATCGTCCATTGTTTCAAGGAAAAGGTCACTGATCTCTGAGTATTTTCGTTAGCGTTGACTGTTTCGCGAGCTGTTGTCTCATTTTCAATGAAAGGGACCAATGATGCCAACAGAATGAAGAAAGCACCAAACAGTTCAATCTTGTGTATATATCGTTAACTAAGTCCTATGATCCTCTCGGCTTTACAAATTGTGAAATGGAACAATCAGCAACAAACACGTATTCACGAAGACAGCGTTTACAAATTATCTACTTGTGAACTAAGCCTATCTCTATAGGTCGGTTCTAGGATCGATGTGCATAAAGCGATTGCTCTCGAAACATCGTTGCGGTCCTTTTTGACCATTTTTGACCATTTTTGACCATTTTTGATAGGTAGATCCGTCCCGTCCGTACCTATGGTAACTTTAAATATGCAGCTGATTCTTTCGAACATCGAACAAGCTTCTCAATTCAGCCTTCGGAAGGGTAAAAAATGCTGCGACTCTGCAACCTCGTAAATTTGCCAGGGGACTACATCTTTTTCGCTTAATATTTATTTTTCAATTGTTTTTAATCATGAAACGCCACAGCCTTTTTTGGAAAAATTAAATCAGTTGTTAAATAGGGTTAGTGTCTCCTTTAATTCCGCCCCATTGGCTTTGTGGAACTGATTGCCTTCGGTGTGGTTAAGATTGAATTACCGCCATCTACTTTAAACGTATATAAATCAGGCTTTAATCGTTAGGTTTGCGATGTCTTCCTTTTGAAAAGCGGCCCTAGGAAGACCACCTTAAAGAGGTCGAGAAGGGAAGCTTTATATTTGAAGTATTTTCCTCAGAACCAAAATAAATGGTACGTACTCTCAAGCTCCAGGCAGAAGCATATTTCTAACGATTCATTTGGGCATCTGTTGTTAGTTCCTTGCATTTGAGATGTTGAACTACCAAATGAAACTTAATTTATTTCTACTGTCGAACATTGCCGTCTGTCTCTCTCTCTCCCCTCATTTGCAATTAAATTGCAAATTATCCCCGCCTATCGCCCGGCTTATCAACGCTTCGCTTCGTTCTGTGAAATTGAAGTGCATCATGTCCAATTAGTACCGCCAAACGCAAGAACCGCAGAAATGGCTTCAAACATTCATGCATCGCACACCTAGTTGCGTGCCCAGCTACATAGACCATAAATCAAACACCGCTTGCGCATGCAAAGAAATAGCAAAAGCGGAACTCAAGCCATATACTATAAGAACAACCTGGCGCGCAGAACCATGACTAAGTAAAACGTGACGCGGGTTCAATAGTCGCCGCACCTCTTCTACACTCTTGTACGACGACCCACAGAATTGAGTACAGCAATAAGGTACGCGATTAGCGCTGCAATTCAACTCCTAGATGTGCATTTAAGAACGAAATTCAATTACATCCACCTGCTGTTGTTTTGTGGAATTAAGAGCGCCTCCTCGGACTCGGCTAGGGATTCCAATTGCTGTCGGGCATGAGGTACTATTATTCAAATGCACCATTATATCATGATTTGCATCGCATATGCTGGGACTCAGATAGGATTTCCTCGGGTAATGCCACAGGAAATCTGAATCTTTCATCGAAGTACCTATATTGGCGATAGATGTGGAATTGAATCCCGACATTGGAGACGAAAGCCTCCATATGTAAATTTTTAATGGAGGTATTCGTTTAATGGCGAAATTTTATGCCACAAGTTACAGTTTTTTTTTTTGCACAAGAGAATCCTTAGGATTTCACTTCAAACTAGCTGAAGTTACATACGAGTATCTCCATCCTTTTGCCATGTTGCTTAGCTTGTTTTTTTTTTTTTCAAGGAACTTCAGCGCACGGGACTATACAACGATGAGTTGTTGTATACTACAACCTTGTTTACTTTATGCAAAACTTTGTTACACCCAACTCTGGACGGTCGGGGGGGATTTTTTTTTTTTTTTTGTTAAGGGTTTTTGGTTCTTGGTACATGCGAGGTAGATTCTGGTCGGCTCTTATCTTCTTCGCAGATAATTTTGAGGGATTTTCCTCCGAAACATGACATGAGCTCAAACAGAATTTTACATAAGCCTTCAACCGCAACGAGAAGCATGACACAGGATGGCATGTGTACGAGTGTACTGGGTTGTGAGAATATAAAATGATACGTCAAAAACGCTGCGCGAATTGGGAACATGAGCTCACCAGAATTTTCCAGAAAAGAACAAAGACTCCTATGGGGGTAAACAAGTGAGTGGATCAGTTTGAAATAGACGTGCGGATGATGCAGTGTGCAGCTAGGGTTCACTTGTTAATTATAAACACATATTCACGCAGTTTTGTTTTCGAGTGCAGTTGCTTCTTTCCACATGACAACCATAGCAAGCTTCAGCCACTTTAAATGTTACTGAGCTGAGTGAAGGTTGTGCATTTTACTGCTGTAGGAAGATGAACGATGTTTGGAAATTGATGCGCTTCTCCATGTTGCGTACGGTGAGTGGAGGAGAAAGTATCGGGAAAAGGGAGAAATTGAGAACCAGTTGTTCGAAATTGGTGCATTTGATCAGTTTCGGATAAGTGAAGATGAAGCAAGTTTTCATGAGCTGTCTGATGGTAATGGTGAGGCTTTTGAAGTTGTAACCCATCCTTCAGCAAATTTGTTAATTTGACAGTCAATTTGATTAAATATTTACCAATAAAAATAAATGGTTGTAGTAACAGGTCCGAAAGGACCCTAGGCCTATCTTCTCATAACCATTCGCTTTGTGGGAGTTTTTAATTTTTGGGACGAATAAAAGGGATCTACAATTTTATGCCGAGTCCAAACGGCCAATTGAGAAGCTCTTTCATGACAGTCTTACTCTCGGATGTTTGTCAGACGTTCGCGAGGTGGACTTAATAACGTTTACTGGAAACTATGTAGGATAAGAGTGTAAACATTCAAAAAACATTTTTCGGCTTAGTATTCAATATTAACAGACGGATTTTTTTTTTGATCAGCAGCTTTGAAAGACCGATGTCTGCCGGCGTCCAGTTCATCAATGTTTAGTTACCACTCAAAAGACTCGGAAGTTTTGCATTCATGCGATTAGAAATGAAATTATCTCATTAATTGACACCAAGTCAGTCTGACACTATAAACACCCTTTAAATGCTCAGTCTCAGGAAGAAAACCATACTATGGTGAGTTCCTGATCATAAGAGACCTTAGAGAATCGAAAAAGCCGATGAACTGACTTGAATAGGTTAAAGAACTTCCATCAAAAGACCGGAAAATATCAGATCTAGAAATTCAGCCGTAAAAACCTTCAAAACGTTTCTTATTAGCGGCCGGACAATATCTCGCTATAGCTAAACCTGATTAGATACCTTTATATATATCTTGAGCCAGGTCAATTGAACCTTATATGGCCCTTCAACAATTAAGGCAGTAGAATCTTTAATCGAGCAGCCATGATTTAAGAAACATTCTGGGATATAGGTTATCACAGTTTACAAAAGCAAAATAAATATATAACACTCTCCCGACTGCCAGTTATTGCTGAAAGAGGGAAAAACTACTGAACACAAAATATGTGAATGTCTAGAACTTTGTGGAATGAAGAGGGATATTTTCTTTAAAGATCAAACGGGACCCAATGAAATTAAGAAATCATCTGATTACCTTTGACCTCCTTTAGGCGAATTTCCAATAGATCTCTTTTAATCGGCGAGCCTTTCCATCGCCAGGACAAACCTAAATCCTTGAAAAAATGTATATCAGCTTATCAAAACTGGATGCAAGCAACTAAAAGTTTTTTTTCTTCTTTTTCTTTTCAGGTAAGTCGCACTTTTGAGAATATTTTACCAAGTCACTGCTCATCTGTAAGTATATCTTATATAATTTTTTTTAAGTAAATTTTGAGTACTAGTTAAGCATTTAAGAAATAATTTAAGATCGCGATTCACGTGATTTTCTTGTGACAACTGACAAAACAATACCTGCGATTATTTGTCTAAGTAAATCTACTGTTAATTTTGTTAATACAGTGTCATTCATTTCGTGGTTTCAAGTTGGTAGCGCTGGCATTTGACACCTGTCACACTCAGCTGTCATTTGAAGTGTCATAATATTAGTTGAATATTTGCCATTTACAACAAACACGAACAACGCGTTAAAATTACTAAAACTTACTACTGGCAACAAGCCACACAACACGACCAAGTATGGCTTTATTGCGTGATAAGTTTCCTGGTAATTTCACATTTTGCTCATTGGCCATCAAGATCATGCGATTTGACACCGTTAAATTTTTTTCTGTGGGGCCCGTGTGTGATACCGCCCGAAATGTGCAAAAAAGTGGTTAAAAATTACCTCAAAAGAATCGCATGCTGTGATCCTTCCCGAGGCGGCCATTTGAATGATATTGTATTTCACACTTACTTGCAAAGTCCGAACTGAATAATGAAATAAAATTTTATTTAGCTTTACTTTCGAAACTGAAAAATGAATGACCCTTTATTTTATAAAAATCTATTGTAAAACTGCAATCGGTACGACAAAAAAAATGTCTGGCCTATTTATTTCATGATGGGAGTTACGAATCGCACCAACTCTCGTTTAATCTGGTTTTATTAGTACCATGCTGCTCCTCCGCTATAACCTTGAGAGCCTTATTGAAGACGCCATTATGTCACTGATTGGTGAATGAATATTGGCAAATGGAATCATTCAAAGATGGTGCCGGCCAGTATGTTAAATTCAGTGGAGAGCGCGTAATAAAGTCATAATTGCTTTCTTTTCTGAGAAAACATTATATAAAGTCGTTGATCTACGTCGCTGGACCATTTAAAAGTCCATATTTGCCGCAGTTTTTCTGATATAGGAGTAGGTACATTCCTGCTGATCGCTAAAGTGGAAGAAAATTGAATCTTGAAATTGCACTTCTTTCATATGTATTTTATTCAACTCCAAAAAGGGTACGCGTCAAAATTCTTGTTTTTCACGGGTCATTACCCTATGAACACATCTTCATCGATTATAATGTCTTCTAGCTAAATGGCTTTCAATTTGTTAGTCATCTTTGTCAATCAGCATACGAATGCAAATTGAATTTACACATCATCTCACCGGCAGTCGAACTACAGTAGACTTACGTAGACAAAATTTGTGATTAATCAAACAAATATCTGTTGTGCCTGAAGCCTGAGTTCATTCTCTAACATCTGCCCGGAGTTGTTAAAAACTCCTTTAAATTGTACCGGTACCGGTATATTTCGTCGGCTTCTAACAAATCATTTGAATTTCCAAGCAAAAGCTGTCGTATAAATATACTCTCAGCGCATTATTGAAACCACAGATTATCTCCTTTCATGTGGGGCGCCGAATGGAAATTGAAAAAACTAAGTCCAACTTTTCCATGACAACGACGAGAACGCACATGATATAATCTCTCTGGGGTCATATAATTAAACTTTAGCAAACAGCACACACCTCTGAAGCTTACGATCAAACAATGCGGAGCGTTTTAGGTAACCACTTGATAGATTCGCATTGCGAGGACGAAAGAATAAACACAACTTGTGCAGGGCGTGAGGGTAAAACTTCTATTGTTTGAGTTGAGCAATAAATTTTCCCAGCGACGACGCGACACATGCTATGAATCGCCCAACTAAGCGACGGCGCATGTTGAAATATATGTCCTTCATAAGGATAATCATATAAGTTTGATGATATATGTTGGGGTAGTTGCTTTGGTGTTTTGTTTTGTTCCCTAGCGGTGGGATAGAAGTCCAAACTGTCTAACACAATGAAATGAAAAACAATTTTTTTATAAGCTGCTCGACTTTGCTGTTGCCGCCTAATTCAATCGATCTTATAGAAGGTACCTTCACGATTTACGTGGAACTTTATATTTACTCGTATACTTGTGATCTAAAGAATATTCCTCCAAAGAGGGACATGGCGTTGAATTATTTTTGAATGCTTTTGAACAGGAGTCTCTATTTATTTGCACTTTTGTTGCATTTTAAACACTTTTCAAGAGATTTCCGAATTTTTTCTCCGACGGAAATTGCTCTTATAAAAGGAGCAGAGTTTTTTTTTTCTAATTTTCGCAACATATTGAGCCTGACATTTTTAGTTTAAGCTATATTTTCCATACAAAATTTGTAATTGTGAGCTTCCATAAATTTAAAATCGAGACTAAAATTTGTTATTGGTACGGCGCATGAAGTCTACTAGAGCTCGCCCTTCACCTATTTATATATAAGATAGATCACAATTTTGAATGGCGGTTTATTAAGATCACAAGAAATATTCCTGTCTTCGGTTAGCTGCCACCAGCTGCGCACTTTAATGTTGTTGTAGTTCCCTTAAACTTGTGTGGCCTTTTTTTTTTTTTTTTTTTTTCTCTCTCTCAATTTTCCGGTGTGTTCATACTTCGATTCTAATTATCTTTTCCTTAAACCAATTGTAAAAATGTAGATAATGAATAAAAAATATAATGATTTGTATAATGATAACTTGTACAGTCCGGGTTTTTAAAGCATTTGACCACATCGAGTCGTTCTCAACTTTACTTAAGCTACAATCTCCCAATTGCTATCTCAATACAGCTAAGTACGACTTTTAACATTAGAATCAAGCAGTCGATTTTCGTCTTTGATGTAGGTATCAGGTTCGCCGAAAAACTGATAAAACAGAGAAATGCCCTGAAGGGGAAATAAATGTTCCAAATCCATATTTTTTTATGTAAAACAAGCTTCGACATTGCACCCGACTTTATTCACTAAATTATTTGGCGAAGTTGTCTGCGAAATCAGTATTCATAAATTTTGGCGTCACGTCCAATAATGCAGCTATTCCTAAGATTTAAGTAAGGAATCCATTGCTTTTAAAAGAAAAATCTGACGTGCCACAAGGTAGTGTGTTAGTACCTGTATTGTTTCTTTATACTCAATTGATATACCCATCGACAAATTACGAAACTACTGTACTGGTGTAGGTAGAAAAACCCTGTTTAAAGTGACCTGACCTGCAAACCGGAAAGAACGTTAAATGGTACCTTCGAATGGACCAACAAATGTTAAGCCAGTAAACGTTCATTGACACTTGCGGTATAGTTTTCACTCCAAAGTGATGCAATATTTTAGCTGTTACAGTTGCTAAGTGGTGCCGAATGTTCGGTTCGACATTGCAGTTGATCGCTCAGCGCTTTCTTATTAAAAATTATAACTAAAAAAAGAGAATTTTTTTTTAAAGTTATGGATTTAATTAATACTTACACCCTGTAAAAATGCAATTTTGGTTTCACTAAAGAAGCCGATTATCTTGAAATGAAAACAATTTTATTCAAGGTCTTTTTTATGCACCCGGTCGACTTTGTTTTGCCAGTTCGATTTGAATGACAGTAAGTCAGCATTTCATCGACCAGGAACATAATAACCACCCTGTTGCTAGTTGGGTATAGCAAGCGTCAGTTATTAAAATTTTTACTTAACTGCACGCAATCGGTTGATTATTTATACAAGGATATAGTTCGTCTCGAAATT
Organism: Cheilosia variabilis; assembly: GCA_951230905.1. NCBI lineage: Eukaryota > Metazoa > Arthropoda > Insecta > Diptera > Syrphidae > Cheilosia > Cheilosia variabilis. Next base: position 16,572,092 of record OX579676.1, read on the forward strand.
CATTCCCTTTTTTTAGAAAAAAATATCAAACAAGAAATCGTAAACAAACTTCTTTTCCAATTTCATAGAATTTCTGGTTTTAAATTCAAATTCAAACTTTTATCACTAGCAACCTTGAATTTTATTTTCTTAATCAAAACTACAGAACAAGTAAATACCACGGGCCACTGGTTCACATTCCAGAACGGCACTTTAAATTCTTCCAACTAAACCACAGAACGTCAGACAGCATTCGCTTGTCATAAATCAAATGGTAAATCACACACTTTTTTGAGCAAGAAATTGTCGCAAAAGCCAAAGAAAAATTACCAACTGTCAAATGTCGTATCATTATCTTTATCGCTGTATACGCGAATTCTTCCCGATGTGCAACTCGAATCCGATGTCGTAAATGCAAATTTCTCATCTGTCAAATGTCGCAATTGTGTATACGTGCTGCATGTACGCAGTCCTCTGTCCCACAGCATGGCACACCAAAGTGACACAAGTGGTCCTGCTCCGATCTCTGGTTCCGATTCATTAATATAATTTTTAATATTTTCTCGCACCGCTCGTCCCGCTGCTTCACACTTTGTTCTAATATGAATGACGCCACATTAGAAAATATTTGTAGTCAGTCCTTCCATAATCATCAGTCATCCTTTGCCGCTGCTTTGCGCTGTCGTCACAATAGTGTTCCGTGATTTACTACAAAATATTCATCATCATCATCTTGTGACTGTGGCTTTTTATATAGTTTTTCCCCATCGTCATCACTGTTTGTTGTTGTTGGTTTGGTTTTTTTCCACAGTAATACATTGTTTTATCCTCGAGAGATTTTTCGAACAACTCACTGAACTTTAAGTAGCAATTGGCAACTCGTCGCTGTCGTGGTAGTGGCGATGCTGGTGGTGGTGGATTGTTGTGGAAACTGTCGAAATTGAAAAAAAAAAAAAAAAAAAAAAAAAACACATTGTAAACACATGTAGCGGTACCGGTAGTACTGCTACTGATTGGGTGGGAGGAATGGTCTCTGGATGTATATTAAAAAGTCTTTATGTTGCACATAGCGTCCTCATAAACAAGTAGCTTGAGTTTATTGCCACTATTTCATGTTTACATTGTAGCAGATCCTCTGCCGCATCCAAATGTGCTCTATGCAGTTCGACACAGTATGTCAGAGATGTTGAGGGCGTAATAAATAAGAAACCGGCAGTGACACAGGAAATGGATTGCATGCGCGTACAGGCCTTCCCGTTCAGCTGCCGTTGTCGTCGTCGTCGTTGCCGTCAGTGGCTTCTGGTAAGAGGAATGTGGACAGATTCTCGCGCGTCCAACAAGGACACATGAGACCATGACCATCCATTATATTTTGTCATAAATGTTCCGGTAAGATTGCGAAATGATGCCGCACTCCGGTGACGAATCTGTTATAGTCGATGCTGTTGTTTTGGCACGATGAATTCTGTGCCATTTTGGGCGGGAAGGAGGTTCGTTTCCGGTGCCATACGGAAGCGTATTCATTCAATCCTAATTCCCACAATTGTGATGACGGAGAACAGCAATGCCGCTTGGGAATTGAAGACGGAAAGGGATGATAGCTGAAGCTCTACCAAATCCAAAGAGACACTGGAAATCGTATCCGTACTTCTATCAGATGGGTTTGTATATATGCTTTGGTTTTCCTATCTCTGTTACATACGTCCGTTCGCTCTCAAAGAGCTAATAACTAATTGGGAAGTGTTTTTTTCCGTTTTCATTGGGCTAACCTTGGACTAGTTTAGCTATTTCATTGGACTGCCATTCGCGGTCGCACTGCCCAAATGAAGAAAGATACTTCGCCTTTGGATAAATTGCTCTCAATTTGTGGTAATGTGTTTTTGGTCCGGCGAGCTTTTCGGAATCGAAATGATTGCAGTTGGGTTGTTTGATGGAGCTATGTCGTCACATAGGCCGCGTTGGTTTGGTGCTAGCTTTTCTCGATATGGGATGTTGCCATTTATGCATAGTCGTATATAAATTTAAATTAAATATTAATTGGAATGTGTATTAGAGGCAACTCTCATAGCAACCTGTAAAATTCTCAAACAATCACAAGTAGTAGTGCGCAAGTGTTGTGAATGAATATTGATATAGCCAAAAACTTATGAACTCTTGAAATTTAAGTGATTTATAATTTTTGAAGGTATCTGCAGTAGCAATATATGCTCTCGCAAGTTGAGAGAACTGAAAAGGTCAAAAGGCCTTGGACAAAAACAATCATCAATGTTTACTTACCCGACTCAGAAGTTTTGCATTCATGCGATTAGAAATAAATTTATCGAGGTCTCGTTAATTGACAACAAGTCAGTCTGACACTATTTCAACAGCCCTCAAATGTTCAGTCTCAGGAAGAAAACCATACTATGGTGAGTTCCTGATCATAAGAGACCTTAGAGAATCAAAAAAGCCGATGAACTGACTAGAATAGGTCAAGGAACTTCGATCAAAAGACCGGAAAACGTCTGATCTACAAATTCAGCCGTAAAAACTTTCGAAATGTATCTTACTAGCGGCCGGACAATATCTCGCTATTGCTAAGCTTGAGTAGATACCTTTATAAATCTTGAGCCAGGTCAATTGAGCCTTATATGGCCCTTCAACAATTAAGGCAGTAGAATCTAAAATCTAGCAGCCATGATTTAAGAAACTTAAACTAAATTAAGCGCGCACGTTTTCTCAAGCTCTTCTTTTGATAGATCGTTGTGTTCTGTTGTGTTTTTGCGGAGAAGTAAGCTACGAACAATTTTTGTAAGCAGCTGCACAAATAATTACGTCTTCTTCAATTTCATTTGTGTCCATAAATGCCTATGGTTAAATTTACATTTTCGATCACTTTAATTGAATCATCGAAGGAAGTTATGAAGCTGTTTTTTGTGACACTTATCTCCAGCGCATTCTATGTCAAAAATTAGCTAGGACTTTAGGCAATGTTTGTTGAGAAAATTTGGAGAGCTGCTAAAATGTAGAGCAGAGTACCAAGCTTAAAGCAATAAAATCATGAAAAATAAATAAAAAAGCACCCATTTTAAGGCTGTTTGATCAAAACCAGCATTTGGCACCACTTTATTTCTCTCCTGCTCCCGTTTTTTATTACAAAATCTTGAGTGGCCATACTGAAAACTGCGATGACTGTATAGAATTCCAAGTCGGTTTTGGTTCCGTTTTTAGAATTATTGCTCGGAAAATGGGCTATTTTAGAAACTTAAAATCGAAACAAGTGTCCGAATTTGTTATGGATTTTCGTTATGTAAGTGAACACAGAAGGCCACCAACTCTGACAAACCTGGTAATTCTTACTTCATGTTAAAATAGCTACCTACCAAGAAATACTAAATAAATATAAATAGATTAAAAGCTGGCGCAACATGTCCACTCAATATTAATGATCCTAGACCTACCTTTGTTTCTTTTTTTTTTTTCAAACAAATGGAACCTAATTTTGCCATTTTTGAGTATACAATTCTTCGAACTATGTTTGTGCATTTTATATGCGCCCAGTTAATAAATTATGAATATTATCATAAGTTTTTACAAAAACAAAACAAGAACCGAAAACAATTAATTGAAACTTTTGTTTGAAAGTTTTCCCTTCACGCAGCAAACAAGGTGAACAGTAAACTTACTGCCTTCCAATTCATTTCCACTAATACACCAGCGTAGCACTCCTTAGTCCTTAACACAAACTGTTTACACAAAACTTTTGCATATGAATCTGTCGGTCAGTATATTTCAATTAACTGGAAGCAAACTGTCAAAAAAAAAAAAAAATGGAAATACTGAAAGGCGACCTGTATAAACTTTGTATTTTTTTATTATTTTTTGCATGAATGAAGTATTAGACGAAATATGACTAGGATACCAAATATGCCAACTAAGAGTACATACCTCAGCATTGCGCCTCAGACGGGTTGGCAGTTATTCAAAGTGAGGTGGTGAAAAAAAAAAAAATTATGAAATTTTAATTTTGACTAATGGAAGTGTCTGAAATGTTTTTTTTTTCACTCTCTGTGAGTTTTTGTTTCTACTCAAATGAATATGAACATAACGAACGTCAGGAGAACGAACTTTATAACGCTTGACTGGCAGTCTATTCCCAAAAGGTTGGGTATTAATGAGCATTTTATCGTTTCTATCCATTTGTTCTTTACTTTGTTCATCTTTTATGGTTCTTTTGCGGTGGCGTTTTTATGTAGGTACCCACATAGGTAAGAGTGAGAGTTTTAAGAATTTTTTTTTCTTTTCCTACATGCAAAAGTAAATGTGTCATTTACACCTGTCAAAATGTTCGCTTTGAAATTATGACGAGCATCTACCTACGTTTTGTTTCAATTTTATAGTCATTGAGTTTTATTTTTATGTTGTGTGACTTTGTTAATTTGTTTAATGGTAAGAACTTAAATATTCATTATGTCGTGTTGTGCGGGCGCAAAAAGTAAAAGACGATGGCAGTCGTATAGTGACAATGATAATGCTTAGGGCATGGATATAAGATATTGCAGAACTGAGACGCGTTCGTTTGATTGCTTGTTGAGTGCTGAACTTTGCAAGGTGTTTTGATGGGCACAAATATTTAAAGATGACTCGGTGCTCACACTGTTTATGGAATATTATGTTATTTTTTGTCAAAGCAACATTTTGAGTGCGGCTTCGTGAGCCTTAAACAAAAAAAAAATGTTTTTCTTTTTTAAACTAGCAACTGTTTTTTTATTTTTTCTGCGAAAACTTTAGCAAATAACTGGCGTGAAATTTGTATGTTCCCATGGTTCAAGTAAATGGGCACACTCGCCCAAAGTAACATTGATAGTTTATGATGAGACAGTACATTATGAGCGTTTTCAAAAGAGCATCATTCTTATTTCAAAATTTTCGCGAAAATCGGGTGGGTGCTCGATTTGTAATAGCTGGCAGTTTTCCAACTCCACCGCTTTTAGGTACTATTTGAGTGGGACTGGTCAGACACGTTTGCTTAGTCTTTTGGCTCTTCTTAAGTATACCTCTAAGCTGTAAGTAGTCGCCAAACTTACCTCAACTTAATATAACTGCGGGCTTGCAATTTGTCCGCCTAAGCCGGTTTGAAATAAAAAATAAAACAAAAATAAAAAAAAATAAATATATTTTAAGCGATCACAATAAAAAGGAATTAAATAATTCTCCGGATCAAAGTCCGGTAAAAACATTTTAAAGTGACCAATTATTGTTAGAGATAAACATTCCGTAGGAATTTGTTTTTTTTTTGCAAAATTTATCAAAATGTTGTTGCAAGTCAACAAGAGCTGAAATGTCACGCTGGCAGCTTTTTCGCCCGTGTTATTTAATCAAAAATATTAATTTGTGCCAAATCGATGTACAACCCCTTGTGTCCGCCAAAAGGATCTTTTAAAATTTATGAAACCAGAAACGTAGAATCTTGCTCAGAAAAAATTTTCCGACTTGGGCATGTGTCCGCCCAAGGGAACTGTCCGCAATAGGAGATTTTACTGTGCCAAAAGGATTTTTTCAAATTTATGAAATCAGAGACGTAGAATATTGCTCGGAAAAAATTGTTCGTCTTGAGCAGGTGTCCGCCCAAGGGAACTGTCCGCAATAGGAGATTTTACTGTGCCAAAAGGAATTTTTCAAATTTATGAAATCTGCTCGGAAAAATTTGTTCGGCGGAAAAGTTTGCGGAACTTAGAAATAGCTCTAGTTTAGTTTGAAAAACTTTGTAAGATGTCTTTTCTTTTTCATTTTGGCATGCCTCTCTATCAAATTTATAATAAAAAACTTACACAAATCAAAGCCATTTACAAATATATACTCTTTCTTCAATGCTTTTGGTTGCACTCTATATAAAACACTATAACTCAACTCTTTGTTTTTCTTTACTGAACTATACTAATTTTTCATTGATTTCATTTTATTTTTAATTTTATACTCATTTCGTTTTGTTTTCTATTTATTTTCAGGTAGCGACCATGATGTCCTGCCCCCTTCCTTTGCCATTGCCAATTCTTCCTTCGACATTACACGGTGATTTTCCTCCGGTACATATCGGTGTTAAGGTATGCAACAAACCAAAAGAAAATGTTTTTATTTCAAGGGCGAAAAATTGTACAAAACGATTTTAGTACTAGATTCAGTTATTTGTTTTTTTTTTTGAGAATTTTTTTAATTCAAAATTGACTTTCGCGTTTGTTAGGCAATAACTTACTGACACATTGGTATTTTGGTTTGACAAAAATCGACAAGAAATTTGCGAACTAAAGCTAAAAATTAAGAGTCTAGTTATATCAATCCCACTCAGTCTCGTTTAAGTACTGCCGAACCTGTTAACACAATGGTGCGGGCACCGAGGCCCGGTCTACTCCCAGTGGTAAAAAACACTGACGCTCATTCTTCTTTTTTTATCTTGTCTCAGTTTGCGACGAGCTGAAGTGAAGTCTCGTTTAGCTTCGGGTGACTGATGCAAGTCTGCCTCCGTTTCTGTCGTTATATTTTTAAATCTTAGACCACAGATGTTGGTCGACAAGACGAGTTGAAGAATATCGAAAAGTGTTTTTCGATTATTATCTGTATCAAATATTGGCCTAAAATTCTTAAAAGCTATGAGTGTGATAAAATGAACAAAATGTAACCACCATCGCTGATGCCGGTTTTTTTTTACCCAGTTTTAGAGAGCCCTCCAGAAAGATGTCGTCAGACCCTGGTTAAGAACAGAGCTCAATGCTTTCCAATCCACTGGTCACTTAAGTTTTTCCTCACTTGTCTAAAGCCCACCAAAGCAAAGCTGGGATTTCCCGCTTAGGGATCTGTCCGCAAGGGGAACTTTCACTGCATGTATTTCAAGATTTTTACCCATCAATAGCGATGAATCAATTGTAAACTTAACTTAGCATAAACACTTTTGCGTACTACTACGACTTAAATATAAAAATAATTCGAACGCATAAAAAATAATATATATATATAAATAGGAAGTCCTAAACGAAGGCATGCATTAAAATTAGAAGTAAGTAGCAGTGAAAATTTTGTATTGGATTCCGTCACTAAATTCGCGTCGCCATACTTTTCACACCACTGCCGCACTTTGCATATAATTTCGTCGTCGACTTCTTGTTGACGTCCTTAAAGGACTTGAGTACAAACAAACATTAGGACTTTGTACACACAGACGCTCATATGTGGCTGTGACACCACACTCTCTTACCCTTTGCCACACACATCCTAAGTGGCTCTCTAGGGTGACTCAAATCGTATTCGCTTCAAGTAGCTCGCTATGCAAACAGGCTGCACACGTGAGCTGAGTAATAGGGAGAGTGCGGCGTGCGGAGCCGATGAATGTTGCGTTGTAAATCTTTCTGAGCGTTTTTTTTTTTTTGTTGTTGTCAAATGCCACCGCATTAGCTGCTTCAGGACGCGATGCCACTCGAGAAAAGTGCTCGAAAAGTGAAATCATAAAATCTCGAGGACTTGCCAGCGCGTTCGTTTCATTTTTATCAATTCAGTTCTCCATCCCCAATCCGCCTCATCACCATATACGCTGAATCTCTTTCCATCCAAATGTCTTCCTGTTTACTTTTCATTCTTTTCCATTCATTCTTTAATGATCCTTTTGGGGGGTTTTTCTTCTTACTCATCGTGTTGGCGCAACAATTTAACCACAACAATGGGCGCCTGTGTTTGGCAATGAGTGTTGTATTTTTTTGGCACAATTTGTCACCCCTTTCTGGTGTGTATGTGGGGGGGTCGTCCGATTAAATTTCAAACTTTTCGATCGGCAGGATGCCATCCAAACGAGAGGGGTGGGACTGTACGTCTTTCTAGCGTTGGGAAAACTAACTTTGTGATTTTTCAATTTGCTGAATGTTTACCTCTGTTCGCGTCATGTCCTGAGTACTCGTCGTCTGGAGGGCAACGCGCGGCAAATTCCACCTCCACGTAGGTATGTGGAATGAAGGAGTCCTCAATTGAAGCTCGTGCACTTGTATTGTGATAATGTTTCGCTCCTCGGCGAGGCTTTTGAATAATTCAATACTTTTCGAAGATGCTTTTCGAATGTTTTGGGCTAATGCCATACAAATAAGCGCGTTTGTTATCCCGTGTGAAATTTCACCGAGCCAGCGAGGGTGGTTAATTTTACGCGTGATTTAGGGGACGATCAGCGATAAGGGTGGTGCACAGCGTTCGGCTTAGATTGCACAAAAAGTTGAAAGTTGATATTTGCACACCATCCTGTTGCTGGCATTGCCAATGCCACTCCTGTGGCTGGGAGTTGATTTTGTATTCCTTTTGAGGAATTGGGCGGATGATGTTACGAGAGGAAATTTCTCATACCCGTCGCATAGGTGTAGGTGTAGGTGTTGCGACGAGGAATGAAGAAGTTGTCTGCTCTTTCGAAAATTCTGTTTTCTTTTTGGCGAAGTATGGCTTAGTGAAAGGTGAGTGATTGAGTGAAAGACTTTGAGGGTGATTGTTTATTTCATATTCCGGCATATGTCTGAGGTGTATCTGCAAGGCTGAGATTACTAAATTTATATATTTTCTCGATTGAATGTATTTTGCCGCCGCTTAGACGGAGATGTTGTCTTAAGAGTTTTGGACCGCGCAGGCAGCAGTCGAAACATACCTCAAACTGCATATATAGAGCCTCATGTTCAGTCGCGAGACTTTGTCATACAAAGTTACGTGTTGGATGGCTTCCATCCTGGTGCAGGAAAGTGAGACCGACAATGTTTCGAAGAAGACATTTCTGAAACATAAATATTGAGTTCATATAGGCCACCCATCTAGCTTTCAGTCTTCCATTCATATTTGCTGGTTGATTTGGTGCATGCGCCCTCCCATAATGGGTCGGGTTTTATTACTGAGCTCATATTTTCTACACTTGGTGCGACTATTTCTTTATTTTCCGATCTCAATGTTTTTCTCAGATGACGCTCATGTGGAAGCTCTTTCAAATGCTAATTTTACCATACACCTATTCCATGTGCTTTGGTGACTAGCTTCCTTAGTTCTTTCGAAGAGGCTGTGTTTTCTTAAAGCGTGCAGATACTTACTGGGACTATATATACTGATCTCTAGATTTTTTGGTCAGAGTCTTTTTTGCGGTAGGTTTCTGTTTCTAGCTCACTGGTTTCTTCTCGACGCCAATGTTCTACGCTACAAAGCTCTTATATAATTACCTTCTACAGTAGGTATGTCGTATATACTTGACAATTTCTGACTCTTTCTCTAGGGGGGCTGATATATCAAAGATACCGCGACCACTGGTTGCTGGAATCTGTTTCTTACTCAACAGCACTTTATAAATTCAGGCTACCTATCCAATGTCATGTATATTCGTCTTGGCGGATCGAAATGTATTCTCCTTGTATACCTCAGGCGGACTTTATTTCTAACCTTGACGGGAATATGATTAGAACCGAAGTTTTGCTCTTTGTCCTTTTTAAGGATGTTGAATGTTGAATGCGTGATGCCCTTCCTCGACTTGAAGACGCTAGTTTGCTGTACATTTCAGGGCTCTCATCGCGTAACTTTTAAGACGATCATCGTCCAAACGATTGTATTAAACGACGTCGTCAAAAGTTTGCTTCGTGTATCATCACAATCGCATCGTTCGGTCGTGTCGTTCATCGTTTTTATTTAAAACAGTTTGAACATGACTGTAAACAAACTCTGACACCTAAAAAAATTAAAAATGTATGGAAATTGTTTTTTTTTTTGAATCTGTTTATTTTTCTTCGTTGCCATTGATTGACATGGAATTGGGCATATAATGCAAAAATAGAAACGATAGAAATACGGTAGTAGAATCTTTATTGCTAAGGGGCGAATTCTAAAAAAAAAATCAATGAATGCAATTTGATAATTGCATTTTTTTCTCATTGCATTAAAAATGTATGAAATTAGGGAACAAATAAATGAAATTCATTTCATATCCCAAAAAAGTGCAATTACCATTTTTTTTTTTTTTTGCAAAGAGTGCATTCTTTTACAATTTGGATGAGAGTGAGTCGCCTCCAAAGAGAGCATACTTATGTGTCTTTCTTTAATTATTTTTTTATACTTCTCTCAGACCTAATTAAAACTGAAAAATGCACCAAAAACGATGAAACGATTGTAAAATAGCGATCGTTCAATCGCTATCGTTCAATCGTCTGTATTTGACAGTTCAATGAGTCAAAAATAGACAATGACGTCGTCCAGACGATTCAACCTTTTTAGTGATACACGAAGCAATACAATCGTCGAAACGACGTCGTTAGACGATCGTCGTCTTACGCGATGAGAGCCCAGGATTGGCAAACCTAGAACTATATTTATTACAGGATACTGCACACTACATTTCAGCAATAAAGTAACCGATCTCGTCTTGAACATCATAGTCCCGCACTCAGAAAAAAAAGAAGATTGTTGAGCGAAGAATTTTGCGATTCATAAAAAAATTTTAAACTCAAAGCTCTTGCTTTAGATATTATTTTCGACAACAAGAACTCGCTCTTAAGGTTTCCAAAATCAACTATTCAGCGTAGCAATAATATACTCTCCATAACTATTTTCTCACTTTATTGCCAACAATTTCATTCTTGAATCAAAAATTTGATTTTTAACCAACGAAATTGTTGGCACTACTAATAACCATTTGCAACCTTCACACTAAATATTTTTTAGGTCACAATATACAATTTTGTATGGAAAATACCGCCATTATGAGTTCGAAAAATTTAGTCTGGACACTAAAAATTATTAGTATCGCGGAATGCTTTTTTCTGAGTGCGACAGACTCCGAACATTATTCTGGGGGTCAATTCTGGTTCTGTGAAAGAGTGAATAGAATAAATCGTCTTCACATTCGCTTTCATACACTGCTTTAATTTTTTCGATTCACTCAGTACTAAAAAGCGGATCTCGTTCAATAAGTGAAAATATCGTGGTGAATTTACTATCGCACACTGTTTTGTACGACATCAGGTTCTCAATTTTCAATCTCTCACTGAAAACATTCATTTGAAAATGAGTACGTGAAAAAAAAAAATGATTCATATGAAAATATTTGATGTTTGGTTTCACATTTTCGTAGAACGAGAATCGAAATTGCGGTGAAACGGTGAAAACATTTTCGTTTTACTTTTTCACAGAACGAGAATTGACCCCCTGGACTATTAAATTAAACTTACTTTTATTCAATAACCCACACGGTTTATTTTTGGGTCAATGTTTTGAAAGTTGTTCAGCAAATATAGTCCGTGTCTTTCTTTGCATCTTTTGTCACACCTGATCCTGAATAGTGTCGGTATCAATCAATCAACCATCTCCAAGCATGCTGCTCTTAAAATCAGTGCTCCTTCGATTCTTATAACAAGGATACTTTGATCCACTACAATCTGTCTCAATGCCACCGCTTTTCGCAAAAGTGACAGCGGTCACAATGAATGACCGTTTGGCTGCAACTAACAGTGGAAGTGGTAAAAACTGGTCATACTTACAGACCTTCTTTTATCAAAATTCACCAACTACAAAGTTACACACATATACAAAATTAACTACCCCCAGTGCCTGGCTTTCGGCACCTTTGGCTGCATTTCATATCCAGCGCGCTGTGTGCGCTTTCAACACGCATGTTAGCGGCCAACACGAATGACGTGTGATTAGCTTGTCGCCTAGTTTACCCAAAGAAACAATTCAAATTCTTTCCGCTTGATTGATTGAAACACAATGCTCGTCTGGCACATATATGCCAAAAGGCCAAACAGACAATACGTGCACATATATACCACCCCATATGGGGTGGATAGGCCGGCAGCAACATAGGGATTTGTCACCCAAAAATCACCACCTCCAGTGTGTCCATAGGTAAGCAAAGTTTCTTCTTCAGAAGGGGGTGGCTAGTAGTGCGCGTCTGTATATATGTGTGTCCTGCATAAACTATCACCAAAAGGGAATTGAAGATTGCTTTCCTATATAGGATACACTACGACTTAACTTAAGATCGATGGGTTGACGTCTAAAACGGGTGGGGGAAGGCGACGGACTATATATATTGATTGTTGTCCCGAGCGATTATCCTTTGACATCAAAGGTGCTAACAGTACTCGTACATGTACGGTCACCGGTAAATTATGTCGTTATATAGCATGAGGTTGTTAAAGTTGGAAATACTTTATACACTCACCGAACTGCCAGTAGTTTTTACGACGGCAAAAGTGCTCTTCATTAACTGTTATCGCGGAGTGGCAGCGACAGTTAGGCACACTTAAAAATTTCACTAATCCTGTGAAATCCTTTGGGAGGCGAAAACCAAATAATACCACTCCACACCGCACACAAGTAAATAACGACAAAGTGTTCCCAATTCACCCACATAATATTGTTGCGCGCGCTTATGATTCTTTATTAGCCAGCAACGACATATTTCCGTTGACATCATTTTGCACACACAATACAAAATGAAATCGCCTGCAAAACGATATCCTTGCGGAAATCATATTACCAGAAATTTCTTTTTAATGGCACTAAACGTTTTTGACGCGCGGCTCTGTCGTCGTCAGCCAACACATACTATGCCACACCGTTTGGAATGACGTGTACCCATAAAAACATTAATATTCTGTGCGGTGACGCTCCGTCTCCCCCAACTGTAGTATTTGAATAACAGAATGATGATGTCACAGAAGGATGTTAGTCAGAGTATACAACTAGTGTGTGTGCGGGGCAAATGCCAAACAAACGATTCGCCGAGCGGGTACGGGTATATAGGAATCCGAACAGCAGCCAGCCATCCATCCTGCCAGTAAGAGCGAGTCCTTTTGATGATAAATGGCTGAAATTTATTATATTGTTCACTTTTGTAAGGAGCGCGCGCTGTTGAGGACACCTTTCTCCTACTTTTTTCCGTCGCAGCAAGAGTGTGGTTATGAGAATCCTTATTTTGAGATTTTTCATTCTTGCGCTGTCGCCTGTCCTGTGAGTGTGTAGTCGTCCTTTATCGCATAAATCTGTTTTAAATAAGCGAGCAAGCTGTGAGCGTATACTGGAACAAACCTATAAAAGATAGCTCTGCGCACGGCTCTGTTGTGCGGTGAAAATCACCATCATCATCATCAGTGGAAGCACCATCACAGCGCAATCAACACTATACTAGGTTCTATGCGGCGGTGCCGAAAACTCTCGCTCGCACGACAACACAATAGATACTTTATGGTCCCGTTCGTCGTCAGTGGCTTTTCATTTATACGGCCAACACAATAAACAGAATCTGTTCTTCTCGGTTTAAAGTGAGTTGGAAAAAAAACAACACAACAAAATGCAAAAATGTCACACGAAAACTGATACAAGGACCGACGATGAACAACAAATATAGTGGCGAGTGCCAAGAAAAAAAAAAGAGAATAAGAGATTCACATCGAAACATAAAACATTTATCATTATTTCGCCACCGCTGTTGCGGCCATATCCTTTCTTCTGGCATAGGGCCTTGATGCCTCATCGCCCATCCGTTTGCAGTTTAAAGCCAAAAGGATGCCAACACACATCTCTTCTTTTGCTGATAGCGGAGAGTCCTTTTTTGTGTGCGCCGGCGGTCTTCCTTCTCGCCGGCACGAAAGTGTGTCTTAATATTACCTCAGAGAATATCCTTTAACCAGAATAAATGGGTTTTTAATTTGTTCCAACACAACGGTGAGGTTTGATGTTGCAAACAGAAGGAAGACGGAAAAAAATTTGGAAAAACAGAAAACATCCAACTGCCGGCCGCACTAAACCGCAAAGCTGCCCTAGTGGAACACAGAATCGACCCTTGTGGCATCGCCGGACAATTTGCACATTTTACTTTTACTTTGTGTGATTTGTAGTCCTCCCTCATGTCCCCACCCTGACCAAACCACAGCCCCAGCATACACAAAGGCGAAAAGTTTTCACGCTGTCAGTCCAAGTTGTAAGTGTGTTAATCAAATTTTAATTTATCACTAAATACCGAGATGATTTCATTAAACACTTTGAGGATAGATGCTGGCAAGATGTTGAACGAATTTCAATCTCTATGTAAACAAAAGTGTCAAGTTATCCCTTTAAGTATATTCAAACCGCACACAAGAGCTAGGGCGAGCGGTGAGCCATTAATCAATCGGCACTTACCGTCGTTCCAATCGTGAGGGTGACCCAAATTAACTCCAGTAAATTAGCAATATCCTCGGTGCGGTGTCGCACGATAGTGGGACTATTTTCCTCTGGCAATTATCGTTAAGGATCAGTGGGTTTTATCGAGCCAGATGAGAGTTATTTTTAGCATGTACAATTGGAATACTATTTTCGAAGATATGATCCGAAGCACAATTTTATCGTCGAACTTTGTTCTTGGGTTTGAATCTTTGATAATATGTTATTTCATTTCGTTAACAGATGGCGTTGACTTTATTAATACTATTTTTTCAAACGTTTTAGATACAATACAACTGCCGATGCATTTTAAACTGAATTCTGTTATAGCAGTAATTCAAGTTAATGCATCTCTGCACAATGTGATTGTCATTGCTTTTTCAAAGTTTTTATTCGAACTTTGAAGAAATGTTATAAAGTGTCAGGTAGTTGTAATTCTGTCTGGAAAATTCTTACTCTTGTGTTTTTCCTCAAGAAACATTTTCATTTTAACAGGTCTTGTGTATTTAACCCCACAAACTTCTGTCAATGGGTGTTACAAGTTTCAGGTTTGAATCTTGAATGACTGGGACTTTGTTTCGCTAATAGATGGCGTTTACCTGACATCTTCTTATAAATGAAACAAACAAAGTGGGATGCAGCCTTGTTGCAAATATTTCCATTAATTTACTTATAACTCTTCGTCAATTTGGCTGTTGGTGTTTTGTGATACCTAAAGGAGCTGTTGCCAAAAATAGAAGGTAACAAAACCACCCGCAAAAGAGGATTTTATTTCGAAACTTGTTTCCTGTAGTATCTCTGTTGTTTCTGACTGAGACCTGATATCAGTTTCAAACACATGGATTCCAAGTGTCGTAGTCGTAGTCGAAAGATTTCTTACAACTGCGTGCATTATCTGGACTCGGTCTGCCATTTAAATCATCTCTCTAAGACAAGACCCTAAGTTAATTAGTGAAAACGACTGTAGGGTCTTTTAGATGGAATTAAAAGGTGAACCAAATTACCTTCCAATAAAATAAATATAAACCAAAGCTTATGCGTGTGGCTCAAACTCGCGCCGTACTATTAGAAAAGCCATGAAAAATATTCTATTCCTTACTGTGATTGGCCTGTTTTTTATAAATAATTTTCAAGATTTTATCCACCCGCTTCCGAAACGGAATACCTATTTAACTTGTCTTAATAAATCTTTGAAGCGTGCTGCTGCTTTCGCAGTGTCCTCCAACGTGAACCCTTAACGCAACCGTGTTGATTAAAATCGAAATCTCCATAACACCAAAACTCATAAAATAAATGAAAATAGACAAAAACGGTCCAAAGCTCCTTGTTACAACCATTAGCAACAATACACCGAAAAGGACAAACATCAAAACCTCGATACACACGGCAAACGCCAGGTATAGGAAGTAATAAAGCCCGCGTCAGCCTCCGGATTTTAACTCATTTCCTGTCCCAACGCATTTGAATTTTTAATAACTCGACCCACCACCACTGTTCACTGGAGGCGCGCAACATCAACGCCAGAACAACCATTTCATTGCCTAATAACAACCTTGAATATTTTATAACCCCGTCCACCACATTTACCGCCGTCCGCCATCGTTGTCGTTGGTTGTTTCTTCTAATCCCTGTATTTTCTCTAATGCTGCAATGACCGACCGTATCTCTCAATCCTCGTTCCGCCCGTCCAAATGAGAAAAGAAAAACCAACCAAAAGAGGCAAGCAAATTATTTCTCAACAATAAAAAAAAAGAACCTAATAAACCCCTTTTTTGTGGTAAGTGTATGTGCGGTTGGTTAGGTTCTGCCCCCCAAAGTCAGGCAACGGGTTGCCTAGGTGGCTCTGGCTCTGGTTTGGATTAAAAAAAATAAAACACTAGACAAATGGATGTTTGGCTACTTCATTTCGTATTAAAGCGTGCTTAGCCGCACCACTGTCTGCGACGAAAAAATCATCAGAATACAGGAGAATATTGAAAATTTGGGTCTATTCGTCTAATCCGCAACCCAAATAAATATTAAAAAATAAAATCCTTAGGAGGTTCGAGGCGATCAACGTTGGCCTTGAAGTTCGCATTTTAACCAAACGATATTTTTTGTTTGTTTGTATTTTTATCCGTTACGCGGAAGGTAAGAGAATTACAGAGATATTTGTGAATAAAAAAGGTAGCGCACGTCCTCGTACAGATGGTTTGAGAATGTTTCTTCACAAAGTCTTTGAGTTTCATCCACGACGAACGTGGCCGATGTGAAAATATAGATTAAGATAAAGCAGAGGAAAAAAAAAAACAAGTATCACATCGCAGCATGTCCTTAATCGGCGAACATCCCTCCTGGGCACCCCCCTTTATTTTATGAAATTTGTCTTTCCGTCGGAAAACGAAGGGATAAATATTTTCCTAATTAGTCTATGTTTGGGAGCTAATTAAAGGTTATTAAATCGCTCGAAGGATACACATTTGCATGGAGTAAAGGGCGCTCGTGAGTTCTATTCAGGACGATGTTTTTAAGGGAACAAACAAGATGTGCTATAGGTTTTGATTCATATTCATGATTGGACCTAGGTCGACGGATTGGTATCCTGGCGAGAGTAATAAAACTTCGTTTAATCTTTTGGGTGCGGGATTATGCGGCAAAAAGAAACAAGGCGACCTTTTGTACGAAATGGAGCTTTAGTCGGGGGAAAAAATGCTCACAAAGGATAAGAGCTTAATTAATTACTTTCGCTGGAAGAACGCGTTCGAAAGATTTTTTTAAATTCAGGACATGTCCTAATTGACATGGACAAAAATACAGCAGTTCTTAAGTTTTGGCCATTTCTATAAGAGATGGCAATACACCACGCATGCAAACAAGAAATAAAAAGTATTTTCAGAACTGCTTGCGTTTAAAAAAAAAAACTTAACTTCATTCAAGGTATATGTGAGGAAGACTAAAGCTTCAAATAAAACGTCTGTTTGGATCGACAGTCAATTGTCAATTGACTTCTAAAAATCGCGATATTGAAGAGCTGGGCCACAGCATTAGGTGTGAAAAATAATTCGTCAACAGTTTTGGTTTTTTTTTTTTTGCAATCACCCCTCAAAAAGGCTTTGGTTGGTTGGTTCTCCGTATCTTTTCCAGTTTCCTACAAAGGGTAGGTGAATACAATTCGCGATTGAGCGCTGCTTTGGGGCCACAACCAGCGTTGCCGTAAGTGCAGATTTGTCTGCATTTTGCAGAATTTGAACCTACCTGCAGATTTTTAACAGCCAGAAATCTGCGCTTCAGATTTTTTTGCATTCGCAATAATATATTTTGTTCTTTTTAAAAATTATTTTCAACATGTTTGGCACACTTGCTTCCGCTGTATGCTATGATTTTCGTATTCAACTCTTTTCTATTTTTTTGTTATTGTTGCTTAAATAAAAAAAAATTTGTAAAGTAAGATATTTCCATAGAAATCTGTTTTCCAGATTTTTTTGGTCATAATTTCAGATTTCTCCAATTATTTTTATGGCAACACTGGCCACAACTAACGCGACCTGTAGATAGTGAAGGAGAGGCATGTTAAAGAAGCTCAAAACCAACCTGTGGGGTTGAGAAATTTGATGGTGTTTCTAAAATGGATGCCTTGGATTAACCGTAGTAGCAATAAAGACAGAGGTCTTGCCATCACGATTACTAGCCAGCTGCCTCTAGCTACTCCAAAAACGGGTGTTAAGGTTGCTGTCCTAAATACCGTTTCAGTCATCTTAAATTTTGAACCAGCTCAATGTTCGCTGTTTAGGTCATAAGGTTCGTCCTTCTCCTCAACACTGGGTAGGAGTAGACTGGGACGATCCTAGTTCGAAGAATATTTCTCACAACTCAGCAGCATTTATGTTTCTGCAACAGAACAGAAGCACCACATCTCCTTACTAGATGCCTTCCTAGCTCAATGAAAGAGCGATAAGCAAGAATGATTTTTCGCTTGATCCCTGTGCAGATGTGATTTAGAGAGGCAGTGGTTGAGCCTTCGTCGAATCAAAGGTTTCGGTGGAATTCTTGTCGACTTTAAGGCAGCAGTCAGATCTTTTTATCGATGAAAAAAGTCGGTCCGTGGTGTGGCTTCTCCCTAACTATGTCATAAAGTCGACAGGGGACTGAAACTGGTACTCTTTTTTTTTATTTTTATAAATATTAGGCGTTTTTTATTATGCTCAAATGATCTATATAGATTTCCACGGTTTACAACAACAGTTGGATCACGTACTGTTGTTGTAAACCGTGGAAATCCATGATCTATATAGATCATTTGAGCATAATAAAAAAGGCCTATTATTATTATAGAAAATACCGTATTGTGCCGTTTGCCGCGTGCGGTCGAAGGGCGAAATGTGTAAGGAGTTTACGTACACAGTCCAGCCGATAGTTCCATTCACCGAATATATTTCTTTGAACATTTTGAAAGGCAGTTAAATGAAATTCTGATTTTTCAACTTACTTCGTATATTAGTGGTAAATGGACTGACAACAGGTTTTTTTAAACTTTCCAAATACCTATCACTTACTGAATCGACTTACTGAGCATTCTGCGCAAGCTTGGACCTTTCATTCTTGAATAGATCGGTTTATGCTTTGTCAAAAATTTCGATAAATTGCACCCACCTAAAGTTTCAACTGAGTGTCGCAATTGGACAAGCATAGACAGAATTCGAGAATAGGTTACATGTGATATTTTCCCGAATTTTAACAAGTCTAACGACATCCATGTGAAAAGATACGACCTCTGTTATGTGAAAAATTTGTAACTTACTGATCTGTAAATGCACGACTCAAATGGGTCCTCAGGGGAATGTACGTAGAAGGACTTTGCTTAAGGTTGGTACAGCAACGTGGACCTAGTCAAGAAAGTTCGTTTTCAGAGGTATAGTTTTAGAAAACATTTTCCTAGACCTTCGTTCATGAAAAAAATAGCTACAGATATAGAGCAAGTTTATATAGACGCTCTGGGTCTAGAGCTGAGAATCTGTTGGTCAACTAGCTAGAGACCGAATTGCTGATGGGTGAAATTTGTCGGATTACGCTTGCCCCTTCAGCATTTCCCTTGGTAGAACAAGATTTAAGGTGTTAATGGTTCAATCTTTTCTCCCAAGTAAAGAGGCAAACTTGCGTGGAATTTCTCGCGATATTTGCGGGCTTTTCACACTTTTTAAGTAAACTTTCGTGCACCGGTTAGTCCTCATCGCTCAGTAGGAACAAAATTATTGTCCAGTCACATGGTTGCTTTTCTATTTTTACAAATCCATATGTGCATCCTTCTGAAGGTGATTCCTTGAATCCTTTCAAAAGTGGTTGCTCTTTTATACGTGTATACGTACCTACAACATTAAAGAGCCATTACATGTCAAAATGGAAAAAGGTAATCTAGTAAAAAGTTTACCCACAAATCGTCTCCATAAAAATCTAAAAAAAAAGAGCACCAATAAATCATTTCCTGGTACAAATCTGAGAGAAAATAAATTTTAATTTCGCTCCCATTGTGTCATCAATTATTATTAGAAAATCCGCCTATCGATGCATACCCACATGTATAAGGATTCAAATTCCCAACCGTACCATTTGACTATACTAGAGCCATCCGTCTGGCAGCTACCAGCTACTACCCCTCTGGCACATATGGAAGTATGTCGGTCGGTCACAGAAGCGCGTCTCAACTTTTCAACTCCTAGGAACGAAAAATACTCGATGAGGATGTTTATTTGTATATGTTTGTGTGGTTTATTAGTGTACACTTTCCGCTGCATGGGCTTTGCCTTGCGTTGAATCCTAGGCGGTCGGAGAGCACGCGTATGGAAGTCATACATATTGATGGCCTGTAAGACTATCCAGGCGGTGGGTTGTTGTTCGGGTGCTCTCAATCTCAAGGATGGATGTTGATGATGACTTTCATATCGCGTACAGTAGCAGACTCAAACGCACACACACACACACACATATACAGAGGCCTACCTGTCGAGCGCGTTGTTCACGTGGAGAGGCTGAAAGTTATTGCTTTCTACACTTGACAAGATTTATGCAAGGCTATAAAACTCTAATAAAAATAAAAAATGTAAGATGAAACTTTATTTACGCAGGATATAAAATGGAATATTCTGCATTAAGGGTTCTGATGTCCTAGGCATTCTGCCACAGGTAGTTACTGTTGCGCTCTGCTATTGTCATCGTCGAGCACCAGACACTCTAGAGTTGCAATTCGTGTGTATATGCCGTGTATGACTAGGCCCCCGAGTATGTTGCTCCGTGATGCCTCCCTGGCGCAATGTCTTAGCAGGTTATCCTTTTTATAGGCCCTGCCAGGGAACATAAATAAATAGTCGTCAGCGTTCCAGTTAGCTGCAAAGAGTTTTGGGATCAGCATCACGGCAGCGGCAGCGGCAGCGGTGGTTTTAAGGACTACAATGGTTGCCCTCCCCAAAGCCACCTAATACGTCGAGGATGTGACATCGTATTGCAAAAAATCGTTCAATATTATACCTGATTTATTGCCAGGATTATTCGTAGTTGGAATTTTAAGCATTTGTTATTTGATTTTATGATTTTTTTTCTCGTTTTCCTGCGTAGGTCCTTTTTTTTATTCTTACCGCGCCATGATGGTGGATTGTTGGCGCTGCTGTACTCTTTCAGGGCTGTTGCTCTTTTAGTCCGTGTGTTTTATTATTCTCCAGCATGGCTGGGGGAAACAATAAAAAAAAAAAACCGAAGAAAAAATCTGAAAAGAGAGAAAAAGGATTCGTTCTATTATGCTGTTGCACAAGGGATTAGAAATGGTTATTTGCCATTATTCTTAAGCGATTGTATCTGGTCTTTGCAACGGGAAGAGGCAACCAGCCAGTAGCGGCTCTAAATCAAAATGTCTCCTCCTGACGGCGTATATACTTCGATTGGATTTGGTTTTTCTTTTTCTCGTCTCCTGCTTGTGGGTCTTTGGTTTTTATTTCTAAAAATGATACGTAATTGGTTTTGGTCGGCTGATTTAAGATTCGGGTGTAGGGGAGGGGAGACGCGTTGCTTTGGTTATATAGTTATCGATGGGAGGCTTTGCAAAAGGATTGATTTCAGGTGGGCACAAGGACTTTCTTTATGCGGCGACCTATGTCCTAGTAGAGGGTTGTTATTCATCCGAGGCTTATCTATTAAGCCCATTACATCGAGTGACGCATATTAATGGGGTTAAGCTTATGCCAAAGGTATGATCGAGTGGTCTTATGTAGTCAAGACTTAAAATCCCAGGAACGATGGGGCTTTTTTTGAGTACTTATGCAGTGACTCTGGGCAACGCCATGTTGGAGAATATAAAATCTGACGTCGGCAATTCAAAGAAACTGTCACTAAGCAGAGGTACCTTGTTATATTTTAATGCAATCCAACCTGATTATCCTGATTTCCATAAAGAATATTGGACCTTTATAATCCAACCAAGGTATGGTTCCATACCTTTAGTTGGCGTCATCTTTTTTGGGGTGGACCCGCGGTTTTAACAGATCTTTCTTCTTAGTGGTAGGTAGTTGTGAGATTCAGTCAAAAGGTATATCGATGCATTCAAAGTTTGTCACCTTCAGGTTAGGCAATTTCGGGCGCACTGTCTCTTCTCTTCCAGACTCGTCTGAAGAGCGCACCACCTTTTTTCACAATGAATAGCATCTGCGGCTTTTCAATTCTTCGTCATAGTGGTATGTATGTCCTTTCAAGCTGAAAATGGGATGAATCTTTCTTTGATTTGTAGTTTACGATCCACCAGTATGCTGTAGGTAGACTTCTACCGTTTTTGCTGATTTGACTTCTGAATAGCTTCAGATTGCTGCCGTGTCAATTAAAAGAAGCTCTTCCTTCAAATGTTCGTTATGTTTGCTGCGCGAAATCTAGGTAATGGGAAGTCATTTCCCCAGGAAAACCTCTCCTTCGTTCCGCTCCGCAATAGACAAAACGCCACGCAGTGCTTTCGATGTGCCCTCAACACCGAAAGTTTAATTTGTTGTGGTTAAATTTTGGTCGCCTATGCGAAAAAACGCCCAAACCGAGAAATGAAGAAATTTGCGAATTTGTCATTCGCTTTGGGTGAATTTTCATTTTCTGCTTTTCGGCTGGGGTCAGATTCTGTTTCGTGCGGACGAATGATTCGCTCTAAGTTGATGAAATAAATCGTTCATGCACACGAAAACGTCTTAACGTTTCACCTTACAGAATGTCGGTCCTGTATAGCACAAAATGTCAACAACAAAAGTTCACACAAATCGATAGTTTTCTGAAAATAAAACAATAATGAAATAAGGACCAAGAAAAATGAACAAATGCCCAACAGCCGATGAAAAATTGCCCATCAAAAAACAAAAACTGAATTTTTCTGTCACTCTTGTAAAATAAAAAATTGCCCAAAAATTTAAATAAAAAATCATCCCCCAAAAAGAATAAAAAATGTTTAACTTTTATTTTCTAAAATTGTTTCGATCAAATTTCTGTTGCATAAGATAATTGTTAAAAATTCACACGAACTTATATTATTTTAAAAAATACATAGTAGATAGTTAACAATTCGCGCGAAATTTTTACTATTATTTTATATTTCTAAAATTTGATAGAAACATATTTAAAAAAATAAAAGAACAATTTCGAGCACAATCAATGCAGCGATGAATATCAACATTAATACAAATATTCGTTATTTTTGAAGTAAGTCAAATCAAATAAATAAGCAAAATGAAAAATCGCCCAACATTTTGATCTGGAAAATACAAAATCGCCCAAAATTATGTTGCGTGCGATTTTTCATTTTTGAAAATTTGAACTGAAAAATCGCCTCAGCATGATGAAAAATCGCCCAAATTACTTTTTGGGCTATTTTTAATTTTCTTTTATGATGTTAATCAGCGCCATTTATTTTTGGGCGATCTTTCATTCTGACTCTTTCGGTGATCTCACCTTCAATTTTGGGTCTTCTTGCATAATTTGCGGCCCATAAATATTGGCTCATTGTACTCTATTTGTTGAAAATATTTTGAGTAATGGCAAGTTGAATGCATGAAGTTGAAAAAATTGTATGATATTTTCTCGAAATCTGTCCAGGAGTTTTCACGTCAACCTACAGTTTTATAATATTCAGCAGGTACGTGTGGGTTTTTTTTAAAACGCATAGTTCTCAATCTGATGGTTGATGGATAAGCAAAGTAAGGGAGAAACTTGTCTGTGATTGTTTGCACTGTGAAATGGACAAAGCGGACTGCTTAACTAGTTTTTGATCTGTTATCTGATTTGGAAAGTTTGTTTCTTCAATTTGAAAGCGTTGTTGCAATGTTTTTTTTTTTTCAGATTATTTTCCAGGGAAATTTTTAAACGTTTTTGTCATTATTCTTATCTGTTTGTTTCTGCTGAACAAGTGAACAAGTACGACTTTTGGAAAAGAACAAGATTTACCTACAATCTAGCCTACAGACAAGTTCGCCCTGAAGCTAGTCGCTTTCCACTTTTGAATTTGTAGCTATTTTTGGCTTCATTCTCCGACTATATTTAAAAAAAAAAACAAAAAAAACACGTAGTCGCAAACAAACTTCCCGGTACGCATTGCTTCTTATCTGCCGCTGCGAGCAACTTTGTCAGGCTCGGAAGATCCACATTGCAGCGGTTGATTGCTTTTCGGCAGCCTAAAAGAATAAAAATAAAATATGCAGGCATAAAATTACGCCTGTGGCAATGATGGTGGTCTATCGAGCACACAACATACGAGTGTAGAAATGTCAACAAGTCAACTATCCCAACTAAAATAAACACGTTCTCAATTACCGCGTCGAGCAGTTGCCATCCATTGAAAGCTGTCACTGTGACAACTGACAAGTGGCGCATATATAGAAAATTGTCACACAAAAAGAAAAGAAAAGAAAACAAAACAAAGGCGGCCACTAAAACTAAGCCTGATGAACTGAACTGTCAAGCGCCCTCATTATCATTAGCCCTTTCAGTACGATGTATGTCGATGGCGAAGTGCGAAGTTTATTTATTTTTACTACCAATAATTAATTGCGGGTCCGCAAAGTTCAGCCCACTAAAGCAATGAACTGCTTATCTTTGATTTGATACTCGATACCCAGGGGCGTGATTGATGTGTCATAAAAATCAATCACCGATACGAAAACAATTTCTTGGCTCCCAGTGCGGCTGCTGTCACCGATTGTCGCCTATTGCAGCTACATGTTTGCTGTTAGATAAATTTAGACAAAGTTGGTATATGAAAAGTTATTTTCACATTCTTATCCATGTAAAATTGTGGCCCAATCCACACCCCTTTCTAGTTAAAAGGGAAATTTTCAATTTTCGACGGAAATGTGTTCTAATTCAGGAACAACATCCACACGGGTGAAGGCCGGAACTCGGAAAATTCACCCACACACACGTTGAGAGTGCGTACATTTCGTTGTTATCCTGCCGACAGTGTGGCGCCATAAAGTTGTGGCATAAAAATGCAAAATATAAAAGAAAGAAAAGTCCTGCCTATCAGCAGCTCTAATTACCTCGCATGGTCAAAGGGTAGCAGCACACTCCACCTCCGTACACACATTGTTGGGCCATGTCCAATTAAAAGTTTGAGCCCTGCGGCTGCATTGGTATTTTGATCGTGCTTTTCAGGCAGCGCTGCAAAAGCGGTATCAAAAGATATCTCTGCAGTCCAATGCACTTTATTTTTCATTTTCATTTCGAAAACTTTGAATGTGGGAATTCAAAGTTAGAATTTGTTGCGTGACATTTTCCGTATGTTTCAATGGAGGTGGGGTGGAAAAAAAACTTTGTCCCGCATTTATTCATTTGTTTTTTTTCTCTCCTCATTTTGTTGTTGTTTGTTCCAAAGTTTGGATGATGTAAAGAGCTTACGACTTTATTCTGGTTGCCTGCGACTAACAAGTGGTGTTGCTTTGGTAGATGAAAGGCAGGCTGTGGAAGAGTAAAATTGATGTTAAGAATTTTATTCACTTGGTAAAACGACAACATATTGAAAGTTTGTGGAAAACTTTTCCGCACCATTTGTTGATATTTTACCGCTCATGCAATTTTCTTCTTCTTTTTTTCTTGTGTGTATGTTAAGGCTTGGAACATTCACAGCAAAAGGCGAAAGTATAAAAGAAACACAAACCCGATTCTTTGAAGAAGTTCAAGTCCTTTGGGTAATTTAAACTATTTTCGGGGAAAATTGAAAAAGTGAGATGTTATAGGATGCATAGGGAATGGGGAGCAACCAACACATTCCTGCTTAAATGGTTGACTTCGAGTTGTGATAGAAGTTGTGGCTTACTTTGAGAAAGTTGTTTTTTTGAACAGAACGATCAGAGGCGGTTCAAACTTTGCTAATTGAAGATGGTTAAGAGCCTTTGAAGAAGACGACCGAATTTTTAAATGCAAAGCAATGAAACGGGAACTATTTTGGCACGATTGAAGTTTGTTGGGTGCACAGCTGCTGAGGTCCTTTTGCGTTGATGTGGCTGGCTAGTAGATTTGAACGTATTGGTTGGTCAACTTTAGGGGGCAGGAAAATTTATGTAGATTGCGGGGGCATACTTTTAGGCACTCGTATCCGCATGAGTGAACATTGTCGGCTAATAGTTTCGTCTTTCGAAATTGATGATTGGTCTCAGTGAGCAACAAGTGGAGTCAATTTGGTACAGCAGTCTTGAAATTTATTCTGGCCTTACGGTGGGTCGAAAGTAATCAGTTTTATTGCGGTTTTCTAATGTCATTTTATTAGCCAAATTATAACGAAGCCGTTTGAGAGTATTCTTGTCATAAGGAATGAGATTCCAGTTAGGACTTACTTAAATGCCTAGAGCAGAGAATATAATTGACGACAATAGCCTTTGATTTCCCAGCGTTTATAATGTCAACATTTTTCACAGATTTATTGGTATCGGATGGTAGCAATTGCACATAATCAGCTTAAATTTTAACAGTGGTGTGTTTATCGTATAAATGTTAATATTTTACGAACAAATTTACCAGTATTGGACCTAACATTGAACCTTGTGGTATTGCGCATTTTTTGAGGCTCTGGCTTAGACCATCCAGAAAACAATAAATCAGGTTAAAATAAGGCTGAAAGTGGTATGAGGCAGTGAGAAAAATGCCCATCGCGTCCCCAGGTTAACATTTGTACTTGAAATCAGAAAATCGACTTCAGTTTTAGAAACAGGTTTAGTAATCATCAGTGTTACCAGCTTGCAACAGATGTAGTTGACCTAAAACCTTGACTTTTATATAGCTTACTTTTTAGCAGTGCTCTCTCAAAAATTAAAAATGTACAAAAATTGTACACACAAGTGGACGGAACGATGCTTATCGCCCCAAAAATAAAAGTCAGAAGTGCCGTTTGCCTTGTTCTTTCTTTGACACAGGAAAAATTCTGTCAAATCTCCAAGGTTTGGGAAAGACTGATTTTGAAAAAATCAAATTTATAAGATACAGGTTGAGTCTTTTTGCATAATTTAAAACACAAGGAGGAGCTTCTAAGAAAATAACAATGAAAATTTTGCACGAAAGGCGACAAGTCCTAGCTTCGCACAAATTTCTCTTGAGGAATGAAAACGAAGCACAATTTGAAGCCAAATCCTTAGGGCTGAAATGGAAGCTTGCTCCAGGACATATAAACCTTTGCATGTTTGTCAAAATAAAAACATTAGCTGATAAAAAAAAAACTCGAAGTTGTAACCGCACAATAACCACTAAACCACTGCAGTAAAAAACAGGCAGTTTGCTCTTAAATTGTTTTTACCGCATTTTTTCGTTTAGAAATCATACTAACAGCCAGATCTATCGCTCTTTGTAGTTTTTGTTGGAAGAAGAGCGAACCAAACCTGCACAAATCGAGCTACTTTCGCAAAAGGTCTTCTCTTGGGTCACTTGTGGATTTTTCATTGCACGCAGCTTTCAATGTAAAAATGCTTTCATCATTAAAAATTAATTTCGTAGAATAACAATTATCGGGTGCCAGCGAATCGTCGAATAGGCGACGCTGCGTTGGGCGGCTTTTTGGATATATTCGTATTGTTGCCTCTTTAGTTTCTCATTCCTTTTTATCACGTAAATTATGCCGGCTTTTTTTTTATAAAAATGTACAAGGCAGCTAAAAAAATAATGATGCGATCGGATTGCGATTATAGCCTTCGCTTGAGCGACGGTTTTTACAGACTTCTGGCAGTATAATTTCCGCAGCACGATCGCCCGACATGTGCCATTATTTTCGTTCGATTTCACAATTTGTATGTCATGCGGTTGTTAGCCGATCTATTGTCATAAAAGGAAGGTCCGTATTAAGAATATTTAAAAACGTACACACTTCGACTTCTTTAAAAAAGTTTGCACTGTGTGAAATTCGTCTCACGAAAACTTCCAAACATCCGCGTGGAACTACCCGAAAAGCACATTTCGCCTTAAAAGTGGCATAAGTTGATTCCATTGGCTATTCCGTATCACAATGGTGATTGTGGCATTGCTATCATAATAAAGTGTGCACTCAACCCCCACTTTCACGTAGTCCACCTTTGTAGTAGATTTCGATGCAATGAAACCTCTACAAGCAACACACTCCAAATGCCTAATTTCCTTTTATTACGGCACTCAAACAGCTTCTGGAGACGACCTCGTCCCACCCCAAACCCATCAAGATACATACACAGAACAAAACTCCCAACAGTCCTCCTCCGTCTGGCAAAATTGCCATATTTCGAACAAAAACAAACATGGAAATCGACCCGAACAAGTGTCCTTATTCTTAATGTTATACCATGCCACGCATATTGAAATTTCTGCAGCGCATCCAACTGTATCCAAATAGCCTGCCTCTGTCCATAACAAGAGAGCACAAAATCGATCTACGTCGTCCAAACTAATTAGCACAGATTCATATCTCCATCACACAATTACGAATGCCATATCGAAAAACAATCCACTTCCTGAAGCTATGATGCCAATATGCTCCTTGAAGCCCCATACCACTTGAGCCCCTCATTTTTATATATATATATATATATATATATATATATAGATGTGTGTCTTGTCCATTCTGCGCTGTTTGTTTGCTTTCTTTCTTTCTTTCATTGTTTTTGCTCCGTTGGTTGTTGTGAATCATGTAATAACAATCGTTCTAATTTGATTCAAAGGCCGATTCCCCACTGGCACACTTCCGACGCCAGTCATAAAACCGAAAAGCGTAAATCCCTTAACTAGATTTCCCAACTGGCGTATAATACCAGAAAAATTTCATCACACGTTCTCCTTACATTACTATCAATATGGATGGCACTTGCTGGCGGATCCTGAAAGATTGCCATGTATGCATGTAAACCGCCAGCAAACAACTACCGGGAAAAAATACAAATGCGAGTGTGCCTGTGTGTGCGGGTGGGTGGAATGGCTCCCCAAAATGTAATCATTCACACATCATGGTTCATGGTCGGTAGCGGGATGTTTTCTTGTACCGCACACCAACCCATTCATTCACTCTCAAAGGAGGACAAAAAGAAAAAAATGCTCACAGAAACAATTGAAAGAATCCCGATTCTGAAAAGGAAGAAATCACTTACTCATTGGAATGCCGGTTTATCCGACTTACCACCGTTATATTGCTCGAACATACTTTTCTCATTTTTAATCCTTCTGCCGCAGATATTTGGACGACTTGAATGATTTTTTTTTTTTTGTTTTCTGTTTTCTGTTGGTTGTTTCTCTCACTTTTTGCCGAGCGAAAAAAAGAACAAAGAACGAAGACGAATAGAAATTGGTTCTCCTTGTTCTGTCCCGTAAAAAAAAAACTGTTGATCACATCGTTGTGGTGTATATCTGTGTATTGTGTGTGTGCGGTAATGGTGGCGATGGTTAAGTGCAGCGGCAGCAAGAGTTGTTGGTGTCTCTGTTGCTTCTATAGACACAATCAGTGCTAAGGGTGGACTTAATGTGCCTTTCGTCTTTCGCAGAGACGAGCATGTTTTTGGGGATTCTCTAGCAAACTTTATATCTGTGGCGGAGAAAGTATGTGCAGCAAGAGTGGATCATGGATTTTTGAGTTGAGAAGTTTGGGCTGCACTTGGGTGTTGGTTGGTGGATTTCGTGTTAAACCTGATCCCAGAGTCAGAAAAACTTGCAGATTGTTTAAAGTTGAATATGAAAGCTATCATCAGAATGCACCAAACTAACAAGACGAACATAGACCGCTAGAGCCGAACTCGGAAACTATGTAGTAAATGGTTACTCCAGTCAGCGAAGATACAGCCATTCCACTACCAAGCAAAGCCAACTATTTAGGCAAGTCTACCGGCCTAGCTATTTAAGAAGTTTGGGAGGACTTAATGGAAAGCGTTTATCAGCCCTTTACCAAGAATTGCTTGAAAAATGAGAACTTAGTGTCGTTTGAATTACCTGGTAGAAAGGAGACCCTCTTGACTGCGCCAAATATCGAGGCGTAGTCTCATTAAAGTTGCACGGAAGATCGTGACTGCCGAATCTTACTCTTAACTGTTGGTCCCTACGATTTCTATGTATCTTTGTTAGACAGTTCATATCAAAGAAATCCAGACAATTGAATAGAAATACCTGTCAAAAACACACTAAGGAGACCCTCATCACCGCACTCCCGATGAAGCAAAGACTTTAGCAAACTTAAGCAAACGTCAAATTTTCGTCTCCCTTTTATGGGCTTTGCAGAAATTTATTTTACCTCTAAATTCTACAAGCTGCACAGTGATATCGCCCTTTCTGCAAATACTTCGTCCAGTATTTAACACTTCATTCCTCATACAAAATGATGACTATAGAGAGCTAAAAGGTTTAGTAAAATAACTAACTTAAAAAAAGTTTTTGAATGAAAAATTGTAAATTTGTGTTTCGTCCGTTTAAAAATGCAAGCTGTCGGCGCCAAAGTGTTTTACTTCGCACAGCTATGGTGTTTTTACTGCAGCACTACCTCCTTTGGCGCATACTTAAACACAATTCAAATGACAAGAAGCATTAATAAATAATTACACGTTCATCTAACGCACGAACCAGTTGGCTCAGTTTATTGGGTTACTTATTTAGCAAATGCATGAACCATTTCATTTATCTCTTTGTATACTTTCGGAGGTCGATAGCTTGTTGACTTCAAGGCAGATTATTATTTTATAACTACACTAATGCTCATACATTTAATAGAAATAACATATCATACGTTTTCTTCTCCACAACACTGTGCTGAGGGAACTTTGGTCGTTTTTCTATTTTTGTTTTAATTTTTTTTGTTCTTTTGTTCTTTATTGCATGTGGATTCAATGAAATGAATGAGTACGAATTTTTGTTCCTTAATAAAAATAAATATTTAATGATGACTTTGCGCTAATACTAAAGGACGATAGGACACTACAACGACGACGATGTCGTTGGCGGTGGCCGCTGGCTGTGCGGTCGACACCAGCAGCACACAGAAGATACTGCACAAAGCAAAGCCGAAAGGATGAAATGAAAAGTAATTTCTACTTCGTTTTTGACCGTTTGCGCGCGTTATTCTTGTTTCGTTTGTACAAAAGCCCCCCCTCGGTGTCCTTTCGGCTGCGATTATTCGTCGTCGTGTACTACATATGGCGAATGGAAATGTTTGTACATTTTATTTAAACTTAGTTTTTATTTTTCTATTTTGCTATTTCTACCGACATACATAATTCATTTTTATAACGCTTACACTAGTGAAAAATTATTATCTATTTTTTTTTTTAGGTTGGTTTTGTTTCCACTTTTGCAGTGTAGAGGAATAAAATCGAGGACATTGCTGTTGCGCTTAATCCGTTTGTTCTTAATTTCGTTCACAATTACTCTACGAAATTGAAGCGTGAAATGTTGTAAATCTTTCGCTTTATGTATTATTCATGATGCAATTGAATATTTTATGCCACACATTGTGTTATTGTGTGTGTGTTTTTTTTTTTTTGCCGTACATTCCGGGGTGGGATGGGAGTTAGTGAAATTAAAATGCAATTTTGGGTGCGAATCTGAATTGGGGTGATTGTGTGCCCTTCTTCTCATATGAACGTATTATTTTTTCTGTTTGCCTTTATTACCTACTCATACGCCTCTCGATGAGATTGGTAAATTATTGATCAGGATACGTGTGTGGGTGTGTGTTTTCTCAGCTATTTGTTTAGTGGATTTAAGGAAAGTAATGTAATTACTCGTCTATTGCTCTTTTTCAATGTTTTTTTTTTTGAAAAGCAATTGCTGATATTTTATTAATTTGTATTTCTCTTTTTATTTTCAGGTGAGTTTTGACAGATCGCTCTTTGTCGCGTTAGTAAGTACAGTCATAAAACTATGTCGGGAGTAGCTTATACTTATTAAGTCGCAATTTTTAAAATCAAAAAATATAATTTTTTACACCGAAATTGTAAATATTTTGATGTACAACATTTGAGAAGACTTGTGGACTAAGTGAAACATATTAGGACCACAATCGGTGGCTCACGGTTGGGTGGGTTGTAATTTGGCAATGACTCGTGGATCCATGCAGGTGGGGCATCAGGATTGTTGACATTTGGCCAGTGGACTACTTAAATCGCGCTTTTAGCTAGTAGATCATTTAACAGAGAATTAAATCGGGTTTGACTATTATATCAGTAGTAATGAGAGGTAGTTTATTTGTAAAAGTCTGACTGGTGAACTTTTCCTTCGAAGAATGTAATGCCGCATTTTTATCAACTTGTGGGAAGCAAAATTGAACAGATTTCAATAATTTCAAAGATGATATCATGAAAACGGATATTGAAAATATCGATTGGAAGCAACTTCACTTAAAATAGAAAATAAAAATTGGATGACAGTGAAAAAACCCTAAAGCCGCCCACCCCATTACAAACAAGCCACTGGCTTGGCAAGAGTAACAATTTTTTATTTGCATATTCTCGTTTTGTGTGCAATACTATTAGTACCCTAAAGTGGAGCCAAACAAGACTTCTTACACTGAAAGTGATTACGGTGGAAGGTCTGAAATTTTCTCTTGAAAATTGTCGGATTCCACGGACCAAAATGTCTCAATACCCATGGGGGTTAGCCCAAGCGTGTTCCAGGCTGAACTTCACGCCATCAAAGAATGCGCTAGCCATATACATAACACTGGTATAAAAGGCATTCACATCCATTTATTCACGGACAGTCAAGCAGCTATAAACGCCCTAAGCTCGCCTATCATTGATTCCAAATCGGTACTAAACTGTCTCAACGCCCTTCAAACGCTTGACCTTAGGAATAGAATCAAGCTATGGTGGATTCCTGGCCATGAAGGTATTGAGGGAAACGAGAAAGCCGACGAACTGGCCAGAATGGGCTCAGAAACCCCTTTCACAGGACCTAAATCCTTCTGCTGTACTCCCAAATCGTCTATAAATTTAGCAATCAAAAGATGGGAACTTGCAAAATGTTTTTCATATTGGGAGAATTTCCCAGGTCTAAGACAGCCAAGCGTGCTATACAGCCTTTCAGAAAATATGCCAACAAAATTTTAAACCTAAATAGGGATGATATCAAAAACCTAACTGGTTTCCTCACAGGACATAACGACCTACGATATCACTTAAATAGATAAATTTAGTTGACTCTTCACTTAGTCGGTTGTGTCTTGAAGAAGACGAAACAGCTGACCACATAATTTGTGAGTGTCTAGCCCTATGCGGAATCAGAAGAACTATCTTCTACGGGGAGCTTCTGCGCCCTGAAGAGATGAAGAAGTCATCTGCTAGCAGTTTGATTAACTTTATTAGGAAAGTAGAGAGCCTGTTAGCCTAAACACTATTCTGACCTTATGGCACAATAGATCTTTTAGGTCGACGTGCCTTTCATCGCGCAGGCGAGTCAAAAGGCTTTAAAAAGAACGGGCTATGCTAGTTTTTGAGAAAGCTATGCTAAACCAGCTGGAAGTATACCTTCTTGAAGTTCCACTGAGTCCGGTTTTCGTGCAAAAAGACGTTCCAGAAATGTATAACAGCGGTTGCAATTTTTTACCATTGCCGATGCAGGTACAATACACGATCTTTCAAAAATATTTTGAATTACTTGTAAACTTCGATGATGCTTAAAGAATTGTTAAGACACAGGTCCAACTATACTCACGGCGGCGGCCCAGTGACTCGTGGATTATTGAGCGCGACGGCCAACATAGAGATTTCATATTAAATCCTCGGCAAGCACATGCACCTTAAAGTTCTTTAGTCTTACAACCATCCGAGATTCTACCTCGGCTCCACTATTAATTCTAAAGCTGTCATCTACTCACAAGTGAAATTGAGGCATAACTCTTGCCAATCGTTATTTGGGCTTAAAAGTGATGACTCTCGCACAAGTAGAGTGACTCTTCCAAAAGACCTCTATTAGCCTGTGCCCCAGAGCAGAGGCTTCTACCCTAACGTAAACCGTGAACGTGAACTCAAAGCTTCAACTACCACTTGGATAATGAAAGGGCTAATGCGCCTACTTGAACGTGGGACTCTGAGCTTATCAAATTTCGAATACCGGTTCAACCCAGATCACTAAAATCTATCTCGTCGTATAATCCACTCAATGAGATTACAAAGATAATACATTTTCAAGTTACAGACACCTGCAAATAAAACTAAACGCAGTGCCACAAATGGTTTGCATTCCCAAATGAATTTTGGAAAATTAAACTCCTCAACCTGCCCTTCCATTTGCCAGCCCTTAGGAATTCACAATTCACCTTCCCCTGCAACAACAAGCAACTTCCATCTCAAGTATGTCCATTCAGCACAAACCGAAGTATCCAATCTAAATTAGAAATATGAAGATGTTTCCGTGAATGCTTCCCAGTACGCCACACTTGGACTGGCCTTTCCATTTCCACACTCAATCATTGCTCAGCCGTCGTCGGTGGCGTCGTCGCTCTTCGTAGTTCGTACACCCGTATTTCTATTCATTTGCCGTACGATGGTGATATCCTTCTCGGGGCCGCCACTCATCGGACCAGTTTTCCAGTCTAGAGGCTACTGTTGGCCAGCAGCTGGTGTGTTTGCAATAAATCTTCAATTTTCCCAATTGATAGGTAAACTTTGGAATTAGATTATTGCCTTTTACTTTTGCGTCAAGAAGTTGAGCAAAGTAATTTTTTGCCCCT
The DNA here is from genome assembly GCA_951230905.1 of Cheilosia variabilis. Classification (NCBI taxonomy): domain Eukaryota; kingdom Metazoa; phylum Arthropoda; class Insecta; order Diptera; family Syrphidae; genus Cheilosia; species Cheilosia variabilis. The sequence continues at coordinate 16,606,386 of OX579676.1, forward strand.
CCTCTCTGTTTGTGTTCTTTTGTTTACAAATAGAGATTCCTGTTACTGTCCGTATATTCATATACCAAAGATGACGTACGGGCCAGGCAAGCACGAGCACACCGCACCGAAAGTGAATAGAACATTCCATAGATGGCCGTCATAGGAAGCTTTATTATAGACAGAGAGAGAGAGAGAGAGAGAGAGAGGCAGACAGTCGATGTATAGATGTAGCCGTGATCCCTTTTGCGTATGATTTACAAAATGTTCGTTGTTTTCCATATTTCTGATGTTTTTTTCTCTTTTGGTATGTCCTGAGATGAGCATTTTCCCAGTTTGCAGATGTGCCTTGAATCCTAATTCGCTTTGTTTAGTGAGGAAAATACTAAAGCTGTAGGAGAAAAAAAAAACTTTCGTTCAGGCACTTTCAATTTATGGCGATTTAAAAGGGACATTTGAAAACATACTTACAATATTTTTGATGAAATATTCCATTCGTAGATACTTAGGGGATTTACCGAACGGCGGGAGGTGATTTAAATATATGAATTATTTACTAAAAGGGGCCGGCGGCTACCTGTTTGTGTATAGATGTAGATCCATATATTGCTTAAGTTGGTAAATCTATTACGTTTAGGCACGGCCAGCAAGGATATTCCGCTTAAATTGTTTACGTTTTGTGCATCTAAACAACCGTTGTTAGCATTTTAAATATTACACTTTAGAAGTTTCGGTGTCAAATTCGATGGGAACAATTTAGTTTTCGTAAATGAAGCAAATAGTTTTGGGAGCAGTTTTAGGCTCGTGGAAGATATTCTGGACGCTGTGCTTGAATGTTATTTTTTGTGCTTGCAATTGTGGACTTAAAAGAGGAAGGTTCTTTTATGTTTGGAGTAGAAAGAAATTTGTGAAGAACGGAGTTATTTTTCTGATCAGTAGAGGGGAAAGAGTTTTGATGAGATTGATGGCGCGATATGACTCTGAATCTAGCGCCACTAGATGTTAAACGGATCATTTTTCCGGTCAACACCTTTTTAAAGTTTTTGCTAACTTAAAAATCGTCTGTTTTGGCAAATCTAACCGGATTTCATGGAGTCCGTAGCACTGGCTATAAGTCATCTGAGAAAATTCAGTTCCAGATGGAAGGATGAAGTCCGGGGCTCCCTCTTACATGTGAAAATTTCCTCTGATGATTTAAAGTCGCAGATTTGCATGACAATCGGTTGACTTTTCAAAGCGCTTTTTTAAACTTTGGTCCAAAAGCAATACCCGACACCCTTTTCTTGTCATTTTTTGCAAGTGTTTGTCGGTGTTTGCAGAAGCTGACAGTACTCGTATCTAACTTCGTCATCTTTTGTACCATTTGAGGTCTGGGACGCTAGTACGAATTCTTTTCTCCTTTCTAGAGACTTTTGAGAGCAAGTCTTGTCTAAAAAAAAATAGGAAATTCAGAAAATATACCTTACAGCTTGTGACAATAAATATTTCGAAATGTTTTTCAAGTCCTAAGCGATAAGTTGCGATCCAAATATATATGGTAACGTATTTCTTTCACTTTTTCGGGTGCGAAAGAGCTGTCAGTGTTTGACACTGTAATTTTCAGGTTGAACTACATCAAAACAAAAGTTGAAAAAAGCACAAAAATTTCGAAAAAGCTCTGAGTTTTTTTAATTTAGATTATATTCAAAGATGTTTTAAAATATCCCCGTAGCCTGTACCCTGTGTTTTTGATGAGTTTCTAGATTTTCACCTTTTTGTAATTTTTTTAAAACTTTTCTTTCCATGTAACTTAAGCTTAGTACAAACGAGCAGATGAAACAACCGTAACTAGATCTCACTTCTTCTTGTTCCAGCGATTCTTCCATCTTTTTCGGCGACGAATCTGTAGGGAAAGAAAGTTTCTTCTTAAAACCTAGGAGGGAACAAGTAGCCTTCTCAGTCTGATGTATTACACTGAGCGTTTATTCCACGCCTTAATTTCAATTTTAAGCTACAAATCAACAGTGGGAAATATTTCAAATAAAAATTCTTTTCTGACATCGAAGCGAAACTTACTATTGTGCTTGAAACTTACACCTCAGGATGTTAAGTTACTTTAAAAAGTAGGTAACTTTTTAAAGTAACTTTACACCCTGAGGGGGGACATATATCTACCTCAATCAACACGACTGGGTTTTTGATTTTTTGGTAAAAAATGGACTTCTCTTTGGAAAAGCTAAACGTTGAAAGTTGAACCAAGCTAATTAATTTTACAGAGCCGTCAACAACTTGCATGTCAGATCGGTTTTTGGTCTCTCCTAAATATGGGTCCTCTAGGGTCGTGCGTGGGAACTTAAGGTGCCGAGTGCCGTATGAGACCCTACTATGTCATACCCCTTTTTACCTAACCTAACCTAGTTATGGGTCCCACCACAACATCAAATATCTTTTCTTGACTCAATTTTAGGTCTATGTCATTCCTTTGCCTATAGAGCTTCTGCAACTTTGGGACAATTCCTTCGATTCGTTGACACTTTGCAGTTTTCAGACCTCTACATTCTATATATTTGACTGGCATCATTTGGTAAAAAAAGGATTTTTTTTTTTCTGTGTACCGAAAATAATCGTTCGGCTTGGAATTTTGTTTATACTGTCATTTAGTTAAATTTCAGTTTTTTTCGGAGCTTAAGAGACCTACAAATTGCTGAAAGTGTTCCCAAGTGATCACTTGCAATGATAGCTGTTACAATTGTTCTGCCTTGAATGTTAACTGGTATTGTGGCCAATTTAAGTCGATGGCTCCCTTTTTCAGATCTTCTCTCGATGTTATCCTTAGTACGTTTATAAACCCAAAGCTATAGTCTATTCGACTATAGTCGAATCTATAACATAATCTTTAATTTACCGGATGGTAGAAGGTTGTTGAAGGTAATTTCCCCCACTTATATTCTAACAGGGATAACTTTCAAGCCATGCTGTTTTTTTTTTTGACACTTGTCTGAAATTTATTGTCATTTTTTTTTCTTTTTTTTAATTAACTCGTCCGTGGCTTAGACTTGTACTGAAAATCGGTCTTTTTAAGGCGACAGATCGCCTTTAGTGGGTTTGCTGATTCATCGCAAATAATTCAAGCCCCAAGTGCTGGAAAGCTATACCCAAAATTGGACCGACGGGATGCGCTTCTTCAAAACCAGCCGAGTAGAGCATGTACCTTCTCGAGTTCTCCCTTTTACATTTGCTCAATTTCTCCGAGTTTTGAACGAGTTTGCCGCCAGGCAGTGTCACCCGACTAGAACACGATTCGCGTTACTTCAGTAACTGGGGCATACCACGACCTAGTATCCTAAAATCGTGAACCGTTTCATTTCACTAGGTTTGCGTTTGGTGTCAGTCTTCTCCTTGAATGTCGCACTTGTGTCTATTTCTAATTTGCTCGTCAATACTTCGAGTAACCTACATGTGCGTTTGCATCTACCGCCTTTCCACTGTGAAGCCGCCATAACTGATTCTAACTGATTGCCATTTACTCTGAGCGTGCCAAAGTTTTCACTCCATTTAAATCCCAATCGTGTGGAGTAATTAATTGAATGAGTTATAGTCACAGTCGCAGCACCATAGATGCAACACGAACGCAGACAATGCACCACGGAAGCGATCCAAGTGCATCGAAAAATATCATCGAAGCTATAAAACGAAACTGGTCTTCATCAAACCTCCCCCATTCACCCCATCTCCAGATCCCAACCGACGTAGAGTATATATGAAATCAGTTAGAAGTAGAAGTCCCGCAAAATTGACTAATACACGCACACATTCCTTTGGTATAACATGCATGTCTGCATTCCGACGCGCGGACTCGTTACCGTCATCTTGCAATTAATTAGACCTGGGCATCTCGCAACTGGTGTCTGTTAGACTATGGGACAGATGATTGTGTTCCCATGGAGACCATTATTCGCGACGAAGCTGCAACGTGATTGCCGCAAATCAGCATCACAGACTGTCGCCCAAGATACTGACGCCGCCGTTGCCGCGCCGCGCCGTAGGCGGGCCACATCTCATACTCTGCACATCCGACGACTTATTAAGAGGATACATGCAATTTCATTCATTATTCGTCACCATCACCTCACCTAGTTCATGGAAAATTCGAGTGTCTGCAACCGCAGGGGGATTGCATGCAAATAAATAGCGCGTCTCGTCTTGGGCCATTGCATTATATGCATCCTCTACATGCCGTGTGGAATACTGCAAGAAAGGTTCGCAGAATTGCAATGCGTTGGAACCGGTTTTGCTTACAGCATCATCACTTAAAACGGGCTACCATCTCGTCGTCGTCTTCGATGCTGCTCCGGCTGACCCTACCATTCTGCATGCCAGCGCTGTAAACTGGTTACATACCAAAGAACATGGCACAGCATACTTACTTCGAGCTGCAATTGTAGCTGCTTCCCGAATCCATCCCGCCTTCAAGCCGCAGTTGATTCTCTTTTCTCGTAGAGAGTAAAAGAGCGCCGCCCTCACACTGTATAAGAGTGGTGCTCTCTTATACCACGGGGCAACCTGGGGAAATGCTGCGCGTAGAACAGTTTATTCGCCATCGATTTTTGTTCACTAGTTGCGCTTTAGTAAAGCAACAGCTCTCAATGAGGATACTTGCCCAAGCTTAAATAACCCCATCCAAGATCCAACTGCAACCTTTGGGTAGCATGCTCTTTAGTGGGGTTTGGTTCTCTTCACTCTCGGATGGTATTATACAATCCGATGATGAAAACGAAAATGTGCGATGAGACGCGACGCTGTGCTATGCAACCTGTTACGCCGCTAAAACAAGCTCTTAGCCTTTTTCCTATAGAAAAATCGAAAAAGTCTAAACGGGGGTGGCCGGACGAAGACGGGACCACGAAACAGCGACGACTACAAAGGCGAATGCGAAGAATAAGACGAAAAAGATTATGGCAACGACAATGGTGATACTATTGCCGCCGCTCGCCATGATGATGATGTTAATGATGACGACGACGACGACGATGGTGATGGTGGTGGTGGTGGTACTGGTTGGTGATGTTATAGCAAAGACGGTGATGACGATGTTGATGGTGGCTTGCGAGTATGGGGTTTTTGCCCTTGGCTCTACTTCTTTGGCGTATGCGGTGCAAGTTTCTGTAGTTAGTCGTTGTGACTTCGCTGCTAAGGGGCCAATCTATTGTTTTATGCTCGTTCGGTGCGCGAGCGTCTAAGTCATGCGACCATGGTAACAGGCGCGGACGAACAAGTTTCAGCCGGTTTTGTGCGCATTCCTTGCTGGCTATGCTCTCCTGTCTTCAAAAGCAAGATTACTCCCTTCCGATCGGGACCGCCAGAGAGGCTTATATGATAATGGTGCAAGTATGTGTGTGCAGCAAGACTCTACACAAATGTACAATCGTTATTCGCATGAGGTGTTCGCGGTGTTGATAGAGGTGGTCGAGGCAGCAGCCATGCTCGACGCGCTTGACTGCTTCAAGTTTAGTTGGTTGCTTGCGTCGCCTTTCTGATCTTGGCCTTGAGGGGACTTTAGTTGGGTCGTGTTCGTTGTACCATGCAATGAGATGCGAGGTGTGCAGTTGTCGTTGTGGTATCTGGCGGTTTATGCAGCGCGGCGGTTCTTGCCTGCATTACTGCAGGTTTAGGCTGGGTGAAGTTATTCATAATCTCTTCGAAGGTTAGCTATTGGATTTTTTTCCCAATTTACTTTTTGATCACGGAAAACTCTCCATTGTAGGCTGAGGTTCAAGGCTTTCTGAAGGAGCCAGAGTTTGCTGTGCAGTTTGGTTGCACATTTGAAATCAGCTCAGACAATGACGTTTCGAGCTAAATTTGTGGTGTTTCGACTAACCAGCTTGGAGAGTCGTTTTCAAATCCGCTAAAGCCTGTGTAAAGCCATAAAGTTTAATCGTTGTGGCCACAGAGTTGAAAATGCTTTGCAGAGAAATACTTTGAAGGACGACCACGTCCAAGGTTGGGGGAGGATCAATGTTCACAATTTGTTTATATTTGAAGACTGATCCCTTCGAAGTTTACTGTGGGAATGTCGACTCTCCTCAAGCTTGAAATCTTTGCAGACTTAAATTGAATACCCACTCGAAAGGTTGACAGCATCTGCTCCTAATCGACGACTTCAAGTGGGCTACCCAAGTTTAGGATGTCAACTCACAGGCCTCGTTCCTTGGAAATCTATTGTGCACTGATTGGCGCTGTTTTCAATCGTTCATCGCTTCATTTCGTTGACGTTTGAAGTCGGCAATAATAAAAACAGCGTCTGCAAATTTTAGAAGTTTTTACAGTTGAAAATACAATTTTTGAAAAACTTGTTTCGTTGGCTATTTCACCGGAAACAATATTTTAAATGCAAACTTTTATATATACTTTAAATATTTTTCTTTAATTTGGTTCTTGTAAATGCAACATAAAGTTGACAGAATAAAAATTCCGTCGGCTGGAGCCTATGCTATAAGAACCCACATTTATCATTTAAGCAGCTTAGGAAACTTATAGAAGTGTAAACTTCAATGTAATCTTTGCTATAAAAGTTGGAAACCAAAAATATATTCCCGCACATATTTTCAATACGATCTGCGTTTGACTCAAGTTTCATCTTCCTGGGCCTAAAAGCCTTCTAATTATTTTCAATAGCTTATGGCGAACAGATATTTTATTATTATAAAAGGGAGTTCCTACTTTAACCTGAATCAGGATGAATATGTTCCTTCAAATAGATTAAAATATTTTCAGATCGAGCTTGCTACTTTTTTTACTGCTCTAAGCCCACTGGCAGATCCCGTGTTCTAGGTTCTAAAAGTAGTCCCTTAAAACTGGCACATAGGCATGAAAGCTGTTATAAAATATACAAAAAGGAGGTGCAGTGGTTAGTGTGTTGGTCCACTAAGCGAGGTGTCATTTTTTTCACTGCGCCACCTCTCGCGAACGTCGGACAAACATCCGAGAGTAAAGCTGTCTTGCAAGAGCTGCTCAATTAGCTGCTTGGGCTCGGCATAAAATTGTAGATACCTTCCATTCGTCGCAAAAATTAGAAAGGAATGATTGTGAGAAGCTAAGCCTAGGGTCGCGCTTGCGCTTTTTATTTTAAAAATACAAATAACTCTTAGGACTTGTTGATTTCTGTCTCCGGATGACTCCAACTCAAAATTATATATATACTGTATTTTCAACACCTCAAAAATATTTTTGGGAACAAACAAATAGGCAGTAAATTTTTAATTTATGATTTTCCCTTTTATCAACAAACGACGTGCAATGGAAGAGCTTACAATTGAAAATGATGTTGTTAAAATTATTGACACAGAGGCCACAACTTTGTTTTCTGCTATAGGCTATCTTCAAAAAAAAAAGATTATTTTATTGACTTTGCCCCAACAGTTAAACAGAGTCTACATGTCAGTTGGTAAGTCAACCTTCTTACAAATGATAGCCGAAATAATAGCCAACGTTGCTCACGACCAAGTTGACAGTCTGCGGGTTGCTTAAGTCACAATTTTTCGGTAATACCAACATTTATGTAGAAAGTCTTAAATGTTTTGAAATAAATATGCATATATGCATGATTTTATTATTTAATATTAACAACTAAAATAATTTTTTTGTTGTTGAAATTTTATTTCACATGTAGAAGATTTGAAACAGAAAACTCTGACCCTTCTATGTGAAGTTTGCGTTCAGCTTTCGTTCTACTTATCTTTTTTTTATTCGTACAAAATTTCGAACTCGAGATGTTAATCAATTCTGGCATAGAAGGACTCAAGAAAGTGAGTCGCAAAATTCTGCCCGTCTGTCTGTCTGCCTAAGCGGCTGCCCGGATTTCGTTCAAACTTCGGATTTGAGGTTTGGGGGCTTACAGTTCGGGGCCTTTTTTTTTGCATGGTAACCTCAATATTAATGGTACTTCCCATAAAAATTTTTCATACCAGTTTGAATTGTTCGAAAACTGCTTTAACGATTTCAACCAAAATTGATATTTAAGCTTTTTTAGGTGAGATTAACATAATTGCATACTCAGTTTTCCGCTAAAAAAAACCGAAAACCGGTACTTTTGAAAATGGACATGCATATCTCGAAAACGGTCCATACGATTGTAACAAAAATTAATTTCTAATGATGACCATATCCATTTCTGACTTAATGGCAAACTCAGTTTTTCTCTGAGTTATCGTAAAATAGATTTTTGAAAAAAGCCATTTTTGAAAAATGTTGTTTTCTTTAGTTTTCCTGAAAACGGCAATAATGATTTTGACCAAAATGCAAACTTAGAGTAAATTTGAGTTTCCAAAATTATTGCATCCTTTATTTTTATTTCGAATCACCAAAAACGCTTATTTTAAAAACTGTTCATGCGCCTTCGTTATATCGTTCAAATTCTTATACTTTTTTTTAAAAAATAATTCATTGATAAATGTGTTTATTTAAACGATTTTATTTAATTTTAAACTGAATATTAAACAAGATGGTCCTGCTATTTTAATACTTCCCTGATTTTTAGTCCAATTTATATCTACGTTCGTTATATCGGATAGCAAACCATGGATACTAATATAAATCTAAAAAGCTTTCGTTATATCGCAAATTCGCTATATCGGATACTCGTTATAATGAACGTCCACAGTTTTCGTAAACAAAATTTTACAAAAGGAAATTTAAATCTTATTTCTTGTCGAATCTAACAGAAGCTCTGCAAATCTTTTGAAATACCTCAACAGTTTTATTGTTGTTTCAATGAACAGAGTTGTAATGTGACTTTTGCTAGGACTTCCCTTAACCTTCCCCGAGCCATTCACCTAACCCTCATTTAAGAAGTCGAAACACATTCTGTCCCCCTGTCTCTCACTCTTTAAAATGTCAAAATGCACAAACTCAAACACATTTAACTTGAGTTAACTGCCACTTTCAGTGCTCGCAAATATGTACAGTCATTGCCGACAACAACTAAGTGCAAACACCTTCAATTTTCGGTGGTCCATAGGTTCATATAGTTGGCCACCCTTTTGTTTGATGGTTCACAAAAAAAAAAAAAAAAAAATGAAAATAGCACTGGGGAAATACAAACACAATTCCATATCCACTAGCCAGCTAGCTGGCAGTAACAATAATGCAGTCTGTGGAGGACTTTCCTTCTCGCTGATGATGGCAGAGCTGCTGATGGCTGCCCCGGTGGAGGCATGCCTCCTCCTCCCAGCAGACCATCAATTACAGTCTCTGTGCAACGATGACGATGGGTTGTTTGTAACAATGGAATTTTCTAGTTTATTATTGGCATACCTGGTCGGTCATTCGTTTCGATTCGTTGGTTTTTGCCTCTCCGCCGTCGTCGTCGTCGTCGTCGTCGTCGGGGTGCATTTGATAATTCTAGTGTTGCTTCTGTTGCCGGTTCTTCTTCCAGTTCTTGGATGTGTGCACGCTGGTGCATACCTGTTCAGGTACAGAACTTATGGTCTGCACCAACACATCGGCATCGGCAGCATGAAGTCGAGAATAGTAAATGAAAAAGATTCCTCGACGGTCGGAGCAGAGCAAAACCAGCCATCAAAAGTTGCATGGCAATGAGAGCGGCTTCGGATACTTCTTGGCCAAGAAGTAAATACTATGGCCGAATGATTCTAGCAGTTATTTGCAATTATAGCTCCCTCTCTCATAACACTGTGAGGCAAATATTCCCCGCACAGGAATTTAAACAAAAAGCAAAATAAATCCAAAGCGAAACACAAGAAAAAGAACGGCAAAGCGCACTTATTCCTGCTTGTGCTGCTGCTTGTTGCGATCCGATTTGTGCTGTAGCTGTACGTCATACGAGTACTTGCCCCACCGTTCTTGATGGTTGTGGCCGTAAATTTTATATTGTTTGACTTTTCAATCTGTTTTCGTTTTGGGATGGTTTTTTTTTTATTATTATTATTTTCTTCCATCTTTCCATTTTCTTCCTTTGATTCTCGTCTCCTTCATGGTCAGATGGGTCGAGATGAGGACGCGGTGGGGTGGTGGTGAATGGTTGATGTGATTTTCCACAGATGCTACTTTGATTTCCAGTGTTGAAAATTTCTACGATTGACTTGGTCTCTCTAGCTCGCTATGGTCCTGGTTCTGCTCCCGGCTGCCTCGGATACTTTTATTTATTTATTCTCTGATACCTTTGTCCCTTCGGGTTGTTGAGGGAGAGATGAAGCGGCGCGGGAGTGGTGAATACAACGACCGGTTTTGGGCGTCTGGAGAGACATTTTCTGTGCGCTTTTTTTATAGATTGAAAAAAAGCAGCAATCGCAGTCGTTTTGTCGTTTCATAGCCTTGTTATGGGCAATCATTTGCATCCTGCTTATTAAGGATAACGAGTGAGAGATGATCGAATGGCAAATATTTGCAATTACTTCAATTATCCGAACGGAAGTTTGGGCTTCTAGCTGTGGATGGTACTTGAGAAGTGTCACAAATTGTCGGCGCATTAAATGCGGACCGAATGTTGGTATAGGGATTCACGGCTGGAGGTAATGACTTGGTACAGGATATTTGGGTCAATTGAACGTTTAAGGATGCCATGGGCGTGACGTTATTGATACTTTGCGAAACGGTGACGATGGCCAATTACATAAGTACAGGTTTGATGGGTCTAATTTTGAATTAAGAGCCCATCTGAAAGTACTAAATGCAGCTAGGTATAGGATAGCGACAACAGCGTTTTTGTTTTAGCTCAAGGTGTGTTAGAGGAAATATTTTTTCGGCGAGCTAAATCAAATGGCTTGGGGCAACTACAAGGAAAATTATGACAGAATAGAGTACAGCTTCAAACAACATAGAGATTCATTTTGGTTTTTCAATAAGAGCGCTACAAAAGTTTTTTTAAATAAAACAAAAACGTAATTCTTTATTCTTGTGAAAGTATGTTCGATGCCATTATGTATGGAACTCGATTTCTTTTGCATGGCCACCACGGGCACGCTTGCAGAATTCCAGACGCTGAACCCAATTTTCGACGGTTTTCAAGCATAAATCGGCCGATACTGCTGCAATTTCACGTTCGATATTCGTACGAAGTTCATCAATCGTCGCTGGCTTGTTGGCATAGACCATAGACTTGACGAAGCCCCACAGGAAATAGTCTAACGGCGTCAAATCGCACGACCGAGGCGGCCAAGCGACTGGACCATTTCGTGAGATAGCACGTTTTCCAACTTGGTTTCCAATAAATTGATTGTGACATTCGCTGTGTGGCTTGTGGCGCCGTCCTGTTTGAACCACATGTCCTCCAAGTCCATATCATCCAATTGGAGCCAAAAATATTCGGTTATCATTGAACGGTAGCGATTCCCATTCACAGTAACGTGCCGGTCTTGATCATCACGGAAGAAGTACGGCCCAATGACGCCGCCGGCCCATAAACCACACCAAACCGTAATTTTTTCAGGATGCAATGATGACTCATGGAGTACGAGTGGATTGCTGCCTGACCAATACCGCATATTTTGTTTATTGACGAAGCCATTCAGCCATAAATGAGCCTCGTCGCTGAAGATGATTTTTCGATGAAAATCCGAATCATTTTCAAGTTGTTGCTCAGCCCAATTCACGAACATACGACGCTTCTGGTGGTCAAGCGGCTTCCGTTCTTGCGTCAATTTAATCTTGTAAGGATGTAGGCCAAGATCTTTTCGCAAAATTCGTCACGACGACGTCACAGAGATGCCCAATGCTTGAGAACGACGTGTGAGAGACACATTTGGGCTTTCTTCAACTGAAGCGTCAGCGGCAGCAATATTCTCGAGACTACGGGCACTTCTTTGTCTCACTGGCACGGGAACATTTTGTACTTTGCCTGTGGATTCAAATTTTTCCACTAGACGCTCAATTGTTGATCTGCTAGGACGATTATGACGACCATAAATTGGACGTAGCGCTCTTAACGTTGAGACCACTGACTCCGAATTTCGGTAGTAAAATGGCAAACCTTACTGAAGAGAAATGTCGAAAGAGCGGCAAGAAATTCCCTGTCGCTCTACTTTTGTAGCGTCCCTGTTGAAAAACCCTTTATATACTGCAGTAGCAGTTGAAGTCGCAGAACGAACAATTGTGCGGTTGAAATCTTCTTAAAAAAGTATTTCAGTTGTACAAAAAAACACCTCATATATCAGCTGTCATATCTTTTGTTTTTCGATCTCTTAGAGTCACCGGCGAATTTCTATGATTCTGGTAGCTTGTACGAAAGTCTCATGGAGATTGGCAAGATTTGAAAAAAAAATCCACATAATCAGAGACCGATTGCCAAGCTTTGACACTTGACAACCGAATGATCCCAGCTTGAGGAATCTCGTAGGAACACTCAGATAGCTACATCACTTGCGAAAAAGACCCCCGCTCATAAAAATCACGCATTTCAGAATTAATTTCAGTAGAATTAGGAGCGACATGCCGTTTCCCATTGAACAAAGTCCAAGAGCGAGCGAAATTAAAAAATAAAAATTACCGTCAGCAAGCCGCATAAAAACAAATTATTTTCTGGATGATTGAGGCTTTCGCTTTTCATTTTTAAGTCAGAAAACCCCAACAAAGTAGCACTCTCGCAAGTGCAATTTTATTGCCAGCAGCTATAGATTATTATTCACATTCCACCGACCAGGAGCGGTTTTTTGGTTCGAGTCCTCTACTGATTGCAGATCGATTTGTAAATTGTCTGACTAGAACATGGGGTGTTGCCAGCAACAATATCAATATCCCTGTTTTTCAAAAATAATCCGAAAGCAGTGCATATTTGAAATAACATTATAAAATACTCCGATTGGCTGAAATTTGTCGTAAAAAATTATACAAGGAAATAAATACAAGCCATAGGTGCCTCAAGGCACAGAAAAACCTTATGAACGTAGCTAGATATCCGTCACATTAAATGCTCGACTTCTACACCTTTTATTTTCTGCATAGAGTTCCAAAATGAAATTTTTAACAACTTTTCGTTTATTTTCTATATCTTTGCAGGTGAGTGAACCAACTATCTAAAAATGTTTGCACAAAGTTCTGCCAGTACCTTTGATGTAAGTCCTACATGTAAAACCCTTTTCAAAATAGAAGCATCTTGTTCAGTCATAAAATCCTTCAAACAATTGGTATCGGCTGGCCTATGTATATCTATATATTTATGTGTTTTTGACAACCATGCAGCCAAAATGCAGTATTCATTGTAATCCCTTCGCAAAGGGACACTCTTTCTACCTTGTCGCACACAGCATGAAACCCGGGGGGAGTTATGCGCTCCTTTCTCCATTACGTCATCCTCAAATCAACGATGTGGAAAATATCTCTACAACCTGGTCACTAGGTCCGAAAATATGTTCACTCTGTTACACCAGCAATAATACAAACACTCCCAGTTCCAGCATCAGGTATAAATTTGTTGTGCCGTGTGCGGACCTAGGACTAGAGGACGAAAAACCCCGCTCTACGATGCGAAATTATTTAAATAAATATTTTATTAGAGTTTTTGTTTTCGATTTTTCACTTCTCTCTGTCTCAGTCTCGTTCTCTCTCTCTGTCCCTTTTGTTTTGCTGGAAATATTGCCTTTTGAGCTTTTCCAGTCCGAATAATGTTTTACAAAGCGCACACAAGTGCTATTGTGTTGATGATACTTTTGATGTCCGCCCGTGAGGATGTGGGTATATGTTGTAGGGCTCCCGGACTATATGGCAGCCAGCAAGTACCCCTTTTGTTTAGACAGGATTAGAATTTCCATGCATTTTTTATATCCATCGCAATTAGGCTATTTTTGTCATTCTGTTTTGGAGGATTTTTAATCAACAGTTTTTGCAGTAGCACTAAATATATGAAGTGTGTATAAGGTGTAGTAAATGCGGTATGTAGGTATTTTGGGGTGAAAACATAAAACGGCAGTCCGAAAAGTTAATGCAGTCTCTTTGATGAAATTAAGCTAAAATTATGTTTTGTGAATATACCTAGGTCTTATTGTTCCTTTATATCCTGTTCCCATTCCAATTAAACATGTTTTTGTAACAAGTGTTTCATGTTTCTTAATTAATCTTTTAAATTTGTTCTCTGGAACTCGTGAACAAACTTAAATATTTTATTTTTCCACCTGGGTAGGTAACTATAATTAAATTTATTAATGAATTATTAAGTCTGCATACACTGTCAGAAAATATATACAGACGAATCCCTCTAAGTCGAATTTTCACGGGAGATAAAATTGGTTCGAGTTAGAGGGATTTCCGAAAAAAATTCCAGTTAGAGGGATTTACTATACTTTTTTTAAGCGAATTTATTTAAGGTAAAATATAGGTACATTTTGAATAAAATTAGTTACAAAAATTAGTTATTTTTGATTGGGATGTGAAAGTAGCAAAGTTCACCCGTTTAATAAATGATTCTATTTTAAAAAGGCAATAACCGGCAACACAAATGTTGGGCACCTGCAATTTTGTTGACTTCTTTTCCTATCACTCTAACTAGAAAAACAACACAAGTGTTGCGCATTTAATTTTTTATTTATTTTGTATGCAAAATTGAAGGGAATGCAAAAATTGGGTCGAAAAATTCCAGTTAAAGGAGGTTCGACTTAGAGGGATTCGACTGTACATTGGCTCACATAATGGCCTAAGGGGTGAATATAGGTACTGCAGCCTCTCATCGTCGACCGGGAATAATACTTCTTCCAGTTGTCTATCAGGCCGAGTGCATTAGCTTGAACTTGTGGACTTGAATCCGAAAATCTTATCGACTGGAGCATTATTGTCCAATATTATCAATGTGGAATACCCTATAACTTTTTTTTTGAACTGACTAGTCCACAATTTATCTATGTCAAATTGTTTCAGGTTTCTCCTTATTTTCTTATTTCTTTCCTTTTTTTTTTTTAATTTTTTCTTGTTCTAAATTTCTTGTAAGCCTGTTTCGGGGGTGTCTGCATCTGCTGATGGTTCCTCGACTAAGAGGAGTTTTTTTTTTCAAAGCTAATCACTTATGCAACTTTTACATCGACCTGGAAACTTAGTAGGCAGTTCATTTTTCGACGACAGTTAGATATATGCACTTTTAGAGACAGATTTGGTGCTAAGTTCATTTCAGCCTTCTACTGAGATAAATTCGCGCCATTTAATTAAAAAACTAAAACAAAGAATGCGAATAATTGTTATTAAAAAAAAACCGAATCTTTTCAGGTAGTTAAAAACTAAAAAAAATTAAAAGACAATAATGATTGGCTGCATATTGAAAATGATTAAAAATTGCAAATGATTGTAAAAATACCTAAAGAACTGAAATTCTTACATAGAACGCATAATAGTAATTGGAAACAATTTTAAATGATTGCAACATAATTCTAACTGCAAATGGTTGCAGGTGACCAACAATAATTTGAAAAGACTGCAAATGATTGCAACAGATTGAAAATGGTTGTATTAAATGCAAATGATTGGAAATGAATACAAATCAACAAAAATCCATGCAACAAAATTGAACACTTTTGAAGAAATATACAAATGATTGGAAATTGTATTGCTTTAATTATTTTAAGAATTTAAATGGAGAGATCAATACCAGTAAGCTTAAATAGATTGGCAAATGTGATCTTTGGAGTGGACAAAGCCGGGGAATTAAATCAGTTTGAATATCTCTCAGTCACACAGTCCCCTCGACTTGCCAACAATGTATAATACAAATAGAACGACTCCTTGTGCATTTGCACTAAGAATAGGAACTCGTTTTGTTGCGAGCGGGCCTAAGGGCGCAGGGCCATACCACATTCCTAAGAGACAGACCTACACAAAGAGATGAACAGAAAATAAATTCGAAACTAAAAGAGAACCATATTACAGAACGTAACCTTAAATCGACTCGCCGGAACTGTTGCTTTATGCCTCATCCTCATCCCCACCACGAACACAAGTACTCCAATCCATTTGATTTTTTGCTAAAAGTACAGACTCTGCGCACCACTGCAGCACAACGATAGAACGGGAAAATAACAAAAACAAAATATAGTCCTCATTTTATCACCTTCAAAAGTATAACACATATACACTCAGGTGTAAAATGTATGCTCGTGAATAGCCCTGCTCCTCCACCCGCAGAAGACCATTCAGAGCAACATGCATCACATACCTGTCGCACTGTGGAACCTGAGGGTTACATTTTTATGATTCGACGCACTGTTCGCCTTCGGTAGCCCACCGGCTTGGTCCTCGAATGAGAGCGGACAGTGGCAACGACATCGTTACAAGGCACATGATTTATACTTGTAGCTTGTTGAATTACATCGCATTGTCGTAACAACAACTGTTGCAGCTGAGTTTGTGTGAGTAGGGTTTTTGCAAAACTCCGAATGTTCGGAGAGAGACTAAGCATAACTGTTATACAGGACGAACGCAAGCCAGAAGGAGAAGGAATGCCCTTTTCATTCATACACTTGTTCGTTTAGGTCTGCCTGACCTGACCTGCTGCTGCTGCCTCCGCATAAAGAGAACGTTTACCTGCTCCCGGTTTGCTGTTCGTGTCTCTGGTCATTCTTTTTTTTGTCCCACCTGTATATTGAGGAGAGGACTACAGCTACAACCCATCATTAGTGGCACCACCGCATCGTGGATTTGTTATTCAACAATGTTTCCCAAAAACAAAAATGAAAAACTCATCAGTCAGTCGACTCTCTGCGCCTGTGTTAACGCAAAAGAGCGTCTCTCGCTCTCACCACTGTACATGATTCCCAAGTTAAGAAAAACTAAATATACCAAACCAACCACCAACAAACCAGCAGCACTAGCACGGCTCATGAAAAGAGGAAGAAGAAAGGTATGCTGTGCTGCTGCTGCTGCTGCTGCTCCGGAGAGCCAAAGAAGAAGAACTCCGAAAAAAATAGGTATATTACCTTAGAATGCCAGTCGTTCTTACTTCAGTCTTCGTACAGTCTTTGCTTTAACCCGTTCCAATTCTGTCCGCCGCTCTATTACATATTATATTATCAAACATTCAACACATATAATAAAATAAAAAGTTTAATAAAATCACAAGTTCAACAAAAAGTATCTCATTCATATAAAACAAGTATATTTTTGCCAAATTGTTTGAATTAAATTATTCTTTCACATCGAAATTCGATAAGACACTAAATTTTGACTTTTTCTCTCAACCAACAACATAAAAGAAAACATTTTTGTATCAAGTTTTTCCTGTAACACACTCTCTCACGTATAAACAAAAACATCGTGCGTTTTTATACAACCATACAACAGAATTGTTATTCCAACTGCGTTAAGTACAGCCGAAAGAGTACTAATAACAACAGGAAAGCCCCCCACAAGAGTCAAATTATATCTAATAAGTGTCTCTTGGATACTGAATTCTGTATTCGTATATACTATCTCGAATAGCAAAAGAATCATTGACATACGATATTTTTTTTCTGTTCCTTTTTGCTGTTGTGTTATTCTCTGCTCATTCTTCTCGAATACTTGTTACTTAACTTACACACCATCGAGCCTCTTCAATCATCATCATCGTCGTCGTCGTCGTGGTCGTCATCATAACCAACATTGGCCCGCCGTTGGTGTATAGTCTACATCGTTACTTCATTGACATTTGTTTTGACTACAAATTTATTCACGAAACGCGCGATAAAACATAAATTAAATAAACCGCGAAAATTGTCTCCATACAAGAAAAAAAAAACATTTCCACCTCTTTCACATTTGTTTTAATTGAATTTCATAAAAAACAACCACACAATAAAGAAACAAAATCATATCAAAAAAAAAAATATAAGCGAACACGTTAAAAAAGAATTGTGAAAAAAAAGATACAAACATCGCGCACCTATAGTCTCGCATTCGTTCTGTATATTTCTAACGAGAAAAAGAACAACACTAGAACACGAAGAAAGTAAGCGGCACTAAAAGACGGAGTAACAAGTATCTATAGTGGTAGAAGTTTTTCAGCATTATTATTTATTTCTTGTCGTCTTGTTTAGGGGCAAACAGTTCGTTGGTCTTGCCTTGATTACGTTCGTTTGCTGAATCGGCCAAAGTTTAAGTGCAAAGAGAATCTAATAATAAATATATGTATAGTAATAATTGTCGGAAAGAAAGAAAAAGTGTTAAAGAAGTTTGAAGTTTTCAGTCTGTTGTATCTTCCTCTTCTTCTTCAATCGGTTTTTTTGTTCAACACAAAAAAAAGATAATAATAAGAAAGACTCTTGAATAAGAAGTTAATTGCCAAAACGTGGTTTGATAATCATCATCTCATCATCACCAGCCGGAAGACAGGACAACGTCCGAGACTCGTCATCCAAGCAGAAATACCAGCGAATTGTCTTCATCATCATTATCGACTGCAGCGAGTTGCCAACGTTGTAACTAAAAACAGAAAACACCATCTATTTGTCGCTCCTTACTTATCTGACACGGACGAAGAATCCTAAACAAATTGGTAAAAACAAATTATAAGAACAGAAAACAACAAAATTATTCACACTGGTGGTTAATCCTTTTTCCTCTTCCTCTTAAAAAAAATAAAAGAAATAAAAAACGAACGCTTGACGTACCACAACTAGACCTAGACAAGACGTCGCAAAGTCGAAAAGGGGATGCACAACTCTGTAACTCCTTTCAGAAAAACAAAAAAGTTTTAAGACACTTTTTGATTTCTATTCAAACTGCTCTTGGCTATATATACAACAGATTTAAAATCAAAACCCCTTAGACAATCAAAGTATCTATTACCAATTTTCTCTCTCTCTGTCTCATAATCTTACGGAACGGAAAATATCTACAAAAAAAAAAAAATAAGAAAAAAAAAACTTTTATAAACTAGAAACAAAAACACGACCAACTTCAGTGTTCAAAAATCTTCAGATACAATCAGTATTATTACGCAAAACAAAACAAAAACGAGAAAGAAAATATTTACAAGCAAGAGAGAAAGATACAAGTTATTGTTGTTGCAATATTTATAGATATACGTATTTATTTTTGTTTTTTCATTAAATATATAATTACTTTGAAAAAGAAATCAACAGTATTTTATTTGTTCGTCTTGAAATTGTTACGGATATTTAAGAAACTTATATCTGAGCTTATAGAATAAATAAGAAAAAAAAAACTTAAGGGAAAAACAGGATAAACGGAATTCGTGCAATAGAAAACCAGAAGAGGAAAAAATATCCTTTTCCACCCTCAAAGGGAATCCGAAAAGCTTTAAACAAAAAAAAAGAACAATTTTCATTTGAAACAAATATTCCTAACAAAATAAAAAAAAAAATTAACTTATGTAGTTATATTAATATTGCGATAAAAAAAAAATTCAAAGAAAGTATAATCCGTCGCCACCAAAGAGTTTGTAAAACTTATAAAAAATAAAAGCAAAACAAAAATACGTATGGTTGTTTGTTAGAATACAAAGATAATAAAAGTACACTTTACATATTTATTTTTGTTTAAGATAAATTTAATTGTTTTTTGCATTGAATTTGATTTCTCATTTTTTCTGCTTCACGCAGATTAAGCAAACAAAAAACCAAACACTCAATTATTCCCTACATATCATATTACAATTTGCGTGCAATCAGTAACAAAGCATATTTTTATAAAAGAGAATATACAAAATAAAATAAAACACATATATATATCAATATAGATGTATGTTAGGTTGTTCATTTCATGGTCAATTTAAACAAAGAAAAAAGTATAAATAGACATATACAAAACAAAAGTCAATACTAGCTTGTAGGCAATCTCAAATCTAACATTCTTGATGTGAATCGGACCTTTTCGTTTGTTCCTTTTCTAAATAAAGTAATACTAAATAAGCAGTTTTTTTAGGGAATTCCATAGGTATATATTGAACATATTTGTAACATAATAATAATCATTAGAATAAGTGTTAAGGTTATGTGAAATAAAAAAGACAAATCAAACTAAAACACACAAAAGAAATCGCGTTTTGACAATCAAAAATCATTAGCGTACTTAATATTCGTGTTTTTTATTCTAAATTGAGGGAAAAGCATAATCACAATCAGATTTGTACCCAATTTAGGAGAACACAGTGAAACTTCGATAATCATCTACTCTAAATAAACTTTTTTCTAATCAAAAAAAAAATAAAAAAATATTTATATAACTTTTTACATATAAATGTTTCTACCATAACTCGACAATCTTTATAGATCTTGAAATCACTAGACGTTCTCTTAGAAATTCTATATACAAAGGGGAATTTAATAAATCCTTTCATATCTCTAGACAATCTGGTTTTTCTCACTTTTTTTCTTGAATTAGGATATAAATGTCATAATAAATTTTTTGAATGTGTATAATAAGCAAGAGTAGTTTTTAGAGCAAACATAAAATAAATTTACATTTACATTTAAGGGGAATAGAAAAAGAGTAGCAATTCAAAATTGTTGCCACAACGTATTTCCCACCGGGCCTCGCTATTTGTCCCCCCTTTTTGGCTCCGCAACAACAGACACAACAACAATTACCACAACAGACCAATACTCAATTGACTGCTGCCACATCGGCTGTTGTTAGTGCATTAGCTAATTCTAGCAATCAACATCATCATCACCACCATTCCCTTGTGAATCCTTTAAATATCCATCACCAGCATCACCATCACCACCTATCCACTATACAAGTTCCCCTAATACATCCATCTATTGGCCAACAACATCAGACCACACCATCACAAAATCTTCACGATAGTTGTACATTTTTACCAAATTGTAACGGTCTCACAACATTACAACAACATCAGACAAATAGTATTCACCTAAATCAATATCCGAATTCGAATCCATCGGGATTACCGTTGTGCTATTGTGGTCATTGTTGTTCAACTGATCCTGTCGTGCAATCACTTCCGCCGCCTGCACATCCGTCGGCAATTGTTAGTACGGTCACTCCGACATTGATCCTAAGTCGTTACACTGAAATAAATTTGTGTGATTCGATTCAACTGCAACATCAGCAGCAACAGCAGCAACAACAGTATCAGCAGCAGCAGCAACACCAGCAATTGTATCAGCATCAGAGTGGTGTTTTTGGGAAACAACACCCAACAACAGCAGCAACCACGACCGTATACAATCAGGCAACAAATATCGAATCAGTGTCCGCAGCAACTGCAGCTGTACCTAACCAAACACACAACAAAGATATAATGGTAAGATTTGCATAAGAACCAAAATAAGAAACAAAATTACAAAAAAAAAAATTCCATGCGATTCGACCAATTTCACCATATTTGTATCTTATAGATTAACAGAATCTAGACCTTGCCATATACATTTGCCTACCACTGCTACACGAAAAAGCAAAACAACAACAAGAAAAAAAAGTTACTATTTCTATGTGTTTTCCTTTTAAAAACTTAGATTTTTCAAGTCTTTTTAAGAGGTTTTCTTTCAATATAGTACTGTTGTTCTAAAAACGTACTAATTCTGTAATAAAAACCGTGATTTCTCCCCACAATCTGGCTCATCAGTCAGCCGATTTGATGATGATTTGTATTTGTTTGTCCCTGATGTTGGTGGCGGTGGTGGTGGTGGTAACAAAATGCTAGCAACCAAGACACTGACTTACCAGATACTAAAAATAAAAAAAAAAACTTTCATAGATAGATCTTCAGCTTTATTTCTAATTTTTTTGATTTGTGTTTTGTAGCCTAGACAGTAGATTAACCTAATTCTTAACAAACAAAAATGTACTATCAACAGCAAATGCAATTAATCCAAACGTTACCGCATCCACATCATCTCCATCATCATCATCCAATCCATCCAAATCAACAACAGCAGCAGCAGCAGCAACAGCATTTGCAGTTGCAGCAATATCAGCAGCAACAACAACAACAACAACAACAACATCAAATGCAGCTGCAACATCAACAGCAATTTCAGTTCCAACAACAGCAGCAACAGCAGCAACATCAACAGCTACAAATGTTGCAAACATATATGCAAATGCAAGTGACAAGTCCTTTGATGGCTGGACCGGCGGCGGCAACAACCGCTCACCAACAATTTGGTGGGTCACCACCTCCGGTTGCAATATCACAACAACAACAACAACAGCAGCAGCAGCAGCATCATCAAGCAACAACACCGACGGCTGCACACCACTTTGCGACACTGGCGACATATAACCCAGCTATTACACTAATACCATTTGCAACATCGCCAACAAACAATAACAATGTAAATAGCAATCCCAATCATACTAATACTAAATGTTTTATCACTAATACTAATAATAATGGCGGCCTAAGCGCCATCGCTGCATTTGGCAATTGTGCTAGTAGTGCTCTGTTGTCAATTGATAATCATCTCAGTCGTAATCTGATAAATCTAAATGATAATGAAAATTTACATAATAACAATAATATTGGTGGTGGTGGTGGTAGTGGTCCTGGTAGTGGTGATTCAACAACTAATCTAACTACTAGCACTACGCCTGGTAGATATAGTTCTGCGTCTTCTGATTGTTCTATGCCATCGCCATCTTCACACTATTCTTCTCCTAACAAGGTTTGTTCTGTTTTTCCTGCCTCTGTCGTTACTGTGTTTTGTTTTCAGTTGATTTGGTTTCTTTTATGTTTTTAAATTTCTGTTTTAGTTTTACTTTCAAGTTTTCTTCAATGCGCTGTAAAATCTATGACTGTATTTGATTTTTATTGATGTATGTGATATTGTTTTTCTACTAGTAAATTGATGTGGTTATAGTCTTTGGCTTTGTTTAATTTTTATTTATGTTAATAATTTATTTCTGTTAAGTTTTTGCCAAGAGAAAAATTTAAACAATTTGTTTATTGGTTAATTTTAAATAAAATAAAAAATCTGTGATTCAAATCTTTGTTTTAATTTGCTTTTTAAATGCGCATAGTCGATGTGTCGGTACTTTAAGCTAATAAAAAAATCGAGTAACCCTCTTGACCAGTGGTCATCGTCATCAGTTTAGCGATAAACTCGTACTCGTACTGAAAAGATCAATTTTGTCTTCTCTATTGTTTAGAAATGTGTTATTCTGTGTCTCGAGCAAAGTGTAGAGCAACAAAAAATGTTGTCTCAGTTTTTTTTGAAAATGCTAAAAGAAAGCAGCCGAAAAGAGCTTATTTAGTTCCTTAACATAATTGCAGTACATGCAGAGTGAGTGATCTAAAGTTCAGGTATATAGTGGCTTAAGGCCGACCATCTCCGTCTCGAATGGATTTCTGCTGAGTTTTCATGAACAGTTTTCTTAAATGTCACATAACACTGTAATATGTATAGCAGTCTTCAAAATTGATGCGAAAACAACTGAGTTAAGTATGATACCCGTGAATATTCAGATTTTTATCGATAAGTCAAAAACACTTTATAATCGTGGGAATATCTCATGACAAAATGGTGTCGAATGTGCAAAAAAGCCAAAAGATCAGCTGATCGTTCACATTGTAAAACTGCTTAATCGGAACAGGCCTACAATCTCTGAGCGAACCCCATTTTGAGCTACAACTGGAAGTTGACACACATATTTTTCTGGTTGGATTGTGTGTTTTAACAGGCATAATATATCTTAGAAAATCCAAGTAAGTTAGATAATTGTAAAAAAAAAAAAAAACTGCCTGAGTTACTTTTTTCGAATAAGCAGCCTAAAAGTCTGTAAGCTTTTCTGTTAAAATGTCATAAACCTATATGAAAGTTTGTGAATATCAAAAAAATTGTATTATGTGGTAGTTGTTTGCGCACCATAAGGGTGTGAACATAAACACAAATGTCCCCAGTGCTCTGAAGTGATTTATTATTGCTCCCAACTCACTCCTGCTGGGGATAAATACCTATAAGAAGTGTCAAGTAGAACTTAGTTCTGGGACAGATTCCGTATAACAATAATCGTCGGGACGATATCGTTTTTGAAACTTTGATTACCATAAGAAGCTATATTCGGCCCGAATTTGTTTCACTATCGTCAGCTTGCATTACATTTGTGGAAAGTGAATTGGATTAAGGTCTCAAACTCGTAGTAAAGTTGCAACTTTTGGAGGTCTATCGTTTCGACGATAATCGTCTAAAAAATTACGGAATGAGCGGCCTGGTTATTTAAATAACACAATATTACGTCTGACTTCATAGGAGAACGCCAAGATACTTCACACAATCGAAGACCTAAGTTCATGGTTACTAAGACCCCTCTCAAAATTTCACCAAATTCCGGATTAAACCCAAATAAGAGATACACAGACTTTGACTTTTGGCTTGATTCAATGTTCCTCTAGTACACGCTTGCTGAAAGTGGATGGATCCGGAAAACTGTGTGGTTCAGAACAGAATGGTATACCCCAGCGCTCAGAATCCAACTGCTGTCGATTCACTTATTTCTCGAAATTATACCTGGGGATCAATTCTGGTTCTGAGTGAATCGAATAAATCGTTTTCACATTCTCTTTCATACACTGCTTTCATTTTTTCGATTCACTCAGTACTAAAAAGTGATTCTCGTTCAATAAGTGAAAATATCGTGGTGAATTTAATATCGCACACTGTTTTGTACGACATCAGGCTCTCAATTTTCAATCTCTCACTAAAAACTTTCATTTGAAAATGAGTACGTGACGAAAAATTGATTCATATGAAAATTTTTGATGTTTGGTTTCACATTTTCGTTGAACGAGAATCGAAATTACGGTGAAAGGGTGAAAACATTTACTTTTCACTTTTTCACAGATCGAGAATGGACCCCCTGGTGCGAAGCTTGGAAGTGTCACTTTGAGTATCGTTGTTATAATTGTCTGCTTAGGATTCTACTTTACCGAATTATAAAGAATTCGTCCAATAATGGGCTAGCATTCGGGACTCTTTGTTATTAATGATGACCTGAATGTCGGCTTTCATAGCCTGAATAGCTTGCGGTCTGTCAACACACCCCACAGACTGCAATGCCTCAGAAGAAGTTGCATCTTTAAAGTCAGTTGACTATGCTTTAAATCGCACGATCTTCGTGGCCAATTACTTGGACCAGTCTCGTGAGTCTCTTGTTGTTTAAGCTCACTCCAGAAATTACAGTTTTTCTTCGAAAAACAAACAACTTTTGATGTATAATTAAATCGAAAATAATTTCGCTAAACAATGCTGAGCATAAATGCCTAATAAAACTGTCAATTATACCTACTACGTGATATTTCTCTCAAAAAAAAAAAGTGCTCCCTTTTTATCCAACTCAAAAACTTTGTGCTGTTCTTCATTTGGCCATCGCCGTTGATCAAATTTGTTTTTAAACGGTAAAAACTAAAATTGGTGTCACTTTGTCACATTTTTGGGGAATGTTTCGATTGTCATTTCTGTGACTCTTCAGGCAATCTATCACTTCTTTTGATAACTATTGCCATCGCTAACCATTGCTCCCATATTCCCCCTGACAAATGAACTCTGAGTCATGGAAATACGATTTTTTCACTCACATGTAGGAATGTGAAACTACATCCCATAATAAATATACGACTTCTATATGTGTTCTTATCTTTATGTGCCGAAGTTGAATTCGAAATGAGCAGATAGCACTTTTGGTTTCCGATAATAAAACTGTCTGATACAATTTCTGCATTTAGTGAACGACTAATATTTGTGGTATATACTTGTATACAGCCAAAATCGCGGCTTTCTTTCGCAGTTATTCCCAAATATTTCGGAGCACGACCTATTGCGGGTTTAAAGAAAAAACAAAAAATCCCACTGCATTTGGACAGGAATATTTGTTTATTTGTTTATTTGTTATAAATCGCTATTTGTTTATTCAATTATCGTGCTACACGAAAATATTTACATATTCTCAAACTGGGGACAGATAAATCGATGAACGACATTGAATACTTTGCAAATACTGGTCCGAACTCACAATCGCTCCTACTTTCGGACAAAGTTACAGCCGGTTCATTTCAAAAACCAAGACGAGCATTTGTCTTGTGAAACCCTTATTTGAGAGAGCTATAGCTTCGAAAGAGTCTGCCCTGCTACAGCGAATGATAGTGAGTACGGACCTTCAATTTGAATACACTTAGAAAACGAAAAATATTGAAAGGAAGGAATGGATGTGAATGTGAAGGATATATTAATTTTCATACCGGAGACACGGTGCAATGAATGTGAAGATATCTGGGTTTTTGCACTGACGTATTGTGGATTGATACTCTTACTGTCGTTTTAGATTGTATTTGTTTTTTGTTATTGAGCACGACAACTCAATGTCCGTTTCATTCTACAACCAAGTGCAATCCCATTTTTCGAACTAAGAGTTGCAGGAAATTTGATATTGTTGAAATCTACATTTGCTCGGCTAAAGTTATATTGCGGTTTGGCGGTGGAGTTTGAATACCCGTCACTCGTTTAGCAAAAATTACTAAACTATATTTATCAGGGATGGCAAACCTTTTTAGAGCTTCGTGCTATTTAAAAAAAAAACAAGTTTGATCTAGTTTTCTAGTGACTACTAGGAACAAAAACAAACAATTTCAAGGGTTCGATCAGATTTCTCAATTAGTGACGTGCCAATAATATTTCACCATTGGTGGCACGCGTGCCATGGGTTCGCCATTCGCCGTCGCTATAGTCACCACTCGAATTGGCTTGAAATAAAACTAATTCTTATTCAAAAGTAAATTGGAAATTTTTATCGCAAGAAATGTTTGAGACCATTGCCTGATATCCCAAGTTACTTTACAATTTTGGAAAACAATTTGCAATATTACCGACCTTTATTCCAGCGCTAAGGCATTTTATTCGTTCTGTCACAAATATTCTTAACTCGAACAAGATATCATTGTTTAACTTGTGTAATTTGCATTTATAAAAACAAGTGCAAGGCCAAATTGTTACAAATAAAAAATAGAAAATAGTTGGACCTGTTTACATGAATGTAGTAAATAGTAAAAAAATATAATTCCAATAAATTAAAGCTAACAATTTAACTATTGACAAACTGACGGTATTTTTCTCGTGGTAGTAATTTATTTATATTATTTTTTTTTAGTTTTAATTTAATTGTTTGAATTTCTATTTAACACCCGAATGCATAGTTTTGAAACGCTATTGTTGGTAGAAAAATCCATCTCATCTCCATGGTTATTGTTGTTTAAATAGTCGTAGAGCTGAATTTAGTAGCTATGTGTGTGTGTTTAAAATTTTATTTTATCTAACATCTTAGAACTCCCATAAAACTTTTGTTTCAAAATAAAAATAAAGCAAATAACTATGCTTTCATAACAAATTTAAGAAAATAGTTACCCATGCCCATGAATTCATACATATTTATATTTTTTTAGTATACACAAAACATATTTTATTAAACAGTTGTAAATCACTCGTATTTATGGCAAGGTCTATTTAATTAGGAATTTTCGTTTTCATTTTGTGTAATTTTTTTCTTTAAAATCAGTATTAAGATAAAAATGCAGAAAATTTAAGTTTACGTTTTTAATGACACTTTTCTCAACTTAGGTGAGCTTTCATTTACCAACCAATAATGAGTAGTTATCTGTTTTAATATTTTGTTGGCATTATTTCGGTTTTAAGCTGCGGTGTGTTGTAAATTGATTTTGAAGTGTCTCGCGTATCCCAAAATTAATTGAAGTTGAGCACTGGGCTATAGACTGGAATCCTGAAAGGTTTATTGAGACAGTTTCCTAACAAATAAGAGAATAAGTTCAGCTATCCACCGACTCAGGCTCAATTCGCGGTTAATTCAGAATGTGGGAAATATATTTGGAAATGTTTCCGACCAAAAACCACGGCGATCAATGTCTGAGTAAAAGAAAAAAATTAATTCTGATAGAGTGAAAAAAGGTCTTATTGAAACCTGGAACCCTTCCCTCAGTAGACCAGCAAACTAACCACTCAGCTGCCTCCATATCTGCAGCTTCTTCTTAGTGTTAGGCGGCACTACAGTTCGACGTAAGTCTGACAATAACAACGAAGTTTTTCATTTCCCGCCTTAGCCGATTGTTTCGTACTTGGGAGGTTGGGGTATTTTCTGAGCTCCAACTCAGGCGAGACCTTCTTCTACTGCCTTAACAATTTCGATTGTCAGGTTTTCGTATCTGGCTGTACATCTCGAATAAATCGTCGCTGAATCGTTTCTCCAAGCCCGTCAAGGTCGACTTCCCTTTTACTCAAAACGGGAAATAATATCTTTGTCTGCTTTTAAGGCCCTTTGCAGATTCTCCTTTCTTAGTCTAGAGACGGCCTTAGTACAAAGTTGCCCAAAGAAACAGATTTGGCGAAGCGATTACCTCTGTCTGGTGAGATTCAATTTTTAGCTAATGTAGCAGAGTTCCAAGGTAGGCAAAATTCATTATTGCCTCAAAGCTAAAGCTGTTTATTTTAACATTCTGTCGCGTTCGATGATGTGTGTCCTTCTTGATGACTTCATATAACTGTTTTTGGCTTCTTATCCGCTTAACCCAATTTAGCCGTTTCTGTTTCTATATTCGTTGTTTGTTTACTATTGAGTAGATACAGTTCACTACAATATTTTCAATAACGTAAGCAGATCCGACTGATTGAAATGGCTTCTGAAAGATCGTAGCTTGTGGTTTGACCTGTAAGTTTTGCCTAACTCGTGTCTACTTAATTTTTACCCTTTTTTGACATCAAAGATCTCGGTGAGCTCATTACCAACCTGAATGAGAATAGCAGAGACACCAAACTATGCAAAAGAGCTTATGCCTTAAGGAGAAGCTGCTCGTAGATGATTTTGGAATGTATCCGGAGATGGTGCGTGTCGTTTATGGCCTCTTGGGTTTTATATCTAAGTGTTAAACTCTGATCGGTGTTGAATTTTTCTGACTTGAAACCACACTGGGAGGTTCAAATTAGGTTATTTACAAACAATTTCATATATTTGTATCATTCAGATAGGATGCGTGCATAATCCTAGCACAGTTTTACAAGCTGATACACTCAGTTAGCTAGTTACTCGCAGATTCCAGAAACGAATGTCCTTGCTAATCACGGAAGTGCCACGGCTAACAAAAAAAACCTCTATGGTTTAAAATCCGCCATAGTCTCTATTCCGAAAGTTCCTTTACTTTGCTCATTAGTGTTTGCATTTGCAATTTATCAAAAGAAAAGCCTCGAGTTCATAGCTCCCCGCCTACAGGAACCTATCTATATATTTGCACTAGTACTCGCATATTGGTGGTTTTATTTTTCATCCCAGCCGCAGAGGAAATGGAAAACACGCTCGACATGCACAATCGTCGTTCACATTTTCATTGATATTCCACTTGCACAGCGAATTAAATAAGTAATTTATGGTTTGACCTATATCAATTTTTTTACTTATCAACTCTACACTAATACCGCAGCAGCCTTTTATTCAGCTTACTTTTTGTGCTTTCCTCTCATGCCCTTAACTACCCGTCGTTCTTTTTAAGTTCGTGTTTAGTTCTGATTTCGGTTTAACCGTATCCTTCCCGGCAACACAGAACAGACATGCAATACCAACACATTTCGAAAGTTTCTTCCTCAGGCCACCTCGAATTCTAAGCATGATCGTTGGGTTTGAACAACCCCAACCCCCTGTTTATGTTTGCAGTGGGAGGTGTTTTTTTTTTTATTTGGTGTGTTGTCCTTTTTTTATTAGAGTGGAATTGAAATGAAAATATTTGCACAAGGAACTATCGACGGGCGACGATGTTGCATGGATGGAAAATACGGTGCACTTGATATGCTCAATAATTTCATACTCATTGCTTAGTCCTTACCACATGAGAGAGTGGATTATCAGTATATTTGTTTTCTCTTATATAAAATAGTTATGGACTATCCCGTAGTTTGTTCAGTGCACCCTCATCACTTTCATTGATACTGAGCTCTCCTCATTATCCTGTTGGCGGTTTTATTTTCTACTCCACTTCAATTCTGCAGTAACCGATATAGTGCGGTCGATTGAGGGGGTGGCAGCATAAAATACTTTTACCGGAATTAATCATCAATTGGCTAGAATTTTTTATACAAATGTGTGGCGGAGACTTGTTTTTGTACTATTGTTGGAAAATGTACTTGACCTATACTCGTACTCGTATTATATTCGCATAATTTATGCGAACTGAGTGATTAGTGGATGGGCGTCCTCGAGTGGTGGATCAGTAGGCACGGTAGCCATGGAAATATATGTGAAATGTATTGGGATTTCCTGTTTAAAGGGCGGGTAGGCAAGGCAAGGATATTTTTTTGTTTACAAATCACTTTAGATGCACGTTACTCAAACACAATGCATCCCCTAAGTACATTCTATGAAAGGAAAATCCTCTTTGAAAATATAAATTAAAAATTGCCAGTAGTACGGGCAAGCTCTTGTTTACAAGAAAAAACAAGAAGCGCCACTTCACGTTGTTCTAATATCCCATCTTCGTGTGTTACCTCTTGTCAGAGTAAGTAATGTCGTTTGAATTTATAAATTTAGAACTGATCCCTTGCAGTGTTGCTTTTAGGCCGATACGCGATCGAACCAGCACTATGCAAGTGACATCTGTTGCAACTATTCTATCGGCACAGCATTCCTACCTTGTAAGAGGTTTCCAATAAGCTCCCTCTGTTCTCCAACATTTGACACTAGTATGAACTACATCTTAAATCTTCATATTTTTAAAGATCCCACAATTTTTTCACCTCAGCGGTGTGCGGTCAATCAGGTTCAGGGTGGGTGGCTTAAGTTCAGCAACCTCTTTGTTCGACTTAGAAGGACACATTTGGTCGCTTCGTTCCAGTTCTTAATTGGGTCTTCTGCTTGCAGTTATAGTCACTTCCACCAATGCTACATTGCGATATCACCATCATCAGCATAACCAATGATCTCTACTCCGCCTCTGCGTTTATCAAAAAAATGTGTCCCAAAGACCTGGTTCCAGGACAGGTCTTCTAGAACTGCTCTAGTAATTTGACACCCCTTCCGTTTAACTAAGCAACACAAGCCAAACTATAAATCAACTTTAACAGGATTTGCTGCACACATGTGAATCCATTTTTAGAAAATAGTAATGAAATCCCAGTGCTTGGAATTTTGTTTTCAGACGTGCGATTTGAATCGCGCCTTTTGATGTGCGTAAACATGCAGTAGCTTCAAACGTCACTTCTTCTCTAATTCGCATTAAGTTATGTATTCGCAAAACATTTGTCACGTAAGTACATGTAAAATGCATTATTTAATAGTATTTCTGATATATGATCCGTGCGCACACTTGTGTGCGCTACCATTTCCTCTGCGCACACTGATGTGCGCTTACACAATTTTCAATCAGGCAGTACAAATTCGTATATTTTCTATACAACCCGCATCCACGACCTTCATTCCACAAGCTTTGTAACCGATTTGTCCATCTTCATTGCAGCATTATGCATTCGGCTCTGTGTCCATATCGGTCAAATTAGAAACAAATCCTTTGGTCACAATCCCTTCCAAATAACGCTCGTCCTAAAATAATTGAATTTCTGTGCAGACGGAAAAAAAAACAACCCCTGCAACCAAACCAGCACACGTCGTGTATCAATCCGACCGTGCATAGAACCATTTTACCATATTAAATCTCAAAAGTTAATTTTTGTTTTTTTTTAATAAAATTTGCATTCATCTTCCACCACGAAATGAAAGTGAATACCTCGCATCCTTGATGCGTTATTTTTTTATTTTTCAACAATATACTATTCCTCTGGTAAAGCCAGTCGTACGTGAAAACCCTTCAAACCCACAAAAAAAAATCGCAAGCGCTTCTCTTTGTATAACGAAAAAAAAAATGTTGGCGGGGATTTGGTGAGGTTTATAACCAAACAACAAAGAACCAGCAAAGCAAAACAAAAAGAAAACGAAAAAAAAAAAAGCAAATTCAATTGTTGTTTTTTTTTGTTTTTGCTGTTGTGTGTCTGTTTTGCTTCTTCGTTTTTGTTGTTCCTGCAGTGTGGGCTATCCTAGTGTAGTGGGTGGCGCTGCCATGGTTCATGATACAGCATTATAATCCTTCGAATGAATTTCAAGCTAATTGACAAACCTATGCAAATATTCCCATACCATGGTCGACTTAAACCGTCACTGAAAACAAGGATGGCGATCGTGAGTTTAATTTGTTTATACAAGTTTTTATGATTAGCTATTGTGTGCTAATGTCGTGCATACACATATACACGGTGTATAATCCTTGGACACAAAACGCCACTTTCATTTGATAAATAGATATAAATCTATTCTATAGATAAAAAAGCTATGAAATGGTTTCCTTGTTCCTCGATACTATGTAGGTGGGTATAGACTGTTTTATTTGTGCTTCACATGTCATGCACTTGGTGCCCGAAAAGGTGATTCACTTTGCTGCTAATGTATTTACGAGTATCTCACTACCACAAGTAGATATCGTTGGTCGCTGGCTCGCTAATAAAAAAAGGTATGCAAAAAAAAAATAAACACCCCCCCATATTGCTGTGTGTGTCGTTGCTTACATACTGTCGCGTTGTCATAGAGATTAAACGCCAGTTGATGTGTGCGCTTCACATTTGCTGTTAAAGCGGTTGCCACTATCGTATCGTCTCGTTACTTTGGTATACACCGCTGGGCGAAAGTCCTCGCCGTATGATAGTATTGCACAGATGTTTCGCGGAAAAAAAATCCATTATGCAATATGTTATTATCTAACAGGCTTAAGGACAAACTCCGCGCTCTGAGGAGTTTTACCATATCCCTGTTCACATTTTTAAAATATTATCCCTTCTGGCTCTACTGTGCCGACGCGCCGCGCCGTCACTAACAGTACCACCATTGCCAAGCCAATCCACTCTGGCGAGTCAACTGAACGAAAGTTTTGCCGTTCATTCAGTTAACACTACAAAAGTAAATAGCGCGAGTTTTTAATTAAATGAAAATGCTAACATGTAGCTTTTCAGTCGCGCTGCTGGCGCCGCCACCGCACTGTTCCAGACATTTTCTTCGTCCCAAGAACAATGTTGTCCTTTGGTTCTCCCCTTCACTTTAGACCCACGTAGTATTTCACACACCCCCTGTAAAAAAAAGCACACATACCTTTGGTGGAGAGCAGCTGGATAGGGTAAATATTGATATCGCCCTCATATGCGTTCGTGGGCATTCAGTTTTATTAGTACGGTGGTAGTGGTACCAGCGTAGTTTTGCAGCTAGTTGTATTTGAATTTGTTGAAGGCTTGTGTGGGAAACGCACGGCTAGTTTTGTTGCTATATCGTGTTTTGTTCTAATCGTCGGTATACTGCTTTCTATGAGACGCGGGCAGTACGGCTTACAAACGCGCTACAATATTTGGTAAAGTCTCACTGAGTGGGTTCGTGTTTTTTAAAGACCTATTTGAACATATTTTTACTTTTCCATGAGATGAGTTTCCTGGGAATAAATTAAAGACTCATCTTTAGCCAGAGATTAGTCCCAGGAGAGTAGCTACGACAATGTTCCTTGGAAAAGTACATTAGATGTCGAAATAACTCTTTAAAAAAAAAATGTAATTCTCAGCACGCAGAGAGATGGTCACACTAATTTCTCTTCTGTGTCAGAAATATAGTTTAACATAGTTTAAAAAAAAAAAAAAAAATATCTGACAAAATGATCGTTCTTTTTCCTACTTGCAATTTGTAAACAAAGCCTAACCGTCCACACTACAGCCTGGTGATTGGTGAATGATTTTTTTTTCAGGTAATCTTCAGATCACTAAGACCTTAGTTCTACTTAGCTACTAAGCATTTGGACTGATGTTTGATTTTTGAAAAGTAAGATCTTAAGATCTACGCCACCTCTTTGAAAGTGAGAAAGCTCTTCAACTCAGCCGTTTGGCGTCGACATAAAACTATGTTTCCTCTGTCCCAAATATAAAAACAGCCGAAACGGTTGTGAGGAGCTAGCCCTAGGCTGTAACGTACCACCGCCCCCAGGAGCGTAGCTGATGACGTGTAAACGGTAGAATGTATTTGAGGCGTTTCTCGATTGTTGGGAGGTAAACGCGGGATTAAACTTTTGTTAAACGCCAATTTTTGATAAACACCAATTTCTTTTTGTACGTAGAAGCACTTCTAACGCCACAACTGTTTGACGCTGCGCGAAAAAAAAATCTCCAGCCTCCGGCAGAAAAACGTCCGAACAGCTCGCCGATTCAAAAAACTTTTTTTCGCCTTTCTGGAGTGTGCAAATCTCCGTAAGAGGTCTGCCATAATTTAGCCAATCCGGCCGTCTCTTTTGCTCTTATGTATGAACCTTATAGCAAGATCTTTACTAACGCCTAACAATCTCAATTTTATTGGGGAAAATACCATTTACCCCTTAAAATACTAAAATCATTTTGCACCTTTTTAATGTAAAAAGCGTTTAAATAAAATTCTGTCGCCAAGAAGCGTCAAAAAATCCTGCCATAAACTGAGCGAAAAGAAAAAAAACCTAAGACACAAAGATGGACGAGTCACGGATGTTCTTCTCCACGACTGTCCGCTCAGTGCGGACATTATCCGGAAGTTACGGTCGCCGGTCTTGTCCAATTTTAGAACAAGTCGTTACCGGAAACGAAGAAAAAATAATTTTTACTAAGGTGACACCGGTTTCCTACAAGGTCTTAAATTGATCTGTCGCGCCTAAGTAACCACAAAAGTTCACCTGGAAAAAATCTTCAGAAATCCAACTTCAGAATAATGATATTGACCTATCTTTCAAACCATACTGTACATGCATTCACCTAGCACAACTGGTAAAAGAAAAAACACCTAATTTAGTACCACAGTTAATATCGTTGGACTACACTTCATCTGTTGTCCTTTTTCTCGCCCTACCTGTGGACTCGTAACATTTATGGTGCCCTATTAACCCGAAAACTACAAGGATGTTCTGCAAAGCCTTTGGCCATTTTTGCATATGTGGCGCATACTTTATACCGAGAAAAATTAGCATTGCCATGCCATTGCATTAAGTAGATGGCTAATATCGAAAATGTCGAGTAATTATTATTACTTTTCCGGTTCATATGGGTGTGTTGTGTGCGGCTGGTGGCTGAAAGCTCAACTATTCGGTTCAAGTTTCAATTTTGGTAATTGTATTCAAGTGTTTCTCTGGATCACGTCCCACTTTTGGCGTGTGTTCGTTTTCTAGGTAAATATGATTTCAATTAGCACTTGAATAGTGCAGCATTAATCATTTGAAAAATGTTCGTCTGATGTGTATATTTATTATATATGTATTTTAATTTAACCAAATGGATTTTGGTCATTATTGTTAAATTTTATGTATGGGGCTATAATGAGCACCTATAAGATGTAATGTGCTGTAACTGTTGACAATTTGTAAGGGCGACGACGCGACGTATATGCTATTACTTTGTTTGGTGAATTTAATTTGATAAAGTGCCCAAAAAGTGGCATATTTGTGTGGTAGTGGTAGTGGGTGGGGAAGGATATGGGGAGTCGAAAGCGTGACAGTCAGTAATGTAAGGAGGTGTAGTTTAATATACAATTTGAATAGAATATTAAAAATTTCTAGGCTGCAGTAATGTGATCAACGGATCTTGAGAACGTCTGACAAACATCAGCAGATATATATAGAAAGCCTCTCTCTCAATTCTGGTCGGTCCCAAAAGTATAAAAAAATATTGGAAAAAACTGAGCTTGCTCCATCAAAACTTTACGTCTTTTATAAGTGACGCCATCTACTGGTTAATCCCAGAAAAAAAAACTTGATTTTTTTTGAGGACACGCTTTGTGTAGGCCTTCGCGTACGTACGTAATTAAAATCACAGATACATCTAGAAAGTGATCATCGATTAGTCATGTGCTTCATCTTTCCATCTAAAAATTAAAAAGCTTTTCTACTGATATACAGTTTTAGCAGAGTCCATTTTGCATAAAAAATGCTCGCCCGCAAATTTTAGTTCAAAAGTATGCTGCTTGATGGAAACCTCTCAACTATTCACTTTTACGTGTTTCCACATTTGCTTGCCCTCCAGTGCTGCTGGCTTCCATTAGGTGGCAAGTAATTTCAAAGTTTTATCAGGTACTCGTAGATAGATATTGCCTCTTACTCCTTGAATTATTGTATTTTTTTTTCCTGTTATTATATTTGCACCCCTCCCCCACTTGTATCCAGTTGTATCATCTGCAACCGGCTGCTGTAGGGAAGATTCCTTCTGCCTTTAGGAATCACACGCAAATGAGTAAAATAATAATAAAAGTTGACTTCGTTCTAAAAACTTTGTCCCTTGCGAAAAATTCTTTTTATTTTTTTTATTAATTTTTAAAAATTATCACAGAATGAATTTTTTTTTACCGAAAGGCGCGAGCACATAAAAATGTTGTAATATCCCAACGTCACAATTGCTGTCCTCGCACATAATCCTTGGACAGAATATCGCTGTAGTCTTTTGCTCTCTCACAGTCTTATATATCGAAGTGTAACAATATTTTGTAACTCAATAAGGACAACGGTTATAGAAGGTGGCAAATAATTTGAAGGAACAGATGTTTCGCTGCTTCTCTTTTTTTTTGTGGAAATTTGTCGTATACGCTATTAAAACTCCCCGATGTAACAATTTTTGCTCCGACTCAGTTAAGTCCTTTGAAAAGTTTGACGAAAGGAACACAAGAAATATCCCTGTAGGTAGCATCGGGTTTGACGAATGTATGTCACAAGGCAGTCGTGTATATGAAATGTGAAAAAATGTTATTCACCCCCATGAGAATCCATCGTCTTATGGACAGACATCTGTCACACGTGGGATGACACGTGCTCAAAAAGGCTCAAAGGAAAATGAAATTCATTGGAGAAAATGACAGTTGTAGAATGTAGTCACAGGGGTTTTCGAGGATTTATGTAGCCCTTTTTTGTTTATTTTTTTGACCGAAGGAGCAATTTTTCTATGTACCCTTGTCTAGGACTTACAGAAATACTCGTATTTAGGGCGCTCACCTGGCAATTTCAGTGTTGTGTGTTTTTTTTTTCTCGTCCGAAATAATGGAGAAAATAGAACCAACAAAAAAATCCCGTTGCGCAACACAGTGGAGGTGGGGAAATTAAAAAGTTCACAAGAAAGATGGGAGTCAGTCAGCACTGAAATAGACCAAGATAGAGGAAAACAAAAAAAAAACAGCGCAAATGTGCGTCGCTCTGGAGAGGCAAATTTAGATTGCTTTGCACAACAAAATTTCACTTCAGTGACTTTTTTTCTGTTCTATTAGATTGCGATGCTTATTGAGTGAGCAGGAGTTGTTTGAAAAAAATAAAACTCAAATTTGCACATCGATTGGCGGAATGATGTTAAAAGGACAAAAGTTGTCATTCCTTTGTTGGACTTGTAATTATTGTTTCTATGTGGACGGGTAGACGTTTTATATGAAAAGTTTTAGGTGTGTTTGAAAAAGGTGAATCTATTTCTAAGGCAGTAGAAGTGTGCTCTGGGATGAGTTTAAGGTGAAAATGTTTTTCAGGCGAAAATAAGTTAACAACCAACCGACTTTCGTAGACTTGTACGTCTTTTTTTTTTTTGCATAGAAATAAGTATCTCCTGAGGCATACTTTGCTGAGGGAGCTTCCTAATAAAGCCGTTCGGACTTGCCATATAATTCATAGACTCATAGGAATGGTTCTGAAAGGTCCAGCTGCATTCATCTTTCTTTGGGTGTCTACTTGTGATTAGTTATGCGACATTTAGAGTCTTCTGAAACAACAAGAACAAAAAACAGCGCTTTGTAGAGAGGTGGGTAGAGCCGGAGCTTGAACGTAGTCGTTGCATCGATATGATAAATCGCGGCCGAATTGTCGACGAAGATGTGTGTTCCTACATAAGTTTGAAGGAATCGTTAAAAGAACTTCTTTCACCATCCGCTGTCGTGAGACCTAACCACCAAGGTTTCTTCAACTTCGGGACTTTTCAGACTCTACTTTAAGTTTATCGTCTATAAGCTTATCGCAGATCTCAATCGCAAGGAGTTCAGCCTGGAACACATTGAAGTGCATTTCCATTGATATTCAGGGTTTCACTTTGAGTCCACAGGCGCAAGCGACAGATTCAGATTCCTTCTTGATCCGTTGCTCAACTATACCATTAGCCCAGTTTCTGTCTAAATCGTCCTTAATCAAAGTAAGAGGAATTTGAATAGAAGTGCCGGTTTTTTTTTAAACTGAGCCATATATTTTCAGCCGAACTTATTGAAACCTACTTTTGATTCACTGCACATCTAGCAGCCGCTTTCTGCTACTGTTAGACAGGTTCACTAAAGACAATTAATAAATGAGACGGGTTGGGGTCAAAATTCTGGTAGGGTCAAAATTCTGTTATCAAAATTCAGCTTGCTGGTTGGAAAATGTTCAAAAGCGCTCTCTTTTTACCACTTTCCAAACCTGTTTTTATTGTTTGCAGAATTTTGTAAAGCAGAGATGTAGAGAAAATTTTTTTTCTTTTTAATTTGTAATTTTTTCAAATCGGTGTCTTAATTTTGTTTTCTTCAAATTTTTAGCTTCTCTTAATTCTTAATTTTTTTTTATTTAATTTCCCATTTTTCAAAACATATAGTTTTCTTTTTAATATTTAATATAATTTTCATTGTTTCTTTTATATTTTTTTTTTTTTTTTGTTAATTTAATTTATTTTTTTTTTATATTTTTTTAAGTTAAATTTATTTTGAATCTTTGTTTTTTAAATTTTTTTTGTTGGGTAAAGTCAGAATAAGCTGAATTTTATTGCTTTAAATTTGAAAAGCTGAAATTTTGAGTTAAAAGCTGAATTTCGACCCGCTTGTGAAATGAGAATGAGAACGGAGGCTTCAACTCAAGATTCTTGTGAAAATTTTGTGGCTAAATAGGGTGTGGAATCACTTGAGAAATGCCAGCGGGGGGAAAGTTTTGACATCGTCTTGAGGTTCACAAGGCGTAGAAGGAGCTCAAGAATCTGATGATTTGGGGTACAAAAAAAGTTCCATTCAGTTTCGGTTCACCGAGTATGAAGCTTGGAAGAATCTCACCCTGACTGTTCCATTCCTGTGCCATTCCTTGTCCCTGTTAGAATTTAACTGATCTTGCACAAAAATGTGTGCTCTCATGTTTGTTTCCACACGTCTTCTAGGAAGACTTCATTCATTTTAATCTACAAATTGTTGTCACTATTCTCCGACCCTCATGTGTCCCTGGCTTGTGCCCACAATTTAAGTAATTACAACATCACACCTTAAAGATGAAAAAAAAAATCATTCCTACTGCCACTATAAATCGAAAGGTCTTTCATATCCTTCAGGTGTTACTATGTAGACAGTGGGAACCATCTGAATTCAGGTTTTTGTTTTCTTTATCATTTTCATTCATCCTGCAGGTATATCCTTGCAATGTTTTTTCTACCCTCAACTATTTATCTTCTTCACTGTTCGTATTGTTAGTTCTTTCCTTCTACCTTGCACAAACTTTATGTTTTTTTCTTATTTTTTATTTGTCCACATACTGTGGACACAAACACACATTCGGGTTGCATATAGCCAGTGCATACCTTCTGCATAGAAATGATGAGTTATGATGAAAACGAATTTTCCCGCTTTATTCTCATTCTAAATGTGCTGTTTGTTTTGTCCTTTAATGTTTACTTTTTACTCAGGAATTTCTTTTCTCGTTTTTTTCCTGTTTTTGTTTGGACTTGTACGCTCTTGTGGTTTATGGTTTAGTTGCCCTAAAGTAGTTCAAGTAACTAATTATCGTGGTGCACAGGAAAACAGACTTATAGATCTTCAAAGGACTTTCTTCTTGCTCATAGTTTCCTTCGTTCTTGCTGTATACACTTCACCTTTCATTTCTTTCCGCTTTCCGTTTGACATTTATTTTCATACATCTTGAAATACTTCCATCTCACTCTGCCGAGGGCGATGCGGGGGGAAGGATGTCATTCACCTTATGCACGTGGAAAATCCAAATAAAAGCTAGTAGAACTGTCACACAGGCCATCCAGAAAAAGTGACGTTCCACTGAAGTACTGCCATTGCTCGAGTGCTAAAGTAAAATTGAGAATTTATGTCACTGACTCTGAGAGTCCAAGTACAAGAAAACGAATAATGCGTCGATGTGTGTGTGAGTGCGGTTTTATGTTCATACATTTTTTTTTTCTGAAGACACGTGAGAGTATAAGCCAAATCCTTATGCGCTTTCACTCAGGCGATTCTGATTCTGGTGCTGATGAGGATGACGACAACGACGATGGTGGTGGTGATGATGGTGGGCACGGTGAGACTGTGGGTAGCCATGGATGATGATGGGAATGGATAATGATGATAACCCCAGCATTGACTGTATGACTATTGAGGATATAAATTTTCCATCTCACTCATTTTTGCACAGTTGGTAGCATTTTTGCTTCGTCTTGTGATACATGTGTGGCGTTCTGTTGCAGGCATATGTCAAATGGGAAGTGGGTCTGGCTTCAACGACAACACTATACACTACTAACCGACTTCTCTGACTTCACTTTGTAGAATTTGTTTTCATTACATAGTGGCTTGGCTGTGATCCTTCTGGGTATCCTATTTTAGTCTGTGCAGTTTATTTAAAAGTTTGAGTATGTTGTGACGCAAACAGTTCATGCTAGAAGTTTTTCAGTCGGATGATGTGTGTTTTTAGATACAAAGTTGAAGGTTAAGGCTCGAAATGGGGGTTGAAAGTGGTCCTACATCTTAGACGGTGTTTGCCAAATGCCGTTTTGAACTGTTTACCTAACTCTCTTCGACTGAAAGCGGTCTGGTTATCAGGAAAATATTCTTATGTCGCGAGGCGTGTATTTTGGACGACTCAAAGTGATCGATGGGCATTATCTTCGTGTCACAGGTTGACCACCGATGATTAGACCTGCAGTATCCTCTTTCTTATGAAATAGTCCTTGCCACAGTAGGTCAGAGAATGATCCCAGTCCAAATAGAATCCCTTGTGATGCGTACATTCCGAAAAAGGGAGTTCTTCTCAGTATATACTACGATATTCAACAAGCGTTTCAGTTCTACCTTCAAGTCCGATCACCAATTTTTGTAGCTAACCCTATTAGCTACAGTGTGGTCGACTGCAGTCAACATCCTAGGTCATTAGTCTTGTGATTCGAATCATTGAATCAGTCTTTAGACGAACGTTTTCGTATCTATCATTGCTTCAGAAATCATTTCTGTAGCCCTACTCTGTTAGCTACAATGTAGTCGACCTCCACAGAATATATAACTGTATTTGCTGGTTCTGTGTATCATTTGTATTTCGTTTTCAAAGACTGAGTAAATTTTAAATTTCATTCCTGACGTTCGTGCAAAAATCTTTACCACAGAAACAATTTTTGTAGCTTTACTTTGTTAGCTACAATGTGGTCGACTGCAGTCAACATCCACAGAATGTGTTACCTCATGTGCCGATGTTCTAGGTCATTCGTGTTTGTTATTTGAATCAGTTCTTAGACGGGCGTCATCGTATCTATCATTGCCTTAGAAATCATTTCTGTAGCTTTACTCTGTTAGCTACAATGTAGTCGACCTCCAGAGAATATATTACTGTATTTGCTGGCTCTGTTTATCATTTGCATTTCGTTTTCAAAGACTGAGTTAATTTTAAATTTCATTACTCACGTCCTCGCAAGAATCTTTACCACAGAAATAATTTTTGTAGCTTTACTCTGTTAGCTACAATGTCGTCGACTGCAGTCAACATCCACAGAATGTGTCGCCTTATTTTCTGATGTTCTAGATCATTCGTGTTTTTTATTTGAATCATTGAATCAGTTTTTAGACTGACGTTCTCGTATCAGAGCAAGATCTATCATTGCCCCAGAAATCATTTCTGTAGCTTCAATCTGTTAGCTACAATGTGGTCGACCTCCGCAGAATATATTACTG
This sequence comes from Cheilosia variabilis, assembly GCA_951230905.1. Taxonomy (NCBI): domain Eukaryota; kingdom Metazoa; phylum Arthropoda; class Insecta; order Diptera; family Syrphidae; genus Cheilosia; species Cheilosia variabilis. The sequence goes on from OX579676.1 coordinate 16,648,233, forward strand.
TATTTGCTGGTTCTGTAAATCCTTTGTACTTCGTTTTCAAAAACTGAGTTAATTTCAAATTTCATTCTACACGTCCTCGCAAGAATCTTTACCACAGGTCTACCACCAAACCACAGAAACATTTTCGTAGCTGCAATGTGGTCAACATAAACAAGGAATATAACCTTACAGGTTGATTGATCATTACTCTTTCGTTTTGAAGCACAGAACAAATTTTTGTCGAACAGACTGTGAAGATCTAAAGCCAAGTGTGATGTTCTGTATCGGAAAAAACCTGACACAACTTTATAGCTACATCCATCCAGGGGGCGATTAAAGCATTTTAAAAAAGGGATTACACACACTTTGTGGCTGTCCCTGATGTGTCCTGGTACAGAGAAATTATCTTCTTATTCTTTTTTAATTTCGCTATCTGACACCGAAGAAGATAACGTTGAAAATCCCTTTGTGAAAACCCATCAGTTGCATAAAAAGAGATATTTGTGCTCGCGTTTCATATTGAATTCCCTTTTCAATTGCTCCGCTCGGTGCAATATGGTGTAACGTCAGTTTTTGTATATAAATATGTAGTTAGAAGTGGAAGATACCCTTGGGCCTATGCATAGTTGCTACAAAGGGTGAAAAAGGGTTTATAGTGTCCAGTGTACCTTAGTGGCGACTTGTTTGACTATAGTTTACTAATTGAAAAAAAATGCACTCCATGTATGTATTCACGCCATGAGATACAGCAAATGTATGTACTTACATATAGACACACACTCGTGCGTCGTGATGGAGTCTCAAAAGCGATGTGGTTGGTTTGAAGTTCCCATTCCATACACAAGCATGTTCGGCAGTGTTGTCTATTATTGTATTTTCCAGGGAAATGTCAGAGTACAGCAAGTAGATACTTATCTTGAGGTTTTTTTCTAATCCCACAAGCAGCCGTACTCTCTCCCCTGGCGTTGTATGCCATTCGTTCCAAGGATACAAGTACCTATTCGGTGTGTATGTGCATTTAAGTGGTTTTCTTGTGCAACCTTGTGTCCTTTGGTGTGGCATTACCACAACCCTGCACAGAGATCAATCGATGCTCGACTGCTTAAACGAATTTTGGTTTATCGTCAGATAATTACCCTAATTGTTTCGAAATTGGAAAACTATTCCATCTGTGGGTGGATGAGGTTTTGAAATTTCTCAACGCACATATCTATCTACCTGTTTGGTTTGAAAAATCTAGGTTTGCAGTAGCCTTTGGCAAATAACCTCCGGTAAATAAACCCCTTGTTGTGTGGCCAGGATGCCATTATCTTGAATAAGGGAAAACCTCATCTGCGATGGAAACATTCTAAACTCACACACAATGGGAGATGAAGCCCATCTGCGTCGGTTCAATGTGAACAAATACGACTACGTCACCGGGTGTGATAGAAGACAGTCAAGATCTTTCGCTCGAGTCCTTTATCTCGGTTTATTTGCGGTTGTGCAAGAAGGGAATACAAAGAATAACCAACATCCCCAGGGAGTCTACTTCACCCATCAACATCATCGTTGCTGTCATAATTTTTAAGTCTTTTCTAACATAATCCAACGGTATCTAGCCCCAAAGGAAGCGGCGAGCAAAAAATAAAAACCAAAACATTCGTCTATACGTCTATACATGAAAATATTTTCAAAAACAAAAAAAGAAACATTTTCCTTTTTAAAAAGCCATAAACGTAATCACTTGAAGAGCTGTACAGAGTACATCTATATTTTGTAAGACGTGCGTGCGCCATCATCAAAATTCAACACCATCCACCGTCCTAGGCGGTGTAAGTCATGTAACCTTCCTCTTTCGGTGGGTCCCATTATAAGGTTCCGTCTGTCAAATCGTGGAACAAAAATACAGAGATCGCTATCATAAAAAAAACACACACACACTCGCACACACTTTGAACCATATCTCACTCTTTGGTGACGTGCGCTATATTTTCCGGTAAATCAGAGACATAACCCTCTTTGCTCACCAAAATTTATTTAAAGAAAAGCGCATGTTGTGAGTGCAAATTTACTGACCACTCTCGGTCTGACGAAAATTATTTCGGGTCAGACGCAATAAATAAACAAAACCCATCCATCTTGCGGGAGTTTTTTTATTTTACAGAAAATAATTCCACTGTATCAATTTTAATGAGTTTGTCGCTTCACACACACTCCCACCTTCGTTTTTTTTTTGGTGCTCGATTTCGTTCGGCTCTATGACAGGGAATCAGCCTTCCCCTGTTAAGGGTGAGCTATTAAAAATGAATGAATCGTAATGTATCTATAATTCTTCGCTCACATTTCATCTCACTCATTCGTGGAAGTTCATGTTAAAAATAAAAAATGTAACATAAAAAAAAAACCTAAGAAGAAAGTATCTATTTTTTTTTTTTTTTCATTCCCCTGCATGGATTGGGTGTAGACATATTTTCTTGTGCTTTTCAATTCTCTATGACCCATTAATTTATTCGATGGAGTGTGGTATACCTATCTCTTAGGGTTTTTTTTTTCATCTCTCGGTTTGGTTGTCAAAGGAAGCAGAGGTACTTGGGTAGATATATTTCTTTTTTTTTGTTGGTGCATATTTTTCGTGGATGGCTGGGTTGTCTATTTTGCAAATTGGGCCAACATTATTATCGGCATCTTCATTAATAAATTCTTGTTTTGATTAGATTTGTTATGGATGCCAACATATTGATACCTTTTATTTGGTTTCGTTCTGCTTTTGTAACGACTGCTTTGTTTCGTTCGCTTGTTGTTGGCGTAAAGAAGGAGAGGACATTCTGGGATTTATTGGGACACAGATGTACCTTTTCGATTTTCTTAATTATGGTGTCGTGTTCTTTTCTTTTTTTTTTTTTTCTTTTTTTGTGAAGAAGTTGTTCTGTGCAACCGTGGTTACCCTCAGACGGTGTAATGAGCAGACTGGAAAAAGGTCTTTAGCCTGTCGACAAGTAATACTCTCGACCAATTAATGCGAAAATTTAGAGAAATCGAATGAAGCTGGTGAATTCAGATATTAAATTCGTTTCAGGTACTGTGTTAAATGGATATTTACCGGACTGCCTACAAAACTGTTGAAAGACCTTGTACAAAAAATTTCGAATGTACTGGGTAGCTAAGGTGTAAGATTTGATGAATTTCCGACTGAAATGCTAGTTCTTATTCTCTCAAAGGCCACGTCAAAATATGTTGTGAAAGCTTACAGCTCGGTATAGAACTAACTTTCATTTTGGTCACTGATTTTTGTGTTATCTCTCGGTAGTCCGATTTTTGTCAATTTTTGAGAGCTCAGGGGCACTTCTTTTGACTTATTTTTCCAGTCTTTTCGACTCGCTTAAGTTCACCAATTGACAATTGTACCGATTCTAAGTCCGGTACCAGTACGATGAGACTTATTTTAATAAATTGGTTCGAGATACCACTGTCGCACGGAGTTTTCCTTTACTTCAAAGCGATAGGTAGTATTCAGGTTATCGTGTTGAGACCTCCATTTTATGCCTCTAAAGAATTCAGGGCAGCACATTGGGGAAAAAGGGTCTTCTTATATGTAGTTTCGAAAGCTAGTCTACATCCACAACCACTTCGACTAGACGGTATTTATTTTGGCATTTAAAAAGTTGTGTAGCAGCAATTTTGGAGTAACTTTGATAGGCTGTTTCTAAGCGATGGCTTGTCTTAAAGTTGGCCTTACTTTCACGTAGCCAACAGATGATTAAATCTCAGAAAACGGAGCTTTGCCCTATCAATCGTCTTAGAAATAAAATGTACACAAATGAATGGCAACTCAGTCAGAAGGAGCAAGTCGCCTTTTTTCCTTCTCGTCCCAGTGCCAGGACGTCCAAGACCAGTCTCATTGCTTGTACATTTACGGCCAGAAGTCAATTTCAATTTTTTTTTCAATACCACAATGTTTCCCCTGATTTCGTTATCGTCGGATTTTCCTTTGTGTAGACGTATTCACTTCAAATTGACATTAAAAAAACGATAAATTCCCCAGAGTACACATAACGGAGCTGAATATATTTGGCGCAATTTCCAGCGAAACCACATTTCACCATTTGAATCAGTTTTGCGCGGTATTAACTTGCAGCGCGGTGCAGCATGTGTCCCGTCGCTTGTTGACTACAACTGCATGAACTCATTATACCCCATTCAGTCCTTCTCAACTATTTTTTGGAGGTATCTCTCGCCCAACCCCATTAATTACATTTCAATTGCACAATACCCGCGCGTACACACACCCATAGTCGTCACAAGCTCGTCCTAGCGTTTCTAAAATCCAAAACACAAAACACAAATTCCAAATTCCAATTAGTGTGGCCTAAATTTGTCTTAATTTTTCCCATCATCGCTCGCTTCCGACTCAAATAAACATTTTCCACACCTCCCGTATGACTTCTGTCCATAAATCCCATGCCCATCTGTTTTAAATAAAACCCATAGCATGGCGCAGGAAATTGCTGAAATAAAGATAAAAAGAACAATAATTAATAAAAATTACGAAAATAAGGAAAACATTTAAATTGCTGCTTTTAAAAATGAGTAGAATTATTAAAATCGAATCTAAATTAATTGGATAATTACAAAGTGGACATTCGGTGTACACAATTAAACACATGGGGGGCACATCATTATTATCGCACAATTAAGGACAAACCCACACACTGCCGCCGAGTAGGAAATATAAAATCCATTCAATTTGTTTAAACAAATATAATAAAAATCGCTTTTAATTTTTTTTTTTATGAAATGTACAAGTTGTGGCTGTATTTGTGTTAACTTTTTTTTTTTCCCTACAGTTTTAACACACACCGTATTTACACTTACACGCCCGGTTGGAAAAAGTCAAACACGATAAAAGCACATGTAATCTACGACCAATTAACGACTTTTGATTCGAAACGATTATTTTCGAATGAGATGATTTGCCGAGCGAAAAACTGCTAACGATTAATTAATGATTTGTTTTTTTTTTTTTTCGTTCTTGCGCCCACATACATACACTTATATAGATTTACACACGACACATGAAATACGAATTCAGTTCGTCATCATCACCATCATCAGTTGTTGTAGTGATTTTTATATTAAGTACTTTATTTAAGTTCGAAATTTATTTCCATGGCGTATGTTTGCATATTTTTCTAGAACTTAGTTTTTTTTTTTTTGTTGTTAGCGTCGTATTCTCGCCGTTAGATGTACGTGTGCGTGCGTGTGTGCTGTTCTCTTGAATGTTTTTTTTTTTGTTTTCATTTGTTTTTGTTAATCAAATGAAGTTGAAATAAATTTAGATTTTTGGTTGCATTTGAGCTAATTTCCGTTTTGGGTATTTTGATGTATTTTTCTCTTGATTTAATGTGTTTTATTAAATGTTGTTGTGTAAAGTGTGCCGACTGTGATTATGATTATTAATCAATTTTGTATTTTTCTCTTTTTTGTTGCAGGTAAGGATTAACGAAAAACTAATATATATTTTGAACGATATGGTAAGCGGCTAATTTCCAAATTGCGCATGCATTGTTTTGTTGTGTTTGATTTGTTGAAATCATTTTTCCAAAGTGGTCCTTAAAACAGCGGATGTCCCAATTTTACAGAAATAGATTTTTCCTGTACTTTTGCGCAACACCTGATAAAACTGTCTTAATATTTGGCGATAGATTTCAATTTGATTTAAAATCACATTAGACCGTCTGGTTGTAGCTTTTGCTAATGGTTATAGTCTATAGACTATGCTAGCTTTCTTGCAGCGTGCACACACACATATGTAACAACCTATTTGCATCCCGAACAATTTTTGACGAATAATAACTATTTGCCAGGAAGACCTGCCGAAGGGTTAGAACAAGAATAGCTCAGTGAATTCTCATTATTACCTAGGCACTATTCTGAGGGTCGGAATTCTGCCGGTATATTGGGCACGACGCTCTCCTTATCGCTCATGGTTCACCCTGTCCTTGTTAGTGCCCGACCACTCGAAACAGTTCCACCTATGTCCCTAGGCCTATATTTTAATTTATAGTAAAGACTACATGATGGTGGAATCTTTGAATTGTCATACCTTCGGCAAAAGTCCTAACAAACATCTTTCTCTTCCATCTGCTCGAAGCTGCTCTTCCTATGGGAACTTCCATGTTCCATTTTTTATATTTTTTAATTTTCCGGAGTTTCTAAATGTACGTGAACTTAACCGAACCTACTTCTTAAACTATTTTCGAAATCGGACTGTCAATCACAAGTATGGTTTCACAAAAGTCAGATTGCTAAACGAAAATTGTAAGATTAATTTTGGAGCTCAGAACGGAAAGAACCAACTGATATAAAGTGGCTTTGAATGGAAAATATATTTGGTATGGATTTCTATCGAAAGAAATGTTACGTATACGCCACCGATTTTTTTTTTTTTAATACTTGCAATCAACACATATTTGCTCATGCAATAATAAGCATTATTCATTAACTGACAGCTATTAAACATTTATAATGAATTAATTTTTTTCATTGAAGAAAAAAACTTGCAAATCGCATTTTCCATTCAAAAAATAGCATGTACTCTTAATGGTTGCTCCCTCTGAACTGTTTTTAAAATGTGTAACGACAAATTAACATTAATCGTTGAACAATGATGAATTTATTTAAATAATTACACAAATATCGATTGGCAAAACGAACACTGCGAGTTTCTCTTAAAAAAAACCTTACAGCAGATATTTACAAGAGCAAAATATATGTAATGAGGATTATAGTGCTATGCGTGCAAAGCTGATTAACCTGTACGTGATAATTAATTATTCTTACTGGAAATTGCACACATTAAAACTCTACTAACATTTTTTTTTTAATATTTTTAGTATGTTTTAAAACATTTTTATTTTGAGTATGTTTATAAAGGGTGATTTTTTAAGAGGTTTAGAACTTTTTTTTAAAAAAAAAAACACAAAAAATTCGAAAAAATTAATGAAATATTTATTTGAATCGATAGTTTGAACCTTGCAATTTAATGTTTAAAGATAATTTCATGCAAATGTTGACCGCGGCTGCGTCTCAGGTAGCCCATCCGCTGAGTCCAATTTTGGCATACTCTTTCACACATATCGGCCGGTATCTCACGAATGAATGCATGGATGTTGGCTTCCAGTGCGTCAATCGAAGCGGGCTTGTCCCTATACACATTAGCCTTGGCATACCCTCACAAAAAATAATCTAATGGTGTCAAATCGCACGATCTAGGCGGCGAATTGACCGGCCCGAAACGTGAAATTAACTGTTCACCAAACTCGCCTCGCAATTGCGCCATTGTTTCGCGTGCTGTGTGGCATGTGGCACCGTCTTGTTGAAACCACATATCATGCAAGTCAAGAACTTCCATTTCGGGCAAAAAAAAGTTTGTTATCATCGCTCGGTAGCGTTCACCATTGACAGTAACGCTGCGATTCGCATCATCTTTGAAGAAATATGGCCCAATAATGCCGCCGGCCCATAAACCGCACCAAACAGTGGCTTTTTCGGGATGCATTGGTAGCTGTTGCAATGCTTCTGGCTGATCTTCACTCCAAATGCGGCAATTTTGCTTATTTACGTACCCATTCAACCAAAAATGAGCCTCATCGCTGAACACAATTTTTCGATAAAAAAGCGGATCCTCGGCCAGCTTTCCAAGAGCCCATTCACCAAAAATTCGGCGTTGTGGTAGGTCGGCTGGCTTTAGTTCTTGCACCAGCTGTATCTTAAAAGGCTTTACGCCCAAATCCTTCCGCAAAATTTTCCACGTAGTGCTGTAACAAAGGCCTAACTGCTGGGAACGGCGCCGAATCGACATTTTGCGGTCTTCTGTCACACTAGCTGATACGGCCGCAATATTTTCTTCACTACGCACAGTACGTAAACGTGTTGGTGGTTTAATGTCCAACAAAGTAAATTTGGTGCGAAATTTGGTCACAATCTTCCGAATAGACTGCTCAGAAGGTCGAGAATGCCGATCATAAAATGGAAGCAGCGCGCGATGAACATTTCGAACCGAGCACGAATTTTGATAGTAAAATTCAATAATTTGCAAGCGTTGTTCATTTGTAAGACGATCCATGGTTAAATTGCAAACCAAACTGAAGCTGTTTGACAGTGACACAAGGTACTAAACACACGTCAGCTGTCAAAACCAGTGTTGCCAAAACCAAACCAGCTAAAAAATCACCCTTTACTTGGATGTGCAACATTGTTTTTCGAAAGTGATTGTCGAATTTGTCCTTCAGAACTTGATTGCAGTTCTTAGCTGCATATTATCATCTGTACATCATTTATGTACCTACATAACATCGATGGCGTGTCGTTAAAATACATACGTTCTTGGTTTACAATGGCTGTATAATCAGTTTTCTCAAAAGTTGAAAAATATATGCATATTGCAGAGAAAAGGAATGGACCAAAGTGGCTACCTTGAGGAATACCAGAGAATATGTTTTGACAAAAAATAACTAAACTTTATGTATTGCAAACTTTCGTGAACAAACCCGTTCAAAAACCTGTTTCCAGGTTTTAGCTTCTTTTCCTTAAAGGAAGCCTTGGGAGTTCTACCAAGAGACATTTTGTTGACTTTACAACATTTTGAATGTTGGCGTTTCAAAAAACGTAAACTCAGTATTTGATTGGCCGAATTTTGAATAACTTGGTTAACGCTTAAGGTACTCGTAACAAAGGCTACCGTTAGCAAGTTCACTACGGTCGAAATAACTATAATCAAAACTGATGCACAAATTTATTTCACCTCGTATATGTAAACGGAAATCAACAACTACCCCGCCATCAATAAATATAAAAAAAATCATATGTGCTGGTGCTATAAACAGTCCTTTAACTGGATCCCAATAAACGTAATTGATTGCAGTCCACAACCGAAGGACCAAATACCGACTTATGAGAAGATAAATCGACAACTTTACGAGAAGGAACGCATACAAGACGCCATGTAATTCGGTTCTATGAATATTGGAACATCCTGCTAAATCTTTAATTAGATAATTTTCTATCCTTTGCCACAGAGACATAAATAGGTACCTACACAGGACACAACTTGAACAGCTTATGGAGGGTGGTCTGAGCATTTTTCGCTCTCTAAAAACAACGTCGCGAACTGAAAATTACGACTTTACGTTGTGGTTGCAGTAAATCCTTTTTTCATCCTCTTCGCTGTCCTATTTGCCTGTTTGTTCTTCTTTTTTAACGGTGACCAAAGTACTATCCACTCGATTAATGGAACTGCCATCAGAGAGGTAGCACACAACACAAAATTTGTGTGTAGGGGGATGCTGCAATATAAATTCAACGCAAAACTATATAACCTAAAACTCGAGCGATAATATCCCCAGGTGATGTTCTTGTTCACCGCTCTCCTACTTGGTCCTCCATTCCATGCGCTGCCTATTTTTCAACCGCATTCTATGTGTACATTTCTAAAAGCGCGCTGTATAACACTCTCTCACCTTGCGGTGGCTGACTATGTAGGTAGGTGTACGGTATATGTATATGTTACTGCAGATACATTTTGCCCAGTTTGCTCGTAATTGAATTTTGAATAAACTATAACGTCTGTCCACACAAAATACACAATTTTACGAGAGTTGTCGTATAAAATATTTAAGTTTACATTTCACAATTTCTCAAGCATATTTGGGATGGGTTGCGGTGGTGTGGTGGGGGCGAAAGGTGTACCTTAAGTCGCTACCACAATGAGACGGTAGCAAAGAAACGAACAAACAGTTATCATCTTTGAGATACGAGTACGTATATCTTGGGCCCCTTTAAGAAGGATAGGAGATGGTTTTTAGTCTCCTGTGCCTGGAGGTGGCTCCGTAAGTAGTTGCGGTTACTTTTCTCATTTCGTAGCGCAGGACTATGAAGATGGAGAAAATGTTAAGCAAGTGATTTTCTTTATTTTTTTTTCATTTGCTCCATCTGGATGAGATAGCATGCAATTGGACTACACATATTTTTTATTATCATTACTATTGCTATTCTGCAGAATCCTTATGATCGTTCCTGGTAAAGAATGTGCAGCGCATACGAGTGTAGTCTATTTGAAGGTATGCCTCGAAAGATGCAATTTTAATATTGCTCGTAAGTATTTTGTTATAATGGCATCCCTGCAAGGATGTAGTGGGGAAAGGAAATATATTCTTTCTTAATTTGATATTTCCCCTAACCGGAGTGCGTAATTACAGCGACTCCGAACCAAGCGCCCATGTGTGCAAGGGTAGTGAAATACTTTCATTAATATAAACGCTTTGCGGTTACAATTTGTATTTGCTCTTGCAGGAGTCGGATTTATCTATTCCTTTGATGCGATTATTTGTCGGCGGGAAATTGTTGCATTCGTTTGGCTTTTTCATATTTATCCCCGGGTGTAGGGAAGTTAATTAAATACAAATATTTCTCAAAGGATCCCAATGATTTTCCTGATGATTTATATATATATCAACTGGATCTACCTATTGGCGCACCCTAGCGAAATTATTAGGTGAAGAGTAAATCGATAACCACAAGGATGGGGGTAACAGCGTTGGCTCTGCTTCGTTGGATTTTAAGGAAACTTGCTAAATTTTGACAAATGAGGACTTGAAGATGCGCCATTCGACAAGGAACTACATAATATATCAACGAATACAAATCAGACATTTTACTAGTCCGTTAGTGATGGTAAAAGAGGCAAAAGAATAATCTTAAAGTCCTTGAAAGATGGCGCAATTTCCTATTAGAGTAACTGTTTCTACAAGTTTCCATGACGTTTTCAATCGATTTTTTCAAGAATTGGGGTGCAGTGCTGCTGTCATATTTCTTCAGATTGTGTGTCTTCAATTGAAGACTCCATACCGACCTTTTTGAAGAAGTCTAGATCGGTTTACAATGGCTTACCGGCCTTTGTCATACAAGAGCCTGTCTTTCCCGTGTAAAAGGTTTATTATGTTACAGAAGGTGGGTCTCGTTATATAGGCTGGTCTGCATTAAAATGGTTATAGAGATGGTGCGCTCTCTAAAATGCAGTCCATAGCACGAGCAATATTTCTAGCTTGGGTTTAAAGCCAGGCAGCTTTTCAGTTTTGTTCTTTGCCTAAAGATCTGCAGTTTACTATGTTTGGTTTGGGTCCAAACTTTAAAGGTTTTCGACGACGCTATGGCTTGCGTCTTAAGTTATTCTTGTCACTTTCTTTCTCTATTTCAAATGTGAGTTCCCTTAAGAAAACTAAACACTAAAAGTAGCAATAAGTAATACATCTTGTACCGAGAAATAGTTTCATACTTTACATTTGATGGCGTCATGCTCCGAGAGGGAACTGGGCTTCAAATTACTTGTCTCCCCAGTCACTCGCTTTATTTATTAATTTTTTTAGTGAGGATGTTTCTTGTCCTGGCTGTGGAATATTTCCTGTGTTGCAAATAAGTACAAAATTCAAAAACTTTAATTTGAACATTTCCTGTCAGGTGCGACTCATAGATACAAATTGATTGTCATTCGAATTGGAGCACTCTCCGTTGTAAATAACATAATTTCCCTTCCAGAGAATAAAACATATTACTTGGAAACTATTTTGGATAGAATTTTGCGCTTGATTTAGGTGTTATTTTCGGCCTCTTAAAGGCGGGACCCTTTTTGAATGCATTCCTAAAAATGTTGACTAGGTCTCACTTTTGAGGCCATAAACCCCCGGATCATCTGAGGTTTTAAATAAGTTAAAATGTAAAATCAGTTAGTGAGTTACAAACTTATCCCAAGTGATTTCTAAGCATTTGCTAGAAGTGTTCGTCAACAGTTGGTTATCGGGCAAAGTGATTAGTCACATCGTGAAACAAGCAATAGTTTAACAGACTTTTAATTCTCTTCATCTCCTCACGACCATTAGTTTGTTTGAGCTTTTTTTTATATCTTAGTCCCACAATTTCATGCCGAATACGAACGTGTCAATTAAAAATCCATCGCTTCCACAGCCAGCAGCTCATCGTACAAAGTTTTCAATCATCGACCGATATCCATTACTGAGACATCTTCACTGTTGACGATGAATTATTGCCCATGGCTACCCCTTGCCCGTACAGCTTATATAAGGAACTACAACCCACAACTCTAAGAACTAAAATAGTGAAGACTTCTAAACTGGTTTATAGAGAGCGGACGAGTTCGTGAGTGAAAAACGTCCAAACCAAACTGTCCTCTCCTCGAACTCCCCATCAAAACCAAAGCCAAAGAGCTTAACACAATTTTTCGTAATTTCTTAAGTGCATTAAATTTTCTTAACAAACGAGCTTAACCTATAAACCATCGAAAGAAAGATCAGCCACCTCCAACCCCAAGTCGAAATCGTGTTTATTATTTTATTCCTCTTAGTAAACAATCTCGCGCAGAACCGGAGGGAAAATACAACAGAGCGCAAAAAAAAAAAAAAAACGGGGAGAAAATTTAACTTAAGACGAACTTGTTGCTTCCTTTCGGTACACTTCGTTTTAGTCTCAAAGAGACTTTTCGGTTCCGCAGACGTTTCATCGTTTTACTTCCAATTTTGTTAATTAATTTTCTTTATGTTTCTCTGTTGCGCGTTTGTTCATAGCCGTTTGGCTCGACAGCGACAACAGGCGTCGATACGGCGGGCGGGCGCATTTGTGTTCGTCCTTGTGGATGGGAATTTAGAATTCCACCCCGTCAGAAGCTAGCCGCCTTTCCCAAACAGCTTTGTACGGGTGGATTTCTTCGCTTTTGCATTTCTAGGATTCATTTATCTATTCCCTTAATCTGATGATATTTACTTAGAAAGATGAGAGAAGGTGTATTTTTTCCGCTTCTGTTTAGATATATATATATATTTATTTTTTTCACCGTTGTGATGTTTTATTCTCACAGCAGGTCTACTAGGCAAGAATGGGAAATTTCCTACCATTAGGCACGCGACTTTTGATTTCATTTCGGGATCTGTTTTGCGAGTTGTTTGTTTATTTTATTTTTTTCTTAGATTTTACATTTATTCTCTTGTGCACTAGGAAAGGCAACAAGGACTATCTTTCATCTCGGGACAAATAGGCATTTAATTTGTATAAGGACTAATTAATTAGATGAGCGAGTGTATAGGTAGTATATGGAGCTTTATCTCTCGCAGTGATGAATAATTTTGTATGTGTTTGTTTGGGCGGATAAATTGAGGTTGTTGTTTTCTTTTTTTCTCTTTCCTCCTATCGCCTCAAATTAAACGAAGCAAGGAGACGGCAAATGTGTTATCAAAGAGGAACAGATTCGTTATAAAGTAATTAGGTATGACGTAAGAAGCAGCGGAGTGGGCTGACATGTTTTCAAGTAGTACAGAATTTGAATGAAGAATTCCATAGCAATGACGAGCGGTGTTTACTCTCTGCAACAGTCATCTGGGGTTAAAGTCCAGCCTGAGGTAATATTGGTAAAAGCTGCCAATGGTGTCGCTATATAGTGTGGGAAAATATACGTGATAGATAGCGATATCTGTTGACGTACTAGCGAGATACGATATCAAATGAAATTGCTGACGTCGTTGTGGAAATGGTTAATTTATTGGGCATTTAGTAAAAACCCCAATCAATACATGTTGACAAGCTTGTCTGGTTTTATTGATTTCTGAATGTGCGTGTAATTCACATGCAGTTCTCACATAGGTTGCTCTTATCTCCAGGAGCATTCCAACGAGTTCTCAATTGTATTCTCCTGAGATGTCTCGACCTTCGCAAAGTTCTGAAAGCATCACAATTGTCGCATTGTGCGCTGTTGCTCTTTCCTCATTGAACCATATGCCAGGATTATTTTCAACTACGTCCTAGTGACTGTTGTTGGTTGCGAACTAGTATCGTCGAAGAAATGGAAGACTAGGCTTTTGATTATAACTTCACGGCAGACACAATTAAACCGTTTGCTTTCGGATTATCTTACTTTCCAAGGTTTGGGGTACGGTCAGAGGTATCTGCAGATTAGACTACAAGTACTTGCAAAACAAGTGGTTTTTAAAAGCAGATTCCTACGAACTCTGATCTTTTTCCCACTTGCAGATAAATTCAACATGCAGTGGTAACATTTATCGCGTTGGTAAACTCAAGAAAGCTTTGGCTTATATCCATGGTTCTGCCCCATAGAACAGCACTATGATAAAAGGCGGTTATAAAGAGTCACCTCAGCGTTCCTGGACTAGATCGCAGGTTCCTCTACTGCTTGGTCCCAATATGCGCTTTATCCTAGCAAACAATTTTTTACCAGCTCGCGTATACCAACTCATTTGTTCACCAAAATGCGATTCGTTTTAGCACCGCAGGGATGTCAAAACTGGACTTTGCTGTATAAAACTCGTCTCTATATCAGTGTTGTTAGTACTCTCTCTTCATTTATCCCACGAATCGTGGTAATTTTTCCCTTGTCACTGTACTCAAATTCCCTTTTAAAATCCCACGATACTTTTTGGCGTCAAAATCCAGTTTTTAAAACTAAAATTTGTATTACGCGGAAAGAAAATCACGTTAAATTAACCTTTAGTATAAAAACCGCTGTTTGTAACACTGCAGTGATATTTTTTTGGTACTGGAAAATTTTAATAAACGACTATTTACATGAGCTGTTTTTTATGGACATTGAATGTGTCGATAATGATGGTGAAATACAGGTGTTTTCATAGAATTTCACCAAAAATTCATAGTGTTTTGTCAGATTTCTGAAAATCCCACGATTTGGTGCTTTTTCCCTTTATCCGACGGAAGGCTTTTCGGACATCGAAAGTCCCACAAAAAAGGATAAATCCCACGATATAAAAACACTGCTCTATATATCGTTTGCGACTTCTGCGATTAGGACCTAGTGTTGGGCAGGCCTCAAAAAACTGGTTCGAACCAGTCTGCTTATTGGGAAATATATTTTATTTCGGATACGGTTCAAAACTGGCTAAAATTCGTACTAAATATTATTCAAAATTTCCTCAACTAAGTCTTCGAAAAATTAAATGTGAAACTCACACGAAATAAATGGTTGCGAGAAGTTCGGCCTAGGGTCCGTAAGCACGATCAACTATTTTTTTTATTTTTTGTCCTCGAAACTAATTATGATACGCCCTTCACCAAGTCATCTTCCGGTGTCTTTAATTAAACAGCTTGACTGCTAGCTCTTTAGAACTTGAAGTCAGCTAACTTAACAATAATTAAGTGGATCGAATTCTTGGCTTCCTCCAGGAAGCTTCCTTATCCAAAGGAACACCTTTCTACAAGGTTTACTTTATCGCCTTTACAACATCGCTCCGCAGTGTTGCCAGATTGGGCGCTTTGTCGTATTTTGGGCTATCTTTTTTCTAAAAAAACGATGGAAATTTCTTCAATGAGCGACCAACACAAATTTGGGCTACATATCGTTTAACAAGTTTTGTGTGAATTTTGTTTGTTTTATTTCTTCACAGAACTACAAAAAAGAAATAATTTCGAACAAACCCGCACTTTTAAAACTCGACAGCACTCTTGCAGTCAAGTGACATCGAACAGTCGTTCAACTTGCAGTCACACCAATTTATTTTGCAGACCTTTTGATTTGACACAAACATACAAGCCACAAAGGCCAGTTGCAGAAGGTAGTGGCAAGTGATTCCTTAAGCGTCACCTCGCATCTCACACATCTACAATGGTAGTGTCCTGAAACCCAGCAGTCCGGTGACTTCTTTTTGTCACCGATGAATTTGACACTTGATATACTAGACGTTTACGACTACTCGAAGGTTGAGGGATATACGATCGACAAGGGCCTTGGCGGTCAGCCCGTCAACGTTAAGTCTCGCCAAAGGGTGTCCCTTCCGTGTGTTTCCTGTCTGACTGCACTACAGCCACTAGCAGACAGATGGGGTCGTGAAGCAGCCCACGAAAATTAATGATACAGTGCGTGAGAACTAACCCCACCTAATGCCCTCCTAAGCCGGAGCACTTCAGACATAACCAGAATGAATCAAGGTCCCTCGCAGGCTTAAATAATTAAGTCCAATATTACGACGGCTTTGGTTTCGTCACGCAACCCTCCACTCACCACTTCCAACAGATGGCACTACACCGCGAAGTCCTCCTTTGCATTGCATTGGCTCCGCTGCCATCTTGTGTTCGTAGGGCAATTGTGTGCTTTCAAAACATCTCAACACAGTCGAAACTGATGATTAACGTATAAGCATTCGTGTGGTAGTTATTTAAAATACCTGAACAAAAGAGTCACCTGCCGTACGGTATGCAACAATTACACGCTTGGACACACTCTCCGGCTAGAAAATCGATTTTGCATTACATGTTGCAGTGTAGTCTACATTAACAACACCTGACAACCTGAAGTTGCGAAAGTTGTGTTTCCCACCAACAAACCGAGGATAACTGTAGAGCGAAATACGGGCATAAAGTTGGTCGTTTTGCCAGTGAAAAAATTTGCCAACTGACAGGCAATCCTGATAATTAAAATGTTCCCACACTGTGTAGGTATGCGAGTACTGTGCTCCAGGTTAAGGATAACTGAATCCTCAAAAAGCAACCAGAACAACTAAACTGTGCGTGCAAATTAATGCGTGTCATTAGGCTTTGAGGTATCTCATTAGTCACTGCCAGTGTGCGGGTAACCCACTAAGTATGCCGAATTCGTTTTACCTGCACTCCTTTCATCCAACATCTGGGCGCTCATGCGGTACCGTACATCTTCTCGGCTCGAAAGGAGCTCACTTCTTCTTTCCCTGTGACCTGCTTTTGCTCGCGTCTAAACGCACACCGTGTACGCCATGCGGGCCCTTTCGTTGTCTCTAGCATCGATTTGTTTTGTGTGTTTTTTTTTCTCCCCACACCTTTTAGCGAATACAAATTTTCACCGGCGCGCAAGGCACACATAAACGGTACTCATTTGCAAAGGCTTAGATGCGTTCTTTGCGAAGAAGCAAAGGGCGCGTAAAAGCGCTCCACACTTACCCCAATGTTGGTGTCATCGTCGCCTGTGTAAAATGATGGGTACGTTGGAATAATAAATATTTGAAGGTTCATAAATCTTTTAAGCAGCAGATTTCCTGGGGTCGTCCAGGCTTGACTGGTTGCTATGTGTGCGCTGCTGTTGGTGGTGGTACAAATGAGAGAAAAATCGATTTCGTCCTTTTCGGTTGCGTTTCGTTACGTTTTACTTAACTCTTCCGGCCCTGCCTTTATAGTATCCCTTTGAATAATGAAGGACTATATAACCGAGTGAGTGTTTTCTTTTTCTTTTTGCTCGGTTCGAGGCACCACCTGGGAAAACCTTTTGCTGTAGGTATTGGTATGTTAAAATTGTAGAGGAAATCAGAATAAGAAATCGTCGAAATCTGTATAATAATTCGCGAGGGTTGTGCTTAATAAAATATAAGGGTCCCCCCAACCATTTGCCGGTAATAAATCTATCAAAGGTGTTTTCGTGAGAAACTACCTGGCAGCGGGCATTACTTCATCCATTCCTCGCATAGCTCATGAGTGGAATGATCACGTCGTGGTCCCGAGCAGTTGCAATGATCTGGCTCTGTGTGCTTGTGGGTGATTTAAGGCAGGTTTCAGGCCAATGAACTGGACATTCCATTGTACAGCCTTTAGACTGAACTTTGTTCGCTCCCTGTCTGGTTTATGCGATGCGCACCAAAAGCAAAACGAATATCCAACTAATGAGCGTCTCTCCTAATCAATATCTATGGAATTGCATTTTACTAGCGCCAGCATAATCGATTGTAAGTCTCTCCGACCGCCGAACACCCTTGCGTGGATATATGTTGACTGACATCCTTGTATTTCTTTCGAATAGCACTCTCAGAAAAGGCTTAAACAAAGGATCTGCACGAAGAAAACTCAAACTTGGTGCTAAAGAAAACTAGACGGCAGATGTGTGGGTAAAAGTGGTCCTAGTGTCACATTGTAAACAAAAGGTCCTTTCGCAAGTGAATTATACGAAAATCTTTTTAATAAACAAAAACAGCATGGTTTTCGTACTCTGATGTGTGTTGTGCTTACCCTTGCACGTCTTCTTTTTGTTTTGCGCACTGGATGTCCTTTTGTTAGAACAATGTTGCCTGGATATAATGTGTGTTGTGAGAGATACGAGCATTTTTGCTTCAAAGAAAGCGACAAAACATGAAGTTGTTATCCCTTAATTCCGTTTGATATCAATGTTTTTTGTGCTGAGCTCTGCTCACTACGATGCTGCTTCTGAAAAGATGCACTTTTGTGTAGCTATACTGTTTGATTTTTTATTTCGAAAGGAGAGAGACTGATATCTGTTGTGTTGTTTGCTGGTTTTTTTTTTTTTTCTTTGTCTTAAGGATTCTGCTAGTTTCTTTTTTTTTGTCAGTCTGTGATAGGGGATTTCACTTTAAACTTTGTGTTAACATGTGCAATAGACAGAGCAAAGTATTCCCATGTTTGTTCTTCGTGTTGCGGTGTGAAAGCGATGAATCGATGTGTAGGTCATGGGGATGGGACATTTTCGGTTCAAAGAAATTTCTTCATTAGCGTAATTGAATTTATAACTTTACATTCACATTCGCTGGGGTGTACGGTTGCGACTACCCGCTTTTTTTTTCACCAACAAAATACTAAGAAAAAGACTGACTATTTGAGTTCTTAGTGCAAAGTTTACCTAAGCATAGTAAGCGTAAGATCCTAAGCAGTATTTAAGTAACTAGAATATGGAATTAGGGAAAACGATTTTTAAAAATGTTTTATGTGAGCGCGACTAGCTTTTCAAAACCATTTGCTTATGCAAGCACTATTTTTACAACGAATGTAAGTACTGTCCGGATGTTTTAACCTTGGCTTGACTTGGGCCACTTTTCATTGTTCAAATTCCAACTACTTAGCCCTGATCAAAATAGAATCTTATTAGCGAAGAGCCGAACCGCTTTGAAACTCCAGAGTATGTGGAACTTGTCCATAAGATAAGTGCTTGTTTGCATTTCTCGAATATAAGTGGTTCAGCGTAACTGTGAATGATTTCTATCAGTAGCCATTTCAGGAGCTATGGTATTGTAGTGAAGCGGAGAACCATTTCGGAGGGTCTTGCATACTGATATTTGGTAGGCGACACAAATCATATGTTGCCTAGTCACTGACTATCTGGAAGACCTTCATTTTGGTCCACAGAATCAAACAATATATTTTATTTCCTCGATATATTTAAAACACTTTAAGAGCTTTGGCGAATTTTTATTCAACCTTGCAGTGCTTCAAATTTTGTCCGTTTTTGTGAGAATCAGCTTGCATCCAGAAGATCACACTTTTACTTTAATCGACCCAAAATATATACAACAGTTTGAGAGCTTTAGGGTATTTTTATTCAGCAGTTTTGAAAGGCTGCGCTTAAAATTCAGGTTTTATTTCTAAAGCGTTTAGTGTGTATCGCCAACAGCCAACCAACTTGATCTCCCAGCTATTAAAGCATAAGATTAATTGTGATAGCTTAGTTAAGTTCCCCACCATAAGCAGAAATCATGACCATGGGATGATTGTTGGTGGTTGCCATTAAATATGCCAACTGGGTACATACTTTGAGGTGGTTTTTTATACCAGCAAAGATCCAAACAATGTGATGAGTTGATGAAGGTTTAGCTTTGAGGTGCCCTGACAGCATTTAAATTTATTCGGCCATCGTGAGAGTATTAGCTACATAGCCGAGCGTACGTGGTTGAAGTCATATGTAGATATAAATAATCAATTGGGGCTCAGATTGAGGAGCTCTTGTCAAGTGTAGAAAGCCAAGGGTTAATCGTAAATGAAATTGATGACACTTAAAACGGTACAAGGAAATAGCCCAACAACTTAGGGATAGTCAAACCATATATATGTTGAATGCGAGATGCCGAAGGAATTCACAGTTTGAGGGGCATTGAATTTTTTTTAAGATAAAATACAAAAGTCTACCTTTTTTTTATACACGAAGGGTATACCGAATACTGTTACCAAAAAAACTATACGCATACATCTCATCCAAAGGAAAAATAAACCACCACTAACAGTTTGAGGAACAGTGCGCTTAGTGTGCATTGAACAGGTGCAAAACTAAATATCAACTTGCCCCGAATCTGTGTACCCTAATTGCAATCCCTAGGACTGACTGTTGAAAATGATTAATGGCGATGCACGGTCTATATTTGCATCCCCCAACGTATCATTGATGGCTTTCAACTAACACCAGAGAGCAGCAACTTGATCTCCCCTCTGCGACTTTCTACTAAACACCGTCGCCATATAGACATAATTAAACATGTAAATTACCCCACATGCACGATTGAATTATTGCTACGGTGCCACAAAGCAAATTGCACTGCGAGATCCGCTTATTGCAGTGTTTCTCCCAATGACAGAGGGGGTGAAGCTATTTTACCTAGCATCCCATAGAACACAAAGCAAACATCTTTAGTTAGTAACAATTTTCTCGAGCAACCTTTTTACTATCCCCTGTATCAACATTCAAACAAGTGCACCCCGCGCAACCGCCCACTAAACACCCCCAATCAATCCCATTATACTGGGATTTATCCCCTCCCTCTCGCCCCTGCACTGCAAACATACCACTCCTTCCCTGCGATCGCTTTTTGTATGTACAGTGTACTCATATAGCGCGCATTGTACCGTGTTCGGGTTGTGCGGTGTTTTATCCCCGGCTTATGGCTTAAAAAGTAAAACAAACGAAATAATCCTTCGAATTTGTTTGTTTTCCCCTTTTTTTTACCTCTGTGTAGCACAAAAAGCTGCTATTGCTGAAAATTTGCATATTAAAAACTGCACGGGGAACGGGAATAGAGGAGGAACGGAGAAAAAATGCCTTATCCATGAACAGAGTCGAAAAAGGATTTACCGCAAAGTTACAGGGCAGTTAAAAAACCCATTCACACTATGCCATGCATAGGCGTATAGGTTTTAGCGGCTAGAGTGACCTTTTATAAATCCACCCCCGCTTCTGTAAATCTCTTGCACATTCTAAATTAATTAAACGGGATTTTTTCACTGCTGAAGCTATTGTGCCTTGGATGCTTAATCCGGAATAACACATTCGGAACCTCGATATGTTTTTCGAATTTGTAGAGCGATACTTTTTTGCGTTTGAAAAATTTGTTCGTGATTGCGCATAAATATGGGCTCGATAATACAATTGCAGTTTGCTATGGAAGGCTGTGTTGGGTGCTACATGTGCAGCAATTCGGACGGTATGATCTTTGCATCTCTTTGGGCGTGTGATTTAGTGGTAGCGATTGTACTGTCGCCTATCGATTGGGGTGTGTACAGATGGTGTAGTTTGAATTGTCGTGGTGAGTTTTTTCTATTTCGAATAATTGGATTTGCCTTCAACGTATAAAATTCCCAGGCTCGATCCCCGGAGAAACATAAATTGAGGTTTTTTCCACTGCGCCCGACAAACAAAGCCTAAATCCTTTCCATTCGCCCCAAAAATAAGTCCCACAAAAGGCATGGTTGTGGGAAGCTAGTAGCTAGGTCAATGGTACTTATACGGACCTGTTGCGACATCTATTAATTTTGCGCAGAAATCATTCATAAATTCCCTTTGTCCATTCCGACGAACTTCCTCTAATCGTCGCATTTTGTTCTTCCGCAAAGCTTTTGGCGAATGCAAGGCGATTTTTTCCGCAACGTCTACCATTTTACACGTAAGATATATCACCCGATACCCTTGGACACTCCGGACGACACGTTCTTCCGCGAAACGAATGAAATGCGAAGCACCTTGATTGTTGGGTCCTATCCCTACTTGCCGACTTTTCAGAGATTAAGGCTTCGGCCTTGCAGTGAGCGACGAACAAAAATTAAAACATATGAAATCGTATGGTGGTGGCCACGCTCTGAGTTCTGAGTGATTAGCTATTTTGTTATAGGCGACGTCGTTTACCCGCTCAGCCGGTAGTCGCTCACTGCGTGGCTGCAGCCAATACAGAAAATGACGTAGCATTCCAAAAAATATTCGAATTTATTGGGCATTGGGCATTCGCTTTAATATAGTTTGGAGCATATAAAAAAACATTCAGCTATATCGAGTGCGTATTTTTCTCAAACGATGATGAATTTCCTTCTTGCTGGCCCTATTTGTGTGCGCAACCTCAGGCGAGGTCTTTTCCTACTCCATTGACCTCCTGGCTCCTGGATTAGAAGCAGACTGGAACGTTGACCTTCATTTGAAAAAAAAAAACGAATTTACCAAAAATCACCAAGCAGACAAAACGACCGCAATTGGCAAAAACTTGACAAGTTGGCACACGGTTTTGGGCGCTTAAAGCCTGCCCCCTGCATGAAATCATTTGATCTTTGAGTCACATAGCACGCAGTTGGAAATGTCCTTTTCATTAACATGGCACTGGAAAAAAATTCAACATTTGACGAAAACCATCATCGATATAAGACGAAAAGTATCAATTAGCGAAATACTAACTAAAATATTGAATACAACAAAAAAAAAGAAGGAAAAAAACAAACAAAAAGCCAACCGACAACCGGACACATGTTTGCACTATGTAGCATGGACCTATGTGCATGTTTGTGGCTATTGTGCCAAAGCACATCCCCACGTTTAACCATGACACCCATTTGCGTTGGATGTGTGCAGAAATTCCATTTTATCGCCATTCTACTGGCCCCATTCTACATCGCCATTGAGCAGCGATCCTTGTCACCCTTGCTTTTTTGGTGGTTATGCAAATTGCAAAGTTATGAATGTTCCCAACTGCTCGCTCTATATGTGGTAATACACAGATAGACGACGAACACAAGCCAGGATGGGGTTGGATTGTGTCCTGTTCGTTTTCCCTTCTGGAAATGTGTGCGGTGCACACAAACAAATGTCCGACCGCAGTCAGAGTCAGTCAATTTGACTTTGAGAATGGTGTGCAAACTGAGGCTTTCGAATCATCCCCCCACTTCCATTACACCCTTTTGCCAGTTAATGTTGCATTTTAATGCAAATCCTTTCCTGGTGTATGTTTACGGGATTAAACAATATGGCCGACCAGACGAGTCGAGGATATACATGAAATGTGTTTCTACGCAGGGTGGCGGGGGGGGGGGAGATGCGCTCTGTTCAAAGTCCTGCATGTTGCTAGCGACGACGACAGACGACCGACGACGTTGTAACAGGTGAAGCGAGAAGACCCCCAACCCTCATCATCTGGTGAAGGAGATTGACAAAATGTGAAATGGAGAAAAGCTTTTTCCGTCAACTTTAAATTGAATCCATTCCTGGGGATTTATTTGAGCTCTAGCTCGCAGTCAGATACAATTGTGTGTACCACCGAGCTACACGAACCACGAACAATAGTATGGAATGGATCAGTTGCTCAAATTATTCACTCTGCCCCGACCAGATGGGGGATTTCGGAATAGAAATACATATTCAAATGAGCAGAAGGGACAAAGTGCATTCCGAAAACCGGAAAATAACCTCAGAACCTAAACTATGTACCTTCATCTGTCAAGTAACAACATTGGGAGAGGCGCATTAAAATGTTAAATGTACTCACGTGACGATGATGATGATGTTGTTTGCGGCAGGGGTGGCAAAAAGACTTCGATATTGTCGTCCTTCGCTTTGTTGTGAATGTGCACATGATCTGGGTGGACTTGTGTGTGAGTGTGTGTGTGTGTGTGTTTGTGTTTTTGGGAGGATTTAATTTAATGGTAAAACTTTTGACCGTTAACCAGAATGATGGCATAAGTTTTCATGTTATGTGCGTGCTCTCTGTCGGTCGGTCTGTCCTTCTGAGGTGTACAGGTACACACTGTGTTATCAGAGTTGACAATGTGATTATCACAAATCAATCACTCACAACAGTACAAGGCGTAGTCATAGTCGCCGTCATCGTCGTCGTAGTTTTTGGTATGTGAGACGTAAACCGAACACACCGACGAAACACAACCGCCCTCAAATGCATATTCAATTTGTTCATGCATTACGGTAATTTAATCCCTATTGTCCGGAGTTCACTTGTCCTACGAGTATCGTCGCATAGTTGTTTTGTGTTTCGAGCAGTTTTCGTTTCGTGGCAGGTCGGGGCTTTGTGTTGTTTATCATTAATTGATTGTGCTTTGTTCAGAGGGTCCTTTGAATATTTTTCATCCGGGTGAGTCTAGGATTGCACCAGCATTCGCTCGGGACGTGTGCAACTGTGCGAAAATAAGTGCTTTCCGGATGTACATGAAGTAATGCTTTGATTTTGCTTTAATTGATTCAGAATTTTGTTTCATGATTTTGTCAGTGTGTCTCAACGTACTAAAGACGTTTGTGCCTCCGTGCGGCTGATAGATGTTGTAATAGGCTTATTTTTACCTATTCACTGGTGAAATTGAAATAGTGCTGAGTTTGCTTCCAGTTTGTGACTGTTTCGTTTTGTTTCATTAACCAAATATTTGTGCTGATGGGAGATTTTCATCCGCTTTTGAGTGCCTTTTAGAAATGGATCCTAATTGGATACAGCAATAACTTCGTTTTGTATACCTGTTATCGGCAAAGGTCACTCCACTTCGCCTTTCGGCTAAGCCGTCAAAGCATTCACAGATTTAAATTGGTTCGTCTATTGATAGTTTAGGCAGTATAAGCCCACCCCTTTAGTGGGCTCTTAGTTCAGCATCAGTTTCATTCATCTATTTATAAAGGACGGCCAATGCCACCTAATATGAGGCAATAGTTGTTGTACTATTTTAATGATACTTGGCAATTGCCTTCCATATAGTTCAAGCCAGCTTTACGCAATTTGGTTTGCTAATTCTTATCCCCACACAAGCTCCTGTTATGTGACTTATTGAAACTGAACTATATCAGGTATACCTTCAGAGTCATAACAAATGCTAAGAAACAGGCTTGCTTTTGGCGTATATAGATGGCCATTTCAAATTTATAGCCATACCATACCAGTTGTCTAGATGATTTTCTCTGCACAGTCATATATGGCAGACAACCTACTCCACATATTTCCGTACGTCAAAAAGGAAGGCGCCAACAGCAAATATTTACCGCAATTCAATATATTTGCTCATAAAAGGGAAGATTAGATAAAGTTTAATCCTTCTGTCAATTTAATGACTTTCAAAACATTATAACTAGCTGGCAAAGATTTTTGTAACGCAAAAAATTCAAAGCGCACACTCGTGTGCGTTTACGTTTCACGCTAGATTTGAAATGTCTGTGTCATGCGTGAGCCACCTAAACGCACATATTTTGCAGCAAATTTAATGCTGTCCTGTCATTTTACTAACCTAATGCACAAAGAAGTCATCTGAATTTTCAGACGTGTGATAAATGTGCTGAGTGCGCCGCGGTTATATTGTTAATTTTCAGTTTAAAATAATCGTGTGCGCAATCACTTAAGTCTACAAAATAGTCTTGGTACTAACGATTTAAATTACCCTGCAAGAATTCGTAAATCATTTACGCGTGTGTACTGAAATAAAATAATTCACACTCACTAAGTTGCCGCCTTCAAAGTTCTAAAATTTGTGCGCTTGGGTTCGCCTCAATATCATGCGATATAAGAAGTGTCTGAGCGCAACCAAATCGCTTGTCTGCGTTAACGTTGTACACTGGTATATAATAAACGGGGACAAACAAAATGTTTTTATAATTAGAATGTGTGTGCAAACTTCGTTTGTGTGCGCAAGCGATTTTTATCAAAAAAAAAACATATCGAAACAATCCCCTTGAATGTAACAAATTTAGTATTATTCATTGTTTTTAACAGACTAACGCAGCAACAATTTTTCAAAGAACGGAATACATTCGGCTATCAAAATTTAGCTTCCAAGCACTGAAGCTGGACCCTCTCTTAATTGTAACCTACTGCAGTTGATACCTATTATTTCCTCCTGGGCGAATAGAAGCGATTTACCGCACAAATAATCCTAGCACCACGTCTTTAGTGCCCTAGATATCTACAAATCTAGATAAGGCCCGTAGCGCACACTTTGCGGTCACGAGTACTTTAAACCTCATGCCAAACTAGTTGACAAAAAAAAAAACTCCTCGTGGCTAATTAAACGCTTTATTTGATTACAGTCAATTAATATGCAATCTATAGCAAATAAGCTTCAATTACAATTAAAAAATAAAATAAACAAACGAGCGCACCTCGCTGCATTGAAACATATTTCACGAAATCAGATTAGTATCTCATAACTTATGGATGGCAATTTACAAAAGACCCCGTTAAAGGGCACTGCAATCGGTCGTAACAAATCATTTGACATTCCTTCCTCCTTTCGCCCATTCCCGTATAATCCAAATGAATTTATAATTACTTTATTAACACAATTACCACATCCGTCTAACAAATCAAATGGAAAATATGTTTATCGCACATCTCGAAGATAACAAAATTAATTTATGCAGCACACATTTATACCCCCAGAGGAATTTTGTGCAAAATTGAAAAACGAAATCACAGTCCTGTCTGCCACTGCAATCGACATTGGCCTCAGGCCCGAGGCAGTTGATCCTGGGGTTGGGGGTAATTTAAACAAACTCTTCTAATCAATATGCTAATGCAATATTAAATGCTAATGACAAACGTTTCCTCGAGAGATTAACTCATTACAACACAATGCGACAACAAACGTGAATCGCACACCAAAGTTTGCGGTTTAGCATTTGCCAAACGGTTGTTGATCCTACATCTCGATGCGATATGTCTTCGAAGATGATGTGCTCGTCGTTTCATCCTCATTAAGTTGGCAAATGCTGAATGCAAGCACTGCATAATGTAAACGCACACATATGAGCAAAATCCTACAGATGTCCTGTCAATCATACGGATTCAAGGAGACGTGTGTACATATAGTGCTCTTATTTGAGTATGAATTAATATTGACATTTAATCAATATTAACCGAAAATTGTCGTGCACAGTAGACATTACATTCGGTTCCGCGCGCCCACTCGTAACTATCCTTCGATTCCCTGCTATGCTGATGACGGTTATACGAGTAATTAAGTTGACTCGAATGCTATATCAATTAAATGAGATGTGCGAGGGGGCGCCAGTGAATATGAATTTCACTGAGATGAAATCATTAAATTTTCTTAATGGTATAACATTATTGGCAGATACACATCTGGCGAAAGGACCGCCGCTGCGGATGTATGCAATTAATTAAATATCAGAAGGTAATGAACCGAGCTTGCTGTAAAGACGTGTCAGCGGAACAAAAATGTAGTGATAAGTAATTATCGAAGTAAATATTGTCTTCGTCTTTCGTCTACCAAAGGATGTGCCACGTTTTAACTCTACCCAATCTAGAGTAGTAAATGTTTATTTTTTTATGGTATTTTTTAGCACATTTAGCAAATTCGAGTAGGCTTAAACTGTAGTCTGGTGCATTCCTTTGGCCAAGCGCACATCAATAAAAGTGCTGCGCACACAAGTGTGCGCTCTGTAAAAGTCATTTACGGCTGGCCAAACCTCTGTGGCCGTATTCTTGAGTGAAATGTAACGTGTACGACCACGTAACGATTCACCTCATTAAATATGTAAAATCGCAGGCCTAGATATTGACAGATTGTGAGGCTTGTTGCTGTTTGCGGTATAACTACAAAATAAACGTTCCCGTCCTTTTCCATGCAGCTCGGTTCTAAGCCTACATTACACAATGGCAATAAGTGCGCAAACTATGTAGAGACAGGATTTTTGGACAACCCTTGGGCGGAAGCCTAATCTTAAGAGGGTATAAGCCGACACAAAAAATGCAAGTGTGGGTTTTGTAGCACAACTATAGTGTGACTGTTACCTACTTGTGTCTCGAGAAGACACATCCTGCTTTCTTTTTGCCGTACGATGTTTGTTAAATATTTTTACTTCGTTCTATATTTGCCACGTTATCCGTTACTCACTAATTTGTTTCCTTTGTCTCTTTCCAGGTGAGTGGAAACAATTTGCTTTACCAAACTCGAGTAAGAATATATTTTCCATAATTTGTTGGGGCTCAAATTTTGCACGTTCCTGGTTAAAAATCACTTGAAAAAATTCCCCTACGCACTAATTACCCCCTTTCACATGTCAGTCACATGCAGAACCACATCAGTAGATCCTTCTGTGTTTGCTGCAAACCCAAACAAAAACTATTAAAGTAGCAAATTCAATCATGCCCTAAGGGCTGTATCTAGTTTCCTCTTTGTAGTCACAGCACTCTTAAGCGCTCCCATCAGCAGCACAGTGATATGCCAAAGAAAGTATCAGTTTTGGAAAACTGTTTAATTAAATACTTCAATTCCCCATCCAAGGCAACCCCTCACCGATGGGATGCGGGTCTTTCATATTCACTATCTGTCTGACGTCTATCTCTCTGCTTACACAACATTTGCCCCGCGGAAACGGTTCCGCAATATTTCAGTTGCCAATCCCAAGTACTTCACCTCCTATGCGATGATGTCGTACAAGTGTAGGTGTACTCTACGTATATGTGTACATCTATTACGCGACCAATTTAATTAGCTGAAATAATATTGAAGCCCTGCCTAGTTGTGTTGTTCTTAACAAGACTTTTGATGTTGCAAAGCGATTTCCGAATCAATCCAATGTCAGATTAAAAATTTATTTTATTTCTCGAAAAGGACTGGCGAGCTTTTAATTGCGGCCAGAGTTTTTATGACCCCCTGAAGAAGAACGAGGGACGATGCTGCTTTATTTTCAACCATTATTCCGCTAATGAGAAAACAATGAAGGAAACGGAACTTACAGCGCCACCCTAGAGGACCTTCGCCTCCGCTAAAGGAACGCCAATTCACTTGCAACCGGATCTGACGCTGTAATAGAATTATTCACCTAAAAATAGGATAAAGTGAACTCCCCCAACAAAAGGGCTCATATTACTATTGTTGTTGTTGTTATTTCTGCGGAAGGATATTTCTTCCTTTCCCAGCCATAGTATGGATAAGATTTAATGGACGCGTTCCGTTCGTTCGTCTCGAACTCCCAGCCCTCAACCGATTCAGGATAATCGTGAACAAAGCAGCAGAGTTCGTTATTCCCCGGTAGGTGCTGTGCTTGTTAATTTTATAACACTACGCGTGCTGTCGTTCGTCTATTTTTTGACTGAAGTAACAGTTGGTCCGCGCATACAAAGTCGAAAAGTGTAGAAGCGCACAAAGATGACGACGAAATAGAAAACTTCTTTTCAAACATTGGCTACGAGTATATGGGACGGGCGTCTACAGTAAAACGTATCCCGTTTTCGGGGCACAGCTGTATGGTGGCGGCGGTTTCTATATAAAGCAACCTGTCAGAGTTGTTTTAGGGATGTTACTCTCGTTGCGATTCGAGGGGGAAAAGTTGCTTGCCATAGTAAAATTTGGAAATATAATTAAATTTCGAAAATTTAAATCGAAAGTTGAAATGATTAGCGGGGTTGGGCAATTGAAAAATAGCTGTATAAGGGAGTCTTGTTCTATTTGATTGCCAACCGGAAAGGTAGCATTTTGTGGAGAGGATGTTTATTTTGTTTTATTTTTTTTTATGTCAGTTTAAAGAGAAGGATGTTAAACGAAGTATTTTGAGTATCTGAAAATGGAATGTAATGGTTTTCCCGTGAATGTGTTTATGCACAGGTAGGTATAGAAAAGGCTTTTTTTATGCTTTTAAGTCTCATTATTTTCAATAATTTTGAAGAGAAGAAATGAGCACACACTGCTACGCTGCATACGTAGGTAATTGGAATTTTTTCGAATTTTTGAGGAGACTATTCTTCATCATACCTCCTTTGCACCTGCAAAGCTCTCTAAACTCGAAGAAAAATATATCCAGTACAGTGTTACCTCTGAAAATGTTCAGAAAGAGTCCAAAAAAAAAATAGGCCACTGAAAAATAGAGTCCCATTCCGATCCTGAATATTTTCCTTTCTTTTTTATACTTTATATTGATTAAATTTATTTAATTTTAATTAAAATTTAGGTAAAAAAAGTTAAGTTTCATACACAACAGAAAATATCAAATCATTTATTCCCATGAGTTTATACGTGACACAGCCGTAGAATGAGGGACTTTTTTTCCCGATCCTTCATTGGTTGCATCCAGTTGCATCCAGCGCTTAATATTAACTTTGTTTTGTTTTTCGCTGGTAGTTTTGACTACCTGAGGAAACAAAAAGAGGTAATGCTGAGGTAATGTAGTGGGCCAACGGGTGACTGTACTTCCCGTGCCTGCCAGCCAAACCTAGCCTCACCTAATTATTACTCAACGTTTAGATCTATACTTTGCTGAGAAGTCCATACGAAGTCGGTGAGTAGTATAAACAAATCCACATGCAAACAGATAAAACTAGCAATTTTATTTTGGGCAAAGGGCAATAGCAGCAATAGCAAGCCAATCCGAGATTTCAGTCGCAGGAACTTTATCGTGACCTTGTCTCTCGTTTTACAAAGATTAAGGTTAGTTTCTTTCTTTCTAAACTACTCAGGTACAATTGCTGCCTTTAAGTTTTAGCAGTATTTCTTCCCAAACGAAGAGAGTTGACGCTGTTTTCTTGGTTTTCATATAAAAAAAAATCTATTTCTCAAAAAATATGTGCTCTTAATATTCTTTCTTCAATCTGTATTAGCTGGCAGCACCCTTGTGTAGTCTCCAGCGCAGCAGCTTTTGGCTCTTGTATTGAAAACAGTTGTAAATCCTTTTGTTTAGTTATTCGCTAGTTCATGCGTGAAATTCTTAACTGCGATCAGCAGCGGCTGATGGTCAAAGACGCCTCTTAGCGACTCATAACTTCCAGGGGTTGAATTACCACATCCGTGATCGAGTACTACGTCACTAAATTTGTTATTTGTAAAATGTTTTGCTTGTAAAATCCCCAAAATTCAGTAACGTATAGCTCGCTCACGGAAGCGGTAATTCGACCCCAGTTTATCTATGATCAAAGTATACTTTCGTCTCGAACCGGATACAAAAGACCCTTCCAACAAAATTTCTGCCATTTGAAACATGATCCATTTAAAATTGAAGCTAAAAGTTAAGTCCCACAGATGGCGTTGATGAGATCACGCCGCATTTTCAGAAACAAATAATTCTAATAATGCTTTTATTTCTCAGCGACACCCTCATTCGAACTAATTCAATACCAGTTTAAAATGTTTATATTTGCTCAGTTTGCAATTGCTTTATCCTCAAAATTTGATTGCAATGCTATCCTTTTTTTTAGAAGATCCCTGTAACTACAACAATAAGAGCACTTGGTAAGCATTCAAACTCCTATTAAAAACATCTCAGCTCCAGTCCTAAATCCAGCTCTGTTGTGAAAGTGTCGTTCCATTTGTTTTCTTTTTTAGACTAATATCCTCTCAGTCATCGAAATACTCGCATATCCCTAGTCCAATATGGAATCCAGTTTAGCATAAATGTTCCCCTTTCACAGAAAATAAATCGCAGTTAATAATCGCAGGATAAAATTATGCATGCATGCATACATACATGAGCAACTGTAAAAAA
The DNA here is from genome assembly GCA_951230905.1 of Cheilosia variabilis. Taxonomy (NCBI): domain Eukaryota; kingdom Metazoa; phylum Arthropoda; class Insecta; order Diptera; family Syrphidae; genus Cheilosia; species Cheilosia variabilis. The sequence goes on from OX579676.1 coordinate 16,679,701, forward strand.
CAGCTTTCGAACCCCATGTCAATGCGATTGAATGTCCTTAATGCACTATGCTGCTGATGCACATCAGTCAGACGATGTTTGTGCAAAATTACTCCTTCGACCCAATTTGCTCGCTTGGAAGCACCATTTCGTATATCGATGTTCGTGCACTCACATACGTCAATTGGAAAATCCTTCTGCTGTATTCGCAATTGAAAAGATTTCCTCGAAATCCTTAAGGAGGATTGCTTGCATATCCTTTTAACATTCCTCCCAACTGGTATCACCAAAGTGAATTGTATACTCTGTCTAACTGTTGAAAACTAAAAACAACCACCCCACACCACCCACAGTCTTGTTTCTCTTTCGTTTAGCTTTTTTTTTTGTACGGAAACTTCAGACCATTTTCGAAAATCTGATCAAAATATCAATTCCCAAATCAGCCCGACTGCCACTGTACAGAGTACGATGGCTGGGTGTTATACGGATCTGCCCTATCAGCAGGGCTGCACCTCCTTCTTTAGCCTGTAACTGTAAACCCACCTTATCACCTCCGGAGCATTTTACCGACTGTATGCTGTAGCAGGTACGATACAGAGCGTTTTCGGTGTACTCACTTTCTCAGTGTACTCGTATCTATACATGAATGTACGACCTTGTGTTGGTGTATATCTGGAAGATTGTCCTCGTCGACGTCTCATGTGTGCCGCGCAACATTGGCAGTTACTTTTCGTGTGACACACATTGCTACTTAGTAAGATGACTCATTGTTTTAGACGACAGAGAGCGCAGCAGGGGTGTGTGTGCGGGGTGGCTGTGTTTGAACAGTGGTCGTAGAAAAACCGCCAACGAAACCAAAGACCCGTCCCTATAGTCATCCTATTAAAGTGACACAGTAAATTAGAAATTTTGTAAACACTTAAATGTTGTGTGAGCTTAACCAAAATTGGGGGGTGTAACGCTGACGCGGCGACATTTTGCAATTTAGATGACCCAGTCGTGTGGGTAGGTTGTATGCGCGCGTGTGTGTGTATGTGGAAGGCAGAGCGCACGTTAAAAGGATTTTATTTGCCGTCGCTATTACCGGTGCTGGTTTTAACTATTTGCTGCGCATACATATAAATTGCGATTTGTTTTTTGTTTCTGCTCTCCACAGACGTGTCGCCGTTGACGTTGGATGTCCTGATTTTTATGCCAACGTAGGCATAACGCATTTTTAGACAAAGAGAGTGTGTACGTAATAATCAGTTTACGTCGCGCGCAAACACACTCATTTGATGGGTTGGTGTGGGTTCATGTTGGTACCGCTTCCGCACCCAGGTGATATACTTTACAATCCGGTGGCGGTACTGCCAGCAGCATCATTAAATTCTTCTTTGGGGAGAAATTATGATTCTTCATTTCGTGTTTGCGTGTGTTTTTTTATTTTCTTCTTTTTCCTTACCCCAAATCGTGTGTACACATATACATCGGTGTGTAGGTAGCAGAGCGCTAGATGAAAATCCTCGTTTGTATGTAGCACAATGGGACTATGTGCGGGCTGGTGGAAAAGTCCCACCAATCTCTGTTCATTTGCCTGTTGGAAAAGATTTAAAAGTGTGAATTTATTAATTTTTGTTTACGACTTAGGATTGGTGCTACTTAAAGAGTTGCAGGACGTTTTTCGACAGACGGTTGCCGTACGTTTCTCGTGCGATGAGGGTGAAGACTTGAAATCTAATTTGGGGGCCACATTTGTTTGCTGAATTTCTGTAAGCTTAATGTTGACAGTGTTTTGTGTTTGCCAAGAATTTAGAGACTTTTAAGGATTTAATGTTGCTTTTGAGAGTAAATAGAAGGCCAAGTGAGAAATTCTGATTTGAGTGGGTGGAAGGAACAGTGGTTCAGAGAAATCTGTAAAATTTTGCATTATTTGAGGACGTGAGTTGACTTGGTGTTGTGGTTAAGGGGTCATTGCGGATTGGGGATGGAAAAGCTGGTGCACACCAACGATTTTGCTTGCATTTATGTAAAAAAATAAACTATCGGTACTAGGAAGAAGTGTGGTTGTTGTCGCATTGATCAGCCAGGGAATCGGGCTTGAAATTTAAATTGAAATTCGGAGTATGCCATGGCCCTACTTGCTCTTAATTTGCAACTCAACTTTGTTGGCGCTGATCTTGCGATATTGGATGAGTGCCATGATATTTCGAATTGACAGGGACTCCAAGAAGGTGTATTTCTGGGGTGGGATGAGTTGATTTGTGATACAGCCGATGATTTTTTTTTTATAAAAGTGGTACACTGTAATCTAAAAACCACCAAGCTCTCTTCCCTACTTCAATATTTTGCTCAAATCTTCAAGGGAACTGTTTGGCTCGCTTTTTGAAGGGAGATATAAAAGTGCTGTCCTCAGCAACGAGTAAACATTTTCTAAGCTTCGAGTGCAGCACTCCTAGGGACCGCAACAGCTATCATTTTATACTTTTTGTGTGCACAGTATTTCGCTGCAAAATGTAGATTTTTTTAAAAAGTAAATAACTTTCTCGCCACTAAATCTGCCTTTAAGCCACTGTGGTAGAAGACGTTTGCGAAATTCATAACATCCGAAAAAATGACATTCGTTTCTGTACACTTCTCAATCTGCGTTTGATCGATCTGAATACTCTGAGCCGGCTGAATCTTCTGCAGATGAATATACGTATACCCGTGGCTGCCGAAGCCCTGTGGCGACAAATAAATAAATTAGAAATGTTGTCCTATGTCCTTACATTTCTGTTTCATAGTGTAAAAAAGGGGATGAGAAGAAGCGGAAGGCTCGCAGAAGAATAAACTCGAGTATCAGAACCTACAAAAATGCTCTGCCACTCTTACAAGTAACACCTCTGTATCGGTGTACATTTTTGTTGGCTTATATGACATTCGCGTAAAATGACAGAGTCCTGTCCTGTCTCGGGAGGAATAATAGGCCCCGTGGCTCCCCAATAATAGGTTTCAAATACTCTCAGCAAATCCAACCAACAGACGTCGACATTAAATGATTTCACGGCAATTGCCACTGAACGTGTTGCCGCAATGAGGCATGTAATTATCACCACTTCCATTTCGAAGGACGCTCATGACATTCCCCACACCAATGATGATGTTCTCGGATTGTCGGCACAAAAACCCATCGACAATATATGACAAATGACTCACATATCACACCTCGCTGGTGCACGGAAAATCACAGAGCAAGGGCGCTCGGATTTGAACCCTGCCCAATCGACAGAGAAACGTCCTCGTCACCAGTCTGTAGACTAATAATTTGATTAAGGACTTTTAATTATTTTGCGCGTTTGCAAACACAAATTCCGCCTTCTCAAATATCCTCGCCGATATTATTTCGCTGGCAACCAAAAACAACCAAAACAAGGACCATGAAAAGGCGGCAGAAAATTCAATATTTAATGATAGATGGGTATTCGTTCAGGTCCACTCCTCGGCCTGCAGTAAAGGGTATCCGTTTACGAGGCGCTTTTTTCTCGTTAACCTGGCAGGGTCCTGTTTCTGACCAGACTGATGGCGGTCAACGCTACTCATTACATTTGGCGTCCAACAACCCCTCATCACAAAAAAGGGTTATGAGCACATTATCCCTTTTTGGCATCAATTTTCGGGGCGAGAGGTCATAATTAAATGTATATACGTGAAAATAGAAACATATGCGCGGCTTAAAAAGTTGACAGAGCACTCTCGACACAGAATAAGGTGCGTGATGGCCCAAGCGAACGTACACGTGTGTGTGTGTGTTGTTTGCCTGGGACATCAAGCCCAAACCCACCTACACCTGACACATTGTATTATAGTCAAGGACCAACATGATAGAACTATACTCCGTATATGGTTGAGCGGTAGCAACAGTAACAACAACAGAATTAGAGTGGCAGGAAGGCATTCAAAATGTCCTGGCCTGACAAAGGTATCTCTGTACGCGTATGTTGCTATGGATGCTTTTATAATTAGCAGATAGGTGGTTGAATGTTGACTCAGCCAGAATGAAGGGTGTGTCTCTTAATTTTCGGTTGGAAATAAGCTCAAAACCGAGATTTGCTGTTCCGGGTGGTGGTGTTGGAGTACTACCGTGCGTCGCCGACAACGCCTGGTGATGTGCGCTTTACTACACACAGTTATGGTTGTTATAATGCCACTGATTTGATATATGGTAACACATGGGGATGATGTTTGTGAAACCGCCGCACAAAAACCATTACGACATACCCAGACAAGAAACGTCTGTGTGTAGATTTTTGGAAGAAAAAAAAATAAAATAAAACCACCCAAACGTGTATATACTGGCCGCCACCCCTGCAACATAAGGGGACATAAATTTAGTTACACAAGGGACATTCATCTCGAAATTGAAAGGATTGTGAACGTTGTGCTGGTGAACGTGGGTTCGGTTGGGGATGCACACCGTTGGTATGCATGTGGGACTTAAAAATTATGGGCATTTGTGGAAGAAATCTAAATTTGTGTTGATTGAAGCAGAATATAGTTCATTGATTTATAGAGTGATGTAACTTGCAGATTTAACCTCTAGTGGTGGTGTTTTTTTTTTTTTTTTTTCTGAAAGGCGAGTAAGAATCAGATGCTTGAAATAAAAGGGTTGCCGATGAAAGACCATTTAGCCAGGAAAATGTGGGCTGAAATATATTCGAGTTCAACTTGCAAAGCATATTTTTGTATGTAAGAAGCTGGTAGCGATTGGGGAACTATGCTACTCCAACAAAGGAGTCACCGCCGAAAGTCTGGACTGGCAAATATTGTTTTACTGGAAATTCTAGTGGAATAAGTTGAACTTAGTGGACATAAAACAAGTTGTACCGACTTCTGTGTTACTTATTGATTTTTGTTACCTTTTTTAACGCAAAAAAAAAACTCTTCAGTTGAACATTGGGAGCAATTGTAAGCCGCTGACGCGTTTTACCTGCTAATGAGCGACACCTATCAACTTTATGATGCAAGATTCTCTCTTTGATGAGTCTCCACGAATTGAAGAGACTGATGCAGAAAAAACGTTTTTTTAAATAAACTTGCATTTGTCTTAAAAACAAGCTGGCGCAAAAGCTCCATTAAATTAAGTAAGACTCAAAATCTTGTAATGCCCACGTCTAATTGTTTGATCTCCTCGTGCCTCTTTTTAACTTTCTCGATTACGTAGTACGTAGTAAGAGAGAGATTGTGTTTTCGTACACAATTTCGAACTCGAGATGTTAATCAATTCTGACATTACGATGATAGAGGAACTCAAAAAAGTGGGTCGAACAATTCTGTCCGTCTGTCTGTCTGTCTGTTTTTCTGTCCCGATGCCTATTTGAGCTTAAGTAGACGGGGTTACCATGACTGTATACCCAGATTTTGGCTAAAAAATCGAATAATGGTACTTTTGAAATCTGGGCATATCTCGAAAACGGTCCATATGATTGTAACAAAAATTAATTTCTAAGGTAATATGGTCATTTCTAGCATAATAGCGAACTCAGTTCTAGTCTATATTATCGTACAATAGATTTTTGAAAAAATACATTTCTTCTGTACACTCAGAAAAATCACTTATTTAAAATTAACCTACTTTCGGTTAAAAACTACGAAGTAATACTTTTAATATAGCTCCTACAGAGTTATTGGATTACAAATAACCAATTCAACTTGTTTAAGGAAACTGGGTTAAAAATATCAGCTTTTCCAACTTCCTCCAAATTTTCTTGTTCGTTAATAACAAACTAGCTCAGTAGCTTTTAACCAACTGGTTGATATTAATCAAGAAACTTGATTGATAACAACTAATAAAGTGAGTTTTTTAACAGTATGCATATTTAACCTTTTTATCTCGGTAGTTTTTAACAACGAATACTCGTTTTTTCTCAACATAGACTTAGTTAATTTTAATCAATTTTGTTTAACCGAGCAAAAATTTGCACTCGGTTAGAGCCAATTTTTGAGCGTGTAGTTTTAACGGAAAATATCTATAACCATTTTGACCAAAATGCATACTTAGAGTAAAATTTATATTTTCAGAATCATTGTGTCATCAATTTTCAATTCGAATCACCAAAAAATTGATTTTAAAACTGCTCATATCTCGAAAACCCCAATTTCGATTTCGATAAGTCAAGTAATGCTTACATCCCGAACAATAACTTGTACTCGGTCTTCAGCTATATAGTTAAGCAATAGTATTTTTCAAACTAAATATGTATTGCAATATTTGGTACTGTTTTGTCTGCCAAATTTTACAAAAACCGCTCTAATGATTTTGTTCAAAATACATACTAAAGATAATTTAAGTATTCGAAATAAGATCCCGTACTTAGTTTTTCTCAAAAAATTCGAACACATCAATTTCTTAAATATTTCTCAAAAATGACTACGCAAATCTAGTTCTGTATTCACATATTTTCGGTATATTTTTGAAAAAATAACAATGCCCCACTCCCAATGAAAATTTAATGACAGCTACGTAAAACTCATTTTTAGCAACTTCTCATTTTTTCTCAACCATATTGAATATCTATGCACCCTAAAAATAATTCCAACAAATTGGAGCTTACACAATCAGCAACTCCCACTTCATTTGCACCATAACTTTTGATAAACGAGAAAGTTACGTTCGACCCAGTCGTGCACTGGTTGTTCATGCAACTCCCTCCCGACCACAACTAGGCTAATAATTGGAGCTGCAAAATGCTGCACTATAGTATTTATAACAATTAACACCATTACCAATTATTTTCCCTGAATATTCTTTGCTTTCTCCTTTCTTACAGCTTTTTCTTCTGCTACGTCTGCCTCTTTTCCTATTTTTCACTCCCCTACTTTTATATTTCTTTAGTTTTATTTATGTTTTTGTTTATTCTTAAAAGACTTTTTGCCTTTATAAATGAATTGAAATTGAAATTGAAGTTTCCCAACTTCTCTAACTTGCCTATGTTGACCAAGAGTTCTATATAGTTGACGGCTTTATTGACAAGGTTGCTTCTAAAGCTCGTCTTTCTTTTTTGCACAGGAGGCTAAAAGGCGTTTGCAGAATACTTCAGCTTTTCAGCTGTTTTTTGATACGGTTTTCTAAAGCGGATAAGTAGGAATTTCAAGTCTTCCTATTTAAGCTTTGTTATATAAGTTGTATACTGTCGATGTGAATATGCGTAAAGATAGGATCGACTGCCGCTTGAAGTCACCAATAAGCTCTACCATATCATAATTTTGTGTACGCAACCGAGAAATGTCTAGGTCTGTGCAACGTTACGAAGTGAAACTTGGGCTCGTTGGGCAATAGTTTCTTCAATTTCAGCCTTACTGGTCACCCTTCGAAGAAATGTGTCAAACGCTTTGGGTAATATTTCCACTGTCTTATTTTCAACGCCGTTTCATGCTCAATCTATATATTTAATGAATCCTAGTAAATGATGCAGTCAAACAGTGTAAGTCGAAAGTTCTCCAGCCCATCCAAAAGGTGCCCCCTCTTCGACTCAAGATCAGCTTAAAGTGTTCTGAAAAAATAAGAGCTTAAAATCGCCATTGAAAACTTCTCAGTTGAGAATCGGCACAAAATTGTAACTGCCTTCTGTTCGTCGCATAAATTAGAAACTCACCTCAAACAAGCGTTACAAGCCTTTGAAAGGGGAGGCATTCAACAGAAAGTAAATTTTTGTCAATCTGACAACTTTCAACTCCACATCGACCCCCTATTAGTAGTACCGCTCTATTCATTCGCACGGACTTAAAGTCAACACACTCACTTATATCTACTCCCGCTATCTAAACTATAGCGAGACCAATCAAATGCCTACGATCGATTCAATCAGAGTAAGTGAATCGAATGCAAGCTGTGGCAGAATCAAAACCTCCTCCGATTCCTTTTTTTTTATTATTCGGCAAAGAGGAATATCGCTCCCTGAAAATATAGATTTTCACAAACATCGAGTTGATTGGCGCAATATCCACACAGGGTTAGAGAATGGAAAACTTTCTTTCTCGACTTTTGCCGAAAGGTTTCAAAAAAAAAAAAAAAAAAGCGAACAAAGCACCCCACCCACACTATGGAATTGAATTGGTTGAGCACCCAGGGCACCATGAATGACTATGACCTGAACTTTAACTTTTCCACTGGACTTGTTTACTCACTCAAATCAAAGGATCATCATTAATCGATTAGAAAATGCACACAAAAGCACCCACGCGCCCTTACACAGTCAGCTATAGAGATTAGCAGAGACAGCATTGGATCGGTATACACCGTATACCTGAGGCGATTCCTCATGAAGGAAGCATTTTTGTGGTTACATTTCCTTTTGAAATGCTATTCACAGTTTTGCTAGCGGAAGATAGAAACAAAATGGTGGAGCACAGGAAAAAAAAAGAAGAGAAAAGTAGTCAAACTCAGAATGTCGTTGATTACGCGCACCCCACTCGGGGGAATACTAAGAGAAAAGTATGCAAAAACCACCTCGGAATGATTCCAAAAATACATCCACCCCACCACGATGGGAAGTAGTTTTATTCCTTGTCACCCGCTCCCAGTTGAGTACATGAAAATTGGAACAGACATTTTCAATGTTGTCCTATACATAGATTCGCACGTGAATTGTGCTAACCCTGGACGTCGTTGTTGTCATCATCGCTATTGTTGTTGCTGTTTTTGTTGGGCGTCTCTTGCTCTTTCTACACCACAATGTCAATGTTTGTATTGCTTAATGCACTATATGCGATAGTTAAGTGTAAAACAAGAGAAAATGGGATGTGCGGATAGCAGGTGACGCTGGCAGCCGCCTCTACCGTTGTCGGTCGTCTCCGATGTAGTCTACGAAAATGTAGAACACCAGGATATTGCACGTACCATGGAACGGAACCTAAATGGAAAGTTCTAAATATAAATTAGAATGTTGTATGTCAACACTTAGGCATTTTACAAGCCGAAAAATTGTTTATTGCAGCAAATGGTGGATACAAAGAGAAGACGGGGAGGCATTTGTATGAAGTGGTTAAATGCTTTCTGCCCCAACCCCCGTTGTAGCCAATCAAAAGTGGAAACTACCCGTTGTTTACCCTCTGGCAAGGCTTTTATCATGGCTGCAAAACATCTATGGGTATATATACAGATGTAACTTATACAACCCGTTGACTTTGTTTGCATAGTTGGGTTTGGTTTTAGGGGTGAGAATGGTGGTGTGGCAGATTTCTTTTGTTTACTCGCACTATATACACGAACGCCTCATGATTGTAGTCAGCAAACCACCCCATGCCGGTGATGCACTCGCTCAGTGTTCCACTTAATGAAGTTGGAATATCTCCCACTTCGACAATGGGATACAATGGCAAAGGGAAAGTTTCGAGACTCGGGTTAGAACGGAATCATTTGGTTGAATTGAAACACTATGAATATAATGGATAATGGGGCCATGGGGGGTGGGGGTGAATAGTTCGAAAAGTGGGCATACTTAGAGCAGGCGTCTGGTGGAAAATCCAGTTTACGAATTATTTGTTTGGCAACAGGTTAGCGTTAGATAAACAATTGTTTGTCTTTAATTAAGTTGTGTATAATCTTTGGGGAAGGGCGGATTCGGCATTGCTGGTACCTACACTTTGCTTGCTGGAGGTCATGTGCTGGGCAATAAGTTTGTTGATAAGAAAATTTGCAGTTAAATGGGGTGCTTACTTTTTTATTCGAATGGGATTACAATTCCTGGAGCGCTCAGTTGAATCCCAGTCTACAGTACTTCAAAGCAGTTCTAGTGGACTCGAACCAACCACGCTCGGGTCACAAGCAAAGACTTAAACCAGGGCCAGCTAGATTTGAAACCTCATTTTATTTCATCTGCATTGCTACTAAAATCCCACTAAGTTGAATCGATATCGTAAATATTGAGCAGCCGCCTATATGGATAGTTCGGCCATGAACCAATTCTAATATTCATTATGCTACTTCTATATTTTTTTTTTTATTTTTGGCTGTAACTGCGTTTGGGCTAGATATCTGAGTTTCTTTCGCAGATAGGTCCCCAAAGCTATTCAGAATATCATTCAATAGAAACCTTTTGAATTGCCCAATATAACCTGCATAACCTGCAGGAAATGATATTTGACAGCTGCCATGACTTTGTGCCATTTGTTCGCAGCCTGCAAACTGTTTTCCTTGTGATACCTACCCTGCGTTATTTTTGGCAAAAACATTGATATTTTTACTCGCTCACTGGTACTGTGTTTACAGCTTAACACATTGACGGCCATGGCTATCATATGTGATAGCCTGTGGTAGTTCCGTGGGCACCATGGCTATCAAATATGAAAGCCAGATATGTTTTCACTTTAGGCTGTGGCATTCAAAAACGGTAGCCACTACGAACAAATCCGTATGAGAATAAATTGCTTGGCACCATACGATGAGATAAACATTTGTGGTTTGAGCAAATTTGGAATATTTAATGTTTTATACCCACAGTTTAGAGAAAACTAAAAGTAATTATAATTTTAGAAAAAGAACTCAATTTTATAAAGTAATTCATTTATAAACTTTTTTATGTAATTTATATTTACATTTGAAAAGAGAAAAAGTAAGCAATAGTGAAAGAATTTGCACTAAAATTTCTTCATGTGCCATAGCTATCATATTTGATAGCCAGGACTAAATTCGTCCTAGACGTCAAGGATGCATTGCCAATAAATAATATTGCATCCATTTATTGTTTTATTTGTCCAAAATTGTAATTTACCCAAAATTGCCTTGGCAGTCAATGTGTTAAATATTTACACTTCAGCGAGCAGAATACATAATGTTATGTTTCTTTAATGGAAATTGCTTGTTGTATCAGCTTTTGAATTCATAGAAAGTCATTTAATTTCCACCCTCCAGTGGATACTGGAACATCAGCTTGAGCGTTCTTTGTTTAGCGAATGCACGAACCATTTTATATTTAACAGTTTAACTGCCTGGTCTGGTCTGGTCTGGTCTTTTTAGTTTTTTCTTAAAAGTCTATGAAATATAAACCACTGAACATTTTGAAAATTCAGAGTCGAATTTTATTCATAGAAATGGCATTTTTGACGTTCTATGTTTCGCAAAAATTCTATCCATATGTGGTCTAGGAACATTGTATTTTAACAAAGTTGTTCTACGAGTAACTTATTCGTTCCCAAGAATCACCGTCTAATCACAGACCTTACGGCTTCCGGAACTTGTAAAAATATTCAATTGAACTTTCTATGTTTAGCTAATACACGATCCACTTTTAGTAAGCATTAAAATTCCTGTAGAGTATTAGAGGAGACCGGAATTGGTTTGAGTGCTTCAAGTGCTTTTAAAACGGAAATAAACTTACAATTATAAGTATCTGAGAGTTTAATTTGAAAAAATAAAAATTCCATCAATGCTTAGTCCGAAATCGATTCATCTGTTGGCACCACCCTTAAAAATTACACAAAATTACAGTATGACCCAAAAGCTGTTGAAATCTTAACGAGAGGGGTGACCTGAGATAGCAGAGTAGTATTCAGCAAGCAGTGTTTTTTTCTCTGCTTCCATATTGTGGACGAGTACGTTAACCGCCCCTAAGCTCTGTTCAACAATTAGGTCAGCAATAATTTCCCTCATTCTTTTTGAATTCGAACGTCTGCTGCTGTGCCAACGATGCGACGGGGGAGAGGATATTGAAGTCCATGAGTACACTACCACTGCCAGCGTAAACGGGCTCCGCATACAAATGTGTACCGTACCCCGCTCGAGATTTCTTTTGACGACCATTCAGGACTCTATGTATACATACACACTTGTACCTAGCATGTAGGAGTAATCGCGAAAATTACATAAAATATTTAAAACCATTCATTCGTGTTGCACGGTAGACTCGATTCGACTCTCTGTGGCGGTAAGTCGTCGACTCTGCCCCAAAAGCAAACCGAAAATACTAGAAAATCAACGAAATGAGATGTAGAAGTATTTTTATCCTTCAGCTGGGAGTATCCTTAAAATCCCGTCGAAATTCCATGCTCTACTCGTGTCAAAATAGCACGGCCGTTTGAATCGAATTGAAGAAATAAACGAGAGGAAGGAAGAATGGCCGCAGAGAAAAAAAACGTGAACACAAACCAAAAGACAAACTTTTGAATTAACCATCAGGATGAAAGAGGATGGTGTAGCCAAAGTCAAAGAAGAAAAGAAGCCGAAAAAGTCCTTGCCGTCGCCCACTTGCCAGTGGCACACTCGTCAAATGAAAGATACATTTGGTGTGTGTGGTAACTTTATTTCTTTCGATTTCCGACCGGAGTACTTTTAATACACTCGAAGTGAAATGGAGAGTCAGGTGTCGATGGGGTATGGTGTGGGCATCACCACCTACCGTTGGAGCCTGCCGTGCGACTGACGACATGAAACGAATAATTTATCCAAAATGATGCTTCTCACTTGAATGTTAAATTACTCCTGTGTTTTATTCGCACGCATCCTTTTATTTCATTCGTTCTTCTTCCTTTTTTGCTTGTGCTCCCCGCCCCTCAGTGAATAGTACCTAAAATACTTAATAGGGTTTCATTTACAAAGGTGAGAAATGCCTAACGATGCGCGAGGGGCAACAAGAAAAAACATACAAAAACGAAACCCAAATAAATTTGTGCCAGCAGTGTGGGGGAGGGTCATGAGTGGAAAAGGAAACTCTCGACAAAAGATAAATACTTCAGAGGCCTCGTCCTTCCTCCATCTCTGGCCGCAATGAAATGGTAGAAAGTGAATCATTCGAGGGTGTATTTTCGAGATCACTCTCAAAGGAAGAGGATTCGCCGAATCGATTGGTTTCAACTCTAAATAAGAGTGAAATGGAATTTCCTCGACTACAACTAGGAAATACATCAGTAATTTGCTCGAGATTTCCTGCTGTCGCCTTTTCCTCAAGAGGAAATAAATTATCAAAAATATATCCGAACTTACCTTTTCTCCGGCAATAGAAATAGATACGTTCAGGGGAAAGCTACTGTCAAGTGTTCGACCTGTCGAACTGGGGCCGGAGCGAATGCTAGATGAGTCTATTTACTTTGAGGGTGTCAAAGGGACGAAAACAGATGTGTTATAGATGAAGACGTGGGATTGCTGCTTTCGAAGGAAGATTTATTTACTTTGTAATATTTTTTTTTTTTTTAATAAATCGAAGGTAATCGGCAGATAAATGGATACTATCAATTGACCGTTTAAGAAATTGAGATGAATTTGTGTGTCGGAAGTTTTTTTTGCAATTTATAAGTATAAGAAGGTTGAAATGATATTTGTGAACATTGTGAAAATTTTATAATAGCAATTCGCATAATGTAAAAGTCGATGCGCACATGAAGCTCTCAAGGTCTCGCTCTTCCGCACATGCAAAATTATAACACAATTTTTCGGTTATTTGTTTCTGCACAAAACAGTCAGCACCTTCGTTAGGATAGGAATGTGCGCAAACTATTTGGGTTTATTTTTACAACAAGTGATGAAGGTGGAAACATCAACTATTTCTAAGTTCTTTACCGACCTTATTAGCTAATCTGATTTTTTCAACTTCGCCCTTGCATAATGCGGAATTCCTTCGTATATATTCAAATGAAAACGGTTCTTGTGGATGCTATCATGAGAAGTGTGTATTTCGTTTGCGCACATTCCGTGTGCGCTATGCTTTGATTTTATGTTAATACTTCTGTTGAATCGAATACTTGCTGATATGTTTATGTGTTTGTATATTTACCAACGAATCTTAGTTTTTTTTGCGCTCACTTGTGTGCGTTTGCACTTTCTCTTACGAAATATACTTCTTTAGATTGATGAATGGCTATCTTATAAATAACACCACATTCCCACTGCAAAACATGCAATTTAACTCATCTCTCGTATCACTGGTAATCGTCCTTTCCATCAAGAAGGACACAAAATTTAATGCAACCCTTACGCGGTAAATTTCAACCAAATCAAATAAACAATTTTACGGCTTTTCTACATTGTAATTGTAGACCAGAGCAAACAAATTCCGCCATGACCCTAATCTTGACCTTATCATCGCTCCTATCACTTGGCCATTTGGCATGTTAGGCAAATTTTCAATTTCTGTAATAAAAACACAAATGTCCGCGTGTTCCGCTTTTCCATAAATATTTTACTTCCCCTGGAAATGAGTAATAAAAATTATACCAATTCACGAAACGAGAAGATATAATCAGCATTTATCTTCATTCCCTTGACCCTCGAAACAGTGACAGAGATATCCATATTCTGGCCACATTAGGCAATCATTGGTTCACGACCAAAAGGCCTTGTGCAACAGGAGCCCACGCAATTTTCGTTTGTTGTTTCTATTTCCAGAAGTAATCTACATTCATCTAGGTGGCTCTAGGAAATGTCAAAACAGATATTATACGTCTTTCTAGTACCTATCCGAACTCGAAATTATAAGGGCGTCCATTAACATGGCCATTAATCAAAAAAAAGAAAAAACTCACCCCAAAAGACCAGACGCGCACACACCGACACCGATTCAAAAAAAACGAAACACAACAAAAAAAAACAGTTCCACTGGGCAAATCGACCCACAACTAACAGACCGACCACACCACGCCCACTAAAAAGTCATCAAGAAAATATAATAATTCACTATACACAGAATGTATCTCTGCACATAAACATTTCTAACCAAAAAAGGTAAAAAAAAAATACAACCCAGGGAAGTAAAGACAACAATCGGACAGGTGCCTCAACCAATTAACACGCCGAGAACACAGCCACACCATCATCATAAGACGGGTGCCACGGGATACGGTCGGTCAGCCCTCTTGGCTCGGTGGAGCAAGCAACAAAAATAAAAATGTCGTCGTTAGCACTACGTCTAAAAAAGTTGCAAATTAATTTCCAACCATTTGCATTAGAGACGGTCCGACTGGCGGCAGCAGGGTAGTAAGTGTGATGCTGATGGTTTGTCGTCACTTTGTGGCGGCGGGCGGGGTGAGCAGACCGGTTGGGCTCAAAACCACCCGAAAACACATTTTAATGGGTAATTTCGAGCCTGAGACCGAAAATTATTTATTTCAACGAAAGGTGGTGTCATATTTTACGATAGACCATAGCCATCGGGGGTTTTGGATGACACATTTTCTTGTTTCGTTATTTCTATTTTGAAGTCCTTTTCACAAAGTTGTGCGGGGATGAAAAAAATTAAAAAAAAAAAAAACTGAAAGAAAAAATACCACGTCGACATCAACCGGTGTAGTCAAATGGAATGTTACATTGGACTAGACACGGCAGGGTGCAGCGGAGCGCGAGCATTTCAGTTTTGACTTTTATAGTTGTTTGCTTTTTACGGCTTATTGATTCGGTGATTTGTCACAAGGAATGTCGAATTTTAAGGCATATTAAAACTTGGACAGTGATGATGTTACGGCCGAGGTGTGTTTGGCCGAATTTCTATTTGGGGAGAGAAATTCATTTCCGACGGCCTGTCCTGGATCTTTATCGCATCCATTTTGCAAGCAAAAAAAAGTTTTCCAATCATCAATCTCTGCCAATGGCAAATGATTTAGTACATACGTTATACAGACGAACGGAATGGAGAATTGTTGGTGTCCTGAAATGGAAGTTTTACAAAACTTCTGGCTTTCAAAGCAGAAACTTTAGCGTCAGTCAGTCCATTTGTCAGATTTTCGCAACTTAACCAAATAAAAGTTCTTACTTACTTAGGTGGTGCTTCCGGGTGGACCTGGGCCTCAACCAATACGCCTGATCAGAGAGCGCGATCTTTGGCTAACTGCATCCAGTAGCGCAGTCCAAATTGGTTGAGGTCTACTTGCGCGCGCCACCTAAGGCGATGTCGCTCCGGGTTGGAATTGAAGACTCTTCTGGCCGGAGCGTTGGGGTTCATTAGCTCCACATGTTCCAGCCATCTTCGACGACTGATGCGGACTTTTCTGACCAAGTCCATGTCGCTCGTAGAGTTCGCTGTTAAATCTCCTCCTCCAAAACCCGTCAACGCAAAGGGGACCAAGTAGATCTTCACCCACCTTTGATAACGTCCATGCTTTTGCACCATACAGCAGGACTGGGGTGACGAAGTTCTTGTCTAGAGTCTCCTTAGTATGTCTCGTCAAGGCCTTACTAATCAACTGCCTTCTAAGGCCGAAGTAGCAGCGGTTGACAAGTCTGATTCTTCGCTTGATTGCTGAGGTGGTGTCATTTTAAGGGGCTAGCTAAGTCGAGTTAGACAAAGTCCCGAGCTACCTCAAAGTTATAGCTGTCTATCATGTGTCCCTTCTTGTTGACAGCATATATTTTGTTAGTGGTGAGCTAAACCCATTTGTACCACTTCTGTGCTGATACTTGCAAACTCACCAGTGACAGCTCGCTGTGTTCTGCCAATAATGTCGATGTCGTCGGCTTACGCACGTAGTTGCAAAGACTTTTGAAAAATTGTGCCCCTGATGGTGTTGGCTAGCGAGTTTCTCACAATTTTCTCGAGAATGATGTTGAAAAACTCGCAGAAAATTCTATTTTGACATCAAAGGTCTTGGTGAGGTTGTTTCCGACCTTATTGCAGCAGCGTGCGTTCTCCATCGTCATTCTGACGAGTTTGGTAGGGATGCCAAAACCAGACATGGCTCTGTATAGCTCGTCTCCATAAATGCTGTCATATGCGGCCTTAAAATCGAAAAAACAGGTGGGGGGTATTAATTTGGACTTCTTGGGTTTTTTCCAGGATCTGTCGAGTGTGAACATTTGGGCGGTTGTGGACTTTCCGGGCCTAAAAGCGCACTCGTAGGGTCCAATCAGTTCGTTGTCCGGATTTTGTATGCGATGTTAAGGAGACTGACGACTTTATAGTTGGTGCAGCTTAGAGGATCTCCTTTCTTGTGGATCGGGCAGATAATGCTGATGCTCCATTCATCAGGCAAAGGTACTTTCCTCTGGCCAAATCTTGCAGACGATTTGGTGTATGCTCTCCACCAAGCCATCGCCCGCTGCCTTGAAAAGCTCGGCATGTAAGCCTTCTGGTCCAGCAGCATTGTTTTGTTGGACTTCAGCTTGGATAGTGCTCTCCCCACTTCATTTGGTCAGGTATTTGCTTTCATCGCTCATAGGTTAAATGGTTCATTCGTAAACAGTGCCTTGTCTCTATCTTTAAGTCGATCAAAATTCGTACTGGATGAATTCTTTCGCATTTTTCAAAACTTTTTCGAATGTGAAAATGTTTATTATTGTTAACCTTCAAACTCGCACCATGGTAGGTTCTAATCTGGTGGTTGACGGAAGACCTACGCCGTCTTTATTACTGTTGTAGAAATGTCAGATCTTATCGCAGTACCGGGGAGCTCTCCTCCCTTAATCTGACCCAGATATGGCCCTCTCACAGCAAGTGGCACCTCTCAGAGGTTAACTCCCCACCATAGGACGCCCAATTATTCCCAGCCTTCGATTTAATGACGAAAAACGATCCGCATTTCAATTGTAGGCATCCGTTAAAAAAAAAAAACATCTCAGTGTGAACAAGTCGAAAGCAGAGAAATAAATAAAATAAAAATACTCATTACCGCTAATCACGTACCGCGTACCGCGCACAGCAGACACACTATCAAAGGCAACATATCACGCCGCAATCTCCCTAATTACGACTGTTATTACTATTTTTCTGAGTCTGTCATTTGCACTTCTTCTTCGTCTCTGTAGGTTAGCTTCTATTTTTAGTGTCTATTCCCTTTGCCGTTAGGTGAAAAAAAAGTAAATGTCCTTTTTCCCAGCCCCCCAAGACCACCTAACTCATACAATAAATAAGAAAGCATAAGCCACCATCCGGACACTTTTTTTCCCGCACTTACTTCGTCAACTCGAGATGAGACTGTGTCCTACTTTTGCTGTAGCTGTATGTGCCACGGTGCCACGGCGCTGGACTCCTCCAGACACACAAAGTGTGTATGATGCACAAAAGTACAAGCAAAAAAGTGGAGTTGGGAGTCGGGTGAACAAAGTTATGAATGACTCTAATGAAGATACATATAGGGGGAGTGAAACAAAAATAATAATTACTTAGTAGCTGTGCCCTTCTGTCCGTGGGGTGGGTGTATGTTGTTTTCGCCTTTTTTATGTTTTTTTCCTATTTGACGTGTTTTTTTTTTCTTCGGCGCAAACTGTTTTTCCATCACAAGGCAAAATCCTCATTAAGAAAATGTTCCCATTCCGAAAGCTGTTGTATAGTCTCTCAGATACAACTAGTAGTCCTTGGGCCATGCAAGGATACCTTCAGTTGGAGTATGGTGTGCCTTGTTTGGTTGGGCCTGACAAGGAAACGTGTATCCTTCTCATCATCTTGGTTGTCTTCTTCTTCGTTCTGTATATGTATGGTGTAGTCAGAGGACTTGGTCGTCGCGCAGTCAGCGGCAGTCTCATCGTATGGGACTATTAAGTTGATCTACGTTTAGGTTATTAAAGGTTGAAACATGAAAATTCTTCAGCTGAGGGCCTGCTGGGGGTGATGGCAGTGCCATGTCGTTCTTTGTTCCATGGTTCAGGTGTACAACATTAGGCCAGAAGTGGGGTGGAAACAGACAAAACGCGCCCGAAGAGTATACGGCCGGCGAAAGGAAGAGAGTATAAATAAACAAACAAGACGCCCCAAACAAGAGAGCTCTGCGCTGTCGTCCTTTTGGTTTATGCTTTCGAGATTTCATATTTGTTTCTGAAGAGCGACGCGCGGATGGGAGGCAGATCTGGGTGATGCAGTTGCTATGTGTAGATGTTGGGGGTGTTGCGGAGGCCATTTCGAAATAAATGGAATACGAGGGCATTATTTTTGTTCCATAATAACTGGGTCATTACACGGATGGAAATGTTGCAATTTAACATTAAGTCCAACCATCACCATCGGTCGCGAGCGTGTTTAAGGGATGCTGGCTGAATGGGTGCTGCTGCTGCTGGGTGTGAGAGCTCACGCGACATGAAGAGTGGAGTGCGCTCTACATGAAGATTATTTTCATACTTTTGCCAGTGTTTCATTTGGTCCTTGCGCTGGAGTCTGTCGAGGGTGCAGTGGTAGGGGTAACATATATTTGGAGAGTTGTTTGCTCCTTTCTTCTGTGCGCCAAAGGCAATGACTTGAAAAATGTTTTCACTTTTATTTCGAGGACATTTTTGTTTTGTGCAGAAGCGGATGGTTTTTCCAAGACCCCCCTATTTTTGTTTTTTGCTGTGCCCTGGATTCTTGGTCTAAATTTTAGATGTTGGCGTAATACAAGAGTGTGTGTGTGTGTGTGTGTGGTGGAAGTTTAAAACATGCTTGTGGATCAACAGGCTGTTATTCGAGGTGTAGAGCATATGGGGAGTAAGAGCATGTAATTGATTGCATCTGATAACGTGGTTGCAAGAATGATGGACTATCATCTGTGGGAAAATGTTGATCGGAATATTGTGCAATTCATAAGAGTCGTGTCGTCGTGTGCCATGTGCTCACCCTGAGTTGATTAGTTGCGACCCGGATAGTGATGGGTGTATAAATCGAAGTACTTGCACTTGATTTCTACTCAACTCGTATAGTTTGGATTTTTCAACTTTTAGAGAAAACGCACCATTCGTTACAAAATTCGCTTTATTAATTAATGACGTTTCTTCTTTCCGCCACAAAAAGGCTTTTTTTTAACATACAATTTGGTTTGACGTTTTAATTCAATTGGTATAAACTTTAACAATGCTGCCAAAACAATAATTTTAATATAGAATAAGTCGATGCTAATAACAATACAATTTCAATATTTAACATTCTCCCCGCCGTGAACTTGTTCGCAATTTAATTCGGATGGTAGCTCTCGTTCGTCTTCTTGACTGGGAACTGTTTGGTAACCCTGCTATGGTTGTCGCCTCGCATCTTCTCCAGTGACATACAGTATAATGTTTTGCATTGACTATTTACTGTATGCATTATGCCTGCACCCTTTGCGCTTTCTACTAACTATATGAGAAGAAAAACATTTCATTAATGAGACGACACACAAACATGTAGTAAACCAGACAATATAAACGGAGAATGAAACAAACAAACAACAATGAGTGCTAGTGTAGTGGCTATGGTATGGCTGGCAATGGCTAACGCTTTTTTTTTGTTTCTGCTTATAAGCTGTGGCTACTGGCAGCTGCCGAACGGTATGACGTGTGGGAAAATGATCATGCCTGTGCGTGCGTTATCATTATCTCAGTTAGTTCGTTCGTAATTTAAATTGATTATGTCGCGTCGTTCAGTGGTCCGGTGTAGATTGGTTGTTTGTTTTTTTTTTTTTTTTTGTATTGTTCCAGTGGTAAGTTCCCTTGTTGTTTTTTTTTTTTGTTTAATTAATTAGGTTGTTTTCTTATAATTTTTTTTGATATTTTAATTGTGAGAAATTTGCATAGAGTAATAAGTAGGTATAATAATTGTTAGGGTTTTTTTTTGTATCGTAATTTCGGTATGATCGCGTTGCAGTATTATGCGTCGGGTCGCTCGATGCTGTTGTAAGAGCGAGCGCGCTCTATACAGGATTCGCGGTACTCGGTTGTGCAGTGTAGTGTTGTAAACATGTGTTGAAAGCTGTCGTGGTCGCGGTATACAGCGTATTTACATATGTTGCAACGTGTATGGAAGTGCAAGCAAGACATACCTTAAATTCTCTGCGATGATAACTCGCATGGGATAGTGTAGTGACGAAAGTATGTCTTGGGAAATTTCTCGCATGTAAGACGAAGCGAGTCAAAGTGTAGTGCGTGAGATCGATCCCTTGCGCGGGATATAGGCAAGTTGATATAAAGCGAGTGAAGTGTTGTGCGATTTAATTTTTTTTGTTGTTTACATTTTGGAATAGTTAGTTTGGTTTTCATATCCAAAAGGTATAATTAAAAGATTTAATTACATTAAAAGATTTAAATTTTGTATTCAAGTGTTTACTATTTTCGTAGAGTTTAATGAATGCAATAATTAGGTATTCTTAAATGGCTGTGCTATCTGCCGACGCGTTGCTTGGTAGCAAACAAATTTTCGCGATCGGTGTTTTGAATTCTCGACCTCTTGACGAATTTGTTGTCTTTACCGTGACGATCCTCGATAAGTTATCGGTTCCTGGGTGCAATTTTAAAACTCGAGCCAAACTCCATTTCGCCGGTGGGAGTCTTTCATCTTTCAAAAGCACCAAATCCCCTATTTTGATCGCGTTTTCCTCGGTTTTCGTCCATTTCGGTCGTTGCTGCAACCGAGAGAGGTATTCGCTGCTCCATCTTCTCCAAAAGGATTGAACGAGCCCTTGGACACGTTTCCATCTGTCAAGGTAAGTGGTATTTATCGATTCGTAATCAGGTTGTGGTGGTCCGATAAGTGGTTCTCCAATAAGGAAATGACCTGGAGTAAGTGCGTGAAGGTCATCGATGTCTTCCGTAATCGGACACAGAGGCCTCGAGTTAAGACACGCTTCAACCTGCGTCAGAAGCGTGCTGAGCTCCTCATACGTGAGTGTCTGATTTCCGGTGACTCTTTTTAGGTGGAACTTGATAGATTTCACACCTGCTTCCCATAATCCGCCGAAGTGAGGGGAAGCAGGTGGATTAAAATTCCACTGCGTTCCTTCATTTGCGAGTGTTTCCTTGCATGAAGTCCAATCAAATTTCGCGGCGTTCAGTAATTTTTGTAACTCGGTGTTGGCTCCTACAAAATTAGTTCCGCAATCGCTGTACATTGCCATGCATAAGCCCCTTCTTGCAGTAAATCGTCTGAACGCCGCGAGGAAAGATTGCGTTGTCAGGTCACTGACTACTTCTATGTGCACTGCCTTAGTAGCCATGCACACAAAAAATGGAAAAATACCCTTTGAATTTTTTGGCATTTCTTCCCTTCCACGTTTTGATTTCAATCGGGCCTGCGTAATCTACCCCAGTGTGCGTGAAGGGTCTAGAAATCCTAACACGAGGGGCAGGTAGACTTCCCATTAGTTGCCTCATGGGTTTTGGTCGGTACCGAAAACATATATTGCAGCTGTGGACATGTTTCTTTGCGGCATTTTTAAGACCCAGAATCCAATATGACTGACGTAAGTAGGCCACCATTTTGTGTAAGCCACCATGAAATGTCTTCTCATGTGCATCACGAATGAGAAGTTTTGTGAAATGGTGCGTAGATTTAAGGATTATTGGATGTTGTTGGCTATAATCCAATGTCGAATTTTGAAGTCTGCCACCGATTCGTAAAATGCCTTCTTCATCTCGAAATGGATTAAGTAGTTTGAGCCCTCTTTCTCTCCATATCTTTGCTTTGGAATCAACTGGAAACATTTGACCTTGCACGGTTTGTACGATGTATAATGTGGTTGACCTCAGTTCGCTTGTTGTCAATGGACCTCTTTGTCTGTCTGTGGAAGGAATTTTTAAATTTGACAAAAACCTTCTGCAATATGCCATTACTCGTGTGAGTCTTGATAAGGATGAGAATTTGTGTATTGTTTTGTTGATTGTGTTGTCCTCAGATGTGGTATAGTATACCTTTGTTTTTCTCTTTCCTTCTTCTGTGTCGAAGTTATTAGGCTGATTCGGGTAATTGATCTCCCAGCTATCACGCAAAAATTGTGGGCCATTCCACCAGAGTTCATTTTTTACCAGAAACGCTGGAAATACTCCTCTGGAGGCAATGTCTGCTGGGTTGAACTCCGATGGAATATGTTTCCAGACATCGATGGTAGTATGATTCTGAATTTCGGCAACTCGATTTGCTACAAAAGTCTCCCATCTAGCTGGAGATGCCTTAATCCAACAGAGAGTAATCAAGGAATCTGTCCAAGTATATATTTTTGGGGAAATTAATTTTAAAGCCTTAACCGTTTCCTTTATAAGTTTCGCCAATAAAACCGCCCCGCATAATTCTAACCTAGGGAGTGAAATTGATTTTAGTGGTGCAACTTTGGTTTTAGATATAAGTAAATGCATATAAATTTGATTGTTTCGATTAAGTACTCTAATGTAGATTGCTGCTGCATAAGCCTTCTCAGAGGCGTCGCTGAAACCGTGAATTTCAAGGTTGATGCTGTCCATCCCAGTGTTGATCCACCTAGGAATCCGGATTTCTTCGAGAGTAGGCAGTTCTTGGCGACAGATGGCCCAGTCGCGTCTTATTTCTGGTGGAACCGGTTTATCCCACTCGATTCCTCGTTCCCAAAGCAGCTGCATCAGCATTTTCGCCTTCACGATGCATGGTGAAATCCAACCTAAAGGATCGAAAAGTTTAGCGATCGATGACAACATGCTTCTTTTGGTGATTTCTATATCACTCAGTTGAGTGACTTGGAAAGTGAAGCAATCGAGTGATGGAAGCCATTTTATTCCCAGCGTTTTGACATGGCTTGCTTCGTCAAAGGGTAGAGAAAAGTCGATTTCGCGTTCCGTTAGAGGTAAATCAATTAAAAGCTCTTCCGTGTTACTCGTCCATTTGCGCAAGCAAAATCCTGCCGACGCCAAAAGATTTTTCACCTCATCCCTCTTTTTTATAGCATCCTGGATAGAGTCTGCTCCTGAAATGACGTCATCAACATAAGTCTCCTCACGGAGAACGGGTGCTGCCAAAGGAAAGGTTGTCGTTTTGTCATCAGCAAGTTTGTGGATCGTTCGAATGGCTAAGTATGGAGCTGAAGCAGTACCGAAGGTCACCGTTTCGAGACGATATGTTCGGATTTGTTGCTGCGGATCATCCCTCCAAAAAATAAGCTGATATCTCGAATCGTTTGAAGTGACCCTTATCTGACGGTACATCTTCTCCATGTCAGCAGTGAAGGTATATCGATATTTTCTCCATCTAAGAATTATCTCTAAAATGTTTGATTGTATTTTAGGACCCACCATCAATTGGTCATTAAGGGAAGAGCCAAAAGATGACTTGAAGGTTGCGTCGAAAACTACTCTCAACTTAGTCGTGGAACTGGATTCTTTGATGACCGCATGATGGGGGATAAAATAGTGATAAGGTGTTGAAGTGAATTCAAATAAATTTGTTACTTCCGTCATGTGACCAAGAGTAATGTATTCCTCCATGCATTTTTTATAAGCTTCATGATGTTCGGAGTTGTTCAAAAATTTTCTTTCCAGCTGGTAAAATCGTTTGATTGCTCCTTGCTGGCTGAAACCTAAAGCTGGATGCTCCTTTTCTTTGAAAGGAAGGCTAACCTCAAAACGCCCATTAGGCAAACGTTTTGTATTTTCGAGAAAGTGTAGCTCGCATTGTTTGTCTTCCTCCTTTTCAAACCTTTCAAAGGGTTCTTCTTCGATTTCCCAGAATTTTCGAAGTTGGGTGTCGAGGTCGAAAAGTTGAAGATGGCTTCGAATTGTTTGCGGTGTTTCTATGGGAGCTTTTCCCAACAAAATCCAACCAAGGAGCGTATTTTGAGCGATCGGTGCAGTAAACCGGTCGTCTTTTCGTACATCTGGCAGCAAAATGTCTGCATAGATGTCACTTCCAAGAAGCAAATCGACATTAGCGGGCGTGTGGAATGTCGGATCTGCCAGAGTAAGGCCATGTATGTGCGTCCATTTACTGAAGTCAATTTTTTGAGCCGGAAGAAGCCCAGTCAGTGATTTAAAAATGAATGCACGTGTGTATCCTTGGAACGTCGTATGCAGCGAACCAAATGACAGGTCAACGTAGTTGTTGCAGGTACCACTGCTGACCTTCCCCAGCCCTGAGACTTCAATAAAAGTACGTTTTGGTCGAAGACCAAGCTGTTGAACTGCTGATCCTGTTATAAAGGTAGCTTCCGAACCTGGATCTAGCAGTGCTCTCAATGTTAAAAGGGTTCCTGAAGCTGTTTGTACCTTTACTAGAGCTGTTGCAAGAAGTACTTGTGTATTAGTATTGTGTTGTGTGTGGTAATTTTGAAGGGATGAACTGGTGCATGGGTCTGTGTTGGGATGAAAAACGGGTGCGTTTGGGTTGACTATTGTTGTATGCGAAGGATTATTAGTGTTGGGTTGTGCTATTGTAGTAGTCAAGTGTGTAGAGGTATTTGTGTGTGGTAGCTGAGTAGACGCGGGTGTGCAAGTTTGATGGTTGGTGCTGGTGATAGGTGTATTATTTGATGGTATAGCATTTTGATATGTGGGATTATTTCCGTGAAGCATTGAGTGATGCCTTTGGCCACAAAAATAACAGCAGACTCTACTTGGGCATTGTAACGTATTGTGGCTATATGCTAAGCAATTTGAGCAAACTCCTAGCTGCACCACAACTTTAAAACGCTCATTAGGTGCCATTATCGAAAATAAATTGCAATTCCTGAGAGAATGTTGCCCCTTGTTGCAAACTTTGCAACTATATTGCTGCCTCTGGGTCTGCTGCGCATGAAAAGCACGCCTCGGGAAATTTCGTATTGGTGTGTTGGTTCTAGGCGCATACGAATTATGTTTTTGCTGGTCGACAGCTTCAAGAGTTCGAAATCTCGCTTCTAAAAATTCTTTAAATTCATCGAAGGTTGGTAACTCCTTTTTCGCACCAAGTCTTTCTTCCCATAACTGTTGGGTGAGTGCAGGAAGCTTCTGCACCAAGACAAAAATTACTAAAATATCCCAGTCAACAGTTTTCACTCCCAGATTCTTAAGCGCATGAAGACACTCACTGGAAGTGTCCAAAAGAATTCTAAGGCTTTCGGAACTTTCAACGCTAATGACTGGTTGACCGAAAAAAAGCTGTAGTTGTGTATTAACTAACACACGTTTGTGGTCATAGCGGTTTAATAAAATCGCCCAAGCTTGTTCATAACTACCTTTCTCTGTATTGATGTTGTGGAGTAAACTTTCGGCTTTATCAGTTAAACTTGATTTTAAAAAATGCAATTTCTGAATTTCAGAGAGGGAGGAATTATTGTGTATAAGTGATGTAAATTGATCGTGAAACGATCTCCACGTTTCGTAGCTGCCGGAAAAAGTGGGAACTTTCATCACTGGAAGCTGCACAGAGCTCGTATCAACGATTGAACCTGTTGAATGATTGCTTGCTGAAGATGCTTTATCAACATGCGAAAGTAAGTCCGCACGATATTTCACGTAAATATCCTTTATTTCTTCAAAAGTGTCTACGGCAAACGACATATTTTCTGGCTTAATGGACGATATTGTATCTCTGTTAGCTTCAAGGGCAGATTGAAAAAGAGACTCTAGAATACTGAGTCGGCTTTGGACATGATGGAGATAATTTTTTACGCGCTTGTCTTCCTTTTTAATTTTTTGGAACTTTTCCTCATCCTTTTTAATTTGCGAAAGCAGGTTTTCCAAAATTACGGTCGACATTTTGTGTTGGAAGTTAAATGGAACAAGAAAATAGAGCCAACTACCACTACGCACTCACCTGGATCTGTAAATATACCGCCAGTTGCTGTACTTGTGTTACGCGTCGCGGGAAACCGTTTTGCAACAAAACTCACAATGTATTGTCTTTTATTTTCAATAAAAAATATGTTTTTTCGCAATGGAAATTTTGATTTATTAGTAATATTTATGTTAAATGTTCTTTTTTTTCACTTCTCGAAGGACCATGTATAAATCGAAGTACTTGCACTTGATTTCTACTCAACTCGTATAGTTTGGATTTTTCAACTTTTAGAGAAAACGCACCATTCGTTACAAAATTCGCTTTATTAATTAATGACGTTTCTTCTTTCCGCCACAAAAAGGCTTTTTTTTAACATACAATTTGGTTTGACGTTTTAATTCAATTGGTATAAACTTTAACAATGCTGCCAAAACAATAATTTTAATATAGAATAAGTCGATGCTAATAACAATACAATTTCAATATTTAACAATGGGTCTGTTTTATCGGCATTTCTGTCTTAGGTCCTCCTCATTGTGTTACCGTTCGTGAACTCAAGACATACTTGCATACAAGAAATTGTGATCTGGGTGGTATGCAGGCAGTATATGTGGCCTCCCAGGATTTAAGTCCATTCTTATATAACACTAGATGATACCCGCGACTTCGTCTGCGTAGAATTAGTACTTCGAGTAACTCAATTTAAACATTTATATTAACAACAGCGCCACATATCGGGTCCAAAACTATCCTATCTTTCCAGCCAACCAATTAGACCTACACATTTAATTTCATTGGTAAAATACTCGGCAAATATATTTATTTCTTATCAAATATAGATACCTATGATGAATTTTATTAACTTGAGAAATAATTGGTTTGTCATTTAAACTTTGATCCCCTACTTCATCCCCTTCACGTTCTGTTTTCGCGACAAAAAGTAGCCTATGTCATTCTCAGAGGTCCCATCTATCCCTTTACCAAAATTCATAAAAATTTTTTTGCCGTCGTTAAAATAAATAAATAATAAAGCACCCCGAAAATCTCTTTATTTTTGACACTTCATTTGTTAAAAATGGTTGAGCGTGTGAACCATAAACTAAGAACAAAATTTAATACTGGTGTGAACCGCAAGAGGTAAATATACTACTACAGTAACTACAGAAATAATATAGTGGATATTAACACCACCATACGTCCATCATCGCACGTCATCAGTCATCTGCGCATTTCCTCAGAAAAGCATTGTCGCTATTGATTACATCCACAATCACCTCGCATACTTCTCTTTCGTTTCTTGTGCGATGTGCGCCAGCCCACCACCCTAAAGCAGAACAACGATCAAGAACAACCGCGGCTGATAATTTTGGATTTGAGAAAATAAATTTAGTTTTTTCATGTTAGATTTTGGGTTGTAGCTCAGCTTGTAGATGCCACAGAAAGCTGATTGATGGCTCAAAATAATTATGGAAGTGTTGCCTTTGTTAAGTACTTTGTTTTGTTTGCATTGATTAAGAATTGTTGGAGTAATGGCGATTAAAAGGCAGTAAAATCAGAAAAAAAACACATTTTGGTCAAAAACGCTCCCAAAAAATAGGCATGGCAATGAAATGAATGCCTATGTCCTTCTCAGGATCTTAGGGGACATTTCAAAAAAGTTTCATCGAAATCTGTGCAGTAATTTTCACGCCAACTGTTAACACATGAAAACGGCTACAGTTTTATTATATGTACAGATTTCGATTGCTGGATCGATATTAGAACACGTGCTCGATTTAAATGCTTTTTGCTGTTCCTTCTCATTTAAAACGCAAGTTGTAAGTTGTTTTGGAGGTATATTTGCTAGATCACTCGAGCTTAAAAACGGATAAATTGCACTGCAAGACAGATGCCTCCTTTTGCGGTGCTAATTTTGTCTATATAGGGTCTGAGGAGTTCGGAAAGTGATTACGACCACCATTGAAGGGGTAGAGTGTGGAAAATATTTTTAAAATAGCCCGCGTTGGGCGCCAGCTAGTATCACTTCGAACGACTTTTCCTGGGAGCGAGAATTAGTCTTAATTGAAAAAATTGAAGAAGCACATTCTCTGCACTAGTGGAATGCATTCCCAGGTTAGGTTGTTACCCTGGCATACAAGACTGTGAGTAACACCTAAACCCACTATTCCTTACATCCCTCGTTATCACTTTACCGGTTTGACTGAGCACTTTTATGTGCATCCCCCTGCAGGATGCCAGTTGCCTCTCGAATTTTCTACCGCCTAATTATGAGTAATAGACTCCATTTGCACATTACCATACTAACATTGTGCAGTCAAAAATGCTGAGAAGCACGCAATCAGCTCCATTCAAGATACCTTTTCGCTTCCGACGTCTGACGGCTGACGTCTTTGCGATGATACACACACATTCCAATTGGAATTTGCATTTGAATAAGTCTCAAAGCAAATTATGTCTTCAACTAAAACATAACGTAGATTCTAAAACGAGCAAACAATCCCAACAACAACAGGAAAAATCGCAAACTTCTCATGCAGCATAGAACAAAATCTATTTCCGTATCCAATCAGTTTGGTGTTAACTCGTTTCGAGCATGCAAATAATTTAAATCTATTACCCGAGTCATCTGCACGGATAAATTCATCTCTCTGTTGGGTCCCCGTCTGTATACTGGATACACACAACTGAAGGCGACTTTTCTGTGGATCATCATCAAACATATTTTCCAAATAATTGCTTTAAAAGGATAAACCAAAATGCACCATCATGCGCCTATATCTAGGAGATGTTGTATCCGAACACAATCTCTGGTGTTATTCGGCTATTAATTCACAATTTCCATCCGGACCGGTACACCCGATAATCGCTTCAAATATACATAGAGGGCCATCAGGCATCCGCAATCAATATCACAGTCGCACTGCTGGCCCACCCACACTATACCTATAGGCGACGATGACCGTTTGTTGGGATAGGAATATTTTGCTCAAAGGATGTTTGTGTATCTACATTTTGCAAACTATTTTCTGTTATTGAATCGATTTTTTTTTTTTTTTGTTTGCTGTATCTAACATAGACCAATACCTCAAGTCATTTGCATACGAGTGTTAAGCTGTGTAGTCGAGGTTTGGGGTGTAGTTCTGTTTTTATTTTTGTCTTGCAGTACTTAGTTCTCGTGTGTTGGCAGATTTAATGCAATCCGAGCGCGGGTTAAGTCTTCTCATGCAAATGAAAGGATATTTTATTCATACGCGATACTTATAATCACTGATGCATCGCAAGCAATTTTAAATGTGTGCTACGAAAAATATATACACAGGCGGAGAGTTTTTTTTCGTATAGATACCTATCTCACGGCCGTGGGACCGCCTTTCTGTTTACAGCTTTATAGCAATACATTCACCTTTCGCAGCCGCATACGATTGACCAAGGAGCGAACGTGTCAAGAGAGTTTTTTATATTTTTTGTGTCTAAACTGGTATGAATATTGAAATCGAATGCTTTAGTCCTTTGGTCGTAAACACATCTAAAGGAGCATGTAATGAAGAATGTCGATGAAGTTTCATTCAGGAGGGTAGTAAATTTGGTTTTTCAATCAGAGGAGGTAGGTTCGCTGGCCTGAATCTTATAAATCTGTCAAGAGATCAGGTTGCGCACTCTTAGCAACGGACTGTCATATACCTCGGAACGAGGAAAGTTTGAAGTAGTTTTAACTTTATAACTATGAAGTGAACACTAACCTTGAACGCGTCAATAAAAAACAAAGCGAACAACAGTCATGTCCTGTGAATTTTGCTTTATCAAAATTTAGAAATTAAAAACATTTGCCCGAGTATGGTTAAAATACTTTTACGGGTCTTAGTTCACTTTGACTCAAGACCGACGCTGAATAGTCCGCTGAGTCCGGATGAATTCAGTTCATTTTTGGTCCGATTCGATTAAAACTCCAGATATCGTTTTCAAATTTGTTTGATCAAAATTTTAACATTTAAAAAGAAACAGAATTTTCGGCCAAATTTAAACGGCTAAAATACTTAAACTACGATATCCAACAGGCCAAAGAATTCTTAAATATTGGTTCCGCTTCGACAGTAGATTGTTAGGTTTCGAAATTGGAACTGGTGGTAAGAATTTAGAAATTAAAAATGTCAGCTCCAAAATTTAAATTTTAGTTCATAGTGACCATTTCCAATTTCTGTATATTAGATCCGTCGATGCTCAAGATCGATATGTAAAGCTTTCAAGCACCGTGGACTAGAAATAAAAATCATTGTCCAAAATTTTATTACATTTTTTGGCGTTTTTGTCTAGTTATACTCAAAATGAATACTTGATTCTTTAAGTACAACGATCTCAAAATGTTGAAACTAAAACTGTCAAATAGAATCAAAGAATAGCAACTCCCACTTTTTTTGCATGTGTTGGTAAACTTGAAGTCAAGATTTTGTAACCTAGGTCTAAATCCTTGGTCAAAATTTTGAAATTAGAGCTGTCAACTTGAAATTTGCAAATGAGGCCCATCTTTTTAAATATTTTGCATCCACTTAAATCGGTTTAATGTCGCAAACTGATAGTTTTTAAGGCCGTGAACTGCAAATGTTTGGTCAGAATTTTGAAATTAAAACTGAACCATATTTTCCCCCCATTTTTTGTTGTTAGTTTTAGCTCATTTTAATCCAAAATTTTGAAATTAAAACTGTCTGCCTCAAAATTTTAAATAACAGCGCCTCCATTATTTGTAGATCTTGGTTGATTTTGACAACGGATCAAGTTTCTTCTCGAGCTTCCAGAGGAGAGAAACTACAAATCGTTGGACAATTTTTTCACATTTTATACATTTTATTTAAAATCAAAATAGAAATCTCCTGACGTTTAAAACGTCAAAACTATAAAAACTTCTGGTCAAAAGGACAAAAGCATGCACTTCCCGGTGATTTTTGTGTTGCTTTTTAAAAAAATTTAAGAAATTTAAGGACTGTACAAATATTGCGACCAAATTTTGCTAAATTTAAACATCTGATGATCCCAAAATGTCTTTCCCATTTTAGCAAACATTGAGCTTCTTTTTATTCGACTCTAAATATTTTTCTGAACATAAATATTTTTCTGATGAGGAATACAATTTTTTTTTTCATTTTAAATACAATCAAAGTAAACATTTTCATGAACATTTTGATCCACAATGCTTGAGTGGTAATTAAGCTGTGGTTTCGCCGCAAATGCTCGTCAAAACTTGCTCTTTAGCTTATGCCTCATTTTTGGTTGGAAATAATTGCTATTACACTATAAATGTCGCAAATGTATTGATTTTTTCCAGGTGATGTCTTTATAGTGCTACTAAGGTGATTAGGTAATTTGTGGCTTTTTCATGGTCATGTCTAGGACGTTGGCACGCAAACTTTCACTTACCAGTCAGGTGGTCACCCAGTCGCCTTCCTTAAAGATTTAATACGAGCACTTTAACGTTCTTCGCAAAAGCAAAAAGTTCCACTGTTGCTAACCACTTTCCCTGGCTTACCTCCCATTATAGGCTCTGATTACAATTAACCTCGAATTATGCATACCCGTCAAGTCAATTAGGTAACCGCTTTTCTTTTTCCCTTTTTTTTTTTTTTTTGTTTGTTTGTTGGTGCTTTGATTTACCACACTCATCAGCCGAGAGTTTCTGTGTGTATATTTTTCATCCTCAGTTCTTGTTGCCTACATAGGGAATCATCCTTTAATTGGGATGCTAAGGGTTCATTCCGCTTTTGTATAGAGTTCTTGTTAAAATATTAAATCCTCTCCTATTTATGTACAGGAGGAAAGAAAGCGTTTCTACATAATTGCACCCGCAAAAATACTTCCATTAAAAGTTAAATACCAAGTAGCAGAAACATGCGGAGAACCGTTCTCATATTTACATTGTTAATGAGGCGAAATCCTTCCACCGAAGCAACTTTTTTTTTTACTTTTTTTTATTTTTTTCTCCTACTAGCTGGATTACGATAAGGAATCTAACATCTGATGTTCCTTCCGTTGGTGCACACATGCACAGTATAATCTATGCGCGTATCCTTTCCATTCCGCTCCATCATACTTAATAGTAGTTCGGTGAAGGATGATGTCATATAGGTGATTCGTTTACCAAATTTTTAACATTATAATGTTCACAAAAAGATTTTATTATAATTATTTCCTGTTATTTGTTCGCTTACTTATCTCCGAATAGACGTTGTACTTGTACATATGTACAATGTATATGCGCTGTGGTCCCGTATACGTACTATCCCCTTGGTTTCTAAGGGGATAACTCGAGCAAGGCATCTCCGTTGCTGAACTGGTGAATGGGAACTCGTATATCCGTATGTAAAATTCTATTCGACCACAGGAGATAGGTACCAGTTTCCTATTTCGCTCTTTTTTTCTTTTTCGTGTAAACCTGAAATGATGTATTTTAGAGTGTATCTTTGGATTTGGCTGTGGTGGTGTATCTAAAATGGGGAAGACGTATTTTTTTTCTGTTGCGTATTCTATGTAACCTCTGTGTAACCTGCGCTTGGGTGTATTACATTTGTTACCCGTGAGCAGCACACAGCCGTTACAGGGATGGTAATGAATGAGAAGTTAGTTAGTGTAATGGCGGGTAACCTGAGTACCCTTTTTATTTATGTTTGATGAAGCTCAACGTGTGTGCGTTGCCATTGGTTTCAAAATCTCTATTCAGACGGAGTTCACCTTTTGATTTTGATAAATGAATAGCAGAGATGTGTTTCGGTTTTGTTTTTATGTTTGTCCCTCCCCTAGTTTTGCCCTCTCAAGTCGTCCTGGTGCTTTTTTGCCAGACAAACGGAATGGGCTACTGCCTAAGCTGAAACAAATCACTTTGGTTTGGTTTTTTATGCGTATATTTTTTTAAATCAAGGATAGATGGTTATAGCTCATGAGTCCCTCCAAGTCGTGGTAATTAAATGTTGCTAATGACAACATGACTGTGTATGGTAAGTAGGTACAATTTGGGCAAAAACTTTACAATTAATCATGTGCGATAATAAATCGATGGGTTAATTTGGCAGACATTTATACTTAAGTATGCCATTTTGGATAGTTCATTAAAATAACCATGTTCCTTTTTTTTCCTTTTGCAGAGAGGAAGTGACGAACTTTTAAGTCAAGCAGCAGTCATGGCCCCAGCATCGGACAATAATAATCAGGATCTAGCGACAAAGAAAGCTAAGCTCGATTCTGGCACAGTCCTGGGAGGAGTTTGTAAGTTTCGTAAAATAATTTGTAATTTTTGCATATTTTTGATCAACTTTTATGGCAATTCTAATTTGTTTGTGCCATTTTTGTGCAGGTCTCTCTTACTAAAGTCCATTATATTGCACTGAAAACCGTTCTGGCACTATGTTTGGTCTATAGAAAAATTAGGAACTCTTTTCAGTACAAATAAATTGTAGGTTTTGACTTTTGCATACTAAAACCTCCAGCAAAGGTATTCTTGTGACAACAGAATATTTTATTTGAAACTTAAGTGACGTCCGGCCCTTAAACTGTGATCTGTTTTATTTCTAAAATAAAATTGGTGTACCGAATGAAATAAAATCGACTTTGATCGCATTGTAGACCAATAGGCTAGAAAAATGTCCAAACCACTCTCAATTAACTTATAGCAAAGCTCGGAAGAGGTAGGAGCAGTAGCTAGTCGTCTACCTAGTGTGTTGAACTATTAAGCGAGGGGTCCCAGGTTCGATTAAAAATCGAATAATATGCATCTTACCAAATATTTGACAAGGGTTTACAGTTTATTTTAAACACCTCTGTCCCTAGCTAGCTGCTTCGACAGGCTAAGTCAAAAATCTTGCAAATTTTTACCTAAGACAAAAAGTTTCTAAATCGACTAAATGAACTCTAGTCCGCCTTGAAAACTAAAAGCTTCGTAAACTTGTAGTTCAAATCGTTTTTTAAGTAGTTGTTCAGCCAACTTCAAATTTTTGTTCAAACCGTTCCCGTACCTTAGCCATTTCGCCTCTCGCAGAAAAACCTACGCTCATCAATTAAAACTTATTTATAAACTTCGCTGAAGAAAAATACTGGAATAGAAATCTTTTAGAAAAAGGCTCATGACTGTTTAGAAAATGCGAGAAATATATACCTATTGCTAGTTTTCTAGACAAAAAGTCTCTTCCTTTACAAGGACCCTAGGTTTAGTTTCTCTCGCAGCCATTAGTGTGTTTTATATTTCTGGACGGATTGACACCAATTTTATGACAGTTGTGGCCTTTTGCTGTGCCTGAATTTGAGATCCCTCAACCAGTAGTCCAGCACCCTATCCGCCATGTAACTGAACTGCTTAAAGTGGCAATATGACTATCTTTGACAAAAACACTAGTTGACATCGTATTGACAGGTTTTTTTTTTTTCAAAATCCAATAAGAACAAAATGGCTATAAAATATGTGTCATCGTATTTAACTGACAAATTTATAACAAATTAAAAAATTGATAAGCAAGAGCTACAACTTTACAAAGTTTGCAATAATACCTTAAAGCTTTGTAGATTACCTATTACCTACCGTCAAAAAAACCACAATTATATAGTTATTATAGAAAATATTTAGCGAATTAATTTGTAGGTGGCGCAAAATTCGTATTCACACACGTAAAACTATACGTAGAGACTTACATTGTGGACCTGTTGCACTAAATACTTTTGTGGTCACCATAAAAAAACATACGCGTATCAAAACATCGAGCCACTAAAATCTGTTTGCATATGGGCAATACGTTCATTGCACACCATTTCGAATTAAATCGATTTACATTTAGCAATAATAGTTTGTCCCTAATGAGTCAAACAAAAAATACATAAATGCATGTATTTAATTTCAACAAACACCATTAAATTAATTACCAATCATAAAAACGCATTATTTATTTTACTTGCTAAATTTAACGTTCATTACCGCCAACCTTTGAGGATACCTCAATGACAACACTTTTGTTTTTAATTATTACCGACTGTTCTAAATAAAATGTAATGCTGTACAATGCACAGCTCAGCAATTTACCCAACTTGAGGTCATTTATAATTATCCTCTCACATCGGAGACAAAACCACACAAAACAGAACAAAAGGATCACCAGCTACAAAACAAAAAAAAAAAAAATACGCAAATATCCAAATCAAACAATAATTTTAAATTAAAATTCACCGCAGCATTTCGCATCGACATTAACAACGGGAAGGGATGCAAACAATGGCCCCGCACTGATGTGTTTATTACGCAAAATTAAAAATACATCATATCAGCAATAATTATCAGTTAATTAGGTTTCCGCAATTTTCTTACGGGAAATTCGGTGGCAATTGATCAGTGAGAGTTGCTTTGCGCTGCCATCCCCTGGTTCGGTACTTAACATCCGCTCGGCTGTATCAGCGTAAATCTATCCTTCTGCTGATTCACTGATACCTGGTGTCTGGTGTGTGTTTTGTATTAAATGGGGAAGGCGGCTGTAAACACAGCACGGGTGGCTGGGAAGAGTATACCAAAGGGATAAACAGAAAATTGGTTGATGACTGGAATCGAATGATATACCTACGTTCGACTGGCAACCCTTGTAATGCATAAATGATGACTTCAGTCGTTGCCACACAGCATGTTTACATCGACCCTCATTATTTTAAATGCTAGCATCGTCGGGTGCGGTGCGGTGCTCAACAATAGCAACAACTAAACAGGAAAACAGTCCTTTCGACCATTTTTTTTTTACCTCAAAAGCAACAACCGATATAATTTACAGCCGATAGATTGAATCCGCATATATGTTGATCCATATACACCCTAAGTGTGTGGTGTGCGAACATATGCAAAATGGCGCACATCCCCTCTGGGCTTAATTAGTAACAATTAATATTCTTCATTTGCATAGCAAAGGGTAAAGGACCAATCGACTGAGAGATGGGACAACGCGACAACGCCATCATTATAAGCATTTTTATTAATGGCATTAATTGAAAATCCATTTCAGTTTCAGGACGAGCCCATACTTCGATTGGATAGCAAATTTCCCAAGCGTATGCCGTTGCCGATGCAGGCTAAAGGATAATATTTATTATTTAATAAACAAGTGCCCAACTATTAATTAAATGGCAGCAATCGTTTCACACATGCCCTTCGTCATTGGCAAATAATTTCGGAGCCCGAGCGAAAAGTCCTCCATGCAAGTTGATTTTTTTTTCTGACCGTTATCGTTGTGTTTGTATTGCAATATGGTATTCTGTGGGGTCGTTTACGGTCAAATTGACAGTTGAATGGTGAATTACCCCTTTTTTTATATTAATGATGAATCTGTGAAGGATACAATTTGGTTTTCTGATTGGCAGCTGGTCTGATTTTAGACAGCAATGAGTCTATGGATGTAGTTTTAGCTAACATACTTCTACCGGAAAAGGAGGAGCTTTGCCGACATAGGAGCCATCCGGTACCACCTTGTACCAAAATAGATGGTGCTTTTGTTTAAGTTTGGACCCACTTTAAGTACGACTTATTTTAATTGCATACAAAGGTTGTCCCATAATTTACTCAAAATTTTAATTTGCGCCATTTATTTATAAAGTAAAGTATTAAAAAAAGATAGCAATGTGACAGCTGACAGTTCGGGGCTAGTTAAAATGGAGCGCTATACTAAAGAAACGCATTCTCATTGTTGAGCAACATTTTAAAAATAATGAAGGTTTGTCAGCTTTTTCGAACAAAATCATCTTCAGTGATGAAGCTCATTTTTATCTTGAAGGCTTCGTTTATCGTCAAAATTGGCGCACTGGGGTTCAGAAAACCCACGAGTAATTGTTGAGAAACAATTGCATACACAAGGCGTGAATGTAAGGTGCGGATTTTGGGCTGGAGGCATTATCAGACCATTGTTCTACGAAAATGCGGCTGGCCAGGCAGTAACAATTAATGGTGTTCGTTATCGTGACTAATAACCCAGTTTTTAGTGCCTAAATAACAAGACGGTGCCACATGCCACACAGCCAGAGAAACAATTCAATTACTGCATGAGTCATTTCCTAATCGTGTAATCGGCCGTTTTTGATCAGAATTGGCCATCCAGATCTTTCGATTTAACGCCATTGGACTTATTTCTTTGGGGTTTTTTGAAGTCAAAGAACAGTTGGATCTCGTACCATTTTTGTGAACCATGAAAGTCAATAATCTATATAGATCATGTGGCTAGAATAAAAATAAAAACTTTTACATAATTAGTACATCGAAAGAAAGATTTTTTCGAAATAAGCAGTTTTTTCACAGGACCAACTGCTTACTTGAACCTAATTTATACAATTCGAAAGCGGTGCATATGAGCATCATCTGGAGCACTTCTTAAAAATAAATATAAATTGTTTCAAAAAATTATAGCAGAAGTGCAATCAAAAAAATCGTTTTGGTAGTTTTTTCGTCTTTGTCAAAAAGAGAGGAGAAAGAAAAATGGTAGCTTAGAATACTCGGAAAATTGTTGCCTTAAAACCGTTTCAAACTTTCTTTGATTAAATTTTTTGGTTTATAAAGTTGAATGAATAAAAAATAATTTAATTGCATCTGTGGCTTTCTAAAGGGGCTTTCAATAAGGACGGGTCGATGTTGAAATAAAATGAAATAAGCTATTTGTGAGATATTAACGATTCAATTTTTATTTTTTTTTTTAAGAACCTTTTGTGGATGCATTGTTAAAGCTACGATTACACACGATTTTTCATGTAAAATTTTGACATGCCCACGTAAACATTTATACTAAATTTTTCACTACGTATGATCGCCTGTCAATCGTCTGGTCTGTTGCAGCGCACTCTCACGAAAGACACAGCAGTGACCACCGAAATTTTTTTTTACATCAGCATGTCAAAATTTGGCACAAAAAATGGCTCGTGTAATCGTAGCTTAAGTGGTGAAACTCGTTTGGGTTGGCGTTGTCCCATATACGACGACAATTTTGATTGTTATAATAGCCAATTATCCGAAAGTGCGCCTCGTCAATAATTATGATTTTTTGGCCAAAGTTGGGGTCCTCTTCTTAAACCCTCCGAATCCCATTCAGTGAACAAACAGCGCTGTCTATGGTCCTTCCGCAATACTAATAATTAATAATAAATAATCATTTTTAGTGTCCAGGCTAAATTTTTCGAACTCACAATGGCGAAATTTTCCATTCAAAATTGCATATTGTGACCTACAAAATTTAAAGTGTGAAGGTTAAAAATGATTATTAGAAAGGCCCATTAACTTTGAGCTCCTAGTCAATTAGACCTTTTACTTTTAGACGTCTGCAAATTGAAAAACCATTTAATTCGTGAAATAATTTTTTTTCGCTTCAGTGGTTACAGAGATTCCATCTGCAGGAGAATTTCAACTTACTTCCCTAAAAATTGATTGTTTGTCGCCCAAAAAAAAATGCATTGAACACGTTTATATCTACATAATAAAAAAAAATCTAAATCCTTATTCCTTCTAAAGATATCGTCACTATACCTTCAGCGGGCAATCAATCATACCTATTTCCATTTTTCACACTTCTTCCATTTGCTGCTTTCGACCCCGCCCCCCATTCATCCATCATAGCGAGTATTTTGTATCTTTTTCTATTCTAGAAGAGAAAATCTGCATTCCACCCAAAGACAGACTACACACACGCTCTCACCCATTTGGCATGAGTAAAATACAAAAAAAAAAAAAATTGAAATGAGTCTCGCAAATGGTTGCACTGTTCGGAAATTACAGTTTCTGATTAGTACAAAACGGAAATAAAGTTTAAACGAAATTATACACAAACATGATGACGGACGACACAGCTGGACGTACTCCATATACGTCGCATAAAAAAAACAAAGGCAAAAAAAGGATATCCCTTCTCTGAGGAGGATTTATGTGTGCGAATTGCTACATGTAACTGAATCAGGGAATACTGAACTGGACAATCTTTCTTTTATTTTACAAGAAGACAAAAAAAATTTTTTCTCTCATCCCCATTTTTATGAGAAAGACAATCGTTTTGTTTTACAATGCTCAATACTGTGTCGTGGGGACAAAGGATAATTGAAATGTACTATAGCTACTGCATGTACTACAAGTGAAAACTATGAGCTCTCTGCTTGCGCGAGTATTTTTGTGTCATTCGATTCTTTTATCCCTTTTTAGATTTTGTTCGAACGACGATGAATCGGTATAAAAATTCCTACATACGAATGTAATGAAGTGCATTTAGCAGATGAAGTGGGCTCACAGGTGTAGCTATAGACTTACTACTGCAACAAATTCGAAGCAAATATACAGCGATTGGAAACCGTTCTACCATTCATTTGTTCGTCCTATTGTGCGCGATTGTGAACAGCAGAACATGGCAATAAATGAAGTGCACTTGTCACGGTTGTTAGTTTTGTTTGATTTTTTTAGCATCCGTGCTGGTTTTTTTTTAGCACCAGCAATTAAAAAAGGCATCGAAACTGGAACTTTAAGGGAAGGACATACGCCCTAATCTTTATCGCTGTGTTTGCGATACTCTGTAATTAAAATTAAGTCGAGAGTCAGCGTTGGAGTGCTTGCGAATATTTAATTTGACACATGTTCAAAAGGCCTTAATTGTTATTGTTAGTGGCGCGAAATTTTAGAAAACTTTTATCTAATAACCACTTGGCGCGTTAAGTTTGATATTGATCAGGTCAGTTAATGGCGGATGGGACCATTATTTATTGGAGCGAATTGCAGCTGCTAAATATTTCTTAACTTCGTCTCTAACTTTCAAAGGAACGTTTCAATTAAATTCAAATACTTTATTTGCATACAGAAATGGGTCTCTTAGAGCTCTATTTCCCGGTTCACTATATATCGAAGTACTACAGGTTGACCGCAATCAAAATATTTTGGAGACACACTTCCAAACAACTACAAATTGTTCAATGTAATGGTAATTAAAATCTAAATGTTTACAATTTTGTTCCCTTTCTAACGATAGACCCGTTAAAACCTGCCAATGTGAATTGTGCCAGCTATGTCGGATTGTCGGCGTATAATCGCAGGTGATAATTGGAAGAATTGTCAGTCACAATCATGTGCGCACCTATTAATTTATGAAATACTCACGCTTGTCATCGGACGAATTTATTGTTTTTTGTTTAATACTAATTACGAAGCACCCACCTCGCAAAACACTTTAGTTTCCCCCCGAAGAGGCGCGGCGATAAATGAAATAGTGTGTAGACGGACATCGTTCCTTTGCCATTTGTTTGTTTAGTAATTTAAACTGCTGACTAAAAACTGTTTAAGCGGTTCTCCGTAGATCACGATTCGACCTATTTTCAAATAGAAGGATTGGCTTTATTTGGTGCAATTCAGTTTTTTTCAATTTATGGGTGTTCGGATAAAACTTTCTGCTTAGTTACGTTGGCGTTTTGTTTTGTGCTATTAATTTGTGTGTGTTGTAAATTATTGTGGAAAGTGATTTGAGGTTTACAGCAGCCTTCGGGGATTGAGAAAAAATCCATTTCAAGCCAGCTGTTGTGTGACTTAGCCACCACTGGGCAGATCCAAAATTCGTGGTCTTTTTAACGGAATACGGGGTAGGTACCAAACTAAGGAATAATTTTTAATGCAGCTCTCGATGGTCGGAGGACATGAGGGCGAAAGAGCTGAGTTTTCGATCTTAAAAAGCTTATCGAACGTGAAAAGTTTCGCGTAGATCCCTATAGGTCTCCGCCACAAATATTGACTGTTTTGTGGGCGTGTCACGCTGAGGTGGGAACCCATGCTTGTTATATGAGGCTAGAAACGCAGTCCCATTCAATCGAGTTGTCAATGCTGTCCTGACTATTTTTGAGATTGTGAAGCTTTAAGCATAAAGGTGGCAGCAACAACAAAGTTTGTGACAGAGGCATGTCAAAAAGAAACAGTGGCATCGATCGTTTGATCTGACAGTTCTGGAATTTTTTCTTTGGGACTTTGTCAAGACCTTGAGCGATGCCAATACTTAAGACGACCCCAGGTCTAACATAACACCGAAAGCTTTATGCCAATCCAATGTTACACACAGTAAATTATTGCTTCAAAAATTTAATTTGTATGCACTTACAAAAACAGTTAATTAACAAACTCACATGACTGCGCTTAAATATTTACAAAAACTGGATTAACCAATTTAAGGTTTATATCCTTTCGACACCCACCACATCTCTGCATCTGTTATCTGTGTATAATTCTCACCAAAAGCGGCCAGAGACAGACATCGAATGGTGTATCCTTACACTGTATTAAACTGGACACTTTACAAGCGAGGACAAAAAAGGGAAAAATTCGTATGTACGAATGTACGCGGAAGGAGTATAGACAAAAAAAAAAAAAAAAGCGAGCTCTCCGCTTCATAAATAAAATCACCCAGTCGCCGAACAGGGATTTCACTCGCTGGCGCAACTCCTATGCTTGTGCAGAACTACTTTTTGTATATATTAAGTTGGTCCTGCTGTTGCCTTTGTTGCATCCTATTCCCAATGTGCACAGGGCTGTGTGTCTTTATTTATTGGCTGGTGCCTTAAATTTTCATAACCAACGACAATAAAAACGCTAACAGCCAGCAATAACCTACAAACGAAGACAGAACCGCTGAAAAGCTTTTACAAGAGACTTCAGTCCGTGTGAGTGTTGCTGTTTTATTTTCTCCTCCTTGCATTCTCAGCAACAGCAGTTTTGTCCTTATTTCGCGAATATTTAACGAATGGCAGTGTGACGGCAGGAGTTTTTTTTTTGCCGCAAAAAGTTCGTAATCTTCTTAAATTGGTAGCATTTTGTTTTCGGCTTTTCGGGTTTTGTGTGCCGTCGCGACCAACAACGAATAAAGGTCGTCCTGATTTGCATATTTTTCGACAGATTCACTCTGCTCTATGAGGTTCTTGTACTTTTTGTATTTTTTTATTCATCTCATGTGTACCTACGAGTTTATGTTGGAGACAGTTTGCCTTAGAATTATTTGAGTTGCAGGGATTTGCCTCGGCGCATCCACTGTGGTTGCGGTCTTTTACCGGAGGTTATAGGTTACTTGGGGTTGTGGGATATAAACTAAATTTCTGCAAGACGTAGCAAATGGTTGTATTTTTAGGAATCTAAAATCTAGATTCACGGGATCAATCTTTTTTCCTTCTTAAGTCGCTTTAGGTCAACAGAGGTGAAGGGAGAACCACTCTGCTGGTAGCTGAAAATTTTCTGTTCGACATTGACATTTGACCAATACGCCCTTTGTTTCGCTATGTACTGCCAACCGTAAAAGTTTCGTTTAACCCTCTTTCAACAGCACTTTAACAGCTTCCCTCTTAATGTTCGCTAAGGCGCCGCTGTTGACTGCTGACTTTCTTCTGATGACGTTGACACCGTCCGCGTCAAGACGTTTTCCAATCGACTAGTTGCACTCATAATGTTCTTTTTTTTGTCTTTTAATTGCATATTGGCATTGAAGAGCTTGGGGATGTCTTCTGTGTTTCATTGCCTTCGGATCACGATGTCACTGTTCCACGAGGTGGTTTTCTTCGCTTTCCATTATGTAATCCCACCACACTGGCGGCTTTCTTTCATACCTTGAACTTTGCGGCCATACACCGCTTACATGCTCGATACGCACTTTGGTTTTGTTTTGCATTTCTTGTATCTGCACTTGTTACTCATGCACAGTTTTTGCTGGTATGTTCTGTGAAGGTGACCTTTCGTGGCTATCGAACGACACCACAGTTGTGTAAACTTAAAGTGGTCTATCGTAGGTACGTACTACGAAAGTATGTGTCTTAAATTTGAGTTCGATTTTGATTCAAATCCAAGCAGTTCTTAATATGTCGC
This sequence comes from Cheilosia variabilis, assembly GCA_951230905.1. Taxonomy (NCBI): domain Eukaryota; kingdom Metazoa; phylum Arthropoda; class Insecta; order Diptera; family Syrphidae; genus Cheilosia; species Cheilosia variabilis. The sequence goes on from OX579676.1 coordinate 16,722,838, forward strand.
CGATTGGCAAATTTCAATTCAAAGCGATTAAGTCTTCTTCTTCGACTGCTGGGACTGGAGAGACGAATATTTATTTGCAAACAAGATCTTTGTTTGAAAATATGTACACGTGGAAAACTCGAACAACACAACTCATTCATCAAGAGCTGGACTTCCCTAGTGATGGTTTTTAATCTGATCTTCCCTTGTAAAGAAGTCTTTTTTTTAACCAGATTCTATCTTAAGGTTTTTGCTCCACTGCTCCACCTCTAGCGAATGTCTGACAAACATCCGAGAGTATAACTGTCAGAAAAGAGCTTCTCAATTAGCCGTTTGAACTCGGCATAAAATTGTAGATCCATTTCATTCGTCCAACAATTAAAAACTCACACACATGATATATGAAATTTTGCGAGAAGCTAGGCCTAGGACCCCTACGGACCTGTTGCGCCTACTATTTATTTATTTATTTTTTTGTCTTTCTTCATCAACTTTACTTAAATTACAACAATTTTATTGCTTCATTGATGCATGACAAACCTCCGATAGGACGTCGGGATGTTTCTGCGATTTTTATACTCCTTCTCTTTCTCTCTGGTGACCAATTTGATTTTTATTTTTAAGCTCGCTTTATGCCTGTACATCCATTTAATTGAAAACTTTTAAAAAAACATTTCTCCTCATTTCTCTTCGCAGGCAAACCATCCAAAGTGATTCACCTTCGCAACATTCCAAACGAATCCAGCGAACCAGACGTCATATCACTGGGCGTACCATTTGGTCGTGTTACAAACGTCCTCGTTTTAAAGGGTAAAAATCAAGCATTTCTCGAAATGGCCGATGAGGTGTCAGCCACATCAATGGTTACCTGTTACACACACAATCCACCACAAATGCGAGGTCGCATGGTATATGTTCAATTCTCAAACCATCGTGAACTGAAGACCGATCAAAGTCATGCCGTCGGGGTGAGTAATGCAATTTTTTTTTATATAAAGCGAAATATTGTCTAATTTACCGCGTTGAAGGATTCGGTAAACAAATAGCTTCTGAAATACGAGTACTTTAGGCCTTTTACTTACCCATTTAACCCACCGTGCTAGACAATTTTAATTAATTTCGAAATGGCCACCAATATGCCTCTCCCACCATTGGCTCTGTGCGGCTGTTGAAAGCAAGTTTCCAAAAGCATTCAGTTTCTTTTTTGGACTCTCGTATCAACAGTCCTGCAGATAAATACTGTTGGATGGCGCTCTGTTTTTATGGCCTGTCCGATATGGTGGTTGAGTCTTTTTTTGTCGTCAACCTGGTTGGTTATTCTCGCAAATGAAACTGTTTCACAAAAAAAAAATGTATGTTCTGCCCGCTGGCAGAATGTAGGCATACTCGTGCCATACCACCAACCTATAAGGCAAGCATCAACTACATTACCCTTAAAATAACCGGAATGCAGAAACAATCAATTTCGAAATTGGCTTCAGGTGATGCCTCTGTTGCAGATGGATTGAAGGACTTTAGCCTAGCTGGAGATTTCGTTTGTTCCTGCGGTGTTTTTGCCTTATTTTCATTGGTATTGTGTGCGAAAATTATTTTATTAATTTCGACAATGGAGTTTACCCAATTAAAAAAAAATAGCACTTTATTGAGTGTGTCCCTTCCAACAATGTGAGTATTTAAACTTAGTCTGTTGCTGTTACTTTTAACTGATTAGCCTTCCTATGACGAAGGTTGTGATTTTTTGACAAGTTTCTAAGAGAACTTTGACTTAATTTTATGTTAGTCAGATGGCGCCACTGTGGCACCAATACAAGCATTAATTAACAATTTTCAATCTCACTCTGATGATGCTGGTTTTCTTTTGAATTCGGTTTCGAACTGTTTTGCAGCACTTGGGTCTTTTTAGAAAAATCATACAGAAAATATTGGAAATAGTTTTGTGGGCCCTCACTGGTTGGCAGCACTTGCGTAGCTCGCGTCCTGTTCGATAAAATCTACAGAAAATGCGAAAATTTGTTTTGTGGTAGCCAATCTTGACAAATTTGAATTTTGTCAAGCCATGCAAAACGTACTCATATATGGAGTCTTTTAAACGTAAACCACAAATTTTCAATAAGAAACTATCTTTCGGTTAAAAAGCCCTAGTGACGCCACTTAAAATCGCTCATCTGAAGTGAGTTTAGAATTCAATTTACACCACCTTCATCAAACATAACAAACGCCACAGAACAACTCTCCCTCTCCCTCCTTCAAACCGATCTAACTATCCCTACACGAGATTCTGCGACCCTTTCAAACTTCCTGTTGAAGGGTGTCTCATGGTGTCGTGGCTTACCATGCGAATTAAGTAGAATTTTGAAGATACCGCCACACAGGATCTATGATCCCGGAACTTAGGAATGAAAAATGACAAAGGTCTCTCTGGAAGATATCATTGTCATTCCTTAATGATGTACCTGACATAATATCATCTTCACAAAAAATGGTTTTGCGCACAACAGTACACAAAAAAGAAAATGCACAACATATATGTTCATTCTGCGACGAGCAAGAAACTCTTGGAAAGAAAGCTGCAGGAGAACAGCAAACACAAACTATAGAATCCCCCGACAAGTAGCGCAACAACTTTCAGCAAAAAAGGAGAGATAAATAAAAAAAAAGTGTCTTGTACCGTGTACCCCCTTAATGATTTCAGATGTCCTGTGATATATCCGAAGAGCACATTCAACAAGAACTGTGTTTGTCTTGCTACATATAGAAATATTGCATGTGACATATTAGTGTCAAGTCAAGGCACACACAGGAAGACGGAGAAAAAGGGTTAAGACCCCGAAGGGATACATCTTGCATATATTTCTACTTATTTGGAGCGTATTTCTGAATCAAAGTCGGGGGATGCGAAAACATATGAAAAAAAAAGTTAAAAACACGACAAACTTGTTGGAAGGAAAAGAAATTGAGATGAATGAGTCTGATGTGGGATGGAAGAGGGGCTCATTTTTTGTTAAGCTCCAAGTGCGGCAAATGTTGGGAGACCAACATCTCATCTCATGTTATTGCAATTCAATGGAACAAATTTCCAGTTTCCATTATTCGTGCCAACATTTGACCGCCTAATTCGCAGAGTAAACATTCTTTTGAAAAGGAATTTAACCCAAGGGAAGAAAACAAACAGCCGACAAAAGTGACTGCTACAACTCAAATAACAAAAGTGGGACCAAGCACAGGTGACTTTGGCTTCTTAATCTCTTTGCAAAGGGATAAGGATACAATACCGGACACGACAGGGCATTTTTTTTTTTTTTATATAAATTAGACTTCCGATAGGTTAAGCTGTCGTCTTTGACTTGCCAACTACAGAAAATCTGGACAGCGTACGAGAATACAGGGCTATTTCAATTTAGATGTTGTTCCTCCTACCTACGACCGGTTTATTTGGTTAACAGCAGACAGCTTTTAACCCCTTCGTTCTTTGATCCTACGAAAAACCGTCTTAACATAAGTCTTAGGGAATACTTTCTAGGACACCACGTGTGTATGTTCAGAAGGTGCCGCATATTCCACGGTGAGCCAAGAAAGTGGATCTCCATTCTTCCTCGCTTCGAGGAGAAACCAAAAGAAAAACAAACAACAAACAACAAACAAGACACATTCCACGCACACAATTTTTACGGCTTTTCTACCATTTGAACATCGTTGGCACTTTACCACCTTGAACTAACCTTTGCAGGACTTATGTTGGCCCCTCGATTGAGCCCTTGGTGTATACGCTCTGATAGATGGGATACGATTAGCAAAGAATTACTTTGTGATCCGGTTATGTGATTGTTCTTCATTTTTGTTTGCGATTCTGCTTGCCAAACCCATGCTTTCTATATGCGACAGCTTTAAGGATGATGAAAGTATCTGATGCTCTGACATTGGCGTGAATGGGATTGAAATGTGTTTTTATTTTTTCGTATGCTCCTCCCAGGGAGATAAGGCGAAAGTAAATCCTTTGATGGATCGATTTGCTATATTTGTGATTTTTTCCTCTCGTCGATGTCCTTTTTTCTATGGTCGTGTTTTCCGTTGGGGTGCGCTGTTGTGGGGTGATGGTTCTTCGGAGCCAAGCAAATGCTGTTGATTGTTTTCATTTCATTTGGGCTTGAAGTGGAGACTCAATCTCACACATGAGATTATACAACGGAAAGGAAGGACTCACATTTTTGGGGCGGCGAATGTTGTGGGTAACGTCAAGTGCTTTTGCAATACAAACAATTGGAATGGAATTTGCCATTATCGTTGAGTGAGGATGTATGCCAATTGAAGGCGGAATGTGTGTAGGTACTTTGTATTGCGGGCGATTAGTTTCGCGCACATAATTGGAATATTTAACATTTTGTGGTTAGAGGCGAAGGCTGCGCGACCACAACAGGCAACCACATAGTTGTGCTGCAATTTAGTCGATAATGAGTTGAATCGAATCGTTGAATGGTTGGAGTGCCTAGGGTGCTTGACTGCGAAGGACCTGTGGTGGGGGTTTGCAACTTGAAGGTTGAATTAGAGACTTATTTTAAATATGGCCGGTAAGAATTGCAATGCAGGTGTGTGTAGGTCCTTCTCACCATGACGAACATAGAAGGAAGGCAAATATTTTACTTCATTGAATGTCAGCTGAATGTCAAATGATTCCGCAAATGGAACAATTCAATGCACAATTGTAACGTCAGTTTTGCAATACGTCCATCAAACTTAGTTGCTTTTATCTCCTCAACTGCCGGATATTTTTTTGTTAGCGAACCGATTTTTTAACTTTAAGAGAAATTTTTCAAGAATTTAAATGAGCCAACCTAATTTTTAGAACGACTCCAGCTCGCTATACAGAGAAGTATTCCGGAACAGAATGAGTGATAGATTTGAAACGCTTCTTTACATTATCGTTGCTTTAGGTGCACACTAGAAATAACTTCTTTCAAACCCACGTATCTGTGCGCCCGCCTTTCTGTTTAGCCAAATGTACCGAAGCGCACACCCATGTGCGCAAACAATGAGTAGTTTTATTATGTTTTTGGACGGCAATTGAGTTCGTTTGTGAATCGGTTCCACATCCTTTACTTCACTTTTGAAAAGAAATTTTAAATATCTTTTACAGACACGTTGCGCACATATGTAGTACATTACATAGGAATAGCTATATCTCAAAGCACGCTTGTTATCGAATTTAATCTATTTTTGTTCTTAAAAAATATATTCTGTGATATCAGAACAAAAGTACTGAAACGCACACTGATGTGCGCACAAAAAGGCGGGTTTTCTCATTCGTGTGTGCGCTTGGTTTTCAGAAGTTATTTGTTCTGCGATTGATTGCTTCTGTTTGTCAACCCGCAATCGATCCCATAATTGGTACATTATGCACTGAAATCAAAAGGTGTGCGCTTACACTTTTTTCTCCTTGAAGTTTCGTATCCGTATCCATTAAACATTCGTAAGTATCGATGGCAAAACTGAATTTTCGTGCGAATTTTCAAACTCGAAATTAAGAAATCGCACACATTATGTGTGCTTAGTCGTTCTGGAACCTTTAAAATGTTAAAGCTCTTATTTTTTTAAGGTCTCCACACTGATATGTAGATCTTCTCCAGGAAACGTAAACCTCCGTAGACCTTTCCGAAAAAGGAATTTTTTGTTCGCAAGTTTAAAGCGAAATGAACTGCATCGCTCAATTAAGTAAACCCAATCATTCATAGGCTGGCTCGTTATGTTCACACTTTAGAGCACTTTCTACATAAATTTATAATTTTATTTATAACTAGTCTACATTTTGTTTGATCTTTACAAATACACAACAAAAGTCACTGTGACATTCCTACATCAGTCAGCAAAATAGCCTCACTTAAATTAAATTAAATTAAATGAACAAAGCACAAGTCGATCATTTTATTGAATAGAGATGTGTGTACATTTCTATTTTTGAGTTCCATCTATAGTTGCTCTTAAACTCCAATTGACACTTTAACTTTATTTTTCACATTTGCTTCTCTCAATCGGGTGGCCGCCCTCTTTCCTATTTCCCACAGGAACATAAACAAAAACTGACCAAAGAGCTACCACCACTCCGTTGGGACACTTTGTATTTTAAGTCTTCAACTTTAGGTATCTCTTCGGTTTTTCATGCGATTCTTGACTCGTCCTCTCTATCTCTATACCTTGAAACATTATAGTTTTATTATTCTACAAAGTATCTGTTATTTTTTTTCTTTGAGTTTCATTCACTTAAATAAAGGGGAAAACCTCATGAAATCCTCTTATAACCAAAGCGTAAGGCGAGAAGGACAAAACTTTATTTTTCGTCAACCCCAATCACTCGGGGGTTTTTCTTTTTGCTGCACCACTTTACTTGTTCCTGAAAACAAAACAAAAAAATAAAAATTTTAAGCACTTAAGTAAACATTCATCACTTAAGAGCTTTTCGTTTTTGGTTTCAATTTTGTCCTCTCCTGTTCGTACTCCTGTTATTATGATACTATCTCCTTGAAAATTAACTCATAAACTTTAACAGACTTCAAAAAGAAGGACTTTATCTAGTATTCGCTTTTTGCGACAAAAGTCTTCTGTTGGAATCGAAAAAATTACGCAAAAAAATGCGAAAGCGTCCATTTCTTTTTTTCACAACCAGCTTAGTGGGGTAGTAGTAATATGCTATGTTTAACTTTCAACAGATACAAATATATTTATAATTTTTTTCATTGCATTCCATTTGCAAAAATCTCTGTACGAATCTGCTGGCCAACTGTATTGACAATTGCGACCCAAATTGAGTCGGGGAAAATGAACCAGAAAGAATAGTTTGCAGTGTCCTTCACTTTAACTCTGCAAAACAGATTGAGGGGGAGAGGAGAAAAATGAATAAAAAAACAAATACCGCTCAGGACGAAGCAAAAATCATATTCATGGGGTGGAAAAGTTCTTAATACGTTTTCTAGCATAAACTCAAATCACCAAGGTACCGTTAGCCGTTACCCACCACCGACCGGCACAATCGCTGAAACTACAGATTCACAGAATGCAACAGTATAAACTGTCATCGTCGTCCTTGCCGGTGGTTTAGATCGCACCTCTTATCACGAATGCAGCCATAGTGTGCGAAGAAGGATGCCAATGTCATCCTCTCTCTCTGGCCAACATGGTAAACGTTTTACATGCCATTATAATAAATTGTGTGCGCTTGCAGTTGCAGTGTGTACGGAAGGACGTCATTGACAAAGATGACATACGTACGAGCACGAGTGCAAAGAGAAGGGATTTCTTCTTCGCTCTGTTGCTGCTGTCCCTATTGCGTTTATTTTTCCCCGTCTCATATTGAGTTTCGGTTTTACTTAATTTTTTTGTAAATCATCCTCTGAATAAATTCAAATTTGTCTGCACCCGTAGTTGAACTTCTATAAGTACTCTAAATCGAATGCACTCGTATCTACTGGTATATATGTGAAAACGAACAATCACTTACAGTAAGTGGACATGAATTTGAAATGAGAGTTAATTTGAAATAAATTCTCGAATTTCAAGAGATTGAGTGGAATATTTATTTGCTTAGTCGGTCGTCTACCTGGATTCAGGGATGGAAAAGTCGATACAATTGTATCGAATTCGATACAAATGAGTGCTCGAGTACAAAAGTACAATTTGCCTTAATTCGATAAAATTTATCCATCTGTATCTTTCGAATTCTCTTGCAATTTGCAAAGCTTTTCCTAAGAAAACAATTAAAATAATCGAGATTATGATATCTTTATGTCATTTTGGAAGACATAAACATGAAAATTAATATTCAAAATCCCTTCCTAAATTTGCTAGAGTATTTTACAACAGAAGCAGTTGTATCAGGAAAATCTACTTCTATATTGAATTTTGTTTTTGAATTTTTTCCTTATGAAAAAAAGAATAACAATGAATATAGAGCACTTGTCGACTGCTAAATAATTCAGCAATTTGAATATTATTTCATTTCAGAATTTTAAGCTGAAGTAAATTAAATTAAAAACGAGTGGAATAGCTGATGTTTGAAAATATTTACAAAATTGCTCAAGCCGTTCTCGCTATTCATCACTCATCAGCAAATGTCGAAAGGGTTTTTTCTTGCCAGACATTAATAAAGTCCAAATGTCGCAACCGACTTGAAGTCGGCACTTGCTGGGCTTTGATTGAAACAAAAAATTTGATTAGAAACTCATCCTGTTCTGAGTTTCAAGGTCAGGGCAATATTTTCAAGATGAATGAGCAAATTGAGAGTATAAAGCCTGAAGAGCTCATAGATTAAAAATATAAAATGTTTTTTTGTAGGTTTGTATAGTTTTGCTAAGAAGTCATTAATGTTTTGTTATCTTTTTGAAAATAAAATATTTTGAATTCAATTCTGTATCCGAAAAAAAGTTTTCAATACAACTGGCTCCATTTCAGTACGATCTTACAACAGTTTTCAGTACAAATCGAAAATGGCATTTTCCATCCCCGCCTTGAGTCGGAACAACTGCGGGTGAAATGTGCTCACGATACAGAAAACACGGTTTTATTTTTTCGAGTGTCTCACCAAATGAGTAAAAAAAGTGTTGCCCCTTATCACTGGATCGTGTTGCAGCTTTAATGCTTTGTACTCCACTGAACCTCTGAGGATTTCGAGAAGTTTCCTTTGAGTACATTCGTGCGTTTACTTAGTTTCTATAAAATACATTTACTGTTTGCTTGCTTTAAGAACCCCTTTGGAAGATTGTTAACTACCAAGTAGAAGCAAATTTTCGTTGGTTTTTAATTTAACCACAGCGCATCACTGTCGATAAAAATGCTTTGCGAATTCAAATGATAATAGTGTCAGAGCGGCAGCCTCGGCGTAACTGCAACTTCCCACCAGAAAGCGCCCCATTCATCAATTGTAATTAATTGAAAATAAAGTCCTTTCGCGCGAAAAGTTCATTGACTTTCAATTAGGAAATAAACTAAACGTTTCAGCCACAAATCAATTCTTGTCCATTCATCCAGTGGACAGTTATCGGCCACACGCACTTCATACCCCATTCGGTTAGTGGCTGCTTCCCCCTCTCTACTCCGCAATCTATATTACGTACATATATGTGAGAGAGAGCACTTAATAAAATATTAAACTCCATAGCCCAAAAATAGAAATCTAAACCACGTCAAGTGCAGACTGCCCCGCCAGAAATACCAATCGCTTCCCCCATCATTTGGTAGCCGTCGCGTGTTTGTCCTCCCCAGATATACACGGTCTCCTTGTGATCACACAAATCAAAAACAGGACCAAACCAATAACCGCCGAAAACCGGAATTTCCGCAAAAAACAGTCGGTCTGAGGACAATCAGCTTCTAATGCTACATTCGCCAATGTGTCCTTCGCCTTCAGCGTTTCGTTCGTGCTGAATTTTGATTTCGTGGAATATCGTAAATATTATTCTATTGAATGGAGGGGCATATAGTGTGGCGAAGGGAAAGAATTACCTCCGACTAATAAAAATTGATTAGACTGTGGTCAGCCCGCATACTTGCAAAGCCTAAACTATATAAATGTATACCCAATAGGTACCCATGTCTCAAGGACCTTTTGAAAGAACAAAACAAAACACAGAAACCCGTAATTGAAATGGAATGAGATTCGAACGGAGAAGGAATGTAGAAGATGCCGGAATTTAATCGAAAAACTCAATGAATCTGTGCAACAAAAAACACGACACGAATTTTTTTGGGCACTTTATATCCAAACTGGTGCGGGGGACGCAGATTCTTGTCTATGTTTTTTTTTTTTTTTGCTGCTGCCTAAAACTCATAAAACACTCGATTAGATCTGACAATGAATTCGCTAAATTTACTAAATTCACCCGAATCGATATTTAATTTCTCGCCGCTTTCCAAATGTGTTTACATTTTACTTGATTTTTCTCTATTTTCTCTTTTTTACTTGCAGCAAAACGCTTTGGTGGCCATCCAAAATACAGACTATAAAATTCAATCGCCAGGATCTGGATCACCGTTGCCACTGTGCGGTGCCACCGCAACCGAAGGCTCACAGACAGCTATGCAGAATAATAGCAATTCGACAACACAAGGCGGTCCCAACACTGTTCTCAGGGTTATTGTAGAATCCCTATTGTATCCAGTGTCGTTGGATATATTACATCAGATTTTCCAGCGATTCGGAAAAGTTTTAAAAATCGTGACTTTCACTAAAAATAATTCATTCCAGGTAAGTGTGAGTGTGAAGTGAGCTAAACAAATTGCTTTGGCGGTGTTTACGGGGAAAACAGATGGTGGGTGTATTAATCCCACTAACAGTTTGAGGTTCAACGTTGAGAGTTTTGGATTTGGTTTAATGTGTGCAACTCTGTTGAACCTACGGCTTTAATTCGGAATACAATGTCTCGCCAACTGACACATTGGTCTATGATGTCTTCAACAAATCGAGACGAGGATATTGTAGGGTATCAACTCGAATTTTTAATTTCAATGATAGATTTGCCTGCGTTGCCATTTAAGGTATTTAAAAACAGGCTTATGAACCAGTGTTTTATATCGTGGGATTTCTCCCATTTTGTGGAAATTTTGATGTTCGAAAAGCCTTTCGTGGGAAAAGCAAAAAAAAAAAACAGAAATATCGTGGGAGTTTCAGGAATCAAAACATTACATTTTACGAGGTACCTACCAAAAAATAATTCATAGTAATATTAAATCTGCGATTCTTATACTTAATATTAATTTAATGTGATTTTCTTCCAAACATAGTATTAAACATAGATCGAATTTTACTTTTTAAAGTTTGATTTTTTCACGAACAAGTACCAAAGGAAATGAAAAGGGAATTTTAGGACGGTAAAAAGGGAAAAATGAAGAATTGCAACACTGGTATAATTTGGTTTTAGTTTATCCCAAGAAGATGTAACTTGACACTTCATTTTGGCAGCCCCTAAACTGCTTTCAGCGCCATTCACTTTCAGTGAGCGGGAATGAATTGAACGTTGAATAAAACTAAAAGTTGAGACACTCAACAAATAAAGCAGTTTATACCACTTTATCACATACGTCACTCTGAATTGTTTTATTAAGCGTTCAATAAAACTCTGTTTAGCTATGAAGACGAGTAAGTGGTGAGTGAACCAACAGGAACTGTCTCAGATGTTCTTTTGGTAAGGACAACAGCCACCACAGTTTAGGGAACTGCGACGCTTAAGCTTCTGCTAAAGAATGCTGCCAAATAATGTCCAGATATTTAAGATCATCGGGTGGAAATAATGTCCATTTGGTCGCGCACTAAGACTGAACAAAAACTGCAACGGAACTGACGAACAGCTGGTGAAACTATCCGGTTTGTAAGGTGTGACACACACATTTTCTAAAAATGCTTTGAAAAGGCAATCGGTATACATCAATTTACCAAATTTCGAAGCTAAGGCTGCCACAATTGCCAAGATATCTCACACTATTGGACTGCGGTGCGGAAGTTGCCACGCCCCCTAATATGATGCCTTTCTACAGTGCTAGGGACATCCCTTAAAGACCTAAGTATGTACGATTTTCGCTGGCTATAAGATAAGACTCTGTAATATATAAATGACAGAATGAGACGTTCGCACTAAATTTTATAATATAGTTTATATAGATAAGCGCCATCTTTGGTTAAACTAAGTGCAGTACTTGCGTCAAATCAGAAACAGTGATTAAGTGGCCCTTAATCATTTTTAACCTTCAGCTTAAATATTTTATAGGTCACAATAGATATTTTTGTATGGCGAAACTCGCATTTGTGAGCTCGTTTAATTTAAACTGGACATTAAAAATGATTATAAGTACCGCGCAGTGAAATTTCGAGGCAAATGTCAGTTTTTGGGACGCATACTACTGATGACATAATTTATTTTGAAGCTGATAAATATGTCGGTGTGAAATATTTTTATACACAATAATCTTCTTTTAGGCTCTCATTCAGTATCCCGACGCGCAGTCAGCTCAGCACGCTAAGAACATTCTCGATGGCCAGAACATCTACAATGGATGTTGTACCCTACGCATTGATAATAGCAAACTGACAGCGCTCAATGTCAAATACAATAATGACAAATCAAGGGACTTTACAAATCCATCATTGCCGCCAGGTGAGCCGGGTGCCGATATAATTCCGCAAGCTGGAGGATTGGTCAATGCAAATGATCTGCTATTGATTGCGGCCCGACAAAGGCCAGCACTAACAGGTGATAAATTAGGTAACTTTTTTATTTCTTTACTCTTTTTATTTCTACTTAGTTGTTTGCGAAATTTTTCTTTTCATTTTTTTTCCCCCACCAACATCTATAGATTTCGATAACGCTCTAATAGATTTACGTCTTTCTGTTTTCTTAGTGAACGGACTAGGAGGTCCTGGTGTCTTACCGCCGTTTGCATTAGGAATTGGGACACCATTGACTGGTGGCTATAGTAGCGGTATACCGAGTCTAGGTGCATTTGCATTGGCAAATAGTGGTGCTCTGACAGCTGCCACACCTGCACTGAGGGGTTTCTCGAATGTTCTACTGGTATCCAATTTGAATGAAGAGGTAACTATTTTACTAAATAGGTTTTGGCCGATTTTCTTGTGCGCTATTTATTGAGCCTACGTTGTTGTGTTGTTATACAATAGCAAATAAAAAAATGTACATTGAATGGCAAATATACATAATATTATATATTTTTTTTTAGAATCTTGTATAAGTTTGTATTGTTTTCTTTTATTATTTGTTTTGTTATTTTGTGTTGATTTAAATCTTTATTTTCCGTGATCATTTATACGCTCCTTCGAAATATTTCCCTGTTTTTTTCCTGTTTAAAATTTCATCTATGTTTTGTTTATGAAAAAATTATCATTAGATATGCCTTACATTCTGATGTAGACAGATGCATTTTAGTTTTGCTACATTTCAGCTTGTGTAGGAGAAAAATTCGCTTCGACAAATGGGTTTCGGCATTTTCTGCTGCTCGAATTTAGGTTGAATAATTTATTTGTTTGCACTTCAAGTGCGCCTAAATCAGAGCAGTATAAGAACGAACTTAGCAACGAAAACATAATATTTCAAAGATCCCTGTTGTGGCAAGCTGTTTTCGTATTATGTATTGTTACAAAAAATAAACAACAGAGTTTTACTCTGACATAATTTTTCCTTTTCAATTAACGTGTAATTTTATGTTTTCTATCTAAGTTTCCGTTATAAGAACCATAGAAATTGCCTCGAACCTGTATTTGTCTATGTTTTGTGACGAGAAGTATAAAAAAATTTAATTTTAGTAAAACTACAGTTCTTAAATTAAAATTTATGTTAAAAAGACCGCGCTAACGAAATTTTTCATTTGGCCTAGTCGTGCACGTGCGATTTAAGCTCTTACTTGCGCCTAAAATTATGCAGGTTTATACTGTAAAATTAGTTTCTGTGATAAGGAACTTATGAAATCAGAATGCGTCATCTGTTAGTATACACTATACTCTAAAGTACGTCGAGTGTTTACATTTATCAACGTCTTTGACAAGGAAGTTGCCTTTTAAACGCTTTTTGTCGAAAACCAAAGGAATTTATTAAAATATCAACGATGTGCGCACTGCGTCCAAACTTTTGATAGTTGATTTTTGTTTGGTGGATCTTAACATGTCTTGCACAAGTAATGCTTTCAACACTTTTTGAAAACGAAAACCAAAACAGTGCTAGCACAAAATTCCTGTGTGTACAAAATTTAAACCGGTAAATGGTATTGGCGCCGCGCAGTTGCTTATAAAATCAAATGCATATAAATATATGCACGGCAAGTCTTTTAGATTTTAGGAAAGCCCTTTCTACAGCGCACCTTGGTGTGAGACTGCGAATGTGTTTATCTTAGAAAATAACAAACAACAATTGACATTATTGATTTGCCCTTCAGCTTAAAAATGTTTGCAGGTCATAAAAGAAAGTTTGAGGAAGTTTTTTTGTATGCAAACCCAGATTTAACAGACATACGAATTATGTGCACCAAAATAACAATTTGCTTAAATTAGGAATTCGTAGGCTTTCAAATAATAATGTAGGTACTACCTCTCAATATATTTTCATCATTCTTAAATGCATTTAGAGACATTTGGAGTAAACCATTTGTAAAAGTGCGTCACTCTCGTTTCTCGTCGCACCGTATTATGGGAATGCGATGTTTTTTAGTAATCTTAAACCATTCAGAAATAACGATCTTAAACAAAAATCAAAGTAAAACATTACATTATTTGGTTTTAATTTGTATAACGAAAATCGACCGCTCTTACAAAGGATTTCGCAATTTTAGACAGCAAGCTGTTGCTCAGTATAAACAAAAACAAGTACACGTACTTCTGTTATTTAATTTCCAATTTAATTTAATTACCTTTCTACTTTATTACTGATCTTAGTTTCCAAATTTAGATGAAGTTCTCCAAGTTAGGAATTTTTGTTTTGTCGACAAGAAAACATCTTATTTCTAGACACATCCATCCGTCAAAACAATACTCTTGCTAACTGAATCTCTATTTTCTCTTTTTTTCTGTAGATGGTCACGCCTGATGCTCTATTTACCCTCTTTGGTACGTCTGCACATTTAAAAAAAAAATCTATTTTTTTTTTATAAAGAATGTATTTAATGTTTATTTTGTTTTTTTTTTTTACTTATTTTACATTAATATGTAATGTGTGTTTTGTTTTTTATATGCATTTCTTTTCGTCATGCATTCGTTCTTTCTGTGTAATCTTTGACTAATTTACATTTTTTTTATCTGTTTGTGTTTATGTATATTCTTACTGTTTTTATTTATTTAAATCGCCGAATGATATTTTTTTATTTAAGCATATTCCTTGTATTTTTAGAATGTACATATATTTTTGTGATGTAATACTTTTTATTATAACACCTATGGATATGCATTCAGAGAAATGCTGAAAATGTTGTATAAATTGCTTAAATTTAAAAGCAAAGCATAATTAAATCAAAAGTTTCAGTAATTGCCTTTGATTTGCTAAATACAAATCGTCGAGCTTGCAGAAAAAACAAATGGACAACAATAAACTCCCCGTTTTAAGTAATTAAAAGATAAACTCTAGGAATACAAATTCAACAGATAAAACAGTGACTAGCCTAGCATACAATTCAACAAGAGATAAAAAAAGGACAAAAAATAATTATCTCTACCGAGGTGGATACTAGGGTTGGAGTAAAAGAAGTTAGCGCAAAACGAAACGAATATCAACATCATCAAGGGAAAGAAATGACCATTAAGCTTGAGCACGAACGAGCGCCAAGTTGGAAAATTTGTATTCGAAAACAATTTAAATGCGAGTTGAAGCATTTTATCTACCAGAACGTAACGATTTTATTGCACAAAGTTCACATTGTTTAGTTCGGTGCACATTAGTATCTTCTTTTTCTTGTTCGTTGGAATAGACAAAAAAAACCGGAATTGACAATGGAACAGGGATACCCTTGATAAGATAATATTGTATCTGAACGTTTAAATTGCTTAATTTTTTTAATTGGAAAACCGGATTTGTCTGATTTAAGTACCTACGTAGAGTTAACTCAGGTTTTTTCCCTGATGCAAAAGGAATGGAATCTATTTGTGCATGCATACGTTATGAAAAAGCTTAGCCGTTCTAGTTTAAAGGTTCACCATTTACTGAAATCCATTAATTTTAGTGAGTCGCCTTCCTTAAGTCGTTCTTTTTTATAGCTACGTGAGTTCCTTAACTGGACTGTCGTACAGGAAACAGTGGGTTTGCTTTTATGCCCAAAGCTTAGTAAATGAATATTTATTGGTCTCTGGCAAGTTGTTTACGCGTAAACTCTGTTGCCAAGCTCTTAAAGTGCGTTCTACATTTATTGATTGGTTTGATTTCAAATTGAGTTGTGAACTGAATGCTCATATCGCATACTTCATACCCCACGACAACGAAATATGTCTAGTGTACACCTAAATTAAATTCGGAACTGCACTTTCAGTTAGACAGATAACCGCCGACTTTCAGCTTGACTCAAGGAGGGTAGTAATTTCGTGTCTTTGCTAGCTAAAGTGCACTGATCGAATGGAATAAAAACAATATGCTAAGAAATGATTGTAGTCCGCCAGTTATTAAATCTAGATTCAGGGAAAATGTCAAATGATGACCTGTCGTCCTCGCTTGAACGTTTTCTAAGTCGACCGCAAGCCAAATATTAATTCAATTCCCACCTGATCGCCACCTGTGTCAGCTAGAAGTATAATGCACAATACACCGTAAACAAATTATGCCAACGGGACTGCAGATAGAACAGATGTGCTGTCTATCTTGGCAGATCTACAGAGTCACAAAGAGCCAGCAATTACATTTAAAACTGAACAGTGACTTTGAAAACATACTTTTCCGCCCAAGGGAATTTTTAGTTTTAAAGTACTTTCTGGAAAAGACATTCTATAACGCAGCTTCGAAGCCCCACCGATAGCTATCACGTCTCCACACAAAATGTGGTAGTTCTCTGAAGAAAATATGTAAACGAAAATGTTTAAGAGGGCAATAGGTATTATTTCTCAATTTGCTCTTAAGGTGGTTTTTAACCCGAAAAGCACGCATGCTTTACCGGGCAATAAAGAAATCGTCCTTGGCCAAAACTCCAGAGCACCATCTGCTAGCAGCGACTTCAATTACTACAATAAAAATCCCATATATATCCACCCCAATTGCCAGTCGATATAAGAAGTACAAACATTTTCTAATCTCATTTCAATGCAACATACATAGCAAATCATCGCATAAAAAAATAATTCAACGCACCTTTATCCCAAGATCAAATTAACTTGCGATTTCATACAACAACCCTCCTTCAAATAAGCAGAACAAATTTTTCCAATCGACACAACAGAAAACCGCCTCCCGCATCCACCTACGAATATACTTTTGAATGCCCGTATGCAAAGTAACAATCCAAGTACAAATGACACAGACGTGATGTATCAAATTCAATCCCGTTGCCGTCGTAGCGTGCATCATCCACGAGAGATGACAGTAGGTATACAGAAACAGACGATGTTAGTATTCTATTAAAATCAACAGGATAATATCTTTAAGGCTCGCCTTTATTATTATGATAATAATAGTACTAAAACGCGGTATCGTTTCCAAACGCGCCCCTTACAAAATAGAGATCTCGAGACCACCACCTTGGTGCCTAAACATTCAATTTTACAAAAATCTTCGGCCCCATTGAAAATATTAAATTATTCTCGTCCTCACTTCCTCCTTCCGTGTCGTCCATAAATATTTATTAGTTTGATTTTTCACGTAAACGAAAAGGAAAAAAAAAAAAACACCAACGAGCGATTCGCATAACGAAAGTGTTTCCAATTTTCCCTCTCCTGCGGATCTAGTGTTACCTGAAAGCTCACACGCACACAATCCATAACATCTCCATTTCTCCTCGAATGAACAAACAAAAGTCGACACAATTCAGCACGAAAAGCAAGAAGAAAGAAAAAAATATTGAAAAATGTCCATCCTTCCTTGATCCCTGAATAAAAAAAGAAAAAGTTCTACCGTCGAAAGAAGGAAAACAATTTCCGCATATGATTTTCATTGATAATGTTCGTTAGGTATAGGGGCTGAGGGGGGGACTCATCATAATGATATCTATCCAGTATCCACCCACTTCACCCACGTGTGTGAGGTTATTTTTTCTTTTTTTGGGAAATCTAATACACAAGACGAAATGGATCGAAGGAAGTGATATCTGTTGAAGGAAGTTGCAGGTTGAAGGTGACGTCGATATATAGGCGAATCCTGTATCCCGATAAAAGAAAGAAACCACCCGAAACAAGGAAACTTTTGTTGCCTGTCTGTGGTACGTGTTGTCGCTGTCGTACGTGGAAAGCGGGGCGCACATCCTTATAAATGTGAATTTTATTCATATGCATATTAGAATATTCTTTCGGCGAATCCCTGATAGATACCCCACATATGGGTGAGATGAGAAATACACGAAACGGGCAACATTACAACACGACCAATATACGCAGGCATCGCTCCCTTTCTCAAATATTTGCAGTCAATTTGCTATTTACATAGTTAGGTAGGACATGCTAAAAGATTCACTTCACACCCGGCCCCCTCGCTATACCGACTGATGGCAGAGAGTCGAGAACAAACTACTTATGTGCGAGGGATAATGGCTCCCAGCGGAGTACTTTTGAATCGATAATAATTTATCTAAAAGATACTTTTCATGCTAACTTTCGTTTGTCTATCTCTATACATACGTGTGGCGTTCTGTTCTTCTATGAATAATCACGATGTGAATTCACCTTCGAGTAGCACGCCACGCCAGTCTCCTGCTCTGTCGTTTTAAATGTTTTCAAAAGTATTCTTCAGGAGAGCGCAGCAGATTTTGTTCCACTAGATTAGCATTACCATTTCCTCGGATTTACACGTCAGAGGAGGATCGAGTTTCGTTGTGCCCCCATATTTGTGCTGCTGAAAGAAAAAACGCGGGTAGGTGAAGCTGTTCGCTGGAGTTAACTTCGGTGGAAGCCCAAGTTTAAATGAATTATTGATCATAAAAGTGAATTCAATGGCTAAGTGATTTCGCTCTGCCATGATGCGCTTCGGTTGTTGCCAGTCAGAGCCAGGGTGGTTGCTTCAGGTGCACATTTTGTGGGTTACACTCCGGCTAGTCTCTCATAAAAATAAGCAATTTCGGTTTCAGTTCAGGTAATAATCTAACGAATGCTACACGGAATGAAGATGGAAACCTTTTCGGTTCCTTTTATAGTCGAATGCAGGAAGCAAAAAGAAAACTATTGGTGCAGGCCGAGATAATTGATGGGCTACCACTGGAGGATAGAGTTTATTTCCCGGAGTTTTCCTCCCCTCACCAAGAACGCAATAAATTAGTACGAACAGACATTTACATATTTCACCAGAAGGATCGTGGCAATTTTGTAAGGATTACTCGAATCCGAATGCAGGCGGGGTCATTTGCAAGATATTACTTCAACCAATTGGTAGATTTCACTTTAAGTTTTATGTTAAATGTTTGACAATGGAAGGACTCATCGTTTTTGTGTCTTTATTTTGTTTATCTAATGAATGCATTTACTGTTCGCCGTAAAAAGCTATTTATTCTGATTCCGAGAAAATACCTCATCTACTCTCATCTTTAGTTAGTTCGGTCCTTAGCCAACTGCCTGGTGAGGCCCGTTGTGCGCGTCTATTCATTCTGAAACTAAGATCGAATGGAAGAATTATTTGAGTCCCTTGGGGGGTTTGTGTATCTTGTGTTAGCATCGCCAACTCAATGATAAAAGAAATAAATAAATGAATATGTAGTTGGCGCAACAGATCCGTTTAGGCACAGTCCTACCTTTGCACAACCATTCGTTTGGGTGAGTTTTCATTTTTTTAGATGAATGCAAGGGACCTGCCATTGTACGGCGAGCTGCGCATTGACAAGTCTTTCCAGGGCACTTGGATGTTTGCCAAAAACATTAAGTTATAATTTCTGTATTTTCCGACGATCGAGTCTGAGACCCCTCAGTCACAGTAAGGCCCTAGTTATACTCATACGTAAAACGCAACCGTAAAAAATGTCTTTTGCTTTTTTTGACAACCTAAACCTAGTGGCCTTACATAAAATGTTGCTTGTTTTTATAAAGTTAGATTATCAAAAAAAAGGAAATGATCTGATTAATTTTTTCCGTACGAAAAACTTTTTCCGATCAACTTCTCAGTCAGTTCCACAAAAAAAAAACCAAATCATTCCACTGAAATATTTCATTTCTTTACTATTCGTCTAATAGGAATAATTTTTTTGATGGAATCCAACAGTGGTGGTTGATTTGTTGTAATTTTTTTCGTGAACATTTTTTTTTTGGCAGATTTCTTGCTATGACCGCCTAAAAGTAAAAATTTGTATTTTCGTATTGTCCCAACTTTTTCGGTTGCGTTACACGTTTGGCAATAACTGAGGCCTTAGCCAGTACACACACCCCTGCACCACTCTACGATAATGGTAAAAACAAAAAAATATTGAAAATAGCTACTACCGCATTAAGTAAGTGAGTAACAGTGATGAGACACTAAGAGAAATTTTCACGTCTCTTTTCTGCTCGTATTGGGATTGCTCATGACAAATTAAAGTTGGTTGTAGAAGATAAAGAGTAGGGACCGGTCCACTTAAGCATAATACACCCTATGGGTACAGACAGGACATTTAAAACTGAACAATGAATCAAAAAAGCACAGAAATTCGGGTTGTTCAATGACAAAGTAAGAGACTATCTGCCGTACAGTGCAGATTCACCAAGTTATTTGATAAAATACTATGAGAAATTACGCGATCACAGGTCACAGGATCTTGCCAAAATCTTTAAAGTTCAAATTCCCAACTGTTTTTTGAATGCATATCTATCAATAGAATCCAATTTAAGCTGAATAATTATGAAATACATTTTATTTGCTGTTATATTTTATTCCCTAATTTATTTAAAATTGCCCTAACTTCACCCCCCATCAACAAATACTAATTGCTGTTCTCGTTTCTAATTCAGGTGTATATGGTGATGTGCAACGTGTAAAAATTTTGTACAACAAGAAAGATTCAGCTCTTATACAGATGGCCGAACCTCAACAGGCATACTTAGGTAAGTGATTGCAATCCATCTACTATGGCTTTGAGAAGAAAATAGACTTTATTGTTAAATGAAATGCGAAATTAAGAAAAGCGCAACCAAAATAGTCCCCATGACATATTAATATTAATGCCATAAATAAAGGAGCGCGGAATTATTTAAACAAAAATAATTACTACGTACGTATTCGCATTTGTTGTGTTATATAGTTGGCCATATATTTTAACACGAAGACATAGCAACAACAACGGCAAAAAAGAATGGTTAATTAAATACCGCCGAACAAAAATCGAAATACAAAAGCAAAATGCAACATCATGCACACAATCCACAAAAAGCATAAAAGAAAGGCACTTATCCTCCTTGCCAGCTTCCCATATGAATGGAAGTAATTCACCCTCAGGACTTTGTGTAGGGAATTACCTGAAACCCTGCCTCTGTGTACTGTGTGTGCCATCCATCCAACTTGTATTGCTGCAGGGAATTTTCAATATTCCTGATGATGATGCTGGGTGCCGGTGCGCTGCGGCTGAATGACGCAGACGAATGCAGGAATTCATATTTTATAATATGTTTACAATAACCCACAGAGGGTATACTATAACAATGGTTTTTTTTTTTTTTTTGTTTTTTTACAAAATCCCCCTGAGCAAAGACATCACCCACGCAACACAGACATACAGTGGGTGTTGAGAATTTTTTTTCAATAACAGTTTTGCTTTTTAATTTTATTTTTAATTTTTCAACAAAACAAAGAATATTCGTCATTTGGGCGGCGATGATACGTTGGAATGCTTTATCGCAACCGCTCTATAGCGCCTGCCTTTACCGCAATGACAAAGTTAATGAAAACAATGGAGGAATTCGGTAAACCTTTGATAGGTGAACGAAATCGATTGCGAAAGAATGCCATTGTGCATGCGAGGACAGAGATGGAATGTCACCTTTCGTAAAATTTGCACAAAAGCGATAAATATTTAAAATTCATCTATGTAATTGTGAAAATATTCACAAATTAATTGCTTGGTATTGTTTTACCTTGCGGATGGTGGTGCGGTAGTGATGCACTGTCATGCCGGTGCATTCCATAGTGAATGACTCGATCTGGTCAGGTATGTCAGCTGATAAGCCAACCGAATTAATTTTATGAAATATCTTTGATAGTTTGGTTTGGTGGGAATTACTTTGTTTATGGACAACAATTGGCTCCAAAATGTGTGGCAACAATTTTAATTAAATCGCAGCGAGTTCAAGTGAAGAAGGTTATCCCTTGTTGGGTGGTAATGTCAGTAACACTGAATGATTGGTGTATGTGTATAATACTCCGATTAAAATGAAACACGGTACGATATTATTGTGGGAAAAATATACAAAAAAAAACCCACATTTATTATCTCCGATCAAGGACTAACTCTTACTCTTGTCTTACATATCATTTTACAAGTATGTTTTAGCTAGAAGAAGGTGCAAATTTAGGAACTATCAAATAAAACGACTATCAATCGATTTTGGAGACATTGTCGGCACTGATGCCAACCCTACAGAATTTTCTTGCCTAAGAAATATAGAATTCAAACTAAAATATATAGAGAACTCAGATTTCAGAAAAAACTAAAAATACCTTCAAAAATATTTACCAGAATAATGCGTCTCCACCCTAAAAAATCGATTACTTTCGCTGTAGTGATGACGTTAACATGCAAACCCCCCAGTTGTAGGTTTTTTATGGTTCTTTCTTGTGTGAGAGCAGCAATTAAATACCTACATTCCTCGTCCTCCACACATTTTTCAGTTCAAATTTACAGCCGTCTTTGTCGTTCTACTGTGATTTTAAATTAATGACACATTGATTGAACCAACCAGAATACAGAAACATGTTTAACATCCATATGTATGATTTCAAAAACAAGGCCAGCACTACGACGAGTATTATCGAATTTTTTTTACCAGCGATACCAGCGATACTTGTACAAAATTAATACATGTATGTATAATTGATGACTGATGTTGTATACCATTCAAAACTAACATTTTAAGCACTAAAAAAAGTCTGGATTTCAAAGAATTTCGTCGAGCAAAAATACAGAATTTTTATCCTTCATCTAAAGACTTTTGAAAAGAAGGATTGGCATCACTGACTGTCGGGGGCCAACTTGCTGCTGTGAGTACTAAACAGATGGAAAGAACATTGTTCCATGCCATGGCAAGATGTATAGGTATAGCTAGTGTATGGAAAATATCATCGTTCACCATTTTTAACACGCAGTGAGTCAAACTGGTGTAGTTCACTCTGGCGGTTTAGTTTCTGGCTTCAAGTTACAGGCGCTATTTGTTCTAAGAAGTGCTCATGCTTTGCGAATTTTATTCAGCGTTAGAGCACAGTGGTAGTTTTTCCATTTACGCAACTTTATCCCAATGAAATCCTTTTTACCCAAAAGCTATATTTATATTTCCCAAGTATGTAGATCAAAAGTAAATTCAAAAAAAGGAGTGAGGGAGCAAAGTGATCGTTTTTTGTTTAAAAATAGAAAATTGTACCTTCCATGAGCTTACGAAAATATTTCTAATAATAATTTGATGGATAACCGGAAGCCAGCTAACAAGTCAACGATGTTCCTTCTGAAAAACTATAGCCACTAGTTGTAGCTTGGGCTTTTGATACCATTAGAATCTATCACTGAGACAACTTTGGCCAGGGTAAACGTTCTTATGGCAAATTTGAAATCTCCCACGAGTGCACATCAGTACAAAAAAAAGAACGACTGTCCAAATCCTTATTGAAGTAAAACTTCTTTAGGGACGCTTGACTTGGGGGGTAAGCTGGTGAATGCGTCACGAAAGCGTTACGGAAATTGCGAACGGGAGTTGTGAGGGAGATATAAGTTAGTGAAGATAGAAAGAGAGAGAGTTACGTTTCGTTTCGTTTCGGGGCAAGAGAGAGCAGTGTGCGCACACATTTTCTTTCTCTCTTCCTCTAACACCCAGTGCATGAAATATATAATATTATCTCAGTCAGTAGTTCGTTTGCGAGTCACCTTGCAACTTCAACTCTTGAGTAAATAGCCCTGTCATATGCCTTCTACTTATAGACACAACCAACCATTCACGTGTCTTGATCTTGAGATCGTCTGTCTGAAACAGAATCAAAAGCCTACTCCAATCCGCTTTTTGCAACAAAACTAACAGCAGTTGTATAGGATTCCTTTTGAGCGAACACCCCAGCAAATTGAAATTAAATCCAGTCAACGTCTCGTTTGGTGTACAAAGCGCCATCTCATGCGCCGACAACAATTGCCTGTGATGTCCCATTCACGTATCTATTTTATAGTTAATCCCAAGTGGCATAGATACGCACCAGCACTCCGTAAAAAGCTGAATAAAACATAACTTTTCTCTCATCTCCTTGTGCCCGTTCGCTCTCCCACTCTTCCATATTGTGTAGTCATGCAAAAAAGGTCACAATCCCTGTTGATCCATGCGACAAACATACACGTCATCATCGTAAACCAAGCATAGGAATAATAATAATCCATTATCATCATAAAACAAACCAAGCAATCCACGAGTCAGCTATTTTAAGATCTTCTCCTTTCCCACAGTGTATGCTGTCGCTGTGTGCTGTACGTGTGCTCTCTCCTCGTTTATATACATTTTTATTTGCTTTTACCTTGTTTTAATGGTAACGGTGTGGCGCATGCTGTTTCTTTCGCCCCGTATAATCCTTTTCTCATTAGATAGAATCTCCTTGCGTAGAGACGAAGTGCGAGTTGTCTGGCCGCCTCGTGAACAGAGAAGAAATCAAAATAATAAAAATTTAATATAAAATCATGACTTGGCCATTCTGACCCCGAGAACTGGAAAAAGTCTAATCCCAGCGCGAGTAACATGTTAGCTTTGTATGACAAGGACAACACACAAACGCAGCAGCAAAATGCCTGTTCCCGCGCTAATCCTGTGGCTGGTTGTACGTTTGGTTTGCCCTTTTCGCTTTGCATGTCCGTTGTCCTGTATGTAATGAGTCGAAATGGAGATACAAACACCACCGGGGGATTACTTTCTAATTGTGATGATAAGGAATTCTCGGAAGGACCGCATTTCCATCCCAGTTTGTCTGCCATTCGGTGGGGGTAAATATTAAGTTATTACTGTAATGGACCGCCAGAAGGATCCCGCTTGCATTGCTACTCCCGAAATGGATATGCTCTTAGGTGCAGTGGTTCAAGGGACCTATGTAAGGGCTAATGACGCCATGTGTTGTGTAAGCGGCTTTGCATAACTAAGCAACAACAGCAAGAAAAACGAAAGATTTCTATTCAGGTGTACCCACCATCCTGCGTCGATTCACAGCACAGCTTTGGGTTCGCATAACTTACCGTCCCACTGCTTATTATTCAGGATATTAGGACAAATGCAGACCACAACGCATATGTATGTAGAATTGTGTAGTCATAACCTCTGCGAATGTTGTGATATCCTCGTGCTGCGCGCCGCGTTCGATTTTCGCTAAAGTTCACCGCGTGTATACGTTCCAACGTACATCTACCGTTGCGTGTGTTTACCTTCTGAGTTCTGATGCAATCCGATTAAAAAGGATATTTGCATGCAAATTTTCAACAACCTCCCCCATTTCGGGTCGAAGTGTAGGAACGCGGAATTCATCATCGGAATGAATGCACGAACCTGGCAGACACACTCAGGACATTTAATTTAATTAAAATTAATAGGATTCCATTATTGAATTCTAGTTTTTTTTTTTCAATTTTCTTCACCCCCTTCCTTGCTGTAGAAGATGTCTGCCAGGATAACTTGGGGGAAGAAGCGAATGCAATCATTAGAAGCTGTGTGTGACTATGCATCTTGGCAGAGGTGAAAGCAAACATCGCATTTCTGATGTTATTGGATAGCACCTACTTCCACGCCTGGGGTCATAATAATGCAAATGAAAGTTCTATGCGTTTGTGTTTGTTTGTTTACTTGCTTTGGTTGCGAACCGGGTGATGGGTGGTTTGGTTAATGCTTCCTCTGATGGAGTACAAATCATAGAGGAGCCTGTCGTGTGCTGGGCTATGCTTGAGCTAGTTTGTCGTCGTATACTGATTTGGAATTTCCATAAATTGGCATTTTCTGCGCTGATATAAAGAAAATCTATTTTCGTCAGGAATAAAATAACTATCGAGGGTTTTTTTACTATGCACCGCCTGAGAAGATTTTCGATCTGAGTAGTTCTATGAACCTATGGAGATAGATTTACACGAGTCTCTTGTATGAAAAGCATTATGTCTGGTAAAACTGTGGGCCGAGTTTTGGTCTCATGTTAATTTCGGTGCAGGAGTTTGAGAAAGTGAATTTTCCAATTAGGTTCTGCTTTTACTGAGCCTGCCCATTTACTACAAACTTTGTAGCTCCATCGATGCCTTGTTTAAATCGGTCGGAACCACGAAAACAGCTCGGACAATTTTCAAATTTCAGTGTCAAAAATAAAAGCAATGTCGGCGCAGTCTCAGGCTCGAATCCCGATAAACAAACCCAAATACCAACTTAAGATTTTTTTCCACTGCGAACGTCTAACAAACATCCGAGACTATAACTGTCACGAAAGAGCTTCTCAATTAGCCGTTTGGACTCGGCATAGAATTGTGGATCCCTTCCATTCGTCCCAAAAATGAAAAACTCACAGAAGAGGAATGGTTGTGAGAAGCTAGGGCTATAGGGTCTCTAGTCGCTACGGACCTTTTGCGCCATCTATTTATTTATTTTTTTCCAATTGAAATGGACGGACTTGCTATTGCGTGCGGTCAGATATCTATCGAAAAATTGCCTTGCGAGGAGT
Source organism: Cheilosia variabilis (assembly GCA_951230905.1). Classification (NCBI taxonomy): domain Eukaryota; kingdom Metazoa; phylum Arthropoda; class Insecta; order Diptera; family Syrphidae; genus Cheilosia; species Cheilosia variabilis. The sequence continues at coordinate 16,749,300 of OX579676.1, forward strand.
GAGGTTAACCAACTTCAGTTGATAATTGGATGATTTGGGTAATTTTCTACGCAATTTGAAATTGAAATTCGGCTAAGTTATAATTTTGTTGGGCAACCTCAATAGGCGTTTTTCTTTTTTAGTTCAGAGCACAACCTGAACTGTTATACAAAAAGTCCGTGTTTCTTTTTTAGCTCAGATACATCAGAGCTCATAATTTGTGTTTCTTTTTTCGTTCAGAGCACCATCAGAGCGCGCTCTATGAGCTCAGAATAAATTGCCTGAGCATCCTGAGCGAAAAGCTGATTACACACTTCCAGTCACATTTGACAGAAAAAAAAACAGGATAAGCAAAGAAGTTGAAATGGCGGACAAACCTTGTTGTTCTTGAACTGAATATTAACCAATTTAATAAATAACAATTAATAAATATTTAATTTATACGTATATTTACAACAAATGAGAGCTATGTGCTATCTATCTGAGTACGCTCGCTTCAGAGCGCGATCATAATGCTCGAACTCAGTTCAGAGCTCAACTCTGAACTAAAAAAGAAAAAAGGCCTGAAACTTTGTTACGGATCGCGTTTGATTGTGAAAAATCTCATATCAAATGTCATTCAAGCGACGATTTTGAGGGGAAAATTCAAAAGCGGAGTGTTTCTTTCGTGGATTCCGCTGCTAGCAGTTGTGCTTGTGGTTTAATATTGAAATTCCCATAATGAGGCTATCTCAAATACCTACCTCAATAATCACTGAAATACGTTTTTTTTTGGAAAAACTCGTAAAAAGAGCCACGCTTGTTATGTTTGTAAAAGGATTTTGTTTCCTCTTGTAGCGACTATAGTCAAAACTCAAAGCAGTTGCTGATCTCAGGTCAAGACCTAATTCCCAAAGCCTAAAATGTGTGGAACGATTTGGAAACGTAAAGGGTGATTTTTTAGCTGGTTTGGTTTTGGCAACACTGGTTTTGACAGCTGACGTGTGTTTAGTACCTTGTGTCACTGTCAAACAGCTTCAGTTTGGTTTGCAATTTAACCATGGATCGTCTTACAAATGAACAACGCTTGCAAATTATTGAATTTTACTATCAAAATTCGTGCTCGGTTCGAAATGTTCATCGCGCGCTGCTTCCATTTTATGATCGGCATTCTCGACCTTCTGAGCAGTCTATTCGGAAGATTGTGACCAAATTTCGCACCAAATTTACTTTGTTGGACATTAAACCACCAACACGTTTACGTACTGTGCGTAGTGAAGAAAATATTGCGGCCGTATCAGCTAGTGTGACAGAAGACCGCGAAATGTCGATTCGGCGCCGTTCCCAGCAGTTAGGCCTTTGTTACAGCACTACGTGGAAAATTTTGCGGAAGGATTTGGGCGTAAAGCCTTTTAAGATACAGCTGGTGCAAGAACTAAAGCCAGCCGACCTACCACAACGCCGAATTTTTGGTGAATGGGCTCTTGGAAAGCTGGCCGAGGATCCGCTTTTTTATCGAAAAATTGTGTTCAGCGATGAGGCTCATTTTTGGTTGAATGGGTACGTAAATAAGCAATATTGCCGCATTTGGAGTGAAGATCAGCCAGAAGCATTGCAACAGCTACCAATGCATCCCGAAAAAGCCACTGTTTGGTGCGGTTTATGGGCCGGCGGCATTATTGGGCCATATTTCTTCAAAGATGATGCGAATCGCAGCGTTACTGTCAATGGTGAACGCTACCGAGCGATGATAACAAACTTTTTTTTGCCCGAAATGGAATTTCTTGACTTGCATGATATGTGGTTTCAACAAGACGGTGCCACATGCCACACAGCACGCGAAACAATGGCGCAATTGCGAGGCGAGTTTGGTGAACAGTTAATTTCACGTTTCGGGCCGGTCAATTGGCCGCCTAGATCGTGCGATTTGACACCATTAGATTATTTTTTGTGGGGGTATGCCAAGGCTAATGTGTATAGGGACAAGCCCGCTTCGATTGACGCACTGGAAGCCAACATCCATGCATTCATTCGTGAGATACCGGCCGATATGTGTGAAAGAGTATGCCAAAATTGGACTCAGCGGATGGGCTACCTGAGACGCAGCCGCGGTCAACATTTGTATGAAATTATCTTTAAACATTAAATTGCAAGGTTCAAACTATCGATTCAAATAAATATTTCATTCATTTTATCGAATTTTTTGTGTTTTTTTTTTAAAAAAAGTTCTAAACCTCTTAAAAAATCACCCTTTATTTTAAATTAAAAAAAAATCTCTTTAGATAGATTGTCCATGCAAGAACGGCGTTTAAAAATATTTCTCGAGCACACAGCATACAGATTTCAATTCGCATCCCCAGCTCTGCTGATAATTTACTTCGCCGATATTTGTGTATCCGAATTACTTTCACGGAAAAAATTTTAAGATTTAAGAATGCAAACAAAATATTTAGATGAACTTGGCATTGATACGAACTAACTCGATTACATATTTTAGAATTCATTCCAATTTAAACTTCTTTCCTAATTGCGAGATGTACATTTTGAAAAAAATACAGATTTATATGAATACTTCGGCGTTTTTTGGAATTATTCAATAGGTATGTACTTACAAAATATATTCCAGAATGCTTTATAATTAGTGGTACACTCACTATCCATACGAACTAGTTATACTTAAACAACTTAAACCCGACTGCTTTGAGCAGAGACAATACTGAGACCACCAACTCCGGCCGATTTCCCGTTACTTAGCCTACAAGCTATATTTTTATGGAGTGTTCACGTTTGGTGCGCTAGTATTCTTACATAGAAAATCGTATTGACAAATGTCACGAAACTTTAAAAATTCTGCTCACCAACACACTCCCAGGATATATGAGACACTTCCGCTGTGGGCAAAGTTGCTGGCAGAGTTCATAGAATTTTATCCGTTTAATTTGAAATTGTTCGTTACGTGTGGATAATATTTTTTTTTAGGAATAAGTGCACATTTGCTTAAAAAGTTCATGAAAAATTAACAATGTAGATTGGTTGAGGGAAAATGAAAACATTTTGAGCAAATTTTCTTCATTATTTAAGAAAAATTTACACACAAAATCGAAGCTAATGATATCCAAAAGCGGAAAATATACAACCATGTTTGTCCTAATATGTTTCTAGTATACAGAACATCAACTTTAGATAGTTTTACTAACCAAACAAATCAAATTATTCGCCTTTTAACAATTTATAATAACTAACCAATGGCGTTCAGTAATGAAAAAATGTGGTACTCCCGAACTCTTTCACATTTCCCCACGGTTGCCGAAGTTGGCAGCATTTATTTTTGCATTTTTTGCCTGTCACACGGATTCTTTTTTGACATAACACCGATAGGAAAACAAAATGGCGAATTAGAAAAAAAAAACTGAGGGGGCCAGCCAGGGGGTCTCAGTATGGTTTGTCTATGGCTTTGAGCAAAGATTGAATACCGACTGCCTGTCTCTGCACCAACACGCAATGTGCACAATGATGATTTGGCTTCTTGATTGCAGCTGTCTAGCAATACCACATATTCATCCATAAAAAAAAGGATTTAAAAGGATTTCGATAGGTACATGGACTATGGACTGTGCATAAAAAAATTCCACACATTAGGTAGTTGATTCCACAGAAATTACAAAAAAAAATTTGTAATTTACGATTTCTCTACGTCAATATACGTATTCAGTTTCATGTGTTAAGTTATTACAAGATTTTATTGATTCATCATTCAGTGTTGGTAAATCACCAAATATTTTTCGCAATTTGAGATTGTGAAGTGGTCTATTAGAGTGGTAAATTGCGCCAAACAATCTCTCAAATCACTACAAATAAAAGAAGCTCGAATTGATACTTCTAATCGTGAATTTCAACAAACAGAATTTTGTATTTTCCGCCGTTTTCAAAGTCAAATTACGAGTTTTTGTATCAATCCGAGACAAAATCGTGATTTACGAAAAATATATAATTCGCAAATGGCAACTCAAAATTTTGCACCCGCCCGTCATTGAAAATTAGGATGCTGACTAAGAATTAGGGATGTAGTGATGTCCCATTTGGTCGTTCAAGTGGACTCTTCTCCATTAGCATGCCAAAACAAGTGCATTTTTCTAGATTCTGGTCCGAAAATAATGTCTACGTCGTTTACAACTTCAACTTACAACTTTACAACTTGGACTGAAATTGCATTCAAGTATAATCACTCATTAAATGAACGTATATGGTAACCAGCTTCCACTACATCTGTGCACGATGTCCCTGCTGGTCTTCTCCTCCTGTATAATCCTCCTGGTAATGATTTTTTAATGTTCCACTTTTTCTATTCTCTTAAGTAAAACCATTTAATCACTTTTACGAAGTCATCAGTACAAATTTGTATTTTATTATCAAAAAAAAACTACCCGACTACCTGGGAAGACGAGTAGGAAATAAAACTCACTTTGGAAAGTAAGGTACAACAACAAAAAAAACTTTTTACTACAGTTGAAATATTTTATACAAGTGACTGTGTTTTTTTGTCGGAGCTTTTCTCCAATCATCCAATTAGCAAGGGGAACGATTTTTTATTCATTTTTTCAGTGTCCTCTCCGCGACTGTGGTAAGGGACATTGTAAAACGTCATAAATTGCGGTGTCAATTTGAATTAAATAATGTTTCAATTTCGACAAACTGCCGGCTCACAAGATTGTGGGTTCTACTGAAAATTTTATTAATTTAACAACTTTTTCCTGTGATTTATTTTCGATGGCAATTCATTTTACCCAAAAGTAATTCCCATTGACACTTAAGAAGAAAAAGGAAAAGTCCTTACTGCTGTGGACGCTTTTGTTCTTTTCTCTTTAATATTTATACTTTCCATTAAATCGGGGTGGGGACTTGACGCCCTCAAATCGAAGGATATGCTTGCGCTCACACCCATAGAGTGTAGAGCTCACGTCAATTCGAAAACAGTGTAAATATTTTAGTAGGTAAAGACGTCTCAAAATTATTGTCCTGTGCTAGACGAACAAGTAAACGACCATACAAAGAACGAGTAAAACCAGAAAAAAATATAAAAAAAAATATGTAGCTTATGGTATATTACTGCAGAGAAAAGCAGGAGTGATGCAGAAACAAACCATCACATTGTTCGGTGAGAGACATTGAGAGAAATATCCCTTATCCGATGCAACTCCATTGCCCCCAAAGCTGGACAGAGAAGCGATGAATAATATGCACACAATCATTTGAAAGGATGTATTTTCAATTCTCTTGCATATTTCGTTTTCGGTCAGGTCCCCTATTGACTTTGCATTTTCTCTGCAATTCATTTCATTTTTCTTTTCGCTTTTCCGTTTTCATTTGAACTTGTTTTTGGAAGTCGGAATGGAATCCTTCGTTATTTATGTAGGGTAAAGCCCTATTACACAAGTGTCAATGGGGGAAAAGGGATTTATTTATTGTTATGCACATTTCTCTTTGCCCTTTGGAGGGGGTGGACTCGGACTGGCTGTGAGGTGAACAGTTGTATGTGGAAAATCCATTTTCTATTTGGGCAGAAGGATATATATTTATTAAGAGTGAACAAATGTCCTTGGGGGCCAAGGTTTCTCTTGATATTTCGGTTAGGGGACAAATAACAACAGCCTAATTGCCAGGACATGCAAATCGTGTCCTGCAGTGGTCACAACAACAACACACAACAAAGAGGATCAATCGATTGTGTTTTTCTCTCTGTACTTAAGGGTTCCATTTGTACCGACATGGTTAATGATGATTCTCCACGGATTTTTCTCTTTGGTTGTCCTGGCGAAAATTAAATTGAAAATTTCACTCCTTCCATGTTTATCTTTGAATGAGTAACAGTTGCCCGGAGTCAAACACAGTTCGCACGGAAAGCCATTTCAATGGAGTTTAAAAAAAAAAAACACTTGCAAACGATTGAGTTCTACAGCAGCATTGTGGTTGTGGTATGCTGAGCTCATTTAATCCTTAATGGGTAACGGTAGACAACGCGCCCCAAAAAAGACCGGAATTCATTATCATGGCAGTGTGTGTAGTTGTTTTTCTGTAATTATCGGTAATCGTAGTTATGTTAAATACAGTTTGAAAAGGGCGCCAATAAATAAATACATTATTGACACGGAAAACACTCCTGGTGATTAGTATGCAAGTTGAAGGCGGAAGGTGATGTATCCCGAAGGGTTTGTCGGCGAAACCGCACAAGTATAATGGAGCTGTCCTTTGGAGCAGTACCGCATTCCAGCTCACTGAGAAGTGATTGCCTTTTGATTGCGCCGAGTTTAAGTAGCACATACGTGTTCCGCCTCATGGTATAATGGTTGGTTCTTTGCAAGATTTCTTTCACTTGGTTTATTTCATGCTGCACATATAGTGCCGTACTAATAACAAATCTTAGTCTCGACTTTAAGCTTACGTAAGCTCACAATTGCCAAATTTGCATACAATTCGCAAACAATTCATTTAACAATAGTCTTTATCATAAACTTGTGTATTTTCTTTTCATATTTACCAACTTTATCTTCTTACAGCAATGACCCATCTCGATAAATTGCGTCTGTGGGGTAAATCGATACGTGTTATGGCTAGCAAGCATCAAGCTGTGCAACTACCAAAAGAAGGACAACCTGATGCTGGTCTAACCCGTGACTATGCACAGAATCCATTGCATAGATTCAAGAAGCCCGGAAGTAAAAATTATCAAAACATCTACCCACCATCGGCCACATTGCATTTAAGTAACATTCCGTAAGTAAATTTTATTTCTCTCAATTAAATACATAGACACCGCAACTTTGTTACGAGTTAGGAATAAAATACCACCACCAATTTCTGGTTGGAAGTTATTAAATTAAGTTCCTTCCTGTTGCTAATTTGGGACAGGAAAAATGTTCGCTCTGTCCTAAGCCATCACTTAAAGAGGCCTAACCAAAGGTATCATAAAAGAATGATAAATGACGAACCAACACAGCGATCTATAAAACTCGCCCCCACAACAGAACACCCTTTCATCGATGCCTTTCTTCGAACCCTTCTGGTCTTTGGCCCTTCTCATTATTATTCCGGTTATTGATGGTAATATACCTGAGTGGAAGGGTCACATCGTAAATTCGCAGATGGTCATTCTTTTCAACAAAACAAAAAAAATTGTCTGTCCCACCATCGCATCGTCCGCATCCATTTCTGTCTGCGTTTTTCTTCTATTATTGTCCACTGAAGTTCGTCACGAAACCCAATGTAATGCTAACAGGTAAGTCCTTTTGAATAAATGGATCAGATTTTTTTTTTTTTTTTCACTTCTCCTTCATACACCTACCTTTGCCATCGAACAAAGGAACACAGAGACAGAAAAAGGATTAAAGGAAGTCCCCCAAGCTGTGGAACGTACAAAATAAAAGGGAAAAATCTCTCCTACATCTTGTTATATGGTAGGCTTAAGACAAAAGCTCACCAACATTAGATCCTTTCCTTTTCATCAATTCATCAATCACAATCACAGTTGTAAGCAAAATTTTGACAGAAAATCCGGATTTTTTTTTCTAAAGTAAAAGAAAAAAGAAAACACTACCCAACTCAACGGATCTGTGCCTTTATGAAGTTGAGGGTAAAACTTTTTTAAGGGAACTTCTTTCGCCTCACTGACTAGTTAACTGGGTTGGAAAATACAAAGGAAATGCAGAAAAAATGAAAAACTTTTTTTTGAAAAGCAAACTTACTTTTGTTCGAAGGATGGAGATGGGTTTTGACGAAAAACTCGGATTCATGTTGATCTGACTTTTGTCCTAGATCTGAAAGCTTTGCTATGTTAACTTTTTTTTTTTTTGGACTTGCTACTTTCTTGTTGAAGAGTTTCCATTGATAGCTTGCATAGTTTACAGGGGCGGTGCTAAAAGTGAAACTTTGCATCTGGCTTTACTGAATTGTCTTTCATTTTGGTTTAAAGACCTTGCAGAGCTATATTTTTTTTCTACAGCGGCACATCGGAGAAAGCATCTTCTCTCAGCCGTTCCGGTGGTACATAGAGCTGTGTGCTCACACGTGAGTTGTTTTAAAAGACTACGTCTATATCTATGGATCGGTTGCTATTTATTTACTTTTCAGTTAATGGTCTCTTAGGCTTGGTTTGGAGGGTGGTATGTTGTAAATTACTAGCAACACCAAACGGATTTGCTTTGGCTTTTAGGTGTTTTTTTCCCCCATTAGGACCTTCAACTATATGTTTCTTTATAAAACCGATGTAAGAATAATCCCCCTCATTAACACAAAATTAAAACCAAAGGGAAGAGAGGAAAACTATTTAAAAAGAAAATGCCTCTAACCGGTCTGTGATGTTGCTAAGCTTACTTCCAAAAAACGAAAAGCAAAGCTGGTATACCTATCCATTATAATTTTTTTCGCAGCAGGAATACCATGACGACAGGAAGGAGCATTTTTTTCTCTACCCAATAAGTGCTAAAATTTATTATCTCCTGTTGTTGACCATAATAGAACACATAAGCTATAGCAACCATGCCGTTGTTGTTGTTCAAGACCACCCGCTAATTCATCCTCCTTTAAGAGCTGTATCTTCGCCCATGTACATGGAGTTTTATTTCGCAGCGCAAGCAACATGCTGCTTATTTTTTTTCGGTAAGGGGATTTATTTCACTGAGATGTCAAAGGGAGACTTATTTCGACAGAAAAAGGAGTCAAGATTATATAGCATGGCTTAGTACATCGTACAGTTTTTTATTCGTATTACCGCACAAAGGAAACGACGAAAATATTGGAAGGAATGACTTTAATATAATAATTAGGAAAATACTTCTTAATTTGTGCCTTAGTTCTTCGCTGTTTGGCTAAAAAGTCTAATTATTTTTTTAAATGTAACATTTAATACGCCTTATTCTTTTTATTGCAGATCATCTTGTACAGAGGAAGATATCAAAGAAGCCTTCACAACAAATAATTTCGAAGTTAAAGCTTTTAAATTCTTTCCGTAAGTATTTTGTTAATTTTTTTGTCGTTTATCTATAAAACATAGAAATAAGAAAATCGCTTGGTATCGTTTCTAGAGATTTTAAATTAGTTGTGAAGCAGAAGGTTTGTGCATATGATGGCATTTTTAATTTGATGCATAGCCCAATGTTTTTCTTTCTGTCGAATATTTTTATTCTTTGCAGCGGTTTCTTCTGCAACGAAACTCTTAAGTCTGAATTGGCTTCATCAGTGCATTAAATATGTATCGCCCTTCAGGCAGCATTTTACAAATACGTAAATTGAAATTTTAAAAAATTGAATTCGACACGCACGGAAGTAAAACAATGTGTTGTAAAACAATAATTTTGGATTGTTAAACTTATTTTTATGTTCTCCTCTCTTTGAAACGAATCGGGCCTCACTAGCCTGATTATTTTATTGGCAAAATGCATCATCGAAAATATAGATATAGGAAAAAGAGTGAATAAAGCCACGCGCACTTTAATTTTCAAAAACATAAAACAGTGCCTGATGCGCTCCATTTGATATTATAAGAGAAATATGCTTTATATTCTTACACCATGCTCTAAATAAATTTACTAATGACTTGACTTTCAATTTACAGCAAAGACCGCAAGATGGCACTCTTACAACTTTCATCCGTAGAAGAAGCCGTATTAGCCCTCATTAAAATGCATAACCATCAACTCTCCGAATCAAATCATTTACGTGTCAGCTTCTCGAAATCAAATATTTAAGTGATAATTTTTACTTCAATCAACTATTATTAATTAAAGAAACAAAATAGGAGACAATTTTATCGCAGCAGTAAACAAAATACACACGCTCACCACATGCATAACAAATTAAAAAACTCTCAACTGAATTTACCATCAAAACATACATACAATAAAAACAAAATCCAATTGCAGCCTGTCATCAAACAAAACTTAACTTAAACTCAATTTTAGAAATCAAAATTAAACGTGTATTTAAATTATACAACAGAAAAAAAAATTAATACAAATTATATCGCACAGACAATTAAAAAAAAATAACTTCTATATATATATATCTATACATACTATATAATTAAATATACAATTTGAAATTAATAATAACAAAGAGTTTCGTTTTTAATGTAAAATTTAAAGTAACACAAAAGTATATATATATACATCTATATATATATTTGACAATTTACGTAGATATGTTTGGATGAAGGAGCATTATTATATAAATGTAATTTTTAAGTAAAAAAAAACAAAACATTTACATGTGTATAAAACAAAAATGAAATGGTCCCAAAAGGAGATATAAAAAAATATATAGCAGAAAGACAGAACGGAAAATGCAAAAAAAAAACTGATTTTTTGATAATTTTTACAACAAAAATAAAAATACATATTTTATGCATGTATTTTAATGAAGAGTTTTAAATTAATCGTAAAAAAAACAAATGATTTTATGAAAACAAAAGATGGCAGCCACAAAACAACCAGAGAATGCAGAATTGCTACACAAACCGATTTCAAACAAACAGTAGATATTTATCCCAACGATAAATTTGAATTGTTAAAACAAAACAAAAAAACGGATGAAATACAATCAAGTCACTAACGTTATATATATATATATAAATGTATTTAAAGAGAAAAATAAAGAATAAACAAATCCCAAGACTTTAAAAGTTATATTTATACATGAGCATACATTTTAAACAAGAGTGTATATGTGTATTGTATTTTTATTCAATACAACAAAACAAAAAAATACATGTATATTTTTTAATTAATACCTAATTTGTAAAAACAAGCGCTTAATTTTGTTAAACTTAGAATTAATTCTAAAATGAAATAAAATTAAACACAAGACAAAAACACATGAAATCCTAAACTAAAATATCAATCATTAAACAATAATCTCAACAAAAAACAAAAATAATAAACACAAAAAGCGAGTTTATCTTAAGGAATTACATTTTAGGTAAATTTAAATAAAATGTGAAGATTTAAGGAAAAAAATCATATTTAATAAGCTAAACTTAGATAATAAAACAAAATATATTGCTGTAGTTTTTTGATGATAAAACAATTAAAAACAAACTTGGATACACACAAGCAAACCGACACAAATACATTTATAAAAGTTAATGTTTTTTTTTTTTTTTTTTGGTTTAACCAATATGATCCCATTTTTTGTATATTAAAAATTTATGCAACAATTGAGACAAAACTCGTGGTTTGAAAAAATTAATTGTAAAATAAAAAATGTTCTTTTAGTTTCTTTGTCAATAATAGATTCGGATATACTGTTAATGTAATTAAAGATGTTAATTTAGAAGTATTATTAAATATAGAAAGGAAAACAGTTTTTTTTAAATTATGCATGTTTTTTATTTTGTTTTTTAGTAGCATGCAAATATGTTTGCATATGAATATTTGAATTCGTACATCTCATAAATATTAAATATGTTACTTCAGACGGACACGAAATCAATAAAGCAACAGATATGTAATTATGAAAACAAATCAAAGGAAAAATTCTACACAAAACAGTAGATGAACTTAAGTCACCAAGTCGTTTAGTTAGTTTTCATTTTAATTGCATAACGGGCCTACTAAATAAAAATTGAAAAAAGAAATCGTTTCAATACAGTTCATATTTTTTTAAGAATGTCCAAAATATTTTTGGATATTTTTTAAACAAGCGAAACAAAAAAAGAGAAAAAGGAAAACCCAAGAAATTTTGTTATTGAAAACCTATTTTAGACAAATCTTCTAGATGAAATCTCGAATATTATTTTCTTCTTAAATATAAAAAATACAAAGTTCCTACTTTTGTAGTTAATGCCAATAAAAAATATTTCGCTTTAATTTCATTGTAAATTTTGTTTCTTTGTCTTCATTTTAAATTTAAAAAAAATTTATTGTAAATCAAATAAAAAAATCTATATATCATTAAAACTAAATAGGGTCCAAGTTTTAATAATGAAATTAAAAGAAAAAAAAAAAAAACATACACAAGTCAATATCATTGCATAAAAAACAAATAATTATTAGAAAAAGTAAAACTAAAAGTGAATAAAAAATAAAAGAATACACAAGAAAATGGTGATATTTATAACAGAAAGAAAAAATTGATGAAAAAATTTAGTAAATAAAAGAATTTCCTTTTTCTCTTTTAATTTAGTGAAGGGGAAAACAGTTTTCTTGAAATTCAGACACGAGATACAATCAAATATACAAGAAATTTAAAACTAATATGCATATTTAAAGCAAATAATAAGAAGAAATACATTTTTTGTGTTTGTTGTTACTTTTAACTGTGCGTCTATCACTATTATCCTACTATACACATGAAAGAAAAGAAAACTACTTAAAACAAATACATAATAAATATGTAAATCGATTTTTTTTTTAAAGAAATAATTTCAAGCAGCTTATTTGTTTATAATCAAACTCTAATAAATTATAGTATTAACTAAAGAAATATTGTGAAGAAAAATACTTGTTATGTTACAAATTATTATAAAAATATAAAAGGAAATAAATAAAACAAATTGTTTGTCATTTATTATGAAAAGAAAAGATATACATATATATAGATTTGTTAGTTTACGATTGATCTAATAATTTTTTTTATTATTATTATTATTATTAAATTAATCTATAAGCTATTAAACGCAGACAATGAGGATTATGCAGTTCAACTTTATATGCCCAGTTAAGATTATTATTATTATTTTTTTTAATTCTTATCATAAAAGTTAATTAGTTTTAATGATTATAAAAAGAACAAACAAATTGCTTGTTAGTTTTACTTCTTTTGTCCTTTTTTAATACCTACATGCATTCAACGTTTTAATTTTTGTCGGTTTCTTTTTAATTTTTGAGATTTATTGTAATCTTTTGTAACGTGATCAGTTTGATTAGCGGCAGCTTACGATAAGCACCTCGAATTTTAAAGTATTTTTATTTTGTAATCTTTAATTTAATTTTCACTACGAGTATATATGTATTTTTTATTATATTTAGTTCTTTTTTTTAAGAAACTGAGGTTCTTCTTTTAATTACAATGATTTAATAAACTCTTATGTTGGTTTTAAAATATAATTGTGGCTATTTTTATTTACAAAGCTGTTGAAAGCTGCGACCTTAAAGTGGATTTATTCTTCTAATTTACTGTAATTCAAAATTAGTTCGTAGGCTAGATTCAGAAATTCCCTGGTTGGTTGATGGATGGTGGATGGTTTTATCAGTTGTCATAACAACTATTCATAATTTCTTTTCTTATCATAACGCCTCTATTAAATTTTAGGGTTGGAATTGGTAAGTGAAGTTAAATAGGGTTGGTTGACGTATCTAATGCATTGAAACTAATCGCTTGACAGTTTGTCATGATAAATGTGAAATAAGTGCTTGGTTTGAGGTGCGGTCAACTTGCTTATTCTCAAAGTTTTAGAGGCAAAGATCATTTTCCTATTTATGGTAATGCTATAGTAAATCGTGAATACAAAAGTCGATGTGGTTCATATATAGGGAAGCTGAATATAAGTATTCTAACTAACCATAATCCTATCTCGGTAAGTAATTACATTCATCATAAAGCAGTGTCTTTTATCAATTTGTCGCAAATCAGCAAACATTAGTACCTGGTACGGAAACCATAACTAAGCTGAATCTACATCAAATGCCATTCATTTTTTTTTTCAAATTAGAACAACTGATGGCAAACCGCGCATTACCTACATTAACTAAATGTGGAATGTTTGGAAAAACTATAATAACATGCGGAGCAGTTTTCTTATCCTAATTTTAAAAGGAGGTGATGTTGGCGAAAATTGCTTGCAGCAGGCATAAACTATACTTTGTCGTATCAGGTACACATTTGTTAAGTGTTCCATTTTTCGCACTCTCGGTTTGCTTCTCTTTTACAAAGTTTCGCGAGAGGAAACAGACCTAGTAAAACTTGAAACAAGTTTCAACAGTTGAAGGTTAGGTTAGGTCAGGTTGAAGTGTCTGTAAAGGTCCCTTGTGATACCACATGAATCTATACGATTATTCTTCCTACTCGTTGAACCAGTTGGAGCTTCTGAGAAGCGTAGGAGATTTCGAATGTCCATGTCTTTTAGGCCGTTTAGATCACTATAGTAGAACGCGTCTTTGTGAGAGAGCCGGACAAGTACAGAGAAGATGGTGACCAAATGTCACTGTCGATTTTAAAGCCAATAGTGATGGTTTGAAAAGATTTCTTAAACAATTTGCAAAATTACCTTAATAGGTTGGGATAGGACTTTCAAGTTGCTGACATTTTTTACGATCCTAGCCGAATCAGACAAGTCTAACGTTTATTAAGGTGAAATTTGTTTTGACTGAAAACCAAAAATAAATTGGATATAAAATCGAGGATTTTCTAACAGCACTGTATATCGATGCTGAATTTTATTTTATGCGGTAAATTGAATACCTCTAAGTTATAGTTTCAATCAATAAATAATTGTGGCGCTCCGGTATCACTATTATGAAATATTGTCGACGAAATACGTGCAGTCTTTTAACTTCACTTGTGCAGGTTTTGCAAAATGGCTGGCAGTTAATATATTTACTAACAAGTGGCGGTCGTGTTTTTCAAAATGCAGATAATTGTGGTATCCCAAGGGTATGCTGCAATTGATTTCAAAACATACACGACCTTAGTTGTCACATTGCCTGTTTTTCGGTTAATTCGCCAAATACAAGTTTACACGACAGAAATATGTAGTCCCTAAATTTCTCCAAGGGGTACATCAAGTTGTATGCAGACATATTTGAGTTTGGTATCCAAAATCGGCCACCCGTTTCAATTAAATACTCCAAGTGCATCATCACCCCCTGGAAATTGACAAAATGAATACGAAATGCCTGTGCTCCAAATGTAATAACAGCATAATAACTTTATAAATATTTGATAATTATTGATTGGATATTGTTAAGAACTGCTGTATTGCCTTTGGCTTCTGGTGTCAACTGCCAACACAGAAGCTATATGCCTGCCGCCAAAAAGGACATTCTGTGTTCACCGAAAATGCACAGTTAGTCATAGTCAGTTGCCTCGCCTCGAATACATGATAAATTAGGCATTTATTTTTCTGGATAATTAATAATTCACTAATAGCAAGTTCATTTAAAATTCCAATTTGCTGACAACCACCCCCAGAACCGATGTTCGCTTAGTTTGTTATAATGTTTGTGCATAGTTGTTTTCCTTCTCATCGTCCCTCCGCACACAACCAGCTAGTTTATTCATGGACACTGATATTTTGTTCGGTTCTCTAAAAATGCATACAGTCGGCATTACACATGGACATACATGCAGTCAAAAAGGAAATATGAAACCACCAACCCTCACCATGCAATGTCTGCAAACTGCGGACCAACCAAATGAAGTGAGTGCTTTTGTGGACTTTATCGGTAATCCTCTTTTTTTGTGCTTCCTTTACTCGCACATACGTTAAGTCTAATAAATAATTGATAAATCCTGATCAACGGGGAAAAAATATTGAATCGAAATAAAAGTGGAATCAAAAGCGGAAATCCTTCGATTCGTAAAACGAAACCGGATTTAAAATGTTTAAATTTATTTTGTATTTTGCACACCTGGTAATTTTTCTTTTTGGTTACCTCCATTGCAATACCTCACCCCCAGAATCGATTCGACTGTGTTTCTCGACAGTTGAACTGTGGAAACAGTCACAGACAGACAGATGTATCTTTAAATGAACTGAACATTATCCGCCAATAGATAAATTGATTTTATTTTTATTTACAATTTGGTTCTTTTATTTAACTTTCGTTTATAAAAAGTTAGTATAGCTCAATTTGTAAAAATTAAAATCGAAAACAAAATCCAAAACGGAGGATGTACAGTTTGTAATTAAAAATGAAAAAAAAAATGTTTATATATATGTGTAATCGATACATTAAACTAAAACAAATAACGGGCTAAAAGTGTGTTTTTAAATGCGTTGAGTTTTCTTTTAAACGAGACAACAAAACAAGCTAAAATCAAACTCGGATTTGTTTGTTATTTTCGAAAACAAGAAAACTGAAAACACGTGAACAAAAATAGACAAAATTATATACAAAATAAATTAGATATATATATATTTATTAATAAAACAAAGGGAATTATATATGAAAACTAAGAAAATGTATACATTTTATTAAGAATATTTCAAATGTTACTGATATAATTTAAGTACCATGATTAATACAACATAATCGCATTATTAAAGTCGCAAAACTAAAGAATTTCAAACAAATGAAACCAAATAAAAATTGTAAAAAATAAAATCAATACCTATATTAAAAAATGAATTTTTTTTCAGACAATCCGTACTATATATACATAAATATGAAAATAATAATAATGAATCAAAACAAAAATCTACTACATTATATTATTTAACATAAAGGTGAACAACTTAATTGAATAACAAATTAATGAAAGAAACAAAAAAAAAATAGATTAGTTAAATATAATGCCATAATTATTATTATGCTATTATGTAAATGCTATAGTGAAAATAAAATCATGAAAAACAGTTAAACCGTCAGTTGTTTCTTTTCAGTTGGCTACAGAATGAATAATTCATAATAGAGTAGGGTGGTGAGTATTAATTACGTGGCACAAGTGCTAACCACAAATAAAAAAAGGCTTCAAATGGATACTCCCAATTGAAGTACATATGATAATGATTTCAATGGGGTTACTTTTAAATAGAGGAAAGCGTTTAAAAATGTATTATTATCAATTTCAAATGAAATGGTGGTGGCAAAGCGATCATTTTTTTTTCCACCCACAAACACATTTATTGAGGAATGGCTCTCTTTTTAACATGAAAATGAACAGTCAACGGTAGAGTTTAGACTAAAGTTTGAAAAACACTACCAAGTCATTCGAATGTACAAAACATTTGACCTTTTATCTGTAGACGTCAAAAAGGTAGCGCGCTGTTGCCAATGTAGACACCAACCGCGCTTTGGTTGGAAATAAAGCTATTTCGAACGTTTGTCCCATTGAATTCTGTTGATACACTCATCTTTTCTCTCGTCCTTTATGGATGGCATGGTGGAAATGTCGTGCATTGTGGTTTCTTCAGGCAACGTCACTGCAGTAAATAAATTTGCGAAAGAGGATCCAAATTCATACACACTATGTCGGTCTGTCGATGGTCGTCAATGTTAATCCGGCTTTGTTCCAACTTAGAACATTTGCGAAAACACATTGGTAAGTGATTTAAAATATCAAACGCAGCACTCTTTCGCTGGTTATACTCTACAGTACTCGAAAGTTGGCTTGATAAGGCTGGTCGGAAAAAAGATGCTACACACTCTAGGGGGCTATTCCCAAATGCGAGGCGGATCGCTTTTGATGACGGATTTGAATTTTTGTATTTCCATTCGACCATATGGAAAGCGAAAGCACTTTCCGACGTCATTTTATGATTGCATTGAAAGCGATAGCTGTTAAATTGACGGAATGCTGGCGGATTGTTAACGGACCTAATAAAAATGGAAATTGTTCGGATACATTGTTGGTAATAGTTCCCAACACGGCCTCAAGATGGTCTTATTGGGATCTTAATTCTGTGAAAAGGATGGAAATACAATCCTCGATTCAGTCAGCATAGTCCGGTAGCAATATATGTCGACTGTGACTGGATTGACAGCTTAGTAGTACCTGGGATATGTTCCCAAAATCATGCCGTTCTTACACAATAAAATGAAACTCCTGAAATTGGCTGCAGGTTGCTAACTTGCACAAATGCACGAATGATGATGCATTTTATGATTAAAATCTCTTAAAATACTTCTGCAATAAAAATCAGGATCAGCGCTCGTAAAATTGTCACAGCTGGCGGCGGTCTTTAATTATTGACTTGCAAAAGTCTTGTTTTACGCACAATAATTAATTAAATTTCCAGCGATAATTGCAGTTTGGCTCTCTCTTCTTCTTCAGGATGTTTTATTAAAACTGAGTTTCTTTCTTCCGACACATAACGTAACTAAATGTTGGCAAAACACTCTCAGTTTCAGTTTAATTGCCTTAGCTACCTCTCAGTGGATTAAGTGTCAACTCTTAAATAGATTAATATTTAAGGGCATTCAAGAATAGTAAAGAAATTGGACAGCCACACAATGTGTAATGAGGAAATGTTTATGGTTGACATTCGGTGTTGTCAATTCATCTCGGTTTTGATGCTTCCATCAAATTTGTAGACGTCATACCGACGATTGCATTTTTTACGAAAAAAAGTCAGTCCCTACAAAAATGAAAACGCATTTTGAATTTTTTATTATATATATATTTTTGTTTTTTGTTTTGTTTTAAATAATGTAACATCGTTTTATTCTCGCCCAAAGAACTATAATATTATTTATTAACTTTTTTTTTTCTTGTATAATATATTTTTATGTATATCATACTATATTGTGGCAGTGGTAAAATCAGAGTATTTGTCCATGGCATTTTACATTACTACTCGTACATTGTATATAACTATTATTATATTTTCTGCTTAATGTTGCTTGTTGTTGTCTTTTTTTTTTACTGTTTTACTTTCGAATACATATATAATGGTTGTTGTTTTTTTGTAAAATGTAAAATTCCTTCAAAAAGAGATTCAATAAAAATTCTAAACGTAAAATTATATTTTAAAAATAAAAATAAAAAAAAAAAAAAACAAAACATTTTAGATATATACTAGTAAACAAAATGTTTGTTGCATTTTCGTGTGTGTTTCATTGTGTACCTATTTTATAGAATTTCAAACAATTTGCGGTGTTTTTTTATGTTGGATAGTTTTCGTATTTCGTTTTTCAAGTGGATGTGGTGGGGTGGCCGTAGTTAGTTAAACAATTTGTATCTTTATTTAATTCAATATTCTAGAACTAAACTATAATTTGACTAACAATATTAAAGATCCTTTTCGTGTGTAGTTCTTTGTTTGCTTTGTTTTGCTTTTGTATTATTATTTAATTAAAACGAATTCTTCTTTTAAATATTCAATTATTATATTTTCTTCTAATTAAATTACGCTTTTGGGATTATATCGATACTAGACTGTTGGTTTTATTTAGGGTGGTTGTTTTGCTGTAATGCAATAAATTCCGTTTATTAAGTTTCTATATTTATTTATTAGCAATTAGATTTAATTAACAATTTGTCATTTATAAAATCTATTAATTTAATTTCTTCTTTTGTTTTTTTGTTTCATTTATTAGTTACAAAAAAAAAATATATATACCTTGGTGATAATTTGTTGCTACAATTATTTAATACTTTATTCTTAATTTTGTTAGCCTAGCATGCTTTTACAAAACAATTAAACAACTTAAATGAGGCAAAAGGTGAAGAAATCCATTCGTCAGAGAGACGATAATAATGGGGATGTGAATAGATGACGACAACTTTAAGAACTACATACCTACATCAATTCATTTAATCAGACTTTAGTCTTCTTGTGCTTCTAGGTCACAACTAGGAGTGTATAGAGTATCTTGTGTTGACCATTTTTTGTTAACATTCACGAACGATGTGTGTATGAGGAAAAGGAAAAAAAAAAACAAAAACAAAAATGAGGCAACGTCAATCGATGCACGCGCGTGTGCTAGTTCGGTAATATATTGAATTTATATGGAATAATGTGTAAAAGATTGTTTCTGTGTGAAACCCTGAGCAATATTTTTTTTCTTTTTTTTATTAGTAACAAAATACGTATATAAATTCACTGAAACTTAAATTGCGTTTAGTTTAAGATTTAAAATGTTATCCCCAATATGGTATACAATACAAAATCATTAAATGATTAAGAAGAGTTTCTTATGTTTCACTTTCTAAGCAACATGTTGTTTTTTTTTTTTCTTCTATAATATAATATATAACATAAATAAGATCATAGGCACATTTAATACAGAAAAATTCTTTATAAACATTTAGTTACATGGTTAAGAATTATATGTCAATTATTTTAACTTAACGTTTAATCTTAAAATAGTAAAAATATAAATTAAACTCATTCGTCTGTGTTCAAATAATATTAATAGAACTGAACGCAAATGTATACTTTCAACACAGTATTAAATGTTTTATTATATTTCCTTTAATGTTAAACATAAAACAATGTTGTTCACGTTAAAATTTTATTAGTTTATGTTTTTTTTTATTACAATGGTTGTATAATATTGTGCATACATTTAACTATATTTTCTTTTGTTTACTTAATTATTTGTTGTTTTCTTTTATCATATTATTATCATTCATCTTTATACTAAATATAATATATATATTTATATGTATATATATAATTCACATTTTGTTTGTTTAAATATAGTATAAATGTACGATATGACACAGTGATATAGAAGCAAGCCCAGAACAACGAAAATTGTTACTCTATTATTATTCGGTAGACTAATTTAAGCTTCGTAGATTTGTTTACTACTGCGAAAAATAACTCAAAAGCGGCCATTGTTTTAACATATATATTTTTTTTATAATTATTGATAGTTAGTTATAAAAGCAGCTTTAAAAGCTTATTTAGTTTTTTTGTTTATAAATGTTGTGTATGTAAATTGAAAATGATGTCGAAAGTTGATAAATCCTCTCCTAGCAGTTTTTAAACAGTGAGCCCCGCACTGTTATCCCCAACAGTATTCTACTACACGAAATTTAAATCCACTGACAAAATGGATAGCAATCTTGAACAAAATGGACAACTTTGAAAATTATAATTTACGGAATGAGGACAAAATATTTTGTCTTTCAAAATAAATGTTTCGTCATATGTTTCAAATGTCAAAAAGAGTCCCTCTCCTCTGAGATTTAGCACAATGTGATGTGAATACTAGATCAAATAATTATTAGTCGACCATTAGGTATGTGAACGATAATACTTATATGATAAGCTGATGTTTTTCGCACAGTTACTCTGTTTTACAGTGAGTTGCTACAAGACGTGTTTGTTTTTCTTTTTTTAAGTGGCGACTTAGCGCCTTTGATAAATACCAGTGCCCTACGTTTGCATAAGTAACTGATTTAGAAAGAACCACGCCTCTTCAAAAGGAAATGGGCAAAATTGTAGCTATCCAAAATTATTGAACAAGATATTCGAAACATTGCCCAAAAACTGGCGGACGATCTTCCTGGGGCAGATTCCGTATATCAACGATCGTCTAAACGATATCGTTTTTGAGATTTGATCACCAAAATAAGTCAAATTCTGCTCGAATTTTTTTGACAAACGTCAGCTTTCATTGTATTTTTGGAAAATGATCTGGATTAAGTTCTCAAACTTGTAATTTTAGGACTTAGTTGTTAGTTTTGGAGTTCTTCGTTTCGACGATAATCGTCTGAAATGAGTGCCTTGCTCATTGGATTTACGAACATCGTATTCGAGGAAACTTTTTATCAACCTATGTGAGAGCAAGTCGGTCACTCTTCTTTGAGTTGTAGACCAGCCATCGCACTGTACAATATCTCCCTTCGGATTTGTAACCGTTACTGTTACCTTGGTAATTCAATTAATTTAAATAAAATATAACATCATTTTCTTCTGATGAAAATGCCATAAAATACAATAATGATTTATCTACAGCGAAAATTAAAGCATATTTTTAAAGACTGTCATTGTTGTTATGTTGCTACCCATTTCGTCGTTGGCTAAATTTTTATTTAAAAAATGTTAATTAAAAAGTATCAATTTAATTTTTCATATTATGTAATATGAAGATATACGAGCATGTTAATTTAAAAAATAACTTCCAACCCCCCTTATACGATTTCAAACAGAGTACAGCATCACGTCGCAGTCATATCGAAGTATCCATTTTTGTTGATGTGTTCCTCGTAGCCATAAAACTGACATAGACAAATGTTCTCATTTTTCGATCTTTTGTTTTATTGAGCTTTGGTTTTTTTTTTTACTTTTTTACTATTCATTTTGGTATATAATATAAATAATTTTTTTTCTTTACATCGTGTTTTTTTTTTCTATGAATGGAACAAAAAAAAACACTTTAAAAATCTGTATTTGATTGGTAATAATTTCCACAGAAAAAAGAAATATCTATTTCACGAGGAATAGTTTATCTTTAAGATTTTTTGTTGGTAATTGCTAAAAATATAATTCTATTACTAATTTAAAAATAAAATTTGTTTGATATAATCATCGCGTAACAAGTCTGGTTAGATAAATTAAAAATAACCAACAAAAAAATATCTGCGATTATCGAACAGTTAAATTTTGTTTTTCTTTTTTTAAATCGTATTTCAAATATATTTATATAAGGTTTATGATATATGTTTATGTATATATATATAATTAGTCATTTTTTTTTGTTTTGCTGAATATATAATATATTCCTATGCTAAGTACCTATTTGTATTATATATATATATTTTTAAAGTTTAATATACAAATGTCTAATGAAAAGCACCTAGTTGAGAAAGTATATATAACACAGGAAAAATATTTTATATTTATTTCGTATTCTGATTAATTTGAAGTTTGGTAAGGATAATAATAAATAACGCTCTTCTGGTATTAACAGATTTATAAACTTTTTTTTTATTTTTTTGTTCTCTCCCTCTCTATTTCTTTTGAGTTGTTTTAAAATATAATTCCGGAGATTTCTCTAATGTTTAAAGTGGATTTTTTTATTCTCATAAGACTAGTCTTTATATCGATGTTGTTATACCTTCTCTAAAAACGTTTTCTTTCTTTTTTTCTAAATTCAACTTAATTTGATTAAATTTTAATACCGACTTGACTATTTGCAATTGAGAAGTAACAAATAAGTACTAATTGCGGGCAAAGCAAGGAAAAGTTCATGTTACATGAAAACAAGGATATCTCTCTGTAAAGCACACAAACACAATTAATTTCGTTTTGTCATCACTAAAAGCTAAAACAATTTTCTTTTGTGTTTCAATTTGTCAAATTCACTTCCTGTCTTTTATATATTTGCCTTTGCAAATTGACTTTACGTTCTAAACACAAAATATAATATTTACTTTTTGCATGTCTACGTTGAAATTTATAAAACACAATACAATTAATCTAAACTAAAGCACTGATTTGTATTTTCTTTTTCTAGTTTCTTCTCTTTTCCTTTTAATATCTATCCTTATCTGATCCTCGCGAAATAATCTTGAAATATAACGCCATTGGGAGTTCATATATTTGATTTGTGACCGATTCTCGTTCCTAAGTCCTTTCAGAAATTGACATTTAATTTAATTTTTTTTTTTTTTTACTTTATGTATATACTTTTTGTTTAAATCTAAAAATTCAGTTTCGATAATTTTGTTCTTTTAATTTTATGAATATATATTTTGTTTAGTAAATAAAGCGTATTCATACAGATATATTTATAGAGAGATTTCCTAGTTAATTTTGTTTTCCTTTGTTATACATATTCTATACGGCTTTAATTAATATACATTTGAAGTTTTACAACTTGAAATATTTTTTTTTTCTTCTTTGAGTTTGTTATTTGTTTCTTTTCTAATTCAACAAAATAAAGTTTGCGAAGATTTTGGCATATGATGTTTTTTTGTTTTTCTTTTGTTATTCATTTAGAAATAAATTTTAAAAGATTATTTCTAGGGAGAAAATTAAGATATTTTTAGTGTATTTTTTTTTTATTATGTTTCATAAGTATGGAGATTTTTGTTTAGTTTTCACTCAATTCAAAATGTATAGGCATTTTATAAATATTTGCTGTTTCTTTTATAAAAGGTAGATTGATTTAGGATTATTTCTTTTACGATTCATGATCCGAAAAACAAAATGGAATTCTTGAAAGTGAAATTGAAGAGTCTATTTGATTTTGTATGTACAAAACTATTAAAATGTAGCAAGGAATGTGGATGTGCCCACTCGGGTGGAGTTGTCTCCCAGAAAGTGCCTACTCTTACTGTTTTTTAAAAACACATTAAAAAGCAATGCGATTGCTCCAAATTCACCATCTGTCAGTGTTTGGGAGTTGTACCACAGAGCAAGTTTCATATCAGCAAGAAAAGTTGTACATTATGTTGCATATAGTGATGTGGGAGCAGATGGAGTCTCGGAAAATGAATCCACTCAGCTAGGATACACATTTTGAATAGTGATGGCTCAAATACGAAGCTGCTTTTATCCACGGATAGCTAGTAGTTTGACAAGACGTGTTAATCTGGCAACGCCCGTCCGGTAGTAAGCACAATGCCTGACATACCTTGTCTTGTAAATACTATCGAGGCAAATTCCGGAGTATTACTTAAAAAGTACTGTTTAAACGTCATACTCATATTAAGGCATTAATCGCCAGAAGCCCCAGGAGCATTGACAAGACCGATCATAAAAGGTTCGTTCGGGTACTTTTTTGCAAACGTAAAATTATTAAAAATTTGCTAAGAAAATTGAAAAAAATGAGAGATCTCCTTTCTCATCTGAAATCATTTCCCATCTTTTAATTTTTTCGTAATTCTCTACTCGCCGAATTTTGACTTACTGAAAAATGAAAATTGAAAACTGACAACTACGTGACAGCTCAAAAGTTTGTCAAGTAAAACTCTATTTATTTTCGTCTTCAGCGATGTCGGAGGAAGAAGTTGTAATCGAATGTTCTCCTAGAAAAAAATGGTAAGTTTAATTGGTATTTAGCTTATAAACAATTCAATTCCAACTTATTTTTTAGATGCTGCATTTTACGATAATGTGTAAATTCAGAAACGTCAAAAATTTGCGCAGTGCTTATTTGCGATGCTGATGTGATGCGCAGCTTATACTGATGCGTTACTGATTGAATATGAAGCTTGAGTTTTAGAACGCATTGTTTTAGTCGTAAAGACAATAAATTTATTTTCATGCCTTATGTCGTTTTCGATTTGGCAAAAAGATCAATGTTTTTGAGAAAAAATCAATTTTTTTTTTGATTGAGATTGCTTTCCATGTTCGATTCGCCAAAAAAAATCAATCTTTTTTTTGATCTGACTCTCTTTAGAGAAATCTCAATTTTTTTCTCAGATTTCACACATACTTTCACTAAAACCAATGTGTATGACACACAGCTGGCGGTTACGAATTGTTTATCCTTGGAAGGACTGCTTTCTTAACTGAATTATTAATTTTTCGAAATGTGTTGTTATAAATGTGCAAAAATCAATTTAAATGGTTTTCCAGTCCAAGTGAAAAAAAATATTTTTTGCGGCCAACTGAATAGACACAAGAACCAATAAAATTCGGATTTTATGTTTGATTTGGTAGCAGAAATCTGAAAAGCCAAATCGAAAACGGCATTAGTCTTATCGTTATTAAAAAAATGTAAAAAAAACAGAATGTTTGTGAGAAAAATTAAAATAAAGATTTCCACAAAAATTTATAAATTTTTCTGTCAAAAGCATTTGATAAAAAGCTATTGATAAAAATGTTTATTAACTTTCTTTTCTTTCGGTTCCGAAATTTTTCTTACTTTTTCCCCTCGAGTCAACAGCGCATCAGGTATTTCTGTGATGCTTTTTTTTGTTATGTTTGCGCATCAGTTTGATCCAATTTGCAATAATAGCTGTTTTTTATTATCAGCTAGATCATCGATTTACATGCACTTACAACAACAACACATGATCCTGCTTCTCATCGAGATCACGAATCATGATCTGAAAATTATTTCTACTATTTCCGACTAGGTGGCTTGTTTTATTTTTAAATGTTGGTGTGCCTGTAAACGGTAGCCACACAATCACGTTGCCAGACTAAAATGGAACACAAAAAAAATCGATTGATCTTTTTACGCATTCGAATAAACTCCATATCCGTATTCCGAGTTATTTTGTTTTTTTCTCGTTCTATAAAGGTATGTCCAGACCAGCCAAACATTTGATAAACAATTAAATACCTACATGTTTCATATTTATTTCTAGAACACTTATTAAACAAAACAATTTTTATGGAATGTTTAAAAATGTTTTGCTGGTTTGGATCTGGACACCAAAAAAATATTATGAAATGTTTCACAGTTACCCAATCATGATGGGAAATAATTTTTGTTTTACAAGTATCCTTGCAGAAAGTGAGCGTTGTGTTTCGATTATTATTTCTTTTTAAATAAAATAAAAATGCCCAGAAAAGCTTTGAATCTTCTAGTCCAAAACAGGATAAAGTTGAATCATTTCATAAACCTTTACCCCCGTATTAATAAACAAATATGCAAAATGTAAGTTAGCTAGTAGACGTCAGATAGCATACAAAAATTTGACGTAACTGCTGAGTAACGAGTTGATAACTTTTACGCAGTGTTTATTAATACGGGGGCTAATAAATAAATTTCAGAAATCTTTTATAAATGTTTATAAAATCTGTCCGATTTGCTTCAGGAACATTTCATAAACATTTCTGAAATGTTTCGGTGGTCTGGATACACCTTAATATGCCAAGATAAACTCAAGCGACAGCAGCAAAATATTGTTTATGTGTTGCATATTTGAACATTAAATACTAAATTTGTTTCACAAAAACATATTTGAAAAGAAAAATTATGCAAATTTGATTCAAATATGGTAACACCCCCGACATTGAAAGTGAAATGACATGTGCTTGTGTGACGTCACGTTGAGAAGAATATTTGCAAGATGGCTGGTGGCAATATGAAGTTTGAAATACCCTGTATTATCTGTTTTGCTTTTGAAAGAAACTGTTGCCACAATTCCAAAATTAAACTTTTCAATGATCCGTTCTGTTTTATTTTCGTGATCTGATCCGAATCAGATCACGCTGATAATAAAAAACAGCTAATGAACACTTGACGTTGAAAGTGATGCCAATAGTTGCATTAATGAAAATTTTGCAAAGCATCATGAGCACCATGATGCCAGTGATGCGTTACTGAATTTACACAATGTTAAAATGACATTTTTTAAACTTTTTGTAAGAAAACCGATCAGGTACTTCTTTTGAAATTGGGAGATTTCTCTCTCGATTTTTGATATTTGATGTTTTTCATTTTTCTATGCTGAAAGTACACGAACCAACCTAAAGTTATGGTTCAGACAGTGATGCATAGATCATAGATCAAGAATGCAGATGAAGATGTTAAAACGAAATGAACTACTGAGCTCTAGTGAACTATTTCAAGTTAGCTTCTTTAGTTCACTTGTCGCAGAGAGTCTAGTCGTAAATCCATTATCCTGAAATGTACGCCAGACTATCCCAATATCATTCCCCATCCACTCGTAGCTGAGGCTTAAATTACGTGCTTGCATTCTCACCGGTAAACTAGTGGCACATTTTTTCCAACTAACACCCGTACAGTGAGGTACTCTAAACAAACAAAACTATTCGAAGATTAATCTACTCATCTTACAATGCATATTCGTATCTGATTTCGGTTTGGTTTGGCGCTATATGATGTTCCAAACATTATGTAAGTGTTGTTTGTAGGCTAAAGTGTATTTTGAAAAATTTGTTCACCTTAAAATGTAATTTTCTTGTAAAATTGTTATCTATTTCATAAATTGTCTTTACTTTGTAATTAAATAATAATTATTGCATTGAAATAAAGTCTGTTTAGTGTGTTTTCTGCACCATAATTTTCATCAGCGGATCCTAAGAAAGTGATGGTATTTTGGTTTTGTGAGTGTTTAGCTTATAAATGTCACAAATTAAAATGATCAGACTTTTGTATATATTATCAAATTTAATTTATCTATTATACTTGGTTTCTGTTTTTTTCTTTTTGTCTAGTATTATATACAACGGTTTTTTGGTATCGCCTTTTATATCATTTAAGAGTAAATTTGTTGTCTTACATTTTGTTGTTTAGTAAATATTTAAATATACGATTGTTTTTTGTTGGTTGATTAGTAATTAAAACCTTCTGCTTACGAATTATTTTCCTTTAAAATTTGTATTTGTTCTGTGTATACTATTCTGTTCACAATTAATGTTTTTTTCTTTCTTTCTTTCTCTGTCTAACAATGTGTTATTTATGTATAAATGTATGTACTTATTAGATTGAAAGAATTATTTTTTTTCTTTTTCTTTTGAGGATTATTATTTTATCTTTTTGTTATTTAGTTTGTAATTTTAATAATTTTTGGTCAATTATCTTTAAAAGTATAGTTTGTCGTTACATAATTGTTGACGTTTGTAAATGGGAGAGCAATTCGATGATTTTGATTATGAAATGGATGAATTTCTTTTTGATATTTTACGAGATGATATGAACGAATGAATGGCAATTGATGTTCAAAATAGGTTCACTTTCTTAGAATCGCGTTTCACTTAAATTCATCAATTAATACATGATTAATTAAATTTTACACTATAAGTAGTTATAATTTAAACGTTTTTCTAGTATTTATTTTGTTTTTCTTTGTTTAAGTAAATTTCAACGATTTTTCAATACTGTTTGAGTTTGTAGCTATATTTAATCATTTTGTTCAGCATTTTTTCCCCTCACGTTTGTTTGTCTTTGCTTTTTTTTAATTGTAAAAACTGTTTATATAAAATTTGTCTTTAAATGAATATATTGTATGTATATATATTGATTTTGTTTTTTTTTCATGGTTATAAGAGTAGTATATAATATTTAAAAAAAAAATGTATATTGTGTGTTAGGAAAATGGAAAAAAAAATTGTATCATTAGGATAGAGTAGACAAAGCAAGAAAAACTTTTTTTCAAAAATTCTTTTATTTTTTATGAAAAGCTGTTGTTTTTTTTTTTTTTTTTTGTAAAAGTATTTATATTTGTAATTTGTATAATATTGTTGTTTGTTGCGTTAGTCTGTTTTGTAAGTAAGTAAAAAATGTATTTAGGAGGTGTGAGCAAACCACTTTCGGTATGTTTGCCTTGAACCAATATGATTGATGGTGGAGTGGATTTTTGCTTCAAATTTCATCCGCAGAATGTATTTTTGGGTATGGACAGAACTTGTGTGATTCAAATTTGATGAACGCATATAAAAAAATTTACATCTTTTGTTCATACTACATGTACCGGCACATCCCGATTGAAATCGGTCGGGAATATTTCGTCGAAGTCGAGAAAGACAGATTTTGAAACACGATTTATGTTACTAATCTTGTCCTTCAAAATAAACTACCGTGAATTTGAATATCACACAAAATGATGGAGATGCCGAATTTAAGGGTTTTGTATTCCGGTCTCTTGTTTTTCAGTTATCAGAATGTTATAATTAAATTCCCACTCACTTGGAAAACCCGGTCCAGTCTCCGGTCCGAGAAGAGCGACGAACGTTACAGAGCAATGTGGCCAACTGTCAGCAGATAAGAAGATTGAAGAAACAGAATCGTAGAACCCTCTTCTATTTGTTGTCGGAATATAAAAATTACTATCGTGAGTCGAATTTACATCGCTGCCAATTCCGACAAATAAAAGAATATCGGAAAAAATGTAGCTTCGTATTTACTGATTTATTTTATGTCATTCAATATTTGTATATCATTTAGTAACACCCTGTATGCAAATTGTGAAAACTGCGTATACAGTTATTCAGTCAGCATATAGTAGCTGCTATTTTTCTTCCTATACTCTTAACTCTACCTACAATGTGATCAGTGTAATGTAGAGAAATGTTTTTTTTATGCGAACGGCTTTAAAAAGTCCTTAGCTGTCAAGTAGTAAAGCCACGGGTACTGGAAATTGTTCCATATGTTCTTCCTTAGCTAATAACATCGTTAGGTAGGTCCCATTGGAACAATCTTGAAGACAAGCAGGCGTCACACGAGGTAAGAAAATTCTAGGCGAATTGGTCACATCTATCGACTTCCGCAGAACCAAATCAACGCAATGGACAGTTGGTCACATTCTGCTAAGTTGTCAATCCACGTCTCCGATAATTTGCCTTAGCTATTTTTCCGTTCACATTAATGTCGCTTTTCGTTGGTTTCACTCGGGTATCCACTCATTCTGAAATCCAATGAAACAACAAAACTGCTTCTGAAAGAATCCACAAAAGTAGTGAAATGCCAAAAAATAATCTACGGCTGCTGTCAGCTGAGTTGTATAAAATACAAAAACTTGTGTGAGTGCTTCTTGAATGGATTCTGACTTCAAATCTAGAAGCGAAATTCTCTTCCCAGAATCACCAAAAGAGTATTTTCCGTGCCAATGGATTGGTTTCAGAAGTGATTTTTTCGATTCCGGACTCTCCCAATGGAAAACGACATACGAATTTTCATCTCCGGAATTGTCGCACGTTGCAAGTGTACAAACTTCCGTATACAATATTATTTTGAATGCTGGTTTAACCTCGCTTTTTATGTTCATGAAAATCTGAAATTGAGATTTTCGAGAACGGACTTGAGAATTAAATTTTTTTTTGTGCTCAAAAGTGGTAAGAAAATATCCCCAGATCGACAATTTGCAGGTCACAGTAAAATTTCATACTGTTTCGAATATGCGATCAGATTTCCACTCTGACCTCTGCCGATCGATCTCAATGCGCCGTACTGATAACAAATTTTAGTCTCGACTTTAAATTTACGGAAGCTCACAATTGCGAAATTTGTATGGAAATTATAGCAACCGTGAACTACTTAAATTTAGAGTCGAAACTAAAAATGGTTATTGGTAAGGGCCAATAGAACGTGTTCGGCTTCAGGCTGATTTTTATTAGAATTTGAACAATAAGCTGACAATTTTCAATAACCTTACTAGCACTGACAGAAACTATTGATGCCCCCTAAACCCTAAATGTCATTAGTCGAGACATACAAATATTCGTCCGAATCGTTCCCCATTTAAATCAAGTCCAAACCTCAATTGACATTAATTGTCAATTATTCCAAAGCCTCGATCTTGCAGCATAACTTTCGTACAGTACAAATAATGGGAATTTGAATCCTTCGATTCTGAGAAAAGGAGGCTAACTTGAAGAAAAAACATATACATTCGTCTAAATTTCAACCTTTCATAGGTCCTGTGTTCCTTAAACGAAAAACGAACCCATGAATATTGAAACAATAAATTATTCGTGTGACAGCTATTGTCGTCCGAAGCTATGTATTAACGGATCTTAAAGATCTATAAAGTCGGGATCGCCAAAACGATTACCATTCCAATAAAATTATTTCTAAGCTTTTCGAAACAACTTCAAAGTTTTTGTCTAGGAGCCTCGAATGCCCCAAACGAAAATGGAGAGAAAGCGTTTCCGGTTCATGTCTAGTGCGACAGAAAAAAATTTAACGCCCGATGGGAGAACTGTACCAACGACAGAGCAATAATGTGTTCAACTTTAAATTTGCTCGTACTGAAAAATTCTCTGTGAAGTCTTGAAAAATGTTGTTATCTTTATTTGCCAGCCTTCGGATATCAACATCTTAAGACAACAACTTTCTCTTTAGCTAATTCTTTGTCTTGCTCCTTTCAACAACTAACTTGGAGTTTCTAACTCTAGGCAATTGGCTAGAGACTTGTTTGATTAGATCCTGGTTCACGAATAAGATGAACATGTTGGACCTGTTTGACACTTTCTTTGTCCGATTACTCATTAGACTTGACACACGACCTTCTCGAGTTGTGCTAGATAACTAACTCGCAATCAAAAATGGATTGTCTCCTACTCATCTGTTTTAGACCGATTTAACGGATGACCCGTAAAAGCCAAAAATACTGTACCCACTCATCTTGAATCCTGCCGACGCGATGTCAAAAATCCACTCCAATGTCTGTGATTTGTGTTGCATGTTTAGTTCTAAGTTGAAGTCGTTTAGAATATCTTAGGTAGAAAAAAAATCTTTTCTTTTGTTTGTATGTTCAAATGTAATGTTGCGCATGATGTATTTTTTATTTAACTATGTATTTGAATTTATTTATTCTTTGTAAGTATATTTCGGATCTCCATGTCTTATTTCAAATCATCATATTCATCGCCATTCTTCGAGTCTAAGTGAAAATTGCTCATAATATTTGATCGGTCTGTGGTGCTAGCACCTCCGTGGGCGGTTGCCGCCGGTGCTGGGTCAAATGCCTCCAAAAATGGATTCGTCGACGAATACTGTACTCTGTATGAACCTAACGTATGATAATTGCCCGTACTTCCGCCGCCGTTGCCTGTCAATGAGGAACTGGCAAACGCACGCGTGTTACTGGGGTTTGTATAGAAGTCATAGCTGCTGGCGGAGCCAGCCATTGAGCTGACACCACTACTGCTGGCTGTCGTACCAATTGAATCGGATAAATAGGATGAAGTTGTCGAGGATAACATTGCTGCCGTGCTGCCGTTGCCGCCAATACTGCCAGGCGTATGTTTCGGAAGTGTCCCGTATAGCATGGCGTTGCTACTGCTACTGCCGTTGCCAGAGAAAACATTACTGCTACCGTAACCTGTGATACCTGACGACGATGTACTAGACGATGACGAAGTTTGCTGCAGAAACTGACTACGGTCTGGGCTTGCTGCGTATTGTTGCTGCTGCTGTTGCTTACTAACTAAATTTATAGTATTACTAGTTGAAGTGGAATAATTATTACTTGTCGTCGTCGGCGGCATATCTGAGGAATGATATAAGTAACTCCTACCTAAGCTGGTTGATGAGGAAGCGGATGCGGCTGCACCAGATCCCGATGAAGAGAGATTGTTGAGAGTGCTGCTGGTCTGTCTGGCCGGCGATGACGCCTTGCTGTACGCCGACGCTGCTGATGGTGGCGATATTGACTCAGATGTGGAGCTGTGTCCGTATTTGTTGGCACTGTAGGACTTCGTACCGGTCGCCGATGTTGGCGACGAAGGAGAGTGGTATTTGCTGGCATCTTCGTAGCCGGACGACTTCAGACTTGAGCTTAATTGATAGGAACCACGTGTCGAGTAAAAACCACTCGACTCCGTTTTATCGCCAGTCGAAGTTTTATTATCATGGCCCAGCGTTAAAGACGATCCCGACGGTGGCGATGGTGTAGTTGGAGACTTGATTGGAGTGAACGTGACTCGAGGCTCCCGCTTTAGATACTTTGACATTAGCTGAGTCGTGGTCATTGCTTGGGATTGTGCGAGCAGCGCATTGGTAGATGCCGATGATTTGTACGAAATCAAGTCATCAGAATCGTCCGATGAGGTTGTAGCTCCCGAATTTGTTGAGCCAGCACTCACAACTGTTGTAGCCGACGATGATGACGACGAGGTGGTCGACGACTTGTGACGCCCACCTGAAAGTACTGATGCAAAGGATGAAGTTGGTGTTTCTGAAGCAGAAGAAGAAGAAGAATTAGAGATGGAATTGGAGTTGGCGGTGGTGTTAGTGGTGATGGTGCTGCTGGTAGTGGTGTATGAAGTTGATTTTGGTCCATGGATACCATTGTTGCTACCGTTGCTTTTCGTTTTATCAATATTGCTTTCTTTTGTTGCTGTAGTTATTGTTGTAAGATTCTTGTGTTGTTCGTGTATTTGTTGCTTGGAGATTGAGTATGAGCTTGGAGATTCGTGTAATTTCACTTGTTTCATCGATGCGGGCGATACACCACGTTTTATGGTATCAGTACCTGGTAGACGAGAAACAAAGTTAGTCATGACAATTACACAGAAATTTGGATATATTTTTTTTATATTACCTGAACCCGAACCCGATCCCGAGCCCGATCCTGTCGACGCTGAACTACTGCCGGGGGAGGGTGTGCCTGGAGGTTGCAGTTGCGATTGGTCTTGAATTGCTAAGCCCGCTGAGACCGCCAATTGATGGGGCTGCAATATACACAGAAAATCGGTTCGAATTCAATTACTTACTTTAGAATAAAACATTAGTCAGGCAATAGTGCGTCACGAAATTTAGGCCAAAACAACAATCTCTGAGGAGAAATATCATGGGAATTGTCAAGCTAATTTGTTTTACTATTGTGCAATAGGTATAAAGGATCAGTGCAGTTTGAAACAATAATGATTAATGATGCATTAAATACGACCAGTAAATCAATGGCACAGAGTGCCTACCCAAAATATTTTTTCTTTATGTGAAAATCGATGGTACATTCACTTACCTACCTACATCCAGAATGAATGCAATTTACAATGTGTTATCTTAAAAAAAAGATATTAAAATTTAATTTCATTTCAATTCGAAATGGACATTTGGTACTATTGTACAGGTATTCCCTTTGAGATGCTTCTAAAAGATCTATTACGTGAAGGACTACGTCAGCGATAAAAAAAGTGTCAAAAGCCGAAAGGTATGCATCGATTTTGATGTAAAGGGTTTTCCAATAAGAGGTGTTATTGTGAATGTCACTTTTGAAGCTTTTATTCTTTGACATTTGACAAGTAGAAACTACGCCATTACTAAAAATGGAACGATACACGCTTCAACAACGCATTGAAATTATTAAAATTCACTACAAAAATGGTGAAAATCTTGCAGTCACAATTCGCATAACTAAAGCATTTTTTGGTCGCCGATGATTAATGATTTTTTATGGTCGGAGTTGGATGGTATTGATCTGGACAACGTTTACTTTCAACAAGACGGTGCTACGTGCCACACAAGCAACGAACCCGTTGATCTTTTACGGGAAAAGTTTCCGGACCGTGTTATCTCTCGAACAGGTGATCGCAATTGGCCACCGAGATCTTGTGATTTAACACCTTGCGACTTGTTCCTTTGGGGCCACGTGAAAGATAAGGTCTACGCCAACAGCCCTGCGTCGATTCAAGACCTCAAAGATAAAATTCGTTAGGCTATCGAGGACATAGGGCAGCCACTTTGCGATTTGGTTATGGAAAATTTCATGAAAAGGACATGGTCCTGTATGCATGCTCATGGTGGCCATTTGGCTGATGTTGTTTTTCATTATTAACGGCATACCTTCCTCTTTATTATGAAATAAATATCCGATCATTTATCTCAAAAAATGGATTTTTTCTTTGAATACCAAAATAACACCTCTTATTGGAAAACACTTTATTTTTTGTCGATCTTGTGCGCTCTATGAAGTGGAGTATATTGAAGAAGTGATTTCTTAGTTTCTTTCAAAAGTCGTTGAAAAAGGTCAAATTTTTTCGCAGTGTAAAAAGACATTCCAATGTCTTACATTTATTCGATTGTATTCAGCGACAATCTTTTTATATGCTAAATATCCTTGGTCGGGTCTTTAAATGTTGCTCGTTATACCAAAAAAAACTGAAATATTTTATCATTTTACTAGTAGCTAGGTGATATAAGTGAAGTGAGATCCCTAACGCCACCTATCAGAATTATTCTGGTCACAAATGCACTGAATGTGCGCTCAATAATACCATAAATAAACATTTACATATATCGACTTACGCGCCATCATCGAGTCAAAAAATTTAAAATTATCTTATGGTGTGATGTCACAAAAAATAACTATGCAACAACGTTTTTAGGTATATAAATAGATAAAATTATTTTCAAAAAATATATTGCATAGTCTTCACAACTTTGGAATTTTTCTAACCGGGCACATAACGTGCTGCTTCCTCATTGAAAATATAGGGCTTCAAAAAATGACATTTAGATATAAAAGGTCTGCTGGCAGATGCGTCTTACTTTCCGCTGTTTTTTTGGAATCTGGTGAGGTCTGTTGACGGTGTAATAAGCGAAGGTCTATTACGAATAATCTATTACGAATAATAATATAAAAAAAACTTCATGGAACCAATATCGGGCAACATAAGCACAGAAAAATTGCAATACCCAATACATAAGCAAAGATTTGACCCTACAAAGTAAGAGGGTTCTAAAAATGCGTAAAGCCGTGAAACGAAGTCTAAAGGCCGGTTTTATTCATTGAACACAACTTGGGAATTTGTATTTTCAACTTGAGAATTTACATTTACTCAAAGTTGACTCGCTTAACTTTGGATATTCCGGAGTTGAGAAAACCGAAAAATTGTTAACTTGGGATTTTATGTATAAATAGATTTTTTGGGGTTTTTGGAATGTTAGCTCTTCAAATAAAGTGACGAAAGTAATTATTATTAATTAAAATTTGAAATAATATATCGTTTATATTATAGTTGCGAGAATTGGCCATAGTCTGATGCGAGCAATGAAGAGGATGGAGAGCAGGTGAATTTGGAGGGCAATACAAGATAAAACCACGGAGACGGACTTGAAAAATGCGACGACAATGACATTATCTATCGTTTCCGTCTCTCAAAGCGGACGACAATGATGGTGCTCCATCTTATAATAAATTCGTTGCCGTGCGTCTGGAGAAGGTAGTGTGCTTCGCGAAAGAGTTGGAATTTATTGTATATTTTATTAAGTTCGTGATTTTCTTGTTCGATAGATCGTGTAAATGACTTTTTCGCGAAAGCAGTTTTCCTCAGATATCTACTCTTTCAACCGAAAACCGTTAACAAAGAATCAAAAGTAAACAAAGTATGCTTTGCCCATAACGAAAATGACGTGTGAAATCGAAATCCACAGTTGAAACTGACGTATCGCACATCTATTTCAAAAGTGACGCAATTCAAAAAACTCAAAGTTTGAGTTATCACCAACATTAGCTCTCTAAACGTTCACCCAACATATTTATCAAAAGTGTATTAACTTAGATTCATTATTGGGCCTGCAGTTGCCACTTACGTCCGTCTACGCCTCTCAATTCTCGAACGAAATCAAAAAATATCAAAACGGTTTTCCGCCATTTCTGGAAAACGTTATTTTCTCAGTTGTGCCATTTTAGAAATACATCTGCGATATTTTGGGTCATCTGCCACAAATATCCCAGAGATTCTGAATTCTGAATTTAAGCTGCGGGGTTGAGAATTAAAGAAGTGAATAAAAGCAATGTTCAACTTGCCGCTCAACTATCTCCTTCGAATTAACTCCGAAGTCGGCCAAGTTCTGCAAGTTGAACGATAGTGAATAAAACGGCCCTAAGTTTATCAATTGTCTATTTTTTATTCTGCCATAGATATATCAATTTTAGATAGAAAAAACTACGCCCTCACGTTACCCAGACAACATAAGTCGCGTATTTAATGACGAAAACCCCTCGGCATTGCATACCGGCTGGAAAGCTCACAGGGCCTATAACTGCTAACAGCCTGCTTTTCAACTCCCCCATTCACCTCGCTTTTATCCAATCCATTCTAATAATATTTCTATCGTCCTTAAAAAAAAAAAAAACTCACACAACTAGGCCTATGATCCTAAGTACGGATCTATTGAACCAACAATTTTGTTTGCCTTCAAGAGTTCTCTTGATGACATGTAACACTATAGTGAACTTGAATTAAAAACGCGAACAGAGTATGACTGTTGGTTTGACTGGTGAAGTTGAAAGTTGAAAGGTAAAATTAAAAATATGAAAAATGGAGAGCTAGGTCAAATAATCGGTCAATACGGGATAAATGACCGATTATCTGGCAGGTTTTTTTATAAAAAGCAGCTCTTACACTTTCCATGGGTGTTATAGGGATCTGAAAGAATGTTTGAAACAATCTTCAGTATTTACCCAAAAAAGAACAACATTTCCTCAGTTGATTGTGGGTGAAATGAACATTAACGTAACCAAAAAGAAAATTAGTTGCTGTTGTTAGGAAACTAACACAGAAAAAATAAAACTCCGAAAAATTGTTCCCAGAAAAGACAGCATCACGTTTGTTCTTCCGACTGTAGGTATTAAAAGACTGGGCTTATAGTTGGTGTATGGCATTGCGAACAATAGGTTCGTTCGCGTACGCGATTTGAGCGGTTTGAATCGAACACAATCGATATAAATCGATCGCAATCGTACAAAGTCTGCACACGTACTCATCAAAAGTGACAGAAAAAGAGAAAATTAGTAAAATAACGAGTAACGAGCAGTTCCTCTCTTGGCTCGAAATAGCTCAGAGAATTTCAACCGGCAAGTACTGATAAAAATGTCAAATTCGCAGGAAGCAAAATTGACAGGAAGCAAATTCAAAATCCGTTTTAAAAATCAATAAATATCTGAAAATAAAGAAAATTCTGTGGTGGTCGAATGTTCTCCTAGAACGTTTCATATGTTGCAAAAAGGTAAGTTATAAATTTATTCGTGATATGGCTTAGATTTCAAAAATGAAAAATGTAAGTGGCTCAAGGAGCTCGAAGGATATTTACTTGTAGGATATTTTCAGCTTTCTGAGAGAGTTTCGCTCAATTTTTCGAGTTTGACAGATTTGCAGTTTACTTGGCTCGTGAAAGTACGCGAATGGACCTAATGTAGGTATTTGTGTGTAGGTGACGCAGTATGAAGCGGTGACTTCTCAGCCCACTGCGAGTAATGAGAATGTGTCCAGTCCTATCAAGGAGAATTGTTTTTTTTTACCTTAATGGCATCCGTAACGATTTTATATTAAACATTAAAGCGACCCTTATTATGTTTTCAAATATCAATAGTTAGGAAATTGGGAACGAGCTGTCTTCTTACAAACATCCTTTTAGAACAGACAGTCAGTTGAACTCGCTATATGAGGTTCCAAAGTTCTACCCGCTTTACCAGTTGCTCCAGGAACACCTCCTTACGCTTTTCTCTATCGTTTACAAATTTGTACAGCTCCCGGCATTACTCTTCAAGGTATGCAGTAAATCAACAACAACAACAAAAATAAGAAAACAGTGTCGCATTGGTAGAATTAAACTATTTTTATTTAACATTTTTAATTTTGGTTTACTACTCGTACCTATTCTTGCGACTGTTTTTGGTAATCAGATTGATGCGAAACTTTTTTCAAAACAGTCACTGCAAATGTCAATAAGACTCGTATTATATCGATGTATTGAAGAATAAATTAAATGTTTAAATCGAAACTGGAAAGGGGTTATGCTTTATGATAGTTAAACAAAATAATAAATTAAATTTGAAAGCAAAACGCGCTCGAATGCAGTATGGCATGTGAACGATTCTTAAACGGATCCCACGACATCGAAGTCGCCAAAGTTTGTCCACGTATTGTCCCAGAATCGCGGATCCGCATGACTGTCGAAAGGTTTATTGCTCGGAGGCACAGCAGTCGCATTGTAAATGTCTAATTCGTTGAGCAGTGCCTTCAGAATGTTTGGATAGCGTTCGGCCAAATTGAACTGCTCACATGGATCGTCCTCAATATTGAACAGACAGGGAGAGACCAACGGCTCGCAAGGGGCTTCCGTCTGCGATTGCAGATTGGTCTTGTTACAAGTTACCGATGCGGCTCTTCGGATGTCAGCAATTTCCTGCTGCGACGGCATCATTTTAATCGAAGCCAACGCCCTGCCCACGTCGCTGGTGTACAACGCACTGTAGTTGTATGCATTTTCTTCCCTTGGGCCGGCTGGCCCATACCAACCATCCCATGCGCCCTTGTAGTTCGTACCCTTGATAAGTTTCCATTGGCCAACCGTTAAGGAGGCGCTTCCCCAGATGTCGTCGATGTTATGCAGAACGGCCTGGCGTGGTGACTCCTCGTCATGGGACAATTCATCCCAGATGCTGATGCCGTCGAGTCCGCTTGTTGTGTTTGACAGTGGCGCTCCAATGGCGGTCATCAGAGTAGGCAGCCAGTCGGCTATATGCATGGTTTGATGAGCGACTCGTCGCAGCTTTCGTATGCGCGGCGACCATACCAGCCCGGCACCACGTACGCCTCCTTCCCAGAGGGTGTTTTTCACACCCCGCAGTGGCCAGTTGGAGGCGTGATTGAGGTTAAAACCCTCCGCCGGACCGCCATTGTCCGTGCTGAAGATTATTATGGAATTCTTAAGCATATTCTGTCGATGGAGCTGGTTAACGACCGCCCCCACTGAGTC
Source organism: Cheilosia variabilis (assembly GCA_951230905.1). NCBI lineage: Eukaryota > Metazoa > Arthropoda > Insecta > Diptera > Syrphidae > Cheilosia > Cheilosia variabilis. The sequence goes on from OX579676.1 coordinate 16,788,998, forward strand.
GTCCAATTTGGAGAGCATCGCTGCGAACTTGCGCCGATTGAAGTCGGAAATATTTGCAATACGTGCCACTGCTTCATCGGGTGCCGGCAACGGATTGTAGGGGTTCCCTGAGTGCACCGCTACATGCGACACATACATAAACAATGGCTTCGATGTATTGTGATTCCTTATCACTTTCACCGCTTGCTCGGTGATGATGTCCGTGCTGTATTTGCCGTGCATATCGTAGGCCACGTCCAGATTATTCCGCATATCCAGCCCCCATGAAGGATTCTCCACCGCCGTGTGATCGAAGTAATCGTGATGACCCGTAAAGCAACCCACATGACTCAGAAAGCCCCTATACAGTGGGGTGTAGACTCGCTTGTAGTGGCCCAAGTGCCATTTGCCGGCGATGTGCGACGAATATCCCAATTCATTCAAATACTCCGGCAGTAGTTTCTCGGTTAGTGGCAATCCCCTCGGCTCAGCGCCATACAGCACGGTGTGCTGCATTCCGGTGTGAATGGGGTACTTCCCGGTCATCAAAGCCGATCGTGATGGTGTGCATATTGGATTCACATAGTATCGATTCAAAATCAGTCCCGAGTACGCCAATGCGTCAATATTCGGTGTGGGTATTTGTGACGATCCATGGAAGCCGACATCGTTGAACCCCAAGTCATCGGCCAGTATGAAAATGATGTTTGGTCGATTCTCTCTACCACTTGTCCCGCCAATTTGACAGCAAATTACAGCTGCAAGTGCTGCACAAACGGCACCTTCCGAATGTGTAATCATTTTGGTTTGTTTTGCTACACAAAACACTAAATGCATTCGATTATAAAACAGTTAGCGCTCGCAATTCACTCATTCGAAATTCGCAAATGAAAAAGAACAACAAATAAACCTGAACTTCTGCCCACAATTCAATTATTCATATAAATTAGATAAAGGCAACGAGAGCGCCGCAACCGCTTTCAAGAACCGAGGGAGCAACAGAAATCCCAGTTGAGGACCGATCGCGACAATGTGTAACCACCAACTGCGGCTTTGCCATGCCACATTGATTGTATCTACCTGCAATCTTAAGGTCGCGCGCACATTTCACGTTTCAGGTGTTTTTATCGGCTAAACTATCAATTTTTTATTCAATTTTATTGGTTTGGTTACGCAACTTAATATGAATTCACTCTCATCATTTGTTTACCGCTAAGGGTTTATTTCTCTCATTTTGTTATCGGCTGAACTATATTGTTGGCAAAGTTTCGGGGCACAAATTGCTACTATACTAACGATCCCTGATGCATTTTACGAACGTCATCAGTCTGTAGTTTTGATAGCATATTGCACAATATACGCTTATTGAACGAGCAACTTTTCAGCACGAAAACGCGTTAATTTCTCTGCAACGCGAAATTAAAGGAATATTATCAATTTTGGGTTAGCTTTCTGACCCAAGAAATATTATTTTTATTCTGACTGCATGTTTGAAGGTCAGTTTACAACGAGCATCACTTGCGACCTAATTTTTGGTTCCCTTCTAATCACTCGCTTTAACTCATTAGAATTTGACTTTCAGCATAAGTTTAAATAAAAAAAACTTGTCACGAACACGAACACTCCAAACAATGTCACAAGGCACAGCACCTTACTCTTGCACAAGATCACATTAAGTTTCAATCACCGGTTTGCGTCGCATAATTCCCTCCGTGTGCGCGCGCCCTTAGTATAAGAACTGTTGTATGTGTTTTATGTTTGCTTCCAAGTTCTATAGACCCCTTTCGACAACGGCAACTGTCAACAGACCAAATATATTCACTTTATCGATAACGCTATAGTCAGCCAAACAATGTGCTGTGGCTGTAGAGCTGATGTGGGCCTGGAGACTTCGAGGCATCAACTTCGGTGTATGTAAAAATGTAAACACATCAACGTAGGTGCTACGAATTTGAATATCAAATTGCGAACAAACCTAAATGAACATCATTCTAGCCGAGCAGCGTAGCCCGCATTTTGATACGCTGTCTCGGGCAGTCCAGAAAATGCAGGCGCGTGGCTAGGCGAAAGGGGTGGATCGACGATCGGATGTAGAAATTTTCGTTTGGTTTTTTTTTCTGTTCACGTTTTTCTTTTCTTTTTGTTTAATATCTTGCAAGCGGTTTCATTCTTAACTTAACACAACTCGATTGCTGTGAATATAAATTATTGAGCGACGCACAGTGGGGACTGTAGAAATTCTTATACGCAATGGTATGATTTATTTATTCGAAAACAGAGTATACAGAATCCAGAACAATGTTTATTTAACAAATAAAAGAAGCTCCGCGATACTAATAATCATTTCTAGTTTCCAGGCAAACTTTTTCGAACTCAAAGTGGCGACATTTTCAATACAAAACTGCATATTGTGACTTACAAAATATTTTATGTGAAGGCTAAAAATGGTTATCACTTATTAGTAAGGCCCGCTATAAATAAAGCGAATTGATTTTCTGTCTTCTTAACAGACGTATGTTTATATTTCGCACATGTATTTCTAAAATGACACAACTCAAGAAACTCAATATTTGAGTTATCAAAAGTTAACAAAAGTGAAATAAAAAGAAACAACAAAACTATTTCACTTATAAAGGGTTTTTCAATAAGAGCGCTACAAATAAATTTTTTTAAATAAAACAAAAACGGTTTTGGATAACAATGAAATTCTTTATTCGTGTGAAAGTACGTCCAATGCCATTATGTATGGAACTCGATTTCTTTTGCATGGCCACCACGGGCACGCTTGCAGAAGTCCAGACGCTGAACCCAATTTTCGACGGTTTTCAAGCATAAATCGGCCGATACTGCTGCAATTTCACGTTCGATATTCGTACGAAGTTCATCAATCGTCGCTGGCTTGTTGGCATAGACCATAGACTTGACGTACCCCACAGGCGCTTGACCGAGGCGGCCAAGCGACTGGACCATTTCGAGAGATAACACGTTCTCCAAACTTGGTTTCCAATAAATTGATTGTGACATTCGCTGTGTGGCTTGTGGCGCCGTCCTGTTGGAACCACATGTCCTCCAAGTCCATATCATCCAATTGGGGCCAAAAATATTCGGTTATCATTGAACGGTAGCGATTCCCATTCACAGTAACGTGCCGGTCTTGATCATCACGGAAGAAGTACGGTCCAATGACGCCGCCGGCCCATAAACCACACCAAACCGTAATTTTTTCGGGATGCAATGATGACTCATGGAGTACGTGTGGATTGCTGCCTGACCAATACCGCATATTTTGTTTATTGACGAAGCCATTCAGCCAGAAATGAGCCTCATCGCTGAAGATGATTTTTCGATGAAAATCCGAATCATTTTCAAGTTGTTGCTCAGCCCAATTCACGAACATACGACTCTTCTGGTGGTCAAGCGGCTTCAGTTCTTGCGTCAATTTAATCTTGTAAGGATGTAGGCCAAGATCTTTTCGCAAAATTCGCCACAACGACACAGAGATGCCCAACGCTTGAGAACGACGTGTGAGAGACACATTTGGGCTTTCTTCAACTGAAGCCTCAGCGGCAGCAATATTCTCGACACTACGGGCACTAGACGCTCAATTGTTGATCTGCTAGGACGATTATGACGACCATAAATTGGACGTAGCGCTCTTAACGTTGAGGCCACTGACTCCGAATTTCGGTAGTAAATTTTAATAATTTCGACTCGTTGTTGGCTCGTATATCTTTCCATCATGAAATGGCAAACCTTACAAAAGAGAAATGTCAAAAGAGCGGCAAGAAATTCGGCGTCGTTTGCTGTCACTGTCGCTCTACTTTTGTAGCGTCCCTTTTGAAAAACCCTTTATTTTCGTTTTTGATTCATGCAACTAAAAACGAAAAACATTTTTGTTTCCAGCGAAATGTGACAGCTTTTTCATTCACATTTTTCATTTATTAGAAGATGTTTTATTGGACAATGTTTGTTATAGTTGACCTCTATAGTTACTGACTGGGTATAAAATGAGCTGCGGAAGGAGACAGTTGGCTTTATTGTTGATTTTTTAGCAGTGATAGGTAGTAAAGAATTTAATTTGCCGTATGGCGTTTTTCATTGAAGATCCGACAGAATTGCCCCGAAATTCATAATTGCTCATTTCAGTGAAATTCGTTAGAGCACTTTTGTAATAGTAGTAGAAGACCATATGTGAGATTGGATTTTCTGTTGCTACTTTTTGGTTGTTTTTTAAAATAAATATTAATGTTTTAATAAGCCAAACCAATTTATTTCAATTCAATTTTACATTCGTCCGCATAATTGCATATTTTCAGATCACACGCATTTCAATTTGACATTTTGCTATTGTGTGTTATTGAGTTCAGGGCAATTCTTTTAAAATATCATGGATACTTCTGTCGTGTTAAGAATGGCGAAATTTTCCAAATAAAATTACCCATTGTGGAACTGACCTTTTTCTTAAATAAAACATACAAAGACCAGTTTTGATTTAATCTTTTGATAGAAAGGGCAATTCTTTTCTTCAATCGAAAACGCCATTAAAATTGTTTTGAGTAATTATTAACAACTAATATATAAGTGTACTTAAAGTGGTTTATAATGATGAGCTAGAAACGTGCTTTATCTCTGGATGTATGAAATTTCAGCAGGAGTTTATATTTACTCGTATTAGATATGAAAAAAAATCAAATTTCAGATTATTATTATACGAATTTAAAAATTACATTAATTAATTTAATACGCCTTGCAACGTTTATTTGCTTGGCGCCCACATCAAAATGTACGCCCCTGAGCGACAGTTACCCTAGAGCCGCCCTTTACGATGATCAGTACCTAGTTACTTACATAATCATCTCAACAAAAACTAGATATCATATTGTGGTCGTTGACTGTCATTCAAACTGACTTCTTTTTGTTTGTGTTTGTGTTTTTTTTTTGTCCCAAAAATATGCGTATTGAAACCATACCTACCTAAGGAATGCGTCTGAAAAGGTGCGACTGAAATGTTTGAATCACGATTACTTGACCCACATTCATATCTCATTTCAAGTTGCTAAACGAGAGGTGACAAACATCGGTATTTTAATAGTTAGTGTTTTGATTTGATGTGAATGGGAGTCGGCTACATTCTATTTCCGATGTTTATCACTTTTTTCGATTAGCGAAATCGTAAATATTTATCGGTCGACTGTGACAGTAATCAGTTATAACTATGGTAATAAACTTTACAGGCTACGTCACTGAACAGTTAGTCTGTTGTGAAAGGAGTTTATTAGTAAAAACCAATCAGCAGATGGGCTCGTCAGAAAAAATGAGAGCCCGATAGTCTGACTAACTACTTTTATCCGAATTTTACGGCCCATGCAAAGTACACGAAGGAAGTGACAGTTCTCAGTGACAGACGCAATTTATGTCGTTTTCCATTGGGCAAAAAGAAGCGTCCGGGAGAGTCCGGAATCGAAAAAATCACTTCTGAAACCGTTCCATTGGCACAAAAAATACTCTTCTGGTGATTCTGAGAAGAGAATTTCGCTTCTCGATTTGAAGTCAGAATCCACTCAAGAAGCACTCACACAGGTTTAATTTATGTATTTTATACAAGTCAGCTGACAGCAGCCGTAGCTTATTTCTTGGCATTTCACCAATACTTTTGTGGATTCTTTCAGAAGCAGTTTTGTTGTTCCATTGGATTTCAGAATGAGTGGATCCCCGAGTGAAACCAATGGAAAACGACATTAATGTGGTATTCGATTGGGCACTCTCAGAGCACTTTTTTTGCTCTCAAAAAAAGCAATCTTTTTCAGGTTTCAGAGCACTTTTGCGAATCTGGATTTTTCTCAGATTTGCTTCACTTTTACCAATGTACGTTTGAGTTTGACAACTAGCGGAGTTTGTTTACGTTTTTATGAAATCTTTCAACTGCAAAGAAACGCATTGCATTCGGTGGATCTATTTTTTGTTAATTATTTATGTACAAATGTTTAGAAATCAATCTGGGCGGGCATTTTGAATGTTTTCATATAAAATTTAACCAGTGAATGGAAAACGTTTAGAAAAGTATCGAAGGCTACAAATATTCCAATCGCACAAAAAACAGCAAGTGACGTTCTTATGTTCGATTAGACACACGAAATCTGAAATCTGAGAGCGAATCTGAAGAAGCCCAATCGAGGACCACATAACTACTTTTATCCGAATTTTACGGCCCATGCAAAGTACACAAAGGAAGTGACAGTTCTCAGTGACAGACACAATTTTAGATTTGCTCGATTGTAATTGCGCAATACTAAAAATCAGAGACAATACTGAGACCACCAACTCCGGCCATTTCCCGTTACTTAGCCTAGAAGCTATATTTTTATGGAGTGTTCACGTTTGGTGCGCTAGTATTCTTACATAGAAAATCGTATTGACAAATGTCACGAAACTTCAAAAATGCTGCTCACCAACACACTCCCAGGAGATATGAGACACTTCCGCTGTGGGCAAAGTTGCTGGCAGAGTTCATAGAATTTTATCCGTTTAATTTGAAATTGTTCGTTACGTGTGGATAATATTTTTTTTTAGGAATAAGTGCACATTTGCTTAACAAGTTCATGAAAAATTAACAATGTAGATTGGTTGAGGGAAAATGAAAACATTTTGAGCAAATTTTCTTCATTATTTAAGAAAAATTTACACACAAAATCGAAGCTAATTATATCCAAAAGCGGAAAATATACAACCATGTTTGTCATAATATGTTTCTAGTATATAGAACATCAACATTAGATAGTTTTACTAACCAAACAAATCAAATTATTCGCCTTTTAACAATTAATAATAACTAACCAATGGCATTCAGTTATGTAAAAATGTGGAACTCCCGAACTCTTTCACATTTCCCCACGGTTGCCGCGGTTGGCAGCATTTATTTTTGTAGTTTTTGTGTGTTTTTGCATGTCACACTGATTCTTTTTTGACATAACACCGACAGGAATACAAAATGGAGAATTTGAAAAAAAACTGAGGGGGCCAGCGGCAAGAGGATTGTGAGTTGGAGGTCTCAGTATGGTTTGTCTATGCTAAAAATTATATTTAGTGTCCAGGCAGATTTCACGAACTCACAATGGCGAAATTTTCCATATGAAATCACCCATTGTGACCTAAAAAATATTTAGCAAACGTTTTAGAAAATGTCAATGGGCCTCACTAATAATCATTCTTAACATTCGCCTTATATATTTTGTAGGTCACAATATGCAATTTTGTATGGAAAATTTCGAGTGAGTTCGAAAAATGTTGTCTGTTGTTGTATTTATTACTATTATCTCCGCCATACAGAAATGTTACAAGGTTTCAAGACAGCTTTTTAGAGCCTGTGCAAATAATTCAGCAAGGGAAAAGTGTGTGATTTAAGTATTACACTCATTCAAGTGAAATTTTACCCCAACCCTAAAAATGATGATGAGAGAATAGATTATATTTAGAAATATGAACGATGGTTTAGGGAAAACACCTTCGCCAGTCCGAACTATTCGTGGGAAATATTTAAAACGAGGATTTTGAAAAGTAACAAAAATCATGTTTGTTGGTTATGTTCACAGGGTTTGAATACTGATATTTGTTGACTGATTTGTTTAATTTATGTTGAATGTTGTGTTTTGTGTGTGATATTGTGATGATGAAATCGAGACCACGGCGTATACTCACTCCACTCTCCCCTCACAAGTATATAAATCAATTTACGGCTGATGATTTTTCAAATCAAAAAGTAAAAACAAAAATATATTTAATTTCAATGTATCGACACCAATATCAGTTAAAGTTTATGTTTACATGTTCAGTGCGAGGCAACCAGTAGTGGGTCTTTCATTTTCATGCAGTTCAGGATTACACACACAAAACAAACATTTTCCAGAAAGAAAAAAGGAAAATTATTTTATAGCAGAGCCGATTTAAGTATCGAACAAAACAAAATTACTGTACATAATATATTACACTACATTATTATATAGGGAAAACGAATACGAATACGAATACAATTTTTATTTTGTTTTTGTTTTTTTTTTTTGGTTTTTTAGGAGTAAATTTGTAATTCGTTGGAGTTTACCTGTTGCACCGCTTGTTGCAAGGCTCGAGGCGATTGAGCTAACTGACCCACTACTGATTGATACAGATGAGTGCTGGCTGTGGCTGAGAGATGATGTTGGCCTTGGGGTAGTATGTTGGTTACCGAAGTGGCCGAGCGAAGGCTGGCCTGCTGCAGTTGTTGTTTGTCCACTGGCAACGCACTGGCTTTGCTTCCACGCTGCCCTGTTGACTCGCCGCGCCGACCTGTCTACATAGGACTCTGTATTAATCATATAGACGCAAGAATGTTGATGAAAATCGAACAAAAAAAAAGGAAACCAAATGAAACAGCAAATGCACCAAAAGAAAAATATTTATTCACACACAGGGAGTTGCCAGAAATACTGAGTGAAATTTAGAAGAGGGCATGAAAAATCTCGACTCGAGAGAAAGTTTAAGAAACCAAACATCCGAGTAGCGCATCATGCTGATACGGACACACTTGCAAGAGGTATAGGACACACGATATAACGGTTATTAATTACGTTACCTGAGGATGGGGCAACGACGGCGGCCACGCCGGCTGTGGAAAGGCTGATTCCTACACCGCCACCAGGAGCGCCGATGCTGATGCCACCGGTTGTCTGTGGCTGAGGCCAGATCTGCAGAAGATACTTCAGCACGGCTATCGGTTGAGCATGGTCGATATCGGAGCCTTGCGGTGCACTAGATGAATGAAGCATCAGAGGGGGGCCCATGACGGTGGCGAGTGCTTGAGCTGACATTTTGTTGCGTTCCGACGCGGAGACTACCAGCGATAAATGATCCAGAAGGAACACGAGGGTGGCCTGGAAGATTTGCAAGGTTACATTGAACAGTTCGAAAGTCAATCTGAGGCTGTTGGACTTACCCGGTTGGCTCGCGGCAGACAGTCGAGAATACTAAGCATCAACTTGGCATTACCCTCTGGGTCATCCGGCAGGCAAACCGCTGGTAGGGAAAGAAAAAACCGAAGTAGTGACAAAGCAAAACGAAACAAGTGGCATTTCTTTACCTAAAGCGTCGACGGTCATTTGGAATAAACACCTTGTGAACAGCGGCTCGGGAAGCTCTCTTAGATAGTCCTTCAAAACTCCGGTTATAACATTGATATCAGGAACATGTTCCGGACTTAGTTCGACAGCTCTGCTGTTTCTTTCGAATGCCTCGCGCAGAAGCCTCTTTTTCGTAGCCGATCCACAGAGGCGGTAGAGTCCGATTATGTCCAGGCCGCGGCGTTCCACTTCTTCGACGCATCGTCGCAATACTATTGGAACGGGTGCGCAGCCGGGTGCCCCTTTCGACTCTCGACTGACAACGGTCTCCAAATCGGCTCCGAACAACTGCGGATAGCCGGCTCGTAAGCTTGGCAAGCCACGTCGTTTGTAGAGTGTAATCGGGTCCGTGTGCCGCAGACGGATGTAGATAGTTCCACGTGGCTCCACCTTCAACGCCAACTGATGCAGTGGTGACTGCCGCAGGAGTGAGGCCAAAGATATCGCGCCGCGGTAACAGAGCTTATGCCGGTGCTGTGGATCCCATGAGTAGACGAGCACGTCCAACTGCTTATTGCACACCAAGTCCAGTTCGAACGACTCGTCCCAGTCGAACTGCAAATCACCCGATCGCACAACAGTCCGCGCCTTATGCACACGATCGCACTCGAGAACGCAGTACAGATCGCGGCTCTGCGGTTGTGGTGCACCTGGCTGGTTGATCTCTGGAGCTGTGCGTAGACCACGGCCAGCTAAGAGATGGATCCATAGCATTCCAGAAACGCCACCTACATCGATGATCGGTTTGTCCAGCTTGTATTTCGCGAACTCGGCTGGATTTATGTCGATTTGACGATGCGTGCGGGGCAGTGTAGCGCTTGGAGTTGGTGCTGGACTCTGGTGTCCACCGCCGCTTAGGATGCTGCCACTTGGACTGGCGGGCCCAGTCGATAATTCTAATAGTTGTCGCATTCGTCGGATGCTAGGTGATCGAATCGACGAGGGACCTCCAATGTGCTGCGAGGACATCGATCGGACCGGTAGGGAAGAAATGGGTCGCGGCATACCGAGGTGGCGATCCAGAGTACCGGTCAACACTCCCGTCCTACTGCTGTAGATGCTTTCGGTCTGTAAAAAGGAAAACTGTCACCTGGGGACCCTGGGTTTCTCGGTTAAGGCTACTTACATTCTTTAGAGCGTCGTGGATATTTTCAGCGCTGCAGGAGAACCTATGACTTCGCGGTTGGCTAAGCAAGTCCCTGGTGATTCGCATCTGCTCCGCGATAGCGGAACTACTTGGCGCTCGTCTCAACCAAGCCCTATATTCATCCGATGTGAAGATCGATGGGCTCGCCGTAATCCTGCTCCGCAGATCACGTTCGCGGAGGTCCCGTCTGGCAGTGAATTCCGGTGCCGATAGATTGCCATCACCGTCGTCCATTATTCTGTCACCGATGCGAGGTCGAATACCGCCCAATCGGACTCCAGGACGCTCCCTTGGTAGTGAGTTGAATTTGGCCAAGTCCGGTACGACGTTGCTGCCCAGTATGCCGGTCGTGGTGCCACGTGGTATACTTCCGATTGCTGGCCGGTTGTAGTAGTAGTAACTGGCCCGCTGTCCGATCGTGGCCTCTGTGTCGCTGGAGTAGTCCAATGATGGCCGGGACCTTCGAGTCAGCGACTGCGAGGCAGCACTGGGAGGTGCGCCATACTTGGAGCTACGAGACTGCGGTTCATATCGCCCATAACGACCCAGTGTGCCCCCAGCTATAATCGCACCTGGTTTAAGACTCGATCTTAACAAAGAATGCCTACCCAACGACGACGAGTAGTCCGAGTACTCAACACGAGGCAGATGCTGGTCGGAACCGCTGCGTGGGAAGCGTGCGTGCTGCTGTGCCAAGCTCACTCCGGCCCCAGCTGACATGCGACGCGATGGCCCCGGATAAAAGGAGTGCACCTTCTCGGCAAGGCTTTCAAGTGTACCGGCGTTCTGATAGTAAGCCGTCGACGGCGCAAACGAATGACCCTTCGGTTGTTCAGTTATTACTGACGGTGGTGGTGGTGGTTTGTAACCCCAACTAGGTGGTTCTTGCATAACATTCGCTCTGGTGTTGTAGTACAGGTCCAGTTGCTCACTCTGTGGACTGTAGTTGTTCAGGCCGAGGCCAAGTCGTGAACGGGACTCTGTCATCTCCCTGCCATCACCTGCAATGGAACACAAACCCACAATTAGCATGGAAACTTTTCGAATCGTTTTGAAATACCTGTACGTCTTTCACGTGATGACCGGGAACGCGGCATGCGGTCCGTGTCGTCTAAGTCTTCGTCTCTGAGGTCACGTTTAATGACTACAACCGGCGGTGGTTTCTGCTCGGGCCTGGATAGAGTTGTTGGACCGGGTGAACCTGTGCCACGAGCACCTCGTCGTTGTCGTATGGCCAGCACTAGGCGTCTCGGTATGGACATTATGATAACTACGTCGTCCAGCGACATGTGCGTCACATCGACCAAATTTACCGCCAGAATCTCATCGCCCACCTAATGACAGGAATCAACTTTCATTTTATGATCAAACGGTCGCCTCAATACACCTACCCGAAGACATCCGCTATTGTAAACGGCAGATTCTAAAGCTATTCGTGATATAAACACGCCGTCTGTCCGGTCGGCGCCGTTACCTTCTCGTATATATAAACCTAGCGTTTGTCCGGGCCTCTTCACGATTTCCACCAACTGTGCAAGAATAGAAATGGATTTATATGAAATGTCTGAGAATGCGACGTTTCGTCTTTGTACCTGAACCGTGTGCCTTGCGTCACCCTTTGACATCAATTTATGAGCTGCCTCGACCGCATGCTTGCCACCGATGCACCGGGGCTCTAAGACTCTAACTATCATCTCGCCACGCCTCTCAACAGCCTACGCAAAAAAAGGAATGACTTGCAGTCGATCAGAAATTGGATGTATTTTCAAATTCATTACCTCCAGTGCTGCAGCTGTATTTGGATCATGATCATTCTCAACCGCTTCTATCTGGCGGAAAATTTCCGAACTAATGCCCGACACCTTACGAAAGTCGCCCTGTAAGAGGACGGGCTCCTTAACCCCTTGTCGCTGTTGTCCCATTGGCTGCATTTGGTTTGATGGTAACGGCCCAGGCGGAGCACGTCCTGGGCTGGCTGTAACATCAGGAACTGATCTTCCATTTTCCTGGAATAAAAACGAAACAATGTATGAGAAAAATGACTTCTTAGGTATACGTACACTCAAAAAATAGTTAGTATAAAAATATTTTGTAGAATGCACAAATGTTTGGTACATAATACAAATATTCGTTGTTTTGGCAAAATTCTAAAAATTATTGCATTCGTAGACTTTGTTCGTTAATTTACAAATGACGTCAAAATTGTTAAGATGGTAATTTTAACAACGCAAATAATATATTCGCAGAAATACGTATAAAGTTTGTCTAGTCTAGACCACAATTCTGTTGCGAATCGCATTTCTATCGCTTCTAGTTCCCTGTAATGAAAATACGTTCCTCGGCGGGTGCATCAACGAATCCCAGGCGACACGTATTCCATGTCAACGGAACAACTGTCGGAAATTCGCTGAAAAACCTCGCGGAAGAACAAAATGCGAAGTATATTTGAGGGCATGGACTCTTTACGCCTGTAGGACTGTTTATATGGCTTATGGCGTAAAGGGATCCTGAGTCAGTGTTTTTAGCACTCTCTCTTCATTTATCCCACGAGACGTGGTCATTTTTCCCTTTCTTTCCTTTTCTAAAATTCCATTTTAGAAACCCACAATACTTTTTTGCGTCAAAATCCAGTTTCTTATAGTAAAATTTGTATTACACGGAAAGAAAATCATGTTAAATTAACCTTTAGTAGAAAAACCGAAGTTTGTAACACTGCTATGATTATTTTTTGGTACTAGAAAAGACGATTTACATGACCTGTTTTTTATGGACATTAAATGTGTTGATAATCATGATGAAATATAAAATGTATAGTTTGAATGTTTTTTTGCTAGATTTCTGAAATACCCACGATTTTGGGGCTTTTCCCTTTATCCCACGGAAGGCTTTTAAGACATCGAAATTCCCACAAAAAGGGATAAATCCCACCATATAATAACACTGCCCTGAGTCACTATTCGAAAGCAGTTATTTGGTACCTATGAAAGGACTTAGACATCATACAGCGGCCATATTTCAAAATATTTTTCGCTACACGACTCAGCAATCGAAATCGGTAAAATTTATAATTTTATTTCGAGTTCCATTCGGGGAACGTTCCGCGCGCTACGTAAAAATTACGGTTATATTTGTTTCAATAAAACTGTTGCCAGATCTAGGAATAGGTACGGCTTCCTTCAGACCTTTAATAGAATTCTTCTATTCTATCAAATTCGCAACTTCCAATCTGGTTTAAAGAGTGTTGCTTAATTCTTGGAACGATTGCGCTTTAAGCAACCTTTCGAATAATATTTGAGAACGTTCCCACTAAAGCTGCAACCCTTTTCGACAAAAGGCAGATCGTTACATTACTTTCGTATTCAATATTCGATTTGTGAATTTGTGAAGCAAAAATCGTTTGAAGTCGAATAGAAGCTGCACCAATGCCCTCCCGTTTATCCCTCTCCGATTCGCCGTGACTTTTATTTTGGGGAAAATGCAGCCTTATCTTCTCTTTTCTATTCCTTGCAGCAGGATTCATCTGCATTGTCTATGAATTTACGATGCACGAACAAACTATTACGTGAGAAGATAAGAACCACTGAGGGCAATGCCACTATAAATTCCCCTTGCTAATGCAGGACACCGGGCCAAGGAAGAAAGTTTTAATGAAAACCAAGTATCATCGCTCATAACGTGATATGCAAAAATGCTATAAAATAAGCCATTCGCCCGCACTCAGGTAGTGGAAAGTTTTAACTTAATAATTATTAACAAGGATGCTCAGCCACACACATTTGGCGACAACAAGCAACAGGTAGCTCCCCAAAAAGCTTTTAAAAGACTTCCGCCACCCGTCCCTCGTACATACTTCGCATTGAAAGACAGTTTGTTATAAGATTGTGCACTCAATTCAAAATTAATTTATACAACGCGGATGCCGCATAAATGTTATCACTCCAGGAACACACTTTTCCCCCACTCTCCTCTGTCTCATTTCCCACACCCCCACTCAATCTTTGTAATATGTAAAAGTGTGTGTGTGTGTTTGTAGTTTGAAACAACTAAATTAAAAGAATGACAAGTAGTTGGGATCGGTACAAACACACGGACCGTGTATTGTACTTAAATGCAAGTACCAATTCATAATTCACACCACCTGACAACGTGACCCAGTTTTTTTGAACTGGCTGTGGATGCGCCTGAATTGTCTACACCCATTCACCACCCCAGCATCGCATTGCCTCAGCCATCTCGGCTTCACTTGCCGTCTTATGTTGCGAAAACAACAGAGGCAATATAAAAACAGTCATCCAAGTAGAAGAAGTAACTCCCCACCCATTCAGTGCAGCACATTTAATTGCTACACTATGGGCCACAAAAAGTTCTCAACGAAAACTTTGCGCTGCAATGGAACTGGAACAGGAAGAAGGACGCCTGCCGGTTGTGTGAGACCTCAGCTCAATTCCCCGCGGTAAGAAGTGCGAAAGAAGCGGGATCTCTATATACCTACGTTGAATAGTTCTTAAGCTCTTCGCTAGCTATTATAACATTTTATGGCATTTGCGTGACGGATAGAATGTTTTCTCCGGACTTTGCTTGGATTGGGTGGTTGGTAGTGGTGGCGTTCAATTTGAATTTTCCCGATAACTATACACGGTGCCATTGTGGCCGCATATGAGGTGTGTTCTGTGCTGTAGCCGAACATACTTGTCGGCTCGTTGTGTGTGTGTGTTTGTCGGGAAAGCTGCCTTATGTGGCGAGCATAAAAGGTATGGCGTATATATGGAGAAGACAAAAGGTGATTTTAGCAAATTCTCGATGCTCTGCTTGTTATTATATTTTGCATGTCAAGTTCAGAGCAAAAGCGGGGCTAACGCAATAAAGGCAATTTTACAACATGTAGGACTCGGTATAGGTGTGTATATAGTGTGGAGGTTTTGTTGCCAACCCAGATATAGTAGGCATAGGCACCATCCAATTTACTCATACAACAGCCCCACTTCGCCGTCGTCGTTAATTTATTGATGCATGCACAATTACGAGCGAGGGGTAGAAAATGGGAGAGTAAATTCAATGGAACTGTCGAGACAATGTATCTAACGAAGTGGAAAAGTTCACTTAAGAACGGCGAGTTCAAGGCAGGCACAATTCTGAGGATTTTATTATTTTTTTAGTTGCCAAGTGTACTTAGGGAACTTGTGGCATGATTTAAAGATCAAGTTAACAGGTGAGAGGGTTAACGGATATAAGAAAGCGACATGTTGATTTTAAATAGCGCCTTGCGATGGGGATGGGTATGAGTATGACAAGTAATATTAAACGGAAGCAGGGGCTTTAAGTGCAAGGGTCCGGCGATGTTTTTGAACGGTACAGGGAAATAACTTCACGGCAATAACTTCACGTGGGAAATAACTTCGAGTGGGAAATAATTTCACATTTTTGTCGGAAATAATTTCTCTTACCGCGCAACGACAGATGTAGGTCCACAATGCATACACAGGGGAATATGTATGCAACCCCACTGCCCGTAAGAGGTTATTTCTCTGCAACATTTTAAACAACTTGAAAGGCACTGTTTGTTTTCGAAAATTGACCACAAATAGTGCGACGGAGAGTAGGGTTACAGGTTTTTTTCGTTTAGCTCTCATATACAAAAGTATTATTAAGTTCAGCTGTACGGCCCTATTTACATTTCACACTATGTCCCATTATAATACTCACTCATCTGTGGCTTTTAAAAGAAGATTTCGTTTGCTGGCGAATTCCAAGAAGAATTCTAAAAATGTCTGTAGACGAATCCCGGCGAAGGAACAAAATGTTAACATTAAGAGGAACCTTGTGCGAATAGTTAAACGATATGTAAATTAACGGCAGTGAAAAAGTAGTAAAAATCCTACTGCCTACCACCAGCTTTATATTTTTGATTTTAAATTTTAAAAGAACTCTTGCTTCGGTTACAGGTTTAAATTGTAAGTATGATAATTCCCAAGTCACATTTCGCACAAGAACAAGTGCAGCAGCATTTTAACCTGTCAGATGTCACATGCTGATATAAAAATCACGACGTTATGTCTCTTTTTCTGTCAAAAATCAATTTAACAAGACCACGTTCGCTTTATATTCATCTAGGAGAAAGCATTCGCCCGGCGGGACAAATTCGCCCCCTCAAAAAATGTTGAATGTCATAAAATTTAGTCACAAATACTTTTTTTTTCGGTATAAATTTTTGACAGGTCTGAATTACCTCGGTGGAGATTTTTTATAGAAATTAAGTAATTTTTCCCACATAGACAAACATCGGAGTGACGTTTCGAAATATATCGAAAAATTATATCTTCCGTTTTGTTATGAATACAGTAATCCCCCGATTGTTGCGTCGGGGAAAATGTACACTTTTCAACGCATTTATCCGAGGAACGCAATTACGAGAATCCCGCTTAAGTGCGCGTTGTCTACGTAATAAGGAGAACCCCGCTTTTTTGCCTTGATTCAATAAAGTATTTTTGTTAGCATGAAATTAACCACGAACACTATTCTATTTCGGCGCAGTATAAACGTATACATTTATGTCATGTCAATTTGACAACTGTCTTTGATTTTATTAAAGCTGTAAGCACAACAACATTTTCAGTGCTTTTATTGTATGTGTGCATTTAACCGGGAGATTTTCTATGAAGTTTTACGTGAATCTTTTAACGCAAATAACCGGATAACACATTTAAACGGGAAAAGTTCTGTAAATTTCTTATGGAAGGCTATATTTGCTCAGTCTTCGGATTAATTAAACGCAACTAAGCAAGGGTCACTTATCCGGGGATCACTGTAATAGCTTAGCTTTGTAAAGGAGACCCAATTATACACTGGTAACAACGCTGTTAAGAATTCAAAACTTAGCGAAATTGACCGAAACGTGTCTTTGCACAATTTTTAAATTGTCACCAACCAATTTCTGCTTGGGAAATTCGTCCAAGTTCCAAGTTCTTATCTGTTTCTTTTTAAAAATCGACCGAAATCGGGTGGTCCAGCAATTGTGTATATGCAAAAATTTGAATAAGTCCTTTGGTCGAAGAGCCGTAACCTTGACCGAGCTATAAGCTTACGAATCAAGTTTTAACACCATATATGTGACCCCTTATTGATTGATTGACCACCAAGCCTGAATATAAGGCGCTATCCATATTGACCCAAAGCGAAATACCGCTTTTTGAATGGATTTGATTTGGTTTGATTTGGTTTGATTCTCTTATCCAAACAGTAAAATCAAAAACTCTCCGCACAAATTGCTGATCAAACAATTTTTCCTACATCTATAGTTGTCCACCTACCATAGCAAGGCAATAATCAATTTATTCCGTCTTTCTCCTTGAAACCGAAGCTCCAATTTACCAAATTATACCATCCGCATGTACATACCTGCATTCATTAATATTTAATACAATTGCGTGGCAAGTATTCGACATGCCCAGATAAGCTTAAACAAAACCAACAAAAAAAAACACAAGCTCGACCATACCATCGAAAGCAATTATTTCTCAAAGTAGCAAATGGTCTTCACCGCAATCCGTCCACACTCATAGGACGCTGGTCGACGACGTCATTGGTAATTACAATTCGAAACTCCATTTCAACATTTGCCTCGCTTTTCTGTCTGTTTCACTTCAAACAAATTTTATTGATCATATCGGTGACGCAATTTGCATGAAAGTCGATGTGGAACTCCACTTCCATTGGACGAAACAAGAAAAAAACTGCCCGAAACGAAAAATATTTACAAAAAGCAAATCCCTACGGGCTTACCCACACTAAGCCCGGGGTACACAGGAGGGAACTACATGGCAATTGTACGATTACTCTGCCACTATAAAGTGCATGAGATATTGCCTTTCCTAATAATTACATGGGATAATTTATGGATCACTTTTCCCCACCCAACAAAATGCTCGTATGTAGATGGCTGGAGATGGGGAGAGAGAGACAGAACGCAATCAGGACAAATTGGAAAATCAATACAACAGCGTTTTTGGCTATTTCGAGACCACCATTAAGTGTGTGATATATGAGCAGAGGAAAGGATGGCCAATTGTCGGTGGAATGTTACAAGAAGTTGTTGGCTTTTTTTGTGGGCGATGATATTGACTGTCTCAACTCTCAACTGTGTTTTTTTAATGATTTACTTTTTCTGATAAATGATGAAAAATGTCGATTGTAGTCGAGATAATTACAGAAATAAACGACTAGGTCGATCAAAACGTCCTCTCTTATCCCAGCTAGAACCCTAGCGCCGGCGGCAAAGTGACCTTGTTAATTAATTATTTCGACACTAAAATTAAAGAAATGATACAATATGCTATAAAAACAATATCCGAATTGCTATTTTACTTTATTTATCTACTTATTATATATTTTGTAAACGTTTGAACGATTTCCTTTGACAGGTCGTTTTTTTACTCTCTCAATGCAGCGGGTAGTTTTGCGCTAGATTGAGAAATTTCCCTGAAAGGGATGTCAATTTTTTTTTATCTGGAGTTGGACTTGCCCAGCGTTGCCAACCAATTTGGACGGAAAAATGTCTTACTTGAGAAAAAAAGATAATAATAAAATAATGCCTAAAATAAATTAGGTAAACTGGAACAATAATTCAAAAATTAAACACAAATATGAAAATATAAACAAAAACAATTTTTATTTCCAAAAAAAAAACAAAAATAATGAATCACAGAAGAAATTCTTAATAGGTAGGTACAAAGTATTGAACAAAACAAACATAGTTTTAGTCCAGCAGATAGTCTTGGTCATTGAAATCTTACATTAAAAAAATAAGAAGTCAGTAAATTGAATCAAAAAAAAAAAAAAAATAGAAAAATATTTGAAATAAAAAAAAGAAGCCTTTTTGGCAAAAAACAAGCCTTAAAGCCTTAACTATTGAAATAATGCCTAAAAGGCGTGAAAAATCTTTAATTGGCATCACTGGACATGCGGGCATTGACAGAGCTTTATTTAAATTGTCAGTTTTCCGGAAGGGGTGGGCGTGGGCTTACAATTTCAGGAATCTTGAGCGATATATACATCAGCATCTACTGTTGCCAAAGGCAGAGACTTCGGCTCGACATGCTGTTGTTGGGACTCGAAAAAACGGCTTTTATTGCAGGGAATTTCTATATTTATGCGAATGGTTGTACATATAGCAGAAGCATATAAGACTTGGAGTAGAATTTTACTGTCAAGATTAGCGACTTTTAATGGCCCGATCTGATAAGCAAGTTGGCCTCTTATGGACTATAACACCGATGGATGGATGGCAAATCTCTGAGCCAGATGGAAAATGTTCTTGTTGTTGCATAAGCATAGGAGTAGGTATCCCCAAGGATCTATACTTCCATTAAGACTGGTGAAATAAAGTTAAAAATTCCTCATACCAAAAGCTTATCAGTTAATTGAAACCAGTTTGGTGACATTTAATTTGTCGTCGCCATATTGCCATAGTAACGTAAGTAAGCAACTGTATGATTTTAGTTCAGGGGCAAATATCTGCGAGGTGACCAAATACTTTTGTTTCAATAGCCGTGTTTTTTTGAGCTTCGATCTCAGCAAAGCAAAGTAAAGTAGGATTTTCATCATGCAATTACAACAACTACGTTCTACTTGACACTTCGAGACTCGGTAGTAGTTGTTGTAATCGCGTGCTGAAAATCCTACTTTACTTTGCTTTGCTGAGATCGAAGCTCAAAAAAACACGCCTAATGATGTTGCTACGAATCATTTTCTCATTTTTCGATATAAATTGAGAGCTCCAAATTTTTATAGTGACTTTATGACTAAAGCGTATTTTTCGACATCCAGTTGTCGCTTTTTCGCTTTCCAACAAAAAAAAACAATAAATATCTTAAATTATGGTTGTTTTTTTTTTAGTTTTACGTACTTAGAAAAGGTAGGGTCGCTTTTCGACCACAAGCGAGACTAGTCGTATTAATTTTTACTAGTGGCAAATCCTACACGAACAGCAAATCGGTGATGCATGCCTATTTTATAAATACTATCACTGCGGTCGTTTCGAGCAACTCAACAAAAGTACCTGTTTCTATAAATGAGACAAATGACAAGACAGACACCCAATGCTCTTCCGAAACGAGCTATATTTTTATACGCTCAGAAGCAAGTAAATTTTACTTAAGAAACGACAGAAAATTCAGCGGCAAACGACAGCAAGCCGCGTAGGCATCACCTTTCGTGACCACTACAACTTAAAACAGCTTGAACGTAGAAGTTGTGACACTTTTGGTTCCTCTTGGATCGTTAGAGGTTCGCATTTACAAAAACAAAAATGTTTGCATCTCATTAGTAAAATAAAACAAAATTCGCTATAATTTACCAAGTTATTCAAGTCAGGCCAGGCTGACTCATATTTATACTTAAATAAAAAAACCCACTGTGGCGATGGTAATGTTTAACCACAGGACAGCGAGTAGCTACAGGCCACATAGCATTTTATAAGTTCCAAGGACCAATAAGCATTCACATCGTAAACCACGTAAGGCAAAGTTAATTCCGCCTCAGGACATGTACCTGCGGTTGTCAGGCGCAAGGCACACTTTCAAAGGAAAGGTCAAAGCCCCACATTTTCAATTACTTTTATAACCGCGCTAACAATAATCTAAGCAGAAATAAAGGTCGTTCTTCCCGCCCGTTGGGCTTTAATACTCTTACACCCACGTATAGTTAGAACCTCGCAGCTCGCACTCACACTAAAGTCAAATCTGATGTTCGGTTTCTGCCACAACCCTACCCACGGGGTGCATTCAAATTTATTCGTTTTCATTGTCTCCCAATGGAGTGGGAGAGGATTCCCCCTCGTTCTTATATGTAATCCCGAGTGCAGCTGAAACTTTGTTGCCACTTTGGCACCAGACGTCATGACATGACAACGCTGCTGCTGCTGCTGATGATGATGATGGTGAGAGTTTCGAGGACCTGTCTCAAATATTCGGTCTCGAGTCTAACTCAATTCGGAACAGCAAAATACCCAAATGGCAAGGAAGGAGGGCGATGTCGCGTCGTTTAAGAAAACCCATTAGCGACAAAAGTTTCTTTCTGCCAAGTCCAAATATTGTGCTCCTCGGCGTGTTGAATGAATGAATGCATTTGTGTTGAGTATACGAGTACTCGCATTTAAAAGCCGCAAGCGTTAAGGGCGCTGTCCCTTCTTATCCACCCGTCCGCAGCACGATGATAAGGAATTTGCAAAGCCAGCAGTGCACACAGGAGTTTCTCCATATAGTTTAGTTGCCGAAAAGTTCATTCTATACCGAGACAGGCACACGCAAAAGTCACAAAAAGTCAAACACTTAAACTTGTGTGTATATGCGATGCGAATCCTTTTGACAGTGTATTAAGGCTAAATATGCCGAGTCCCGTTGTTGGTTGGATGAAGTTTGTGTGCCTCTTGTGTATCGCAGTCGCCTTTTTCGAAAAGATTGAGGCTGCTGTGCTGTTTCAGATAGGAAGCAGACGTTGATGTTGATGTTGAATGCACTATGCCGAGTATAGCATCCCCCGGGATGAAAAGGCAATTTAAGAGAAACTACAAGTATTTGTCCTTCTCTGCGGACTTGTAGTGCATGGAGGCACATGAGTAGATTAGAGAGCTGCGAGTGGGGAACGCTTGCTAGTTTTTTTCTGTTTTTCTCGAACGATTGGGAACAATAAAGAACTTTCTTTATGAATATAAAAAAGACGAGCTGGATTCAGGCCAAATGCCTCCTTTCCCCACAGGTTCAGAACCTGAGACCCCAGACCCTGGAGCATCGGTTTCCTTCCCATCGCTAGATGACGATGCCTCCAGCACAATCACTCCCACCATTGACCACACCTTGTCGGACATGGACATGGAGGACTTCAATAAGATCCTTCTCAGCGAGGATGAACTTCTGGGTTCATCTTCGGAAGCGGAGGATCTAAACAACACCGTGGTGGAGGTTCATCCGCCTGATTGTAGCAAGAATGCTGCAATTAGTGCAGATTAATCTCCATCACTCGATAGAGGCTTCGGCCGCACTTATCCTCCGCCTCTCAAAGGGTGGAGAAGACATAGTCTTGATTCAGGAGCCATGGTTTGACAACAGCGTGGTTCGTGGACTCGAGACTCCTGGATACGAAAAGCTGTATGTTACTGATAAAGGTAGACCCAGATCATGTATACTAGCAAAACGTAGCCTTAAATTACTTTTACTCCCTATTTTCAGCGATCAAGACGTAACTGTAGCTAGACTAGTGACTGCGAAAGGCACGTACTGGATAGCATCGGCATATCTGGCCCATGACTACACGGGCCCTCTCCCTGGGGTCAAACTAGAGAGAGTGATCGCTGAGGGGCAAAGGACCAAAACCAACCTCATAATCGGGTGTGATGCAAATGCTCACCACTCGGTATGGGGAAGCACGGACATTAATGATAGAGGTGAGTCACTTTTTGATTACATTTTAAGTACAAACCTCATAATAAGTAATGTAGGAAACGAACCTACCTTTATAACAAAAAACCGACAGGAAGTTTTAGATATAACTCTTGTCTCCGATACTATCAGTCAGTTGATTACCAATTGGAAGGTATCAACCGAGCATTCCTTTTCAGATCATCGGTATATTCAATTCAACGTAGCCGATGACCCTCCTTGCCAACTTCCGTTCAGGAATACTAGGAAGACAAATTGGCTCAAATACAGGGACACTCTGAAACAATCAATTAACTCAGAGCTTTTCAGTCCCCCCTGTAACGCCAACGAGCTTGATCTGAAAGTCAAGAATCTTACGTTGGCTTTAAACAATGCGATGTCCTCCGCCTGTCCTCTTATTATACCAAGGGGAAAGAAGAAGCCACTTTGGTGGACTTCGGACTTGGGCCTGAGGAAGTCAAAGTGCAGAAAACTTTTCAATCGTGCTAAAGACACAAGAAAAGCGACTGACTGGGATTTCTACAAGGAAGCCCTAAAAATGTACAAAAAAGAACTAAGAAAAGCCAAACGAGCATCTTGGAGACTCTTCTGTGGTAAGATAGAAGAAACCTCCGAAGCATCAAGGCTAAGAAAGATACTCTCGACCAACCCAATAATGCCAAGTTGTCTGAAAAAGACAGATGGCTCTTGGACGACTTCTAGCGAAGAATCGCTTAATCTGCTGCTCGATACCCACTTCCCAGGCAGCTCAAATGGTATTGCCCATACAGATCGAAACAGATCAACTTTACAATCTACCAACCTACAAGGTCTGATCACTAAAGACAAAGTGCTTTGGGCGCTACATAGCTTCAAACCATACAAATCCCCGGGACCAGATGGCATAATACCAGCCGAGCTACAAAACACCTCGGATATCATCCTGCCAGTGCTGATGATAATCCTAAGAAGTTGTTTAGATCTGGTATACATCCCATTGTTATGGAGAGAAGTTAAAGTGGTTTTCATACCCAAAGCAGGAAAATGCTCTCACGTGAGTCCAAAAGATCTCAGACCTATTAGTCTTTCATCATTCCTCCTAAAAACTTTAGAACGACTGATTGAAATCCATTTACGCATAAGCATTGACAAAAGACTTCTGTCAACGGCGCAACACGCTTACTCTAAGGGTAAATCAGTAGAAACGGCCCTACACACGCTAACGCGTTCCATAGAAGATTCGCTTCGTCATAAGGAGTATACAATGGTTGCATTCCTAGACATAGAAGGCGCTTTCAACAACGTCGACTCATCTGCGATCGCTGGTGCTCTGACAGCTCTGAACGTGGATGCCTCACTTGGCGAGCTGATCAATTTGATGCTCAATAGCCGAATTATCAACTCAAGTCTGGGTGAGAAATCTATCAGAAGATCTGTCAGTAGAGGAACCCCACAAGGTGGCGTCCTATCTCCCCTTCTTTGGAACTTAGTGGTGAATGAACTGCTGATATGCCTGGAAGCGGGAGGTTACAATGTGATTGCCTATGCGGATGACGTTGCCATTGCTGTGTCAGGAAAGTACCTAAATACTTTAAAAGAACTCCTACAACACGCTCTTAATAAGCTAACAAAATGGGCAAATAAATGTGGGCTGGGAGTAAACCCTCACAAAACTGAACTTGTCCTCTTCTCTAGGAAATACAAGATTCCACACATTGACCCTCCATCTATAAATGGCACTAGTTTGAAATTCACAAACGAAGCTAAATACTTGGGTCTCATTTTTGATAGGAAGTTAACATGGAAACCTAACATCCAAGAAAGAATTAAAAAGGCCACTGTGGCACTTTTCTCTTGCAAAAAAGCCATAGGAAACAAGTGGGGTTTACAGCCTCGTATCACTTACTGGCTATACATCTCTGTCATAAGACCGATACTCACGTACGGTGTTGTTGTCTGGTGGACTGCTTTGGATAAAGCGACTTATCGCGATAAGTTAAGCAAAGTCCAAAGAACAGCTTGCTTGTGCATCGGCGGGGCTCTTCGTACTACCCCTTCCGCTGCCCTCGACATCCTGCTTCATCTGACACCAATTGACATCTTCAGCAGACAAATGGCAGCTTCTGCAGCCGTTCGCCTTAAAGCTACCTCACAATGGACCAGGAAAACAACTGGCCATGCCGCTATTTTGAACAATTTTAAAAACATCCCAGGAAACATCGATTACACTACACCGGAACTACAATTTGATAATAACTTCCAGGTCTCCATCCCTTCTAGATCATTCTGGGAGGAGAAAGCTTTCCTGGATGATGAATCGATCCACTTCTTCACAGATGGTTCGAAAACTGTGGACGGTGTTGGTGGCGGTGTCTTCTCCGACAGACTAGATCTTAGTCTCTCCTTCCGTCTACCTGATCACTGTAGCGTTTTTCAGGCGGAAATAATGGCGATTAAAGAAGTCTTATCCTGGCTGAAAGAGAACGTGATATCTGCTAAAGATATCCGTATCTTCTCGGACAGCCAGGCGGCTATAAAGTGCCTGGAATCAGTTTCTACAAATTCAATAACAGCCCAAGACTGTCGTTCGTCTCTCAGAGAGATGGCGGAGCAGTTTAATATTCACCTCTGTTGGGTGCCGGGGCATAGGGACATCCCAGGTAACTGTAAGGCTGATGAACTCGCCAAACACGGAACAACACTACCTTTGCTTCCAGACAAGGACTCTTTAGGTATCCCAATCGCTACCTGCAAACTAAAAATAAAGCTGGATGCTATCGAAAGAGCAAATCTTAGATGGACAACCGGCTCGACATGTCTAGCGACAAAACAGATCTGGCCAAAGCTGGATCTAAAACGTTCTAGGCATCTGATCTCCCTCGATAGGAAGCACATCAGTGCTACAATAGGTGTCATCACAGGACACTGTCTCATAGGCAGGCATGCAAAAAGACTTGGCGTAATATGTAATGATTTTTGCAGAAGCTGTCTCGACGAGGAAGAAGAGGAAACTATTCTTCATCTCCTCTGCACTTGTCCGGCGCTCTCACAAAGAAGGAAACTCCATTTGGGAGAGTTCTACTATAATGATCTTAACGATCTAAAAGACACGGCCATTCGCTGTCTCTTGCGCTTCATTAGAAGCTCCAACTGGTTCAACGAGTAGGAAGAATTTAGAAGATAGATTCATGTGGTATCACAAGGGACCGTATAATGGTCTAAGTGTGTCGGCTAGCCGACAGCCACTTCAACCTAACCTAACCTAACCTTCTTTATGAATTTAAAGGGATGTGTATTTCTTGGTTAACATTCTTGCATAAACGTTTTGGAAGGCGTGGATATTTGTTTCTTTTTTTTAATATTATTTAGATAGCTCACGTCAGTATGTTTTAAAATGATACCGGAGTACACTCGATGTGATTGTGCATTGGTTTAACGTGGTTCTCGGTAGAGTACACTTAGACCAAGCTACGTCTTGCGAGTTGCCAGTGAAAAGGTGGATTTTGGTTCCGCTCCTAAAACGAATTGCTTTGCTTTTCGAAGCTTTCGGTAAAGAAAGAGGTGTCCCTATATCTGCAGCTCCTGACGAAGTCGAATGTGTGCTTCGTGGCTGAGACTCAAATTTAAAAATTTCACATTAAGGTCGATCTTTCCCACTGCCTTCCTTTGTCTCGAATGCCCAAACTTTGGTCGGGCCTAGCTATCGCACAGTATCCATTTGAAGGCTTCCTAAGTATGGCGAAAAAGCTCCTTCTTTTGTTAAATATCCACTGGACCGTATTTGAACCACCTTGGGCTACATTTGCTGCTCGGCGTCACGTTGATCAAGCCATTTCCATTTAATGCGTCGACATGGCGAAGTTGTGTTCCACTGTGCAGCCTTTCGTGAGAAAGGATCTCCGTTCAGTACGTTTGGACTGGGAAATTTGGATAGGTACGTCATTTCCATGCGTTCTTAAATTGAACTAGACCTGGAGATGTACATGGATCTGTTATTGAAAAGGGGGAATTTGAATGTAAGATGCTGCGGTGGTCGTCTTCTGCCCAGCGCCGGCTTTCATGCAAACGGCAGTCTTGGAGCTGAGGCCATTTAAAGGTTTAAAGAGCTCTCAAACCAAAAATTTGAGGTCTGTTAATTACCACCGCCAGATATGAAGATGACGACATTGTCCTCTTAAACAGCAACCCTACAGTGTGTGACCAATTTAGCATATTTCCTGCTAAATTTAGCAGGATTATTTTATTTTTTTCAAATCATGCCAGCATTTTTTTTAGCATGATTTTATGCTGTACCAGGAAAAATTACCAGGATTTTGCTTTAGCCAAATTATGAATTGAAATAATAAAATCAAAGCAGACGAACTGTTCAATATTCCTATGAATATTGAATTTGAGCTACCCGTGGTTGGCTAAGCGCAACGAAGCAAATGACGAAGCGAGACGGTGGCTGCTCACGTTTTTTCGTACTTATCGGTATATGAGCGACCGGCCATGAATTGTCTATCCTTCGGTCCTCTCAGGAAAAGTGTCTTGTACTATGACCTGAATAATTCGTTTGTCAACTGTCGGGAAAAACAGTTATTTTAGGAGCAAAAATAAGTGAAATAAACGGACGTGTCTCGTTCAGATTTTTGGAATCGTTTTCTTTTTATTCTACGTTTCCACCGGAGATTAACTGCGAGATAGACAAATTTCTGGAAGTCCCGCATAAATCTCGGGATTTAGGTATCATACAAAAGTTAAACTCATGAAAAGGCAGATTACAAATAAATCTCGATCATCAACCAGGTTCGCATGTACAGTACAGTCTGGTTTGTGAACACACTTTCCACAATTCGAGATGTCAAAAATACAAAGCAAACAGAGCTGTACTTGACAATGTGTCATAAAAAAAATAACGATTATTTTTCTGAGAGACTTCTCCCAGCCAATGCAACCATCAAAACTTTCATTTTATTTTGTGGAATTAAATTATAAACCTAAAAAAAATTTTAGATTTCTGAAACTCATGTTTTATTACTTTAAAGTTTAAACTTTTGATTTTTGATTTTTTTTTTTTCAATTTGTATTACAATTTTGGTTTGTTCGATTTGAGAGTAATTGACAACATCTGGTGAAACGTCAAATTAATATTGTTTTTTTTTTTTGGTGGAAACACCTCAGGATTTATTTTTAATCTCTTGCCCTAAATCAAGCTATTAGTGTCCGGTGGAAACGTAGTTTAACAGTCCACTAGCTAACAGCATACAACTAAATTAATCACGAACCTTGGTGTGAACAAGACATTACAATTCTCATTTGACACTGAACAGCCATTAAACGAATTCAGCTTATAATAATAATATTTATTTATAAATACACGAAATGATTTTTATTTAATGATATTTTTGTGAAATATATCTTATTTTCCTGAAAAACAGATTATTTGTTAATTTTTTGGGTTTTTAACAGGTTTTCAAAAAAAATATGCATGATTTTTAGCACTTTTTTATACGAAAAAAACATGCTATACTGTGGAATTTGGCATGATTTAAAATATTGAATTGGTCACACTGCTACCCGGTATTCCCTATTTTCAGGAGGACTTTGTTGAGAACAAGGTTCCATCAAAGTAGAGGAAGAGGCTCCGCGCTGAGGACTTCCTTTGTGTAATTTTCTTTTGCTACATCTGCCTCAGAATTAAACGTTTTTTACCCTGTGGTTTCAAACTCCACAATACAAAAGACAGATTTTCATAAGTTGGACATTGAAAAACTGTCAACGACGTCATTGAAGGATCGCTTGGTTTCTGTCCGCTATACTTATCTTCTTCTTTACCAACTCACAATGGGGAAATTTTCCATACAAAAGTTCATATTGTGACCTACAAAATTTTTAGTGTGAAGGTTAAAAATTATTATTAGGCCATGTAGGATTAATTATTGTGGATACTTAAGATGACCATTGCAATATTAACTTTTCATAAGTGTTGAGTGAGTGGTCACAGTGGCTTAGTAGTTAATGGGCCTTACCAATAAACATTTTTAGTTTCGACTCGAAATTTTAGTAGTTCACAGTGGATATATTTTCCATACAAATTTTGCAATTGTGAGCTTCCGTAAATTTAAAGTCGAGACTAAAATTTGTTATTAGTACGGCGCAGTGTATTGGACTACTAAGCGAGGGGTCCCACGTTCGAATCCCAAAAAAAAATGTCAACTTAAAGTCTGACAAACATCCGAGAGTATAACTGTCATGAAAGAGCTTCTCAATTAGCCGTTTGGACTCGGCAGAAAATTATTGTAGATTCCTTCCATTCGTCCCAAAAATAAAAAAACACACACAAACCGACTGATGGTGTGAAGTTAGGCCCAGGGTCCCTACGGACCTGTTGCGTCAATTATTTATTAATTTTTAAGTGTTGAGTGGGATATAGGTCAATTCATGATTAAATGGCAGTTTCACAAACAAAATTCCCCGAATGATTTATTTATTTATCTAAATAATTTACATATCATTTATATTTAAGACTTTAGGGCATCGAGACCGAATTATTCAATAAAGCATCACTTGTCCCGCTATTTTGTGAGTGCCTTCAAAAGTGAATATTTAAAATCAAGAAATAGTTGTGCCTGCATTGTGTCTCGCCAAAAATAACTACAAGCAAATTCCAATAATTCAGAAAACACCATTAATCTAACCTAAGGACAAACCCGTCATTGTCGATATTGCAAACTAATCGCTAGCTCATTTATAACGCAAAATTATTTTTTTCATTAAACTTGTAAATATGTGATGGATGGCCGTGAATTCATATGGCCCCACAACGTACGGTAGCTGAATACTATATATGGTTGTCGCCTCGAAAGGAAATTAAACGAAAAAGGACTGCGCCAGCAAACTATTAGTCAATTGTTCTCATTTCCCTGCTCTCCGCTTATCCGTTCTATTTTGCATGTGACGCGCTATAGGAAAAAAGAGAACTGCTCTCGTCTAACGAGGCTTTTCTTCGCAAATATTGATTTCGTCGTTCATGGGTCTTGTGATAGATATGTACTATAGCACGAAGGATAACTCTATTCCACCCACTCTTGCGGATAAGACTTTCAAATTTTAATATGCTTGACCTGTATTCTCGTTGGTTCAACACTCAAGAGAGTCAGAGGGCTACACAATCGTGTGGCACCCCCTGCCAATCGAGTTAAAATTAATTAAACAAACATAGATGGGAAAATGTCCCATTGATCAATACACATAATGGCATGGGTCTAAAGGATATTTTATGTTGACGTCAAAAGTCGGCACAATCGGTTTTTTGTCTGCGTGTGAAGTATGGTTACGATGAGGGTCATTCTGCGTACATTGACGACAGTCTCAGAGCTGTCCATTACAGGATCACATCGATGCGTGTATACACAGACACACCTCTGTCAGAGCATATGCGACTGAAATGTGACCGACAATTTGAAGCTGAATTATGCGTCTGATTTGGGCCTATTTACAGCACTAATTAGATTCCTTTTTTAAGGGGGAGTCAGGTTCATTTGATTGAATGTAGAACGGATTAAGGATAATGATGATGTGATGACCGACAAAGAGTTGATGGCCCCGTAATGATGGTGCGCGAATCATTCTGCTGCCAGGCCATTAAACAGCCATTTAATTAACATTAATCAATTTCTGGCTAAACTATTTGATTTTATTTAATAAAGTTAATCGTTTGCTCCTGAGTTTCCTCTATTTAAATTTGGTACACATTCGCGGCGTCTGTTGAAAATTTTGCTCGGCCTATTGTTGCTGTTGCTTTTTTACTCATTTTTTTTACTCTTTTTTTCAGACAAGACAAGGGTGTGTGAATTTGCAAATCCATTAGTAACCCAGATGGCGCAGTTGTTGTTGTTGGAGGCACAACGGAATAAGAGTGGAATTCTGAGGCACATGTAGTCCGGGTGGGGGCACATTAAATACATTTGAACAACATCAAGGACAGTTGTCTGCACTTAGTGGGTCGAACTTTTGGCACATTCTTTTTGTTGGCGGGGGTCGTTTCCCTTCCGCTGGCAGATAGTCATATAGTGGGGGTTTTCCACGGTAGAGAGCACAAAATTGGACATCTAAAACGTTTGATTTGATGAGTATGGTTTTAACCTATAAAAACAAAACTTCCAAACTTATCCCGGAGAAAAAGAAACCTAAGAACTGTATGATTTAGGAAAAATTATGGTCCTGCAGAAACGTTGTTTGAAAAAGGTAAAAATAATGTGTTCAATTCTGCAGACTGGTAAACCGCGAGAACAATTCAAGTCCGTTTTTGGACTTCCAAACACCCGAAAAAGCTGATTAAGCCAAGCAATATTTAAACTTTATTCAAACGGCTGGTATTTTAAAAACCGAATAAGATTATTAGAGCATAAAACTCATCTGTAAAATTTGAAAGCTTTCTCCTTCTTATGATCGCACTGAAGAGGTTATGGCTCAACCTTATTGAAAAATACATTGGGCGGGTACGATAAGATAGGGGAAGACCCTTTCATCGACGTTTGGTTCCTATCAGTGCGGTTTTACTGACGAAAAAGTCCACCGAATAGCAGATTTCCACATTTCTGACGAATTCTAAAAAAAAAAATACAAGAAATCCAAAAGGATATATCGTCGGCTTACAAGCAAAACTGACCAACTGCCAAAAATTCTATTTTGTGTTATTGATTAATAGAAAAGCATGTAGAAAATTCTGCCAAAACTGACTATCTGATATTTTTCCTAGAAATATGCAAAGCATTTGAAATTGTTGGTTGCCTTTATGCACAAGAAATTCATGAAACAAAAAAACTTGTTTTGCGTTTTCCCACGAACTACGTTTTTGCAGTTAGTCAGTTTTGCTTGTAAGCCGACGATCTACCATACCCATAGGCCGTCAGAATATTTATAGAGACATAGCGCAATACTAATAATCATATTTAATGTCCAGGCTAGATTTTACCAACTTTATTTTTACCATATAACCTACACTGTGACCTACAGAATATTTAGTGTGAAGGTTAAAAATGCTTATTAGTAAGGCCCATACTGCATAGCGCTTTGTCCAGTTTTGCCATTAGAACAGAATAGACGAGCTATACAGAGCTTTGTCTAGTTTTGGCTTCCCAGCCAACCTACGACGATAATAGATAAAAAATAAATCAAAGCCCTTATGCCGTCTTTTGATGTCTAAAAAGCGCTGTCAAGTAATATACGTTTTATAAGTAACACCTCTTGAGTGCTAAGTTATAACCCTAATAGCTTTTGCTGCAGCCTTGTGTTGTGAGTTTCATTTTCCAAAAGATGTTGTCAAGATGCTAAAATTAGGTCACATCATTATTTTTATCTACTTTTGAAATGAAAATTCCCAAACTGAGAGCTAATATTTCCTTTTCTTTCCACGGACTATTTGAAGAAAATATTCAGTCTTTCGGAACACAACCGCAAATAATAAAGACGTAATTTTGTTGTTCTTAAATTTCCAAAGGTGACCACTAGTGATATGTTTGCAATTTATAGTGATCAAAAAGCAGCGTAAACATGTTCGCTTTTCTGAATAAAGCAATTCGAAGAAGCTTGTGTCGGTTGCCTTCTTTTAAATTTTGTTTTTACTTGTGACCATAATCTATTTAAAGTTGAGCTTGAAAAATAAACCTAAATTCTCATTTCTAAACCGAAAATTCCCTCAAAAAGGACTAATTCCCACGATGTGTTACCACTGACTACCAATTGTATTTACTTATTGGGCCTTAGCAACAACCAAGCCGTAAGTTCGAGTTTAACTAATTTCGAAACTAACTATAGTTTCGACTTTTGATTTGTAGGTTCCAACAATCAAAGTAATCGAAACTTTAACTGCATCTGAATTTATAGCAAAATTATTACAGTATTATAACTCAAAAGCGTTATAATTTTTTTCTGAGCTTTCAACAAATTTGCTGAAATTGGCAGTTGGTTGTATTTTGAGTGAAATATTTTCCAAATTTGAAATGTTTCCCATGCTTGGTTTTTTGACTGTATCATTGCAGCATTGTTAATTTTGTTATCAATGATATCAGCCAATGGTTTGACTCTGTCAACTAATAGTTCTTGCATTGCCTGCGTCCAATTTAAGCTGCGGCTTCTTTTTATTTGCAGTCCATTTCATATTTATTTATTACAAAGACTGACGTTTAAACATAAATAATGGGTTAGACTCGACTTTCTTCGGATCGAAAGTTACAGTCTCGATTATCTTACAGTCAAAGATAACTTGATTATTGGTACACAGTTTATTTTAATTTCGACTATTGCCCTAAAGTCGAGTCTAAATTTGGTTGTTAGTCAGGCCGATTGAATTCGCAAAAAAAAACCAGCCGGAAAATGAACCTTTGAAAAAGAATTGGGTAAATAAATGAGGTAGTGTAGTTGATATTTGTGTGACCCACTGTAAAAGCCACAAATGAGAAACCCCAAGAATATGCAACGACTCCTGATACTTAATAATTTTTCTAGAAGTATGCAAGGAATTTTTTTCTTTTTTTCTAACAAATCCAAGCAAATTACAGTGTTTTCTTTTCTTTAAATAACGATTGTTGTAATAATTGGAACAAAAACATATCCCGTGTTTTAATATGACTCATTTCGATGGCCGTTATGCCAGATTCCACATCTTTGCTGACATCGAATTCTGTGTGACGACCTCGGCTGGGGGATGACGTACGCATCTTTCAATATATACGTTTCAACGCCCGGCAGGACATCTCGTATATCCGTTGCGGGAGATAACTGCGTTCGACTACGGGTTGCCAATAATCATTGAAGAACTAATAGATATTGAGAATTTCCTCCTTGTGTTCGGTTTAAATACTCTTACCCAGTTTTAAAAGGGCATAGGGCATGGCGATGAGACAAATATATGCATTGATCGGAACTAGTGGTATGTTTACACATTTATGCACGAGGTATAGAACGCTTGCGTGAGATGGGGCATGGGCAGCAAGGACATTGGAGGGGTTTAATAAAATCAAATCCTCCCAACGCAGAATATCTCCTTTTCTTTTTTCTTGTCACTGGAAGGGTATAAACGAGAAAAGGCAAAACGCAAAAATTGGGACACTCTCTGGAGGGAGATATTCTCCACTAAGTGAAATACTTTTTTAATTACAGACATTTTCACGTCAAAAATATATTTCCACTGCCTTGTGAAGTGAGAAGGACCTAAACTTTATGTGATTCATTTCGCCCCCGCAAACTTATTGCTAATTCGTTTCGCACCATCAATATGCGAGTATAAGAGAAAAATTCCTTGAGTCATCATCATAAAAAAGGACATTTTACTCATTTTAATCATCAAGTAAACTTTTTGATGTAAACAAAAGTAAAGCTGTCAACTGTAAGACGAAAGTCTAACTTTTCCTTCTTATAAGTGTCAGAAAAAAATATTAAAGAATCTGATATAATTATAGCGAAGTGATTTTGTGAAAGGACTCATGGAATTCTTGCCCTTTTCACAATTGAAGGCTCCAAGGAAAATTGATAGCGTGAATGATTATTTATTCAGTAGGCGCTGTGTTTTGGTATAGCCGGAGTAGGACTGCTGCAGGTATTCAGTAGTCCTGAAATGCAATGTCAATCAAGCTGATGTACTGTAAAGTGTTTTCAACACTTTGGGCAACTGTCATTAGATTAGTGGAGGGCTGAACTTGTTCGTTATTTTTCTTTTGTTTTTAAGTAAAAATTAATTGAGGAACTTAGCTTGGAAAATATTTTTTCTTTTACGATTGGATTTTGATTTGATAAGCTCTTGTTGTTCAACAAAAAGTTGGAAGATGTTTTCAGGTGACATATGCCAACGACCTTCCCATAAAGTTCAGACAACAAATGATCACCGCCGAAGTTTATACAAGCGAAAGGACATCGTTTTTATACCACAGAAAGGTATTTTCACTTTGTCATTACATTTGTAACGCCAAGAAGGAGTCACCGGAGAACTCATAAAGTATATAAATATTCTGAATCAGGATCACATTCTGAATCGATTTATGCATGTCCGTCTGTCTGTCTGTCTGTCTGTGCGTCTGTCTGTCTGTTGAAAACACGATAGCGTCCAAAGAATTCAACCTAGGCGAATGAAGTTTGGTGGAAGGACTTCTTGTTATCGTCCTTAGGTTGGTATGTCGGTCAAGTAGTTCTGGTACCTCCCATACAAAACCAATATTGGAAAACACATGTTGAAAGCACGATAGCGTCGAAAAGAATCTACCTAGGCAAGTGAAATTTTGTGAGAGGACTTATTTTTATTGTCGTCAAGTTGGTATTAAAAATGGGCTATGTCGGTCACCTCAAATACAAAATCAATATTAGGCCCATGTGTCTCTCTGTCTGTTGTTCAATGTAATTACGTACTACCTCACATGCCTAAAACTTTGCATGACTTGTATGCAGTGGAGGGTATCAAAGCATCGGCCAGGCCGATGATAACACTTTGACTTGTTGCAAGACTAGTTTTGGAACTCCTAATGAATTGCAACGACTCAAGTTGTTTAAGTAATGTTTAAGCTTAACAGGCTCGCATTTTTTAGGAAAATTTAAAAAAATAAAATTGAAAATATTGTTTAAACAGGGCTTCCTTTTACATTTTATATTTTCTTCTGTATACTTTGAAAAATATGTCTGAAAAAATACTTTTTTTCTGAGCCAGCAAAACTTTCTGAAAAATCATCATCAATTATTATAAGAATAAATACGGGACCAAGATGGCTGCCTTGAGTTACTGCAGAAATGGGATATGAACCGTGATGCTCGATGCTCCCTGGTTTGTTCCCACGTGTACTTGAGAGCGTCGAATTTACCATTCAAAAAATACATTTTAGCGAGAGTATTTCATGATCTTAATATAAATAAGCCCGCTGCTCCAGATTGTATTTCCCCCGTCGTTGTGAAGAGTTGGGGGCACATTCCGTATATCAACGATGGTCTAAACGATATCGTTTTTGCAACTTTGGTCACCAAAATAAGCCATATTCTGGTCGAATTTTTTTGACAAACGTCAGCGTTTGTGGCAAAATGAACTTAGTTCCTAGTTTTGGAGGTCTATCGTTTCGGCGATAATCGTCTGAAAAGTTACGGAATGAGTGCCCTGGTTCTTTCACGCTGGTAAGACTTTTGCGTAAGCTTTTCTATCTGTCCCATTCTTCTGGACTCTTCCCGAGAATGTGCAAAACAACATTTTTCCAGTCTGTTCCAAAAACAGGCGAATCTTCAAGCGAAGATTGTTGCACTTGATATTTCAAAGGGCATTTGACAGAGTTTAACATCGTGCTCTTTTGTCAAAAATGCGTACTAATGGGATCCATGGATCTCTTATTAAAGCCGCTCAAATCAAATTGTTTTGTATGGTTTCAAGTCGGAAACCCATCATATAAATGCTGGTGACTTAAATTGCTTGAAAGTCCAACAAAATGTTCACTTAATGTATAAGAAAAAAGTCCAAAAGGAGCTCCAAAACTGTTATATGAAGAATATATACTTTTTAACAGTTTAATATAATTTTGATGTCTAAAGGTACTGCCCAAGCTTCTGGTCGTAAAAATTTGGTTCGATCTACGCTCCAAATTTTTAGCCCACCTTTTTTGGGATTTCGAATGCAGCTCTGATTTTGAAAACTCATTTTGAAGCGTTGTTCTGCTGTACCAATGATTTGTAATGATTTGCCAGACGATACTGAACTGAACTGGTATTTTGGAAGGACTTCCTTTTGGCTGCCCCTAATGAAACCAAATTTCCAGTACTTATTAATTTGTTTGCGGACGCTGTCGAAACGTGGTTTATCATCTTTGGAAATCCATGTTCAACGCATTCGTACCATTCAGGTGTATGTGTTACAAGGGCGACAACGACTTCTGACCAGCACACGATTCACTGACCATTGGGGTAGACTTTGTTCGCTAAAAAGGGTTACAATATGAACAAAAGTACCATTCAACACGAAAATCCATTACTCATAACTTTCTGATAATTGTCCAACAAACAATAAAAGGAACCTTTCAGCGCCGTAATACGAATAACGGTCAAGACTCCTTAATGAGCGTAAAATATCGAGAGGGATACCTACCCAATACCCATCCAATAGCAAGAACCAAAATAAGGAGACGATAATTAACCTCCTTCAAAGAGACAACAACGCTGTGCATTATTACAAGTTCATGACGATGGCGATGGCTATGACGATGGTGAGGGCTCTCCATCAAAATTCGAAGCAATTACATTAAGGGTAGTTACGAAGTAACCCTTTCATGCCCCTCACCATGACCCAACAACGCCGATGTCGCGTTAATCCTTTTGCAGTTAATGGTTGAATATTAACATTAAGGGTATGCTTATGAACCGCAAGGACACCCAAAGAGTGGCTAACAATACCGACAAGAAAAAGAAGAAAAAGTTGTCGGCGGCAACAAAAGCCTCCAAAACG
This sequence comes from Cheilosia variabilis, assembly GCA_951230905.1. Classification (NCBI taxonomy): domain Eukaryota; kingdom Metazoa; phylum Arthropoda; class Insecta; order Diptera; family Syrphidae; genus Cheilosia; species Cheilosia variabilis. The sequence goes on from OX579676.1 coordinate 16,826,132, forward strand.
ACGGTGTCCTTAATAAAGTACGACACGCACCAAAATTGTGTGTTAAGTTTTGCCCGCCAATGTGATGTTCTAATTATGTATATGGTTGGGCGTGTGGGCGTGGGTATGTGTGTGCTTCATTCACAATCTCGTATTACTCACCTTTCGCCCACTGCTACTGCTTTTGCTGAAGAAACACCCTGTACTGGTACTATCGCACATTAATTTAGATTATTTGGTGGTGGTTAGTCCACCGCCCTACACTACACCATTTACTATCGCTCTCTTTCGCACACACTCACTCTACCTCTAAACGCACTATATACTGACGCACAGACACGTGATTACAAATGGAAGAGATTCACTCCGATTCACTGCTAATCAAAGACTCGAACCTAGACCACCAGAATAAGAGAGAGGACATCCAAGCGAAATTCATTTTTTGATTTTCCACCGTGTGTATTTTTGCTTTTCGTTCTTTTTCCTGTTTGTATACGTAGTTTTTTAGGTTATGCAGGACGACCGAATCCAATCGGTTAGTAGGTATGCTTTATGTACAATTTTTGTATATATGTAGTCGGTGGTTAGGAAGGACACACTATTTCACTAGAAAGTGTTGCATTACTCCTTGTTTAATTTGCACTGTATGCACTGTGCCTATGCACGATGCGAACACTCACTGGCGAAGGATATTCAAAATACACAATTTCATTAAACAGATTTCGCTCGGGCGCACGGTCCGTTGGATTGTGCGCGTATTTGTAGCATTTGTGGATGGTGATGACTAATATCCTTACTCACTGCTGCACATACTTAACACCGAAGTTTGAGGTGCGATACAAATCTTATTATTTCAGGATTGAATATTTTATGGCTCGGATTTTGAAATCGCTTTGTAAATCGATGGAAACTAAAGAATCCTCGAAATTTCACATGGCACTCGATATACACACAGGATCGACAGTAATATTTTATTTTCCCCTCCCTGCGAACTGGGAAACTCGGCTTGTGACGCGAGATAGTGTCGAAGTGGAGCGCTAAAAGGACACTGAATTTTATTAAACTACGAGCACAAAATTTCTTGATTTGTATATTCGAAAATCAAGGACACGATAGAGTGATTCAAATTCAAGGGGTAGTCGAACAGAAAACGCTTTAACTGAACATCCGTTTGGAGTTGAAGTTTAGTAGTTACTCTTTTGCATTCGGTGACAACGAGGTTGCTCGACTGTTTGTACAGTTTTTATGCGGGGGAGTCGAGGCAGGAGCGCCTGAAAAGCTTCGAACTGCTGCCAAATATGGCGCCTCTTCAAATTAAATACTATTTACCCTTGGAGTGGTGCTGCGAAATGCGAACGAGGAGCAAGACTACTCCTTGGAGTGGCAGGTACACTTTTTGGTAGCCAACGACACGGTGCGCGTGCCATGGTTGTTGTGCTTCTTCTTCTTCTTCGCGCTACTGGAAAACTGTAGTATTTTCCTTTGCTTTGTGCGGCGGCGGCGACGAAAAGTGAGTATCAAACTGTTTCTCTTTGTTTTATTTGTGTTTGTGCATATGTGTGTTAGTGTGTGGGTTTGTGCAGAGTTTTGTGTACTACTCCGGTTCGACTCCCAAAAGATACATGCCCGAAAAATGTGCGATTGGATGGAAAGTTGTTGCCGCCTGAAGGAGTTGGGGACGCGATGGGAGGGCGAGATGAGGTCAAACATGAAAGCTTTTTCTTTGAACTTTGTGTTCGATGAAACGATGGTGTTTTTTTTGTTGTCCTTGTTGTCCTTGTCGTAGACGACCATAGTCGACGATACTGCTGCTACGATATGAGGGGGTGGTGCTATTATCTGGTGTAAGAAAGGATGATGATGATTCTTGAATTCGGGCATGGGAATGTGTGCGCGTGTATGTGCGGTATGATTCAATTATAAGACAAATAGGTGGGTGTGTGGAAGGGTATTGTTTGAAGATTTAAACGTTTTGTTTTCTTTTAATATGTAGTTTTGTTTGCACAAAGAAATGAGTTGTTGGTGTCGCTTTCTGTCGGCATAGGCTTATAAAAATCGAATTATTCATGAGAGAAATAGGTACCTATGTCCTTGCTTTGCTACGTTCACCAATGATGTTGTTACAATTTTTGAAAAGGGACAGCGACACAAATTATAGAAGATGATATTTTGAATTTGAAATTGGATGCCGACTGAAAATGGGATTATGGATCAGAAAACGGGGCCACAGACTCTGAGGACTTTATATCCTTACACTCGGAACGTGGGATGCCCTTTTGAGTGATGCATTTTGAAATTCACGAGGTTGTTTCAGTGGGTGCAGGTTCCACCCTTGTAAATTCCCACAGACTTTTGGAAAAAAGAAACTAGGTACTCGAAACCAAGACTTTTTACAAATAAGAAGAGATCTTTCACAGCAAATTATTACCAACTTCACAATAAGTAAAGCATTTAGTAAAGCACTCGACAAATTATTATTATTAGCATTGCAAACATCGAAAAAATAATACTTCGAATATGGGTGTTCCAAAAAATAACTGACCATTGCAGTAGAAAAAGTCTGAATCGGATGTTAACTCTTGTCGATTATGGGTGTTCGCAAAGCTAATCAGTGAAGAGTACAACTTCAGGTTTGGTTTCAAGAAACCGTTATACAATATTGTATAAGCGCACGGTAATTTTGACTAGAAACCTGATCCGATAGTAGATCTAAAAACTTAAGTAAAAATCATGTTAATTGGACAGTTTCTTGAAGGTTAGGTCCAATCAGCTGCCGGCTAAAAAGCCAGCCAAAAGGTCGAACGCCAAAAACCGGATAGTGAGACGTTGAATTTATGTATACATTGTAAGGAAGATGTAACCGCCTAAATAGGGACTTTTATAGGGCGCCAGACCTAAAGCATTGAATTTTCCATTTCAATTCCGGTCCCAGCACCACATCACATTTGACTGTCTATGGCGATGATAGGGGAGTTCTTGCTCGTGTGATGTGTTGAAAATTTTAAACTCCGAAAACCGAGATTCTAGATCTTTCCACCGTGCATTCCTCCTCCAATATGAAGTTGGCCCCGTCCGGAATGAGAACTCTCCCAATCTCTACACAGATGCTTCAAAAACTTGAACGGCGGAGGTGGTTTTCTTCAAAATACTTAAAGTAAGTAAATGATGTACCTACAGCATTTCTAAGTACTGTAGCGATTTTGAGGCGCAAATGATGGCAGTTAAGGGAGAGCTGTTAAAAGGTAAGCTCGTGCAAATATAAATAAGAGCATAATTTGATGGAGGCATGTCCTCTGCAACCTTCGTAGACATTTTTTTTATTTCTCAGTGAATATTTGGGAACCTCTTTTTCTTATTCAATCAAAAAGTTCGCTTAAGGTTGCCCTGTCTATTTCAGACATGCCGCCAACTCACGTGAAATGCAATGACATGTGTCAGTTTTCCAACTGCCAGTTGATCGACCATAATGATACAATTCTTAGCAAATATGGTTGGAAAAATGAAAAATGAGGTCGTAATAAGGAAAATGTCAAGAAAATGTCAATACAAGGAACATTGCATAGGTATTTTTTAATATACATTTGCCACACAGGTGAAAGGAAAAATTGATAACATCTCGTCAGTGCACTCATGCTTCGTAATATGATTACGTATTCACTCTGCTGCACGTGGTTGCTGGCTGTGTGTATTAATTGACATTTAGTTAAAAGCGGAGATTGATATGGTGTACGATTTAAACAAGGAAGGGTGTTGCCAGTGATGCCAACTCAGGCTTTTTCATGCCTTTTAGGCATTATTTCACTAGCTAAGGCTTTGAGGCTTGTTTTTTTTTTTCAAGAAGGCATTTTTTTTTATTTCAAATTTTTTTTTATTTTTTTATTCAACATAGGTACTGACTTTTTATGTTTTTAATGTATGATCTTAAGGACCAACACAATCTGATGGACTAAAACTAGGTTTGTTTTGTTCAATACCTTCTACCTACTTATGAATTTTCTTCCTATTAAAAATTTCTTCTGTGATTTCAAATTTAATTTTTTTTTGGAAATAAAAATAGTTTTTCCTTAATTTTTGATTTATTGTTCCAGTTTACCTAAAAAAATATTTTAGGCATTATTTTATTGAAAAAGGCATGTTTTTTTCCAAGTTGGGCATTTTTCGTCAAAATTGATTGGCAACGCTGGGTGTTGCTTTCCCCCTCACAAAAGTTGATAAATTTGGCTCAGATTTTAAATTACTATGTGGCGTTTTGCGCTTGAAAAAGGCTTCAAAAATGTGGATCGACATTTTTTGAAGATGCCATTGGAGGCAGCTCAATGCAGAATCGTCATAACTTGGGAAATAGCAAAGGTAGGGGAAGACGGGGTTAAAATTAAGAGGGGTTAGTTGTTACATTTAACAATTTTAGGGTTTCCCTTAAAATAAAGAATCGTGTGAAAGAGAAAAATGTTGGTCTTCTCCAAAGCAAACGACGCGCCTACTTAAGTTTTGTATTGATCGTCAGTCGGAGCTGAAATGGGTGAGGTCCGGAAAATTGGATGGTGTGTAAATTTTTTTTGTATATTTGGTATTGCTTTTCACATGCACGAAATACAGCGTGGGTTGTTTTTTGTAACTATGCGTTTATCATTTGGTGAATTTTGTGGGGATTTCAGTTTTTGATTTAAAGTGTTGTTGTTGGCGGGGCTAGTTGTAACATGGAGTACAGAATGCATCATTTGTCCCAGAGGATGTAGGGTTTTACTCAAAGGCAGGTGCAAAAAATGGAACGGTCTCACGGGGAGTCAGAAAATCAGCCGTTTTAACCGATACTTCAAATTAAAAGCGTACCTAGAAAGATTGCCAAAAGCAGGTGAAGGAAAAGATGTTAGGTTTTTTTTTTCCTTTTTTCAGGAAGCGTGAAGCATTTTCTTAATAAATTTTCTTAAAAGCAGATGACACAAGTTTTTTTTATCTTGTTACAATTTAACTCAGCCTAATTTACAACTTACCCCGAAAATTGTAACAACCCCTCTTTTTCAAAAAGGCGATATTTTATGTTTTATATTCTGAGCAGACTTTATTGTACTTTTTTGGTGAATTTTGTAGCTTAAATACTGCTAAGGTTGCTTATATTTGAATCTTAAATATTTATTCTTTGACCATAGTTAGGTTAAAATTAAACTGTTTAAGAATATGCACAGATAAATGCGTAAGCAACGCATTTGAAATATGAAAATGTAATGAAAAACTAGTAAAAGTTGAAAGACTCATAAAGTTCGTTCTTTTTTAAGTCGATATGAAGCACAAGCTACTGCCCATCGAGCTGGAAAAACCCTGTTACGCTTTCAAAAGAAGCTTACCAACCTTGCAATAAACTGTAGCTAGTAGCTACTATTGTTCATAGTTCATGTATAATTAAAACTTAATCCAATCCTTATCGTAAATTTAAGACTTAATAAAAACTGAAATCTTGAATATGGTTGCAATTGTGAATTAAGCTAAATTTCCCTTTGAAATTTCCCTTTATACATACGAGAAAAATGTACATGAAATTGGAAATTGGTTGCTCGGTCTTTTTTTTGTATTGGACCACAGCCGAATAAAGATCTTGAACCCAGTCTTTGCTAATTATTTTTTTCGTTGAAGTCCCAAAAACCATTGTGGACAACTATCGAGTACGAAGTATAAGATGTTTGAAAACCTCGTGAGGTCAACCATGTGCAACGAAGCACAAATATTAGCGTCTTCCAGTTCGTTGTCGACTGCATTAAAAATTACCTTATTTAGAGCATTTTCAGATTTCAAGCAAATGCTGCAACACAACAGGGTTTCCATTTATGCTGAAAAATAGGGCTAACCGTGTCATAGTTTTTCAAATTTCTTGGTTTCTCTAGAGAGCAAAAACCTTCGATGGTTTTCGGATTCGGTAATGCTGGGACATGATCTATATAAATCATTGATTTCCATGGTTTGCAACAATAATTCGAGATCCAACTGTCGTTGTAAACCTTGGAAATTGATGATCTATGATAGGTTAAATGTGGGTAAAATAAAAAACGCCTAATAATAAAAAGCCTCCCCCTTCAAAACTATCAAGTGCATCTAAGACTCGTCGTGTTCGACAAAAATCCACACAAACTGCATATAACTTAACTCGAAGTAGATGCATAGAAGCGTGTTTGCATAACCAGTCTTGGAGATATTGCTCTGTTTGGACTTTCGTTCAAAATCTTATCAAGAGTTTGGGTAAACACTTTCGCAGAAAAGTCCGTGACCCAGTATTCAGCAATTGGCAAACTGCAGCCGCAAACAAGTCTATCTAACCGCTGAGATTTCAATCAAACTCTCAGCAAGCAAAGCTTGAAAACTTTGCAAAAAACAAAAAATAAAACAACTTCAACATCGCACATCAGTCGGTAGGTACCATCTTAAGTGCCTCATCCACCGGAGCAAAGGCAGCACCGCCAGTAAAAGCAGATTTATTCATGAGAATCAGTAGAACAGCGATTAAACTTCCATGGAACAAGAACTCCTCAAACATGCGCACTAACAGCCACATAAACGGTCCACAGGACTTTTTACATCGAACACCTAGCTCGTAAAAAGTTCAGCGTGCAGGCCATTCGGCAAAGCTTTGGATGTCCTTTTTTTTGACAAAAATATTTTACTATAATGAGGTTCTCTCTTTTTTGTTGATTTTGCAGCTCCCTCTATCTGGCTCTCTTGCTGTCGCCATGACAAACATGCTCAGTAGCTCCATAGCTCCATAGCTCCATTCTCCATATACCGTATCAGCTCCGTATGTATGTGGTAAGTTAATATTCTCGTTAAACGCTCTTGTACCAGCGCGCTCATCGCTCAAGAGGTCCTTGTACTCTGGTGGCTGCTGTTCTATATACTACAGTCTGCAGTATACGAGCGGGCTAACTCCCTTGCCCCTCACACCATGCCTGACAATCTACAATCCAGTTGTAAATGAAAATTTTATATTGTGAGTCGTGACGTGCGTAATGTGGCCCGCTCCTCGCTCGTAGAGCGAGCAGCACCACCAAGCTGTCGAATATCGGTCGTCTGTGCAGTGTGAGGGAGAGATCCTGTCATGTTCTATAGCTCACCATCGTCACCACTCACAACATCAAATCGTCATCATTTGTCGTGTAGTAGTACGCGCGATGGATACTACGCGAGAGGCGAATTGCATTGAGAAATAGCACACCAGTGGAATGGGCAAAAGTGGGGAATCGACAAAAATAGAAGAAGGAACGGGCGACGTTGCCGGTTATCATTCAGAGCTATATATGTACAGAGCTTTTCGGGTAGCTTTTTTTTTTTTTGGAAAATTATTCAAAGAAAAACTAGGCAAAGCTGGAGTGGCAGGGGAATGTGTGTAAATCGCAAATCTGATTTGTATTCTAGACCTACAGTAATTGTGGGCGGATTGGGAGGGTACGTATGTGTTTGACAAAGATTTTCGGCTGGGAAGCCTTCGTCATGTTCTATCCGTTCGTTTGGTTTTATTTGTTCCTCCTCCTTGCTGATTATTTCGCTATTTTCGTTTGCATTTTAATTGTCTGCCTCTCAAAAGGAGATCCCCTTTCCGTGGCATCTTGTTACTTTTTCTGTAAATAAATGTTATGACCTTTATTTTGAAAAATCGCCGAGTACTACTCGCATACCTGTATGTAGCATGCATCTAGGTACAGCTGCGGCATGGTAGCCTAATGCATGATGAAAGGCGTGTGAACACAGTAATTTGCCATTTGATGTAAGAGTGGGCGCAGTGTTTTTGCGAAAGGCAGGTCATGTTCACGCTTGCACTGAATGCGTTATTTCTATTTCGTCTGTATGTTGCTAGGTATACAGAGGATGCACTCTGTGTTGATGTGCATGTGCAGTATTCATATAAGAAAGTCCTGACCCAGATCCTTTCATTAACGGATATTTTCATCATCGCATATACCTACATATTTTCGGTGCCCGAAGAAGTCAACTGCACAGTTTTTGTTGTTTGAATGAGTTCGTGACGTTAATCACTTTTGATGGCTATTGCAAGGATTTTGAATATCATTGCACAAAGTTTGACATTTCACTGGGGACATTTATTTAGAAAGAGAGAGCGAAAGAGATTGGATTCGCATCAAGTACAGTTAGAAAGTTCATTTGTAATGAAAAATAAAAACGCAGAGTGGAGATAGTGACAGATGGAAATTTAGGTCACGGCCTTGCCAACAGCAATTGGATTGATGTTGCGTTCATTTTAATAAGCAAACCGCCACAAGGCGAGATTCTTTTATGACAAAGTCGCGATTGTTAATGGGCAACCATGAAAAGGTATTGTTGGTTGGTATGCAATGTCGGTTGTCTCGCATAGAAGCCTCTTAATATGATGAGCTTTTGTGATTAAGTCAAGGCAAATACAGGTGAATGGGCGATTGAAATAGTTCAGATGCGTTTCTAGAGAGCAATTATTAGATTGGCTTTTATTCAAAAGAAACACAAAATGATGGAAAGAGGTTCTATGTGATGTCTCGTGGTGAAACAGTGAGTCCCGCATCAATTTAAAACTATCACTATAGTGAGGATATTTTCAGAAGAAAATTAATTGGAAAATGGTTAGGGTGATGGCGTGTAAGTTCAGCCCCCAAAAGTAGTCAGCCTCTGGAATACAAGGAACAGCGCAATAGTAAATGATTAGGTCTTTCTTCCAAGCGAAAAATATTACTCCCTAACATTTCTTCTATCTGTGTCCAAAAACTTTCAACAATCCTGGTCCTGCCTCGAGCGTAAAAAATAGATGTATAGTTTTCATAAGCGCAGAAAGCGAGTGGTTTTCAAAAATAAAGAAAAAAATTGTAGTAGAAGTGATTTTGGAAAAGTTTTTGTATCACTAGGTAATCCATTTAAGGTATTTGCATTTTTCTATTATTTTTATGTTATGACAGTTTATTTTTCTTGTTTCTAAACTTAAAATGTTTAAAATATTTGTTGTTAAATACATAATTAAGAGGGGGGCTGACCTTATGATACATATTTTTTTACGATTATCCTAGGCTGACTACTGGTGCCATCATCATAATTACTCGTAACCTTCACGTTTCAATATTTGTGTTTAAATTGGTGTTTTCAAAAGATCTGCGTGCGTACTGTTTTGCAATTGCACAAAATTCGATTAAAGGAACTTGATACATAAGCATTTTTATAAATGCATAGTCTAATCTTAAATACTATCGCACTTACATATAATAAAACTATGGGGAATAAGGTTATTTAATAACTATTCTCATAGTCGACGTGAAGACTACTAGTATCGATTTGAGAGGTCTCTGAAGACAGCTTAAGGCTATGCCTGTCATTGCCACGCCTACTTTTCTGGAGCTTTTTTGACCAAAATGTACTTTCTTCGCTTACTTCACTGCCTTGAACTTGCTATTACCTACACAAATTATTCATAATTTATGCAAAAGCGAGCCAATACCTGCTTGAGTATTTTAAGCTCTGAATCAGCTGTAAGCTTCATCCAGAAGCTGGGCTACAGACCAAAATCTAGCATGATCAATTTAAAATAGTGTCATGCCGTCGAAAAACACTTCGACTGAAGTGGTTGGTAAGCTCACATCGAAAGCTCTGTGTTTTTTGGTTCTGTATGTTTTTAAGTATGCGATGTAAGTGCATTTACTATAGCTACAACAATTTCAATCAAAATGCGTACACAATGCTTTAAGTTCTGTACAAAATTCGAACTTTAACCCTTGGACAGAAATAGAAGAAGCCCAACTCGACATTTAAAACTCGCCTCGCTTGGACTAAAAATAAAAATTTGTAAATTATAAAAGGTTTTGCATCCCACCAGCTATGAGAAGATGAAAATTACAAAAAAAAACCACGACATTTGCACGCCTATGCCACATGATCCTTGACGACGGCTCCCCCACACTATACCCACGCACATTGAGATTTTCAAAATGCCACTCATGGCAGAGCACACAGCCCCACACAAATGTATGTACACAGACACCCACCATACCTTCCCTCTAATTAAGTACAAATGACTGGGTTTAATATCAGGGATGACATTTCGTAAAATGACATGAAAAGAGTAAGCAAAGCCGTGGTCCCGTGGCCGACAAGAACAAAGGAAACATCCAAACAGCAACAACAGCACACAATGAAACTTAAAGGCTATCTAAATAATTTTTACATTATGGACCTTTGTTATCGTTTGGTGGATGTCGTCGTTGCCCCCCTCATTCGTTTGAACATCGTTTCGCTTCTTTATTCCCCGTTTGCCTTATACTATCTGTTCCTGTTCCTCGATGGGGACAAGCTTATAAAATTAGGAAGGTCATTTTAGGACTACCTTCTGCTTTTGAGTCGATTTAAATCTCAAAAGTTTCCCAAACATCACTAAGCTCATTATACGAATAATTGTATAGATCTATCATTTCGATTTGAAAACGAACCAGAAAACTTTGTACGGCAAACACAATCAGCTACGGATAAAATGTCGTATCTTTTAATTCTGAAATTTATTTCATACCTTTTGTAAACAGGCTTTTTTTTTTTTTTGTATTTCCACCTGTACACATAGTGTAGAGCGGTTTGAAGAGTGACCATTGAATGTCAAATAAAAAAGAACACGACTTTCGGCAGCTTTCCCATAGATTATCACAGTGATGGATGGGGTGGGAGAAAATCGAAAAATAATAATAATAATAAATTTCTAATCCTGAATCAACCTATTGCAATTCGCCAAAGTACTACAAGCGAATCGAGAAACATACGTTTGACAGGAAAATGTCAGCCCGGTGACAGAAAAGCCAGATTTTCTGATTTTGGGAAAAAAACATTTTTGATTACGTACTTTTGAAGGGACAGGTGGAACGAGTAAAGAAAATTTTGACTACGAGATTGAATTGCTTTCTGTTACTTCAGCAATTCTGACATTTTATTGACGAGATATCTCTTTTTAGGTAACAGAAATTCACAATTTCACCTGACAGTTGTCAGTTGGACAAACTCGTTTTAAGATGAAATTTGAAGGGTGTTTTAATTCACGGGTCTTGCTGAGCGCACTGCTAGTAAGTGGACTTAGCGGTTGTAATTGTAAGCCGAGTAATTTAATATTAATTTTATTCAGCCAAATTTGCTGAATACATACTGAATACATTTTTAAAGTATATTTTCTGATCCATGCTTTGACGAGGAATGCAAAAGACCAAAGAAAACAATCGTTCCCATTGGCAGGCATTATTGGCATATACCTATCTCAATAAAGTAAAGGCGCCGTACTAATAACAAATTTTAGTCTCGACTTTAAATTTACGGAAGATCGCAATTGCAAAATTGTATGGAAAATATTGCCATTTTGAACTGCTGAAACTTAAAGTTGAAATAACGCTTAGATTATAATTTTATTTATAAAAGCAAAATGGTTGGGTCTTTCTCGACCTCTTCTTTTTTCACAAGCAACTTTTAACATGAAGTTAGCCACGGGTACTTCATTCTTTACGAACCGAAGTTGGCTCTGTTTTCTTATTTTTTTTATCTTAATCTATTTACAAGGAGAATAACTAGGTGGCGCTGCCCGAGACAAAGAGGCTGAGTGCGTTCACTAAATATGCTACTATTAAATAAGCTTAAAAAGTCGAAGCTAAAAATGTTTATTGGTAAGGCCAAAGGGCTTTAATATGAGAGCGAATTGCGAACTGAGAACAATCGAATATTCGTAGTTTCTGAGTTCTGATATTTCATTTACGTGAAATCTTTTATTAGTCACAAATACAAGCGAATCAGTTTCATTGGTTAAGTTCGAACGAGTTTTTCATTCGTGGGCTTGTGAATCGCGAATGTTTTATGTGGGTTGTGTGGTTGTGGGTTGTCACAGTTCGCGGCAAGAAATTTCCATTCGCTGGAAAATTGCTATAGTTGTAAATTTCGGTATTTAAGTCAATAAAGATGCAGTTTTTTCTAGATTTGATGTAGAACAAATAGCAATTTTCAATTCATAAATACAGTTATATTGATTATTGATGATTTGTTTGCAATTCGTCAGTTCGCAGTACGTTCTCATGTGAATAGTCCTTAAAGAAAAGCGATGTAAAGTAGATAAATGCTCAATAAAACAGTTAAGAACACTTTTAGTTCTCCTAGTTTCCGCTCTCTAAAGGTGAATGGCGCTGATAGCAGAGCACTATAGAAATGCCACTTTTACTGAAGATATAAATTTTGTTTAAATATGCGAAATGTTCAGCTGACTATGGAAGTTGTAATTGTGTGTTTAAAATATACTTCAGTTTCCTATTTCTAGAAAAATGTTCACTAAAACAGTTAAACTTGGCAACCAGGCTGTAGATAAAGAAAGGTTGCTTTTAAATACTTTAATAACAGCATACCCTTATTGCATATTTAACCGCGGTACTGATGAATTCGAAGAAGGTTGGGCCCTATACACAAGTCTTACACAAAACAAGTCCTTATTTACATATAAAAGTAAAAATATTTGAGGTCTTTTTTTGCAGGCGGTCTTAGCCGGCGACATCATCGTAACAAATTAAAACTATACCCAGAGTCGGTATGTATTTTTAGCATGGGAATTAGAAAGCCCTCTGAACACATATTCTCTCTGAATGTTCGGCTCTACAATGTTAAATATATTTTCAACAAACGTTGACCACCGCAGTTAAATGCCTCTGCTTCGGGTATGTAAACTAACCGTGCTTAGGGAGGTATGGTCTCTTTGGATAAGCGCCCGATGTTGGAACACATCACACGAAAAACTTTTGCCTTGACCACACACACAATTTTACAAAATCATCCAGCCAACCAATTGTGCCGCCATATACCGTTTGAAAAACACAGCTTCACCTTCTAATTCAATTCAAGTCCCGCAACTATTCTCATGTCTTTTGGCATCTTTTGTCCGATTCTCCCCGATCACGGACTCTGTGATAACAAAGTTACCGCCGCATGCATGTGCTGCTGATGACGACGACGAGATATGAAGTAGGATGTGTGTTCATCGCTCACAGAAGGTGATGAATGAATACATTGGCAAATCTCATGGACGACCACTTCAAAGGCGCACAACTTTACGGAACAAATTAATTTGCTGGGAAAGTTTTTAGAGCGGACACGTATATGTACTTTGGGTAGGGTATGTGCATCGGGAACCTCCATTGCGCCCTGTTTTTATGCTACACCAGTTTCTGGGTGGGTGAGAGGTGCATTGTATTCGCAAATGGTAAGCGGTTAAGTGCGGTAACCAATGCCTTTGAGTTGCCCTGCAAATGGGTGGCAATTTAAAGTTTGAATTATTAAGGTTGCCAGACGACGATTTTAGTGTTCTGCTGGTGAAGGAAAATCTTGACATGAATAGCAAGTTTCTAGAAATCGCACTTCAAAGTACCCTTTTGGGTTGTAATGCATGTGCCACATTGGGAGAGTTGTGTTGACCTGTCAATAAATGACACACTTCGCCTCGCTGTACATATAACTGTTCCTCAAGAACGCGTACACCCTTGGAGTAATTTAATCTTATTTTATCAGCCGTCACCATACCCACGCATCCCATGTCAGTGTGGGTGCCATCAGCCCTCGAAGAGCGACGATAATTTGAATTGCGAATGAGTTCTTCTATTCCTATGACATATTCGTATACTGCGTGCACTCCGCAAATATTTTAAACCGTTTTGAGTAAATTTAACAGTCGGCCCGATGATGGTCGCCCCCTCGCTCTTGAGGGTGCGATGAATATATTTTGAAGAGGCTTCGCGCACGACCCGCACAAAAGTAACACCATAACATGGTAGTTAATTGAAGCTAATGACAGCTTTTAGCCCTCGACAAACTACCCACTGGGTTTCACACCAACGTCGCACTATAGCTATATACATTGTGCACCCCCGTTATATCGTGTGGTTTAGCTATCAATCGCAGTTACGTCGGTGGTTAAGCGCAATGACATGAATACGGGGGAACATGTTTTTGCCGCTACTGCGCGACGGCTTTAATCAAAATTTAACAATTTAATTAAATTGTATTTCGTGGAAATTTGTTGAACGCATACAGAGATATAGTGGCATTCTGCGTTATTCACTGTCAACCGTGTCTATGGAGGAATGTGGAATTTAAATTCGAATGTAATATTGGTGCCTATGATGTAATTACGTGAAAAATTATTACTCTGGCGAGTGGGTACTTCTGGGCACATTCACCGCCGGCCGTCGTATATAGAACTGCCACCGGGTAAAAGTGTATTAGTCCGAGCGAACCATGTCCTAACACAATAAATTGTTGGGTGCCGATGCCGAGCGTAAATAAATATTTATAGAACTATTCGCGAAAGTGTAGAATTTAGATCACGCAATTAGATGGGACATTTGCGGCGCTGCCCCCTCGCTATCGCTACAATTGTGGCGTTTGTTCTACATTTTGTTGGTCAACAAAGTGCGAAAGTACAATTAATAATAGTGTGCTTTGTACTTAATTTTAACACATAAATAATAGTATGGAAAAATTTATCAAACATTTCGTTTGGTACTTTATTTTTTCCCAACGCTTCAGTTACAAGTTCATAAAAAAGACCTATGTAAATAATGAATTCTGGTCATTGGTGGGTGCACTTGAAGTTCTGAATCAATTTTGGGTCAATTTAATAAGCACTAAACATTTTGATCAAAAGTTTGCATTTGAAAAATGTAAATGTAACTATTAATTTTCGAGCTGTGTTTTTATTTCTCTTTAACTGTTTGTTAATTGTTTAGTTATGAATTCACAATTATGTTTATTTACTAAAAAAAATTAATTATGAAGTAATTATTTGTGTTAATTGCTTTTTTTAATTGTAGTACATTTAAAAAGTCCCCGTACTACATTTTCGATCACTTGGGGGGACAGCACTGGACATCTGCACATTTTTTGAAATAAGATAAAAAAAATTGGTCTAGTGGGTTCGGACTAACAAAAGCGAAACTAATAAGGTTCCGGTTTTTCCCTTTGGGTACGGAACCTTAAAAAAATACCAGTGTTGGTATAAATGGTGATGAAGGCAAACGGTTTTAGAGACCCAATTTTGGATGAATCTTTGGCATAAAGTGGGCTCGATTTAAGTGACCTTATAGTAAGTTACTTGTACCGGAATAAAGTGTACCATTTTTTCTTTTTAAAAATGACTTTCCTCTAAGAAAGCGGATAGTCTGACAGAACACTTTGTTGTTCTAAAATCGGTGAATCACTGCATATGTCTGGTCCCAATGGTCCCAAACACAAGAAAGAATGGTAAACTTAAATTATTTACTGGAAACCACAATTATTTGCATTATTTCCAAACATTTTGGTTGGAGTTATATAGCTCCCTCGAACAACACTGTTGCACCAAGCTACAAAGTTTTTCAAATTGACTTTGAAATTCTGTTGTCAAGCTTTGCAGCACAAATCTCCCTCGCTCGGATTCTTTCGAAGTCCAACTATGAATGTACTAGAAAGCGGTATACCATCGTCAATTCTTTTTCTTCCAACTGCATTCCACAGTATAGGCAGTGTTGCCAGATCGGGCGCCTTGTCGTATTTTGGGCTATTTTTTTTTTTCTTAAAAAACGATGGAAATTTCTTCAATGAGCGCCCAACACAAATTTGGGCTACATATCGTTTAACAAGCTGTGTGGAAATTTTGTGTGTTTTTTTTCTTCACAAAACTACAAAAAATAAATTTTTTCGAACAAACCCAGACTTTTAAAACTCGGCAGCACTCTTGCAGTCAAGTGACATCGAACAGTCGTTCAACTTGCAGGCACACCAATTTATTTTGCAGACCTTTTGATTTGACACAAGCACACAAGCCACAAAGGCCAATTGCAGAAGGTAGTACGAAAAATACAAAAAACAAAATTACTTAAGGAATTGGAAAAATTTTCAACGATTTTTGGGCTTCTTCCTGGGCAACGACTTTGGGCTACATTTTTTTTTCAAGGTATGGGCGCTTAAAGCAAACAAAATTCTGGCAACCCTGAGTATAGGTGCATCTGAGGGAATATAATCTATTGAAGACTGTGATTAGATAAATATTACCAACGAACAATAAACTGCGCTAAGGCTTGTGAGGCTTAAAGTTTTAAATACCGATGGGCTATAGTCACCAAATAATCTAATTTTCAAATACGAGTATCAACTCATTTTTAAAATTGCTTTTCCACAATTCGCTTCGCAATAAGACCTCAATCTGTACAGTGTTCGATGTGCATTGCACAATTTTTCCCTCAAGCAGTTGAGATTTTTCCCTTTGATCCCGTTTAGCATTTAAAATTACCATTACTATTTACTACCTAAATATTCATCGATTTATTATATGATTTAACAAAATATAATTTTTTAGTTTTAGATTTAGAATTTTAAATTCACGAAAGGACAAGTTTAGTTACTTTTTGCGATAAGGTATCGTGACTTCGCTGTACAAACTAAGGGGGAAATGATACGGAAATTGTGGGGAATTTTCGCATGTAGTGTTAACCAAATTTTACTGTACTATAATAAATAATAATTTTTATAAATAAATTCTTATATTATTAACAAAATTTGTTGTATTTAAATTGAAAAATGTTGCGTTTCATTTCGATTGAGTTTTGGCCGATTGCGATGAAATGAAAACTAAATTTCGCTCCATGTTACGGTTTTCTGAGAAATCCATAGAAAAATGGGTGAGAAGTTTTAACGTGATACGTTAACAAATCCACAAACAGACAGACTTACTTTACAATTTAATCACATTTATAGATATGTTTATAAAAACACCGCCCCAAGTCATTTAGATTGTGATATTTAACTTATTTCCTGGCAGGTTCTATCAGAGGAATGCGTCATGCGCTGCAGGTAAATGGAGAGTCTTTCGAAATAAGCACCAATAGCAAGAAGGCATATTTATTGCTCCCTCTAAGCATTAGCGCATTAGTCACAAGCAGGTGGCAACTAAGCAGAGAAGCTTTATGCCAGGTAAGCTGTGTATCTTCTGATGGCGAAACAGACCTAGAGGGATGAGTAATGTTCACGATGTCAGTTGTATTCCGTAGCCAGACAAAGCTAATTTAAAGCTGTTCACAGCTGACATTAGAACCGTGCGATTACTAAGGTCTCGTTGGCAGCAAGGAGAAATTAAAATAAGCACCAAGGACTTTGGATGGGCCTTGCAGTGAGGAAGAAAATGCCAACATTACGAGGTAGTTTGTCAAATAAAATCTTGAAAGGCTGAGGGATCGATCATAATAGGAAAGTGTGAGCTTAAGTTTATCCCAAATATAGACGAAAATCCACACAATTTCAATAGGCCACTATAAATGGGACACTAGTTCTACTGTTCTCGCGTGTTATAAATACAATTCCAATCGAAACGCAAATTAGCTTAAGCTGGATTACTGCATTCGCAGTACGGTTCTCCCTTAAGAAATAGGTGGCAATTAAAAAGCGTGTCAAAAAGAGCGGCCATGAGAAAACGTGGTCCCAGTCGGAATACGAGAATTCGAGAAATATGAAGGAGATTTGTTACCACCCTGTAAAGCCCTGTCCCAAGTTGCATGCCAGAGGATCCTACAAAATATAACATAAACCTTATAGGCTCTATATATACAATGGTTCCGCTCACAAATGATGATATTTCCCATTATGGAAATACGATCAAAACACGAATATCCAGCCTATCAAAATGCACTCAATTGAATTGTCCTTCAATGTCCATATATTTACGTAAACATTTATGCAAATTATATGTCACACTATATTATGTTGAACAACATATTTTCAGTCCCAAATAGACAACCCCTTTTTCAGTATGAATTAGTAATAGAAACTCCCAGGGGGTGGCTGGCGGTGCGCTCACTTGGTTAATGGTATCAAATAAAATGATTTGCGACGTTAAAGTAAATCCTAATTGGTGTCCTTATTCAATTAGAATACCTGTGTTAAATGGATTTCATTTTCCTTGGATTTTACGGTCGGCCAAGTGACTCTAATGACTTTCTTGGCGTTGAAAGTGTTCACTTTGTGGGACAGTAGAACCGGAACCATCGGTGATTGGTGAGAGAAATAAGTGAACAGTTTTAATTACTAATTAGTTTGGAATATCCGATTTGATCATTTAATTGGTGGTTTGCTATTCTCGGTAGCCCTTGTTATTTTGTCACTTCTCATTGCAGTTGAAATGTATCGTGTGTATTTGTTTGTTGTTTCCAACTATGACAACTACGATTTTAAATTGAATGCAGTTGAAGCACCGGTTGGCTGGAATCTTCGGTGTCCATGTGTTGACAGGGTGTATCTGTACATCCACATGAATTGCAACAGAGAATAGTTATTCAATTTGTTTTTCTAGCAACAGAGGGACTACCGCTTTTGTAGGTTATGAGATGTTAATTGAAACATATCCAGGCTTACAATGTTTTTCCACATTAATTGTGCCTCAGGTTGAGGAATGTTATTTTTTTTAATTAAAATAGACAATGTCTTTCTTTTGTGGGATCAGGGATGCAGGTATTACAGGAGAAACAAATATAAAAAGTCGACCAAGAACGTCGTGTCGTCGTGTCGTCTGGAAAGAACTCGCAAAAGAGAATTGAAATTTCCACATACGCCTATTCTTTTGCTTTACGTTATTTGTGTTGATATGAAGTTAAAAAATATGTGTAAATATATCAAATAATGCAAACGATTCACGAGTTTATAATCACGCTAATTTTGCGACTTGGTTAAATCCAGAATCGCAAAAATGGACGCCTTTTATTCGGAGTTTCTAGAAATGAGCTTTATAAAATCAAAGGAATACACGGAAGTACAACTGGACGAGTGTTGTTTCCGAAATTAGGTGTCTGCGTCTAAGGTCTGAAAGATTTCTTACTTTTATTACACATAGAGGAAGATTGAGTTTTCTTTTAAAGATTAAGATGTCTGCGGCAGTAATTTAGTATCGAGGAAAAAATTCCCTCGCAACAGACTAAGGGAAAACCAAATAATTTTGTGGCAATTTATTTTGTTTGATTTATAGTTGTTACCTATTCCAATATAGGTAGCTTATTGATGGATATGCAACCACAGCGAAGTAATACCTACACCAGTTTTAACTTTTAAATTGAGGATGACAGTTGACAGCTGCATTGTTTTGAGCAGACGGAAATTATTCACACAGAAAAAGGCAATTAAATCGATAAAAGTTTGCAAATCTATCACCATCTATCACCACAGAGGCATAGTAACCAGTAATTGAGGTATGACCATGGTGTGCGGTACACAAGTCGGGCAACAATCGACTTTCTGCGCCCGAATATCTGGCTCAATAATAGTGAAACTAGCCATTTACGTCGCGTCACTTCCCCTTCCACTTCCGCAGAATTAACCCCTTTTGGATAATTTTTTGCGGTGCATCTTTAAAGATTTACCTCCAATTGTACAACAATTCAGGCACAGCTTTGATCGAGCTATTTGCAACAGTATTCCACAAACCCATCGAAAAAGGTATTGACAAGGTGGGATACTCTCCTAATTCAAGGCAGTCACATGAATGCAATTGCAATTCAAATTAAATTTTAAAATTTATCAAAAGTTTTTTTAAGTAGAAAAATATCGAACGATTTTCATTTTCAAGAATAAAAAAAGACCTGCAAATGGCTTACTGCCCCCACCCTCCATAATAACATTATGGTCTCGTTATCATTCCGCCTTTCCGATGTAGAATAAAATTTACATATAAATATAATGCGAAGAGAATGAGGTGGAGTTTCCCAAACCCCATCGATTTCCATTTGAAACCCATAATCGCCTGGCGAATACGGACTTAAAGCCTGGCATCTGCAAATGACATTCATCAGACGTTCACACTCACATGCACTTTACCAAAAATCCCCCAATTGGAACGGAAATTTAGCTGGTGCGCCACCCCTATACCTTATGGCAAAACGTATTCACGTTGAATTAAGCACCCACTTAAGTAGCTGCAGCAGATTACACTTGCTAAAATGTTCTCAGATTATAACGACGTTTTCATCTGCGTAGGTGTGCCCGATTGTGGCTATTCAATTATTACCTCAGCACTCCAATGTGCAAGGATGTGCGTGTATCTGGCTGGGTGTATGCCAACGGTGCACTCAATTGCACAATCTCCTGGAGGAGATGCTCTTGGCAGCAACCGCTACCGCAAGAGGACCAATATGTGGCTCGATCAAATGTTGAGAATCCTTTTGTAAGGTTTTTCCTTTTTTTGCTCACATATTTTCATAGGGGGGTCGATTTTTGTCCTGCCAGTGTTCAGGAATGCTCTGCAAAATTGCCTAAATTGCAAATAATTGTGACCAGAGCTGCTCCTATGAATAGATAAGGTACGCGGGATGCGGCTAGGTAGAGGGAGACTAGAAGATGGGCCGCATATCTAGGCGTAGCACAGGAACATTTTTGTTCCATATTTATCCAAATCCTACACAATGGGAACTCGCAGGACCATGCAATCGACCCGGCGGAGATGCAACACGCTTATGGCATTCTCAAGCCTTGGTACAACTTTAGGTACTATTCTTCTCAAAATTAGATATTGGATACATACCAAAGTTGTGGAGGGAGGTAGAAATTGTTTTTTTTTTACCCACACCACATGCTCCAGAAATGACCCTTTTTTTCATTGGTCCTTTTTCTTGCGACTTTTCTGCAGCGGTCACCCTAAGTCCCTATCGCATCAACTAAAGCTATCGAAATAGCGCCTAGATCAGCTAGAAAGAGCAAACGAAAAATGAAAAACGTTCATATTGGTGTGGAATGTAGCGTGGAACCTAAAATGTTGAAGTGTTAGCAACCCATTAGTCACCAAACAAGTTCCACTTCCAATTGGAGACTCGAATCTGTCAAATAAGTGGAGAGTTAAGTGAGCTAATTCTAGAACCAGCGAGATTGTTCGGAACGAACCGGAGTAAAACCTAGAAACTTCTCGATAGATGGCGGAGCGGATAAAAAAATCCGATTTGGGAACAGGGCAAAACAGATGATTTTTAGACAGTTGTTAGTCAGGTTCGAAATAGTATTCGATTGTGAAGATAAATAAGTGTAGTAAAGTAAAACAGTGAATTAAGTGATTGGTTTAAATCGTTTTAAGAAATATTTTTTTGGAACCTAATAAGTGAATTATTAGAATAATCCATGAAAATGTAATAAAATTGATTTTATTAGAAAAGTTCCACGGAATAGTGTTTTATCTTTTCGAATCCCAACCCCAGTGTTCCTGAAAATCTTTTTTTTCCGAAATAAAAAATCTTTTTTTCCAGATTTTGTTCAAAATATAAAATGCAATTTTGAAGTACTTTACTACTAATACTTGAATCACCTAAATATCTATAAAAAAATCTTTGCTCATAAATGAATGTTAACTTTTTGAAATTTTGGAACATATTTGAATTAAATTGACTTAGAATTTCATTGCTTATATCAAGATCATAGAATTTCGGTTCATTAAAGAGCAACAAATCCTTTGTAAAGATTAAAATTTCAACAACTGTTTCAGTACCTATACTCAAACGAGTACGAATTTTTGTTTTATTTAAATTTACACCAGAAAATATTACTTTAACATTTGCCAGAGAAATGTGGAAGAGATAAAATATTGAAAATAAAATCTTTTAAGACTGGATAGGCGATGTTTCCATCAGCTATTTTTACTCCTAAAACATCTTACCAACAACATTTTACATCAGTTATTTTGTCAAATTTGTTAAAATTCATGTTTCTGGAAACGTTAGTGAAACAGAAATTGTGCATGGGCTCCGTTCGACTCACATTATACAAAATAATGGAATTAATAGGCAACGTTTTTCTTCAATAGAAAAGGTTCTTTTAATTTCTTGGATTAAAAAGGTTCTCGATATCAAAAATCCTGAAATTTTATGAAATTGAGGTAAAACGTCTTGTACATATTTTGGAGCTCAAAAATATTGGAAAAAAGATATATCTTGTAATCTGACATCACTGCCCAGCCCAAGTGTAACAGTAGCTGTTTTTTATTATCAGCGTGATCTGATCCGGATCAGATCACGAAAATAAAACAAAACGGATCATTGAAAAGCTTAATTTTGGAATTGTGACAACAGTTGTTTTCAAAAACAAAACAGATAATGCAGGGTATTTCAAACTTCATATTGCCACCAGCCATATTGCAAATATTCTTCTCAACGTGACGTCACACAAGGCACATGTCATTTCACTTGCAATGTCGGGGGGTGTTACCATATTTCAATCAAATTTGCATAATTTTTCTTTCCAAAAATATTTACGTGAAACAAATTTAGTATTTTATGTTCAAATATGCAACACATGAACAATATTTTGCTACTAGCACTTGAGTTTAATTGGTGTGTCCAGACCAGCGAAACATTTCAAAAATGTTTATCAAGTGTTTCTGAAGCAAATCGGACACATTTCATAAACGCCTATAAAAGATTTCTGAAACTTATTTATTAAATGCTTATGAAATGTTTCAATTCTATCCATTTTTGGACTTAAAGAAAATAATGTGGTAGAATTATTAGCAGCGAGTAAAGTTTTAATTTTTGTAATTTTGGTCTCGGCAATCACGCGACACGCGATTTAATTCGAATAATCGTATCAAATGAATCACTTTCCCATTAGGTATTCCAAGCTTTTCTGGGCAGTTTAATTTTATTTAAAAAAAAAATTACAATCGAAAAACAGCGCTCACTTTCTGCAGGGAAACTTGTAAAACAAAAATTATTTCCCATCACGATTGGGTAACTGTGAAGCATTTCATAATTATTATTTTTTTGTGTCCAGATCCAAACCAGCAAAATATTTCATAAATATTGTTTTGTTTAATAAATGTTTTAGAAATATTTTGGAACGATAAAAAATAAAACAACACGGAATACAGACGGGGAGTTCATTCGAATGCGAAATAAATCAATTGATTTTTTTGTGTTCCATTTTTTAGTCTGGCAACGTGATTGTGTGGCTATCGTTTACAGACACACCAACATTTAAAAATAAAACAAGCCACCTAGTCCGAAATAGTAGAAATAATTTTCATCCCGATGAGAAGCAGGATCATGTGCTGTTGTTGTAAGTGCATGTAAATCGATGATCTAAATATATGGATCATAGCTGATAATAAAAAAAAACAGCTAATATACCTAGTCAACGTGCGGTTGACCGACCCCAGAAGTAAAAAAAAAACTTCCAACAACTTCTCCAGCAAATCACTCACCTTTCTTCGTCCACAACAAAGCATCCTTCGCGCACGCGAATGTCCAGTAGCTGCTTTCAATCGAGTAAACTTCTTCTTCCACTGCATTTAGTAGTGGGTGGAGCGCGTAACTCTAAGCGATTGCTCTTCCTCGCAAGCCACGGGGCTGCGGTGCCCGTTCAATGCAGTTTTTTATCTTACTTTGCGAATACATTCAAACATTTTGTTTCTTCTTCTGATTGGCTGCTTCCCTTGCAACGCCGAGATCCTAACGTGCAGGCTTTCTACAATTCATGGCCATCGATCGAACAACAAGGAAAAAGAACTGGAGCGCTGATCGGTGGCTGATGGCGACGACGCGGTTGCGGCTTTCTATCCAATGCGCTCATAGGATGATGGCGGTTTTTTAAGAAACGGATATCGATGAGATTGTGCTGAGCATTAGACCTGAAAGTGAAAAAAGAAACAAATCAGTTGATGGAAAAAAGAAAAATTTCAAATACAGGTTGTCCCTCTGTCGACACACACACACAACAAAATCAAAGGGATTATCCTTGAATTCCTCGAGTGCAAATGAATGGTTCTCAATAAACCAACGAACCATCGATACGAGAGCATACGTGTATAGATTAAAAAAAACACACACACACAAAATGAATACAGAAACAAGAAGGGGACAAAGACGACGACCGATGTCTCGGAGAAATATCCCTCCACTCTGGATGGCTATGCTATAAGGAAACGAGTGGCTAATTAAAGGATATTCTTCGGATATGCATACAGCATACATATACCCCTACAGAGAGTGAGATCTGCGACATTGGCAGAGCCTCATGCACTTGACAAGACAAGAATATGATGACGGCGATGATGAGACGATGATGACGATAATGATGTTTCGGGCGATGATGTCTAAGTGCTGCGATTAAAATAGCTTGTGCCATTGACGTATGTGGATGATGTTAACAGAAATAAATAAAAAAAAAAAACGGCCACTAAAATAATACTCTACGATATATAGCCTTCGTCCTTGTGCACAAGTTATTCGTATCTTTCGCAGACATGAGACATGTATTGATTACACTCATCGAGCATAGGGCTACACATTCATATGTGCTTAATGCATGCCGTGGGGCTAAGAAGTTGAAAGAGATTAATGTAATGTTTCCAAAAGAACACGTCATGTTTTTGTTTGAAAATAGAACAGTGTCACTACCAGGGAACGACAGACATGCACAGCAAGGCATGTCATAGTTAATAAAATATGTAATTCGTAGTTGATTCTGTGATGCCAATGGAATAATAAAGATCGGCGATGGTATGTGGTGGGTACCGCAGAAAACTTTGGCCTCATGTGCAAGCTTGACATGTCGAATTCAAACGAGGTTTGTTTGGATTGTTTACCTACAGTGTCGCGATCAACATTGCCCTGTCACAGTTAGCTGTTCTTAAACATTGGCTATTTGGGTACTTTGCAAAGTGCTTTTTTAATATTTTTTGGCAACCGGATTTGTGTCGAGTGCTTGCACTTTTCAAATAAGCAGGACGAGGGGGATTTCTGTCACTTAACGTCGGTAAGCTTTGTAGAGACAGCTTCTGATTAACTGTATAACTGTAGTCCCCCGTCCTTACACGTTGCGTCCAGAGTAATACCTCTGGCTTCCGTAAAGGGTTGGTCTTTGAAACGGACGTTCTGTTTTCCTTGCGACTGCAATACTGTAGGTCCATAGTTGTCTACATTTTTTGCCCGTTATAAGCCACATCCACTACATCTTCGCCTCCAGGACCGAGAATTCGTCAAAGAACTTTTCTTTCTAAGGGGCCCGGTAAATCAACTCCCTCTACATGTTTATCGTCAAACATTCGTTACGCATTTCGCGTTTCAAGTCAGAAGCTATCATCCCATCTGTCACGACCAAGTAATTCTTCACCAGATCTATTTGAAAGTTCACTTTTACTCCGAGGAGATGGATTATTTGACTACCTCCAATCAGTTATAGCATTTCACCCAGCACAATGGGCGTTAACTTAGTTTTGTCATAGTTTTATACTTGAGGTTCAAACATTTTTAGTTGTTCTTTAATCGGTGTGAAAGCTTCCATCAAGTTCCACTGGAAGAGGCAGATGATGTCAAAATAGTCCGCTAACAGCCTCTGTGTCTGGAAAGCCCTTTAAGATCATTAAGATCGTCCAAACACCTACCTAACGCATCATCCTCTCTTAAATAAAATAACGCATAATCTTCTCCTAAATAAAATTAAAGCAGTGAGAAAATGAAGCTGCAAATCCCAACGGTTTATGTTATCATGAGCCGGTCTTGAAGTCGCTAAGAAGATGAGTCGAGTCTCGACTTGAAATTCGTACGATTTTTCCAGTATAAGCATGAATTTATAAATTTACCCCCGTAGCTGCGGATGAAGATGGTGCTTAAGAACATTCCGCTAAATTTTCCAGGGTGCAATATTTAAAACAGATGTTTGGGACCTTTAAAGCCAGTAAAAGTTAGGTAGCTATTTACCGTGGTTATAGCAACCGCTTTAATAATGAATTACAAAACAATTTTAGCAGCCTTTCTATTTATTTTATTTAAATAATTAATTCCATGTTTGAAATATAACTACAGATAGACCCTGTAGATAATAACTTTAGGTATAGGTACGCACTTTCATTTTCCAACTATGGAGGTAGCTACATATTATATGTTCATATTTCTCGTTAATAGCAAAGGCCACAACCCACAACAAAAGTGTATCGAAAAGAACACAAAACTAAATATTTCATAGCTCGATGCCATATCATTTACTGCTGTTTTATTACAACAACCTAGCCCGAGCCCACTCTAAAGACAATAAATCCCAACACAACAAGGGGCCGAAAATGACTCTTTAATAATTTAATTTGCCCCACTAGACCCCGAGGACGGGCAAAAACGAACACAAGAAAATAAAACTGATTTTTATCAAAATCAACACGCCATGAATAATGATTATTAGTGCCGCACAGTAGAGTATCGAGTCCCCTTAGCCCCGGCAATATCTTTCCCCGAGAAAGGGGCAAATGGGCAGCAAGCTGGGGCCACAACCATCGATATGTTGACTTTAGACCATAACCTAGCCCAAGATGTTTCGCATTTGAATTGCAAAAACGAGAAACAATAAAAAAAAAACACATGGGGTCTCGATAAAAACAAAAACCGAATGTACAGTGCAATTAGCAGAGTGATTGCCCTCCTTCTTTACCACACGTTGACGCAATCCGGTGCAGATATTAAAACAAAACAACAACAAAAAAAAGAAACAAAACACAAACATAGAAATAAAAATGAAAACAAAAATAACCAAAAACAAACAGGCAACCCTCAAAGGGACATTAAAAAATGGAAAACCTGCAACTGTTCTACACAATTGTTGCGAGTCCCATTGTTTGATTCGGCTCAATTGTAATTCCAACAGCAGCGGGGTGGTTTATCATCCCCCCACAGTATAGATGCATGCTGCATAGGCATTTGGCACAATTCTCCTCTGCTTTGCGTTTTGTGTGTCACATTCACACAACATTTTTTTTATCTTTTTTTATTCGCTCCTGCACTGTTTCTTGACGTATAATTTGCTTTAGCCAATTGTAAAGCCGAGTAGATATAGGGGATGCAGGAGACAGTTTGCAGGACGACAAATGGTTGAAGGGGCTAGCCAGCGAATGGGGATAATCTTCAATTTAGCCTAGAAAATACGATTTTAATTTTACAATTGCAATTGAAATGCTTATAATCTGTAAATGTTATACTAGCTGAGAATCTCTCGCACCACTACCCACAGCTGTGTGGTCTGTGTGTAAATGGAGCATGGGTTCGGGTGCATTTTCTCCACACAACGAATAAGGGTTGATTAATGATGGTAGATGGTGGTATGTGGCGAAGAAATATCATTCCATAGACTACCTTTTTTCACTTGATTTGAACCAATGACAGTGACATGACATGTGGAAAACAATACACCCAACCACACTAATGAGGGGGATGCAGGAGATTAGAAGTGCACCTATTCAAAGGAAAACAATAATAGCTGTTTTGTTTGTTCTCCATCTATGGGTTCTAGCTTCCCAAAAAAAAAAAAAAAACTCACACATTTTTATTACCTATACACGAGATCCGAACACGGCATTCAAATGTCGAGTATATACCTACGATACGAGTACTTTTCGTGTATCGTCCGTAAATCTAGTCGTTTTCGCTCGAATTCATTTTTTGGAGTGTGCGTGCGGGGGCATTTCTCTCTGCTATAGATATACGTTACGTATAGCAACAACAACAGAATGAATTACTAGAAAATTTCCTGATAAGGGCGAAGTAAAGTAAAATATTAGAAAGTGCTGCCAATGCTTAGAAATTTACTGAGATAGGTATTCTCATGCGGTTAGAATTGTAATAGAAATTTTGACGAAAATACTAAAAATTACATCTGGAGAATTTGTGGCCTCTGCCATATGAATGAATAAACAGCTGTTTTTTTTTTTCAGAAAAAGAATTAGACAACATTGTAGTTTCTATTTATTATTAAGATTTTTTTTTTAAAATAGAGCTAGGTTACATAAATTAATTTTTCATAGTGTAAAATGTCGTGTCACAACAAGCAGTTCTGCGTCATTGGCATACAATTTGTTACATTTATCTAGATTACATAAAAAAATCTATTAAGTTGACGTTTATGGAGTGGTAGCCGACAAATCTAGTCCTAGAAATCCTGCCTGCATACTCAGTTGGCATTTTGAAGTGTCAAAATTGAAAATAAACCGCGAGAATATATTAACAACTCAAGTTAACGAGTCCGTATACTTTGCTCAGACAAATCTAGTTGATGTTTTATTTGAACTAGGTAAAGGGTGATTTTTTAAGAGGTTTAGAACTTTTTTTAAAAAAAAAACACAAAAAATTCGAAAAAATGAATGAAATATTTATTTGAATCGATAGTTTGAACCTTGCAATTTAATGTTTAAAGATAATTTCATGCAAATGTTGACCGCGGCTGCGTCTCAGGTAGCCCATCCGCTGAGTCCAATTTTGGCATACTCTTTCACACATATCGGCCGGTATCTCACGAATGAATGCATGGATGTTGGCTTCCAGTGCGTCAATCGAAGCGGGCTTGTCCCTATACACATTAGCCTTGGCATACCCCCACAAAAAATAATCTAATGGTGTCAAATCGCACGATCTAGGCGGCCAATTGACCGGCCCGAAACGTGAAATTAACTGTTCACCAAACTCGCCTCGCAATTGCGCCATTGTTTCGCGTGCTGTGTGGCATGTGGCACCGTCTTGTTGAAACCACATATCATGCAAGTCAAGAACTTCCATTTCGGGAAAAAAAAAGTTTGTTATCATCGCTCGGTAGCGTTCACCATTGACAGTAACGCTGCGATTCGCATCATCTTTGAAGAAATATGGCCCAATAATGCCGCCGGCCCATAAACCGCACCAAACAGTGGCTTTTTCGGGATGCATTGGTAGCTGTTGCAATGCTTCTGGCTGATCTTCACTCCAAATGCAGCAATTTTGCTTATTTACGTACCCATTCAACCAAAAATGGGCCTCATCGCTGAACACAATTTTTCGATAAAAAAACTGACCGCACATTTTTAACATCGCGCTCCTTACCTAGACCTAGTTAAAGATAATTGGTCCGACATAGGTGAGCTATGCATTTCTATATATGTAATACTGATATTTTTTATTGGGAATATTATTTTACCTACTAAACACATACCTATATTGAAGCACAAAGACCGATTTTTTGAAACAATATTTTGGTCACTTATTTTGCATCCTGACGAGTGTACAATTATCGTGAGAAAACTTCTCATTTCAGCTGTATGGATTGGGCCTAAAAATGAAGCCATTTGGCTCAAACTATCAAATTGATGCTTATAGACTTATATAAAGAAAAATAAATTGTTCATTAACCAAACAAAAAATAAAAGATCCCGTATTGCTGTGGTTTGAAATATTTTCAGATAGATTTAGCCTACCAGCAAAAAAGGATCCCAAATATCTTACAACCGAGCAACCTAACAATTTTGGTCTGCCAACTTTGTAGTAAAAAACATTGGACACAACTAATAATCACTTATAAATTATAACCTTCGAACTAAATATTTTGTAGGTCACAATGGGTAATTTTCTTTTAAAAATTCGGACAATTTAGCCTGTACAATAAATATGATTATTAGCTTTGTCACACTGTTAAAGACCATCACCTATCCGCCTTTGAAATAAATATCTGGTGGAGACAAAGTCAGATGGATATATATTTAGGTACTACCCCGCTCGTATTGTTTTTTCGCATCAACTTTATCTCATTAACTTAAGTAGGAGAACTAAACTTGCACTTTGTTTGCATAATGTTTATACAGGAATTATTTGAATTAAGTTTTTTTTTTTTTTTTTTTTTTTTTTATAATGAACACGCGCTAAAGAGGTTGTGACTACTCTTATGGTGTAGTTTGAAGTACACAGCGCGGGCGTTAAGGAAATTGGGATGGAGAAGATAGGAGATTCCGATGCACATTGGTCTTAAATGTCTGCAAATTGCACTGTGGGGGAAAGACCGAGCTGGGCAAGGCATTCCACATTCGTGTTGTACGGCTTATGAAAGAATCTCTATATTTCATAGTACGACCGAAAGTAGGCTGAAGGGTAAACTGATGGGCATTCCTGGCTTGGCGAGTATTGCGGTTGAATTGTTGGAGGGGTGGAATGCAGCTGGCGATTTCACTTGAGCACTGTTTATGGAAATAGCGATAAAACAATGAAAGACATGATACATTTCTGCGATGTTCGAGCGAATTTATAGAATTCGCTATATTTGTGTCTCCAATGAGTTTTAAAGCACGATTCTGTATCCTATCTAGCAGGTGCAGTGAGGTCTTAGGCGCACCAGACCAGATATGAGAGTTATACTCAAGTTTGGGACGAATGAACGCCTTGTATATGGTAGCGAGATCAGAAGGGGTGATATAGTCCTAGATAATGTAAATGCTCGATTCAACCATTTTCGTTCTGAAATGTGCAATGAGATATATAGCAATCAAATTTGCATTCCCTTTCCGACACCAATGCAACACCGATCACTTGCATTCATCCATGCAAACCAAACTAAATCGTGTAATGGGGGGTGTGTAGAAGTACCAATTTTGCCTCTTCTTATACACACGTGTGTGCATCCCTGCTCTCTATCTCTATTTCTCCCGCTCTTTCCACCCACCCCAAAATGATGTACAGCAGAGAGAACTCCATTTAGCAGTGAAAAAAAAGAAAAAGCAATATAACACATAAAATGTTCCTTCTTTCCTTTATCGATCGATTTGAGAAATTCGTTTTTTATGTCTCTCTCTCTATCCGCTCTCAATTCCCTCCCTTACTTGTGTCAACTATCAACCCCAACCCCATTTTACATTCAAATAAAAAAAAAAAGAATTTTATGAATTACCATACATCCGAGTTTTACATTTTGCATATTTTTTCTCATAGACTTTGGAACACTGTTCTGCAGACAGAGTCTAACACTTTTTGGGCAATTACATTCAAATAAGAAAACTGGATACATGCCAAAATTGAGAGCAGAGTTTAGTGCCCCCTAAAAAAATTAGGGCAAATGCCATTTCAGATCCATTTTCACACAAAATTATCAGGGAAAAATAAACAAATTTTCAAAACTTGAATAGGAATTTCCCTCAGCTTAAGCAAAGTTAAAAAACAAAAAACTTACTTTGAGAACTCCTATTATTAAAATGTTCGCCAAAATACTTTTGTTTTTATGAGTTGTATCTTCTGTCTGTCTTCGCTTATCCACAAAATGGTCCCAGTGGTGAAAATTCGGTGGTCATTACTCCCAATGGTTTTTTTGATAATATTTTTTGGGTAAAACTTTTATTTTGAAGAAAACAACCGGTGATGATGGGTTCTTATTTACTTTTTGTAGATATTTTTGGAGGAAAAATAAAACAGAAAACTTTTTCCCGAATGTACCGTTAAGAACGTCTCAACGCACTTAACACTTCCGTCCTTTTTTAGGATATCTCATTTTCCTCTTCATTTAGAGATACTCAACTACTATCACTTCATCATCATCATTATTATCATCGTCATCATCTTTCTCTTGGGTTTCTTGTGTTGAAAAAAAGACTTTTTTTCTTCTCTTCTTTTTCTATGGTTAGAGCAGTTTTTCACTGTGATTTTTCCTCACACAATTCACTTGAGAAAAATCCGATAGAAAACTGTGTACGAAAAGGGTTATTTTGGAAAATAGCTCTATGAGTTGAGGGAATTTTTAAACGACCACTTTGCTTTAAATTTTAGCTTGCGCTAGAGAGGGAAATTGTTTCTTGTTTTTCTTACGAGGGAAAATTTAAATTAAATTCTTTTAGCGGTTACAATCGCCGCGTCTTTTAACAATCGATTCCGGAGCGAAGTGCGACCATTTATCACTACAACCGCAAGCGAATTTTGAGTATCGTCGTTGTTTTTTTTTTGGCTTTTCCAGTTCTGGATTTTGCTAGTCGTGTGTATTGCGTTGCTATTGCCTTTTCTTTGGAAAGTATATTTCGCCGATATACTAATCCACGGGAGAGTAGGCATGCGTTGTTCTTGTTATTCATGTACGATGAAATATAAAGAGAGCGATTCCTGGGGGATATGTGTTATCTTGGGTAGTTTCATGTTTTTTTTTAGAACAGAGAAAACAACCCCCCGTATAGCAATGGTGCCTGGTTTCGCCCGGTTATCCTGTGGGGTATATTGAACGAGTCGGCGCAGTAGAAAAGAAGTAAAAGCTTTTCAATAAGTAGTCATGGCGGCCATTATTGTTGGCTTGATGTTGTTCTGTTTGATTTGTGCACTTCACTTGACTATAAGGAAAACGTTTCTACATATCTAACGGCGAGTTCACACTTTGAAATATTTATATTTTATAATGCCCATGTGAATGGGGCTCACAAATAAACACAAATTATATCTTAGTATGTATACATACATCTTTTATACTAGAGTAAAACTGTTATGAGAAATACTACCCCTACTGAATGCCAAAATCACAATACACTGTTCAGTCGTACTATAAATGCCTGCCGTGCATTTTAAATTGTTTATTGCTTTATGCTGTTCTAGGAAAGCTAAAATTAAGCGCCTCTAAAATGTTTCTCTGCAGCGCTTCGCTTAATGTTAGCTTAATTTTGACAGTTCCGTCAAAAAAAAAAAAGTGTTGGAATTTTTTTTCGTTTTTTTATTTGTACTTCCTCAAAAACATCTTCCAGATACTCCTCGTTAAAATATTCCATTTCTAAAAGAAATTAAATTAACAACAACGAATTTTCTTGTGTTGAATTTCGTTTGAAATACAAATATTTTCCCTGATCTGTCAATATTTTGCTGTGGAAAAATGTATTTTGCATTAATACGATTACTTAAGTTCTGTAGAGATTTTTCGTACAATCGCTAACAAATTTAGCTTGAACTTCGTACTGCTTTGCTTAATTTTATATGTGGAGACATCTTTATATGGGGGCTTAATTTAAGAGCGAGCAGCATGCTAGCCTTTAGATAAAAATTTCGATTTCAGCAAACTGCGATTTTAAAGCTTAATATTTCAACAATTCAGTCGGGCGGCAGCTAAAGTAAAAAAGGACTACCTTTCCTACAAAGGAATACAATATTCGCATGGTTTGAGGGTCCGTTCACATTATATGTGCATTTTATTTGGTCGCAGGTGCCCGTAAGCCGAGTGACACTTGCCATAATGTAATAGAATGATAAAAGACTGATAAAGTGATAATAATTATGAAGTGATATAGTGTACCGGAGCAACGGGCGAACAATGTATCACAAAAATATTTGTTCTTACACGCTCATGGCAGCAGGTACCAATTGTTGGGGTTGCAAATCATGCCTTTATCTCCTGGGGTATCAGTACAATATTATATCCATAATGTCATTTGTGTATATAGGTAGTAGAATGCATCACCAAGCATCTACTATAAACCGCCAACAATATTAATAAAACAGTTTGAAAGTCACTGTAATCGTAGCTGCCACCTACATCTGAAAATAAAGACAAATTAGGAAACAGTTTGACAAATTACTGACGCGCATCATGTCTTAAATAGATGTACGTTCGTAGCGCCATCTCTTGCAGAATATTAGTGCGGATACAAACCTATAAGAATTAGAACACTAGTTGTTTTTCTTACCCTTTTCTAAACAAATTCAAAATGAAAAAATCGTCAACATGGAGTGCCGTGATTCTCGTGTAGGTAGGTATCTTGTTTGCTAGATAAAATACATCTGTCAGATATGCCTTTCTGCATAAAAAAGTGAATTTTGTAAATATAAATCGTTTTCATACGCATGTCCCAGTCCAGGACCGGCGCATATCCTGCCTCAGCCAACCGTAGTCAAGGAAACTAGTAAAATAACAACAAAAAGACAACAAGTTACGGCATAAGTTTTGATAATAGAAAGGATCTCGTTAGTTTCCTTTAATAAAGTAAAACGCATTAAAATTTGCAAGTAATTCTTAAATTAACTTTAAGTAATTACCTATTCCAGGTTTTGCTCCTCATTTATACACAAACACGGTTGCCTTCGGAACAGGTGCCTTCTGAAAATGATTCTAAAATAATAATTTCGTTTTGAAGTTGCGGATTGCGAAGAAAAATGTGCTTTTATATGAAAGGATGTTGGTGAGTCCCAAAACATGGAAAATATTAATCAAACGATTGTATTAGAGAAAAAACTGTTTTGTGAATTAAGTGTCTCTTTGATGTTGTGGTTATGCAGTTTATGAAATTCCGTTGAATAAGTTTTGCGATATTCATTTTCCAAACGCAAATTCCTATGTCAGTGATTAGTGACAGTGTTGAATGATTTAGATAGGGTGTATTCGTACCTTAATTCTGTGCAGTTGAGCGCATTGCGTGTTGTTTGCTACAAAATTGTGTTGGCTTGTGTTAAATGTGGAAAAGATTCTCGTACTTTATTTTCTGGCCAAATATTCCTACGTGTCAAATGCCAACAATTTAAAAAGGAAACGAACGTTCTGCGTTTTTGTGGGCTTCGTACCTGTGCCTGTTAAATGCCATCTTTTAATTTCATGATGTCAGAGGGTGATTTTTTGTTAGTAAAGCTTAGTACGCTTAGTACAAAATTCTCTCCATAATTTAGCCGAGCTAAATTTAACCGAATCCCTTTAGCCGTGTGGTTCGCAGCTTGAGCTAAAAAATCAGATTTTGTTTAAGAATGTACTTCATGTATCTGCCAAAATTAAGCGTGCCCATGGGTCGGCACATTTGCTCAAGCTAAATTTTGACAGATCATTGTGTTCTGTTTTGGATTTTGTGTTGCGAAAAAGTGAGCAAGGATGAGCTTTTTTAATGACGATGTAGGCGAGGAGTAGTTATGTGGTATTCGATTGTGCACCCATGTCACAGAGCACTTTTTTTGCTTTGGGTCACATTTTATGTTCGATTGGTACGACAAAAAAAAAACAATCTTTTTCCGGTTTCACCTAATGTTTGGAGAGAAGATTTGGATATCAGCTCAAATCTAGTTTAGCTCGAGCAGCGTACTTAGATGAAGGAAGAAATTTCAGCTTTATGTTGAAGTTCCGTCTTTTCCAAACGTCAGATGCTTGACTGAATTTCACCAGGAAACAGTCTTCACATAATTTATTACCTTCCGCTTTCATTATTTGTCTTTAAACGGATGTATGGTTAAACATGCCAGAAATATGACTTTTGTGCGCAATATTTTATTAGTGGCCGCATTCAAGAATCTAGTCATCTTAAGTCGACTAGATTGGTCTGGATGAGATGTAACCTGAACGCAAAAACTAGATTGGTCGGGAACGTCACGTTTTCTACGTCAGCCACATA
The DNA here is from genome assembly GCA_951230905.1 of Cheilosia variabilis. Lineage (NCBI taxonomy): Eukaryota > Metazoa > Arthropoda > Insecta > Diptera > Syrphidae > Cheilosia > Cheilosia variabilis. The sequence continues at coordinate 16,861,227 of OX579676.1, forward strand.
TGAGAACTGTCAACTTAGTACTCAGTCACGAATTTCTCGACTAGATTCGTCGGCTACCCCTCCATAAACGTCAACTGAAAAATCTGCTCTCACGACCGATTTCCCCCAATCAGAGTCGAGTTTCATCTAGTGAGAGAGCTGTCAGACTTACTAAACTAGATACTTGAACGTCCCCAGTGTCAACACTTGACAGCAGAGTTTAAACGTAAATATAAAATTAAACTGGATATGCGCATGAATATGATGGTACAGTTTTAGTTGCAGCATGCAGCGAAGTTAACTGCAGGGAGCTGTTAAAATGTCGAAAATGTTAAGTTAGATTTTACTTCAGATCTTCTGCTTTTGGTCTATTTGCTCTGTTTTCTCGAGTTAAGCAGATTAATTTGCAAAGAAAAGGTGTTGTCTGTTGTGTTTGAAAGAGGTAAAATAAAGTATACAATGCCACTGTTGCTTTTTGAGTGAAGTCAGCGCTGATAGCTGGTGCTTGTGCATTGACATTACACCACAAACTACTAGTGAATATGCCGCCAGATTACTATTTCGAAAAAATTGCGAATATTCATAAATTCTGACATGTCACCCCCATGAACTCTTTTTTTTTGTTCGCAACAAATCACGGATTTCAGCTGTCAGTTTCTAGGTGCAGTTGCTATAAATCCGAGAAGGTTCAAATAAATTCTCTTCGTTTGTACGTAACAATGAGGTTGCATATTATTATTATTATTATTATTATTATTATTATTAAATAATATAAGTACAATAAGACTTGGTCTTTTATAGTACAGAGAGGGTTTAAGTAAGTTAACAATGTTCTTAAAACTACAGATTAAGACTAACAGTGGTTTTATACCTAAGTAAGTTTAGAGAAAAGAGGAAAATTACAGGAAAAAGAAATTATAAATAGGGAGGAAGAGAAGAAAAGATAGAGAAAAAAAAAAAAAAAAAAAAAAAAAAGAGGTTATTGCTGTGTTGAGAAGAAATTTATAACTTCGGATTTAAATTTAGCGGATCTATTTATACATTTAATATGCAAAGGCAAAGAATTCCATAGCCTAATTGCGTGAATATAAAAAAGTCTGGAAGAGTTAAGATATTTGTAGGAAGGAATGCATATGAAAGATTTCGGAAAAATTGATAGGGAACTGTCAAAAATCTAGTTTAGTTATTTGACAGCTGGCTGTCTTGATGTGTTTCAATTTTTATTGCCCCAGATTGGTCACGTGAACAGATTTTGCAATTGACGTTCAGGGGGCAGCCAACAAATCTGGTCAAAAATTTCGTGGCAATGTACTAAATTGACAGATCGTACGTATAGATATATGGGTGACGTGGGAATTGCGATTACGTAACATCTAGTCGACTTAAAATAGCTAGATTTTTAATGTGTCCATTTGCATTATATCTTATGGAGCCTTACTAATAATCATTTTTAAACTCGACGCTAAACATTTTGTAGGTCACAATATGCAATTTTGTATGGAAAATGTTGCCATTGTGAGTTCGGAAAAAATAGCGTGGGCACTAAAAATGATTGTTGGTATCGCGGATGGTGTTTTCGATTGGAGAAAAGAAGTGAATTCTATCGAAAGAGAAAATCTAGAAGTGTTTTTTTATGCTTTTTTATTTTTATTAAATAAAAAAGTGGACTTGCAGTTCAATTCTTAAATTGTCCAGAAACGTCCAGCCCTAAACTCAGCGCGCCGTACTAATAACAAATTTAAGTCTCGACTTTAAATTTACGGAAGCTCACAATTGCGAAATTTGTATGGAAAATAAAGCCACTGTGAACTACTTTAATTAAGAGTCGAAACTAAAAATGTTTATTGGTAAGGCCCAGCAACACAGGCTAGCAAAATGTCAGATTGAAAAAAATGTGTGTTGTATTGTTGCTGCGCCAAAACCGCCGACGAAATATTCCGCAAAAAATCCAAGCAATTGTTCCGTGTTCTTTAGGAGCATAGTGATTTTTAAAAAGTAAAAATTTACGAAATTAGAACATTTGAATGACCCAAAAAAGGCTTTAAAACAAACTACCTACACCATTCCCGGTTGGAGCCTATTAACTTAGCCTTCTTACTGAGGTGGTCTTCTGTGTCGAACCATATTCAAAAGCTTGATGTTTTAACTGCAACTGAACTGAGTTTGCGCTTCCTATCACATTCGATTACGGATTTTATGAGCCCGCCTATAATCATTAGCTACAAAAGTTTATTGGCACGAATGCCGATTGCAATTATGACAGAACATTTTAATTTCCTCTTTCGATGAAAACGGACTACGGTTCGGACACCCCCACATGTTTCGTCCTTATGGACTGTGTTGTAACATTTCCACCACTTGACAATTGACGAGCAAAGAACATAACAAAGAGTATCCACTGCACCGTGTGAGTGTGATCCTTATAAATAATCGTCAAACTCATTGAACCGCGAAGTAGCAACAGACGAACATGGATAGAATGCTAACCGGGGGTACCGTTTTCACCTGGCGATGCGGCACACTCCGCGGTGTTTAGGGTTGCGTTGTGGCACTGACAGCGGCGACCGACGAAACGACACGGCATATGTTCGATAAGAGAACGTGAAAGACTCATTTTCAATGTAGCAACAACAAAAACAACAAAATAAGCGTCAGGAAAGTGCGATACAATTTGTGATCCTGGGAAAAATATGCTCAAGGATATGAATACCTAGAGTAGATACTTAAAAAAGTCATTTCTTACATTTCGATTTTGCTTTTATGATATGCTACAACTTTTTAATTGCTTTACAAGAGTTTTCCTGGTAAAGGAAGATACAGAAAAGCTCAGAGGATATTTCTTTTGATATTCTTCAATTGATGTCTATATACCTATTCATTCTTCATTAGAGCGGAAAACAGATTTAGAGCGTAGGTAATTAATTTATATACCAGGAGAATGGGGAGCTCCTGCTGGTAATTGACGTTGTGTTCGTTTTATCTTGATGCTTGGAAATGTTTCTAGGAAGTTGCATATTGATGGATATCTGTATAATAATTGTCAAACTTTTGAAGCGATGCATTCATTTAAAAACTTTAAATGGTATAGGTGGGTACTTAGAAAATGAATACCTACGCTTTGATTGCGCCCTTTGGGAATTTAGGGACGCAATTTGAACTCAGTAGATCGCACACGTGCAAAACGCATTCAGCTCTGACAAACGAGTCTCTCAACTCTCTCATTCCACAATCAACGCGTAATGCATTGATCTAAATGTGTAGGAGTAAGTAGTCTAGAAACTCGTGTTGCTTGCGTTGAACAATAGTTTCGAAAAAATGCACTGCTCGAAATTCGGCGCGACCGGGAGCAAGGCCTGATGGATCAGATTGTTGCGCATCTTGAGTACCGTATATTGTTGTCAAAATCACACAACTTGATCGAGGCTAACGAGGCTAATATTTCACAATTGAATCAGTTGATTAGCAAGATTTATGATACTTTAAAGTAAAGGGGCTCGCATCTTACCTTTTAAACCGAGTTTTGTGAGCTAGAGCACAGGCTTATTAAATTTAAGAGTTAAATAAATTGTTATACTTGTCGCCTTCGCCATAAATGTGACACCTGAGTTCTCCTTGCAAGAAGTAAGGGGACAGAGCAAAGGGCACCCTGAAGAACCTTTAAAAGATCCAAAATCACATCGCACTCAGATAAAAAATATTTGTGCGATCAAAAGAAGACACTCGTACAGTTTACAGTGTGGATGCATAGAAACAGTAATTTCGCCACCTTGGGAAAGTTTAAATCGTATCCAATCGCAAGACCCTACCCGAACGAGTGTCCCTTAAGTTCTCGATAAACCCTTCAGTAGCAGCAGCAAGCGCTGAAGACCGATTAGTGGAAATTGAAAGAAGCCATTCTTTCTAGCGAACAAAGTATGGAACAGTCTGTGAGGTCATAAAATTTCAAGCTTGACAACCATTGAAACAAAATAAAGAAAATAGTGCATCAATTCCTTCACTCTTTTAAAATGAGATTAGACTAGATTCCACATCCGCTTCCTCCACACAAAAATACACTTTCAAGAGTTTCAAAATATCAACAATCAAATAGACCCAAGATCGCCTTCTCCATACTCGATTATGTCCAGTTATGCACAATTATTCAGTTTTTCTTTCGAGTATGTTCCCGACGCATAAACTAAAAACAATTGCATCTCTTTAAATATGTAAATTTTACGTTTTCCTAAAGGAAAAATTCCACTCATTCTCTTATCAAATTATTAGAAAGGACATGAAAAGGGAAAAAAAATACTTGCCCAATAAGGAAATAAGGTAAACTGTTTTATGGAAGGGTGCACTACCGCATTGCACTCACTACTGCAAGGGTGCGAGCAGTCGGTGTCCACTGTTCCAAAACATACACTCCAGCTGCATCTGGCACGATCCTAGTGAGCTATGAAAAGAAAAAAAATAGTTCACTCACACCAAACGCAGTTGTTATTTCTGTCAGTCAATGCGGTATTCCCGACGCGATTCCTCCGCTATTTCCACTAGAAATGCTCTACAGAAATTATATAAAAAAAAAACTCCCTCACAGTTATTTGATCAATAATCCAACGATTGCCACTATCATCATCGGCGTCGTTAAAATTTACTAACTGCGTCGCTTTGGGGAGTAAATTTGCAGTTGTTAGCCATCCGTGAGTTAGTTACCGAGTTCTCCCCGATTAGATAGTGGTGGTGACGATGGTTAAGGGTTTTTGCCGTTATACACAGGAAGCCTCTAATCATAGATAAAATAGTTTGTAAAGTTTCGGTCTGATTATGTGTATTTCAATGATGGCGAATTCTGTTCAACTTGTTAATTTATGTTTATGTGAAAATTGTGTTTGAAGAAAAAAAAACAAGAAGAAGTAAACGATTCCCAATAGGGCGGATTACGTGCAATGAAGAATGAATCTCTAGCCAAAGTAAGTTGGAAATATCCTCAAGACAGTTACTCGCGTTTTTAATTCGGTTTATGTTACGGCAGCAAAAGTGAAGTGGCAACATTTTATTTCTTAAAGACTTAGAGCCTTTTTTTGTTGGGAATATTGTTCAGGGAGTGTAATTTGTTGTCCAATATGTTGTGTGTAAGCCAGGTCACTATAATGGTAGAATTCCTACCACTGCCCGAACTCTAGTATATTTTAAAACTGCCGATGATTCATACTACCCGTTTCGCTGGAGGGATAGATTGAATCGAAAATATGTATATGTACCTACATATATTTTCTTTTTTTATGAGCTGACTTTACCCGTGATTCGAAACCATAACATAACAGGGTTGTTGACAGTATTCAGATCTGATGCTAAAATCTACGAGTTCATATATAAAAAAAAAAACTGTAAGGGTTGCAGGTATGTCTGTTGCCGGTTGACATAATGAAACGATGAAAGTTTTCTTGAACAGTTTCTTGGGACTCCGGGAAGACTAAAGGCTATATCGTTGATAGCCACGCCTACTTTTTGGGAGCGGTTTGAGCAAAATGTTTTCTTTTTTCCTGAATTAACATTATGTAGAGTTTAATATATTCTGAGCTATCAATCCGCTTTCTCCTGAAGCCAAAACTGAGCTACGGACCAGAATATAAGATGGTTGGAACGAAACGAAAAACCCATCTCCCTTCGATTTCTACTGATGGGCCAAAAACGCTGGATCGAGTCGGCGCTGGTGTCCTTTCAAAAAACTAATCGGCTGGACTAGGTGCACCTGCAGAAGCTGCAGGGATGAGGAAGAGGAGACTACAGTATCTTATGTTTGTTCCGTTCTCGCCTGTATCTGAAAGTTAATTAACATTACCACGATCTTAACTTTCTCAACGGAGCCAGTATGGCGGACAAAGTTCCAGCATCGGACACAGTGATGCCAGACTTTTCGGACTGAATTGCCCACAATTCACGTCAAAAACACACAAAAATTGCCTTTTTGCCCATGTCGACGTTAAAAAACAACAAAATACACTATTTTTTCTTGTTCTGAGATAACAAAATGCCCTTTTTCGCCCTTTTAGCTCATTTTGAAAGGCAAAATGCCCACGAAATGGGTAATTACCCACGATCTGGTGTGACTTGCCTGACCTTACATTGGCAGCACAATCGACGTACTATTGTCTAATTGTACCTCATTGAGGATCACTCCTAAATCAACCAACCAACCACTTCAGATTTGTATTTGCATTCTGTAAAGAGAAATTGGGAATATGTTCTTCAAATTTCGTTTCAGCAAAAGCTATTTGTAGTTATGATTTACAAGTTGCGAGTTTGTTAAAATGCTACTTGTTTCTAAGTCTACGTTTCAAGCTTAGTAAGCTGCTCGAACTTAATTTTCGCTTCCATACAAAAATCTCTCCAAAATTTAGCTGAGCTAAATTTAAGCGAACCCATTTAGCTAAATGGTACGCAGCTCGAGCTAAGTAATCAAACATTTCTGAATGTACTTCATGTGTCTGTCAAAATTTTGCGTGCCCATTTAATGGGTCGGCACATTTTCTCAAGCTAAATTGTGACAGATCGTTGTGTATTTGTTGTTATGTGGCGGAAAAGTATGCAAGGATGAGCTCTTTTATTTATTACATGGAGAGAATTCAATTTTTGATGGAAGTTTTTTCAAAGAACAGCTGTTTTCTGTGACACTTATCCACGGCGTTCGCTATGTCAGAATTTAGCTCGGACCTTAGCTGATGTTTGGAGAGAAAAGTTGGAGACCAGATAAAATTTAGTTTAGCTCTAGCAGCGTAGAGCAGCTTCAGCAAAGAAAATTGTTTACAAATGTTATTCTGTGAGGGAATATTAACAAGTGAAAATTGATGTATAGACATACTATAACTTCTTCACTTTTATGTCGTGGTTTGAAGTACTTTCCTAAAAAAAAATTTTGTAGAGTACAAGTCAATTACAAATCCCGTGCAGCGTAGATTTTTGATACAACTTGAGCCAAACTATTTAAAGGTCGCTGGGCCCATTTCATAAAGACTACCAGCCTTATTTATTATAATTTGCTAAACGCCTAAGCACCTGTTGTGCAGGGCTGCCGTTTCGTGATTTCGTTGAGGAGTATACAAGAAGTTTTTTGGGGAGCACCGGGGAGTACAGAACAAAACTTAAGAACTTATTTCTTTGTAGTAGGTTTTTTTAATTGCAGGGGTTGGTGTTGGTAGCCTGTGACGGCCATATTGTTTTGGTGGCGTCCGTCAAATCTGGTGTCTGTTATTCAGAAAAACTTTGCTATCAAAATGTGCGTTGCCTTCATTTTATGGCAGACGTGGCGGCCCTTCAAGGTCGACATAAATCAGCCATAAATTGGACCAACCGAATCCGTGGCACCGTGAGAAGCTTTGGGAAATTTATTTACAAAATCAAACACACAAAATCTTAATGAAATATGAAGAACGTAAAATTTGTTTTCCAATTTACTACCTATAGAGAAATGTGAAGACAAGTGAAAATAGGTAAATCCGTAAGTCGGGTAAAAATATGAGTACAATTTGCCTTTGGGGAGTACGGCGGACGAAAAAGGAGTACAATACTCCTATTGTAGTACTTTTGGCAGCGCTGCTGTTATGCAGTCTTAGTGTTTATATACAGCCTTTATACACTCCAAAAATTATTATATAAAACATTTGCCCATGTATATTATTTAGTTACACAGGACTTGCGTCAGAAATGTACTGAAAAGGATAAATCTATTACATTTTCTTTTCTGTCCGAAAAGATCAAAAAAAAACTTAGCAGCTTGTGAGCAATGCAAATTAAAATATATATAGGAATAAATAAAACCGAAAATTTAAAAGAAAATTAATAAAAAGTTAAATTAAAACAAACATACATAAAACAATTTAAAATACCTCTGCAGACGATGTTTCTAAGGCAACTTATCGATGATAGTTACTTGTAAAATCTTGAAAATTTAAAATAAAAACGTCGATACCAATCTATTCGATTTATTTTTGATTTCATTTCAAATAAAATGTGAGAGATTTTTCGATACTATTCCACCTCTATGCAGGCCCTTAAGAACCTCCAAACGCGATTAGCTTATACAAGCTCTATACACAGTTGTAACATTTTTATAAATATGGTTTTTGCGTTTAGAGGCATTTTAAGGAGTGCATTACTTTATACGATCTCTATTCTTCGTTTATAAATAAGGCTGTACAAGTCTATCCGCTAATACTAACCTATCGGTTGTCGCCTCGGAGACCTGTTGTAATTTCGCCTTTTCCGAAACAAAACAGTTGGCCTTTTATGGCATCTTTCAAAGATTGCAAAATTGCGAAGCACGATATATAGGTCAAAAATCACTTCGCTTTGCCGTTGACTTGTTGGATTGTGATGCCAGCTGTAAGATTTATATTTGAGCATTCCCATGCCTTACTCAACCATTAGTTCTAATTTACTTTTGCTTTCTTAAAGTTGTTAGTGTAAGTGGAGTTTTTGCTGTAAGCTCTTTGCCTTTTCGCAACTTTCCTTTACTCCTGGGCACTCATTCCGTAACTTTTCAGACGATTATCGTCGAAACGATAGACCTCCAAAACTGCTAACTAAATGCTAAAATTAGAAGTTTGAGATCTAAATCCAGTTCATTTTCCAAAAATATAATGAAAGCTGACGTCTATCAAAAAAATTCGAGCAGAATACGACTTAGTTTGGTGATCAAAGTTCCAAAAACGATATCGCTAGAGGTTTAGACGATCGTTGATAGACGGAATCTGTCCCCTGTTGATATTCTGAACTTCAAGAGGCTTAACGGTACAAAGCATTTAATAATAAATCTGTACCTTTCCACTTGTCTCAAAATAAACGGGCTAAATTCTATATATCTTTTAACTTTTAACCCAAACGCCAACATTTTAAATTTTATATAGTAACATTTAAATTTGATATTTTATTTTATTTTCTTGATTTTTACGGATACTGTACAATTGTACATGTATGAACGATTAATGCAATAATGAAAACACATACTCGAAAAATCATTTTCATATTCTTTTACGGAGATATAAAAGAAAGAATTGTAGGTAGGTCCCGTTTCAGAGCGACATAGACACTCAGTGATATAGTGAATAAAATAGATAAATTGGTCAAGTGGGAATTTGTTTGCGCATTGAGAGTTCTCTTCATTAAGTCAGACTTTTCAACTTTTATGTGCAAAAACAGACGATTGCAGTTGCAATAAAATTTATTTTTTCACATATTCTTCGCGATAAGTGCAACTGTTTTTAAAAGTCTGAAACGATGATTATCGCTGCACGAAGTTAATTTTAATTAAAAACGTAAATCTTACACAGCATTCCGCATGATTCGGATGGGCAGTTAACTTCCCAAAGCTTTATTCGTTATTGGTTCTCTTAACAGAGAATAAATTGGTGAAGGAGCAGTCTTTTATATTTTTACTTATTTTTTAATTTGGATTCAAAATTCTGGAGCACTCTGACCAATCCCAGTCTGTTGTACTCCAAGCAGAAACCCCTTTTTTGGTGTTAGGAGGAGAAACTCCGATGTTATTCGTTTCACAAATAAATAAATAAATAATGGGTGGCCGAGTATTGCTGTAGTGACTGAGCAACAATAAATTCAAAACAGATCTTATACCATCAAAAGCGAACAAAATCTAAAAACGGTCCGTTTCGACTGTACCTCTGCTTTGAAGAAGGTATGCGCATAATAGATACAACGTGCGGTGTCGTCGGCGTAACGGCAGAACGAAGGAGAACCAAACATGTTACGTAGGTTGTGTGCACATAGGCGCACAGCGGTAGAAAGAATGAGGGGGCGGTTAATGGTGGTATATCGTTTGTTTAAACTTGTGCTGCATCTAGATTTGGGTCTCTAACTCGTATTCTGGATGAAGCAGACGGGTTATTGATATTGATAGCTTGCAACGATTGTTCCAGCCATACTTGCAACGAACGGAAAAATTTCGTGCGACCCAGATGTGCACCTCTTTTTGACATTTCAATATCACATTTCAATGTCAGATTCATTACAGTCAAGAAGGAAAGGTGGAATATTTATAGCTGGTTGAAAAAAAGTTAAAGAACTTCCGGAAATTTTAATATGTTGTTAGTTTAAGTGGGCAGTTGTCGAGTAGCAATCAATCGTATATATAGTACACAGCCAGACTATGGGCCTCGATTCACTTAAAATAACATTGATACTCAGAGGTACCTCAACATACAAAGTACAAATCCGTCCAATTTGACTTTCTCTAAATTCGAAATATGCCTGAGTGGAGCAACTCATTCCTACATAATAACATAAAAATTCCAATTTGCAGACCTATATGTAACTTGTCTTTACATGGCCCTGTTCAGTGGCCCTTCCTCTGAATATTTTAAAGAGCTTTTCACCCATAACCTTTTCTATTGAAAAATCAAATCTCTAATAAAAAGCAAAACCGAATACGGATGTACTCTTATTCCTCAATTGCTTTCTCTTTCACTACCCAAGTGTTTCCAGTTTAATATCTACATTCGTTTGATTCGATATATCGCACATTTGCACACTTTGCAAAAAAAAAGGAGAATGAATTTATTAAACTCCCGAATTATTGAATAAAATATATCCTTATAAATGTATGTTGGTATATCAAGAAAAAAAGTCAAATATGTATTCGTCAACAAAGGACACAATGGAAATCACATAAAATAAGTAGAAATGTATCCACCGCTGTTCTTGTTTGGTGAAATTCGCGTGCTTTACCATCAGCCGTCGAGTGCTCACATCACTTCCTTTTAGTCAAAGTTTATGTACCTATATCGGCAAGGAAAAATATGAAATAGCTAGCGTCCTTAGTGATTTTGTCATAGAAACCCCTCCCCAAAATCTACAGCTGAGGTTAATTTCATAGCAACACCCTAGTTTTATGTGAAAAATTATGTTTATTGCCATAAACTTTTCTACTTTTGTTTCTTCCACAAAATATATTAAATTATTTATACTTGATGTTTATTAAAGTGACCAACTAAATGCATTTGTGACTTTTTTGTATCTTTTCAGGCTGTATTCAGCTGCACAACAATTAGAGTAGCATTGGAATAAAAATCAAAAAAAAAAAAACGGATCAACTTATTCTAGTCAACTTATATACTATATATACAACTTATTTATACTTAGAAATATACACACACAAAATGACAACTAGCCTTGCAACACAGAGAAATTTTGTGATAGCGAATCCTGTATCAAATGTCGTCGCAACAAATTCGACAACAGCGACAACTAATCACCTACTGTCGAATAGCGAGATCAAAAACGAGGTGATAGCCATTTCAACGGAAAATGGTATCGGCGATGAAAATGGATTGCAACTAGAAGATGTCTTAGCTCAAGTAAGTAAGATTCGTTTGAATACGAAGAAAAGTATCAAAACTGTAAATTTTAAATCAGCGAAATTTCAAGGAATTATTTTTGCCAAAATGTTGTTGATTCATTTCAAAACATGGGATTTTGATATCGTGATGTCTGTAGTCTTGAATAATTTTTATCAAGTATAATAATAAATTAGGAACCAGAGCCTGAAAGCTGGGCTTTGCAAATTTCGTAGCGTTGGCCCTGAGCTAATTCCATTTTTCAAATAACCCCTGTAGAGAACATGTTATCTGTCAAAAATACAATGCTTTTGACATTAACTTGTTGCTAATTGGTTAATTTAACTAAACTCGATTCCATCGACGCAGACTACAAGTAGTTGTTGCTAGCTTTTATGAAAGGTATGGAGTCAAATCTAAAAAATCTTAGAGCCAAAAATAGCCAAACTCAAATATGAAGACCAAAAATCCGTATTTTTTTGTAATTCTTCACCCACTCTTATTCTGAATAAGTTGTTTTTAAAGACGACAATATTAAATTGAAAAAAAAAACAACATACAAACTCGTAATTTAGAGACTTTGTAATTTTCCAATCAAAATAAAAAAAACATTTTGCTGGAAAGGGGCATATACCTGGGTCGGAATTCTGTAAACGGCGAAACGTTCAAACGCTTTCATGTGCACAAACGATTTACTTCTGCAACTTAGAGCAAATCTTTCGTGCGCACGAAAAGGTTTTAAAGTTTTCCTTTTACAGAATCTGACCCCACTGCATACTTGGACATGGACAGTGTGTTTTCATATTCATGCATATGTTGTGAAACAATTTAAATGTGAGTGTCTGTTCAAAAACTGTATGAAAATGGAATTGGCTCATTCGCAATAAACTGTTTAGAAAGTTAGTTATACAAAAAGGGGATGTTCGCAATAGAAGTATGCCATTTTTTATAAACTTAAAATGAGAAGCCTAAATTAGGATAAATACCAAGTGACAATTTTAAGGAGCCAGTAGGTCCATTCGCTTACTTTCACGAGCCAAGCAATAAAAATCTGTCAAACTCGAAAAATTGAGCGAAACTCTCTCAGAAAACTGAACATATACTCCAAAGTACGTGGATACACTTCGAGCTATTAGGAGCCACTTACATATTTGAAATCCATATTACGAACAAAAATGTATAACATACCTCTTTGCAACATATGAAACGTTCTAGGAGAACATTCGACCACCACCGAATTTTCTTTATTTTCAGATATTTTATTTTTGTGTACTATTGATTTTTAAAACGGATTTTGAGTTTGTTTCCTGTCAATTTTGCGCATTCGACTTGCAGGTTGAAATTCTCTGAGCTGTTTCGAGCCAAGAGAGGAACTGCTCGTTGCTCGATATTTTGCTAATTTTCTCTTTTTCTGTCTATTTTGATGAGTACGTGTTACGTGTATAGACTTTGTGCGATTGCGATCGATTTATATCGATTGCGTTCGATTCAATGTGCTACTAACACTGACTGCAAGAAGAAATGAATCAACATGAAGCCCCATTAAAACAAAAAATGGTGCAGGGAATATCAATCAAATAAAATCGTATAACAGAGGTGTAATTGGGAGGTTAGCTTTTAGCTATAGCATGTTAGACTTTTGAACCAATATAAACGTTCAACAATTTGACTAAAAAGATTAGTTGAAACACCCTCTAGGTATAAATAAAAATTAATAAATAAATAAATTATTTTATATGTAATCGCACCTGTGAGAAAATTAATTAATAATGTCCAAAACACAGCTGTAATAAGAAATAGACCCCTGATTTTGAAAAAGAATTTAATTCGGGTAGACATATCAAAGCTAAGTATCTAGTTCTTTTTTGTATCTAGTTTGTTCGAAAGCTTTGCGAAGATATGCACTTTGTGAAAAAGCATTTCACCTATTCATGTGTAAAGCTCTTGGTATTGCGATTTGCGACCTGGAAACAAGCTGAAAACTAAATTACGAAATGGTTTTAAGAGAATTTTTATTTTTTATAGAAACAAATTCTACTCCAGACAGACAATGATGAAATGCGTGTCCTCGATGTGATACCAATGGATGCTTCCGACTCTAGTAATGAAGAAAGCGATAGCATGCATGACTTAAGTGCAATTAAAGATGGCGTCGAATTGGCCCAAGTGACTGTGGTACAGGCACCAAATGCTGAAGATGGAACTAGCCCGCAATACATTACGGTTACAGGTGAGTTTCTGTGATAGTGTTTGTCCGGAAGTGCCTTTGATTAAATTATAGACTTAAAGATTTCTAGCATAAGAACTAGAAACAGGACCGAGTATTCGTTTGTTATCAGGTTTCGTCATTGGTTTCCGTGTTCGACCTAGGAGGATACTTCTTTAACAACTTGGAGGAGGTTAGCTTCTCAAACAAGATTGAGGCCATACTCAAAATTTGTAGGGAAATTTAGTAAGTCGAATTGGTTTGGGTCTTAAACGTAAAAGTCGCCTGGGAATGGCGTTGGGCCCCCATTGGTGCCTTTCTATTTATGATGATCTCACAAACCTCAACCTATTTGTGTTAAACATAAAAAATGTTTGCAGAAGTTATTAAAAATTAACTCGAATTGTTAACAACAGTCTTAATCAAATAAGTAAATTAAACCTTCCAAAAAATATGAGAATTTTAATATTTTTTAAGAAAAAAAAAGTTTTTAAAAAAAAATGCTATTTTGCTTTTTTGGACAACTTATACTGCATAGTTTTCCGTAATTTTTTTTTTCTCACTGCAACCTATGAATTATTAAAACAGATTTATTTAGAAACAAAAATATATAAGAAATTAAGTACAAAATTGGGCAAAGTAATAATTTTACTTATTTTTTCGTGCGCTGGACACTGTTCCATCCATCAGAAAAATGTTTCTTCTATTTTCTTTAGAAAACAAATTCTTACAAGCAATTTACTTTGGGGTTTGTTATTTTTTAATATTTTTTTAATGATATATTTTTTCTAAAAATGGCGCATTTACAACGTCAAGCAGCCCTGTCACGGAGTGGTCTGACTGACAGCATTACCTAACACTCAAAAATAAGTGACACGTATTTCGGTCAGCCATTTTGTTACGTGGCAAAACATTTTCGAGAGTTCTGCATGTTGAAAGAAGAAAGTTCGTTTTTCTACAAACCAAAATGGCTTCCGTAAGTGGTGTGGTGTACGGATAATAAATTAGTTCATTTCATTTAATTTATTAAAACGTACCTATTAACATGTCATGCTTTAAATTAATAATGCAAGCGTTTTCAAGTTTTTGCAGAAATGTTGTTCGCCGGAACTTCTGTTTGCTTCCGTTTTCTTCATCATAGATAATTATCGGTTAAAAAATGTCCAAAATGTCCACTTTAAGCGTCTGATTTGCAGTCTCATGCAAGCATTGACTCTCTCTCTCTCATCCTAGAAGAAATTGTGTGCGTGCTTGATATTGTAAATAATTTTTTACAGTTTGAGGCTTTTATGTAAAATTCTGCGTGCTTGATGGCCAACAATATAGCGCCAAGCTCACCAACAACAAAATATATATTGCAGCTTTAAGTCTGTAGAATCGTGGCTTTGTACTAGATTTAAGCTAAATGTAGTAGCTTTGTAGTAGAACCTCCAGATCAATAACGCTAGCGTTTAAAAAAATAAAATAAAAATAAAAATTTGTACAAATTCGCAACCTGTTAGATATTTGAAGATTGAATAGGGAGTAGGAATACCGCTCATTATATTTTCCACACAACCAAAATATATAGATAGGTTATGTCTCTTTTATAGGCACAATGTCAAACCTGTTTAATATCGGCAGTCTTATTCCACAAACAGGAACTGTGACAACCTTTCGCTTACCCGCTCAACCTAAAAAAGGACTCTACGTTGCTACAGATAAATGTGTTTGATTTATTTTAATGAAGCCTCATTTCATCAACCCAAAATAAGCGAGCGACGAGCCCTCAAAACACACTTGACATTGTACCAAACATCAAACAAATCATTCACACGCTTCAAGCGCCCATTATGTCAAAACAAATAATTCTCGTACCTTCTACTCTTCTGGTGATTCCAATTAGAACCGTAAACACCCCCTGTAGGCTTTCGCTCGATATCGAAATTAAAAATCTAAAAATCAACCAAGGATACACTTTTTGTGTATAATCCGCACCCTCAACTTATAGGAAACTAGCAAATAAACGCCGAGTCTTCACGTTGTCCAAACTGATATTCCAATTAAAGGATTTAATTCGCGTACCTGCGAAACACGTGTTCAGCTGGTGTAGGCCGTAGCAAGTGCACCCCATAATAAAGCTGTACGTCGTCGCACCGTGCTCACCTTTTGTTATGTTGTTTTGTTGTGTGCCATCGCCGCGCATTCAATACGAGTATCTATTTCACGCTACTGTTATACTGTGTTGCCATGGGTTCTTCAAATGATTCAGATTTGGGGTATCATTGTGCAAAGCGCGCTATTTATTAACTCACACCCCTACCGAAGCGTATGTTTACCTCCTGCTAGCACACCGGTCCAGGGGTCTCATATCCTACTCATCACTTTATTGACTAGCGCCTTCACCCTCCCCCTGACGACACATCTTGTACCTAAATTCCAGGGATTTCTTCCCTTTTTACGAATGGGCGCAGGTTATGTGATGTGTGTCCTTTTTCGCTTCAAATGAATCTGATGAAATAATTGTAATTGATAAGGATTACTTTTCAGTGGTGGAAAAATAGAATCCAAACGTAGAAAGTAAAATAATAAATCAGCAGGCACGAGAGCGGATTAATTTTGCTGTAAGACGGGATAATTGATTTTATTTCGTCTAATTCGTACTACTCCATGGTCCTCCTATACATTTGTTTTTATTTTTTTATTTTAATAAGCTATCTGTGTATGTGTACATTTCGACTGGGCAGTAGGTGGTTACAGTCAGAATTCGGATCAATTTTGTAAAAAAGTTCATGTTACGAAAAACCACTTCATCGATTACATCCCAACAAAAATTGCTCTCAAAATTCAATTCTGTTTTCCTAAAACTCACTGTCTCCCTTTGCTGCGAGCTGTAACTTTACCTGTATTAATATAAATTAAATTCCACATTCTGACCATTTGTGCAGAACGAACTCGTAGATAAAAGCTGTGAGTTGATACTTTTTATAGACATATTCATTTTGCTGTTAGGGCATTTCAGGAAGTTTAAATTTTTTTTTAAATTACTTGCATGGAGCTGTAATAATGTTTATTAGTTCCTTTCAACATTAAGTTAAAAAAAAAAAACAGGATAAACAAAATAAAGGGTTTTTCAACAGGGACGCTACAAAAGTAGAGCGACAGGGACAGCAAACGAATTCGGAGTCAGTGGCCTCAACGTTAAGAGCGCTACGTCCAATTTATGGTCGTCATAATCGTCCTAGCAGATCAACAATTGAGCGTCTAGTGGAAAAATTTGAATCCACAGGCAAAGTACAAAATGTTCCCGTGCCAGTGAGACAAAGAAGTGCCCGTAGTGTCGAGAATATTGCTGCCGCTGAGGCTTCAGTTGAAGAAAGCCCAAATGTGTCTCTCACACTTCGTTCTCAAGCGTTGGGCATCTCTGTGACGTCGTTGTGGCGAATTTTGCGAAAAGATCTTGGCCTACATCCTTACAAGATTAAATTGACGCAAGAACTGAAGCCGCTTGACCACCAGAAGCGTCGTATGTTCGTGAATTGAGCTGAGCAACAACTTGAAAATGATTCGGATTTTCATAGAAAAATCATTGCTGAAGATGAGGCTCATTTCTGGCTGAATGGCTTCGTCAATAAACAAAATATGCGGTATTGGTCAGGAAGCAATCCACACGTACTCCATAAGCCATCATTGCATCCCGAAAAAATGATAACCGAATATTTTTGGCCCCAATTGCATGATATGGACTTGGAGGACATGTGGTTCCAACAGGACGGCGCCACAAGCCACACAGCGAATGTCACAATCAATTTATTGGAAACCAAGTTTGGAGAACGTGTTATCTCGCGAAATGGTCCAGTCGCTTGGCCGCCTCGGTCGTGCGATTTGACGCCGTTAAACTATTTCCTGTGGGGCTACGTCAAGTCTATGGTCTATGCCAACAAGCCAGCGACGATTGATGAACTTCGTACGAATATCGAACGTGAAATTGCAGCAGTATCGGCCGATTTATGCTTGAAAACCGTATAAAATTGGGTTCAGCGTCTGGACTTCTGCAAGTGTGCCCGTGGTGGCCATGCAAAAGAAATCGAGTTCCATATACATAATGGCATCGAACGTACTTTCACAGGAATGAAGAATTTCATTGATATCCAAAACCGTTTTTGTTTTATTTATTTACTTTTGTAGCGCTCTTATTGAAAAACCCTTTAGTTGAAATTGCGGACGAACCTTGTTGTTCTGGGACTGAATATTAACCAATTTAATAAAAAAACAATTAATAAATATTCAATTTATATATATATATTTACAACAAATGACAGCTATATGTGCTCAAGTGTGTTTCATAAATACCTCAGAACAATCTGAGCACGCTCGCTTCAGAGCGCGCTCATAATGCTCGAGCTCTGTTCAGAGCTCAGCTCTGAACTAAAAAAAGGAAAAACGCCGAAAGAGAAATCATTTCTGTGGATGTAAACGGCGCGCGGTCGTGACCGTGAGGCCAATACTCACATTTACAGCGTTGACACTTTAATGCGTAGATACTGGATTTTTTTCGAATTTTAAATCTACTGCCAACAATTTTTTTTTTTGTTAGTAGTACACGCTTGTATGCACACCTTCTTCGAGAATATGTATCCTTTTTAGCAAACATAGCAACAAAATTTTCCAAAATACTGGAACGAATCATGTGTCTATGTTTTTTTTTGTTAATATGTATTAATGAATTTATGTGTTTTGTTAAGGCCCTCGTTTTTATTGATGTTGTGTTGTTTAGTTTGTTATTTTTTACCCGACTGGACACAGGGAGGGTTATGTTTCGCGCATATCCTGTGTCCGTTTCTACGTGACGCCCTGTAGCCTAAACGGCTCGACCGATTTGGAAGAGTGAGGTGTCACTAGATTCGTCTTCTTCCCCGGAGTGTGATAAAAATAAAAATAAATATTTAAAAACCCCGACTGACTAAACAAAATAGGAACTTAAAATGAACAAGACTCATTCAAGTTTACCTAATTATTTGGCAATCGGAAGGTACTCTTATTTTTGTTAGGCTGTGTACGTATAGTCTCCGTCGCAAAAAAAAAATCGGCAACTAAATGACATGGATATAAAGCCTACCATGCAAGTTACCCAGCAAACATTTTGTTCAGCAAAAATTAATAATCACTTTATATTCTGTAAAAATGAAGAACATACATTCATTTATGTGAACCAATTTGGATTTTCATTTACATAAATGAACATAAATGATTATGAGCTAGGTTTCTCCAAAATCTCTCCAATATTTCTCCAATAATTTATCAATAATTTAAAAGATTCATAAATGAAGGCCCATTTCTCAGAAAATTGAATTGAAATTGAATCATAAATGAATTCATATCTGAAGGTTTTCTTCATTTAAATGAATGATTTATGATTATGTAGGAATGGTATGTGATAGGAAATGGGGAAATGATGTCTTAACTTGCATACCTACTGGAGTTTGCTGCCAAAATATCAGTCAAACAAACAGCGGGAACGCATGTAAGGCACATGGATCTGTAAGATTATAAGGAACATTGTCACCTCTGATATATACAAGGTGGCGCAAAAGTAATCCTCCTATCAGAAAATGCTATAAATTTTGCGATTGGCCCCTAATGTCAGTTCTGTTTTGACATTTGTGTAGTAAAGACATGCGAAATACACGTTAATAAACAATGTTACGCTACACTGCTCCAGAACGCGGAATATTGGTGACTATTTATTTGAGCAATAATCGGTCGGTGACTTGACGGCGTTTTTTATTTTACCAATATGATCTATATAGATCATTCATTTCCACGGTTTACAACAATAGTACGTGATCCAACTGTTGTTGTAAACCATGAAAATCCATGATCTATATAGATCATTTGAGAATAATAAAAAAGGACTTTTGGCACAACGTGAATTTCGTCGCAGATTTCCTAGCCGTCTAACGCCTACTGGTGAAACACTGCGACGTTTAGCCGCTCGCCTCGAAGAGACTGGCACAACAGGAGATGCTGCCAGGCGTGGCAGACCCCGGTGTATGTATGGTGTGCTGTTTTCGCTGGAGGAGTCATCGGACCTTTTTTCTTCGAAGACGTCGCGGGCCAAACGGTTACTGTGAATGGTGAGCGCTACAGAGCAATGATCAACGAGTTCTTTTTGCCGCAACTTGATGAATTGGGATTGGAAAACATGTGGTTCCAACAGAACGGTGCAACGGCACACACTGCGCACGTGCCACAACCGATATGCTGAAGGATGCATTTCCCGGGCGCCTAATCTCCCGTTTTGGCGATTTGCACTGGCCAGCAAGATCGCCTGATTTGACCGCTCCAGACTTCTTTTTGTGGGGCTTTTTGAAGTCCCGGGTTTATGTCAACAAGCCTCAGACTCTTGCAGCTCTTAAAGACAATATCCGTCAAGAATGTGAGGACCTATCGCCGGAAGTTTTGGCCAAAGTGATGGAAAATGCCATAAAAAGGGCTCAAATAACAATCAACTGTGGCGGCGGCCATTTACATGACATCATATTCTCCACTTGATGTTAAAAAAATTAAAAGACCAAATAAAAATAATCCGCAAGAAGAATCAAAGTTTTTCATTTTTTTTTTAAATTACAGCCAAAAAACATCGGAAGGTTATTTTTGCGCCACCTTGTATATTTGCCTATGTGGACCATTCTTTCGAAATCTCCGTTATCTCAGTGAAAGTGTGCGTAGCACAAGATTGGTTTAAAAGCCAAGAGCATGCGGAAGAAATTAACAACCTTTAAAATTATCACGAATGCTTTGAACAGGATATGACAAATTTCGGGCCAGCATGTCAGTTTGACAGATTGTTGCTGTCTAAGTTGACACTGAAGGTTAATAGTAATGTTTTCTCTTTCGAGCAGAAAGTCTAAGACGTGTAAGCAATAGAAACAGAAAACTTATAAGTATAAGAAAATTTATAAGTCACAAAAATTTTGTTATATAGTGTAAAGTGGCCTCAATTGAATGATACGGATCCTGGCTGGAACCAGATAAGCTCTTGCGCAAGTGAAATAAACATAAAAAATAACTTGTAATTGTAATTACAGTAACGAATATTTTACCGTCTTCTGATTTATCTTTAGAGTAGAGAGTGCAAGGACTGCCGCCACCCACACTCGATGGATATAATTCGTTTAATTCTATCTCGTTGTCCTATCATACCATACGATACCATACCTAGCCCTTAGTAATATTTAGCAGCTGCGTCTTTTTCTCCCCATACTCCGTTTGATTATACACATCTCCCACCCTCTATCTACTCGTATAAGTCATAGAAAAATACGCAATGCATATGTTAAGCTTCATTTAATTGTCCAGTTTAATAAAAACTCAAGATGCAATCACGAGGGATATAGTTTGTACTCTCACCTTTTCGGTTTCCTTCATAGATTCTTTTCGGATGAATCCTTACAAAACGAGGAAGTTCAGAAAACAGATTTATTTTCGTTGCTTGCTTTCATTTCTTTATCTCTCTATCTGTTATTCGATCAGAGGGGGAGTGCTGCTGTTGTTGCCCTCTCGGAAGCACGCTCAAAGGTGATTCGGGAAACAAATTGAGATCAAGTGGCAAGATAACATCGAAGTTTCGAACTTTTGTAAACATTTTAGAAATCATGTTTTTGTATATACAGGATGTAGGAAGCATCTCCAAGTGATGGGAAAATAACCAACCTGCGGTCTTCCTTTTCTCTCGATATTATATATATATATATCTAAGTATTTTTTTGTTGTAGGTAATTTATATTTTCAAAAGGAAAACATTGTCAATGGCCGCCTTATGGGCAGCAATCAAGATAACATTTTGACTTTGAATTCATAAATTTCAGTTCACCAACGCGAAAGTCTTTTAAAATTATAGAATTTAGGTTAAAACGCACAAAGCAATTAGGAACAATGTGGCGATTAGTATAGATATAAAGGGTGATTTTTTAAGAGGTTTAGAACTTTTTTTTAAAAAAAAACACAAAAAATTCGAAAAAATGAATGAAATATTTATTTGAATCGATAGTTTGAACCTTGCAATTTAATGTTTAAAGATAATTTCATGCAAATGTTGACCGCGGCTGTGTCTCAGGTAGCCCATCCGCTGAGTCCAATTTTGGCATACTCTTTCACACATATCGGCCGGTATCTCACGAATGAATGCATGGATGTTGGCTTCCAGTGCGTCAATCGAAGCGGGCTTGTCCCTATACACATTAGCCTTGGCATACCCCCACAAAAAATAATCTAATGGTGTCAAATCGCACGATCTAGGCGGCCAATTGACCGGCCCGAAACGTGAAATTAACTGTTCACCAAACTCGCCTCGCAATTGCGCCATTGTTTCGCGTGCTGTGTGGCATGTGGCACCGTCTTGTTGAAACCACATATCATGCAAGTCAAGAACTTCCATTTCGGGCAAAAAAAAGTTTGTTATCATCGCTCGGTAGCGTTCACCATTGACAGTAACGCTGCGATTCGCATCATCTTTGAAGAAATATGGCCCAATAATGCCGCCGGCCCATAAACCGCACCAAACAGTGGCTTTTTCGGGATGCATTGGTAGCTGTTGCAATGCTTCTGGCTGATCTTAACTCCAAATGCGGCAATTTTGCTTATTTACGTACCCATTCAACCAAAAATGAGCCTCATCGCTGAACACAATTTTACGATAAAAAAGCGGATCCTCGGCCAGCTTTCCAAGAGCCCATTCACCAAAAATTCGGCGTTGTGGTAGGTCGGCTGGCTTTAGTTCTTGCACCAGCTGTATCTTAAAAGGCTTTACGCCCAAATCCTTCCGCAGAATTTTCCACGTAGTGCTGTAACAAAGGCCTAACTGCTGGGAACGGCGCCGAATCGACATTTCGCGGTCTTCTGTCACACTAGCTGATACGGCCGCAATATTTTCTTCACTACGCACAGTACGTAAACGTGTTGGTGGTTTAATGTCCAACAAAGTAAATTTGGTGCGAAATTTGGTCACAATCTTCCGAATAGACTGCTCAGAAGGTCGAGAATGCCGATCATAAAATGGAAGCAGCGCGCGATGAACATTTCGAACCGAGCACGAATTTTGATAGTAAAATTCAATAATTTGCAAGCGTTGTTCATTTGTAAGACGATCCATGGTTAAATTGCAAACCAAACTGAAGCTGTTTGACAGTGACACAAGGTACTAAACACACGTCAGCTGTCAAAACCAGTGTTGCCAAAACCAAACCAGCTAAAAAATCACCCTTTATCAAATATTTATATCATGCAATTTTGAAAGTGTCGTTGTTGTTATCAGATTTTACTAATAGATAACCATAATCATTTACAAGGTACAACATAACGATGAAGGATATTTTTTAAATATAGAAAAGCACCCACTGGTTCTTTGCACACTCCGCGATAGTAATAATCATTTTTAGTGTCTAGGCAAAAATTTTCGAAATCACAAAGGCGAAATTTTCCATACAAAATTGCATATTGTGACCTACAAAATATTTGGTGTAAAGGTTTAAAATGATTATTAGTAAGGCCCGGAAAACAATCAAATGATATACGTTATGAGACCTGATACCTCAAGATCTGATTCGATTTTTGTTAAATCGATCTAGCATACTTCTTCTTAATTTCTCAACATTTTATTTAAGGAAATGTGCGGCGCTATGAATACGTAAAGTTCAGTACGCTATTTAAATTTTTTAAAAGAATATTTCAATAGGAGTTATTTCGTTATTGGGATGATACGTCGAACAAGACCTTATAGGGAAACATAAATAACGGAAATAAACGCAAAATGAAACATTTTGGTTTTGGTTTGTTGTCCTTGAACGCTGCACTGATAAATTGAGCAAACATTTAGCAAGGTGGTGGGGAGGCATTGGAAAGTTCATGATTTTAGACTCGGTGGAACTGCGTACTAACTCAAAATATAATTCTTCGATTTATAAGCTTTATCAATCGTATAAATGTAATTTAGTTGGTGTCACTTATGTCGCAGTCGAAAATAAAAGAAAACACTGAGTTTTTCAATTTTTATAAATTCAAATTCACGCTATAGATAGAGTGAAGCCTGGGGTCAGATTCTGTAAGGCGAAACAATCAAACGTTTTCGTGCCCTATATTACACAAGAAAATTTGCTCGTCCCCACGAAAACGTTTTAACGTTTCGCCTTACAGAATGCCGACCCTGTTCTTTCAGAGAGAGGCTGTCTTTTTGGTTTAAATGTCAAGTATATAATACCTACCAACGCAGCGTTACCAGTATTTCTTTTGTTTTTAATATTGTTACACAGCTCACAATGCCCAACAACGCTCTAACCTTAAAGCTTCTACGAATAGGTTTGGTGAACACTTAATTTGAATTCTCCTATGTGTGTTATCTTTATTATAAACTTTTCAGCACTGTTTTTAACAGAACTATGCCCCACTCCCATGAAGTCAGCATCGTTTTCCAATAAGAATTTTTACTTGGGTTCCCGCATTCTCATTTGGCACACTGACGTTTGTCGGGAACTACTCTAAAGCCACCACCTTTGGAGTTTTAGCCTGATTGACATTTCAGCTCGTTGTCGTCTGCAATGCGTAAGTAAAATTTATTTCACGTTTAACGGCAGCACTGGTCGAATTGCCGCACTTTTGAAAACAGGTATTTGCGACAAAAAAGTAAAGTGAAATTATTTTTATAATTTAAACAAAAACAGTTTTACAACTTTCTAAGTTTAGCAAGCGTGTCTTGAATTACTCTAGGCCAGGTGATGAGTAGGTTTGTGCCGATGCCCTATATTTAC
The DNA here is from genome assembly GCA_951230905.1 of Cheilosia variabilis. Lineage (NCBI taxonomy): Eukaryota > Metazoa > Arthropoda > Insecta > Diptera > Syrphidae > Cheilosia > Cheilosia variabilis. The sequence goes on from OX579676.1 coordinate 16,885,526, forward strand.
CGATATCTTTAAATTGAATATTATGAGCTAAGTCACCCAACAGTCCCTCCCGTAGGAGTAGTCTCAGTTTTGCTTTATCTTTGATTATTCACAAACATTCTGGCAAGAATCCTAAGCCTAAAAGATTATTATCTGTAACACTGTCGGTTTTGTTGAAATAATGCTATTTTTCTTAAGCAGAGCTTCTTTCAATAAATGTACAGCTACAGTAGAAACTCAATTATCCGCGACAGATTGGTGAACAAAACAAGAACGCGAATTCGATATCATTTGAAAACCACCCGCAGACGAAAAAAATACAGATTATCAAAAAAAGACTCTTGACTTCGGGTCGCGTAATTCACAAATTGCGCCTCAGGACTTTGCATACATTTTTCTGCTACTACTAGATACTCATACTAATTAATTGCTGTGTAATTTCCTTTTAATTCAGATTTTAATTGCAAAAGTTTAAATTTGAAAAACAAAAAAAATTGTATCCTGCCGCCAGAGCGAGTAAGCTCCTCGTCGTTTTGTTTTGCTTTCGGCAAACGAATATCCTTGCCACCTCAAACGCTGTACACCTGAACGAATTAACCCGTTAAATGTTTTGCGATTGTGGTAACAGCATCAAAGCATCATATCCTCGACCAAATTCCACTTTACCCACAAAAAATAAAAAAACCAAGAAAGTTGCTTATTTTTTGCAAGTGAAACATATCCTGGTATTTTAAGGCAGCATTGGATCAGCAATGGCTGTAGTGGGTGGCAATTGCAGATGGAATAGTGCGATCATGGGAGGATGCGCGAGACACGTACCATACTCTGCCTCTCTGTTTAAGGGATGAACGATGAAGTCTGTGTGTGCTGTGAAGTATTCGCTTACGCGAGATGGAAGCAGGAAAATAAGGGATGAAGTTCGGTATACACACACACAAAAGGGGAGGCGCTTTGGCTGACGACGAACAGCCCGCGTCGATTGGCTAAAACTCATCCCCGGAATCTTTGCAGAATCTGGCCTGCGGTATGACCCAGCCACCCACCGTACGATGGGTGGATTCACTTTCACCTGTTGTTGGTCCTTCTGCCACCAGCCACCCTTGGAAAAGAGGCGCACAGATTGGGTAAACTCATCCCGGATTGGGTAATGGGTGTATGATATCTGTGAATCCTCACGCAGCATAATGATACGAGTTTCGGATCTTACCTTTGACAATATGCAATGCAGACTAACACAGGTAAAGCACACTCCACCTGTGTGCTGGCAGAAGAGAGCATTTTTTTTGTTTTTCCACCCCATGGAGGATGTGGTGGGATTGTGCGTGCGTGTATACGAGAAGGATAACACCGTGATGCTGGATCAGGCCCGTCGTCATCTCTCAAGGGCAGGGGGTGACGCCAAGCCGATACCCAGTATAATGATAATTACGGCGATGATGATGACGAGAAAAGTGATGATGATGATGACGACTACGAGGAAGGCATATTGCTAGGATAACATTCGATTTTGAATTCAGTTGTAATTTTACCGTCACCGTGTTGTCCGGTTGCTAGGCACAAAAGCACCTCGTACTGGGAGTCGTCAACTGAAAAGTCCTTTCACTTTCAACTGCTTCTGCTGGGTATACTGCTACTGCTGCAGAACTTGTGGACCGATTTTCACACATCTTACTCCGTTGTTTTGGGGCCGTTACTACTGGTGATGGGAAATGTAAACCATTTGAATGGGATCAATTTTCAATTTTGTTTTACGATACTTTTTCATTGAATCCAATCCTGGATGTGGTGTTGTTGTTGTTGTTGTTGTTGTTGCTGCTGCTGCTACTGCTGCACTTTAAACTTGTGTGTTACGCTGCGTCTGAAGCTCCTGCTGCCTTCGGAAGTAGTTCATCGCCAATAGTGACGACCTTTAACGAACTTGCATCTCGCGTTACATTAGAGTGCGGGTAATTGGGTGCGTGGATAATGAAATGATTTCCATCTCTCGGGGATATCGGTGCGCTTTTGTGTTTTCATACATATACTTAGCTGTGTGCTTTTCGTCCAAAGTTTGTGCCCATAATGCTTGGAATACATATTAGAAAAGGACTATAACCGGAAAGAAGCCAACTCTGTACAGGGATTGGTTTGATTGTGTTTTATGTTCGTATTTTTGTTTCTTTTTCTTCTTCTTGTTTTCATACGTTCAATTGAAAAATACCGCTGAATGCATCAACCGGATTTCTTTTCACGGATCTACCAGTTTTCGAGGGACCACATGAAGCACAGTGAAATGTATAGGCGCCACAACAATCTGTCATACTGTGGTGGTAAATATGTGAATTCTTCTAAATAAATAAATTTTAAGTATAGGTAGTCCTTAGTAGGTACCGCTTAACGAAGAACTTGATTTGTTTGAGAATTAATTTTTTGTCATACCTACTCCCGCGTTGTAGAAAGGAAGAACACTTGCTCTATTCAAGACTATAGAGTAAACGACTGCCTTCCAAAAATATGTTGTTTTTCTTCTGTCTAATTATCACTGTGAAAAAAGTTGCCGGAAAATCGTGAAAGTATTGTCCGGAACTTTCTTATAGGAAGAAGTTATGTAGGTACTCCTTGTGTTGACAGTATAGAGATAGGCCGTTCAATAAGGCCAAAATGAACCAACAAACTTCAGCCAAGGCGACAAGACAACCGAAAGATATCTGCCATGACAATGACATTTAGTGCGACGACGATTCACCAAACTTGGCCATTAGTTTCCAGTTCCTTGTAAACAATGAAAGCCGCTCAAAGTTTCCAACCGTTAACACGTAGCTCTAGCTATATACTAATAGATTAATGCAAAAAAAAAGTAAAAAACATATAGCTGCTCCCGTTGAAATTATGTAAGTTCCCAAACGAGATTTGAACAAAAATTAAATTAAGCCAAGTGCACTCCGCGCTTAATTTTGACAACACACTTCTTTGAGTGTACTTTAAGCTGTCTGAGATTAGTTGTTTATTTTATTTTTTATTAAATATAACGTGGTCTCCAAAGATAAAACTCAGCGCAGCATTTCAAGCCACTATAAACCATAGACAAATCATACGGAGACCCCCAACTCGCAATCCTCTTGCCGATGGCCCCCTCAATTCAAATTCGCCATTTTGTTTTCTTATCGGTGTTATGTCAATTAAAAATCCGTATGAAATGCAAAAACATTCAAAAAATACAAAAATAGATGCTGCCAACCGCGGCAACCGTATGGAAATGTGAAAGAGTTCTGTTTACGTTGCTCGCTCAGCTACACAAAACTGAAACAGAAACAGACCCATAAAAACATGTCGCTTTCGCAAAATATTGGGTGACGGTCATTATACATTATTTGGTATTATACTCTCCTCTTCGTCTATTAAAAACCTTTTTTTTCCAATTTTCGTTTGTTATTCATACACACAATATACAATAGTACGATGCGAAACAAACAGCCAGATGACAGATGCAGAAAAATTCAAAGAAAAAAAACCTCTCCCCCACTATAAATTGGCATTTATGTTGCTGGAAGCAACAGAAACAATCAATGTAGACTTGTTTACGTTCTGTCATCAAACAGCCATTTTTCTGTCGCCAAATTATGTTGCTGAAAAAATATGTTCTGTTCCTAATTCTGTTTCTGTTGCAAATGTATGGGATTCTGTTTCTGTTCCTTGTCACTTGGTGCCTTAAGTGGTTCTATTTCATTTGTTTATCCCATCCCTCGGGAGGTAATTTTTAGCTGTTCATCCGGACTTGTACAGCAAAAACAACTAAAAGACTGAATATAAATCGAGGTTAAGTTCTAGTACGCAATTCCAGCGAGTTTAAATAAAACGCCACCAAAGTTTTTCTTCTCTATTTCTTGTTAAATGGTTAGCGAAAATAATAATAGTTCTGTCAAAATTGAGCTAAGCTTAATTTAATTAGCTTTAGCTTAAACATTGTTGAAACTTTTTATAAGGAAACCAAACTTGCTAAATTTAGCTTGAACTGCGTATTTGAGTAATAAATACGTGTAGAGAAGAGTTCTAATTACATTAATGAAAACACCTTTTGCAAATTCTGTTATAAAGAACCGTATATGAATACATGAAGAACAGAATTGGGCCACATTACTTAAGATTGTTCGAATTTATGTTTATTAAAAGCAGTATTTGCACTTTGTTATGTTCATTAATATTTTTCATTCAAATGGATTGAAACAAAACAACCACATCACGAGATATAAATGCGCACAAATCTGGATAACGGCGTTTTTGTTTTGAGGTTCGAACGACACTTAAACTGACGGGTTTGTGGAATTTAAAGTCCCAAGCTAATGTTGTAGATTGTAAATAGAATTTGACAATTTGCGGGAAGCGTAAAGTGTAGTTAGCGAAAACGTCAGTTTCAAATAATAAGAATTATTTCTTCCAAGTGAAATAGGTGAAGAAAAAACCAAGTGACAGCTAAAAAAACTTGTGGGAAAACAAAACAGATTTTATATGGCTGTACCACAATTATGTTAAAAATTTACTGAAAAGTTTGTAATAAAGTGGAAAAACAAGATAAAAGCATTGTAGAAATGAAAAATTATGTTTATAATATGTATTTGGTAAAAACTGAGAAGTCTAAGTAATGGGAATTGTGAGCTTTAAAAGAATATTTGAGAAGGAACTACTCTGGCCATTATTAATCGTCTTTTTTATTCTACAAGTTTTTTTGACGTTTAAACAAAAAAGATGGCTGTGAAAGAATGGTCTTCGCGAAACGCTATTGGGGTTAGCGCCAAAAATGTTGAAATTTAACAATTCGTTATAAATTCGACCTGTTGCGCTTATTAACGTTTTATTCATAAAATTATCTCATTTTAAATTCTGAGTTTTCACTATACCGAAGTGTATACTCCAGTGATGCCACATTTGTTTTAATGAAACATGGGAAAACGACGGAAAAACTCAAAAAGTGTGCAACAAAATATGACAAACTTTCATTCTTCAAATTCTAGTTTAGAATTGGTGAACAAATTATTGTAATAATGTCTTATTACGTTTCTAATAAAGTTTACATTTGAACGTAGATTTGCATATTTTCGGATCACATAGCGCAATGTTTGTTTCTAAAAGCATAAAACACATTTCACAATCCGACGTTTTGCTAGTGGGTTCCTTAAAAATATTCCGGGCACTTCTGTCGTGCTAGAAATTGACCTGGAAACATTGAAAACATATAAAGAGCACTTCCCAATTTGCTCTTGCGATAGAAATGGAAAACGCCATTAATTGTACTGATGCGTTCCTGTTTTTCTTCATTGAACAAAGTGATTGAAATGTCAAAATTTGCGAATACTCGCGGAGGTTGCTATTCGTATTCGTGTGTTCGGAATACATGTATCCGTCGCTTCGGTCGACAATTAATTACATTTTTCTTAATAACTACAAACTTAAATTTTTTTCAAACTCTCTCAAATTGATTTAAAAATGTCTGTTAACTAATAAGCAACAAAAATGAACCTAACCAATGCAATATGTTTTGATTCTGTTGAAAAATTTCACGAAAACTTGAATTGAGATAAATCTCAAGGAACTCTAAAAGAAATCCAGATTCGGAAAAAGTGCTCTCGATTCTAAGACGATTGCATTTTAATTGCCAATCGATCATAAGCAAATTATCGAGACAAAAAACAGCTCTTTTTTGCCCGAATACGACATATTTTTAATTCAGTCTAAATTATCTACAGATTTTCTTCGAAAGAAGTTGTCCTTTTCATTGACAATTATTATTTTAAGATGTGAATAAGATTAGAATTAAAATAAATACAAGATAAAAATGTTCCCCTTAATTTATTAAAGCAATTTTCTTTTTACATAGTTTCCACTCAGGACACCGTCGGTGGTCAGAATTCCTATCAAGTGCAATATGTGGACACAGAACTGTATCACAGCAACTCCAGCCAGTCGCAGATGTAAGTTTGACAAGCCCAAATTAACCAGCCGACGCATCCAAAAAATTCCATACTTTTCAGGACATATCCTTTTTGCCCCGTTGGCGACTACCAAACCAACAGCCAATCCTACTACACAGCGACGGGTAACTACTCCACAACGAACACTCCCACATCGCATGCCACCGGGTTGCCTTATTTAGTTCCTGGAGAGGAAAATCTTCTCCTAAATTCTTCGTCACAAAGTCGCGACTCACCACCGAGTTTAACCGTAAGAATTCCTTCATTTTGCTTACAATATTTTAATCAATCTAATCAAATCAATCAATCTTCGCTTTCAGGAAGTGTCTTATTTGCAAAATGCCCAAACACCAACATCAACCACTCCATCGACTGTAGTTTCATCTGTAACCGGAAGTGGTGGGGGCACTGGTGGTGTAAATGTTGTTAATGGCGTCGCCAGCAACGGTGGCTGTAGTGGTGGCGCACTCAGTGTTGGGGATACAGTTAACCTAGCAAATGCCAACAAGATTGCCTCGGCAACGGTAAGTCGCCAATAGACGACGCAGTTGCATATACCCATACCCATCCATCATATATATTGCATCCCATTAGACGAAAGTCATCTCTTTGGATGTGTGCGTAGGTATTTTAGTTTGTGAATTCCATTCTACTTGCAGATAAAGTGGCTTACACGAAACTACGAAACAGCAGAGGGAGTGAGTCTACCTCGTTCAACCCTATATAATCACTATATGCACCATTGCAATGAGAACAAATCGGAGCCAGTGAACGCTGCCAGCTTTGGGAAGCTGATTCGGTCGGTATTTTCGGGATTGCGAACCCGACGGCTGGGTACTCGTGGAAACTCAAAATATCACTACTATGGAATTCGTATAAAACCGGGATCAACTCTATCGCATACAATGGAAGATAAACCAGGCCAACCGTATTCCGGACAGAATCCGAACGGTGGCGCCGGGGCGCTTAACGGACTCGGTGGTGGGGGTAGCGGTGGCACTCTCGGTGGTGGCAGCAAAGGCATGAAAAAACATGGTATAAAGCCAGAGACATATGAAGCGTGCTCGCAGGTGAGTTCTGATTCGAATGGGAAATAAAATCTGAAGGTGGTATTTTTGTGAAATCTTTGTCCTTCGCTGCAAATGGGTTGACATTTTTTGTTTGCTCTTCGCAAAAGCTTTATGATAATAATAATTTCTCAACTGTGCACAGCATATTTATTTTAATTAGTTTTCTGTGAATTCTGGAGATTGCGGTTTGTACAGTTTTTAAGTGCTACCAAGTGAATTAAAAATGAAAGTCGTGGATTTTCATTTTAATTAGCGGAACCGGGTCTTTTGTGTTCATGTTTGCTAGGTGAATAGGACTTTTTAAAAATAAAATTAGCTTTGCCGACGGAAAATAACGCGAAGCAAGTTTTGAAATTGAGGACAAATGCGAGCTGGCTTTAAATACTTTTTTCTTTATTTCCACGTAACTCAAAATATGTTGCTGCTAATGTATATATGTACTAACTCCCAAATATGCATCGTCTTATTGACACGTACCACTAGAAGTATATAAATAAAATGGAGTTGCTCCAAAACATATTGGACCTTGTATAGGTACCATAGGCAAAAAGTTTTTTTTTTTAAGTGGGTAATCCAATTACAAAGCCCTAATTAAGATGTAGACTTCAAATATATTTTATAGATTTATAGGAAGAATAATCCATTGGCTGCATTGAAAATACGTTCACGCCTAAGTCAGTCGTACGGTTTCCATTTAACGTTATAAAGTCCAAGTACCTATAGAACTCACAAGAAAATTTATTAATTTTTTAGACACATTCTATTCAGTTTATATAGGGTGTTTACTTCGACAGCTGAAAAATTCTGGTGAATAATCATGAATAGTACTGCCGACTTCACGGAGTAACTTGACTCAACTTAAGCACAATAATAATGCATGCATTCGTTTAACTTTCCTCCGCTTCATTCCTTGCTTCATTCTTATAAGTGGTTATAGCATAGCTATAGTTAACATTAGTGAATGCTTCGATTGTAGATTTTTCGCTTGTTCTTGCACTGGAAACACACAAATTGAAGCAATGAATAAAATGGGAGGATTTTCCATTCCGACGGACCTCGCTAGGCTGAATATTTTTTTTATACTTAGGACGCCTCAAAAAAAGCATTCGGTTGAAAATTTACTTACGTCATTCTGTTCAACTCCAAACGGCCAACCATAATAGGGTTGTATCGACTTTTGTTCTGTGAAATGCTTGAAATGAAACAGACAATTCTATTACACACATGGGTTTATATTTTTAGTCATTCGTGCAATGGAATGTCTTAAGCTAGACTACTTCCATTCAATTATATTCTATGTAGCCAAACCCGGATTCTACGTTACGTGTCATCAGGCTTTAAGAAAATTCAAAACTATACTGTGCCTACCAAATACCTACATTTCTTATATGTTTTTAATTCTGCAAAGGGTGTTCTGTCAAATTTTACTTATACATATTACAAATTTGACGCGCTGCTCTCTTAAAATGTCGCTATTTTTTTCGGGCAGTACAAAATAGGAAACTCGGGACTGACGCTGAGCGAATTCACATATTGTATGGGCAGCGGACTTGTCTATTCTTGAAGATATTGGAGTTTCATAGTTTTGTTAAGATAATATTATGTATGTGTTTGTGTATGTCACTAATGTGGTTTTCGATTGGGCTTCTTCAGATTCGCTCTCAGATTTTAGATTTTGTGTGTCTAATCGAACATAAAAACTAGTGATGTGCATAATCGAATGATTTCAATAATCGAGATGTTAGTATTCGAGTGATCTGAATAATCGAATGATCATTCGAATGAAATATTCCATACTCCATTCTACATTTGCTCTGAAAATTGGGGTGAGTAAGATTTAGATTTTTTTTTATTTCATGCTTACAAAAAATACAATAAGAAAATTAATAAATTACCTACCATCAAAAATATAAATCCGAACTTAGTTAAAAACACTACGAAAAAGCGAACATAAACATCCAAAAACCCAAAAAGGAAAGGAAGCAATACTAAGCCAAACGAAAATTCATTCAAACAGGTAAACGGCTAATGCACACATCGCATACGCATGTGAGTGAATAACTCGAATTAAAGTTCTCGATTCTTTCAAAGAGTAGTAATAGTAACATCAAAGTAGTACTGTTTTATTTCACTCGAGAGCTCATGCATCGAATCATGTATACATACCAGAAACGAGATATCGCTCATCATTCGAATGAAACTATAAACATCCAAGGAAAGAGAAGAGGCAAAACGCAAAAGCATGCCATGAGAATGAGATATTATTATTCATACATCATACTCCATGCTCATACTTCATACAGGTATTCTTTTCGCACACAAGTCACGACTCACAAGCATCTAAGTAGATATCGTTTGTTTTATGGATGTTGGTTTTCTAGTATGGTTGTGTATTGTGTTTTGTGTTCGGGTTGTGTATAAAAATTGAGAGAAAGAGAATTATGAAATCATTCGAATGATTTGAAATCAAGAATCGAGACATCTCGAGATATTGCGAGAATCGATTATAATCGATTATTTCACTCGAATGCGCCCATCACTAAAAAACGTCACTTGCTCATTTTTGTGCGATTGGAATATTTGAAGCCTTCGACACTTTTCTAAACGTTTTCCATTAACTGGTTAAATTTTATATGAAAACATTCAAAATGCCCGCCCAGATTGATTTCTAAACATTTGTACATAAATAATTAACAAAAAATAGATCAACCCGAGGCAATTCGTTTCTTTTCAGTTGAAAAATTTCACGAAAACGTAAACAAACTCCACTAGTTGTCAAGCTCAAACGTACTTGTATTGGTAAATCTGAGAAAAAATACATATTCGCAAAAGTGCACTGAAATCTGAAAAAGATTGCTTTCTTGTATCAAATGAATATAAAAAGTGCTCTGAAAGCGCCCAATCGAAAACCACATTAAATGCACTTTGGGTTTCCGGAAGAGTTCCGGGCTTGTAAACAGGGTTTTTAAGCCGCTTTTGGCTATATAATTATTTTCACCGGTGCATTTAAAAACACATATCGAGGGCTCGACCACAATTTGTTTGTAGTGATTTATTGGATTCCAAGGCTGATTTAAAGTTAACCGAAAAATATAAAGGCATTTATAACGCCTTCAATGCCAGAGTTGCCTTTCTATTTTATTGCGCGCCATTGCTTTGATATACGTATATGCGTATTTAATATGTACCTAACCTTTATACATTAAGTAGACCAAAGTAGTATGATTGCCTATACACAAATAAGGTTACCTTTATTTGCGTATACTTTATTCAATATATCCATTACAACTTAATATCGGATTTCATCAAGGACAACGCAAACAACCCCCCAAATTTTTTTTTTCTTGTTAAATTTGGTCAGCTCCCATATACAACATGTAAAGGAGATGACATACGAGTATGATTGAACGGACATTTCCTAATTAACTTTGTTTAAGTAATCCAATTGAATAACTACGTTTTTCTGAGACTACGAGTGCAAAGAAAAATCTATCCAAATAATTATAAATGCTATGCTGATGTTTTAACACATAAATACATTTTGCGAACTTCTGATTACAGTATCTAGGAGATGGTTCCGGATGCATCCCACTCTTTCCAAGCATCGATCTCGATAATACTTTTAACAACGAATTAACGTTAGAGGATGTGGAAACATTTCGCTCCATGTACCGTGAACACTGTGAATCATTTCTGGACGCAGTACTAAATCTTGAATTTAGTACCATCGAATATCTTTGGCGTGACTTTTGGCGCTCCTCAGACAATAACAACCTAGACGAATGCGAGGAGGAAAAATATTTATCCAAGACAAAGTTGTATTTGCTTTGTCACTGCTGTGGAGTACAGAAGTTTATTAAACAGGTAAGCTCTTGTAATGCCAATAGAATAGACTGGCTTCATAAATTTGCAGACAGAATATGGTACGTCTTCAATACGAAATTCGAAAGGTTGCAATGTTGCAATGTTGACTTAACTCTTAGCTGATGCATAACAAAAGAAACTTTAAATTCTTTCAATAACTACTTTGAAGCAGGTGTCCAATTCTGCAAGTTTTTCGCCCGTGTACGTCGTGCGTAAACTATTTCAAACTTATCTTATTTGAATGAATGGTTAATTGTCAGCCGAGAGAGTTGAAACTGATCTACTGCGCACCTCTTATTTTAAAGTGGTAACGCTGCCTGATACCTCTTGGCTCTTGCTCAGTAGCCAATGCTCTGTTTGTCTCTTTGATAATTTTGACAGCGCGGAACATTTTTGGTCCAAAAGTTAAACGCGATGGATCTTTGATGAATGTAGAATCGTTCTGAAATGACTATATTGCTGTTATTAAAAATCTTTCAATCTGCTACGCCAATGAATTACATTTCGCATACAAATATTTCTTACTCAAACGATAACTTACGAGATTCTTCGTCTTGAACCTGTTGCAATTAATCTTTAAATTACTTTTATTGTAGCCAGTTTTGCGAACGAATATATCCTCTGGTGAATGCATATAACTTTCCCTTGTTTACAGGTCGATTATCAGTTCTATCAAAACATGGTGGATGTTCTTATTCCGGATGTGCTGCGCTCCATACCAAATTCCCTAACTCAAGCCATTCGCAATTTTGCGAAAAATCTCGAAATCTGGTTGTGTGAATCGATGGTTGGCGTGCCTGAGCGCGTAATTCAAATTAAATCATCAGCTGTATCGGCTTTTTGCCAAACATTACGACGCTACACATCGCTCAATCATTTAGCACAGGCTGCACGTGCGGTCCTACAAAATAATTCTCAAATCTCCCAGATGTTAAACGATCTTAATCGCGTGGACTTCCATAATGTTCAAGTAAGTACCTATAGGACTTATTTCTGCAGATTTCTGAAACTTTACTCTTTCTATTATGTAGGAACAAGCCGCCTGGGTATGTCAATGTGACACTTCAATAGTGCAGCGTCTTGAAAACGATTTCAAAGCAGCTCTACAACAGCAAAACACTCTGGAACAATGGGCCAGCTGGCTGCGTTTAGTAGTGGACTCTGCCTTAGAAGAATATCGTGACAAACCGAATTACGCCAAAGCGGCTCGCCAATTCTTACTCAAATGGAGTTTTTACAGTTCGATGGTTATTCGAGATCTAACCTTACGTTCAGCGTCTAGTTTTGGTAGTTTTCATCTGATTCGCTTACTCTATGATGAATACATGTTCTTTTTGGTGGAACATAAAGTCGCCGCAGCTTTGCAGAAGACAGCAATCGCAGTTATTAGCGATAGAATGGTAAATATTGTAGTAGTTTTGAAAATGTTTATGTTTTGTTTTCTTACAGTTTACTTTGCTAACATCTTAGGCCGTATAGTACTGACTTTCTCAATGTGCTTAATTGTTGTGGGGCATACCTATAAATTTTGTGCCCAAAAGTTTGACAGGTGGCTGAATTCGACCAGTATATTTCACTGTATCACAGGTATAGGCTATGTCCGTTTTCTAAATGCTAACGATTGAATACTTAATTAACTTAGAATGATTAATGCAATAAATCTTTCAAAAATCGTTGTGTAAAAGATGACTTGTGAACTATTTTCTACAGTTTCCTCTTTTTCCTCGCGTAAATTTTTACAATTTACGTTTCCTTTTCGATGCAAGTAAACAATTTTTCCAAATTAGTACAAAAAGTAATGTAATTAGTAATTAATAGTCGGTATACCTATAGAAATGTTTCATAAATAATTCAGTGGAATATAAAACGATAGTGGTTTTTATAATCCCATTTAACTAAATACTAAAGCACTTAAACTAAAATCTTATGGCGTTTTCGATTGCACACTTCAATCTGACATTTTGTTAGTATGTGTTGGTGAGTTCAGGGCAATTCTCTAAAAATATTCCGGACACTTCTGTCGTGTTAAGAATTGACCTGGAAGTGCACTTTTTTTTCAATGAAACATAGAATACATCGAAAGAGCACTTCTAGATTTGCTCTTTTCATAGAAAGGGCAATTCTTTTCTTCAATCGAAAACGTCATTAAGCTTTGAATAAACTTGTTATTCTTAGGTCTTTACCAGAAAAGAACAACGTTAAATCAAACAAAAAGTCGAGAGGCAGAACAAAGTTACTGGAACTGTTTAATTGCGCATCGTGTATTTTACTTTGCTGAATGCGGTATTCAATTAAATATACCAATTGTCAACTGCAACAAAAACATGATCAAGTTAAAAGGCTGCCTCAGTCATGTAGGGGAAAAAAGTAGCAACTTACAACTGGCAAATATTAAACATATGAAACTATAATAACGTATTTTCCTTTTCCATTTCTTTCATAACTCCCTTCCTAACGTATATTGAGTAATTTTGTAACACGTGCGCCTAATTTTTATAAAATGTATAATGTTGCCATTTAAATGAGTTCTTGATTTACTAACTAAAACTAAAATAAAATTCATTTCTTAACTATCATTCTCTATTACAGCAAAAGGACACTGAGTTTGAGTTCGATTATCAGCTGGAGTTTATCGATAATGACGAGAATACCATCAAACGCATGAAGCATGAGTGATTAGAATTAGATATAAGATTTTAACTTAAGGTCACCAAGAAATGAAAAAGGGACCGTTTAGATTTTTTTTTCATGAAAATTATAAAAATATGTATTTTATATTGTTTGCAAGCTTTTATTTACTAATTTCCATTTTCGATTGATATACAAATGTTGGTGTTGACATCAATTACTGTTGTATAGCTTGGGCTTCTAAATTCAAATAGCTTTAATTAAAAGTACCAAAGAACTGTCGTCGATCTAGTACATTCGTGCCTCTAGAGAGGTATGTGACGTTTGCTGTCTAACTTTTACGAACTTGTTTATTTGTTCGATAACTTTTTTGGTTTTGGCTTCCAAAACAGTTATAAGAATGAGCACAAACCTTAGACTAATTCCGCTTATGCGATTTACTTCGCATAAATAGTTAGTCACAAAAATATAGGACGTCCCTTTCAATGTGAACGAATCAAGTAACGCACTTAAACGTTCTGACACTAATAGTGTTGTATTGCGATATAAAATGTCTATGCGCGTCTAGAATGAAGCTCACCACATTTTCATTAAAAACTGATTATGCATGTTGAAAAAATTTGCAATGTGTCCAATAAATTCATATTTTGCCTGCAGTATCTGAACAACTTTTGTTGTACATCCTTTTGAATTGGATTTACATTCTTCCACTTTTCGTATGTCTATCGAAAATGTAAACTAGTCACATGCCATTAAAAAGTTCAAACCGTCCATTAACAACATTAAAGTACAGCAGCTGACTTGTACACGTATTTCATTTGAAGTACTCAGTATCAGGATTCAGCTTAACTAAAAAGCAAACAAAAGTTATTTAATAGGTATGTGTATTTTTTATTTTAACGAAATAGGTAGTAAAACAAAAACTACTTTCAACACTTAAACAAAACGAATAACAAGAAACGATAACATGCCTTAAAAGTGCAACAAAACGAAATAATGAACTATTTTATTTTAAATCAAAACTGTAGAAGCAATTTGTAAAATGGTTGTTATTGCTTATGAAATTCACATAACATTATGTTAGCACTAGAATTGATTGTGCTATTGCTATAGAAATATAATAAATTTTTTTTTTTTTAAATAGCAAACCAAAATGAAACGTATTTACATTAAACCTATTATAATTACTAAAATTAATATACATCTATATTATTTAGGTAGCATAAATTGAATATTAAGCGTCATTTACACATAAGTATGTATTTAGTATTAATAGACCTACCCCACACAAATGAATATTAACTTATTCTAGTCCCTGTAAGATTTTCAATGGTATTATTCCTACTTCATTAATGTATTATCGATTTATAAATATGGTTTTCCTTTATTTTAAATTAACAAAAACTAAATTACACTTGGCAAAAGAAGGATAAGATGAATATCTACAATAAAAAAAATCACACAAAAATTATCTGCTCAAACTAATTTGCAAAATTAAAGAAGAAGAATCTCTTATTGAACTACCTATTTTTTATATAGACTAACTACTTGTTAAGACAATTGTACAAAAATTAACGCATTAAATAAAATTAGTATACATTTCACTTTGGATGTAAAACTACCTATTATGCACAATGTTGATAGTAATGTTCGAGGTGAAAACATAAATCACTGATAAATATTTGTAACAAAAAAAAATGCACACGATGGAATTTTTAAGAAACAAACTATATACCTACATTCTGAACTAAGATTTATACGTAAACAATATATGATAGGAAACAATTTGCAAAAACCCAAATGAAAAACAATCTTTGGAATAATGTAAAAGCAGCATAATGTTGGTAATACTGTTTTAGTATACATGCAATGTGCATCGTACATTTTCTTTTGTTTAAATAAAATGAGTGTAAAAGAGTTGGAGTTTTGAAGTTTGGTTTTACGATGGGTATGCGTATGAGTTATGTATGACTATAGATGTATGCCTACATCATTTTAAAGATATAAGATGATGCTAGATTGAAGCAGTGACGCGATGCTCAATGTTGATTGACTTTTAATTTGGTATGTATTGCATAAAATTTGAATTGTCGATTCACACTTAATTTTAACGGTAATTTTCGTCTCAAAATAGAACCTATAGATCTCTGATGGCAATCGCTTTATGTCCGATGTTCTCGATTCAAACGGAGTTCGCGAATGAGTGTTATATAAAGTTGTTGTGGCTGTGCACTCGCGGTGTTCAAAGCTGGTATTTTTTTCAATTTATTTTCTTCTTCTGTACTGGCATTCGCAATTCTGATCACCAAGCACTAGTTTAATGACGTTTTTCTTATGCGGTTTTTCATTGGGCACATCCGATTTTTATTTCAGATCTCTGATTTTTTGGCGCATGGAACCAACCATATCTCATAGAAACACATTCGGCCCTATCGAGGTATCCTTTCGGAACGGAATTTTCTCAGATTTGTACGAAATCAGAGAAATTCCATTCGAGATATCCGTTCCGAAACAACTTTCAGAAAAATTCTCCGATGACATACAGCGCACCTTGTCGCATTGCGTGTTACCGCGTTATACCACTTACTTTAGACAGCTACACGGCGCATTTTTTCCGAAGCTCTCCGACAACTAATTGCTGCGGAATATTTTAATGTGAAATGAACGCGTTTATATGATTCATTTATTTTGTTTTGAGACGGATACCTACTTCGAACTCAATTTTGGGTTCCGATCAGATTTGACTTTCGTATCGGAATTTTTTCTGAAGGTAGTTCAATACGTTCAAGGAATTATTTTGATTTTACATGTGAAACAAAAACAAATTCCGACTCCAGATCTTTAAATGATCTGACAATCGAACATAAAAAGTGATCTAGAACCCACCTAAATATTGTGGACCCACTGGATTATATATATTTTGGCAGCACCACATACCACTGCTATTTCTCAAGGCTGGGGTGTCAGCACGTAACTTGATTCAATCGAGCTCTGGCAGTACCTAATTTGTCTCAATCGAGTATAATCGAGAATAATCACTGCCCAGCATCGACGACTCGGCAAAAAAATAGACACTTATTTTCATTCTGATGAATATCAGCAAAGTTCTTGTAATCAAAACTTTTTAACAAATAAACGGAGTACGGAAAGCAAAAACACAAATGCTTAAATGTTTTCTTATTTTCGTTTTATTTTTATTTTATTTTTTAAATGTGTCATAAAAAATTGCATTACAAAAATGTATTCGTTTTTAGTTTATTTCAGTTGCTTATAAGTTTGGGTAAACAATTAAAATTAAATTCAATTTTGTAGTAACAAATGAAAAGACTTGTTCGTTTTCCTTTTTCTTTTATTATTTTTTTGTGTATTTCCTTTTATATATGTATATATATAATATTAAAAATAGGATTACTTGCTAAAAATATTACTAAAATTACGTTTGATTATTTAATTATAATTTAAGTTATCCTTTTCTGTCTGTTTTTGTTTTTTCTTTTATTTAAATGCGTCTGTTATTTGTAGAAAAATATTTTTTACAATCATTATTTTTGTTATACATATATAAATATATATATACATTTTTTGTTGTTTTTTTCTTTATATATTTGTACTATTTTATGGGAAAATTTGAAAGATTTTCAAAGAGTTGGATTTTTTTTTACTGTGTATTGGAGTTTTACGAAAACCGCTTATTACTTACTTAAACTAGAGAACTTGAATCTATATATAAATATATATATATATATAATATATACAGTAAGAATGTTGTAACTGTTTGGAAAAAAATGTAGCAAAAACAATACTGGACTGGCAAGTTAAGTTATTCTACAAAGAAAATGGAAATAAAAACATAAAATAGTAATTCATGTTTTTTTGGATGACTTTTTATCAAGACTTTTGTTTATGAAAACAAAGGAAATCAAAAAAAAATCTGAGCACAAACGCATTATTTCCCAGGGAATGTGATTTCATTGTAACTCGTTTTAGAAGTCATTTTTAATTTTTAAAAAAAAGGGAGATATGTATCAATGATTGCGAATTATAAACACAGCAAACATAACAAAATATATTCCACTCGGTTTGTTTTTATAAATTTTTTGTGCAAAATGAAAACAAAAATTATAGAACTTCACAGGAAATTATTTCGAAATTACATCTATTTTACTAAGAGATCCTTTTTCTTTTAAGTTTTATGGCGATGCAATTGGAAGGAAGATGATTTTTAGAAATAATTATGTAGCTAAGAAAGAGTAGGAGACGACAAGGGGGCAATAAATGTGTGCCTTTATAAATTTCATTAAATCCCGGGGTGTACATATTATTATTTAACTGATACAGTTGCAGCATAACTTGAATGAAAGGTGACAGTCTTATGCTGTCATGTCATGCTAAGCGTATCGCAACTTGAATTACGGGACAATGAGACAAATAAACTTACAGCTATTGGAATAACTATTTTTAGACTACACCAACCAGTATCGCCATTTATAGACATTCATTCAAAACAGTTTTTCAATGCTGTGTATAGAATATTTATAGACTATGATCGATACAATGCGTCCAGTTGTGAAAAGAAAGAAATCAGTCAAGAATTTGAAAAACAAACTCTCCACCAAGTTTTTTCCGTTTGTTTTCCCCCTAAATGTCGTCCCATTTCGTAACTATAATTATTATAGAATGACTTTTTTTGGTTTTTTTTTTATGTCGATATGGAGCAGTTAGAACTATAAACTAAGACTACGACTACCTTTCTGGGCAACATACTATTTACATACTTACAGAATATTTTTTTTTTTTTTTAATTCTATTTCATTTTCTACAACAAATGAAACAAACATCAACATTATATAAATGATAATTTTTAAGAAGCACATATTTGTGTTTCTTGTTAGTTTTAGAAATTCACTTGAAAAATTAAGCGAATATTCTCAAAGGGGGACATATACAAAAAAAAGAAAAAAAGTTAGGTTAATTAAAATAAAAAATTCTATACGATAAAATGTGGACTACCGCTTTGTGTGCAACATTCTTTTCGTGACATACAATAGTGACATACATTTTGTATGCAAAAATAGAAAGAGAGATAGGATTTGGGGGATTATTTGGACAAGTCTCAAAAATTATCTTCGAAAATGACAAGATCATCTTCATCCTATGCTATCCGATTGACTAATTGCATTTTTCTTCGGTTTTGTGGTTGAAAAGCCGCCGTGGTCAACAACTGTGAGTGTTGCTGGTGCTGCTGGTGGTGGTTGTGGTGGACCTGTTGTTGCTGGGAATGTTGATGTTTGAACTGCTGTTGTAAATCTCCGGCAGGACCTATTGAGTAGTTGACATTAAGACGAGCTCGCTTAGGCGACTGATAATCGGTGTCTGTTGACGATGATGGTGACGAGGTCATTTCAATGATATCACTTGAATTGATAGCTAAACGGACTGCGTCTTTGTCGTCCTCCATGTCAATTGCATCGTAGATGTCTTCCACCTGAAATTGAGTAAATAAAAAGATTAGCGTTTGTATTAGGCAATAACCGGTTTATAAACTTTCTAAGTAGAAGTCTGCTTCAAATATTTGTAGTCTTTGAAATCGGAGACAAAAATTACTTTATTCTTTAACCAAACCATCACTTGCCACAGCTATTGCTTTCTATCAATGACAGATTAGATAGATTGCAACGATTTGGTTAAAGCACACTTCAATTTACATGCATGGCATTTTGTGGTCACAAACAAAGTGTCATTGCAATGCATCTGCTTTTTAGCCCTTTTACATAATTACTAAATCGAATGAAAAAACTTTTAACAACTCACCTCAATATCGAAATCTCTATGCTGCTGCGGCCCACTGTCATCATCCTCCTCGACGTACATCTCGTGTGTCTCCACAATAGTTTCGTCCAACTCTTGATCCAGCTCTTCTGAGTCGCTGGTCTCTTCCACCTCTGACTGGCTGTCCAGTTCGACGTCACTGTCACTCGTACTGCCATGTTTCATTTCACCCCGTTCAAGAGCTTCCAGGTTATCAGGAAATACCATAGCATTTCGGATGGCCATTGGATCTTTGCGTGACCATTTCTGCACTTCTTCGTCCATTTTCGCAATCTTGTGAGGATTCATAGCCCATAGACAGCCCTTGCGTTGTCCTCCATTGGTGGTGGGTTTCTCAACCTTTTCGAAACACTTGCTCATCGACAGATTATGACGCACGCTGTTCTTCCAACCGCTGCGCGCCGTTTTGAAATATGGGAAATGCTCACACATAAAGCTGTAGATCTCGGACACCGGCAGTGATCCACTGCGCGAGTTTTTCAGTGCCATAGCTATCAGACAGGAGTACGAGTAGGCAGGCTTGGGATACTCAGACTCGACTGGAGCCTTTATTTTATGCGAAGGCTTAACATTGACCATAGTTGGTGTTATACCACCAGCTAAGGGTGATGCCACGCCACCTGATGATGACGAATTGGAATGTGAATGTGTGGCAGGTGAAATATTCTTTGTGTGTATAACATTGCGAGCGAGAATCTTCGCCGATATCTGATGATTGCCATGGTAGGAGGTGCTGCCATTCAATGTAGCCATATTGTGCAGCGGACTAGAATCACGATCCCTCTTGAGGACAATTGTTGTGCCATTGGCAGTCAGAGTGCCAGATGACGTCTTTGTTGTGGTGGACTGTTGTTTTAGTTTGTTATACGTAATACTATTGGCAAAAGTAAGCCCACCGATGCCGGGCGCAAGTTTGATTGTATTCGTTCCAGCTGATAGAATTCCATTGGAATTTAGCATACTATTGGATACCAATGACGAAGATGACGAAGACGTCGCCGACGACGATAACAATAATGACGACGAAGATGACGAAGTGGCAGTGGAAGTTGTCTTCGACTGACTCAACGCAGATGAGGTAGTTGTTGACGATGCACTACTAACAACAAGATTTATCAGACTGTTTGGTGATCTTCTCATTTCGTGTGATAAGTCCTTTTTTATGGACTCAATGGCAACGTGCTTGCGTTGCAGTATAATATTTGAATTGTGACTCGTGTGGTTGTGGATGATCTTTGTTTCCGGCTTGTGGGCGCCAATCCTCATTTGTTGTGGTGAAAAATGCAAGTGGCTTTTATTTTCTACCGGGCTGCCGGGTGGCGATGTTGTATTACGCAGGCCGTTTGTATTAAGAGTTGTCTTTGGTGATCTATGTAGCATTGACGAAGAGATGATGGGCATTACTGATATTGGATTTACACAGGCGCCCACATCGGCGTAAAAGTCATGCGACGATGACCATGTTGGTCCTCCTAACCAGGAAGGTGCATGACTGCCACTACTGCTGGATGCTATGTTTACGTCGTTTGATATAGCGTCGACATGATCAAACGATGAAGGCATGTCATTTACGAGAGATGCCAGCTCATTGCTGCCACCAACAAGTGTTGCCACTTCACTGCGAATGTCAATATCCAGCATGTCCTGCAGTGAGTCCGATATGTAGAAGTCTAGAATGGGACCAGACGAGTCCTATAATAGAGAAGAGAAACACGTTAATTATTAAACAAAAATAAGTATATACTGTTATTACAAAGTCAATAAGCTTTTTTGATCTAGTGCTAGCTGCCAGGGCTTTACCACTGACGACTATCAAAGATTCGAATTCACAATATCTAGAGCAAAAATGTTCAATACCTAATAAATGGGAACCTAGTACCTATTTTTCATTGCAATTTGTAGAAATTATTTTCGCAAGCAAATAAAAATCGAATTCGAAAATTCTCTCTCCACATTAAAATGTCAAGGTAAAATTTGGCTTGAGCAATAACCTCTGTGAATACCAAATAGATACCTACTCGAAAAAATCTTCAAATATAATCCCGCCTTTGCTCTCCACCTCCAAACATTCAAAACCGGAAATGCTTAATTAACCAACAAGATATACCTACCTACATATCTAAATCAAATAAAAACAACAGGAGCTTTCACACCAAGAAAAAGAGAACGATCGTATCTATGTCATCGGCAGACACTCTTTTAAAGTCAACCAACCCCAAGTAACGAAAGTCCGAACCTACACCAATTTATTGTTTTTGATTTTCATTTCTTTTTTGGCACAACATGTAACGAACATGTGAATGGAACTGAAGGAGTTGGGTGTAAAATTAACAGCTTACACACATGGTGTGTAAAAAGAAGAAGTAACAGAAACAAAATTGAAAACAATCATAAAGTACATCACTGAGTCGCAAGTGAATGTTCGTTTTAAATTGAGTTAGGTATCAACATCGAAAGTATATTATTCAACTTTAAAATCTCATTTATATTTCTTTTGATGTCAACTTTAAGCAACATTTTGTTCCATTTTTTCTATAATTTGTTGCAATTATTTTACATTAAACTTTAACGCAATTCTTTGATTGATTAAAAAAAAAACACAAAACACTTTTCCGTGTGTTGCCATAGCGAACGAACGCACGTGACAGTCGGCCACAGTAAATGCCGAAATTGCCAGGTGCTCGTCTTACAATTTTTTTTTTTATAAAACTTGTTGAATAATTTGCAATTATAACCCAAACAAATTAAGTCAATTTAATTTTAAGACGACTTAATTTCTGAAAGTTTTCAATATTTCTATAAAACCAATACATGACCTCTTTGAATTTAAATCGGGAGAAATTCAGGGAGGAAAATCGATATTCTTCCCGCGCAACATTCATTTCTTTCTTTCTTTCTTTGTTCGGTATATCAAATTAATGAACATGTTGCATAGATTCATTTATACCATTCCAGTGCAGACGTTCATTTCCCCACGAACTGCCGCGTTGCCAATTCCAAATAAATATTCCCCTCCGCCATCCCTTTGACGGTTTTTTTTCCTTCGTAGGGTAACAAATAAGGATAGACGCATATTCGCTTGTTGGCTTAGCAATGTGTGCAGGAAGAGGAAGGACTATAATTACACATTCTCCTTTATTTCCAGCGGCCAACAAATCCAAATGTTTTTGAGCGAGAACAGAAAATCTCCCCAAAAGAGAGACAGAGAAAAAGGCACATACATAATTCAGAAAAAAATATAATAAAAACAATCCAACTCAGATGTGGAAGGGATGGAATGAGTTGCGCCGAGTGTGGTACAGTTGCGACAAAACATGGGGTTATATTCGAAAATTCTATGTTCTTTCTTTTCTTCTTTGTTCCCTTCTGGCTAGCTGCTACTGCTCCCGTGCCGGTGTGGATTAAGTGATAGATACTTTTGTGAATTGAAGTTTTCTTCAGCACTGGCACCGGCTCCAGCGGCGGATTGTTTTCGTTTATGGGTCTGGGTGGCAGCATTTGGGGTGTTGTCGTCTTCATTCTTCGTCGCTTGATCTGTTTGTTTCGTTCCTTTCGGTAGTTTGGAGTGAGAAAAATATGCGATAATGTCATAACATTTCCGTAACATGTAAATAATGTACCTTACGTCTCATTCTTCTTACCCTACCTTACTAAGTTTGAATTTTTGGCGGGAATGTTTGTCACGGTGTTTACCAACACACTAGCTGATAGGTAGGTACCTAGTACAAATGTGTACCTAGCTAACTAAATATTTGCCTACTATCCCTTATTTCGCAGCCAAAAAAGGAACAACAAAGTACCAAAGTAGGTGCTGTAGGTAACCTACCTAGGACGCCTCTTAGCGATAGGAATCTTAAAAGATTCGTAGGTATATCTATCTTGTTGAAATATGTATCTCTCCAGAAATCTATAACCTATTCATGGAAATGGAAATCTACCGTGGTCATTTGTCACTAAAAATGGACTACATCTGCATTTTGTATCTGTTCTCAAGTAGACAGTGCTCCTCTGTTCCATGTTTATCATTCAAATTGTGAAGTAAAGGGACAAATTGAGTCAAACAAGAATCTAGTTTGTACAACTCTTGCTATTGCTAGTTTCGTCCTTGGCACACATGCCATCATCGCCCACGACATTTATTTTGCGACCGTAACAACAGACTCAACTGGCCAGACCATAAGTGGGACCTATTCTTTTAAATAAATATCGGTAGGTATGTGCAAAGGCAACCGTAGACAACGAATGAGAATCGTAAAAGATAATATCGTAATTGTTTGTTCCGTCTGCCTCTGCAGTCGTATTCGGAATTTGGCAGGTGCTCATGGAAGGGCATTTTCGTATTGCAGGCAGCTGGGGATAGATAGGAAGAGTTGAATTAAAGTACGAGCACGACCTCTACGGATGAGTGCCAAAGTCGATAGCAATACTTTTAGTCAACTGTCATCGACAATTACGGAGTAAATCTTGATGTTGGACATGACCGATCTCTCCTGGAAAAGAATACCTATCTACAGATAGCTGAGTAGGTCTGCACTCTGTACTAAAGTTTATAGTAAATCATTTTTATTTATTTCAATGCATGAGGGTTTCTACTTACACCTTTATTTGCTTTTAATTGGAACATACAAATAAGGAACATGCACGACTCACCCCTATTTGAAATATGAGCAATTCAATAGGGTGTACGTGCAAAGGCAAGCGAATCGTAATTGTGGGCAGATAAGTAGGATTAAATTTGTTTTTTGTACCCATCAACAAAAACATTTGTTTCTATAGTTACAAGCATTCATTTTCAAAGTTTCATTCCACTATGAGTAAAATAATAAGTGAACTTCAAAACGAGTAATAATAAATGAAACTATTACTATTAATGTCTAAAAAAAGAAGCAGACAAAGCCCCTAGGTTAGGCAGGCCACGAGATATTCTAGGCCCTATGGAGACTTTCGATCGAAATTCACAAAAATCCAAGTTTTTCGTGGAAAGGTGTCGGGATCTCAAACAACAAGAGAAGCGTCAAGCAATAAATATGAGCTTCTTTAATAGAGGGTTCTCTGGGTTGTTTTACATCGAAATTTAAAAATGGCTGTTAGGACTACAAATTTCAGTCACCGTTAGGGGTCTCACAATGAGGAATTATTCTCAACTTCTCAAAGAAAGTGTCAAGCCCAAAATCTTTAGCAATATTTATCCCATCTCACACCCACAACTGTGATCTAAGTGTGT
Source organism: Cheilosia variabilis (assembly GCA_951230905.1). Lineage (NCBI taxonomy): Eukaryota > Metazoa > Arthropoda > Insecta > Diptera > Syrphidae > Cheilosia > Cheilosia variabilis. Next base: position 16,910,065 of record OX579676.1, read on the forward strand.
CTTCAAGCAGCCACCTAGTCTAGTCTCGCAAATAACTACGTATTTCTGTGTGCGACTTCAATTTTTAGTACAAGTGAAAGGAACCTACTGCTGTACATATTTCACTCTGTATTGAAAGTCCAAGTTCATGGCCGTCCCACTATCCCTTTGGAATAGCTATAAACGCATTAAACAACAAAAGAAATGGTTTTGCTTTACAAAGTTTGTCAAATTGCACAGCAAATCACAAACGCATACAGCTCAGAATATTATCTTATGCTCATCTTTTTATTTGTCTCCTTCAAGAAGAAAGAAGAAATTCTTTTAGGTACCTACCCATAGTGAATCGTGCGCTACCTTGGTGAAAGTGTGTTTCATTTTGTTTATTGCTCAATGTATTACGACTGCCCTGTATTGTTATTTGAAATGGTTGGTCCTTTCCTCATCACAGGTAAACGAAAGAAGGCAGAAAAGAAATGTTCAAGGTAAAACTCAAAACCCTAAAGGGACAAGAACAAATAAAAATGGTCGAAAGAAGAAGTGCACACAAAAGTGCATTAGCACCAGCAGATGGTTTCGCTACCCCCTGGAGGAAATATCGTATGCATTCATCTACCTATATAGTTTATGGTAGGGATAGGGACTCATTCGAGACATTTGCGCAGCCGTAAGGGACTTTCCGATGAATAAAAGGACCAATGAAGAAAATCGCAACTCAAGTGCGAACAAAATTGCACAATAAAACAGAGGATAGCAGCCGCGAAGTTTTCTTCGAACGCAACAGCAACCCCCTACGTATTTTGTATTTTCTTCCAAAGAAGTTTTTGTTTCTCATCTACATGCATACGGAAGATGATTCTATATATTTAATTACTCATTTGTTTGGAGGTACGTGATCGTTGAGGAAGAACAACAACAAAAAATCTTGTTTTCTTCCCCCTTTTCTTGATCCGGAGCAGAGCAGCAGATGTCCCATTTGAGAAGGGCTTCAATTCTTTAAAATTTGTACAAAAACATGCCATGGCAGGGACGATTGGAATCGGTAAATGAAAATTACATTACGGCAAAAATTGAATTAGAGTTACTATTCTGTATAATAATTTTCCAATGGGTTTGTTTGAAATGTGTTACTGCAATCAATTTTTGCACTAACTTGGTTCAAAGACTGCAATTTGTTTCTTCTTTTTCTCAATTTTAAGGGAAATTAAAAATGTTTGCCATTGAAGGTTATTGTGCTAGGCCGAATACTACCGAATAAAGGTACGTTCGATACTTACTTATTTGGGTGCGTGCCCAACCGGGTGTTTTTAGGGATATCAGGATTGAAATTATATCCTTGCAAAATTGTATGAAGCGAAACGAAAAGCAATATTTTGACATTGCGTACAAGACTGGCAAATGGTTTGAAATTTGTCGTTGCCCAAGGTCCATAAGCTGATAAGGAATTTGAATGCCAAAAAAGGTGTAGGTAGGTATATAATGATACAAATCGGAAACGGTTACTGCCAGTCACTCACATACCCGACGTAGTGTAAATACATCGCACCAAGGGATATGTGTCTACATACCTCCCATTTTTTTCTTAAAAGACATAAGTGCCCTAGCTTCCCAGTTTTTTCCCTTTTATCATAATAACAATGCCCAGACAGTGATAGATTTATATCGTACAAATTCAGCTTAAACTGCTTCTATTTTTTTGAGAGTCCTCTTTTTTACTACCCTATGTGCTCTTTAATTTTTTCTACTAAAAGAAAACAATAAATTGTCCTCGTTTTACTAAACTGACCTCCAAATGTCCTAATTTTCTCCCAGACAATCTTTTCCCATCAAGAAATGTGCAAGCTTTACAGGAATTGAGTAAGAACTTTCTCAATTCTTACAAAGCTGGAGTTAGATAGTAATCGTCTTCGATTGATTTTCAAGTCAATTCCTTTTATCAAACCTAAAATTTTTTTATAATAAAAATGTCCTATCACCATTTTTAAATATATTTTTTTTTTTAAAAAAGTGTCCTCTTGAAAAAATGGTCACCGTAAGTAGTATGCGGCATGAGAAGAAAGAAATTGCAAAATAACGAGTAGCAACTAACGAGTTAGCTCAGAACATTCATTCCGGCTTGAAAGTATTTATCAATTTATGTCACAGTCACTTGCAATATGTCGAGGGGAGACAAAACAGATTTTCTCTAAATGTTATTTGCTCGGCGAGGATACAAAGTAGTGGAAATAAAAAATAAATCAAGTGTTTCTCCCGGCGAAAAATTAGACCTTAATTCATATTTTGTTTGTGTTGATATTCACGAAATATGTTGAAGTAAAACAGTAACTTATTAAATTTAAAATGAGAACATAGGTAGAAAGGAAGGTATGTACCATCTAAACTAAGGATAAAAAAAAACAAAGTTACAAAGTTATTGCCCTTTGCTCTTGACATTGAGATTTGTATAGTTTTGTTTCCTCCCATTTTTTTTTTATTCCATTCTTAGTGATTTCCACATTTTTTTTCACAATTCCTCTCATTTTCTCTCCGCCTTGGAAGCAGCAACCATGTCCATAAGCGATTTTCTGCTTTGATGTTTGCTCTCATTTGGACATCACCAACAAAAACACCAACCGGCATGAGATGGGTACAAAATATTTTCCATCAATCTAGCATAGTAAAGGTAAAAATAAAAAGAGGAGTAGATACACAAAACCGGCAAATTGAAGGGAAGGCAAAAATATCAAAACACTACCAAGAGAGAGAAAATTTTCTCATTTCCCTTTGATTGCACGACGACTGCGCGAGCACAGTCTATTACCTGGAAGCTGGAAGGGTGTTGGTGGTATTGTATAGCTGCCTACCAATATTTTCACTTTTGTACGAATTTCTGCTCCCTTCTGTCATTTTGTGGTAAATCATACAAATCGTATCCGCGACTTACATATTTCCCCTTCTGTAATCGGTCCAGCAGCTTATAATTTAACAAAAAAAAAATATATTAAGTAGGTAGGTATACCTTTTAAGGAATGGTTGATGCCAGTGCTGCGAAACTAAATACATATTATGTACCTACCCGACAAGGATGAGAGTTCAGTACGTTTAGAAAAGGGCATGAAATGCTATTGGGTTGGATCAATTAATTAAATACCTAAAATTAAAGCAATTTTTCAGAGGGTAACTCAAATGTTTGTCAGTCTTGCCACTACAACATTATTATCTGAGGTAAGTAAAAATCAGTGAGTAGAACAGTTGAAACTTTTCCAAATTGTGTGTTGCGAGTTAACAAGAAACTGTAGTGTTACGATTTGCCAAACACGGACGTAATTTATACGTAAGAAACTGATAGGTATTTTCACCAAAAATATTTTGTACAAGTACCTACCTACCTAGAGCCGGATTGTGTTTGATATAGTTACCTACAGTCGATTCCGATTATCGGAAAAAATCGGTGAAGTTAGAACTAAACCACAAAATTTGTCACGGAGACTGTTTTCAATTAGCCGAAGATAGCTTAAAGGGAAAATACGCTTAAAATAATTGTGACAAATTGTTTTTTCAGTTAAGCGGAACCGACTCTACTGGAGTTTAAGGACTTTCCACGACCCACACTCCGTTGACATTTCGAAACATCTACCTCTCGAAGTTCTCAAGATGTACCACGCACATAAATGTATGTAGGATATTTTAATTGATTCGCAAGGGCGACGCCAGCTTATTATATTAGAAGGGATACAATTTCTGGTGTTTTTTTCGAGCCAGCGTTCGTTCACTGTGCTTTCGAAAACACTATAGGTAGGTACCTACATGCTTTTTAAGTCATCTGTCACTTTTTAAATACATACGAAGGCTTCAGCTTCGATTACACGTGTCAATTTTCGTGTCTTTTGTAAGAGTACGCTGCGACAGCCCGCGTGGACAGGCACTAATTCCATAATTTTTCAGACGATTATCGTCGAAACGATAGACCTCCAAAAGTAGCGACTAAAAGCCAAAATTACGAGTTTGAGACCTTTATTTAATTAATTTTCCACAAATGAAATGTATGCTGACGATAGTGAAATAAATTCGGGCAGAATATAACTTCTTAGGTCATCAAAGTTTCAAAAACGATATCGTCCCCATGATTTTGTTATACGGAATCTGCCCCCAGACGCTTGACAGGCCATTACATAATGACGTCGCATGTCAAAATTTGACATTAAAAGTGGCATGTGTAATCGTATCTTCCGACTTGTGACAAACCAATATCTTACATGCGGACTACCTACCTACCATTTTGGAAATCATCATATTTTATAATGCGCCACTTGTTAATTTTTTTTTTTTTAATTGGATATCAAGCAGACACTTTTTTTAAGACATTTCATGCCTACCACGTGTTTTCTGTAGGAAGGATAACTCGAGTCAGTTTTCTAAACATTACGGGGAACACTTGTCCGTAAAAGAACAATGCTGTCTTAGTTATCTTAACATAAACTAGACTTTTGTCGTTTTTCTAGCGATTTGTTTTGCTTGTAAGTACCTACCTAAGTACTAAAAAGAACAGAAACTCCTGCCTAGGTATGACGTTTCTCTACGGAACCATTGGAGTAATCTTATTGAAACTGTTTGCGCACCCGCATACGGATTCATATCGACGCGATAGAACCCGATGCCACTTTTATTCTTCTTCCACAGTTCACTAGCTTTGCCATCATTTTTTGTATAAATAAGTAGTACATACCTACAAGCATATTAACTAGGTTAGCACAAAACCCAATTATCACTCACTCAACTTGCTCGTTTTCTCATCTACCTATTTGCCTGGTTAAAGTTACTGTACACTGACTGACAAACTGCATGCATTGCAATTACAAATCGACTAAAAAATGCGCCATTTCACCCCCCTACCCACTCAGTTCCGCACTAATAAACCGACCAACTAGTACAAACATCAATTTTTCCTGATAAGACCAAATGTGCAGAAATTGTGCCCCTCTTTGTATTTTGCTTTGCTGGGAAAATAATAGCTAGTTCATAGAAAACGTGCAAAAGACATAAAAAACATAATAAGAAATATCACAGAATGTCAAGTCAAAGACCCCGTCTCAGCACCAACAACAAAAGCCACAATTTACGAATGTCGATGTCGGCGAGCGAACATATCAAAACAAAACGACTAAAAAGTGCGGAAAAGGGAAAATCTAAATAAAAATAAAACAAACATTTTTCCTCGTCACACCCTCTTTCTAAACTTTACCCATTCACCACAGTCACTGAAAATGAAAATTCACACGGTGGCGGTGCAAAAAGCAAAACAAAAATCGAATATCTCCCCTTTAAAGCGAGTCTCGCTCAAAGCCGATTATACTTTATACATTCTCCTCTCCTCTCAAAACCAGCGTATAAAAACAAATGGAAAAAATTCTCCAAATACTTTTCCCGCAACTTGATGCCGATTTTGTTTTCATACCTTTGTTCGTACGCAACGAAAAGAAAAAAAGACACCCACTTCCTTCGCCGCTCTCGCCTAATGAAACATTTTGATCTGAGATGTGTGCGAAGCAAGAAACCCAAGTAGACCGAAAAAATGTACGTTACAAAAATTGAAAAGGAAAAATATTCCGAATCCCGAACACACCACATCAAAGAAGGGGGACTTTGACTTGACGAAATGTATGTAAGCCCTCTTTCGAACCAAGAGGAAGAGCACAGAAATTAAAGAAAAACGAATACAACCATACCGAGACGGCGACGGACAGAGGCATCGCCTCCCCATCACCACCGTCCCGTTTAATTCATACGGCTTTCGACATCGACGGTAGCCACAGAGAGACAGAAAGAGAAAACAAATGCGAAATCGATCGATATTCTGTGCAACAAAACGAAATGCAAGATGTTGGGAAACATTTTTGTTGAAAAGACAATGTGGGGAGAAAATTATGCTGCAGACACGGATCGAAAAAAGCGCGAATTCGAGGAAAAACTTCTATTTGAACCGTAATAAATCAGGAAAAACAAAAACTTTGCATTTTAATCCGTCGTTGAATGGCATTTCCTTAAAAAAAAAAAACAGAAAAAAAATACATACCGCATATTTGTTAAGGAATCCATCATGAAATCCACTTGAGTAGTCTTCCAGTTCAAACATTGTTCGTTCTCTTTATGGAGTTTGGTAGTTAGTTCACCCGCGACACGGTTTTAGGTGTAGTAGGTATTTCCGTATTAAATCACAAACTGAGTACTTTGTGGAACAAAACAATTTCCTTATTTTTGTTGGATTATTTTCGTTTTTGTTGCTTCTATCCGCTGTAAAGCGGGCAGAGAAGAGAAAACGGGAAAAAAGAGCGAACAACAACACTATCAACACGCACCACACACAACTCATGTACGAATTCGACTGAGGAAAATTTTCATTAAATGTGTATCTACCACCATCACAGGAGTGTTCTCTGTTCGTTTCTCTGCGATGAGAGAACTCGCCGTCGTCAATAAGGGGAATTTTGTGTTTTTTTTAATTAGTTTTTTCCAATGAAGGGCGGAAGGGGTTTGTTTTAGTTCCAGTCCGGCATGTTAAATAGGGGAAGTGGCAGTTCCATTTTGAATTCGACGATTTTCATTGGTCAAACTTGAAGACCCACGTGAGTTTGGATTGGAATAATGTGCCAAGAAAGAGATGGCAGTACTAACATTTGTTCATTTCTCAATGGAAGTATTTTCGGCTTCGACTTTTTTCAGTACTTCTGCTGTACTACTTTTGGTAATTTCTGGAAGGCAGGGAGAAATGTTTCTTTGTGTAATTAATAAATTCGACAACACAAATGAAATTTATCACAGAATTTCACAAATATTCAATACAGATATTCCCGGTGAACATTTAATAAACACTTTGAACTAATTTCGGGGTCTTTATCACACGCTTTTCGAACTGAAAGAATTCTTAACAAATTTCAAACGTGAATCCACCACGAGAGGAAAATTTCTTCTGATACTGGAATTTTTACCGCCATTTGAAATTGTCTAGCAACACATGGAACAATGTGCATTTTATGAGTTTTGGCAACATGATGGGTTTATTTGAAAAATATCCACACAGGGTGGACGTTTTTCGTTTTGATTTGGAAAATATGTTGTACTACCGAATTTTTGATCGCAGAACACTAAATATTATAAAATTTTCGTTACAGGTGGCTGGTCATTGAAATTCGGGAGAAAATCGTTCGTCCCTCAAGTCTACCGCGGGTAAAATTGGATATTTGTTGAGCCGTCTAAAACATATCTTAAAAAAATTGGTACCTTTTAATTTTTAAATTCCATTTATAGGTATAGTTACATTTTTGTTTCAATAAGAAGTAGGTACATACCTATTACAATAAATTGAGCTTCTGTACAAATTATGCACTACTTAACTGTGCCACGAAAACTCAGGGTACTCGGTCTTGTTGCAATAGCTTGTGCAGGCCTATCAACAGGATTACTGGTCCGAATTAACCCCAGGAACCGCCTTTTACAAAATAATCCAAATCGGACCCCTTTTCGAAAATTTAAAAATTTATACGTATTTATTATTCAAATTTTGACATTGGTCCCACAGAAGCGCATGCGCAAAATGGTTTTTTTTTTTTTTAATTTAAAAAACCTACTAACAAGCTTAAAATAAAAACTTACTAGCCTACTAATCGATGCTTAAATGTTTTAGAAGATGGGGAATTGGAAATGTTGGTTCCTAACTCCGGTTTAGTCCCGAAGTTTAGGATTTCAATTTCAAATTGATGTTTTTTTTTATTGTTTAAATACATTTATCAAAAACTGTTTTGATAATATTATTTTTCTTTATTTTCATACGGGGCCCTTTCTGAGAGGCAGGGGCACCTTTTTTACTCTTTCCGAAGAGTAGGAAATCGCCATTTTGAACGAGGAAATGGATTTAACAAAACCTCTTCCCCCAATGGGCATCACAATGGGTCAGTATTGACCTGAGTGTGCACGGAGCACTCCACGCCAACCCACGTACCTAACCTAAAGTCTACCTTTGATATAAGGGCTAAAATGGTAAATTAAAATGCTTTGCCTTTTTCCCGTTCATGCTGTCTCCTCTCTCTCAAACTAGAAATTAAATAGCTTTTTTTATCATTATTCGACTACTGTGGTTGTTGTTTATTTATTATACGGGCATTAAAGATTCTCAAACATGTTGATTTTTCATGGACAAGAGTGGATTTATGCATAGAGATTTCCAAAAGCGCCGTATGCACCCGCGAGAGATTATAATTTACCTGAATTTGTTTTGTTTTGGATGTAAAATGCACAATTCTATGAATTTCTATGAATTCGGTTGATGTTGACTTTTCCTGTCGTTTGCAACAACATTCACCCCAATCCCACTTCATATTTATTTCGTGTTTAAATTGAGATTAAAAACTTCTTTGGGATCAACATTTTGAAATAGAAATAAAAGGCTGAATCTGAATGTCGTAACACAACACACGAGTCGTATATGACAGACGACAATTATTGTTATGTAGCTTCGAAAATATCCCACCTAAACAAAACAATACAGCATTTTTAAGCACGGGCAATGCTGGGCCGCTAACTTGCCAACAAATAAAATCAAACAAAAATGTGAGTAATACTAAGTTTTTTTATATTAACAAGGAAAAAAATGAACGAATTAAACAAATAAACAGTAACTACTAGTTTTCCAATTGGTATAGTATAACATGAATTAATATAGGTAGTTAAACGAAAATATGACAACCAAATTCATTCATGAGTACAAGACTTCGAAGAAGCTCTTGATTAAAACTTATTGTTTATGACTCTACGCTGTTTACGATGAATAAGCTCTCGCGCGCTCTCTCGCCGAACTTTACTGCCAAAGAGGGCTTTTTGTTTAAAACTCAAAGCACTGCCCAGTGTTGTTGATGACACAACTTGTGGTTGATTTTTAGTTTTCTTATTACCATTTAATGAAGATACCATAAACTGTGTCGCTGTGGAGTTGGCCAATGGCCGCGCGCCGTATATATCTTCTTCAACAAAGATTCCTGATGTTGTCCATTGTGTTTTCGGCAGTGAATATGATGGCTCCTCGATGTGGTGTTTACGTTTGCGAATTTTATCACTTTTGGCTTTCGACATGTCTTCCTCAGAGAACAATGTTTTAGCACGCTTTAGTGTTTTCCCATTCTTATTCCGGCCAGCAGAATAAATATCTTGGATTTTAAATCCCACTGGGGTTTTTGGACTTTCTCGGAAACCATTTTGCCATCTTAATTTAACTGGCGTTGATGGTTCAACTATTACTGTTCCAGTGGCTGTTTCGAGGATTTCGCGATTGCGTTTTTGTTTCTTCTTCTCGATAGAGACATTACGTGTGGCTGTGTGATTGTCTTTATTGTTGCTTTTCTTTGAGTTCTCCTTATCGGATGGTGGAGTGGACTCTATTTCTAATAAATGGAGAGTGATTAATAAATATATATTTTTTTTTAATTACATGGACGTTTTTGTTGCCTTACCATTTGATTTATTTTTCTTAAATTGTGGAACTTCTTCAAGAGTTCTTAGGAACTCTTTTGGCAGACGTTTTGAGGAGACAGTCTTGTCGTCCGTTTTATCAGGTTCAATTTCCTGAAAATGTAGTAGAAAAGTAAAGTTAGGCTCTACTTAAAGGATTCATACATAATTGAGAAACGCAAATAGCAAGTCGAGTAATTTATAAATGATTGGCTCAACACTTGAATAATGCAAATTGGAGAACAATGCACACTGGAGAATGCAAATTCGGTAGAGCTGTATTTATTTATTGCTGACGTTCAGCTAAGTTCCACCACCGAGTGGCACATTACTTCCAGATAGACGCCTTGTCTAAACTCTGAAAGAAACTTAAACCCGACTTTTATTTCGACTGAGATAAATCACAGCGTGATTTAAATAATCCTTTAGAGATAAGAATATAATCTCTTTTGTCTGTTGATGGTCAGCAACAGAAGTTCGTTTTAGTAGCCTTCGTTTATTCGTGAACTTACCTGAGCGACGGCCTTTAATTTCTTTCCCAGCTTGGGGTCAATAGTCTTGAGCATAGCGGTCGAATGTTTAATAGCCTTTGCCAATTCCCTCTTCATTTTTTCTGTTCCAATGAAAACAACACATTAGAGTGTAAAAATTAAGAACAACAAACCATCGCTTACCTTTGCGCTTGAGCTCCTTCTTACTGACAAGTGGAATCTTGAGTTCATCCGCGGACTTGGACTCTTTTTCCTGCTTATCCATCCATTTGGGTTTCTTAACCTTGTTCTAAAAGGACACACCATTTTTAATTTAATCAATAAATGCACATGAAAAAATGTCTTACCTTTTTGGCATTCAACTTGGCGTCGCGCTTGGCTTGGTTGGCAACCTCCAATATCTCATCGCACCGACTGAGTATGCGCTGAATATTGGTTTTGTTGGCCGACGTTAGTGGTGGTTCTTCTTTTACTCTGGGCTCTTCTTCGTGATGCTCGTCCGAAGTTGGAACAATTCCACAGAAACTATTCGACTTTCTCTTTCGCTTCGACTCGATTTTTTTCTTCTCTTCAGCGATGTTGTCGACGAATGACTGCGAAGCAGTGTCCTCTTGCATATACAGACTCGTGCGTTTAATTCGCTTCTGGTGCTTGATGTCGTCGAGATCAACTGATCCAACTTCTAAAGAGTTCGACAGGGAGTTTCTTGATTTATACGGACCAACTCGGTGAACGTGTTGTATCTTTTCCAAATCCTCTTGTTCGCTTAACACATGATCATTGTCCGATTCGCAAGACTCAGACGAAGAAGCTTTGTCTGACAGAGGACCCGAAGGAGCTCGCACAGAAACCCCAATCGTAAACGAATTATGGATATTTTGCTCGCCTCCTTTAAGGTTCTTCTTCTTCAATTCAATTTTACTTAGTGACACGCTTAGACCCTGTTTAGCCAGTACCTTTCCTTTGGTCTTTACTTCTTCATCGGCGGAGGAATTATCGGATTCTTCTGCCTGTTCGTCGCCTTCGGATTCCATCTGTTTAATAAGTTGACTTTGGTTGAGAGATTTTCTCATGATGCTTCGATGCAAGTTGTCGCGCATTGAAATAGAATTACCAACTTCCATTTCGAAGGTTTCATCCAACTTGCTGTTGTTCACAGAAGACTTTCGACGCGGTGAATTCAGATGCGTTGCTGTATGTTGTTGACTTGTATCGTCTTCCTCGCCAAGAAATTCCATCACAGTGCTTCGTTCGGATGGGCTCTTGGGTTGCTCCTCTGCGTCCGAGAAGCGAAGCTCTTTTGACTCATCTTCGCCATAGTTTTCCTCCTCTGAGGCAGAAACTTCGGGAGTAGAATCAACTCTTAGAATCATGTTTTGGCTTATTGATTTCCGAGGGCATTTCTCCAATTTGGATTCTTGCACTTCTGACTCATCATCGCTCGGCAGTGACATTTTACTTTGATTGAGCGATGATTTTCTACTTTTTCGCGACGAGTTGAGAGATCCGCCAGAGGTTCTGGATGGAACTTCAGAAGCAGATAGCGTGTCTTCTGGCTCAGAGGCGCCTTCGAAGGACAGAAGAGTTTTCTCCAATTTACTTTTATTTAAGGATCTACTATGGAAAGACTGTTGATACTGTTCTTCGTCGGAGCCGTCGCTGGTCAATGATCTCATCGACACATTCAAATTTTCCGTTTGAGGGCTGTGTTCCGCTTGGTCGGAGTTGATGTTGCCTACAGATTTTCTGGCTTGCTTCAGCGATTGATTTTTGTCTTTAGTTGGAAGCTCGAAGTCAGATTCCTCTTGATCCGAGTCGGTTCTACTTTTGTTCATGGACTTGGCAGATTGAGACGTGTTATGGTCTCCTCTCGAAAATTTCCTAGACTCCCTTTTGTATGACGCATTCGGGTTTTCCTTACCAGCGCCGTGTTCCGTCTCGTCGTGGTTGGTGTTGCCAACGGAATTTCTGGGTTTCTTCAGCGATTGATTTTTGCCCTTTGTTGGTGACTCGACGAACTCCTCTTCATCCGAGTCAACTTTACTCTTGCTTATGGACTTGGCAGATTTGGATGTGTTCAAGGACTTCCTAGACTCCTTCTTGGGTGATGGAGTATTTACCATGATACCCTCCTGCTCTGCTTGATTTATTGTCTTTCGCTTCGAAGGTGTAGCGGCATTTTCCGCCTCTTCACATGCTGAAGTTTTCTTGGGGGATTTCAAAGCACTTGCTTCGTCATCGAAGCTTTCTGCTATGCCTGGTTTACTTGTGTTTATGGATTTTCTAGACTCCCTAGGCGATTTAGATTGTGTTTTTGTTTCTTGTTCGTTTTCGACATCAGAGTCCTCCTCCAGAACAGTTTGATCGTGTTTACTGCCGTTGAGAGACTTCCGCTGCTTCTTTGATATCTTCTTGTTCTCCGCTTGGTCAGTAATTATTATTTCATTCTCATCCGCAATCAAATTACTCTTGTTTGGAGTGCCAGATTTTGAAAACTTAAATGGTTGTATTTCATCTTCTTGCTGAACCTTCGTTTTATCTCCAGCACTCTTTTTCAACAACTTACTTAGTTTTGACAAAGTTAACTCATCTTCTCCATTTACTTCCTCATCGGAATCATAGTCATCGACAATACGATTGGAAAATTTTTTCTTGGACAATTTTCGCTCTTTCATTGACAGCGACCTGCTCTCTGATTCAGAATCAATATCCTCTTTCTCCTCTTCTCCTTCTGTGTCTATATTTTCAGTGATTCCATCTGTTACTGACGCTCCTTTTACTTTTTCTTGATTGTTGGATAAGTTCCCTTCTTCGACTTGTGTATCTGCATCTTCATTGGACGACTCAGATATTTGTCTAACAATTCGTTTGTATTTCGTTTCCTTCGAACTCTTGTTGGTCAGTTCATCAGAATCTGATTCGATTGTTACACGCACATCTTCACTGTCGGAAACTATAAATGCATCATCCTCATCGTTAGCTTCTTCTTCTTCTTCGAGATTTCCATCTTCGGAGTCTTGACTGCCAATTGATTCACCATACACAGGAACCTCGTTTTCTTCCAAATACGCTCTCTCTTCGGAGTCCATAGACTCTTCGCCTTCGGGTACTTCCATCGCTTCATCGTCAATAAAGACTGTTTTCTCTCGATCACATTCTTCTTCAGAAGAATCCAGATCATCGTTATCATCTTCTTCGAGCAGTTCATCATCATCGTCGTCGGAATCATTGAGAATTTTTTTTTTTTGCTGGTTTCGTGACGACGAAAGTTGTGCTTTTTTGAGGACCTAAAAAGAAGTAAAACTTAAAGACTGCTTTTCATGATAGTTAATGTCTACATATACAAAAAAAAGGGAACCTATGAAACAAAATATGTCCATTATGTTGGCTACAATGCAGTTCGTCTAGACAAACCTTAAACACAAAACATACGATTTGTTAGCAAAAATCACAAGTGAAGAGTCGATATTACTGGAATCTAGGCTTTAAGAAAATTCGGTGACCAGGCGGACTAGTTATACAAAGATAGGATAAAAGATATCCACTTCTATACCTAGAACCTGCTGACGTTATAGCTAAAGTATGGATGAAGCACCTGTTCCGGTGGGAGTATTTGCTAAATTAACGCACTAAAAGGGCGGAACGTCATATTTTTGGGTGAAATACCAACAGGCTTCGGACGCACACTGTAGTGTGTTGACCGAACTTACAGACAAGGTCTGATGCGGCCGTTTTTCGTCTCATTTCTCAAGAGAGAAGAGAAATCATTTTACATAACTGCGAGAAGTGAGAGAAATGTTTTCTTTGTTCTAAGTATCTGAGTCGAGACTGAAAGGCCCAGACTCTAGTTTCGTTAACTTTGCCGGGGGGAATCCGTTTCCGTTTCCGCGCTTGGGTCACATGAAAAATTACAATTCATTCATTTGTAGAGAATCAGGGTAAAGCACTTATTAGGCCTAAATGCTACAAACATACATTATGCAAATCTTACCTCTTCCTCTTCCAACTTCTTTCGTAGCTTTTCCTCCGACTCAATGCTATCAATCTTAGCCTTGTCGCTAACTTTTCCTGATACAGACTGCGACCACGACTTCGGGAAGAGAGGAGTTGAATCGTCTTGCTTTTTTTTAGGTGACTCTTGAGTTTGCTCTTTCATTTCAGTGGTCTTATTTCTCTTTGGAGAGGCACTTTGAATAGGTGTACTGCTCTCGACTGCCTTTAGTTTCAATTTGTACGGTGTTTTGGAGTTAAGTGTGTCGTGATCTTCTTCGCCAATGTCCTCTTGATCAGATTTCTTCGACTCTTCCTCTACCACTACAGTCGAAGTTTCTTTGTCGACATCTTTAGAGGAATCCAGTATGTAGCTCTTGCTTTTTGTTAGACCCGGGGTTTTCGGGAATACACTCTTTATTGTGTCTTCCTCGGCTGTTTCATTGAATGCCACGTTCTTGAGTTTCTCTGGCCGAGTTTTTCTCTCCTGTTGAAAGTCAACGGCTTGTATTTTGAATGGACTTTGGTTTTTCTTATTGTGCGGGCTGTTTGGTGCCTTTTCGGGTATGAATAATACACCACTGGAACGATTTTTATTGTTTCCATCTTTTTGGGAAATATTTAAATCTAAATCCTCGTTTTTCTTTGAACTGTCCGCTAGCGTTAGCGCCCTTGCAGGGCTAGACTGTTCAAAGCTTATGCGAGTTTTAATTCTAGAGTCCTCTTGCGAAATTTTCTCGCCTTTAGGTGCCCCCGATGGAGTTGAATCTTTATCATTTGCCTTGTCCTTATGATTCTTCTTAGGGCTAGTTTTTGACAACACTTCTGTTGGGCTAGCTTTAAAAGCCATTTGGTCAATGGTTTTCTCCTTTTTTATTAGAACTTTTGTTTGTTTTTTATTACTTGAAGCAGGTGATGATTCAATGCTATCGTCTAAATTTATTACTTCAATTTTTGACGTAGACTTCTTCACCGATAAACTTGTCTCCAGAGGGGACTTTGAAGAAGAACGTGTAACACGCCGATTTTTTAGTTCAGGAGTTTTTTCAATGGTCTCCTCTTCTTGGACCGCAACCACGGACGGTCCCTTAGACTTTGTCGGAATGGTATGCTCTTCCTCCAATATGGACACACTGCGTCGTCGCGTAGTACGACGTGCTGGACTATCAACATTTTCGAGGCGGCCTTTCAACTTTGAAGGTGTCGTTAATGGAGTACTTAGAGATGTTCGCCGTGTGACTCGTTTTGATGGGGTAACTAAACAATAAGAATTAGTTTGCATAAATGTAATTGGGTGTTGCATCAAGAGTTTACCTGTCTCTGCAATCGGTAGTAGATTACTGACTACTGGAGTCCCAGGCCTGCTAGATGTATCGCTGTCTATTGATGTCAGACGTTTGCGAAGGGACCGGGTCACTGTTAAGGAGAACAGAGAATATTAGTAAAAATGGGAGTATAGAATCGCTGAGTTGAAAGAAACGCAATGTTGCAAAGTTTTGCAAAAGTTCTGAACAATGTTCATCCGCTTCAGTGCTTAATAGAAATATTTGTATCTATGTTCTTTGTTCTTGTTCATGGTGCTGTCTTTTTACCATTGCTAAGACCGTGGCAAGCTAGGGGTTAATGTACTTATAGAAACCACCTCCACAAAACGCAAGTGTTTGGTCAACACTTACCCTTGAAACTGCCTCCATTAACCTCTACGAGTATAATACGCAAGGACAATTTGACTTTCGTAACAGTGAGGATGAAAAAAGTATACCATCAGTAAAAAATCCAGCCATTTGAGCTTAAGATAAACTGTTAAACCCCAGGCAGAAGAAAGTACAGTCCAGGGCGGACATAAGAAACACTCATGTAGAACAAAACACTTATAAAAAACGCATAAGAACAACTCGGATATGAGAAACATTTTTGGAATTTTAGGTACATATTTTCTCATCTGTATCTGTCGTGGAATATGAACTAGAAACCTTAAATACTCGCCTTCCAAAACTCAAGCTTTATTGTGGAGTAAGATTACCAAGAACAATGAGGGTAAATGAGTAGTTTCTTTGCGGAACCTGGCTGGAAATTCGATACAATATAAAAAGGACAATAATTCAGCTACCTTGCTAGAGATAAAAGAGGATATCAACAACGTACACACCGAAACAAATTTAGAGTCTTCTACGGAGCTTGATAGAAAATTAATGAATGCACTCACGCCGAAATGGCATACTTTAGTGATTATTATTAATTAAAAAACCACCAAATACACAAATCAATTATATTAGACGCCATGTGCTTTTTGCAACGAGTAGCGAAATTTTATAAATGGAGATAGCAAAATACATAAACTCCCTAAGCTCCTCCGCAAACAAAGTTCATGCAGCCAATAGGAAATATCCGGTAAATTTAAAAATAATATCCGTTGGCTTTTGCAAATTTACAACAAAAACAATTAATGTAAAAATGAGGTCCGTTTGGCCACGAGCTTTGCAAGTATTTGCTGTAGTTCGGAAATCTGTCTCGAAAAAAAAAACTCTTACCTCGTCCAGTGGTCGAATCTGAATTGTCTGTGCTAGGCATTTTAAAAAGAATTTAATTTTCGGTCACTATCTTTATATTAACAGTAAATAAATAAATATTAGAACAGCTAAACGACAGATTTGCGAAGTTATTAAAAAATATTTTCCCGTTTGACGCACATCGAAACGCTTGCTTTTAAAAAATGTGCATGAGAGCGGCGGACATTTGACAGTTTAGGTTTTCGATGAAACGTAACGTTATAAAACATTGGAGTTGATTGGGTAGTATTTTTGAAAGTACTAGATTCGATAGGGCTGAAGTTACAACTTTATACCTTTTTGATACGATGTATAAGCGCGGTTAAATTTTGCTATCATTTATTTATGCAGTATTGTACATATAACATATTTTAAATATTTTCTCTCACGACGTGGGAGTTCCATGATCAAAATTAGCCAAAAAGAAATATGGATATTTTGTAATTGCCAAGACAGGCACTAATGCGAAATACCTGATATAACTTCCTCATCTTAAACGTCTCTATTCGACGCTGGAAAATTAGCAAAAATTAAAATGATCAGCAGTTTTTCTTGTGAAAAGTCCATTAAAGAATAGAAAGCTATCCTGTCATTATTTTGCAAATTGATAAATATTAATAAATGAACATTGCTTTCTTTTAAATATTGAAATAATTTTTGTCCCGTGTGCTCAAAAATATTGTGCTGGAGTAGCTTGAGCAAATATTCAATTTAGGCGCGTCAGAGCAGCGTACTGTTAAACGTAAACGTACTATGCCTAAAATTGGAAATGCCTATCTGCTCTAATCGCGTAATTTATAAAACGATTGTCGTAGAAACAAAACGAAGTCGTTTTTAGCTTTCCTTATATAGGCACCAACCCACTGTTCATTTTTCAACAGTTTTAAACGCAAGAAAAAGGTTTGCAAACTCTGGAAACGTGTTGTAATGTAGCAAAAAGTACTGTATCGTGATATACTGTCAAATACTTTTTTTTGTACTGTACTTTAGAAATTTGTAATGCAATTATTATTCTTTTTAATATAAATTTCCATATTTTAGAAAATTTTCCAGTGTAAACAATTAAAAAGATAACTGATCTTGGTCCAGGTTTATCAAACGTTTTATTCCGAAAATGTACATATGGTTATTCGTTGTACTGAACCTTTTCGGATCCTCTTATTTCGATTGTGGTTGTAATAAATTGAACCGGCAGGAAACTCCGCTTACCACCGACAATGAAATTTCTGATCTTGTAACTGAAAATGAATGCTCAAAAGAAAATGATTTTTGTAGAAGATCATCAACGGAGTCCGAACAACCGGACATGTCTCTTATTCCTGAAGGAGTGTATCAAATCGGTACCAACAGACCACATTTCAAGGCCGATAAAGAATCACCCGAGCGCCACATTCTAATTGATAATTTTTACATGGACAAATACGAAGTCTCTAACAGGAAATTCATGGAATTCGTTAAGACGACAAACTACATAACCGAAGCAGAGAAATTCGGAGATAGTTTTACATTTAAAACTTTGCTGTCGGAAAATTTAAGAGCGGAATACCACGACTTTCGAGTCGTAAGTGCTCCGTGGTGGTACAAAGTAAAAGGTGTAGATTGGCAACATCCCAATGGACCAGAGAGTGACTTAGAAGGTAATTTCCCTCAAAACTACATTTCGGATGATGTTTTGACATTTCTATTTGTAGGCATTTGGGATCATCCAGTGGTACATGTATCTTGGAACGATGCGAGTGCTTATTGTGCATCGATTGGCAAACGTTTGCCTACAGAAACTGAGTGGGAAGCCGCTTGCAGGGGTGGCAAGAAGGATAAACTATTTCCGTGGGGAAATAAACTAATGGCACAAGACAAGCATTGGTGAGAAGTACTGCTATAAAAATAAAAAACTACCTACATTTTATCAACAACGACCTCTTAGGCTAAATATTTGGCAAGGTGAATTTCCAGACGACAATACTAAGGAAGACGGGTACGAAAGTACCTGTCCAGTGGACAGATTCCGTCAAAATGTCTTCGATATGTACAACATTGTAGGAAATGTTTGGGAGTGGACATCAGACCTGTGGGATCCGATAGACAAAAGCAGCAACCCGAATCGAGTTAAAAAAGGTGGTTCGTACATGTGCCACGAATCCTACTGTTATAGGTATCGATGTGCAGCTCGTTCACAAAACACTGAAGATAGCTCTGCGGGAAACTTGGGCTTTCGCTGCGCTAAAGATTTGTAAACTTTGTTCGCTTGCATTTAATAAAGTATATACATATTTATATTATTTGTTTGAAAAGCATCTTTTTTTTCGTTGCTCCACCTATGAATTCCTTCCATACCCTTTAAATGCGCACCGATTTATGTACATCTAAACTAAACGAAAAACTTAAATTGGCAGTGGCAGCCGAAGTGAACCCAAAATTTCACCGTTTAAATCTGCGCATCGCTACATATTTTGCTTGCAAAACCGTAAATCTTTGCGCTTACAGCGAAATCAATCTCTAATTTTCGACAGCTTCATATTGTGCAACTGCAATTTACAATTAATTCCCTCTGCACAGTGCGTCACGCTTTTTGCCTCATTTCTTTAGATAAAAACTTGTTTCGTAATTTCAAACTAAATTCATATTTGTTTAGTTTAATGTAACATTGAAAATTAACAACCTCTTAGTAAAACTGCAGACTTATTTGCCCGATACAATTGGAAAATTAAAACAAAGATAAGAAAATGCCAAATGCTATAGGCAAAAGGCGAGAAAAAAGGACAAGTTGCAAAAAAATAAACTCAAAATTTACATAAACTAATGTAGGTACAACTTTCAAACGTGATTTAAATTTATTATTGCAAAGTTGGCCAGCCTTCCCTGTAACTAACACTCGAACAAGAGTGATCCAGATGCATAACTAACACTAGAATCTGACATGTCTCTGCACTGACTACTTTGGGCATATTTTAAAAATTTAAAGCTCATGTTGTAGCCCTTTTTCTGTAGGACCTTTACACTGTTTAACAGCACCCCGATCGGATGACGACCACATATCGTGTTGCTATACTTGCGGAGATAATCAGTGAAGGTTGTCGCGCTAAGAGTTTCAATGATGTCCATGCCCTGCAAACCGAATGTATATAAACAACATATTGGTTTAACTGCTTTGTGTGCGATCTCACCTCTTTGTCTAGTTTCTCAATAGATTTGTAAATGGAGCCACAGGACTTTTCGTAGTAGGTATAGCCGAATCGCTGACCCCAATGACAGAAGTCAGACGATATCACAAAAAGATTTTGCGGATCTGTAAGGTATGGTGCAAGGACTTCACCGTACATGGCTTCCTGGTCCGGGGACAATGATCCCACAAGAATCGGAACTATGGTGAATTGATCTTTGAAGCTGAGAAATATAAAATGTTAAGTTCTCCACATCTACCGATGGCAAGCAACTTACTCTTCCATTACTTTAGCTATATATGGCAAATGCATCTCAATGCTGTGTTCATCTTCATCGGTCTTCATGTCCATCCATGAGAAGTGCTCAGTTTTCTCGAGTTGGGCATTTATTTGGGTATCTATTTTGAGATCATACAAAGGAGTTTTGTACTTCTGAGCAATGGAGAGCGCACAGCCGCGGAGTCGGACGTGATGCGATGGTCCAAGAATAAAAATTCGCTTACTAAAATATAAAAAAATTAAATAATCCTAGGACCAAGTGTGTTTATAGCCAAACACTTACACTACGGCGGGACTAACTTGGCGATAGGCATAGGCCCCACAAGCACCACAATAGGTGTATCCAGCATGACTGATGAAAAGAAAGTTAGTTTTTTGTTGAAGAACAATTTTAGTAAACTCACGGCGCAATAATTGCACGAGCAGGACCATGAGACAGCTCGGCTGCACCAAGCCAACGATCAAGTTGACGCGACAGCTCTGTACCTAGAAAAAGAAGAGAAAATATGCTTCTAAGTTGAAATTGTAATAATAATTGTAAGATTTCACCAAGGTGACCATAAAAGACGCAATGCCAAAAAAGAGGTATATGTATATTGCAATGTTGATTAGGACAAGGGCAAAAAATTGGCAGAAAGGATTTATCACTGACTAAGTTAAAAACATTAAAATATCAATACCTGCCTGAAACCGAACAATTATTGAACGCAAATAGGAAAATACTCGTTACAAACAGGTGGTAACAGGTGGTAAAGCGGCTATTGAAACATTATAAATCGATAGCGTTCCGCACATATGAGAGAAACATATAATTTTCTACGTTTACAACAAGAAATCGTCTATGTTTGCATTAGTCAGTAATTTCCATCAGGCATAAAGATTAATTGTTATCTTTGCTGTAAAGAAAGCCATTATCAGAAATTGAGCTGAGAGTCATTGTGTCGTATACTTTTTGCGTGAATTTTATCTCCTAGGAGACATAGAAAATTATTTTGTTTAATCAATATACACTTATCTTATGAAAGAAAAAAGCACATCTCTACAGAAATGGAGAAGGAAAAGGAACAATTTTATGGACTTCGAAATGAATTGGAAAAGAATATTTGCAAACAGTATGTGCGGTAGTGAATGAGTTTTTATAATCTAACCTTTTTTTTTTGCAGCTCCGAGACAAAGCCATTACTAACTGAAACAGCAAATTTAAGCAGTGTGCCATCATCTTCGTCGGCTCGGTTCAATAACAAAATACATCCTGATTACCTCGATAGAATTCAGAACTCCGAAAGCAGTAAAACTTCAACATTCTTACATGGAACCGCCTCACGAGCTATCGATGATGATATCCAGAGGATGCGTTCTGAACTCGTAAGAAGCTACGAGCTATTTCAAAATGCAGGCGAAGCATTCGATTCCATCAATTTCAATAGTTTAAAATACCACATTAGAGATTTACATTTGTCTGCAAGTCAAATGGAAATCGATACTATATTAGAGGAGAAAACTCTTAACGCCAGTCTCAAAAAGTTGACGGGTATAATGGGGAATAGGTTTCGGCAGCATCCTGGGGAATTTGCTGACATACCCGAGTTGAGCACATTTTACAAGGCATGCAGTCAACTCCAGCACGGGTTGGAAGCACTCAAAAGACAGCGTTGTGAGATGAATGACCTTGGTCAGCGCATGACTTGGGCAACTAAGGTATCGACGGAAAGATCGGAAGAAATTCAACAAGCAATTGACGAACAAGTAACCTAGCATCTGCTCCTTCTTAATCATTTGCTTAATCATTTGAATGACAAATAAATGCATGAAGTTTCACTCGGGAAGAGTTTTCTTACACGGACTTAATGTGCTTCAGCTCAATCATCCACTGTTCACATTAGTTGCTTTTTACAAGTTTCTTAAATTTCTCTGAAGTGAAAAAGAGGAACACGAATCTTGTCAGATTCTGACTAACTACATATTTTATATACACTATACCTACTATTACTGTAACGGCCTATTTTTCGCCTTGGCGAGTCAGAAGTTTAAAAGAAATACCTACTATTAGGTGCACGCGCATCATGTTGTGCACAAATAATCGTGTAAAAAAATAGTTTTTGTTATCAATTTATTCAATTTTATTTAAAAAACAATTAAATAAAACAAGTGGAATTAATATCACTAGAGTACTTGTTTTGATTGATGATGTTCCCATGCCCAGTTGGCACACACTGCAACCTGAAAGATCTATTGTATCAATAGAGTACTTGTTACACAGATTATTATCAATGAAGGCGAATGGGGCTATCTACAATTTCGAAAAAACGAAACATTGACTGCAACTGCAATAGCATTTTTTATTCATTAGATAAGTGTAAGGTAGAACCACAGATTTGTCACACCTTTTTTCCTAAAATGATGAGACGAAAACAAACTACATAATATGTATGTATATACCTACCGAAGTTAAGATAGATACTGGTGGGTAACACGTACACACTCATGTTTTCCAAAAAACAAGAAAAGATTAGAGATACTGAAATGAATTGAGTTCACGAAGAACACCTTCAAGACTCAAAACATTAACAACCTCTAGAATTGATTAATTTTGTAAACAAATCTGATTAATATCGAAACAGCTGATATAATTAGTTTCCCCAGGAGCCCATTATCCGGCCATGAACTCTATATCAAACTGTAATAGGTCAGATTCGATTAAAAGAGCTAGAAAGTGAACTCTAAAATAAGAAGGTAAGATAACTTTATGGCTCGAATATGTTGTCTCCTATGACCATTCCTATGCACTTACTTGAATCTGAATACCAGCTACCAGCATGTGATGCACTTCTTGACATTTTTTTATCGTTTCTTTTGGTTTTGCTGCCGAAGGAAAACACCGTGAAAGATTCTTGAACTTGGCAAATCGGAAATTCAATTAGTTAAATATCGTATGGGCAGCTAAATTCTTAATAGAAAGAAATATGATTTTTCAACCAGTGCACCAGTTCGACCGAAAACAAAGCACTTTTCTCTTTTGTTCGTTTGGCAGAGAAATGTCGCCCGTCAAGGAACCATAACACCAGAAAAAAAAAATGACAGTAGACAGAAAAGAGGGAGATATTAGAATGTTTTCAAAAGGAGAGAGGGTGAGGAAAATATATCTAGCCAAGACTGCGTTCATCAGTTACGTACGAGCTATGAACGGTACAGTTTGAGATGACCTGGGAAAGGTAATATAACTGGATTATTTATACTTTCTCAGCGTTATTAATAAAAAAGCATCTAGTCAAACGTTAAACGGTCCTTTTACTATTCGTATTAATAAAAACTTGTATACCACCTAGTTATTTGACGTTTCAGTGCAAGAATATTATACCACTGTCGAATACAAGCTTCTAAAAATAACGAAGGTTTCTCAGGACATATTGTAACCAAGCCGTACATATACACATATCTATGTATCAATATGAACTGATTAAATAAAGGAAAAATAATATACATATATAGATTTGCTTGATATATGCTGCTTTCTCGTGGAAGTGTGCCTGTTAATTCGACCACGTCACAAGGCCAGAAATGCAACCTAATTAGTTCACTAAATAAATACATATCTAGACAAAATCTTAAAATGGATAGAAGTATTTGCTCGTAGGTACCTGTTTATTAAATGCTTAAAAGACATCATAGCTTACCACCTTAACAAAAACTAAAGTAACTGTTTTATAAATTTTATTAGACAAACAACTCATCCATCCTAAGAAATTCAATTCAAGAAAAACATTGCAGACCGACAATTCGTTTCCGATTTTGAAAGATCAAGGTCATCGCAGACCTATGCCTATTCTAAAGATATAACGAAATACTTCCTCAAAATGCGACATATGGATGAACTATTAGCAGAATGCTGCACTTAATTCTTATTAGAGAAAAAGATTTTTTTTAAAAAACATCCACTTCAAATGTTTCATCGGTATGCACATTCATCACCCGTCTTTTTTATTAATCCCAATCCACCGCTACCATAGCAAAGATTGAGAGTGGGTTTTACAGAACACATACCTACATATCAATCAAATTTTGTTACTGGAGTGCTTCGCCTAGGTGTATTATTCATCTTTATCTTTTTTTATACCATCATTCTTGCTTTTTTTAAAACCATCGTGGTCGTGCATTAGGTCATCATAATCAAAGTCAAATAACAGGCAACGCAGTAAAATTCAAAAAGAAAAACGATTATTACTTTATGCCTCATTACACGCCTCTCGTAACAAGACTGCTAGATTGGGTCAAAAGAACATGTTTTGTCCGCCCAAAAATGGGTAAACTATTTCTCACCGTCTCTTGTGCTTCTATACCAAATAAAACTCAGCTATTTTTCCTCGCTTTTCCAATACAAAAAATGGAAACAACTATCATCAGCATAACTGTAATTACAAGAGTTGTTTTAGTTGAATGAACGAGTGTAGTTCATTCATTAATTGTGTTTTGTAGCGTCAAGACTCTCGCGCTCGTTGTGGCTTGCGCATGTGACAGACACAGACTAAACTAAATTAGGCAAGCAGTATTGTTGAAATAAAGTGTACATGTTTCAAATTCCAATCCTACATAAGATAGAGTGAATACCAGCAATTATTACAATTAATTGGAGGAAGGACCGGTAAGTACATTACATGCCTTTTTTTACTCATACCCGCAGCCTAGCGCATCTTGCATTTTACACCTTTGGTGATAGATCTAAAAAAAAAAAACATCTCTACCCCATGGACTATGTCTTTTTAGCCAGAGTTACCAATAATCAGTATACGGAAGTTTTTGTAATGACTTGGACCACCTTCGGTTTAAACCTATTGATTTGAGTTACTTACAGTTTACCAAAAAGTTCACTAATGCGATTTAGTAAAAGTTCTAGTACATTTGAAGTGAAATCTAGCACGGTTTTTGCTAACTCGAAATTTTGCTTCTGTCCAAATTAGCTGTTCGGGTTTTTATGTCTAATTGGATTTGTTTTGTACATAATTCTTATGAGAACGCGCTATATTCATACAAAGCCGTGCGTATAGCCACCTGTGCCTATGGCATTGCACATACTCTGTGACGAGATGGAGCATGGGTTTCACGCGAATGTAAATATTATATGTGGTCACCCATTTCGTAAATGAATAATTGGCTCTCCCCCTCTGGGTTTCGTTCCTTACTTGGAGTTCGGAAATCGGAATTTCTGCCCAACTCCTACAAGCTAGACCTAGGATCCTGTACGAATATATTCCTCATTGCTGTGCATTGTAGTGTCAAAGTTTTGCACTAATCTTTTGTTCATTATTCGTAATTCTAAAAAAAGGTCACCGTAGGCATAAGGCTATGTAAATCAAGACAAATTGTTGTGTTACTTGGTTATAAGTGTTATAGATACCAACTGCTGAATGCATCATTTTATTTGACTGCCAATACCAAGTGCTTAACTAAATTCAGACAATGGCAGCACTTCACAAGTGCACTTATGAAATCATCATGTTTCTCTTCCCATGCAGCATGCGCATGGTTGTAGTAGTAGAGCAGTTTTCTTCAGGAAGAAGTCTTGGAGTAGTAATACTTAGCCCACCTATATTTTACATCCGATACTCCATTCTCGGCTGCACACAACAAGGAAGGCAGAGAAGACTCAACAAGCATCAAGTCCACACATGCAGCCTACACCTACAGCCAGCCCCCAGCCCACGTCTCCACTCTCCACCACCACCTTTGTATATAGGTTGTCACCCCAAATTCAAAAATCATCGTATATGCTTTCCAACCACACTCCACTCCATACCCCTTCTGTCTATCGCGGATGCAGTATGCAATGCAGTGCTGCTACACGGCTACGCTACACAACAAATAATAATAACAACAAATTAGAATACTCACACATAGAGGCATAAAAAGAACTCAAATAGGGAGGAAAACAATAGTAAAAGAGAATTCTAAAAATATTAAAGCCAAAATAAAACCGAAGCAAGCAGACCGATTTAATTATTTCTGGTGTCAATTAATTTTTGTTTTCATACCGCGTACGTCGACAGGAGCAAAAGCGCACTTAAAATTATAAATATAAATTTAAAGATCTATCTTCCCCATTCGGCTTCTTTCTGTGTGCTGTGCGTTCAAAAGTGTTACGCGGCACCAGATCCTCAAGATCTGCTTTTAGCATTAGCTCCTATCCTAATTTGATTTGGATTTTCATTCCTTTTCTGCGGCAGCTGGCATACCTACCAGAAATTGAAGTGACATTACGTGAGAAGAAAATTTTATTCGTTTGGAAGTGAAAATCTACTCATTGTGGGAAAAACAAGAAAATTCAACAAGAGAAAAATTCCCGTAAACTCTCCAAAATAAAAAAAAAACAAAAATCAACCCAACTTCCGCAGAAAACAAAAAGTGCCGCGGTGACCGTGTGAATTTTCAGTTCCGTTGTAGTGCAAAAAAGACGAGACTTGTGTGATTTTTCTGTGCAGCTTTTGTTTTCCCTCGAGGAGAATATGCAACACGCTACTTTGCGAAACATTTCGGTAAAGTTGCCTTTATCAACACAAAACCATGAAGCAGATGGCGAAAGAGCACTTCAAACAAATAGAAATGGTAAAATCATAAAAATACATACACAATACTGTTTTTTTTTGGGTGACTTTTTTTGATGAAATGTTTCTGGCTTTGCTCCGTTTCAACGTCGTTTTGGTAACTTGATTTACGGAAGTAAGTGACTTTAGAAAATTGGTTTGGATTTTGTTTTAAGGAGCCTATTGAATGGGACATCATATACAGTATGGCAGGAAATGATTAATGCAAAGTAGTAATTAGCTTTTTCTTGACCTAGTCGATATTTGCTTTGTTGCGTCTACCTTGGCGTCTATTTTTACATAACAACCACATCAATACGTTCTCAATTTCGGCAGTGCTTACAAATTTTAAAAAGTCAGGACCTGCCTGACTGACCAACAGCTAGTGTCCTTTGATATAATGAATCGCAAAGCATGAAAACATCTCCTCCCAAAGTTTTTAATGTACAAATATCTATTGATTTCCGAAAAAGAGAAGAATTTATATGGTATTCAGGGTGGCAGAATAACGAACAAGCTATCTTCTTGTAATCTATATCACTTTTTCGGAATCTGACTTTATTTTCAGAGTTGTTGGATAGTAACTAATCCAAAGGACCGGATCGGTGGGTCAGGCAGCTTGTGTTCTTGGTTCAGTGAAACTTTCCAACCGTATAATCGGCTTCACATGGTACGAATAAAATAATCTTTCTTAAGACATTATACTCTTGAATGCTACCTTTACCAAAGGCAACAACGCATTGCTGAACAAAAAACCAAGGTAAGCTCGATGGTTCGGACGGGCTCTACTACCTACTTTTTCTCTATACTCTATCAAAGGCTTGCATCAAATTTAAAATTGCACCTGGGTAAGTGCTTCGTGAGTCTATTCGTACCCTTAAACCGATTAGCGAAATTCTCGTCTCAGAACTGTGAGAGGAGTATTTTTGTTTTTATTTCCGACACTTCTCATGAAAACTGAAAATAGGGAAAAAGGTATGACTCCTCCTTTTTTAGAAACTCAATTCCAAAGCTAAAGTTCCGCATTCAGTTTAAATTTATAACTTCGGTAAGTCGGTATCTAAAAAAAAAATAATTACTGTGGGTATTTATCTCCAAACGAAATTTTGGATAATAGCCGGAACAGTCACGTGTTACAATAGTCGTGTTTTTTTGAGCTTCGATCTCAGCAAAGCAAAGTAAAGTAGGCTTTCCAGCACGCGATTACAACAACTACAACCGAGTCTCGAAGTGTCAAGTAGAGCGTAGTTGTTGTAATTGCATGATAAAAATCCTACTTTACTTTGCTTTGCTGAGATCGAAGCTCAAAAAAACACGGCTGATGTTAAGTAACCAACATTATTTATTTATTTCTTTATTTCGAGCAGAGTTTATGAATGTTTAAACGACCTTGTGTACAATGATATGCGTGGCCTAAAGGAACATTAATTACATCGGGCCAAACGCATTTCCTTTTACTTTACTTACTTTTTTTTAAACTTTTTCTGCAGTGGACATAAACCAAATCAAACCCTTAATAACATGTACACCTGACTGTCTTTGAATTGACTAAACATTTAAAATAAATAATACTCACCGATACGTAAGCAGTTGTGATATAATTTCATCACTCAAGCTGAACGACAATAATAATAGAAGCAAACCAACTCAATTAACTGATTGCAATCAAAACAAATTTACTCGTCTCTTTGTATTGGGCTTTCCATTCAATAATCATTTTCGAATGTCATTTCCATAATATTATTGTGCACACACAGAGAGCACATAAGCTCATTAAATAGAAAAGATAAGGTGCACCAGTCATGAAGGGAAATCTCTCGAAATGCACACACATTTTATTTCACTCGGCATGAGAAAGCGTCTGCCTTCATCCCAACTTTCGTTCGGCTTTAGAATTATTATTTACGTGTATCAAATCATAATTTTCTACTTCGTCAATTCTTTTGTTTTCAAACTCATCATCCATACTGTATATATGCTAATCCACAACTACAATGACCTTGAAGCCACGTAATATTTAGATCCACATAAGCTCACATTGCTTTTTTTTTGCAGATAAAACAATATCAATTATACAACAACAACAACCTAAAACAAACGACCAGCTGCCGTCGTCGCCATTGGAAATAGCGCACAGCCATAGTGAGCCAAAATATTCAGACAATTATAGTAAATTGGTGACAAAAACGACGACTTCAGTCAGAATGCCACATCCGTCTGCGGCGAATGGTGGTGATGCCATCGATTGTGCTAATGCGGCGCAAAAAGAAAATCGCCACCATGAACTTACTTTAGCACCAGCAGCAATGGCCAACGAAAATAAGCCGCCGTCAACACCCACAACAACGGTGAACATATCTTACCACAAAGACGGGCAATACTTCCTCACATTATTAAAGAGCGAACAAACACGTTTACTAACTATGGCCGAACAAGCTGAGCGCGACATGTATGTCTTGACCACAAGTGGCAATACGGAGATTTCAGATGAGATCTTTGGCATCCTACGTGCGGTCTCTGGTAAAACAAAACTCTTGGTGTCACAAAAGTTCAAGCAATTCGAAGGTTTGTGTCACAGCAACTTAAATCCCACAGCCGACGAGAAATTTCCCACCACCATGCAAGACCTGCAGGGGTTTTGGGATATGGTGTACCTACAGATTGAACATGTTGATTCATTATTCAAAGAACTAGACCTGATCAAGGCCAACAATTGGCAAACAACCAAAGACATAGCAGCTCCATTTGTTCCAGCCGGATCTAAGCTGTTGAAACGACCAGTTCTCAGGAATGGTAACAATAACGGCGTCACTTCCATGAAAACATCTCCAAACGCCCAGCTGATAGCTCAGAAGCGTGAAGCTCAACGCAAGCAGCTGCTCGAGCTCAAACGCAAAAATAAGAATACAGCCACAGACAATGCTGGTCCAATCGCCAGCCCCATAGAAATATTTGTCAGCGAGAACTTTGTCTGACGCTCATTCAACAAATTTGAGTAGAGGCTGGCACTTGAAACTGATATTACTTGTATGTTTTTATATTTTTAATTTTTTAACGAGATTGGTATTTGTCTACTTTAAAACCTGAAGCACGTTTCATGATTTCCACTTTCTCATTTTGCTTTATATTTTCTATTTGTTTGTTTCTGTTCGAAATGAGAAAACTAATTTTTAATGTTTGTTTTTAAATCTACACAATATATTGATGAGGGTGAACAAAATCGAAGACTATAGTATTTAAGTGTTTCATTGAGCAGAAAACAAAACAGCGTTTGTGTTTAAATAGTTCCACCAAAGCAAGTTCTTTTTTGCATATGTGCTGTTACAGGAATTATTTACAAACAAAACCGGGTTATATTATAGTGGAATGCCAAAATGTGGCTAATAGTTGGGTGTCAATTTTTTTATTTTTAAACATTGCAAGTATGAAACATTATGTTATTTAATCAGAATAAAAACAAAAACACAAGCAATTTAAAGACTTAATATAGAAACGATAACATTTTTGATATTAATAAATTTTCGTACAATCAGAATGGCGGCGTTTTATTTTTTGGTTATTTTGGGTTTGCAGTTTTTATTTGGACGGTAGTTTCATTAAATTGAATAAAGGGGTTCGGTTGCATTTTAGCTGTGTATCATTATCGAACGACCCATAAGAGAAAAGCAAGCCGACCTTTACCAAAAATCATTCTTCAGAGGGATATGGTTCGAAAAGTGAGGCAAACTTTGAAGTTTATTTTGGATATTTCTTGCCTTACTGCGTCCAGTTAAATATCTTTACTGATGATACAAAAATGTGTTAAACTTTATGTCACACAATTTAATTAGTTTAAAGACAAATGTACCACTCTCATATTTATTTTAATTAATTATAAAATTTACTTACGTCGTAGTTAGCTTATACATTTTTAAGTGTTCAGTTGGGAATGTAATTTGTTGTTACAAGATTTCAGTTGGATCTGTACTATTGTAAAGTGTGTAAAGCTTCTTGCTGAGAGCTTCTCCAATCCGACGTTGTGATGTCAAGGGAACTGCGCCACGACTTATTTTTAAGTTCGCTAAACTAGTGGAACCATCTGGATTATTATTAAATTCCTATACAATAAATAAATAAGTAATTATATTGAATTTCGTGTTCATTTTTAAAGGCCTACATCTAGCAACATCTTCGGGCAAGGGTATTTATTCAGAATTGTCTGAGCAACATCTAACGTTACCAACGGTAATCTATTTAGATGCTGTTGCCATAGTCTACCCAAACCAATGCTGCCATTTACCCGTACACAATCCTTGTTATCATTCAATAGGAACTGACTCGATCCAGCAAACACTGCAGACCTTTGTTTTCTGAAAGAGTCATTACGAATTAGGTCCCTTCTCATTTCTGTTTTATTTACTTACTTGTAAGGGATTTCCGCAACTGCTTTGGTAAAACGTACAACAAGCTCGGCCAACTTACTTGGATCGTCGACAAAGTAAATGCTGCATTCATAGAGAATTTGCAGTTCGACAAATGATGTTTCCCGGTCAAGTTGATTGCTACTTTTGGGTAGTACACCAACAACAACAAGAGTTATTTGCATGTCAGGATAACTAGTTTGAATGTTTGTAATAGTTTTATGAATCGTTTTATCCTCGATGGAAGTGTGAAACTCCCTCATACTGAATATGCGAAGTAGTTGAGTTTCCAAAACGTATTTTTTAGTAAGCTAAACGTTTAAAAAAAAAAAGTATAATGATTGCCAAATTTAACAGCACAATTTTAAATACCAACGAATTATCTTCAGTCCCATTGAAAACCTGCTGACCTACGTTGCGTTCCCATATAATTGTACGTGCGCATCCTTGTTTGCGGACTTCATGTTTCACTGTAACATCGGTCAGATGTCGCAGGAGGAATTGTCCCACCTCCGGTTGAAGAACTTCTTCGTCTATAATCGCTTTGATATGCTAGAAATATTTCATTTTATTACATGGATGGGCAACTGAAAACTAGTTTGTTTCTGAAGGGCACCTTTTGACATTCTCCAGGTTTGATTCGTTTTAGCTGTTCTTGAATGTGTTGTTTCCTTAACTTTTCAGAATTGTCTACCTGCTTTTTGGACATGTCTTGTTTTTTAAATAAAATATATTGATCAAGAACTGTAATAAACCAAATTTGAAAACAAACTTCAAGTAGGTATAAAAAAATTGTTTACAGAACTGTTTGTTTTGAGTTTTTAACACTCATGCGGTCTAACCCATTGCAACAAATATGCGAAAAAACAAACAGTACTTTTGAATAGATTTCAATATAAAATCTACACAAATTTTGGAATATCTTCGAAAACCATAAAGTTTTCTATTCGTAAATTCGTGTACAGAATTGCTGCATTGAATAATTTTTTTTTCCTTACAGCTGGGCTCTATTATATTTATATTAAAAAGCTTATCCTTCGGAGTATAGTTTATGATGACCCCATTCTCCAGATGTGACAAATAATGACACAACAAATTTAAGTGCCTAACAGTATATACCACTCTGAATCGTTTTATTGACCAGTTTTCTTTGATGGGATTAATTTTCAATGAAACGAGCCTACTAAAATTCAAACGCACTTGAATTTTGGTAAAACCCTAGTAAATCTGAAAAAAAAAATGTAAATGTCCTATGAAATCGAAAAACGATTACTTTTTTGTCTGCCAATTAAACGAAAAAAGGTATTGCTTCTGCCTTATCGAATACATATGTTATATGTACCACAAAGATCAATCAGAGATCAATACATGAATTCCACTATCTTTGCCCGTATAATCGATGGACGGGATTTTGGCCGAAAAATGTATGAAGGAAATATGACAGTCGGGTTCTCGTGCCAAACAGCTGTTTGGTAGAGTTCATCTCCAGGACCACTTTCGCTTACAAAAATACTTAAGTGTCCAATGTAAAATGTGTTATATATTTCTGTTTTTTTTTCAGTGAAAATTTAAACATTCCCACATGACCCTTATATATATGGTATTTGTTACTAGTTAGCAATCAAGATTTCTAGTGCAGCTACGACATCGCCTCGTTGTTCTCTCAATACCTTTTCTGCTTGTTGTTTTGGTATTAACATTTCATTCATCTGAAGATAAAGAAAACGTATAAACAATTAAAAACTATTGTCTTCTGCAGTAAGCATAAAACATACAATTAATTCGATGTCTTCCTTTTTCACCTGAACTTTTTGCAATTCTCGTTCTTTTGCTAGCTTTTCCTCATCTTCTTTGATACGTTTGTCACCGAATTGTTCAACAGCCTGAGGATATGTTAAAAGTTAATTTTTGCGAACAAAAATTGCTTTCATTAGTTGGCAATTTGTTAAGGTTATGAATAATGCACAGAAAAATGATACTCACACTAGAAATGTCAGCGGCAGAGATTTCCTTTTCTTCGGCATAGTCTGTTACGCGTTCTAAATCAGCAGCACCACCGTCGTGCCGTGTGGCTTTTTTCTGTTTTTTGTCTTGCACTTCGTCGGTGCCATTAATTTCTGTGCTTTCACTCATTTTTGTTAAATTATGTTTTAATAAATTTTTACAACGAGGTGTAAGAAAATATTAAATTTTGCGAATTGTCAGTTGTCAAAAATTAAAGGTCTGTCTCCGTGTGAAGTAGGTGAAGGTTTCATCATGAGATGTTTGATTGTGACAATCAGTGCAGTGCATGTCACACGGATTTCCGTGAATCGAACCTCATCAAACTTTTTATTTAATCATTCGATTAATCGAGCGCCCAGATTTATTTGTAAACATCTTGAAATTGAAAATTAGCAAAAATAGATTCACCCATTAAAAAGTCAAACGCAGTTGTGTTGGTAAATCTCAAGCTACTCTGAGAAGGAATTCAGATTCGAAAAAGTGCTCTGAAAAATGAAGATTGATTTTTTTTGTACCAATGCAACATAAAAAGTGAACTCGAGTAATAAATAAACTAATGCTATTCACATTCGGAGAGTGTATTTCATATGCCAAAGTAGATAGCGTTTTCGTTACAACATTATTGAGCAATGTGCAAGCCCATCACTTTAACTTTAGCCTTACAAATACATTTGATTAGGACAAACTTTACTTTACTTTAGGCAATTTGTAAATTTTGTGCGTTTATTTGTATAAAAGCTGTTTTATGGTTCTATAAATTTGCAGCTTCATTTGGTTTTTTTCTAAGCTTAATTTATCAGCAACACTCTATTCGGCACTCAAAACAGAATTTACCGCGCAACTCAGACAAAGCAAACATTACAATATTGAAATCCCCAACTGTCACTTTGACATTTCTCCTTAGAAAAAAGATCCAGTGGTGTCTTCAAATTTGTTTTCATTTCATTCGAAGCATTTCTATTCATTAATTCATTAAACATGTCTACAAAAACGAAGACCGCTAAAAAGAAATACACCCAACATGATTTACGGCGCCTTATGCAAGAGCAAAAATCCAAAACTCAACAGCGCGTAGTGGAGCAGAAGATTGAATCGCCTCTTGCAAAATATCCTTTTTAAAACATATTTCACAACTATGATTTTCTCTATTTTTAGCTATTGCAAGTTAATATTTTCCTTAACCATATCTTTCATTACGTACAACGATCAAGGTCAACTCACCTGTATACTTTGTAAAAGCGTCGTACGCTCCGAATCAGTATGGAAGGTGCACATCAACACGAAAGCGCATAAAGCCAATGTAGAAATCGCCAAACAACTGAAGGAGCAATTGAAAAAGCCCTCCAACGCCAGCGCACAGCTTCAGCTTAAGCGACCAAATGCAACACCCGCAGCCATACAAAGTTCAACCGTGAAAGAAAAGAAAATCAAATTGGAAAATACAAAACTTCACGGTGCAAACAATGGGAATCCGATTCCCAGCGATTTCTTTGACAACTCAAAGAAAATCAAATCGATCCTCAAGAAGGAACCTCTCGATAGTAACACAACAATGGAAGTCGATGCGAAAGATGAAGTTCTCCCCGAAGGCTTTTTCGATGATCCCATTAAGGATGCTAAAATTCGAAATCTCGAATACAAAGATCCTCAAGACGAAGAATGGGATCGGTTTCAACGCGAAATCAAAGAAGAAGCAACTCTTTCGAATGCCATAATGGCCGGAGAACAAGAGGAAGCAACTGCCGAGAGACAAATCAAAGAGATCGACGAGCAAATTGAAAAATGGTCCAAAGTGTTGGATCTCGAGAAGAAGAAGGAATTTGTGTCGGGCAAACTAAAAGAGCGTCCAGTTAAAATGGATCAGGATAGTTCCGATGAAAATGACAAGAGCGAAGATGAAGATGACAAATTTGACGAGTTTCCCGATTGGCGAGCCAAAAAGTTTCATCGCTAGACTGTTCGCCCCTTTAGCTTTTAGTAGTTTTTGTACTAAGTGTTGACAAATAAACTATCATCTAGAATAAAATAATTTGTTTCTTGTAATAATAATATTGTAAGCTGCTAATAAGAATGGTTCTCTACACCTTTTTAATGCACGCCTCTATAAATTGCTGTTATTACAAGTGCTTACAAAACTGCCTTTTATAAAAAAAAAATATTTATCAGCTCACTTCTTCTTGTTTACATTACTAAATGTAAATAGTTTGTTGAATTTTTTGTTGTTGGCCTTGTTGTTTGAACCCTGAAAATAGTTAAATCAGTTAAATGTTGCCTTCCAGTCATTAGAGAACAATAAAATGCCTTACCTTGCCATGAAATTTAGGTTTAAGTTCAGTTCCCTTCGCTGTTTGGGCACCGCCTTGAAACTTTTTAAAGTCCACCTTCTTATAGTCGAAAGCTACTGGCTTTTCCGAAGATTGATCAACCTTATTTCCCTTGAATTTACCAAACTTCTTTTTGTTTTTCTTGTTGCTTCTATTTTCTGTTCCCGGCATTTGTCTCGATGACGAAGTTTGTGGACCTTCTTCTGTGGGAGGCTCACTCGCGATCACAACTTGAGGCGCGATACTAGTGAGGTTAACGAATTTCAATTGTCCACCATCGGTTGAGTTTTCTGTTTTGATCTTCTTCACTTCGTGCGATTGGTTGACATTCGATAAATCGGACCGCTTTCGTTTTAAGGATTCTCTCAGAGGAACACTGTAAATATCGTCCGTCTCGTTCTTGGATGTCGTATCCACTTTGAACGGCTAAAAGGACAGCATTAAGACAAGTTAAAAAAAAAAGGGTTTCCAACTCACTTGCTCGACTTCTACTGGACAGAGTTGCTTCTTCAGATTGTCAGCTTCGATTCTGGCTAGTTCTTCCTTCTTCTCCTGTTCGACTATTGGCAGCATGGCTACGTAGCGAGCATAAGGACTGACGAACTGAATTTGTTGCAACTTCTTTAGTTTTTCTTTGACTTCTTCGTCCTGAAAAAAAAAGAGAAAGCCGCTTACTGCAACAACAACTAATTGAGAAACGGTTTCATGCGGCAGTACAGGCAGGAGAGTAATACAAATCTTCGATAGGTTTTGGAGTGCTCTTTTTTGGATGTTACCTTAAATTGGGGCATGAGTGGTAGATTATTGCTGCAACTGAACCTTACCAGGGCGAATAGCTCAGCACTTACCTCAGAGTTTTCCGGAGTCTCAAATACACTCAACGTCGGCTTGCACAACAGACCGCGTTGTGAAGTTTTCTCCTTTGAATTTACCCCTGCCTCGAGGAGAGTTGGCAGATCGTCTCGAAATTCAGCGGCATGAGACAAGTCGTGCGGGCAGTACAACTTGCTGTTGTAGTCTTTTACGTTTGAAATAACGGACCGATGTACGCTGTCTCTTTCTAGAATGGGCTGAAATTGCAAATACTTGAGATGAGGCATCCGAAGCTTCTGTTGTAAGTAGTCTTACCTTAACTAGCGGCTGTTCGCGCGCCTGGTGGACAATTTGATGCAAAGCATGTAAATTCTGACGCACTAGAGGTGGAATCGGATTGCAGCAAGCTAAGATGCCTTGCATTTCACGCGGCAAACTCTCAGATATCTGCAACATCATATGATTTGGAAGAACGTAACCATAACTTTCATCTTCTTGCCGTGCTATGGTGTCACGCCAATAAAAAATCTCCCTTAGGGCAAACAGTTGTCGATTATCGAAGACCCTTTTCGACTTTTGGTACAGATCCATGTGTGACTCGGCAGTTATTTTTGGCTTATTGTAGCGCTTCTTGCATATTTCCGCACTGCGTTGGTAGATCGATCGCAGAATATTTGTCTGATTGTGTGCCTGTTCTAAGAGTTCATTCGTCAGTCGTTCGTATATGTAGATGAGGTTGTGCGTGTCTTGGCGTGCATATTTAATCAACTCTGCGGGTAGGGGCCGAATACGCCAGTCAGCCAGTTGGAAGGTTTTATCTGCGTCGATATCACAGTAGTGCTTCAGTAGATATGCCAGGGAAAGACGAGCTAAATTAAGAGCTTTTGCAGCTTGGTGTGTATCAAACATATTGACTATATAGAGCGAGAGATCCCGCTGCAGCCACTCTATGTCGCTGTCGGCGCCGTGAAAGATTTTCACTGCTTTTGGGTTGGTGAAAACCTCGTTAAGGATATACAGTTCATCACGCAACGCGAGGGCATCTAAAATGTAGTCTTTTTCACGTGTGGAGATTTGCACTAAGCAAGTGATTCCTTGAAAG
Source organism: Cheilosia variabilis (assembly GCA_951230905.1). Classification (NCBI taxonomy): domain Eukaryota; kingdom Metazoa; phylum Arthropoda; class Insecta; order Diptera; family Syrphidae; genus Cheilosia; species Cheilosia variabilis. Next base: position 16,947,209 of record OX579676.1, read on the forward strand.
GTTCGATAGGAATGGTGCTCTACATCGATGGCGATTTCACGGAATTTCTTCAACTCGCTCAAGGTTGAATGGAGTTTTTCAGTCGTATCCACATACACAAGTTGTGTCTCTTCGAGCGGTGGCGGTTCGACTGGATTCATTTTTTTTAATTGCGCAGCTGGGGGCTCAAATTTCATCAACTCGAATTCATATGGATGGAGGTAGCTAAAAATATAAAAGGTAAGAACTTAACTTTACTCTTTGCGTTAGGTTAGGTTAGGTTAAAGTGGCTTAGACCATTGTCAAATACTTGGATATACTCTTTGCGTTAGCTTACTTTGAAATGCTGCCGTCTTCATCATATTCTGGCAGTATGGCGAGTGGCTTTAGTGAATTCGGCTTCTCCTTAATTTGTGGAATAAAAGGCGTCTTAGCGCTGTTATCCACCAGCATTTTAAACTTTATCTGAGGCCGTGCTATGTTCTTTGCTGTTATTAATCTGTAACATAAAAGGCATATATAATGGTGTTCAACTGAAATTCTTAGAACACCAACCTTGCTGTCATTGGGCCAGATTCATTTCCCGTTTTTGTATTCCAACTTCCAGCTCCTTTGCCAGATGCAGCTGATCCCAATCTTGATTCGATTACAACTGTCTGCGGATTCTTCTTAATTCCAGACAACTCATCGAGATTCGAATTGATTTGCTCTAGCATAGCATCGTTGCACTCCAACACCATCTCAAATTGTTCATCTTGCTGCCGCCTAATTATTGCAAATATTTTAGACCATTTTTATATGAATGTTAAAAAAAAGCTCACCTCTGAATATTTCCTTTGATATTCTGGAATTTCAAAACCTTTGATATAATGCCCATAATGCGATAGGACTGAGAGTCCACAATTTTCCCGAACGTGGGGTACGCGCAATACAAATCTCGAGAAGCACCCGATGGAAATGCGTTGATTGTCTTGGTTGCTTGTATAATTTCTCCTAGCCCATTCTGTAATTACAAATAATTTAGTTTGTGCACATTTTTTTTGAACAACAAGTTTCACCTTAGCAAATTCATCTATTGTATGATTTCCAATTTTATGTTGTGTTTTGAGTTTTTTCGGTGTAGAGCCATCAGTGACTGGAGGCTCGCTCTTTGATTTTGTTTGATTCATTTTCTACCTAGTTAAAATTTTATTTAATTAAATGTTACTTTTGGAATAATAAAGGCTGATCAAATGTTCACTTGGTTTGGTGAACAAGAATGTGTCAAATATTGTAGAAAATGTGGTTATGTTTTCGAAAACAAACCTTCAAGCATAAAAATTAGAAGCACTGCCAGCTAAGAATAGTTCATAGTACCCTAATAAAGGAAATATTTTTGTTTTGTAAGTAGGATTTAGCGCGATATAGCGGCTTTTAGAATATGGTTGCTTATTTTCGAATGAGGTAGTTTTGATTTCCAGTAGGGGAAATGTTTCGAAAGTTGTTCAATTTCCATTCTCTTTACCTGAAACCAAAGTTGACACTCTCGCTAAATGTTTTTGTTTTTTTCTTTTTGTAGAATAAATAGTTAACTCTCAATTTCTCGACATGTTGATATATTATATATATATAGACTTTTATCTACCATTTGCTTAGCTGCAACCGCGCATATAAACTCCCCTAAGATGTGGCGGTAGCATCAATAAGAAGATTTATCAGTACCGCCAACCGACGAGACCGAAAAACAGAACAGCGCACATTTCATCCATCATTTTTCAATTTGACATTGAAAATTTGGTTTTAGAGTCGCTGTTTCCCTACAGATTCATTTATTTTTAATGTAACATAATAATTGAATAATCAAATTTACGCAAAATAACTTATAATTTTCGCCGTCAAATTAGCTTAGCTAGTTTGTTAAAGGTAAGCTTCATAATAAGTGCATAAATAAAAATCCAAACTGCAAGTGCGGTGCATGTGCCTCCACCCCAACCGCAATAGGTTATAATAAAATAAAGAAATTACTAAAATAACACGCAAAAGATTGAAATACCTCGCATATTTTATGAAATGAGCTATCGGTTAAAGTGCCAATTGGTCTCGAACATTTAAGTTAGGTCTTACATTTTGTCATTCATGTGTAATTGTCGTAGGAATTATGTAATTTTTGTTCAGAATAATGTGAACAACCGAATAAATTACGCTAGAAAATTCTATTGTTACGAATGTTATACTAAGAATTTAATTTCAATTTGCAGATATAAATCGAATAAACTCGACAGAATGGAAGAATACGCGAGAGAACCATGCCCTTTTAGGATCGTTGACGATTGCGGCGGTGCATTTGCAATGGGTTGCATTGGTGGTGGTGTCTTTCAAGCGATAAAGGGTTTCCGAAATGCTCCTTCTGGATTCAATCGACGTATGGTAAGTTTGTATACCAGTAACTTATTGTTTTAAACCTACCTATTATTAAGCAGCATGTAATTCTGTGTACGTTATCAGTACGTAGGACTTGCTGAATCATAGTAATTGAACCACACCATCCTTCTTGTTTTTTGTTATTGGTCCGCAGGGAGGAACCTATATCGTGAACCGTGGTAAACAAGCAAAGTTGGCAAAATGCCTGATTTGCACGTAAACAGTTCTTTCATTTTGTTTATAAAGAATCAGTAGTTTTACTACAAGCATTTGCTATGTTATTTCGTTGCTTTTTGTCTGTGAACCACTTTAAGTCCCCGACCACCAGGCTCCATCCAGGAGGGTCCATATTATTTAAGATTCACTTAACCTAACAATTCTAAAATTTGCTCTTTTTCGTTTTGTTTCAGTTGGGCAGTTTATCAGCGATAAAAATTCGTTCACCCATTATTGCTGGCAATTTCGCAGTCTGGGGTGGAATGTTCAGCACCATCGATTGTACACTGGTACATTTCCGAAAGAAGGAGGATCCGTGGAATTCAATCATCAGTGGTGCTGCCACTGGTGGAATTCTAGCAGCTAGAAATGGTAAGACATTAATATTTTTAAACTCACATCAAAATATTCCACGTTATCGGTTGCTTTCTTGTTTCCTAGGAATCCCGGCTATGGCAGGCAGTGCCATTATTGGCGGTGTTCTCCTCGCCCTAATCGAAGGTGTTGGCATTCTCTTTACACGCATGTCGGCCGATCAGTTTCGAAACCCGCCACCACCAACAGAAGATCCCGCTGCATTGGGTGACCCAACAAAAGGCTTTAGTTTTGGATCAGCGACGACGCAAGGACAATATCAATAGCCATCGACATACACGACGACGACCACGACGAACATATGAAAATAATTATTGTGTTCTTTATATCCTTTTCGTAGTCATTTCCTTTCCTTGTTTCGGTCATAGTCATAATTCTAGTAGGGCTAACAGAAACCAATACCTAATCACGTCAAGCTTGAGTCATGGGTGTAGGTATAGTATGGACCTTTAAGCATACCTAGCAAAACGGACGACTGCGTGCGTGAATATTATTATCAGTTATTTAGTTGAAAAAAATAAATTGTACTTGAGTGAGTGGGGACAATGCGAGTGAATGTGTGTTAATCAGTGCGCTGCTTAACATTTTATTTTTAACATCTTTGGTCGATTTCATTCATTTTTCTTTCAAGTACGTAGGCAACACTACTTTTGGTCAGTGAATCCACTTTGTTACTCGATCGGTTTGATGGCGCTTTATATTGCATGCTGTTGTAATGGTCGAGTGGCAAATGGCTTGTTTTAAAGCCCGGGAATAGATGTGACCATCTTTCTCCTGAAAATACACTATTTACATTTGCCGGTAGTATGCTTGGGAGGAAGTCGATGTGCCCGCTTGTTCTTCTCACTGACGTGATAAATATTCTTGAAGGAAAGACGAATGAATAGATTTTATATATTTTTTTTTTTATTGTACATAAAATAATACCGAAGAGAATTGTTTTTTTTTGTTTCCGTACTTTAAATTAGATTCTTTTTGTTGCAACAAAAATTATACAAGAACTTAAATATAATACATTAAACAAGAGTGAAAATTGTCTTTTGAATCTCAAATGTCGGAGATTGAACTGTTGTGACTGCGTCTTTTTAAATCTAAAGCGTTAACTAGTACAATAAATATATCATTATTTGGCAAACGTTTCGCAGGGGACGGTGTTACAGATACAGACTTTCAAACAATTTGGGTGTGCAATAATGCCAGATCTTATGTTGAGGTTTATAAAGTGTTCTGCGGACATCAAAGACAATTTTGATTACAGCCACCAGACAGCAGGCAATTAGATGTTTTTAAGGCAGTGATTAAGGAGTTCCCTTGCATGAAGGACTCACTTGGAAGTACCACATTAAATAGGATATTTGTCAAAAGGGGGGACGACGTCGCTTGTTCGACGTGACACTTGGATTTAACAACGATGGTACATCACACTATCTGATGTGACAACTTCGCTGCATGTCCAAGATCACTCAGCCCCGCAGAATCGGGTTGAAATGAAGCACTTATCGCACACGAATGTAAACATATTTCTGTCGCCGTTGGAGTGTTTAAAATAGCTTAACACTCATTGATAGAAGTATACGCATGAATGGATAAAAATGAAAAGGCGGACACTGTCGCGAAAAAGGGATTAGCGTTGTAATTCAATTGCTGGTGAAAAGATTTATCGAAGTTTGGGTTACAGCTTAAAGCCAAAAGCGGTAAGATCGTTAGTCGTGATAAATATGTCCGACTGTTTGTTAAGCCAAGGCAAGTCGAGTATTCACATATTATATAAAATATTAATCGATTTTGGGAGTTCAATATCACCAAATGCCTTTGACACAGAGGTAATGACAAGGTAGGTGATGTACGTAGGGACAGCTGACATAAGAGGCTGAATAATCAGCTAGAGTAAATTAACAAAAAAGTATTCACTTAAGAAAGTATTGTACCTTTACGTGTCTAGCATCCATAAAAGTCAATTAGCTTGGACAGGTCCTTCATGATATGTCAAACGAAAAGCAAGGCAGTTAATATTCAAAAGTTGTTCTCCATGGTACTGTATCGATTCCGACCCCTGGATATGGCTTCTGCTTTCGAGTTTTATGTTTTAAACATCTTATCATCATAAATATCCATACAATACTCAACAACAGCGTAAACAACTAAAAGACGTCGCTCCACACCCCGTTTGTGCTTTTCCGTGATGAGTGGATGCAGCAGGTCGGGCTTGCTGAGACGATCAATGAGATCAGTTAGTACGCCACCAGAGAACACTTGCAGTCGATCCCATGTGGTCTGGCGTAACCTAAAACAAAACGTTTGTCATCAGCTGAAAGGAAAGGACATTGATTAATCACCTAACTTACATGCAGCACTGATAAAGCGGCGCTAAAATATCTAAAAAGTCTTTGTTGGGATTTCCAAACGCCTTGCCGTTGTCAATTAGAACGATGCGATCTTCACGCGTCTCATAATGATGCCGATCGCCGTTTTGAATGAGGTAATCGAATATGGCCACATCGATTAGATCGAGGAGTCTTGTTGTTTCGAGTTTGTTTTTGAGTGGCCTAAAGTATATGATATGGGAAAGTGTTTTATTTTTATTTTATCATAGAAATTGGAAAACTTACTTGCAATAGTTCATGTCATCCTCCCATGGCGCCTTTATTCCGTCCTTGTATGTTCGCTGCCATGGTGATCGTCTTTTAGCCAACGATCCGGGAATTAAGTAGAGGAGGACACCTTCGATTATGTTGTTTTCATCGCCACACACAGTTTCGTCCTCGTTGCAATAGTGGCACTTGCCGTAGACGCAGTACTGAGTAGAGTTTTCGCTTTCTGTAATTAAAAAAAAAACTATTTGAATTAAACTAAAATCCATTTTCGAACTCGCAAGCTATCCGTTAGCTCCATCCCACACCATAAAATTCCTAAGAATGACATTTTAATTTGAAAATTGGCTGCTGTACCATAAGTTTGATCATAACGTTGAGTATAAAAGTTCAAAGAGTAAATATTAATATCACGACCTTAAGTCGTTCTTGTGCTGAATCAAGGAAGAGTCTGAAATTGCAGCTGGTTTATCGATATAGGATCTGGCACTTGAACATTCACTTTCTTGGGTTGCATCTACAATTAATAAAATACGTGTGCACAACAGTTATCGAACTTCCGCACAGCTGAGAATTGTTTTCCCATGTGATCGCAATAAGGTACTTTTCGCACTTGAAAATTGTAAATTTCCCGCGTCTGCCTTTGCCAAGTAATCGGCGCTTTCTATTTCTTGGCACGTGTTTCATTGCCAAAAACTGCGTAACATTGAACTGTAACGTGCCTGTCATGAGATGAAAACACAAACGAATAGACCCACCTGTAATTGTCATTGTATTTTTCAGCTCGGAATCGGCCTTGCTGTACAGATCTTTCAGGTCAACTTGTCGCCCCACTGCTATTGGTGTCCATCGAAAATTCAGAACAGCACCAAGGTAGAAGGCATATATCTCGCCCGTGTGACGATCCTTACCACCATATACTGGCCCATCGATGGCCACATCTCTGTCGTACCATTGTGGCTTAAAAATAATTTTCTGTTGATTTGCCAACTTAAGAAGTATTTTTAATTGTGTGCCTCTGGGTAGGTTTTGTGCTTTCGTAATGGGCTCGAGACGAAGTGACTGCAACAACTGTCCCATTGACGAGTCATACATTGGATAGATTTCGTTTTCCTGGGGCCACTGCAAGCAAACAAAATTATAAAATGTTGCACACTGGAGGAATTTCATATTAATATTAACACTAATCTCACCCAATTCGCGATGTCCCATAATATACTAGCGTTCTCGTATGGTGCTGGTTTGTAGTTTCTCAGCAGTTTATTGCGATACATGAAGAAACGCGGGTTTCGATTTAAATACACTGGTTTGAGGTGACGCATCTTACTACGTATCACGTTCTCCAAGGCTCGCATGCTGCTCAGTTTGCCCTCCTCCGCATTCAGATAGTACATGAAGTAGAAGTTAGCGGCTACGACTATCACCACCAGGGTGACTAGTGCGACGACTATGAACACGGTTCGCTTGTTTGTCATCTGTTCGTCTGCTCGTGCTGCATTTGATTTGAACTCGAGATATGGGAGATCGCAACTAATACGAAATTGCCAATGCCTGTGTGCCTACGATGGTTGTCCCTTTGGTGGCTGAGGCACTTCATTCAGTTTTCAGTTTTGGGTGATATTTCTATGAAAACAAAACAAAAGCAACACGACACAACACACAAAATTCGCAATATTATTCTATAACATTGAAAAGTCGCCTCTCGCGCGCATATTTTAAATGCTCTTTCGTCAAGATGTAACTAACCAGCCGAGAGATGCTAAGGAATTGCCTATTGTTTATGCTAATAATAAAATGCATAATTTTTCAATCCGATCACTCGAGAGCACAGTTGCTTAGCGGATCGGCAATTGTGTTCTAAAAACGGCGCGCGCCAACGACCTCGATTGAAGAACAATAATCACAACGAGTATGAGGGACGACGACGGCGGTAGGAATACGCATTCGAGTCCAAACAACGGTTGTGACGAAAAGTCCAAATGGTTAGTTTGTACGTAAAATGCTTTGATTTAAAACAAATCGCTATGGAGAGAGTTAGTAATTTTAAGTTTTTAAAATAGAAATTGTTTTAATGCGTGCAACAAATAGATTTTCCTGTGGCCGGTGTTTTTATTTTTGCTTAATATGTCAAAATCAATCAGCTGGTTTTTTCTTTTGACAGCACGTGTGGATGATGTTGCCAGCAAAGGAGATTTATGTGGTATTCAATTCAATTGGATTCTGCTCTGAGATTTAAATGTCGTTTTCCATTGGGCCACCAGATATTTTTTTCAGATCTCAGGGGTCAGATTCTGTAAATCGAAACGATCAAACTTCTTCGTGCACACCAAAACGTTTCGCCTTACAGAATGCCGACCCAGATTTTAGGCGGCTCATGCGTTAATTGACAACAATAGCTGTGTTTTTTTGAGCTTCGATCTCAGCAAAGCAAAGTAAAGTCGGATTTACATCATGCAATTACAAGAACTACGCTCTACTTGACACTTCGAGACTCGGTTGTAGTTGTTGTAATCGCGTGCAGAAAATCCTACTTTACTTTGCTTAGCTGAGATCGAAGCTAAAAAAAAACACGCCTAATATCAGCTGTTCAAATTGCATTCGATTTTGCAAAAATGAACTATGGATATCAACTTAAAAAATATTTCCCCTGTTGTAGATACAAATGAAGTCATTTTGGTGATTCGTAGTTTTCAGATGACGAGGAAGATAATAATTACTCTAAAATTATATCCATGGCTATTTATATATTTCTTTATTGTGGTTTTTACGAAATTTTGCGCATTTGTCTTGAAAGCAAACTTCTTAAAATAACCTAGAACAGCTGTGCAAAGTAGGTATATTGGTATTTGCGGCAGTGTAAATCTGAAAAAATATCGAGATCTGCAGAAAGTGATCCGAATAAAAAAAAATTGATTTTTTGTCCCAATGGAAAACCACATAAGATTTCGATTGTCTAATCGAACACAAAAACCTGAGGGTTCAACAATGGTTAACGTAAAAAATTTGAATATTTTAAATTATTATTATGTATTTATATTCAAAAGCAATCGACAAACGCATGGATTTACTTTTCATAAAATATTTGAAAAAAGTTTCATTGCAACGGTTTTGCTGAAATAATATACCTAATAACAACTTTAATTTTGTGTGAAGGGCGGCCATAACGAAAATGGAATATGAGAAATTAGACGTCATATCTTAACCATATTAATTGTTACCCAAAGAAACCGAACGCACTACGGATTTGCTAAATTTTATATTAAATCATTCAAAATGTATGCCCAGATCGATTTCTAAACATTTGTACATAAACAATTTTCAAAAATAGTTTCACCCGTTGCCTTGCAGTTGAAAAATCTTACGACAGCTTTAACATACTCCACCAGTTGTCTAACTCAAACGCACTTTCATTGGTAAATTTCAAGATCGCAAAAGTGCTCTGAAATCGGAAGAATATTTTTTTTGTACCAACCGAATCTTTGGTTAATATGGAGTTTATATTTGTTTGTAATGACAGCACATCAAGAGTAGAGAGCTATGGCATTTTCGATTGAAGGAAAGGATTTGCTTTTCTGTCTAAAGAGCACATATTAAGTAATCTTTCTACGTTTCAGAAACAAAAAGTGCAGTTCTTAACACAATACGAAGAATTGCAAAAAAAGAAAACGTTCCAGTGACTGTTCAATTCAGTTCTGCCGTTTGAAAAGTTTAACTAGATTCGACGAAACTGAAAATTCCCCGAACACGTTGGTTGACTAGAATTTCCCCGAAAATTTGACAAACCAAAATCCCAATGTTAACTGATTTATTGTTGTAAAGACTGTGCTCAAAAACTGGTTATATGCGTACGCGCGTTGGGGAAGATGGTACACAAAACGTACGGCGGGTACTTTGTCTCCTGCTTATTAGCTGAGTATCTAATCTACCCATCTGCTTACCGTTGCAGCATAATGCTGAAATGTGCGACTGATTACATAACTTTGATACATTTGATGTTTTTGAGAAAAAAATGTCGTTAAATAGTAAAACATTTGTTGTTAAATTCCAAAAACCAGCAACAAACTTGCTGAAATTTATAGGTTATTCTAGTTCTAACCATGTAAGGAATCTAAAACAAGCGCCATTATTCACCACTCGTTTTTAATGTCGGCATTTCCAATTGAAATATAATGACTTGGAACTTTTCACTATTAACGAACCAACAAAGAATTGATTGTTGTGTCGCTGTTTAATAGAGTCCACCTCTCCTGATCCAAATCTACAACCATCGGAGTAGATTCCTTAAAAAAAAAAATCCCTTGCAAACACACAAAAATACACTCCTATACAAGCCTATGAGGACGGATTTCCTAACAACACCTAGTCGCTCTTGCTTACATTCATTCAAAACCATAATGCATTCAAAATACTCATTAAACACTGAGTACTGGAGTGGTGTTCTTGGAGGTGAACCCAATGTTGGATGGGGGTAACTGATGAGGCCTTTCAAAAGTTTGCCTAAACTAACCAATGAAAATGAGTGATGTAATGGATTGCGTGTCAGAGCGTCATCAGTACTTACGTGACCTCTTGAACGGGCAGCTATATAACTAAGCCGTCGGATATATGTATCTCAGATAAGTCTAAGGCCAATGCTGCTGCCAGTAACAAAAAAAGTAAACCCCGCAGTCCATTCTCAAAGCCATTGTAAAGGTAGTTTATTACCTTCTTACCAAAAATCGGGGGTTAAAAAAAAAAAACGAAACGAAGTTTGTATATATTTGGCTTTGCTAACGACACACTACCGAAGTATGCTATTATACACTGAAAACACCTTCACTGTGGCTGGCTGTTGGCTGTCAGTAGGTACCGGGAATACCGCACATGTCTGCCCGGATTTGGGTGGATTTGCATGACCTGTAACCTGTAAGAGATGTGAAACAGACCCAAAGTGTTTGCAAATTATAGTTTCGTTTTAGATTTGATGTTCAACAACAATTTCTGGTATTGATTTTAAATTTCCTAACATAAGATCACAAAGGCAACTTTTTTGTAAAATAAAAAGCTATTATGATCTTCTTAAAAATTAAAAATTTAAGTCGAAACTAAGATCGATTAAGTTCCGCCTTACCAAAAAACATTTTTAGTTTCGACTCTAAATTTCAATAGTTCACAGTAGCTTTATTTTCCATACAAATTTCGCAATTGTGATCTTCCGTAAATTCGAGAAGTCCAGATTAGAAATGGCTTGTAGCGCAATATCTTTAAAGTCTGAAACTAGGTTGCATTACTTTCTGACAGATATATCGCCTTTGCTCCTTTCATGCATGAGTGCGCATTTAAGACTTCATTGAAAAACTTAACAATTTTGTAATTTACTTTTAACGGTGTACGTACTTACGATTTAACCTTTGATTTAAAAAAAATGGAAAAAAGTTCAACTGTAAATGATATACGAGAATGCACTTGTGCTACTTTTCTAAATGATAAATTAGACACTAGACGGAGGTTATGGCTTTTGTGAAAAGTGTATTTGTGTATATCCTTGATTATGGACTTTACACATGCGATGTTAAAGTTAAGAATTATGAAAAGCTAACTTTTGAGTGCTCGAAACTGGATACGTGAGTTAGTTTTTGCAGACTGTGTCTGATAGCGACTCAAGATGAAATTATAGCACATCAGCAACAGATACACAGCTCTTCGGTAGGAATTATGGCTATTATATACGAGGAATTGATTGTCAGAATTCAACTATTCAATTACTGTCACTTAAAAATAAACTTTTGACGGAAATCCCCCCCGTGGACATACCTGTCAGGAAAACAAATCCAGATAAAACGTCTGGCGTTCCACAACAACTTGCAAACCCAGTAACAGTTTCTTAATACAATATTTATACGCAATACGCATATCAAAGACGCTGTTTAAATCGAACGCAATCGATATGTTATATATTTATTTGTGATATGGATTTAAGTGGCTCAAAGTAGCTCGCAGTCTACCCACTTACTGTGGTTGGAATATATTTTCAGCTCTCTGAGAGAGTTTCGCTCAATTTTTTGAGTTTGACAGATTTTTAGTGCTTGCCTCAAGAAACTACGCGAATAGACTTGATTATCTGTCAGTTGTGTATTATGGACTTTGTTTACAACCTACCGTAACCTTATCTACTTGATGCAAACTTAAACTTTTGCACATGTTGTGAAAAAAATAAAAATAAGATCAACCGGAGTCCCATAAAAATTAGTTTAACTGTAATACGATGAGAAATACGTAGTTATTTTTCCCTAAATGATATTGTTATTATTTTTTTTAGCTACTATTAAATGGTCTTACTCGATTAGCACGGTAACTGCGCAACTAGGTTATAAATAAGTATAATAAAAATGGAAAAGAATCTTTTTTTACATATTGAGTGGTGAAATTATTCCAAAGCAATAAATGATTTCCCATAGTTTTGTAGTTAAGTTTTGTTTTATCAATATTACCACCTGCAAAAGTCAATAATCTCATAAACGTGCGATACCTTTGGATACAGGAATTAGAGAGAGAACAGAGCCACATCCAAATATTCATTCCCTAATTTGGTAGTTCATGATGACCAAATTATGTTGGATAAGTGTACAACGATGTACACGTTTCCAAATACAAATAACATATTGAATTTGGTGAATGGTCTGTCACTATATTGCCCACAAGTGCTAACCGAATAAATGAGTTTATTGGTTCCATTCGTGAATTCAATTGCCCCACGTGTATCCTGGCCAAAACGCTTTCTTATGCAGGTCCGTCTTTTTGCTGGAGTACCATTTGTATTCCTGACTAAAGTCGTAAGACCAAAACGTTTCCGAAATCGAGTAATTTCCATACACCAACTTATAAAGGACTCACAACTCAGAACCAATTACCAAGCACCTAAAGTCATTGCATTTTACCCTTAATCTGGGCATCATGCTCCTTCGGCCCTACCAGCTACCACTCTTCGTCCAACCTTGATTCTGGGTATAATTATACAGCCACCCCTCCATGAAACTAGCCGACTCCCAACTAAATAAAAACGAAACCCTGAGCTTGTAACTTCGTGTCGCTGGTGGTTGTTGGTTATTTCACAATCATGCGCTTGGAGTCAGCCGAATTCATTCGGCCTTTCCTAAACTTGAGCTGCTAAGAAAAGCGAAATCAAAGTCTTTCACTTTCGCAGCGCCACACTACTATACTGAGGCGATTAGTACTCGTATCCACAAACACTACGACTACACTACATCCAACAGTCGGTGGTCGGTGTGTTGTGTCGTCGGATTTTGGATTTTCAAAACAAACTTAAGCTTCCGTTTCGAGAAAAATTGTTCAATCGTTCAGAGGGTTTTTAGCAAGCCGGTTGGATTTCGAACAGTTATCCATTGTGCGCTCTCTGCGAGTTAATTTTGTTTGCTTCTTGTGCCTTAAGTGGGATTTAAAAAGACCCCTACCACAGTTGATGGTGCCCAATTTCGTACCAAATTTTGCAAATCAAAATAGCACATTCAGTATTTGTGTATAATTTCGACTGAAGATCTTGTGTAAAAAACAAACAAACAATAAAGTGCCTTGAAACTGTGATTGAACAGAAAACAGAAATCACTGTTCGAATCAAGAAACTCTAAGGGCAAGGACTAATGTGATTTGTGCTTTTGGGGGCTTCTCATTTGCTGTTGCCGCTTGAATGAGACCGTTCACTATCGTTTGGAGATATTTTCGGTCACGGGTATCCACGTACATTGGTGGTAAAAAGACAAATAGTGATTGCAGTGGTAAATTGTATTACAAGAAGTTTTTGTAAAAACACAATAAAGGAATATATATACGAATCGACTAAGAACGTTGTAAAATTCGAATCGAAAATGCAGCCGCTAAAACGATATACTCAGTGTGGAAGTTTAACCATGCTATTCGGAGTGTTTATCATTCTGTTTGGAGTTAGTTCAACGGCACTGACGACCTTTGGCAAGACAAATTCAAATGTACCACCAGCAACACCGGAACCAATAAGTAAGTTTTTATTATTAGAGCTCATAAAATCAAAATTGTTGTCCACACAATACAGCAGCTGTATTCCTTTTGCCTATAGGTATAAGGTATAACACTTTATTTTATACAAAGCCCAAAAATAGGAAATTTTGCTTTTGCTTTTGGTGTGAATTAGGTGTGTCTGTATCAAAAATTGAACTGAAGACCTAAACACGAACCAGTCAAAAGTTTAAAAATGCTCATCTAAAATTAGGGATACGAATTCATTATGCCGGATTTCGATTTAGCAGGATTTTTGCCACAAGAAAAAATAAAGTGGGACGACTGGGTCGCACTTTTTCATTTTAGATGGCAGTGCATCAAATGATAATGTGAGGCTTAAGATCTCAGTAAAAATCAAGCGCTGTTCACAGTCTTTTACACCTTACACGATATTTCAGAAGGTACCTGCAAAAACAAGCGTAGCAGGAGCTTCTGATCTGTTAGAGCAAGTTCTAGATTTTGTGTGGAATAGATTAGTGATCCTGGTTTAAGGTGCCTATTGTTGGAGGATCGTTCGAGGTAGGGTTCATGATATACCCAAATCTTTAGACCGATATATAAGTTATATTTGGAGTTTATTTTCTGAAGTGAAGGATTAAAGTGTATGACGATTATTGAATTGTTTTCAATCGTGTAAGTTACAGATGGTTGCTGGTTATTTTTTATGGTGTATATGGTGATAGTTGCTAAAATCAAGTTTTGTGTAGTTGTAATTGTATTTTATTGAAAGTGTTATCCTAAATGTAATCTACCCATCAAATCGATCTAGCTTGTTGAGCAGGGAAATCCCTCCTGCTCAAATGTATAACAGTTTAGAGTAGGTCTGCACAATGCAGCTCGTCAAGTGAGACAGGCGTATTGGGTTAAGCTCCTTTTTATTCGCATCTGATCGAACAGGGCGCTTGGCGAGTTAGCGCAGTGTATCAAAAGTTAGGCTTTGGAATAAACAAAAATATACCGTAATTGAACACAGATCCCGATTTGGGTAGTCATTTTAAAGAAATATTTTTAATGCGGCTTTATTTGTATTTTTTAAGAAAAACTAAGTACGGGAACTTATTTAGCATTCTTTTATTATCCTTAATATATATATTCCGATCAAAACCGAGAATCGTTTTTGTGAAATGATGCTGAGAAAATAGTAACTGGTATTGATTACAATGCTTAGTTCCAAAAATACTACTATGTTAATAACTGAGTACAAGGTATTGTCTAGGATGTAAGCATTACTTGGTTTTTCAAATTTCCCCAAAATGTGTACCCAATGGGGTGCTTGTACTATCATTTAGAGAAAAACTGAATTTGCCATCAAGTTAGAAATGACTATATGACATTAAGAACGCATTTTTGTTAAAATCATATGAACCGTTTGAGATAGGTCTGATTTTCAAAAGAACCGATATTCGATTTTTTAGCGAAAAAACCTTCCGGTTGCGATGCAAACCCCACCTACTTGAGCTCAAATACCAATTTTGGTTGAAATTGTTGGAGCCTTTTTTGAAGAAATCAAACTTGCTTAAAACCCTTATATGGGAAGTACCGTTAAAAATGGGGCTAACGTGCAAAAAATAAAAAAAGGCCCGAACTGTAAGCCCACAAACTCAAAATCGGAAGTTTGAAACAAATCCGTCCAGTTGTTTGGGTTGTAGAACTCAGGAGCCGACGGACAGATGGTCAGAATTTGAGTTCCTCTATCATCGTAATGTCAGAACAGATTTAAATCTCGGGTTCAAAATTTTGTACGAACACAACGTCTTTCTCTTACTACGTAATCGAAAACGATAAAAACGCACTTCGAACGAAGCCGAACGCTCATTGTATAAAGTATTTGTTTATCGTCTTTTACTCAAGTATTGTTTATGGAAAGAGAAAGAGACCAAGTGACTTTACGGAGTGACCCGTCAAAAGAACTCGTCTCATATCTGTGATATATTCAAGGACTGACTTTAAGATCGCAACGCCTGTTTTAATTAATATTTATCTGAGCACAGCAAAACAAAGTGAAGTAGGCATGCCTTCAGTAAATCAATTTAGAGTGACCTGTTCCGAATCATGTGAGTTCTTTCAGCTTCAATATTAAACACAAACGTAATTGATGTTTCGAACACGGTCGAGTAGTCTGATTCCATAATGAGAACAGATATAGCGTGGTCTGCTAGTCTGACACACCTAATGCAATCAGTTATTCCTGATGCGATTTTTAATTTTTTGTCTAGCAAATCAGTTTATAAAAAGGAATTGTAGTTCAGCCTATGTGTTAGCTATTAGTTAGGGATAACGTGCAGTTAAATCTATTAAAACGCCAATGAATCTGTTCAACGCCCTTACAAGCAAAGCTCCCAACAAAAGCTAATCTCATGACAAAGAAAAATATCTGATACTTATCATTATACGAAACTAATTAACTGTCATATTGACAATAATCAGTTTGGGTTTGACTTTGAATCATTCTGTCGTTATTCGTAATGCATAGAACATATTTCTTCATTTATTTATTAATATTTATAAGGTGATGAATATATGTTTCGTGGAGTCGATCCCATTAGAAATATAATTAGAAATATACTGACATAGCTCTTTAACAAATGATGCGAATACTTACTATGACAAGGAAGGTTTCGTCGTCTCTACATCGACATCGATTAGACATGTGTGGAAATAAAAAAAAACTATATCTGTTATTGACTTCCAATTAAGGGTGCGGTACCTACACATTAAGATATATTGGGGTGTGATATTGGGACCTATATTTATGGCAATGTGCAGCATAATTATTACATTGTGATATTTTGTCATTCATTTTAAATAATAATAAGATTACAATTTTTACGCGACTTAATAGAAGTTGTTTTTTCTTTGAGTAGAACACTGAAGACGCCTCAAGCAAACACTTTGAGTAAACTCTGACGTGTTTATATCGAAGCACTGCAGTCATACGACTATAAAAGTATACCATGTGAACGGTGCTTTTTTATTTCTTTAACCTGGCACTTTTTTTTGTCGACCACTTTTCTAGAGTCAACTTTTTTTTCTACCAACTTTCTCAATTCTGTACCTGATCAGCAAACAAATGATTTAGCTGTCAAAAATAGCATATTTTTCGGATTCCTCGGTCAATTCATTCTGAGCTCATAAAGTGCGCTCTGATCATGCTCTAAATGAACAAAGAAACACAAATACAAAGCTCTGCTCTGATGTGTCTAAATTAAAAAGAAACTAATTTTTTTAAGGGTCTAAACTAAGAAAAAAAGGCGCCCAATAAAGTCATTGAATTGAGCACTCTGTAAGTCTTTTAGTGGACAGTATGTGATCGAGCGAATAATACTTCCAAGTTAAAGACCGATCTCAAATGCTTTCAGTACTTCTCAAGTGGCAGCTATTTAGAAAAGGAAGTGATTTCAAAATAACAGATCCATATCAAGATATCAAAGGGAAAAATACTATTTTTCCGCGGGAAAAGCCCAGTGATATGTTAGCACTTTTCTACATTATCCACTCCATTTGTTTAATTTATATTTTGTTTCCACAACTCGATTATTCCCTTCCGCAAATGAATTATTCACTCTTGACTTTGACAACGACAGACTTCAGTTGACAATGAAATTGTTTTTTGTTTTATGTTGCTACCTATTCGAGTAATTTGCTGGGTCCGAAGGTAAATCGAGGTGTTGCTTCAAATCGAATGCTCAGCCGACTAGTACGAGCATAGGCGTTTTCCTTTTTTAGTTCAGAGCTGAGCACTGAACTGAGCTCGAGCATTGCTCAGATCGTTCTGATGTATTTATGAAACATACTAGAGCACATAGCTGTCATTTGTAATAAATAAATAATACATTGAATATTAATTAATTGTTATTTATTAAATTGGTTATCCTTCAGTTCCAGAACAACAAGGTTCGTCCGCCATTTCAACTTTTTAGTTTATCCTGTTTTTTTTTTTTTCCTGTCAAATGTGACTGAATGTGTGTAATCAGCTCTTTACTCAGCCTGCACAGTCAATTTATTCTGAGCTCATAGAGCGCGCTCTGATCATGCTTTGAACGAAAAAAGAAACACATATTCTGAGCTCTGATATATCTGAGCTAAAAAAGAAACACGAACTTTTTGTATAACAGTTCCGGTTGTGATCTGAACTAAAAAATAAAAACGCCTTATGAAGAGATTTCAATATTCAGATATTTTGTACCAGAAAGGTGCAGTGCATTATGAGAAATTTGTATACCTAGATATTATTCAAAATCTTAGGTTAAGTGCGATTTTTGATAGGGGCGAACAGCTGATCATTGCTGTTCTACACAGTGATCCCAGATTGAGGGGATTTTTTGCGTTTTTTTTTTAATGAAAAAGGGGAAATAAAGGGACAAAGTCATAAATCTCTGTGAAACGTAAATTGCTTGAAAATAAAATTAAAACGCATTTTTACTAGGAAAAAATATCCAAAGAATGAATTGTACGTATTAAACATAAATTTAATCAGCCCATCGAACGTTTACGTAAGAATTTGTGTGTATCTGAATGCTTTCAATCGTTTTAATTTTACTATGTATAATAGAAAGGGAAATTATTGTATAACATGTACTAGTCGTGCTTGTGGTCGAAAAGAGACCCTACCTTTTATAAGTATTTGAAATACTAAAAAACTTGGCACAATTTTCGATATTTATAGTTTTACTGTACATGTTGGTCTTTTTTTTTTTTTTTGATATCGACCTAAGAGTGGGAATATTTGGCCGGACAAAAATTGTTTTGCGATTTAGTCCTTTCTTCGGTTGAGAGCCTATAATGCACTAGGTACGATGTTGCCCTTCTTAAGTCGTTATTCACAACTCTCTACGACTGTAAAATATGAATTGACAGATGACTGTTAAGCCAAACGGACTGCCAAACTAAATCGATGTAAAACGTAAATCTCACCCTGTTGTCTAATACGTCAATGGCGTGTCAAATTTTGTAAGAAGTCTACCTAAGGTCAACCATCTTCTTGCCTGCATACTTGTGGGATCAGTTATAAACTTAGACAAATACTACCATGAAAACCCTCGACAAATGTCATAAATAATCTTTCAAGTCCCACTTAGGGGGCAACAATCTAGAACCAACAAAGCACGCGTGCACAGTTATTTCAGCTTTTCCATTTCTTATATTCGCATATTAATCTATTCTAATTTTGTGCCGCACGCGCGGTTAAGTTTGCCAAATTTTACAACTCGTGTCAAATTAGTTGTTTTGATTCCATATAAACTATAAGTGTTCTGGATCCGTTGATAGAATCTGGTTACATATTGTATGAAACATAAAAAAACAAAAACACTTTTCGCGACCTATTTATACCACCCTATCCGTCAGTTTATACAGAAATGCTTTCGCAGTTAGTATACGATTAATAACTTCTTTCTAGAAATGTATGCGGAAATGTTTGTCGTGCGACAACCGACAAAATTTAAATGTAGTGCAATTATTCACCTCTCTAGTCACTCGATTCTCTATACTTGGCCACAGTCTGCAATTCTAAATGAGTGGACTTCGAAGCAATACCAAACTCGTATGTACTATAGCTGAGCCAACAACTAAAAGCCTTTTGACATATCTGATAAAGCAATTAAATTCTCTTCCCCTAAATACATGCGAATAAAGTACAAAACTTAACAAAAGTTAATTACAAAATCCGGTCAGTGTTGGAGGCATAGACCGCCGACGACGTTGGTGTTGCAAAGCCTCGTGAGTGGTGGTCATAAAGCATGCACCCATCACAACCACGCACAACTGGCCTACTTTAACTTTATGAAAGGTATGCTAATAACTCTCAACCCAATCAACATATTTGAAGTTAGAAAAACAATGAACTATGTAGCAACAAAAAAAAAAAAACGAAAACAAAAGAAAAACCTATGTCTGACCTCCCTGTGCTCCAATATACACTGTGAGTGTGACCCATGGCCAAGAGGCCTAAGGATGTTCGTATGCAAATTTCTTGCAATGGTTAAAGAGAAGTACAGCAAGTAACATAGTTTAACCTCCATACTGGAATAGGTATTGTAATTTTAACTGACGTCTTCCTGCATATATGTCGGCCAATGGCCACAAACTTGTATTTCAACCCGCCAGCGCAGGAAGGCTACTCTTAAAGGACACACACTCGATTTATTATGTTCTAAACGATGGCAATAGAATCGGACCCTATGTGTGTCATTCGCAGTGAAGGGAATTTTATTCCAAGACTAATTCAACATTTGTGGAAAAAGCGTGACAAAACCAAATGAGGTTTCCACCCCACACCGGCGGTGATTGTATAAGTTACCAACATCAATGCCTAACAAGGGGGTTGTACAAAAGTTGCATAGTGCGATTACTTTATTGCTGGCTATTAATTGTCCGATACAAATTCTGTGTCTTAGATCCTAACAAATTAGTTTCAATGTAGCCAATTTGCAAATATCATTAAACCATAGCTTAGCTTATAAAATCTCTGGCTTATGACCTTGATGATAAAAAGTGGACGTATCCTGTAGGTAGAGGAAGCTCATATGTATTTCGTCGAGAATATAGTGACACAAGTACCAATGCGAATTCTCTCCCAATTATAAACATAAATATCGCTATTTGCAGTCGTTAGAAGTAAGCAGCGTGCTATCTTTCAGAAAGCAAACAAAACGCTCGATTCTGAACGTGAGTAAACTTACTTACTTAGGTGGACTTGGGCGTAGTCTTTGGCTAACTGCCCGTACTTGGTCCGAAGTGGACCTGGGCCGAATTGATATCAATTGATTGGATGTTGACGCCTCTCCAGTTGGCGCAGACTTTGGCTAATTGCTTTCTTTGCGAGGTCGTCCTCCACTTAAAGTTGAAGACTCTTCAGGAAGGACCCATTTTAGACAACTGTTTCGAACTTTTCTGACTAGATCAATGTCTGCTCTACAGCTCCAACTCCCTTGGACGCAAACGGTACAAAAAATAGTACCGCCTTCGCTGATGGCCGTGCTTTTGCTTTGTAAAGCAGAACTACGATGAAAAGGGTCCTAAACAAATAATTATGAAACTGAGAAGCGTAATTTAGGTTAAGTAAGCTGTAGGTACAGTAGGGTGAACCCTGCAATACCACACTTAGTTCCTCATGCACCCATTCTGATGCCAAACGTAACTTTTCGTTTAATTTCTGGTGATGGTATTTTTAGAGCATATAGCTGAACCGAAGCTGAATCGAAGCATAAAAAGCGTCTGCAAAACTCAGCCATAGACAGAGCTCTTACTAATACTGCAGATGGGACTATCGGAGACAACATGATTAAATGGATGTTTTTTTTTTGCCGAGCGCTACAGCTTTCCCAGATGATAGGCCACAACAATCTCCTCCTTTTTTGAGTTTTCGCAAGTATCCCGGTTATACGAAACAACACTTTTTCTGCCTAATTGTCTTAGCTATGTGCCGCGCCCCGTATTCTGTACCACATACATTTAGCATAGTGCCTCTCAAAGACAATTAGTTGTGTTTGTTGTAAGAAAAGTGCCACTCCTCCATTTAGAAATACTTCGAAAAGTACTAGGAACACCCTCGAGAGACCCACCGTTTAAGGATATTAGATCTGATAAAATCTCTGGCTACAGACAGATAAAACCAACTCCAGGTTTACATTTACGATCTATCTGACGAATATTTTTTATTTCTGTTTCATTTCAGTTAAAGGACGAGAATGCACAAGCCACGATGATTGCGTATCCATCGACAGATCCAGTTGCGTGAAAGACCTTAATGACTTCAAGCTGCGCTGCCTGTGTGGCGATGATTCGGCACCACAGAACGGCCTCTGTCCAAATGTCCCTAAAGGTGAGCATTCAAAAATACCACTTCCCCTATTATCTCCAATTAAACAAAAAACGAAGCCAAATATATCCACGGATAAACAAAAGCTAAAATAAGCAACAGAAGCAACAGCAAAATGAACTAAAGTGCTAGAGAAATATTGACTCAAGTTTGCTCCAACCGGCTTCCCTTCCTTGGCCTTTTTTTTTTTTGTTATTTGAATTCCTTGAGTAAACTGGCATCATACACATGTGTGCTCTGCACCGTTACGGAGTAATTATATAGGCTGGCTTCATGGATTTTTAAATAGCCAAACAGCTAAGCAGTTGTATAGAAAAGAAAAAAAAAAAAAAAAAAAAAACAGTTAATTAGAATAAGAACGCTTCCTTTTAAATTGTTATTTCTGTTTCAGATTTGTTTGCGTGTGTATGTCCAGCGTGAAATATTTGCATTTGGCACTTGTGTCGCTTGCACACTCACAGTGTTCTGTGTCTTGGTTAATTTTTTGTAAATACGCGATATTTTGAGCAACGAGTCCTTTGTTGTGCATGTCATAAATTGGCACCTGTGTCACGGAATTTCAACATAAATTTGTGCATTTCGAACGAGTATGACTATAGCTGTTAACATTTACCTACATTTAGTATATAGGTATAGTTGTTTTCTTTTTCGAGATGTATTTGTTTAATTTGCAGTTGAGCTATGGGAACTGCTGGCTACTGTGCTAATGGTCCTTGTAAAAAACCCTCAAAGTTGTTGTTTCTTTTTTCCTACTTTCTATAATAGTTCTCCTTTTTCAGTGACTCACTCTGCCAAAAAGACGACGGACACGGACATACAATTAAGATTCTTATTTATATAAAAGAAAATGCTATGTTGTTTGTTGGAATAGTTCATGTGATTTTGACTTTTAATAACAGTTTTAAAGGGCAATTTTGACAGATTAAATGTGCACAACACTTAAATCGTCGTTCTGGAATTTCGTTCGTTTATAATTTTATGTTCGTGCTGAAGAGGCCTTCACTTTGTTTGTTTATTTTTTTTTTTTTATGAACCGAAATAGCTCCAAACATGAGTTTTGAATCTTTTGTTGATTTTCTTTAATAATAAGGATATTCGGGTGGTAGTTAATTTGCTCGATAAGTAATTATTTGCTGTACTTTTCGTATCAATTTTCGATGGACACGAAATCTACTTGTTCGCAATGCATACACGAAAATAAGAATAACAGTTTAAGCTTTCCATTGCATGAACGAAAGTATGCAATGACCCAACATTTTTAAGTTCGAATTTAATAAGCCATAATACATTTAAAAGTTTAGTTCAAGTTGTTCGGCCCACGGGGGACTTAACGGAAATTTCGACCTTAACCTCGAGCACGCGAGGTGACACAGCGCGATATTGATAATCATGTTCAGGTTCCAGGCTAGATCTTACGAACTCACAATGGCGACATGGTCCTTATAAAGTTACCCATTGTGACTGTTGTGCGATTAAAGTTGCAATTTGGCACTTTTTTCGAGAACCTGCCACAATTTTTTTTTCTATTTTGGCCCTTGTTTTAGTTGGAGAAGGCGCTTCAGAAATGTTTGAAATGCTGTTATTTTCAAATAAAAATGAAACGCAGTTGCCGATCATAATACGATTAAAGTTCTTAGCAAACCAATATTCGTTAAACATCGTTCAAAAATTATAAATACGCTTTTCTGCTTCAGAATTGACACCTTATTTTTCTCATTGGCCTTTTTTCTTGCGACTTTTCAGAATTCTAAAGCGGTCACACTGATTTTGTCACCTACAAAATATTAAGTGTGAATGTTTAAAAGGATATTGAGACTTACCAATAACCATTTTTAGTTTCGACTTCGGTGGCTATATTTTCCATACAAATTTCGCAATTGTGAGCTTCCGTAAATTTAAGGTCGAGACTAAAATTTGTTATTAGTACGGCGCATTGAGTAAGGCCCACAGCGCCTGGCTTTGTATTGTCCCTCTTTACTAACTTACTCAGGTGGCGCTACAGTTCAGGCTGAACCTTTATCCAGGGAGCACTCAAGTTTTGTTATGTAGTTCCGTTTAGGCCACGTTTTCTGATCTGTCTAAAAAATGTTGATATTCATATTTTCAGTAAATTTCTCCAACCATCTATTAACACATTCATAAACAAATTATTGTGACTTTCGGAAGCCATTTTCTTTCGTACGCCGTCGCTATAAGAAAACTTGGTGTACTGTACTATTATTTCGTATCAACATGCCTATCTTTCCCATAATTCAAATCAATTAAGCAAGATGGCCGAACAAAATACGTTGCACATATTTTCGCTTGTGTGCCACTTACTGTTAGTCGACTCTGTAGTATTGAGCGAGCATCCCGCTCGCCTTACGGGGCAGGTTTGTGTGATGTTGAAACTCCGTCGAATTTGGGAGATTTTATCTATCTCTGTCGGAGATTGGTTGGTTGGTTACCAACATAAAACTGCCTTCATAGTTTATCGCAAGGAATGGGGATATTCAAGTTTCTAGTTTCAATAAGTCTGACAGGTGGCTAACTTTATGTATCTCAATTTTGACTGGCATATCAATCACACGAACAGTTTTTGCAGTTGACGTCTATGTAGGGGTAGCCGACGAATCTAGTCTACAATTTTATGTCTGAGTACTATCCGTTGACAGTTCTTGCATGTGGCCATTAAAGACCGATGCCCAATAATCCAAACATATATTGAGTCCATTTACCGCTGGATAAGCGAGTTAGCAGATGAATGTTAAATTTATAAATTTATTTTATTCTTTTTTTAAAAGGTTTACGACATAAATGCACCGGCACCGGTGACTGTGAACCGAACATGGTGTGCACAATGGAAAACGCCAACCGGACAATAGGCGTAGCAAAGTTTATATCATCAAAAGTCAAACTTTGTCTTTGCGACAACGATAGCGGGTATGTCGAAAATACCCTGGAGAGCATATGCAGTGGTGGTGAGTCACCTTACCTTATTATATATTTGACTATTTTTTTTAATTTGAAATTACTTGCAGGATGTCTACAAGCAGTTTCCAATGTCCTAATTTCGGCGGGATCTATAGCAGTCGGTATAAGTGTATACTCCAGCTTACGATTTTATGAATACTTCTAATAAATCAAAAAACTAAGTCTACCTTTAAGCTTTTGCAAAATAAGAATGATTTCGAGCGTAATCAAAAATAATTAAATAACTTTATAATATAGTATTGTTTACATTTTGTATGTTTTTTTATTTATTTGCGACATTAAGTTATTTATAACAATTTGGTGTAACTAATTTTAAGCATCGCATTCAATTATTGTACTTACGAAATTTATTACGCATCACCGATAAACAAAAATCCCTGCTTGCATGTGTTGATTATTGAGTTATTATTGTATGTTTGTTCTTTTCGAATTGAAATCTAATGTCACTTAAATTGTAGTAATGCAATTAAATTAAAAATACAACACTTTCATTATTATATTTACACGCATTATTGTTCCCAATGATAAAGCAAATGCTGCACTGGAATACTTTAGTTTTTTGTTTTTAAATGTATGACAACAATTGTAATTTAAATTATTTCAATAAAATAAAAGAAATATTTTTTAGGACATACTGTGGATTTTTTTAATTTTGTATGAATTTAGTCAGTGAATGCTACTGCTATGGTTTATGGTGCAAAAACTAAACCTTAATACATCAAGAGCTGTTCGTATTTTTTCGTAGACTCAGAGGAAGCATTTTATACTGTGGACCTTTACATTTTTTTAGTTTTTGGAGCGTTTTCAACCCATTATTTGAAGTTTTTGAATCAGGTTTTTTGACTTTGCATCGTTTTGTGGCGCCTTCTTAAGTGCATTTTTAATGCATTCTTGGAAGCTTTTTTATAACATTGGTCGTAAGATTTTTTGACTCGTTTTTGGCTCTCTACATGATTCGAATTTTGAAACGAAGCGGTTTTTTTAAGTAACTTTACTGCGTCTTACTGCGATAACTCAAGAAATAAAGAAACAATTAATAATAACAGCAACACCAAAATCGCATTAAAAAACCACTTAAAACACGCATTGGAAAACATGTCGAAGAACTCATCGAAAAGCAGCGATTTTTGCCACGATTTTTAATGCGTTAAGGTTTCTGATGTTTTTTTACGGAGCGCGTCGAAAATCTCAATGAAAAACACCGATTTTTGACACGATTTTTATTGCGTTACGTTTTTACCCGACTGGGCACAGGGAGGGTTATATGTCTCGCGCGTATCCTATGTACGTTCCTACGGGACGCCCTGTAGCCTAAACGGCTTGAACGATTTTGAAGAGTGAGCTATCATAATATTCGTATTCTTCCAGTGTCATAGACTAAAAAGATAAAAATAAAAAAGGTTAATTTAAAAAACAAAAAAACCCGACTGACTGTAAAAAAAAAAAGAATTAAAAATATATGAACAAGACGCATTTAAGTACCTATAACTACCTATTTGGCAGTCGGAGGGTTCCCAATACTCATACTTATATTTGTTAGGCTGTGTAAGTATAAAGTCTCCGACTGTCAATTATTTAGGTATAGGTACTTGTCTTGTTCATATATGTATTTTTAATTTTTTTTTTAAAGTCAGTCGAGATTTTTGGTTTTTTAAATTAACTTTTTTTTTTATGTTTTTTTTTTTAAGTTTCATTGACGAGTTTATTTTTCGTTTTGATTGTGCTTTTTTAAGCTTTTTTTAAGCGTTTTTCAAGTTCTTTCGAGCGTGGTTTTGAAGCATTCTTTAATGCGTTTCACGCTTTAAAGCACCGAAATAAAAATCACATTTACTACTCTGAGCCTCTGCGCAGTCGTTACTTTCTTCCTTTTCGTAATACTTTTGCAGCCAGCATGATCAGTACTACATTACGCCGAGAGAACAAAATGTAGCTTGTGTGATAAGACAAGTCGAATTGGCCTAAGAATATTCATAAACACTTAAAAAAAAACCGTTTCGGTGGCCTTGAGATATTGATTTTGTAATTTTAAATTTTTGCGATTTTGTCAGACGTTCGGGAGAGGTAGTGCGTGGTGACCCCATTAAAATATAATATTTTTCATTCTATCGTGAGCCGGGCGCCATTTATGCTCGCTATTTTTTTTTTATTTTCAATCAATGAGTACATCTACTGTTCTCGCTAGATTACTTATGTAATACCATATTGGCAATAATATTTAATTCCTATGTTTTGTTGTGTTGTATTCATTACAACCTTTCGTCTGAACTTGTATTCAAATTATTCCTAATTCCAAATGTTAAAGCTTTAAGTTTATAGTTACAATTTTCGTTTGGGATGAAATTAATTCGAACACAATGTAATACTGCAGAAAGAAGAACTGGGAGAGCAATCAACTTATAAGCACAGAAGATGGATGTCCCGCAGTCGACTTAGTCCGCTACAGTGCGGAGGAACAACAAGCAGTTCAGTTCAATAAAACACTTCCAATTGTGCGAAACCAAATATTCTTAAAATAGAAAACCCATTGTGGCGCCTGAAAATCAGTTTCAAGAAAATCTATGCCAAAGAGTCGACTTATGGCTGACTGTTTTCAGGCGCAAAACATTTTATTTATTCACAAACACCCGCAAGTCTATTATTAGGCTCACAACAAATCATAACTCTTCTGGAATCCGAGTGGTGTATAATTCTATGAAATCCACTCTTCTGTGTATTTATGATAAACTTATAGTTCACCCGAAAGCCCAAGGATACCTGTGGTGTTTTTTTATTGAAATAAATCCGCCGAAACAATATACCAAGTCCAGTTAGCATATTCCCCTCTCAGCCAGCGCGTTGAATTATATTCAAATCGGAACTTTGAACTTTTCTTTTAGTTCTAGTAGTTTGTAGGTATCCTACACACGCAATCAATTAAATCGTCATGAGCAATGGGGTCTTTGAGAAGAAGAAGCCTTCATTTGATGTGACGCCTTTGCACGTCGTCGTCCAAAATTGTCGTCATTCCTGCCAACAGGAGATTCCTTTGATCGTCACGACACGAACCCACGTGTGTGGAGTTGTATAAAGCTGACTAATTCATAGAAATACGGCCCAGCATGATTTCTATACAAAATAACACTCAACTCGGAATATTAAATAGTAACGCAGCGCCAGCAAATGGAGGAATCAATCCTAAAACTCTATAGGCGTTGCCGGACTCCCTACCGCAAGTCCGACGGAATTGTGATCCTTGATAAATATGATTAATTTATTGTGCTCTGACATCCCCACAGAGACGAATACTAATTACAATATTACAAGCTGCTTGCAGAGAATAAATTATTATTTTATTTTACCTTTGGCAGCAGAAAGAGAAATTAGTCAACCATTTGGTTAATCTGTTATATCTCATGAATTCAAATGAATTTAATCATGTCAATTATTACAAACGTTTGTTGAACCCAGCATACTACTTTTAGGAGAACTCGTACGACATAAGAGTCATCGGAGTTCGTTAAGTTCTTTTAACGATTTTCTGATAAGTATATGAAGTACTAGCTGACACGTGCTCTTCACTTTGAAAACACCTTCGGCCGTATTCGACATATAATTTATCTGTCTGAAAATCTCACCATCTGAACGATCTTGTAAAAAATTCAACTTTTTTCCATAGCTAGTACTAAAAGGTAATCACATTCTGTAAATAGGTTTTGTTTAGAATGCCAAACTTCTCAGATAATATATTTTGGCTTAAAAGTTGTGAAACCCGCTCAAATTGGCCTTATGGTAATAGCAGAAACAAAAAATGGTCATTCTCGTTAAATTTAATTTGCCATTTCAAAAGAATATCAAATCCATTTTCATCACAGAACAAGACACTGTGATGCAGCCTTTATACTTTTAATTTTGTTTTTATTATTACTTTTCCTCTACTGAGCAGAGTTTAATACTGCATTGACAACATCACGCACGCGCAGCTTTGCGCGAGATGGTACAGAGAGATCTGTTTGTCTCAAGTCAATGCTAATAAAGGAGTACGAATGAGATCACAAATCAGACGCCTAAGGTGTCATGGTCATGGATGTCCTACCCATAATTATAGGTACCTACGTAAAACGGAAATCAACACTTGAAAACATTTCTATTTCTGATTTAAGACATGTCAAATGAGACTTGCGAGTAATGTCAGTAAATTGAACCAACAATTTATTAATCGGTTATACGAAATAAATAAATAATTGTCCGTTCATCACTTCCGGAAGCCATTTTGTTTTATAGGAAAATTAAATTTCGTTATATCAACATGCTTAACATTTTCATAATTAATGACACGTAAACAAGATGGCCGACCAAAGTACGTGCCACGTATTTTTGCGTGTTAGGTAATTCTGTCCCTTTCAGTGGCAGAGTGTTGGTCATCCCTTAAATCTTCCGTGTTAGGAATGTGTGATGTTGTTAATGCATTATAGTGAAAATCACATAAGTTATAATTAGTCTCGATAACATTTATGTCCTTGATATTAATTTGGGCTAAGATAATTTTACTAGAACACAGCTGTTCCAATTAGCTTCTTTTGGAAATCATTTCGATCTGTCAAAGCACAAATAAAGATCAGTTTTTCAGGAAAAACTAAATAAAAAAATCCGGAAACTTCGAACCCTCAAGGTGGCAGCCAAATGAACTTTTTTCTTTGGTTACGCCTTTCTGTAAAATAAGAATTTTTATTGAAACGTGAGTGGTTGTAACAAAGAGACATTTTCAGCTGTGACGTTTGATACACTGCGCGAACTTGCCAGGCGCCCTGTTCGCTTAGATGCGGATAATGAGAACTTAACTCAATACGCCTGTCCTCATTGACAGGTCTGTGCACACCTACTCTAAACTGTTATGCCTTTCAGCAGGATTATTTCCCTGCTCAACAAAGATAGACCGATTTTAAGGGTAGATTACTACTAAGACGTTATTATTCTTAACGTGCGACATGTAGAACATTTTTTCAGTTTTTCTATTCGTATTTGTATACCTATCCAAAAGGATTTGTCGGAAACAAAGTAGAGACTATCATTGAGCGAAATACTATTTTACAACTTTTTAAAGGCGGGCAGATGTCATTGCCGATCGCCCATTTTTTCCTTTTCACGTAAACTTTACATGTCTTCCTGGTAAACTTACTCTCCCGACAAGAGTTGCGATACGTGCTCTGCTGACATTTGGCGGCATCTTTGGTCAGCGTAAACTTACCGAAGACCTTATCTGTTTCACATGATTACAAAATGTTGTATCTCGCCACTTCTAGTGGCATTTGGGCCTTTCCAAAGTCGAGGGACACATTTTGGCATGTTTGTTGAATCCATATATTCGATGGCAGCACCAACAGAACGCAAAATATCAGACTTTTAACGTCTGGATCTGAGCTGACGGTTTTATTTAAACGACCTATAACTGATATGTTACTTGGTCGGCTCTATTCGGCGAACGCATTTTTTGCCTTTATCCTTTATCCTTTATCTGCTGCAGGACTGTGCTATGGAAAGACCATGCAAATTTCACATTCCCTATTCTAATAGCAACACCGTGGCTACGTTCAGAAGTTCTTGCTCGCGTCGTTCACATAGTTGTAGTTCGATGCTTGCTAGTGTTGAAACAACAAAACGCCATTGAATATCATTAAACATTATTAATAAAGGAATACAAAAAAAAAATTGAAACTCTTGATTGGCACGCATGGATATGCGAAATGATTTTCGGCACACACAATTAAATGCTTGGTATATTGTATATGATTATAATGTAATGGAAGTTTTATAATTTTGTTGTTGAAATAAATATGGTAATAAGCTGTCCAAATTTAGCTAGTCCGATAAAATGCTGCCTTTGCTGCTGCCATCTCGTGATGAGAGGCGATTATTCCTTAATTTTAGAAATTTCATTCCCATTGCGTAAATTTTCTCATTGGCATCCTTTAGGGCATTTGTAAGTGAGTTATTCAGTTCAAGGGTTTTTTCCTGCAATGAAATACATTTAAATAAAAGTTAATAACTACATTTACAGCGAGACATTTGGAGAGACTAGTGAAATATACAAAGTATAGTACCTTTGATTTTGAGTCGCAAAACTTGACGCGTTCCATTTACCGCTAAATACCTAGCGTTAAGTCAAACTCCACACAAAAAATCAATGATTTTAAGTCGCAAAACTTGACGCTTCCCATTGAGCGCTAAGAGTCTAACGTTAAGTTGAAACTCCATACAAAAAATATTGACATTTCAACATTGGAGCTATAAAAATGTTCCTGTCAAGTTTGCCAATCTAGTGCAAAAAATATCTTGGAGAAACTGTCAAAGATGAAGTTAAATATAATTAAAATTCCGAGCTTATTGAATAAAAGGAATCATTGAAAATTGATTTTGATTTTGCCGTAAAAAGAAACGTCATTTTTTTGTTCCTCGATCTTTTGTTGTGTGACATCTACCAGCATTATGAAACGCGGCCACAGTTTCGTTCTGTCTATCAATTTTTTATCAAAAAAGGAAAACCCCCAACTTACCACAATGCTTGAACGGTCTCGAAGGAGATTTTTGATTTCGTGCAATTCTTGCAGAAGAACACCCCGTTCTAAGGCTTGGTTGTTCCTGTCGTTCACCTGCTGTAATCTGAGATCTTCGTTCATTTTCCTCAACTCGAAAACTTGTGTCACCAAAACGTTTTGCTTCTCTATCATCGATTTCATAAGAATTTCCATGTTTTCAGCTGAAATATTGGCTGTGGATAGGTTTCGCTCAAGCAAGAGAATCTCAGTTTTACACGCCACCAGTTCAGAGGGGGTAATTGATCCAGTTGTCACCTCCGTTAAAGGACTTGATTTTTTTTTTTTAAATTCATAAAATAGTTAGGCTAATTGGATTTGCAAGTTTACCCTTTATCGTTGGAGGCGCTGTCGTCGTATGTGTCTGTGACATTCAATGAATCCTCGACACGCAGTCCTGGCTCTGTTGCAAAATATTGGCATAAGCATGGCATGCTATCCCCCACAACATGTGTGCCTTGTGCGTCCCTTTTTGCAATGACTTTTCGTAGAATCTGATATTTGCCTACGTCCTTACTGGGATATCCTTGAACTTTTCACTTTATATTTACTTTTGTTTATGTTTCTTGTTTTTGTTGATTTAAATCGAAATGATGTGTAGAAAGGAAACTCGTTCAGACAACTGGACATGGGGTGATTGCGGAAGGTTAATAGGAAAAGGGACTGACTGCGCTGACCTATAATTCGTGGATAGTTGTTTACCAGAGTGATTTCTAAGGTCGGTAGGTAAGAGTAAGACCTATCTGTAAGTTCGGGTTGATTCATTCAGAATTTGTAGGAACGAATTGATCGCATCACGGGATAGAACAGGTTAAAAAAAGGCGATCAGCATCATGTGTCGAAAACCCACACAATCATGTCTTAAGAGAGAAATGTGAGATGCTTTCCAGAGCTTCAGCCAAAATAAGTTAGACACAACTATGGTCCGGGAAGCGTACAGATTCTGATATGCCTGCAGATGCCTAACCTCACACCGGTGTCTGTTTATTTTGAATCTTTAATAAGACCATGGATTACATGTTATATATATATCTATCCTTCCTTCCTTAGGTAACCGCTTGATTCTTATGGTATGATATGGTACGGCTTTCACATAAAAATGTCTAGAAAAAGTCGTTTAGGAACAGCTGGTGCGGGAGCTAGTCTTTGAACTTTTATGATGAGCATCACCCAAGTAACAATTTGACTTCGGTAAGGTGCTATCGAAGCTATTTGACCTCCCGCAATATTAACTGCATAAGGTCTAATGGAAACACATTTGGCGCACTTTAATGCAAGTATTTACTTGTTTAAGACTTCCTGGACAGCTTGGATAGACCTTACCGAAATTTTATGGAAGCTTTATAGAGGCTCAAAAATGAACATGAAAAATAAATTTTTCATTTCCTTATTCATTTATTTTTTTTTTCCTATTATTAAATCCAACGACTTTTTGCAATTTTCATGGAGTTTACCATTTACGTACTCCTTATAATTTATATTTTACTTACATGCGCCGCACTGAGAATCGAACATGGGTCCTGCTGCGTAGTAGTCCAATACACTACCCCCTAGGCTAATTCGTCACATTGCTGTAGCAGTGATAAATCTGAACTACTTGATACATTTTAGAGTTTCGTTAAAATTTGCAATAAACTTGCAGCTTACTCGACCGAAGTTGTAAGCAAGACATTTAGTATTACCTAATTTATTTATGAGTGAAAAGTGTTTATTTAGAATCACATTATTGACATATTTTTCACTGTGCTAAAAGTGTTTTATTTTTTGTCATTTTTCCCCGATTCATTAATTATGGTTTCTTTAGACAGCTTTGATTCATTTTATATGAAATTAATTTTTACCTCTATAAAGCCTCCATATGTAAGGTAGGAGGAAGTACGAGTAAGTGCTTCTGTACAGCAAGCACTTCACTGCATGACAGTTCATTGCTTCCATAATGCCTTCGGTCAGAAGCTCTAAAGAAGCTTCTAGGAAGCGCTTCGAACCACAAGCTTTATCGAAGCAATTCACTTTCCACACATCTCCAGACACATTTTCAGATGTCTAATAGAGATCTTATCGAAGCTTAATTTCATATCCCTCTATAAAGCCTGTGTATATGCTTCGTAAAGGACTTACTGAAGTTATTATCGAAACAATTGCTTCGAAATAGATCAAGTTTGTTTAACAAAGACTATAGAAGCTCTATCGAAGCTGTTGCCTACAGAAATTACAAATTTGAACCTTACCGATGTAAAATTGTTATTTGGGCAGGCAAGTGTCGGTCACAATACGAGACTTTCTTGGGTCATTCTTTAGTGTTGCACATCCAATACAATTTTGACAGATAGACACCAGATTTTTCCGTAAACTCGACAGCACGAGTAAAAGACTATATTTGTTTTTTTGGATTCTTCCATTGATTTCCACATTTCTTTCGATTTTTTTGTATTTGTCAAGTAAGTTGTTTGATATTTGGAGAGGTCTGCCCATAACAACAGATGTCACCAATTCTATTTGCAAGGGTTAATAGTGAAAATGCGCTGTTTCTTGTCTAAGTAGAAAACCTTAAAGTCTCCGTGGGAGCCCAACATTTAAACCACTGATTCTTAGTTGTTTTCTTTTTATAACAATAAGCAGTACCGAAACCTTTTTGCTCTGAGGAATACATCTGGAGGCCGAAGCTTAAACAAATTCGGCTATTATGTGTCTTAGAACCTTATTGGAAAAAAATCTATCTAATTTTGTCAATATACGTAGCTTACCTACTTTTACAGTACTTACATTGTAAAATGCTCCTTTAAAGCTCCTTTAATGCCTGAGACTGCAGCTAGTCTGTACTCTTAGTTTTTAAGTGATAATTGTAATTAGCTTCCTTTCCTTAAGGTTTCCTTTAGCTTAGAATGCTAGACTAGGTAAACACATTCAAGCCCTTTGTTGTTCTTGAAAGATCACCAAGCTTTAGATTCTCTGATAAACATTTTCCCTAGACTCATGCCATCTCCCATCTGTTGCATTTCTTAGTTCATTTGTGACTTGAGAGAGGTTTTTCTTTTATAATTCCCTCTTAAGATCTGATTTCATCTTTCAGAATTGAGTTATTTGACTGCGGGTGAATCGCGAATTGAAAAGTGTTGCCAAACGCCTTCCATTAATAAGTCAAGCTGGTTGGTATTATTTACTTACAAAATAATGCAACAGTAGGATGACGATCTTTACATATAAGCGCGTTCTAGTACATTCTACGAAAGTCACAATAAGTGAAATAAATGCAGCTCTCCATCGGTGCGGCAAGCACTCGAAGTGCTGCCCAACATATTCGATTGGCTCTTTTTTTGGAGTTATGCTTTGAGAGTGTTTTCCGATTCCAGTTTTATTTCAAAGAGCTCTTTGAATGCACTTATCCATCTCTATGTAAAAAAAAAAAATTGTAATTGGATTTAAATACACATCACGTTTAAACTGGGAAGTTTTTGATGACTCTTCTCTTGGAGTCTTACTCTAAGAAGGCTGTAGGAAATGTCGTTAATTGCCAGGGATCACTAGAGTGGCTGCTACCTTAAGAATATGGATTTTTTTTAGATGATTTTGAGCAAAAACTACAAGCTGTTCAAATATGCAAGGCTGTACAAACAAACACAATCTTAATTCCACATCCAATAAGCCCCGAAAAGCCGCAGAAACCCATATGAATTTTAAATGATTATATTTGGTTTTGTTTCGAATTGAATTGAATTTTTGTTTGTTTTGTTTATAAATAAATGAGAGCTTAGAATAAAACTTATTTTCTATAACATTAGTCTTATTTCTATAAGATATTGCTTGAATATGTTTGTAATAATTGTATAATATCTATTCGTTCTTATTTTTCGTGATATATTAAATTAAAGGCTTTCTTTTATTTTTCGTTTTTACAGTATACAATATTCAAAAGATTTAATTTACACAATCAAATTTTAATATACTACAATACATACTGAAAACCAAAAATCAACACAAGAAAAAAAAACTAATAGTAAGCTTGTTTCAGTGCAGCACTAGTTATCAGGAATGCAGATCCTATCAATAAGAATGTTACTATTTTAAGAGCACTTGGCCTTCCGGAAGAATCTGAAAAAAGAGTAAATTTGTTACATCAATGCCATGTTTTTATATCATTATTAAAATTGATATAAATACATATCAATGCCTTTAGGAGTAGAAACCCTTGGCCTACCTTTTCATATTTGTTTTTGATAGTTGGTGGACATGACAATACAAATATAACTTGTTTCCTATACTCACATGTCGCACGGCTTTCCAGTTCCAACAAAAGGAAGGTATCACTTTAATTGGGAACAATCGCAACGCTTTTACATTGAAAATTTGTTGCGCCAAGAAGTACACGAGTGCGCACCTGGTCTAAAACTTCTAGTTTTGCGTCAAAACATTCACACTAAGCCATCCATTTTGAACTCTGTATATATATATATATATATACCCAGATTTTTAATACAATTGCAATTGAGCACAAGGTTTGTTGCTTCACTTTTGTGTAAGAATGGAAAATACTGTCAAAATGGCAGTGGTGGCGATAAATTCCCTCAGAAGGAGAGAGAGAAATTTGCGAAAAAAACAGGGAACCCCCTATACCTAATTCTAAAATTCTAAAAAGTGGTACAGAAAAATCCTTAGTTGATTCGCCTAGCGGTGAAAGTGATTCGAAATAAATCGAACTTGTGTTTGATGAATCCGATGAATGAGAAGTTTGTACTGACCGAACTTGAAGCATTCTGTTAGAGGAAAAAGCGACACTGATAAACCAGTGAAAATATTCTTGGGGAGAAAAAATTCAACAGATATTTACTTTGCCATCTGTTAATTCCATTTTAATACACAGAAAAAAAATCGAATCAAAACATATGGACGCGTATGCCAAATAGGACAACAAATTTCGAATCATCTGTCAATAGTCAGGTGACTGACAGCTTTTCAAATTTTCACTACAAGAAATTTGTTGAGTAAAAATTCATAACATTCTCAGCGGAGTTGGAGGGGTAATATATTGCTCTCTTGATTCCGCTCTCTTTTACGGATTTTTCGAGTTAAGTTAAGGTAAAGAACGGCATCGAGTAAAAATTCGTAAAATTTAAAAGTAAAGGAATAGAAACAGATCTATTG
Source organism: Cheilosia variabilis (assembly GCA_951230905.1). Taxonomy (NCBI): domain Eukaryota; kingdom Metazoa; phylum Arthropoda; class Insecta; order Diptera; family Syrphidae; genus Cheilosia; species Cheilosia variabilis. The sequence goes on from OX579676.1 coordinate 16,983,301, forward strand.
ATTGAACTGTCGAGGAAATTGTCTAATGTCGCTTTCCATTGGGATTTTCAGATTTTGCTCTGAGATTTTAGATTTTTCGTTTCCAATAGAACATAAAACTCGATTACTGTTTTTTTTTTGCATTTGTGATGGTGTGTGATTTAAAAGTCAGCGGTTTTCCAATTGCAAATTGTGTTTATAAAATACCATTCATTTTACTTGTTAGCTATTTCAGCGATCAAAATGTAAATATTTCTGTATTTTCCACAGACTCGTCGTTTTCAAATATAAATAATAGAAATCTTCAAGCTTGATAAATGTCAAATGTTTTGGTGTAAGAAATCGTGATTCTCAAAATTGCTCAGTATTTGAAAATGAAACATGAAAATTGATAACAACAGAAAATTGATAAATTGCTCTGAATTTTTCTGTCCCAAAGCACTTCCTTTGAAGTGGTTTAAGTTTTATATAAGTTCTTCGACAGTATCTAGCTTTATCAAGGAGACCAATGCTATGACACTTAGCAAAGGAAAATAAATCCTACAAGATGAGCAACAATTGAATAATTTAAGGCTACAATAGCTTTTATAGAAACGGACTATAAGGAGAAGGAAGATAGCGACATCTATACCACACTATTATTTCCCTACACTCGGTGGAATATAAGTAAAAACAACGTCAATATGTTCACACGTTATCTGTCATTTTAGGAGAAAACCAGGGAATTATGCCAATGTCGTCCTTTTTTTTGTAGTTCTTCATGAGCAGTAAGAAAGGTTTAAAAAAATAATAAAACTTGGTGCTCTGCTCCTGTGATGCCAACGTGTCCTAAGAAAACAATTTTTTTTTTATTGCTCTGGTCTATACTTACTTTTTTTAGGTACCACTCGTATGCATGTCCTGTGGTCTGCTCCCGCTTGATATCCGAACTTGCACTGACATACTGAATTTCTGCATTCGACATTTTCGGGATCTTTCTCTAGGAAGCATTCACCAGCTCTTCTACATGATTCATCAAGTCCTAAAATTCAGAAAAGTTAAGAAAACATTCGTCAGAGTCTATAGCATATTTAGACATACCTTTCTGATCGGCACACTTCCCATTTACAAAGTGTTGGCTATCAACACAAACGCATTTGTTATCAACGCAGTTGGCCAGAAGCGGCTGACATTGTTCTGCCGCAACACATTCATCCTCTGGTTCAGTAGCTGTAAGCGAAAAGGAAAAAACTTTGCCCTCAAACATTTGTCTTATATTGATTGGGTACATTCAAGAATCTAGTTATCTTAAATCGACTAGATTGGTCTGGATGAGATGTAACCTAAACCCAAAAACTATAGATTTGTCTGGAACGTCACTCTTTCTCCGTCAGCCACATATGCGAACTGTCAACTTAGCACTAAGTCACGAATTTCTTGACTGGATTCGTCGATTACCCCTCCATAAACGTCAACTGAAACAGCTGCTCACATGACCGATTTCGACCAATCAAAACCGAGATACATCTATTCAGAGAGCTGTCAGACTTACTAAACTAGATACTTGAACGTCCCCATTATATATATGTGAAAGGGCATGTCAACCAACTGGATATCGGAGACCCCTTAAGACAACAACCTCGAAAGTCGACTGTCAAAAGAGGCGTAAGTCCTGCGATTGCATTCAGATCATCGGATACTTGATTTTTGACAAGTCGCCAACAAAATCACACGCATTGTGTCATCGTGTAAAGTGGGATTTAGTGGTTGAGTAATGGACTGACTTACCCTCCTTTAAACATTCATCCTTAAAATGGACATAGCCCTTGCGACATTGACACGCCTTAGAGTTTTCATTTTGATTTTCCGGCGAGCCGCAGGCAGAGTTCTCTGGAAAGCATTCTGCATCCTCAGTACACACGGCTCCAATTCCTAAAGCAAAGGAGAGACAAATTAGGACATACTTGACAGTGTTCACTATAACAACCTTTAGCACAGGCGCCTGCGTTCTCGATGAAGTTTTCCTGGCATTTGCAGATGTTTTCTGGCGAACAGACAGAGTTTTCAACTGGACAGCCATCGCTCGTTTCACACTGTGCTCCCAGACCTTGCCTGTACACACACAGCTGGTTGGCCGCATCGTACTCGGCATAGTCCTCACACGTGCATCGTCTTGGAATGGACGCATGGCAGAAGACAGCGCCAAATGGACTGCACTGACTATTTGACGTACACGACAGATGATATTGAATGGCTGTCAATAGAACGTAATCAAGTCAAAACCTGCCTCTGAGTTATTAGAGTTTAACTCACGTTTTCTGCACAAACGAAGATTCCGTTCATAGAAGTAGTTCTTTTGGCAAAGGCATTTCTTAGTTTCATCATCAAATTCGAATTCACATTCGTCGGCACTTTCAGCTATCTCGCCCAGTTCTAGAACACCAACGAGACATTCAGTACTTCAGTAATTTGGTTTGGTTAACGTACTCTACCTGCGTAACACTTTTCGTTCTTGGTGTAGTATCCCTGTTTGCAATAGCACACGTTATCCACGCAAGCTGAATGGGGAAGGCCTTGACATGACTTGCCGTTCTCAATGCAACTGCTGCCAACTAAATATAAGAAAATTTGACTTTTAGCATCTTACGAGTTGTTTGAATGTCAAACGCTTACATCTCTTCTCTTCGACATCATCGTCAACGTTCGATAGGGTAGATAGAGTCTTATCCTCTTCATCGCGTGTGATTTTTCCAGTTCCGTTCGACGATGTTGGCTTATCAACGGAGAACTCCTTCCTTAGGCTACTCAATGGCTTCAACTCGAAAGCTTCTAAACTAGTTTGGACGGCGATCTCCCTCTGGCTGCGTCCAGAATCACCGTTTGTATTAGTTGACGCACAAACCAGACTCACGCACTGGACATCGCTGCCGAGCTCGGTACAGTCGGTATCAACAACGCAAGCATCATTAATAGCTGAAAAGACGTCAAGTTGTCAATGAGAGACATTTTTAAGCAAAATCTTGAGAAAGCTTACCCATTGATTTGCGGCGGCATATATTTCCATATCTATTGTAAAATCCATCGGCACATTCACAAATATTATTTTTACAGGCAACTGATTGACGGTCATATCCGAAAAAGCAATCCAAGTCCTGTAGGGCGGGAAGATTGTTATTTTGTCATTCAAAGTGAGAGGTTTGGGCTACTAGAAAGGTATTGGTTATATTTTTCAATTTTTTATTTTTAAATATTATGCACGTAAAATGCGATTTACGGAAGAGACTGAACGATGTCTTGCCAGTTTTCCATGAAGATTACAAATTGATTGATCTATTCCTAAAATACACGACTGCTGAACGAATCTTTCTTTGAACAGGTTGGAATCTTTCTTTGAATAGATTCATTCGTGTATTTGAGAAATAGATGAATCTTCATGAAAAGCGTGAGCGCAGCTAAACGATGGTTAGGTAAATGTGCTGCAGCAAGATATCCCAGGTTTGACCACGGAAAGTGCATATTAGGAACCGCACAACCACACAAGAAACAACATTTTGTATCGGGAATTTCGGGAAGGTCGTCTGAGAAGAGTTCCATCATTTTGGAAACTACTTCCAAATGTCAAATTAAGATCAAAAAATGAATAACTTGAGAAGTGCTAAATATTAAATTATTGAAAATAAAAGTTGCTTTTAAGTTGACGTGGTGCGTTCGTTCATCATTTCGGAGCAAAGTCCATTACAGTTCGCAAACCCACCCGAAAGAATAAAATGCGAATTTTATGCGTGGCTTCGCTTTATTTCTCGAATTTTTAGTACTGGACTCTGTTGAATATGAATTTTCACCATAATGTTGCCCACTTATGGCGTTTTCGATTGAAGAAAAGAATTGTCCTTTCTATGAAAAGAGCAAATCTAGAAGTACTCTTTCGATGTATTCTATGTTTCATTGAAAAAAAAGTGCACTTCCAGGTCAATTCTTAACACGACAGAAGTGTCCGGAATATTTTTAGAGAATTGCCCTGAACTCACCAACACATACTAACAAAACGTCCGATTGAAGTGTTTGTTGTGTTATTAGAAACAATTTTTCACTATGTGATCCGAAAATATACAATTATGCGTGCAAAATGTAAATTTAAATTGAAATATATTGATTTGGCTGTATTTATTACTGCAGAAAACAAATAAAAAGTAGCAACAGAAAACCAGATCTCTCATATGGTGTCTACCACTATTACAAAAGTGCTCCAACGAATTTCATTGAAAAGAGCAATTCTGAATTTCGGGGCAATTCTCTCGGATCTTCAATCGAAAACGCCATTTGACACATTTTTGTATAACTATCAACAAGCGCAGTTTGTTTAGATGCCAGATGTAAAATCTCACATTTTTTTCATGTCGTACGCCATTGTGAGTTCGTAAGATCTACCCTGGACACCAAATGTGAATAAGGCCCAAAGAGTACGACGGTAAGTTGAAGAAAAATTAAAAGACCACTTTATATTCCTCTCTTTTTCAAAATAAATTCTAATAGAGGTCGCGATACATTCATCTGAAGGAACGAAGTCGCCCAGAGGTCCGCTAGGATGATAAAATTACTGGATGTAGGCTCCAATCTCCACTTGATGGGCAATTGTTGACAGAAAGATGATTTTAAGCTCGATTACTTATTTCGTTTAAAGTCCAATAATACCTACAATAAGCCATTTTCTGTCCAAGAGAAAACCGCTCTTTCACATACACATTTCGATGGAAAAAGCTACAGCATATATATTTTTTTAATACTCACCGTCTCACAGGTATGTCCGAGACCATTTAAAAGCCTACAACGTCCCCGAACAAAGGAATAGCCGTCATTGCATTCGCAGACCCCCGTGTTACAATTAGCTCCTGATGGCATAAGATTGCACTGGCCAGCTTCTTCGCATTGGTCACCATACATTGACGTCTTCAGACATCTTGCATAGTCCAACGAGAAGACATGATCGAATGAGCACTCGCATTTGGAAGCCGCTGAACATGTTGACTCCGGAGTAGTGCAGTCATCGCTCGAGTCGCATGGCCAGACGAGACTCTGTGATGCTGTAACAAAAAGAAGAAAAAAACACTTGAAAAGGAAGTACACATAAAAGCAATAAACAAAAAAAATAATGCGCATATTTTGACCCAAATATACCGTGCATATAAAAGTCACCAGGAGAAGGACCTTCGGGGCATGAAACCTGTTGCTATTTTTAGCACCATCGTTCCGTTATCCACGCTGTTGGCCTTTCACGGACAACATGTAATTCCATTCGATGGCGTTCGATTCCATCCACAAACATGCAAGACAATTATCTTTTTCCATGCAGCAGTGGCCCAGCACCGATGGCGTATCTAATAAGCAAATCGTCACGCTTAATATTTTCATTGAAATAAACCTTTTAATTATCAGGAAATAGTCGTTTCGGGTGGAAAGGTGGAGGTGGGTTTTGGATTGCATGAGAAACAGTAAAAACGAGAACCACCGTTTGTCAGGCGCGTCAATGCCAATTATACCAATGGAGTATGAATTGGTGCAATTAAAAGCTGAGCCATAACTCAGCACTTCCACTCGAATGGCGGCCGCCGGCCGTGACAGGAATAAGTGCGCTCGTGAGGTCGATCTATATTGGTTCAATTTTAAAATAGTTCATAAAGAATGCCTGTGTCCTGCTTTGAAAATGCCTCGTATCGTGTCTCCTGGTGGCTTACAATGCGCTATTTCGAGTATGTAGTTGTAGGTGTCTGTTTTTTTATGTGTCAGGTTGATGTTAAAAATATTTCAATCGATACAAGAACGCGTAGCTTCCGTAGACCTAACTACAAGATTTTCAAGTTGCATACATACGTGGTTCATATTAGTGGTTTAGCCCATGTAGTCAACAACTAAGTCGAGGAATTGAAGGGAATTCTTGAAAATCATTGATTTTTGATTGACGGACAACTTGGGACTTGCGGAAGTTCGATTGGCAACTACAGGAAGATGTGCCTGAAGCTGTCCATGCTTGCTATTGGGATGCAGTCTGAAAACATGTATCTCCATCTTGGGTACAATTTTATAGAGGAACTCATTGAAATCATAGGGAAGGGCCTCTGCAAATTCAGCTGGATCGCCCAACCCACAGAATCCGTCCAATTCGTTGCGGCGACGTATTTGACTGACATATTGACAGAATACACAGCACCTCATGGAAGATGACCCATAAGCAGCGCACGTGCCGGATGAGACGGATAAAGTAGGTTTAATTTCTACTTTTGTGTTGCACCCGTTGACGTCTTTGACACTTGACAGTTGACACTGCTTGAGAAGAAGCACTTTCATTGGTGGAAATATTTATTAAGGGAATGAGAGAAACTGTCGTCAGCTGTCACAGTATGCGACGAATTCTATGGTACTGGACGTTCTGTTTAATACGTCAATATTGACGGATCTGACCAGAGACAACTGTGACCACCAACATTGGCCGATTTCCCGTTACTTGCCTAGAAGCTATATTTTTACGGAGTGGTCACGATTTGGTGCGCTAATATTGTTACATAGAAATTCGTATTGACAAATGTCACGAAACTTCAAAAATTCCGGCTCACCAACACACTCCCAGGAAATATGAGACACTTCCGCTGTGGGCAAAGTTGCTGGCAGAGTTCATAGAATTTTATCCGTTTAATTTGAAATTGTTCGTTACGTGTGGATAATATTTCTTTTTAGGAATAAGTGCACATTTGCTTAAAATATTCATGAAAAATTCACATTGTTTATTAGTTCAGGAAAAATAAAAACATTTTCAGCAAATTTTCTTCATTATTTAAGAAAAATTTACACACGAAACCGAAGTTAATGATATCCAAAAGCGGAAAATACACAGCCATGTTTGTCTTAATATGTTTCTAGTATATAGAACATCAACTTTATATGGCTTTACTAACCAAACAAATCAAATTATTCGCCTTTTAACAATTTATAATAACTAACCAATGGCATTCAGTACTGTAAGAATGTGGTATTCCTGAACTCTTTCACATTTCCCCACGGTTGCCTCAGTTGGCAGCATTTATTTTAGCATTTTTCTATATTTTTGCATGTCACACGGATTCTTAATTGACATAACACCTATGGGAAAACAAAATGGCGAATTTAAAAAAAAAAAATGAGGGGTATGTCTATGGATCTGACGACGCGACGGAAGCAACGGTCAGTCCGCTAAGTTGAGTGTGGCAAATCAATGAAGCTCTTTGCTGTGTTGAAAATACTTCTTGTAGCACTAGTCAGCACTATCTCTGTCCGTCATTAGCGGCTTCAATTCGATTTCTGGCCTTTTGTGAAACTGGGTCTAACATTTTCCAGTCAAAAACACGATTTCGTTTTATTGCCTTAGCGACCCAAGTATAATAATTCTATTCTACTAGAAAAAATATGCGGACTTATGAGTGACAAATTCACAGTCATAAAATTCGATCGTACAAGTACATATAAACTATGATTAAAATACAAAAAAAAAACTTCGTAAACCTGGTCGCCACTGTGTGAATGGTCGTTAACTAATACAAATTAATCTGAAAAACGATAACATTTCACTTTTTTCGCGAACACCTGTTTTGATAAGATTGCTAAATTTAATAATTTCATTGACGGACAATCTGGTTTAACAGAAGTGTAACAAAGTATTAATTATCAAGTGGATTCCGACGGCTGGAAAATACATTCGCTTAGTAACATTACTAACTTTAACGATCGTGCGGTATATTAAGATAACTAAATTAATGAATACAAATTTGGTAGTCGATTTCATACGAAAGCTGTGACTGGGCATATCAACTAGTTGACAGACGATTGCCAATGATTGGAAAAAAATGCAAAGAATGCAAATGATTGCATTTTGATGACTTAATTCATTTGATTGGTTTAAAATGACGGCACTCTCAATGGCTTTGAAGTAATTAGTGATTGCAATCTTTAAAGGTGAACATCGAACAAAAGTCAGCGAATTTAAAAGCCTAAATTCAAACAGGAATTGGAAGGTATTTTGTTACAAATCCACAAAATGCACGCCTTTTCTGATATTCGAATTAAAAACTATTCGTTTTTGTTCAGGCCACCCTTTAGGGTGGCATTCTAAAAAAAAACTATATTTACAATTTGAGGTCTATTAATTGTTGAGTTTGAGTGTCTGTTGCATTATTTAACAGACGACTGACCTGGTTAAAAAATCGCAATGTACAGTTAGTCATGTGTTTTAATAATAAATGTAACGGATATGCGTGTTCAATGGAACACTACTTTTATGCTTTGAGCCAATCTTTATAATATGAAGACAACTTTTCCTGTTTTTGAAGAAGCATATGTTTTCGCGTATGTTTTCTTTTTGTGCAGACAGTAATGAGTACTTGAATGAGACTGAAAGATATTGAGGGTCAGAAGTACGATGGTGTGTTCTTTGCCCAGATTTTGCACATTCACATCAAATGACGAGATATAACTAACTCAGTTTTAGATTTTAAATGACTGTCAAAGTATGAAGTAGGTACTGTTTTGACGTCAATAACAAAGGGTGAAGGTGGGGGATAATTAGAGAAGGGGTAGCACTTTCAGATAAGAAGGCTCTGCTTCTATTTTGAATTTTCGATCCATTTCCCGCTTTTAAGCGACTGTTTTCAGATTTTATTATTTGGGAAACTGTTAGGACGGTTAAGAAATATTGAAAACAGCATTCTTTTCCAGTATTAAATGAACAGAACTATTTTGTATGGAAGTGCGCAGTGGCTCGGTGATTATTCTGAAATAATATTCGCAATTCAAAAGTCCAAACTCTGCAAAAAATTTCAGATTTAGGTATAATTCCCCATATTAGTCATAAAAATATAACTCACACAAAGAAGTGCTTTAAATTATTTGGACTAAAGGTCCCGTTGTGTCATTTATTAATTGATCTTTAATTTTATTACCAGTTGTTTGGACTCTAGAAAAACAGTATAGGGGTGTATAGGTATGTTAGATCATACAGTGACCGGACTTTTTCACGCTTACATAAATTTATGTATATTTCTAAGTCAATGACCTAGAGCGCACATGCAAATAAAAGAAACTTGAAGTCTGTTATAGATAAATCACTTCAAACTTGAAGATGACAGAAGACTGAATCTTAGAACTTTGTAAATTTAAAATAGGCGCTTATATTTCAAAGAAAATATAAAAATATAGGTTAGGACATTTTTTTTTAGATATCTGGTCTCTGGGTTCGGTTGCTCTTTCTCAAAATTAAGTTACAGGAATAGGATTTCCTTAGGGTTCGATCGCGTGCGGGCAAATATATCTCAATGTTATGATAAAGAAGACCAGTTAAGAGATCGGCATTGCATACGAATAAATTTCAAAAAAACCATTTGAAATCATTTAATTTTCACTCCATTAAATTTAACGTCTATGCACAGTTTTAATAAAATTATAAAATTATACCTGTTATAACACAAACAAAAACCAACACAAAAACTGAATACCGCTGCATGGTGGTATATTGTTAGTCGTCTGGAATCCAATGGTTGACTAATTAACTCGCAATTATTAAGTAGAGTAATTGTTATGGGATTTAACAGTTGCTTCAATTTAATCGGCCGTATTATCTAATCAGTTAATACCGCTGGAATTCTATTTGTATTATCCAGAGCAAAGTATATGAATGTGCAGTTCTTTATCAATAAAAGAAACAAAATCTGGTTAAGCATTGCCACCTGCATGACCACCTGTTTAAGTGGTTTTCCTGATAGTCCCAAAGCACAAAGATTACAACCCTTTGTATTATGGCTATTGTTGGTTAGTGAAATATTTAATGGTCAGTATTAAACTGTGTGTGTAATTAAATAAGGACGCTTTCGATTGGATCAATAGTGTTATAAACATAAAACATTAGATAGGCGGATGCCTGTAAAATAATTACTGGATCATATATCTAGGATCCTATTCCTAATTATACTTCATTCGTTGATTTAGGTTTTACTTTATGCCGTGTCTGTATTGAGAAGCTTTTTCTTTTTTATCTAGAAATTTACCAGATGTTTATTTAGCATTTTGGATTTTTTTTGCCTGAATGAATTGGCTGAAAAAGTTTGACTCTGTTGATCTGGAAAGTCAAATAACATTGTTCATGTTGAATTTTAAGAAAAGCGGGTAGGGGAAATCACAAACTTCGCTAGTAAACGCCGCCGAGAAGAGCAACACTCTGGAATGTACTAGAACTTCAGAGAGATCCGGAATTTGGAGCTCACTTGTAGCGAAATGTGGAAACGAAATTTTCGTAAAAGCTGCTTATATTTTCATTTTTTTCAAAGGAAAAGACTATCAAAATGGCAGAGGTGGGGATAAATTCTTCCTCAGAGAGAGACACATACGAGAAAGTTAGGGAATGCTTTTGTAGTAGTCTATGAAAAATAACAGATACTTGATTCAGAAATTCAAAAAAGTGGTAAGAAAAGTTGTCAAAACATCTGATAAACTCGAAGAATTTGATAATTTACTAACAAAATCAGTTGATTCATCTACCTGATGTGGTTCGGAATAAAACGAACTCCTTTTGATGAACCAGAGTATGTGGAAGAATTTTGTACTGACTGATCTACAAATATTCGTGAAGAGGACAAAGCTACACTGCATGAAAAAGAATTTCGTCTCCACTTTCGAAAAGAATCTTGAGGAGAAAATTTAATCTTTGTTTGCCGCCTGTTGATACCGTTTTAATATGCAGGAAATTAAAACGTGTATGCCAAATACAAAGTTCAAATCATCTGTCAATAGTCAGGTGACTGGCGGCTTTTCCAATTCTAACTGCAAGAAATTTGTTGAGCAAAAATTCGGAACATTCTCAGTGGAGGCTGAGGGGTAATATTTTGCTCTCCCGAAGGCCTTTTTTTTGCTTTTACGAATTTTTCGAGTTAAGGAACCACATTGAGTCAAAAGTCGTACAAATTTGTAAGATTTAGTAAAAGTTAGTAAGATTGAAAAGTAAAGAAACAGACTTTTTTACTCTCGCTCAAAATGACGAATATACAAATCTGAAAAGAAAAAAATTACACATGCGGGATATTCTATGAAAAATACCGTGGCATTGAAATATGACCTTCACCACCTGTAGCAGTAGTTACTAAAATCATATTTACTAAAAGCATTGAAAAATAAAGTTCACGACACATTTTCTATCAATTTGAGGGTCTTGCGAATATTTAACTTTTTAGTGCCGTTTTATTCACTTTGAAGTTTGGAGTTTGGAGTGGGATTTTTCTTAGTCAATACTTAAGAACTAGCTTTTTTGGAATAGAGGTTGCCTCAACTTTGAATATATTGAAGTTGAAAAAATTAAAAATTTCGACGACTCCCGATATATAGTCAAATTTGGACAGCCATACTTGGAATTTTTCGTCAAACTTCAGACTTTTATTCGTTTCTTATAATTTAATCGTTGTTGAACCATAAACTACAGGCCGATTCTGGCAAACCTCACTGATGCCCCACTTGTCACAAAACCCTCACAAGGTGAGGTGAAATTGAATTTGTGAGGTTTTCGTATTCTGGCAGCACACTCACAACTTGTGAGGCTCACAAAAACAATCGAAATTGTGATCTCCTATGGAGCAAGTCACAAAATAGAAAACCAGTCATAAGCGCTCTCAAATGACAAAATTTGTATTTGATGGGATTGTTTCCCTCTTTCCAAGCATTAAAAAACCCAAACCTGGTATTTTACGCTATATTTATCAACTCTTCGGGGAAAATTGATATTTGTATGGAAAAAACTGAGGAATGTGGAAATTATGATTTGTGACAAATATCGTTAATATTTTAATTTCTTCGTTTCTAAAACATTTCAGTGTCAATATTTCGCATATTTTCTTAATAAATTTGCTTTTATTTATTCAATTAAGGGTGTAGATGTAATATTTCGTTCTCAGATCCCACAAAATTGAAGTGACAGTAATCTAACCATTGTGAGGTGAATTTGTTGTGACGTTTGCTGTGAGCATTATCGGAGAATACGAAAAATGGTATCGAATCACAACAAACCTCACAAGGAATCAACCTCAGAAGAGCTTGTGCCTTGTTAGGCCCCACAACGGCAGAATCGGGCTGTAAGTATTAAATTAAAGCTGTCAATCTATTCTTTTATGTATTGAACGCTTGAAGAAAAAAAGTATAAATAGTAACCGTCGATAAAAACAATCCTTCGTGTATTCCTTTCGTTGAACGACATAATTAGTTTAGATGGTCAGCATATGCGATAAAATTTTGAACGTTCAAATACCTACTTCATATCAAACTTAACAATTGCGACTAGATTTGTCTGGACTATATATACGAAGGCGAACTTGAATTGTTTTTGTTTTCTCGTGGTTTATTTTTAATTTTAACTCAAACCTTAACTTTCGCTCTAACTAACAGAAATACATCAAGTTAGTCAGCTGCCAGATTCAGTAAACTAGAAAGAACGTTCCCATTGATCGCTTTATATTAGCCTTTGCTTACTTAAACTATTTTTCAGAAAAAGTGAACGAAAAGATGTAGTACAGGTAAATATTTCCTGTTTTCGTATTTAATACAAAAAAAAAAAGTTACGCATGTGTCACAGTGAGTCTAGAAGTTTCTTTGCAGGGCGTCTCGTTGTTTAAACCATTTTTAGAAATCAAAGGTCCCCGTAAGTCGCAACCGATTTTGATGGGACAGAGTGCGTTCCCCATCTTCATATTGCTCAGATTAACGAGTTTAACTGAAATTGATATGACTCCGTATGCTCATCTCTATAGATGCCGTCAAATTGATTTGGGCATCTTTTGTTTTCTCCAAAATCACATGAACATTTTATTGCAAGTGGACTTTCTCAGTCTTTCCTTCATTTCAATCTGGTGGACAGCAGTTTTTCTGTCTGACAGCGCGATGCTTATATCTTCACCCCCGTTATAGTTTTATAAATTTTCCACATTATCAGCATCAGCTTTGATTTTACTCTAAGGCGTCGTTTGTTATTTATGTAGGTTTCTGTATTTTTTATTTCCTCTTCTCCTCTGAACCGTCTACATAACTCTTGAAGAAACATTTTTCGATAGTTGCGACCACCGACCGCGCGCTTTCTTCCTCCCAAAGAGACGATGTTCTTCCCGTCTCTTTTAGTGATAGATCTCGCGAGCCACGTCACTTTGTAATGCTCTTGCTTCACAGCCTGTTATCGTTGTTCATCAAACCAGTGGTTTTGTAGTACAGGCCGTCTAAAATCAAGCAAATTAGTCGTTGCAGTAATGATGGCATGCTTGCTCTCATTTATTCGGTTGTTGGCCCCTTGGAAGGTTGAGACATTCAGAATACTAAAGGCGGGTTCCTTCTTCCTCATCGCTCATAGTATGGTCATTGGGGTATTTGGTTTGTTAGGGTCTGGAGACCATCATTAGACCTGTTATAATTATCAAAATGAGGAAATCGTGTGCCGGCATTTAGCAATCTACAATCGCCCCTTCTTCGACAGTGCACTTGCACTTCGGAATGTCTCTCGTTGAGTTGTTTTGTTTCTGGTAGAGTTTCCAACCGTTTTTTTTTTGGAAATTCTTTTGAATGTCATTACTTCTCTGACCGGTAGTTCTTTTTTTGCAAATATTTTTGCTTTAACTGTCAAGTTTTAGCTGTAAGAATTTTATTTGTTTATCGACCCCATATACAGCAAAACACACGAAGTAGAACATTTAATTTACTGATCATTAATATTTAAACAACCGGCGCAGTAGAATTCAATTCTATGCTTTTGATTAATTCAACTGAGAATTGCTGCTCTAAATTAGCATTATCCGCACTTATCTAAGAAGCAATAATATTACTTTCAAGCGACACACAACATACATATCGTCTGCACCACACAACGCAGGTGTACATCGCATGGAGCGTTTTAAAATGAAATTGTAAAACCAATTTCGAAGGAATATCACATCCTGCGTACGGCGACTGCATGAATTATGTAAACAACGTTAAAATTCTTGTTCTTACACGACTACATACACCTGATGGTGAATCGAATGTCCTTGGACTCGTGGCCCGTAATAATTATCACAGATACATACCGCCGCACAGAACCGAATAAAACTATGAAAAATGACGACGCGACAAGTTCACTCACTCTTACTTCACCGATTGTACACACTCTCAATTACCATATGCGGGCTGGAATATATATCAGGTAAATAAATGATTACCTCAATAATAGTCTAATCAATATTTCTTTGTTGTAATTCTCCGACTATTCTATGTATATATTCAACTGAATGGAGCTGCCTTTCTTGTTCCCTTGGGTTTTTGAAATTTGTTTTCGGTGCTGTGTCTACCCCATTTCCTGCATGGAGTAGCACCCTTCGTTTTAACCTGTGGATTGTGGTTAGCCTTACTCCATCACACAAACAATATAATTGGAGCAAAAAAATAACTTTTAATAATTCATTTGGATAAAAAGTGGAACTTTGTCACAGCACAGTATGTGGCCACAAAGAAACTTAATGGAAACTCATCAATATTTTCGGTTTTACCTTCGGGAATTCTGACCGAATGCGACTTCCAGGCGATAAAACGATATCGAGAATATCCTCAATGAGTGGTTCAATTTTCTTCTCTTTGCGCTTTCTTTCAAAATTGATTTCGTTCACTTAGACAATTAAATTGTGTAACTAGTACATCACCTTGTTGCTTTTGGCATTTACACTGACTTCGCGATATCAACAGTGTTGGGATTATACTTATCAAATTCACACGGCATACGCGCACACACTGGCAACAGTAATTGTTGGTCAAATGCAATTTGAATTTTAAATGCGAAACTAATGTGTCCACAGTCAATTGTGAACTGACAGGCAAACTAAAGCCGCTCTTGCACGGAGTTTACACACAGATATGAGGAGATCTTCCCCCCAAAGCATGGATGACGAGAGGTGAGAGTAACGACGACAGAAACGGGGAAAAAAGCGAAAACAACAACGAAAAGTTTACAATAGTGGACGACGACGCACCATGGAATTGAATCCTTTCCGGATAGGACATTCAAACCGACTACTAACGACTAGTTTTCTACATTTTTTGCTTCCATCGGTTTATTTGACGGTGAATAGTGCGACCATCTAGCCCGCGACACAACACAACAAGGAGACGATGGTTGCACGAATGGAATAACAAAAAAAAAAGCAACAACAAAATTAGTGAACACATACAGTATTTAAATATGATGGTATATAGTGGCACGAACGCCGAAAATGGGTCAGGTGAAAATTGTAGTCATTCGTCCTCGACGTTGTTGTATGGCCCGTTTAATATTCTTTTGACCGTCGCGTTGCCTGTGCTCTTTGGCTGGAGTCGCATATAAATATATACCTTTGTGTTCACTCGCACACAAGTGCATCGTAGGCAGCACTACTTGCGCGGTTCTCTATTCGTTTTAGGTCCGCCCGCCCACGCGCGCCCCCCTCTATCCTGCTGATAGCATAGTAACATGTGTCGTGTGCGCTGATGCTAGGGATAAGCGTGCCTGAGGTTATCACTTTGGAAAAATCGCGTTCTACACACCACATAATATGCTTATTACCTATGGTGGTATTTGCTTTGTTTTTCTCGCATGGGGGAAAATTAAAAAATTCAACTCTTTGATTGTGTATCCAGTATATTTTCGATTTCTTGCAGGCTATGTAGTTATGCATTTATGCTTGCAGAAAATATTGTACTTTTCGGATTTTGGGTACATGTATAAGAGGAAGGTCGTTGGATAAATATGGACGACCTTTTACCTATAATTTCCTCACACGGTCATCTATCCCGAAGCCACTTACAGCTACTTCCCATTTTGTATTTCGTTTATTTTTCATATGAATACGTAGAAGATAATAGAGCTGCCAAAATATGTAGTAGTCCATCAATGCCGAGTTGAATGGCATGTTTCATGACTCTTCAATAATCCCGCAGTAATGAGGTGAAGTGCAGGCTTGTCATGAAAGGTAATAGTTGAATTTATTGCAAACCGTTTGCGGAAAGTGCTAAACAAGTTACTATCTCCATTAGTTCTCGTTGTATTATACATTAATTACCGCTATTGCATTAAATGATCTACCTACTAACGAACTCGTTAAAAATAAAAATAAAAAATGTTTAGGTAGATCGTAGTTTAAATAGTTCATACCAAAAGCAACTACTAGTGGTCGAATACTTTTTTTCCTGTTGGCAACTCAACTTCCATATTTTTCCACTTGTCAGGTGTGATGCTACCATCTTTCCCGCTTCTGTCTTTCACAGCGAGGACAGGTGTGCCTTGTGAACATCGTTGTATGGCTGGGGAAGGGTGGAGGGAGGAACGGCTGCAGCTAACCTTAACTCTTTTCGGGTCAACAGGGGATCGCTCAATCGATATTTGTGGTTCAAACGTGAAGTCCTTTATTGAGCAGTCAGAAGGAATCTAAACTTTATAACTTTCATAGACCAGGAGATTGAATTCTTTTTTTTCCAGAGAGCTGATCTGACAGGACGTCCTTAAAGCACTCAAGGAGGCGATACGACGCTCTCCCTTGTTGTAGTCTTGGTAACACTGCCCGGGTTGTTACGTCGAGCTCTTTCTGCAACTAACGGCGATCGATAAGATCAGGTCAGATCTTGGCTGCCTTCAAAACAGGAGCGCTAATGGAAACTAAGCATTATTTCCAGCCGGTGGTAGTTTGAGAGCAGCGGACTCTGAAATGTTTTGTAATAAACTTATGCAGGTATCCATAAGAAAAGACATTTATCTGCGCATAGGTCCGCTGGCTGATCCGGAGGTCACTAGGTATACTTTTAAACTAGTTTATAGGTACTCGGGGCGTAAAATACTAGCACTTTATTCAGCCCGGGGGAAAATGTGATGGGATAAGAGAGAGAACTAGGAGTTTGAATAGGAGTATGGATTGGAGGAGGACAAAAAGGCTGCGAAGGGGAGAGCACCCTTTGGTTTCATGGTTCTTCTGAAGAAGTTCTCCAGAATCATTACCCTTACTCAGCCCCCACAGCTCCCCAAGTTCCGCGCTCGATGGTAGGTAAAGTGTTTTATGATTATTGTCGTTTGATTAATGTAAGTTTTAGAAACAGGAAAAAAAATAAGCGGTCACAATGGACCAATAGAGGCACTCATGGAAGCACATCACATGCTGCGCACTTCACTTGATCTTGAGCTCTTGTCAGTGCGTACGATAATTTTTAAAACTGCTTGAGAAAAGTTAATTTCGCATTTATTTAAATACACACGAATACCTTTAAAGGTCTTTAATGGTGAAGCCCCAAACGATTCATTCACTGTACGTGTATTCATTCAACTGGCAGTTTTAACTCCTAATTAAACTCCTAAAAATGGAGTGACTTCCACGTTTCAGAACGTATTTCGTGTAACGGTAATGGCTGCAGGTAGCGGTATATAGCATAACTAACAACAATAGCCGCACCAACAGCACGCGATGTAGAAGTCGAAAAGCTTTCTTTCATTTGTTGATGGATAAACTCGTACCAATATCATGGCTGGAAACGGTAGTAAACACATTTTCCCAACAGCGTCTATTTAACTATTTGTACATAAGGACATACTGCAGTTAATGTACTTGAGTTCAGTACACCTCACCGCCTCGGTTGTTGGTATTATTAGCACCTGCAGTTGGAGTTGTTCCACTTGTTCACAACAATTCTTCAGTTGAAACTTTCCCTTTTGTTAGTCCCGAATGGTCAGTGTACGCAGAGTGTGCTATATGCATGACTCACACTTGGAGCTTTTCGAGTTGATTTAATGGCGTTCTAAAAATAACAAGAACGTTGTGAAATTTTAATGACAAAGCAGACACATCTAGCACATATGGTGTAAGGTGCTGCAATAATGATGATCAATCTAAGTATTCCCAAATCACCAGCGGCAATAATGCATTATGCCGAAGGGACAACACGAATTGGTATTTGAACATATGTTATAATAAGGGTAAAGATAAATAGCATCTGCCTTCTATAAGAGAAAGTTAAAAATATGAAGACTCGTAAGCAGTTTTGTATTTTAGTTTACAAAGTTGGGCTGTTATTTCCTATGCCGAGAGTGGTTAGAAAGAACAACTCACATAGTTTCAGTAGTTTCAAACGGATTTTTTAGTTTTAAACGTTCTTTCTAAGAAATGTTTATTAATTTTTTTTTTTTAAATTACTTAAAATTCTGTTTCAATCAAATATGGTGTCTAACTTTTTTGATGAAGCTCATCCTCTCGATTCAACTTTGGACAACTCTTTCTAGCTTTAGCTCACCAATAATCCACTGAACATTGGCTTACAGGTTCCGAATAGTTTGTGATTATCGGCATACGCCTACTTCTAGCTTCACAAGAAGTCAGTACAGTTGAGCCCGCAGGTTGTCGGTGCAATTGGCGATATATTGATGTCAATTATTTCATTGTCAACAATACGACATATCATTGGGATCAATATCGTCCTTATTTCTTAAGATAACTTTGACCAATTACACGGAAAGAATTGAAAATCACCAATTACAAAATTTTTTTTGTAATTTCCGTGGAAGCAACTACCTAATGTGTGGAATCTTTTAATGCACAGTCCATAGTCCAGGTACCTATCGAAGTCCTTTTAAGTCCTTTCTTTTTATGGATGAATGCATGTATGTGGTATTGTTAGACAGCTGCAATCATGAAGCCTAATCGGTGCAGAGACAGGCAGTCGGTATTTAATCTTTGTTTAAAGCAGTCGGGTTAAAGTTGCTTAAGTATTACTAGTTCGTATGGATAGTGAGTGTACTAGGTACTAATTATAAAGCATTCTGGAATATATTTTGTAAGTACATATATGTACATTGGGTTTTCATACAATTTATATTAATTAGGAAAAACCTAGTACATACTTTAGGTTTCCTAAATTACTGAAAGTTAAGGAGAAATTCTACTGAGTGTATTGAAGAACACAAATTGGATTTTAACGACTGACACACAATGAATTTACTATCTGTAAGTGGCAGGTAATCCGTACTAACTACCTGGAAATGTTTGTTATTCTGTTTCTTTTTAATGTACCAATATCTATAAAAGATTATTTAAAAAAATGCATTTTATTGTTAATTGTTAAATTCATATTTCATTTGCATTTACGGAGTCGTATACGTACTTTTTTTTCCCCGTCCCGTATACCAAGGTACTTCTTTATTTCCTCTTTATTTTTCACCTCATCGCTAACTATGGACGCAGCTGCCACTGGCAGTTTTTTTGCAAAAAAAAAATTAAAAAAAATCGGGAAAGACATAATTTGCAATATTTTTCAAGTCCAAAGATTTGCGTTGCTTTGATTTGGAAGGCAATAAATATTATATGTTTAAGTTAAATAAAAATTTTGTATTTAAGATTTTCGCCAACGACCATACCACGCTCAAAAAATCGGTTCTCGTAAGTAGTTTTAGTTTTAGGAATAACGAAACAATAATAAAGAATTCAAGTTTTACAAAGTTTCTTGAAAATAAAAAAACAAAACAAAATAGCGATTGATAGATTTAAGGCCGAAAGGCAATAGTTTTAAGCATAATGTTAAGTTCAGAGCGCTCGCTAAGAGCCAGTAAGCTAGAATAAGATAAATGTTAGTTTTTAATTAGATTTAATCGTTTTTGTCTAGAATATAAGTTTAAAGAATGAATAAATAAAAATGAATTGAAAAAAAAAAAAAAGTAAATCGGTTCTCGTCCGATCACCGAAATTAAGCAGAGTCGGGCGCGGTTAGTACTTAGATGGTGGACCGCTTGGGAACACCGCGTGTTGTTGGCATATGCCCTCATTTTGCCTTTACTCATCCATTCGTATTTCATTGTCTAACATTTTTCATTTCTATTTTTGTCACTTGTTTTGGGCCACTTTTTGCAACCTCTTTTCACCATAAATATACGTTTTAGAGTTTGAAATTTGTTTGATGTGCAACCAGTTGCGACCCATTATTTTTTGAAACCCTTCTTGGCTATACCTGTCTGAAGAATTCTACCTGGAAAAACTTATAATGACCTATTGAATAATTCCAAAAACGCTGAAGTATGCATAAAAATCTTTATTTCAGAATGTACATCTCGCTATTAGAGAGAAGTTTAAATTGGAATGGATTCTAAAATATGTAATCGAAAAGAATTTTTAAGGTTCGTAAAGGGTGATTTTTTAGCTGGTTTGGTTTTGGCAACACTGGTTTTGACAGCTGACGTGTGTTTAGTACCTTGTGTCACTGTCAAACAGCTTCAGTTTGGTTTGCAATTTAACCATGGATCGTCTTACAAATGAACAACGCTTGCAAATTATTGAATTTTACTATCAAAATTCGTGCTCGGTTCGAAATGTTCATCGCGCGCTGCTTCCATTTTATGATCGGCATTCTCGACCTTCTGAGCAGTCTATTCGGAAGATTGTGACCAAATTTCGCACCAAATTTACTTTGTTGGACATTAAACCACCAACACGTTTACGTACTGTGCGTAGTGAAGAAAATATTGCGGCCGTATCAGCTAGTGTGACAGAAGACCGCGAAATGTCGATTCGTCGCCGTTCCCAGCAGTTAGGCCTTTGTTACAGCACTACGTGGAAAATTTTGCGGAAGGATTTGGGCGTAAAGCCTTTTAAGATACAGCTGGTGCAAGAACTAAAGCCAGCCGACCTACCACAACGCCGAATTTTTGGTGAATGGGCTCTTGGAAAGCTGGCCGAGGATCCGCTTTTTTATCGAAAAATTGTGTTCAGCGATGAGGCTCATTTTTGGTTGAATGGGTACGTAAATAAGCAAAATTGCCGCATTTGGAGTGAAGATCAGCCAGAAGCATTGCAACAGCTACCAATGCATCCCGAAAAAGCCACTGTTTGGTGCGGTTTATGGGCCGGCGGCATTATTGGGCCATATTTCTTCAAAGATGATGCGAATCGCAGCGTTACTGTCAATGGTGAACGCTACCGAGCGATGATAACAAACTTTTTTTTGCCCGAAATGGAAGTTCTTGACTTGCATGATATGTGGTTTCAACAAGACGGTACCACATGCCACACAGCACGCGAAACAATGGCGCAATTGCGAGGCGAGTTTGGTGAACAGTTAATTTCACGTTTCGGGCCGGTCAATTGGCCGCCTAGATCGTGCGATTTGACACCATTAGATTATTTTTTGTGGGGGTATGCCAAGGCTAATGTGTATAGGGACAAGCCCGCTTCGATTGACGCACTGGAAGCCAACATCCATGCATTCATTCGTGAGATACCGGCCGATATGTGTGAAAGAGTATGCCAAAATTGGACTCAGCGGATGGGCTACCTGAGACGCAGCCGCGGTCAACATTTGCATGAAATTATCTTTAAACATTAAATTGCAAGGTTCAAACTATCGATTCAAATAAATATTTCATTCATTTTTTTGAATTTTTTGTGTTTTTTTTTTAAAAAAAGTTCTAAACCTCTTAAAAAATCACCCTTTAGAAATGTCAAATTCATCTAAATATTTTTATTGCATTTTAAATTTCAGCATAGACCAAAACATCCACCCCAGACAAATCCCGTTGTCTCCGGACGATATGGCGCCGTATGATTTTCTTGGATATCAGGAGGAATGCGACTATAAATATTATGTATTCGAAAATAACCTAAATAATTCTGATTTGTAAATTACAAGATATAAGTTGTAAATAAAGAATAAAGTAAGTCTAATTTCACGAGAAAACATTTTCAATTTAATACGGTGATGCCTCAAATCTGAGTAGTGATTTGAGGCATCACCGTATTAAATTAATAAATTAAACGTAAATTGCAAAATATGAATTGCAAATTGATAAAAAAAAGTTTCAATTTATGTCTAAAAATTTGTAAATTGCAACTACTCAAGTAGTAAATCTACTCCTGTTAGTTCGCAAATCACCACTATTGAGTTGCAATTCAAGACTAAATGGTTGGAATTTGCTAAGGGAGGAAATCATGACTTACAGCAGAAAAGTGGTAATTAACGAACTGTTTTTGCAATTCATAATCCATGTAAGTAATATCAAACTGATAACTATTTGTGTCAATTTGCGATAAGTTCTGGCAATATGTATTTCTGGCTTGATCGCATTATTGATACTGAAAAGTGTTGATTCGCGACTTTTGAGGGTCAATATCTTCACTTCGTACAATTTCTAGAATTGCGAATAAAAAGTCGTGAATTCGTAAATCCTTAGCTAAGCTCTAAAACTAGACAAACTTTTCGTGATTCTGCGCTTATTTTTCTTGATTTGATCTTAAAATTCTTTAACGCAAGCTATGGCCTGGTTTTAAAAATAAAACTACAAAAAAACACTTCTATGGTTGCTGTTGACCGTGTTTAGTGTGCATGGAACCTCAATTCGCAGGTGACAGTTTCTAATTTAACGACAAAGTGACTGAAATTGCTGACATTTCCGAATATTTGTAACTTAGGCATCACACAAACGAAACCTGCTAATTTTTGCAGACAAACCGACGAACCAGAGCTCTTACCTATGTAGGCCTCCATTGAGTCCTTTTATACATTTGCCTCACTCCAAAATTATGTTACAATTCTACAACCGATCTTGAGACACAGATATTTTGTAAATCTTAACCACTCATCGCCCTATTTTATTTATGAATAAACCTTAATATGGACGCACCTTTGGACAAACAAAGACCTTTCCCATTCGGGGAAGAAGGGGCAAGACAAGCAAGACAAGCCCCTAAATTATTTCCAATAATCGAGTGCCCTCAAGCGATATGTACATTGTACAAGCTTGTCAATGAGATTATTCTCATTCGGGTTCCAGGCAGTTAAAGATTTTCTTTCCAGTACCGATACCAATCCGACTTAAAGCCGTTATTGTTTTCTTTTCAATATCCGTATTGTATGAAAAACCGAACTCAAAAGTGAAACACTTTTCATAGCTAATAGCGTAATATTTACTAGAACAAAGTACGCAATTTAGCAACTGCACTAGAACGTGCTTAAATGAACAAACTGCATACACACTTACATTCCTCAGACGCCGTCACTCGATTTGTGTAGCTTAGGCTACGTTGTGGATCTCCCATTCAGCCGAATTCTATCTCTGCAATTGGTCGAACACAAATTAATCTGTAAGTAAGTACGTTTGGAGTCGTCTTAAAATAGCAAATATTTGACACGCGTCACTTGCAGTCGAGTATAATTGCAGCTTAATAACACACATTCGGTTTGTGTCGTTCGGCCAAGAAAGTTTTTCATTACGCGCGTGTAGAATTGAGATTTCTTAGCAACGGATTAATTACGGATGGAAACAGCAACATCAGCTTTGTGGCCTTCGTGGCGTCTTGTATACACAATATGTGCGTTTTGCATTATGGTAGCACAGCTTTGCATGAACAACGCTTTAAATTTCGCTATATTGTGTATGATAAAATCCACCAAAGTGAGCCAATCGAACTGAGTTACTGTTAGGACCATCGGATAATTGAGTATTGTTTTCAGAATATGACAATGGTACATTCAGCCCTTGAATCGAATGGATCATGCTCGTTTAAACAAGACGACGAGAGGCCGATGCAAGAGAACCTTCCAGCAAGTGTGGTTTATTGTGTGCAATTAAATCTTGTTCTTAAATATGAAATCCCTTCCAGGAAGGAGAATTTTCATGGTCGAAACAGAGTGAGTGGGTGTTGCTAAGCAGCTACTTTTACGGATATATGGTTGTGCAACCGGTCGCGGGTCGGTTGGCAGATAAATTTGGTGGAAAAGTCTTCCTCTTAGCGGGCATAGTTGGACAGGCGACTTTTTTTATGCTGATACCAGTGATGGCAAGAACAAGCTATTGGCTGGCGGTTGCTAGTAGACTGATGCAAGGATTTTTAGCGGTAAGATTTGCTTATATTATGTTTTGTTACTAAAATATGAAAGAAAGTTATGGATGACATTCTCATATTTTTTTAATAAACTATTTGGTTTCACTATCAAATTTTGAAATGAAATCTTCTCTAGCGCGCACTGAATTGCTCTATCCAGTGCTGCCAGAAATTTAGACTTGAAATTCCCAATTTGAAAGCTAAAATATCCCATTTCCCCAAGAACAATTTCGAAAAAGTACCTAACTTTCTAACTTACTAAAAGGAACCATAAATAAAGAAAAAATAATATTTTAGCCTTATTTTTTAGATTCCATTACGACGCCTCTACGATGTTGTTTAGTTAAACATCGCGTAAAAATTTACGCAGCCTCTATGTGGCTTTGCTGAAATTGTTTTTTATAAAAAAAATGTCCGCTGACTGTTTACTATGCAAGGTTGGTGTCTAAATAAGTACGAAGCTATTACAAAAAAACGAAATCTCTTACTTCTTTTCTGTTTCTGTGAAATAAAACTGACATCTCTCTTGTGAGATTTATTTTGTTTGTAAACAAAAATGGAGCAGCAAAAAATAAAAAGAAAACGGTCGGAAAATTGCATTTCCTCTGACAAGGTGATGAATTGAATATTAAATTAAGTCGGTCATATCAATGTCGTTAACAAAATTCAGGAAGCTGAATGGCATTTATAATTAAATTTTTAGTTTCGTTTTCTTTTTCAAATCTATCCCGAAAAAAAATTTAATAAAATAACATTTCAAAAACGAAAACAAAAATATGCAAGCTGTACGCAACCCCTTGCGTTAAAAGTTACGCAGGCTTAAAGCAAAGTGCTTTTTGTTTATAGATCACGTTTTCCTGCGTAAGGACATTTTAGAGGGTGCGTAAAGATAAGCAGACTCTACCGTGAGTTTATAAATAAGGCTGAAAGTCTTTTATTATTCCGAACTAATGTCCCGATGGAAGCGTTCACCTTACTCTTTACTTAGTTCATAAGCAATGTCAGCGAAGCAGTCGAAGAGGAAGACTCCCTCAAAGGTCAATCCTTCTTAGCGAAATGTTCAGCTTTATCCTTACCGCCACATTACGGGAAATGTAAAGCTGGACTTAGAACTCTTCGCCATGCGGTATTTATTAATTATTTTCGCTCGATTGTGGGTTAAATAATAAGTTAAAAAAATATTTTATTTGGAATGCCCCTTTGTTTTTGTTTGCTTAGATTTAAGTTCTTCAAGGACACACTTCGAAAAAACTCTGTTAAGCCAAAGTTGCTGATATAACCAGTACCATGCTGCGATTTTTGACAAATGCCAGCATTCCTACTTTACGCAGAGCCGTAGGCGTAGCGCAGTATTTCCCTGAACTGACAAATTCACTCTGGCGTATGTGCAACATCTTCTTACGCAATTTATATTTTCATTTAAGGGCTTTGCTGTTCCAGCAATGTACCAACTGTACACGATATGGGCACATCCTACCGAGAGAGCAGCCTTAATGTCATTTGCCTATGGTGGATATGCAGTCGGATCCTTATCGGTTTTCCCCCTAACAAGCTTCTTATGTCGATCCGGATGGACGAATGTATTCTATGTGATTGGTAAGAGGGGGATTTTATTGAGCATATTCATGTGTTTCGCTGGCAAACAAACTGTATTGTGATTTTTCTTAGGTGGAACTTCGTTGGTGGTGGGTATTGCGTGCAATTGGCTAATTTATAATACACTCGATGCACACCCATGGATATCAGAGAAGGAATTGCACTACTTGAAGGAAGGTCGTGACCGCAACAAGATGGTATGTGGAGAAAATGTTTAGCTGGATTTACACCCCTTCGCCCTGCGGTATATGTTCATTATTTTCGCTAGCTTCTTAATACATATCTAAAAAAGGTTAAAAATTCGTTTGCTGAACTGAGATTTTGCATTTGGCTGTGTGTGGTGGAGAAGAACTTGCTGTGGATAGCGACAGAAGGTGTAAATCCAGTTCTATGCTGCTGCAGCAATTAAACTTTTATTGATCGTAGGTACCGGCGATTCCATGGAAACAAATGTTTTCATCTGGTGCCATACTCACCTTCATAGTGACACACGTTTGTCATAGTTACGGGCTTATTGTGCTTAACTTGGCCTTACCGCGATATCTCAGAGATACTATGCATTTTAGCTTGAAAGAGGTAAGGACTCACTTAAATAAACACTAAACATTAGTCTATCACTTTGTCGATAGAATGGTTTTTATTCTGCAGCTATACATGTCGGCGCGTTAACTTCCAGATTGTGTGTGATGGTCACATTTGCCAGATTGTTCAAAGTATCCAAGCTGAGTTTAACGATTTATCGTAGAATTGTCTACTGTTGTGGTACTGATAAGTTTCTCTATAACTGAATGTTAAATAAACATTAATTCGTGTTTTATTTTAGGAAATGTCATTACTGCATTGTCATTCTTAGCCATCACTGCTCTTACGTGCGAAGATCGCATGATTATTGTGTTGCTCATATTCTTCATTGGAGCTTCACTCGATGTGTCGTTTACAGGAGCATATTGGGTTAGTTGTATAGATATGGCTCCGGCATTCGCAGGACTCTTAACTGGCATATCGAATTCGGCTGCAACTATGAGTGGAATCCTCGCACCGCTTGCTATAGCGGGTGTTGTTACAGAGGTAGAGTGTACAGTTATATTTATTTTTATATATGTGTGTACTTATTTTTCGTTTTATTTTTATTTTAGGGAACTAAGGAAGAATGGAATTATCTATATTATTCGATGGCAGCCGCATATACTTTCAGCATGCTCGTGTACGGTAGTTTTGGGAGCTCTGAAAAGCAAGAGTGGGGTGACTTTATTAGTAAAACTGACAAAGCTGACAAAGCGGAAAAGGCTGAAGAAACTAAGAAAAATGGAAACACTACTAAAGCAGAAAAATATGTCAAGACGTGTGATGAATGTTCATAGGTGTTTTAAAAAACAAAACCATAAAATACAAAATAGGAAATATCTGTGGAATTGTGCCTTTCTCCCATGTTCGCATTAAAATGACTTATTTAAGAGCGAAAACAACACGGGAATGCTATTTGACCCAATTTTGTCAACGCATACAGTGAAAAACGGGCAATCGCAATATCTTTAACATACAATTTTCCAGCAGGAAAAACCCCCGCAACAAAAGTTATTTTTAAGGTATTAAAACCATCTTAAACTAAATTATCAGGGTACGAACAAATTCAATATAAGTTGTAACACAAAACTGTCAGGGGAAAACCAAAATATTTTTGTTGTTTTTTATAACTACATTCACATAAACATCAAACACTGCATAATAATATAAACCTGGTCAGTTAAATGTAGCCCTCCCATTAGCTTTCGTTCCAATTGGAAAATACAAAACTAAAAGAGACAACACGTTAACGCGCCAAAAAGATTCTATCACGCTGCCGCTCGCACAGTTTGATTGGAAATAAATTGGAAATTGTTTTATAAATAAATAACTTTCCATTTCGGAATTAGTCCAAAATACATTTTCATACTCTCATCTTGGCTGGTGTAGCACAGTGGCGCAACAAACACGACAAACACAAAGCAACAAAAATTAATTCTCCATTTTTTTATCGTTGAATCTTCGATATTTGTTTTCGGTGACATATCTTTAATTTCTTGAGAAATTTATTAATCAAAATCGTATTGTGTTGAAATTTTCTGTGTACATCATAAAACAAAGCCATTTATAAACGAAAAGCCCTTTAAACAAACAAAAGAAAGCAAACATTTAAACAATAATTCAGGTGATATAATTATTTAAAGGTAAGATTTGATTTTCCTTCCAATTCTTACTCCATTTTGTCGTTGACACATATATTATGATCATAATGCTTATCTATATGTTTAAAATTTTTGTTTTGTTATTGATTTGGGTTTTTTTCTGATGCGCAAATAAAAGTTTTATTATTTTGAGAGTTTTTTTCTTCGTCATTTGCATAACAATATTGCCAATGAGTAATCAGAAAACCTTTTGCGCTTGACCTCGAATGCTTCTCTTCCTGACTGTGGTTTTTATTTTCAGAAACACTAGTTACTTTTACATTATATTTATATATATTACATATATTTCATTTTACTGTTTGCGCAGTTGGAAAAATGAATATGTATGTACAATCATGAAGGTAAAACCGGAAACCAGTTGAAAGTGGTTATTAACCGATACCCGTAATTCGTATTAAGATTATAGAACAAGAGAAGTACAAAACTTTCATGTTAGTCGTGGGTTATTAGGAGTTCGTTCCACTATTTAACAAAACAACAAAAGCAAATGTGCATAATTGTTTAGGTCCTTCAGTTAGTTTTACCGAATTCGTAGAAAAATGCGTACTAGGCTTCAAGGTTTTTTTTTGTATTTAAACCTTAAAACTGACACCAAAAATAAATCGGGAGTCAATGCACGTATAGTAAAATAATAAAATTGGAAGAGGCGTTCACGGCCATTTTTTGTTGTTTTTGTTTTGTTTAAACAATGGCAAGCGAAAACCGCTACCAAGTGTATATAATGGATCGAACTAATTAGGTATATAAGTCCGATTTTGTAGACTTCTCGACAATTACATAATTTATTGTCCATACATAGGTATACCTAATATGTATTTTGGATTGCACAAAATATGTACCGACATGCTAGTTTGTGCTTTCTGCTATCACATTAGAGAGAATGAACTCAGTAGTTCTGTATCATAACTGGACAGTAAGCTTAGTATGAATAAAGTACCCATTATCAACTTGGAAGCCGTTTTACTTAATATTTAACATTTTATTTGGCTGAATTGTATTTTCATGCTGAAACTGCGAAGTTTTTCGATATATTTACATATACGCGAACGTAATCCGTTTATAATATAGCAATTCTGTACTTCATCAATATAAATCAACACATACATACCTATCACATGAACCCAGCGTCATTGATCAAAAAAGTCTGTGCTTGATCTATGCATGAGGGCACAAGTCTATTCAAATCAATATTCCTGTGGCCAATGAACTGTCAATGGCAAGTCAGCGGTTGTTGTTGATTTTAATTTGTGTGTGTTAAATTGCGCTGACCTCACGACCTTTAAGAACTCAGAACAGGTGCTTTATTTTTAAGCAAATAATTGCATTTGCGGATCGTTGCTTCTACCAAACGAATCAATAATTGCGTAGCTAAACTCTCTCATGAGTAATTAAGCAGATGTCTAAGATTTATTGTCATCCATAAGGCACAATATAGCATTCTTTAGACCGCAACTGTTTTGATATATTCTCAGTACTATGGTACACGGGCAAGCCACATATAAAGACTTATTGTGGGCACTTAAACGGAATCTAGAGCTGGCCACCGCAGGGTTTACGATGTGCTCACACTAATGTCATTCATAAAATCCATAAGAAGCCAAGCAGGAATATGTTATTAGCCAAACGCCTCTATCTAGCCGCCTTGATACCTAACCAAATTGAGCTATAAATTCCCTGGGTTCTTTGAAATTGCTATCAAAATGAACGGTTATTAAAATTTCTCTCATTTTCAACCAAAGGGCTTTCCAAGATCGCTCGATAATGATTGTACCTGATGAAAATCATAAAGAGGAATGCATGCTTAAAGTCACCTTTTGTGTTACATTAATAATCCAATATTGTATATGTTACTATATATTTAAATATAAATACACCTTCTCCGTCGAATGATCTTCGTAAACACTGTTATCTACTTTATGTGTTAATTGACCCAGATGAGGTTATACTGAATTTCCTCGTACGTTATTCAACCTTGTTTCGATTATGAAGGTTAGCTTAACTGTGTACGTACTGTCATTTAACCCTTTTTACAATGTTTGCTTCTGCTGTAAATAAAGGCTATTTGTTAAATTGCTCCCAAATTATTGAGCATTCGAAATCTCGGCAGTCACGCCGTGCAGCACCTCTAATTGCAATTGTGTACTTTTGATTTTTAACTTCTTTCTTAATCTATATATAGCATCCCTACTTCCAGATCGAAACCTGAGCGATATCCGTTACTATTAATAAACTCAGACTTGTTACTGATTCTGTCAAATCCTAGAATTAGCGTGATAACAGTTTATATTTTCATTACATCGCATTAATCCCAATTTCTTTATTTGCAGAATCTAAAAATGATAATGAAAAGTCCAACAAACGACTGGTCGGAGCAGTTCGACGCCGTAGAAGAGGACTACGACTCTCTGTCTGATATAGAAGATGAGACCGATTTCTCTGAGTACTTGTGGATGGAAAACGAAGAAGAATTCGACAAAGATGTAAAATTAAATACCACACATTCTTTGAGCAATTATTATAGGTATTAACTTTCCAGGAATTGAAGCGGCTTGAGGAAGAGGAAATCATGCAGCAATGCATAGAAGCAATGTTGGTTGACGAGCTCGAAGCTGAGATTGATGAATGGCAAAAAGAGAAGTAAGTCAAAGCCGCCGTATACATACTCAGCTGCAGTGTTTATGTTTGATTTAACTTTTACAGAGCCGAAAAATTAGAAATTGCACTATCTGCGCTTGCCGTCTCCGACCGCAATGTAGAAAACTCATCCCTCAACCCCTTGGCCGACGAATTCATTCCAATGCAAAACTACGTAGATCTAGTTATTTCGTAAACTGACAATATTCTCAACCACTGGTCTCTAGTGCAACCCGCCCTCACGAATCAGTTCATCCCCCAGGTCAAGAAAAAAAGTTTTATTTTGTTTAACAATTAATTTCAAATTCAAATGTATATATAACAGAGACTCCTCGAAACAGAAAAAAACAGACTAAATACTTGTTCTATAGTACACTCACTCCTTGTAATTTATTTTAACATGTTTCGAAAAAAATAGAAAACTCGTGCACATGAATCTTGTCACGTGTAACTTTGTTCTTTTTGTTATTTTTCAACTCTACTAATGTTGCTTTCCAATTTGTTCTTACATATTTCCATTGGTGTTTAAATGTAAAACTATTATACTGATTCGAACTTGCTTGTACTACAATACATTTGCATTCTTCATGTTCATTGTAATTTAAAAAAAAAGAATACAAATGTATTCAAACAAACAAAAAAAAACCAAATAAAAACGAGAAAACTCTTCTCCCCTGTATAGTTGTAATAACACTACTACAGGAAGGGAGGAGAACCAACAAAAAAAAATCTCTAAAAAAAGTTCAAAATAAAAATAATAAAAACGAAAAAAAAAATCATAAAACTTGCAAAATACGAAAAAATGCTGTTTTACGTGAATAAAGCTGGCCGAAGCATTTAAGCATAGAGCCAGAAGAAGATTTTGTGTTAAATACATTTTTTTATTTATAGACTTAAATGTGATATTTTTTTAAACTGTAATTTATACTTCTAATTGTAAACGATAAAACTACAAGTCAGACTTGGAACAAACTTTGGTAGCTTAATAGATACTTAATATTAGAATGTTGCTTCAAACTTTAAATTGGATTAAAATCAAGTTTATGTTATGTTTGCGGCATGCAAAATTAACTTTGTGTTCACTTAGGATATGTAACCAACGACAGACGTCATTGTGCAATTATAATGATTATTATTTTCTGAACTTAAATTAATAAGCTCTGTTTAATTTTTCGACTATGTTTTTCTTAAAGAAAAACTAGCAGTAATGTAACATTGTAAACAGCAACAAAAAAATATGTGTGATAAAAATTAAATATAAAAAAAAATATAAAAAAAGTATTATAGGCTAAAAATGAACAGAAATTGTTTTATTAATTGTTTTAAAAGCATTTGGACTGCACTGGTCCACTATTAAGTTATTATCCAAACTAAGTGCAAATTTGTCTTTTTATCAGCCATAGGCGACGCAGTGGTCATTTGTATTGCTTCATAAGGAGAGAATGCTGAATAATTCTAAGAGTTTTCCATTCACTGGTTAAGTTTATATTAAAACATCCCAGATTCTTAAACATTTTTACATGAATAGTTTATGTATGCAATGCGCTTCTTTGCAGTTGAAAAATTTCACGAAAACGTAAACAAACTCCACTAGTTGTGAAACTAAAACGCACTTTAATTGATAAATCTGAGGCAACTCTGAGAAAAAATCCAGATTCGCAAAAGTGCTGTGAAATCGGAAAAAGATTGCTTATTTTCATACCAATCAAACATAAAAGGTTACGTACAGTAAAAAGTGAACTGTTCTGAGAGTTCCCAATCGAATACCACATAAATGCACCTATACGCATCAAGGTTTGACCATCGGTGTGTGAGCTTTATAACTTAGGTCTTCATCCATCTGTCTTTAGTTGCGAACTCCATGTTGATTGATGTGTTACTTTTAAAAAGCTCATGCTTTAAATTTTCGGTTGTACTCAGTTCGATTTCTATTCACTTTCATTCTATTTTTTAAATTTATTTCTTTGGATTAAGTTAGTATAAAGCGAACTGAGACTGAATTCAGACTCGCCCGGAATTTAGAGCAGGGGTAATTAATGATTATTGCATTGGGCTTAATTTTAATAAAGTCGATTCTAGCATATTGACTGAAGTCGTTGGAGTTTATAGGTTTGGTTGGTAAGCAAGTTAAGAATTTCGCTATTTAAATCGATTGAGACTCCTGTTTTTTTTTGATTAGATGTTAGATTAATTAAATATAATGCTTTTGTGGTAGAACAAATAACAATTTTCAATTGAGTCAAGTACAGTTCAATTGATTTGTTTGCAATTCGCTCTCATGTGAATAGGCCTTAAAAGGTATAGACTCAGCATTAAAATTGATGGTCCTTTCTCTCTTACAAACAAAAGGTTGTACGAAGCTAAAATCCTATAGGCATTTTTGCCTTTCATTGTAGATGTCTTGTACTGAAACGCGTGATCCTTCCATTTTCTATGAAAAGCGTTGCCTTTTGCATCTATTCAAATGTAACTATGCCATAAACAAAGTGGAAGGTAAATTTTAACAATTGGATCTTGGAATGTCACCTGGAAGTAATTGGAAGTTCGCAAACATGGCGCTGTGCAATTAATTTGTTATTTTTGGGTGCATAGTGATTTTGTTTATTTGCCACAGCAAATCGTGCAATATAATAGAAAAATTTACCCTAAAAAAACGAGTAAGCTTCTTCTTTACACGCTCCTGTTAAGTTTTAACCAATTGTGAAAACAGATTTATGAAATAAATGAAAATTAAATGTGCATTCCATAACGTATGCGTTTTTGTTCTTCCGCTTCAGTATCATCTGTCAAAAAATGACATTTAACTGTCGAAATTGACAAAAAAAAAAGATAAAAATACTTCCCACTTGCCCAAATGTGTTTTGCTTCGTTACCGCGTTAATTGCAAATTTCTTTGCACATTCACATCCAAATGGTAAAGAAGAAAAAATTTCCATAGCTGTGCAACATAAAAAATGAGTTCATCCCGTGGTGCACTGTTTCGGGAAATCCATAAAAATAGTTGGCTAAAACGTCTAACAACCGATGGTAAAAAAATTACGGTCGGTCCCAAGGTAAAACATTCACCTCCATACATACATTATTAACTCATTCTGCAAATACTTATAATACATTTTTTGTTTTTATTTATTGTATGAACATTTTGCCTACTTAACAGAAATCAGATCGCAGCTGGGTGGTGTTTTGTGTGCATGACGATACGGAAGCTCTGTTGGAGGGTTATGCAGAACCAAGACTTGCACCATCGCACAATCCTGAGTGGGTGGTCTCAATGCAAGATACACAGCATATATCGCACGCGCTTATACCAAACTCGCATGAATTCGAATTCGTTGTCACTCTGAGTAACGAAGTTGTGCGTTTTCACGCAATGTCATGGTAAGCTGGCAATGGGTAACCATAACTGATCTAAGCTGATAGGCAAAACAAAACAAAGGCAAAGCTGTTTGGTAACGTTGTGGGCCGAAAAATGTCTTAGCTTTACACAATGCGTTAGTCTGTTTTGCTTTGTCTGCTATTTCTGTAAAATTACTTAGCATTAAAGTGTTCAAACAAAAGGTGTTAACTGAATAGTTTAATAACGAAAACCTAAGTACCTACATGCAACAAAGAGTTGGCAAGTTTTACTTTGTTGTTTTTCCGAAAACTTGAGGTCAAGGTTAATGTGGATTGTAAGACTTATTGGCTATAAATTCTCTATATCTGGTCATCGCACGTAATTTATAGATCATGCAAATATGCAAAACAATAAACACATGTAGCAAAAGGGATAGGAGTATACATGTAACAAGGTGCGCTTAAGCAAAGTTTTCTCGTCTTAAATTTTGTTTGTCATAGCTGCTCGCCACGTGTCGGGTACCAGCGCGCTTAGGAGTCGTGAACACCTGTCAAATATAAAACCTCTTATTCGAATATTCCATTAACGTAAGACAGATAAATCCATTGTTAAGCATAGCCAAAGTCTTTTTTAATTCGAATAACCATTTAAGAACTACACGACAAATAAATCATCACTTTGTAACATTTTCCAGGGAAGTGATGCAAGAATGGGTTGAGACACTGCGTTCCAAATTACGTGAAATGAAAATCATATCACCACGGGAGAATCTCTACACCAAATTGCCCGAAGTTCGAGCTCCACTATTGCCAACCAGAGATCCCACATCACCACTGCCAGCTACACCACCAGTACCAGCGGCCATTGTTCCAGGTGTTGAGCGCGTTGTACCGTCAGTATCAGTAACATCTTCTTCCTCAACAACAGCCACTGTTGCAACAGGTGTCGGTTCATCGAATATATCACCAGTGAATTCGAATACATCCGTTGCACACGACAGTTGCACTAGAAACGCAAATGTACTATCGGTACCGTCTGTTGTGGCTGCGCATGTGGCTGCGCATGTTCCATCAACATCAGCTTGTCTCACATCAATGTCGAACACACTGACTCAAAATTTACTGAACATGCTTTCGGATCCCATCAGCAACTATAGTGAGCAGCTCAATACGGGCAACAGTATTAGCGCTGATGACGATGAAGACGACTTCTCCGACTTAAGTGAAGAATTCGTGATGTGCTTAGCAAGACCTAAGCTAATACCACACAGCAAGGTTGTACATGCTGCACTCGAGGCGAGGAGTAGCCTCAACGACTCTGCAAATCGGAGCAGCTCGACCAACTCCGAACTACAGAACGCATTTGCCGATGCACTCAGCGTACGCCTCGATATCAGTTCGTCAACAGAAAAGGAACAAAGTCAGTAGACTGCAATCAAAAATATATATTTTATTACAAGGAATTTGTATTTCTTTCTTCACAGATCGTGAGTCACTGTCACCAGTTCCGCAATCAAATGGACGTCAACTGTTGAGGTAATCGCGCTCTTCTAGCCATTCAAATTCAACAGAACCTTCTTATACTTTGCTTCTAATTCGTTAAATAAGTCTGTCACT
Organism: Cheilosia variabilis; assembly: GCA_951230905.1. Lineage (NCBI taxonomy): Eukaryota > Metazoa > Arthropoda > Insecta > Diptera > Syrphidae > Cheilosia > Cheilosia variabilis. The sequence continues at coordinate 17,018,558 of OX579676.1, forward strand.
TGAACATGACTGCTCTGTCGACTTTTAAGGAACATTCGACTTAAAATCGAACAGAACTGCAGTTTGACTACTTTTACTCTCATCTTTTGCTGAAAAGTTTGCGCACGTAACTTTTGTTCGGATTTTTTTAAAAGCTTCTCTTTCGATTTTATTATTTTCAAGAGGTGCTTTTGAGTCGCAATTAGCTGCCTCTTTGTGTTCTCTTGTAAGATATTTTGAAAACTTCTATCCAGCTCGGTAAGTTTCTGGTACAAGTCCAAATTATCTTCCTCTGCATAGAGTTGCCTAAAGATCCAATAGTCATCCACACTTGTTTCAACCGATAAGCCGCTCAGTACATCGGAAACTTTTCGTAGAATATCCTTTTCCATTGCACATCGATTGCAGTTTTCGATGATTTCGTTAAGTTGCCGGATTTTTGTCTCTTTTTCGTCTCGCTGTTGTATTGTTTCGCGTAGTTGTTTTTGCAGTTGAACTATTTCGCTCTTGCCGCGATGCTCTGCTTCAGTTTCTTCCGATGAGGCGATCAAATTGCTGTCATCTGAAAATGTTCGATCCAAGCTGGCCAGGACTTGAGTCAAATCTCGATTGCAGTTGGACAAATCTGTGAATGGCAGGGATAGACATCCGTCATGTTTCAAATGCTCACACAATAGAGCACACAGACAGTTTCTCGAGACTTTTTCGTCCTCTGAGGTTTTGTTGAATACTTGCAGCCATTTGCGGCAAAGGTTTATATCGTGATTGTCGTCAAGTTTTAAAATTAATTCGCGAAGCTCTTGCAATTGATGCTTATAGAGGTTGTCCAGTATCTCAGGATCAAGTTCGTAGCTGCTTTCCATGTTTTTAGAAAATATATCGTTTGTTTTCTTTCAAATTAAACAAAATCAATGCGACGTCAGTGTCACAAAAAAAAAAAAAATGAGCGTAAAACTAGTCGATTCCAGTTTTAGTGCCAGTACCAATTGATTTATCTCGTGAGCCCTAAAAAGGTCCAATATTGTGACACATAAAGACGTGGTGTTCACTGGATTTTCAGTCAAGATAAAATTAACATTTGCATGATTATAAGATCAGGATTCATTTAAAATTTGTTAACAAATTATCTTTTCCATTTTAGACCACAAACGTCACGTTCTCTCTCGATCACCGAAACATCACCCGAATTAACGACAATCAACAACAACATTACCGAGTTTGATGTACAGAAAGATCTCGACGCTCATCCACCAGCCGACGTGGCGACAAGTGCCGATTCGTCCTCTACAAATATCACAATTATTCAAGTATCCAATCCGGTGCCATCTTCCAACAAAGGACCTGAAATATTTAAATTTCCCGATCCGCAGAACAATCATGCTGAGGAATACAAAAGCAATGTGCAAATAATTCCGTCCAATCTCAGTACGATTCCGGTTCATGCCGCTGCTGCAGTTGCCAATCAGTATTCGTCGCCTTCGAAGGCGAAAAAGCCCTCAACACCAGCGTCACATTTAGAGAATCATAAAATTACAACCGTTCATGTGACAGGAGGGAGCAGTGCCCCAGCCAATACATACGGCTCGGTTTGTCCCAGCTCTTCGTCTCTCACTCCAAAGTTGTCCAAGAAAATCATACTTACGACAAACACATCGGGAGTTACCAACATTGCAGTCAATAATGATGTCCAGCAGAAGGCTGCTCATTACGAAAAAGTGTTTCTTACCTCGAGCACTCCTATAGCAACACCACATGCACAAGTCCTGAGCGAATTTCTTAATGCAAGTGAAACGGCATTACCTAATTCACCGAAATTGGCACGAGTCAAGCATGTGGCTAGTCAATCAATAAATCCATCACAGTCTTCAGCATCGTCGCCTGCAAATTCTTCAGCCGGACTGAAAAAGAAATCGATCAATGCTGATAGTAGTCGAACAAGTATCGCCACCCAGACATCATCCTCCTCCTCCTCCTCCACCACCACCACCACCAAAACGGGAAGCAATGTCCAATTACCGTCTACATCGACAGCGTCTCCGGTGCATGTTGTTCGTAATCATGGTGGCAAGTCAAGTCCAGCGATGCATAGAAAGCGGCTGCTCCAGGACGGAAGAGAGAATTGTCCACCATCATCGTTGGCTAATCGACCTTTTCTAACGCGGGGACTAACTGAAGCTGTGATAACTGCACGACCTAGTCGTAAGGATATGAGTAAGCCTTCCCATCCCAAAAGCCATCAATTGTCGAACAACAATGGCGAGTCGCATGGCGTAGTCGAACGAACTCGCTCTGAATCGTTGGAGCAACGAAGGCGGAGTTCTTCAACGTCAGATGCTCCGTCATCTCGCCCGAGAACGAATAACAATGAACCGCGAGCCTCTACCCGTATGCAACAGCCACCACAGCCGTTTCGATTGGCACACGAGAACGCTCTGAATGCCCAATCCTCGAAACGAATGACGTTGCGAGAACAGCAAGTGTTGCAGTTGCGTCGTGAGATTATGCATCCCGGTGGAGTTAGACTGCAGCTGCGGCGAAAGGATTGCATCGGATCAATTGCGTGGGTCGACGCATTCGGAGCAGTCTGGTAGGTTAACTCAAGTTTCCGTTTTACTGGATTACCAAAAGAAATTTGAATTTTGTCTTATGGATTGATTTTTTGAAAGTCAGTCCTGATAATTTTCTCTCATTGAAAGAGCAGCATGTCTTGGCGAAAAGTTATTAGTTCTAGCATTCGTTTACTTTTAATGTTCTACAATCCGTGGCGGACCTTGTATGGATGCGTAGCTGCCTGTAATACGTAACTACTTAACTAAATATTTTTAGTTTGGGCTGTGCGAAGCTATTTGCCCTTTTGCTAAATGCGTAAGAGATTCGTATGTTCGCTTGTTGTTGAAGTTGTGCTTGTTGTATTTCGGCAGATACGCCATCAAATTTGTTGGCTGGGCCACAACCGACGCTACGTCCAATTCTTTATTTCACTTCAGTCAGCACATAACAGATCTATTTTACGATACGTTTATTTTACTGACAATAAACTTGACTAATATTGATTACACCCGGCTTTTTTTAGGGTTGCTGGTTGGAAACAGAAAGAGCATCCGGTGCTATACAACGCTCTTCATATCGGTGATCAACTCATCTCTATAGCAGGGATCACAATTAGCTCAGCAACTGAGGCGAATAAGGTGATCCGCAACACAAATACACTTTTTGTAAGTAATTTACTGCTACTACTTGTGCATATAGTCAATGATTTTATTCTTACCCGATATTTTACAGCTCGAGGTTTTAATAAGAAGAGTGCCATTTGGCAGAGGTTATGCAATACGCAGGGAGCGCGAAGGACAGTGCTTGGGCTTGATACGCGACGGCAATACCTCTACAATTGTTGATGTTGTACCCAATAGTCTGGCCGCCCGTCATGGTCTTCCCCCAAAGGTAGTAACGTAGCCACATTCATTCAAAACACCCTAAATAATTGTGCTTCTCATCATTTTCAGGCACAATCTTGTGATGGTACAACTCTCACATTTTGGGTGCTTACGGAAATCAATGGTAGACCGCTGAATCTATTCTTCAAAGAGAACGAAATCCGTGATCGACTTAATTGTGTGGGCCGTGACATCTCGATTCTGGTACAACCCGCGGATCTAATTGCAAAACTGAAGAAACAACTTAAATCTCTACGTAGCCATAAAGATTACATCGTGCAGTAAAATGGATTGACATATCTTAGTTCGCCCTCCTCATTATGGGCACAATCTACTCATACACATTGATGTACATAAGCAAAGTTACATTCCACAAACAAACAAAAAAGGACTTAATTTTTTTTTTTCTACACGACTTAGTATGCGTTTTACATACATTCATATACATATATATATTTTTTATATAAACATCAACTCTACTAGTAGTGACAACTATATAATAAACTGTATAATTAGGAAATTGTATTATTTTTGTATAACACTAGGAAATAAATGTAATCGAATGAAATTTCTATTTTGCTATACGGAATTGTAAGAATAGAAGACAATTTTTGATACTTAAGACAAGCAAAACACACACGCGCGTGAATTGGTATTTTTTGAAATACCTCTAGGAGATTATTTTAATTTTATCTTTACACACACAATTATTATCTTGTTATTATTATGTTTCATTTTTAATGTTCGTTTAGCGATAATTGATTTTTTTTTGCTATATATTCGTTATGTGGCGTTTAAGTGAAGTCTTTTGTTTAGCGGCATATAAATCTTAGAGAAGAAAGAACAAATCAAATGCAATTAGGAAATTTACGAAACAAATTATATTTTGAAAGCGGTTGAGTGATTGAAAGAAATTAGGTTTTGTCGACTTTTGGCCTGTATAACAAAGTTTATAAATCCAAATTTATATATATATGTGTAACACTAGGATATATATCATGTAAACATTTTATGTATGCATCGCAAACACCACAACCACACAAACACGGTAACCTATATTTTCGATCTTAAGTTTATTGTACGCATCTGAACACACGATTTGTTGTCAGTAATAATCTGTATACCTAGTTCGAAGACAAAATAAACAATGTTTGTCACTTTTGTATATTTAATGTGACTCTGCAATATAACAAACAATATTATTGGCTTGTCAGTATTAGGCTTTTCGGAGGAGGAAGCAAACAAGGAGACATAACCTCAAAATGTTGCGGTAGATTGAGCCGTGCAAAGCTGTGCATGCATTACGTTAATTTCTACAAAGCCCAACAAGACTAATTCAAATTCGGACTAATAACTCGTCGCAGCTAAGGTACGTTTGTAAAACACAAGTTCCTCTGTGAAAATTGTTGATATTGACGATGCGACGGACGTGGGGAGTAGGTCGTAGGACCCCAACACTTGTTTTGAAGGACGTTCCATCTGTCAGCTCTCTAAACCACATCCGTGAACAAGTAGGTACTGCATGACAGAATTTGCTTCACAAATAAAATTCACTTAACTTCGGCCACACACGCATGTTACCCCTCTCTTTTTGTTCCTCTATCATTTCTGATCCTGCCCGAGCTGCACAACACCCGCAGTAATTGCTGTCGCTTTTTCGTTTTACCAGAGTTCATAATTATTGCCCAACGGCCTGCCGCTTTTTTGTTTCACCGGAGTTCGGAATTACCGGTATAAAAAATCTTCATTTTTAAAACTTTTATAATAACTGTTTGCAAAAACTGGATTCACCAGAGATCAGGGGTCATTCTGTAAGGCGAAACGTTGAAACGCTTTCGTGCGCACGAATGATTAAGATTTGCTCTAAGTTGCAGAAGTAAATCGTTCGTACACACGAAAACGTTTTAACATTTCGCCTTACACATGCCTTAATCTGGTTAAATTTCATTCTTTTCAATAATCTACTTCTTCGATTGATACCGGCATCTAGTAAGGTAAATCCTCGGCGCTCAATTCTTCAAGCCATCTTTTGACAACTTTTTGCAATAATCAAAAGAAAAAAACTATTATAAAAAGACTATTAAAACATTTATTGCCATCGCATTTATATTGCACACACAGTGTTTTCTGCAGCCTCGCGAACAGTTTGCTTCCATACTCTAAAATTGACCACATTCGGATCCAATTGTGAATAGATGAATATAGGCATGGAGTTTGTCATCACCCAAATAGTTCCCTCATTATCAATCTGTAAATAAACTCGCAAACATTAGGCCATATGTAGGTACTTTTGAAATATCTCTTACCGTTAAATCGCTTGGATAAACCATTTTACTAGGATCCATTGCTACCTGTCCAATATTTTGCTCAGAGAAGGAAGTTTTCTTCGAATTCCAACATCCGACGCCATTCTTCATTATCTCTGCATAGAATATAAGCCCGGTCTTGGGATCAAAGTCATGCATCGTAGATTGCTTCGATGGACCTCGTGATCCTAGTAACTGCAAAAATTAAATGGTACTCATAAACATTTTTAAGAGTACACACTACTTTACTTTGAAATCCTGGTTATGATAGGAACGTGCAGCATTACTTTCTGCTTGCAATACTTGAGTTGACACAGAAAACTCGTTTGTACTAAAATTAATGTAAGCAAAATTAAGTTGCTCTCGTTTTGAAACTCGCTGATACTAACCTAGCCATGGGATGGAAGTAAGCAGTCCTAAATCCATTAGGTTGCCTATTGCCCAGTGTAACCGAAAATATACCATCATCCCAAGCAAAATTTTGGCCGCCAATGCTGAGATCGCCTTGCGTGGGATCGAAGTGAAAGAAGTTATGATGAAACGCCCAAATATGGTTCTGTTCCAAACTGAAATGAAACACGCAGTTTTGGGTGGTGAATGCAGTGTGGAAAGCAAAACAAAACATACCTGTAAACGTAGAGGGCGCTATTGGACAGGTCTGGAATATAACCAAATGCCTTGTCGCATGCAGATTTATCCACATCAACTGTTATACTCGCCAGACCGGGTCCAGTTTCCACAATTGATGACGGTATCTCAAATCGATGCAGCCTTCGATTGGATTCCAAATCGAATATCCAAATAGATGGACGTTGCACTTGCGTGCGATTATCTAGAACAATTTCATTTTAGTACATGATGTTATGAAAAACTTTGCGTATCTTACTTGGTAGCTCCAGCAATCCAGTATCTATGAACCACAAGCGATTGCATGCGTCAACCCTAGTTCTGTAAACCGATATAAGTCGGTTTGCGTTTGGAGTCTGGTTAGGCTGGGCGGGTAAATTGTTAGTTAGTCATTTCATTTCAATTGAATTTCTTACCGTTAGGGTGTTTGTTTCCAGATCAGGAAAAGCTTTTAGTTTCGGGCTCTTATTCGAACCGACGGTCTTGAGATCGATGTAGTTTAAAGTCGATGGGATTCCAAGGCGACGTCTTGGCATGGTAATAAATAGTTTACCTTTGTAATTGTTAACACCCATTGGGACATTGTTGTAAGGGATATATGAATCTGTTGCAGTGGGAGCAGGCGCAGTTGGTCGAGGTCTTCGTCCAGCGCTTGAGCGAGAAGCAATGTCATTTGTTGGGAAAATAAAATCTGGAATAAGAAGTATTTGCAATCAGGCTTACACTTTTCGAACGAATGCAATCTTTGTCTGATTTTTCATCGTTGGTTATGTGATAAGTAACGGAATTACTACAAAATGCGATTGAAGTTTACAAATTGGGTAAGACCCTGCATCGCCTGGAGCCTCGATTCTGAAAATCAAGTCGCTGGAGGCTTAACCTTCACCCGTTTTTAGAGATACCTACAAATTTGACACACATCTCGCTATGCATCAATTACACAAGCTTGGCATCTTATAAATCTAACTACTTGGGTTTTTTTTTGGACAAAATGAAAGTCTAACAAACAAGAAGATCGAAAAAAGTTACGTTCAACTCTGCTCACCGATCTATCAAAAGAACAAAAATGTTTTATGAACAAGAAAAAAAGATACAAGCAGCAAATTATATTTTTTTGCTAACCGCTAATCGTTTAGCCGACTGGATAAATAAATTATCAAAACTTAATTCAATAGAAACATGACCAATGACATATGTATAAACTCCTACCCCTTGTATATTGCACAAACAAGTTAAGACCAATTAATCAGAAAAGATATGTCTTAAAAATGATTCTCACCAGTTACAAGTATTTAGTGCTAAAGTACCAAATCGTTTCGAATTTCAATAAACGGATTTAATGTGTGTACCTATAATCAGCGGCTTGAAAATGATAATTTCTTTTAACAACAACCAATTGCACAAGTAGGTGGATTACCTACATATTAAGTCGTCAAGTCATACTACAATCAATGATACTACTCATCGAATATAAGTGCGGCATCATTATTTACATTTTAGCAATTAAAATATGATTTTTATAGGTGTTCGCCTTATTACCTAAGATGTGGTTAAAATACACAATCCAAGGTCAATACTTAAAAACAAACAATACACAAACGTACTAGGTATACAAAAAATGAGGTTGACAAACAAACTCTAATAATAACAACTGACCATCCCACTTATGTGCTCTGAGAAAGTCTTGACCTATTTTGCGTTTCTCGCAGTCAGAAGTTAATATTAAGACCCGTTATGCGAAAGAATATTTACTTAATATTTGGTTTCATGTTTCGTTAGTACCTACCTGATTCTGCTAAATCGCCACGATTGTCGTAGTCCATCTGCCTCCAACCAAACACCTCGGTTAAGCCAGTACATCGTGCATCGCCTATTAGATACAGAACTAAGGTGATAGCACAAAAAGCCAGTTTCCACATGTTTATATATTGTTTCCAATACTACTTAGCGTTAGGCATGCGTTTACAACTGATCGCTACAGAAGTCGCTGTGAGACTATCTTTTGGGACGACACGGGATGCGAGAAGTCTTGCTTTGCTTCACCTAATCTTCTATAGGTACTTGAAGTTAAAATCAATTTGATAAAACGTGTTGTTTGCAAGCAAAGCAATATGCTAGTGCTTCACCGCCGCGCCGCACTGTTGAACAGATAAGATCCGTTGGAGAGATGATGTGATGATCATCAGAGACAATACGAGTACTGTATGTATGATTTGTCTATGACGATCATGTTCGATGGCGGGTGAAGTAATCAAAGATGAAAGTAAAGGGTCAACAATATGTCGTCAGAAGCAATAAATATGAGTAAATATAATTTGATATGTGTGTCCTAGCTGAAATATTGAAAACTACAATATGATTTGCTTAGTTAGGAAAATACGGACTGTCTACGTTTGTTTGAGATAGCACTTATTTATTGAGTATATGTACTTACACTCTCTGTACGATTGCATTTAAATAATAATACTAATATACATACAGCTAACGTGATGAATAATTAATCATTTCTGACTCGACTTTAATTAGTCGAAAACAAATTATAGTTTATTTTGCTGTTTTTTTATTATCAACATGGCAGTTACCGGCATCAAATACTCAAATAGGAACTGGACAATTGTAGCTGGTACATTTTTTGAAGTTACCACATATGCACCCAATTTCTTTTTGGAAAAAGAATTTTTTATTTATTACCAATGCAGAATTTTTTGAAAAATCAGTCCATTATTAGGAGGTCTATGCGTCCATAAAAAAACGCCTTTTGTAAAAAAAACAGAAAAAAAACTGTTCTCAATTCGTATGGTTGTCGTTGTTTCATAAACTCAATTGATAAAATATCTAGGGACGAAATAGTAAATTGAATAAATAAATTTAAATGGGTTTAGTTAACATGGAGTGAACAATAAAGCTGTCATAAAATCGCATACGATTTATGAATACTTTGATGTTTTACGAATAAAATAATAAGACTTCCATGGATTTACTTCTAAATACCTGTATTGATTTGTAGAGAAGTTCGATGACCTTAGTCGCGACGCTAAACCAAGTTCAGGTTTGCGTTGGCGGAAGAATTGTATCGGTACCTTCAAGAATTAAGCATTATAGGGATAGATGATTCAATAGAATGTGCGAAATTTATATTTCGGTGACAAATTGGTTAATCCTGGAAAGTACCCAAATATTCTGTAGGACTAACTTCATCCATCAATAACACGACTTCAATTAGGTGGAACACCTATTTTGCACTTAACTGAGGATTGAAAACATGATTCTAAACATTGGACCGATAACCGAACCTTTACTCAAAAGGTCGTGTTGGAAACTACGAGGTTTCCAAGGCAAGTGCAGCCGACAAGTCAATACCTCCAACGAACACTGAATGCAGCAAGCATAGTAACAACAATGCCCAAATGTCAAATTGTAAACAAACACACAAAAGGTTAATTGTCAAATAAAGAATAAAAATCATTATCTTTTATAAATTGGTTCAAATAAGTCGTTTGCCTTTTCATTTTGTCGTTTTTCTACCGTATCTTCACAGTTTGAACTTGAACACCCTTGCCTAAGTTTAAATCATCAAATCCGTTGTTCGAGAAACTTTGCCTTGTCTTTGCCAGCGAGATATTGTTCCATTGGAAAACTCTTCGGTTCTTAAAAGAACAGTCAATTTAAGCGAAAAACATAATTTTTTAATATTTGAAATGAGAAAAAATTATCTACAGTTTGGTGTAATCACCTACTCTGGAAAACTGCTTTTTCTTCTGTTACAACGACTTAACTCAATAGAAGTAAAAACATTGCATTTGGAATAATAACGTCTTAGTTCTGAAGTAAATTGCTTTCTACTCAAGTTAGGTTTTTTACACGAATTTATTTAAAGTTTAAAATTGCTCTCCTGAAAAATGTGACAAATCGACTTAAGCCTTTACCTTTTGAGTAAAAAATTATAACATAGATGAGAACATTTTTCAGAAAAACACGCATAGTACCTACTAAATATATTCACAGTGAGGAATAATAGGCCTTACCAACATTTATATTAAGAGTTTACTATTTCCTTGACTCTAAATTAAAAAAAAACACTATCTTCTGGGTTAAAAAAAAAAGATTTCTTGAAATTTGAGTGACATATCATTGTTCAGAAATATCGCCACTGACTGTTTGGAAAATTGTTCAATTTTAAATTTTGGTCAAATGCCAACATAGTCCAACTTTTAACCATTCAGCATGTCGTGTTTCCGAACCCGTTTAAATTTTGTTTAGCCAAACATAATTGACACTACCCTACTTAGCTATTGAATTTCATTGAATTCAGTTATACCATAATAGAGTTCAGCTCATTTCAACATCTTATTGCAGTGCAGTTGCAGTTTCCGATACGGTCGGAGGTGCATACATTTAGGCGCGATTAATTCATTTATTTAATTCGAGATTATAAACAAAGTTCACTTTAGAGTTCTTCTTTATTTGTGCAAATTAAATACAGTAAAATTACTTAACAATTTTGTGGTGGCGACAAAAATTCTTTTCAGCAATCTATACTCATATACAGAAAATGTTCAATCAAGTTATAAACAGACTCCCCTTATATATTTTTTTTTTCATTCATCCACCACACATATCGACAGGTTCAACTTAAATGTCAAAATTGAATGCATTTTGCATGTGTGAACTGGCACCAACTTCACTTCAATGGAACCCCGATATATCTTTGCTGAATGTGTCCGAATTGTTTGGATTGCGAAACGACGTTCACACATATATTAAAAATAATTCTTAAATTGCAATTGCAAGTGAAAGTGTTCTTCAGTCGAATACTGGTGTTATTTCCTACAAAAAAACTCGAAATTCTCCATTGCAGTGCGTGCAAAGTGAAGGAGAAGCACGCACCATTGGTATACACGACGACGTAGTGAAAACCACCAAACTTCATCGTGCCCAGGAAATTTGCTTGCAAAATGGACGAAGCTAAAGCCGATAAAAATTGCACCAGCGCCGCAGCCCCAATAGCATCGGTATCTGGAGCAACAGGAGCTAAAGATAACAATTCGTCTTCCTCATCCTCTACATCGTCGACATCCTCATCGTCGTCGGCGTCATCATCTGCTGATCCCGAAGCGGAAGACACCTCAAAGAGGCCCAAATTCATGAAGAGAGTTCAACTTCCAATCAAACAAATAATTTCACTGGATCAGTTGAGGCAGCGATTTGCCGACACAGCGAGGCCACCAAAGGAGGTCAAAGTGATTGTAAACAGTCCCGACTCGAAGAGGGTGAGTGACCCCAATTTCTTCGAACTTGGAGAAAGATTACTTTTCTGTCACTCGGATTATTTTCAGAAAACTGTGAAGAAACTAAAACACAGCCCCAAAGAGTTCTATACGTTCTGCACATGTCCGCAGTGTCTGCATTATCGTGAGATTATACTGCTGCTGATGGACGATGAGATGAAGACTCGCAGTACCTGGGAGATACTCCAGGCTACAATCAGGAAGGCATACCAGCCAATACTTAAGTGGGTGTTGCAATCTTTGTCAGGGTTTTGATAAAATTTTTCATTTTCGTTACGGTTTCCACCACAGGAATGCCATATCACTGGCAAAGTATGAGAATTTTCTTGCGAACGAAGGATCTTCATGGCTGACAACCGGCAATATGAATCACACCAAGGCTCAGCATTTGGACTTTATATGTGACCTATCACTGACAGAGAGTATGGTTTCAGTACTACTGAGTGCACTGTAAGTATATATTTCGGTTCAATTATTTCTCTTTCACGTCCAACCCAGACAAATGAATATTTTGTTTTGAACCATAGTTATCTAGAAAAAGAGATTTCATTGCGTAATTTTAATTAACATCCAGTTAAAGAAAGGTGGTACACTTATTTCTTCGAAATGTCACACAAAAGGTGCAACAAATATTGGAACAGAAAGAGCTTGTTTGGCCGTTTGCAGACACTTTTACTTAACGGCGCGAAGTTACAAATATCACAACCACTCCAACTTGCTACGAGATCCTCATATTCCATTTTTAAATAAACACTACTTAATCACACACTTCTTGTTCTCATTCTGTCTTTCTTTAATTTCAGTCTTTTAGTGGATGATCCGCATCAACTGTTCGAATTGATGAATTTCCAAGTTGAATGTGTTGTTAAGGCATACTGGGAGGGATTTGCGGAAATTGCAAAAATTCAAGATAAGAAAATACCCGCAGAGGAAATGTTATCCTGTAAACACAAGAAAATAATGCTAATAACTTTAAACAAAACTAATAATAAGCCGATTGTTAATTATTTCCAGATGTCCTCGATGGATATGATGAACTCTGCACTGTTTCTGATAACATGTCCCGATTCCTGTTTGCGTTGGAAAACCATCATTTGAACAAATTCTCACTTACGTGGACAATGTTGAACAAAAGAATGTATCAGCAGCATGTGTATTTAAATGTCACCGACACAATGTTGGCCTGCATAATAACAGTGGGTTATCTCTAGTGCCAATGGGGTGTAGCAGGTTTGTAATGTTGGTTTTCTGTTTTCATTTACAGCTGAAAGAGAACGAGCTAACAAAAGTGCATTCAATGCTTATTAAAAAGTATATCCAATTCGACGACGAAATGATTCAGATCGATAGAAGTTGGAAGGAGACTTGGACAGCTTTGAATTTATACAATTTATCAGAAGAAGAACGTAGTCGTCGAATGCGTATGAAATCGATACACAATTTATTTGATGTGATACGCAATGATGTTACGGGCACATGTTCGCAATGTGTCGATGTTGCCGATTGGATAAGGCATGAGAATCGTCAGCTAGTCTGGCAGAGCATGCTCTCCTACATATCGAAATGTGGCGCAGACTCGTATAGCATTCATCTGAATACGTTGGTGTGCGATGACAAGTGCAGGGAATGCAATGAGTTGCTGGAATATCATATTGGGTAAGTTTTGTTTAATTTTGAAGAATGCTAACCACATATTTTGGTATCTGTCGGCTTCTGTCGGCGTGTTATTCACCTGTGGTTAGGTTGAGGAGTGGTAAATCTTATTTCAGTTTCTCGAATACTTTTAATTTTTCTTTGTGGTATTTTTCATTATCAATTGTTCACAATGTCCGCTTTCATTACATTCAGACATAAATCAAATGTTTACGCGGCTCTGAAGCGATCTCAAATTGTCTGTTGTTGCTGTCACTTAGCTTCTGCTCAATGCGATCAAGGTCCGATTTACTGTTCGGGTAAGCAGGCGAAGCGGGATAAGAACCATTGAACCTCATACAGAGAATGGAAACTTCGTGCTTTCATCACTTACATACCTATGCTAACTCCGAACATAACAAGTTCACACAGCCTTCCGATATTATCCTGCGAAGGTTATTGTTTCTCCACAAATTACCTACTATTGGCTAGACTGAGCTACAAGTAATCTATGACATGTCTACGTAGACAACCCACCGCTGAAATCAGATCAACGATCTCATTCAGTTTGAATATGTTTAACAAATAAACACTTACATGATCAATGATAAAACAAAACTCTGGCATTTTCATTTACTAAGCCATTGTATCCAAACTCGAAACTCATTTTTGTAATCGTTTTTTTGTTTTCCATAGATTGTGCAAGTGTGTCACATGTGCGATTGCGGGAGGACCTCTGCCGCCAAGGAGATCACCCAATTCCACGTGTGCCAAGTGTCTTACGCTGTCGCGTGCTGAAAAAGATGGTACACTGTTCGAGTCGAAAATTCTCAATGTCTGTGCCAGCGACGACCGGTTTGCCTACAAGTCCAAAGAGAGAAGACGAAACGACAGCGTGGGGGATATGAGTGACACTTCATCGGTGTCGCTAAAAGATGAAGTCTTCAACGAGCCGGACGAATTATACGAGTACCACTTGTCTTGGGCGGTTTTCAAACATCTAAGAGGTAAACACCGGCTAAAATTTTATGCACAAAAAAACATAATTCACAACATATTCCTTGAATTGCTCACACAGATCGAAAGCCGTTTTTATATTCTAAGATTGAAGAGAAGTACTTTTGTGTCGATTGTAAATTACCACCGTGTCTGCTGGCCAGAAAAATACTAAACAATGAAATAGCATTGGCATTATCCTGGCACTTGATCCAGCACTATCAACCCCTAGTTATGACACACGATGACCTAACAGTAATGCTAAAGAATGTTATGCAATACAATCGTCGAGTGATTTCATATAAAGTACGATTTGATCCACAATTGGACGACGAAGTCTTTAAAATCTATTGGGCATTCGCAGTGTCGGTCATTGCATGCTATTTCGTCGATTATGACGAGGAGAGTACTTTAAATTTAGAATATTTTGAGTTAGCTAATAATGATATACAGTTGATGAAGTCTCGGTTAAAGGGCGCCGAAAAGGATGGCAAATTCTTTCGGTTCATCGATAAAATCTCTGGGTAAGTCAAAGTGTTGGCTATGATTGATCTGATTTCATGAGAATTTTTGTTTGTTTTTATTGCAGAATTACGGTAAATGACAGAGAAGCTAAGGAAAGGACCAGGATATATGAGTGCGTTTATTTTTAAATTAAGTGTTTGATTGAAATTACGCATTTTGTTTGTTTCAGAACGTCGTCGGATGCGTCGACAAGTTCCACCACCAGTCCTGAGAGGTAAGTTTATGGTTTTATTCTTATTTTAGGTAGGGCTATTCAATGCGGAAATATTAATCGTACCGGAAAACAGCCTATGGTTTTTAAAGCAATACAAGATAGACGAGCTCCATCTCTCTCAGCCATTAAGCAGAACTTGCCTTTATTGGCTTTCTTCAATTGTTCATCGATTGGTTAGAATTATTATTATTTGCTTCACTATTTGGTCTTTTCTAATTTCTTCGGATTGTGAGTTTGTGACCCTAGGACGAGATTGGTTGTCTTGTCTCGTTGCCTCTACGCGTTACTTTTACTTTTTTGGCTAAGACTTCCAGAAATTATTCCTGGAGTATCACTTTTCTTTTTCTTCCTCCTTCTGAGAAGCCAAACCTCTTTATTCCCCTTCAGTTGCTAGCGTCACGATTGTAGGCGAGTTGTGCGATCGACGATTTGATTCGCGATTGTAGTCGTTCAGCTTTAAATCTCTTAACTGCTTTTTTACGTTGCTGTCGTCGTCTGAATTATCCGCTTGTATTGCTCAATGGATAAACATCCAACGACTGCAATTATTAGAACATAAATCAATGTAACTGCTACTTAAATGCATCAAGAACAAGGCTTGACCTATCTGAGTGTTAGAGAAAGACAAAATTGAATTTAACAATTTGCAGACTGCGATGATGTATTAAGCACAATTGCATTAGGTTATAATCGAATTTTCTAATTGTAGAATCCAGCATGATGTAGCACAATACTTGAGAGGAGAAAGTAGCAAGTAAGATGCTGAGACTGAAAATAAATATTAAAACCGCTCAACAACATATCTATTGCCTCCACAGATTACCCCATAATTCGGAAGAAGTAAGAACTCCCGAATCTGAACCACCGGAACCCGTGACACCAACAGAATCACTTCCCCCTAAGAAGTGTGGCAAGGATAAAACGAAAAAATGTAAACCAAGACTTGCCCCCCTAATACCAAGATTTTAAACAGAACTTAATTGCAGGTTGCTTTGACCATGCGGACATGTCCGACCACTGTAAGGAGAATCATTCAAGCAAGAAGCGAATCAAAAAGGTTTGTTCACTGACTGCGCATTCTACGCAGTTTTTAATTGACTTTTAATTTACAGGAATGCAATCATGCACGAATGAATGAAACCCGCGATAGACTGCGAAAGAAACTTAACCAGCTAGTGATCTCGCGTACAAACGTAAAGACGCCAATTCTGAGACCACCACACCAACAGCCGCATTGCTCGAAAACTCTAACTCCACCAGACCTGGAGGAACCAACTTTAGAGGACTCGAAACTCGATGACGACGATGACAGTTTAGAGTGCTTGTCTACGCTGTGTAAGCGGATTACCCACCAACCAAATAAGCAAGCACCTCAAAAAGCATGGCCACAAACACAAGTTCCATCGCAGTCGCAGTCGGAATCACCAAAGGCTCAATCTCAAGCGCCGCCACCACCACCGCCGCCGGCAGTAGATGCAGCCCCCAAGAAGCGATCGAACTCAAATCACACACTAAGTCCCTCCGCTGGGCGGCAACGCGCTAATGAATTCTTTGCATTGCTCGAAAATCTGCCCGAGGTAAGCGTAAAAAAGTGGGTAAACGAAACACTAAGCTTCATCGAGGGTTCAAACGAGAAAGGTCCAATAAACGAGAAGAAAGCGGCCAAGAAGGCAAAACAAAAACAACGCAAAGAAGAAATGAAACGTATTCTGGAGCTTCAAGACCTACGTTCGCAGTTTAACGATATTTACTTCAAAGAATTCGCGGCCAAAAACGAGCTCAAGACGCTGAAGGTGTCGAAAAAGAAGGACAAAAAGAAAATCTCCGACTACGAGGCGAACATCAAGAAGCTCAACCGAGCCAAAGCGAAAGTTGAGACAAACATTCTCGAGCTGATAGCCACTGTTAAGCAGACAAATGGAGAGTTTAAATTTCCTTATCTGCCTACCAAAGAGCAACAAATCGAGAAGCTGCAGGAGATTGCCAAGGAGAACGAGGATCCGTCTACCACCACTAACAACACTCATCAGAATCAACAGCAACATTCGCCATCATCGACGCCATTACCTGCCGCAGCAACACTGCCAACTGCTGCTGTTTTGCCACCGCAAGAGAACAATCTCAATGGCGGAGCATTCTATAGCATACCATATGCGAATGCTAACAACTTCCCGCCATTTGTGATGCCGAATCTTGTGTCCACGCCAAATGTTCAAATGTCCTACGCAGCCAACCAACCTACCGACATGACCGATCCAGCAAAGCGAATTGTAACGATACGCCGGGTGAATTTACCCAATGTACCGGAGCCGCAAGTCACTGTGACCGCAAAGGGATCCTCGCCTGACAAGGACAAATTGCTGTACACGTTTGTGAATGGACAGATTGTCGAGCAGCAAGTGAAGCATGCATCGTCGTCTTCGCAACCGAATGTAGCACCCTCTCCCACAGCAGAGAAGACTAAGACGCAGCTAAAGAAGGAGCGCAAACGGGCGAAAAAATTAGCCGACGCTGAGGAGGAACAAGCGAGACTGGTTCGCGAAGAGCAGCTGCTCAAGGAAGAGGAACTCAAGCGGGAGGAGGAACTCAAGCGACTGGAGGAACTCAAGCGACAAGAGGAAATCAAGCGGCAAGAGGAGCTCAGGCGGCAAGAACAGGCAGCTGCTTTGAAGTCTTCGAAGAAGGGCAAGAAGAAAGGAGCCTTAGCCGCACCTACGCTCAAGGTAGACACCAACAAAGCTGGCAAGAAGAAACCAAAGAAGGCAGCAACGCCAGCTCCATCGGTGACCAGCAGCAGCCAGCCAACCACCAGAGAAAACTCTGTATGCAGTCAGAAGGTCAAGCCCAAAACAATTGCACAAGTTCGAGAGAAACCACCGGAAGTGGTGCAGAAAGTCGCAGTCAATGATTCGCCCAAAAGATCGCTCAGCAGCGAGAAAGAAAAGCGACAGAAGTTCATCGACAATGGTCAGTTCGACAATAATCAGTTCAAAATGTTGCATCTCGACGATTTTGTGTCAACTGATTCGGCCGAGTCCGAAGTTGAATCGGAAATTGAATGTGTTGTTCCACCAAAGCCTCCGAAAACCATTGAGAAACCTACTCCAATTGCCGCTGCTCCCGTCGTCCCGACAACCACCGTCAACATTCCACAGAAACCACTCGAAGCAAAGCCGAAAGCCAAGCCACAAAAGCAGCCATTGAATAAAGTTTTACCAACGGAATCAGTGGAAAAAACTGAAAAGCAGCCACTCAAAGAGCCGCAGCTGCCCTCAAGAAGAACCAATCGAAATCGTACGGTCAATTCAATTCCCGCACCAACGATAAGTGAGCGCATAAACAACAACAACGAACGAAACCACAATAAACCCAATGGTGCTCCTACCAGTCGAAGACTATCGACTCAAATGCAATCCAATCATGCGGCACCTCAGAAGGCACAACCTCCACCAACAGTAACAAAACCAGCAGTCGTACCACCACCACTAGCAGCACAACGTGATCTCCTGTCAGAGAAGCCCAAACGATCGCGAAAATCCAAAAACAAATCTCAACCAGGTAGCTATCAAGTCACTCCAGCAGCAGCCGCAGCAGTACCCATTGCAAACTCCAAACCAAGACGAAATCAATCTGTGATACACTCCGGTGGTGGTGGTGGTGGTGGTAGCAACAAAATAGACCCCACCAGCTCAATCCAGCAATCAATGCAAAATTTGCGTTTAACTTCGAATAACTATCCGCAATTGCCACCACAGCAGCAACCCCAGCAGCACTATCAACATGACAGACCAGAACGGGTCCATCACTATTCGCAGCATCACCAGTCGAACGTCAGCATAATGGACCAACTCAATCGTGGCGTACAGGTGGAGAATTTATCATTGCCACCAGGTATAACGCTCACTAAAGTCGACCCCAGCAAGAGTGAGCTACTACGTGCCAAGTCCGAGTCCATAAAGAAACTCTCCAAGCCCCTGTCGCATGCCACCGCAGGCCACCCACATCATCCTACTTCTAACATCTCGCAGCCGACTATCATCACATCTGGCTTCTACCCGCACATGTCCACCTATGGTGCTTCCGATCAAAGCGGTGTTATTATGGTAGAAGCAATGGGAGGTGCTTCCAAGCAGCAGTCCAACAAGCAGAACCTGTTTAACAGCGAGATCAAAGTATCCAAAAATAGGAAGCGTAGAAACAAAAAGAAGTCCGATACTTTTAAGGCTTCATCGGCGTCCGTACAGAACAGCAACCCGCATGGAGACTCGTTTGCTCAACCGAAGATGGTGACACTGCGTAATCCAATGTTTGGCAGCATGATGCAACAAAGTAGTCCAGCTGTGACGGCAATGCCAAGTCGTTTGCCAGTCGCTCCACTGCCGATGGATCAGCCCGCTTCAATTATAAAGAACGAGAATGGCATGTTTACGATACGGAATCCGGCATTGCAGGCGGCCGTCGCAAATGGCCTTCCGGTAACCAATTACCGTCAGTTTACAGGCAACTACTATACACCACCGCAGGAGGATGTCGCTATTGGTGGTGCTAATCTAGGTAGCTCATTCTCCTATTTCTCCAACAACACTAGCAGTCCTGGTGCTGTTGGCAATAGTCAAGCGATTCCCGTTGATCCGTTCAGCTCAAGCAATGGCTACGCATGCGATATTGCTGACGGTTCGATTAGATCGGGCACAACTGGTAAGTGCATATCGGCGATTGGTAGTGAGATCAAGACGGCGCAGCAATTAAAGCAACGATCAAAAGAGTCGCAGTGGCAGCATTACACTACACACGATGCAACGCCAAATCAGGATAATGGTTTGTACACCTACCTTGTATTGCAACAAACGCTTTCTCTAACTTTGTCCTATAACAGCTTGCAGTTACCTTGGTTCTTCATTGCAATCCAACTACTACAACGGCTACGATGTGTTCTCGTCCAGTTCAGGTGGAAGTCAGCAGCTTTCCAGCAGTGGCAGTTTGTTTGAAAACAGCGACTGTCCAATGCATCACAACTGCGAGGATTCACCTCCCCCGACGATAACAGGGTTCAATCACTATTTAGACGGCATTCCCAATACTGGCATTATCCGTTACGATGACGCATCCTTCCTCAAAACACTGATGCCAGGACAGAACCTCAACAATGAAGTGAGTATCCGTATCCATTGTATGCAGGTAACTGCAACCAATCGAATTTTAAACTCTTTGTTCTTTGTTCTTTGTTCTACTAGGTATCCATTCACAATGTCAACGATTCAAATTTCGCACGAAACGCAACATCACCGGTGGCCCATCGGGTGGAAATCACTCCGGTGTACGGCAATCGATCCGCAACGACGACAACATCAAATCTCTTCAACAGCTGTCCGAATCCAAATCTATACTCACCAACAAAGAGCTTTCTTCAGCCGCAACAAACACATTTGGGACCCGCCGACTTTACAGGTGAGTGTGTGTCTTCTTCATATTTTTCTATAGGGATGAGGTGATCTCAAAAAGGGTCTCTCTCTACCTCTTTTCATATAGAAAATCTATTCACTCCAAACGCCTTGCTTAACCTAAACGAATTGGATTCAGGTGATCGTGATGTGGAGTCCTTCAAACGTTTCAGCTACGACTTTGAACCGCCCAAGGAGAAGCAAAAGGTCAACATCAACATCAATGATCTGTTCATGAAGACCAGTCGTAGTGGCAATAGTTCGCGATCTTCGCCATACCTGGAGGATCCCACATTAGCTTTGGACAGTTTTGCGCAAAACCTTGCCGCTTTGAAGTTGACCGATGAGCAGTGCTCATCGATAAATGGTAATTTAAATACGGGTGCCAGCCCAAATGGCTGGTGGTAATATGGCACACTCTGCGAAAGATATCTGAACTACCGCTATTCCTTATGGTTACAAAAAACACACAGTATTTCAGAATGATCGAGAACGGCAGGTGACAAACAACACATAGACGGCAGTTAGAGAGAGAGGAACATTATTAAGCTGCTTTCAGAGCAGTTTACTTCGTAAAAAGTATTTAAACAAAAACAAAACAAAAAAAAAGATTCGTTTCTTTTTTTCTACAAAAAAAAAAAAAAAAAACAAAAACAAACATAAAAACAAAAAGCGAAAAAACAAAAGAGTTTCTTTTTGCAAATATTAATAAATGTGATGTAAAGTTTTAAGAGCAATACCGAGGTTTTTTTTTGCTTTGCTAACAGTTGCTATCCACTTAATTTCTCGTAGTCTTTTGTACTAGTTTCTATTTTTTATGCCTCAGTCTATTTACAACTCCGATTGTGACGACTGGAATGTATTTGAAGTTTCAATTATGTCGTTTTCCATTGGTTTCACTTGGTGATCCACTCATTCTGAAATCGAATAAAACAAGAAAACTGCTGCTGGTTTAATCCACAAATGTATTGGTGAAATTCCAAACAGTAATCTACGGCTGCTGTCAGCTGAGTTGTGTAAAAAAAAAACATAAATTACAATTGTGTAAGTGCTTCTTGAGTGGATTCTGACTTTAAATCGAGAAGCGAAATACCAGATTTTTTTGTGCCAGAAGTAAATTTTTCGATTCTGGACATTAATTTCGAAACACCTCTGAAGTGACGGACAAGTGCTAATAACTAAACGTATGATAAATCATAAAGGGGGACAAATAGCTGTGACTCTATTAGTGAATAACGTAGTGATAGTCTCTGATACGACTGGAACGACTTGTAAAGAGTTTGAAACATTCAGTCGGCATTGCGTATACAATTGGCGCAAAAATGGAATTATGCTAGAAACACCAGTTGGTTGTTGTCCTTGCTATATATATTGGGGTAAGAAGCAGCGAAATATTTGTATGTTAACTTCCTCACCACGACCACAGAAACATTCATTCAGAGGCATTCATTAAATAAACTGACGAGTTTCTTCCAACGGTTGGATTCTTACTACATATGTATTTGACGCTTTAATCTTCTAGCTAAGGCAACAACACCGCATTTATTAATATAATTCTTTTATCTTATTATCGTTTGATTCAAGTTTGAAATCAATCTGATCAAGACCTGATCAACACACCACCTTCCATCCGCAGTTTGAGACAGTCGACATGTAGGAGTTTGTTTTCTCTAGCTGGAGGATAAGTACTCCGTTTAAAATAAATAATCTAGTAGACTGCACCAGTGTGGTTGGTGGTTAGTGTGTTGGACTACGAGGGATCTCTGGTTCGAATCCCGAAAAAAAAAACCCAAATTCAAACTTAACGTTTATTTTCCACTGCGCAATCCTCTTTCTTTAATAAAAGAGCTTCTCTTTTATGCCGGCATAAAATTGTGGATCCCTTACATTATTCGTCCCAAAAGATAAATAAAAACTCGCACAAAACCAATGGTTGTGAGTAGTCCCTACGGACCTGTTGCGCCAACTATTAATTTTTTTATTATTGCACCATAAGTTGTACATATCTAATTACTTTCAGTGAATTTACGTTCGACAGAGAACGAGTAATTTAAAGAAAAGCAGCTGCAAGTATCCACATAAATAAATGCAGCTTTTGATTTACAAATGCATCATTGAGACAACTGCGAGTATATTCCGAGGTAAGTAGTTTTATTATTCTAAATATTTTTTTTCATCCTATATTTGCATGTACTGGGACCCTACTCTGTATCTCGTTCCGAAAGTAACATTTTTCCAAAATAAATTTGTTCTACTCTGTATTTCGAAAGTGGAAGGAAATGAACTTATGTCGCATTTAGAATTCCGAAATTATTCGAGAGTACCTACGTAAAAACGGAAGGGGAAAGCTATTTCGAATGGCACGAAATAGAGAGTAGGGCCCTGTTTACCTTTTGATTGTACATTGTTCCTGGAGTAGCCCTCTCAATTTCTTCGATCGCGTGCTTTTCGTCCTCTTTTTCTACCTAGGAAATCCATGTTTATGCCGACCGACTATTTTGCTCTTAAGAATAAGAGAACAGCTCTAGTTATATTTTGTAACGCCTCTTTATAGGGTTTAGTCACGGTGGTCGTGTGCAATGTAGCAAATCAGTTGCGGCATTAATGATGGCTTTCAGGCAGTGTGGATGAGCAGCTTGTCATATTTAAATTCCACTCCACAGCAAAGTCAAATAAAATAAATGTTAACCATTTGATTCAACAAAAACGTTAAACTCCTTTTAGACGGCATTTAATAGTTTTTTTTTTGAAGAGCTAGTGCTAATGCTTGAACCCTTGTGAAGTTGGTTCCTAGAAGTCCAACCCCCAGAAAAACTTATATTAAACCCTAAACTTGTTTTTACTGCTCCAACGCTTGTGATAACATTTAACAAATATCCGGGAGTACAGACGACTTTAGAAAGATTTTCAATATAGCCGCCTAGATATCGGATGCAATTTTAAACGTTACTACTTAGCGTCAAATGTGTTTGAGTTTGTTTCCCGTAAAGTTACTCAGTGTTATAAAAAGTCGCAACATTTTTCTCAATTTTTATTACACACTATGATATAAAATATTTGTTGAGGCACAGGTCCACCCCGGATTGTAGCGCCACCTAAGTAAGTAAATAAGTGATATAAAGTGTAAATTCAAAAAACATTTTCATGCAGCTGTAGTGTTGTTAAAATTTCCAGTCATCAAATGTTCGTCATAAAATTTTGCATATTTAATACCGGGCCTAGATTCCCGGGGAAGTGTTGCCTGAAATTTAAATATATAAAAATTAGAAAGGTTTCGAAAGCCTTATTTTACGTCAACAGACTCGTTAACGTCTTATCTGTCGAATGCTTAAATGAAGGTTTATACCCTTCGCTTTTCCTTATTTAAATAAATTCTTACTGATGATTGGGTCCTTGCGGTTGGGTTATATTATATGTGAGTAAAACAACAGTTTATTTTTAAACAATTACCATTATGTCCAGTCCCTGTAAGTTATCATTTAGGAGCGTTGTTTTCCTCCGTTTGTAGTAAACTAATCCAGCGATAACAACTAACATCGACGACAATCCAATCAGCGGCAGAACGAGACTCAAAGTTGAAGCTGCAAATAAAAATCTTTTTCCGGAAGTTGCAAATTTAGCTCCAAATCTCACCAGTAGATGTCACTTCGTCTGCTTGTTTATGATTGCCATCTTTTGTATTCGAGTTAGGCGGAGCTGTCGTTCTCTTAATTGTCGATTTGCCTGGTACTAATTTTGGTTTTGCGGTGGTCATCACCTCGGTTATTATAGTTGCTTTTGTGCTGCTAACAATGTTTTTTTTAGGTGGAGGTATATCCAATGTTGGGGGTTTATTGATAATTGTTGCTGGTGCAAGCGATGGGCCAATTGCGTAGTTCTGCTGACTGCCAGGTCTGTTATTTGAAAAACACTTCCATTTATTAATTGTTTCGATAAACTGTATTGTCTTACTTAAAGAAGCCAAAGTTCTTGCAGTCACACATGACGTGCGTCTCTGTAACGGCTTTAGTTGAGCATAAATTCGACGACCACTGGTCTCCAAGTCGCATTAAGCACTAAAAAAATACATTCAACTTTTGTTTGTTCATTGAATCGTATACTGGAGGACTTACAACATCGTGGGTGTCTTTATACTTGGGCATCTTAATCTTGACAACAAAACTATCGGCACCGCTTTCAACCTCTTTCACCAAAGCAGATGTGGCCAAGTCGAGAATTTGAATTCTATAACTTACTTGCTGTTCTCCGTCAAAGTAGTCTTCAGGAAATTGAATAAAAGCCGCACAGTAGAATTTAACTCGAGACCTCAATGAACGCAATGTTATTTGAAAATTGCCCATTGCCGGTGTAAAGTAGTTAACTATGGTGAAGTTCTTTTCCACCAAATGATTTCCAGTCATTTTTTCGATATCCATTGCTGCAACTGATGTATCTGAAAGTTGAATGATTTATGGATTCATAATGGTTTTTCATTCAAGAAAATCTAAGTGTATAATATACTCACAAATGTTTTCCTTTGTAATCAGATCACTTGTGCACATTTTCATGGCCAAAATGGGAATTTTTTGAACAATTTTGGCCTTTTCCTTTTGCATATTCTCATCCTTGTATGTTTGCATAATTTTTTCAATCAAATTCAAATTCATTCTCACATATGCAGCGTCAATGATGGATCTTCCCTCGAGACGAAGCATAGCATCGTCTGTATCTGCATCACGTTTTCGTCGGTTGAAATTTTCAACGCTTTCCGACAAACCATCAGAGTTCTCCTCTGCTGTCAAGTCTAGCAGGGCAAGAAGTTTCGTTAACACCGTTGAATCCGTAATTTCTAGTACTTCTAGATTGACTTTGGTTTGACTGATGAAGTTGACGGTGTCCTCCTTGGAAATGTAATACTTTTCTGTTGGACTTTCGTACTGTTTGTCTATTTCTTTGATTAGGAGTTTTGTTGCAAATGCCTTGAAATTTATGAATCCTTCCTCGCTGTTCGGAGTGTTCTAGAAAAGGAAAAGGTTTTACACAATGGAAAATTTTAAATAAAACATTTGGAAGACTAGGTACACAAAAAAAGAAATGACAAATACAATGCCCGCGTCGATCTGAAGACAGAGGTCAGAGCGAGCAATGCGTCCTCTAGCGTTTTTAGACTATACCAACATAAAAGAAAACGACTTGAGGCTCAAACAACATTTGTCAAACGCCAAGCTTCATTTATGGATTTTTGCATCTAAATTTGCAGATTTTCTTCCAACCAGAAGCTCCAACATTATGCTTAAAGCTAATGGAGAATGTTATCAGGTCGTGCTAAGTTTTGTTTGTGTTTCCTTTGAACGTTTAACTGTCAAATTTAGCATCAGTTGCATTGCTTGGATTTCAGCAGTAGTTTTAAATGTCACTTAATTTATATATAAACTCTATGGGCCTTACCAATAAACATTTTTAGTCTCGAGTCTACATTTTTTAGTAGCGCACAGTGGCTATATTTCAAATTTCGCAGTAGTGAGTTTCCGCAAATTTAAATCGAGACTAAAATTTGTTATTAGTACGGCGCTGTGTTTCTAGCCAACAACTTTTATTCGGTGCAAACAGCCAGTCGATCACAAAAATGCAAACGAACAATTGACAATCGACAAATGGGGATTTTGATCGAGACTCGCAATAATAAAATCAAAAATCGGCAACAGTTCGTCCACCATTAAATTTGCAAAATAAAAAAAATAACTTGGAGCATTACTGATGCTTATGAGAAATGTCCGGCTCTCCAATAAGAATGTGACTGCTTGATTTTGCGAGCATATTTTTAAGCAACGAAGTGATGTGCCTTTTGGACAAGTCGTGCGCTGCGCTGTATTTATTTTTATATCGCTAATAAATGAACTATAGATGGCCGAGTAATTGTCTTTAAAAGGGAATATTTCTTTATTCGTACCTTATACGTCAATGCAGCTATTAGAATTAAGTTGTGTCCCTCGTTAAAATCGGTCCTCTTGAAAGCTTCCGTAATTTTAAGTTCCATTGCTTGAATTTCATCTCCGCTATACACTGCCGAGCTCATCCTTATTTTAGGTCCATTATTCGTGCGGCAAGCGCCCCGGATATCACAAACTCGACTCAAAACTTCTACAGGCGAATCTATAATATTTCTATATTGAAATCATTTAAAAACAAATGAGAAACCTCTCAAATTCTCCAACCTGAATAAGGCAGTTGCGTGTCCAAAGATTTGAACTCGTAGAACGTTCCCAAGCTAATGGTGAACTGCTCGACTTGCACTAAAAACTCATAGCTTAAAGGCGTATCCAGCAGTGTATCCTTTGCGCTCTCGCATGTTATCTCAAAAACGGTCCGCAAAGCGGTACCATTTTTCGGTTTTACCTTAATCATCATAAGTTTACTTTAGATCGTTGTTAGACATATAACATTTACCTGTAGATTTCCACCGACTGGTGGCGAATTTGTGGAAACAACAAACTCGAATGAACTCACAACTTTTCGATTGATACTTTCGGCATCATTGGGCATGTACGGTCCCGGACATACAGTATCAAGACGAAATTTGTAATTGGCATCACCCTTAAGGCCTGCCCATCTCCCCTTAGGAACTGGGATGTTTAATACGATTTCCTTGTTCACTGTTGAATTGCCAAAATCGGCAATCTCCGATAGATACTCCTTCTCCAGATCGTTCACCTCTACAGTGCCGAATCCATCGCCCTTAAAATGAAAATAGTTCAATCGTTTATATCTTTTAAAGAATCGGCTGCCTTACAACTTCCTCTGGAGGTATGTACACAAAGCCTTCTTCTTGGGCGGTGGACCAACCAGCTTTGCAACTGGGAATCAAATCAACCATCAGTACGCTGAATTGTAGCGCTTGACCTGCTGATGGGACTAGATTTGGAACGTTTGAAAACTCGTAACTGAGATAGACCGTTGGATCGACTAGAACGTGCGCTTTGATGGACTTTGACATTTCTCCAAGCTTGAGTATGGCTGTTATCTCGTAGCTAAAAATAAGAAATTATATCAATAGCAAGAAGGGTTTGCTGAAAATGAATCACCTTCCTTGGACAGGGAAGAAAAATTCACATTTTGTGGAATTAACACTTTCGCTGGCTGCACATTTACCCCCATCACTTGCGGTGCAATCCCAAGAAACCTGCGAAATTGGACTAAAATAATTTGGTTTTGATTGGATAAGATTTGTATACGTACATCCAATTGGTCAGAGTTGTTGTCAAAATCTTGGACAATCACTTCGAAAATTGCCGGTTTGTTGCGGCCCATTTTCACGGAGGTCGGAATGATGTATGCTTCAAATCCGTATTTGACGACTTCAACTGTTATAAACTCCTGCCAAGTAAAGATCCGTTATAATTAAATGTGGATCGATTATTATGGGGCACAAAAACCTTCTAAAAACTACGTCAACTATTTATTTGGGCAAAATGTTACTTCTATCAGGCGCAGATTACACAAAAATTCCGACAGGAATGTATTAAATAGAAATTAGTTAGATTTTTGGGGGAAGGGTTGTAGTTGTTAAAATTCTGAACTACTTGGAGATGACCAGTTTTATACTCCATTTACAAAATCACACACGCGCATTTATGCACGAGTAGGGCAGAGAGATCCGTTCGTCCGCAATCAATGTAATAGAAAAGGCGTAAGAATGAGATCACAAATCAGCCGCCTAAAGTGTCATGATAGGTGTTCTACCCATAGTTATAGATACGTAAAACGGAAATATACACAAGTTCCGAAGACCAACATTTCTGCAATCACTTGGAAATATTTATATTTCAAGGGCCCTGTCTCTATTTCGTCCCGTTCGAAATAGCTTTCCCCTTCCACTTTTAAGTAGGTACTCTGTAATAATTTCGGAATTCTAAATCATTCCACCTTCAAAATACAGAATTCAAACAATTTGTTTTCGAAAAATTTTACTTTTGGAACGAGATACAGAGTGCCCTACGGTTTAAAACATGTGAAATGAGAGTGGTATACGAAATAAATAAATAATTGTCCGTTCATCACTTCCGGAAGCCATTTCGTTTTGTAGGAAAACAAAATTTCGTTATATCAACATGCTGAACTCTTCCATAATTAATAACACGTAAACAAGATGGCCAACCAAAATACGTGTCACGTATTTTTGCTTGTTTGTTAGGTAATGCTGTTCCTTTCAATGCAGACAGCTATTTAGTAGTGGGCATCCCTTTAATCTTCCATCTTAGGAATGTGTGACGTTACAAATGCAACCTAAAGGACATTTTTCATTGATACGCAATCATATATCCTTATAAAATAAATAAAATATATTATATACAGAGTCATTCATTTCGTGGTTTCAAGTTGGTAGCGCTGGCATATGTCACCTGTCAAACTCAGCTGTCATTTGAAGTGTCATAATATTAGCTGAATGTTTGCCATTTACGATAATGGATCGCTTAACAATCGAACAACGCGTTAATACTATAAAAACTTACTACAAATGTCTTACTACAAGCCACACAACACGACCAATTATGGCTTATTGCGTGATAAGTTTCCTGGTCGTTTAATTTCACGTTTTGCCAACATCAATTGGCAACCAAGATCATGCGATTTGACACCGTTAGATTTTTTTTTCTGTACGGCTGTGTTTAGGCTTATAATACCCGAACTCTAGACGCATTCAAAACCCGTATTACTCAAGTTATGGCCGAGTTACCGCCCAAAATGTGCGAAAAAGTGGTTAAAAACTACCCCAAAAGAATCGCATGCTGCGAATCTTCCCGAGGCGGCCATTTGAATGATATTAGGCCTTACTAATAATCATTTTTAACCTCCACACTAAATATTTTGTAGGTCACAATATGCAATTTTATATGGAAAATTTCGAGTTCGAAAACTTTAGCTAGACACTAAAAATGATTATTGGTATCGCAGATTGTATTCCACACTTAATGGCAAAGTCCAAACTTTATAATGAAGTAAAATTTTCTTCAAAAACGTATCGCTGGTGTGTGTTTAATTTTGCTTTACTTTCGAAACCGAAAAATGAATGACCCGTTTTTGAAGTTTCCATTTAAGGAAAGATATTTAAATGCCCCAAGTCACTCGAGTGACATGAACATGGTATCCTCATTACAAGTAATTGAAATGGCTGTTGAAAAACAAACGCACGCACGTGTTCATTCCGAAAAACCCCCTTTCCATTACAGTACCCGCTGTATAATTCCGTTTATATTATTTGTACATTGTACACAGACTTTGGGAAGATAATCGATCCGACAGTTTCTCACATTATTGCAAATTTAATGAGACAACTGGAGGTTTTGAATTTGGTCAAGTTCAGCCCTTGAAAGCAATTGGGTGTTGGGTTTATAGTGCTTACCTGTGCTAGAACTGCTGAGCTGTCTGACTGTAAGACAGCGGCTTGAATTTGGTACTCTTTTCCGGCCGTCAAGGAGTTGGCTGGAATCTTCAAGACACTGCCCGTTGTATGGAGTACATCCTGGAACTCCTCATCCAATCCAAGCATTTTCCAACGCAGCTATGAATGTCACATTTGTAAGAAAGACAAAAGTTCGACATAAACTTACATAGTAGTCATGCCGCGGGACGCAGAAAGACACCCGAGCACTGATTGTGTACGGTATACTGGCCACTGTATTCGCAGCCCCTATTAGTAAAAAGTTCAATCCAGCAACAGTCTAGAAAGGAACTTTTTAATTAAAGCCTTCCGATTGCCTTCAAACTCTCTTACTTCATTTCGCTCCAACACGCCATCGGTGTATTTGATGGTAAATGTTTGCTCCTTGCTCACTTCGCCCGCGTCTGTAACGCCGATTATGTGGAACATGTACACCACCCCCGATTCCACCTGAAAAGGAGTCCAATGACTCATTGATTTGCGACTATTATGGTGGGCACTTACTTCGGTTTTGTTTATCGAAACCATATTCTGTTTTGAGATAGTCAATCGTTCCTTGACATTGACGCGATTCTCGAGACTACGAACTGCCTTCCAGACAAGCAGTGTATTCCTCTGCGAACGAGCTCGATTGCCGATGGATTTGAAAAAAATGCGCACCTTATAGGAAAGCTTCATTCCGTCACGAGGCTGGAAGCTGTAGAGGGTTTTGTTAGTGCCAACTGTTGGTGTCCATGGTTTTTCTTTTTAACTCACCCCACAACGACAGCCTGGGGGTCATTGGTCAGACTGCCATTGCCGATGTGCTTGCAGATTGTTTGTGGCGCTATTATTCTAAACGAGGGCAATGCCTATTTCGAAACACTCTTCCTAAATCGAATTCGAAAGGTGCAATTTAAATGATTCTTACCAGAATTGAAGAGCACCGCTGGCCAATGATGAGTAGTAACGCGACGAGGTAAATTGACTTCAAGTGCAAGGACATGACGATGACATTTTAAATTGTAGCAAAAGCATTCAACCACCACCGCATTGGTTGAAGTTGTTTGGGTGACTGACTGTTGCGGTAGCAGGTTGCTGTGGCACTAGAAGCCATTCACCATTGGGCTATTTTGGGTCATTTAGGCGGTAGAGTCGATACTGCGCCGCGCACGGGTATTTAATTAAACGTATTTTGTGTTGGGTTGATTAAGTTCAGTTAGTTGCAAAGCGTGTATGCACTCATTTTGGAAATGGTCTACTATTTATTTCGTTTGTAGCGATTCGCTGCATATTGAGGTCATTATCAACGAATATGTGCATATGTCATTCGAAATTGTTTACTTGGATGTGTTGCAAAAAGGCCATTAAGCTGATGTTAATAACAGGTGGGGGTATACGTTTTTTTAATTTCTTTCGTTGTTGTAGGTATGGTTGTGAGGACTATAGCCTCCCCCTTCATATGGTTGGGAGCTTCATATTATGTGATAGAGAAAGTGTGTACGTTGTCATTCGTTGAATAGCCGAGATGTTGCAAGGTGAGATGTGAGGGCGCGAAAATCATCTTAAGTCATCTATGAAAAAAAGTATTTATGCGGCTTCTTTTGTTGTCAAATAATTCTAGTTGCGTTGCTTACACGCAAAGAACCACACTTATGCCCTAATCGTTATTATTAAAAGGCCGCTATACGAATAGTAATGCCCAGCCTAAATCTTTCGAGCTCACAAAAGCGAAATTCTCCGTGCAAAATTGCATATTGTGACCTACAAAATATTTAGGTTAAAAATGATTATTAGTAAGGCCCATAACAAAAGCGTGCTAACAAGCGTTACGGCTTGCGAAGTTTCTAAATGCGCAATAATTACGAGTATGTCTGCTCCCGTTTTTGTGGTAAAACTTTTCTCTGAAGGAATTTTTTAATTTTCAAGAAGAGAATATGTAAACGCAACTTAAATTGTTCCATTTCGAAAGATTATACACGAATTTGTTTTTGTTTTATTGGTTGTCTGCCTCTGCAGCAGTTCGTTGCGAATTCCATCCATTACCAGCTTTCAAGATATGAATCAGTTCTTGGAGTCCTTCTAACCCGTCGAAAAAGGGCGTTGAACGGTTTAATTTGTGTCTAGACGTAAAAGTAGGGTTTTTAAAACGAAGTTTTACAAAACAAAATGGCATCCAGAAAGGGAAAACCGATAATAATTTGTTTAAATATTGTACATAGTTGGTTAAATTTAAGATCCAACGGATTCAAGTTCTACAGTTGTAGTTAAAGCGTGATTTAACCCAACTTTTGAGTAAGGGAACTGACAGACGTTTTTTGTCGCGACAAGTTTGTGAAGTCGGCATAGCATTTCAAGATAAGGCCCTTTTAATATTAGAGCTGTCCGAGATGCGTGGAACGAAATTTCCCTTGACTGTTCATAAAGAACTATGTACAATAACAAAAAATTATCGACTAACTTCGGCTAATGTCAAATCACGCAAGCCTGAATTGTGAAGCTTTAGCAGCGCGATTAAACTCTCGGGCGGTTGTCACACTTTCGTTAGTGGGAAAAAAACATTAAGTGTTGTTTGTTTTTCAGGGATCCAACGTGGGACTCTTCGCTTAGTAGTGCGGCACCTTATCCACTCAGTCACTGTTTTGTTGGTATAGTTCAAGACCCCTAGGCAGTAATTAAGTTGTCCAATGACCGCAGTACGGCGGTAAGACAATTTCTTACAAACTAACGAGCTAAAAGCCATTTCATATCACTTTACGTCAATGTCCATAATAAAGACGCTTTCTCGTGCAACTTGGTTTCAAGTGTTTTTCAAACGGACAATACTTCACAGTCAAACTAGTTATCCAACCAATAGCGTCTTTTAGAGAATTCATTTCTTTAATAGAAAACGAAAAAAGAAAAATCATTTGTAGTATACCAGTTTACATAATGCATAAGTTTTGCAGAGTTTTCGCCAACTCGTTGTTTCACTTGGTAACTCGTTGCGCAAAATTTATTATTCACTTAACGATGACAGTGAAACTTTCGCATAACTTCTTGCAAATCGATTGCAATTTTAACTAATCGTTTTTTAATGTACATCCCCGACTGGGTATAAAAAGGAATTTTCCGTTCTATCCCTTAACTCAGTCCAAACAGAACTCGTATAGGTACAGTCCTTGCGCAATTGCAATGATTTTAATCGAAGATAATGAATTCGACGAAGTTCTCGGATATTTACTCCTACAGCAGGATCTTAAGGCCTTTCGTCAAGCTGGTAAGCCACACGCAAAGAAACTTTCCACTTTGAATGAAGCCGCTCGCAAAAGGGAACACAACCGCTCCGAACGAGCCAAATTAAAGTCACGCGATGGAAATATCGTTGAAGTACATGATCAAGTGAGTTTTCGATCGATTCGATAGAAATCAAAGAACACCTTTCTGTAGTTCTATAGAGACCATAAACTTCTGCTGACCCTGTTTCGTGTCCTGGCTGTTATGCCCATACTACGCTCGTCTCCGGGTAAAATGACATTTTCATGGAAATCGGGCGCCACAATGTATGCCATTGTGTTTTGGTGTCTCATGACGGTTGTGGTCCTTTCAATTGGCAAGGAACGAGTTCGAATTTTATACACCACTAAGGACTTTGATGAGTATATCTATGCGATATTGTTTGTGATCTATTTGATACCACACTTCTGGATTCCGTTCGTTGGATGGGGAGTTGCTTCCGAGGTAGCGAAATACAAGACTTCGTGGGGAACTTTTCAGGTATACCATGCAAATTGTCAAGAAGAACAAAATTTACCCTTCAAGTATATATTGTCCTATAGTTGAGGTTCTATAAAATAACTGGAACTTCTCTGCAGTTTCCAAATCTAAAGATGTTAATTGTTATTATTTCGATTGGATGTCTATTGTGCGCGATGCTGTTCTTGTGGCTTTTGAGTACGCTTCTGGATGGTAAAAATATTCTACAGAGAAAAGGATAAGAAAAAGCCCAAATGACGGTTATATTTTAACAGGTTATCCCTTGTGGCATACATTGGCGTATTATCACATCATAACCATGATTAATATGAATTGTGCACTTTGGTATATAAATTCGAGGGCTATAAAGGCGGCGTCGCATTCGTTGGCCAAATGTTTTAAGGATGTGAGTAAAAGTGCACAGCGGAGATATGTATCCACAATTTTTATTTAAATTATGTTAGCTTCACGGGTTTTGATGAAATTTGTTTTAAGGTTTTGTTTGTGGGTGACCGTTAGGATTACTGTTGGGAGACCCTGGCAGCGATGGCATTTTAGGGATGAACAAATGTTTTGTATAGTCCTACGGAAATTAAAAATAGAATTGCCGATTCATAGTTTACAACAGCGAAGCGAACATCGAACCACACTATTTGTGTGTGTTTTTTTAAGTAAAATCAAACTATTATTTCTTTCTTTAAATTCTGGCTTATAAAAGTAAAAAAACAAATTATATATTGCCGTTTGCATTAAATAATATTAAGGAAACTTCTTATGGCTCCTGGGACTCTGAATTCCGATGAAACAAAAAATTAGAAAGGCGCGTGGTAAGGTAGCTCTTGCAGAATAATATAAATAATAAATGAACGACTGATTCGATAACAAATAGATTGAGCTATATAACTGCTCGCTTTCGAGGCTGTCAGTTTTTATGTTTATATTTTTATTAAATGTATAACACTTCACGAACTAACTTACCACACATTCAAAGGACGTAAACAAAGAATGCAACGCATCCATAATCTCGCAATATCGTTTCCTTTGGCTGAACTTGAGTGAGCTTCTACAGTCGCTTGGAAATGCCTACGCCAGGACCTACTCAACATACTGCATATTTTTGTAAGAACATTAAAGCAACTATCTATGCAACTTTTTATTGTACTAACTTATTTCAGATTTGTTAACATTGCCATAGCAGTGTATGCCGCATTTGCACAGATTTTCGACAAATCGAATGGACTCCGAATATCGTATGAGGAACTGGGCTTCATAGTCGACGCCGTATACTGTTCCTCGCTACTTTTCATATTCTGTGATTGTTCACACAATGCCACGCTGGTTGTATCAAAAGGCGTTCAGGAAACCCTACTTTCACTTGACCTGGGTAATGTCGATATGCAGACGCAAAAGGAAATCGATTTGTTTATCATTGCCATCGAAATGAATCCGGCTATTGTCAGCCTAAAGGGTTACGTCAATGTTAACAGGGAATTACTGGCCTCCGTAAGAAATTTGTCAATAGTTTTCAAAATTGTATGTTACTTTCATTTGATTGTTTGCTTTTTAGTCGATTTCAACTATTACAATTTACCTGCTCGTCCTTATACAGTTTAGATTCTCCTTGGACCGAGGAGAGAATAATTAAATGGCCCAAATATAGTTGAACGGTTAATTAATAAATTATTTAAAATGGTAGCGCGGTTTTTTTGTTTTGTTTTTGTAAATATGATGGCACGCCAAATATCAGGTAAAATTTGTAAGAATTTTAGTAATGAATGGCAACAATTTTAGTTGCGTTTAATCGGTTGGTGAAAGCGGTTGCCATCACGTGGTTGGTATATGACAAAATGCATCAAATATCAGAAAATGATTTTAGGGAAGCTATGCATTTCTCAATGCTGAGTGACGATATGAAGAAAGTGATTAATTCGTCGAAAAACGAATCGTTCGACAAAGCCGCCTTGTCGCCGGAAATGTTGCAAAGAAAACAGGAGAAAGCCTTACGCGATCAGTTAAAATCAACAGATGGCAATAATGCGGAAGTGCATGATCAGGTGATCTAAATGTACATCGTGTTCTAGTTGAAGTCTGTCGTGCTGTCGTATATAATATGACTCCCTGTAAAAGTTCGGAGTTTGTAAAGAAATTTGTTTCTCGTTCATTGTGTAGCTTTGAATTGAATCGAATTAAATCTGCTGATGACCTTAACATGATACGACACACGCATCGTGTTCGACAACTATCCCTATTTATAATAATGTGGGTCATATGTCGAAATAAACTTAGTTTATAACAATTTGGAACGAAAGAGTTCTATTAAATTAAATTCAAAGACTTGAGCATTGTTTTGTAATCTACGAGAAAGAAAAAACTCGACGATTGCAAGCTTCTGAAAGCTCTCCGAATTCATATTAACATGACGTTACTGGCCGTTTGTTCGTCTGGTTTTAGGGACGGAATAGTTTCAAATTTTGTAGTTCTTCCCCAGTGTTGTGGAAAAATCCAAAAAATGACTTGGACACAAATTCGAAGAATAGGAAATTTTTAACTCGAAATTTCGGATACGCGGACAGGGTATACATATACTTAAAGTCGGCAATATTATAGAATGTGACCAAGCCTATACTGGTTATGAAATGTTGATGAATTTCATATTTTTTTCAGTTTTACCGTGATCACCAGCTTCTGTTGAAGTTATTTGTCTACCTTGGTGTTATGCCAATTGTTCGTTCTGCACCAGGTTTAATAACATTCAAGTGGAAATCAATGCCGATGGCCTACGCAGTTATCCTCTATTGTTTTACCACCACTCTGGTCCTGAGGGTTGGCTACGAACGTTTGAATATACTCCTGACGACAAACGAATTTGACGAGTATATTTATGCGATAATCTTCCTCATATTTTTGGTCCCACACTTTTGGATACCTTTCGTTGGCTGGGGGGTTGCCAATGAAGTGGCCAACTACAAGAACATGTGGGGACACTTTCAAGTAAGTAACATAAAATGGTAAAGATTTGAACTAAGGTCGGTGTGTGTTTACAGGTTAGGTACTACAGAGTAACTGGTGAGTCACTAATCTTCCCTAGACTGAGCTTTCTTATTATCGTGCTCTTCATCGGATGCGTGTTTTTGGCTATTCTATTCTTGTACAGTCTCAGCAATTTGCTAGATGGTGAGTACTTTTTGAAATAAAATTCGAAATACACTACTTGGAAATGTAAACCTACAGGCTTTCTGCTGTGGCATACTTTTGCATATTTTCACATCATAACCATGATCAATATGAACGCCGCTCTGCTATACATAAACGTACGAGCAATTAAAGCAGCTTCGAATAGCCTATCTGCATGCTTCA
Source organism: Cheilosia variabilis (assembly GCA_951230905.1). Classification (NCBI taxonomy): domain Eukaryota; kingdom Metazoa; phylum Arthropoda; class Insecta; order Diptera; family Syrphidae; genus Cheilosia; species Cheilosia variabilis. Next base: position 17,055,489 of record OX579676.1, read on the forward strand.
AGAAGGTTGTCTTTTTTTTGTAGCTCCCTTAAAACTGAGCATTATAGCTTACTCTTTGTTTGTGCACTTAGGATATAAACAAGGACTGCAATGCAACTATCGTGTCGGAGTACAGGATTCTTTGGCTCAATTTAAGTGAGATGCTTCAAAAATTGGGCAATACCTATGCGCGAACGTACATAACGTTTTGTCTCTTTCTGTAAGGATTATGTAGATAATTCAGTTTCAAATTAAAAACTCAAATTCAATTTCAATTTCAGAGCCATCAACATCACGATCGGAGCCTATGGGTCGCTGTCGGAAATATTCGACAATGGATTTTCCCTCAAAGTTCTTGGAATGCTGATTCTAACGATGTACTGTGTGACTTTGCTGTTTGTTGTTTGCCACTGTGCAGACAGGGCAACAGAAGTGGTAGCCAAGGGCGTACAGGATACACTTTTATCTGTAGATCTGTTGAGGATAGAAAACCAAACACAACGGGAGATTGATCATTTTATCTCTGCTATTGAAATGAATCCGCCAGTTGTCAGTATGCAGGGATATGCAATGATCAATAGGGAGCTTTTAGCTTCGGTAAGTTTTTGCTAAACATTTTAAATTCCTTCTTATTTGTGTGCATTTCTTAGTTGATTTCAAAGATTGCCGTTTATTTGATTGTATTGCTGCAGTTTAAACTCTCTCTGGTGGCGCAAAAAGCATATGCTGCCAATATGGCTTCGACTCACAAGGAGGCAGCACAGGAAAGCGGTGCTTAAACTACAATATTTATTCGTCAACACGAAGATGTAGTAAACTAACAAAAATTATCCTCAATATGCAATAGTAAATTTTTAGTTTACTGTTGTGTTTATATCAAAAACATATTCGTAACAATAGAATTATTATATACATATTTATTATGTACAAAACTTTTGTCTACAAATTTTTTTTATAATGTCAATCCATACTTCGAGAGCCATCCAAGTCCATCGACAGTGGTGCTCTTTGGCTTATATTCACAACCAATCCAATCGTTATAACCAGATTCTTTGATAAGTTGGAATACAAAGCTAAAATCCAATTCTCCAGGAACGTCGGGCTCATGGCGATGTGGTACTTGCGCGATTTGAATATGTCCAATGTACGAATGCAGTTCCTTAAATGCATAGCTGACGTTGCCACATATGTGCTGCAGATGGTAAATATCGACCATTAGCTTTATGTTGGGGCTGTTTACCTCATTTAGGATGTCAATAGCTGCGAAATAAAAACACAATTATCTTATTTGTCAGTTAACTTTGGTGATAATTTACCTTTTTCATATGAGTTCAAAAAATACCCAGGCACAGCGTACTTATTTATGGGCTCAATAAGACCGACCATATTTTCCTGTTGCAGTCGTTGTGCAGCGAATTTTAAATTTTTCACATAGGTCTGATAATGGTCGGAGTCTGATTTGTTTGTTTGCTTCCCAGCCATGAGATGGATCCTAAATGAACATTAGACAAATAAACACCAATCCATTTGCGATATAAATGAACAATAGTTTTAATGTAATAGAAAGGCAGTCGTTTAAAGACGAGGAGCTTTCAAATTATAAAATTCCCATTGATTTTCCAAGTCATCCCGTCAATAGCAATGCTAGGATGAACTCCTTGGAGATAGAGAATCGGTTCAGGTAGGAAGAATTGAGACTTAAAAGGTATATTGTTCCATTTTTTGCTTAAATTTTCCCTGTAAATTCTGAAGATTCTTTCAACGACTGGGTATCAAATTCGTTAGCGTACACGTTATGAACAAGAGTGGTAACTACAACACTCATAAAAATTCACAAGCACTTGTCACAGATATTAAATTTAATCATCGACAATTGCATGGTTACATCAGTTATGATGACGTTGTATACCTTTTAGTATAGTGGAAACTTACTTTTTACATTGCAATTGTTTAGCCAAACTGATAGATTCATCTAAGTTCAGCTTAAACTGTTCTTCACCGCCAGGAATGCTGGTTGGTCCTACGCTGTACTGGTCCCCTCCATCTAAAACAAGCCGCAGGCATAAGTAATCCGAAGTAATTAGAAATAGGATAACGCAACTTACTCAGCGAAATATTGAGGAGAACAACTTCAACACCAGCATTCTTTTGCGATTGTACTAATTTGTCCAGAAACTCTTTACTTGGGTATCCAATTTCAACTCCTCGAAAACCGGCTTTACCTGCAGCTGCAATTCGATCTAATAGACTTGCGCTTGTCTCCGCAAATAGAAAATTTAAATTAGCACTGAATCGGAATGGCATAATTAATAGCAAATATCACTGGCTATCTGAATGTCTTCATAAAATTGATCTAAACGAATAACAAATGCGTATGACCAGTCAATCTTGGGACGAAAACACTTGACTTGTCTCTAAGCTAAACTAACGAAATAATCTGGAATTATTTAACAAGTTCAAAACTTGAGATACTTATTATCTGAAGATCGAGATTAGGAAGTAAATGAAAAGTTTATTGCAGTAACCTGTGGAAAAGTTAGTACGACTTGTTTTGTTTTCAGTAAAGTTTATTTTTGACACTTCTAATCAGCTGCTGCCACTAAAAGCTTTTATCACTTTTCGGATAAAGTGGATAAAAGCACTAGGTACACGTAACAATTTTTTTGATTTAAATTGATTCCACTGAAAGTAGAAATAAGTTAAGTACCTCTTGTATTCTTAGTGGGTTTAAAGTGATGCTCAATGTATGTTTCCATTTTTTAATCACCTACATAAAATGATCCATCATATATGTATGTACATATTTCATATAACGTTGTTCTATGAAATGAAACAAAATATATGTACCTATCATTGATTCAAAAATAAATAAAGTGTGTCTTCACAAAATTGATAACGGCTGTCGCTCAAGCCTTGTGAGAAATAATTTGTTGAAAAGTGTGAAATAACAAATTCATGCAGCGCTGCCAGATAACATGAGTAAACTCACTTTGTTGAAATTTATAAGTCAAAGTTACTTTCGGTGTGTCGTGATCTTTTCCTTATAACGACGCGGGTCAAAAGTCTGTTGTTTGTTAACTTTAGCCAATAATTGCAGGAATGAATATAAGGTAGGTACATAATTGTAAAATGACTTAGACTGCATGTTGATTATGCAGAACTAAAATGTTAATTATTACAAAAAATTGGTCAGACAAATCAGTTATTTAAGTCATTTGTTGAATAATAGTATTGCCAAAGAAAGATACGTTATTTCAACTTTATGTACCTTGAAGGAAAGCTAATAGTTCATAATAAGTATAATAAAAAAAGTAAATCAACCTAGTTACGTAAAGCATAGACAAATCATAAGTCGTATGGTTTGCCTATGAACTAAACGACGATTCAATATTCTTCAAAAAGATTCAAATAAGAGTACACGATAATGCCACGAACGCAAACATAACAGCCGATTCGGCCCTAGTGAGATATCCGCCGGAACGGAAAATTCTCCGATTTTATACAATTCGGAGGACGCCTTGAGGCATTTTTCCGAACAGCTGTTCGGAGCACTGTTACCGATACAAATGTAACGTTATGCGCTGCAGTGCGATCAAGTTTGTTTTTGAGTGATATATTTGACGGGTTATACGAATTGTTTTCTGATATCCTCCGAAAACAATCATTCGCGGAATTTACTTACGATTTGGAATGAAGTTAATAAATGTGATCAATAAAAAGAAAGAATACAATGTACCTACCTTGCGACGCAATTTATTGTTTCAATTTGTGTTTCCAGTGCAAGATCATGCAAAAAACAAGCACCAAACAATAAGAGGACGTCAAATCAATGCGTCATCGTATTTCAGTTATTTTTTTCCGAAAACGGACACATCTGATAAACTCGAAGAATTTGCTAATTTACGAACAATACCCACGCAAACAAAACACACAATTTTGTATTATATTTTCAATTTAAAGAATATTTATTGTATAATAAAAAGTACATATCTTTGAAAATAAAAACTAATAACTATATTATCATAATAATAAAAAATAATCCTAAAATCTTATCGTTCTAAATTGTTTTTATTTATAGTTTTTTTTTTTTTTAAAATCTGATTATACATTAAAAATACATAAATACATTATAACCGTTTGTTACATAATTTTTTGTTTAAAATGTTAATCAATTAATTTCTATAAAATACCCAGAGAAACAATTTTGGTTTCATTAAACAAGTATCAAATGATAAGGTAAAATTTTTGTAATTACATATTTTTATCTACTTTTTATATATTCAATAACTAAGAAAGAAAAGGGATGCATTTCATCAATCGTCATAAAAATTAATGTACACAAAAATGGAAATTGCTTGCATATATTGTCTAAATATTTAGTTCGAGATAATTTTTTTTTCTTATCTATTACTTTTATAAATGCAAGTACATAGAATGTTACAAGGATATTTAATCACAATGAAATCAAAATCCTTAATATTGGCATTTAGTTTTGTTTTAAAAGATTTACTTAAATAAACAACCACAACCTGATGTATTGTTTCTTATGTTTTCTAATTAAAGTATAATATCATTTTTGTTTTCACCTAAGAATTTTATGTGTTTATAGAACATTGCGATTTTGTGTGAATATAGTGCGACCCCTTATAAAATGTTTAGCAATTTAATATAATAATAGGACATTATGTATAATGTATAATGTATAAATAAACCATTATTCTCCTATGCACTGTACTAAGAATAATTTTTAGTGTCTTTACTAATAATTATAAACTTATTGCTGTTGGCTTAAATCAATTTAAGGTGAACACTCAAAATTATGAAGACCCCTATCGACGCAGAGCTATATCCATAAATCTACGATAATACCACGGAACATCTGAAAACTGTATCGAAACTGTAGCGAAAGTAAATATTCCACCGCGATATCAGATGAAGGGTTTTTAAAAATGTATGTCATAGGTATTGAAAGGGAATATCACACAGAAATCCAGGGCCATAATAAGTATAATGCACAACCAACCAACCAACCGAGTCATGTGTTTTCAGTCTGTTCTTTGCTATGCATGTGGAACTGAATGCAGGGCTACCGTTGGGTTCAAATATCTAAAGGGAAAACCATATGACTGCTGAAAAGCCATCCAACTCAAACAAATTGGCGATTACATTTGTCATTGCAGTATTAAAGGCACCTTTCATGTTATTGACTGAATTTAAATGAATGCTTTGCTCTTCACCAAACATTTTTTACACATAGAACAATAATGTTTGCGTAGGACGTTTATTGGTTGTACCTACGAACTGTCAGATCGCCTTGGCTCAGAAGTTTTGGAAAAATGCATATTGTGTCATCCACATGGAAGATGGATTTTCCGGGACAGATATCCATTTTTTAAGTGACAGCAATGCATAATTTTGAGGCACAAAATATGTCTTCTCAATGAAATCGTTATAATAATATAATTGGTGCTATTACATTCGTTTCTATTTTAATCATATGATAAAAATTTGAATACGTTTTATACTAGACCAATAACAATCTTTCCCCAAGATTCATTTTATAACAGCTCTCCAAATCGCTCTCAGCATTATTAATGAATACTTACCTCTTCTATGGAATTCAAAATTTAGATTTTACTACAAAACCCGCAAATAAATGCTGCGTGTTCAGAGGCGCTCTCGGCTATTGCGGTAAATCGTAATTAAATTGCATAATGCAACGTATGCAGAAGAGGAGGAAACAGCCACCATTCATTTGCGTTTTTCCCAATCTAAATCTTATTGCAGCTGAACCCAACAGAGTTGTAATAAACAAGCAAACCCCACCTTGAGCCAACCGAACAACATTTTTATACTGCAGTAGAAATAACTTTTTTTTTTGCATACTTTTAGATGTACATGACATGTATTTGTCAAAATCGGTTGGAAAATGTAAGATCTAAAGTTTGCTCAGAAAGTGTTCATCTTTTTTCTATGTAGTCAAAGTGCAATCAAAATAATGTGCTGGTGATAAGCAGTACCTTCGTGGTAGTCCTACGAAACCATCATAACAGGGCAGTAAATCAGAGATTATTCAAGCAAAGATTGGCAGATATCGTGCCTAGGTAGCCAGCCTTTTCTATGTGACCTTTCTTCTTTGTAACGAAATCATTCAACGCTTTGCCTTCAGTTCTACATAAGCCACCGGTTTGAACGAATGAAATTCCAAACGCCTCTCATTCGACTACACACACACATCCACACACCATTCTAGTTACGACACTGTTGGCATTATACAAATTGAAAATGAAATTTAATACGCTTTATATCACTTAACTTGTATTCTTACTACAATAGAAAAAAACATATGAAAAAAAAATATATATCTTACAAAAAAAATGTTGCTTTTGACAAAACATCAAACAAAAGTTTTTTTTTTTCATTAAAACTACAAGAAACAAAATACATATACGTAATAGAAGATAAATGAAGAAATGAAAAAAGATTATTCATGAGAGATTTCTTATCTGCTTAAATGCATACATTTCCATTCTTAGTTATGTCGTATTACCTTTTGCTTGCTCTTCGTGTTTGTGTATTTTTCTTTTCTTTTAAGATTCTTAAGAAGTTTATTAATTAAATTAATTAATAATTAACCTATAATTAACAGATGAATCATTTTTGTTTATATTTTGCAGATTTAATGTTTTCAAGAAGAATTATTATCGTTTTTTTTGTATTGTTTAATTAAAATTTGTTTACAGTAGATAGTACACTTCCACTGGACAGCTGCTCAGTGTTATTATTGTTGCATGGTAGAGACAGGGTCAGGGGGAGGGGGGAGTTATAGAAAACGAGGTAAGAAACATATGAAGAACTGGTGATCTGAAGCGGATACCGTACAAGTTGCATTCAACACGTAGTCTCCAACATAGAATCGAGATTGTTTGATGGGACTTTTGGTTGCGGGTGATGTTGGGACTTGGCGGCTGCTGCCGCTGCAGCTTTTTTAGCTTCGCTGCAACGAAATTGTCGTAGGTAGTCGCTGAAGTCTGCACCACTGCCGGTGGTGATGATCGCCGCGCTCCCAGCTTGAGTTTTGCGCATCTGCTCGGAAAGTCGTCGTATGTTGAGCTGCAGCTCGTCGTCGCGCTGTGATATCGAGGAGAAACTGTGACGAGCTTGCAGAAGATTGGGGTTGACGACATCTAAGAAACTACGTTGTGCCTGCTGTGGTTGTTGTGCTGGCTGCTCAACAGTTGCCACAGTAGGCTTGATGCGTGCCGGCGATGTCACCGGTGAATTGCTGCATATATAGTGCGGCGCTAGCGGCGGTGGTGGTGTGGCAGTAAATGGTGGAGGCGGTGGTGAGAATTGATTCTCGGGCGCTTTGAGAAATGGCGAAGAAGGTGCCGATACTGGCGGCAATAGATCGTCTTCAATGAGCAATGGCGACTTGCAGCGCTGCAACTTGGGGCGATGGCTCTTCGTGTTTTCGCCACCGCCCAGCTCGAATTTAGTGGCCGAAAACGATTTCGCCTGACGGAACACATCTTGTTTGGGTGATTTTTTTGTATTGCTAACTCTCGATTCGGCTGGCTTTCGCCAAATCCACGGGTCATTGTTGAGCGGCTCTAGATCGCCACGGCTTAGCGAACGAGTTTCTTTCGACATCTTCTGAAGATTGCTTCGCTTGTGCAAGGAGTTCACTTTGCATTCCTCTAGGTCGGACATTTTCAGCCATGGGTCCGATGGAACATAAACTAGACACCCGGTGCTCTTGTTGTTTGTTTGATTGTACGAGAACTTGGTGTCAAAGTCGGTGATATTTGGAGAGGTTTGCTCACTCTTTGATGTTTTGTGCTTTTTCTTGACACTACTGACGCTCTTACTTTTGCCAATCGATTCGCGTACACTCAGCTCGGCTATGCGCGCCGTGATTCCGTTCTCGACTTCAAAGTCTTCATTGGGTGAAACCTTTACGGAGATAATGTCGTTCTCGTCAGATACCATTATTGCGTGCTGGTGCCGCACTGGCGGACGTGGCGAGAGGCTTCTTGTGGTGCGTAACTGTTTTGCCGGCTTCGATTCACCCAACGAATTCGACTTCTCTAGTGCAATCTTGTTGGTTACCAGAACTTCTTTCGGTTTCATTTCGGTTAGTCCCAACTTTCGCATATCCAAGTTTGGACTAGTGGCCGCATTTCTCGTGGCGACAACTCTTCGTGGACTTGGATTGGATCGACCCGCTGCTACCAATTTCTTCAGTTCATCACATTGCTTTATCAGTTCATTCCCAGTTGCGACAGCAATGCCCTTGGACTGTACCACTCGCCCGGGACTCGTCGTTGCATCGCAACTGAGTTTTTTCGTCGTTATCGTCGATTTTCTATCAGTCCCACCACCAACCAGCCCATTGGCTCCGTTCAACTTGAGACATTTCAACGAACTATATCGTGGACCAATGTTGGTGCTGCCCGTGGAAGCGTTGCACGTACACTTCAGAGTACAATCAATCGGCTTTTGCTGGCTATTCGGATGGTTGCTGGTGCAATTATTATTGTTCGTTGGCGAAGTAGTCATACTGCTACTACTGAACCGACCGGGATGGTAAATTTTACTACTACTACTTATATGATGGGGGGACAAAGTGGATTCATCATGGTGAATGCTAGTGCTACATATGGAAAGTTGCTCCGCTGAGGTTCTCTGCTTTGGGTTTGTATTCGGCGATGGGGAGGAGAATTTATTATTTAATGGGGAAGACGCATACGATGATAGGCGATGTCCTTGGCTCTCGGCCCTTTCCAAACGAGCAACTGCTATTTATTTACAAAATAAAAATAAAAAAATTCAAAATAAGGATTTGTAAAGTTGGTTTTTATTCAATTTAACTTACCGTTAGCAGTGCTTTTAAGTGAAAGGTATGGTGCTGCGTTATTGGCACAAGAGCCGGACCCTTTATGCTAGAGAAATTTTTCAGCGAGAGCTTTTGTAGAAACGGAACTAGAAGATGACGCCGCTGCTTGAAGAATACATGCAAAAAGCGATTGTTATTGTTTTGTTGTTTTACCGAAAGCTGTATATTTTTGTAATAATAACTATAGACAGAGACCAACCATCTCTGCAAAGTACGAAAGTTGCAGAGTTTGGATTCTAGATCGATGGAAATTAAATCACAGAAGGCCTAATATTACTACAAGCTACTAAGATTTAATGATGTAAAGGTTATCTGCGGTTTCATATCTATCTAATGCATCTACCGCTTGTATTTGCGATTCCACGAGGTCTTCCTTCCCCAAAATAATAATACTTGTTATAAAAGCATACTCCAAAAATTGTTTACACATCTACATCAATTATTTTATAACGCGATTCTTGCTTACACATGTTTTATTGAGAACTTACCATCGTTATCATCTTTCTCCTCCGTTGTAACACCAGCGGTGGTGGAAGTGTTTGAGTTCTTTAATTGTCATTTAACTAATTCTACGGTAAGAAATTTTTTAAGTCTTTCAAAATATTGTGAATGTAGCTCAACATCATTATGACCAGCACCCTGCAATAGACAAACAAAAATATATATAGCGTCTACGGCCAATGTTCCAATTCCAATTTGAAATATATATATTTACCTCAACCCATAGGGGTTCGACTGCTTTTGGACATCTCTCGTAGATCCCTATACCGTGTGAGAAATCGATGACTTCATCATCGGTGCCATGTATAACAAGTACAGGAGATTTCACTTTAGATACCTTATCAATACTGTAAACAATTTAAAAATACCAAAATGCACACATAAGAAGAATGAAAACGAAAGGGAAAGTAAAAATAGAGCACAAGTCAGGAGCTGTTCCCCCAAATATTGTTATGACTCAATGGAATATGTCTTTCTTATAAGAAAAAAAAAAACAGGCGCGCAGAAGGGGGACACTTCTGCATTTCAGGTGAATACGGGACATGAGTAATTAGATGGCATGAATCATACCTTCCAGCTGTTACCCATATAGAGCTCAGGTGAAGTATGACTTTATTGCCCTGTACTGCAGCCAACTGAAACATTGATCGACAACCTGATAGCAATCAAATATATACAAAGCAAAACACTTCAGACAGCGTTCGTAATTTATTCGCAGTCGAACAACTTTCATCGGATGCATTGTGCTTCATTTGTAGTGTGTAGACCTCACCTTGCATAAGAGGGGAAACTAAATTAAATCGTTTTGTACAGTGACAAAAATCGTTTTGTACAGTGACAACAATGTTTTGCTTCTTTTTACATAAAAATACATACAAAATGTGTCTGGCAATTGTTTGATTGATGTTGGACATATAAGCACTAATTCAATATCAACACGAACGTTATTTCCAAATTCAATAGGCCTACTATTGTTGTAAACCATGCAAAGTGAGTGTTTTGGTAAATCAAGCAGAAGTGATAACATTAATTACCTGCATATGACAGATAGCAGCAGCTCATGTTTATTTTACGAAGAAAATAATTCCCCGGTAGAGGCCTTTTCCAATGAAAAGAGAAAAAAAAACTCGGTCTCAGTGCATCGATTGCAATCGCTTAAATAAATCGCAGTCACTCAAAGTCTAGGCAAATGTTCTACAACATAAATTATGAAAAAGGATTCACAAAATGACGAGATCAGATCTGACGACAAAAATCTATGCTGCAGCCGTGACATCAAAGACAACGTAGCAAACACCAGCCGTAAATTAAGAGCGCTTTGCAAATGTCCGCCGACGGATAATAAGCACACCGGCCTAGTTTTCCCAGCCAAGTGCTATAAATCTTTAAAGGTGAATAAGAAAAGAGAGTGGACCATGTATTTGCTCCAAAGCACGTCAGCGCTATCGCTGCACACTTTGGGCTACTATTGAGACATCATCAGCACACGCAGGAGAGTTTTCTGCACCTTGACCTGACTGCTTCTATTTGAAATCACTTGTCAAGACATTGAGCCGGCATAAGCCACAAAATAACACATGCATTAGTGAGGCCGATCGATTTGTGTCATGCATTGACTGTCATTTACTTCTGCAGTTAAAAGGTCGTCGGGTTGAGCCCGTTAAGAATCAGTTTTCAGTGCTAAAAGTTTTGTTTTATCTGCGGTTTTGTTAAGTCGATTTAAAGAAAGGTTGCGTCTTATATATGATGCAAAGGTCTTCTTCAGTCAATAGCCTAACCAGGCGGATTATAATTCCGTTACCCTTGACAAACCATAATTGACACGCTTGCGAGTGTAATTTGCTTTGTATTTTAGCGGTCAAGTAATCCCTAGGTTGAGTGTATACTCAAGTAGTAGATAACGAAACGTACATGCCCGCACCTTTCTGTCAAGTGTACAAACAACTATAAATGCTTTTGCTTTCACCCATCTAGATAAACAACTGAAACACTGTACCAGACGATCTAATCTCTTGCCGGGGTTAACAAACCATCACACACACTAATTACCGTCGTGTTGCCTCTGTTAGTTGAATTCCATTAAGATCACACACAGATAGTGTCTCAGTTCTAGTTTAGGTCATTCCACTTAACCGATAATTATAAAATTATCCGCCAATCCAACAGACATGCCACCGTCCGTCCTCCGTCGCAGTCGCCTTTACGCATTATACACGCCCTGGCGAACCTTGACCTTTCACCTCCATTACAATACAATAATTGTGTCCCGCAGAAATTAATCAATCCAGCCCCCACCTACATGAACCAACGGCAGCAGTACACAAAATATTATGAAAAAAAAAGCGAGACAACGAAAATTGTGACCAAAAATCGATTTGTTGCACATTACTCCATTTGTCGCGTATAACACAATCCACCCCGCACGCCCCTGTAGTTAGCACATTCACGATGATCTGTGTCTCCCGCCTCGTTCATTATTACTTGATTAAATATTTAGACCTTAAATAAGCACCACCACCAATCACCCCTTCAACCGAGGACGGAGGAGTGCAATTCTTGTGTGTTCTATTATCTGCTGCCAGTGCGATATGATGAACAGACAAAATCAATTTGACAAGTCCATAGCTTTGAGCAACGGGGAGCAGAGTGGGTCATGCCATTCGTAGGTTCACTTTAACTATTTCATTAGGAGCTGGATGCATGCTTTTCAGTGATGCGCTGCTGTCAAAGCTTTCACGGTCCACTAACAAACAAAGCCGTCTGTGTGCATAGTCCTTCTATCGTTGCAATCGTCGTCGTCGTTCTCGTTGTCGTCATCATCGTCGACGGCTATAAATGCTCTCAAGCCGGACGGGGTATAATAGAAAAATATGTGATGATAAGTATCCTTGATCTGCATCCGAAAGGGAGTTTGAGAGGTGAACGATATAGCCGGCCTAAGGGTGTACGTCTCCTTCTACGAGTCTAGTGTATGCAATGATGACGGAAATTCTTGCCGTGTGTCCAATAATAGCGTGTTGGGTTTTTGCGAACTGGGATGAGACAAATTGAATTTGCAATTTATTTTCCGCCATTTTAAACACGAAAACAGATTCGTAAGCAAAATTTAAATACAGCATGGCGCTGTTGGTCCGATGCATTTTGAATAAATCCATTTGGTGATAGATCGTCAAAGCATTTACAATTGTGAGTCTATATATGGACAGTAGCGCCTCCATTAATTATGTAGTTTGTGGTATTCATGTCAGATTACACGCTATCATTGAAATGGTAGCTAATTGAAATTCATGGAACTGGTGGTGTGGAGGAAAGTTCCTCTCCCGTCTGGATAAGGTACATTCATGCGATACCAGGAGGAACTGTAGTGTAAGTCCGGAAAAGGTCGAAATCGTGCAACCTCTACCAAGGCACGGTTCTAGACCTGACATTCAACTCAACAACTAAGAATAACGGCTGAAGTAAGCAAGCGTAACATTTTAGACATAGGTATACAAAATAGCGACTACAACCAAGGATGATCATGTGGATGTACACACCCGTTGTGGGTCCAAGCCTTACTTATCTTTTATCTATATTGACTAAGAAATAGTACATAGGCAGATTTTAAACGGCATTTGAATGCACCACCAAGCTTAATACAAAAAAAATACAGGGCACTCAAATTGAAGCTTCTGATCGACGATAAGAGACGAGTTTGTGAAGGAAGCATGCTAAAAAGAGAAAAATTATCTTGGTGCCTCAACAATTTAGATGTCCCAACCATTAACAACTTAGAACTTAACCTCTCGATTCAAAACTAGCATATAAGACCCACTTCTGCTTAGTAGGTCGTAGTAGGGTTCATTTAGAAATCAAGGATGTCGGCAACTACTTCATTAGGAAAAAGGCTGATTGGGCGAAAGTACCGCATTAAAAAAATAGTTCATGAATGTACTCATCAACTGCCAAAAGTTGGCACAAAAACGTCAGCTGCTGGCACGCTTTCACTGCAAGTCATTGACGGTACGACTATACCAAGTAATTCAAAATCACTCAACATGTTACCACCTACATAGACACAATTAAACTGTCAGAACCAAACGGAGTTTCACTGCATCCTCTTATCTGCAAATTGAGAAACAATGAACTGAAAAGCCATTCTTGAATGCCCAGTAGATGTTCGCGATTTCGCTTTTGTAAAATTCACACTCATTGATGGCAGGCAACATCCGCACTGTGCGGCAGCGCTGCGACCGATTAGCCGTACATATAATGTGCAAATGCAATATCAACAGAGTAAATTGATAAATTGTTGAACAAAGCAGATATCAGCCACCACCAGCAATGACTAATGCCATTGTACGATTGCGGAAGCGAGAGTTGTTTCAAAAGATAACAAACAAACAAGCAGAGTAACATAGGGGGCTCTCCGCTCCTATGTCCTACTCCATTGCTCTCATATCAGTAGTTTTTTTTTTTTTAATTACCTGGGAAATGCATCGAAGAACCAAGTTCGCTTTGTGTTGCGAAACACCACTCGCATGCCAGACATCAGTGGCGAGTGCAGGATCACCGCTCCCACCTCGTGACGAGTCGCCAAATCGACTGTGGGCACTGTTCCAATACTCTGGCCATAAAGGATAATACTCTCTGGACTAATGTTGAATCTGAAATTCGAGACACAGAATATAGAGAGAAGGGGGGGAGTGAGCTAAATGTATTTTCCGGATGAATCATAAGTAATGGGTACCCACCTACTACGCATTGCTTGCCATGCGGCTTCAATGTCTGCATACAAATTCTTCTCCGAAGGCTTGCCACCACTCATGCCATAGCCCGAGTAGTCATAGCCAAATATGTTGCAATTTAATCGCGACCCGAGCGATATGTAAAAACTGCTCATCTGGCCGAGATCGACAGCGTTTCCGTGCGAGAAGAGCAGCGTGTATTTGGCATTCTTGCTGCACTTGACGTAAATGCAGGTGATGAGATTGCCTCGCGATGTTCTGGTGAAGAACGCCTCCACTTTGGACTTGTCTCGTTCCGAGTATTGCCATTCCGCCCGATCGAACAAGTGCAGGTTGTACTTGATGTTTGTGTCATCTGCGGCAGTCAGCTTGTATGTCGGTTCGGGCGGCTGGAATGCTAGTTTCGCCGCAATCGGTCCAGGGCACGGTGGACAGCAAAACATGCAGCACAATTCACTTAAACTGAACATAGTGGTGTGGAGTTTTTCTTGATTTTTGGAAAACTTTACGTATATATGCGAGTGCGTGTGTTATTTTTTTTAGTTTAGCTCCTTAATTTAATTGAGTTTTTTCTTTCTTGCATTTAATTTAATTTAGGCTCAGCTCAGGTGGGGATACACAAAGGAAGACGGAAATTTATGACTTGAAACGGATGAGAGTTTGACAGGAATAGAAAAGAGGACATGGAAATATGGTGGGATAGTGGGATGAGAACAAAAAGAAAATGAAAATTGTATTTGTGGAGTAAAATGAAAGAATACACAGAATTTTCTTCGCCCTCCACCTCCTTGTTATTTTTTTTTTCAAGATTTTTTGACTTGGTCACAATTTTACTCGCTTTTTTTTTGTCGCTGGGTTTTTGGGTTAGTGGTGATGGTGTTGGTGCAGGTGAAGTTAGTGCACAGAGATTTTTCTTCGCGGGTATAAATTTTTTAGGCTTTTCTTTTGGTTTTTTTCATTTCCTACCTTACACCATTCATTGCAAGTGCAGTTTGGGGAATTTTTCTTCGTGTTCTTTTGTTGGATAGTGTCGCGACGACGAATGGGGAATTTCTATCTGAAGGTGTGCGTGTATGTTTTGTTGAACTGAAGTCAAGTGAGGCTACTCTCTACACGAAACTTTTTCACTTTGATTGCCCGAACATTTTTCTACACAAATGTGGAGTTGGCTTCTTTTCCAAGGGAAAAGAAAAAGAATATGAGTTTTATTTTTTCTATTGTAGGGAAGAAAAAGTATTAATCACCGTAATCACAGATCACACAGAAGCAAGCCACATACGAAAATGATTTTTGTTCTCCCGTTTGATTTGGGGTCTTCTGTCAGTTGACGACGGCGTTGTCATGCGTGCGGAAGATTTCGATTAATGTGTATAACAGTTTGGTACAAATTATTCTAGTAGTAGAATGCAGAGGTTTGTTTGATTGATTTCGAAATTTGCTATTGGGTAATATACCTACCAATATTCATAGAAATAGCATGTAATCTATTGATATTAAGCTTATAATAAGAACAAATTAAGGACTTTAGTACTAGATTTTTTTGTATTACTAAACTTCTCAATTAAGAAAAATGAGCAACGAAATTTCACAATAAAAATGATCTGGTTAACATGGAAAAGAGACGGACACAAATTTTAATGCTGAATTATAGACCACCCGAAACAGATAATTACTGAAATTCTGAAATAGGTAACGAAACGTTTTTTTTTTCTATATTGAAAATGGGGTTGCTTACGCTGTTACATTTTGCACTTGCAGTATGCCAGTTAAGAGGATGAAAAAAATGTCGCGCCGGATATATTTACCAGCGGCATCTATCGGTAAACTGAAGTCCGCTACCTGCTGAAAGTTTATCTATCAACCAACGGATGGAAAAAACAACATCCGCTAATGGCAGTTTTCTAATTAATTGTGAACTAGGCTCAATGCAACTGATTTTTCATTAAGGATTTTTCAACTTCGTCCTCGGTTTTTTGTGTGTTTTCGGCGGATTTATTGATGTGTTTTTTTTTTGCCTTTAAGGAATCGTTTTTTAAAGCCATTTTTGATGTGTTTTTCAACTCATTTTTGGTAGATGTTCGATGTTCTCTGACGCGTTTTTCAACAAGTTTTCGGGGTTTGTTTTGAACGCTGTTTTTTTGCCCTTTTTTCAGACCCGTGGTTTTTTATGGGTTTCTGCACAAGTTTTTTGAACCGTTTTCGAAGTGTTTTCACTTTTCCCTTTCTTATTTTCCTTCTTATTTTTCTTTTTAAAGTGTTTTTGGATGTTGTTTTTGAAGCGTTTTGAGATGCGGTTTTGAAATAGATTTATCAAAAATTTTTGCCAATTTTTTAGCGCGTTTTTGACAGGGTTTTGACGCGTTTTTGTTTAATGCAAGCAACGGAATTCTTGAGATAGACTCTATTGCGTGAACGTTTAGGTCTTTCCCGAATGTGGCTATTCGGATTGAGCTCAGCGCAGTTTCTTCGCTCGTAAGTTCGCACTGACGCAAATCCTGGAAAACACCAATCATTTTCAGAAAGAAGATCACTTTCTTACGAAAACTACCTTAAGATCATATTTCCGCTGTACAAGTAGGTACTATGAAAAAATTATTTGTACATCAACCACTATTCTTCTTCCGCGCCTACTTCCAAATTGTAGTTAATATCTTACCCCCGTATTAATAAAAATAATGTTTCCAATTAAGTTAGTTAGTCGACGTCAGTTAGCATACAAAAATTTGACGTAACTGCTGAGTAACGAGTTGATAACTTTTACGCAGTGTTTATTAATACGGGGACTAATATATAAAAACTGTTTTAAATTATTTGAAGAAAACGAAAACAAAACAAAACAAAATATTTGATTCGCGAATGACGTTCTGAATTTCCGCCGCAAAACAGTAGTTGTGCGGTTTATAAAACTGGCTTAATCTTGTCGCTAAATGTCGTCGGTAAAATTAAAACTGTGTACAAATAAGACCTTTCAATTTAGAAATGAGAAAACAAACTACTGCTTTTTGGTAGAAAGTTTCGTGCGTCTTCTTAAGAACTCAGTTTTTGATAAACTGTCCTCCATTTTTGTGCATGCTTACGATCGTGAGCAGGAAATTAGTTTCTCCAATTTGAATGGTTGTGGTAAGGGTAAGTCTCCGTTATGATTTATTGTCATTGGTATACCGAAAAGAAATTTCAAATGCGAAAATAGACTCATAATGCTCTACCAGTTGTTGGACTTTACATTTCACCCTATCCCTATGGGTATGTAACTTCAACAGCTTAAAATTCGTAACGTAACGAACGTTAAAAACTATAATATAAAGGGTTTTTCAATAAGAGCGCTACAAGTACAACAAAAACGGTTTTGGATATCAATGAAATTCTTTATTCCTGTGAAAGTACGTTCGATGCCATTATGTATGGAACTCGATTTCTTTTGCATGGCCACCACGGGCACGCTTGCAGAAGTCCAGACGCTGAACCCAATTTTCGACGGTTTTCAAGCATAAATCGGCCGATACTGCTGCAATTTCACGTTCGATATTCGTACGAAGTTCATCAATCGTCGCTGGCTTGTTGGCATACATCGCACGACCGAGGCGGCCAAGCGACTGGACCATTTCGTGAGATAACACGTTCTCCAAACTTGGTTTCCAATAAATTGATTGTGACATTCGCTGTGTGGCTTGTGGCGCCGTCCTGTTGGAACCACATGTCCTCCAAGTCCATATCATCCAATTGGGGCCAAAAATATTCGGTTATCATTGAACGGTAGCGATTCCCATTCACAGTAACGTGCCGGTCTTGATCATCTAGGAAGAAGTACGGCCCATAAACCACACCAAACCGTAATTTTTTCGGGATGCAATAATGACTCATGGAGTACGTGTGGATTGCTGCCTTACCAATACCGCATAATTTGTTTATTGACGAAGCCATTCAGCCAGAAATAAGCCTCATCGCTGAAGATGATTTTTCGATGAAAATCCGAATCATTATCAAGTTGTTGCTCAGCTCAATTCACGAACATACGACGCTTCTGGTGGTCAAGCGGCTTCAGTTCTTGCGTCAATTTAATCTTGTAAGGATGTAGGCCAAGATCTTTTCGCAAAATTCGCCACAACGACGTCACAGAGATGCCCAACGCTTGAGAACGAAGTGTGAGAGACACATTTGGGCTTTCTTCAACTGAAGCCTCAGCGGCAGCAATATTCTCGACACTACGGGCACTTCTTTGTCTCACTGGCACGGGAACATTTTGTACTGTGCCTGTGGATTCAAATTTTTCCAGACGCTCAATTGTTGATCTGCTAGGACGATTATGACGACCATAAATTGGACGTAGCGCTCTTAACGTTGAGGCCACTGACTCCGAATTTCGGTAGTAAATTTTAATAGTTTCGACTCGTTGTTGGCTCGTATATCTTTCCATTATGAAATGGCAAACCTTACTAAAGAGAAATGTCAAAAGAGCGGCGAGAAATTCGGCGTCGTTTGCTGTCCCTGTCGCTCTACTTTTGTTGCGTCCCTTTAGAAACGGAACTCCCAGCATTCTGACTCCATAATCAAGATATGCAGTAATTATAAAGAATCAAGACTTTCGAAGAAAACTTGGACGCAATGGACCCGACTGATGGTCTAAGTGAAGCTTTGGCAACCGCTGGGGCAACCTTCCTACCTACCTTCGAAGAAACTGCTTTTGTATGAGTTAAGGAACATGACTGCGGTGGTATGAAAAACGACAACCTATTGGTAACGCATGTGTTGAAACGTTATATATTGATATCACCAACCTACGCAATTGAAATTACCACATTTTTCAGATATATGAAGACTCTATTCGAGATGAGTTCGTCGTTAAGGCTCGGGAGTCCGAAACAGTGTTCCCAGATAAAAAATCCGAAAATCTTGTTTTTCGGAAGTAAAAAATCTTTTTTTTTTTCAAGATTTTGTGCAAAATATAAAAAATATGGAGTCTTAAATAAATAAAAGATAAAGAAAATAAATAAAAAAAGGGATAAAAATACAAATTTGAAGTACTTTACTACTAAAACAAAAATCACCTAAATATCTATAAAAAAAAATGTTGTCATAAGTTAATGTTAATGCCTTTTGAAATTTTGAATCATATTTGAATTAAATTGACTTAGAATTTCATTGCTTATATCAAGCTCATAGAATTTCGGTTCATTAAAGTGCAACAAATCCTTTGTAAGAATGAACATTTCAGCAACTGTTTCAGTACCTACTCAAACGATTACGAATTTTTGTTTAATTTAAATTTTCACCAGAAAATATATTTCAACATTTGAAGAGGAATGTGAAAGAGATAAAAAATTTTTTTTTAAGACTGGATAGGATATGCGAAGTTTCCATCCGCTGTCTTTACTCCTAAAACATTTTACCAAAAACACGTTACATCAGTTATTTTATCAAATTCGTTAAAATGCATGTTTCTTTCGAGTTGAAACACAAATTATGTATGGGCTCTGTTCGACTCACATTAAACATATAATAGCCGTTTTTTTTTAGCTTCGATCTCAGCAAAGCCAAGTAAAGTAGGATTTTCATCATGCAATTACAACAACTACGCTCTACTTGACACTTCGAGACTCAGTTGTAGTTGTTGTCATTGCGTGCTGGAAATCCTACTTTACTTTGCTTTGCTGAGATCGAAGCTCAAAAAAACACGCCTAATAATGGAATTAATAGAAAAGAATTTTCTTCAATAGACAAGGTTCTGTTAATTTGTTGGATTTAAAAAGTTCTTAATATCAAAAATCTTGAAATTTGATGAATTTGACGTAAAGTCTTGTACATTTTTTGGAGCTCAAAAATCTTGGAAAAAAAAGAAAATATATCTTGTAATCTGGCATCACTGGTCCGAAAGTATAGGTTATTAAACAGAGAGCTTAACTTTGTTATCCGAACCGTAGAAACTACTTTCACGTCTTTGCTTTGATTAAATATCACTGATATTTAGAACAAGGTGTGAGCTTCTTATGCCTTCAATGGTTATCCTTATAATGGAACCTCCAATTCTGTACGCTCTGCAACCTGAAATCGAAAGAAGATTGCTTTTTTATCAGAAGTGAATGCGCAATATTCAGACCGCAGAGACTTATTTTCTTTGGAAAACAATCGTTATGCGGGAAACTATGCAACTGTAAAACCCAAAGCAATTTTTAAAATCAGTTATTAATATCAGAACACATTTGATAATAATCTTTAACTCTTTCCGTATATTTCTTTATTTATCGAAAATTGAATTTATGGACAGAGTTTAACATATTTGAATTTGCTAACTAAAGGCTGGCTTAGCCATATAGCTCTTTTACTCATATTTTGTAGCCTACGTTCATAAATTGAAATTTAAACAAATGAACCTACTTAAGAATAAATTCGTCTGTAACCTCACTTTTACTACAATCGAAATATCAACTTATTTGTAGCTGAGAGAGCCGTCAATAGATCTGTCCATAAACGTAAACTGAAAGAGCCGTTCACGTAATCAACCCAGGTCGACCCAAATTTAGACACACCACGCGACGGCTGCCTGCGGTCAGACTTACCTAGTAATCTAAGAGGTTTGAACGTCCCATTGATAAAAGTCAACACGATTTCAAGATAGGTAACGACTTTTCTGTGACACGATACAAAAGTCGCTTACGCCGAACATCTACGGTCACCCAACCCACAAATACTTATTCTTTTTCCCGAATTCCGACCCCTTGCCAGGAAGGGAAAAAGCTGAAATACTAAAACAAGTAAAACGAACTGCTTTCGAATTGGTTTTTAAATTATTTTATATTTGTTTCTTGTCTTTCTTTCAATTGTTCATATAGTATATAGATTATTGAAAGTCGCTTAGTTATTTACACATTATTCAAGTCTTGGCATCTTAGGAGGATTTATAAACATAATAATAATAAAAACAGTTGCAAGGCGACGAACTAACAAAATAAATTATTTTTCAATCCATATGATTATAATTTTATATTTACATTTGCATATACACAGATTGTTTAACAGGAACCATTTAAAGGATTATAAATTAAAAAAAAAAAAAATAAAACTGGTTTAAGGGCAGATGGGGTAGTGTCTATGGTACATATCACAAAAAATTAAACTATTTTAGGTATCTGAGCTTTGGACGGCCTAGAACACAGACAGTGGTCCAAGGTAGCCGCGGTAGAGAGCCTGCGGATCGTTGAGAAGGGCTGCCGCCGCTGCGGCTGCCGCTGCCTGGTGGTGTTGTTGCTGCTGGTGGTGGTGATGCTGTTGCAGTTGGTACTGATGATGTTGATGCTGGTGCATGAGTGGGTGTAGCTGGTGCGGTGCTGGCCCGTACATAGGTGTGGAGCCCATCAGGTGCTGCGGCGGGCTGGGGTGCATAACAAAGCTGGCTGAGTAAATGGCATATGGAGAGGTGTCCATCATTGGCGGTGTAGGTGCCGTCGGCAAAGCTGGCGAAATCCTTAGATCAGTCGGTTCGGATTTGCAAAGTCGGGGTTCACCGCCGGCGGGCGCTGTGTCTGGGGCAATGAGGCTCTCGATGTCGAACGAACGTTTGGGCCTCGTAGCTGGCACCATCGACATTGGCTGCGGCTCGGGGGATGGTGTCACAAGATCCAGCTCAGGTGACGGTGACGATGGTATTATGCACATGGGAGGACTATGCATGGGATGGTAGATCGAAGTGTGCGGATGTCCGCCGACTGGCATCGGTGTGTAGTCCCACGTCTGCGGCTGAGGTTGCTGCCTTTGTTGTTGCTGCTGGGCTATGAAGAAGCGGTTGAAACTGGCCAATGCGGCCAGCTCCCCATTTAGCATATCCTTCTCGAGCTTCTGCACGCGGAAGCGCTTCCTGCGTCGCAGCAGACTTCCGTTTTCGAACATGTCGAAGGCCTTCGGGTGCAGGGTCCAGTATGAGCCTTTGCCAGCTTTGTTGGTATTGCGGGGGATCTTGATGAAGCAGTCGTTGAAGCTCAGATTGTGCCGCAGAGAGTTCTGCCATTTTTGTGTGTTTTTGCGGTAGTATGGGAACTTATCCATGATAAACTTGTAAATGTCGCTCAATGGCAGCATCTTTTGGGGGGAACTCCAGATGGCCATGGCCGTAAGGGAAATGTACGAGAATGGTGGCTTCTGTTCGCCATATGTTTCTTTTAGAGGTCGGGGCATTTTGACACTTTCACTAAACACCTTTATCTCGTTGTTATCCGTTGAGATTTTTTGTTTTTCTTTTCTTTTTTACTACGTCTCACTGCGAAATTGGTTTTTTTTTTTTTTTTTGTAACTTCTCTCGTAACTGTGAGAGACTTGTTTTCACGACGAGATCGAGTTGCTGACTGAAGAGAACTCTGCCGTGTGCATGTAGGTATATGCGCGGTGGTGGTGGCAAGAAGGTAGATGGTAGAATATGGCGGCCACAACAGTATATTTTCGCCTAGGGGTCGCTGCTCGCTGGCTCTGTCAGTGCAACTGTGTGTCGAACCTTTTTTCTCTTTTGTGATGTTTGCGCAGGTAGAGGAGTTTCCCAGAGCTGCCACGAGGGAGGAGTTATTTTCGATTTCCTGCTTGGAGTTCTTTGCCTTTTTATTGGTCGATTGTTTGCGCGTGTGCGTTTTTTCACATGTGGTGTAGGTTGTGTGAAAAAATGAGGAATACAAATCCAAATAGTGGTGTGGATGGTTTTTTCAGTTTTTTCTGTAAAAAAACGAAAAAAAAACTCACAACAAGAAATTCAATTTCTGCTGACACGAGAGAAATTGCTCCTTGTTAGCGAAAGGTCTGCAAATAAACATCGAAATGGGAAAATGCATGTTCTTCTTTGTAAATAATTAATTGCCGAAGATTTATAATTAAATTTAACCAAAGAAATTTAGGTTATGTCGCATATATTAGTTGTTGTCCGTATTTGAGTGGACATTGGCCCGATACAATGAAGTTGCTTTGTTTGTTCATATTTTTTTTTTGACAATGCCGAGTTCACTTTGTGTTCCGGCAGTTATGTCATATTATTTGCAAAACCGAAAGAGTTGTAGTGCAAACTCGCTATTTTAGTGGTAGTAGGCTTCGATTGTGCAGCCTTTGTTTGCAGATTGTGTTTGGTTTTCTACAAAAAAAAAATCTTGAAAACAATTTTGCCTCGATCATCGTGATTAGAAAATGTCACGCGATATTGTTCATTCTCAGGGGGACTTTGTCCAATTGGTAACATTTCTTGTTAGACCTATACAAAGCTGAGTAGGTAGATTGGTAGGTAAGTATGTACACTAGATAAGTGGGTAGCAATTCCAAATTCCACTTCCAGCTTAAGGTTCTTTTTCTACTGCGCCACCTCTCGCGAACGTCTAACAAACATCCGAGAGTATAACTGTCATGAAAGAGTCGTTTGGAATCGGCATAACATTTTAGATCCCTTCCATTCGTGTCAAAAATTAAAAACTTACTTGGACCTAGGGTCCCTACGAACATATTGAGCTAACTATTAGCGCGAACTACTCCCGATAGGTACATATTTCTTCGAAAATGACAAACAAGCACTGTTTACGTCCGGTAGCTCAGAATAATCCTGCAACACCGTTCACCCTAACCCCGAGTATCATGTACGCGCTAGGCTTTGCCTTTGGTAAGAAAAGCCCAGAAAGATAAATTTAAGCGATAAGTAATATAAATGGGTCACAGTAAACGTCAGGCGGGCAACAGTTTAACGATATGCACACGTTCTACGTAAAACCTCGACCCATGACAAGTCGCCACTATTTTACCAAGCGAAATAGTTCTTATTGTCCCGCAAATTAAATTAGAGCGTACATTTTGACATTTCCAAAACAAAGTTGTATTACCAGGTGCCTATCTAACTACTCAAAAACAATTGGATACAGATATAAAAGGTTGCAACATTTTTACGCTAGCAGAACAAAGCATGCAACCTTCGGTTTCCCGTACTTGAATTGGCTTCCTAAAGCGACATTTAACGATTTCATTCAACGTGCTACGTAAACGCATCAAGCCATTTTGCAAGACAGTAGTACTTTTTTTAGATTTCCCAATTTTGAAGTGAAATCCTAGAAGAGAATAACAAATTTCAAGTCGGAATTGCATGAGATGGCATTCAACATTTTAATGGCTGTCGCCTTACTAATAATAATATTTAATAAATATTTCTTACGTCACAATGGGTAATTTTAGAATAAAAAATCTCGCCATTGTAAGTTTGTTTGAGCCTGAATACAAAATTTTGATTATTAGTATCGCGGAAAAATTATATACGCCACAGTTTCCTGTCAAAATAATTTGAATCAACGAGGCTATTCAGCAATTGAATTATAAGGTGTATGTCCAATCCTGGGGAGGTCTTGGTTATGCTTTTAAATTTTAAAATTGTCCACCGTTGCTACTTTTGCATTGAAGAAATGGCCAAAGGGACAGTACAATTATCGAAAGCCTAAGCCTTGCCAATAAATGGGCTTGTATCAAAAGTGGACGAAACTAAACTCAAATATAGCTCAGTCCAACTTAAACCTCTTAAAAAAGGTCAAAAATCCAATTGAATTTGCTTAAGCTGGATTACTCCGATGCAAAGCTGGGCATCGCTTTAGAAATTCAACTTTGGCTTTGGTTTAGAATTCGAAAGCTTCCAAGCTGATCAAGAAAAACCAAAAATCGATATTGAAAGTATTGCGTGACAGCTATGCAGTTTAGGAGTTCCATCTGACTGATTTGAGCCTCTATTACAGAGAATCACCTGATGGGGTCTTGTTTTTCGTGCGACGACTGTGTTCGATTTGAGGTAACTTTGTCACATATGCACGCGTTCCAAAATAAAAACTCACAAAAACGAATGCTTGTGAGAAATGAGTCCTAGGTTCCTACCTGTTACGGTAACAATTCTTTTTATGTCAATAACCACAACGCAGGTCGAGTTTTGACAAGCTCGCACAAAACCTAACAATACGAACTTTAACAGCGATTCCAAGCAGTGATGCCATTCTTTTCGGACTGAATTGCCCACGATACACGTCAAAAACACCAAATTTTGCCCATGTCCACGTTAAAAACAACAAAATACACTATTTTGTCTTGTTCCAAGAGATAAAAAACGCCCTTTTAGCTCATTTTGAAAGGCAAAATGCCCACGAAATGGGTAATTACGCACGATCTGGGATAACTGATTCCAAAGTCCTTGTTGGAAGTTGTAGTTCCCCGGAGATATGTCTCTAGGAGGCTAATTTATTTTTTTTTTTCCCGTCGAAAAAGAGTCAAATGGAAGTATGTAGATAGGAAGATGGGCCCCAGTGACAGTTGTCACAGCTCACTTCGAATTTTGAACTCTTTTTGCCCACCATTTGCGAGAGTTCTCTCTCAAACATGCATGCTTTGAAATTGGTTCCATTTAGTTCGTTTGTTCAACTCGAGACTGTATAAATCGTCTTATGGACACTGTTGGATTTTTTATTATCTACTAGCTGCGTGAGACTAGAGTTAAAGCAGCTGCATCTGCTTGAAAAATACTTCCATCGTCGCTGATTCCACTCGATTTGGATTTGGACTCAGAGCTGCATAGAAGATGGCTGCACCTGTACTATATATGATGTCCATCTTTGAACTGCGTCATATATATGTGGATACTTGTCTTTGTGTGACTGCTTTATAGGAATCTTCTTTTAATGTCAAAGGCAGAGGGTGGGCTTCTGACTATTACCTTTTTTGAGACAACCCAGTATGTGATTCGAAGGAAGGCAGCGTTTTTAACCGCTTTGCTGTTGTACACTATAAATGGTAAACCTCTTAGTCACTTTTAAATATACCTTTCTGTTCCAGTTGCTCCTAGAGCTCGACCACTGTTAGTGGTGTTAAGTGGCCATATCAACTCGAACTTTAAAAGAAAGAAGAATCGGGTTGAAGTGTTCTATTTCTTTGGTCTCTTTTCGTTGTAGAAATCTTTTGAGGACACACCTCTAGAGGTTCAAATTTCTATCGAATGCATTCGTTGTTTTCTTAGTCCAATACTCCAATTAAATTTAAAAATCTGAGTATACGGGTACACGAATTGATGAGAGCGACTGATGGAATGCCGTCTAGACAACTAACCACCTCTGGGATGTAGGTAACCCTTCACTAGACCGAAGATTTATTTCCCTATTCGGTGGCCTCGGCGCTAAATTGAGGACATGTCAATCAATACCCATACGACGCTCATGTTGGCAAATGTCTTAGTCGAGTTTTGACAATTTATAGAGATAGTCAAAGCCCCAACTTTCCCGAGCTCTATTTCAATGGAGTTCAGGGTGGACCTTGGTGGACTCCTCCAACAAAGCCGAACATTGACAGGTTTATTATTTGTTATCTGTTAGAAAGAGTCTTGGTTCTTGGACCCCAGTCCTGACAGCGCAGTTTAAGCAACAACCTCAAAATGTAAGTCAATTCCTGATACACCGTGACAAAGAGGATCCACACACCGCACATGTTGGTATAACATCAGGGGATCATTTCATTTTTCCTTGTTTTCCTTTCGTTTAACAACAAAAGCGGCAAACAAAACAATCACCTAATGGCGGTCGGTACATGAACATACGGAACACAATCGAAACCGATCTAATCCAGTGTGCTTAGCTGGAAAAATCCCGCTTTTGTCGGCATTGCCGCACAATACCATAACGCTATTAATCTCTCATCTAATTTTCCATGTGGTTCATCTCCATCATCATCATTACCCTGATGTGCGAGAGCACACACATTAAATGCGATCGGACGGCATTATCCTTGCTCTCGTTTTGGCCGTTCAATGGCATTGTACCTGTTTGTGTTTTCCGTGTTCCACATTGTATAGGACAAGGTGATCATGTCGGCTCTACCATGCGATCTATCAGAAGGTGCATTGATCAGGGCGATGCTTACGCGGTCACTTTACACATGATCACCTCCACCGATCTACCCCGATGCTCTCGCACACCAGTAGTATCGTTCAGCTAATTTCTGTTGATGATGATGATCGTGCCGATCGGGAATCCTTTTTGATGTGGTGCTGCGATAGATGTGCCCATGATTTATTTTCCGATTGTGGTCACCCATTGTTGCTTGCTCGCACATGTATAGACAGCACAATGAATGAGCCATTTGTGTCGTCACAATGGGGCAAAAATAGGCGCTCAAGGAAAACTGTGCACTGAAAGAAAGAAAATCCCATCACAGAAGTGCAACGAAAACACAGGTTATTGTCTGTGATGTGTCTTTGTGATGTTGGACCGACAGGGCGCACCATCGCCCAGGACTCACATTGCACCCCCGAACATTTTCACAGCTCATGCGTATGTGCTGTGTGCATTGTGCGGTGTTGCCTCTATTTGCACAATGTCAGGCGGCAGCCTTTGATCGGGCGGAAAATCAAAGTGTGTTTTGATTTTCACGCTGCAACGGCTGTCCAAAGATCTTAACAGGTTTTCTTCTGCTCAGATCAGATCGGATCTGGTGTTTTCCTCCCTTCGCCATTGTGCGGGGGGCTTAATTTCATGCACACATCCATCCATTTGTATACCGGCATTCAAGGATAACACAGTCCTTGGTGCGAATAAAAACACAAGGGAAGGCGATTTTGGTGTTCCGGGAAAGGCGCGAACTGTCCCCGAATGCTTGCGATGTTTTACCGCGAAAACAAAGAACAAAACCGACCGTATACACGGAGATGAGAAAAAAACCAAGTCAAACGAAAAATGCAAAACCCTCGTGCAATAAAACTCAAAATAAACATAAGGCGTTCTGTTTTGCAGACCTCTCAATATAATCCATAATATTAGTCAAATATAACGCAACTGTGTCGATCATAAAACCATAAAAGCAAAAGCAGAAATTATGCGTTCAGTATTTGGAAAGTGGGCGTTCTGCTTACATCAATCATAAACAGGACGACTGACGCGACGACCTGACTTGGTGTCCTTTTTTGCATCCCCACAAATTTTTTTTGCTGGGTCACTTTTTAATTGCGATCCTGTGTGTGCCCAGGTAGTCGTTGGTCTAATGACGACCGACTGAACGAGGACAATGCGTGTGAATACACATCCTGCAGAGCGATCGGCATTTGTCGGATAGACTTTGTGCAGATTTTAGAATTTTGCAAATAGTTGCTGATGCTCCTGAGACTGATACTTATGGGCAAGACAATGAAAGTAGCATTTAATCGATACGGTGGCAGATTTGGGCATAGTTCTTGTCAGTAGGTGGTAAGGACAGCGAGTGCGATTGTTGATGGTAATTGGAATGGGAGCGTGTGAATTGTTTTCCCACCATGCACCTGATATGCCCACTTACCAAAATTGTACATTTTGGACAGTGTGGGAGTTTCATAGACAGTTTTAAATAGGTACCTACACTTTGGGGTAGCGATAGGTATCAAAGGTCAAGGCAGAGGCTCTTTCCAGACAGGCGCAGAACAGTTGCGCATTTTGTTCGCACATCAGTTGCATTTTTAGAAACGCAATTGGCGCCACTTTTTGTCAATCGAACAAATTGTACCAAACTACTATCTGACAGTTAAGAACAGTCTGACACATGACGATGGTTCTCTTTGTAGAAACATATACCAATCTTTCAATACTGGTGAAAGTTTATCTTCAAACACGTGTGTTTTTAAAACCCGGGCGACATTCTCAGATTGAAGATGGGTTACTGATTTATGACAGTTCCTAGCTGTGTCATTGGAAAATCGGATTTTATGCAAATTTCCGCAAATGTAGGTGCGAGTTTTTCAAATAAAAGAAAACTAAGATGTCCTTTAAACAAAACGTCCATCGGAGGGTGGATTGTGTTTTATTAAACGCAAGTAAGCAAGCGGTCCTTGCACAAATAATAAAGGCACACATATGAGCCTCTTGTTTAGGTGATGTTTCTAGTGATTTGTTTTACTGCATTAAAAGCGCTGCAGTTGCAGATTAATAAACTAAAGAAGGAGTCCTCCAAGCCCGATGTACAAATTTTAAAACTAAGTCTAAGGTAATAGATCTTTTGACATAAGGCTAACCCTCAAAGTCAGCGTTTAAGATCAGGTTTATCGCTGAAAACTAACGCATTTTAGTGACAGTCTCTATTTTCCAGTATAGAATAGAAAGTCCAACGAAAACTAACTAGCAGAAAAAGTTTAGCTTATAACCCAAACTTCTGTCTCCGATAAGAAAAACTATTTTAGTAATGACATTCAAAATAAGCATAATTTCCAATCTCACAACTGACTTTAGGCTTAGGGTATTCAAACGATGGTCTTTTCCACTTCCGTGCAGAATGTCGAATACTTTTCGAATTTGGGAGCCTGTGCTTCTCAAAAACTCAATTTTTTTTTTTTTAGTTTTTCTGTCTTGCCTGCGCGATAAAAGGCACGTCGACCTAGAAGATCTATTGTGCCATAGGGTCAGAATATTGTTTAGGCTAACAGTCTCTCTACTTTCGTAATAAAGTTAATCAAGCTGCCAGCAGATGATTTCTTCATCTCTTCAGGGCTCAGGAACAGGAACTCCCTGTAGAAGATAGTTCTTCTGATTCCGCATAGGGCTGGACACTCACATATTATGTGTTCAGCAGTTTCGTCTCCTTCAAGACGCACAAACGACAAGTGAAGAGTCGACTAAATTTATTTTTTTTAAGTGATATCGTAGGTGATGATGTCCTGTGAGGAAAACAGTAAGGTTTTTGATATCATGCCAATTTAGGTTTAAAATTTTGTTGGCATCTTTTCTGAAAGGCTGTCTAATATTTTCCCAATATGAAATGCTTTTTGTACGTTCCCATCTTCTGATGGCGATATTTATAGACGATTTGGGAGTACAGCAGTAGGGTTCAGGTCCTGTGACGCGGGTTTCAGGGCCCATTCTGGCTAGTTAGTCGACTTTGTCGTTTCCCTCAAAACCATCATGGCCAGGAATCCACCATAGTTTGATTTTATACTTAAGACCAAGCGTTTGAAGGGCGTTGAAACAGTTTAGTACTGATTTGGAGTCAATGATAGGCGAGCTAAGGCCGTTTATAGCTGCTTGACTGTCCGTGAAATATATGGATGTGAATGCCTTTTATACCAGTGTCATGCATATGGCTAGCGCATCTTTGATGGCGTGAAGCTCAGCCTGGAACACGCTTGGGCTAACCCCTATTGGTACTGAGACATTTTGGGTAGGTCCGTTCAAAACCAGCTCGCACTCCTGTTTCCATTTGGGAGCCGTCCGTATACCACTTTAGGCCATTTTGGCAAATAGGTGAGCTATTACTTGACCATGCTTCTCGACTAGGGATTTCCGTAGTGAACCGCTTATCGAAGCATAAAGTTTTTGGGAGGCGGTCTGTTACCGCGCAGATCATTTCAAGTACTGGAATTTCAGAGAACAAATCAAATATATCAGGAGGTTTATCTCTTTCATTTGGATCAAACTTGCCGAACTGCGAATTGTCACTTTATTTATGTGTATGTGGAGAGGTGTTAGTCCTATTAGGGCTTCTTTAGCCGCAGTAGGACAGGTACGCATGGCTCCAGATATACCGAGGCATGCAACTCGTTGTACCTTTTTAAATTTAGCATTGTCTGTCTTTTGTTTTGTTTTTGTCCGTCCACCATATTAAAGAAGCGTATGTTATGATGGGCCTGATCATTATTGTGTATATCCATTGGGTTATCTTTGGAGAGCTTCCCCATGTTTTGCCAGACATGCGACGGCATGCCCATAAAGCGTTTGTTGCTTTAGTTATTTTGTTATTCATGTGGGAGCTCCAGCTGAATGTTTTGTCAAGGATTAGTCCCACGTATTTGACTTCGTTGGAGTACTCAATAACCTTGTCATTTATAGAAATTTGACCTAAGTTTATCTTTCTTCTTTTGATAAAGGGAATTATGACAGCCTTACTGGGATTTATCGATAAGCCTTCTTTGGTGCACCAGTCTAGAACTGCCTTAAGGGCATTGAGTAATTGAGTTCTCCTATTTGCCCGTATTGATGATGACGAAGTTGTGTCAAAACCCATATTGCTTAATTTATAGAGCAGGTCGTCAGTGACCAGTGACCACAAGAGTGGTGATAATACTCCTCCTTGAGGCAGCCTTTTATTGCTGACCTTCTAGCATCGATCTGACCCATTTAATGGTGGGTTGGTCTGTGTTCCTATGGTACAGAGCATTTGATATGGAATCATGTCCAGTATTGTCAAAAGCACCCTCTATGTCCAGAAAAGCGCACAGTGCAATTTCTTTACAGCGGTTGGCGTTTTTTTATCTGCGTTGTTAATTTGAACAAAGCACCTTCCGTTGATTTGCCCTTCTGGTATGCGTATTGACAGGGGTGTAGACTGTAGAGGCATGCTACTAACTAAGCACTCTCTAATATGAATATCAATTATTCTTTACATTGTTTTAAGGAAAAACGATGTCAAGCTAATGGGCCGGTTGGATCTAGGTAGTTCACTAGGTTTATTGCCTGGATTGGGGATAAAAACCACTTTTACCTCTCGTCAAGTTTGTGGTATGTAGCCCCAGTTGAAACTAAACCTAAATAAGGCAATCATGGTGGGCAGGGCCGGACCGACCATATGTACAAGATGTGCAAATGCACAGGGCGCCAAGTTCTGGGGGCGCATTGCTAGGAAAGAAAAATTAATATTATTTTGCGCGAAAAAATACTGCCATTTGCATTTTCAACAAAAAGCTGGTCAAATAAGCCCAAAATAACAACATCCATCACACCTGTGCTGAATTATTTCTTGCGCATTAACTCACATCACTTGCAATGTTGAAACCTCAAGGAGAATCTAACTCAAAATATAAAATCCCACTAGACATATGCAAGTTCACTTCTTACCTACATAATCTGAAAATATTCCATCCTATTCCTGTAGGTATATTCCTTGCACATCCAATTACATTTTTCAAAAAAATCTCGTTCAAAAATCTCAAAACAAAAAATACCTCAGTGAAGAAAAACCGCATTGAAAGTCAAGAAAAAAGGGCGCTTTCTGTAAATCTTGCACAGGGCGCTTGTTTGGCTGGAGCCGGCACTGATGATGGGTAAGAGAAAATCTATCCCTTTTTGAATAAGACCTGGAAAAATTCCATCTATAAATTTATACCACTTAACCTTTGTGCGACCCAGTCGTGCACATTATTTGTTTTTAAAGAAACCTGCATGTACCTACACCGCTTTTACTTTTTACTTAGCGTTTGCACTTTTTAACTTGCTTATACCTGCGAGTCGCTCTGATAAAACACGTCGGAAATCGGATTAGCGAATTCGTTGAATGACAACAGCACGCCCATTAATGTTGAGTTTTCATACCCAAATTCATAAACCCCTCGCCGTTCTGCGAAATCCGACTAAAAGTACTTACACAAAAAAATCAAACCCTAAAACAAACTCAACACTGAAAAAACAACAAACACTAAAATCAAACATTTGCTAATCCGCAAAAAAATGCACATGCTCAGCAAAAAGGTCACTCGCGGTCTCTCTCTTTAAATGCAAAACAAAACCCAGCAATCCGATATATATCTCTGTTATATACCTCTGTGTGCAAAAAATCCTGTCTCCCTGACGTTTTTAGACAGATTTTCAACTGAACGCTTGTAAAGTCGGTTTCCTCGTTTAATTATGACTTATCCAAGGGACAGCAAAGTAAAAAAAAAATGAATTAACTTTGAAAATTCGCAGGAATTTTCAAAAACACAAACAAAAGGGTCCTCGTGATGCAATAAAATGTTTGTTTGCAAAAATCGTCATTACCCCAGCAGGGATAGAGAAACGGTTTGATCTAAATTTGTATTTGAACCTTTCGCTGACGCGCCGTTTACCTGCTGTAAAAGGACCATAAACATTTTACAATGATTTGAAAGTGGGCGTTGTGTTGACGATAACAATCATGTTTATGGCAGCGGTGTAATAAAAGTGTTAAAAGTTAATCTCGAAACGAATTACATTCTGCCTTAAGAGCACGGGGGGGATTTAGTATTAATCACCTAAGTAACAATCTTCGTGGAATAGCCAATGTCCCCCTGACACTAAACGAAAGAAGTCAAACGCGTCTGTATTTTGTATTAATTTTATTAAATTTGTGTTTGGTTGCTTTAAGTTAAATATTACGATCTAAAACCACAATTTTTAGATTTTAATTAAATGCATTTCGTTGTCAGTGGAATCATGAAAGATGACATGAAATTTCAGTATTTTTAGAGCGCCCTCTAGCGATTTAGCATGTTGCGAAAAAACGCCAGATTGTGTCTTCACTTAATTTGTAAAACGTATTCCTGTCAGCACCCCGGAAAGACTTTCGGGGCAAAATATTAAAGCCTATAGAATTCATTCAAGGCTTGCATCAAGCCCGCAAGTAAGAGCTCAGTGATTCTTATTACTAAAATACACTGCTAAAAATGTCCACTCTAACTCTAACACTCTAACCTCATTTTATTTATTGTATATGTATACAAGTACTCATACTTTACTCCATTTTCAGAAACAATTTTATTCCGATGACACGTTTGCTGATGATAACAGCTCACACACAAAACCAATCGTAAATATTACCATTTCAGAGAATTGTATTGAATCAGCAATAAAAACATATTTCGTAGTTTAATAGCACAATATTTCCCAAATGTTTATGTTTTCATTTAGCACCTCATTCCGAGTGAATGACAATGAATAAAAATATTGTTAATGAGATTCATAACTTAACGGCGCCTCTGCGTTTGTTTTTAGAGAACTTGCATATCGGACTTGAAAAGTGACCATAAAATTAATTTTAATATTTATAGAGTCCATAGTAGAAAGTGGCATATGCTATGCACTCATAAAAATAATAATTTCATTAAAAGTCAGAAACAAAAATTTCGTTTAGATAAGCAGATTTCTTTGTTTAAATCATCTTAATTTCTGATGAATTCTTAAGTAGTGATTAATACAAAAAATAACCAGTTTTGCACTCTTTGGGCAATCCTATCTGTCAGCTGGAAAACGTTTGGGAACTTTTTAGGCGTTGGTAGACAAATTCTTAAATTATGCTGTCAGATCTTGTAGAAAGTTGGAGGAGGAATTCTTTTACATTTTCGACTCCTGATTTTTGCAGTTTTCAGCCTACAATCAACTGTGACAGCCACAGCCCACTTTCTGTTTCTAATGGCTTATATGACACATCATAACAGCAACATTGACATAGCAATGCCCAGGATCATTGCTCCTTCTGATTGTTTCAACATTTTGCAGGTTGTCATAAACGGACCAGTTGCCCCAAATATTTAAATTACATATTTGGATATCCATTTTTGTCAATTTTACTTTGGCAGGTGTAAAAAAGAAGGATGCCTGACAATACATTTTTTCCACTTTTTCCATCTACCAAAGATGCTGTCAAAGTTTTCAGTATTAATATTTATTTACAGTATCTACATACATACATTGAAAATATTCTATGTTTATTGGTGGATTTGAACACGAATCAAGTTTAAACTACCAACTCAATCCATATGCATTTTCCAGAAATGGATGGGCTTAACGTTTAGTTTTAATTTCATCGCACTCGGCCAACTCATTTAGATATACGAATTTAAAGTTTCCCGACATTCACCTGGTCTCAATCTGTGCACGTTCTCTTTGCCAGTACGTAACAAGAGAAAAAGTCAAAAAAGAAAATGCATGCATGACGTTATATTGTGTTAAAGATTTCGCCACTAGTACACTTAGAAAATAAAATATTGTTAAGAGACGGATATGGAGTTTTCAAAAATGTGTAAGCTAAAAGTTATTTTTACTTATTTTTACGTTTTTAAGAAGAATCAGTCATTCAGCTTTAGCTAGTTCAGCCTATAATCTACTCTCCATAACTATTTTCTTACATCATTGCCAACACTTGCATTCTTAAATAAAGAAATTCGATATTTGGGTTCGAAACGAAATGTTTTTTTTCTGAGTGTACTTTACATTTAGTCTTGCCCGGCGCAGATACATCACAGTATAAGAAATAACTTCGTCACAAAGCAGCATCCCATTGAACACCCTGAGGTAAACCCAGACAACGATGCAAGCTACGAGTATGAATCCGAGAAGACAGCCACAATTTATGTAAAATAGATCTAAGAAAACAAACATTGTATACCGTTGGGCTCCTGTTGTTGAGCCAACACATTTTAATATTAATTATTCAACATCATTTGTTACCTAATTTAAGTCAAATTGTATATATCAAAAATTC
The DNA here is from genome assembly GCA_951230905.1 of Cheilosia variabilis. Classification (NCBI taxonomy): domain Eukaryota; kingdom Metazoa; phylum Arthropoda; class Insecta; order Diptera; family Syrphidae; genus Cheilosia; species Cheilosia variabilis. The sequence goes on from OX579676.1 coordinate 17,090,790, forward strand.
AATAAAAGCAAATGCAAGCAGCATCCCATATATTTCTGTGTCGACAAGCTGTCAAATTTAACAACAACAACAACAACAGAAAATCACGCATAGTGTCGAAGTCTTCCGTTGCTTTGATTCCTTAAAATTTTCCACTCAAAACTTTTAGTTTTAGCTGTCAGCTCACAGGTGTCTCTCATTGCGAAATGTTTCCGACTGAATTGGTGCTACTCGTGTGTCTTGTTGGTTTCGTTCGTTTGTTTGCTGCTTTCATTTTGTTTACGGTGACGTTTGAATTACTAACTTCACAAGAACTCAAGCATATTTTAGTGGTCCACAGTCTGCACGTACGATAAGTCGCGGGCCTCGAAACCTCGGGTAAAGGTTCTTTATATTGTTATTTTTGTGTTTTTTTTTAAGCAAAAGTTTATGTTGTGTTTTCCAGCATATCACTCATAAAAAACTAATTTGCTCGTTAGGTTGACCGTCGGAATTGATCTTTTATTTTACAGAAATATGTTTTAACAAAAGGCCTGTTTGAATTAAAAATTTCCCAAGTAGAATATTCGGAAATTACAACGTCAATACTCTACTTGTATCAACAAAAGACTTTCCTATAGTTTATTTAACCTATCAATTTTATTTGTTCAACAAACCGCTCGCATTGATTATGGACAGCTCTATGCACCACATTGCCAGGCTTACACTTGACATTTCTGAGATTGCCGCTACAGCTATTTATCTCAAGTCGAAGTGACAATTCTATTGTAAAGCGATATTTTATGTTGATTTTCACACCTTTCTGCCTTGGTGTGTGCGGGTGCTCGTGACTCTGCACTTGCTTTGTATAACTTGCAAATTTTCTTATGTCAGACATAAACAAAAATGGCGAGATTAATTACATTTCAATATAACACTTTAAACAGCTTTATCAGAAATCGCTGCATACATTTGGGCTATCGAAAAGCAAATGGGGACTATTCAAAAATATAGTTAAATTTAGTCGACTAAATTGGTCTGAACTAGATGTACCCTGAACGCAAAGACTAGATTGATCGGTAAAGTCACTTTTCCTAAGTTAGCCATATTTACGAACTTTCAGCTTAGTATTCAATCAGGAAATTCTTGACTACATTCGTCGGCTACCACTCCATAACTTTTAACTAAAAGAAATTGTTCATGTGACCGATCTAGGATAATAAAAACTGCTACACATCAAGAATCAAGTCAGCCAACTGTCAGGCTAGATTCTTGACCGTTCCCAGTCACTCTTAATGTGTTCTATCAAGAGTTTGTTCATTTGAGGTTTAATAAAATGAATCCAATGTTTGATTTGGGCAGCTAACTGTGGGTCTTTATAATATTGTATTTTAATCTTCAACTTATACGTGTAAACCAACATTGAATCAATAAATTAAATGAATAAATAAATATTGGAAATGCATTTGTCTCAGCACGATTACAAATCTTATAACCAACAAAAATTCAATTGGAAATCAAAAAACTAGTTCAATCGTTTTTAATTATACCTTATATGCATTGCTTCTTTGTACAATGTGTTAAAATTCATTTAAAAATCATATAACTCAGGCTTACCGAGAGCTTATGTCAAACAGCAATGTAAGAGAATTCATCAGTGTCCCTGCATTTAACTGAAAATGCAATAATTTACACCGTTTACAAGGAAGAGAAAAAAGAACACCAACTAATAAATTAAATTATTTATGAACAACTCGGACCGTTTAGTAAACATTTGAACCGTGGCAGAGATCCCCCGCCACATTGGACAGTCGCTTTTTGAAAGGTTTACCATTTGCTCTGACGTTTGCCCACAATCATAATCAAAATTTTATCACGAACGTGTGCGTATTTTCACGCTTCGTGCCAACGAATCAAAGAATAATCCCCGTTAATTGAAAAAGCTGTGAAATTTATCTAGTCCTCGAATGCACATTGTTCAGCGGGATGAAGGAAATTAGACATTTGAATTTGAATTGCAAATGTCAACGCTGCACAAAGGGGAGGCCAGTAATTTATATCAACCCGCGCTCAAAGCGGGCACAGTCAGTCCCCCATCCACAATTGTGGACTGAGTTCGTGTCAGTCTCTGTCTCAAACTTCATATTTTTATTTTCATGCTGTCACATACGCTCGCAGTGGAGTCGGTGTCCCCAATTCTTTGTACTCCACCGAGCCAGTTGCTTGTGCGATTTACATCCAAATACTTGTCACAACAAATTGTCAACGTTTTGTCAAAGCCGTCGGCATGCAACTATTTTGACATTTGAGCTGCACATCAGTGCTACTGCACTGTAATGGTGCCTATTGTTGACCGAGAAATGTCATTGTCTTCTGTTTGGTTCGTCTCTTTGATGGGTTTCTTTTCTAGTTTTCTCGACTGATTCTTCTGCTTGCTGGTGTGTCGTCGGTAGGTTCGTTTTGTGGTTTCGGCTTTCTGTCATTTATTGTCGTGACAGTTTTGGACCATGGCAAATTAGCTTTTGATACTTTTACAAAGTACCGTGCATGGTGTCGGCAAGACACGATAACAAGGCAAAGGTGGCCCATTGAATGTGATCGTGTCGAATTATTGTTGGGCAAACAGTCGGCATAGTTGAAGGTGTACGCGGTGTCGTCTTTAATGTTGTTCAGTAGTTGTTGTGGCGAAAATTAATTTACACACTGCGTGTCATTGAAACTAAAAGAGTAAAGTGACACTTTGTTGTTTGTCAATCCGGTAGCAGGAGAACTCAGTGTTAGTGCTGCCGCATGACAAGGAATTAAGGAGCAAAGAAACTAACGTGTCGTTTGCGTTTTGTTTGAGGTGTTCTCTTGGTTGGAGTTAGTAAACTACTTAAAAAAAAAGTACTAAAGCTACGATTACACATGACACTTTTCATGCCAAATTTTGACATGCCGACGTCATTATGACGAAAGCATTTCTGCTCAATTTGTCATTACGTGTTATCGTCTGTCAAGCATCTGGTCACTCGGACTGTCGCAGCACACTCTCATAAAAGACTCACGAATGCCCGGATTTTTATGACGAAGAATGACACGTGTAATCGTTGCTTAAGAGCGAGTTTTTATACGGTGGCATTTGTTGAATGAAGTCGTGGTTTTCGTCCTAAAATGTTTGATAGAGCTCTGGATCAAATGGTAAAATATCAAATTTGGAGTTCGACAAGCCGCTTGCTATCTAGCGATCAATGAATTCGCTTTGAACTATACATGAAGGGACTGCCGTTACTTTTAATCCATATGTCAAAATTCTTAAACGTATTGCTGACACATTTGACAAATATAACCTGCACCTGTAAGTTTCGTAGGAATGCAGCACTTTGGCACATTTTGGTCGATAATTTCACTACGGCGTTGCCATGCTTGCAATGGAGAAGGTTCCACTTACAACCACTTTGGCGGGAACGATAAACTTTCATAAAAAAAAACAATACAACGTCCTCTAGCGTTAGGGTCTTATAATAATTTAACGACTTTGTCACAATTTCTATCGATTATTAGCTGCAACAAAAAATGAACGCTTTCGATATAAAAGAGAACGTGTAACCGTATTTTTATGGCCCACGTTAGGTATTAACCTTTTGGCAATTTCGCCTAAGACTGAAACAACGAGTCTCTTAATCCTCCACGCGATGTAAGCAAACACCAGATGTATAGAATGTGCTGCGCCGTTTTGCAATAAATTTATAATTCATTTATAGAAAAATAAATTTATTAGAAATGTAAATAACAAAACGGGCGATCGTTAAGATCGCTCCGCGTTGCACGGTTTCAATTTGCATTTATTTGAATTTTTGATTATGAAAATGGCTATAAAAATATACAACAATGGCTTCATTATGGGCGGATATATGTCTTCGCGTCTTCGAAGACAGTCACAGGCAAAACACACAAAAAATGGGTTCGACCCTGTCTCGCATTTTGATTGTGTGATTTTGTTTCTTCGTCGTCTTTGGCAGTAAAAATATGATTTTTTCTTTAAGATCGCCGCAGGGTATCAAAGGGCTGAAAGGCCCACCCAACCCAAACGCGCAGTCTATGGAATAAATTTCGGATATAAAACATCAAAATGTTTGTTTAATGTGCGATTATGGATTTGCATACAAAAGCGGGCACGATGACGACACACGGGCAAAGCTTTTATGATGCGGCTGTCATTGTTGCTTTCTATATATACAAATACAAAGTGAAGGCGAAACTCGTATTAAATGTGCATTTCGATTGAATTAAGCAGAAGGGAAGGAGCGGAATTCGATGGGTAAAATGGAAGAAGCGCGCGAGACAAACAGTCTCTCTCAGTGGATTTGAGGGGAATTTCGGAGCATTTCGAACTCACTTTTGGGGGAATCAAAAGAAACCGCGATTGATGCCTGCGGTGAAATGATTCTTCTTTATTACGTTATTATCTATATACTCATGTTCTACTCTTCGTCGATTCCCTTTGGCTGGCCATAGCCCTACTGAAATATTGTTTTTCGTTCGGGATGGAGGTCTTTTGAATACCGAAAACGAAAACCTATAAAAATCAACTGTGAACATAAAATCATTTATTTCTTGTTTTTTTTTTCTGTTCGGGTCGAGGTCGGAGCGGAGCTTGGGCACATAAAAAATGATTTAGAACTCGGAAGGGAGGAGAGCGTGTTAATCGTTTTTTTGTTTTCACATTTTTCGATTGATATTGTGATGAAAGTTGCTGCTCTGACGGTTTGTGTTGATTAATACCGAGTTGGCCACTCAATTTGAAGCGATTTTTGCTTTTTCGTATCTTTTTATTAGACGCAACCCTTATGCACTTATGTGCTGCCAAATCGCTTGCCTGTTTGAGTGTGGCTTTGTTAACACATCCCGTTGAAACTGATTATACAATGCTCGTGATCTTGTCAAACATGACACGGGGTCTGATGGAGCAACATATTCATCGCAGTCGGTCAACTTATTCCGAAGGTAAAAGAATTTAAAACTTTTTCGCCTCTATTCTGACAGTTTTATTACTTCTCCAAATTATTCAAACCTGACTAGGAAGAAGTTCCACTAAATGCACACTCAAAAATGCAAATTCACCGATATTTCCACAATTTCCTACTTCCTGACGCACAACTCAAATCCAATTCCATTCCATTTGTTTGATGGCAAATTACAAAAGACGTCTCAAATGTCAAACCCTAACAAGACACGACAGCTGATGGTTTCGCTAATTTTCCGTTGTCACAGCAAACAGAATGCTATACCCAAGGGAGCCATTTAAATTTCAATTAACCTCCACAATAAAAATGGAACGATTGCCCAGAATGGCCAATACAATTCGCATAGCACATGCCTTCGGCGCAATTCCTGCGGAAGCATGGCGAATATTTAAATTTTTACTTTTATTGATATCATTTTCGCATGTGTTTTGGTTGTCCTGCCAATTGTGTTGAATGTTTGCATCGGAAACCGGAACGAAAAATGTTCTCTTCCCTTTTGAAAGGAACCATCTCACCTTCACTATCGCCTGTGGACATTTTGTATTGTGAGCTGTGACCGCCTAATGGCCGATTTAATTGTTTGACAACAGAAGCGGTGCTGCAGTCAACACCAACTTTTATGGAGCACACACATCGGCTGATGTTTGGTAATTTTTGCCGCCGACGACGAATGTTTTCACACTTTTCGAACCATTTTATGCCAATTAACTGCTCAGTGGGGTTCAACTCGAGGTGCATCGGTTGCTCTGGCTATGAACTGACAGAGCAGATGCTTATGCATGTTGCTGGTTCAGATTTGTGCGATGTTTCCTGTTATTACTGTGAGTGAAGGTAGTTTGAAATGTTGCGGAGAGAGTGACACGGGCCTGGGTAGGCAGGTTGTGTACTTCCGTTTCGTCTATGATTGGGTATACGAAGGGCTTCAGTGTAAACTTAGCAAAAGCAAGGTTGTCGGCTTTTCGGCAATTCCACTGATTAATTGTCGAAAGATATTGTGACGGACGTCCTGAAAATGACTGGTGGCCATTAAATCTATATTGAAGGCCAAAATAATAAAATGCAGAAGACAGAAGACAGAAGACAGAAGACAGAAGACAGAAGACAGAAGACAGAAGACAGAAAACACAAGAAACAAGACACAAGACAGGAGACAGCAGGAAGGATAAAGAAGACAGATGACAAATGACTGAAGACAAAAGACAGAAGACAGAAGACAGAAGACAGAAGACAGAAGACAGAAGACTGAAGACAGAAGACAGAAGACGGAAGACAGAAGACAGAAGACAGAAGACACAAGACAGAAGACAGAAGACAGAAGACAGAAGACAGAAGACAGAAGACAGAAGACAGAAGACGGAAGACAGAAGACAGAAGACAGAAGACACAAGACACAAGACACAAGACAGAAGACAGAAGACAGAAGACAGAAGACAGAAGACAGAAGACAGAAGACAGAAGACAGAAGACAGAAGACAGAAGACAGAAGACAGAAGACAGAAGACAGAAGACAGAAGACAGAAGACAGAAGACAGAAGACAGAAGACAGAAGACAGAAGACAGAAGACAGAATACAGAAGACAGAAGACAGAAGACAGAAGACAGAAGACAGAAGACAGAAGACAGAAGACAGAATACAGAAGACAGAAGACAGAAGACAGAAGACAGAAGACAGAAGACAGAAGACAGAAGACAGAAGACAGAAGACAGAAGACAGAAGACAGAAGACAGAAGACAGAAGACAGAAGACAGAAGACAGAAGACAGAAGACAGAAGACAGAAGACAGAAGACAGAAGACAGAAGACAGAAGACAGAAGACAGAAGACAGAAGACAGAAGACAGAAGACAGAAGACAGAAGACAGAAGACAGAAGACAGAAGACAGAAGACAGAAGACAGAAGACAGAAGACAGAAGACAGAAGACAAAAACAGAAGACAGAAGACAGAAGACAGAAGACAGAAGACAGAAGACAGGAGACAGAAGACAGGAGACAGAAGGAAGGATAAGGAAGACAGATGATAGACGACAGATGACAGAAGACAGAATGCGGGAGATACAAGACACAAGACAGAACACACAGGGCATAAGACAGAAGACAGAAGAGAAACGGATTATCAGAAAGCATTGCTTGGTTAATTTCAATTCCATTTGCCTTTTCTACAAGCTGGAAGGGCGTGCAGTTTTGGTTGATCATTATTTTTGTCAGGCCTTGAGCGGTTGCCACTTGTAAAAAAATTAGCTACCAAAATTGGAAAAAAAATTACCAAACCAAGATAAAATTAACCAAAAATCTGGAGACGTTGATAAAACATTTTTAAAACATTAAAAAAAACATATGTATTTTAAAATATTCATTTTGGTACATTAGGTTTGTAGGAACTTAATCAGTCTTTAAGTGGTTACACAACGACTACATTATAAAATAAAATAAATAGGACTAATGTGATAGTAATAGCTACTTTAAATACTTTTGCTGACCAAAAGCGTGATTTTCAAAACTCAAATTGTTGTATTTGATCTTTTAAATTTCTTGTTTAAAAACAAACATTTTTAAAACATAAGACTAATTAAGGAACGTAGTAGGAACTTTGTCAGTCGAGCAATTAAACAACGTCAATAACGTTGTGCACAAAATTACCAGCTGCTAAAAGGCATGGGATCATATACCATTTCCGAGCCTTTTTTCTTATAACTTTAACAAATTAGAGTTTTATGTCTGCAAATAAATAATGGGATTAACTAACAATTCCGTATCTAAATGTAGTTATAAACACAACATTTTTCGAAGTTCACCATCATCATCATCTGTCAAAAGAAGAAAATGAGTGCATTCAGTAATTTTTTGAACAAAATAGCCTTAGGTACATGGGTGGTGATGAAGCATAATGCAAATGCAATGTTTTACTCAGAAACAGTAAGGCAGCATTTAAATGAATTGATATCGAGTTCGTATTTTTGGTGCTCCTGCTCAAAAAGTTACCAAAACCAGATAAAAATTACCAAATTACCAAAACTCAAAAAGCAAAAAAAAAACTCAAACTCTAGTTGAAGTGTACTGCAGTTGAACTGCTAGATTTTGATATTTATTCCATGTCCTGCGCTCACTTGGTCCAAAATAAGTAGCCCAGTACCTCCATGCACTCTACAATGTCACTCGCATTTTTAAACAAACACGTTTCAGAGTTGTGGGCAATTGCAATTGTACCCAACCAAGTAGCATCATTTCACAGAATCACTCGTATTCTCCTTAACAAAGGACAGTAATACCAGCGACCAGGAATATTCGTTCTCTCTATGCCCCGAACACAAATACTGAAAACAGTTTTATTACCACCTTAAATATGGACGCTCTTAATGACATGATGAGGCCCGCCAGACAACAAGGAACCAGAGAGATCAGAAAGAAAAAACAACCGTCCATAACCAGCAAGAACTCTTGGCCACTCGGTTATATATTGATGATAGCTCGCTTTGTGATGTAACATGTTCCGCCGTCGTACAGTGGAACAAACGTGCATATTTCCCCCTCAAATCTAGAGTTGTCCACAGAAAATAAATAAGAAATGCCACTCAAGGTAGGTGCTCCTAAGATGGGCAACTCGACTCACTCAAGGTAGTCCATCGAATGTTACATCCGATTTTCATTGCTTGCTTATTAAATTGGAAAATCGAGAGGTTTTCCAATTTTTATCTCGAACTTGAGCACACCAATCCACTGTACACATCAGTCGAAGAACAACACTGAGTCGAAGTGATACTTAAAGTGCCCCCAGTGCCTAAAAGTCTGCGAAACTGAGGATAACCTCAACGACGACGTGGATGATTATGGTGTCCACCAACACCAGCATGGACATGATGAGGATCACTTCTCCAAACCAACAAGAAGCATCACGATCGCCTTTCTGCTCGTTTTCGTCATTATTGCGGGCTCCTTCTTCTCCGGCTATATGTACTCCGTAGGTATATGCGCGGTTCTACTTCTGGGAATGTGTTTTAAATAAGCAAATGTAATTCATTATGGCCTCTGATTGATTTTCCCTTGTTTAATGACCACCTGCCTTTGGTGTATGTATAGCTGGCAGGTTAAAGAACAAAACGAATCACGTTTGCCAAGCCGAAGACAACACGACGAGTGCAAGCGATTAAGGGAATTTAATTAAAAACGCATCATTAAAAATGTAATTAATAATTTGAGCGGCCAGTTAGGGGCTGGTTAATTTGCCGTTTAAATTGTGTTTGGTTGCGCTTCTCCTTGATGGAGTTTTAGGGCCGAGTTAAGTGTTAAGGATTAGAAGTGTAGATGCATGGGGAAAGTTGGTTTGAGTTTTCGTGAAATGCGCTTGTAATGGGTATCTTAATATTACTGCAGTAGAGTGTGCATATCCTCTATTTGCCTTTGGTGAAACGAAACCGTATAAAAAAGAACTACCAACAGGGTCGAGACGAGAGATAACCTGCCAGAATGAAGACTTTTCCCTAGAGCTACATGTGCCCCTTTATGTCCTTAATATTCGAAAAAATACCAACACAAAAAGCGTCTAAAACCTTTGATTTGTAGACTTCTACATTTTTATTTTTAGTACTAGCCCAGGGTAGCTGCAACAAAGAAGACTTTTCCTAAATGCAAGGCTAAATTCTTCACTCTCGTCAAATTGAAAGAAATTTTAACACGAAAATCGTCCGACACCTTTTGACTTTGATTTGTAGGCTTCTACATTTTTAGTACTAACCCAGGCTAGATGCAAGAATGAAGAAATTTCCTTAACGCAAATCAAATTGAAATAAATTTGAACACAAAAAGCGTCTGAAAACTTTTGACTTTGATTTGTAGACTCCTACGTTTTTAGTACTAACCCAGGTTAGATGCAAGAATGAAGAAATGTCTTTAACGCAACGCAAACTTCTACACTCTCGTCAATTTAAAAGAAATTTCAACACAAAAATCGTCTGACACCTTTTGACTTTGATTTGTAGACTTCTACATTTTTAGTACTAGCCCAGGCTAGATGCAAAGATGAAGACTCTTCCTAAATGCAAAGCAAACTTCCATACTCTCATCAAATTAAAAAAAATTTCAACACAAAAAGCGTCTGAAAACTTCTGACTTTGATTTGTAGACTTCTACGTTTTTAGTACTAGCACAGGCTAGATGCAAGAAAGAATAAATTTCCATAACGCAACGCAAACTTCTTCGCTCTCGTCAATTTAAAAGAAATTTCAACACAAAAATCGTCTGACACCTTTTGACTTTGATTTGTAGACTTCTACGTTTTTAGTACTAGCCCAGGTTAGATGCAAAGATGAAGACTCTTCCTAAATGCAACGCAAACTTCCATACTCTCATCAAATTAAAAAAAATTTCAACACAAAAAGCGTCTGAAAACTTTTGACTTTGATTTGTAGACTTCTACGTTTTTAGTACTAGCACAGGCTAGATGCAAGAAAGAATAAATTTCCATAACGCAACGCAAACTTCTTCGCTCTCGTCAATTTAAAAGAAATTTCAACACAAAAATCGTCTGACACCTTTTGACTTTGATTTGTAGACTTCTACGTTTTTAGTACTAGCCCAGGTTAGATGCAAAGATGAAGACTCTTCCTAAATGCAACGCAAACTTCCATACTCTCATCAAATTAAAAAAAATTTCAACACAAAAAGCGTCTGAAAACTTTTGACTTTGATTTGTAGACTTCTACGTTTTTAGTACTAGCACAGGCTAGATGCAAGAAAGAATAAATTTCCATAACGCAACGCAAACTTCTTCGCTCTCGTCAAATCGAATGAAATAAGGCTCACAAGTTTTTTTTTACTTTGACTTATAGACGTATATACATGGGTGTTTTCGGAAATGTCATCTGCATCAAATTGCTTTTGCAGCATGTTCGAAAACGCAAGTTGCCAAAGTCATGTGTTCGGAAACGTCATCATAGCAAAACTGCATTAGCATGTGTTCGGTAATGCAGTTCTGCAAAGGTCAGATGTTCGTAAATGTCATTTGCGTGTCGTCTGCCGTGCAGCAAAGCAGATAAAAAACGATCTTGCATTTGCTCAATTTGCTGTGCAGTACGTGAAAGTTCGTGTTATCTGGGAATGGATTCATCGTCATCATTATGCTTAGAGGAGTTTTCTCTGTCCTATAAATTATTGTAGATCCCCAAATCAAGCTCAAGAGGAGACTATGGAACGTTAGACCAGGAACAGAATTATGTTGCTTCTTTCTGTTAGACTGGTATTCGAAGACTCTTTCCAAAATGGAAAAAAGTCATCAAATTTTGCATCAAGTTGCCCAACAAATTTTTTTTTATATAAGGGTTGAATTTGTTCATGGTAGTGTTCGGAAACATCAGGCTGCACTTGCGAAAAAAAAACGTTGACCCGACACAAGTCAGCTGCACAAAATTACATTTGCAAACAGATGATCGATTGATTTCTGTCATGCATTGACTTTTTTTTTACATTTCCGAAAACACCCCATTTTTAGTACTAGTCCTTGATTTTTGCAAAAAAGACTGTTTGCACAAAAAGAAATCAGTCTTGTTAGTCAACCTAGTAGTTTCTTCTGTAAGGTATGGCTTCGTTCAAATAAAGGTACCCTTATCCTCCAATAATGCTCTAAAGATAGCAGCTTAAAGCTGTTACCACAATCCCACACTTTATAGATACAAAAGCTAACTATCGCATATGTATTTAGCGAATCAGATCCCAGATATCTACCTGCGACGAAGAATTGCCAAACTTTCTAGAGTCACTCCCACAACAATTTAGCCCAAACTTCTGTTTACTGTTATGACTTGTTCAGCTCTCCAACTTGATATATGTGGGAATGGAAATCACATCACATACCAATGCCAGAGGAATACACATTAAATTATAATCACCATAATCACTCACGCCGCCCCATTGCGAATTCCACCAAAGCCCACATCTGTATGATTTATGTAGATAAGCAAATAAATTGATCACTCAATGGAAATCAGAAAAGTGTTTGCCAAGCGTATACTGTTCAACATTTGCGATTGCAATTTCTGGGCGCCACTTAAGGCCATAAACCACCCTCTCCAGGTTATGTGTGAAATCAAAAAAATAAATAACACACACACACCAGTCCAGGCCAGTTCCGCAAACGGAAAATCCACACGTCCCAGTTCTATTGACCGTAACCTCAACAATAAAATATTCGTTCACCTTTTTGCTATGCGATTCGCATAGAGTCCTCATCGGCACAGGAACCCATTTAACGGCCGTGTGTGTGGTGTGCGTACTCTAATGCCCAGATGGCACCGCTCTACAGAGCTGACGGCACTCTCCCCCTTAGCCGCAAATGTAGCTTAACAAATAAGCACCCATTATGGAGCAGTAAAAACCACTTTCTCAGCAAACAATAACAATTGCAATGACTTGACGATTTGTCCGACGGTATGCGGTTCCAATTCCAGTTCCAGATCCAGACCCAGATATACCCTCGCCTGGGAGATGTTGTGGGGAGATTTTAAGTCATAATCATTATGATCGAAATAAATCACTACGACTACACCCGTCCGCTGTCTAGTGTAGTATCTGAATTACCGCAGTTTTATACGTTTTTGATTGCGTGGGGTTGGGCTTGGGGTGGTGGGGGGTTCTCCTCATTGAGTGGGAATAAAATCGAAATTACCGTGAAGAACTAACGAACCGAGGGGTGGCGAACTTGTTACTCTCGCAGTTAAGTCTTTTGAAGGCGCGTATTGCGATGCACTTTCCTCGTGTCCTTTTTTATTTATCGTCATCGTGCCAAACCAGGGGTGATTTGACAATTGCTTGTAATTTTTCTCGTCCTTTTTTCTTGTTTCCTTCTATAAAGAAACAATGGTTCTGATTTATTTCTTTTTATTTCTTTAAAAAATTATGCTGATTCATAGTTTGGTTGGAAAGTTTTCTTTTGTCTGGAAGCTTGACGGTCGAAGGAGAAAGGGTTAGCACTTTTTGCGGTTAAAGGAGACTTGAGAAAAATTGCCCGAAAAAAAGAAAAAAAATTAAATGGCAAAGACTGACATATTTCTCTGCACAACAGATTTTAATACGACGGACGTCAGTTGTTATAAATGTTCAAGGTAGCTTTTGCCTACACAGCCGTCTAAGTCAAGAAGCGGCTTGGGGGAATAGTTTCGTAAACTAACACCAGTAGTGCTTGGAACCAAAAGCGTTCTTATCACTTCGTGAATCTATTATTTGCTATTCAAAGGGAGTTAATATATAAACTATTCATAAACATGATTAGCGCCTGTATCAGTGCAGGTTAAGGGGAGGACATTTGCTCATGCCTCATGTTTTTTTCATGCATCTTTTTCTAAGAATTTTTGATTTTTTTTACGCGTTCTCCATGCGTTTTTCGAAGGGTTTCAAAAACGTTTTATCACGGCTTTTTTGACACGCTTTTCACGGGTTTTTCGACGTGTATCTTGACGCCGGTTTATGGATTAATTCCTTGGCGTTTTTAGACCCATTTTATCACATTTTACATGCATTTTCGACGCGTTTTACATGCACTTTCGATGCGTTTTGGACGGGTTTTTGTAAGAATTTTCGATGGATTTGTCATTCGTTTTGACACGTTTTTTTAATGAGTTCTTCGATTTATTATTCTAAACGGTTTTTCGACGCGTTTTTTCATGCGTTTGTCGCGGGTATTTCGATGTATTTTTGCCGGGCTTTCGACGTGTTTTCGAAGGATTTTTGAATTTTTTTTGTCACTCGTTTTTCCAAATGTTCAGTAGCGTTTTCCATGCATTTTTCGAATGGTTTTTGACTAGTTCTGTGACACATTTACGAAAGCGTTTTATCACGGGTTTTTAGACGTGTATTTTGACGCCGGTTTATTGACTAATTCCTTGTCGTTTTTCGACCAAATTTACGACGCGTTTTTTCAAGCGCCTTACACGCGTTTTCGATGCATTTTCGACGAGTTTCTGAAGAATTTTCGCTGGATTTCTCACTCGTCTTCTACGGGTATTTTGACACGTTTTATCATGCGTTTTTCGACCCATTTTCCCACATGTTTTTCGACGCGTTCTTTTCAAGCGTTCGTCGCGGGTATTTTGGCATATTTTACCGGGGTTTTGACGTATTTTCGAGGGATTTTTGGTGCATTTTCTCATGTGTTTTTCGACCCATTTCGGTACCGGTTATTTGATGCATTTTTTCATGCATTTTTGTACGGAAATTTAGACGTATTTTTGTCCGGGCTCTTTAGACGTGTTTTCGAAGGATTTTTGAATTTTGTTTGCCACTCGTGACACGTTTTCAGTAGCGTTGTCTTTGGCGTTTTTTCACTCGCTTCTCACTCGTTTTTCGACCCATTTTACCACATGTTCTTCGACGAATTTAATCAAGTGCTTTACACGCATTTTTTGACGCGTTTTCGATGAGTTTTCGATGGGTTATTGACGAATTTTTGAGTGGTTTTTTATTCGTTTTCGCCGGGTCTTTTGACAATTGTTCTCATGCGTTTTCCGACCCATTTTGCTACCGGTTTTTTAATGTTTTTTTTCCTGCGTTCTTCGACAAGTATTTTGACGTATTTTTGCAGAGTTTTCGACGTGTTTTCGATGAATTTTTGAAGCTGTTTGTAACGCGCTTTCCACTCGTTTTTTTAATAGCCTTTCGACAAGTTCTTTAATGTATTTTTAGTTTCGCCCCGTTTTCCCACAAGTTTTTTGACGAATTTTGTCAAGCGCTTTACACGCATTTTTCGACGCGCATTGCGCATTTTGACGCATTTTCGCCGGTTTTTTTCCAGAGATTTTGAAATGTCAAAGTCCTAGTCCCTATGGAATTCGCTCTTAGAGAAAAGAAATATAGTCCTTAAATGTTTTCGTCACTCACAGCTAACAGCCAAGAATCTTGTCTGAAATTTGCTTGTTTGTGTGAACTGAAGCTTGAGGCATTTGCGCTCATGATAAAGCCTCTAAAGCTAGATCGCGACATGTAGCACATTTTATATTGTACAAAGATGAAATCAAATTTAATCCCCAATCATACTTAAAACCTCTTCCTACCAATGCAAACGTCATTTCTGCGCTCACCATAACCCATTTTAATAGCTCTAACACTGAACTAAATTTGAACGAAACAAAAGTCACATCCCCCTCCATTCCAACGCGATCTCCTTAAAAAAAATCGCTCAAATCCTCTTTCATTCTTTATTGCTAAAAAATATTCTGCGAGCCCAATTCGCAACGTCGATTTTATTGAGTTCAACTTAGAGGCCTATTAAAGAGCAAAAGGTGTTTGCGGCACAACAAACAAAATTTTCAAAAATCACACCTACCGACCGAAGATGAATGTCTTTCCGAATTTCTCTGCGCCCCTCGCCCTCTCCCAGGCCGCGCCAAACCGCGCACATATGGGATATCAACACCCCAATTTCGACGGTGAGTCGCCTCCGCTGCTCCGCTCCTAATTAGCCTCAGGTGCAATAAATTTTGGAAAAGCCGCGCTGCCAATGAACCAACTTACGAACCAGAACACTGCGGATCGTTTAAAAAAGACTCCACTCGGATGGACCGTGCGTGGTGTTCCTTTGTGCGCCTCAAAGGGTTGTGCCTACACGACCCATACTCCCCGTATATACTCGTTCGTATCTGCTTTCCCGATCGTGAAGGATATGCGTGGCCCGAATGGAATTATGGTCGTAAAAGAATGTGTATCCCACCAGGTATATAACCGAAAAGGAAGCAGAACACAAGATAAAAGAAAATTATTAAAATCAACGGAGCTAAATACGTTCACGAGGGAAATTGGGTTTGTTTGGTTTTGGAAATAATTACAGTTTACCCCTTCATTAGGCGCATTTTTCACGATTTGATTGAGGTGCGGCCGACGGACTGGTGTGTTTTTAAATATAGGTTTCGCGTCTTTTTTTACGACTGTAGGCCCGGGGACGGGCCTAAAAAGAACTAAAAGTCCTCTTTGTTTGGATAGATGCCTTGTGTGCCGCTCCAACTTTACTTTTAATTTAGTGTAAACAGAGGAACCGTGCGAGTGGATAACGTAAGACGATCCGGATAACCTATAATAAGCCAATTTGGAGCGGGACTTTTTAACAAACTAAGTCATGCGATGTCCTTTTTGCAGCTGAAGACAGTTTGAGACAGGGTCGGGCTTAAGTGTAATCCTCTGTCAACAAAAACCAACACCGGATGGTACACAAAAGTCGTTCGATCGCAATATAACAGTTGGTGCAGCAGAGGCCCACTGGACCCCCATTTGACCAAGCGCACAATTTATTTGCAAGCAAAAAATGCGTCGCAACGTTCCTAAATAACCTCCCGGTCGGTCCTGCTTATTAAGACAACCCTACCACGGAGCAACAGCAGAAAGAACATTTACCATCTACTCTCCGAAAAAAAAGAAAAAAACAATCTTTATCGCATTTCCATGCCACTTAAGCGGTGCGCACCCAACGTCAATCGAAAACCAGTGCGGTTTCTAGATGGACAAAGGGCATATTTCGTGCGGCTAATGAGTCTCTATGAGCTCTGGTCAAATACGTTCTAAGCCAGTCAAATGTGCATCCGCCTGGCTCGGCAACAACAGCAGCAGGTAGAATCGACACGTCAGACACCAATCCCGACCATAATGTGAGCCGAATTATAAAAGCTGTCAAATGGACGAAATGAAACTCTTTTCATTAGCGTATGGCCGTCCGGTTTTGTAACGATGCGCCGACACCAATGGAATAACTCCTCCGAGGCCCGCAGCCCCATCAGGCCATCACACAGCGAGCCCAAACCATAAACAAATGTAAATAAATAGTGTTGCCGGCCTGTTATTATTTTTAAGAAAATAATTTCTAGTTTGTTTTGATTTAGCTAATTAGAAGTCACGGTGCCGGTGCCGGGTCTGCTGGCAGATCATTTACATTTATTTTGTTGTGTTGCGCTGTTGCGGTTGGGGGCCACCTGTGTACAGTGTACTCGTTGCCCGAGGGGAATTAATAGCCCATAGAGCAGAAGAATTTGCTAAACGATGTTTGGTGCAAAGATTAAAGTTTCACACGATATCCCAAGTTGAACCCCGACTCCCGAGAGCGGGCTTCGGTCGAACTGTTTAGTATTCAGAATGCTCTAGCTCTAGCTCTAGCTCCAGCTCTAGGACGTGCGAATGGCCAAGTGTGGGTATTTGTTTGTTTTTTGCTGGGGGTTAATATAGAGGTAGACACGTTATAAGCGCAACACAAGGGAACTCATTAAAAATGATTATAATTTAAATGGAAGTGGATTTTTTTCCTTTCGGAATAGGTATTATTTGCAAATTTATACCTCACAATGTTGCATTAATGGAGAGTTTTACATACGACAGGTAGTATCATCTCGAGGAACAAACATGCACAGATCACGGCATGGGTGCGATTTCGTGCACTTCTTAGTTGGCAATTCATTTTCCCCCGGCGGAAGGTGACTGTGGGGGATATTTGCACACTATGCGATGCTTTAGGCAGATGATCAATTGAATCAGCCTTGAGTCGGGTTTTCCTAAGGACCAGTCACACATATACACATCTTCTTATGAATGCGACACACTGGTACATTTTTGGTATTCGGTGAACTTTGATATTTCATCTGGAAACCACCAGTGAACTATTACAGAGATGGCTGAGGTTTTCCGGAAATTTCTTCTGTCAATTCGTTCTTTTTTTTTGCTATTTAAAAACGTAGGAGAATCCTTGAAACAAATTGGAGAAGACAGTGCGCCGTACTAATAACAAATTCTAGTTTCGAACTTAAATTAACGGAAGCTCACAATTGCAAAATTGTTATGGAAAATAGAGCCACGACTAAAATTCAAAGTCGAAGCTAAAAATGTTTATTGGCAAGGTCCAGTGAGTAATAGCAAAATAGTAGATTAAGGGCCGGTCTGTTCACAGCTGGTTATATACCTTGTTAGTTAGCCATTGATTTAGGATAGACCATGATTACAAATAAGTGATAATCTCTACCTGTTTGTTGAGCATTTATTCACTTCGGTCACCAAGCCACAGCTTTGCAACAAATCGTTGTTTTTTCCAATTTATTTGTCAATTTAGCGATTGACCGAGTCTATGGTTACAATTGTTTGTTTTTCGGGTTCGTTTGTTTTTAGGTTAATTAATTAATGTATTTTTTTTAGTAATCCACTAGACACAAAATTTTGGAAGTCATACTCAAATAATACAGGAATTTTTAAAGAACTGAGGAACCTCGTTGTTCTAGACAATAAACAATTTTTTGAGAACAAAACATTTACTATTTGGAATGTTATGGCCGATTGGCTGCACTTTTGAAGTGTCTTTTGGGTTGGTATTGGAATTAATTTTTGTTAAAGCAAAGTCTCTCGATTCAGAATCTCTTACATCAACGTTTCGAGACTCGTTATTTCAGCATTAATGCGTAGTATGCTGTTCCAGGAAAGCTAAAATTAAGCGCCTCTCCAATGTTTCTCTCCACCGCTTCGCTTAATGTTCGCTTAATTTTGACAGTGTAGACAGGGTTCGGTCAAAAAAAAAACTGTATTGGAATTTTTTTTTTTCGGTTTTTTATTTGTACGTCCTCAAAACCCGCTTCCAGGTACTCCTCGTTAAAATATTCCATTTCTAAAAGAAATTAAATCAACAACAACGAATTTTTTGGTGTTGAACTAACCATTTTCCATACTGTTTTTTTTTGCTTTCGTTTGAAATACCGATATTTTCCCTGATCTGTCAAAATTTTGCTGTGGAAAATGTATTTTGCATTAATACGCCTACTTAAATTCTGTAGAGATTTTTCGTACAGCGGCTAACAAATTTAGCTTGAACTGCGAGCTTAAACGCGAGCAGCATACTATGCTTAAAAGTCGACTATCGATAAATGTCATTTTATGATCGATAATTGACAACCACAATACGGGTTGTAAAGGGTGTCAAATAATTCATGCGAAAATTTGAATTGTAGGCCATTTATCGGTACAGTGATGCCAACGGAAAAAAAAGATAACGATGTGACAGCTGACAGTTCCGGGGTAGTAAAAATGGACCGCTATACGAAAGCTCAACGCATTTTTATTGTTGAGCAATATTTAAAAAATAACGAACACTAGTCAGCTACAGTCCGCAATTTTCATGCAAAATTTGTCCGTCATAGTGATTTAAAATCATCAACTGTAAAGAGCATAATTGAAAAAATCAAGGAGACTGGATCAATTAGGGATCTTAAACACTCTGGGTGTCCTGTCACAAGTCGTTTAACAGAAAACATCGACGTCACTTGAATCGGTGATTTCTAAAACAACATAAGCGACATTTGTCCTTTTTTACAGGAGATACAAAAAATGGTGGAAGAGATATGTTGTCTTAGTACAAAATGCCAATTTCGAGCACGAATTTCTGTGTGTTTTAGGTATCAAATTATGTTGGTTTTATTCTCAACGCAATGTCTACTCATAAGAAGTATAAAACCGTAATAAAACTGATTTCGAAAAATCTGCTACTTATGTTGTTTTAATAATCACCGATTCACTTACACTTTTGCTTTTAATGTAATTTTTAATATAATATCGCGTTTTTTACCGCCAACAAAGAACTAATTTTGACATTTGAGGAACTTTGACATTTATAAACAATGATGCCAAGCAAAAATACTTTAAAAGCTAACAGACTGATACACAAAGTACTAGAAGATTGTAAGTCTTATAATTATGTAATTATTATAATTAAAACTAGAATTATACTCTTAAACACGTGTTTTAACTATTCAAAATTAATTTGTCAGTTTAACAAACGATTTCCGTACAAAAAAAGAGAGATATTTGTATTTATTCATATAATAAATTATCTTGCAATAAAAACAGTTTGTTGGATCTTTCAAAATGAATTAAAAAAAAAAAAACATTTGCAAGTGTTTTGTCAAGCCGACAAAGCACTTGTCAAATTGTTTGGACATTTCGTAATTTTTCGTTAGCCCAACCATATAGAAATTGTGAACATTTCAAAAATTACAAACATTTCTCGTTTATTGGATATCAATTTAATAAAATTGATAAAACTAGTTTTAAATAACCAAAAATTAGTTGCAAACACTGTAGTTTTTTATTTCATTTATTATTTTATTAAAATCGCGTGATTCATATTTTAACTCGCAAAGTATTAGGACTTCAAATCTACGTTCAAATTGCTGAGCTTACTTCATGTAGTGATCTGTGAAGGGTGAAAGAGGCATCGACCGATTCTCTGCTATAGGCCTTACACGCAGTGATGGGATTTGAGAAAAGCGAAGCGGTGATAGATAACCTTAAAAAAGGTGGTAAAAAACAAAATTTTCCATGATAAGTAATTAATTTATATATACCACTTAAATAGTAATAATAAAAAAAAAAAAAAAAAAAGGGAAGTAAAATAAAAAGAAAACAGGCATTTCTTATTATTAATTTAAATAATCTTTAAAAATCACATTTGTCGTTCCAAACAAACAAAATTATTACTTCGTTTGGCAACCGTCTGTGAATTTATATTTTGAAGCATATTTTACCAATAATTCCGGGGGCTTAAAATCTTCCCCGGTCCCCAGAAGTTCCTTGGCAGCTAAGATCATGTTAAATTTAATTTTCCTTTTTCTTTGTTGTAGCAACCAAGAATTTACGATTTTTCAATTTCTATAGCTCTTGATATTATTTAAAAATTAAAAGTTTGTGAGGTAAACGCTTCAATATAAAAAAAAACTGGAAAAAAAACGCCGTAGATTCAACTTATCATTTAACACGAAAGGTCAAGTATAGCAAAACACCCTCGTACAAATACAGTCAAATAATGAAATATTAGCGCAGTAAATGGTGTACTGGACTGGAAGTTTATTCTGATGCAATTCTCAGAGATAAATACAGATAGCTGAGTGTGCATGGATAAAAGTAAGGCGAGTAGGTATATAAGTGGTGGAAATACCACTTAAGTGGTAGAAGTCCCATCACTGCTAACATGTTTAAAACCTTTCTTATATAAAAGTGAGGAAGACATGGTAATGTGTTGAATAATATTTACTATACCTACTAGTAAATATTTATAAATATTATTTTCTTGTCAGTAGTGAACGAGTTGAAAAGGTCTGTACATTTTTCAAAAGTGCTGACGAATAAAATTCCGCTTTTCCCGAATTTAATAAATTAAAAATTCCGCAAATTTAGTATTCTCAGCAGAACGGGTGCTCCGAAGGCCGCCAGACCTGGCAGCTAGCACCATCTCGTGTCGTCCCATACTCTGCCAAGGGCTGAACGTCGGCCGACCGTAAAATCTGCAACTAAATTCACGCTTCGCCAACACCATTCTATCGACGAATTAACGAATTAATATTCCGCAAGCAGAGCTGAAATTCGCGTTTTTAAGGAGTATATAGCGATTCATGTCTTATTGAGGTGTGTTTTATTCTGTTTACGTCACAAATGTCAGAGTAGAATTGACATTCGCCGATTTTTGCATAAACTGTAGCACCTCCCGGTTGGGTGATGGCTTTTGCGCCTCCTTGTTTCATGTATGAAATGAGTTTTAGAAAAATTAAATCTTAAACACGAAGCTCAACCCTCACATATAACGCTAAATTCACTAAATTTCAGTCAATGTCCTGCTGCCATTCAGCTCATTGTGCAATGCGCAACAACAATATTAGCACAGACGTTTGCAGCAAAAGAATGGCGTCCTTGAGGTTCCAGTTTCGAGCCAACTCAACAAATTACGAAATTGCATTTAACCCAGAGGAATAGGTTCCACTTTGGCAGCAATTATACCCAAAGAGCATCATCTGGTCGCCGCCCTCCCTCCGTTGAAACATCGGCTAAAATTAAATCAAACCAACCAGCACTCTCGCTGACAATGAGATCGGCAATCGTGCACACTAACTACACAATTATGCTCTGGCTGTGAGCCAGTTGCCGGGCGAGCGGCAGGGCGACGGGCACTCGGTGCAATTTCTAAGAATTTCAACACTCTTTACCACCGCCGCTGCAGAATTATCCAGAGGGCGCGATACTTAACACTCAGATAACCTGATTTGATTCCACAAAATCCCCCAGATAGATACGGAGCGACGAGTATGCGTTCTGCGGGCACATCACCGCAGCTCCATCAAGTGTCGGCGGGACTCTGTGCATCTCTGCCTTGCCTTGCAACACATGAGCCATCACCACATCACAATCACCATTACCCGGGATTAACTCCACACTCTCTAAATGCCTGGTGTGTACACCAACTAAATTGGGTACAAAAAAGTACTTACACCGTAAAAACAACAAATCTTTGTTTAAGGACGCCGCCGCATTGCGTGTTATCTCGGCGAAAAAATCCACATCGTTATTATGCGAAGAGGCCGATCACGCAGGCGAGACGAGGAATAGAGATAGAGAGCCCAACGAGCCGGAGCCGGAGCTGGGGCTTCGTTCTCTCTGAGATTCCGATGCGTTCCTAAATGGCCCCGCGCGCCGTGGTGGAAATTGGCCAGCGCTCATCATGATGTTGTCCATTGGGGCGAAACAAAAAGGACAACCCAAACCCAAATCCGATCAAAGCTATTCCGAGATAGTGTGAAACCGCGAGGAGGAGGCGGAAGGAGCTGCAAAACGAAACCCCCCGCTCACCGATTAACATCGCAACTCAACAAGACCAACCGAGCCAGTTTGTCTCTGCGGTCTGGCGATGCTCATGATGGCTTCCATCACCATCATCATCAACACCACAAGGGAACGCGGCAGCATCGTCAGGCCGCACCATCAGCGGCAGCGGTGCGCGGAATATATCCAAGGAATGAATCGTATAGCTCTTCGCCATCGCGCACAAAAGGAGCGCTGCAAGAAAACTTGAAGCTCAAATTGCAAAATATGTACCACGCCCACAATGGTGCGGAAACTCTGAAAAGGTGTCGGCTGCTTCACAGCATCCGCGCTGTTGCGCTGATCTGTGGTGCGAAAGGAGCCGCTCTCCCAGTGCAACTCGTTTGTGTGGATGCAAAGATGCCTGGCCTACACAGTGCGGGCATACAAAAGTATCTGCACATCCTTCGGCTAATATTGGCTAACACACAACTCATCTCCTCAAATTAGAGAGTGCCCTTCAATAAATTGGCGGCTTGTTGCTTTCATATCGCGCACCGAGCGGACGACGACGGTTTGGCCGCCGAAAACTGTGTGAGATATAAAAATATCTTTGACGCGAAACGTATTATTATTTCACACCATTGCGGATCGCGGATGCTACTCGGGCTCGTGGTTTGAAATTTTGTTTTTTTCTGCTTCTTTTTGTTGTGTTTAGCTTCTTCTGCGCTCTCTTTCGTATGTGCTTTCCATTGGGCAACATTTGTTATTCTTTGACGGGCTTTTGTTGCTTTTGTCTTACCGTGGTATTAACGGTGCAAAGGAGGCACCACAGCCGGCCAGAAGAAGGCGATCTTCGCTCAGGCAATTTTGCAGACAAATAATGCCAGTTTGAGGAATTGGTACTTAAAAGAGTGATGGCTGCAGGGTTGCCAAGAGCGAATTTTTAAGAAAGAATTTTTTTTTCATTTCAATTATTTCTTATTTTGTATGAAAAATTCTTTCTAATTTTTACCAAAATTTCTCTTCACTTAAGGATGTTTGTTCTGAGCAAGACCTCATCACTTGAAGCAGTGTGGGTGACGTAGGCTCAGGCCAGCCTGTGCTAGGGGCGCAAAAACTTTAGAGAAATGCAAACTGCCCCAGCACTTTGTCAAATTGCTGTAAAAAATGTGGTTACACCGTTAAAGGAGTTACAAATGAAGATAAAATTCCTCTTAGAAGAGGAACTGTGCAACTTGTTTTCTTTAAACCGAATGCACATGCACACCGAACCGATCGAGCTTAAGTTGAGAAGCTACGCCAGATGTTCCTCATAATTTAACCAACAAAATATACTCGTAAGAGGAAAAGTTCAGCCGAGCGGTGCGCTGCTCACGTCTAGATGGCTGCCTTAATTTAAGTAAAGAAAAATGCGCTGCAAGCTCCGCAAAAGCACACATCACAGGAGTCAATAGATCGTCGAATATTTGAGGAACATGTTCAAGTTAAGAACTCAAACCTTCCAGCTAGAGGTCGTGTTCGTGTTCTTTGGCGCAGGGACATAAGTACGGAACGGAACCCTTATGTATTCGTCATGTCTCTCTGTCTGTCCGTCCGTATATCACAGACACTTTTTCCCGAAACTATAAGAACTATACTGTTGAAACTTGGTAAGTAGATGTATTCCGTGAACCGCATTAACATTTTCACACAAAAATAGAAAAAACAAAAATTTTGGGGGTTCCCCATACTTAGAACTGAAACTCAAAAAATTTTTTCATCAAACCCATACGTATGGGGTATCTATGGAAACTGAATAGTTTGCGCGAGAGACACTTCCAAAGGTGGTAAAATGTTTGCAAAACAGGTTGGATAAAGACCTGCTTAATCTTCAAAAGGCATTGTTAAGACTGATAGTTCCAAGAAAGACCGAAAATTACGTTAAATGCGCGGCTAAGATATGCTAAATATTATTTGTGGGAAAAAGTTATTTTTACAAATGTGTATAGCAAAGTTCTGGGGAGCTAGAAGAGGAAAAGGATGTCGGTTGGAAGTCTATTTGGACTGAAGAACAGACGCAATTCGGGCCAATAGTCTAGGAAACTATTAAAGAACTGGTTAATGGCAAAGCTTCTCTTCCAAATCGTTTGGCGACTTCGCTCGATATTTAGGTTTCAAGAGGTTATTATTCATAGGATGGATAACAATAATTAGCTGCCCGAACAATGATTTGTTTTTGGCCCACCTTTGGGTGTGTTATGTCTGCACAATTGGTTTTTGGACTTCTGTACATTTGGACTGGGGACTTGTTACCCGGAATGCGTGTTTGATGATATTCTACGAATTCCATACCACCAGGCAGGAGATGGTAAAATCCAGTAAAGTAGATGAGATAGTTAGATCAATTGTCTGTAGATGGGGTACCGCTCGAATTGAAAGGACAGCGCAATAATAGCTGTGCCGAATGTTAGATTCGACAACAAGTTGGACCATCTACTCTACTAAATCTAAATCTACTTTATATTTATGGGCCATCCTGTACAGCTTTTGAGAGTATTGCCGAAACTGAACTTAAACTCGACGTACAAATTTTAGTCTCGACTTCAAACTTACGGAAGCTCTCAATTGCGAAATTTGTATGCAAAATTAAGCCACTGTGAACTACTAAAATTTAGAGTCGAAACTTTAAATATTTATTGGTGAGCCCAATTGGTCCCAATCAAATAATTCTACTTTGCCATCCCACATTTCGTTGTCGGTTTTCCAACTTATCGCATACTCTGTACCTACTTCACTGCTTAATTAAACCAGTTTTTTACCAGTTTTTTAAACTGTTCTCTCATGCAATTGACTGACACCTGGCCACCCTGTCCCATCTTAATGAAGCAACATCAATAATACTGCAAACCAACTATGTGCAAAGGGATCAAAAGAGCCTCAAAGATTTTATATTTGATATATGAAGTGGCACATACAGAAATAATAAAGTTGGCGTGAATTTTTTGCCTATTAGGTAGAGCTGTATGCCACCGCCCTACTTTACGATGGACTGAAGAACGTGAAAGGAAAGCATTTAATTTTATCAAAGAATATTCGAAGCCGCGAATAGTTTTTGCTGGATTCTTTGATCGGGCTTTTTATCCGCAGAGGAATTTTATATCGTGAATGATTGAATGTAGATATAAGGAAAGCTGGCGAGTGGCGAGTATGGAATAAAGTTAAAAAAAAGGAGCTTGGGGTGGGCGTTTCTTGCATTTAAGTTTCGCAGTTCTCAATCGTTTAAAAACTATGACTAGTGTTAGGGCTCGGGTAATTTTGGTCTTATATATGCGTTAGAAGTTTTCAAAAGTTGTAAAATATTGAAACACCTCCACCACCGGCCCTCAAGGTACGAATCTAATGCATCTAGATGCGGCTTTCTCTAAGGTGTCCAAAAGCATTTTACGACTTTAAGTTTCAGTCACCACTTTGTGGGTCTACAAAAGGGGAAGATAAAGCTTTAGATCCAAAAGAAACCTAATTTTAGCACACCCTGCGGAGATCTGCCGACAATTAGATCATGCAATTCCGAACCCATCAACAGCATATACGTAAACCTTTCTTGAGGGGAATCACAGAATCTCCGGAGAAAGAGAACGGGACGTTTCCTAGTCAAGTGTGACCTATCAATTCCCGCCATTCTAATCGTCGGACCACAAGACATTGTGAATTATAAGAACGAGTGACAATATTGCTCAGTCTGTTACAGCGAACCTTGTTTTGCCTCTTATTTCCAATATCTGCAAACATTTGACAAGTGAAAACCACTAGAGGTTTTGTATTTTGTTGGCACCGATCGCTCTCTCTCTCTCTGTCTACCTCTGTCTCTCGCTCGTCCCACACTCGTAGTAGTTAAATGTAATTTTCCTGCAAAGAAGCATTCATCAATTTGCGCGACTAAAGCGTTGCCGCACTTGTCTGCTCGCGAGAAAAGAGAAACCACCCCGAGGAGTATTATCAGGGTTTTATCAAATTTTCGACACCACGGAACTACAGCCGACGAGGACGACTGCAACAAACGCTTGGAAACAAGCCAGCAAATTCTACTTTGACCGCTTTTACGGACCCGCTGCTGCTTGATGCAAGTTGCAGTCTATGTATGGCGATGATGATGATGATGATGATGGCGATATGGCGGTAGTGGCGGCGGACCTCATCTCGCACCTTCGGTGTTGGACGCTCCATCATGTCGAACGTATTTAGAAAGATGAAAGATGAGGGTAGCGCGCACTGACTTGTTTGCTTCGGGCAGTGACGACGAAGAGGCTGGGTGGAATGTGCGATTTATATTTTTTAATTATTTCCATCGGGCCGGGATTTAGTGGTGCACGTATGCTCCTGTATATCCTGGACACACCATACTCGGTTGCTTGTTGTCTGCAGGTTATTTGAGGCATTAATTTCAATTCCAAATGATTCGGGAGGTGGGTAATTTTCGGCGAGGTGTCGGTAAATATGATCATCCTATTTGGATGAGCGGAAATCAGATGCGCAGATGACGATAGCGGTCCATGCAAAGTAGATGGTTATAGCTTATAGCCATGGATTCAATTAAAAACTCATTTACGACATCACCATCAGCTAATGGGGCTTGTGCTGAGATTAGACTGCAACCATAGCTAAATGGGCACGTCATGTCATAAAACGTGCGGATGGAATGTGGAACTATTAGAGCTAAAGGTGGGCGGTGGGAGCCTGAGTTTGTAATTGATGGAAGGATTCGGGTAGTCAGTCTTTAGAGCACCATTACAGATGGTTTGCCTAGTTTGAAATGTGTTCTATGAATCGGGTAGGTTCTGGTAGGAGGGCAGTATCATCTGTCGGAAACCACTGGCTGAATATGTGGCTCAAACAAGAGCTCGTTATGTAGCCAGCACCAACCACAAAAGATCCCTTCCATTCATCCCAAAAATTAAAAAAACGCACACAAAACGAATGGTTGTGAGATGCTACGGTCCCTACGGACCTGTTGCACCAACTATTTATTTATTTTTGATCAACCACAGAAGCGATAAGAAAGCTTCCAACCGATATGTGGCCAGCTCCACGAAGGTGAAGGTGAAGATTGCCACCTACCACATGTAGCTAAGCAATTCGTCCACAAAACGGATCTGAATAGTGCGTAGAAGGACGAGCGGAGAACGAAGACATCT
Source organism: Cheilosia variabilis (assembly GCA_951230905.1). Taxonomy (NCBI): domain Eukaryota; kingdom Metazoa; phylum Arthropoda; class Insecta; order Diptera; family Syrphidae; genus Cheilosia; species Cheilosia variabilis. Next base: position 17,118,493 of record OX579676.1, read on the forward strand.
CCGAGGGAATATAAAATGCGACTGATGGAAGAAATGTCCTATTCCATGTCCTACATGTCCTCCTCTATGAACAATATTCAGAAGTTTGACCGAAAAGCTGAAAAGAACGCGTCAGCGCAACAAGAAGAAACCTTTTAAAGGGGTGAAAGTCTGTCTTTAGGAATTGGAAAAGTTACTTTTTCCCTATACCAAATTTAAGTGAGGTTGGTAATACCTTTCAACTGAACATTTAAGAAGACCGCCAGACAACACACACAAACTAAGACTTGGTCCAAGAATTGGTCGAAAGAATGTAAGCCTGAAACTAGCTGTACCCCGCACAACAAAGGCGACCCAACAAAACAGCGCCAGCTTTGATGGCATCAATCTTTCCTAAATTAAGTACAATTTGTTAACGAGCTGCAAGTGCGATTTTAGGCCCCGTAAATCTTCTATTGTCCAAGTATTCACACTGCGGCAGAAACTGGACAGAACCCAAGAAGACCGGGTTCTTTATAGTATAGCGGGTCGTGGCTACTCTGGGCATTCCTGTTAAACCTGTCAAGTTGTGCAGAGTGGTAATGGAGAAGGATTGTTTCCCACCTAGGTGCTGCTAGGCGGGAAATAATCTTACGGAAGCAGTGGGTAGGAGGAAGGTATTACACAGGATGATGCGCCGTCGGAAGCGGGTCGAAATTCTGCTTTCAAAATTCTGCTCTGCGAAATTCTGTTTTTTTTAGTTATATTTTTTTTTTACAAAATTCTGCTTTTCAAGGTTAAAGCAATAAAATTCTACTTATTTTGCTTTTTTACAACTAACAAATAAAAATTACAAAAAAAAAAAAAATTAAAAAACAATTTTAAATTTACAAAAAATTTAAATTTAAAAGTAGAAAATAGAAATAAAATTTAAATTAAAAAGAAACAATACAAATTAGATTAAATATTGGAACAAAAATGAAATTAAAATTAATATCCTTTAAAAAATAAAATATTAGAAAAGAGGAGTTAAAATTAAAATAAAAAAAAAACTAATAGGAAAAATTACAAATTAAGAAAACGAAATGTTCTCTCCATCAAACAATATTGCTTAAAAAAATTTGGAAATAGACTTTTGAAAAGCTGTATTAAGAAAGCAGAATTTTGAAAAAATAATTTTCTCCAACTTTGTACCTTAGAGATTTGTTCGAAACACTAACACCATGAAGAAAATAGTTTTCCACAGGTCATCCCAATTATTTACTTGCATTGACATCTACCATTAGCGAGCTCGCAAATATTTCGACAGAAGCGGAAAAAATTGACTCAGTGACGAATTAAGTCAAAATCAAGTAAATTCGGTCAAGAAGAGGGACACGGAAAATTGACGAATCGGACAGAACGCCGCGATGGGCAGCTATAGCTTTGAGGTCATGAATCGACTCTGTCTTGCATTGAAAATTACATCACGTCAAAATCCACGCTAAGATTGGCTGTAGCGTTGACGTAAGAAGGAACAGACCTTTTCAAGAAATACTGAGACCGTTCCACTATTTTATAAGTATGAGCATTGCCCCGAAGTAGCTGCCGTCGACAAGGCCAACCTTCGACGGCATACGAAACCCAAAAGCGATGCGACATTATGCATGAAACCGTTTTACCCCATGGCATGCAACTGTCAAAACGACAAACGACCTACTGTCAACAATTGGAAGTAAATTCAATTCAAACCTGCAATTGATTTCCCGTTGGCATTGGCAGTGCTCCAACCAACTGTGCCACCTACTATCGAACCGGTCGGTGTTACTTATACCGTTACCACCTTCATTCCCACAGTCATGTCATGACTATCGAATTTCACAAAAACAACCAACACAAACAACAACAACACAGAATAAAGTTTGAGGGAAAAAAAAACTGGAATGCTGTAGCTGACTCAAATTCAAACGCCCTGAACAAACAAATTAAAAGATATTTCAATATTTATTCAAGAGACGAGCCAATCGGCCGACAATCGCCATGACAGCAGTCCTCTGTTGCGCACTGAATCGCCCCCCTCGCCGCCCGCTCAAAGTTAATTTAAAATCGAATCACATTAATCTTGGAGGCGACTTTGACAGCTCCACCATCGCGCCATCATGCGGAAGAGGTGCCACAAACGGAATTGGAATTCTAAAAGCCAGCAATGAGTCCCAGCAGCGTGATGACTCTTTAATACAAATCGTCCCGACGGGGGGCGCTGAATCGGTGTCTTTGATTCGTTGTGCGCGCACACACCCGCCTGGCAAGTGCTCGCCTAGACGATATAGGAACTCGTGCGAAGATTTATGAGTCCGCACCGCCGGTCGTCGCCATTGAGAATCAGAAAAGGATATTTTTTTAATAGTGCCTACAATGGAAATTCAAATAAACTTATAATTTCAATGCAGCTGATGTGCTGGGTCATTATGGGGCCGCAGATGGATGGGCGCGCCGATTGGATTGGATTCTATTACCATTATTTTTGTTGGCCTTTTTTGTGTTGCTGTTGATGGTTTGACTGGAACGGGTTTGGGGGAGTTGTTCTTTTGTTTGTGGAGCGCGTCGAGCAGTCTTAAAGGAGAAGAAGCTTTCCAAAGAGTTCAAAATCCACTTCATGTGTGAACGAATCTGGTTGTTCCTTCTCATTTTTGAAAGACTTCCAGAAGTTCCCCTAAGAGCCAGAGAGTCGCCTTTAAACTAGTCAAACGATGACACTTATTGATTGTGTGCCCAAGGGCTCTATCCTTCATTTGTGTCCTTTTTAGTTGGTGACAGTTGCCCCATTTGAAAATAGACCGTCGTATGGTATACTTGTTGGGCACCGGAATGAAATCGCTGATTGTTACGACACAGAAATCAGCTGCCCATTTTAGCCAACTATATAGGTACACTGTACATGAACCTCAGGAGATCTTTCGGCTGTGTTACATCCACCATCAGTTTGTCCAAGGCCCGACTGAGGAGATGAAGTCTGTTAAGCTGTAAATTTGAGAAAGAGTTCCTTAAGACCCTCATTCCAAAGATCATTTCATCAAAGAATTAAGTACATTTAGAGAATCCTTCGTCTGTTGTTTAAGGGCTGTATACATTCAAAGAGTAGTTGGCGATAGTTTCTATTCTCTTTGATGTGTGTCTACAGCTCTGGAAGGGCAGGTCCAACTGCTACCTATATACTACCTTTCGCGCAGTAAGAGAAGCTCCATTCCGATCATAGGCCAGCGTATAACCTGAGTACTTCAGGAGTACTTCAGCTTTTACAAGTCTTGGAGTCAGAACAGTTTTATTAAATGTTCTTTAAGGTCATCCGCCTCGTCATAGCCCGGTACCGCCATGCCCAGTCACCCGGCAAAGGCTCACCGCGTTGGCATTTATGATATTTGGTCTACATTTTTAGTAGACCAAGTGTCCTAGAAAAAATTAGAGTCCTCGTTCAATTGAACTGTTATGTGGGCAAAACAAAGTTGAGTTATTAAAGGGGACGCAATAAACTTCGCAATGACAGACTTCTAGGTCAGACCGTATGGTGAGGTTTCTATCGACTTGGTAGCGTCTCTTCAAGTCCTTCGGAGCTTGGGAAAAAGCGTCTATATCAGCCTGAACGGTGCTGACATTGAAGCATTTTTTGAATGATTCACGCGCCGATGTCCATCTTACATAGAACCTTCGTTCAGTTATAGAGGGCTAGATCCAGGGCCGTCTTAAGCTATGCCCGGGCCCTTGGGCACTCAAGAATTTTGGGCCTTAAAAAGTAAAAAAAGAAAATGAGAAACTATTTTTTTGTTACCGTTTTGAACAGCCAACAAAAGTTTTCTAAAAACTCTGAGAAGCAAGGCAAGCACGGGCAGCTACTAACTAAATAAATTAAACAAAAAAAAATAACTCAATCATAAATAACTGATATTCATGATTATTTAAATAAAAGCTGTAAGAGTAATCAGGGTGACCGCATAATTCCCAAGAAAGTCGCAAGAAAAAGGGCCAATGAGAAAAAATGCCATTTCTGAAGCTATTCTAGAAATTTTTAAATTTTTTACCGACATTTAAGAAGCATTGGCTCGCTTGATAGGCAGAACTGCGTCACATTTTAAAGGTTTTTATTTAAAAGTAAGAGCATTTCAAACATTTTTGAAGCGCCTCTCCAACTAAAAAAAGGCCAAAATAGCTAAATATTGGGGCAGGCTCTCAAAAAAGTGTCAAATTGCAACTTTAGTCGCACAACGGTCACGCTGATAGCAATAATATGAATTAATTAGCAACAGATATGTTAGTGAAAATCTAATTTTGTCAGAAGGTTCAGAGACTTAAATAACTTTTGTAAGGATGCGCAGGGGTTCAAATATATATTTTCAGTAGATTTAGGGGCAGAAATAAATTGCAAAAACTTTTCACGGGCTCCAGCAGCAAAATAAATACAATTTTTCACCTCGGACCTCATACCTAGCTGATCTTATAATTTTTAATAAATAGATGGAGACGAAAAACGAAGTTTATAAAATTCAGTTTGAATCTTAAAATTCATAATAAAATTTTAAATGAGTTAAAACAAACCAAAATTTCCTATTAAACTTAATTTTTGGTCTTCAAATACTGGTGTAAGAATATTTAGAGTAAAAGAGAAACATTTGTATGGAAATCAGTTTTTTTTAAGTTTAAAAATAATTTAAAAAATTCGACTCGGATAATTAGTTTTATTTTCAAGGTACTTTTGAGGTACTTTTATACGTATAAAAATGTTTACTGTCTAGAAATGCGAAACTACATATTTCCTACCTGGCAATGCTACATTTTCCGTTGAACTCGGCGTCGGCAATGTCATTTACTTATAACTGTTGCCATAAAGTTGCTAAAAAGCCCCACAAACTTTTTGACAAGCTATACCTACCAAAATAGAAACGAAATTAAAGTTCATCGGCTATAGGGGCCCTGAGCACGGGCCCCTTGTTCTCTTATGGTAAAGAGGGTACTGGCTGTCACATTTTACTCTGCACCTACTTTGTGTCTACTTTACAAGGTCTTGTAAGGATATTTGAAAATGCGGCATAAGTGTTTCCACTTTCGATCTGTTCTTGTTACCAGGACTGGTCAAACGGCACGGTTATCCTTAAGTAAAAGACAAGTATTTGTTTAACAATTAGCTACTCCACTAAAAACCTAAACCCAGCTTGTCTGAGAAGTCCGATTGTAAATGACTTTGGACCATCTTTTGGTGTTAAGTCTCAACAGATCACAGCATTTAACTCATGTCCTAGCACGGTTCGCCAACGTTTCTCATTAAATTCTCAGCACTTTTCAGCTCCTTTGCAAGCCAAGGACTGCCAGTGTATCATATTCCTGATTGATCACCAACAACGCAAATAATTGCATTTAACTATACGAAATCCAATTCGATGACTAAGCCAATCAAAAGCACACCGCAGCACTCATAACAAACCCGAATAGCGTGTAAAAGAAAAGAGGAGAAGGGTGCACCTCCTCTTTAAAATCGATTTCGGAGCATCACAGCCACCACAAGAGTACGTATAACCCCGACTCACCCGTCTCCGTCCTCAGCATGTAACCGCACAGACCAAAACTCATTTTGGTCATACAAGCTTCCAGCGATCTGATTCTCATGGAGCCACAATGTCTGGAGCGACTCTCCATGCAGCATGATTCGAGATGGTCTCACCGTCGTCGGATATACCTTTTGGGCTTTGCCGGGGCTGACCGCATTCGCAAAAGGTTTCATATCTCTGCAGTAATATACACAAAGCATAAATCATCGCATGTTATTGAAGTGTAAGTGAGTCCATGTGTGTGTCTGTCTGTAAAAAAACCTCTTATAATCTCTTACAACTCATGCATACACTTCACGGAGACGATGATGGACATCAGCAAGGATTCAACCAGCGAACAGGGCATAAAACTTCCTCACGGGTAATTGCTTGACGCGCACACATACGACGACGAGCATCAGTGACTTTACTTGGGCCGATCCGGTGCAATGCTAAGCCAGCAGTGCTCACCGAAATGGCTCAGGCTTTTTATGACCAAGTTTAGGCTTCTGATTTTGGATTTATGTCCGAGGTAGGAATATAAAATCGGCGGTGGATTCTGTGGTCGCCCGTAATGTGCGAGGAGAACTATGGAGCTGGTTATACTTTATGTGTTATTTGACACGGCTACTACTTTCGAGCTGATCCGCTTAGTGAGAGCTGGCGGGAAAAAAGCGATTCATGTCATTTTCGTTGTTCGATTTTTGCATACTGTGCAGCGCGTACTAAGAAACTTCTTACCAATTGCCTTGGAAGATAGAGGGGTGTGAAGTTGGTGAGGTTTCATCTTCAGCGAGTCATATACACTCACATACCAAAAAATTAACATTTTGCTTTTTAAGTTCTTAATTTTGGACCTACATCAGGTAGGTAGGTAGGAACCGATTTTAATCCGGTTCGAAGGACCAAAACGCTTTTGGAAGAATTTATAACTCGGCTGAATTAGAGTCATTTAGGGCCGAGTTTGGAGGATGAATTAGGCCTTATTACAGACTATACGCCGGGTATTATGTTACCAGCACTTGCTAAGGACTATGCATGAGAGCGAATTGCGAACATTCGTAGTTTCTGACATTTTATCGACATGAAAACTTTTTATGGTCGCAGATACCCGCGAATCAGTTTTATTTTTAAAGGTTAGGTTCGAACGAAATTTTCATTCGTGGGTTTGTGGATCGCGACTATTTTATGTGGATTGTGAATAAAGTGTGACAGTTAGCCTTAGCAGCAGGAGTTTTTAATTCGTGGGGAAATTGCTGTAATTGTAAATTTAGCTATTTAAAACAATAGAGGAGCGGGTTTTTTTTTTGTAAGATTAGATGTTAGATTAAATAAATATAACGCTATGGTGGAAGAACAAATAGCGATTTTCAATTCATGCGGTCGCTCAGAAATTCGAACCACTTTGTTCTTGGGGTAATTCGAATTTCTGGACGTTTTTTTAATTCACTTATAAATAGTGAAACTACTTCCAAAATTTATTATTTTTCCCTTTCCCTTTTATTAGTTAAAAATTAATCTTTTTTTAAAATATAATTAGTTATGTTTGTTTGTTTTTTTGGTTTAATTGAACTTGATACAAAGATATCGTTACGGAGGGCCAAAAGATTGGTCATGTGCGTACTGGAAGATTGCTCACTCTTTTTGCACCATTTTAGAATGAGAAATAACTGGTGCGACATCGAAAACATCGTCTTCGTTGTTATCTGAAGCCTCATCATCGCTACTGAGTTCATCTTCAGATGCGCCTTTAAAAACATCTTGATTCCATTCTTCGATTTCCTCTATACAGATGGAATTGTTTTTATCAATTTCCGCTAAAAGATTTTCATTTATTCGAAGAACTTCATTGCAATCCTGATTTGTTTGCACCAATTGTGCTAGTGGCAAATCATCGGCGCTATCGCTGTGGTCAGAGTCCCAATTTAACAATTCACCAAATATGTACCTAGTATGACAAAAAAAAAAAAACGCGAAGGGAATCAACAGATACGTAATTTGGGGATACCCCTTTTTATTTTTGCCTTGCTAAAGCAAAATAAACACAAAAATGGGGATTCACCGATGTGTACAAAGCTAAGAAAAAAAAATTGCTCAGAAATTAGAACCTCAAGATCTAATTTTAGAGCATTCAATGCATTTAAAACTCAGGTTCTAATTTCTGGAAGACTCGAATTTCCGAAATTTCTAATATGTGAGCGTCCGCTGTATACAATTAAATTGATTTATTCGCAATTCGCTCTCAATAGTCCTTTAAATGGTAATTGATCGCAACTTACGTTCATGCACTACAATCATTCAAAATTAATCGCCGTCGATGGCAAAAATTAACCTTGACTTTTTTTTTGGCACAGACAAAGACGGTCCTTTCCGAATAAAGCCTGCTCGAAGGACCGGAGAAAAAACGTGTTACATCGCCTTAGGGTTCTTGCAACTGCGCCACCACTTGCAGAAATATCCGAGATTATAACAGTATAACAGTGGACAATGCTGAGAAAGTGTCCCAATTTATCTATTCAGACTCGGCATTCGATTGTACAAGGTGGCGGAAAAGTAATCCTCCTATCAGAAAATGCTATAAATTTTGCGATTGGCCCCTAATGTCAGTTCTGTTTTGACATTTGTGTAGAAAACATATGCGAAATACACGTTAATAAACAATGTTACGCTACACTGCTCCAGAACGCGGAATATTGGTGACTATTTATTTGAGCAATAATCGGTCGGTGACTTTGGCACAACGTGAATTTCGTCGCAGATTTCCTAGCCGTCCAACGCCTACTGGTGAAACACTGCGACGTTTAGCCGCTCGCCTCGAAGAGACTTGCACAACACGAGATGCTGCCAGGCGTGGCAGACCCCGGAGTATGTATGGTGTGCTGTTTTCGCTGGAGGAGTCATCGGACCTCGGGCCAAACGGTTACTGTGAATAGTGAGCGCTACAGAGCAATGATCAACAAGTTATTTTTGCCGCAACTTGATGAATTGGGATTGGAAAACATGTGGTTCCAACAGGACGGTGCAACGGCACACACTGCACCTGCCACAACCGATATGCTGAAGGATGCATTTCCCGGGCGTCTAATCTCCCGTTTTGGCGATTTGCACTGGCCAGCAAGATCGCCTGATTTGACCGCTCCAGACTTCTTTTTGTGGGGCTTTTTGAAGTCGCGGGCTTATGTCAACAAGCCTCAGACTCTTGCAGCTCTTAAAGACAATATCCGTCAAGAATGTGAGGACCCATCGCCGGAAGTTTTGGCCAAAGTGATGGAAAATGCCATAAAAAGGGCTCAAATGACAATCAACTGTGGCGGCGGCCATTTACATGACATCATATTCTCGACTTGATGTAAAAAAAATTAAAAGACCAAATAAAAATAATCCACAAGAAGAATCAAAGTTTTTCATTTTTTTTTTAAATTACAGCCAAAAAACATCGGAAGGTTATTTTTGCGCCACCTTGTATATCTACATTGGACGTTAGTACACAATACGAAGTCATCTGCGGTAACATTCGTGTTATTGCCTATGCAGGTGACATTGCGAGCTGAAACCTCTGTAAAAATTGAGACTTAAAAGAAATGACTCTAAATCGATGTAGCAAAATCAGTTGATGCGCTTATGGCGTCAACTCGCTCTGATACTGTATTATTCGACATTCCGGATGCGGCTCGATGAATATAGGTTTGATCTATCGCCTTGAAAGACAGCAATGCTCTGGAAGGCCGAATGAAAGCCGTGGGTTGATCTTTTCGGGGCAAAATGCCAACGGCAACTCCATCTCGAGTTGGTCGAGGATATTTTTTCGTTGTTTCCGTTTGGCGAAGCCTTCTTGCTTTCGTTGGCATCATGTCATCAAAGCAAGGACACCCGTCGTTTGGTCACCCCAGCTTTTACCTGCCATAGGCTGCATTATGCTTCCATATACCAACTTATACCAACTGTCGATAAACAGAAGAAATTACGCGGTATATATGGGTCGGTTCTGTTGTCCTTGTAGAAACAGAGAATTCTGGACTTCCGAACTCATTGGACATGCAGGCCTCTGACTTGCAAGTAGAGACCTAGGTTTGTTAACAAAAAAACTGAGGACTATATTTTCAGACTATGTGCTGGAGATTTAATGCCTGCAGGAAGAGGCTACGAAAAAGGCCTTGCTGAAAGCTGGCGACCATAGATATTCTTCAAATATATGCACAGGGAATCGGTGTCTATAGAAAGAGGCTACGGAAAAGACCTTATTCAACCCAAGTTTGTTCGCAAGACTCAAGTTTTTGACTTTTGTCTGGATTTTAGGTCACACATCTCCAAATAGATTGCCAGGCGAGGCTCAGGGGATACTTTCTCGCCACCGGAACCTGTGTTCGGACTTGCTGCGTTTGCTCGGGCGTGCAATGCCCACTGTCCCTTGACGAATGGGTTTCTTAAGAACACTGTATTATTTGTGACACACCTTAAGATGATGCCAGTCTAAGCGTATGCTGTCCAACTTCTGTACCTTAGCAGAATCCTTGCTCTCAGCAGAGATGACTCTAGACAACCCCCTGGCAGTGACTAGTCCAGCAGCCTTTTGGAAAGGGCATCGATAGTTTGAATGAAATCCCTTGTTTTTGTCCTGCCTTTGATCGCATCAGTCTGATGTTGTGAGTGCTGATAGTGAAAGGTCCATACCGCTGAAGCGCATTATCGGCTTTTTCCGAAGAAACTCCAGTAGAATTGGTAGCGCTGGGATTTGATTTCTTGTCAGGGCGAGACTCTCAGTTGCAGTGAACTTGGTGAATGTAGGCAGTCAGACCTGAAAGGCCGGTGAACCATTTCCTATATCACTGAGAAATGACTCGAACGCGTATGATCCTCATTCGTATGGGGAAAAACCCTCCAAACGCTCACTGAACTGTTCGCAGAAGATGGCTTGTTCCACCCGCAATACCCAGATCCACTGCGCACCTACTCAGGCCAAAAGTTGACAACAACTTGTCTCCCACTCAAGTGTGTCTGGCGGCTATGACCCGCTGAGTTATGCCCCAACACTGAAACACACTAAAATCTGTCACCGATTTTACAACTCTGACAACTCCCCCCTTTAAGTATCTGCCCAATTTAGACCACTTGTTTGTGAGGCCATAAAATCCAGCGCCTCATAAAATCCACCTCAATTCAGGTTCGTCCCGCTCATCAGCAGGTGGCCCAATAAAAACCAAACAATTACCATAATGGCAGATCCACCTGATCCCTTTCCCCAATTTGTAAGCCGGCCCTTCACATCGAACGAATAAACATTTCCCCCGAACGATTTCCGCTCGATTACAAAGTCAGTTCTCACACTCAAAGTGGATGCCCTTTGGCCAGCCGGATGAAACATTTGATCAAATGTGGCTCATCGCGGTCTCAACGATTTGTCTAACTACCATAAATTGTGATGAATGACTCCATCTCATCATCCCGTTCGGTTTATCGGGTCGCCTCCTAGTCAAAGCCTCAGCCCATCAGCCAGTTCGTCATACTGTGTGCCAAGTCATTTCTCATCCCGGCAGATACTCGCTCGTTTGATAATTATTATGAATCTACGCGATTCTCCGATGGGCTAACAATAACGAATCGGCGCGGCCTTTGAAACGAGCCGCTCGCTAGTAAATTAGCCCAGCTAACTACTTTTAAACAAATACAATTAATTAATGATCCGCATGTGTAAGGATGGCCCGACTCGGACGAAACAATACACAAATCCAAATAAGATAAATGATGTGAGATTTGAGGCGCTGCTCTCTCTCTCTCTCTCTCTCGCTCTGGAGTTGGTTGGGGGTTCTTCGTTTGCTTTGTTGTTCGGATTCGATTTCGAATAATAAACGAATGGATGTGGACAAAAAAAAAAAAAAAAAACAGACAGACAGACAGAAGAAATACGTTCAACAAAACGCCGAAATAGCCACTTGTACGGGCGAGAGAGGTGACCTCCTGCGCGTCATGGGTGCGAAGCCCATTCAGGGGTGCAAAAGGTGTGATCACCGAGCTGTTGGGTACAAATTATCACCGCAGGACGTCTTAGAAAGCGGCTTCTTTCACATGTCAATCCGGGGCAGGGAATCCATTAAGTCGGGGTCATGCGTGTATTCGCCATTCGGCGAGGAAATCTATTCCAGCGTTGGATTGCATTTTGAATGCTGTCGGTTTCGGCAAGGAATCAAGCCTTGGAAATTGCACCGAGGTGTTGAATCAATCAAATACAGTGAAGCAAGGCTAGAAACACACAGACGACCGTATAGGGGAATAATTTTAATTTGTTTTTCACCTGTTGTGCGGGGTCGGTCTCACGGTGTGTGGGTTTTTCCACCTTAATTAGGCTTTACGTTATGAAAGTTAATGTTGTGCTCATAAGAGGTCATTTAGCAATAATTGAACAACCGGCATATGGAAGCGATTATGCGGCAAGAGCACGGTGTGCATGTTCAATACGCAGCAAACAATGGAACTGCCCGAACCCTTTGGAGGATGACATGATGACCATTTCTAATCCACGAAGAGTCGCATTTTTTGCAGGCAGTTCACTTTGATTGTTGCTGCGTGGACATTTTTTAGAGAACAACAACAGGCAACTCCATCAGGCGGTGTTGAATGTAGTTACGTCTTAACCTAGAGAGAAAACGTCGTTCGTAACACGAAGAAATCTTACAGCGCCTCCTGCTGAAGTCGGAGATGCCGTCGGTACCATGATTTAAAAGGATTTTGTGCGGAAGAAAAGGTCCTTACAAAGGACGTTTGCACTTATCGAGGTCGCTATTTGCGAACTCACCTTTAGAGCTGTAAAACTTTAAATTCTCGCAGATTGTTTTAAGAATTCATATCAGCAACCTCTTCAAATTCATACAATGCCAGCCGGGAAAAGTAAGCAGCACTGCTCCTCCAGCCCTTACTCCATCAGAATTGAAAAGTTTCTACCCATCCGCAAGGTTGCAAGACTTCCAAATCTTAAACCCACAACTCAAGAGATTTTCACGTGCGCAAACAGATGTTCCATGTCCCTATTTCAAGTGAAAGTGGTGGTATCAGCTTTTAACTAAATGCGGATTTGCGACGACCGCGATAGCAAGACGTAGGAAAGAAGCCTCAAATTCAAGCCACATTTGTAAACCTCACCCTGAATTGTGCTCAAGTTGTCGCAGAGAAAAATGGCGACACAACCAAAGAAGCGTATTACGATTTTCTCGAGAAGCTACATGACGTTAAGAATGTTTTTGGCAGCTTTAACGTCAAAATCGGGCCACATTGCTTTCAAATCGGAAATAATAGCTAACACTACAGCTCAATTGGTAACGAACAAGCTTACTTTGCTTTCAAACGCCTTTATTTTACAAAATTAAACCGAAGTTCCAATTTTGTGTTCGATTTTTTTATACCTCGTTATATCGCCTATCAAATAATATACAACTCTCAAAACTTGTCCACCTTCTTCAGACCCTCAGTTGAGATTATGTTCTCAATTTTATTTAAATTTAAAAAATACGTTTTCTTAAAAAAAAAAGAGTCGACCAAGTTGATATCAATTCCCCATTCTTTCAGGTACGAGTATAATAGTCAATGGGCCTACAAAATTTCAAACGGATCGATTTTTCGAACTTTTCATTTATTCCAAACAATATGATCGAATTGTTGTCGATCCATGTGATGAAGGACAACCCGCGATACTTATAATCATTTTTAGTGTCTAGGCTAAATTTATCGAACTCACAATGGCGAAATTTTTCATACAAAATTGCATATTGTGACCTACAAAATGTAAAGGGTGTCCCATAATTCACGCAAAATGTAATTTTGATAGAAAATACAGATTTTTAATTATAAAGCTTGAATTTTTTTTATTCAGGGAGTATACAGATTGCGGTTATGTATGGAATAGCATATTGGATAAATGGCTGGCGGCTTTGCTGGCAACGTACTCTTTTATTGAAATTTTCTATGACCGTTTAGCATAAATGTGGCCGAATTTCATTAATACACCTCCCAATTTCCTCTTTCTAGGCGTTGGTGGTCTTGTGCTTGTTTGCTATGTTCGAAAAATCAGCATCCACTTGTTGACAAACCTTCATTATTATTAAAATATTGCTCAACAATGAAAGTGCGTTGTTCTTTCGTAAAGCGCTTTATTTTGACTAACCCCGAACTGTCAGCTGTCACATTGCTATCTTTTTTCCGTTGGCATCACTGTACTATTAAATGGCGGAAAATTAAAATTTTGAGGAAATTATGGGACACCCTTTATAAGCTGAAGGTTGCAATTCTCCCGACAATGGCAACGTTGAAGGCGACCCGTAGCTACATTTAAGAATGAAAATATTTAAAAACCATAGAAGCATATAAACGACTTCGTGGTTGGTTAGCAACCGGCGCACTGTGGTCCGAAATGACTTTTTTTGTTGCAAAAATCATAACTTTTGAACGGATGAAGATATCGCTACAATTTTTTTTCTTCTTAAACGAAATTCCCAAGCCTATAAAAACAGTGATTTTTAAGAAAATTACTTCAGAAGGTGTTTCTAAATCTTAGGCTGAAGTAAGGAATTAGCTGAGAACGGATTTAATGAAAAACTTTAAAAACAGGTACAAATTTACGAATCTTTTAAAAAAAGTCTGCGGCTATTTCATTATTCACAGGGTGATCCAAAATATATTTTTTTAAACAGTGGATAAAATTAACGAACCAAATGTTTAATGTTTTTAGCAAATATTTAAACAGTATTTTTTTTATTTTGTGGCTCATCAGCATATCCTATAAACTGTTGGAGTGATATAATTATTTTATATGAAACAGTGTAGGAAAAAAGTAAACGGACGGATAAAATCAAATAGAGTACCAAATATATATTTATAAAATAAAATAAAATACATAATAAATAACTTTTTACAATGACTATAGATCTTAATTTTCAGAAAAAGTTTCATTGTCATCATTTTCAATATTTAAAAGAGATCTCTTTGTGTCTTAAAGATGAAACAAGTGGATCTGATGATATAGCTAGCATATTGAATAAATCTTCATTTTGTCGTTTTCGTGAAAACTTGCATGCTCTTTTAATTGACAAAATAATTGAAAAATTCCATAAGGAAGTTTGTTTTTAAGGTAAAAATGTCAGCACTGGGAATACGACTTTTTTAAGCAATTACAATTTCTCCGAACATTAACATTAACAAATAAATAGTTAGGGTCAACTATCGTGGTCAATTTTCCGAGGGAACTCGCCAGAATTTTTTTTAGATCTACTCAAACCAAAAAAAGTTCTAAAAAAGGTGTTTTTTTGTTTTACTTATTAAAAATATTAGGATTTTTTTATTAAAATTTAAATTGCCTTGTACATTCAAGAAAATTAAGATTCTTCCTCTAACATGCCATAATTGCAAAATAGAAAAATAAATAAGTTCGTTTTTTCTGTTTTCTTTTTACTCTAGAACAAAATTGATCAACTTTGAGAAGCTCACTCTATAAGTCAAACTGAAGCAGAAAATTATTTTGTTTGTTGTTTTTGAAGCTCCGTTTATATTTCTGTTAGAAATAAAAAACAAAACAATCAAAATAAAACATCGAATTTAGTATTTTTGCCAGGAGATTTGTCTTTTTGGACCACGGTGCGGCGTGACAGTGGCTTACAAAATCTTATTTGGAAATAAGTAGAGAACTGAATGATGACAGTTTGTAAGATTGCACAGCACGCCAAAGATGCCAGTAGCAGTGACAACTGACAAAAGCATTGAGGTCCGGCATTTTCATTTTCACACCCAGAAACGAGTACTCCAAGTTCAGGCAAATACACTTGAAACAAAGTATGTGGAGGTACAATCATCGGCAACAACTGGCAAGTCCTCACGTAGCCTTTGTTTCGCTTCGCTGTTACCACCAGTCTTTGTGAGAGCTGCAAGTTTCCATTTCCTTAACAATCAGCGCAGATAATCAATTCAAGACTATGTACACAATTTGTAAGACCAGTGCACCGCACAACCATTCACATGGTACAAGTTACAAGCAAAACGCCGCCCGACAATGTGCGGCCAGTGGCCATCGCAGTATCAATGATAAATTCAAATTATGCACCATCTCTGCAGCTATCAGTCGAATGCAATTTCAATTCACGACCCGGCCAACAGTAGTTAATGAAGGGCCACATTGTTTCATATGATTAAAAACTTCCCATATATGCATACGCGAGCAGGGGAGAGAGCGGTGCCGTGCGCACAACATGGAGGCATGCCCCACATGACTATCATCGCCAACAGAGTGTGTATACATTTCGTCGAGCGAGCCAGTCCATGCCTTACACACAAAGCCAGGTAAGCGTTGAAGATCCAACCAAACAATCTGTGAACACTTTGAAAGGTGCCATTTATTTTATCCTCTATAGGTTAGCGCACAATCTGACGCGGCGATTAGCCCAAGGGATGCGCGCACACAACTCACAGTCGGGAGCAGCGGGAGGAGACGCAAATGTGGAAGTCAATTTTCGTACACCCCATTGAAGATTTGCCGAGCTAATAACAAGATCGTTATATCGGTCCTGCGTTTTGTTAGAGGTTCTGCCTGAGCACACACACACACACGCATACGCTCGCTCGCTGGCCATCATCTTCGATGATTCTTCCAGGTTTTGGAAGTCGGAACATGCCGACACTTACCTCGTCGTTTAACTTTGTAATCTCATCTCTTGCGCGCCGAGAAATTCAATGCGCGATGCAATGTCGGCGGTTTTTCCCCCCGCAAGCCAAACAAGTCGGTTGGCTGCTGCGGTCGAGTCTTTGTCTTTTGTTTTGCGCGGCCGCGGCCGCGGAACAACACGCTTTAATAAAGTAATGGGGCCCTAGTTGGGCGATCACTCATCATAACACCACGGACTCGCGGATCTCTTGATGGCTAATATGCGCAATAACAAATGATTATGGAATGCCATGCGCGCATATGTTGAGATTGGGGCAGCGCAGCGGCAGCGTCCCAAGAGACCTTTTCGACTGCATCACAAAGGAGGACCGATGTGCTGGTTGCTGCTTGCTGGCTAATGTGGTCGCTCCCGCCGAATGCATGGTTTTCGATGAATTCAGCCAGCCGTTGTATTAATGCAAGCAACAAAGCTGTGCTCGCGATGTGGGTTTGTTTAAATGTTTGTCATCGCTTGGACGGCGCAGTTTTACATGGAAGAAGAGAGGCCCGCCGCAAAAGTGGTCGCGTTTTTTGGGGAGGTGCACTTTTGAAGTTGCTTTAAACGATAGATAGGTCAATGGTGATGAAATGTCAAATCAATTGACACTTAGAGTTTGATTTGGGTGAGGGAGAGGAGGCACAGGCAGATTCATTTATCTAACTGCAACCGATACGGGTGCGAAGCAGCGTCGCGGGATGTTGCCAGTCGACGCGGGATGAGTGGTGGACACTCTGGCTATCTGGGGCTGCATCGTGACCAAGGTTTTCAATGAAACTTATGTGGGGTTAGGTTGAAGTGGCTTTCAACAAGAACCGACAAACTTAGACCAGTATAGGGGTTATGGTGATCTTAAGCGTTTTTAACCTCTGATCGTTGAATTTAACGATTTACCCGATAAGGTCGTTATAGTAGAAAGCTCCTAGGAGGAGTTTACTTTTCCCTAGAGAGCCAGCAGGAAAGTGGGCAATATTGTCCTTCTGATGGCAATGCTGCGAGTATTCGCAAAGTTTTGTTGTATATGCTTGTCCGAGACACATTGCCTAGTGGTGCCACCTGATGTAGCAGTTTATCGAAAAAGATCCGTTTTCTAGAGCTTTTCATAATAAGAGAAATAAAATTTCTTCTTATACGATCGATTCTTCCATTCCGCCATTAAATAAATAACATTAGAATGTCAAACGAAAATGGTAAACGAGAAGAAGATGTTGGGTCAAATCTACATTCAAAAGCAGAACTTTTTTCTCGATCTACAAGAACTTTTTTAGATAAAGTTGTTGCTAACATTATAACAAGGAAAGAGGAATGACCTTTAAAAATAAATATATAGTTTCATTAAATTTACTTGTCGACAAAAGCAACAAAAAAATCTGTTTGAAAAATATGACGACAACGAACTAACTCCAGATGATTTTGTTTTGCTGTAAAGTGAGAACCATTTCATTTCACTAGTGTTTGAATATCGTTTTTATAATGAAACTTGTAACTATGAAAGAAAATCGCTTTAACAGCTAAAGTCCCTCGGACGTAAATATTAAAATTCGCTCAAAATCATTCAAAAAGGGACTGTTGACGATAACCTGTGTCAACAAGTGCATGTGCACGAAACGCACCCACTAACACAGAAATTTCCCAAAGTGAAATTATGTCAAAATGTTGTCAAACCTGTCAGTAATATTTTTGTAAACAAATTGAAAAATGTATATAAGAACTGCATTTTTGGCACATTAATATATAATATTTTATAACGTTGGAAAGCGTAGGCGCAGTGGCTTAGTGGTTAGTGTGTTGGACTACTAAGCGAGGGGTCCCAGGTTCGAATCCCGAAAAAGCCCAAATTCCAACTTATGGTTTTTATCCGCTGCGCCACCTCTCGCGAACGTCTGACAAACATCCGAGAGTATAACTGTCATGAAGGAGCTTCTCAATTAGCCGTTTGGACCCGGCATAAAATTGTAGATCCCTTCCATTCGTCCCAAAAATGAAAAACTCACACAAACGAATGGTTGTGAGAAGCTAGGCCTAGGGTCCCTACAGACCTGTTGCGCCAACTATTTTTTTTTTTTAACGTTGGAAAGCGGTTGTTTCTTTAATTGCGGAATTTTTAAAGCGTTTCTTTTTCTTAAAAACAGTAGTAACCGCAAATAGTAAACTTTTGTTAATTTTCTCGTTGTTCAACGCCCGAACAGGGACAAATTCCTCAAAAATGGCATCACTGCGTACGAGTATTAATATTCAATTAGATACAAAATCTCGATGATAATCTGATTTGAAAGAGACTAATTGTTGCTTAAAACTTTTGTAAACATAAAAAACAGCCTCTCTGACCAATTTTTTTTTTGACAGGAGATCGTTGTTTGCAATATACAAACTTTAAAAACTGAAAGGGTTAGTATAAAGAATTCGTCCTCACTTTGCAAATCGCAATCACTCCATGACTTGGACTTCTCTGTACAAAATTTGACGAAACTCATTTTTATTGACAGTAAATCGGGTGTCTCTACCAAAAACTTGAAGAAAGACTTTCACTCAATTCGCAGTCACACCACCATCTCTGCGTACTTTCTCAGAAAATTACGTCGCTGTTTATTTCATTCACATGCTAACTTGCCTTTCGTTCCGCTCCACCAACAGAGAAAATGATACGCACTACTTTTGATGGGCGTCCATCACCCCGAGGCAGAACGGCGATCAAAACAATTGCTGCTGATATTTTTCGATGAAGATGAACTAATTCAATTTGATCGTGTTGAGTTTGGGACCGTAGCCAGTAGTGTACGCAGGAGCCCAAGTGCCTGAGCCCGCCCCCTCCCCCTGCATACGCCACTGTTCGTAGGTGAGCTGCAAAAGGCGGTTGGCAATAGTTTAAATTGATATATATATTTTTTTAAGTAATAGCAAGTTAAAGGTAGTTAAGTCAAGAATAAAAATGTATTGCGGCTAAAACCGCCACCAAAAAATATTAACTATAAAGTCAGAAGAAAAATAAAACTTTTGGTAAAAAATTCTTCCCAAAAGGAGTTGTGGCAATAAAAGATTTAGCCTACAGACTTCTCTGAGCCTTAAGAAGCATTTTCGAAAAAGTTTCACCGGTACCTTTCCCTATGGGTTCCACGTGAAACAGTTACAAACATAGGACTCTCTTACATATATATATATAGGTAGACAAAATGGTTACATTAATTAATGTTCTGAAAAGAAACTGGCCAAGGACTTTTGAACCCACAAGAGGTTGGATTCCTTTTTCCCATTTGAGCTTTTTCATCGTGTCTTATAGATTCTTATTAGAAACGACCTTTTCATTCAAGCGAACAGGGCAAAGGAGCCAAAAATAACCAGAAAATTCAATTTTCTCAGGACGATGCTGAAATGCATTTTATATTCCCAATTTTTTTCGGCCACGGAACCCTAAATGGTCAAACTTTTTTTGGCGGACCTGATATTAACAGAAAACATCGTTCCTTGAAGTGCGGCTTAGATATTTTAATTTTTGACAAGAAAAGAAAGAATAAATGATATAAAAATGATTATTTTAAGTTTTATAAAACATTTATTGTACAACAAAAAATACTTTGTAACTTAAAATATCCTTAAAATTAGACTTAATGTCCGAAAACTCTAAGGGAAGGTCTGGAGCTGCGTCCAGTCTGTTTCTGTATTTTTTTTTTGTGTAAGTGTAAGCCGAAAACCCAGCCTCTTATCTATAAGTTGTTACAAATGGAAGGAGAACCTTTGATGATGAATTCCGGTGCGACGCGACGGCACGATTATATTTTTTTTTACCCCAAGAGTCATGTGTAGGCATAGCAAACTACACTCAACAAAATCATGCCCAAATATGGACACAAAAACAGAAGCAACTTCACAGATTTCACCGTTACCGTGATATACTGTTTGCTCTCCCGCGTCTTAGTTGTTCTATTAAGTTTTCTTTATGAAAAATTAGAATTTAAGTTTCAGTTGGAGTTCGATCTTTATTCAATAAAGACGTATAAAATGAAAGAGAAAAGTGTTTTATTTTTATTCGGCAACGACTATATTACTCAAGGCTCCGCGGAACACAATTCGGGAAACGCTGATTTAGAAGGCTGCACACAGGTTCGTAGTCGCCCCGCCTATTGTACGCATAAAGGGGTAAAATTCGAAGCTGCACCCACAACCAAATGACATCATACAAACTTCAAATCGTCAACCTTCTTGCAAATAACTTACACAAATAACTGCCAACTGAAAAAAGCCACCGTCAATCCTCAAATTAAACCTCCAACCGAACGACTTCTCATCGAACAAAGTTCAGCAACCGGCTGAACAAAAAAAAAAAAATAACCCATTTCCACAGAAGCAATCAAATCCGCAATCTGTTAAACAACATATCCCAGTCATTCTTCATCTTCTTCAACTGCGAGTGCAGCTCCCCCCGCCCGCCGCCCATCATGCAACAGTCGTCATCACTCTTTGTACCAACTGCAGCAGCCAACTACCAACAGTAGCCAGTTTGCATCGTTTTAATTAACTTGAATTCGAGGCTCGCGCAATAGGAATCGACACGGCGACGTGAACGTGGACCTTCTTCTTCTTGTTCCGATGCTAGGTAGCCTCATAAAAATCACTGCTTTGGCTAATTCATCTCGCATAGTGAGTTTCAATTTGCATACACAAGATGCGGCCCGGGTAAGTGGCGGTATGTTTATGACCAACACCAGGGGTCACTTGCTGCCAAGTCCCTCATCCTGGTGTTATTGCTGCAGCGTTGCACCTGAAGTAGCAGTTCCATCCCCGGAATGGCTGAAAATTGTCGTAAATTTTATTAGAACGACTACCCGAAGGTGTGAAAAGGCCAGTTGACGTCTAAGTGCGGCACAGTTTGCGAGAAACTATTTCTCCCTTCTGATCGCAGATTAATTCGAGCTTCGTTTTGAAGTTTGGCGATTGTTTACCGATGGAGCAGGCTACCGGCCACAAGTGGGGATGGAAATTGCTAAATTGGCGCGATTATGCAAATTAAATGGTTTCACACGAGTGTAGAATCGAGTTCACCGCGTATGTGGACACGAAATGTATACTTATGGGCTTACTTGCGCTCCACTGGTGTGCAATTATTTTTTATTTGATTTATAGACTACGAAAGGAGATCGGCGGCTGCTATTGGAATTCAAACGGGTGGAACGGTGGCAGCAAAGTCTTTTTTTAGCTGTTTGGAAAGCATATATCAATATGTGCCATCGGCTCGGATAATTCATGTCTTTATCATTTGGCTGAGAAGTTGAATTGGCGAATCAGGCCAATGAAACTAAAATCTAGTGATAGTCGATGGGGTTTTCCGGACTCGTCTTCTTAATGGATAGGTGCAGGAATCACACAACCTAGATACAAAATAAATTGATCAAATACAACATGTTCCTGCTCAACTGACGACCTGGAGCTTATTCAAATCAGCGGTTTGGTGCAAGTGTTTGTTTGTAGGACAATTAAAACGGAGATACAATTTTATGGCGAATCCAAACAACTGAATTGAGAGACCTTTTGGGGCAGTTACGCTCTCGGAAGTTTGCCAGAGGCGAGGAAGTGGAAAATTCATTAAGATTTCTGTTTGTCGGTTCATTCATTCATTGAGTTTTGGTTTTCTCAATTTTTTTAAGAATGTTAATGAAATGCAGAAGAAATAATGAACAACTTTTAAAACACAGAAAATTTATATGTTTCCTTGTACAAAATAGTTCATAAAGCGATTGTTATAATCAGTTATAGTGTCCAGGCTACATTTTTCAAACTCACAATGGCACTCACAATGGTGACCTGCAAAATATTTAGCGAAAAGGTTAAAAATGATAATAAAGGGTGTTTTTTTTAGAGGTAGACAACTTTGAAGTGGAATAAAACAACGATGATTTTTTTAAATTGACGTGAAATTTACTTTATTCGAAAGATAATCTTCTGGCATTATAATTTAAATATGATTTGTGGCTGGTTCGGAAGTAGTCTAATCTGGAGGTCCAATTTTCAATAACACGCGAATGTTGTCCGCCAAGTGGTCAATCGTTTCGGGCTTCTCGGCGTAGACTAGCGACTTCACATATCCCCACAGAAAATAGTCCAGCGGCGTTAAATCGCACGATCTTGGAGGCCAATTCACGGGTCCGCAACTTGAAACTATGCGGATACGTTTCCTTTAATAAATCAACTGTGCCGTCTTGTTGAAACCACAGCTCCTGCATATCATGGTTGTTCAATTGATGAACGAAAAAGTCAGTAATCATGGCTCTATAGCGGTCACCATTGACTCTAACGTTCTGGCCAGCGTCGTTTTTAAAAAAGTACGGACCAATTACTTCACCAACCCATAAAGCACACCAAACAGTCAGTTTTTGTGGATGTAACGGTGTCTTAACATACACTTGAGGATTATCATCACTCCAAATACGGCAGTTTTGTGTATTGACGTATCCATTCTACCAAAAGTGAGCTTCATCGCTAAACAAAATTCGCTTATGAAAATTGGAGTACGTATTTCGAACAGAACCATGATTTTCAAAATAAATTTGTATAATTTGGAAGCGTTGTTCAGGCGTCAGTCTATTCATGTTGAAATGCCAAACCAAACTACAAATAAATCACATGACAGCTGACAAAATGGCCGCCAGTTAAAATAGTGTTGCCAACTTAAAGTTCTATACCTCTAAAAAAACACCCTTAAGAAGGCCCAATCAGGGATGGAAAATGCCATTTTCGATTTGTACTGAACACAGTTGTAAGATCGACTGAAATGGAGCCAGTTGCATTGAAAACTTTTTTTCGCATACAGAAGTGAATTCAAAATATATTATTTTCAAAAACATAAACAAAAATAAATTAACAAAACATTAATGACTTCCTATCAAAACTGTACAAACCTACAAAAAAATAGTTTATATTATTAATCTATGAGCTCTTCAGGCTTTATGCTCTTAATTTGCACATTCATCTTCAAAATATTGCCCTGAACTTGAAACTCAGAACAGAATGAGTTTCTAATCAAATAGTTTGTTTCAATCAAAGCCCAGCAAGTGTCGACTTGAAGTCGGTTTCGACAGTTGGACTTTATGAATGTCTGGTAAGAGAATATCTTTACTGAGGAAAAGCGAGAACGGCTTGAGCAATTTTGTAAATATTTCTAAACATCAGCTCATACACTCGTTTTTAATTGAATTTACTAAAGCTCAACATTCTCAAATTTAATAATATTTAGCAGTCGGCAAGTGCTCTATATTCATTGTTAATTTGTTGAATATTAGTTTTTTCATTAGGGAAAAAATTCAATATAGAACTAGATTTTCCTGATACAACTGCTTCTGGTGTAAAATACTCCAGCAAATTTAGGAAGGGATTTTGAATATTAATTTTCTTGTTTATGTCTTCCAAAATGACATAAAGACATTTATCCAATTATTCAATTTATCCATCTGTGTCTTTCAAATTCTCTTGCAATTTGTAAAGCTTTTCCTAACAAAACAATTAAAATAATCGAGATGATGGATTATTTTAATTGTTTTCTTAGGAAAAGCTTTACAAATTGCAAGAGAATTCGAAAGACACAGATGGATAAATTGTATCGAATTAAGCCAAATTGTACTTTTGTACTCGGGCAAACTCATTTGTATCGAATTCGATACAATTGTATCGACTTTTCCATCCCTGGGCCCAATGTCTTCAAATACAGGACTGTTCATTATTCGAATGAACGCAGTTGGATAATAAAGAGAAACAGCCATTCTGATTGGTATTACAATGGACTCCCATCTAGGTCCACAGGGTGGGCCAGATACAAGTATCTTTTTAAAAATCCAACAAAATGAACAAAATTAAATTGTCAGTAAAAGCAAACATTCCCATTTATTATGGAACACAAGGTCGTTCAAGTGGCTGCCTCGGCTGGCTTTGCAGTAGCGCGGTCCTTGTAAGCGAATAATCCGATACCTTTGTGCAGAGTTCTCCTCACGTGAAATGTTGATGGCGAGTTGACGTTCGTGAATTGAGTCTCTGGGTGCTTCATTTCGGCCAAGACTTCTTTTCAAAAAAACGCACTGTTTCGGCTACTCAGCACTCACTTTGGAAATAAGTTTTTAATACTTCCCAACGTTGGTCAAGCGTAAAGCGACTCATTCGTTCCGCGGAGGCATGATACTCACCTTCTGTCGAGTTTTCAAGCCCGAAACAGCTGTCAGTGTCAAAATAATCTATAATTTAAAAGGAAGCTACTAGATGGCCCACCCTTTACATATAGCAAGATTTGAAGTCCCCATCTCTTAAATGTCACAGTGCGAATTCCTGTCCTGAGGAAGCACGCTATGACCATCTACCTATACCTACATCAATAAACGTCATGCCGCCTGTGAAATGAAGTTCAACCCAATTTAAAGTCCATCGCAACTCCTTCGAACCACACCCTTAATTAACTCCCAGTCAGTGCCTCAGAGTTGCGTGCGTTTTTTCTAAGTTTCTCTCCAGCAATTTGCTTCATTGCCACCTTGCGCCCAAAGCCCGCAAAACTACTACAGCCACTCATATGTAATGCAAATGCGTACGATTTGTCCGCACACGTCAGTCGCAGCATTGCGTGCAGCCCAGCCGCCTTGTTCGCCGAAAGAGTTTATGTAGAACATCAAATATTTACATAGCAAATTATTAGGACAACCTGATCCGTGGCGGCAAGGCGGTACAGGAAAAAAAAAAAATTCCAACTGCGGACCTACGGCTAATAAGTTGGATGAAAACAAAACTCACTGGCACGCAATTTTGAAAATTGGCTACCAAGTGCCGCACGTATACAGAGCAGGAGCATAATTTTTCTTACACAGTACAAACCGTCCAAAGCGGCCGGGAATGCGTTTCCAGGCCGTATCAAGGTTTAGCTAAGAAAACAACATGCCGGGGAAAATTGCGCCTTTTTGCATTTTTCTTAGATCGCTCCAACTGATTGCGACACTGTATGCAAATATTGTGTTTCTCTCTGGGTATGGTGCGCGGTGGTGTGAGTGTGTGTGTTGCGGCTGCTCCTGGAGTAGCGGCCGGTGGGTATTGTATCGTGTTCCGTCTCGTCCTCGAATGAGAAATTACGATTTTATTTATTAGCCGCTGATATATGAACTAGTTTTGTGGGGCCCGCAGTCGTATTTTAAAGTGTTTTGACAGAAAATGACTCAAATTAATGGTTTTAATCGGCGCTGGGCGGTCATACTCTTGCCAGAGTGTTCCCCTTCTGTCTGGTGAGGTGCTACGCTAAATATTGGTTTGGCCGAGGAATATCTGCATGGGATGGTCCTTGGAAATGACAGCTTTCGCTGTGTCTTGAAGGCTGACGGATGACGACGGCCTCGGATGGTGGCTGTATAGTGGTGTATCGAGGGCTAAAGTGCATGAGTTCGTTCTCTGAAACTGACTAGAAAGCGGTTTTCTACAACCCTGTATTTTCTGGTGTGCAATCATCTTTGGTAACCTTTGGGGAAGGCCAAACCCAAGTCGACACCAGTTTTCAATATGTAAAGGAAGTGCCGTATAATGACAGAAAATCGACGGCTGCCTTTGAGAAGTGTGACCGTTTTGCGCAGTCCCCTATTGGTTAGTGTGCTGGACCACTGAGCGAGGTGTCTCAGGTTCGATCGCCGGAAAAACGCAAAACACATCTTCGGGGAGTGTAGCTTACTTGCGCTGCACTCAGACACTGTGCCTTTAGTTCTGCGGGTAAAATTCACTCGCGGATCTTAAGTTCGGTGTCCTTAATTGGAACATCCGAATCGGAACCTGGTTGTCACGTCGCAACACAATTTTTTTTCTTGCTGCGGTAGGGAAGCCCCAGGTAGGCTCAGCTAATTCAGCGCACTTACGCTGAGCCCAATATATTTGTATAGCGTGGAAGCCTTTGATAAGCCCCTTGAACGAAACGAGCCGGGTATTTAGTGTCCGCAGCAAACTTCGGCCTATGAGCATTGCTGGCCCAATAAGTGTTCACCTGCCACCAAATCTGTCCATAATACGCTGCTTTTGGGACTCTTACAGACCTGGGATTCAAAAACGCCAAAACTGCTCAGAAAGAAACGGCGCTCAATACCGTGCGGGCAGACGAAACTTGATTCCATTTGCGGAGCTTTTTCGCTGCCGCCTGAAATAAGCGAGGAATTGCCTTAGAGTGAAAGCACTCCGCCCAGGGCTTGAATATATATTTCCAATAAATATCAACATTTGATGGAAAGAGTTTCAGGATATTCGACTCACATTTTGGAAAGGCACCACTTCCATAGCTTGTCACGCGCTGCTATATTGAGCTATGTAACCCATTAGTCCAAAACGGTCGACCGAGAAGTGCGTGATTCAGAGCAGTTGTTGAGGAGGCTCGGCGACTTGGACAAAGTTGGGGAGGCATATTGCCAGGAACCACACAGGATGGAACTGAGACGCGGTAAAAGCCGTTAGAGGGAGGTAAGTTATGTCAGTAAGTATGAGGTTGAGGGTCTATGTATTCCGAAGAAATTTAAAACCAAGACCCAACGATTGGATTCGTTTTCCTTCGTCGTAAAGTGTTTTCACCCACCCCAAGTATGTCCACTCGTTCTATTGGCTGCTGGTGCAGTTCTTGTCCAAACAATTCTGGGCACCTCCTTGTTGTCCTAAATCAATCAAACCGTCAAAGTTGTTTGCTCCATACCAGTACAAACAGCCACTTACCACAACAATGTGCCGCACTGAATGCGCTCCAACTTGCGTCGTTATTATCATAATCTCTTTGTGTCCTTTCTGTTTGGAAGAAGAAAGTGTACCCGATCAAAAATTCACCTATTCCTCAGCTAATTGCAGCCTCGTCGCATCATGCACTCGGAGCTTTGTTGTTGTGTGTAAACGTTGTTAAATTATTAATCACACTACAATTATGGACCGCCTCCCAAACTCCAAATGCGTCCCTTTCCCAGGTCAAAAGAAAAACAACAAAGCACAGCCTCCGCTGCTGCTATGCTGCTGGTGCCGCTCTCCTCCGTCCGAACTGCCAACTGAATAGATCACCGGATCACTGTTAATGATGGAAATAATAGAAAATAAAATACATATACTTAGCCGAGATCAAAGCGGCCCGATGGCCTTTCATCGTGGCCACTTGCCGAAACAAATTCACTTCTCACCGGTCCGCATGATGGGCCGCCGTCTTCATCATTGTCGATTGGGGGCGCCCCCTGCCTATGCATTGGTATGGTATACCTGGCGAGGCGGCCTCGATCTTACACTCCCGAGAACATAATAACAAAAGCGACGCTCTCTCGATATTAGTTTTACAATCAATTTCTGAATATTTGTGCCCCCCTTCCCCTCACCCCACTCCCCCGGCATATAGTGCGCGATGATTAAACATTTAACAGAGATACTATACCCAGATCGAAGTCGAAGAACGGAACGAAGAACGGATTTGTTATGCGGAGAACAAAACCAAAACACGACATAGCTAATGGTGTGACCGAGCTGCAAGATCCATTTCGAATTTTGATTGACGTTTTAGTTATAACACTTAACAATGGGCGTCGGGTTTGGAGGAGCACCAGGCACCTCCACTCCATATGCTGTAGCAGCAGGCGAGTTTATTGGTACTAAGTGATTTTTTTGTTTGGTTGTTGTTTTTGTTGGCTGTGATTCGGTCAAGTTAAAAGCGGTTCAGATCTACGAAATTAGTCAGAGCATGAATTGGGTGCGCTCTGGGTGATTTGGCAGGCTGTTTCAGCTTGGGGGGTTCGCTACAAGTAGTTGGAGTAGATGAGGCCTTTTTTTATGAGAGCGATCAAATTTGAATGGGCCACTACAAGGATAATTTATAAATCCATCAAAACGTATTAAGAAAGTTTTAGTAACGAAATTTCGAATTACAAACACAAATACGACCCTTGCAGCAAATTGTAAAATTTATTCACAGTCCACAGCAATAAAATGTGTTCCACAAGCCAGCGAACAAAAAATTCGTTTGAACTCAAACTCGAAATGGAAATGTCGTTGGAATTTGGTTGTTCGTTTTATTTTGTGGTTTCTTATGCAGGCGAAAAAAAAACCTGTTTCCCTAACAAATTTTATTACAATTTTCGCGTTTTCTACACGTTTTCTACAATTAATGTCAACTGTAATTGGATTCGCAGATATTTGCGATGTGAATAGACTGTCAGAACTTGTGAATATTTCGGTCGTAGTTATCACTGAAAAGTAGCACGATTCATTTCTGAGCTACCGGTGAATGGTTAGACTATCTAAACGTCCGAAGGACTATTCATATAAAAGCTAAATGCGAACCAGCAAATATTCTGATCCTTCATTCGAACTTATCTTCGTCGCAGCAGTTCGCGAAATTCCTTTAGTTGAATCGTTGAATTTTATTATCCATCAGTGGAGATATTTTCTTGTGTGCCACAAACCTGGGGTCAGATTCTGTAAGACGAAAAAAATCAAACGTTTTCGTGCACACGAATGATTTGCCCTATGTTACACAAGAAAATATCTTCGTGCACACGAAAACGTTTGAACGTTTCGCCTTACGGAATGCCGACCCTGGTTTGTGCTTCGATTTTTATTTTTCATTTATGTGGCAAAGCGTTTTTTCTACTAATTGCATTAAAAAACAATTATTCCACTAAAAATCACATTCTACCAAAAAATGTAAAGGATGTTGACAGATTTTTGAGACTTTATTTTGCAGGAACAAAACAACACTTCTGTTCTGAGAGAGCACTTCCCGGAGCGACTCATCTCAATAGGGGGTGATTTCGAATGGCCCTTGCAATTTCTTTAACCGCCTTTATAGAAAAATGAAAAAATGAAAAAATTAATGAATAAACCGTCCAAGAACTCCACCAGATCTCAAGTCCAATATCCGGGTAGAAATTGCCTAAATACAAATACAGTAAATACGCAAATAGTACAGTCGATTTGAGAAGCGCAACAGGAGCATCAGTGTCCACTGCTCCCCAGCTTCGAGGACGTTAAAGCCGGTGACATTGTAGATATTGGTGAGCGCCGATCGCTGGCGAAGACTTTGAGTTGAAGTGTTCGAAGAGAGTTGGCGCCGCAACAAGCTTCAAGAAGTTCTAAACATACACTTTTTAATGAAATAAAATAAAAAAATGTGTAAACCAACAAATGTCAGAAATCGGTTTATTATGTGGGCGTCACCCTCCTGATATAATCTTTAAGACTATGTCAAACAAAATTTAGATATGTACCTCCATTATAAACAAAAGAAAAACTGATTTAAAAATCTAAATTGAAAAGAATTTAAACAGAAAGTTTTGTTGCCGCACCCTGTATGATTAGAACAATATCGGACTTAAAAGCGAACCTCTTAGAACACAAAATGCAATTTAGGGGAGCGCGTCGAAACGCTGCTTTCAAAGTTCTGTTTCCTCACACAAAAATTCTACTTTTCAAATATGAAGCAACAAATTCAGCTTATTCTGCTCTTATTCAACTAAAAATAGAAATTTAAAATAAAAAAAAACCATATCCATTGAAAATAAATAAAATATTAAACAAAACCGAAATCTCTTTAAAAAAAAAGTTAAGAAAATCGAAATTGAAAAAAAATGCGATTTAAAAAAGAAAATGTTCTCTTTTCTCTATGTGTGAAATCTTTGGAAAAGCGGCCGGTTTTGAACATTTTCCAAGCCTTTTTTATTGTTTTGCAGAATTTTGTAAGGCAGAATTTTGAAAACATAATTTTGAGAGCAGAGTTTTGTTAAAAGAATTTTGATCCATCTAGACCCCAACACGCAATTTAGCTGAAGTTATGATTGGTTGCAGTAAAAAAGCAAACATTTTGAGTATTAAACGTCCCTTGAGAGTCGACGTTGTAGTTTATCTAGTAATACAGAATGATCCGCAAGTTTTAGTGATATCCATCACCAATGAGGTTGGTATCTCCAGACGAGTTTAAATACTGTCTCCACCAGATAATTTAAAGAGTACAGTCCCAGAGTGGAACCCCCTTCTAAATTCAAACTGAAAATCGTTAAAGGAATGTATTCTATTTATCCGACAGCAAAGATTTAGATTTTTTTTAAAAATATGATATACGAAAAAAGCTATTTATCAACAAAGAGCTAAATGTAATATCAAAGGACGACGACTTTGAAGTTCTGAGAGAACAACATTATTTAGTGGATCTTGAACGAAGTAGAGTTCACAAAATCATCTTCTAATTGACTTACCAGTTCTTAGAGAAACGGCCATATTTACGGTATTAAAGTTGTTAGTTATAGTGTTCCAAAAAGAACAAACCGTTTAACAAGTTAGCAACTTCGAGAGATTCGAAAACAGGTACGTTGTTGTCACTCTAAGAAATTGAAGGTGACAACGTAAGAACCGGAAAACTCCACGAAAAATTGTTAACAAAAAAATTCCGCATCGTTTGGTGCAATAACAAAACATCTACGCTGATTCTACGTAAGGGTAATACACTTTTGGAGTTAGCATATATACATGAATAAGACAATTCCCGGTGTTTGCTAAGTAAATATTGTCAAATTTGTCGGCGGGTCATGTAAAGTTTTTTTTTCTGAGTATATGTGCGTAAAGATTTTACTCATGCAGACACCTCTGTACATAGCAGTAGAGAATATCGATTTCTCACTATGATGCACTTACAACGCACGATATCGAAAAAAAAAAAATTTGCAACGTGATCCTCTCAGGCCTTATCTGCTATACTCAAACAATCTTCCATTAAACTCTTAAAAGTACGACGACGTGATGTGTTGGCGCAAAAATATGTCCCTCAAGCCGATATAGCCTTTTATAGTAACTTGACGTCTCAAGATGTCGTTCGAAAAGCAGAAGACTCCGAATTGGAAGATTTTGACTAATTTTTTACCAAAAACGGTGCAAAAATGAGACAAAACCAAAACTTCAAATTGTTTTTTTTTTGTAGGTACTTTAAAATATGAATTTTTAAAATATGTTTATACTCTTCAACACGTTTTTATTGTAAATTTTTGTTTGTCAAAATACCTTTTTTCGATCGGTTTTCAGTCGGTTTTTAAGGTTCCGTATACCCAAAGGGAAAAAACGGAACCTTATTAGATTTGTTTTTGACCGTCCAAACCCACTAAACCAATTTTTTTTTTCAGTTTTACCAACATTTAAAAAAAGTGGAGTTGTCCGGCTCTTATGCTGGCACCTTCAATTGCTATTTCTCAAACTTGTGGGCTCTTGTTATAGGCCTCAACGTTTAATGCGCACCCACTTAAAAACCATATAAGCAATTTATTTGGAAACCCTAAGCTTCAGATTCATGGTGGTTGACATTACTGAAGATATTTATGTGCGTAATCCCAGGTAAACTCCTCGCGACATTAATCCGAATCCATTTAAGAAGTTGATGAGCCAATTTCCACAGCCTCCGTCCCCTTGCAAGTGCTCTGCGACTGCCTTCTGGCTCATAATTCAAGCAGTCCTTCCCCTCCATTAGGCCGATATAAATGCGTGCCTGCCTCATGATGTCGCTACAGCATTTCTCGCTTTACTGCCGCAAACCAGGCAGCTGATGTCACCACAATTCGCTTCGGTTTAAAATATTATTCGCTCATTTGTTACGCGTCTGCATTTGCATGCAATCGTCCCTTCTTCATACATATATAATTAGGCCAGAGGTGGTGCAAATATTTTGCGTCTGTCAAAAGTCGATTCACTTTTCGATTTGTTTTAATTACTCGTTCGTGCGATCGCCTGCATTGAATCAGAATGTCAAAAATCTGTTTTCACAGCTTTTTGTTCCGATGGCGAGTGCTTTGCGTTTTTGATTCGTCCTTTGTTCTCTGACCGACAGACTGGCAGCTGTTGGTTTTATCTACATGCACACACACTTCGTTGAGTCATCGTCGAAAGAGCGTAAACAAGAAAACAAAACCGTCAGCGGTTGAAATGAGCTTGCACCACTCCACATCCACACGTCATCTGTCGTAAACTCATACGAGGTATGAGACTTTTGACAGATCAATTATTATGCTGGGCGCACAAAAAAGCGCTTTTCGGTGCTGCATAACCGATGCCGTGCCGTGATCACGCTGTCACGTCAATGGCAGGCCATTTGCTCGCCCCGCTCCACCATTAATGGCCAAAATTGAAGGTAATTGTTTCAAAGTGTTGCGATGGCACTTGCCGCCATTAAATTGAGTCGTTCGATCATGCGCCCCATCAGATAATAAGGATATCATACCGCAACATGGCCTGTCATAACGACTGTCTAATTAAATCATTATTATTATGTTGGCGATGGTATGAGCGTGTTTCTGTTCACTGCGAGACGACGTGCCCGTTTATCCCCATTGCGATGCATGTGGACGAAAGGGCGCCATCTGGGGCTGGGGCTGGGGCTGGTGCTGCAGCAAATGGGGGCAAGATTAAATTCTATTCAATTTGTGGTTATGCATTCACCTCTCGCTGGTGCATTATAATGGAATAATTGCTCCTGGGACGGGATTATAAAATCCACATAATAAAATCGCATCGCCTATGGAATTAATCGGCTGCCGGAGTAAGGCAGGCGCGCACCGTGCACCACTCTCGGTAACCAGTCCAGTTGCCTGTTGGCTAAGTACGAGCGCAATCATTTCCATATGCAAACATCGCATTTTTATCAATTTATTGTAACTGGTTAGGAGCTGCTGGGCATCGCATTACTGAAGCGGTGGTCGGGGCGGAAGTGGTGATACCAACGCAATTCAACCAACAACTAGTTTTCCCCCTGGGGCCGGATAATCGCTGCGATGGAACACCACAGACAGACTCGTATGTGTCTGGAATTATTTATAAATATTTTCCCAACTGCATATATTTGGGTAGAACAGAAAGTGGTTTAAGGTATAAGGAGCAAGGGAGCGAAATTGGCGTCAGTAAATCGTTCCAGACTGGTGACAGAATTGTGTTCAGCAAATCGGCTGTAGGAAGAAAGTCAAACCGAATGCGGCAAGTGGTTAAGAGAGCTAAGTGCGCAACTCACGGAAGGCGGCCGGCGCGCGTCCTTGTGGGACACATATGCTCAATTAGGTGTTCATTTGAGATATGTACGCGATCAAAGTTGTTGCGACAGCTAATTGATTTGTGGTCTGTGCAGTCTTGCCGGGCGTAGGATTTTCAGCACGCAGCTAAAACAATTGCGTCCTACTTGACGTTTCCGAGATTCAGACAAGGGGTTTATGCCAAGTAGGGAATGGACTTGACAGCAGCAGCCTATGCTGGAACCTTTCTGGTGACGTGGGTGGACATTGCTGGTGAACTGCACACTAAAAGTCGAGACACACGACATCAGTTTCAGTAGGTATCCACTCAAGCACGCAAATGTGACTGGAACACTTTTTGAGCATACAGGGTGGGCCAAATACAAGTTTCTTTTTTAAAATGCAATAAAATGAGCAAAATTAAATTTTTAGTAAGAGCAAACATTCCCATTAATTATGGAACACAAAGTCGTTCAAGGGGCTGCCTCGGCTGGCTTCGCAGTAGCGCATTCTGGACCTTGTAAGCGAATAATCCAAGACCTTTGTGCAGAGTTCTCCTCGCGTGAAATGTTGAGCTGTTGAGATCGATGGAGAGTTGATGTTCGTGAATTGAGTCTCACACTCTCGGCTACAGCCAGGCACTTTCTCGTCTGCGCGCACCGTACGACGACGGGGACCATGAGTGTTGTCCACTAGCATACCAGTCTCACGAAATTTGTGCACAAACTTGCGTACAGCAGGCGCGGTGGGTGCTTCATTTCGGCCAAGACTTCTTTTCAAAAAACGCACTGTTTCGGCTACTCAGCACTCACTTTGGAAATAAGTTTTCAATATTTCCCAACGTTGTTAAAGCGTAAAGCGACTCATTCGTTCCGCGGAGGTATGCTACTTACTTTCTGTCAAGACTTCGAGCGCGAAACCTATGATTTAAAACTACTTCACATTAAATTGCTTAGATAGGTGTTCAAAAAAACATGAGCTTAAAGTCTCCATTAGACGACGTTGCACAGTGAAGGAGACTACAATAGGCAAAACAGGCCCGTTAAGTCTAAACCTTATTCAGATGGAAAGGGGGAAGGACGCATTAATTCGCTCAGCTACGATCTGGCCAGTATATATACCCTTTTCGAATAGTTACAAATACTTTGAAGATGCTACAAACGAAAGGGCGGAAATGATTTTAAAATCTCATATATGAAGCCTTTAAATAGGTTTTTAGAAAAGCTATTTTCGGGTACATACGAAGAATAAACTCAGTGGCCGGAACTGTCATTGCCGAATGCAATAAGTATAGGATCTCGAAAGCACGTTTTGTCTGTTATCATCCACGCATGTTTTTTGAAAGAAAAATCACATTGACTGTTATTCGGGTCGGATCTTTTGCAATTGATTTCTTCAGAAACAACCTTCTCGAACAGTAGTTAGATTTGATTTTAGATTTGATTTTCGTTTGAATTCGGTGATGTCAAAAGTCTGTTGTCTTGTATTTATTACTTCCCGCTCATCCTGCAGTGTCATGCGGTTATGCTACTCAATGGGCCGGCTTGCTTTTTGCCACTCCCCGGAGTAGTATAGCTGGCGAATTTGGCCTAGCCGCAAACATGCAGAGACCTGGGGTCGAATCCTCACTTATAGCTCGTTCACGGAACTATGTCGATTTTACGTGTGAAACGAAAACAAATTCCGTCACGGAATGCTCGTTCACGGACCACGCGTTTCGACCCCAGGCTTTGCCGTTGGACCGCTTTCTGCCATCCCTACCCACGAACTAAGATTGTCTATGGGTCGCTTTCTGACGTCTTTAGCCAGGGGAACCATGCTTTTGAGTCACACTCATCGTTGGTCCGCTTTTCAAAACGTATAGAGTCATAAAACCTAGAATTGCTTTTTGACACCCTGACCGTTATTGCTCTGTTATTTAGCCCGCTGAAATCACAATCTTGGCTGTGCGGGTTTACGGCACCATGACCCTATAGCAAGTCAAAAATGCTGCCGAAAAGCTATCGGGAATCAAGTAAAGTAACACTTGTTCGAAACGGCTCAGAGGAAGTCCTCTAAACGCTTGTTTGACATGACTTTGGCAGTAGCACGAAGGTAGCAGCCTTTTTTTGATCCGCGGTCGAAAATACCATGACGATATTAAGCCGCAAGGTTTTCGTTTTGTGAGGCAAAGCTTAACGTTAGTAGTTATCTGACGGGTTGGGGTCAAAATTCTGTTTCCCAAAATAATTTTTAACAAAATTCTGCTCCCCGAAATTATTTTTACAAAATTCTACTCACCAAATTCTGCAAACAATTAAAAGGGTTTGAAAAATGTTAAAAAGCGCGCGCTTTCGATGTAGAGCACATTTTTTTTTTTAATTTGTATTCCTTTTTCTCATTTTCAGCATCTGGGTCAGCGGGTTTCTCTTTCTGTTGGCACAGTGGGAAGACTCTTATTTTTGTGGCGGAAGTGTAACGGATATCGATGGTTGCAAAAAGTGCGTGTAGGCTTTTCGAATAACTAGGTGATACATACAATCTCTCAATGTCGTCCCAACCTCAGCCGTACTCTCGAGGATCGATAGCATCAGCACATAAATGACTGCCTATCTGAATCACTGACATGTTTGACCGCAAATAGGCCAAACTTTGGCCCGCAATTCGCCATCTACAACTTCGAGCACTCACTTTCCCCCGCCCATAAATCAATTCAATTTCACACAAATCCGGCGGTAGCCCTCGAGTACACGCTTCGTTCCCGCAACCTGATGGCTACCGAAATAATTTCATTTGTCCAAATGACCGCCATTACCCAACCCCTCGGCCACCACAGTCAAGCAGTCAAGCAGTCAAGCCTCAAACATTAGCAAATAAGTGAACAATAATTTTAATTTCCCAGAGCAAATTAAACCGATTACCAAACTAAACAAGCGAAATGCAATCAACAGCCAATGCCACGAAGTGCCGCAATGGTCAGCCTCAGCAGCCAATTATAGCTTTGATTTTAGGTTTATCTCGCGGTTTATGGTTTCTCTTCTGTATGCTCGTATGCCCACCGCCATCTATATGCCATGAGAGCCATTAGCGGCCAACTCAGCAACAGCAGCAGCAGCTAACGCAATCAAAGAGGTGAGAAAATCACTTGAACCGAGAAACGATCTTGCTCTGGCCAAACCGCAACAGAGACCGAACATTTTCGGATTTGATTTTTTTCACTCGGTTTCCACTTCAGCAAACATCGATCACCTCTGGAATTAATGATATAGGAGGGCAGGCCACTGAGTTGCGGACGGGACTAGTTTGTGGTGGCTCGCATTTCACATCTAACACTGCGACTGCATCATCATCCAGATGTATTTAGCCATACAACGACACTGCACCGAGCCAATCTGTATATGCGGTATCTCTGTTTCGGGGCAGATACACTTTATCAAGAAAAAGAAAGCCCAGCTTAGACAGACAGAGCGGAGCTGTGCCTCCGTCTGTGTAGTGTTTGGTGGTGTCGATGAACATAATTGGATGCGGCGATACGATTTCGAGAATGGCGCGCGGTCCCCTTTGAGAGGTGGCCCCAAAATAGCAGGGTGCCTAAAATAGCCAATTATGTGCAGATCAATTTGGGAAATAATGACTAAGTGATACGAAATCGTTCACACATTAAATTTGAGACCAAAATTACGGTGCAGACGGAGAAAATTCGCATGCGTGGCAACTGGCGGCCAACGGGGCGCAGAGATTTATTTTCTGCATGATTTGCTTGCACTCGCAACTCGGCACTCGGCAGTCCAATTGTTCGATGTAATTGCATAGAGATTCAAGATCAGCCCCAGTAGCTGGCGGCGCAGATGGAATAGGTGTTGTGCATTATAAATGCGCGAAGGACATTGTTTGCCTAGGGCTTCTGTGTATCTGGCTGTGGTGGCGTTTATTTGGCTGTCCCTACTCAGCAAGGTAGTTGGAACTCTCTGGATTTATGATTGCCTCTTGCCGGATGATGACCTATAAAACGCTTGCCACTATTAATGAGTCCTTTGCGGTGCCGACGGATTGGGCTGCGCTTTGCCAACAACAGCTGGCAGTTGCAGTGCGGCGAGGCTATAAACAAATCGTTAAGGGAGCTCGCCTAACCACCACTTAGCGATGCCGGGGGAAAAGGGCTTAGCCAACTCTAAGTATGGCGATAAAACGACGTCAGGTGGCAGCACTTCAACCACTGTTCCGCCAATTGCCAGGAACTTGAGATCCGACATGAATCTTTCTACATGAATCTTTCAACATAAATCCTTCATCCCTTACATATTAAACGGCCATCACTAAGTTACGGAATGTGTAACTCCGCATAGGTGGCGCCCTCTAGCTTAAGCACACACTTGGCTATGAAATACGAGCTTGTGCGGGTCAGAAAAAAGCAAATCACACCTTGTAAGTCCGGTCGCCCACTCTGCGTCTAGCCTTTTCAACGAACACTGCGTCCAATTGTTTATCCCACAATCCATGTGAGCCATGCTCGCGTAAAACAACTCATCCTGTTTGTCTCGTGAGCAGTGTTGCCGGAGAGAAATATTATAAGGTAGTACTGCAGCCAAAAATGGGGAGTATTTTGAAAAGAATAGTAGTAGACATTTTTAAATCTTAAAAAATAAAAGAGCACAACAATTTTTCTTAACTTTATTTAAAAAAAAAAAAATCGGTTGAAAAAAACAAAGCATAAATAAATAAATTATTAATTATAATAGTTAACAAAAGTATGTAAGTAAATATATTTTCAATTATAAAAAATCTGTCTTACTATCTGTCTGATAGTGTTTTTATTTTGTATGTCTTTCTATACCTAAGCTGTTTGTTGTTTTGTAAGTTTCATATTACAAGACGAATAGGCTTTTTGTCGATTTCCTTAAGAAACGCAAAATCACTCAACCATCCTTGACGGAAGATTTGCGTACGATTTTTGCTTTTACTTTGAAGATGTAGTAGGTCTATCAACTTACACTTATCAGAAATACCTAAAAATATATCTTTTCGGCAAGTAACAGATAAGCGGCCGAAGTTGGAGGTCTCGGTATCTCACCAAACGAAAATCTCAGATAACAATAAAATAATTACCGAACCTACAGATGAAAATTGCATGAAGCTAACGAAAAACAAAAACAAACTAGAAAGAGGTTAATTCTCTTTTTGACGACAGTTTGGAACATAAAAGTGCTGCCAAATTTAAAGTGAATTGAAATTAAACTTAAGGTTGAAATTACACTTTGCTGCAAGTGTAAAATATTTTAGGTATTTAAAAAAATGGGAGTACGAATGTGAAAGGAGGGAGTACAGAGGTGTTGAAAGTAGTAAAGGCTTTTTCAACAGGGACGCTACAAAAGTAGAGCGACAGGTACAGCAAGCGACGCCGAATTTCTTGCCGTTTTTTTAACATTTCTCTTCAGTAAAGGTTTGCCATTTCATGATATACAGAGGATATACGAGCCAACAACGAGTCGAAATTATTAAAATTTACTACCGAAATTCGGAGTCAGTGGCCTCAACGTTAAGAGCGCGACGTCCAATTTATGGTCGTCATAATCGTCCTAGCAGATCAACAACTGAGCGTCTAGTGGAAAAATTTGAATCAACAGGCACAGTACAAAATGTTCCCGTGCCAGTGAGACAAAGAAGTGCCCGTAGTGTTGAGAATATTGCTGCCGCTGAGGCTTCAGTTGAAGAAAGCCCAAATATGTCTCACACACGTCGTTCTTAAGCGTTGGGCATCTCTGTGACGTCGTTGTGGCGAATTTTGCGAAAAGATCTTGGCCTACATCCTTACAAGATTAAATTGACGCAAGAACTGAAGCCGCTTGAC
Organism: Cheilosia variabilis; assembly: GCA_951230905.1. Taxonomy (NCBI): domain Eukaryota; kingdom Metazoa; phylum Arthropoda; class Insecta; order Diptera; family Syrphidae; genus Cheilosia; species Cheilosia variabilis. Next base: position 17,157,500 of record OX579676.1, read on the forward strand.
CAGAAGCGTCGTATGTTCGTGAATTGGGCTGAGCAACAACTTGAAAATGATTCGGATTTCATCTTTCTGGCTGAATGGCTTCGTCAATAAACAAAATATGCGGTATTGGTCAGGCAGCAATCCACACGTACTCCATGAGTCATCATTGCATCCCGAAAAAATTACGGTTTGGTGTGGTTTATGGGCCGTACTTCTTCCGTGATGATCAAGACCGGCACGTTACTGTGAATGGGAATCGCTACCGTTCAATGATAACCGAATATTTTTGGCCCCAAACGAAGGTACTTTCACAGGAATAAAGAATTTTATTGATATCCAAAACCGTTTTTGTTTTATTTAAAAAAACTTTTGTAGCGCTCTTATTGAAAAACCCTTTACAACACTCTTATGGGAGTACTTTCGGCAACACTGCTCGTGAGCCCCCAAACATCTAGTCAACTTAGAAAATTGTTGAACTTCCTCGAACAACAGGTTGATGAGCTCATTCAATTTTCGAAAAGCGGTGAATAGCTCATCGACTTCACAGAAGGCTTTCAGCTGAACGTTGAGATATAACGCGATGTGACTTACTCAATATTTCAGTAAAATTTGACGGAAGACGCTTCGTGCCAGACGAGCCGAGCATCAATCGAGGTGATCTCACGAACCTGAAATTTGAAAGCGTTGCAATTTGAACCTTTAAAAACCGAATATAAACCAAGGAACGCTGGGGCCGATGAAACCTCTCGTACTTGAGCTATATCTACCTTAGATGACGCTTACATGCCCGTTCAAACCACAGCCTGAACCACAAGCCCATCCCAGTCAGACGGTTACAAGCCAGCTGCCTATCAGACGTCTCAAAAATTGGAAAAATGGTCTACATACGCAGTTTTTCAAGAGATGTGAACTATCCTATCTCTTTCTTTCACTTGAGTTTTCGATGGAAAATTCATTGAGGCGCCTCCTGTTGATAAATCAACTCAACCTCACTCTCCGAAAGAAAAATAATAAAAAAAAAACCGATTATCACCACGAAACTTGAATGTTTGCTGTTTTCCACCTTTCGGCTGTCTACAGGGATCATATTTCGGTGTGGCAACACTTCCGGCTATGGAACATTTTTAACAAGGATTTCAGGAAAAACCACTATCCCCTGTAACCACACGTCCTACTGAGTAGCGGTATACCTATATATAAATATTTCATTCGACTGAACATCGCGTGCCGCGTTCAAATAATTTTCAAATATTTAATAAATTAAAAAGAGAACGAAACACGTTCCTGGTAATCCACACCAGCTTGAGCCGCCACAATAAACAGGATAACGCTTAAAATTACAATATCGCATTTTATTTGAATATAACAATATAGAAACCAGTCAGAGGCGGTGCGGTGTGTGCTGTATGCGGGGGCGCGTTAATAATCATTCAAAAGTGGCGCTCTGACAAGTTGTTTAAATTGATGCTTAGTACCCGAGCCAAGTGGCATAATGTATCTCTCTCTCATAAGGATATACAAAGCATAGCATAAGAATAATTTATTACAGCAACAGCACAGCACCTACCCACGAAGGAATGGGCCAGCAAAATGCCAAGAGGACATGCAACAAAGCACTTAATCCGGTATCCCTGGTCTTGTGCGGCGCGGCGCGGCGTTGCCCGACTGCCACGATATGCAAATGTGCTCTCGTGCACTCCGCCTGCTTCATCCTTTGAAAACTATTTGAAATTTGATATGTTGTATTACAGGCGTATGCAAAATGGTGCAGCAAGGTTCAGTGTTCCCTGGCAGAGAAGGGCTGGGCACGGCAAAACGTTCGTCCTTCCGCCTTTTGATTGTTCTTTTGTTGGGGGCAAATTAATTATGTAAACAGTTTTTCATTTTGTTTGACTTGAAATTGTGCGCCGGGAGAAAGCCACCCAGCACGGCACCATTCCACTAAAAACTATCGGCCACCTGAGAAAATTGCCGTCTTTTCCTTTTGCTTTGAAGAGATTTTCCTATTGATTTTAGAGCCAACAGCCGAGTCCTTGGACGTGAATTTAAAATGCAATGCGTTGGGGATACTTGAGCAATTGGCCATTTATACTAATTGGCGGGTGGGGATGTATGCTTTCAATATTGAGCAAAGGATAACAAACATGTTACATCGAGGGAAAACAATGGGGGAAATTGCAATTCAATTATGGGTAATCAAAGTGATCATTTGCCAATTGAAATTTTTTTAATTTACTTGCTGTTTACTCTGATTTCGGTTGGGGTTCGGGTCAGTGACTGGAAGGGCAGTTCGCTTTCGATGCTTAGTACAGTTGTCGATGTGTTTTTTCACGCGTTTTTTGAAACGCTTTTCCTCGCGTTTTTCCCGCGTTTTTTCGATCGTTTTTTATTGCGTTTTTCCAGGCGTTTTTTCACGCGTTTTTGCTCGCGTTTTTTCAATCCTTTTTTTGGGCGTTTTACAACGCGTTTTTTGACGCATTTTTTCTCGCGTTTTTCCTCGCGTTTTTTGACGCTTTTTTTGCTCTCGTTTTTCCACGCGTTTTCTCTCTCGTTTGATACGTTTTTCCACGCGTGTTTTGAGGCGCTTTACCACGCGTTTCTTTAGGCGTTTTTTCTCGCGTTTTTTTATACGCGTTTTTTCGAGCGTTTCTTCTCACTTTTTTTCAAGCGTTTTTTGAGGCGTTTTTCCATGCTTTTTTTCACGCGTTTTTGCTCGCGTTTTTCCACGCGTTTTTTGAGGCGTTTTTGCTCGCGTTTTTTCACGAGTTTTTCCTCGCGTTTTTTCACGCGTTTTTTGAGGCGTTTTACAACGTGTTTTTTGACGCCTTTTTCCACGCGTTTTTTGAGGCGTTTTACCACGCGTTTTTTTATGCGTTTTTTCTCGCGTTTTTTTTACGCGTTTTTTCGAGCGTTTTTTCTCACTTTTTTTCAAGCGTTTTTTGAGGCGTTTTTCCACGCGTTTTTGCATGATTTTTTGAGGCGTTATTCGACGCGTTTTTTCGAGCGTTTTTTGACGCTTTTTTGCCCGTGTTTTTCCACGCGTTTTTCCTCGCGTTTTTTATCGCGTTTTTTGACGCGTTTTTTCCCGCGTTTTTTCGACGCGGTGCCGATTTGCGGTTTCAAAAACATTGAAGAACCGAAAAAACGTTTTCTCGTAAGAGCGGGCTTACTGGATGCAGTTACTTAGCAACCCTTTTATTTCTTCGGCCGTAGGTACTTACAAGGTTTGAATATGCTTCGTTCTCTTAGTAAAATGTACAAATAAAAAAACCCAACCACACCTTCAATTTAGAAATTTTCAATTTTATTTTAAAATTTAATAATAATATTACACACATTTCTTATAAATTAATAGGATTTTTTTAATTATAAAATATCAACTCTATATTTGTATGCAAACTATTTATTTAAATTTTTAAATCAGCGATTTAACCTAAATACATAATTAGATTGGAAAAATTTCAATAATAAATAAAAGTCAATTCAGCATTTCATGTTGACATGATCACAAATTGTTACACAAATTTACATCTTGCATTTAATTCGAGAATTGCTTAGCTATTGCTATTTAAATTTATACGTTTGTCTCTTTTGTTTAGGAAAATTTTATTTATATTTTGGCACATCTATACATTTGTGGTAAAATTAATTTATTATCTTACAATTACAATATTGAAACATAACCTATTACAAATATGTTACAAAGTATGTAGCAACGATTTCTGTTATTTATTTTTTTACATTAGTCATAGTTTTAAAAAAATGCGTGTTGGTTTCAGTATACTGATTTTAGAGTGTAATCATTTAAAATTATTTCATTGGTTAACATGAGTTGGCGGTATAATTACATTTCGAACCAAAAAAAAAGCGCTGAAACAGATTGCTGACAATTTGTAGTTCGAAATGTCAACCAACGGGCTAAGAATAAATGCGCTTTTTCTTTCTGTATAAGATTTTAAAATTTTTTAAACAATATTCAACTGACAGATGGATAGAAAACACCCTGGCTTAGGAAAGTTAACCCATAAGCTACGCATTTGCCGGACTTCTACTTTCTGTCAGTTGATTCAGTTGACAGCTTTCACTTTTGCTTCGAGTTCAAACTCGAGAAAATAGCGAATTTCAGGTCGGACAGCTGAGGTTGGACAAGTGGTCCCCCCGATGGGGTTTGTTCTGGAAGGGATAACAATCAAATAGCCAATTATTTATCGCCGGTTCTAGAACTACAACTTTGACGTTGAATGAAGTTCAAACAATTTAATTGTTTCGATTGTGTGAAGATTTTCCAACTAATGAGTATTTGTGGCGAACTTTCGCAGGCAGAAAATGACGCTTGGGTGTGGATAGACCTGTCAAATTCTTTGTAAAATGGAGGCATCTAGTATGGCAGAACATTTATACGAACACTTCGTTACTTCCTACTTTGGTATTCTGTTTATTGCGTATTGCAGTGCAATAACGCCGACGTAGGCAACAAAGGGTGTTAAAAATTGGTTAAGCCGTCGCGCATTTTCTACTTGTTGAAATCATAGCGCTCGGTAGTTTGGTAGATTCCAGCGGAAACACATAACGCGATTAAAATGAAGAATAAAATAAAAACTGCTAGAAAAAAGCTATTTAAACAATAGGGGCTACTTTTGGATTCGAAGAAAATTGTCGAGGTTCTTCATTTTGGCATGGATGGGCTTGAATATGGTGCCAATCAGTGTTAGAAGAGAGTCCTCACACTCTGATTAAACCAACCTAACTATGAATTGAAATTCGGGCGCCATTTGTACTGCCATTGATATGGCAGCGCAGATGGTGCCATGAAAGTGGCTATCATACGAGGAACTATTTCAATGGCTGCCTTGAGACGCTCTTTTTGGCTTTGGCATGTGCGGCAGTGTGACGCCATTTAAATGAGAAAGAGACAGATTAAAATGGCCAACTGATGGCAGCCTAAGAATCAATCGTGAGTGTCCTTAGCTTCTGAGTATAACAACTGTCAGTTATCGCAAAATGAGTGTGTGTAGTATTGTGTCGCAAAGGCATACGAAACTGACTGCAATTGGAGAGAGAGAGAACTGTAACTAAAAATGGCACTGACAAGACAACTCACCCTGTAATAACGGAGGGAATGAGATCCGAATTAAATTGAATCCCAAGTGGCAGACACGAACAGTCGCCGTACAAATTAAGTTCTCAAAGTAGAATCACAGCGGAATCAGAAGCTCGAGCACTTAAAATGACGGATGGATCAATCATAATGATCTATTCTCACTGAAACAAACTACAAAAGTCTGACAAGCCTGGCCCCTGGCTTGGCAAGGAAAACGCGCTTAAATAAACTGCGAGAGAGAGACCCATTGCCGAGGATCGACCGTAATATTCATCTAGTTAAGTTTTGGAGACCGTTTTCCAATAGGAATATGTAAATACTTGCGAGATACGAGTCCTTCTTCATTTGATATAAAAAATATCTCATAACTAGCGCTGCTACAGGTTAACGAAAGATGCGTTTGATGTGCAACCATGCGAAACGGATAAGTCGGCGCAGGACAGAGAGGCTGCTAAATACTCGTACTCAGAAGAGCGCACCATGGGAACTTTTGTCGGGATACTGACAGGTCACTTTGTACTATGAAGACAACTCAGGCCCGGAGACTTCGCGCAAATGATTTTTGCCGCGCAGTTGCATGAATGAGCAAAAGGAAGAAACATCTCTTGCCACTTGCTATGAAACTTCCCCGTGCTGTCCTCGAGCAGAAAGTAAGCGCTTGGAGGGAAATTGTTCAAGGAACCTGCAAAACGAATATCGGACAATATGTAAATTCCTCCAACTCTGTTTTTGGGGTAACAAAGTGGACCTCACTTGATCTAAGATCTAAGTGAACAAAATCCGAATGCAACAAATAACCCAACCTACCACAAATATGTTGATGAAACAAGCCCGACTTAAGTCTTCTTTAAAACTTCGCAAGCTCATCACACATTCGGAAAAGACAACTCAATAGTCGTCGACATTATCAGCAGAAGCACTGCCCATCACACCTCGGAGCGGAGCCTTACTGTTAAAAGTACCTTCCGTGGCTCACCTTTATGTAAGCGACACGCCACGTGCCACAATCATTTTTAATTGAGGTGAGAGGACATACGAGAAAATTAAACATAACATATTTCATAGGTTTCACAATCACTTTAGCTATATCCACACCAAATGCTAAACGTTCTCAACAGCGAGGATGAGATATTTTACCAAGCCAACTAATGGAGTCGTAAACTTTATGGCCGATGTGATTATTTCTCTGAATATTTTTTGAGTTTCTTCGTTTCTCATCGATCTGCTTATGGGTTTGCTTGGCTGTTAGAAAAATATGATTTTGGTCCTATTTTTCGGTCCTACTCGTATTTCTCACATATAATTTAGTTGGCCGCATTAAATTTGTTGTCACTTTTACGAGCTTGAAAACTTGAATGGTCTTCTTGGAGACGACTGCAGTTTCATCGTCCAATCACCACTGGTAACTATGGTGGTGGATATCTACAGCTTTGTTGGTGACGATTCACGAGCTTTGTGGTCATTAATAAATAAAAAAATAAATTTTATGCGGTGTGTTGGCCATTGCTCGATTATGGTCTGAGATGGTTTGGTAAATACAGAGTAATTTCTTAAACTATTTGGGTGGGTGAACAACACCTGTTGGTACTCGTACTCGTATTTGTCATTCGAATAAGGAGAGTTGATAGGTAGGTATACTTATTTTGAGTCGCTGATGAAATGTTTTAATATACCTCCCTCCGGTAAAGAAATTTAAAATTTGAAACGGAATTTCGTTGTATCCTTTCTATGCGGTGAGTGCACACTGCACACTCTCTTGTGCTTTGCCTCATTCAACGGGTCATTTAGCATTCATAAATCTTAGCGACTTCAAAAAAGCGTGGAAAAGTTTCTGGACAAGATATCGTTCATCTTTCTGTCGAGAGGCTAAGCTTCCACAAATTCAACGCAGATCCTCTTTGATTAAAGTGCAACCCTGTAGGTATATATGCTATACAATCATACTGAGACCCCCAACTTGCAATCCTCTTGTGAATCCTCAAATGATTAAGAAAATTTGCTCAAAATGTCTTTATTTTCCCTCAGCCAATCTACATTGTTTATTTTTTATGAATATTTTAAGCAAATGTGCACTTATTCCTAACAAAAAATGCTATCCACACGTAACAAACAATTTAAAATTAAATGGATGAAATTCTATGAACGCTGTCAGTAACTTTGCCCACAGCAAATGTGGCTCATATTTTTTGCGAGTGGGTTGGTTAGCCGCGGAATTTTTGAAGTTATGTGACATTTGTCAATACGAATTTCTATGTAACAATACTAGCGCACCAAATGGTGACTACTCCATAAAAATATAGCTTTGTAGGCAAGTAACGGGAAATCAGCCGAAGTTGGTGGTCTCAGTATTGTCTCGGGTTTGGGATGCTTGCATTTCGATTTATGACAACCTTCAGTGTCGTCGTATCAAGAATAGGGATCATCGGCCATTACTAAGCTACATAGATTTTTGTTTAGCTCTCGAAGCTTGATCTAGAAATGATGTGATATTAACCAACTGGGACACGATCTCACAGAAGAAATTGAATTTTTGAGTAAAATCTGTGAAGCAACCAGCAACACACAATTTCGCAGCCTTCACTGAACGCAGAATTCTGATGCATTTACTTTGATAACCATATTGCGCCTGTTACATAGTGAGGTTAGGTAGATCTTGTGTGTTGTTGGTTCGTCTTTTCTCTGCTGTTGGAATACGAATACAAGTGACTTTGTTTGCTTGTGTGGCTTGCAAACACCTCAACCTATTGTCGTGAGATTTGCTACGCGGTCAGTTTGTGACACAGAGATGGACATAGGACTGCGGTTTATCGCGATTAACCGCGTTGCCAAAAATTCGCATACAGACCACAGACGAGCAAAGTTGCGAACATTTAAATTAAGCTAAGAAATAGGGGGCGCTAAATAAGTTCGAGTTGGAGCCTCTCGCATTGCTAAGTCCTGCGCTGAACTCATAATTGGGAACACTCAGAAAATAAAATTGTAGTGCCAACAATTTTCGTTGGTTAAAATGAACCCAAATATCAAAATCTTTGATTTAAGAATGAAGTTGTTGGCAATGATGTAATAAAATCCTTGTAGAGAGTATATTATTCTTACGGTAAATACCGGATTCTTGAAAACGAGTTCTTGTTAACAAAAATAATATTTGAACCAAGAACTTCTAACTTACAATTTTTAAAAAATCTCTAAGTTCTTCGCTTAACAATAATTTTTTTTCTGAGTGAACCTATTTTACACAAATTGAAACCTATTTAACACTCTTTCCTATTTTGTACCTATAGCTGTAAGATTGCAAACGAAAAGGACACTTTGTTTGACTACATTTACGATGTATAGTCGGCCATCCTGTCATTGACGAAGTTTCAACCGCCAAAGTCGGCGACACATTGAAATTGATCAGTTCTCTTAGGAAAAATATAACCCCTCCTGTCGATAAGGTTTAAACTTTAACCGCAACTTATTTCGACGCTGCCAGCGAAGCGCAACCCGAAGGATTGATATTGCATCAAAGGCGTAATTACGTACGAAAAGTTGCAGTTAGAAGACTGTCTTCGAAAAAGCGGGAAGGGAACAATTTCGAGTGCTTCTTGTCCGCGATTTGTTTGACAAATATCGTAAGACCAAGGCACAGTTGCAGTGCAGGTATATTTTATTTACCAATTTGGGCGCATTGGATGAGGTTTAAACGCGCCCAAAGAAATCCTACGCACATACAAATGAATGCGTGATATGTTCCTAGTCAATTCAAGTCAAATTTGACAAGCTGCCAATGGAAAAATCAAAAAGTAGTAAAGCAGTCTATTGTGACCCACAATCTATTTGAGGTGAAGGATAGAAATTGCAACAAATTCCTAGGTGAGGCGTATTTTGTTAGACACTTAGTCACTCCGGGTGTAAATCAGGATTAAGTTAATTTTACACCCGACCTTTTAATCCGCATTTTTAAAACCCGACAGTTTAAATCCATATCCATGATATTCACTCAGAAATATGCATTAAGCCCGCTGGATTAAGGAAATCCAAGCGCGGATTTAAAACAATTTAAGCCGATTCTAACCCGTTTCAAATTAAATTAATGTAAAATTTTACAAAAAATGGCATTTTTTTTTGTTGTTTGTCACTTGGAAATTGATTTCATTTGTTTTGGGCACCAGTTATATTTTAAGGTGTCCTAATTATGCCGAAATTTCTGTCGACTCTTCGAAAATGTCTCTTTTTTCAGCCGGAAATATTTCCGAAAATATACCAAATCGTAATTTGGGTTGTGCTTTCGATATATTCGACGACAACGAAGACCATCAGCTGCTGTTTCATGAGTTCTGCGACAAATTCGCCTTCTGACGACGAAGACATCAACATTTCGTCCATTTCACGAATAAATTTTTTTTTTAGTTTCTTGCCATATTTTTTCTATTCCCTTTTCTTATTTCTTGCGCCCTGCGAGCGAAAATATGTCAACATTATGAAATTGAATTTTAACCCGAGTTAAAGTACTTAAACTGGTTTAAGGAGAGCAGTCGGATTAAAAGCCGTCAAGTTTAAAAAACTGGGCTTATGTTCGGGTTTAACGACTGAATACTATTAACTTGGACTTCATTTTTGGGCTAAGCACATTTAAATCCGTTTGTAAACTTTTAACCGGACTGAAGTGAGTGAATGGCCGTTAAGAGCAACGCAAAAATTTAAGCAAACTATTTAAAAGAGAAAAACTATTACAAAAGTGGTGCCAAAATTAAAAAGAAAATAGTTGGCTCCACCTATTTTTAAGAAAGCGGTTCATTTAAAGTGGGAAAAGGCTCGTTTTTAGTAACTGCACCTGATGGCTAGTTAGATCTTGTAGTGCTGTCAACTTTTGCCATCCACGGCAACAGCTAGATGGCAAGGAATATCTACCATCAAAAGGCAGTTGAGAAAAGACCGACCACAGTTGTGAAAAGTGATGCCATCTGGGCATTCGCAGATTCGACAACTTGTTCGCCCAACTCTATGCACCCACTCAACCTGAATGCGATTAAAGCCGACACGGTAAGGGTCACTTAGCGCAGTAAAACACCTATTAACCAGCAAAATCTAATTAAACAAACAATTAATCAAAAACCACCACTGGAAACCTACACCGCATCGCCTACGCGACATGCACCGCGCAACTATCTACACACCGCCCACACACTAAACATCTCGCTGTTAAAAATTCATATTTCTAGTTGATGGTAAAAGAAAAAAAAAAAATATTTATACCTATATTTACAAACAAATTAAGCTCGGCCTACACGGTGCGCAGTCCGGCGTTCAGGCGATGATTCACCTCGGCCGCATGGTGTGGCATTCCCATGGCAGCCGGATAGTAGGTCGCCGGATTGAAGCCGCCCAATGGCGTCGCCATCATCAGCAGCGGATGTACTGGCAGGTCGTAGCCCAGAGTCGCCTGTGTCGGGGTGGGATAGTGCAGGAAGGGTATATTGGCAGCCGTTATCGTGTGCAACGGTGGCAATGGCACGTGCCGCTGTGAGAATCGCTCGTCGTCTTCGGGTCGATCGTCCACCGTGATACTGTCGTTCGATGCGACCGACTCCTTGTCGGGCGTGATGAGGCTCTCGATGGTGAACGCTCGCTTCGGACGATCGTGTGTCGTTAGTGTCAGTGTGGTGGCTGAAGTTTGCATCGCTGCCGGCGACATTGGCCGCACTGGCGAGCTAGTACTCACCATCGGTGGCAGGCGTTGCATGTAGATCGACGTATCGGTCGTCATCGGCGGCGGACACATTGTCGCGCCGGGAACACTGTTCGTTGTGAAGAAAAAGCGATTCAGATTGGCCAGTGCTGCCAACTCCTCGTTGAGCAGGTCTTTGTCGTTTTTGTGCAGCTTGAAGCGTTTTCTGCGCCGCAGCAGACTTCCGTTCTCGAACATGTCGAACGCTTGCGGATGCAGCGCCCAGTAGGCGCCCTTGCCCGGTCGGTCGGGCCGCCGAGGAACTTTGATAAAACAATCGTTGAAGCTGAGATTGTGGCGCAGTGAGTTCTGCCACCGTTGGGTGTTCTTTCGATAGTAGGGGAACCGATCCGTTATAAACTTGTAAATATCACTCAGTGGTAGCATTTTTTCCGGCGAACTCCAGATCGCCATGGCCGTCAGCGAGATGTACGAGTACGGTGGCTTTTGGTCTCCGTAAGATTCGCGCGAAGGACGCGGCATAGTTTCTATAAATTGTTCGCCCGATTTCGCACGCACTGGCACAGAGTCACAATCAATTAGAATTCGGAACGCATTTCGTGCTGAACACACACAGTAAAATGGGGGAGAAAAAAAACAGAATTAATTGCGCGCCGTCTGCCGCCAAAGACAGGTTTTCCAAGAGCGACCGTGTAAACAACACTAACCACCGAACGGGCACAGGACACCGAGAGGTGCTGCTCCACTCATCACCACCATTGTCATCGTGGTCGTGGTCGTGGTCGTAGTCGTCTATTTCTCATCGAGAGTCAACATTCAGGCAAAACAACGAACACAAATCACACAAAACCAAATTAAACCCCGAAAGCTATGTGCACCGCACTCTCGCGCCTTCGTACGTCGGTTGGCGTTGGACACGACCGTGTACAAGCTCTCGCGCAAGAGGTGTTGAAATATAAAATTACGGATCGTTGCCGATTTACAGATGATTTTCGTATCTCGTTATGGAGTGTACTTAAGTGCCACCTAATGATGGTATGGGTGCTGCTGCTGCTGCAGCTTTCTCTGTCCCACTCTTGAGAGCGATCCCCCACACAGGGCTCCAAACGAGGTCCTCAGGAGGCGCGAACAAAAAAACTACACTACCGTCGGCGAAGCGTCTGTGTGCAAACTGTGCGCTCGCTAATCAAACTGTGTATACACATGCGAGTTGTAGAACACAAACAACCACCCCCCCTGGAGAGAGGCGCGAAAACAACGAACAAAATAACAAATCACGGTTCGTGCCACTGTGTTGGTAAACAACCACCACCGTGCGCTGCAAAAGTCACTTTGTTTGTACACACAACTGATTGGCCTTTTGTGAGTCGAAATGGAAAACCACTCCGAAGGGGAGTGCCGAGAGAAGGTGCACCACACCGGCTTGTTAGATCCTTGTTAGCAATCAATTTCGGGCATCACAGTCACGCCCCGCACCAACACCGTCTCGTGTCTCGTGTGCGCCGCAAACAAAATGTCTCTCGCACTCCATCTTTTCAGTTGCTCATTCGCTGGGAGTTTCCAATTCGCCTGGCTCTCGCTCACGTCACTTCCTATTGGTTGGCGTCCGCAATAAAAATGGAAGACTCCGCGTGTGTGTGTGGGTCTCTGCTTGTTTGCAGTGTTGTTTCTAAATATTTGTTGTCGAAAAGTTAATAACAAACTTGGATGCATTTTTTTTTCTCTGTTTAAAAATTGCTCTTCGCCTGTATCAATATAGAAATTGACTTTGAACAAAGGGAGGGCTGCCATTGAAGCCATTACCGATGAGTGTGTGTGTGTTGCACGTTGCACAGGGAGGGGGGATTGGTTTTAGTGAAATTGAAATGGTACCCACAGCAAATAATTCTTATTGTTATAAACAACAAAAATTGTTTTTCTCGTCGTTTTGGCGATTGTTTTCCAATGTTTTTTTTTTTTGCGTGCGACTGCGATTCGATGAGAATGCATTTCTATTTGAAAATTCATTGTTTGAACGCAACAAGGCAAGTGCATTCAATTAATATTAAATGGCGCTCGCGCGGGAGGAGGCCTGGGTAATTTGAGAGTAATTGTGATGTTTTTGATTTGATTGGGGGCAATTTGACAGACATTTCAGCGGATAATGTTGGTTGCATTAATAATGGATTTCTATTATTTGGAGAATTGAATAGGCGGCAGGCGGTTGCGATTGCATCTGTTACTACCTATAGATAGAGAAGTTCATGGCGTTTGAAATTGAGTAGGTTCTCGACTGTGGTTCCGTGAAATTTTGTTTTCACACGTACTTATTCCTAAGAACGACATTTTTGGACAGTATTGTAAACCTAGTTGCAATCGTGCGCGATTAGGTCGGCAATGTGATTTTGGGCGGCTTAGCTAGCGTTCAAAATGGTGTAGGATCGATGCAAGTGCTGTTGAGTATTGAAATGGGGCAAATCTAGCCCGATGCCTTAGCGATGACACCCTTGATTTTGTAATTAAACAATATCCTGCTTAGCAGAGGGCACTATCCGCACAGGGAGGTATAAAACTGACAGATGGGGTTTGGAGTTGACAGATGATAATTTGAAGACAGTTGTAACTGAAAACCAGAAAAGAACTTGTTGATCACCACCACACGTATACACAAATGCTCAGGGAATTGGGCAGATGAATTACTGCATCCAGTTAACGAATGATCGAATAACTACCTATACTAAGATGGTCATAAACAAAGTGTCATATTATCAATTGCAGATTTAAAATTGAACCTATCTAGGTATACCTAATAGCAACATTTTGCTACATTCAAGTTTGATTGTTGGTGGCAGTGAAGTAATTATAAAAAGAAAACAGTCCGAGCCCTGTCCCAGAGAAGCATGTACGGGTGCGCTCGACGTAAATTCCTTAAAATTCCATTTCACAGAATGAGTTTTCGAACATCCTCTCAAAGTGGAAAATATAGGTAGGGGAGATAGAGGCTAAACGTAATGCTTTTGACAAAAGTGGTTGCTGCTTTTAAGACTTTGCAAAAGAGTCAGCCAAACAAAATTCCAATAAAGTCTGCTCAGAAGAAGTCAAAATATCGCCTTTTTTAAAGAGGGGTTGTTACAACTTATCCCGTAACAGGGGTAAGTTCAAACATAAGCGGGGGTAAGATGAAACAAAGATTAAACAAAAAATGTTTAATAATTTTAAAAAAATAGGACTGACAAAATCTCATAAGAAGAACAAAATCAAAATTCACCTGTTGGAAAATCGCAAAACAACAACGACTTTTCCTTCACCTGCTTTTTGCTTTGGTCCTAGCGATCTTTCTCCCTATGATTTTATTTGTTTTGTTTCGTCTTCTTCAAGACACAGCCGGCAGAGCAAAGAGTCAGTTAAATTTATTTCGTTTAAATGATATCGTAAGCCGTGATTTCCTGTAAGAAAGTACGGTTAAAATAGCTGATTTCCTTACTCTCCGCGAGCCCGTTCTGCTCCTTGAGCCTACATTTGGGTAAGGCCTTACATCCACTGGGACAAATTTTGGATTCTGCACTCCATTTTACAAATGGCCCCGACACAAAATTTAACACGAAGAATACTATAAAATAAAAACTGGAAACCGCACAAAGCTCATATACAATATACAAAATTCACCGAAAAATATACGCATAGCTAAAAAAAAGCCAACACTTTGTTTTTGGCATGTCAAAAGCAATACCAAAAATACAAAAAAAAAAACACCCAATATTCAGACAGGACGGCTCCAACTGACGATCGTTTACTTCGGATAAGACCAATATTTTTCTCTTTCACGCGACTCTAAATTTCAAGTGAAGCCCTGAAATTTTCAAATTACTCCTGTTACGTCTAACCCCGTCTTCACCTACATAGCCACTTATATCTTTCTCTTTATAGAGTTGAAAAAAAGGATCTTAATGCTCACTTGAATTAAACTACAGAATGTTGTTGTTGAAAAAACTTAAATAAATAAGGTAACAAAAAACAGAGCAACATTTTCTTATTAAATAAAACGAATTAAAAACTATTCTAAAGGATCCCCAATTTTTAATTAGCTGCTTTACATCAACAAAGATCTTTTCCTTTTCCATTTCATAAATGGGCTCATGAAGGGTACGGAGTTTACTGTCTTTCAGTTACAAGACTTGTCAAATGGTGTGTTTCTTCACTTCATTTGCAGCTCATTCTAGTAATTGAAATAAACTTTAATTTTCTATAAAATATGTTTTTTGTGTAATGGTGCTATCGAATTTCAGTGCAAATGATCATGAATTTAGCTTTTGGATCAGCTTATAATGGAGGTGGACTTCCACCGTGCATTGTAGGTATGTCATTTTTTGCGGTGTAAGTGACGGCTTGAGAAACAAGCTTGAAATCAATTTCTACCTGTTTAGGCTCGAGCTTAAATTAAACGAAAGCAATACAAAAATAAAACCGACCACATGGAAAAATACTCGATCACTGATCGCACAATACCAATGACTCATTTTAAACATTGTTCAGTTAGAGTTTAGGTGACTTTTGACCTCTAAAAGAAGACCTTTCTGTAGAGAAATTTTGAATAGTACGCATAAATTTTCGAGAGTTCGTTATCAGATCATAGCACTCCAAATCCGTTCTGTCGCCTCTTTACGATTACCCTTAGCATAGGTACAGAACTCCGTCTAGTGAAATAAAACGGATCGCTTGCAAAAATGGACAACCAAATCCAGGAAACACGCGTTTAAAGCTTATTCTTCGTGGTATAGTGTCTCACGGAATCACGTTTGTCGTTCATTTCATTACCTCTCTCCCTAACTATGAGTTTAGTCGTTGCCACCTTTTGCCACTTATGGACTACTCTTTGCCGTAGGGCATCGGTGCAGGGAATCAACTTGACGGGCAATAAATGCACATGGGAAACCCTTGGAAGTGGGAAATAATTTCACTTTTTTCACTTTTTGTTGGAAATTATGTCTCTAAATATGCGACGACATTTACGTAAGACCACAACTCATAAACAGTGGGAAATGTTTGCGAGGCTGGGTGTATGCAAAATTGTTATTCATAAAGTTGTTAAAATTTTACGAAAATCCTTATAAATAATTCGAGTTTGTTTTTGTTTTCCAGTCAGAATGAACCAATTCTCAAATTGTAGGTGGGAAATAATTTCACAAAATTGGTAGTGATTAATTGCTCACTTTAAGTGGGAAATAAGTTCACATAAAAAAGGGAAATTATTTCCCACTCAAGGTGAAAAATTTCCCATGTGAAGTTGTTGCCCGGTGAAGTTATTTCCCTAGGACGTCATAGAACAGCTTGTTCTTGACAGATCGTTTTGGAGTGAAGTGTCACCCAAATGCCACCCCAAGGGAAACTTCAAGCATAAGCCCACCTAAGCCTAATCGTCCCCCCCTTACTCTTAGTTACAAAAAAAAAAGAGTTCCACAGCGAACTGTCAATTTGTATTCCCTCATTTTCCACCCAGGTAAGACCTCAGTTTTTGCAATATCTCTTGCTTGCAATAGATGGAGGACAGAGACACCCATAGAGTGATTAGAATAACCAACTGTGACCCGGGAAATTCCGCATTCTAATGTGTATCCGCATGTTTCCCCTATATGACGCTCATCCAATGCGCAGCTCAGGCGTGTCAAATTCCCCCTGAGAAAACATTTGCGTTAGCGCACTCAGTACATATCTCCCCTCTGTCAAAACAGAGAGCGCGCTGTACCTGCCGTTTCTCAATCTCATCCGGATCTCGAAAAGACCGCAACTAATTGGCTGAATGTCATCGCACCGCAATTCGCATCGAATTCCCATACACTCGTTCCTCGTACTCACATCGGAATGCTATCTAATCTCGCTGCACGGCAGCAGCGGCAGCAGTTGTTGATTGACTGATTCCATTAAAGCCAAAACGCCGCCTGAACTATGCCGAACTGTGCACATGATATAGGCAGCTTGCCTCCATATCCGCGGCTGATATCTACGCGAGCGCGCATACCGATCCCGAGAGAGGGTTTCGGCGCATATAAGAGCACCGCACTTGGAGGGGTATATCGAATTTCGCAGCACGTAAGGATGCGCACAGGGAAGAGCATAAATCGCTTGATGAAGCGTGTCATTGCCTTCTGAAATGTCAATAAATCAACCCCAATAAAAGATTGCACGTCCGAGTGGCGGCAATGGCCAACACTCTGGTGCACTGTTCCCGGCCATCGCTGCACTGCTCCTCGCTAATCATGCCATTTGCAGCGCGGAAAAGCCCATGGTAGTAATTGCAATTACCTACTGCAAGGCTGCCAATTCGTCATGCAGTCGCGTTTGCATGCTCCGCTGCAGACAGCAACCCAGCAGCAACTATACGAGTGTACGTGTGAGCTTGGAGTTTCGTTTCTCTTTTTTTCTTTTTTTTGGTGCCGTTGTCAAATCAAAATATTTATCCTGTGTGCAGCGTCCACAGAGCCAGTGGTAGTTGGAGCAGTATACCCGCTCCTGGGGTGCCATGTCTAATTGAGATAGAGGTGTGCAGTTGCTGGCGCACAGAGAGCACATAAAACAGTCAAACTGTGACGCACAAGATGAAATATGACATTTGGTAGTAGCTTCTCACCTTGTGCACGGACGACGACCGGGCCGACGACGGCAATTGTGTGCGAGGCGTTGTCTAGCTCTAGCGTCTCGTATTAGTTAGGGATGGTTAAATGGAGCGTTGCTGTTCGCAAAGCCCCTGACACAATAAATCTCGCAGTTGTTTTGATTGCGAGTTCCTCATGCGTGTACTCCCATAGTCATTGTGCGGGGTGGTGTGCTTTGTCTCGCTCTCGAGCGACAGAAAATTGCGTGCGACTTCGACTTATGGTTGCTGATGCGAAATTCAACGTAAACGCATGTTATTTGCTAATGGTAGTGAAATTAAGTAAATTGCGGGTTCGTGCAATTTACCTCGAATTAAGTTCGCCCTGTGTTGACATTCGAATTTTTCGTTGCAGAATCGAAATGGTTTTGAATACCTACAGAGAAGAAGGTCTTGAATGGTCAAACGTTGGATGCGCCTGACGATGACTGTGGGTACTCGCGGGAACACCAATATGGAAAATGCAACAGACAAATCAAACAGTATAACTTTTCGGGCCAACAGATGGAGGCGCTACGCTAGGATCAAAAATGGACCTAGTCAAATGCAGAACTGGAGAAAGTAAAGGAATGCAAATAGTTACGAGAGAGAAGAAGTGGAGCTGTACTGACTTCAAGAGAAGTCAGAAAAATCGAAACGGACACTCAATTGCAACTGGGAACGGGATCTTGGGAAACAATTTGAATTGAGCTGATGAAGTGTAAAGCCTTGCAGCAATCTGATTGTCAACCACGGGCTACGCAAGGGTTCCGAAGGTTTGAGTTGAGCTGAAAAAACTTTCAGCCTGTCAGAAAATACGCCAAACTACAAGTTGCACCAGAAAGAGAATTGCCTCTAGCCAGCACTCAGTCTGGTGGAAAAAGACATCGATTACCATTGTAAATTTTGTAACAACTGCAACTGTGCAACTTTGCACACAACATATTGCGGCCTCTTTAGTAGGGAAGTATACACCCCTGAAAGGAGCCTTATTCTACAGCACTTTCTATTGAGGACTGCGATGTCATTTGCATTTTAAATGTGGCGGGAAAGCACTTAATAGTTTCCTTTATCGCATATAACTTAAGCTCATTGTAAAAAAATCGGAAATGTCCTCCTAGTCCTCGCAGGCCACTTTTACAAACAGCTCCATTTCTGCCCCCACAACCCTATACAAAGGAGAAAGATGCGATATCACAAAAGATAGTTTCGAGGAGCAGGCAAAGCCCGAAATGCGAAGCTGCGATTGTTCTTGGAGGTAGAAAAGAAAACAAATTGACAGAGCCAACTTCGAACTTGATTCAGATCAAACATATCAATGCGCGCAAAAATTCTCAAAGGCTATATTACCGACTACCGACAAGACCGCAAGTTGCTTAGAGTATCCCAAATCGGAGGCTCCGAATTATCGTCATTGATTTACCCGGCCAAATTGCTGGTCTAAATAGGACGTGACAATAATCACTGGAGTGTGCCCGTCTACCTATCTATTTTTGAAAGATCGATAGGTACCTGCTTACATTAAGCTCTTTGGCATGACGTGCTACGAATACTCGCAAATACCTCGCTGAGCGGTTAGAGCTTGCCGCATGTGAGTACTGATTCTGAGGCAGAGGACTTAGTGGTGAATATGCCGAATCAGCAAGAAAGACGGACATTGAAAGTTGGCGTCTTTAATGAGGTAGTAAATGACTATGACTTCGGATGACCTACATCTTAAACAATATCATAAATAAATACTCGTCGCACCTGGTTTATAAAACCAAAGAGCAAAGGCCATAGACTGTCTCAAACATTCGTTCTTGTAAGTTTTTTTTTTTTTGACTTACTGGTGGAAGGGTCTTACAATTCCATGCCGAATCTTAATTGGTTAATATTATAAGAAGCTATATGCCTCATGAAAGCTATAAAGTCTCGGATTCTCGACACATTTTAGCAAGAGGAGGTGTATTGGGGTTAAATTCAGGACCTATCGCTCAGTAAGTAAATTTCGTTTCTTGAATCGCGAGAAAATTTAAAAATTAATAAATCATTCTTCACTCGAATTTAATTCAATGGTATTAACATTAATTCTTGAATCAAGAAAATAGTTGTTATTCGTCAACAAATATTATGCTACATAAACAAACAAATATCTCTCGATTTAAGAAACGATTTTTTTACAGTAAAATTAATAAATACATTCTGAAATCAAGAAGAAACATTTATTTGGATCGCTTTAAAGGCTGAAGACATCGAAAGTTCATTATGAAAAGTATAAAAAAAGAGTACTATGACTTAAGGGTAACATAATATTTGAAATAATTAAAATGATGTAAATAACTCCATAATATAATTTTTTAAATAAAAATAGTTACAAAAAAAAATTAAGTCGCTCTATATTTATTTCCATTTAGTTGTAAATTCCTTATTGTATGAAAATCCAAAGAAGTAAGTAAGATGTCAGAAAATGATAAATATTCATATTTCAAGAAAACTTTGGTTGTCATAAATTATTCTGAATAAAAAATGCACGATTTAAGAAAAAAGTTATCGAAATAAAAAAAAAAATATTTATTTCTCGTTCTAAATGTTAAATATATAAGAAATATTTGGCTTGGACCATAACCGTGCTTTATGTTCTTGTTTTAAGAAACTTCTACTTCCAGTTTAGAAAATACTTTTTTCCTTGTAGGGCTTCCGAATGTCATAAGAAAGTTGTATCTATGCCGTGACTGTTCTTTGACTAGCAAATTTATAAGCAAGGAAGCGATTCATGTGCATTCACTTTTTCTCGTTTTAAGCCACCGAAAAGGTTGGTTATGTAGTTGCTGGGCTCGCAAAATAATACAGACCACCAGTGGGCCTTCCCCAGTTTGCACTGACTGCCTTAGGTCCTCCTGAATGAACTTTGAAATACCTTCAGACCAATGTTGCCGCAGTTTTTTTTTTTTTTTTAAGTGTAACAATTTTTTTCAAATGTAACAAACTGAAAAAAAAATTTAATAATAAAAACATCAACTCAAAAAAATCCATTTTGTGTTTAACAAATAAAAAAAAACAAAAAAAGAAACAAAATTATAGACCATCGAAGTAGATTTCAGAAAAATATTGTTGTATTTTCTCGTTCCCTCCCATTTCCATTCCACTCGCAGTTTTTCTTGCACAACTTGTGCTCTGTGTAAACAAAAACATTGACAGAACTTGGTAGAAGTTTGTTCGAAAGAAAAAAGTGCTGTCAGTTCCACTTTTCAACATTTTTTAACGAGAAATACAAAAAAAAGATTTTAATTGGAAAAAGTGTAACAAAGCGAAAAAAAGTAACATTGTAACAAAATTATAAAATAATTAAAAAGTGGAACACTTTTGTTACACTTGTATCATTGTGGCAACGGTGCTTTAGACTTCGTATATTGTTGTCGCCACAAAAATATCAGTATAGCAAATTATGCAGTCGTTGCAAGAACTTCGTCTTTCAGACGAGCGACTTACTCCTGGAAATTGTGTCCAATTAAAGTAGGGAAACCTCTATTTTATTAGATGACCAAACCGATAAACGAAGAAGAGCGATAATTTTATTAGTTCGACTGCCCATAAATGCCAACAGCCATTCGAATCGACCTTTAAAATCAATTGTGGTCGGTCACCATTGCCTCTGTTGGTATAGACAGTCCGCTACCTATCTGCACTCCAATTGGATTGCGAACGGACAGTAATCCTAAGATATCGCCGCTTAACTCGCGCAAGAAAACACACAATCCAAATGGAAAACGATATAAAAACTCAATCTTGTCCGGCTTTACGTGCGCGCCGCCTATTCGTAGAGCAGAAATATGCACTCATGTTTGTTTAGCACGCGGTTTGGTATGGATTAAAATGCCGCCATGGATTTTATTCGATTTTGATCCTCTTAAGAGTTTCTCTGGAACTGAACTGAACCTTCTATCGAATGCGATTGTGTCATTGTCCCGATATAGGTACCCCGGTTGCCCACTGGGCCGCAGTTAATTCCAGCTAAACAAAGGTGTCGTCGCCTCCCACACATCGTCTCGATATCAGCCAGGATACGAAATTATAGACTAAACGCCGATGACATTACCGCAAACAACATGGTGTCCTGCTGGACATGTAAAACTACAAAACTAGAACTGATCCTACCACGTGATAAGTGACCACTTCAGTCATTCCCTTTCATCTGCTAAGGCGGTACAATGGTGCGCCGCAGCTAATGTTAACGCGTCAGCATGTCGTCCTGCACGATGCATGATATATCGAGCAATAATTGGATGATGGTGTCAATCCCACACTCGAAGGCGACGTTATCAGGTGCATCTTTTGACTGCGGTACGATTAAATTACAGGTTATGCGACCGGGTCCCGGTGGTGGATTTTTATAGTGCGTGGCACGGTATCTCTGGAATGACATAGCGCAGGTCAATTTCACGTGTCCGTGGGTAGTTGTTACGTTATATGCCGTTTGGATGGCTTGTGGAAAGTGGAATTGCTCTCAATTTGGTTGGTAGTTAATTTGTGTAATTCAATTATGAATACGGCCGCACGGGTATTTCCTGGCATCCATATATATGGGAGGACCGACAGGATGTTTTGCGATTACGATCGCGTGATGGGAGGGTAGTTTAGCTTTGGGACGTATTTTTTCGGAGTCCACGTCGGCTGATGCGGTGTTGATGCAGTTTAGGCGTCGTTTATGCACAAAACGGATACATAACTTTCTCAGGATAATGACGGATCAAAGTAAAATACGCGAAATTCAAGTGTGGGAAGATGAGTAATGAGGCGATTTGGAGGCATTTTCTTTATGAAGCGGGCAGCATTGGGCGAAGGGTGACATCTTGTCGTTCATTCTTTGTGGGATGTCTTCGCTAATAAGCACATGTGTTTCGTACGTGATAAATGTGTTGAAAAGCTGTAATTTGCCAGCTGGAATGGCGGCATTTAAGAGCTAGCTATACACTTAAATTTGATGATAACAACAGGAGGAGCACAGCTGAATTTAATCACCTTGTCATCTAGTAAAATACGGCATTTAACAATTTATAATCGAATAGACTTAAAATCATCTTAAGTAACCCATACCCGATTGAGTGAATTGATCGTATCCATTCTTAGTGAGTCATAGCAATTTAAAGCCAGTTCCTCGGGCTTGAATGTGTGCAAATGCTCCTCGTCACACAATCTGTACTTTTCAAGAGACCCATACACGCTCGGCCTAGATTGCTGTCCCAGACTGAAGCCTATCATTGTGAAGTACAGATTACTGCTGAATGGTTAAATGCATGGAAAGGAGGCTCCATGCATTTGTAGGTCTATTGCCCTAAAACAGATATTTTGGAAATAGGCTTTGAAATAATGAACCTTGTCTACCGTTGCAGAAGACAACCACTCAGAGTGGTTTTATTTCCCTTTTAATGTGAAGTAAATTCTCACTGTGGACTAAGAACAAAGTAAAATTAAAGAGTCAACTAGGAACTTTGCAATTTTTATAAACAAAAACGAAATTAACTTTTAACTGAGTCAGAGTAATACAAGTTAATGCAACGAAGTGATTTTTCGCACCGATTCGATACCAACAACAATCTGCCCCAGCACATTCACCCCAGCGCTTTTATTCACCTGTATCAGCACATCCGTTTTAACTGCAACAACCAGCACCCAGCACCACCGCCCATTAACCCCAGCACATTAGTTTCAACGCACTTTCAATATTTAATTTTGGTAATGTAACGTAGAGATACAATTAAAGAAAAAATAAAGTTGAGTTAATTTTTGATAACCGAATAGGAAGGTTCTTTTATTTACACATACAAAATTTAGTCAACAAAATTCTCAAAATTTCGAATTAAAGACACTAACTAACTTAAAAAATTCAAGTTTTAAATTTTTGTTAACATATACGGCCTTACTAACAACCAAATTTAGACTCGACTTTAGGGCAATAGTCGAAATTAAAATAAACTGTGTACCAATAATCAAGTTATCTTTGACTTTAAGATAATCGAGACTGTAACTTTCGATCCGAAGAAAGTCGAGTCTAACCCATTATTTAAGTTTAAACGTCAGTCTGAAGAAAAGTCAACTGGCCGTTTTGAATTCAATTAGGTAAGTTGAGTTGGTAAACTATTTTAATATGTTACAAGTGTCGTATCTCAAAACATAAAGCTCTTTTTTGTTTGTCAAAAAAAAAAAAACATTTCATTAATAATATTCTTCAATGTTGTTTTCATGTTATGAATATTTTCAGGTCCAAGTGTAGAATGGAATTGTTAAACAATGGACAGCAAATAAAGAGAAGCCGCAGGATTGAAAATTGGACGCAGGCAATGCGAAAACTTTTAGTAAACTGTGTCAAACCATTGGCTGATATCATTGATAGCAAAATTTACAATGCTGCAATAATACAGTCAAAAAACCTAGCATTGGAAAAAGTTGCTTTACATTTCATTTAAATCGAGCAGTGTCTTTAGTAAATCTGTTAAAGTAGATTGAATAGAATAAAAATAATATTGTTTTATTATTACAAAATAAACAATATACTAAACCTGTAGTTCCCAAAGACAGATCTATTTTTTCTTTTATATGCATTTTTTTTTTTTTTCGAGAAAACGCAGCCTCATTAGCCATATAAATATGAGCAAATATATCCTCATCGCTACTCAACATTATTGAAAAACTAAATAAGTAGAAGATAGGTACTCAAAATACAACCAACTGCCAATTTGACCAAATTAATTTAAAGCTCAGATAAAAATTATAGCGCATTTGAGTTGTTATACTGTAATAATTTCGCTATAAAGTCAGATGTACATAGTTAAAGTTCCGATTACTTTGATTGTTGGTACCTACAAATTAAATGTCGGAACTATAGTTAGTTTCGAAATTACTTCAAATCGAGTTTACTGGTTGGTTGTTGGTAAGGCCCATAGTTAACAAAATCGCGCCATTTTTGATTTGATTATTTTCAGAGTCCTGCAAACTGAATTTCGAAAGGAGTACTTTGTCAAACAGAATAAAAACTAAAAATTCAGTTTCCAAAACTCTGAAAATAAACTTGACTTCACACTGTTTATCCAAGATAAGCTTAAGATTTTGTTAAAAGAATGCACTTTACAGTTTGTTGTCCAACCCTAAATGTCCCTCTTCTTATTTTTGAATGTGTACAAAGTTCCCCTAAGAAAGTGGACTACTAAGTAGAAATGGAAACTAAGTCCACTTCACGAAAGTGGTTTTATTTCCCCCTAGGTGGGAACTGAGTCCCTCAGTGGATTTAGTTCCCGGGGACTTATTTCCCTGAACCGTTCAAATAAAGGGTCATTTATTTTTCGGTTTCGAAAGTAAAGCTAAATAAAACACACAGCGATACATTTTTGATGAAAATTTTATTTCATTATAAAGTTTGAACTTTGCCATTAAGTGTGATACACAATATCATTCAAATGGGCGCTTTGGGAAGATTCCTAGCATACGATTCTTTTGAGGTAATTTTTAGCCACTTTTTCGCACATTTCGGGCGGTATATCGGCCATAACTTGAGTAATGTTGGTTTTTAATGCGTCTAGAGTTCGGGGACTATTCGCGTTAACACGGTCTTTTGCGTAGCACCACATATAAAAATCGAACGGTGTCAAATCGCACGATCTTGGTGGCCAATTGACGTCGCCAAAACGTGAAATTACGCGACCAGAAAACTTCTCACGCAATAAAGCCATAATCGGTCGTGTTGTGTGGCTTGTTGACACGTCATGTTGGAACATATCGTCCAAGTCATGATCTTCACTCGGCGGCCAAAAAAATCATTCGACCATATCGCTCCGAATTGACTGTAACCGTCTGCCCATTGGCATCTTCGAAGAAATACGGACCAATGATATTTGCATTTGACTGTAGAAGTTGTAGCTATTTCCTCACCTTTGTCCTTTAAAAAAAGTCTCAAAACTTTCACAATTTAAACACATTCCGCCGGGCAATACCTGGGTACATGTACCGCCGAAAGCAATCCATTGGAATTCTTTGAACTTTTATAAGAGAGCCCTCAACTCCATTCGTGATGGACCTCTCAGAACTTCGCTCTATGCCAAGCTTCTAATCAAATCACAACCATCACAGGTCACAGGCAATTATTGCAGCAACCAACCTCATTAGTTTGACACAAGGTGATTCCCAGAACACCGCCACTCTCCCACATGGGCTAGAAAAGCTAGAAAAGAAGTCCGCTTGCGAAATCAGATCGAACGCGTCGCTATTTAGTTGCCTAAATACATGGCGGACAATTAGCCATAAATGCTTCGGCAGCCCGACTATGGTCCACAGCTAGAGGGCGCTCCATGGCGGTGCAGAAAGAATTAAGCCATGCACACTGTGTAGTCAATTGCGCGCACTGCACGCTGTGGATGTGCCGCCGATAAAGGCGGTATTGAATTTAAATCCACCATGAAATGGGGAAATAATGCTCGTTGATTAGATACACCGGGCAAACGTGATCGGTTCGCGCGGTGCATCATTGTCTCGTTACAGACAGACCGTCCGCAGCAGCGAGATGAAATCTCTCTCTCTCTTGAGTGGCTATGATATTCTTGTTGCTTGTTTCTTGTTTCTTGTATGGGCAATGGAATTTCGTATATTGGCTGAGAATGGTGGACTTGCTGGCCGCTAGCCAACAACACCATCACCAACAAGGGCGACGAGCGACGATGATGATATGGCCGAGTGACGATGCGGTATACTGAGACTGACTGCGCCTATATGTTGTCCCATATTTACACTTGGGCTCGGGGAGCATCATTATGTGATCGAAGTGGGTTGTAAGATACATTCTCATAATTTTACACGCTTCATTAAGTTTACACGATTATTTGGCGGCGCGGCTTGTGTTGTCTCAAGTCGATGCGATGCGATGTGAGGAAAGACGGAATTGTTTGGATGAAGGGTTTTCTGGAATTTATATGGCAAATTTCGAAAGATATGCTCCAGCATTATCTACCTACTTAGATGGCAATCGTGTTAAGTATTTCGTTCTCATTCGGGGGGTAAAATAAAAAATAAATTAACGAACGTTGTGGAGTGGAGCGTCAAAGAGGTGTGATCGGTGAGTTACCAGTGATTAACGAACGAGTGTGTATGACAGTCGCTGTAGAAGGGAGAACCAGACAGTTTACAAATTGCAGGCGCATATGATGCATTTCGTTGCGGGGAACTCTGACATTTTACCAGAAGGTGTCGATGTAGGAAGTTCAAATCCAGAAAACCTTTTGAGTGTGAATCCTTCCTCAGAAGCCCTGTAACTGACTTTGTCAAATGCTCCTACTTCATAAATATAAAATTCAATCAAAATCGTAAGAGTGGCTTTTAGCAAAATGGTAGCAATGTTCGGTGCAAAAAGTAGTTTCTGTTAAAAAAAAATAAAGTTTGACTGGGTTTTCAAGCGTTTTTGGAAGGTTTTTCCATGATTCCCTTGGTACACTTTTATTTAAACGTTTCCGACGGATTTTTTGATGGGTCTTTGACCCATTTCTTAACTGGCAATTTGATATGTTTTGACTCGTTTTTAGAAGTTTTTGAACTTGTTATTCGGTAGTTTTTTTTAAGCTTTCTTTAAATTTGTTTATTGCGCTTTTTGGGTCACTTTTGGTGCGATTTGTTCGACACATTATCGGAGGCGTTTTTAGGCGGGCTTTTGACGAATTTTTAACCTATTTTTGGACCGTTTTCCTGACAGAATTTCGACGCATTTGTAAAGCTGTCTGAATCTTTTTATTGCGTTTTTTGAAGCACTTTTAGGCCCATTTTTCCTACATATAATCGGAAGCATTTTTAGACGTTCTTTTGACGAATTTTAAATTATTTTTGGACTATTTTTTCTGACATTTCGTCGCATTTTTAAAGCTTTCTTTGATTTTTTATTGCGCTATTCGGGGAACTCTTGGCGCTTTTTTTCTACATATGGCTAATCTGAGGCGTTTTTGTACACTTTTTAAGAGGAATTCGGAGCGTTTTCCGAAACTGTGTTTGTTTCAATTTTTGTAAGTTTTTCGACACGTTTTCAGACGTTTATTTCGACAAGATTTCGGCCGCATTTTTTGACACAATTTATTCAGTTCCTTCGACGGGTCCTAAACCTTTAGACCAGCTTCTGAAAGTGTGTCTGGACTAGTTCTTTGAACCGTTTTGGAGCGGGAAAATATAAAGGTACCTACTACAATTTCGTACCAAATTGGAAAATCAGAGCTAAGGAACTTTCTCAGGTAAGTTATATAATCTCCGATGGTCAGAAAAAAAAATCTTAAGCTATGTAATTTTTATTTTCCGGGTGTTAAACCTGAGATTCCTCGCTCAACGATAGGTACGGTATGCACCAACATTCGAGTTATTTCGGGACTTTACCTAGAACTCATTTAGCCTCACAGATATGTTGAGTTTTTTTTTTCTGTTTGTTTAGTTCAACATGAAACTGCGAGATGGGACTTCCTCAAATCTATTATTTATTTTTGCATAAAGCCGCAACCATTGCTGCCTGACAATAATAAAAATAAATAAAAATACGATAAGGAGTCACATTTTCCTTTCATCTCAAGCGATGTTACCGAAGGTATCAATCAATTGAACAAAAATTTATTTGTTAACAAAAACTTTTAGAACAAATCACAAAAATGTTGAGTTTCCTTTTTAAGTGGAAAAGAATTTGCAACTGGATGCGAAAATTTATTAATTAAATTATTTAAAAAAGTTTTTCTTTTTCAAAAATGTATATACATATATTCAAAGATGAATGTTTCTATTTACCGATAATTCCCAGATTAAAGGAAAGCGTTCTAAATATTTAAAAATAAATTCGATTCGAATATACGTAAAATAAAACTATAAAATCCGTTCAAAGAAAACAAGTATATTGGGCATGATTTAACCTGGCAACGCCGAGTAAAAATATGCCTTAACTCTGCAAAACTTTATGAAAACTGGCGTCGAAGAAGCTCGTCTATACACCGAGTTTATCTGACCAAGGAATTGGTGAAGCAAAACCCTCTCTAACTGTGGTAATTAGCTGTTATACCTGTATTTATTTTTTCCTGAATTATCTGTAAACATATTTCTTTACGATTTAAATGCCAAGAATAAAAAAAAAAAATGGTGTGTTCCTTTCACAGGATCATAGGAGCCCCCAAGCCTCTGTTACACCGAGATCCCTAGCTGCAATTTCAAGCCCAACCTCAAACTTCAACATAAAATTCGCTGATCCACTGCTAATTAGACCGCATTCCCATTAATTATCGCCAATCTCAAAAAATCCTCAACGAAACTATACGTACGAAAAAAAACCGTTTACAAATTTAAATAATGGCAATAAAAATAAACAAAACTGCGATTACCTCTATGGGTAACCACCTAAGTAATGCGCTTAACGACTGAATGATTTTCCGCCGCGGACCCTTATCTCAAAAACGTTCCCTTCAGCTAATTGCCTACCGTTTAGCCCGACCGACACCAACTTAAGCAGGAAATTAAACATAAAACAGTTAATCAAGTGGAAACAAAAAAAAAGACAGAAAAAAGATCAACCAACAAATCACAGTCACAATAAAATAAAACAGAAGTTAACAAATGTCTTCGTGGTTGGGTCTTGCAATTGGTCTTCATAAATTTGTATCAACAACCACAGCGGCGGATTGTCAGCTCTTGCCTCTGTGTAGATTTCACATTCAACAGGCGCAGAGGCATAGCCTAATAGCCTTAAGAATTGTTCACGACACCGTGAAATGACTACGCTTCCAATAGTATTGTGCGCGCGGACGAGTGTGCTGTGTACAAGACGACGACGACGGGTGATGGCAGTCACCGATTCGCGGCGGTTCTTGTACGGCCCAGGCTAAGCCCCTCAGCCAACAATTTAAGCAGACTTTATCTCATTACTTAATGGCAGCTTAGTGGCATACTATTTACGTTGCGAGATTTTAATCCTATTAACCATTTAGTCATCCGCAGCTCTAGTTCTCTTCACTGTTGAGGTGTTTAGTTGAGTACAACCATCAGAGACCAGTGCAGCTGCGGGATAATTGCCCTCGAGCAATGGCCACAGCGTACAGGTATAGCTTACACAATGGCAAGTGTCACTTTAAGCCTATCTGCTTGGCGACACTGCTGTCGATGGACGTCTGCGTCAAACCGCTGATTGATATTGATTAATGAGGCGAGTGCGACTCGACGTCTTATTTAGCCAATTTGTTGTATGTTATGGAAATTTGAATTAACAATTGATTATGCGATGTATATGACTCGAGAATGGTGTCCAAGTGGGAACAATCAATCAAAGAGGATATTTTGATCGTTTGATTAATCGAGTTATGCGAACCAATACAAAGCCTGTCATGGATGGCACAGTGAACACAGGCCAACCAATTAGCGAGTTGGTCAGTGACACAGTTCTGAATTTCACTTGGCCTGATAGTTGAGATGTACGACTGAAGGGTCAACTCAAATTAGTGGCTTAAATATTTATGAATTAAGGTAGGGAAGTGCAGTTTGAAATGTTTTAGCAGAGAGTTCCTCTGGTATATGTGCTACCTCTAGTAACCGCCTGAAAAACTTAAAAAAAAATGTCCATTAAGGTACCTATACCGAGTAAGCTACGCCCCTCTCATAGGTGCGCAAAATACAGCAAACGCATTCAAATCGTAGCGAAAAAAGTCCAACCGAACTTTCGTCTTGCGATTTTTTTTTTTTTAATATGCTTCAAAACGTTTTGATCGAATTTCGCGTATTTTGTGCAACCGGGTTGAAATGTTACAAGTTGTTAATATATTTTCAAGATTTAAAACCTGTTGCCCGATAAACCCTTTCGATTTTGAGCCGCACTCCGTGGGGCGGTTTCGGAAGGTTGAAATTAATTATGATTTCCATAACTCAATTTGACTGGGCATTGAAAACCGAAGACGTTGTAATTTGTAATTTGTCGATTTGTTACAAATTCCATCTTATGTTTTTTTTTCCACTCTCGCGAACGTCTGACAAGCATCCGAGAGTACAATTGTCATGAAAGAGCTTCTCAATTAGCCATTTTGACTCGGCGTAAAATTATATCTTCATACAAATCGAATGGTTGTAAGAAGCTAAGCCTTAGGGACCCTAAGGACCTATTGCGCCAACTATTTTTTATATTTTTTAAAACATTCTTGCCGCGAACTTTAAAGCCTTATTCATACATTGGCACCTTAAAGTTGAATAAATAAGTTGTTTGGTAGAGTCCAATATAACCTGGAGTTTTGATACACATTTTGAAAATTTCGGTGCATTGGAACTTGTTTTCAAATGTAAATTGCCAAGTTCGCTACCCAACTCAATTTAAAATATCTTTTAGTTTCGTACATATTTAAAATAATTATGAATTTCAGGATAGTTTTTAAACAAAGTTCCGAGAGATTAAAACAGTTTTCTTCTTAAATACACGAGCTTTTTATTTTCAGGAAAGTCTACTTGGACTTTTACGAAAAAAAGAAGAATTTTGTTCACAAGATAATAAAAAAAAATTCATGGATTTAAGAAAATTATAAAAATTGGAAAAGTATTATTTAAAAGTTCTCACAGGTTCATGATTTGATTTTCCTCTGATCGAGTATCACGTGATTTTTTCCTGCATATTAAACTCACATGGTTCTGTGGAGCACTGCTCGCTTACGGATATGATAAAAAATTATTCGAGTTTGGTGCTTGGGAAACTCATAGATCCATTTTTGACCCAAATCAAAAGTCCAAAAGTCTTTTTCTGATGAAGAGTGTGCCCTATTTTGCGATTCTGCATTTGGGAATTTTCTCGGTTTAAACATTTATTTTAGAAAGAACTTTTCGAAACTGATTAAACTCTGAAAAAAATATTATTTTTTTTTCTTTGAATTTTCAAATTTCGGTGAGGACGTGCTGTTGTTTTTGGAGCACTCTCATGGAAACTTTTCCACAACCGTAGGAACAGTATTCTGACAATTTGTGGAAGAAGACTTCTTAGCAACGATTTTTTGTTCAGTTTCTCAAGCCATTCCTTCAATAAATATGAACTCATTTATTTATCTCTAAATGAAACGCTTTTAAATTTTGTGTTAAGAATAACATTTAAATAACATACCTGCTCACGTTTTCTGAATCATCAAACC
Source organism: Cheilosia variabilis (assembly GCA_951230905.1). Classification (NCBI taxonomy): domain Eukaryota; kingdom Metazoa; phylum Arthropoda; class Insecta; order Diptera; family Syrphidae; genus Cheilosia; species Cheilosia variabilis. The sequence goes on from OX579676.1 coordinate 17,188,990, forward strand.
GTTTGATCCGTTTCATTTCCAGTAAAAATATTTATGACTAATTGTTAACTATAAGTAGGATAAGCAATCATTTTAAAGCTTTCACCTTATATATTTTGTAGTTCACAATATGCAATTTAGAATGGAAAACTTTGCCATTGTGAGTGCGAAAAATTTAGCCTGGACACTAAAAATGATTATTAAAAATTATTAAAAACGATGACTTAAACCATTTCAAAATAATATAAGAATCATAAGTTCACAAACGGTGTAACCCTTTTGCAACACTGATGGTGGCTACTATTGTGACCTTTGTTATATAAAGCCTACAACATCACTTAATTGAGAAGAGCACAAACATGAACGATTCCTAAAAATTTAGTGGACTAAAAATAACTGTGTTAACTTGTTTAAAGAAACCCGGTTGAAAATAATTTCCCAATTTTCTCGGTCGTATATAACAAATTATTTCTGATGTAGAATTTAACCAGCTAACTTTGTTTGGTTGATACTAATCCAGAAACTTGTTTGATAGCAACTCATAAAGTGTGTTTTTTTAACTCTTTTATCTGGGTAGTTTTTAACAATTACAGCTCCTTTTTTTAACAGAGAGTATGTTAGTTTTGACCCATTTTCGTTATAGCAAAAATTGCATTTGGTAAGGGTCAATTTTTGAGCGTGCGGTATTAGATACGTTATACCTACTTCACCAACTAATATAGAACTTTTTTTTAAAGATACCTTTAAGTCGAAAGTATGACTTTAGCAACCGTCGTTGCATAGTTCTGGGCGGCACATTCTCGTATTTCCATTAGCAATCTTTTACAGTTGATCAAGATTACGAACGCCTTCGAGGTGTAATAGCGGTCACCGCATATGTGAGAACAGCGACACCGAATTGTTCAGGCCTTGCATTGAGCGATCAATTCCTAAGAAATTAAGTAAAATCCACTGCAGTCCCATTGAGTGACCAATTTTCAATATTTACAAAAAGCAAATCGCTTCCAGCATCCACAGACTTCTTGTGAGTTCGAACGCACAGGCTAATCGTACATCAAGAGTAGGAAAGTGGATTTTCCTTAGCGAATTGAAGTATTGATGGCTTTCCCATTTGTAGCGCTTTCCAATAGGTAAGGCTATATCCGGTTTCTCTTTATTTTAGTGTCAGGTATCTAAATAAACCATAAGCCGCTGCTGTTGATTCGCGCTTTATAGCTCCATTCGATTTCCTTTAAACTTCCTTTTTGTGTGTGTCAAGGCTTCATAACTGAGTGTAGCGCGGACTACTCTTCCTATACAAACCTTAACTCGGGTTTCTCAAAAAGCAATTGCAAAATCCTTTAAAATGAGTTTTATCAAAAACAACTACAAATTCCCAAAAAGTCCTGTCGAACAAATATCTCTGATTGAGTCTTTTCCCACTCCTATGAGGCGTCTTAGAGTTCCTCCTCACGTGCAAACCTCAGCAGACATTGAACAAGAGCAACCCCTCTCTGGCGGAACAAAACAATATTTTAGCAACAACATTTTCCACTTCCGTTCCGCTCTTAAATACGGAAACCTGAATAAATTCATGAAATATGACACAAAGTCCGACGAAACGAAAACATAAACGTTGCTCTTTTTTTTTTTTTTTTAATTCAATTGCAACGCGAACCCGGAAAATTAAACATACCGTAACAAACAAAAACATAAATTTACCCTTAATGGCTGTTGTATTGTATGTGTGTTCGGTGTACGGTGTACTTCCATTGGCCCGCGGTATAGTGAGGCGCAAAGCAATTTGTCCCCAGCACGACATGGCTTGGCTACATGGAAGCGGTGCCGCTAGAAAAACCACACCCTGAAAATTTGACATTTATCTGAATAATAGCGTAATAATCGGGACGTGTAACAACACACAGATTCGCTTAAATCGTATTTGACACGCTTCACCCCTATCAACCCCATACACGTCCACGTCCATTCATCTGCACAATAATAATTATTTGAATATGTTTCTGTCGTGTTATCCTTGTTGTCAGTGAGCGCACACGGCACACACAATCAAGTCCGAATTATGTGAATAGAGTTCATGTTTGGGATGAAGGGGTCGTCGGTTGTTCCCTATGCTCGCATATGGGGATGGTAAATATTGTTATTAATTATTGTGTAATAGGCACAATGGCAGATATCCTTTCCGCCGGCCGGCCGTGTATGGAATGGAAATTTAATTCAATATTAATTTAAAATGTGTTCATAGGCGCAGAACCAATTCATTTAGAGGCTCATGTATCTTTTGAGGCAGTTGGACGCAGTTGGCTTGGAATCGGCAATCTGATTGTAATAATTAATCGTCCCAATTTGGGCGGCGTTAAAGCGTGAAATTGAATTTCCATTCAATCGAAGAACAAGTCAAAGAAAGTGAAATGCTTTCGATGGCAGTTTGAATTGGGTTTTCATTGGATTGGCTTTTACAAAGAAACGGGTAGAGTTCTTCTACCGAGGCCTTGGTAGGCCGAACGAAATTGATTAGGCGAGTGAGCAATATATAGAACATTATGGCATAGCCTCGTTTCTATCAAATTATGAGTTAAGTTTACCTTTGAGGGAGCTACCAGTCAGGGTTTCCGACTTTGATATCTAACTCTTCGTGGTTTTGTTTATAAATTGGACGTTTTAAAAAAATTACTTTCTCTCTGCGCACTGTTGCCGTTTTAACCAAATGTACTTACCTCTCCTGCAACAGCGTGGATAAGGAAGACCAGTTGGACTGTTACCACGATTTTACAAAAGGTCTTGGTGAAACGCCGAATGACACGATGCTTTTAAAGACATTCAATTCCTCGATCGAAGCTTCTCCTGTCAAAAAATAGCTGATGATCTAAATGTATACGCAAACACACGTCCTGCTGGACTTGAGCTTAGCATATAAATTTAAATGTCTTTCTTTGGTATTTTGAACAAAAATTTGACTTCTTTATTTTAATTTTATATGGTAATAATTATTAATGTCTATCTTGGAACTGTTGTTGTTCTCTATGAGAACTTGTTAGAACCTCTCGTTTGTGTCAATCCGTTCTCTATAAGAACTTCATTATTTGGTATACTTTCTGCGACTAAACCCAATGCAATGCTTGCTCTCATAGCCACAGCAGCAGGTAGCTGTCCAAACATGGAAAACAATTTTTTGCATAGTTTTGTTGCGGGTGAAAAACACTTGTTCATATTATCACACCGCTGGATCTATGCTGAAAACAATTTTTTTCGCATAGTATTTTCTGGATGTTCTTAACACCGCTAGGCCTATGTGCATTTTTTATGTATTTACTGTGCAGTGGCTACTGTTTTTGTAGTGTTGATGCGCTTGGTGTTAACTTATACGGCGAAGAGAAGTATGAAATCGTGTTCAAAGACGAGAGTGCGTCGGCACGACATTAACTGGGGCGTTATTGGTTCGCATATCCCGAGAGTGTTTTTTTTAAGTGCGTTGAGGACAGGACAGGCGTTGAGGCTTTTTTTAATCTGCCCCAGATAGGACCTTTATAGCTATTTGTGTCATAGGAATAAATCCAGATAAACTGAGAATTTATCGGAACGGATCATGTAAGCAACCCTAAGAATCTTATTATGGCTATGTTCGCAGACTACATGGTTCCATTTGGGAGCGGGTCGGAATTCTGCTTTTAAGATTCTGTCTTCTCACACAAAAAATCTGCTTTACGAAGTTCTGCTTTTAAAATTTGAAGCAATAAGATTCAGTTTATTCTGCTTTTTTCCAAATACAAACAAAAATTGACTCTAAGAAATAATTTTAAATGTGCAAAAAATTTAAAAGTTAAAAAATAGAAATAAAATTTAAATTAAAAAGAAACAATTAAATAAGATTAAATACTGGAAAAAAAAATAATATCGAAAAACAATATCTATTGAAAAAAATAAAACATAAAAAAAAGTAAATAGGTACCTACTAAGAAAAGAGAAGTTTAAATTAAAAAAAAAAGAACAAAAACAAAATCCGAAAAATACAAATGTTTTTAAAGCTCGCGCTTTTGAACAATTTCCAAACCTTTTTTTATTGTTTGCAGAATTTAGAAAAGCAACATTTTGAAAAGCAGTATTTAAAGAACAGAATCTTAAAATCTGAATTTTGTAAACGGAATTTTGACCCATCCAGAATTTTGACCCAACCCGTTTCATTTCCTCAAGACCGTTCTCGAAATCTTTGCATTTTTATGGCCATATAACAAACGCGCCGTAGGTAGATATATATCTACAGATGGATCCATAATCGGGTCTTCTCCGAAATGCTGGGCAGATCAAAATCTGTACGTCTACCGGACGTTGCCAGTGCCTTTTAAGTAGAGGGCAACAATAGTCCACGAGTATACGGTTAGAGTAACACAGTCAGAAGGTATTAATTTCAGGCAGCTTGAAGCTTATAAAATGCTGTCGTGCGCCCTAAAACTTCTTGGAACACAAAACAAGGTATCACTCTGCCCTGTGTCCCTGTAGGTACATGAAGGCATTTCAAGCAATGAGAAGACCGTCAGTTTCGGAAGAAACTAGTAGCAGTAACAGATGTACCTACTAAGACCAACTTTAACCACAAAAGAGAACCCGTTTCACTAAAAGTAGTACTAGGGCTTTAGTACCAATAGCTCTAATCAATGGACCGACCTTGCATGCTCAAGTTTGAAGCTGGAAAAACCCCAACAAAATAAAAGAGGAGACAAGATGGACATCTCCTCAAGAAGGCAATAAACGTAATACGCCGTAGCCAAGGCCAAAAGACTCTTACGGAAAATGGAAGATGCCTTTCGGGCTTTCAAGTTCTTTTAGCCGGACCTCATGAGAAAAATGTGTTTGGTGAAAGAGGCAGAATGAGGAAGGAAGGAAGAGGATGCCGCAACGCAAGAGTCTTAAAGAGCTCTTAAGCCCACCAAAGACCTAGCTAGCTAACGTACATGAAGCAGCTCGCTAAGTAATTGATTGCATTTTTATAAAAAGGGTTTCAAGTAGCTAGTTTCTTAGTAGTTAGTTTGCTATACCACTGACTGAGGTTTGATTAAGGTTTTCCACTGCGCTTCCTGAGCTGGAAGGGCTTCTAAAGTAAGTTTCAAATCGGCGTAAATTTGTAGATCTCTTCCATTCGTCCAGGAAAAATATATACTTCCACACACAAATGAATGTGAGAAGCTAAGGCTAGGCCTATGGTTATCACTACCATCGTATTATCAAAGGATGACCTCTTTCCCCTAACAGGAATTAAAATGGCTCTACGGACCTGACACGGAGTACTCCACCTCACCCACGGTAGGCAATGCTGCCTGAACTTATAGGGATCTCCTTCAAATGCAAGACTGCAACTCAAAACGGACCGATTTGCAAAACGCGATCGGATACCAGCAAAAACTGACCACAAACGTCGAATAGGGCATCGTGCGCATTATAACTTGTTCATCCAATTGGAACTTTCAAATTGGAACCACTTCGAACCTATCGCCCTAGCAATTGTCTATAGGAAAGACCTACAGCGAAACCTTCTCTTACGTAGCTACGCCATTAAAAACCCAGCAAAAACAAAAAACTGCAACATTTACACGCAATCAAAGTAAATACAATTCGACTAATTGACTTTTTATTAATGATCGCGGGCCCTCATCAAAGAGATGCCGCATCGAACTCAGAGAAATCGCAATTCGAAGCCAAATCTGCATACAAACAGAAAACAAGAATAAAAATAAAAAAAAAAACATGCTGTAAGCACATAACGAGCACACGGTGGTTATTACTTTTTAATTGGTTTTTAAATTTTTATTTAATTAACTCAAGGTTCCGTGTCAGCACGCTAATCCGAATTAATTCAATGATGACGCCCAAATTGTGTATAATTGCCGCCGCGGACATGTAATTTCACGGCTTTCTGCCAGGAATTGGCAAGCGCATTCGGCTCTGGCGTTTCTCAGCTCCCTGTGCAAAGAACAAGAGTCACTGAGCGCCGCTATTGAGTGCCCCTTTGTAAATCTAATTAGGCGCACGATAGCCCATCGAATACAATCTTATAGCATCTCGATGGCTTCGGGAAACTGCAGTTTGCTCTCTGGCCGACCGTGTCGGTTTAATCCGCTTTCCTATATTCCTATCCAAAAAGGAAATGCCATCAGGGCGACCGGATTCGCTTGTCAAAATAAATTTACGAAATCACATTTAATCCTGTTGGCCCTTTGTCGGTGTGGGTCCATAATTAGCCCAAGACAATGGTGCCAATGTGTACCTGCCCATAGCCGGGCATTCAGACGCCCTTGCAGTCGTGGGTGCGAAAGATCACATTAATCCCATGCAGAGTTTCTCACCTGTTGGATCGATCAAAGGTACACACACACAGAAAGGCAGAAAGGGCGCTAAACCAACTGAAAAGAGCTCAGAGAGAGTCCTGTCAGAAAGCCACAGGGGTGGAGGACAGCGAGGGTGTTTACTCAGGATGACCGGCGGACCATTGTTTCGGTCAATGGAGATCGATCGGTTATTAATGGTGTTTGGTGATCATCGGACAGCAAGAGCACATGGCCAACATGTGTGAATTGTTTTGGGTCAAGTGGCGCTGGCAGGGCTACTAATGATGTGTGCCGGAGGGTTGATTAGCCGCGTCGCGTTGCGTTGAGTCGGTGATTGGCTGATTGGCGATTCGTACGGTGCGCGCTTTGAATTTGGACCACTGCTGGATAGATTCCGGCAATTGGCATCATTAACAAGGTGGCATTTCCGACAGCTGAGCGAGAGCCTTTGATTGAGAGAGCGCTAGAAGGTGTTGGCGTTTTTTTTATTGTTTTTTTTTTTTTTATTGTATCAGGTGTGTGCAATGGGGTTTATAGAATACTTCCCAGCGGGATGGCAATTGGACGTGTTATGCTTAACTAGGTGTCGATTTTGATTGTCGGTTTGGCTTCTAAATAGCGACAGAATTGGTGCTGGTTGAGGAGCAGGTGCTTGATGGATGGGATTGGGAAGTGTGAATTTGTATAGTAAGCCAAGCACTCCCTCAAAAGTCGAGCGGAAGGGCGTCTTTTGATGGTCACGAAAAATAAAAATAAAAAATAAAATAAGAAATAATAATAATAAAAATAACTGTGCAGCGAGCTGGTTGAACCCGATGGCGATTGGTGCGATCCTCTGTCAGTTTTTGAGGCCGGAAATGGATACCTTCGATTTTTTTGAAAAAAAGAAATATGAGAGCGAGCGACTCAAAACGAAGTTGCTCTGACATTTTTGCCGAGTGGGCACCCACTTTTGCTGCAGTCTTTTGGGTAATCTACTCATTGGATTTTAACTATTTATCACTTTTTCCGAGACCGAGCTCACACTCCGCACGGGGGTAGGACTTTAGCAGACTGAACTTGTATGACCTATAACTTGTAACCTGTCCAATTGCATTCAGATGTAAATATTCTGCACACCACTTTTAAGCTTTAACCCGTCGAAAATTCATTCAGTGCGGTTGCACGACTTTGAAACTGACTGCAAAATGTTACAAACAACATAAATAAATTTCGTACACAAGTTTTAATGCTCCTATGGTTATAGACTGCAATCAATTTAAAGGACGAAGCTCTACTGAATCTGTGGACAAGCTTTGCGTATGCGTTGTAGGAATGCTCAGTCAAAAAGATTCTGGTTGTCTAGCTCCTGCAACCTCTGAACACTCTTGTATTTGATTTGGAATTCCAGTCGATCAATAAAATAAGTGACAGGGCAGGCGATACTCAAAGCTTACCTGGAACCCTATGCATGATTTGGGCGGAAAGTTGTTTAAAGGTGATTCACGTAAACAGTTTCTGGTATAAAAGTGTCTCCTTATGAGGAAAAACCGAAATAGTACATGCTGAATGCCAACATCGACGACTCAAGCGGAAGGAACGGACATTGCCTGCCTAGGCTCTGCAACCCTAAATGACATCGGTGCTGAAATGAAGCGATGAATTCCTCTGGTCAATCGCTGTTCCCTTGGACCATGAGGTCCATTCTTAAAAGCTCTCACGGAGATAAGACTTAGGTCTGTGTTTTGACAGATGAAAACGCCTTGCAACGCTTTGAGAATGATTCTACGGAAGAAGAAGATTCAGTGACCAACTTGACAGGTTATGCACGGTCAATAGGCTGAAAATGCAACCGCTGTGATGAGAGGGACAGTCGGAGGGTATATGGAAACCCTCGCATCAGTCCGATCCAACTCTGAGCTCTGAGTTTATTCTAAGGCTGAGTGTAGCTACGTATTGAAATTCAAAAAGCTACACAAATAGCTCGAAAATGGTCTGTAGTACGTGCGGGTGTATTTTACAATCCCTCAAAGTTGTATAGTCTTTTGGAGACCGTTAGTGCGTTGCCTTGGCGCCTGATCAGTTGTAGTTTACAGTGATGTAGGTCCTGGGTAAATCAATGCTTACGGAAAACCTCGGCACGGCTCAGTGGTTCATAGTTTAGTTCAGTTAGTCATCGCCTAAGCCTCCTCAAACCTTAGACAAGAAAGGCTGAAGAACTGCGTTACATAAAGGCAGACGTGACCAAGCAAAACAAAAACACCGATCTTGTAATCCAACCGCAGAGGGATGTGGTAAGGAAAAGAGCGGTCTTACTGAAAAACTTGTGGGGACTATGCAGTCGAAATGGGTGGGGTATCCGTATCCTACATCCTAAAGACGCTGTCGAAAATAAAACTGTTAGTATACCCTTCTAGATAGGATCAGAAGGTGATCCTTAGGAAAACCCTTCATCGACTCCCACGACGAAGTCTCGAAGAATAGATCGACTCCATAACGTGCTTGAATTTCACCGGCTGCACCTAGACTCTTCTCTCTAACAAGCTTCTACAGCTAGGTGCAGTGTTATTATATGGTGGGATTTATCCCTATTTGTGGGAATTTCGATGTCCGAAAAGCCTTCCGTGTGGTGAAATTCTATAAAAACACCTGTATTTCACCACGATTATCAATACACTGAATGTCCATAAAAAAAAGCTCATGTTAATCATCCTTTATCAAAATTCAAAATTCAAAAAATCATAGCAGTGTTACAAACTGCGGTTTTTATACTAAAGGTTAATTTAACGTGATTTTCTTTCCGTGTAATACAAATTTTACTTAAAAAAAAATGGATTTTGAAGAAAAAAAGTATCGTGGCATTTTAAAAGGGAATTAGAGTACGGTGAAAAGGGAAAAAAGGGAAAAATTACCACGCTTCGTGGGATAAATGAAGAGAGGTGTGCTAACGAAGCGATATAAATACAGCTGCTTGGGATTTTCAAGACCGCTACATTTGCATACTAAAATCGACCTCCACCTTCTACGATTTTTAAGGCAGGGACATAGACAAACAACATTGAATACAAGTTTCTACAAGCTCTAATGAACGACTGTCGAAATTGTTGCACCCGTGATTAACTTTTGTGACTTTGAATTTGTGCTATTCAACCGCCATTTCAGCAGGCTTTAAAATGCGATCAAACACTTCCTGCAACCAAGCGGACGTTGAATAAGACCCTTATCAACCCCCTCCTGTCTATATGCCGCAGAAGGATGCACCAGGTCACTGTAGACGTAGCTCTGTTAAGCTCAAAATTCTGTGATTCGTATGATCGTCGGTTTAGTTTGTAGGAAAATTCCAATGAAGGCGGACTTCATGGGCTATTGACCGATTTGGGTCTTGTCAGCAAGATTCCAATTTCCAACTATTCACCTTAAATGGTATGATGAACTTCAATGGCCCAGAGAATCTTCGACCTTTCTTCATCAGAGACGATACTAAATCTGCCTTTCACCCTCTGTGATCCCGGGCGCTTTGTTTACAGTTGTCCATACCAAGTGCTCTGGCATCAGTGATTAAAACTGCAGTTTGGTGTTGTCATGTCGGTTCTGAGTCTTAAAGGTCTTTTTGGCTGTAGTATTATTCTCCATTCACTTAATGTGGCCGGACCGATGCGTTTTCGACTTTATTCACTTCCTTGTACAGCTCAAAGAGCTTCTGAGGGGTAGTGAAGTACGCATCTACTTTTCAGCTCCACGAACACATGCTACGAAGTTTTCAGTCAAAGGAGACCAATATCAGTTAGCCGACCGTCGACTATCCGGCGCCATATAGGAAAACTCTCAGAATAAGAGTGGCTTCGAATCAGAGCATACATTCCGTGCCTCGAGTCAGGAATTTGGAAGCCATCTGTTTTGCCAAAACCGAAAATATCAGTGGCTGTCTGTAGTTATGTTATGATCTCCACTATCCACCAGCATGATGTGTTATTTGTGGAGGTTATGTTTACCTCGAGTTGAAGACGATCTCGTCAAAAAGAGCTGCTGACTTTTTTGTCCCAGACCATCTCCACTGACTTGACTTGGGTTTCGATCCGTCACTTATTTTGGTGATGTCCTTAAAGCAGCTGCTTAAAATGCTGCTGAAACCCACCTACGATTCTCTGTGCCTCTGTTAATAGGCCAAATTTTTCAAAAAGTCTCAGTTCAAGTTTTAAAAGCTGCAGCCTTTTCAAACCCCTGTTGTTGCGATTGCGAAAATCGTCCATCTCCTTGAGCTGAAAGAACTCTTCGAGTAAAGTACTAAGTTAATCCTCAATCAAATTTCGAAGCAGATAAACTCCGCAAAACCAACTTGTTGACAAACCTGGCAGCACAATTAACTCCGAAAGACCTAAGCGAGACTTGGCATAACCAGGGCAACGAACTGTCAAAAACAGCGCATACAAAAAAAATTACCTGGTTCCTTTTTTAACCCTTTGTCACAACTCAAAAAACCGAAAATTTTAGTATTTTGCTTTGTTTTAAATAATTTTAAATAATTCATAAAAAATAAAATTTGTTAAACATCGAATTCTAAAATGTTGGTCTTTTATTGATGGAAAGATACTCCAGCTGATTCCCTGGCAGAATTCGTGCTCAAACAGGGCTATACTTACGTATAATGCCTGCTTAGTTGAAGTGAGGTTTGCCGAAAACTTTCGGTTGACAATCGTGCCTGTCAAAGTGTCAATCCATTGCCACAGAAATAATTAAAACTGACAAGACGAGGCACCCTACAGAAGAAAGCTGCGCCTCAAGTTCACCAAATTCGGTTTTCTAATACAAATTTGCATGACATGGTTTCTTTTTGTGGGACTCACCTGCAAATGAAAAACTTGCCATGCAACCACTGATCCACCGCAGATATGACAGACGTCAGCGAGTGACCACAACTTGCAACAATGAATTACCAACCGCCTGTCAAAAAGTGTTGTCTTCGCCAAGAAGCGAACTATACCTCAGGTTGACAGACACATCAGCCAGCCAGGGTAATTACGGACATTTTGTTGCAATGCAAACATGGGCGGTCTTGCTACATCTTCTATAGCCAAGTTGCATGTTCAGCCAACTGAAGTTGGAGTTGTTCCCTTCTCTGGAGTGACATTTGATTTGATTCGTTTAGCGTACCTACAAATAGGGCTGAACATCCGAATGTCAAGACGCTGCACGCGATGTAGATAATTATGAAAATTATTATTTAACTTGGAGTTAGGTGCGCTTACAGTTAAGAGGTACCGCTCCCTCCTCCTTTTACTGCGATAATAGAATTCCTTTCAAGAATTAGGCTGACCTAAGATGCGCATTGTTGCGTCAGTCATCGTAAACAGTTTTACAGCGACCATCGGCAGTAAAATCCAATTTACAATTTAAAATTTATAGAGCGACACTCTCATTGTTGTTTGAATAAAGGAATTAAGAAATTAATTACAATTTGGAAAGGGGTCGCCATGAATAGAGTGAATGGGCTCTTTGGGAACACACGTTCCGGACAATCTCTTCGCACTCCATCAGCAACTGGTTCCAGTTTCGATTTATATGTTCATAAATCGGAATTTCATCGACACTAATCCGACAGAGTGTGTATTAACAAAGGCGGTCCCCGTTGGACTCGTATGTTGTTGACTTAAGTTAATATTGAGCGTTTTCGCTTCTTTTTTTTATGTTTTTTTAACGAACACCGAAGGAGCTCTTGTGTGGTCGTCGCGTTCGCCTCACATACCGTCCTATACACACGAGTCTAATCAATTCCATTTCACATTTCAGAGAAATAAAATATTCGGATTAATGTGCTGCGCGCGATGATTATTAAATTAGCCGAATTGGGTTTCTTTTTCTCATTGGACAAATTGAATGGGAGGGGGAGCCAAAGTTGTATGAGAATGGGCTAGATTTCCAGAGCACAATTCGATGGGGTTTATATTTACGACGGTACGAGGTGTAATGCAACAAAGGCTTTTTTTTTGTCGAAAGGTGACAGTCGGAAGGGGCAGAGTGTGGATGAAGGGGAAAAGTGTGAATGAAATTTAAGCATTTTGGGAAAGAGTGTGAAACCAGCTGACATAACTTGTAGTTCTGACATTTGTGACAAAGTTGGACACTTTTTATTGTCACTCCCATCAAGGAAAGTCATATTAGATCCAAAAAAACCGGCCAAGTGCGAGTGTCACTAGCGCACAGAAGTTTCCGTACTAAGAGTAGAGAACACTAAATGAAATGACTGAGAGCATGTTTGTGCACAACAATATGTGTGCGTCAGAATGAGTAGTCATTGGAAAAGTTCCAATTGAAAACGATTAGGAGAACACGGTTTATTGAATGGAGAATTGGAGAATGGACAATGGAGAAGACTGAGAGCAGAAACACTAGTGTGGCGTAGTGTTGTCACTAAAAAAAAAATTAGTCCGGTCAAATTTGACCGGTCAAAAGATAAAAAAAAGAATTTTTGACAGAAATCCGGTCAAAAATTGAATATAGTGTGGTGTGGTATGTACCATGGAACCTAAAATGTTGAGGTGTAAAAAACCATTAGTCACCAAACAGATTCCACTTCCAATTGGAGACTTGAATCTGTCAAATAAGTGGAGAGTTGGGTGAGCTAATTCTAGAACCATCGAGTTTGTTCGGGAAGAACCGGAATTAACTAGATAGATGGCGAAGAGGATATAAAAGGGCAGATTTGAAAACAGGTTGACTATTAACTATTAACTATTATTATTATTCGATTAAGAGAACACACCATTAACGAATGAAAATGGTTAAAAGGAGCGTACTTTATACGTATATTGTTTGACAGTTTTTTGTAAATGTCTTAAGATCGTAAAATATTAACTTTTCGGCAAAATACCCCTCAGTACATATATAGCTACTATCGTGATCTACAAAAAAGGTGAAGATCCATTTTTTTGGAAATCAAGAATAATAAGAATAATCAGTTTTTTGTGCGAATGAAAATACTTTTTTCACCAAATTAGTTATTACTCTAAAATCAGTAGATGTATCACTACCATTGGTATTTGGCGTTTAACTAGAGGCTATACCGGATGTTGTGTGCAAATTTCCGCCATCTACGTCAATTAGTTTCTGAGATGGACCCAGGAACAAAATTGGTCTAGTAGGTTCGGACAGACGCAGACGGACCGACATCGTAGCAAAACTAATAAGAAACCAATTTTGCAATAATTTGCTCGTACCTGAAGAAGATTTTAGCAGTGTTTCGACTTAGCTCTGCAACGATACCATCGAAGGTCTACTGCTCAGTTGGTCCGCTAAAATCACGCAATGACGAAGAACTCCGCTCCGCTAGTACCAGTCATCTACTAAGGTCTCAACGGCTGCCAAGATCGTACGCACATAAGGACTAAGCTGCTCGAGTTTTTCGGATGAACGAAGGTGTCAACTCTGCTTATACCACAAGTCGATCAATTTTTCAGTTTCTCCTATACCGTGCACCTGTTTAGCCGCAGACTAAGTTTTAGTTCCGTGATAACGCTATCGATGAAAGATCGTACTACACAGGGAAGCCCGTGAATGCGTCAAAGTCGAACTGTTCTTTTATCGGAAAGTTGTGTTTAGCCATAGGAACCGCGCTTGGGCTTTTAGGTTAGAAAATTTCCACATAAGGGGTTTGGCCAATCCAAAAGAGATCCACACTCCATTGCATACCGGCGCCGATATGTCAAATTGGGCTTATTTCTGCTCTGACTTTATTCCAGTCTAAGCCCTTTGTTAATGGTCTGCTTTCTAGTTCATAGAAAAACAAATTATAGATAAGCCGTGGTAGGAAACTCGGTTCGATAGCCGCAACATAAGGGATGGCTACAAAATTTATCTGCGAGTCATATTTCCTATTTGCATTTCTTTTATTTTTCGTGTAACTATTCTTAAGGACTATATATACCTTTTGATACTTTCTTCTCGGCGACTTGTTGATTTTTCATCTTTGTCACTACCGAATGGGGTGTTGATCTTCATTTCACCCTATACGATAGACCGTTTTTTAGAGCCATTTTCAACACGCACTCCATTCGCCATTCCCAAGAGCATGCGAATTCATCACGCTTTCTCGCCGAGGATATCAATCTGATTTGTTGGTTGAAGAACACCATTCTAATAGCTCAAAACTGGGATGCTGCACTCTCACAACTGTAGCAATATCTGCTCAGCGGCAGATAAAACAATCGTTTCAGTTCGAAGTCAATTTATGTTGATTGATTGCCGCTCTGCGATACTTCTCAATTAATTGATTTGATGAAATAGCTTTAATGAACTGGCGAAAATGTAATTTAATTATTGACTGGCGAGGCTGAATCTTGCAAAATGTATATATGTGCCCACGAAAGTGGGCAGATTATTATATTATTTCGGTGATCACATATTAGTCAAGCTGCTGGCCACACACTATAATTATGTATCTAGGAATAGAAAACCAATTAACTATATTCCCTGTAGTGGGAAAAGTTTAATTAATTGGGTTAGCCATATTGGTGTTTAGGGCTTGCGAAATAGCGGCGAACTCTTTCTAAATAAAGCGATAATGATATTTATATAGAGCTGATGGTAGTATTTGGTATATTTCGACACAGTTGCCAGAAATTTTCAAATTTTCGTTAATATCACTGTCGAAACAGGAAATGAACATGTAAAGAGTAAGCTCTTGCCAACGGAGTGCAATATATGTATGTCTAACCATGGAAATTATTTCTTTATATACTCGTATCCTTAACTGCGGGATTACCATTTATTAATTAAATAAATATTGTTCTCCATAAAGAAGAGTCCATATTCTTCATCATTTCTCTAAGCTGGTGAGTTATTTGCGCTATTGAACGTACCTACCAACAACTGTAATTAATGTACAAGAACATGTGACATCCAAAGTAGGTCCGGTATAAAATACTCGTACATTTGGGAGTGTGTAATGTTTTATTACCGCCATCAATGGAAGCTGCTTGAAGCACATTTAATTTATGAATTACTTTCAATAATTTTGTATAATTATTATAATATACATAGTTTAGATGAGTTTAAAACTTACTACCATAGACAAATCATACTGACACCCCCAACTCGCAATCCTCTTGCCGCTGGTCCCCTCAATTTTTTTTTTCCAAATTTTGCAATTTTGCTTTCATATCGGTGTTATGTCAACTAAAATCCGTGTGACATGAAAAAACATACAAAAAATACAAAAATAAATGCTGCCAACCGCGGCCAACATTGGGGAAATGTGATAGAGTTCGGGAATACTACATTTTAACTTTACTGAATGCCATTGGTTAGTTATTATATATTTTTTAAAGGCGAATAATTTGATTTGTTTGGTTAGTAAAACTATCTAAAGTTGGTGTTCTGTATACTAGAAACATATAAGGACAAACATGGTTGGATATCATTAACTTTGATTTCGTGTGAAAATTGTTCGTAAATAATGAAGAAAATTTACTGAAAATGTTTTAATTTTCCCTCAGCCAATCTACATTGCTAATTTTTCATGAATATTTTAAGCAAATGTGCACTTATTGATAAAAAAAATACTATCCACACGTAACAAACTATTTAAAATTAGATGGATAAAATTCTATGAGCGCTGCCAGTAACTTTGCCCACAGCGGAAATGGCTCATATTTTTTGCGAGTGTGTTGATGAGCCGCGAAATTTTTGAAGTTATGTGACATTTGTCAATACGAATTTCTATGTAACAATACTAGCGCACCAAATCGTGACCACTCCGTTAAAAAATTGAGCTTGTAGGCAAGTTACCGGAAATCGAGCGGAGTTGGAGGTCTGAAGCTAAGATTAGACTGTATGCCAATTATGCATATGAATGCGAACAGTCAAATGACCAGATTAGCTGTCAAATGACCAAAACGTCAGGATTGTCAAAACTGTATATTAGACTATATGACCAAAATTACCAATATGGTCATATTTGCCTTGATGGTCATTTAAGGCATTTGTTATTTATTAACAAATGTTGTAGTAGGGTAATGCTGTAAAGAAAAACAAAGCAAGACATGTAGATGAAAAAGATGAAAAGCAAAAAGCAGACACACAAAAGAACTAAAAAGGGTAAAATGACAAACAAAATATACACCAAGTGAAATAAGCAATCGAGTCAATGAAAACACATAAACATAACGAATATTAACAAAAATACAAATAACTAAAACAAAACAAATAGATAGCAAACAATTTCTACACAAACAAATTTTCACAACAGGAAAAAATATATTGTGTAGCCACAATTACTTCAAAAGGATAAAAAACCAATTAAACCTAAACAAATTACAAAGAAAAGATGCAATTGAATAAACACAAATGACAGATTGAATAATAAACAAAAAAAGAGAACGAAAATAAATCAAAATCCCACGAACTCAAACAGTCAAACACCGATGACAACATAATAATTTGAAATTTCAATAAAGTGCATATGGGCATATAGTGCTTTACGCTGGCATTCGTGCTTATTGTGCATTTTTATCTGCCAAAATCAGCATGGTCAAATGTGTCATTTAGGTCATTAGAGCATATGAGATACGCCCATTACATTTTATGACCATATTTTGACCACTTGGCATACAGTCTAATCTTACCTTCAGTATCGTTTGTCTATGCTTACCACTTTCAATCGGCAACGACTTCAGTTTTTTAAATTACACGGATATCCGGTACATTTTTGAATAAGTAACTGCTGCCACAAAGCGTTTAATAGGATAAACTAACGATATGCCTCAAACCAATAAAACGGATATAGACAACAACCCCGAAGTAAATTCTGTACAGATGGCAGCAGAGTCTATCGTAGACACAATCCATTTTTGTATTGTAACGTATAACACTTTGCCTTAGGCGTTCATTATGCCATTTAAATTTGATTAGAGATAAAACTACTAAACACGCTACCGACACCTGACCAAACTTAGTCTCTATATACAATGACCTGACGCGTCTTTGCATCCAACAATACAGCCTTTCATCCTCTTTTTAAGTGGCATATTGCTTTCAGCTACGTGGATTCATACAGGCATCAACGACGGATGAAACAGAGACTGGCTCTTGAATGTCATCGTGCTCTTATGAAGGTAATAGCCGTTGAAAAGTTTGCTAATTCAAGGCGTTTTTTTATTTTACCCAGTGATCATTGATTTTCCATGGTTTACAACAATAGTACGAGATAAAACTGTTGTTATAAACCATGGAAATCAATCATCTATATATAGATCATGTGGGTAAAATAAAAAACACTCCTTCTGACAGCAACCGTTGATCCCATTGTCTGATTTTATATTGGCCTAGGTTCACGTTTTTTTTTTTTGTTTTCAATTATCGTTCATGAGGGGATAGCTGACGAATCTTGTCAATAATTTCGTGACTGAGTAGTAAGTTGACAGTTCGTATAGAAACTGAGGTAGAAAAAGTAACGCTTCCGACCGCAATCTATACTCGACTCAAGATAAATATGTTTTTGAATGTGGAATAAGTTGACATTTCGATTGAATAGCTGAAGTGGAAACGGTGACATTACCGAGAAATTTGTTATGTTCAGACCCAGTCTAATCTACTCGATTTTATATGCGACCCATGAGCTTTGAAGTACTATAAATTCCATTCGATGTGCTTTAAGATGCACAATGTCAACGTCCTTTCTTCTCAATAAGTCTACTGAAACTGATTCAACCATAGCTAACACCAAACGAAGTCGTTGTTCCAGTCATCCATCTTGCCTAACTCAATTAGTCCCGAAAGTAAGCACCTATAACACCCCAGTAAAAACTAGTTCTCGGTAACACGACAGCCGCATTTTTTTGCACAAGTCCAGAAATGTCATTAATCAAGCGATCACTTCAGACCATTTGTCAATCAACACCACGCGCTTATGTCTGGATTATTTATTCTCGATTATCATCCGAAGACTGAACTTGTCACATTAGTCTAACAAATCAAATCGCATTCAGTATTACCGTCTTGCCGAAAAAAGTCGTTAATATTGCGGGAGGAACACTCACTAATTGAAAATATTAATTAGCCCGAGCTAAGTGTTGATTTTGCGCAGCGCTAAAGATAAGCCTCTGGATAAGGAATAATTCAGCACACAAACAAAGAAGCAAAAAAAATCGCTGTTCACGTGTACTTATCATTAGTAAGCAGACCGTGTCAAAGTAATGCTATTGGACGCCATGTCGTGTCTATCATGTGATTTTGAGATGACTGCGCCAAATGTGGGCGCTTAATCGACCACCAACACTGTCAGGAAGCAAATGACTTACGCGCAGTGAATAGATTATTGAAATTCACTTTTTAAGTTCTACTATTAGATTGGGTGGGCAAGTGTTTAAATTGACCTCTAATAGGCACACTTTCAAAGAGGCCTGCTGATGACGTCATAATGGGGCTAATCGAAAAATGTGAAACTTGATCATTTAATTTTAGGCAGACAGTTTTACCCCGTTTCGCTCAATTTAAACGACATACAGAATGAGACTTTTGTGCTTGTTTTAAAAACTTTCAGTCGCCTCATCTTTACATTTTCGGAATGAGTGCGATACGGAGAAGCAAATATTGTATGTACTAGGTAAGAACCATCTCATTTTACAAAAAGACTAAAATTGTGATTGTGAGAATATGATAGGCGACGAGGAACTGTGCACAAAGATGAGCAATAAAAAATGTGACTAATTTTTTACTAATTTCATTAGTAAATTATTATAAATGGGGTATCCGTTGCAACATAACAAATCCATGCAGGAAAAAAAAATATGTAAAAATATTGACATGTATTTTGCATATCCTTTTCCTGTGAGGTCGCAAGACCATTAAAAATGAAGTAGCATAAAACGTTTTCTAAGAAAAAACATCTTTGCCTTTGCCTTACCTTCCTCTAGATGTTCGCATTTTGTGCTTCGGCGTAGGCTATGCCAAGTCACTGCCCATACTTCCACCAGTATTCGGCGCGACCTTAACCACATCCAGAGAACGGTTCAACGGTTTTCATGCCATGCCTCATGCGAATTCTTATGTGAACTCGCCAGCGAACGGCATTTACTTCAAGGGAACCCAAAGCGAACAAAAGGCGAATCTGGTCTGTTCTGGTGATTATGGCTTTAAGGGACTTTTGGTTCAGTTTTGGGAAAATTTAAAAAAAGAAACACATTTCTCCTCCTGACACTGAACTCTTACAGGTGGCAAACTGCATGACGTATTTAGAGTTCCTGAAGATGGCATCAAAACTAGAGCAGCGTTTGCTCGACGCTCGTATGCCTGGATTAAATAAATACAAATTTATTGTTCTTTGTGGTACCTAGAGTTGGCCTGAATGTCTCAACCAAGTCGAAAAATTCCGGATGAGTAAAAAAATTTCTCAGAAAAATTGTCAACTAAAACCGACCTTCTGTAGTCAATGTCACATGTCTCGAACATTGAAGTAAGACACTTAAAAGCCAGGATAAACTGCTCGAAAAGAAAATCTGTAGTTAGAAAAGGCAAAGTCCAAGCTGATACTTGAAGAATGAAAACGGCATTAAAACTGTTTACAGTGTTTCCAGTCAAAACTCGAGTTCTAAGTCGATGATGGTCAAAATGCAAAATCGTCAACCTCATAACCAATTTCAAAGGAAGGGGTTTGAAAGTTCGAACTACAATTTTTTTTAGAAAGACTAAATACACAAATTTCGTCGGCTAAGTGTTAGTGTTGTCAACTACTAAGCGGGGGGTCACAGGTTCGAATCCCGAAAAAAAAACAAATTCCAACTTAAGGCTTATTTTCCACTGCGCTATCCTCTCGCGAACGTCTTACAAACATCCGAGAGTATATCTGTCATAAAAGAGCTTCTCAATTGTCCGTTTGGACTCGGCATACAATTTTAGATCCCATCCATTCGTCCCAAAAATTAAATACCCACACAAAACGAATCAATCATTTTTTTTTTAAATACACAATCTGTATAGGTTTTTCTTTATTGAAGTCGGCTAATGCTCAATTAAACTGTATACAGAGTGACATTTGTGATAAAGTGGTATAAACTGGTATATTTCGATGCGTGCCTTGACTTTTGGCTCGAATCAACCTACACAGTTCCCGCTCGCTGTAAATTAATAGCGCTGAAAGTTTTCATGAAAGCTTCACAAAAACATCGTCAGAAAGGTGTCCACTTCTACTTGAAATCAATACCTTGTGCAGACCTAGGAATAAGTGGTTTTGCGACTGTGTGAGAAAGTCTTTCCTGCGAAAAATGTTCATTAAAATAGGTTTTTTGAGGTCGAATAGAACTTCAATGTTAAAAATTCTCTTTTGTCCTATTTGTACATGTACACTTATGGGAAAATGTTACTCGATCTAGAGGGCTTAGCTCAGTTAAAAAAAACTAACAATAATAAAGTGGGATGTCAATTACACAAAATTCCTGAAACAAAAAACTGACAACCATTCGTAAATGAAGCTCAAGAATCACACCTCAATAACAATACAAATTTCAAAATATTTAAATTGCGAGTTGAACTAAAGAAATGGATTTCTGTACCACACCAAGCAGAGCAATCGACTCTCTGTGACCTCTTTTATCTATAGGGGAAAAAAAAGTGTTTATTTCACTGTAAAATCCCCCATTCTTGTCCGGGGGGCGATTTTTCAAATACAAATGCGTTATGGACGGGGGATAGTTTAGATATTTCGCATGGAGACGGATGTCCCACACAAACACGCTGTTTGTTATTTTTTATTGTATTCATCATTTTTAATTATAGTATTATTTTTCTAATTAATTTTAATAAATTTATAAAGTTCTACTTTGGTTTAAAAAATGTATTATTAATTTATATTAGATATGTATGAATTTTTATTTATTTCAACAGTAAATATTTTTATTTTTTTGCAGTAATTAATATTATAACTTAAAGAAATTTAGAAATAGAAATATCAATTAGTATTGATTTAATTTGTGACAGCAGGTTATACAAATAATATAAATTAATTTTATTAATGAAAGTTAAATTTAAAAAAAAGTAAATAAGTAATAACTTACTTATTAAGTCATATTTAAAATTTGAGCGACTTTTAAGATACTCAAAATATATAATAAATAAGTTTTGCCATTTCTCTTATCTTTACATAAATGACCAGGTAGACAAAAAACCAACAGGGCCAATTTAAGGACATTTATAAAACTGACTGATGCACAACGACGACGAGATGAACACAATCGATTGTTTTAACCCATTTCTCATTTATAAACGGTTTTTCCGATTGGCATCAGCATAAAAAGTGCCAGTTCTTCGCGAAAAATAAATTCAAGTACTCCATCAGTCAAATTATCTCTATCTCATTCCCACTGTGTCAGACGTCAAAATGGTGACAGCTTCTAGTAGTAGTATCGAAGCAAAGCATTAACGAATGACAAAAATAAAAAAAAGGCCTTCAACTTTCGGCAGCAGCCAAAACAGAGAACAAAATATTTTGCTCATCTATATACAATTTCCAATTATAACTTTGCCACTTGGCGCGCTGGCACAAAGTCCACACGAGGTAGCCGTAGGTGTCGTCTACGGTAGAACTTCTGCCGGCTTTCCAAAAGTATACCAATTGGGATATTTGGGTGCTCACCCCATTACTTGGGTGGCTCCAACAACTTTTGTGCAAACAAAGCCAAACAATCGTATTCGATTTCAAGCGCACACGCGCCTGAACCTGAAAAGGAGCCACCTATGCTATACCCGATATGGGTTAAAATTGGTTGCCCTTCGGTTGAGTATACACAACACACGCCGCCGCCGCTGAGTTCAAGTTAACTCATACGACACCGTGTAGTTCACACGACTTTTTAGCAATCACTTTGTTAAGTATAAACAAATTGAACGACCTCGTGTGGATTTAAATAATTCTCACCGTTGGCTGTAGTTTTCCAATTCGATCGATTAGTCTACAGATGATTGCGAAGCAGCAGTTTATATTTTTTTTTATTTTGTTTATCTGGTGAGGTAGATTTGCTTAAAATAAAAAAGCAGAAAATCAAAGAAGTAGATGAAGCATCCAGTTAATTCTTAGATAAGAGATACTTAGATCTGATGCATGATTTATGGATGTTCTCTTAAAAATGAGAGTGCTTTTCGGCATTCGGTTCATGGCGATCGATTTATGGCAGTGCAATGAAATTGATTTCTGTTTACTAGCATGCGAGTGTTTTGTGTGTTGCCGCCAAGAAGTTGTTGCAGATAGGTTCTAAAAATATTGCCCAGTTGGGCGATCTGTTTACAAGGGAGTTTGAAGAGTGACGACACAGAGATGCAGCGGCGAAATTAGAGAGCGAAAACCATGTGTGACTTCATTTGGGGTGCGTTGGCGTTTATGCAGGATAGCAGGTGGTTGTCCAATCCTTTTCAAATCCCATAGGATGAAAGTCTTTGTTCAAAAACCATAAAATAGAGTTTAACACTTAACTTTCAATTGGAAGAAACTGCAACAAGCAGGACTATCAAGTTCTCTTCTTTTGGAAGATTAGTCTTCCTGGAAGCATTTCTCGAAGAATAGTTATCGCATTTCGTCGATGAATGGTGATGGCGCAATATTATAAAAACATTCGGTTTTTCGCGGGCAGGGAAAATGCAAAAACTTGTTGGTGATTCGTCGCTATTCAAAGTTGCAGGATTTCCATGCGTCTTCAAATAAAAAGGTCTCAGGTATAACATTAAACCGTGACTCCATCCCTTTCGAGTTAATTGCCGCACCCGAAACGCGCATATTTTCATTATTGACAAAGCTATTGAGGTGGGAATGGGCTTATTCTGATATAATCAAATGGCTTGATGTTGTTTTTTTCTTGTCAATCAATGAGCGGACAACAATACCCGACTTTTGGAGCCTCTTGGAAGCAGTTCTTGACGCATTTTAATTTTTTTTCTGGAAAGTAATGCAAATCAGATTTTTTCTAATACTGGAAAAGGTCATCTGAAGCGGCAAATAAAGGGCACGACTGGGTCGAACAAAACTTTCTCGTTCATCAAAAGTTTGGTAGGTAGGTAAAAATCTGAAAACCGATGCTAGATAAAAGAAACGGTGAATAGAATATAGGAAAAGGAATATGTAGTGTTAAATAAAATACACTTTTGGGTTATTCATCTGATAGGCAGTACATAAATAAAATAACAATGTGATTTTTTATAAGTTGACGCTGTCAGTAACAGGCAAATTGTCCCAAGTTAGCTTTTTCGTAGCTGTTATTGCATTTTTATCGGAAGTTGGGAGATTATATCAAAAATATAGTAAAGATATATGTGAAAATAGATCCGGAAATATAAATAATTAAAAAACAGATTTATTCGAATTTTTTGAGAAAAACTAAGTACGGGATATTATTTCAAATACCGACTTTATGTTCAATAAGTATTTTGCTCAGAATCGTTAGAGCGGTTTTTGTAAAATTTGGCAGAAAAAACAGTACCAAATATTGCAATTTTTAGTTTGGAAAATACTATTGCTTAACTATTTAGCCGAAAACCGAGTACAAGTTATTGTTTGGGATGTTAGCATTACTTGGTTTTTAGGATTTTATCGAAATCGAAAATGGGGTTTTCGAGATATGAGCAGTTCTTAAAATTAGCGTTTTTGGTGATTCGAATTGAAAATTAAGGACGCAATAATTTTGGAAACATAAATTTTACTCTAAGTTTGCGTTTTGGTCAAAATCGTTATTGCCGTGTTATTGCCGTTTTCAGGTAAACTAAAGAAAACTAAATTTTTAAAAATGATTTTTTTCAAAAATCCATACAGAGAAGATCTGAGTTTGCCATTAAGTAAGGAATGACCATATATTACCTTAGAAATTAATTTTTGTTATACTCGTATGGACCGTTTTCGAGATATGTCCAAATTTCAAAAGTTATTCGCTATTCAGCGGAAAACTGAGTATGCAGTCATGTTAACCTCACCTACTTAGGCTTAAATGTCAATTTTGGTTGAAATCGTTGAAGCCGTTTTCGAACAAATCAAACTGATATGAAAATTTTATATGGGAGTACTCCAAATCCGAAGTTTAAACAAAATCCGGGCAGCCACAGACAGACAGACAGACAGACAGACAGAAAGTTAAAAATTCTAAAGGGTGTACCTAATAAAAGGAAAAAACAGAATGAACTGTGAGGTGCAAGCACGAGGACATCTCTTCATTAAAGTGAAGAAGTGAGTCCGGTGACCGCAAAATTGGAGACTGGTGCCAAATATTTTCTTCGATAACCAAAATCTGTTGTTAGATCGTCCGGCAGACTTTAATTTCAAATCGGAATATCTTACCTAGATGGGACAAAATCGACATTGAAACATGTTGACTCCTTCCAAAGTTATCTATTACGAGTATAAATAAAGCCATAACTACTCGTATGTCGAAGTAAACTCGGAAACTCTATGAAACCTGCACTAAAATACTTTCCCAGCTATTAAATCGATGAGAAATTTATAGCTGCAACAATGTTATGTCGCTGACTGTTAGTAAAAAAAAAAACATAGCAAAACAAAAAAGACAATGGAATAAAGAACGCATAAAAGAACTAGAGTCCGTGCCCACTGAGCAAACCTCTCCATGTTGCCAGCAATTCGATTGAGTGGCTTTTTTAAATGTAACAATTGCAGTAACATAATCCGTGTATGAAATCAAAACCCAATTAACGTGCAAGCTCTATGGCGCGTGGCGAAAAGCGATTTGCATGCAATTAAAAGTGATATCTACTCAATGGAATGACGCGCGGTGCCATGGCGGCGACAAAAAAATGCAATTAATCGATTATGCAACAGCAACACTGACTGTGAGTGCTTTCCTCATCGTCGACACTTTTACAAAACCTCAAAAGGCAGCGCGCTCCACTGAATGATATCGATTGTTTGTTGCTCTCCGACGAAGAGGAAGCACAGCGAAGCGATCATGTTACACGAATTCATCAATATTATGAAGTGGCAAGGCAACAATCAAGTGCACATTTTCAAAATCGATTTGACAAGACAAATCGATTCGATAAATTGAAAATGTGCCTCACAGCGACATTGCCGAATGGCGGAAGACATGAAA
Source organism: Cheilosia variabilis (assembly GCA_951230905.1). Lineage (NCBI taxonomy): Eukaryota > Metazoa > Arthropoda > Insecta > Diptera > Syrphidae > Cheilosia > Cheilosia variabilis. The sequence goes on from OX579676.1 coordinate 17,214,338, forward strand.
GGCAAAGCACTTTTGTGCTAATATTCGGAGAGCACCTGTTTTTGCCAAAAAAATTAAATTGTTGCAGGGCAAAGTGAAAATAATTGTTTGTTTGTTTGTCACGAAAGTAGGCAAGAGATAAATTTTTATTTTCAATTGAGTGTGGTGAAAGTTGATGGGAAATACGTTCCTCATACTTACCCGAAAGAGACAGCAAAATATTGTCAAAGTGCTAATATTTTGTTTAACATTTTTGATAAAATAAGGACGTCAAGGGCTATTGCTACACAAATTCATTAGCACGAACTGACGCGCGCAGAGTGACGTAGATTTTCGGTGTACGCTGGCGATCGCCTGCGTCATTGTTGTAATAAAATAAAGAACAAATAATTTTTACGTTAATTGTTGCAGGCGTTTGGCAAGAGCTATTTAACACGATCCACGACCATGACGCGCAAAGCGACATGCTGGCTGCGAGTTAGATATTTACACGGTCATAGGAAATTGGAACAGCACGGTGTGAATAATTGAGTATCCAGACGTTTTGTTTTTCAAATGTAAACTGATGGAAAATGTGGATGAAAAATAATTCGAAAAATCGGCACGATCGCAGTGCCTGTTGAGCTCAAATTTTCTTCTATGGAAGATATTTCCAATAAGCTTAGTCCAAAAATTGTGTTTAGTTTGCAAACATTTGAGAAGCTGTAGGTTCTATACAACTCTATTAGTGATCAGGCAGTAGCTCCACAAGGTTTGATCAACTGAGAGTCAAGCTTTTGTTGGGACATTTTCGTCATTGCAGTAAGGAAGAAAATTCGCTATACCAATATTCATTTTTAGTGTCCAGGATACAATTTTCGAGCTCACAATGGCGAAATTAACCATACAACATTGCATATTGTGGCCTACAAAATATATATCTAAGGATATAAGGACGCAATCATTTTGAAAATATCAATTTTACTCTAAGCCGTTACTCTTTAGTGCCGTTTTCAGGTAAACTAAAGAAAACCAAGTTTTCTTGCTGCTGGCCCTCTCAGTTTTTTTTTTTCAAATTCGCCAGTTTATTTTCCTATCGGTGTTATGTCAATTAAGAAACCGTGTGACATGCAAAAACATACAAAAAATACAAAAATAAATGCTGCCAGCCGCGGCAACTGTGGGGAAAAGTGGAGGAGTTCGGGAATGCCACATTTTAACTTTACTGAATGCTATTGGTTAGTTATTATAAATTGCTAAAAGGCGAATAATTTGATTTGTTTGGTTAGTAAAACTATCTGAAATATGTGTTTTATATACTAGAAACATATAAGGACAAACATGGTTGCGTATTTTCCGGTCTCGGACGTCATTAACTTCGATTTCGTGTGTCAATTTTTCTTAAATAATGAAGAAAATTTACTCAAAATGTTTTGATTTTCCCTCAGCCAATCTACGTTGCTAGTTTTTCATGAATATTTTAAGCAAGTGTGCACTTATTGATAAAAAAAATACCACCCACACGTAACAAACTATTTAAAATTAAATGGATAAAATTCTATGAACGCTGCCAGTAACTTTGCCCACAGCGGAAATAGCTCAAAAACCATTTTTTGCGGCCGGAGTTGGTGGTCTCTGTATTGTCTCTGAGATTAAATATAGAGAAAAACTGAGTTTGCTATTAAGTTAAAAATGAGTATATTACATTGGGAATGAGTTTTTGTTACAATCGTACCGTTTTCGAGATATGTATGTGCAAATTTCACAAGTACCGTTATTCGATTTTTTAGCGAAAAACTGATTAAGTAGTCATGTTTACCACATCAATATAAACTGAAATATAAATTTTGGTTGAAATCGTAAGAGCAGCCATCGAACAAATCAAACTGGAAATTTTTTTATCGAGAGTACGATTAATATTAAGGTTACGCAAATAAAAAAACCGCCCCGAACTGTAGGCCCTCCAAACTCCAAATCCGAAGTTTAAACCAAATCAGGGTAGCCGCTTTGGCTGTAGGCCTTAGGAGCCTACGGACAGACCGAAAGAATTTTGAGACCATTTCTTTGAGACCTCTATCATCGTGATGTCGGAATTGATTAACATCTCGAGTTCGAAATTTCGTAAAAAATACATCTTTTTTTACTACGTATTCGAGAAGGTTAAAAATATAAATCGATTAGCTTTAAGTCCCTTGAATATTATTACAATATTATGCTAGTTAAATACAGAAAAGTCAAAATAAAAATAAAATTTGGTTAAGAAAGTAGGCGTGGCAGTTAACGACATAGTAAAAGGTCTTCTTCGAGCCTTAAAAAAAATTAAAGGAAGTTCTTCATCGAAATTTATACTGTAGTTTTCATTTCAACTTGTAACAGATAACAATTTGCAAGCAGGTAACAATAATTTGTTTGTATGTAAGGTGTCTTCGAATTCAGATTAGTTGTATATCCTTAACCTCAACCAAATTAGGACTATGTCAACAAATTGATTAAAATAAAGAAACTCCCTTAGAAAGATGAAAGTGAGTAACTAAAATATTATTACTGTCCCGACAAGCGATTTTATTGTAATCGAAATGTTTTCTAATAAATTAGCTTAATAGATAAGCTATACTTTAACGGTTTTCCATCAATGACTTGTTGACAAATGACAGTCTTATATCTGCCCATTTAAATATAGGCACTAGAACAGATTATCAAACTCATTTTGTCCTTTTGCACTTCTCCGATGACAGCGACATCTACTGTAAATGCCTTCAATACAGCTGTTGTCTGGTCTTCAGCCTGTTCAAAATTTATTCGTTTCCCTTTTCACCTTCAAAAGAAGTACCTACGCAACAGAATGGTTGAACCCAGTGTGGAAACCAAACAAGTGCGGCTTCAAAACCGAAAGGCTAACGTCAGCACAACATAAATATTTGCACTGATATAAAAATAAAACAAAGCCTTATGGTACTTGTTTCCATATCAACTTTCGTGCTGCAAAGCCTTTTGGATGCTGATCAAGAACAGATGCCTTTTACAACCGCGTGCACACGCATACCTAGCCACGTTGCCACATTGTTTACACATCATTATTCATTGAAGGCATAAACCGCTGTCGATACCAGTACCCCAACCCCAACTCACGTTGAAGGGTATTTACACGTAGTTTCGACAAACCTCTGTCGCTGTATGAGTGTTGCGGAACTTTTCTGGAAATCGCTGACACTTGTCTTCCTTTTTGATTTTACTTTTTTACGTTGAAGACTAAAAATAAATTTACACCTAAAACAAAACATTTTGTTTATTCAATATGGCGCGTATATTCCGCGGAACAATATTAGATGCGGTTAACTGTCTATTTTAGAAATCCCATAAACAAGTATGTGGGTTAGCTTGTGTTCCGCTTTGTTGCATAGTTTCCATCAGTGAATTTCCAATTTAAATGGAACAGCGGTTTTATTTTTTTTCTAAATGAAGAAACCGTACTGTGGTGTATTTCTGACGAAAATGAAGCGAAATGGTTTTAGTCACCAATTCGCTTGTTTCACTAATTTCGACTTCAATTAAGTGGTCATTGTTGCGCCGAATGAACTGTGGTGATCTCGTTGGATAGCACAATGGCAGCACTAGGAGGAACTGAAGCGTGTATCTTTAAGTGTTCATTAATCATTTCAATTAGTGTTTTGCAAAAAGAAAATTAAGCCGGAAGTGATAAATGCTTGTGTGAGTTTTAGTCTCCGTGGAAATAAATATCACTCGCCGGGTATGGGGGCGCAGTGGAGGGTACTAATCATTTTTTGCAGGGTCCACCTTCGACTTTTGCGAACTCAGATTGGTGTTGGTATTCGCCATACGAAGTGAGCAGAGGTACAAGTGTTCGCTGGCTGACCTATAGAAGGTTCATTGACTGCAAATCTCTTCTAATTCCTTAAACTTATAGTTCCAAGTTTGGTATGACGGAACTTTCCTCACCTTGAGACAATACGAAACTTGAAATGCAATTTAATGAAAGAGGCTATAATTTTGCAAGCTGCGCACAAACAAAACCCAGCACAATAGAACTTTCCCTATTTGTCCTATTTGGATTTTGTCGTTTTTAACACAGGCACTCCGAGTCCCGAAAATACTTTTTCCACAGTAGAAGTGTCCATCTACTCCTCCTGTCCACAAATGGCAGTAGGCGTCTTCGAATTATTGAATTTGTTAAAGAGTAGCTATATGGGGACAAATGTCTCGCTAAAAAAAGGGATCTTTGCTTAAGAAACCATTTGGATTTAAAGCACACTGAGATTATGAATCTCTTCGCTTTCTTCTAGGCTCCGAATTTACTGCAGTATTCAGGAAGGTTGCCATCTTACTATTTTCGGATTCTTGGTATTAAGTGCCCCGAAGAAGACTACCAAAAACGTGATGCTTGTTGTTTTACGAGTTTAGTGGTTCTCCAAGTTTGGTGGTCACATTTATGACTTTTACGAATTCAGCGGACAAGTTTTTTTAAGGGTTGCGCTGAAGCCTTGACCATCTGTGATCATTTGTAAGATCTTGAGTTTAAGGGACTGTGAAGCTGCCTACTCAGAAGTTTGCTTTACTGAGGAGTCTCAGAGCACTGCGCGTAACTTCTTTCTTTAAAGATACCTACTTGTAAGTCGCTTGCTGCTTGATATGTTTTCATTGCCATGGATAGATGCCATCTCTTCGTGGTGATTCGGACGGACTAAGCGACTAAGCGAGGAAATGACCCATCTCCCCTCATTGTGCTAGAATATTTTTATCGATAGTATCACCTTTTATGTTTTTAATTGAGTCTTGAAGTTGACAGAAGCTTTTAAAGAGCAAATGCCGTTCAAGCGAGCGCTAGCATGGGCGAGTGGATGTCAGAAGATGCCCTCGGAATGCCTTTTTCAGGTACGTCGTTTGGAGTTTCTCTTTTGACAGGTTTTAAGAGTGATTTCCTCCAATTGCATCGGTTGCCATCGAGTTAAGCGCTAGAGGGCTTCGCATGACTTTTATTTCGCCACTGAACATCTGCTTTGATAAGCAAAGGTTATATTTTTGAAAAGCTGTTCGGCATCAGTTTGTAGCTCTTCCGGAGCTACAAGGCGTTTCAGTTTCAATGCGATGATTAGCAGACAGGTTGCGCAGATCGAGGAATTTTGATTCCATTAAATATGTGTTCATTTCAAAATAGGCCTCCAAAGTTCAATATAACCACTCGCATCAGCCTCCTTTTGCGGTAATACTCGACCAGACTGCAATACTTCTGATATTGCTTCATTAGGAATGTCGTCATGGCGATAAACAGAGGAGACTACGAACTTCAAAACAACTCTTCCTTGACCAGCGTTTGTATGGTGATGGCACCACATTTCCCTGTATAGTCTGATAAGAATGAACTTACTTGTAGGAATCTTTTCCTCACGTACAGGTTCAAGCTTGACACCAACCAGGCTATTCAACCAATTGTAAGTTTCCTGCCTCTAAAACACAAACCAGTAGGGTTTGAATGAGCGTTCACGGTACTTTGGTTTCGTATAGCTGTCCTCTTGTTTACTTATCCAAAGGACACTGTTCAGTAATAATTTCAGTTCAAATATGGCTAATTAATATTTCAAGAATGGTTAGCACGATCTTTCCGCTTTACCAGTCAATCGCTCAGTTTGAGAGTCTCAGGTGGTTCGTCAGTAGCTGTCTGTGATTTGAGGGCTTCTTGGATCCAATTTACCCTATGTTGCAGACGAAATAATATATCAGACTTTGAGTAAACGTTTTAAGTGTTGACACTTGGGTATAGAAATAAAAAGAAGATTTTTTTATGTGTAACTTTCAGCAAGTCTGATTAAAAGAAGTCGCCATTTATAAAATATTTTAAAACTCTGACCCCGAACATATCAAAACGGTGACGTAATTGTGGCCTTTAGTATATATGTATCCAAATCCATATTCATCTGGAAAATAAGACAAAGGTCGACTTTGAGTTCGCAAAACAGAACTTTCCAGTATACATTATATATGAATATCCGCAATTCGCATCGCTTTGCCTCCATGCCGTCCCCCAACTGATTAAACGTGAAAAAAAAAACATTAAAAGGTACTAATTGCCATTTTTATTAACTTTTCAAAAATTCATTAACAGCTACTGGTTCGATTTGCGAGGGTGTAAGGTCGCCAGAGTATGTAAAGTGCATGCCTGCCCTCATAATAAAAGCTTTATTATCGGATCCGGAAATTCAAAATTAGAGTTTAAATTGGAAAAAACGACGCCACATTGAAATGCCTGTATGAATGTTATGATTAACTTTTAATGAATTTTTGTTTCAAGCCCACATTAATGAGAGTCTCACGAGATGAAATCGATAGGTGTAGGTGGAAGTACTTAAACAGGATGACTTATCTGCGCTTAATAGAGACAGATCAATGACCACATGCCAATGTTTTGGCTCTTCCCATTATAGCCTATATGAGGTAATACAAGCTTCTCACCGTTTAATACTATTCGAATGGCTGAAGCTATTTTTACCACGCTTCTGTGTTAATAAATGTTTAATGGAGCACTCACAGTAACCTTCCAGCTATTGTCTGGCTCCCTGGGTATAGACTGCTGGTTTTCCTATACCGATTCGTGTTGTCAGATGTCATGTTCAATCATTATTATCCAAGCAGTGGATGAGGCAACTACGCTGATGTACTACCCGCAATCTGTGTCAACCATCATGGCACAGTGAAAAAAACTAAAAATCTACCAAACACAAGGTCCCAAGAATAATTCATGTCGACGATTGAGCTCTATTGAATGTGCTGACTGACCTTTGTTGTGGCACGTTTTAGTTTATTGCTGAATGGTATAAGTTCTTTCCATTTCACACAGTATGTATGTTTGCAGTTGCTGCGTTCCTATTTTATTGAATCGAAAGTTTTATTTGATTTTTTTGGATACATAACATTTAATGAGACGTCGCATACGCCACTGTGGCGAGGATGGCGCTGCCTGGGAAGGAGATAAACGTTGCCGAAAGAGGCTGATATCTGTAGAGCAATTTTAAATGTCAAACGGTTTTTATATTTTTAACAAATAATGCAGAGAGATATAAATTAAAAAGCGTTTTGACAACCTTCTCCCATTCTCAGTTCAAGCTGTCTCAAACCGAAGACATTAATTATATAGCATACAGTAGCGATGTAGATCCCCCACTGCCCAAGCCCATCCTCTTGTGGATTTTGGAGAAGTAGAAGTTTTTCCAGTCCATAAAGTAAAATGAATATCCGCCTGCTAACCGTCCGTCCTTTGCCATTGTCCGTCAAACTGGAAGCCATCGCCATGCTCAAATACATAACAGGGGCTACACTCTATTTCTTTCCATTCGAAAAAGCTTTCCCCTTCCACGGTATTCTGTAAAGAATTTCAGAATTCTAAATTCGACATAAGTGCCTACATTTCATTCCACTTTCGAAATACAGAGTAGAAAAGGTTCGTTTTCGAAAAATTTTACTTTCGGAACGAGATACAGAGTGGAGCTGCTTTTGTGCTGGCTGTATAGATGTTGCTTATCATTATTGCTGAGGAAACAATTATTTAAAATTGGAACGAAATTGTCGCCGTGGTTTATTCCTTTAGTTTGAAGACAACCCTCGGTCCCGACAAGCTTTTATCAGGGGTACCTATTCTTACTTCTGATATATGAGGTGGTTGTTTTGTCCTGTCCGTTCTACTTACGGCCTTGAACAGAAGCAGTTAAGTCAGGCATACTTTATGCTGTAAGGATATCCACAAAACATGACTATAAAGCTTTCGTAAAACCTCGGAATGTTAATTCAATCCTTGCGTAAGCTCTGTATAATGTCCGCACCTGACTACCTCGCTATATTAGTCCAAAATTATTTATACTGTCATCTCCCTTTTGATTTATTTCACAGTAGACCGGTAGATAAGAGGAGTTAATAATTCAGCCTTTGCAATGATTCGTTGGTGTTTTTCCTTCATTGGAAAAGCCTTTTTTGTTTTGTTGCCGAAACTAAGCGCCAGATTTTCTTTAAGGGCACTACCAAAGTGAATTCACCTTTACATTTTAAGACGAGTGCTAATTGCCACGTAAGGAAGTAAATAAATTTTAAATAAAGCAAGGCTAGTTAGCTTTCAACCTCATTGCATGAAACCTTGCTTGCTTGGGTTAAACCTGCAATACAGGCTTTGGAATGGAGAGAGTGAGCATCTAAATCAATGACAATTTTATTAGAGCAACAGAACCATCCATTCGTAAATGATCTCATTTCTTAAGAATTCTCATAATTTGTCAACGTACGAACTAAAAAGTGGGCGGTACATCTCAAGAGGTCTGGAAGAGGATTCTGTCCAGAACCCAAGTTCTTCGGTTGGCTTTTTAATAACCTAATCCATTCTAAATGTTTAACAACGTTTCACAAACATTAGGACTCGAGCACTGTTTTTTGCGTTATTGGGATTACAAACAGTTCAGGGGCCCTACTATGAAACTCGATTCTACTCTTGATTCTATTCGAAAGATATTTGCGATTCCACTTTCAAATGGTACTCTCTATGAAAGTAGAATCGAACGCCGGTAATGCCAAACTATTTGCTAAAAAATTTGCGATTTTCGAACGATTCTCGCAATTGTTTGACATAACCCAAACGAGTCTCGCATTATGTTCGGCATTTCCCAAAAAATTGATCGTGAAACAATTAAATAATAATAAATAAACATGGACTGTGTCGCAATTAGGTTGGAGTCTGAAGTAAATCCGGAACAAATTCAACAAGTTGAACGAAGGCGGATTAGACGTAAATCTAACATAATGGAGCTTGGCAAGAACAAGTTTTTCTATTCAGTATTAATTTAAAGGAAGTAGTTCAGCCGTCCTCCTGGTATGTGTTTTTTACTTCACCCAATAAAAAGGATCATGCCAATTATGTACCTTATTTGAAGATTTCTTATTTCGTAACACTTTGATCAGTGGCTTACCATTTGAGAACCCTTTTCCAATCGGCAGCTGAAATTGTTCGAAATCGACCAAAGAAACAACTGTTTAATTTTGTTTTTTTTTTATATTCAAGTCATTCTTTCATATTTTATTGACTAAATAAAAAATAATAATAAAAATACTGTATTCTTTTCAAATAATTGGAATTTTTCGTCTTCTCCTCCTCAACGTTTTACAATTACATCAAATAATAAAATTAAAACAAATAACAAAATACTTTGATATTACGAAAAAAAAAACAACAATAAATGTGATTTTGAGATAAAAAATAAACATTTCGTGTAAAGCTATTGCAATTAGTAAATAAATTTCTTTAACAATTTTTCCAAGTTTTAATGTAATTGCGTGTTTTTTATCTGCTTTTAGTTAAATTTTTTAGTATTTTTACAATTTGTTCTTATTCAATTTTTGTTTGTTTTAAATTAATTCTCCACTCAATGTGAGCGAATATCTTCTCTTACATTTCGTTTTACTTTTCTTCTACATCAATTCCATAAAGCTACTCTTAGTTGATAATAAACTAATTGATATCTTTATATTTAAATGTTTTAATAATATTAATAGTGCATTTTTACATGTTTTAAATGTTTTTTTTTTTTTTCTGTTGTTTTCTGCATTCATATTGAACTTCAAAAATAAATTAAATTGATGTTGAATGTTACAGATTGAATAACATAAATTATTTTATTTATTTTATTTTTTGTGGTGTTAGAAAAATCCCATGGGAATTCTGTCTGAATATCGGTTTGTTGTGTTTTCAGCTTGAGGGCCGCCACAATCACAAGTAGCTGATGTTGAATAAGCATTTTGTATTGAAAACGCTTTATGTCAGTGTCGGATGTTTCGATTGGTGCTTGAAGAGTGATGTCCTCATCGCTTTTGATTTAGGTGGGGTGAGAGATGCACTACCCTTTCTTGAATGCCAATTGAGATTTTGTCTGATTTGTTTCAATTTATTTTTGTTTGTTCATTTGTTTGGAGGGTTTTTTTCTTTATTGGCGGAACTCCTCCAAATGAATATATGGTTTTATTTTGCGAAGAAATAATTAATTAAATAAAACTACATATACAATCTGGTAAATCTCAGTCTTGTCGAAAGCAATTTTGCAGCAAAAAAAAAATCCAGATGTTTTTTTCCTCTAAATTGCTTTTGTGTATAGAAAATTTCTTCTTCTGTGTGGTAAAATCGTCGAGTTGATACATAATAATATATATTATAAGAAAGCGCTGCAGGATTTTGCTGTGTCTTCGATGGATGAAAATGTCTTTTAGTTATTCAGGGTGAGATGCAATCCTGTGTGCATATTGTATTTAAATTATGTTCTCATTCTTTGGAACTTATATCATTAATTTGTTTGTTTTCTACAACATTTCATTTGCTTAAAAATTATGGACTGGTTTTGCTTCTATCATCTGCTTAAGCTGAGAACATTAATTTAATACAGAACTATTTTTTTTTTTTTTTGTTAAATTTAAAAGTTTCACGTATTGAGCCCATTTCTTGGTTTGGGGGTGAACTCGATTCGATTATTTTCGCTATCTTAGTTTTAATACATTTCCTGCGAGCATTGATTATATTATTATTTGCCTCACTTCCTTTGTCGTTAATAGACATAGATTGTTTTCAATTGAGGCTTCAACTCTGGTGGTATTGCTGGTGCAGGTTCTGCCGGTTTTTTCGCCACAAGGCGCTTGAATCGGCCACTGAACTGTTTGCGGAATCCCTTGAAACCATTCTTATCATTGGCTGTTACTAATGCATCCTGGAAATAGAGAAAATTTAGGAGAAAATTAGTAAATTGCTTTCGTTTGGGGTGGGGATGATTGGGAATGACGAATGATGAGGTGTTTATGGCGCCCTACTTAGTCGTAAACCACACAAAGTGTAAGAAATCCAAATGAGTTCAAAGAAGTTAATAATAATGGCTACGACGAACTGTTGGCGCCCCACTATTGGACACACTTCCGGTAAAGTTGGTACGTAACACGTTTCGAATTCGTCTGCCGATTGCATTTCCTGTAAAAGCGACTGAATCGCTATTCGCCTGTGGGAGAAGCGCGTTTGAAATTCAATTTGCAGCTTTATAGCGAAACCAGTATCCATAACACTTGTATAAATATTTAGGCGACAAAAAAAACACCAAAAACAACAATTCATAACAAAAGAGAAATGCTGTATCTCTTTTCAATAATAATTGCAGCGGTTTCACTTCTCTTCCCCCTCTTCGCCCAATCCAATGTCAATTAAACGCTCATTTGTAGTTTAGACTACACAATCTCTAAGCACCAATATCATGCGCCAACTTCGTGTTACCAACCAAACAGACAGAAATACAATATATAAAATAAAACAAACACATATATATCCGCACGCAACATGCCACGCTTGGTAATACCACTTCTGGTGAAGAAAACTGTTGGAAATACACACACAAGATACAACAAATGCTTCCAACAACAATATCAAAGAAAATTGCAATAAAACAGAGCCAACAAAAAAAAAAAAAAAAACCCTCAGCTGAAGCTCAAAACCTCAAGCCAAACAAAACGAACATAAATTCAACCACAGCGACCCATTTCGTATCGCAGCTGTATGCCGAGTCACAGATCCGCATCAGCTGTCTGTGGAGGTGTCTGTGTTTGAGAAAAAAATCACCGAAGCAGTCAGTGTACCCATAATGATCGCCCCGTCAAACAGACGAAGCAGAGATGTTACCAAGCGGGACTCTCCGCAAAAACCGATGAGCAATTCGAATTTCAACTGAAAAGTCTCGAAATTCCCCCAATTTGAACGCTTCTCAGACTGGCGTCAGTGACGTCGATCGGTCACCTCGTACTACAGCAATCACTTTGAGGCGGAAAGTTTGCTTTGCTTCAGATAAGCCACGAGGGAGTGTGCGTAGCCACTACTACTGACAGCCGCACTTAATCGTGGCCTAATAATCCCAAACCTTGCTTTTTCCAACTGCCAACCAGAGAGAGAGACAAGCCAACGTACCTATCTGTGTATTCGAACAAAGTCAGATGGAAGTGTGTAGCTCTGCTCTATAACTTTCAATGAAATTCACCTCTCGACTTTACTGCAAAGTCAAAACAAAAACAAAAACAAAAACAAATGCACAATGGGTAACCGAATAGAGTGTGTTGGATGGATTTCAATTAGCCTCGTGTTACTTTTAACTCGAACATCGATACAACATTTGCTTGCCGTCTATGCAGTTGTTTGATACAATTTGTTTACCGGTGTCGTTCAAACTTCTTGCTGAAACAAACGTTTTGACTTTCATTTTGGCCGCGATTTCCGGTGGGCATTCTTTTTTTAAATGCATTTTATATAAATTTGAAATGGAAATAGAAATCGGGTAAAAATAAGCGACAGTGAATGTTGCAATTCCGAACAGAGAGAACACAGACAATAGAACGGCGTTCTTATACATTTATTTATACATTCAAAAGGTGATCTTGACTTGGGCGGGGTACGAGTATTTTTGTCTTTGAAGTTTGTCCGTTTGTTTTCTCATGATGAGGCAGAAATTAAGTCAAGCCAAAGACAAAACAGCGGCGAAGTAGGAAGAGAAATGTGCAAACAAACATTTCGCGTATCTACATACCTAATATACTTTCGTTGCGAGACAAAGACAGAACATAGTTTGTTTTTTTTTGCGCTGACAGTATGTATAAATTTGAAGCGTCCGTAGTTACAGATCAGAAGACGCCTCTGGGTTACAGCGGTTTATGCTTTTGCTGCCTATTTCTGGTGTGTTCCTATATTTATTTCCATAATTTACTACCAACAGCTGTTGTGATTCAAGAATACAATTGAGAAACTTGTGTGTGCGATTTTTCTTCTTTTCTGTTTCTTTGTTTCTCATACTCGTTTGACGTTAGAAGGTTATACACCAATCCAGCGAGCACTTTTACGTCAAACAAATTGTCAGAACAATTGTATAAATATCAGGTTTTCTTGTTTATCCAAAGCGGTACTCATCTGAGTCAGAAAATTAAACATTTTGCAATGTTGGAAGGTACAAATTTAAATTTCACTCTATACACCCCAAGTTGTATAACTTATAACATCGACACAACTAAACAATTAAAGAAAAGGAGAGAAGCAAAAAAAAAACATATATAATACGAACGGCCCAAAAAGTTTTTTTGTAATCAAAATGAAGACAGAAAAAGAGGGAGAAAAATCCACCATCATAATATCCAATGACACGACAGACAGACAGAGCATTTTTCCCCCTTTTTCACCATTCGACTGTCATCGAAAAGCGAATTTCATTTCAGACTGTACCCGTATTACTGGCTGGTTTTCGTTGCCTCTGTTTCTCAATCCAGTGTATGCTGCACATATCCAGTTGGAATTAAAATTTTCTCTTTGGCAAAAAGACACAGAATGTTTATGCCCAAGACTAAGGTATCTGGTTCTGGATATAGATGTGGCATTTGTAGTCAAAGGATAGTCGTGGTGTTGGGTAGAAAACACGCCAATGAACTTAGTCGAGTCTGGCTTTGTTGCAGAAGGACACTTAACATTTGCACAGTGGGCAACAAAACGAGTGCACGTAGCTATACGAAGAATCAGGGAGAAACAGGAAAATAATAGGCGCAAAAAACGCAATATATGGCAGCCCTTCGCGTGCTATGTGTTTTTTTTTTGTGTTACTTCTCTTCACAAATCGATCAATGAACTTAAATCACTTTTTTGTGTGCGGTTGTTCCGACGAGCTGAGTTCCTTTGCCTTTGTTGCCGACCAGACTTGGGCTATTCTTTACTTTCGTTTTATCGCTGGAGTTTTGTTGTTGCCCACTGCGTTGGTATAACGAAACGAGGATAAAAGGTGGATTACAGATAGGTTAGGTTAGGTATTCGCTTTTTTGCGTTCAAAAACCTTTTGTATTTGTATTTGCTGTGAACGCTAACAATACGATCTGGATTCCAAGGAAAACCAGAGGGAGAGCGTGCACAAGAAACAACTGAATAAAGGAATCAAGAAAAGAGCAGAGCATGCTGCTGTTAGGTGCAGTAACCTATCCGTCTGTGATCTCATCCTGCAGCTGCTGCTGCGTGTTGCAGTTGTGCAGTTGCTGCAGTTGTTGGCTGTTGCCTGGTGGACGACCTAGGGCAACATGGTTTAATTGATTATTTTCCTTTTAGCATGGAGTTGGTTGGCCGCGTTACATTCACAATGCATTTTTTTTTGTAAAAGAAATGGGGAAATTTGCATTCCTTGGAAAATATCTCCAGGCACATGGAAGTGCGTTTCTTATGCGGGTTTCACACTAGAGGTAATTTTGCATACGAAATTGTGGAAGTATCTGTAAGAGCTAAATTCCAAATGAATGTCTGATCAATTTCGCACCGATTTACATAGCCGGGATGCATTTTTAACACTGCAGATACATTTGTATCTCACAGATACTTATCGTTTTTTTGTTAAAAAATGTGTTTTCAACACTAGTCGACTGCGAACGCAATCGCAGGCATGCAGTAGAGTTTTCCACCACTGGTTGGAAAATAGTTTTTTGTTTCAAAGTGACAACTGTACTTGACCGCAATTCCACTCCACGTATACCCGTATACTGTATACAGCATCATCCAATTATCGCTGCGCTGCACCCCAAATAGACACAGCCTGAGTGTGTATAGTTAATGATTTAAATGTGAATTGCTTCGGAAATGAATGAAATGATGGAAACAAAAGATGAAAAACGGCAAAATGTCAAGGAAGTACTTACGAAATTATTACTGCAATTATAGATGTTTGGTGTCGGCGCCTTTGGCGGAAACACCCAGCCATTCGATGGTGGACTCTGCCGGACTATTGTCACTGTTGTACCATTGCAATTTCCGTTTGGTGTCACTGAAGACTGCAGATTGCTGTTGGTTAGATTGGCATTGTTTTGATTGTGATTCGCCTCAAAACTAGTTGTCGATGATGATGCTGTAAATATCTGCTGATTTTGACTGCTGTTGTTGCTGCATTGACTGCTCGTACTGTTGCGATGCGTGGGCGATGTTGCAAAGGTTGTTGTTTGAGCCTCAATATTTGTTGCCGGACTGGCGGAGGATGTCTCTTCACGTTTGCGCAATTTGCTGCGAACAAGACGCATTGTCATTAGAGTTCCCGTACTTCCGACCATTATGATATGTTTTTTTGTATTTTTAAATAATTTAATTTATAACTTATAGATTTATATAGAATGTTCAGAATATATATTTATTTTCTTTTCCTAGGTTTGTGTTTGTTTTAGATGATTTTTTTTCAACGAAAAAAAAAACTATATCACAGTTCAGTTCAGTACGCGTGTGGTTTGTGAATATCTTTTTCTTGTTTTAAATAATAATAATAGAAAATTACTCAATCAACTTGGATATTCAACTTTGAGAAATGTTCGCTGTTGTAACGAATTTTTATTTTTTTTTATTTTGTTGTTGTTTGTTTTGTTTTGCAGTTTTAATCTCGCTTAAGGTAAGCCACAAACTATTTCTGACTAGAATATCGATTTTGCTTTTGCTGCTGTTGTTGTTGTTGTTGTTGTTGTTGGTGGTGTTTGTTAGTGGTTGGTTTGGAAGCTATTCAGAATAGCATTCGCGGTTAGAAAACGAATTGTTAACTATAAGCCACTAGGTAGTACATTTGATTAATAAGTTTTGTTCGCCCTATTTTGAAAGATTTATTTTTGTGGTCTCTCTCAGATGGTTGGCTTTGCTTTTATGGATGTGTACTCAAGGAAAAGTTAAGTATAGTTCTAGCACGAGAAGGCACTTTCACCTGTGTCACAGATATTCTTCAATTTAAAACCAAAAACACTGCGAATTCGTATCAAAGATACTTCGTTTATTTATTTGTTTTGCAATGGATTTCACTTGCACGATATGAATATGTGAATCACTGAAATACTTGAAATCTAATAAAAAATAATATTTGAATTTCTCTTCTTCCTTGCGAACCGCGTTGTTCGGTTTAACTAGAGAATCTGAGAGCTGGCCGATGTTGTATCGAGCATTTATATAGCAGCTCGCTCACTGTTTTCTGAATTTAGGTTTCTGCCTTACTTGCTGTTTGCTTCGCTTCGCTTGCTGGTTGCTGCTTGGTTTCACATACGGACAGTATCTACATTGTGACGTCACACCGAGCGAGCGAGCGAATATCAAACATATGTTCCGTTACTGTGTTCGTTTTTGGACTCTGTGCACTGTGCTATGTGGTGGTAGGTGGTAGCGTTTGTCGTTTGTACATGCGAGCGCGCAGGCTAGGGTGAATTTTTATGAGAAAACTCACCAACACCGTTGAGCGTTTCTATGAAATCGTTCTGTACGGCATACGGTATCGCGCTGTGTACACACCAAAGGAAGTACGAATGTTAGACAGCAAATGTCTGTTATCTCGCAGTTACTTACATTGAATTTGAATTCAAGTGTGAGTGTCCGACGCTGCAACGTGTTCTATCAGCTATACTACGACGAGTGGAGAAAAACTAGTATTATTCCACTATCCTATAGGGTTCCTAGATAAATCGCTCGCGCCTTGTGAGCACCACTTGGTTGTGGATGTGGTTGTCGTACTTGATGATAATATAGGAAATTATATTGTGGAGACGTTTTCTTGGATTGGCGACGTCATCACAAAAAATGGGCGACAGTAAGAAACAACACACGACTTGTGTTTGCACTTCGCTTCTATACATATATACCTATAGGTACACGCGCTTTGTTTTGGTTTGCTGCTGAAGCGCACTCCGATATGTAAATATCAAATGACTATACTCATCAGTCAAATAAAATGTCGTGTGGCAATGGGCAAACGAGTAGCGTGTTTCCCATTTCCCTTGCCTTTACACTGGGGGCATTTTCTATATATAAGCGATGCGCAGCTACATATACGGGAGTATCTATAGAATACAGATGATTACTATTGAGACTGGAATTGAGAGCTAGGTATATCGTTTCATTTTAATGCAGTCTAATTGAATTATTAGAACGGCGCATTCTTTTTCCTTTGTCTCTGACCGTATTCTCTTGCAGCTCAGGGTTAACCTTTTTTTTTAAAGTCAGCTGACGGCTGTTAATATAGGTAGGTACCTATCCCCTTTTGTGCCTAAAGCGAGTGTGTGTGAGGGGGCGCCTAATGCAAATGTTTTGTCTAGGCTTAGTAATTCTAATCCCGATGGTAAACTTGGGCTAAGCCCACGCGGCTGTTTGAGTCTAAATTTGTTGCAATCATAAATTATCGCCGAAACTGTTGCATAATTAAATAGGTATACATGAAATAACGAGGTTTAGATACTCGTGTATTGTTATTCCTATGAATGTCTGAGAAGAAAACGAATGAAAACTGGTTTATCTAGAACTGGTCATACAAAATACAATATTCCAATATTCGACAATCGTAAGTTGGAAGAAAATCCGGGTTTTTTTTTTTATTTTTTTATTTCGCTATTTGTTTATCAGGGTTTTTTGGAATTTTGAAACAATCAAATAATTTTATTCTCGCGTGTCGGACTTAAGGGGAATTTTCGATTTCAGCTTTAATTATCACTCACGTCAATGTGGTGTGCATTACAATAAGTTGGCAAATAGTTTGTTGGGAGTTTTTGGGTTTATCTTCTGGTTTCGGGCGGAGTGTTTGTGATCATGGCATTGAAGATGCCGTCATTGGCGAATTAAGAGGCATTATAATTGGTTGAGTGCGGCCGCTGTTTGAGAGGGGGGTGTATTGTTTTCAGGGAGTAGAAGTGGGTATATAGGGGCTTTGCATGAAACTTGGCGTGCTAGGAAGACATGCACAAAAGGAGTCCAAAACAGGGGTGGGTATGTAACACACTGTTATTATTCGATTCATTGCGAGGGCACTTCCTGTCAGTGTTGTTATGGATATTGTTTGAGAATCGTATATTTTCTCGGTTCAAAATCGTATTTGTCGTATTTTCTAATTTTACGAGTACAAAAAATGCGTTTAAGAGCATAGAGGTCATTTTGCACTTAATATGAATGTTATTTTGTAATGCTCGAGAAATCGGACAGTTTGATGTTTAAGATATTTGTTGTTTTATTAGTATTTTAACTATTTCCTATGTCGTTTTCGATTTGGCTTTTCAGATTTTGATTTTGATCTGAGATTTCAGATTTTTGCTGCCAAATCGAACATAAAGTCCAAATTTTATTGGTTCTTGTGTGTATTGAGTTGGCCGGAATTTTTTTTTTCACTTGTACCTACCTACTGGAAATTAATTTCCACGTTTTTAGTAACACGAGGAACACATTTCGAAATAATTTAATGTAAAAACTCGTTTCTATACGCGTAAAATTAATAATTCAGTTAAAAAAAACAATCCTTTCAACGATAAACCGCCAGCTATGTGCCATGCACATTGGTATTAGTGAATGCGTAAATCTGAGAAAAAATCGAGATTTTCAAAAGTGTCTCAGATCAAGAAACATTTTTTTATGAAAATAAATCTGGTTTAAAAAAAAAAAGATTTTATTCTGAAAAATTTGATCTTTTTGCCAAATCGAAAACAATATAACATTCAATCAAATTTAACTTCAGAAGTAGGTATTTAATTTTATACCAATAATACTTATACTTTCCTAGGGGTATTCCGAAGTCTATTGAAATATGTGTTTTTTTTGTATATAAAACTGCATACCTATCCCCATGGTAAGCGGTTAAGGACTCATTTCCCTTTCGAAAAGTAATTGCTTTTAAAATTTTACACATTTTAACCATTTTTATTTATCAACGAATCTGCAATGTTTAAAATTAGAGGGTAAGGGGTAATCACAAAAATAAAGGAAACCGAGAGTCAACACCAACCTTCTGCAATTCAAAAACAATAACAACACAAGCAAGAAACAACGCAAATGTGCAAAAAGAATTAAAGCTATATATATATAGAATTAGGGTAGTAAAAACTTTTGGTCTTTTGTAAAAAATATAAAGAATTCGGCCACATCTTCGATCCCAACGCTCATTTACAATGACATTCCAGCTGTCAACTCTTTAGACAAAGCGAATCTGCTTGCTGCACATTTTGCAGCCAGCTCAATGCTCCCAGATTGCGCTTTGCCTCTACCTGTACACGAGAGCGTCGAATACACCATGGGACAAATCCATTTTCGCACTCGTACAGTGGCAAGAGTACTTAATGATCTCAACATAAATAAATCCGCTGGTCCAGATTGTATTTCCCCAATTGTTCTGAAGAGGTGTTCTTCCACGTTGTCCAGCCCGTCCCCAAAAAAGGCGAATCTTCTTCTCCCACCAACTACCGACCCGTTGGAACGACCACATACACGAAGTCGCCAAGAACGCTGCGAAATGTCTAGGTTTCCTCAAAAGTTGCAAGAAATATTTCACCCCTTCTGATCTCGCTGCCATATATAAGGCGTTCATTCGTCCCAAACTTGAGTATAACTCTCATATCTGGTCTGGTGCGCCTAAGACCTCACTGCACCTGCTGGGTAGGATACAGAATCGTGCTTTAAAACTCATTGGAGACACAAATATAGCGAATTCTATAAATTCGCTCGAACATCGCAGAAATGTAACATGTCTTTCATTATTTTATCGCTATTTCTATAAACAGTGCTCAAGTGAAATCGCCAGCTGCATTCCACCCCTTCAACAATTCAACCGCAATACTCGCCTAGCCAGGAATGCCCATCAGTTTACCCTTCAGCCTACTTTCGGTCGTACTATGAAATATAGAGATTCTTTCATAAGCCGTACAACACGAATGTGGAATGCCTTGCCCAGCTCGGTCTTTCCCCCTCAGTGCAATTTGCAGACATTTAAGACCAATGTGCATCGGAATCTCCTATCTTCTCCATCCCAATTCCCTCAACGCCCGCGCTGTGTACCTCAAACTACACCATAAGAGTAGTCACAACCTCTTTAGCGCGTGTTCATTATAAAAAAAATTGCCATTGCAAATTTGACATAACATAGCAGTAAAATCGCAAGTAGGCTTTAACCCATCACGCAAAAAAAAAAAAATGGTTATGCCCGGTAATCGATGCCGGCTAATTGCAGAAGGGATGTGCTGGTAAGGTAAAGTCATACTAAATGCATTTCTAAATCTTTGTGGGTTCTTTTTCTGAAATTGTATTTTATTTATCGAGTCGTATTTCGGTTTAGCCATCGTATTTAATGTTTGTATAATATCGGAAAAAATCGTTAAAATATTTACGAAATCGTAGAAAATTAACCTTCGAAAATCGTAACATTTACGATAAATACGATCAAATAACAACGCTGCTTCCTGTATGAAACTGAACTGAGTAATCCGCAAAAGAGATTGTTACTGTATTTCAAATATTACAGAGAGAGTTGAATTATATAACATAAAGCGACGGAAGAGTATTTGTCCATACATTACAGTATCACTTGCAGGAAGCAACTGCAATGTGAGGATGTTTGCAGACGATGAATTGGAGTCGGTGAAGACGGATCCGCATGCATAAACGTCGTCATGTATCCCTAGTCCCCTATATTTAAAAACCCTTTTTGAGATGAGCAACAGTCTATTTTCTGCCCAAAATATGCATCTAGCCGCAGGTAGAATTTGAATGAAACAGATGCAAGAGTTTGGGCCTATGGCGTAAAAAGATACAAACAAATCGCTTGAGGCAATTTTATGATGAATTGGCTCCAACAAAAGTGTTTGTTAACAAAATTGTTGATTGCTCAAATATAAATATAGATAAATACCTACCGAGGTTTAATTTAATTACGCTTGTGTGTTTGTAGAGGTATTTGTGGTTAGTTGTTGATGAAATTTGCGTTGATAAAATGAGGTGCATTTGGAACTTTTATAGAGTTGTGGTTGCCCTAGGTCTCATTCCGACAAAATGTGTCTGGGAAACTGATCTTTGACATTCAACAGGACAGTCGAGCTTTGTTAAGCTCTGCTTTTTACTGGGGATTTTGGAGTCTAACAACATGCTAGACATGAACATTTGTTGCTTGTGGTAAGCCTGAGAAAAATTGGTCTAACCTTCCTTAGACTACGGAGATCTCCGGCTGTTTCTTATTGAATCACAAGGTAAACTTAAGTGTTAATCGAACTTCTTGTAGGTTGTAGAAGGTTCCGAACATGCGGGCGGATTTTCTTTTATGGCCAAAGGAGCTGTGAATCTATGAAAGTGGGTTCTCTACAACCCTAACTCTATAGCTTATTTATAAATCGTTGTCAGTGCTAAAATGAAACCCATCTTGCATCTTTAGTTGCGACAACAACCAGTGATGGGAGAAACCGGCTAATATCATCTAAGTTTCAAACCAAATAAAAGTGAGGCCTACTTTTAGGCTTAACCTGAAAGGTAGACCACTTTAGGTCCAAATTCGAACGGCCATTCGTAGTCCGTAGTGTGCGAATCTGGGGTTTTCAGTTTGCTTTTGAGTTTCGAGATAGATCCTCAAAAAAAAAATATGCAGTTTGGAAAATTTAAAACGAGCCTGCTAAAATAGTAAAATTCGTGATCTGATCTGAATTTTTAACTTTGTGTTACAGGAATGTGCTAGGATTGGAGAAAGTCAGTTATAAGTTCTTCAGCTGAATTCACAAACGAATTTCCCAGCACACGGGGGGGATATTTTTACTACGACTACCATTGGTCATGGATCCATTACATCGTCAGTACCGTCACCGAAACAACAGCTCCACTATACCAGTTTGATTCGGAATTTTGTCTGATTCAGCGAAATACCTATGATAGTATGGTTCGAAAACGTTCCAAAATAAGGAAAAAAACAACAAAAGCCATTTAACCGCTTTCAGGAACAGTAACTTAACTGCTCAATTAAGTGCAAAACAAGTTTCAACCGTTTGATTTCAAATGAAATCCAATGCAACGAACGAAGAGCCATAGAACGTCAGCAAGACGAGAGAAAGAGTCAACAGCGAGAGAAGAAAATTTGTTAAAAAAAATAAACGAAGAAAAACCCAACAAAGATTGTATTTTTAGAACAATTCATTATAAATAACTTTTTCACCGACGAAGATCGGCGCCTCGCAGTAAATGCGCACCATACCTAAACGAAATACGTCAGTAGGTGAGAGCCAAGCGCGCGTATAAAATATCTCCTCCTCACCAGCAGAGCGCCCAACAACTCATATGCGAAATCAAACCAAACTGGTTTATAGCTCGACCAGTATATCTGCGCTTGCCAATTTATAAGAAATGATGAACTTGTTGGAATTTTAACGTACGTAAGTTAAAGGTTTAAAAATGGAAAAATACATTTGAAGTTCTTGATCAAGAAACCCGGACTGGAAGTGTTAATCCGCAAAAAGTTGTCCGGCATCTGTGTTGTATGAGGTAAATCATTTCCATATCTTGTCTCGGATGACGAGGAGTAAGCTTAGCTGAGAGTTTATTTTTAAGGATAAGATGTATCATCGGTACCATTTAAGAAAGTATACCGATTTGTTGAGGCGGGGTTCTATATTTACTGGTGGTCCGGTTTTTTATACAGTTCAATGTAGTAACATGAAGAGCAAGACAAGTCGCAACGGATCACTTGTACTTAATAGTAGCGAAGGTAACAACCCATAATCAAGGAATGAAACCAACAGCATGTCATGGACTTCTTGCGCAGCTGCTGTGTTGCTGAGGCCCCTAATGGCAGCTAGAGAACTTTCAAAAGCATGTTTGGTAAATTGAAAATGATAAGTGAAGTTCACAACCCAACAGAAGAAACTGCAACTTCATTTTTGATCGGATTTAAGGTTGCCCAAATTTGCCCAAAAGCTGGTCTGTTAGACTTTTTTTTGTATCATCGACAAGCTTATATAGGACAACGAGCTGTGAGAGCTTCAATATTATATCAACAGGTGTCGGTAGTAGTGTACTCATTTACAAAAAAAAATCTGCAGGAACAAGTTGAGTAACATAAAAAAAAAACATGAAAAAAAGGTTGTAAAAGACCATTTCTCTATGTATATAAAGGCTCTGAGATTCACCGAGCTTCCATTTCTTTCCAAAAGGCGTCTTCGCTAGTTACTGATCTAAATAAAAATGCTCAAAGAATAGGAAGTTGAGCAGAATCTATAGCAGCAATATCTGGCCACATATGATGGAAACCTCGGGTTTGCACAGATGATTTCTTTATGCACATTGACTTCATAATTTTTTATATGAAAATATGACCCGTGATAGCCTCAGTTTTACCCTAATGTCCTCGGGAATTTACTCATCAACAAAAAATTCGAAAAAATATTGTGGACCATAAAAATAAATATGCGAGGTGGTATTCTTGAGTTCGTCCTTCTTGCTATATTTCTGACCACTTTCAAGAATATTCTAAAGCCATTCGCAGCTCATTCGCAGCCGATAAGCGTTTTGGTTCAAACATCTGCTAAATATGCAGCCATTTTAACAAATCGTGGCTAAATAACTTTTTCTCTTGGAGGACCATTCAAAAAAGTGAAATGAGACTTCCCCGAACAAGAAACGCGTAAATAATCACATCGCTCCTATGTAAACTCTCCTTTATGCATACCTACATGAACATAGCAAAGAGTCACCAATCGATTTCGGACCATGTGATCGCCCAGCACAATTTAGATGCCTGCCAAAAAATTATACTAAGTTGAACTACCTTCAATACTTTGACCTCTCAGTAGGCGTGTGTTCAAAACAAAAAAAAAAACCATCAAAGCAACTAGCTCAGTTAAAGGATCAACTTTCAGTCTGGAGGTCTTCAAACGCCACCCGGTAGCGTGTGGCTTTACAAAAAAAAAAAAAAAAACCAACACAATCATCGACTCGAGTTTCAGTAAAAAAAAAAAAAAAAACCGATGACTACAATAAAATTGCAAGACGGCAGCCATGCACGATTTTATTTTTCCAACAATGTGCTGTCCGTCGAATATGCATAAATAAACACAAATGTTGTAACGAGATTTCCTTATAAATAAATAGCAACAATCTAAAAATAACCACAATCAGTATCGATCAGTGTCAACACGAGTATCAATGTTCTAGGAGATTACTAAGCCGACTGTTAGAATTTCCCCCCAGGTTACAGAGAGAACCTGGAATTTTCGCACCGCGTCAATTCCTTAATAAAACTGTGAGCTCTAATTAATAACCGCTCTCAATAGTCTCATGGTATAATGACTGTCTATAAAAAAAAATAAACATAGCAGCGAGTTTGAAGAATACCCCTAATTAGATGACTTGTTCAACTGTAGCACTCGTTTCCTTATCAGTAAGACGACATTTTATAATGCTGTTTGGAATTTCCTCCTTCTAAGAACTCGAAACTTTTATTACGTGAATTAGCAATCGGGTGGTTACGATCATTGCATAAGAAGGCCGGTTGGTAGCGGACAGTTTGTTAGATGAATATAGGAATGGGGAGGACGATAGAATGGGAAGGATTCCACTATCACCATCTTCCCCGTAAAATTTGACACTGCACGTCACTTGAATAGGGACAGTCGTTTATAGTGATAGTCACCGATAAAGCGATTTTGTTAATCTCCTTAGAGCGGTCACCGAAACATTTTTATTTGCGATTTAAGTATGAGGTGCTCAGAGTGATTGGAATGAATTCAAAAGGTACCTGAACAATAGACTTTTAATTTTATTCCGTTAGCAACGTAAATTTAAAGAAAACACCATTGAAAATGTATTTGGCTGTTAGAAGCAGATTTGTATCTGCAGTCTATTGTTTGATCTAAAGGAGAGACATTCAGCCAAAAATCGAAACAAGACATCGCCATCTTCCATCCAAGCGAATGAGAGGCAAAGGGAAAAGAAAACAATTATTGTAAATCAGCAGGGGTTTCTGTTGAAGACACTCAAAGGACCGTGAATCGAGGCATTGTTGTTGAGAGGCTTAGGAGGTGTAGAGGTGTAGGTATAGGTAGCTGTATAGCTGAAGGGTTGCGAGCATTGAAAGGAGATCAATTGCACAGTGGATAGAAACAAAATTGAAGGTCTCTGTATGTTTGACGGCGACATAAATTTGTTTTTAATTACTTGTACCGAGAATTTGTGGAACAGCCTTTAAGTTGTAGTCTGGGATATATGTCGGAAATATTGGATGTCCGATGGTTGGTACTGCACAATGGATGTGCCTCATCGAGGACCACCTGAAACCAATGATGCTTGGTGTTCCTACTGCGTGTCTCCACTGTCCTACTTAAACAACTAATTTACAAAACAACTGGGGCAGATTCCCTTTAACAATATTCGTCTGGATGAAGGCGTTTTTAAAATTCTGATGACCAAAATGAGTTTCATGCTGGCCGGTTTTTGTTGACTATCATCAGCTCTCATTACATTTGTGGAAAATAAACTGAATTAAGGATTAAGCTTCTAAACTCATAATTTCTGAACTTAGGCTCTAGTGTTAGAGGTCTATCCTTTTGTGGATAACCGGAATGAGTACCCTGGCTATGCGTCGTTTCGCTCAGAACTATCAATGGTTTCTGCACTTTGAATCGAAAAGAAAAGAACTAAACCTCTTTGAGCGTGTGCGTAATTTCATCCATAGACAGCTCCGCCGTGGTTGCTTCATGATCACATAACATATTTTGAAACCACAAGCCCACAAGTCTCACAAGTGGTTATAGAATGTGTAATGTTACAGGCCAACTCATCAAAACTTCATCCCCTTTGAAAGTCGAATCTAATGTACGAACACATCAACGAAATAGTTTTTTCCACCAACCCGCTTTGCCGCTAAAATGCGCACTATGGATGAAATGCCCATGAATATAATGATCGTAGCTAAAATGTAGGCTTAGTAGTGGCGTTGGACTACTAAGAAAGGAGTTCCATTTTCGATTCCCGAAAGAGCCCAAAATTCAATCTAAAGTTTTCTTTCCACTGCGCCAGCTCTCTCGAACGTCTGACAAACATCCGAAAGTACAACTGTCACAAAAGAGCTTTTCAATTCGCCGTTTTGACTGGGCATAAAATTGTAGATCCCTTCCATTCGCCCCAAAAATGACTCACACAAAACGAATGATTTTGAGAAGCTTGGCCTAGGCTCCCTACGGGCCTGTTGTGCCAGCAACATTTATTTTTTTTAAATAAAATGTCGACAGATAGTCTGAAGTTTAGTTCCTTCATCAAGAAATAGTGGTAAATATGTGTCGTCAAAGTGAGCCGTCCTCAACAAGCGACAACTCACCTACAAAGGAACTGCCTGACAATTCGCCAGGCTACTATTTTCAAACTCGGGTGCTTCTTAGAGCGTTTGGCAATCAAATGTTTACCGCACGGTCTCCGGTGGCCTTACCCATTGCGAGGCTCCGGGCGGCAGGTCTTTGCGAGGCCCTTTGTACTTCGTGAAAAGCATGTGATGCGAAAGTAGGTCTGGTTGTTTAGTTTAGGTATTTGTCATGTTTGACGAGAAATGCTAAAGTTATACAAATAAATGCAATTTGAGTTTTAAAATATTTTACATTGAAAGATTTACAAAATTAACAAATACAGAGACGATACATTTTAGAATTGATGTTTGCGGCTTTTCCTGAGACTAAAATATGAATATCATTTGCATTTTTACCTTTAACACTGCTCAGTGTTATTAAACGACAGAATTTCCAATCATATTTTGATTTTGTACAAATCTGGTGTTAAATAAACGAATTTGGAAACATTCACCAAGCCTAATAGAAATTTATTCAATGTTGATGAACATTTTCTAAGATTCTCTTATGCCCTAGTGGAAGCTTGGGCTTAACTTGCATGTTGTTAACTCATTTTTTGAATAGCCCCCACGGATTTCATTTATGCGCCTGCATGAATTTTGCTGTCAAAAATAGAATTCATACAAATAAAATTAAAAAAAGCACTGAAATGTGAATGGATGAATAGTTTCTGGTGCAGAAGATGGAGACATTTACTTTTTTCACATTTATTGTTATAAATCTATTTACAAATTGTTTGTTATTGAAATAGTGCCACCCGGCGGCCATTAATACCCGTATTCACAGGAAAACAAAGAGCGAGAGAGAGCTGTCATTCAAAATTTGCGGGGAAAATCGGGTAGGTGCACGGGAGCTGAGCTGACTGTCTAGTTTGGTTAGTATATGACCCGAGTGCTATGCGATTAAAAAAAGTGTTTCGATGCGCGATATTCAAGTACTACATAATAAATTTTTAAATGATGTTTTGAATGAATTACTTGACCTGTTATAACCTGAATAAATAATTAAGGATCAAAATCAAAAGTTTTAAATAAAAGATATATAGTTAAAAAAATCTGTATTTTTTTAAATTTGCTTGGGTTGTTGCGCGAGGCCCCTGGAAGAGCGAGACCCCGGGCGATTGCCCTGTTCGCCACCCCCTAAGAACGCCGCTGCCGGTGGATGAAATATCCATGGTCAGAATGTTCGTGGATGAGATGTACACCAAATGACATCCCAAGCGTTAATGGAAAGCTTCCTTCCTTTAGGTGTCATTCCTTCCATTAACTCACGTGCTATCACGATGGACCTAAACTAATTTTGTGTAAGTATGTCTTTCCAGACAGCCACCTTACCGTACCTAACCTAAACAAATGCTCGCTCTGTCCTCGGAATTTCCGCACGCTTCAAAAAACCAGTACCAACAACTATTGCGTGTGCAAAAAAAAAACCGCCTCACTTGGGTTGTATCTACGGTCGCAAATAAAAAGCCCCCGTGATATTTTCACTTTAATCTAAGGTACTTTTTTTTGAATCGGTCTTCACACCGAACAGGTGGAGGCGGTGGCCCGCCAATCTGAATCAAAGGTCACTAGACTCCTTGTTATCGCTCGAGATTTCATTCTCCAGATTAGGATGTAGGTCTCAGTCCCACGTCCCTGATACACTAGCCCCTATATTTGTATCAAGATTAGGTACGTATACTACCTGAAACGATCGTGTGCGCAGCCTGCCAATGTGCCGTTGTATTAAAGCCTGCTTTCACTTGTACGAGATATAAGAATGCACGAGTATGTGGCATGTCGTATGTGGAAAGCCCAAGTGGATTTTTTATTTCACAGTTTTGTGAATTAAAGGCTTCAATAAGACGGCGTATCTTTGTGAACTTATGAAGAATAACAGGAAATCGACTTGCTTCGGGTTGTCTGATAACACAGTTTGACAAGTGAAAAAAGAAAACATTCCCGTACGAATCTTACGGGGCCGGATGTTCCACTGTACATTTGTCAACATTTTCCTGATAACTGCCGCATATCACTGTTTACGCGCGTGCTTATGTCTCACTTTTTCGCTTGAGCTATGTCAGTAAACTTTCACGAGAAAATGCTCGTATCTGGGGCGCTAATTGGTTTCGAAAATGCCCTATGAGTAATGTGAGTTGAAGAAGTCTCTGTGTAGTCGTATGTCCGTTTACTCACCATCACCAACCTCATTCTGTGGGCAAATTCGTGTGAATTATCTAATCTCATCACTGTTGATATTGATAATGAAAATTCTATTAATAAGGAACTTTTAATTGAATTAGTTCGTTGTCTTGTTGGGGGGAGTACTTTTTATTCGACGTACATCACTAAATTAATTGTTGAATTGTTGGATATTACTGTACAATCATTACAAGTGGCAGCCTGATGAGGAAGTAATTGTGTCTTTTGACGAATGATTCAGAGGTGCTGGGAATGAGTTTTCGAATTTTTGATGGATTGGTGGCGCGGCGAGTGCAGCAAGACGATAAACATAGGGAAACAAATTAATTTATTTATTTTTAGACAAATCGGCCTTTGAAGAACACCTATCAAGGTGCGTGTGCATTCAATTTAAAAATAGAAGAACAGTTGCGAAATAATTGAAAACGATAATGATGCGGCAGTGATAAGAAGCGCGGTAGATTTTATTTTTATATGGGGTATATTTATAGGGGCTTCATTTGCTTGTATTTCTGAGACTGAGATAACTAGTACTTTTTGCTGTGATAAAATGGGGGTCACTTCAACAAAATAAAAATAAACATCTTACGAGCTATCACACTTGAAAAGCAGATCAACTCGTTAAAGAATATTTCATAGCCAACCAACATCTATCCATGGACATCTGACTTTGATGGTCGCATAGCAATAACTTTCACAGGAAGAACTTTGGCTGGATGATGTACTAAAACCTAAAAGACTCGTCGCGAGGTAGGCGAACAACCGGGCTCGATATTGCGGTTTAAAACATGTCCAAAAGGTGCCTGAAGTTTAGTCGTTTCACAGATGCGCTTTATGAGTAGGAGTTCGATAATGAGTCCACGAATGGATTGCAACAAGTTCAACTTTGTACCTAGTCAACTCAGCTATGGACAATTTTTCACACGAACATTTGTTGAAAATGTTAATCGTTTTGTTGCAGGCAAATTCTTCTTCTTTACTACTTTTGGGAAAGGCGAGCGTACATTTGCCTTGGGGCAGACATGAGCTACTTCTGCCCTTAAATTGTTTTAAGTTGTGTTCCTCTATAAAAACGTCGCCAGGAACTTGGACAAGGTGTTGCTTGTCCTGCAGCTTAGGAAATTTTGCAAAAGTTCATGCTTCAGTAATTTTGTACATGAGTGGTATATTGATAGATTCCAGTCTCGAATTGGACGACGATTCCCTTTCTGTAATACACTAACTGAACCATTTAACCCAGTTTCAGATTCAAGGCGATTCCAGTTCGTTACATGCAAACTTTGTTCACGTATTGGCACCTCATTTGCATGTGGCTATACTAAGCAAGAAGCCTGGATGTCAAACGCAACCCATGTTAGCAAATGACAACTCCTTATGGCAGTTACGAATCGCACTTTTACTTAAAGAAGGGCTGTGTTTTTTACATGCGAAATTTTTCGTTCTACGGTGCTAGTTTGCTTTACATCGTGGGTTAAGACAAATATCAAAAAACATGTATTTAGTCAAACGAGGAAGAAGAGAAACAGTAACACATATCAGTATCTACCTACACTGAACGAAAAAATGTTGTTGCTGCATAGCAGAAGACTTCAACGACTGAAAATATTCGTCTGACGACAGAACAGAAACAAGTCTAAAGTACCTTGAAGGAGTCATATTCTATGCCTCTGCTGGAGAGGGAAGAAGAGCGCAAAGTCCTTGATTTGTACAGGGCGCCGAAATTGCATAAATCTTGCATCCTTTTTTAATGAACATTTTGTCTTCAAACTGAACTCTACTTGACATTTCTGACACTTGGGTATTTATCCAAGGTAGCAGTAACTTGGGAATATAGTTCACATTGACACCCTTTCTGGCGATGTCTAAATGACACTTTAAGTAAACGGCGACAAATTAATACCTTCTACAGCAAACTAAATTCAAAAGACGCCACGTCCTAAAAGCTGTCCAACAGATATCGAAATTTCGTATTCTATCTTATTTGCATACGTATGCGGTATACTTCGACTGATTGTCTCTCCATGAATGAAATCTCCAAACAAAACACATAGTTTCAGATATAAAACAAAACAAAAAAAACTATCGATAGTATTCGCCCGTCCTTGATTGAGGTTCTCAATGAAAAAAAAAAAAAAAAAACAATTTTAAAGTACACGTGTGTCAAAAAACCCAATGACAGATTAAATGTGAACGAAACTCTCACACGCAAACCATTAAAAACATTTCAAACACCAATACTCCACATGAGCCTTACTATTGTAGCTGTACGCCCTCCCACGACTCGATCATTTTACAAGCCAGATACCGATCTTGTAACTTTGGTATTCCGTTGAAATGATAAGAAGTTAGATACACGCGCCATTTGGCCACAATCAATTTGTCAGATACTGCGACGAAAGCTCACAATGCTGGTGTTAATTAAATGGAATGGAAATATTAGGAGCGTGTGTTACATGCCGAAACACACAAATAGGCAAAATTACCACACAATTCCATTGAAGTAGTGTTTAGTTGAAGTATTCTTTGAATTGTTACTGCCGGCAGAGCTTCAGACTATTAATAAAATTTATCGAAAACACGTGTGCGCGAATTAAAACACTTGGTTCTTACTTTTAAAATTAAACAATATTTATTTGGAACTATGTCCTTTATTATTGAAATACTTTTTACTAATTCTAAAAGGAGCTTAAGGCTACTATGTAGTTACAATAAGACTATCGATAAATTCATCATACAGTCGTATTTATATACTTTTCTTATCTATCTACAAGGAGACCCAAGCGTACAATCGTCTTGCTTGATAATGAAGAAGAGATAATATTCCAACATTGTATACAAACGATATTATCTCTTTTACATATGTTATCATTGTAGCGTTGTGTGCAAGACTGTACTAGAGACTAAAGATATCATTGAATACAAATAATGTTATCTTTTTTCTCAATATGTTTTGCTATGGATACTTAACTCCCCCCCTTGTTAAACGAAATCGTCCCGATTTTTCGACGCTATTTTTAACATCTCTCTTTCATAAGTTTTGTTATATGCGTCAATCTTTTTTTGTTTTTGACGATCTGTTATACATTGTATAGTTTTTATCATTACGTACGTAAATGCTAAAATAACAATCAGTGTTACAATTGTGTATATAGTTGATAATATCGGTTTTTCTTCAAAAGGAATAATTAGTTTTTTTAAAGTATCTATGTTATCGAATTTGTATATTGTATCTTCTTTAATTATTTGGTCGATGTAAGACTCTGAATTATGATTTCTTAATATAACTTCTTTAATTTGCTTATGCATGTTTTTGTATATTTTATCATCTAGATTTATAGTATTTTCATAAGTAACTAAGTTTATACCATTAATTGTTTGATTATTTAGCTTATGCTTACCGCTTAATAACATAACACCGGATTCAATTTCTAAGTCGTAATCGTATTCTTGTTTAATGTTGCATTTTGAAGTTATATTCTTTAAAAGTGGAATAAGACAATTTTCTTCTTCAAAGTTAATTTCACAAATGTTTTTACTTAGATGATTTTGACAATTTCTTGTTCTTAAATAAGTTTGGTTACATAAGGCAATTGTTTTATCTGTAATGATTTTTCCATGTTTTGAATTTAAGGGTGTTACTTTATACAATTTACATGATTTAATTAGAACTGGATATTTATATATTGTGATGAAGAATTCATCAGTTCTAGCTAATAATATTTTAGAGTACTCAAATATATTTATTATGGGTACTTGAATTATTTCATGTTGAATAATATTTTTAATGTCATCTAAGTCTAGGCTTTCTGATAAATATTCATTATTTTTTGCTGCATTAATTGTTCTGGTCAATAATAATAATTGTTCGTACACTTGTTCTATTACTAAATGTTCTTTAAGGCTCTGACCTTCGAATTGTTGCAAAATTTGTTCGAATCTAGAATTTATAGTTTTTTGTTTATTATTGTTTTCTATGAGATTATTTATACTCGTTTCTATGTTAACTAAGTCATAATGGTCAGGATTACCAAACACATATTTGAAAGCTGTTCCTAAAAAGTTAATTGATCTAGTATGCCTAGTATGTTCTTGTAATTGGTCTGCTAAATTCTTAATTTTACTTAACCAAATTTTTTCTTCTTGTGTAGGTTGATAGTTACTAGTTACGATATTTACGTAAGGTTGAAATATCGAAGTCAGGTTGGTGGCATGTAACAAATAAGTTTGTTCTTTGAATAAATACACGTCATCTGTTTGCGTAAGTATAAACTTCTTGTTTAGTAACTCAGTTATTTGAACGTTTCCTTGCCCTTCTTGACTCTGTACAATTCCTAGTAATGTTAGGAATATTAATATTTTCGTCATCTAAAAAATGATAATTCTTTATGTTATCCTTGTGA
The DNA here is from genome assembly GCA_951230905.1 of Cheilosia variabilis. Lineage (NCBI taxonomy): Eukaryota > Metazoa > Arthropoda > Insecta > Diptera > Syrphidae > Cheilosia > Cheilosia variabilis. The sequence goes on from OX579676.1 coordinate 17,247,039, forward strand.
ATTTTTATTCCCTCTTTAGAGATTACAGTGTCTCCTTTATCTTCTTCTACTATTCTTGTTATGTATCTGGCGTTAGATTTCTTTCTAAGACCTGTGATTCTTACCATTATCTTATCTCCTTTTTTATATTCTCTGTGTCGAGTTCCTTTATTTAGACGTTCGATCACTTTTTTGGATGCTGAGTTTAGTTTATTTATTATAATTTCACTATTGCTATATTTATTTTGATTAAAGAAAATGTCTCTAGGTTTCAAACCGGTAACTGAGTGTATGGAATTATTTAATTCACGCACTGTTCTAAATATTTCTTCGATAAGTCTTGTTTTATTCTGAATTGTGAATATTCTAGACAGTTCAGTTATTGTACCGTTTACACGTTCTACCTGACCGTTCGCTGTCGATCTGTATACTGGAGTTTCTACTTTAGTTATGTTGTATTTCAAACACATTTGGTTCACCATTTCTGTTTTGAATCCCTTCTCGTTATCTGTCATGAGTCGTTCACATTTTGGGAAATAATTAGATAAGACCTCTTCCATAACGTCGTACAGTCTGTTTCGAGTTTCGATTTCCCGAAGGATTGTATATTTAGAATACTTATCTACTGTTACAAGGAAAGTATACTTGTCGTTGAAGTATATGTCCATATGAATGTGTGTTCCCACATGTGTTGGTATTTCTGAATTATTCAGGGGTTCTCTGATAGGTTTTCTTTCATATTTTCCAAATAGACATGCTATGCATTTTTTGTTGAAACTCTTTGCTTGTTTATTTAGATCGGGCCAGTAATATTTCTCTGAGATTTCTTGTATATTGTTACGTAACCCTCGGTGTGCTCTTTCGTGAGTTACCCTTACAAGTTTTAGTTGTTCCTCCAAATTTGTCACGTCTTGAAGTTTTCTTGGTGTGAATATAAATCTTACTAGTGGGAATTCTTTTTTTATGTTTTCACCATATTTGTATATGTTTTCAAATTTCGTATGCAAAGCTACAATCTTTTGGGGTTGTATAGCTTCTTTCATCTGCCTTAGTAAAGAGTCTTTGTCCTTAAACTTTATTATGAGTCTTATTTTGTTACCAAAATAGATTTGTGTTTCGATATTATTTGTTATATCCTCAATAAGTTCGAACTGTGCAGTGTATGCATTAAAAGGCTGATTCACAGTTTTTATTATATCATTAGAAGAACTTTCAGCTGAATGTGCTGTTTCTATGGTAGAAGTATTTATGCGTTGACGTGATAATGCGTCAGCTACAAGATTTAGGTTTCCTGGTTTATAAACTAATTTTGCTCCAAAGTCTTCAATGATTCCCTTCCAACGTTTCAGCTTTGTGTTGGGATTTTTTTTCTGATACCGAATATATAAGGCTCTGGTGATCGGTATATATGGTTAAGTCTGCTATACCATATATGTAGTTTCTGAGTTTTTGTAAGGACCATATGATCGCTAATAGCTCTTTCTCGTTTGTGCTATAGTTCTCTTCTGTCTTACTCAGTGTTCTTGACAAGAAGTGTATAGGTTGCTTATTCTGACTTAGTACGGCTCCAATAGCTATGTTGGATGCATCTGTAGTAAGCTCGAATGGTTTACTATAATCCGGTTGAAAAAGTTCGACTTGTTCTTTCAAATAATTTTTTAAAATTCTAATCGCTTCTAATGCTGAATCATTCAGATTTAACTTAATATTTTTACTTTGTTTTTTGTTTACTTTACCGTTATCTCCTCGTAAATATAATGTCAGGGGCTTGGCTATGCTTGCGTATCCTTTTATAAACTTACGATAGTAACCTGTAAGACCTAAAAATCCTCTCAAATCCTTTACCGTTTGTGGGACTGGAAAATTTTCTATAGCTGCTATTTTCTCAGGGTTCGTAGTGATTCTACCATGTCTGATTATGTGACCTAAGTATTCTACTTCTTCTTGAAAAAACTTACTTTTCTCATCAGATATTTTTAATGTGGCTTTATTGAGTACGTCGAATACTTGACTTATGTGCTGTATATGTTCTTCCTCAGATGAAGAATATATCAATACGTCATCAATGTAAACGTGTACGAATTTACCTACAAAGTCTCTCAAAATGTCGTCCACGCATCTCTGAAATATGCTTGGTGCATTTTTGAGCCCGAAAGGCATTCGTTTAAAATGATATTTTGCGCCATTTATAGCAAAAGCTGTTTTTTCTTTATCATCTGTTTTGATTTTAATTTGGTGGAAACCTGACTCCAAATCTAACGTTGTAAAGTACTTGGCTTTACCTAAATTTTGAATTGTCATGTTGACATCCGGAATGGGGTATCTGTCTGTTACAGTGTGAGCGTTAAGTTTTTGGAAATCAACAACCATGCGCCGTTTTGGTTTTCCTTTTTCGTCCAAACCTTTTTTAGGTACTGTCCATATGGGACTGTTATAAGGACTATGGCTTTTTTCTATTATATTGTCATGTAAGAGTTTCTGTATTTCTTTGTTTACGAATTCGTTATCTGCTATGGGATATGGATATTGTTTAACATAAACCGGATTATCATTGGTCGTCCTAATGCTTGCTTCTATAGTATCTGTAAAGGGTAACGGTCCTATGCTGTTATTAATCTTCATCAGTCTATCTATGTCTGCTTTATAAATATTATTTTCCCCAATTATGTAATTAATTTTCTGAATAGATTCGACACTGCTTATGGTAGTTAGAGTCATATTACTGAAATTTATTTCCGCGTTTAGAACTTTAAGTCCTTCATATCCTAATATCATATCAAAAGACTGAATATCCTCTAATTCAAAAAATGTTAAATTTTTCTTTAATATCCTAACTACTTTCTTTGTATCTACCATAGAATAACCATGCATTGTTTTTATTTTTATAGGTTTAATTTTAATTTTTTCGCTAGAATCGCATTTTCTATTAATGTAATTATGGGTTGCACCAGTATCAATAAGAATTTTATAAATTTTCTTAGAAATAGTACTAGTTAAATTTAAGCAGGGCAACCCGTCTACTAGTTTAAATGATCTATTCTTATGTTATTATTTACCATACATTCCGTTTCATCTGCTTCTGCATATGTACTGCTGACATCGTCTCTGCGTTGTTGTCGGGAGTTATTTACTCTCTGCTGCTTGAAGTTCTGCTGATAAGATCGTTGCGGTCTGTTGTGTGTGTTGAAACTCCCGCTGTGTTCACGTTTCGCTGGTGGATTATATACATCGGGTTTGTATTGATTCCAATTTTGTCGCTGTGCATGTACAATTTGTCTCGAGTTTATCTCCATCGGCTGTGGTCCGTCATTTCTCTTGGAAGGGTTTAGGCGTGGTCCTTGATTGTGTTGCTGCATATTATCGTATTGCTTCTGGGGTTGATAATTCGTTGTTTGGCTCGAATAGTTTGGTCTTCTTTCGTTTCTGTGTTCATGTGGCATATTTTTGTGGTGCTTATCTTGAGTGAGATGTAAATGCCTGTGCACATTATCATGTTCTATTCTGCGAGCAATTGCGAATGCGTGTTCTAGATCATTTATTGTAGCTGAATATAATGATCCTCTTGTAAAGTTGTCACTCATACCATCAATGAATATACGAACTGCGTCGTCGTTAGCATTTTTAATTAGTCTGTCGATTATATTCGGCGGATCACCTGACATAGTGATTTTTGATATTATTAAATTGAGATTTTTATTTATCTCGTCGTGGTATTCAGACAGTGTGCTTCTTTTTTGCGTGATGGCTTTCATCATGTCTTGTAGCACGTATAGAGGTTCTTGATTAGAGTACGTATAATCTAATCTGTTACGTATCGCCTCAAAATTAAAAATTGTGTTATAATTAGTTAACACATTCGCGGCTGCTCCCTGTATTTTACTTTTCACTATAGTCAATGCTGCTGCGTACTTACTGTGTGTTTTGAGGTTTTTAATGCTGTCCATTAATCTGGATGCTTCTTCGCGCCACGACCGATAATTTGATTGATCGCCGTTGAAAATAGGTAGGCTTTTAAATGCGTCTAACTGTATTTCACTACCATCTGTATATGTGGTTCTTATTTCCTCTAGCACAGGTATGTTTGGTACTATGCCTAATCCAGATTTTACTTCATTTAGTTTTGTTTCTAAATTAGTGTTTATTTGATTTTGGTTAGTTATTATTGCTGCTAACCTTGCATTCTCTGTGCGTGTGTGCTCTAGGGTTTGTGTTACTGTGTTGCACCTGGTTTCTAAAGCTTCTAATCTTGCCATTAATACTGCGAGTTGTTCCATTTTGAACTCGTGTCTGTTGTCGTCGAATTTGTGTGTTTTTTTTTTTTTTCCACATATACACTTTCACTGAATTGCTTTGCTGCTTCGTACGAAGGAGCTATATTTGTACCTGCTATGCTAGGTAATTCTTGTAACCGGTAACGCGAGTGTTCTGTTTATACTAGATTTCACTACTTGTTCCCGAGGTCCGCTCGATTGAAGTTAAAAAGTATATTTAACCTCCTGGCAGGATCGCCAATTAAAACACTTGGTTCTTACTTTTAAAATTAAACAATATTTATTTGGAACTATGTCCTTTATTATTGAAATACTTTTTACTAATTCTAAAAGGAGCTTAAGGCTACTATGTAGTTACAATAAGACTATCGATAAATTCATCATACAGTCGTATTTATATACTTTTCTTATCTATCTACAAGGAGACCCAAGCGTACAATCGTCTTGCTTGATAATGAAGAAGAGATAATATTCCAACATTGTATACAAACGATATTATCTCTTTTACATATGTTATCATTGTAGCGTTGTGTGCAAGACTGTACTAGAGACTAAAGATATCATTGAATACAAATAATGTTATCTTTTTTCTCAATATGTTTTGCTATGGATACTTAACTCGCGCTTTTAACCGCTCCCTACCGGATTGGTATATTGTTGAGCAGGCCGATGAATATAGTTTTCAAGCGTCAGCGGATCAATCAACCCAATTAGATGGGCTCTTTGGGGATTATCTGGTTAAAACTGGTTTCATTTTATTTTAAAAAAATGATACAGTCCCGTGTAATATGTAAGCTGACACAGAGTACCGTACTGAGTTGTTACAGTTGTTTGACGTCATATGGGCAGTGAATTGGTGCGATGTATCGAATTGCGGATACGGATGTGGAAGCGTTTTCAAAAGGCAGGAAATTAATTTGCAAACGTATTGTTGTGAGTAGCAGTTCTAGAACTTTTTAGACATATATCTGAGGAGAAGGTTTTAGGCATTAAATAGATTTGAAATTGAAAAACTGGCGACTGTCATAGTTCACTGAACAAGTCGCCGATATAAGAATAGTTTATTGGTAAAAAGTAAGCAATGGTATTTTAGTCAAAGAAAATAAGAGTAAAACAAAACTTTGCATAAAATAAATTCCTCGAATAAAATTTTAACAATTACAATAAAAAAAAAAAAAACATTCAAGCGACAGTCACTGGAATCGGATGAATTTTGCCACTAAAATGAGGAGATAAACTGCCGACAAAGTGCTAATAGGGCACATACACGGCCGTAAGTCTGTGCAGACATGCCTTCGCCACACACGGTGCAGGCAATCTGCACAGACATTAGTTTGTATCGTTTCGGCGTGGTCGTCGGGTCGGTAAAATGGCGGATACAGCTTGTGCTGCAACTTTGCAACAATTGCTTTGATGGTGATCGGATTTTGAGCGCAATTAAATAATCAGCACTCTTAACTTCCCAAAAAACCGGCAAACTTCTATAAAGTTCTAAAAATTCTACCCAGAATTGGCTTTCACTTCTTTTTTTCATGTTGACGCCTTGAATTTTCTCGCTCGTCTGTGCAAATTCACCATACACGACACAGATACGTCGTTGCAGACCAAGAAAAATTCAAAAAATTTTGAATTCACGCAGACGGCCGCTGCAAACACTCGACATGGATACACACAGGCAAACAGGTGCACAAAAACAACATATATTGGTCTGCAGCGACGTGTCTGTGTCGTGTATGTGCCCTATAAGTTCAGGCAACTGTTACAGCTTATGGTATATTTATGCAGACAAATGAACAACGTATCAAATAGTTGTCCGTCAAGAAAATTCACTGCAAATTTGACTAGGACTATGTATAAGCCTTTTATAAGCTTACGATAATAAACCGAGTTGGTTGGGCCATTCCAATCGGGAGACATATTCCGATTTGACCACCATCAGAGGGCTGGGGGCAGATTCCGTATATCAACGATCGTCTAAACGATATCGTTTTTGAAACTTTGATCACCAAAATAAGTCATATTCTGCTCGAATTTTTTTGACAAACGCCAGCTTTCATTATATTTTTGGAAAATGAACTGGATTAAGCTCTCAAACTTGTAATTTTAGCAGTTTGTCGCTACTTTTAGAGGTCTATCGTTTCGACGATAATCGTCTGAAAAGTTACGGAATGAGTGCCCTGATTAGTTATTTCAGTGCCGAAAGACAGATTAGTTTCGGCTTCTAAATTCAACAAATTTTACTGAAGTCAGTGCCTAGAAATAAAGGCGTATAAAATGACGCTAGCGTTCGGAGTGGATCAAGTTTGCAGGAGATCGTGGAGTCTATCAATATTTTTTTAAAAATTCCAATTTTTAATACTGCCCCAAGGACCGAAAAGATTTTCGAAATATGACAAATTTAAAGAAAAAAAAATATAAAATCGTAAAAAAATGGCTTATGTTTCATAAGTTAAACATAAAATCTCGTTTAAAAATCACAAGAGGGTCAGTTATTTTTTTAACCTTTGACTTAAGCTTTTTTTAATTATTTCATTGTTTTTTGCTTTAAATGTCCTTAATTATCATTAATAATAAAAATGAATACCACTGGAATAAAAAAATTTTTTTTTTTTTTTTTGCGGAAAATTAATCTTTTTTCAATTTTTTTTTTTAGGTTTTATGGGAAGTTTCTATGACCTTGGGGCAGTAGAAGATCACAATTTGTTTCCAAATTTTTAATTTACCTGTCATCATGCCATATCAAGACAACTTTTGGGTAGTGCCCGAAAACTCAAATTGAAAAAAAAAAGTCGAGCCACCCTACTGCGCACACCATCAAATTGGTTGGGTCCAGAGTTTTCTAATGGAAGAATCACCAAGTAACTAACATCAGTCATAACTAGAAGCGATTTTAATTTGTCACCCGACCTTCATTCATTTCGTCGCAATACATGCAACTGAACGACATCACGAAAAAAGGAAGGATGGAAGAAATTCCCTTGCAGTTGGTTTCTCAGAATAATAGTTCGGTGCAAACAACTTGAGGAACAGGCTCTACAAGAAACCCAGTTCTCCTCACGTAACTCGGTATTAAGCGATTTGAAACGGACCCTATAAGCTCATTAGAGCACTACAAGAGGACAGCGCGTAGTGCTAAAACAATTTCAAGGTCGCACTTCCAAGTCAGCCTCATGCTCGCGATCTGAACATTAAATTTGTATGTAGGAAGAATTCCATATGCCATAAACTTATAAAAAAGACGATCACCTTTTCTTGTCTCATAACTTCACAAACCACATTCAATGATAACTACCCGACAGAACTATCACACGATAAGCAACGATTTCATGTCAATGCGGTTCTCCATGACGTTTTATTTCATTTGTGGAGAAAGCAATTCAATCAGATCCCTGCAAATCCAAGTCGCACTTTCTGCTTCGTAAACGAAGAGTTCCGAATGTTCCATTTGCATGCGTCCAACTTGAAAAGCAACGACACAGAACTGGAATAAGTTCAAAGAAGTGACTTCAATTCACCACACGTACGTACTGTAGATCCGCCAAAAAACCTAATCAGCCCCAATTACATGAGCAGTAAACAACTGGAATTCAATGCCAAGTCGTTGTAACGTCTAAAGTGGTTTCCACCGTATGACTCACCCACGGGGGAACACTGTGAATTCGCTCGAGCTCTATTTTATGAATGACTCGGTTTATCAACCATAACAAGACTTGCGAACGACGTCATACAAACTGCCCAGATAAGTTCTCAGTAATGCGGAATAAGAGGCATGCTGCTCCGGCATGCACTTTAGATACTACCGCTATAAGGAAACAAATTGCATTTCATTGCAACGAAAACAATAGGGCGGCGTTTTCAATGAGACACATGTCAGCAAAAGTTTCAAAGAACACAAAGAAATAGGTGAGAAGTAATTTGTGTCAAATAAAACGAGTACATTCATTCGCTTTCGTCTCTCCGCTATGCATTCGCATTTCATTCTTTCTTTCTTTCTTTGTGTATATGTCACCCCGTTCTTGGTAATATTGACCCAGTTCACCAGATAAGAATATAACAACATTTACACAATTCGAGACCGATTTACAACGTGGAATAGAATGCACAACACAACACTAAAACAGAAAACGGAAAAGTCCTCGCCTCTGCTCTGAATTGAGTCTCATTTTCCCTTGCAAATTGAGGTCTACACTGTGCTTGGTGTGGGTAAATCGTAGCAGCACAAAGCGAACACTTTTTTAACGACATTTCAAAGTAAATGCTAATTTTATGGAAATTTTCTGAATCGGAAAGAAATCACAACCACACTCGGAGCAACACAACAAGGATACTCCTTTTTTTCTGCTTTTATCTGACACTCAACATGTTAGCCTTGTTTTGAGTCGTTCTCTCTCTCTGCTTCTGTCTAAATGGAATCCTTGTTGTTTTTTTTTGGACTGAAGAAGACATGAAAAAGTCGAAAAAAAAAACAATCCACAACAACTTCGGCACTTCAGCACACACCAGGAAGTATCTGAGACAAGTTATACGTGAAATTTAACCACTTCTGAGAGAATTTCCGTCATACCACAGAATAAACTTCACTCCACAGAGCTGCGAGCAGATATTTTCGAAATATTCTTTTTGTTTGGCACTTGATTTTCATTTTATAATTACCTCTCGATAACAAGAAACACTAGAATCTCCTCCATGATGTGTGTGTACTCCAGGTAATCCGCAGTGTCCTAAGTTGATTCAAATTTGTTCTCGCCAAATTTGTGTAAGACGACGAAAATTCCAAGCACAATCTATCCACACCAGACGACCGACCGACCGACGGACGCGACGTAAGCCAAACAAACAAAAGCCGCTGTACCTAGCAGCTTTGAAAGGTGTAATGGTCGGCAAATGTTCGCTTGCAATAAACCGAAACTCATAAAAGTTCAAAAATTTATACTACAGATAGTAGATTTTCAGCAGCGGTGCTTGGTATCTTTTGTTACCTTTGTGGTTGTGTAAAGTACGAGGTATGCCAGCGCACAATTGGTGCAGAATTAGTGGCGGCTCGCGGCACCCACAGCAGTCAACTTAATAAGCCCGTTCGCGTTTTTCGTATCTGTATCTCTGCATTTGGGGATTTTCGCTTGTCACAGCGTTTTCGTTTTATCACAACAGAAGTGAAATTTATTCGTTCGTTCGTTCGCTGTTCGGTAGTTGTTTTGATTTAACTCAAATACACCGCCGCAGCCTATCAAGATACGGAGACACGTTTGTTAACAAACAGAAAAAGAAAAAAAGAAAACTATTTCGACTTTACTTCGAGAAGATCGACTTATAACTGAACTGTTGATCTAATCGCTTGGAAATTGTTTAAATACTTCGGAAAAAAAAGAATTCACACAACAATAAAGTGGCTCTCTTTTGGAATATCTGTAGATAGATACGAGTATACTCGCACGTCGAGTTGACAGCGACTCTGGCTATTCTACATAAACGGAGAAACACATGGGCACTCACTGCATGCATCTAAACAGAAAGCATTTTAGCGAAATTAAGAGGAAATCTATATACGTATTCATCAAGTGATGTGTCTAAAACAGGAAAGTACAACTACACTCCCCGCAAAATAAAAATAATAAAAACCCAGCACGACCGCCAGAAGTCACGGTGTACTATTACGTTAGGCACTGTCAAGCCCCCCTCGCAGACTAAGGGCACCAGACTTGATCATTTTGTTTTCGTAACCGGATATGTAGTATTTCCCCGTTCATCGGAGATCGGAGACACTCTGACGTCGATTAAATCACGAAATACCCGGCGTTGTAAAAAAAACCATTACCACTCTCCCACTGGATACGAACAACGTAACACTCGAGGTATTATCACAACTTCCTTATATCGACGAAGGATGGCCCATTCGACACATGCCTATATACATGGCCAACAAGGAGACATTGCATTCCCATTTAGAGCAGCCAGCTCTGCGACATTATTGAGGTTCAAGTTGAGGAGAGCTGTCACTGCAGTCGGTTTCCTCATATGGAAATCCAAATTGTCATGTACCGGGGAACGAACTGCGATTAGCTGAACTTGTTATTTAATAGATCGAGTGGAGAAAAATATCGCCTTAAGATTCATTTAAGTGAAATGCGCCTAACCAGCTGAAACCAATATTTCATTCAACTTTTGAATGTTCCGTAACATAAGTCGGTTCTAACTGGTAAATGAATATTCATGGATTTGCATGCAATTATGGTTGGGCCTTACCAAGAATTGATAAACAGTCGCCTTTGATGTGAACGTGTCTAAGATGCGCCCCCCCCCCCCCGTTTCGTTGGAGTCACAAACTTGGCGAACAAGTTTATTCAATAGATTTTCCTAATACGCAGTTGTAGCAAAACCGCAGAAATAACTCCGTAAATAGAATGCGGCGCCACAACAAACAACAAGTTATGTCTATGCTGGTATAAGTTAAGACATTTGAATAGTACCTAAAGTCCTTTTGCGTTCTCCAGCTGTGTGCAATTAAGTGACAAACAAAAATAACAGATATATGGCATCAAAGTAAACAAGAAAACCCATCCAAGCACTTTGAACAGTGAGAGACATGTGTTCTTTTAATTTTTAGGACACATCAAACCTGAACTTTTAAAATATGAAGAAGAAATTATTATTCAGTGTCATTGTCAGCTTAAAAATGCCAAACTGACATGGGCGGTATTTTTACTACAAAACAAGATATTGTGAACTAAAATAGAGTGAAAACTAAAATCGGTTACCATTAAGACGCACTGTTTAAAATTAAAGCGCACATCCGATGTGCGATTGTCATGACTGAAATATCATCCAACAAACACAGACTGGACTTTAAATAAAATCAAAAAATCCCATCGACGAAGAGGTATGTGGACTGGTATGCGCTTACGCACATTCTGAGTGTGCGCTTTAATTTTAAATAGTGCGCCCGTCATTGGCTCTAAGTTTTGTCGAACAGAGGAAGGTTACATGTGCTTGGACAAATTCTACAGAAAGTCTACATAAAATTTCGTTGACATAACACGATAAATTAAAATGTGCGTTTTGCATAGAAACCGCAAATTGAAATAAAATCTCGATGATGGATGATTGTGAGCAAGTTTTTTGTGAGTGTCTGAAACAGCAAATCAGGTGTAAATTTGTAAGACCACTCAAAACTTCGTTACCGGACATAAAAATGTTAAATGTGCGCTACGAACAGAGCATGTGCTCGAAGGCATATTCTTCTTGAATATGTGATTCCGCAGAGAGAGGCGGCTGAGAATCTAAGATGTGCGCTTCGAATCGAAATGGACTTAAGTTTATAGAAATATTGAATAGAATGCATAAAAAGGAAACGAAATGTCAAAGTCCGCACAAAGTTTCGTTAACGCGGAAGGAAATGTGAAATGTGCGCTACGATTTCAACACGTGATCGAAGACATTTTCCTCTTGAAAGACGGAAACGGCTTTAAAGTTCATGTACACAAACTTTCGTCGAGGCAAATAAAAACGTTAAATGTGCGCTACGAAAAGTACATGTCCTCGAAGGCATAATCGAACTGAGTATCATAAACATTAAATCCGCTTCATATTCATAAGTCTACATAAAGTTTCGTTAACGCTCATAAAAATGATAAATGTGCGCTACGCATTATATAGTTTTGGAGAAGAGCAATCACTAAAGTCGACTCATTGTCAATGTGCGCTTAGAGTTGCATGACAGAGGCGTTCAGAGAATCACACATGCCGATTCCTCACGATAGTTTGAAAAATATCCGACAGAAAAACTGTCATGAAAGAAATAAGAAATCTCAGAGAAATTACTTTAAAAATGCGGTTTGGAAGGGTATTTGAGGTTGCGTGTATATAAAACATCCAATTCGCACGTACGAATAGTTGCAAATAGGTACCATTTTTTGACCGAAATTCGCTTTCTACTGGGATTGGCATACAATGCTAAAGTAGTACATAAAACCGAAAACGAGGCCAAAGTTCGAAAAATTCTCCATGACCTGATGTGAGAGCATCTGGTCCATTAGATTGTGAAAAGCATATACAGACACGTTGTGCACAATTTACTTTGTTTTCAGGTACAGCTGTCATTTTGAAAAGATAATAAAACACAGTGGCAAACAAAAAAAAAGGTACTCAAACCTAACGCCCTCTACTCGCAAGTAGTATCCCAAAACACAGCCTACATATTGAGAAAGGCATTCGTCAGCAAAATCGAATAGAAGCTGTTGCGCTGTGAGTACCCTTCCGTGTGTACGTTCGACCGATCCATAACGATCTGCCTGTGGTGTAACAGAAACCGAATTATCACGACGAACTGAAACAACAATCACCGCCAAGGTGGTCTGAGTCCAGTCGTTTCAGTGCAGGTGTGACGACATGCATTATGCGCTACTCGAGCCTTATCTATCAGGCTTTTAAGACGCCCATTTGCAGATATTTACTTTTCAGAAATGGCTCGCGTGCATGTGCAAATTACTTCCTTGTTCGATGGTGTGGGTTTTATGAATGCAAAAGGTACGTATACGGCATTTATCGTGTCGGTCTCGCCGGGGGCTCGGCTGTCAATCCTGACTCTCAGTTCTACTGCACGTGTTCCCTCCCGTTTATCAGCAGCATTGTTCGACGAACTCATCATCGGAACGTCTTACCTACCACATGCCATCTTGATTAGACACAACATCAACATCCTGCGAGCTAGAGACACATTTTTTGGTAAGTCATGATCACATGGTCCCCCATTCAAAACCCATGATTATCATGCCTAAAGCATGAAGAGGAAGTATTTCACCAGCTTATTCCGTGAATAGGCCGCCTTATCTTATCGCCTCTGCGATTATACATGTCAAATCTGTGACACGACCAACACTCGACACTGACTTTGATGTGCGCTGCCGCACTATGATTTTTTTTCGCATTTCGAAATGACACTTCCACATATTTTCCATAAACAATAGTATACTTTCCAATGCTAATTATAATCTTTTGTTAGTCTATCACGTGAGCGAGGATATAAACGCGGGGGGGAAAAACCGAAGAAACATTTGCAAATTAGAACTTCAGCCACCATTTGGCGTGACGTTAGTTGAACAATCAACGAATGTGATTGTTTAATTAAGCTGCTCTCAGTATGCCTGTCTTTTTATAGCCTGCCAATTAGCCGGAGTGCAAAAATTCAATGCGATACAGTTTTAAGCAGTTTTGTTTGTTTATCGTATGATAATACTTCAGTTAATGATCGCCATGTTTTTATTTTTTATTTTTTTCACGCGGCAATATTTCATATAACCAACCATTTTATGACACGCGCTGCTTGTGTCTGGAAATATTTGACAGATTTCTAGGTTCAAGTGCATAATAGGGTGTACCTGCAGATGCATTGTTTGGGGTCTTTGCGAAACCAGCATCATAGGTAGGGTAGGCACTTCTGTTTTCCGTCACACGAATACCAGCAGGTAATTTTTATGCGAAATCATTGCAATCGATGGATGAGCGTGTGCGCCCGTCAACACTGAAAGTCGTGTGTTGTATTTTTTGCAACTGAACAGTCACAGTCGTGTGACGGAGATTGGCTCTGCGGTCACCAAACCCGACGTTAAGGAATCTGGCTGTGCAAATGTGTTCCCATTAAATGCCGCTGGGTTAAAAAAATGTACTTCAAAAATAAGGGCACAGAAAAACTACGGACATAGGATTAAAGTCCAAATAGTGCGGATAAACGTAGACCAATTTGCAAGCCAACATTGACAGTCAATCTTGAAGCGAACACAACATTTGTTGACATACCCAGGCAACAGACAACAGCGTCTAGGAAAATTAAATCCAACAAGATACAGGCGTTCGGATTACAGTCATCCTTTTTACCTCTCAGTCCGACCAACTTCCTAGAACAAACCCAGACAGCTCTTTAGCAAATTCGCCCATACGCCGATTTCATAAGTCTGGTGTACATTCGCCGCCACAGTGGCATAACAATTAAACTGACAAAACAAACAAATTGGAACCACAAAATTTATTGCATTTCCCAAATGGAGTTAAATAGGGTGTACCCACTCTTAATTGAGAACAGCACATCCATGTGACATCGTCTCAACTTACCAGTAAATTTGACGCTCCACATTCTTACAGCTGCTTGGCGTGGTCGAGCAAAGTTTACCAACCCACCATATATATGAAATACGATTAATGTGAGAAACGGACCCATGCGCGTTGCCAGCACGGCATTCGGAGACCCAGACAACAGCGTATACCGGTCATAGGATCCATTGCACGCTTATGTCTGGCGGTCATCGGAACCTTGTAAAATAAAAATAAAAAAAAAACAAACACTGCTTGGTTGTTGGTTTTATTGTGTGCGCCGGTCAATCAACAGACGTCAGTGGTCAGTGTACAAAAGTGTCAAATCCACTGTCACACTGGACAAGTGGGCGACGACGAATTTTGTTTAATGTCGGGGCAGCTATTAAAACGCGGAAAAATTACGCCCAGACGCGTGGTGATTTATATCGAATTCATATACGTTTATCCTTTCATTTCCAGAATAATTGTATTCGGCCAAAGATACACAGACTGTCGACAAAGACACAAAGAACTTAATGCGAACGTCACGACGCGATTTCTTAGAATTCAAATATTTTTTCGAAAAACTTTTCGAAGAACTGTTTCAACCGAAAGAGTTCTAAAAATACGCTCCAATTTATTATACACGAATTGAAATCGTCTTTATTCGTGTCTCCAACTGGAAGACATGATGTCTGAAAGATCAAGGAGACGTGGCTTTGATAAATTTAGATGTTGCACGCCCTGCTGTTGGAAAGTGCGGAATTGAAGTGGTTTTTCTCGAGTTTGGATTTTGTTTTTTTCGAAAAGATGGATCACTCACATGATGCCAGTTTTAGTTGCTAAGCGCTTAGTGTATAATATATATGTTTGGCGTTTTGATTTACGAGTGTATTTTGCTTTCAAAAAATATGAATCTTTCAGATGAACTGAGTCACTATGTTCTTTAGATAGCCACTGAGTGGTGGGCTTTTTATTCGAAAAGAGTGGAGTTGGTCATCACTGAGATGATTGTCGGTAGTTGCTAAATAGGTATAACAGAGAACTTTTGAATTTAGGCTCAATCGTTCAACAATAATTTTTGAGCTTCGTTTTGTTATTCCGATGTGGCAGCCATGTTCATCGGATTAACACTTCAATTAAAGGTTTAGAGATTTTAAAACTCGGTTCGATTGGAGACGGAATTGCCAAAAATCTCTCAAAAACGATTGACCGGTATTCGCCATCTAGGGCGAATATAGTTCGAACTTGACATAAACCGAAGAATCGTTTGCGTCGGGTAATAATGACTTCTCTCTCGCAATACTCGATGCACATGGAGTCTGTGTCAGCTTGCTACTTAAGTCGCAGGTTAAGGCCACCAGAGGCTTGTTCAGAAACTAGCTCACTTTAAACACAGATGTTGCAAGTTGCGACCCAAATTTTGTTATAGGCCACATTTGTCTTTGAAAGTCGCCCACAGTAAAGAAGAAGCGATGACGCCTCGACAGAGCCCCGAGAAGATTATGTTCTGATTTGTTGTAAATTCCAAAATTTGCAGATCTTGTAGAAAAGAAGTGACGAAAAATAAAGTCAACGCGGATGACAAGTCTACTGGCAGCTTTTGTGCTTTTCTATCTTGTTGGGCGGCCATATGGAGCATTTTTTGGATCATCTGCCCTGAAAGTAGCTATATAAAAGGTCAGCAATTTGTTTTCTTACCGTCCGGGCTTGTAGATAAGATGTCACTCTATAAATCTTGAACTGCTCAACTCTTAAAGCTCTCAGATAAGTTCAAAAAAATGTTTCGCACTTTAGCCGAGTTTTTTTGACAGCCAATCGGAAGAGATTTTCGTTTTTAGGGGGTTGAACCGAGAATCTCGTGCTCAGTACCCCAAATACCGTAAACATTGCGCGTTTCTTTGCTTTATTTTATTTATGTATTTGTCTATTTATTCAAAAAAATACCCTAGGTACTAGAAACTAGATCCATCATTTTAAATGTGCAAATATTGGTAAAAAATATTCGAAATCAGGGGTCGAATCGTGTCATCCACGGAATTTGTTTTTATTTCGTATGTAAGATCAATCTCTTTCCGCGAATTTGCGATTCAGACGCAGTTTCTACAGTGCTGCCAAATTGAAAAAACGAAATAATAAATTTGTGTAGGTTCGATGTTAGTCAAAACCAATACCAATGTTGCCAATTTACGTTGGCGCTCAAAAACATCTGTTCTGTGCGAGAACCTAAAAGAACCGCGATGGATATAAGCTTCAAGCTGAGCTGCCATCAAATACAGCAATTGGTACGCTTTGGCTACATTCTCACTTAACCTTCTAATTCCCGTGCAACTACCCCATTTGTAAATGAGAAAAAATAAATTACAAAAAAACTCCTCCAAAGAACACTAACCTTTTCTTACTTCCAAAGAAATGCCCTCTCCCTCATCCTCTACAAGGATATGTGCGAAAGCGCACGTGTACCAACATCATTCACATGAGTGAATGAAAATCGAAGTAAAAAGGGAAAAATTCGCTAATTTTAGGTCAATATCCTTGTAAGGAGAACCCTTCTCAGTCATTTGATCCAGGTATAAAATCAAAACCTTGAACCCTTTTTTTTGTCGTGTTATGCGGTGCGACGGCGCGGTAGTCGTCTCGTAGACAGACATTAGTTTTACTTGGAATTAACCAGGGACTTTCGGTCGTTATTTTTTTTTATTTGAATTCCAGTTTATTTGGTTCTTTTATATTTTGTATAGAAAAAACTAAACCGTCGACAGTATTTTTCCACTCTCTTGAAAGGAACAAAAGCCCAAAGAGGACAATCAAAAAAGAGGGAGACATACTTGTGTTAGAAGTGCCAATGACCCTCCTCCAATTAGCGTTGCGCGTTTCGATCCTATTTCTTCGAGTGAAATAAATTACACGCTCACTTTTTGCAGGAAGTTTACATAAGAGAACGTGCTCCGTCCGTGATATACTCCTCTGACGTAGAAAAGTTCTTCAATAACCCGATGTAAATCAACCACACACATGCAATACTAACAAATAATAATCATGCGGAACGAAAAGAGTTAATTAAAACAAATCGCCACAAATTGCGAAGACGGACCGAGTTCCGACGATGCAGCAATGGTTCTCCTGACATTGAACCGTAGAGTTGGTCCATTAAGCGATTGACTGTTACAGCAAGCGATTTATTACAGCACTTGAAGCAATAACAACAAAAAATGGTTTAATAATTAAATTCCCTTATTCTGTTGTAGTCATTCGAGACTGATGACGACCGGACGCAAATTCAATCACGTTGGACCATGTCACACATCATGGTATCACGCAGTGGAAGTACATGATATCATGTACTATTTCGCTTTTGAGCAAAATTTGTCATCATCATCGTGATTGTCTCTCTGTACAGTAGAACGGCGTACACAACAAGAATTAGTAGAGCGGCATCATCAGGAAGGCAATCAATTGAGGTCGCACTTTCAATTGAAAGTACTCTCGACGCTAATCAATGAAAGATGAACGCAATTCGATTTAGCATGGCACGCTCTAACCACATGCACACATAATTGAATGAAGCATGCGAATGACGCGAGGATTCATGGAATAGCTTTAATTGTTATCCACCATCACTACCGTCAATGGGGAGCGGAATTTGAGCGTAATGCTTTCGGTGGAAAAGGAAGCTTTATTAAGGAGAATTTCGAGAGACGCCAATTGTGGGTGTGGGGTTTGCATCATGCGTGTTTTTTGGACTGTAGAATTTTTCAAAAAAAGTTTATTTCTTCAAAGGAAGCAAGGGAATGGAACTTTGCTGAACTTCAGACAAACAAAAAATGTACCCAAAGCAAAGAGTTTGAAGGTGTTTTTAAATCGAAGACTTCAAAATGGGTTCCGCAGAGCGGATTTGTTAGAGAAATGTAATTATAAATAGGTTTCAAGAACTTCACATACTTAAAAAAAAAAAAATGAAAATTTTGCGGTGTCAATCAAAAGTAGTCCAATATCGTAACCAACTAGTTCAACTCGAATTTTGTGTCACAAGACGAGTGGGAGTATGCCTATTTATATCCGACCTGTCATACCTTAACAAGCCCTTCCTTCTGTATCAACACATCCTCATCTATTACGTCTTTCTTGACAATAGGAAAGTCGTGACGGTAGCTGCTGAATATATGTAGTTAACAAATTCATCGCTAACTAGTACACTCTGAATGTGCAATTTAACCAGTTAAACATATAAAAAGCAGTTGTGGAACTATCGAGAAATATATGTAGCAGGACAATGGAGAAGGAGCTGTGGCCAGTCATAAGCGAAGGAAAAACTCCAAAAACCCCCACGGACAAAACGGGAGATTTGCATGTAAAATAAAATTGCAAAGTTTATCCGTTGGTAACTGGATTTGTTCACGCATTATTTTAAAAATACGAGTTGGGGTCATATTTCCTTTGAAAAAATTCAGCTTTACAAAATACTGCAGTCAATAAAAAGCGCGCGTTTTGAATATTTCACATAACTTTTTTTATTGTTTGCAGAATTCTGTAAAGCAGAGATGTAGAGAACATTTTCATTTTGAATTTTCTCAATTTTTTTTTTTTTTAATTTTTAATTTTTTTTTATAGATAGATATTGTTTTTTTATTATCAATATTTAATTTTTACTGTTTTTATTTTTATCAATATTTAATTTTTACTGTTTATTTTTTATTTTTTTAATTTTAATTTGTTTTTAACTTTAAATTTTTCATAAGCAATTTAAAAATTTGTTTACTATACACCTACCTACTTATTTTTACATTTGTTTACAGGAAAAAATCAGAATAAGCTGAATTTTTTGATTTTAATTTGAAAATCTGAATTTTTAAAGCAGAATTTCCTAAAAATACTCAACGAATCCGTATCATCCGGATAGATTTTTCATTTTTTACGTTTCGTTCTAGCAGAAAAATTAGCACACAGAGCGCCCTCCATTCCATGGCAGTCTGCGGGTCAGCTTCTGGATAAAGTAGGGTCTAGGGTTGGTGAACGATTTAAATATTTACGAATATGTTGGCTCTCTGATGTATTATTTTTTGTACAGTACAAGACGGATTTAAGAAACACTCAAATAAGAACAACTGGGGTAAGAAACAATTTTTTTTTTTAATTTTAGAGGTTTCTTATATCTGTCGTGGACAGTATTCATTAAGAGCTCTTTTAGTGTCAGGAAAAAATATACGATTTGGTCAAAAACAGTCCCAAAAAGTAGGCGTGGAACAACATTTCCTCTCGGAGTCTCGCAAGATATTAAAAAAAATTCTTGTATCGCAATCAGTGCAGTAGCTTTTAACGCCAGCTGGTAACGGAAATAAAGCCCTACAGTTTTATTAAATGGACGACTGTATAGCTCATTTCAAAATATATTGACACCCATCTAGAAAAACTCAACAAAGCGAGTCCTTCCTTTGATATAAAATTCCCAATCCATCTGCAATTGAAACTTCATAGACTTCATTTTCTTCATTTTCATTTTTCTAACAAGGGTGGCTCCTCATCATTTCATTTTGAAAGCGCATTAATTCCGATTTCTGAAGGAATTTCTGTCGGTTTTCCGCACAGCCGACTATTGACATCAATTGAGTAACACCTTGCGCCAGAGTATTACACCCGAAACGATGCATTCCATGACCAGAACGTGACTAAAGATCCAAAGTCAACAAATATTACGAAATACGTAACCCTCTACAGTTTACCTTGTCGCAGTCACTCGAAATGTAAACCCAGTTTACACCTCCAAAGCGGTAAACAAAAACAAGTCAACAACTCCGTCAACAAATGACCAGAACCTGACTAAGCATCGCGGTTGACATTGATTTTGATTTATCTACGGAAAACACTATTTTACATCGTTGATCATTCAAGTTATGCGAGCATCCTTGCACACATCTCCTTTGACCATCGGATACAGCATAACCAGCTTTCAAGGTCACCGCTTAAACGCAGAGGTACTCTTTCTGTGTCCACAGTGCAGCAGCAAAATAAAACCAAACTAATTAAAGTCACACAAAACAATTCGACTATGAGTTGAGTATGTTTTTGTTTTGGCATCGGTCTGTATGGCGCGTGACATTTTCTTGTTTTTATTTATTCGCTAGCTCTACATGTTTGTACACACTCAGTGTATTGAATTGTTGCTTCCCATTTACTTACGAACAACACCAGCTCTGCGTCTTAGCTAGACTCACAACAAATTGATTAAAACGCATGTTTGCCTGATGGGAATTACGACACAATTCTGAGAACACGAAGATAGCCTATCCATATCATTAGTGGTTGTCACATAACCATGGAACACACTACACACACTCTCTGCGGTGGTCGATGTCTTTCATTATGTAAAATGAACATTTTCGATCGAGTGCACATCACCTGGGATCACCCTCGAAATAGCGCTGCAGAAATTCGCATATACATCTAGCACTTTGTGAGTTGTCAACTGAGTAAGCTTGAAATAGCATCTGAAGCTTGGGGACGTGTCGGTCTGGTCCGTTCGGTGGGCATAATGATTTGTTGGCAGAGAACACTTGTGGTGGACTATTAGAATCGCAAATAAAACTTGTTGCGGTATTTTTGGTACAGCGACAGGGTCATCTGTGAAGAGTTCCGCCATAGTGAAAATAGATAAAAGGGGCAGACCATTTGCAGGACAATATACCAACAAATAAGCAAAACCAAACAGAGAGGTGATTTATACACGAGTATATAGCTGTTTGTGGGGTCGTTTGGTGGCCTTAACACCTGTTCAACTGTCTGCTGGGTGTGTCTATTTTGGGGACTTTTGACAAAACAGATCAATGAACACCGCCACGCAGTTCAATAGACGATAAACTGGTGCACTTAATGCCACTCTGTTTCTATTTTTTGTTTTTGGAAAGTTTGTACAAAAACAAATGAAAGTAAACCTGCCAGTCATGCAGTCTCGCCGGGTAGGAAGTTCACTTGATAGCGGATTTATTACAGGGCTGTCATGGTGGTGGTGATGCCGATTGCTGGTTTGAGCGAATGCGCAGTGTTGAAGTTGAAGTGTTGCAAATGCAACTGTCTGCTTGGACTGGCAACTTGAGGAAGTGACATCCGAATTTTAATTTATTTAGAAATGATTTTGAATTGGCATGTGATAGGGTGGCAAAGGGACATCGGATGTGTGACTCAAACGGACCGCTGAGTGCGTTGTGTTGTTGTATGAATGTGTTTGCAGATGCATGGCAGTTAAAATGCTTGAAATTCGTCTTGAGATGAATGGCATTCTTGGCATTTTCAGCAGCTTTGACAATTTCTCAAATATCCGAATGGGACACTTGTGAGGCATACCGCGAATTTTTTTTTCAATTTAACGTCAGAGCGGGCTGTTCAAAATATTCAGCATTTATCTGAGAGAAAGTTCTCTCCATCGAATAAGCCGATGCAGAGGCTGCAGTGCGACTTATTCTCTCATGTGGAGTTTTATGATGCAATTTTTAGAGCGATAAAATCTGCGGTCGACCTGAGACTCGAGCTATAGGTATTTTTCGGTGTCTCTAGCAGTTGCTTACCCAGTAGTTTAAAGTACAGTTCCGCTTTTGTGCGCCACCTCGGTCGAAGTATTCATCTAATGCGTTGGCACTCAGGGCCTGGAATTGAACACTCTTTGGGTATTCATGCAGTTACGTTAATTTTAAACATGGACCCAGAGAGAGCTGATTTTGGATCATTAGTGACAGAAGCACATTTCACTTTACCCTCCTCTATGAAGGGAGGAACTCGTTGTTTTTTTCCCGTTGTGGATATCAACTTTTTATAACTACCGATTTATTTGTATTCCCCTCTGGAAACATTCAGTTCGTCAGTGACTCTCAGCCTCTCAACGTCATTTAAACGATTTTGTAATGTTTGCTCTTTCCTTCTTCTTCTCTCGTATTCTTTATTTGCACGTCCAGCTTGCTCAGGAGATTCTTCCTTTCTTGTCACGCACATTTTATGAAATTTCGTTGCTGTAGGCAGGCATCTGCGTTCCAATGACTTTTCTCTATTTGATAGAACTCTACTCAGGGGCAACAAAAATAGCCGCCGCATCAACCTTTACAACCTTAAGCCCCCTTTATTTAGCTATTATCTAAACCAATCACAGGTAAGAGTAAGAAAAATGATACCTTAAGGAGCAACTTGAAAACAATGCTCCTGTTGTTCGATAACCTCAAGAGAGGAAATATGTATATTGCGCATATGTCACTTCGCGAATATTGCGACCCCTCACTATGGAATTTGACATTTTTGACATATTTCGTAGACAGAAATTCATCCTCCAATAGATGCCGTTCGTAGCATAGCCTCTGCGATAGTAGGGCTGGTCGTCTTGTCAAAACCTAGATATTTATAGGCTCGTTTATTTCGCGCATGACACCATTTCATAATCGGCCATTGATTTAGAGCGGTCCAGTATTTCATTTAGGCTTGACAATTTTTTTTTATTTATACACATCGTAGTTTTGTTGACAAAGTATTTTCCAGGTTACGCCTCTTTGTAGGTCCATTATACACCTCGTAAATGTAAAAACTCACTCAGAAAAATGGAAGTGAGGAGTTAAGCCTTGAACTTGAATTGCTTCGTTGCAACAGGTTTTTCTTGTGCTCTTTACCTTCATTGATATTAAGTCTTCTCTGGACGGTATTTCATTGGTACTTATGATGCTATTTGTATCTCTTATAAAATTACCTTTAATGCCCTTTTTGGCTTGGATCTCAAGTCGAAATATTCCAAACTTATGTAGCGTGGTGGGAATTATTTTCATTTTGTACAGTAACTTATTTAAAAACTGGAAGTACTTTTCCCGCCTTTATAGTTTCGGAACTGCTCCCATCAAAATATATAGGTACTCATAAATTAACCGCCAGGTGTCTTTAATTTAGGTATTGAAGCTAATAGTACCTTACATTGTTTGAGAGGTATTGGGAAGAAATCTTGAGAACGCCTTTCTGTCTTTAATCGAATTCGTAATGAAAGCCTTGTTTGGTTCTTAATGTTCGAGGGGTACATCGCGTTTTATCGTCTTTTGTCAGTGATCTTAAATCAGAGATTTGTGATAGGAATCATAGAGAAGGTCTTACTATTTACTTAAAAACAAGTTGCAGAAAGTGAAAGAGAGGCAGGTTGATAAATAGGTATTTTCCTCATAAATCAAAAAAATGGATTTTGTGGCATTTACCGAGGGTTTATTTATGCCTGCCTGAATGTTGAAAAACTTTACTAAGTTTTTTGATTAGACAACTACGATAGCAGTTGGCTTAGCAAGTTTCTTTTTTTAACCTCTAGTTGGTCTTCCTTTGCAAAATTGAGAAAGCGAAAACTTCATTTGCCCATTTTTTACAAAGTTCTTAGGAAATTAAATTGTCTTGTGAATTTCAATAAAACGATCATTTCAAACTAGCATGTTTACAAAATAAATTGTCACCTTGTCACATGTCAACTGCGACTGCATTTTAATACTTTTAACAAAGTTGAAGGCAGCAGCACAATGTAAAGATTACAAAGTATTGCACAACCGACTTCCATAACGAAATACCTTGACAGCTTTAATAATTGACTTAAATCAATAATCAAGCCAAACACTATCGTTAAAATTACACACGTTTCGACATTGACTACCACATCGTTTTTTTGTTACATAACATCTCAAAATCAACCGAATGCAGCTTGAGCATTTCGAGGAAACTCAACTGCCTGTCCAGTTTGCCCTTCACGTCAGACTTATCAATTAATTTAAAACGCAATTACAATTTTTTTAATGCACCAGCAACTGACGACGAAAATAAACATCCCAAGACATAAACAAAACAATCATTTTCGAAAGTAAGTTCTCCAATTACCTTTCTACCTCACGTTCGATATTTTTTTGTTTACGTAGAGTCACATATTTGACATTTTTTGCAACAAATTCCCCAGATACACTGTTGATTTGTTTTCCCAAAGACTCAATACTCTACCCAATTAGCTAATGCGACCAGTGAAACGTGCCAGTGCTTCCTGTTTTCTTTAGCGCCTAAAGAAGTGTACTTGACTACATCACATTGGACTCTTAATTATGCCATTGATTGGAAAACGGACGACTATGACGTTTGCTCAAATGATTTCTATTGCTCGTTTCGATCAATCGTGAGTATACACGCCAAGAGAAAATGATGCAAATCTATGAAACGTGTATATTCCATTCTTTAATTTAATCAAGTTTGTCCCATAAATTTATTCGAATGTTTACCATTTAGTCTAGCCGAAGAGAAAAACATTGGCTGTTATTGTGTGCTATATACTTTTTCTTTGTTGCTAAACGCAGAGAGTATTGTAATCCAGAATTTTGTTAGCAACATATTGGGTAAATAAAATTACGTTGCTGGAATGATTTCCTTTGATTTTTCGTAGGTGTGCAATTTATGTAAAAAGGTAGAAATAATATTGACAAATGAGGGGGCGCAAAAAAAACATACATAAATAAGTGTTTTTAAATGCTGGAGCGATCTTGACTGTCACCATCACAGCAGATCTTTCTGTTGCCTTTTGTATTTTAAATGAGTCAAGTGAATAATTACGAGTATAACTTCGCACTTATAGAAAGACTGGGTGCAATCTGTTTCTACTGAGTTGCTAATAATAAAATAAAAAAAATAAGAAGGGTTTTATCATTCGAGTTCGATCATTTTCGCGGTATTTTCGGAAAGCAAAATTCAGTTGTTAAAATAAGTCAAACAAAACTTGGACAGAGGACTAAAATTGGCCCCAAAGCAGAACCTTGGGGTACACCAAAGTGCACTAAGAAATCACTGGTTTCATGGTAGATTATTCTAGCCAATAGAAAGATAGCCAAACGTATTAAAAATGTGCACATTCACTTCCGTAGAGTGGCACAACTTATTGGTCCCATCTGAATACGAGGTGGAATTCAAAGGCTGGTATTGCAAACAGCCTTTGTGACACACACCTTTCTTAAAAAAGAATAATCTCTAGAGACGAACGATTTTATATGGGAACTGCAACCTTGAAGACCATACAAAGTTCAATACCCATTCCTAAAATATATTTCGCCCGCCCCAACAAATCATGACATTCCACAGAAGCCCAACTAATTTCACCAGCTGTTACAGCATAGACGGTTTCCTATATTTCGTATCGTCATAAGATTCAATAGCGCGACAGACTGCTGGTATCTGTTTCCACTCCAAATTTGTGCACTCAGATAATAAATACATATTTTTTTAATGAATACATTTATATTTAATACACCTCTCGTGCAAAAAAATGTGGAAAACTCGTGAGAAATATAAACAATTTTTGTTTGCTCTTCTATTTTTAAAAATGATGTTTCTTAAGAAATTTGAGAAAAACAAATGAAATAAAAAAAAAATTAATAAAATGTCACAAAGCGTCTGCATGGGATTTGTATTATTTTTTTTCTTTTCCTGAAAAACCTCATTGACAGCATAAAAATAAAAACCACTTGTCAAAAGTTAAGCAAATACAATTAGTTAATATTGATTGTCTCAGGAACGAATAGTACAGACTGAAAAGAAAGAAGAAAGAAAATAATGTTGCGTATACGCCATGTGGGCCCACTAGCCACGAACAGCGTAACTCTCCTTCACGTGATTGGCGGTAGGAAATCAGACCGAAAGCATACATGCAGTTTTATCGTGCGAGCATTACGTACAAACCCATCAATGACATGCGGAAAAATAAATACTATTTGCGACATAAGCTGTGCTTGCATTTCGTCAGAAAAAGAAAAGCAAACTTCCGTCTTTAACCAGAACAATTGTGTCTTGTGCTTGAATTATATGCGAAAGTACTATTGCTTTTTGCTGTGTTACAAGAAAAAAGGTTTCTGTAATTCATTATTGAAAGCAATCAATACAGGAAACACTTGTCCATAGTCCCTTGCACAATGAAAGCCTGGAAGTGTTTCACAACACACCACCCCATACCCGCACAAGGGAATTTTATATTCCAAAGTGCAATGCGTATCGGAGAGTTCATTGATATTCTCCAACAGACGCGTTGTTTTTCAAAAAAGAAATTTTCATTCTTAATACGACAAAAATAGCATTTAATCAAGGTAAGTGATTTAAACAATACCAGACAGTTGGGTAGGCACTCGTGCCGACACATGCCTCCCGATGACTTATTATTATTTAACAATTGGAATTATGATCAATATTTTATTAAATGCGTAGTAGGCATACAAATTCCGGAAGTAAACAATTTAGACTACACTGCGCCTATGGCGGATGAATTTTAATTTTATACAAATCACAATTGCTTCGGAAGTGAGTTCAGTTTGCCATATAAAGTATCATAGGTGGAGATTATTTAAAAAAAAAAGAAAACCGTTTAAAAATACAGTAGAAAACCAAGGATACGCCGCTTTAAATTTCTTTGATTTAGTGCTTCTAAAGCTGTCAGACAAAAAACAACGGAGAAACGAAATACAAATTGTAAGGAAAACAAATGATGTTTTGAAAACAGATATGTGTCGAAAATTCAGAGAGACAACTGTCCTTCGACATTGGCAGTGAAAAGAAGACAAATTCACAAGCAAATATTATCGAGCTTCGTCCCACACAAGTTAAGGTATTTTCAAAAATTGAAAACAAAAAAAAAAACCGCAAACGTTTAAACAAATTAAAGTCCAGGCATGCACGCTTTTGATATAGGTGTTTAGAGGGTATATACATACATGTTGGGCCGGCAACTTCGGGGACACTAAACAGACATTTAGATGGGCGTTTAATAGCTTCTTAGCTGGCTCTAGTTTCTTTTTTTTTGTAGTCCAGTGGATACTAATCCATTAGTAATGGCAAAACGTTTCGACTGCAGTGGGCAGCGAGGTACTGGACGCAGAGCAGAGAGAGACAGATGTGAAATGGCATCTTCCGAATCCATTTGTGATCAATAGCAGAGATAGCAAGCTCACACTTCGCCGCAACATGAATCACAGAGCATATGCCGATGGGTGCTTAAAAATCAACATTAGCCGATGGCAAACAAGACTGTAGAATTTTGAATTTGACCGTTCGATTGCCAGGTGACTTTTTCCTTGTAAGTAACGCAGGAACCGCTAAAATATTTTTGTGTCTGTGATTGGAAAGACTTATGCAAGCAATATGACGAGGCTATGTGTCACATTATATGGGCAAATTTGGTCATTTAATCTCGAGATCTAAATATCTGCAATTGGCCTCCAAGATCATGTGATCTGGATTTCTTTTCGTGAGTCTGTGTTAAAAATGGTGCTTCTCTGTAACCAATGCTCAATCTTTGATCTATTTAAAATCTACAATAGCTTTGAAATATTGACCAACAATACTGTCAGAAATATCCCGGAAAGTGACAAAAAACTTACTCACAGTATTATGCTCGAAAGTTTGCAAAAACTGATTCGATTGCATCTCCTATAAAATTGACCAAAAAGCTAGGACAAAATTGCTAATTTGTGTTATTTTTCTGGGGGTTACACCTGAAATCCCTGGCTTAATAGTCATGCAAACTAAGCACTCATTTTTGTGGGTGTTCTTCCCTCATTCACATATTCCCATTGTTAGTCAAGGAAATATCCAAATGTAGATGTTAGTCTGTGAAATAAACAGTGAATTGGTCATATTTGATTGATTCACTCGTTAGCATTGACTTATCAGAAGATACAAATCTGTAGATACATAAAATAATGTAAAGCGGTAAGCTCGTCGGCTTCCGCTGAAAAAACAGGTTTTATGAAATGATGAAGGAATTTTGCAATTTATAGCTGAAACTTGGTGCGCTGTCAGAACTACGCCTTATACAAATTGTTATGTTCAGATAAAGCTGTAATTATATAGACTGATAAACAGTTTTGTTTATTAGCACCTTGTCGTGGTTGTATTGTCCAAATTTGTGTTAATTTTATCAGAACTTAATTTAATAAAATTTGCTGTGTAAAAAAAAAAAAACATATAATATAAAGAATACTTTAAATTCAGAGTTGACAGCTATTCGTTTTCGTGAGGTTAAAATTTGTAAGAAAAAGCTTTACGCACTCATAAACAATTTTTTATTCCGCACAATGCAGGTTTTATTTACTGAAGTTCGAGAAAAGTCCCGTCCGTAGGAAAAGTATCGTCATCAATGTATCGGACATTTCCATCTACCTATATTTCGGTAAGCCGAACCCGGCGTTTTCTCCTTCCGTCCATCTGGGTGGAGATTTGAATTCCAAAACTGGTTTTCTCCGTAACCACTTCTAGACATCATTAAAGTCCACTTTCTTTTTTTGTAGCCACTTATTGATATAAAGCCAAACTTTCATGATTCAACTCGAATATCGACTGTGATTCAGCGACTCTACAAAACTCTGTCAATTTCAAAATATAGAAAATAAAATAATCACATCGTGGCAACCTGTAAGTGATGCAGATTGTGAACTTTCTTGACACAACACTCGATTCGGATGATTAATTCCATCAATGTTGGGTAAATTTAAAGCTCATTATTCCAATTAACATAGAAGTGACAAGTTGATTCCCCAATTGAAGAGTTCACACTTGCAGGTATAATGGGTTCATAAAAGGCAACGACTGAGTAAAATTCCTTACTCAGCGGCCTTAATTAATATTGCCCGACCGTATCATGATCAGCGTTGTTATAACGACAAAGAAGACACCGAGCAAAAATACTGACCTGACTTTCGTTAAATTGAAATGAGGTGTCAGCCTTCGAATAAAATTTTATGAAGTAGAAAATCCAATACCATTGACCTTATCTAAGACGGGAAGATCAAACGGGTTCTTGATCGAAGGCTATATTTGTGAAAATCACATTAATATCTTATGAATCAGAACGGAACAAAAATGGGCTTTGACAAAAGAACAGAACGGAAGTTAATTGCAAAAGTTGCTGAAAATGTTCAAAAATGGGAACTGGAAAGGTTCAAAGCGGGGGATATGATTACCGCTGAATTTTATTTATCTGGTAGTTGTATTTGGATGCATATCTATGGAGATAATCTTTGCGCACCTTCAGGTAGGCTAAATGAAGTTTTAAAGTTATCAAGGGGCAGATTCCTTATGAAAATAGTTGTCTGGACGATATCGCTTTGATGACTATAATAAGTTATATCAGCTTTCATTACAATTGTGGAAAATTAACTGGATTAACCTCCCAAGCGTGTAATTTTTGCACTTAGTTGCTAGTTTTGGAGGTCTATCGTTTCGACGATACTCGTTTGAAAAGTTACGGAATGACTGCCGAGTTCGAATTTGTTGGAAATATTTTACAGCAACTTTACTGTTTGCCGACAAAATATTTATTTAAATTGGTCTGAAACTCGGGTGCAGTTTCCAGTTTATCTGTGCAATAGATAACTCTAAACGGACTGCACCCTTCTACAATCGAAATTCCACAGATGCAGATAACGATGCCACTTTAAGCTACCAATCTTAAAAACAAATTACCGACTATGGACTGGATGTGACACAAATTTAATAGGAAAATCGCGAATCATCTAGACAAGATACAAAATTTCCAAATTGGTGACTGGTGTTTGATTAAAAAAATTGGCAAACCCTTCGCAAGTGACTCATTAGCTATTTTGTCGCGGTAAATGAAAATACCAAAACCATTAGGTGTTAAACATTGCAACGAAATGTTATTTTCTTATCTAGTCAGCTCGGTTTGTTTGAGCTGTCTTTTAGCGTCAGTTATACGTTTCCTTCTGTCATGCAAAATTCGATGTAAACAGTGTGATTTGTGAAATTATCACATTTATTCAGCGAAAAGTAGGAGTGGAAAATTTTTCCATTGGAACAACATATATCGCTCATTCCACCTGGTTGTTATTGGGCTATGTTGCTCTTGTGCAGAAAAGTATGTTTTTCAAGCAAGTCATTTTTGGTAGGTAATTGTCTCCCTACAGGGGATTGAGAATCTCTGCAGTTAAAACTCTGCATTTTTTCCATCGAAAAGTTGCCAAATCCAATAAAACAAAAGAGTGTAGTATTAACATACTGAGAGTGGCAAATTTATCAATAAGAATTCGATACCCTATCGTCGAACACGAAAAATGCGATTTTTTAAAAACAAAACGTAGAGCGAAATATTTTGGAAGAACTTCGCAAACAATTTTAATTTTAGCAACGATGCTGCGAGAAATAAAATTAATTCCATTTATTCATCACGTAGTTGTTGACGATTCTCCGAAATGTTATAGATAAAAAATGAAAAAAAAAAATATAAATACAAAAATGTCATGACGGCACAGCCCAATGCAAATATAATTTTGTCGAATAACGTTCATTAGATAAAATTCTGACTTGCGTGTTGTGGTGTGGCGTGTTTTCAATTAAACCACCTGCAAGAATTGAAACACGAAATTTTGCCCTTTTTCATGAAATAGATTCATATTTTCGACAAGATGTTGAAAGAATTGATGGGATGGTCATAGAAACCCTTGAGTGTTGTATGGATGGGATAGAACCTGGCGATACCCAGTGCTGCAACTGGAACTGTGCTAATTTTGGCAATTCGCAAAAACTAATAATACTCTGTCGAAAATAACAGCACGATTTAAAAGATAAAAGCCAAGCAAAATTTAAGTCCGACAAGCCTGCATAGCTATTTAGGCCACGGGAGATGACTAAAAATAGGGCATATCAATTCAGACCCTCATTATCCCACTCCTGTTCAATGAAGATATTCATCGCCGGTTTGAGCTCTTAGTTCCTTGAGTAATTTTCAGTCCCGTTTCGTTTGACAGCCTTTGAAAAGGGACTTAATAGCGAACTTAAGCAACACTGACTTGGTAAGAAAGGTGCTAGTAAGTCGGCTTGGTTACCACTTGTAGGGCGAAATCGTACGAAGTAGAAAAAAACCTCAAATTCTGCGGTCTTCTCAAGCAAAAGAAGGACCTCTACCCACTTGCAAAAGTGGTATCATCGGCCTGGCCGATGCTATGATACCCTCCACTGCATACAAGTCATGCAAAATTTTAAGCATGTGAGGTAGTATGTGTATGGGAGGTACCAGAACTACTTGACCGACGTAGCCCATTCTTAATACCAACCTAACGACGATAAAAAAAAGT
Source organism: Cheilosia variabilis (assembly GCA_951230905.1). Lineage (NCBI taxonomy): Eukaryota > Metazoa > Arthropoda > Insecta > Diptera > Syrphidae > Cheilosia > Cheilosia variabilis. The sequence goes on from OX579676.1 coordinate 17,278,459, forward strand.
CCTTTCACCAAATTTCATTCGCTTATGTCAACTCCTTTGGGCCTTGTCAACAGACAGACAGACAGACAGACGGACATGGCTAAATCGATTCAGAATGTGATCCTGATTCAGAATACATATATATACTTTATGAGGTCTCCGGTGACTCCTCCTTGACGTTACAAATGTAATGACAAAGTGTATATACCTTCCTGAGGAGGGTATAAAAAGATGATGATTGTGCTGTTTGCTGACGCTTTCAATACAGCAAACTACATTTTCGACAAAACAGAAACATCTCTCAATGAGTTTGTGTACGAGCTTCTAGTTCCAAGTCCCCATCTTTAGCTTGTGCAATCATCCATTCAACACATGCAATCACAACAATCGACTAATTGAACCCTAAACATTAACCTTCAGCCCGGTTCTAACCGCGTTTGCGATAACCATAATTAACAATTTTGGCACACGCTCCGATAAGTGGTCGACTAGTCCCGATGGTGTTTTGCTATTTTAGCCCATGATATCAAGCTGCAAAATGGACACTTTCCGCCACAAATATTACAATAAACCTTTGGTTTTCTCAAAGTGCCCACTTCCTTTCTCGTATTTTTTATTGCTATCGATTAGTGCTGATATTCAAAGTACTTAACAAATTCATATAGCTCAGAATCATAAACTGTCCACTCGAAGTGCATTAATCTTTATAGATATATCGCGTGTTGGTTGGGGAATTCCATCGAAAAGAACGGGCTCGATGTTTCCACTTGCGATTTTGTTGCTACACATTTTTCGCTTTAATTTTCTTTTATGGCGAAGATTGGATGTCATCGAATGAAATAAGTTCCAAAAATATCAAAAATTTTAACGAAATTGTAGCGAATACTTCACTAATCTAGTACAATCCGGATCGGATACATTCATATAAATTACAGCATGTGAGGGGTCACAAGTGAATGTGAATCACCGCTAAGATTGCTGGCTGTGATACTACAAAAACTGTCGAAAATTACAAGTGACTGTCATATAATAAATCCATGATTGTAGTTGGAAGGAAATTTATTTTTTCTTTGTCATTTTGCTGAAACAATTAGCGACCACAAATCACAGTGCCGGTGCCTTCACATGTAATTAAATACAATAGCCGACGTCAATTATCCACCAAATACAAATGGACTTTGAGTAAGCAGGCACAGCACTACCCGTGAGGACAAGGACAACAGTAAATGTTTCTACCCCTGACATTGGCCTCCAACGTGGCCAATATTAGGAGGACACCCTGGAAGGCCGCATTACACACGCCAGCCGCTTATCGATTCCATAGTTCAATACGACATGTCATGACGGTTCGTGTCCACCTCAAGTACTTTATTGCAGAGGGATGGGTTGCTGGAGAGCCTTTTGAATGTTTGATAATGAAATCGCTTGGATATCGATTGGTAGCCGGTTTCATATCTTATTTATGACTGTTGGACTGCGGGTTTAGCTCAAAGCTCCTATCATGTGGCGGCCGTAGTGGTTCCAGATAAGATACCGTACTTGTATATTTAAATCAAAGTATATCGCAATGACGTAGGTTGGTCTAATGTTCGGCATGACATTGGTTTATAACGGAGCAGCCTTCTGTAGGTTTTATCTGACAAATGAGTGAGAGGAATGAGCTTAATAAATAAATATATGTCTTATGGTGTATTATTAAAATTAATTGATCGAAACAGTCCGCACAAACAATTGCTGATCGTGTTCCGCAAAGCAAATTGTTTAAAAACACATTTCTTATATAGGGTTTAGGGAAAAGATTAATTTGTTTTTCACACAATCAATTAAATTTAATTTCCTCTGTTTGATTGTGATGCTAATTAGTGTGGCTAAGTGATTATGGTTTTTTTTCTTTTGTTTGCTTGCAGGAGTCAGTTTGTATAAGTTTGATGTTCGGACAACCCCCAAGGGAATGTCATTAATTTTTGTTTGTTTAACTGCTTGTTGAGATGACCGATGCGCATTAAGTTAACACTGAACGGCTATATAAATAAATAACTAAATTACCAAGGACCGTACAAGTTGGCAGAAGCTTGCGTGACAAAGTGTAGGCTCAATTAATATGTCGTTAGATGAAACAAAAGGCGACGCACTTCGAGTGCGTAGTACGGCTACGAGTATTATTGGTTAAGGATGTAATTTCATTGAAATGTATATCTGGATGGATAAAAACTTGAAATTTGTTGCTGTTGTGAGTCGAATTGTTTAATTGGGGTCCATGATTGTGTCTAGCAATGGTAGGTATCCACAACTCTTTGATTGATGACGATAGTGGTGCCGGTGATCTGCCGCGGGTTAGGCAAACAAGATTTGTTTATACAGGTTGTATCAATTTTTGTTTAGATGATGTCGACTTTTTATTTAAACTAATCGTTTAGTTCATGATATTAACCACACAATGTTTTTATTACTCAGTCTTGAACAGATTCAAAAAATATTTTTAACTGTGATCACCCTTAGGGCAGGCTTAACCTTTTAATTGAGAGTTGAAATGGAATGTATTAAAGCTTCCTCAGTTATTGGTAATGTCGGAAACATTAAGGCGGTGATACAGAAAGATTGATGTAAAAGCTAGGCGCGCTGGTGCTCAGAGGATATTTTAAGGGTAACCGTGTTCATATTTATTGCTCTTAGTGAGCCCAACATGTTTAGAAATTTCACCACTGACAGAGTAGCGTTAGTTCAATCATTTATTCACTATCAATGATCCATTAAAAGGATCGCGGGTCTAGGATGCTTTCTATTCCTACAGAGCATCGTCTCCTGAAGGCAAGGTCATTCGGGTTTTTATTGAAACTGGATCGAAAACTGTGGCGAGGGTGCTAGAAACTCCTGAATATCGCAAGAGACCTAAGCTTAAAATCATTTATAATCATCCGACAAAGAGCTATGTGTCAAGCCGGTGGCAGTTTAAGCATGTTTGGCTGTAGGTAAGAAGTCAAACTCAAATTAGTAAGAAATTCTTATCCAAAAAAAGGAAAGATTATATTTCTCTAACAATGTGTTAACATAACATAACTTTTAAGGGTCTTTCTATACTTACGATAACAAGCATCAAAACCAGCACTCCATAAACCAATTTTATATCGTATAAGACGTGCTGACAGAAGAATTCTACAATCAGCCTCCCCCTTGGCGAATATTCTAAGGCAACAACATATTTTATTCGCAAAGGCGAACTTATTGCTGATCATATGACAATCCTTGGATGAACTTGCAAGAATTCAAGACGAGTCTGTGGCCCAGTCGCTAATATCCTAAAAATAAGAACTTCTTCTACGCAAACGCTTAGCTACGAACACATTTTTCTAAATTTACCCGCTTTGTGAACAACAAAGACCATTCTAAACGTAACTTACGGAAATGTCAATAAAAATGTATCACATGTTGAGTAAAGTTATTGACAGATTTTTTATTACCACACATACGACTATACATTTTTTGTTTCTTCTCTGATAAAAATTTTTCCACTTACAGTTTTATTGCTACCGTCATGACATGTCATGTGATTGCGCTCAGCAGTTTTATTTTCTTTGCTTTATTAGCAAACGTTCTCACAGAGCTAACCTATAACAATGATCTTGTTATTACCATCTGTCCCATGTGAGATAATAAAGCTGAAATTGAACATGCAAATATCATATAACAGTAGAGTGTACGTATAGCGTATATTTTTTTATTTTTATTTATAAATAATAATGCCCCACGGAATTTTTCCAACGCTAAACAATTTCCTTCAGTTTTGTCAAGCGACACCAGAACGTCGGACAAGGAGAAGGACACACGAAATGGCATTGTACAAAATGCTGTATTTTTCGGTCTGTTTATCAGCAAGAATGTTTTTTTTTATCTTTATCGGAACTTTCTATGGGCCTGCGCGTTTTGTATGTGGTTTTACTTGACATTACATCAAAATTAATTTATTGCGGTCCACATTAATGATATTGAGATTGATTGTTCGGTTTAATTAAATTAACTTTGAGTAAAGTTTTTCGCTATTTCTAAAAACAAAAAGCTGAAATCAATTTCTGTATATCGAGAGAGCGAACAACAAATCGATTGAAGTTAATTGTGTCAATTACCCCGAACATGGTTATACCATATTGCAATGAGAGCAATCTGAAGGCCTTGATAGCAATCGATTGGTTGACTTTTGCTTGTCAGCAATTTGTCAGGGGATTGACAATACAATGAACTTTTTCGCACGGGCTGAACGTAGTTAAATGGGGAAATGGGAATACACAATGTTACAGAAATTAAGGGGTGGCCTTTGTTGCCACAATTGTAGGTGTGCATCGTCAATACTGCAGAGAGTCACTTGCTCACCTCAAAATGAAATGAGGTTGGTGAACGAACCTGAATACTTGGTTCTGTTTGATTTGCTTCTTCGAAAATGAATTTCACAACACACAGAATCGGTTAGCACCAGTATTACTAATACCATCTTATTTATTTTACTTACTTATTCGCACTGAATATACAAAGACTCTTGGGTTCTTAGAAAGTTATTTATTTTATTTTCTTGACTACCGACACAATGGCAAAACGATTCATTTCCTTTTCCTATCTCCACCTTAAGTAAAAGCAAAAGACGAAGAAAAGACTTATGGTGGACCTGTTCCATTGATTATTTGTCTCACTAAAGCATTCTCATTTTTATCACGCCAGCGACTTTCAAACAGCTAAGTTCTGTGCCCTGGGAGAAATGTAAAGTTCATGTTGAAACATTTCTGGTAAATGGGTTCATGACACTGCCACTGTGACCCGGTAATCTGTTCTTTATTCACATCCAGCGAGCGCTTGTAAAATGCAGAATCGAACCGAAAGTGAAGACACACACCGACAAAATGCGTTTGTAGCACTTTCATTCAAATGCTTGCAAATCTGCAGGCGATTTTGAAGTAAAAGATGCTGAATATCAGAGATACTGATCATAAGATGCTGGAAGTAGAAATTTAGATCTAAAATGCACAAATAAACACAGGAGACTTCCCAAAAATTCCACCTTTCACCTGATAAATCTAGCACCCAATATTCGATTTCGCAATGTAAATCCCCTGACATAAGCATGTTTTCTATATTTATAATTAAAAAATAAATTAATCTCAAATTGTGTCAAAAATCATTTTGATATATCACTTTGGTTCTATTTTTAAACAGAATGGAATATTTTTAGTTAATTTCTAATTGATAAATTTTCCACCTTAATAGAAATGACACAATTCACAGTTGCTAAAGAAACAGTGTATCAAGATATGACCAGACCATTAGAACGAAAATGTCAAGTGCAAGCGACTTTCTCATTATGTTACCCCAACTCGAGTAGCACAGTGTGATGTCTAGACTTGATAGGCGTTGGATAACGTCGTGGCTGTGGGAGATATGAAAGACGATTTAATCTTTAAGTGGAATAAATAATGCAGTAATTATTGGTAATTTTTGCGCAAATAAATATTTTTTCGTCATCGTGGTGGGAGTTGAATATTTAAATCGAAAAAAAATTAAGTTGGTGCAAGAAAGTTGGCAATGAAGTGCATCCTAGCTACGGGGTTTTTAATGCAAACAAATTAGATATTCGCATTGGTTTTGTTGTAATGGCCACCTATGGGAGAAATCCTCTACGTAGAATAAAACTAATAGAACTAGCATTACTAGAGCAACTATAAAACGTACCTTAAATGACTTATGACTGCCATGGCTCCCAGATAGACTGTGGGGCTGATGAAAAGACACAGAACTGATTTCAATTAAAAAAAATTTCAATAAAAAATTTTGTACAATCTTGAACCTACTTAAACGAAAACGCTTTATGCGTTGTATCCTTCCAGTGTTGTTAGGACTCTCTCTTCATTTATCCCACGAAGCGTGGTCATTTTACCCTTTTTTTTCCTTTTCACCGTACCAAATCCCCTTTTAAAAGGCCACGATACTTTTTTTCGTCAAAGTCCTGTTTTTCTAAGTAAAATTTGTATTACACGGAAAGAAAATCACGTTAAATTAACCATTAGTATAAAACCGCAGTTTGTAACACTGCTATGATTATTTGTTGGTACTAGAAAATTTTAATAAAAGACGACAAGAGCTGTTTTTTATGGACATTCAGTGTGTTGATAATCGTGGTGAAATACAGGTGTTTTGATAGAATTTCACCAACAATTTATAGATTGAATGATTTTTTGGTAGATCTCTGAAAATCCCACGATTTGGTGCTTTTTCCCTTTATCCCAAGGAAGGCTTTTCGGACATCGAAATTCCCACAAAAAGGGATAAATCCCACGATAAAAGAACACTGTAAAAGAAAATCATAAAAATTCGTGAAAAACCCTCAAGACCCCTTCCAGCGTACTCCACATCTAAAGCAGTTCCTTGCCGCTCTGAACACGTTGTACATACCGTTTTTAACTGCAAATAAAATGCACTTCACGCCAACCTGTAATACAGCCAAACTAGCACTCTTGTAAAATTGTTCAATGGAAAATTTGAACACACCTCATATCAATGCCACAGCTAGTGACAGAGGCATGGTCTCGAGCTGGCTATCCATATCACCTTTCCTCCATTCCCACATAGCGCATAAATAACATAGCGCCAAGTACTATCCAGAGCTCATAGCAAGTCATTGTCCTACTCCAACAGCCTGGCACCAACTACGAGTACACACACACCAACCTTCAACACTTGAGCTCGAACAAATTTACATAGCCACTTTAGGCTGTAAATTTAACAATAATTAATTTTCTCTCAATTCCATCCTAATCGGTATATGGTTTACACTCAACAGAATCACTTGAAACAAAAAATTATTACGAAACACGTTTTGTTGCATCAGTCTGCGCGACACCCACTTAAGATCAACATTCTGTTGCCGATGTGGTTATGGGAAAATTCAAGGCGATTTCCTCAATGATTCACTGTAGTTTTGTGATAGAAAAATATTACAGTTTCGGGTAGGGCAACAACAGCAAAATTTTAGAGTTGCCTAACTATTTGTTTTTTTTTTGTTATTTGACGTCAGAACTGTGGAGTGTGGGTGTACAATAAAGAGGTCGTATGTAATGGGTGGGATACACCATACTCGTATATATGAACGAGGGAATTACTAGTGTCGATGGTGAAGTTCTTGCAGCTAGTTGCAGATGGTGTCTACGTAGGAGTGCCGAAGAACAAGATCTGTACGGTTAACTACAGTTGGATTTGCGTTTGGTAACGTTGCGACATAAAAAAAAAACTAAAAACTCAACAGCTAGACAGGCCGTCGTCGTTTGAGTCACCTGTGAACCATCAGTGGATTTCTATATTTGGTCACAGCTGTTTGCGATTACGATTGCAAATGTCCGAGTGTATTTAGTGCCAAGTTGAGATTGTAGGTACAATCAGGCACTTACATCAATTATTCGCAAAAGAGCTCAATCCACTGCCGAATTTTTGAAACTTGCACTTTACAAAATGATCGCGGTTACAAGACTCCATTATACACAACAGACAGACCCTAGAGAAGATGTATCTACTAAACTAATCCTCCGCAGCTGTGATGCAACAGGGAATTGCATAAATAATTTACTTAAGCTGACTTAAGTGATTTTGAATTTATTGCAAGTTAATATTTTGATTTACAAATATATGTAAAGAATTGCGACATGAAAAATGTTTCTGACTATGTCGTTACACACAACTAGCTTTCAAGACTCAGATGCCTCTCATAAATTCGGAAGAAACTCCTACGGGTTATGAAAAATACCTGAGACATACTGGCTGTAACTGCTGCGGAGATCTATTTGTTCACAGTATCACCAGCGTCACTTGTGTCAATCTATTTAGAGCCTCACCATTAAATGTGCTCGCATTCAATGGATTCTGAACAGTATCCCAAATTTTGATGCGATGAAAATTTTTTGTTTTTTAAACGAATTACAGAAAACAAAATGTCCGCGTCATGTTTTCCATTCACTCATAAAAAGTAGCCTAGGTTGGGTCCGAATTTGTTTTGTTTTTTGCATAGTCTCTTATGATTTGTCATTTTCCATTCGATCCAGACAAATATTCTAGATTTAGGAATGTTTTGTGTATTGTTTTTGCGGTTTTATCAATACCAATAAAATAATATTGGTATAATATAATATAAATTGGCAAGTCGGTGTTTTTATTTAAGCAATAGCCAAATCATTGAATTCTTTATTGCCGTTTCTGTTTTTTGACTAGCAGATTAATTTGGTCAAAACAGAACAACATGATACTTTTACAACAGCAGCAGTAATTGTTTTTCTGTTATTTTTTTTATCAACCTGTGCTTTTCCACTGACAGATTTTTCACAAATCCTTTGTCAATCTTACTTATGCGATTTTAGTCATTCTCATTTCTTCGGACCATTACTTGTCACGTTAATTCCGACTGCGAAGGTGTGCTGCCATGTGTCATGTGGCAAGAATTATAAAAGTTTTCATTGCACACGCGAGAGGACAATCTACTTAGCGTAAAACATGTCCACTCCACAGGGATACGGACTTAATGGATAGTTCATGAGGTAGCGTGCAGAACTCCCGTCTAGTCTTCAAAATACATTTCTACATATTTTTAAATGTTAATTGTGGTGTGTTTCTATTTTTGCACTTTAAATTTTTCCCATTTTTTTAATTCACATACACAAAAGCTAGAAGTACACCTAACATACCCATTATAAAACCAAAAAGGATTTAGTTAAATAAAATCGAACTTCACTGTGACAAATGAAATCTCAATTGACGGAGAAAACCGCGCCACTAGACATTTTCTGCGTCAACATAAAAACGATCACAAATAATGATAATAAATCATAGTGTGTCGATTGAAAGTCGGCAATTTTCCGCATTTTAAAGTAAGTGCAAGGCGATTGATTTCAAATTATTATAATGCGGAGATACATTTGCATATAATGCGCACGAAAGAAAAGCGGTTTAGTGAAAGTGAGTTCATGCTTCTTTTTTCGTTTGCATAAAATATCACGTATACGCCTCAGTGTATTGCAGTACAAAGGCGAAAATTAGATAAGCAATTTTCGTATAATAGTGATTTGTGAATGGATAAAGTTGTAAATTAACGATTTGAGTATAAGTACTCACTCGTCTGAGTTATTGAAAGCGATATGAGATAATGACAATGTGCTGGTCGCACGTATGAGCTGGCTGCCACTTAATCATTTCGAAATGCGCAGCGTATAATGATTGGCTGTGCTCATTCGATGACCTTAAGTACTTGTGGTGCTTCGAATTCATAGAATATATTTGCTGGCAATTAAGGTTGCAGTGTGGACTTTCTGTGTCGGTGAAATCAATCAAAAGACTACAAATGACTGGAAGAAACTCCTGACATGATGTCTGTTGTCATTAGCGATTATAGATTCTGAAGTATTCAGAACAATTTGACGAGCGACTGGCAGCAATCCAAGGCAAAAAATAAAAATACTTCACAAAACGTTCTTTATGAACAATACAATAGGGCGTCATTTATAGGCACATGGCGACGTCTGAATACTTTGCGAGGTGAGGAAGGTTACGAAGGATGTTGACTTTTTTTCTGAGTTGCGTCTTATGTGTAAGTACATGAAGACTGTTCACCAGACATTTGCAAAAAGAAAAAGAAAAAAGTGCGCAACAAAATGAGTCTATTTGTCATTTACTGTTTGGAGAAAAAGCCTATATATGAAAATCGCCAAAATTATAAAAAAAAAATACGGAACCTAGAATAACAGCTCCATCAGATACAGACCAGCTTGACCCTCCCAAGCCCAAAGTTGGGTGATGAAGGGGGGTTGCAACAATAAAACGTATTGGTACGGAATCAGTTCAATTTGGCAGGAGTTTCGAGAAGATTCTGAAGCGATGCTCTTGTAAGCACAACAAAGTAGGAAGAATTAAGTACATACATAGATTCATGTGGTATCACAAGGGACCTTATAATGGTCTAAGTTGTCGGACAGCCAGTTCAACCTAACCTAACCTAAGCACAAAACCGATTTAATTGCACTTCGTGTCAGAACAGCCCTACAACTGACATTTAAGCCCACTCCATCACATTTGCAATAGAAAACTCGTAACAATATTCGTGTATTTACTAAAGCACACAGACACACTTCCTGATGGGCTTCACAAGTTCGCATAAATTACCGAACAAGTCCAAACACAATTTGCTATATAAACATAATTAGTACTCTCTACGGTTAACAAGTTACCAATAGTTGACAAGGCCAGTAGGCCACGGGCTATGCCCACACATTTGTCAGAGCTCCTTTATTTTCTTATCTATTATTTCTATCTGATATATCCATCAAAATGATACCTAAGCTAAAAGCACACACCTCCGTCCTTATCTGGCTGTGGAATCACTATTCATACACGACTATTGATTTTCCATGATCAGCCCCCAATAGTGACTTAAGGCTTATGGTTGCAAAGAACCGCCTAATTAAATATTATTCTGTTAGCAAACTTATTACCGTTTGCAGTACAAGCGCTACAGAGCATATGAGGCGCGTGCTTTGTTAAGCAATCAAACGGGCGCGCTTCTAAATCCAAATTGACTACCTCCTAGCCCCGAGCAACTGACCTTTAAATTTGTTTTTATTGTCACATGAATTTATGATATTTGCCTACTCTTAACAGACTATATACCAGCCAGCACCAGGCGGAGGAGAATAATTTTTTAATTAAACAGAGCATTTCGAATAAGCCTCGTATAGCGTTTGGCTACCGAAATGACGCATCGAAATAAAACGAGAATACACCCACTTTTGATAAATCGAACCCTTTCACCTTATAGTCTATATAAAGTGCGTAGCACTATACTAGGTATTGCTAATTAAGGACAGACACATTTTATTTGCGTATTAGACGCCACTTACGTCACAAATTGCGACTGACTGAACTGTGAACCTTGTGGCCTAGTTCCCACGATTACATTTCGAACGTGGGAACATAGTATTTTATCTACTATGACAAATACATATAATAACGGGTGATAATAGAATTGAAAAAGGGTACTCACTTTATTGTTACAGCAACTAGTACTATAATAAGTCCAACCAATAGCATAGCAATGACAACTCCACAAACCATGTAAATGACATCATTGGGAGCGTCTGAAAGTTAAATAAAAAATGTGTTATTATTTTAAACAAAATTGAGGGAGGAAAAAGAAAATTGTACGCAAAAATGTTCCACATACGCCACCGTTTTATTTTATTTTTTTTTTTTATTTTTTAGTATGAAAAGTTGTAAGTTAAAGAATATAATAAAATAATTCCCAAACCTTAGGACAAAAACACAAAACTCGATTAAGAGCTTTTGACAGAGGTCAATTAGAAGATGGCTATCAATAGACAGTGCAAGTTTTATCACCTGCTAAATTTTCAATAATTGCGAAAACTTGTAAACAAATTTATGTAGTACCATTGTGATAACGAACATTTTTGTGATTAAACCAGTTACACACTTTCGTATGAAAAAAAAAACAATATGTGATTTTGGTTATTTTTAGATATTCGCGTATTTACTGATTATTCTACACAAACTGTTTATTTCCTAAACATGTGGGAATTTTTGTTTTTATTATGAAAATAGCAATGATTTAACTAATTATCGAGTTGTTACTATTAGATAATACCGATTCAGATGATAGCATTAATGAGATGCAATTGAAAATTATTTTGTAGCAAACAATGTGTACGAAAACAGCGGCAACACTTTCAATTAATACACAAATTGCAACTCTTTCTGTATGAGCAGTTGGATATAGGTATATTATGTTTTATTAATACATTTTCGAGCCCAGACTATGATTAAGAGAGGGGTTAGTAAGACAATATTTGGAAGTTAAATTGCCGTTTCGTTATTTTTATTAAACAATTGTTTTAGTAAATGCCTGTTGTAATGCATTAAATCCAACATCTAGGATATGCACTCAGAATCTGAAAGAATAAGGAGTTGTGTATTAACTAAAATAATCCATGAAAGACTGTTGTCTGTTGCATTCGATATTTCTACTGTTTTTACCTAAAAACTAATATTAACAAAATTCTTAAAAAAGCTGTTTCCACTACAAATGTAAAAAAAGTAAAGTTCGAAAAAAGACATACATATGTGGTGTATTTACTTTTGAAATGATTAATATTTGTTTAGAGGATGTTATTAATTTTGGCTTTCAATTACTCTCAGTGTAGCTACATACTTAATACAGTTGTTAACTTAGCTGAGCTTAGCTTATGTTAAGAGAAAGTGCCTGTCGGCGAGTGTCAACCAAATTGAATTGTGATTCTAGGAAGAAGCTATTGGCCGTGCTCATTAAACCAGTTTAAGCTTTAAAGGCAGCGTAACAGGTTCTGCAAAGTTTTTTTAATATGCATGTGCCGAGTCCTGTTATAGGGCTGCTGTGCTGTTAAATACTTAAGAGGAATCAAAGTTCTAGAATGCTTCTAATCGAGATTTTTCAGTTTTTTCGCTAGACGTGTTGTATCATTACTGCTTCTAAGGTTTGTTCTTTCGATAGCATCCGACTTTGTTGGGTGAACACATGAGGGCAATCGGAATATCTGCAATAAGCAGCACTATTTAGGTAAACTAGCAGAGCAATTCCCTGAATTTACCCTAAGCCCCTGCACCTAGCAAAACCTGAACTGCTCCGTCATTTCATTTTTTGTTTAGAGCCCAGAAGTCCAGTAGTTCGTTGACAACCTCGAACCGTTTCTACTGCTACAAAAGTAGTTCTCATTTTGACTGCTGATAAAGTGTCATTTAATTTCTTATCGATACTTTTATTAAAACTAATTACATAACATTTTCGAGCTAGACCAGCCAGCACGCCAAATTAAGGTTTTGTTCAATAGAGCTATGTATGTTCAGAGCTCGCTTTGAGCGAGCACTTGATACATTTTCAAATGCACAGCTCTCCTTGAAAAAATTAAAAACTTGCATCTGGTGAGTGCGTCGCCGCTCTTTTGCTCTATCATCGTCAATAGTTCAGTTGATCTAAAAATACCATCGACATGGTTCTAATTTGCCAAAAATAAACGCACTCGATCGCAAGTGCATTTTTGAAAATAATTTCGTGGAGATGTCTCTATTTCAGAACGTCATTAGTTGAGGTTATCTGAATCTAAATTAAGAACTGTTTATTGTTGGTGTCCCAAAAAATATGAGTGGATTTTTGATACAAGATTTTCGTCTTTGATTGATGGTCCTCTCTCTTCGACAGTGTTCTTAGAATCTACGTGTTTGGTTTCCTTGGAAATTATTTGAAGAAGATCATAAAGTTTGTCAGTACTTTTTGTATTATTCAATAGAAACTTTAACCATGAGAGACAGGGGGAAAGTGCCTTGGTTGCCATATTCATTATAGTCCTTTAGGGAGAACTATAGATTTCGTAAAGAATTTTGAATATTTTTTTTATTAAAAAAGAAAATTTGGACAATAGATAAACTCTATTTGTCGGTCAATATTTCTCGCAGCCATACAAACATCTGCCTTTTAATTTTTAGTTTGTTTGTCTCTTCTGTTTGACTATCTGTCTAGTTTCACTTCAATCTAACATAAAAGGTCGGCAAATTACCTCAAACCTAAAGTATGTGTTCGAATTCGTCACAGAATAGGTATTTTTATTTAAGCTTCTCAATAGAATTATATCCCAGAAAGCCCTAAAGAGGTGAGACTGTCAAAATTACGCTGAAAATTAGTCAGAAGTTGTTGGAGCTAAGACAGGTCAAATTGCGGCGGAAGGGTCCACTAAGGAAATCAAATAAAGGAATTGTTAAGCAGTCCTTGGAGTGTAAGGTGTACAGCCGATCGGAGGACTAAGAACAATACGAAGGCAGTCTTAGTAGAAACAGCCAGAGAGCTGTTTAGCTAGAGGTTCTAATAGTAGCCACAAACAGCTGGCTACTGTTAAAACCTCTAGCTAAGCCTCTAGACCGAGAAAGGTAAAAGAAATTTGGTGCTACCATATGCCCCTCTAGAGGCTTAAGGTATATCTTACTATGAGCATCTTAAATTTAGCATCTCAGCATCTTAATAAGTATATAAAATTAAGCAGTTTCACAATTTTTTTAAAGATTAAAACAGAAAACTTTGCACTATGACTAGTGCCTGGACCCCCCTAATCCCTTTTTGAATGGATTTTTCGATAAGACCACGTAATTGATTTAATCGTAAATCAGATTTATGGAGGTGTCCAAGCCCAAATTATAGTGTCATAAGTTAAGTAAGCAAGCAGCCCCCTAACTTTTTCAAAAGAGGGTGACTTTTAAAAGTAACGATTTCGTTTGAAATTTCTATTCATATGTTATGCGTTTAACGGAAGGCATTTTTACACTTTCTTCTGTTTTCTAAAACATGATGAATGTTACACATTTAAAAATGAACCTTGTTGCTTACAGCCTCTGACTTCATTTGTTAGTTAAGTAATTTCCCCAAATAGGAACCATCTCATTGGACAACTGTCCATCTATCTACTACAAATTAGTCCTAATTTAAAGTGGACTTTTGATTGGCGACCAACCCCCCAACAATGTACAGTCTGTACTAACAAACAACCATAAATTGCCCTGCGCGACTGAGTCGCACATTTTAAAACTTTGTCCGCTCAACTGTCTTTGGTTCAATGTTTCGCAAAAACACACAAACAACATGTTTAACAAATTAAATAAATTATATAAAATAACATCCCAAAAATACTTCAATGTCTTCTACGTTCAAAATTGGCCAGCGTCCAAAATTCTCACGACAATGCACACATTCGTACTAAAATATTAAAATTTTGCACTCTGTAAGAAAACATGTTCCCCGTATTATTTTCTCTTCTTTTTTTGCGATAAAAAAAAAACACTTGTCGGGACAAAAATAATGAACAAATCCGTTTGCTAATGCGACTTAAAAGTGTTTGCGCAATCACAATTCGGCATCGTGATCGAAAAACCACAGCGTCATCATTGTAAAAGCGTCACTAAAGATACACACAAACGTGTGTCCTTCCACACGCAAGGTTCTAACACCTCCAAGCCAAAAAGAAACACAACGAAGAAAACACTCTTCAGCAACAGCATGAAATCAGAAATCATAAAAATAATCATCAGGTCATATTATTTATTTTGGCACTAACCCAACTCACTTATGTGTCGGTGCGACGACTACGGTGGCGTCTAGAATATACGACGAAAAATAAAAGTGCACAAGCAGAGGGCGTGTGACAAACGCCAAATTTAAACCGCGAATTTGCTATCTATTTTCGTTTAGACTGTGCCCCCGCCCAGGGTCTAGACGGTCACACGTTATAATACCGAAAGGGGGAAACAGCTATAGACTCAAACTTATGACGTACCCATCTGGGGGCAGAATAATTGCTCTCCCAAGTGCACTTGCTGCAGTCGGGCATGACTACTTTTGGCAAATTACAGTTTACAACCACCACATTGGGGATATTTTTAGTCCAGAGCGAGGGGCCGCAATTTGCTAAATTTTCCCAAGCATAATTGCATTTGAAAACTATACCCCAAATGCTACATGGCGCGCAAGTCATCATCCTCTCTCTGGAGGGTATTTTTAGCCTCATTACTTTCGCGATTGACGAAGCTACTGCGCGAGCACTTGAACAAGTCGATTCGGCAATTTACACCTTTTCCAGTGAATCGTATCTGGTTTGTTTGCAAAATATCGATATTCCGCGGAAATCCATCTTAAATGGATTTTTCTTCGAAAGTCGAAATTTCTGTTTTCGAATAAACGGAAACACTGGAGGGAAACAAACCATAGAAACCATTTACGACTGGGGATTAGTCAGACGCTGATACTGCGTATGTCGAACACGGGAAAAGGAAGTCGAAACTCGATAAACATATCGATAATTGGCCTATCCTTCCGTATTTTATTCTGTTTACCTTTGAGTCCACATGCTGGCGAGTGAATGGGTGGGTTTTTTTTCCGGTGAAACACCGATTTTAATTTCAACTTTCCCTGTGGTATACGTTGCAAAAAGTGCTTCGGGATGTAAATAAATAAATGTTTTAAATGGTCTGTTTGACATGGCACACCACACCTGTGGCAGAGGCCATCAAGTTTACGATGGTGTTGATCCTTGGGGTGGCGAAAAATGCGTTTCGTTTATTGGAACAATGTTAACTGGAAAGCTTGAATGTGGGCGGGGTTAGTGGTTGGAGCGCTGATTGAGAACAAGAGCGTGATTGTGTTTCAAGGAAACTGGCGTAGAAGCATTAACAGCAAAGGGTATCGACATTGCTAATGGTGTTTACTTTGTCAAGATTGCCGAATAAATATTTAATATTTTAGCTCCACCATTGTGGTGAGTGTATTGCGACTGTCAGCGTAATGTTTGATCGCGTGCGCCGCATTTTACTGAAAGTTTTGGCGAAATGCCGCATAATATAAGTACGATTAATACGGACTCTTTGGAGATATGGAATTGGATTGTGGGTCCATTTAATGCGTACGGAAAGTGCTTCTCTGACACGATTACCTGCGGTTCCGAATCTGACTCAGTGGCCAAATCGGCAGTCATGCGATCGAATGAAAACGCAAAGTATTGGCGTGGTAACTATTCGGTGCAGGGACTTCACCTTGGAATGGGTTAGCAGACTTTTAGTAATTCGTCGATAGGTAAAGCCGCTGTCATAATTCTTTCTGTTTAAATGTCGGGAAACTAAATATATTGACTCAAAATGGAGAAAAAGTTCTCATTGCCTAAAACAAGCACTTAGAAACCAGTTTGGTCAAACAAATCAACCACGATTATAGTGACTTTTAGTGACTAGAGGTAGGTTCCCTTTTTATTAGCTTAAAGTGGTTTATAGACCACAATGAGAAGACATCTATAGGCACTGTTAGCCAGAAGTGAATTTAGTCCATCACAAAAATCAGTAAAATCGTCTCACAAAACATGCATCAATAGCAGTTTTTTATTATCAGCGTGATCTGATTCGGATCAGATCACGAAAATAAAACAGAACGGATCATTGAAAACTTTAATTTTGGAATTGTGGCAGCAGTTGCTTTCAAAAACAAAACAGAAAATACAGGGTATTTCAAACTTTATATTGCCACCAGCCGTATTGCAAATATTCTTCTCAACGTGACGTCACACAAGGCACATGTCATTTCACTTGCAAAGTCGGGGGTGTTACCATATTTTAATCAAATTTGCATAATTTTGTGAAACAAATTTAGTATTTTATGTTCAAATATGCAACACATGAACAATATTTTGTGTGTGTGTGTCCAGACCACCGAAATATTTCAGAAAACAGAAAACTTGTAAAACAAAAATTATTTCCCATCACAATTGGGTAACTGTGAACCACAAATGTTTATTTTAGTGTCCAGATCCAATCCAGCAAAACATTTCTAAACATTTCATAAAAATTGGTTTGGTTAATTATTTAATAAGTGTTTTAGAAATAAATATGGAACGTGTAGGTATTTAATTGTTTATCAAATGTTTGGCTGGTCACCTTTATGGAACGAGAAAAATCTAAATAACTCGGAATACGGTCAGGGAGTTTATTCGAGTGCGAACAAAATCAATTGATTTTTTGTGTTCCATTTTTTAGTCTGGCAACGTGATTTTGTGGCTATCGTTTACAGGCACACCAACATTAAAAAATGAAACAAGCCACCTAGTCGGGAATAGTAGAAATAATTTTCAGATCATGATTCGTGATCTCGATGAGAAGCAGGATCATAGCTGATAATATGAAAATTCAATTTTTGCCCAAGAATATGGAAATTGGGAAATGGAAAACAAGTTCATATACAACTGGAATGAAGAACTTTTGATTTCGTTTAATTTGTAAATATTATTATTATTATTATTTCTTTATTATAAGGTAATTACAAATGATCGTTAAAAACTTGTATTTATTTATGCATTAAAGTTTGTACAAGAAAGAAATTTATTTATATTTTCGATATTTTCGGGGTTTGGATTTTTAAGTACTTTAATTTTTAATTTAGTTATAAAGAATTAGAAAAAAAGAGCATACTTTGGTTGGGTATTTTTGGCTCTAAGATTTTTAAAGTTTGGCTCCATATGTCTTACAAAAGCTGGCAACACTGCGTCCAGGTATGGAATTTAGTCCATTGCCTAAAAGAGTACAAGGAATTGCTATCTCTTAATTGTTAATTTAAGGGTACCAACCCAAAACTACTTCGTATACCTGTGATTTCAAGAAATGCGTCAAATTTTCTCATAAAACATATAATGAAAGCTGGTTGCGTGATTTCTACCCACTTCAATATATTAACTTCTATTCTCAAATACATACAAACCTGATTTCCAGATTCACATTATCACATCCTTTTATGTATTCCTTGTGAGGTATTTCTCGGGCGAAACATTTAAAAGGAGACAATGCCGCTGGATGACGCAATACAGGGTGTGGGACTCATTAAGTGTGTATAAAACCTATTTTGGTAGTAGCGAGTGTGTCCTTGAACTTTATGACACCAGAAAATGGCCAAAAAAAGGCCACCGAAAGCGACGCCATGGTTGAGTATAGTCGCATAGAATGCCTGTTCGCGTGATGAACTCTTTCTCACGTCATGAATTTGTCCTTATTCCCGTTAATGTAGGAAAAATTTATGGAAACTTTAGCCGAGATGGAACACCTATAACCGCACCCTTTAGACCAGACCTAGAAGTCAATATCGGTTCGGTATCCAAATTTTATTGCTGTTGATACGTATCGATAATTTCAAGGGCTTTTGGAAAATGAATAGCTGCATCGTTTTGTGATTCACTTCTTTCATAGTTTGATACTCGTAGGCCACAATTTGTTAAGGTTCAAATCGAACATATCTTTAATTGCAACCATTCATTTTCACTGAACCACTCCTGACTCCTTCCGAACTAAACAGCGTACATATCTTTAAACCTGATTCGACTAAAAAAATTTCAGGATTCTTCCAACATTATTTTCCAAATACTTTTTAAAAATCAGCTGACGAACCGCCGAATCCACCTGCACTGCTTCCAATAAAGTTCGAAATTTCTGTCCAAAGAGCCGTCGAAGTTTCAGTTAAACCAGTCGTTTCATAGTAGGTCGTTCATAGTTCGCTTTTTCGCTTAATAGTCTCTGTTCCAAGGGGCAATTCTGGTTCCGTGAAAGAGTGAAATGAAAATGTTTTCACCCTTTCACCGCAATTTCGATTCTCGTTCTACGAAAATGTGCAAACATTTTCATATGAATATTCTTTTTTCACGTACTCATTTTCAAATAAATGTTTTTAGTGAGAGATTGAAAATTGAGAACCTGATGTCGTACAACATACTGTGCGATATTAAATTCACCACAATATTTTCACTTATTGAACGAGAATCGCTTTTTAGTACTGAGTGAATCGAACAAATTAAAGAAGTGTATGAAAGCGAATGCGAAAACGATTTATTCGATTCACTCTTTCACAGAACCAGAATTGACCCCCAGTATAGATCGGAATCACTGCGCAACGACCTGTAGCTTTTTCCCTTCACCGTTGTGTAGTTCGGAATAGCTTCCCAACGATCCATAGGGTTAATCTCAAAAATCCTGGAGACCCTTGAAGACTTCATTTCAAAGTAAGAGTAAAAGGCAAGGACAAGTTGATTTTCCAATGGTCCCCATCGAATGTTGAATTTTGCACAAGGATAATGTTGTTATAGATTAACTTCCATTAGAGATGGTCCAACAAATGAATGATGGAACAAGACATCCACCACTATTCAAATTTAGAATAAAAATGTTCGAAGAGGCCATCCTTGTCCCCGACAAAAATGACTTTGTAGTTTAATTTTATATGACGCTTCCATTTGTGACAACAATGCAGATTAGGGGGATCTTCATTAGGCCGTATAAATCAAGGTACAAACCATAAAGTTTATTATGGCAGATACCGCCAGGTTTTAAAATGTTGCACGGGAGGATTTTCTACCGAAAAGTGAAACCATAAAACTCGATGTTATATGACAGCATCCACCGACAATAGTCTGAAAATAAAACCTCAGACCATAGCTAATCCCGCTTTCAAATAAGATTTTGTTTTATGAGTTTTTCTTTTTTTAATTTGCTGTCACTGTCACTTCGCAACAAACGCGTTCTAAAACGCTCTGCGCGCGGCAGTGCCACTGTTTAGCGAAACAATTTATATATTTTCGTTTAATAAAAACGCTTGCCAAAAACTAATTTACACCGTCTGGCGTTATAAAAGCGTTACGCTGTTGAATTTGAGTGAAAATCATAAAAGCCACTGGCAGTGGCTGATAGGAACCAATTCGAATGTATATTCGCTGGCCATTGGAAATGAAATCGTTTCCGAGTTGAAGCACTCACTGTATTTTGTTGGAGAACGTCCAGACTGTCGGGCGACCCGATGATTGTACTTTTCAATCGGTCAGGGGATCGATGACGGATGATTGAAGATGGTGCGATTCTTCCTTGAACTTGCGTAATCAGTACATGCAGAAAGGCCTTCCAACGCACAGCCGATTATGTTTTACAAACACATAAATTCAACTGAAGTTAAAATGCGAAGGGGACTTGAGTTTAAATTTGTTTATAAACGCCTTAAGGCTGAACGCTTAATTACCTGTAAAAGGTCTTTTCTGTTTTGAAGTTAATTTTAATTCATTGTTGGGGCAATCACTGAGGGAAAACGCGTGCGTCACACATGTTCTCAATATAGAAATCAAGTGAATTTAAATTAAAAATACGCGTGTGCACGCAATTCGAAAAGAGAACCGCACCAACTGGGCGTGTAAAATTGGATCTAAAAACTTGATGAGAAATCTATTTCAGATGCGACTCCCTTGTTATAGCTTTACACATGTGTGGCGGTGGATAGTGCATTGGGGAGATGGTTTTTCCTATGTCTGTTGCGGCGAATGACGTCAAAGATGACCGATTGGCTATTTTATGTTTTATTGTTCTTTCGATTTATTTGTACAGCTACCGAGAAAGGTGCTGTGTTGTTTAATGTTCAGCAGGATTTTGTTTAGATGCAGAAAGGATTTTATTGGAATCACAGTTGTAAAAAGCCAAATGGATCGCGGGTCTTTTAATAGAAATAGAAAATACAATTCTTTTGAGCAGTGCAGTTGAAAATATCGAACGTTTTATATATTGGTTTTTATAGCACATATTTCATTTGAAAAATCTGCGCAAATGATGACGGTCCTGGTTACAGATATCGTTAACTAATCTCGTTGCTGACATTTTTCTACACAATTTCTTTTTTATCGTTTCCCAATCTTTTCTTTGTTATCTTGACAACAACATTTTGGTTGGGAAGATACTCCAAAAGTGGGTGTGGAAACGGTTCCATATGACTAATTGTTTATGAGGACGCTATCTAGATATTTTTTCGGCCAGCAAAACCAGTAGTACCATTGAAGGAATTTTTAAAATGCTTTTAATATAAAGGGTCATTCATTTTTAGGTTTCGAAAGTAAAGCTAAATAAAACACACACAGCGATACATTTTCAATGAAATTTTTATTTCATTATAAAGTTTCGGCTTTGCCATTAGGTGTGAAATACAATATCATTCAAATGGACGCCTCGGGAAGATTTGCAGCATACGATTCTTTTGAGGTTATTTTTAACTACTTTTTCCTACATTTCGGGCCATAACGGGTATCTCGGCCATAACTTGAGTAATGTTGGTTTTTAATGCGTCTAAAGTTCGGAGACTATTCGCGTAAACACGGTCTTTTGCGAAGCCCCACAGAAAAAAATCGAACGGCATGATCTTGGTGGCCAATTGACAGCGCCAAAACGTGAAATTACGCGACCAGGAAAATTCTCACGCAATAAATAAAATAATTGATCGTGTTGTGTGGCTTGTTGCCCCGTTTTGTTAGACCACATATCTTTAAAGTCATGATCTTCAATCGCAAATGCAAAATACGCCATGGTGAGGTGTACGACACGTTCAATTGCTGCGAACGCCGGGAAATCGATAAATTCGGATCATCAGCAACACTTGCACTTGCAGCAGAAATTTTTTCCACCGATTGTGCATTATGATGATGCACAGGCCTTACGACATCAGTAACGCTTCCACTCTCCTCAAATTTCTTCACAATGTTACCGACGGCTTGCGTAGTCGGTTGATTATGACGACCATAATCACCGCCATAATGCGCGAAAAGTGGCTACGTTTGAATCACCATTTTTGTAGTAAGTTCTAATAATTTTAACGCGATCCATTATCGTAAATGGCAAACACTCAACTAATATTATGACACTTCAAATGACAGCTGAGTTTGACAGGTGTCAAATGCCAGCGCTACCAACTTGAAACCACGAAATAAATGACCCTGTATAATCGCAAAAAGCTTTTCGCTCTTATTAACTGTTGATGTAGCCAAGTTGCTCTTGTTCGTCAATTAAGATGTTAAACTGTTGGAACATTTAAAAATGTATAAAAAAGAATTTGAGCAGTTCCCCGTTATGCGACTTTACGCAGGTCCGGGTGTTATTGCATGACCTTTTTTTGTGGTCTTCTGTTGTAGAAACAAAATATAAAATAACCCTTCGACGTAGTTGGTCTACTAAAATCTAACCAGTGCTTTTGCAAATCTAGTTCTTCAGGCAAATGTGTCACCGGCTCTGTCCTGTTTGTCTGTCTGTCTGTTTCGCAGATTTGTAGTGAAGGAGAGCAGCCATTTGATGGTCTGCGCTTTTATAATAGCTCTAACAGTAGTCTGGTGAGTTGATACCTAGCCTTCCGGCCGACGAATGACTTTTTTATCTCTTTAGCTGAATAAATACATTTATTTTATTTTTTGTTCAAATGAGTAAATCTGGCGCAGACAACAGTCACAAAACCGAAAAAATACGAGGAAAACTGAGGAAAAGGCATGAACAAAATAACCGCTTACACACTCGTAAGCATCGTAAGCCTCGTCAAGAGTGATCGCAGTTTGATTGGAGGTCCAATCAAAATATTTAATATGTATTGTCTCAAGGAACGCCGTTTCATCTCGCTGCGAGATCCACTTAGATTAGACACAGTTGAATAAATCGCAATTCTTTTATCAGATTTGTGTTTCAGACAGACAACTGCGCATCTCTGTTCGATGCGTTTAACGAACCTCGTTGCATTTTGTAACACGACTTCGTTTCGCTTAACATCGGCTGACACCTAAAAAAACAATCTCAGCTATTGGCAAACGTCGAACATTCGCCTTCACAAAGGTTAATTGCTTTGTCTGGGGCCATTGTGTGTACCGCCCGCCCACCGGTTTAACGACCAAAGATCAAATTTCAAACAAATATCATTCCGCTTGTGTTTTTGTGTTTTGTTCATCTTTTTTTCGCAGATAAGAATAGTTGTTTTTTTTTTTTTTTTTTCTTTAAATATCATCTCTGCCTAGCATGAGAGGGAAATTGTTAATCTTTATGGTTTGTTTTCAAGGTTTTGAACCCACTGCTGCAGTACTGACTCACAGCGATTGAGTTGATGATGTTTTGTTTCCCAAACCGAAAGTCACTCGAGTTCCCATAGAGATCTATAACTTGAGTCAACTGCAGAGTTTATTTTTCTACGGAAATTTTAACATAATACCGAATACTGGGAGAAGGTTACTAAGTCAGTTACCGGTACGAAAAAGCACACATATATCGATATCGCGTTGTGAGTTGCTATGGCGCTGTTTGTTTGATGAACGTAAGACTATTCCCAATGTCAAGATCAGTATAATTAAAATATATTTTTTTTTATTTCACTGTCAGTGTGATAAGTCATTGAAATTGGTTTTAATTTCCCTTTCGTCATCGAGCGATCAATAATCGGTCATTGACTCAAAAATTGTTAGTTAGACACGAAAAGCGGTGCCCACACGTGAACCGTCTTACGGAGGCTGGCCCTGCCTTTGAAGCATGTATCTTGTGTAACCATGTATCGGGAGCGGGAGTGAGGTACTCGTTTTTTTTTTGGTGTGACCAAAAAAATTCTACATCAGTTGTCTAATCTGGGATTGTTTTGTGTTTGGATTTTATCTGGCATGAGTGTGTCGAAACGATGTATTGTTAACCTTTCGATAGTGTATATCGACGAATCATAACACAAATAATAGTAAAGCAATTAAATGCATTAATTACGGTAATCTGGCTTTCATTCAAAGATAAACTTGATCGGCAGTATTGGATATTGTTTCCGAAATTGTATAAGTGAACAACCCTCAAGGACAATTGTTGACTGCGACTCTGCCTAATGGAGTTTTGTTCAAAAAAAAATATTTTGCTTTGTTTTTTGGCGGAAACGAAATAAACACGAGTCGGATGTCGAAAGATATCTTTATTGGTGGCTAACAAAAAATATTTAGTGCTTTCGTTTTGAGCAAATAGAATTGTTTTTCACAAGGGGAAACAAAAACACAGCACTTTTGTTGCCGTCTTCACTCACTGAGTCGGTGTGAATTGCGATTTCAAATTGGTTTGAGGTTGTTGCCGCTTTAAATTAGCATATCTAAGATGGAAAACAGTATCTTGGTGTTGCCAAGCAGAAGTAGGTGATGCGAACCGGGGGTGTGTCTGAACTGTTTCCAAGCGGCTATCTTTAAACGGTTATGACACATAATCTACATGTGGGAGTACATTCTCCTAAAAAGTGATGTTTTATTAGCGAGACTAGCAAGTCAATCGAATTTTCAGACAGAAGATACCAATTTGGGTCAGTAAACATTAAATGTGGTTTAAGCATTCTGGGGGCTCCAAAAGATCAAGCTAGCAAGTTGTTCAGTTAAATACCTTGTTTTCGCAGAGAATGCCAGAACAGTACTTCATCGGATGTCGCTGTTTTTTAAATGGTGTAGAATTGAAACGTTTGAGACAGACAAAGCGACCGTTTTGACAGAAGAGTGTACTAATCTCAAAAACTCTTTGAAGAGTTCGCGCGGCTTGGGGGAACTGATTGTTTCTGCGAACAGGGAAGTAGCCCCAAAATTTTATGCCTACCTCTAAGATTGCAGCCATCAAAAAACAAGATGACATAAGCCCCTGCAACTTTTTTAAACCTAATGTGATGTCTAATATATCTATATGTGCTATTTTACGATATTTTTGACGCAGAGTTTTTGTTTTTCTTCACGGAAAGAATATTCTTTTCTACACAAAGAAATTTCGTTTCCTGAATCGCAAAAATTTAAAACTTAACTAACTATTCTTAGCTCGAATTGAATTTAATTGATTTTACACATTAATTCTGAAATCAAGGAAATAATTCTTATTGGTAAAAAAGTATTAGGTATACAACGAACAAATATTTTTTGATTTAAGAAACGAATTTTGTGAAGCAAAGTTTAGAAACATTTTCTGAAATCAACAAGTAATTATTTGGTACTATGAATTTTGAACTGTAATTTAAACTAGGACACGCAGAAAATTCACTTATTCAAAATCAATCAACTTTCGGTTAAAACTACCAAGTAATACTGTTAATATAGCTCCTACAGAGTTACTGGATTAAAAATAACCGATTTATCAATTTCCCCTCCAAATTTGCTCGGTCTTAAATAACAAACTAACTTCGTAGAATTTAACCAAGTTACACTGTTGTTTTTAGCCAACCCACTTGATTGAATTTAACCAAGTTACTTTGTTTCTTTAGAAAGCCCACTTGGAGAATTTAACAAAGTTACTTTGTTGTTATTAGTCAACCCTCTTGGTAGAATTTAACCAAGTTACTCCGTTGTTTTTAGCCAACCCACTTGATTGAATTTGACCAAGTTGCTCTGCTGTTATTTACCTACACACTTGGTAGAATTTAACCAAGTTACTTCGTTGTTTTTAGCCAACCAACTTGATTGAATTTAACCAATTTTTTAACGCGGTCATTTTCAACAACGAACACTCGTTTATTTTCTACAGAGACTAAGTTAATTTTAACCCATTTTTTTTTAACCGAGCAAAAATCGCACTCGGTTAAGGTTAAAGTTTATGCGTGTACCTGTAGATTATCTAATATCAAGAAAATAATTGCTGCGGCTTAGAAGAGTTTAAAATTTATTGCGAAAATAGGATAAATGGAATACTAAGCGAGGGGTTACAGATTCAACACCGGAAAAAACACAAATTAAATTTTTTAATGTGGCAAAAGTCTGATAAATAGTTAAGAATACAACTGTCCTAGAGGAGCATTGCATCGTACATAAAAAATATGACAATGAAGCCACATACAAGTGATTGCAGAAAACTTGTCTTATGGTCATAAATGGACCTGTTGTGTCAACTATTATTTGTTTTTGAATAAAAACTACATAGGGCCGTTTAAATGGGTTAAAGTCACCCAATACTTTCCCCGGTAAATTGCGTTTTTATATTCGATGTTCTTGGAGACTTCGCCTTCATGCCACACAATTACCACTACATTTACCGTTTGTTCACCCCCAAAGCCCACGTTTTCGCAATGAAATTAATCAATTCCCAGTTTGGACCTCCTCAATTCTCATATCTCCGTAGAAAATTTCCAACCAAATGACCGCCCAAAGACAATATTCTACCTTTCACAGAAAATACTACTCCTCCAGAAACAAAAAAGACTATTTTCCTTGGAAATCGTAATTCAGAAAACACGACAATTTACTGCTCAGTCGTAAATGTTTCTCGCTTCCAGATATACAAACAACGCAAATAAAGTCATAAATTAAGATCCAAACCACCCGAGACGGCCTACGCGCACGTTATCCCAAATAATCCAGATTGCCCAGAGCCAGTCGACTACTCGTACAGTAAACCACACCCACCCCTACACTGCAGTTCACAGCTCACTATGTAAACACGTCCTAACAACAATGATTTTTCGCTTGAGATAATTACTATTTTAATTAGCGTATCTGTCGAATTTTATTGTCAGTCGGAATCTTGAAAATTATGAAGTGCAACAGATTGCATAAAGTGCTCGAGTATCTGCATGCAGCTTGCATTCTACATAAACCTAGGTCACGGTCTATTTAAGCAGTTCATTTCAAGAACACCGAACAACGCACAGCGTTGCCTTGTTTATACGTCTGTTAGCCATCCAAATGGCCTATTTTATCGAACGCAATTTAGTTCTTTGGCACTTCGCGTTCGCCTGCAGCTCGTAAATAAAAAAACACAAAGTTGCTTATATTGCTCTCACAAATAAAACTCATCCTTTTGAAGTTCACTGTTCAGCGTTCTTAACCTACTTCTGATTTTTTTCTCCGTATTAAAAAATTATTTGGAAGTGCGTACGCATACACGATCCCGCTTTTAACAGCCTCATAAACTGACCCCAATCAAATGGACCAAAGCGAGAGCAAATTAAACTTATAGTGTCTTTCTGGGGCAGGTTTAGTCAGCCAGAAAAGTCATCTGAATTTTCGGAAATTCGACTGAATTAATTTTTTTATGCGTGGACCCATAAATCAGTGGTAAGTGGGCACTGCTCGGATACTTATTTTTGCGACTAGATGGTGGATTAATCATAATCGCCGTCGACGTCGCTTCTGCCTGTGCCAGCGACAAAGAGTCTACAGGCTGTTGCCGCTCG
Organism: Cheilosia variabilis; assembly: GCA_951230905.1. NCBI lineage: Eukaryota > Metazoa > Arthropoda > Insecta > Diptera > Syrphidae > Cheilosia > Cheilosia variabilis. Next base: position 17,306,003 of record OX579676.1, read on the forward strand.
TCACGATTATTTTTAAAGAAAAGTCAGTCGGCTTCGGGATAAAAATGAAAAATGGAACTCTCCTCCGTCGACCGAATGTCTGGTTGGGCGCAAACGATGCCAATGTGGTTTTTGTCTGATTTCTCGAGAATATTCATCCACCCATCGGGCGCATTTTAATCGCACAACTATGACTATCTGAAGGAACAAGAGGATCGTATTTCATAGAGATAAATCAAACAGTGGAGAATTATTACAATGTTTACATTGTGATTCCCTCGTCCGCACTAGCCAAGATCGTGAGCTATTAGTTTGCTTCACATCAGAGTCGAAGCAGATTTCAAATTCGCATCGCAGCAACAAGTGTAGATTTTAGTTTCGAAATTAATTTGACGGGGAATTCGCCGAGCACCGAGATAAATTTGCACTTTTGCCGAAAGTTGGCAATGAAAATGCATAAACTTGCCTAATAATGCATTTGATGAAAATGTCGTGAACACATTTGCGGAGGGGATGTAGGCAGATGCATCTCTTTGAGAGACACCATGGGTGACCTTCAGATTTTCGAATCCTGCGGTGTTCACATGGCAAACTCGTGGCGAGCCAGATATGCGGAACGCTGATCTTGTCAAAACACATGTGTGTCCATGTGGCATTTGGGAATAACTATAAAAACAACTATTTGGCACTTTGACAATGGCTACAAGTTGAAACCGAAAAGATTTGCCTATGCCAGCAATTCAACATGTGGGTAGGCTCGTTTAGACTCGTTTTGCCCTTATTCTAGACTCAGTGGCCTTCTAAACTTTGTTTGCTGGCTCCGCCCCATTGTCAGCCAACCCTTTCAATAAATTTATAAAGGATGTAAATTTGAAACGTTGTCCTAGGTGCGTACAGTAAGTCTACTTTGGATTTAGAAGAAGGTCATACTATATATACCTACTCTTCTATTGGGAAAATATGAAGACAGTTGTAGGTGAAAGAGGAGGTTTACGAAAATAGTTCCGAGTCTCAGAACTTACGAAAACTTGGCTAACAATTTCATGAAAAGACTCGAGTATTGCGAAAAACAAATTGCCGGTGGATATTATTTTTCATTACAAACATAAAAATAATATTACCAAAAGCTGAGTCTCCAACTCTCTCAAAATTGCTTAAACAAATACAAATTTACTCAAGGCCAAGGCAAAATGAGAGGAAATAAACCCTTAGCGGTGAACGAATGGATGAGAGCGAAATCTTATTAAATTGTCTAACCAAACCAATAAAATTTATTCAAGGTCAAAATTAACTTTTTTTTGGTTTCTTGCCCACACAATTTTTGTCAGCGACTATTTTTTTTTTTTGGTTGAATAAAGCCAAACCCATCAAACGAAGATTGATGTATTGTATTTCTCGAAACATTTCATGCTTGCACAGGAGCGACTACGGATAAAACTGAATGTAAGTTTTTTGACAGGCCTAAGTAAGTTTCGTTATTGCTACGAATACATTGCGTCGGTTTGGGGACGGCCTAAACAGCAACATATTAAATAGCCCCTTAGCTTCGTCTATTGCTTCATAAAATTAACGATGCGCTTTGTAACCTTGCCGCCTTTACCTACGAAGTAGGAAATAAATTTCTGCTGTTGTGTATATGCAAATGACTAAATTTTGACAGAGCGCTTCCTAAAATTAATAGGATACATTTCAATTTAGAGCCTGGTATCACCGTAAACCGTGTCATAGATGTGTACCAATACAAATGGGTTTGCACTTTGATAGACGTGTCCCTGTCCCTGCGCTACAATGTTATGAAATAGTTTTCAGCCATTCATCAAGCCTTCGGGGCGCTAATATATCAATAACGCGTTTTGAATAAATTCCTTCAAGCCAAAGTAGAAGCGAGCAATTAAAATTTTTAAATCTGTTCAAATGAAAAATTGAAAATGTAGCTACCAAAGACCTGCCGCATTTAGAAGGTAGATCGTACATACACCTCCAGACAAAACCGATTCTATGGCTAGAATAATAAAACCCCGCATTTGAATGAAATAAACTTCCAATTGCAACTTAAACCAAATACTTGTTGTGCTAAAAACCACCGCCCATAGCAATAAAATAAATGGCTTACAAAATGAGTCGTGCTACCACCAAATGGGGGTTTGCTATAAAAAAAAGAAGCTTTTCGCTCATCCATACTAATTACTCTGGCTGAGCCCAATTTGGTGTAGGCAAATAAAAATTTTCCATGGATACGATATGACACCAAATGAAACCTCCAATTCACTGACTCATGAGACGGTCTTACGAAAATTCGGTCGGGGAAATGTGTAAACCGTAAAAAGGTCATTACATGTGAGTATAAAGCATGAGGTTAGTAAGGTTACAAAATGAAGGTGGTTGGTATTAAAAATCATTAAGACCTCGATAGCTTTTCACAAGGAAACCATGTATGACATCATAGTTTAATGTATTTGTTCAAGTACTACATACGGAAGTCAATCAGATAGTTGCGTCTGTGTATAGCATCGGTAATGGCATCAACAAAATTTTAACAACTATTACATGCATGTTACTAGATAAAATCATCGCGTCAACAGAGGAACCACATCATAAGTTTGGAAAGCCAAACATCTGTAAAATCTAAATAAGCTATTTTTAAATTTACCATTATTCGCGCTTCCACAAAAAATGGAAACAAAAATGGATAGATAAATTATATGTACACAAATGTATCATCGAACTCAATCAGTCAATCGTTGGAATTGATTCGGCCTGGAAGCGTCTCTAAGTACCTACTTTAATGCAAAGAAAAATAAACTATAATTGACTGTGCAATTGCGTTACGTTTGTTTTTAAGTGAATAAAAACAAGAAAAAAACTCTCTATAAACATACGAAGCTCTGTACTAAAAATAGCAACTCATTATGAACAGCTTTAGTGGAAATGTAATTGAAAACGAGCACGCATTTGATATTTGTTTGTAGGGATACAAAAATCGCTATCTCATTCTCTTGTTAGAGACTATCATTGCTAAGTTGAGGGGCAGTTTCCTGATACCTTTCAGAAGGAATACATTTTTTTTTAAAGTTTCTTTAAGAACATGGACAAAGAATCAAAATGTATCGCTTCGTTGGAGTGTAGTCATTAAATGAGTGAGTAGGTATTGGTCGGTAATTACTTTAAAATTAGCTTTCTCTAAATTGCTCGTGAGCTCATAAAAAAACGTTTTATATAGACGCGCCGTGTTTACCAAGACTTACAATTTCCAAATCGAAAAGTGACTGTAAACGAATTTCTAATCGAGAGCAAATCTGTTATTTGCACGGACGAACATACAAATCGAAAGGAAAATTTCGCAAAATTGTTTCTATGACTGTAAATAATATCACCACGTCTTGTGGTCGAGTATACATCAAATTCTATCTACTCGCTTGATGTATTCCGTCAGGGTCTTAATATTAGATCTATGACTGATTAGTTGTTTTTTCTTTTGAATTTCGTAGTTTGCTCAATTTGATTTCATCTTAACAAAGTTTGCCTGACGCACGAACAACTCTTCTTTAATTATCTACATTCTAGAATAATGCCTATTCACGTACTGTATAGACCGGCACTAATTTCTTAAATTAACACCCACCGAAAAAAATATGTGTTAATCAATAGCTCAGACGCTGGTATCGTTTTTAATTAGGAATTGAGGAATTGAAGTTTGAAACGTCAATCTTTTAAATCACACAGACGAGAACTTGAAGAACTTGTTATCGGAAGAAGTTTTTGTTGGCAAATATTTAATTTCAAAAAATGTCGAGATTGACAAAACCAATTACAGCAGTTCACGAACGTCATTTTTGTTCCAATACCATTTTAACAGTATGCACTTGCACAGTCTAAAAGTCTAATTTGTTTTTGTTGTTTTTTCTCGATAAAAGAAAGTAGAATAAATATAGTTTTGCGTTGTTTTTCAAGCCGACTATCTACCAATCGCTCTATATGGGTTAAATTTGCCAGAATTTATTCAACACGCGTTCGAATTGCGAGTTAACATATAAGCGCCCTCAAGGCTTTGAGCTTTTAAAACATTTAATTTGATAAACACTTCATATTGGGTCTGTGTTGCATGGACGTACAGACGACCTTGCAGAGCATGGGCACGTGTCTCATAGTTCCTCGGTCATTTTAAGTTTCTTGGAATAAAATATAAAAACGATCTTTGAGTATGTACTAATAAGATAATAAGAATCAATTTTACTGGAAGTAGTCGTTAGTTTTTTCAGTTAAGTGTAAACCGAGATTAATTCGAAAGCTTCTTGTTAGCAATAAGTCTTCCATAAGACCGTCCACAATAATAACCAGTTCTGTCCTCTATGCAAAATCCTCTGCCCGATTAATCAAAATTCGCAGCCTATTATGCTGCAATTTTAAATATAGGTAGGACATAATAAATTAAATAAATACAAGATCAAGATATCTTATATACAAATAGGCGAAGGGAAATAGTAAACGACCACTTTCACTGCCTTAAACGCAACATAATCATTGATTTTTTTGTTGGGATGATTGTGCGGAAATGCAGTGCTGTGTGTAATTTGTTCTCCAATATTTTGTGTCAGGTTACTATAATGTTGGAATTTCTACCACTGGGCAAACTCTAGTTTACATAATTCCTTGTTTTAAATGTTAAATTTTACAGCTAGTCTGCACCGAATTGTTTGTTTATCGCTTGTGGTAGAAATGCTTTAAGTGTACGGAAACTTTCGGTGTACATGTTTAAGTGTATTGATGATATTGTGACGTCTCTGCGCAGGGCAAAAGAAACTGCAAAGCCCTTGTGGCGAAACCTTTAATTCAAAACAACGTCATGCATGCGTTTCTCTTGTTACGAGCAAAGGGAACGTGAACAAATTGAAACTAACCTTAGAAAAAAAAGGTGCAGAAATATATTTAAGAGCTTTAGTTCCATGAAAAATAGTTTCCTACAAAGGCTGGGAAAATAAAAGTGCGGAATATTGATTATTGAATTTGGTTAGGCATTTATATTCCGATTAATTTTGAAAAGGCGTTCGAGACTGTTAATAGTGACTTTATTTGGCTTGCCCAGTATCCAGTTGAGTGTTTTAGCTATTTCCTGACAACCTACTGTATTGTTGACCAGTCATTCTAGGAAACCCCATCGTACTCCGTTGCTTATTTTAATTTGCGGAACATTCCCTCAGCCAACTTTGTAGAAAATAAGACACAATTCGAGGAAACTTGAGACTGTTTTCCGCCTCTACCATAAAAAAAAATACCCAGTACAACTCTAACACCTGCTAATCTTCGCCATGAAGAAATACTAAATTTTAAAATATGGTCCCACCATATTTACTTGCTAATAACACTTAATACTACCCAATAAAATGTGTACACTAAAAGTTTTAACTTTCTTTATCAATGAATTCGCAAAATTCTTCCCGAAACTTTTTACAACCCACGATAACGGAATTAAGAACTTCTTGGAAGAGATTGTTTCATTTCCCCTTAATCTGTGTTCTTTGGAAAGTAAGGCACTTCCCGAAAGCGGTCGTTCGATAGCGCGTCGTCCCTTCATCTCTCAGTGTAAACACAGCAATTAATCTTTTCGAGGACATTTATTACAAGTAAATAAATATTCTTAAAATAGATTTGAATAGATTTTAATGTAAACTAGCGACAAACACGCATGTAAATAATAATATTTATTCATATTCCAAAAACAACGAGATATTTTTGAGCGCACAGTGTTTTCTTTTTCAAGACACATCAGGGCAACAAAGCAGCACGAAGATGCACATCTTTTTTCCATGATGATAACACTGACGTAAAGAAAATATTGACATCAATAGCTGCGATTGACGTCAAAACTTTTGTTGGGCGAGCCTCCTTTGTCGTAAATATTGTTGCTGCTGGTCTGTGACGAAATAGGGGAGGGGTAGGGCTTTGCAAAGGCAGCTTCCTCTTATTTTGGTCCATTGGAATACAAAAACTAGTGATTTGTTTTCGAAAATAATTATGAATCAAAATATTTCCATTGCGAAATCCAATCAGAACGTGCTCTGCGTAGAATCAGTATTGATAAGGGTGATGTGGGGTAAATTCTGATCTTTGCTGGGGATTTTTTAGCGACTGCATCTAACTGCGGCGCGCTGGGATTCCAAAATTGCATCATCGTGCCTGGATTTGAAAATCTATTTTTGTAAATAAATTAACACTGCGGTTGCAGTTGTAGTGCTGTTGCGGTACATCGTGTCTGTGTTAGATAACAGGTTGTTAGAAAGGCACAGCATAAATTATTGGGAGACGTGTGATATGACGCGGGGTTGGTTGATCTTTCGGCGAATAGCTGTGATGAATATGTATATTTGTATAGGTACTGGTATACCACAGGTGGTAGAATTTACGTCGCTGGGGGAGTTTTTACTTTGTTATTTAAATAAATAATGCTAAGTTATTGAAATAATTTACAGGTAGTCTGTCAAAACTTGGAAAGATGTTAATGAAATAGGTGACGGAAAGTCCAATTTAACTGCCTAAGTTATTCTATGACTAAGTGTGATTCCGTGAGTGCGACTAGCTTGGATGCAGTGCCCAGGTGAGTAATGAAAAGGTACCAAGTTTGAATGCCGTATGATGGAAAATCGGGGATGCCCGAAGTATTATTAGTTCGAAACGCCTGATGAGAACATAGAAATCCCAAATGGAAAGCATTTTTTTTTTATTTATAGAAATTGTTGTACTGACTGGGACTTTGCACGTCTCCACTGCTCCACGCTCACCCAGTTTTATTGCTTCAAATTTTAATCTTTCGCTCAATAGTCCAACTTAGTGGCTATTGAACTTACTGAGGAGGCAACCAAAAAGATGGCAAATAAATAGTAAGGTAAGTGTCACATTTTAAGATGTCACCACTTCAAAGCAGATTAACGCACACTAATGTGCGCAAACAGAATGACACGCGTGTGGAACTCACTTTTAGCTCATGGGACATGAAAGTGATGAGTGTGTGTTTAACGCACAACAAACGATGTTTATTTATTATTCTTTTTGTAAGCCCACAGTTTGTGTGCTAAATTAAATTTTATTTCGCACTTTTATGATAGATAATAAAAGTGCGAAATAAAAAGGAAATATTTCTTATAGCTCAATATTGAAATGTTTTATATCGATTTTGAGCATTTGTGAAGGCAAAAAATGTGTATCTCGACAAGCATCAGTTTCTTAGAAATTAGTTAAAAATGTAAATCGCACAAATGTTATGTGCTACATAAAATAGAATCACTCATGGAAGTTTTAAAATTAAAAAATATACACCTCATCGATCATGTTACGTATGAAAAATATTTTTCAGTATTCGCACAACCTGTGGAAAAAGAGTGCGTTAATCTTATTTTTAGTGTGAAAATGGACAAAATGAATCAAATGGACAATACATATAAATACATGTTGGATACGCAAAATGTTCGTCTAGTCAACTGCGAAACAATTTTTGTTATGTTAAATGTAACTGAAAATATCTACGGAAAAGTGCACAATGTGCTATATAAAATACCATTTTTCAGTATAAAGTAAAATTTCAGCAATGCACATAATTTTTCAGCGTGCGATTCCATATCGCACACATATTGTTTGTCGATGTGCGCTACTCTTCCAAGCCCATATCATCATTTTATTTAAGTACATTATTGTGTTGTTCAAATCGCGTGACCTTTTTCGGTTATCTGCTAATCTGTTACTGACTCACTTTTATTCAAAACCATTATTGCTAAAACAATAATTTACAAAAAAAACACTCACGTGCGCTCATGATACAAGTCAGAGAACAATTTTGCACTCCTGATTCACCACCCTGTTTTTTGTTATGTAAACGCACTGAGAGTATCTTAATTCTTCAGCATCAATTCGGTATAGTGTCTCATTTGGGAGAAATATACCTCAGTTTCAATATAAATTGTCCGTCTATTACACTTTCTTTCTAACCCCTAAGGCAGGGTGAGCCACTAATCTGCTACCCCCCGCTTTTTTTTAACTTTAAACAGCGTTGAATTTCCACCCTACTTCCCGAAGGCAATTTACTCTCACAAGCGAAATTAAAAAAAAAATTCTCGCAAAACCTCCCTTATCACACCGAGTTCTCATATTTCACCACCCACCGAATATTCCCCTACATTAATTAATTTTGAAACGACTTCTTGACACGAACTGATTATTTTATTTATATCTCGTCCAGTAGTAACAATCAAGGGCGCTTTCCTCGCTGCCATATAATCTAAACACTACTTCTATTAAGTATTTCCAGAGCATTCTCATTCCTTCTATCTATCCGCAGTGTAAACATAACTAAGGAAGACTATACAAACGCGACTTGTATGTTCAAGGTCAAAGGTGGTAACTCTAAGAGCAATTAAAATATTTATTGTTATTATTTTTGCACTCCCCACTGGCAATATTAAATTTCAGTACAAATTGAAATTGCGTGAAAGTTCCAAGATTTCAATAAAAAAATATTTATTTCTAACACGTTAATCAAAATATTAATTCCTTGTCGGCCCACTCCATATTGGTTGAAGGCGCGATCTCAATGTCCAATCTAAACATGCGAACAAATTAGTCAGAGATGTGTTGCTGGATAATTTATTTAATAATTCGAGCACAGAAAAAACAAATGTATACCAATGTTTTCTAATACATTCTCCAGACAGCAGTCGCCAGTGGCCAGCCGGAGAAGCCTGTGTGCCAGCCACCATAGACCAAGGGGCCAGTTTGTTTAAATAATTGACTGCGATTATGTGCGATATTCGAATTAATCATCGAAAAGTTCTTGTTGGCATGCTGATGGAAAATTCTTTTTTTGAATTCAAAAATATTGGTCTTGACAACAACTGAGACCTGAGGGCGTGTACCGTGTACGCTGCTTTAATTGAACATGGCGATGGATAAGTGTACGTATGAGCTCATGATTATCTCCCAATAAGTTGAAAGTGCTAGTCCGCATCGAGTCCGAGTTGATTTGCAAAAAAGAACCGTTGATCATTTGTGTTGTTGTTTGCGTTCCAGTTTTAATAATTAATGGAAATGGAAACGTTAATGCAATTGATCTTTCACTTGTTTACACAAAAAGTGGCATTCACCTATTTGGTTGTGTGAATTGTTCTACTTTTTGTATTTTCAGTTTAAATGAATAAAAATAAAATTATTTGGGAAAGTTATTTGAGTTGATTGACAGTCCTGAGTGTTGTTGATGGACGAGTGATTGCGCTGATCAACAAGTGAAAAAAAAAAAAAAAAACGATTTATCACATCTAAAAGCATGCAAAGTTTTGCGAGGCCCAAAAGATGTGGTAGTTGCCCCTGTTAAGACACAACATTTTTCATTCAGGAAAAGTAATGATTTAAATGAGCACGCACGAATATAGCAAGAATTTTGCAACTCGCGGGAAAAATTACTTTAATTGTAAAATCGAGCTCGTTTTTTTTTTTTTTGATTTACAGTTAAATATAATGCTTTTGTTGTAGAAAAAACATCAATTTTCAATTCATTAATATAGTTAAATTGATTTGTGCGCGATGCGCAATTCGCTCTCATGTTAATCTTTGCCATTATGTAGAGAAAGCATTTTTTCCATGCAAATCGAAAAGGTACCACCACAGCCAGTACAAGTCTATTTTAGGTACAGAACACAGTTGGAAAAGAAGAGAAAATAAACGGATCTTTATATTTTTTACATGTTGCTCTTTACCTGTCATTATAAAAGGCGGGTATTGTACAATTTACCTTCTTTGATAGATATTTTGCCATACACGTGTTTGACATCGGAGACTAATTTTCATTTTAAAGCCCAGAAGTATGCTGCTTTCGCAAAATTTTACCTTTTATACAAAGATATCTTAAGAGATAAAGTTTGAGCGGTGAAGTTTAACAAAGCATGATAAACTCTTAACTTCCAGTACCATTTTGTTTGACACATTCAGACGACGCTAAATCTTGACGTTTTCATGATACAGATAAATTTGATTATTTTGCGGAACCCCTAAAAATAGGTGATGTAAATGATTACTATGAGGTAAATGCAGAAATGACATTTCATCTATATTCTGATTTAGACATTCATCGATTTTTGATAGCCGTCGCTTAGATTTAGCACGAGCAGTGTACTGAACTTTAAGCTAAAACTCTATTTATTAGCTTACGGGTACAGACTTTTATTTTACTCGCTTTTTTTTGTTCACGAATAGGCTCCACCGTCATCAGAACAGAAAAGGTAGCGAAGAAATTTGCATTTTCACAGGCAGTTCCAAAACGAGCCAGTGGCTTACACACTGTGGACTGTAGTATGAGTCTTTGTTTAAACGAAAAAGATTATCTAGATTTCAATGAAGTTAGCAAGTAATTAGAAATGAAGTAGTACTTCACTGGTTTTCAGTTGAACAAATTCACCAAGTAACTTGCAAGAAAAACTCCAAAGTATCAACACTGCGCCGGTATCTGCAGTAATCCTTCGACATGTGAGTTTCATGTGATTGTAAACTGGGCATTTTTTAGTTTAAAGTTCCCCGAATGTTGTTTCACAAAATCAAGATTATCTAACATAAATCAATAGATTGTTTTGTAAAGCGGCCATAATATAGCTCAGATATAATATTAAAAAAAATAGTAAAAACAAGCAATACAATAGTACAAGCAGCACTATGAAGTTATCGTTTATTATTACAGTAGTTGCTCTTATATTTCATGCATTTAATTTTTGTCAATCGTCAACTTAAGCTACATATTAGTGTAGCAAACAATTCAAAATAATCGTCGCTTTCACGGCAAAGTGACATAAGTCGAAATTTGTCATTTTCGAGCTAAGTAAGTATACAGAAATGACCACAAAAAAATATGTTTTTTTTCTGTCTAATCAGTCTAATTCTACTTTCCACGTTGTGAAAAGTGTCGTTTCGATTTCCCACTAATAATCCTGCAATTTTTTCTACCTCAATGCCATTTTTTTAGTTGTGTGCTTGTGTTTGTTTCGCCAAAAATTTCAAGATACACAAACACGAACAGGTAAGATTCTTATGCCATTTCGACATATTTTCTTTGATTTCAGGCCAAAACGACACTTTTAAACTAAGAAACTATCAGATTTTTCGCAAAACGTCGCAAGTCCGAAGGTTTCTTTTTAAATATTTCCTTTTTTATAAAAATGTATGTACTATCTGAAAAAGGGAGACAAATACTTCAATCGTATGTAAACAAACTTTGTATATTGTTTTTAACAAGAAAACATTTTTTTTTTATGACTCAAAACTTTAAACGTCTCTCCTGAAAATCATACATTTTCAACTTATGTCACTTTGCCGTGAAAGCGACGTATGTATAACAAAAAACTAAATAAGTTATTTAAAATCCTAAAAATAAATACCTAATAACCATATCAAAACTTCACTGTTTGCTTTAAATTCTGTCAAATAAAGCCTCAAAGAAATACAATAAAAAAACCTCAACAATCATCAGCGGCTAACAGAATTTTAAAATTCTTACGAAGAGTCCGACAAATTCTAAGTACAAGAAGAAGATACAACCAAAGCAAATGTTATAAATACGAGTACAAACCACAAAAACTTGATCTGTAAAAAAAGGAGAGAAAATGGAAAGCGCAATAAAAATAAATAATAAAGAAGAATAGGATAGGACATTCAATCAAAAAAAGAAAAATAAACACCATTGTTTTTTTTAACTTACAATCAAAAAAACAGGAAAGAAAAGAAGATATCGATATTTTTTACTTTTTTAGATATCGGAAATAAAATAAAAGAAAGTAATAAAAAGGAAAGACTCATTATATACCAACCACCATCTTAAAGAAGCTACAGAGTTAGTATGAACAATCAATATGTGTGCATGTATGTTAGTGAAACTGATCAAGAGTTAAAGCTTGTCTACCCCTAAACGCACAAGAATCTTGAAAAGTTGTCAGTCAACTTACCGACATGTGAAAGCGAGGAAAGTTCTGAATCTGTAAAAATTTAAAGGAATCATCAGTTCCAGTTTAGTTGTTAAAAAAAAATTCACAATATAAAATACGTAATCGAAAGAAAACAAAGGAAGTACAAATTAAAAACTACAATTTCTTTTTTTTTTTTTACTTTGTTGTTTCGAATAATGATATGCTCCACAAATTTCAGAACATTGTCCAAAAAATAAGTTTGATTTAGTCGTCCGTCCCATCGATTTCAACTTACTTGAAATCACAACAAGTAACTAAGTGCCAATTGATGAAGTATTACACTATGCTTCGAGGAAAAATTAGGCGCAGAACAAAATAACTGAACTTCATTTAAATTAAAACTTGTAGCATACTACCAGGCTTCTAGTATAACAGATGATGTTCATGCTGAATAAAGCTAATAACTAAACCTTGTCAGCATGACTGGAAAGCTTTTCGTAAGCAACAAAGAGCTTTGGAAAGTTTTATGCTGATTGGTTGCAAACTCAGCTTTCACAACTTTGTCAACAAGCAGATTGGTTGCAAACTCAGCTAAAAAAAGCTTCTTTTTTTAAAGGCCTATAAAGAGTGAGTGGTTTTCTGCGTGCATTATGCTGAATGAGGTGCTGAATAATGGACAGACACATGGGTGTTAGAGATTTGAGAATAAAAAAACCATGTGAAACCAAACATTTTTAGTTTCGGCTTTAAATTTTAGTTGTGAGCGAGCATCCGTAAATTTAAAGTCGAAAAATTTGTCGATTAATTTGGTAAGCAACGGTTGACACAAAGACATAATATAATGAATAAATGAAATTGGACATTTGAACATATTTTCACAGGCAGGTAATTTTTTTCTCAATTAGTAAATATGTTGTCAAGACAATTAATTGGGACAACTGCAAAGAGGTTCCGGAAATTTAACGGGAAAATTAATATGAGACGGGCCAACTAACCACAAACGAACGAATTACGCAAGTTTTTGACAGTCTATTCACGTGATACATTTTATTTGGTCGCGAATTCAATGAACAATTCGGAGGGACAATTTTTATTCATTGAAATGCACTCTATTATAGTTCTGCAAAATGGGTTTTGAAATGGAAGGCATAACCCCAAAAAATATTCTCCAATTTTACTACGAAATGATCCAGTTACGTGTGTTTTTAAACCACTATTTTGTTTAAATACCAACAGTCAGAGTGTCAACTTTGTTTGGAAGATAACGTCAGAAACATTAATCCGAAATAATCTGCATAGTTGGCTTAAAATAAGTGTCCGTCTGACATCATCCGGACACTCGTACATCTAAATTGTAGGTCCATTGGAGAGATAAGAAAGGGGAACGGACATATGAGTAAGAGTTGTGAATTTTGGGTGAGCAAAACCGTGAAGTATTTTAATGGGCTCAACCTGTTGCTACAGCTTTTGCCAGAACTCAATATCGCATGAGTCGACAGGTCCCATAAAATGAAAGTACGAACCGGGAAAAGAAAGCCCATGACGTCATTCTATTTTCGTACTGCTGTATTTTTGGATCACGTATAAAATTCAATTGATTAAATTTTTGAGCAGCATTTCTGAATAAATTTAAAACAATTAAACGCACATGCATGTCAAACTACAAACAGTTATTTTTACTGAATAAATTACCCTGTGAAAACGCCTCTCATTCAATAAATTTAAAATATAAAAAAAACACACACAAATTGCGGGTAAAAAGCTCTCTCCCAAATTTGGCCTTAATTGACGAAAAGGGGGCAATGCCTTTGACTTATGGAAGATAAGCCGTGCGCTAAGATATAAAAACACACTTAATCCTCATTGGCTCGATTTAGGCGCACTTGAAAATCAGGCAAACAGAAAATAATAAAAAAAATTAGAAGATCACGTTCATATCTGATGGCGTATCCTACTGCTGCCCGTGTGCTAATTCATATCAATTGAAGGAAAAAAAAATTAAATTGAGGACAATTGTTTCGTTACGCATTTTTCTTTTTGCAATGCCACTGTGCAAAAGAAAAAGTAATTTTGCCATATCTAGATACAAAGTACATTTCTCCACGTTGACAATAAGAAAACACCTACCTACGTTACGTAAATGTATATCGTTTATCTAATTGTTGCAAAATGAAAAAAAAAAAATGATTACATTCACGAGAATCATTAACAAGCGACACGAGAGATTTGTGCGAAATACGTCGTAAGTTTGTTTGTTGTGGATATTTTTTTTTATTATTTAAATTATACTTTCGTTTCCTGCTATGCGATTTCAAGACTAAACGAGTAATTTTGCAATAAAAATATATCATTGAATGAAAATACGTGTTTTTTTTACCACACACATGCAGACTTACCAGTGTCGTTCACTGTTCCCTGTGTATTGTCACTGTTTTCTACGTCACTCCCATCTCCGATGGCTGTAAGAAAAGAGAATAGACGACTGTTAGTTAATTTTAAATCAATTACGAAAATAGCGCAACTATGTATTCTTGGCAAATTTATATGTGTACATAAATTTATTTTATTTTATTTATTATTTATTTATTTTATAATCTATATGAGTCGAGTAGATTTTTTTTTTATTTCATGTTACAAATTAAGACAGTGGAAACTGTAAGCTAGTTTCATATACTGTAACTAAGAATATTTACCCTATAATAATGCGAAGTCCATTTTTTGGTAAAAAAAAAAAACTAAAAATTCGCAAAATATATGTCAGGAGTTTACCTTTATCTACCTGAAGTAGTAAAACGGTTATCGATAGCCTGCCTTTGTTTGGCTAAATTGACTCAATGGACTTTACAAAGTGTGAAGGTTAAACCTGGAGCAGTTCGCACTCACATGTCCCTAAACGTTTTTGAACTTCCGCACTTGAATGGGTTTGATATAAGTATTTAAATCTAAAATCAATAATAGGATGCGTGCTTCCAAAAAATTAATTTATTTAAAGACGATTTTTGAAAAAGGAAATAATTTAACTTTATTTGGGAACTATTTAAAATTTGTTTTAAAGGAAATTTTAATTATGATTATATAAATGTTATAAATGTTTGCAAATTCATTTTATTGACTAAAAATGAAAAGGAGTTTGCCTGTTCTGCCTGCCCTTCTCCCAACTTGTTGTTTAAGTCAGAAATAATCGCATACATGTCGAAAGAACTTATTCCATACAAAAATCAGGCATAAAGACGAATGCCTGCTTGGGTAGCTATTTATTTGGGAGATCCCTTTTCCAATGCTTTCGAAGTGAGGGTTTAAAGTTGTACAGATGGTGGTTAAGAAAGAGTCTGTCTGGAAGTAAGCCATTCGAAGAACAAAAAGGTAAAAATAGTTTCTAAAGCAAAAAAAAATTATTGGAACTGCCGAAGTTATGATCTTGGAGTGACCGGAGTCCCAAATCCTTCGTCCAAAGTAAACTACTAAGGATCAACTAACGAAGTTGGTGAACCTTTATACAAGGTTTGGGAAACGGCAGATGCTGCTATTAGCAAGATTACATAAATTTGAAAATATCGATGACATTGTATGATGATATGGCGCTGTGTCTCGAAGGTCTAACTTGCTAAGGGGTCGATTCATCGACTGAATTGTGGATTGGCCAAAATCATTCAATTTGGCGCCACTCGATTACTGCTTTCAGGGCCATGTAAAGTCTTTAGCGTATAGTAACAAACAGTAAAAAGAGAGGCGTTGAAAAGCAATAGTCATCGCCGCATTATTTTTACGATAGGCCCAATATTGCTCAAGAGGGTTGCGCTTTGTCAAAAAAAAAAAACAGATTATATAGACAAAAAAACTCAGTAAAACAATTTACAGTGACTGGTTCGAAATCTGCCGGAATCCGGAAAGTATGCAATAATTTGTGGTAAAGAGGTATAAATTGGTGTATTTTGGTGAACGACTTTACGTCTCTTTAGTACCTGCTTGCTGAAAGTCAATGGCGTTGGAAGAAGTAATTATACCTATATACCCCTTACAAGGTCATAGACCCTTGAGGGAGCTCAAAATGCAAAAAAAAAAGGAGAAATGCAACAATGCACGTGACAACCATATTTTAAAAACGCCGAGCACAGCAAGTAAAGGAATTGAAGTAGTCAGAAATACTAGAACTAGAGATAAGTTAGTAGAATGATAAATTTATTACTTGAAACAAACAAGGCGGTGTCCCACAACACTACTATTATTGCGAGCATGGTCTACGGTAGTAAAAGAAAACGGAGCAAAAATAACTCAGGATATATGCAGAGGAAAAAAAGGACATAATTTGGTTGGTTATATACATAAGGCCAGGCATTAGGAGCATATGAATTTTTCTCAAAAAGCTATTTTTGGTATCCGAACAAGATTTTGGCTGCTGATTTCGGTTTTCTTTTTTCAAATCTTTTGTTTTATGGTCTAATAAATTTCGTGGTTGGATTTTGAGTCCTTTTCGAAACCGGTCTATAATTGCTATTCAAAAATCGGTGAAACAAAAAATCGTTTTAGACCCTCACATCAAATATATTTTTAGGTCACAATTTATATGTGAACGATTTAGCCATTGTAAGGTTCTTAATTTTTGAGCGTTTAAAGGAAGACTTTTTGAACTACAGAGACTTAAGCTTTAAATTCTGTTCGGGAATTGGGTGCTTTTGGGGGAAAAGTGTTTGGGTTATTTCTTTTGGCTTTTTTGGCTTATCCAAACCAAACCAAACAAAACCTATATTTAGCGCCGTTTCGAAAATCAATGTGAACTTATTAATTATAGGAACCTTTTGTATTGTTTTTAAGAACAGTTGTAGCTAACTTTCTAAGTGCTTCAATTTCCTAGAAATATTCTTTATATTTACCAAGGCTTTTCTACATGAACGTCTTCTCAAGCTCAGTAGGTAGTGGGTACCAAGATTTGAAATTTTGCTATGGCCGATCATGGTCTCGCAACCCTAACTTGAAACACGGAAAACAATTTCTCAAGCTTTTGGTATATTGCAAAAATTTCACAAACTAATTTGAAACATGTGTCAACAGACTGACACAAAAAATACGGCCTGCACAGTTTTGTTTTCAGTTTTAATAAGCGCAACCCTGGCGATGACTGATTAAGTCAAATTCTTGCCATTTTTCGCCTTCGCCTTCCAAATCTTCTCAAGCAGATCTGTCGACTTCCCTTGATAGGTGCTTCCATGCACATCTCCTTGTAACAAATCTCAAGCTCATTCGATAACACCAGCCACGTGAGCTGCTTTCGATAAATATAGCTTACAAAAGTTATTGCAATGACTGCCATTATATCTGCTTCGAACTAGACTCATTCAAGTCAACTGTAAATTTGATTTGCTAATTTCAATTGACAACACGATATGGCGGGGTATTAATATTTGTCTAACATGAAAGTCGGAGACAGTGTTTTTCTTTCCACAGCCAGGCCACGATGAACTTATCTTTTAAGGAAACCTGTCTGCTCTTATCGTTATGCGCTTAGGAGATTTTAGCGTATTGCCAATTGAGTATAATTTTCGGGATTGACTTTTCATTCACAGTGCCGAAAGAAGCACAAGCCAGAAAGATAATCGTTTTGATTATTATTTATTTACTTTGGCTCCTGATAAAGGGAAACAAAAAAAGTCTGACAAGATTGTGGTTGGCACTCGATAGTGAATTAAGGTCAGTTGATTACTGGACGACTATAAGTGTTTGTGAATTGTAGAGGGGCAAGGTCATTTATCTTTGTATTCTCTTTATGACTGTGATTATTCTTAGGTTATTACTTTTCTGTTGTTTGCAAGATTCCTGATCTGCGAGATATCTCACTAAACAATTTACAGCGTCTGTTTAGGCAGTTGTATGTGATTTTAATTTATTGCAATCGTTTTATTTTATTTATTTTGTCTCAATGTCTATAAATCAAAATTTAGATTATGAATTGGATAAGCTTTTTCCGGTTCTGATTTGATTTTCTAGTTGAACTGAAACAACTACCTACTACACGTATCAAAGATTCTAAGTGATAAGTTGTTATTGTGAATAAAAATAATTTTATTGCCAGGGAATTTGCTGGAATGTAACCGTATTTTATAGTTCTTCAATTGAGGAAGTGGGAATATTTTATAAGAATAGCACACATAAAAAGTGTTGCCGCTCTAAGGGGAATTATTTGTTTTGCGTTCTTAAATTAGTCGCAGAGAAAGGCGAACAGCGGGAGTTTTCATATAGGACCGTCTTTGTTGTAAATATGTCTTAGAACAATATGAACAAAAAAACACACTGCAATAATAATAATTTTTTTTTAGTGTCCAGGCTTAATTTTTGGAACTCACAATGGGAAAATTTTCCATTCAATATTGCATTTTGTGACCTACAAAATATTTAGTGCGAAGGTTAAAAAAAGGCCAAGTGTGTTTCACATCGAGACTAGTGCGTAGGTGGCTTTCAAATGGCTTATATTGGAGAAGGACGGAAATAATTTTGAATATAACAGTTGCAGTTTGGATCATTAATTTGGCAGCCTAAGCAAGGTGAATTGCAAGCTAAGCATTGACAACAACTCCCAGGCGTGAAAGACCGAAGGTAAATCCATGTCATTAGTACCTTTAATGTTTGAAGTTCCAAACTACATCGACTTATAAATTTAGACCGCCAATAAATTTATTTAAAGGCCCAGAAATCAAGGAGTTGTCTTTCTAGAACAGTGGAACCTTACGTTGCCACCATTTACCGTGTATGAATGGCAGATGACTTGGACTGCGAGCACGGAAAAATAGAAAGGTAGCGAAACATAAATAAATAGTTGGCGAAGCAGGACCGTAGGGAATCTATAGGCCTAGCTTTTCACAACCATTCGTCCTGCGTGAGTTTTTTTTTTTCATTTTTAGGACGAATGGAAGGATTTACAATTTTATTCCGAGTCCAAACGGCCAATTTTTTGTTTATTTGTTTACACTAACCACTGCGCCGTGGTCTAAGTGAGATAAATTTTAAAATTAATATCTCCAGTCACATCATATACAATGCTATTAGCAGAGTAGATTGCTTGCATCGTCAGAAAATAGTTCTACAGAATGTAGCAGAGGGGACTATCAGTGACCGATGTACCGTAAAACGGGTGGAAAATGTGACACTTCATATCGCACACGTATATTTACTTTGTACTAGTTTGTGTTTCGAAGTCTATTATTTATTTAAAATCAGGTACTAACCAGAAGGACTCTATATTGTAAACTAGTTGCATATATAAATGCACAATCAGAACTATTAATTTTGAGTACACCAGGCCTAGTAGCTCTGCTGAGTTAAAGTTTCCATAATGCAATGAAACAATTTCAAAATGGGACCACACCAGACTCACTCGTAAGTCAAAATCTCGTTAAAAACTATTTTTTTGAATCATTTAAGCATTTTTATTTTTGACTCTAAATTTTAGTAGTTCACAGTGGCTATTTTTAAAGTTGAGTCTAAAATTTGTTATTAGTACATCGCCTTAACTATCAGGTTTTTTTTTATATTAGTAAAAGCCTTTGAGCCTGCAACAGAGAATTGCATCCACTGATTTCGTTTCCATTTGATTGCAAAAAACTGAATATAAATAAATAATTAATTGAAAATGTATTAAAAGACTAGTCGATGAAGGTAGAATTAAAAATGTGACATGTAACCCGCTTTCACCTTATCTATAGGTTCGGCAGCGACCTTTCGATTTGCAAATAGAATATTTATGTACAAATTGGGATCGGTGTGATGAAAAACTGTGACGTCTTTAACAGTTACTATTATTATGGAGTCGCGGCAGATTTAAGCACGGAAGTGACCGTGACAATCCGAATCAAGGTAAGCTTCTGTAGAAGAAAAAGGCGCCGCTATAAAAAAAAACAAGTTTTTAAGAGCTACTCGGTCAGATCTGAGAACATTGTTCGAGTCATTAAGTTCATACTAAGCGATTTCAACCCGAGAACAGACTTGAGCTAATTGAAAAGTTACACGAGGTCAATATTTAGAGGAAAGCACGCCTCCAGCATTCTGGAAGTCGGAACCTTTCGAACGACCAACATTGACTCGGATCACTAAATTATTGTTGTGACTTCGAAGACTGAAATAATCTTCTTTGATCACGAATGTTTTACAGTCAAAATTGCCGCAACAACAACTCGCACTCGAGACCAGGCTAACTAAAGAGGTTTGTTAGCTTAGGCCTTGTTTTAACTAAGTAAATCGAAATGTAAATACAATGAAGAGTTGATAAAGAAATATAAAAATATCAATCACAAAAGTATATTTTTTAAGGGTTAGGTACTTACAGTACTTACAGTATGCTACAGTCCGGGGTGGACCTAGGCCTCGACAATACGCCCCCCGTCAGAGTGATCTTTGGCTAACTGGCTCCAGTTGGCCCCTATTTATTAAATTTGGCAATTCTTTTAAATGTTTTTTTTAACACTTTTGCCAAGTAAATTTGTTTTTGATAGTTTGAATTTAAGGGAACATTTTTAAGCACGACAAAAATATAAGCTCTGCTAAAGAACACACTGTTCCACGCGTCATGCGCATTTCAATAGTTTCCCTTCTCCCTTTCGACCTCGTTTGATGTTTGGCTGTCAAAAACATAGTCAAATTCACAAGACAAATTAAAAACAAAACTCACTTTAAAAGTGCCTAACCTGATGCGTTAAATTATCCCATTCTGAGCTAAGCCAACGAATGGATTAACGACCGCTCTTTGGTTTGCATACGTACAAAATTCCCTACAAACAGGATATGGTTTCTCTGCATTGCTCTCGGTAACTTTCCTAACAATTAGGCAAGCACATAGTGACATGACAATTAATGTAAATTGACGCGAAGACGTGTTTTGTTTTACTTATGAATTTTTCTAATAGACATCAGATTGAATAAACTTGGAAACGGTGGAAATTTCACAGAAAAAAATGTTGTTCTATTAAGTAATTTAATAAAATTAAAAGAAACCAATGCCATATTGAAACCATGGGAATTAGATATAAAAAAATGGAGAAAAACCTCGGCTTAATTTTGTGTTAATTTTTCTGATTATTTTGCTAAATTCAATTAAAATCTATCGAATTATTTTACAAAATACAAAGAAAAATTAAATTGGGTGCTCGGAATTCAACAGAGATAAGTGGCACTAGGTTCGTGATATATCTTGGCAGCACGTGGTATTTATCAAGATGCGTGGATAGACTGTTTTAATTTTATATTTTGCCAAACGAATGTATTTCGTTTCTTTGGTTTGGCAATGAACTTTTTAAAATTGTTTACATCTGTTGTTTATTTTTTATTTTTTTTTATTTTGATAAATTATTTGTCAAGTAAATTATTTATGTGTTTTCTCTTTTTTGACAAAAGAAACCGGAGATACTTTTTCTTGTTGACTAACGCGCTCGCGGTCATCTTATTTTTAGAAGCAATTGATCTTTACCTGCGTTTGTGTTTATTTTCTTTTTTGGATTTATAGAACATGTCGGATTAAATTAAGGGCGCCAGGGATTTGGGACTATATTTATGATGACAACAACATTGGATTCTTGGGGAATGTCGGCGGTGATTTAATGGAGAATATTAAATTCAGATCCGAAGTGTACGGGGGTTTGTATTTTTGTTTGCAAATGGCTTATAAGATATTTTAAAATTAAACTGACTGCAAAATATAGTTCATAGCGTAATCTGGACTTCCGCCATATTGACATGCAGAAACCACAACAGTTTGCACCAAACAAATTGGAAGCCAGCCCTCAGCATAGAAACTTGATCAGTGGTAAGAATGCACACATCGGCAGTGTTAAACCAATCGGTGTATAATGGGCGAGATTACTCATTTTGATGGTTTAATGGAACAACAACTTGTTTACACACACATCGGTTGCCAAGTACACCGCTAATTGATCACCAGATTCCTTCAAGTGATTGTTTGCGTAGGGGAATTCTGACGGTTAATTGTCTGTATCTATATGTACATGTTTCTCTTGAGTAAACATTTCCCCTGTCAGGAAGTGAACCTTGCACTCTGCCGTCAATTGACCAGGCGTCTACAACTTGCTTCAATTGATGGTCAATAGGCCACGCCGCAATTACCGATGAGTTCGTTAAATAAAGCTTCGAAACTAAATATGATTAGTATCGCGCAACGTGTTGACGATCTTTCCATTCGTTTCTCATAGAGAGGCTCAGACTTTTTGTTTTCTCTGCAGTGCCGCACTTTTGTATACCAGACAAATATACTGATCGTTCACGCGTCAGGTGATTCGAACCCATGCTAAAAACATAGAAGCTTTCTTATTTTATTCAGCACATGCGACAAGACGTGCTTCTTCGTAATTTCTTCGTTCACCAATTATACAAAAATGTATGTATCCGACTTTTTCATAACAATGAAGTGAAGTGCAGTCGGATCTGTAAATAAAAATGAGTGCAGTTGCCCTTCCCGTATTGGTATGGCTCTGTTGGTTGAACTTAGTGCTGCCATGTAACAAAGGGTGTTGTTTTTAGAGGTATAGAACTTAAAGTTGGCAACACTATTTGTCAGCTGTCAAGTGATTTATTTTTAGATTGGTTTGGCATTTCAACATGAATAGACTGACGCCTGAACAACGCATCCAAATCGTGCAAATTTATTTTGAAAATCATGGTTCTATTCGAAATACAAGATTGCCTTTGATCCCAATTTTCATAAGCGAATTTTGTTTAGCGATGAAGCTCACTTTTGGTTGAATGGATACGTCAATAAACATAACTGCCGTATTTGGAGTGATGATAATCCTCAAATGTATGTGGAGACACCGTTACATCCACAAAAACTGACTGTTTGGTGTGCTTTATGGGTTGGTGGAATAATTGGTCCGTACTTCTTTAGGAACATTACAGTCAATGGTGACCGCTATAGAGCCATGATTACTGACTTTTTCGTTCACCAATTGAACAACCATGATGTTCAGGAGCTGTGGTTTCAACAAGACGGCGCAACATGTCACAAAGCTCGTGCCACAATTGATTTATTGAAGGAAACGTTTGGTAACCGCATAGTTTCACGTTGCGGACCCGTGAATTGGCCTCCTAGATCGTGCGATTTACCGCCGCTTGACTATTTTCTGTGGGGATATGTGAAGTCGCTGGTCTACGCCGATAAGCCCGAAACGATTGACAACTTGGAGGACAACATTCGCCGCGTTATTGCCGATATACGGCCACAAATGTTGGAAAAAGTCAACGAAAATTGGACCTCCAGATTAGACTACGTCCCAGCCAGCCGTGGCGGTCATATGCCAGAAATCATATTTAAATTATAATGGCAGAATATTATCTTTCGAATAAACTAAATTTCATGTCAATTTACAAAAATCATCTTTGTTTTATTCCATTTCAAAGTTGTATACCTCTAAAAAAGCACCCTTTACTTATTGCCCAACATTGCACATTGAGCACAGCTTTAGCTACAGAGAAAATGTTAAAGTTTCAGTGCTCGTGGCTCGTCACGTCATCAGCCTCATAGAATCATTTAGTTCCACTGATAAAGTAAAAACCATATAATCAATCCAGTTATCTTTACAGTTTAATAACAAAACTATGTTCTGTGATAACAGCTTAGGATTGTGGGCGCATGCCAATCCATTAATATCCTACGTCATAATTTCGAAATAATTACCCATTACGATTCAAGCAGTAGATAATTTGCAACTGCAAACCAACTGACAGAAATAAATATCTGAAAGTGAAGTTATTAACTTAACTGGTAGATATAAAACCCACTTATCGTTAGAAGGCACACGAAGATAAAAAAAATGTAATTCGGGAGATGACGACGTTAGTCTGACTATAATCAGGTTTAAGCTAAATTATGGGACAATAAGGGTAGGTGCCCGCATGCGTTCGACTATTTAGTCCAGCGGGTAACTTTCATTTTTAATTTTAAGAAAGCCCTGGGTCAGCATTCTGTAAGGCGAAACGTGCAAACGTTTTCGTGTGCACGAGAAAAACCATTCCAAAAAACCAAAAACCATTCGAGAGGAAAAGTACTTTGACTTAATTTTGTGGACAGTCTTGAGGAGACTGGCATCCACACAGCAGGACATGTTAGATGGTACTCGTATAGCGATAGCAAAAATGCCAAGCGGTAATTTTGTAGAAGTCATTGCAGATATCATGAGAAATGCAATTAAAGTGGTTGAGGTGTCAAGTCTATATAGATCAGTGGGCATAATAAAAAAAAAGGCCTAATGTGTGCATGGAATGCCCTTTGAACCACTTTTAAAGATAAAATCAACAACCGTCCAGAAAGTAGTTGTCAAGCAAGTCAATTGAAAATCTTCAGTTTTGAGTTTTATAGCAAAGCGTTCACAAATACTCAATTTCCTTCGCCTTATACTTTGTTTCAATTTGATCACACTAATGTTTAAGAAGAATAAGCATAATATTTTACAATTTCACAAAAAAAAAAAGAAAAACCTTTCACCAGCATGAACCTTACTTACCTCTTATGTAAACAATATCATTGATTATTGGCGCCGTAACATTATTGTAATTGGTTACTTCTCCAACCTGTAGTTTCTCCAAAACTACGCCGAGAATAGCCTTCAGCTTCATTATGACGAAATAGGAACAATTGTGTGGGTTTTACCCACGAGAAACAAATTAAATGCAATACACTATCACAGGTACAATAAACCACCAAAGTTCACTGATTGGCGTTTAATCGATGGGTAGATATAAATTATATATTTTTTTTTATATAAAGGTCTATTCTAATATTGACAACGACTTATCACGATGGTTGGCTGGGTTTATCGTTTTTGTTTCTTTCTTTTTTTCTTTTTATTGACATGTGCCTTTTGGCAATGATTTTAAATTCAATCTATCAATCATTTATCGTTCGAAATTCTTCTACACCCTTATTCTATGTAGAACGCATTGCCTGCTGGATAAGATAACACGATTTCGTTAGGTTTTTTTTTTAACACAATTAATGTAGCAAATTGGAAATAAATGCAAAACCGAAAATATTAGCCCATGTGACTATGACAATTCAAAAGTGTAAGGAATGTGGACGATCGCTTGACAACCTTTAGTTCAAACAGACGCAGTCGTGAACGTAGCCGCATGGAAGCGAATAATGAGTTCAATTGAAGAATTATTTACTGACAGATTGCCGGTGGGTACCTAAAGATAAATGCGTATCTGCTGATGGATTACGTAGATGGGGATGAATGTGCGATTACGATTTCGATTTTATTGCTTTTATTGAGGTTGTGATTTTTTTTTTTTTTTGATCTATATGACGTCTGTGGTACATATTGGGCTTATTATTGTTATATGCAAACGGAGCAGGCAAGAGAGGAAGATTCGAGTCTTGCAATCGAGATGAGTAGGGATTTTGATATTTTCGAGGTTAGAGGAACAAACCAGTTTTAAAATTTACGTTGGTAAGCCGCTGCTAGAAGACCCTGGTGTCAGACAACAAACTTGCAATGTGCAAGCTCTACGATTGCTTAGTGTTTTGTGATGCGCCTTTTAGCCTTCTGCGTAAGGAACGTCGTATGTGATTTTGGAGCTAGAATAAGAAGAAAACCTTGGTTCTGCAGTGGAAAGCCTGTACGCTTAAAAAATAAACAGCACAAGAGCAAGGAGATAGAAAGTTTTTCGAGAACCATGATTGGAAAGTTTTAACACATCTAAAGTGAAAAACATTTGTCAAGGCAACAAGTCCTGAATGAGGGCACGCAGAAATGAGCAAGGAAGCAGCGATCGAAACCAATCAGTCTGCAGATTGTAAGATGGCAAAACGATTTAAATTCCTTTTTTATGCAAAGGAAATCATTCAACCTGGACGATAAAAGTCACGACTATCGCCTATATGAGACAATGCTAGTTCAAAACGGCTACATGACCTAGCGGCCTGCCTTCCGACCTATTTCTGCTGCATACCAGATCATCATGAGGCGGGAAAATTTAAATAATTAGTTGATTTTGACACAAGTTTAATTTGACGAGTTTTAAAGGTGGAGATCAAGCAGCTACCAGATAAAAAGGAGCATATTACTCATTTAAAATTCTAGTGCGACGTGTAAAATATCCGCCAACGCTCCATTCCAAACAGTTTCCGTTTCCGGTCCTGAAGCAAAACGCAGTAGCGGAAAACTGCACTTAAGTGACACCCACAACTTAAGCCAACCAAAGATCCCAACAAAAGAGAGAGAGATTTATGTGTAAAATCTCACGGTAGAGTGTAGTTCCACCCAAGTACGTAATAAAGGTTCTCTCCTTCATATATCTGCTATGCACTGTCCGTGATCAACAACAAGTTACCCAACAGGAAGTTCACCAGTGGATGCCGGCTTCTACTCGATTTGCAAACGAACGCAGGCAAATACCAGTTCTTCCCTTATTTAACTTAGTACTACTATTTAGTTTGCTTAGCTAAAGTACCCGCTATGACGTATGCACTCGAATCATACTTTAGTCACATTTCTTGCAAATGACCAATCGACAAGTGTGATTTATAACACAATAACAACAACACACATTGACGTAAATACATAAATGAATAATTTCTCGAGTACTTGGGTTAAATGTATTGATCGAAGCGCCAATGGCGCACCCACACACACACGCACTTTTTGGCACAATAAAACAATAGCCGTAAACAGCTAATGTGAAATTATTTAGTTTACCGATATCAGTCAATAGCACATTTGAATGACTGATCACTAATTGATTATTACTTTAAATATGATTACGCGGGTGTAGGTACAAAGAAGTTGTTTTTGTTTGCAAGGAGACGAGGTAATGAGCGCTCACGCTGATTTCGTGTTTGCCTGATAAATATGCAGTTTAAACAAGAAGTTAAAAAAAAAATTTGCTATTTTCTATTAATCTAATGATAAGATATTTCGGGTAATGGTTTTTCTTATTTAGAACCGTAGATACTTGTCTGCTCTGAATAGACTTAACTTCAAGGATTTTATTTGCTTTTTACTGCAAGATTACATCAACTTGTTTGCATAAAATTTCGTGGTAACTTATTGACAATGAAATAAGTTGCAATCGCAGTTCTAAACTGGATAGTTCTGAATTTATTTTGTCATGCAACATCCACTTTAAGGCTTCAGTGCGGGAATTGAAGAGATACAACAAAACGTGGCCATCTGGTGGTTTACTTTCGAATCGCATGCAATTTAGAGCAATTTCCTGCTCAATAAATTGACTGAAATATAGTTTCATACCGGCGCGTAAGTGTTGCCAAAACAGTGCAACAGTCTGTAGCCTTTTTGGTGATCGTCTAACCCCGCGAGGCAGCGGTTACACTTTTGTTGTGTGCCCTTAAACACCATCTTCTTGGTGGTTTCTCTTCTGTCCCGTTTTAATAAAAGAAAACTCGACAAGCTGAACAGTTACGCATAGTTGTGCAGAAACCTCGCTTACAGGTCCACCTGGACCGAAGAACAATCTAAGTAAGAAAAATTGATGCCCGATCAAGAAGATAATTATAACTCTTAAGGGGGAACCGGAGTAGGATTGCGTGGGTTTAATCCAGCTTAAGACGATACTGAAATTATTTGTCACGACCATGATACGATTAATGATCCATTGCAGGAGTTTGATTTAACTTGCGAACTTTGGAGAATTTCTGATAATCCTATTATTGAGAGACATAATTCCATAATGGTTGGCTGCCAATGGTGTAGTGGATAGGGTCGTGGCTTGTCACCCGAGCAGAGTAGGTTTGAGCCCCCGCGGAGGACAGCAATACTCGTCTGTCGAATTGTCTCAGAGTTTCTCCCCAACTACACACTACATCAAAAAAAAAAAAGGGTTTCTGCTTGGAGTACAATGGACCGGGATTGGTCTGAAAGCTCAAGGATGTCGAAACCCCTTTAAAAAAAAAAAATAAGAATAATAAAACCGCTTGCAACTAATGGCGGTATAGATATGACATACAATTCTAATGCTGGCTTAAGTTGGGTTACGTTCAAACAATTGTGTTGTGATTCATCTTTAATTGTGCGGTCCGATCTTTAAGACGATCAGGACCGTGGGTCAGTAGTTAGTGCTGTCACTTCTCAGGTAGTTATTGAGGGTGGGCTCTTCGGTTCAATCTCCAGGAATATAATTTGAATTGAATTTTATTTTTCCAAATATAAGCATAAGCTGGCACTGACTCTCAACCGGGACCAAATTTGTATCGGAAATACATCGTTTGGATGTTGTCACACTTCAAACTTGAGATATTGAAGGCGTCTTCTCGTGTGACTCAAAACCCAAAGACTTTTTTAATTGGGGTTACGTTAAGTCTCTGGTCGCCAAAAATCGGAGACCTCTAGGAGAGTTGTTCGGCGGGATTGCAGAGAAAATGCACAAAAGTTCGTGGGTAGCTTTGGAGCACTGGATTATTAAGGGCCTCAACTTTCGGTCAGATGATACAGCCTGTTAAAATTTGTTTCCCTTTTCCTGAGATAGTTTGGCGTTGTGGCGCCAAAAACTCAACTCTCTTAACTCAATAACCCCCTTTTAGCTCGAGTCGTGTCACGAATTTTTAACAACTAGAAGTCGCATCCAGCATTTGCTCAAAAGTCCTCATAATCTGAAACATTTGTCAATTGAAAAGGTCATTGAAATTGATGCAAGGACTAAAGAGGTCGTTCAAAAGTTGACAGCCAGATCGGCATTGTAAGTCTGACAAATTCGGTTGTAACTTGCATTTGACCCCAAGTTGAAGTTTAGAACTTGTTGAAAATTAATTAAAATTTTCTTTGAATGAATTTGTTATTTATTTAGCACCTAACGGAAATTATTTATGGCCAAAGCAGTTTTCCAAACAGAAATCCCTTCATAATCCCGCCCACTTAGCTTTCGCTCAAGTGCTAGCTTCGACGGTATACAATACCCACAGAGACCGTTGGCGTTGTTGAAACATGACCGTCCGATAAGCCGGTTATAAAAATGCACGTGATAAACTCACTTTCCACCCCCTTGGAAAGAGCAAGGACAAGTGCCCTCGAGCTTCCACACTGGAAATTCCTTCACTCGACAAAATCACTTGAAATCACATCATTCGAGGTCAGACCTCAATCGCAGCAATATCACACAGACTGCTCGTAAACGTCCATCGATTAACTTCTTGCTCCCGTAAAGTAGGTTCACATCAGACAATAATTATTATTCCAGCGCCGAGGATTTATTTATCTGGTAAATACTCGAGATAAACACTGCTTGTACTTGTAGGTCGTAACTTAGCCACATAATGCTACACGCTGTATGACTCAAGCAAACACCAGCCCAACAGATCAGATATAATTTCTAAATTTAAAATAAAGCCGAAACCGAAATCCACCAGCTCACATCACACATTATCTCACACGAACAACAAGGTAATCTTTTCATTGTCAGCCCTTGACTTAGTCAAGAGACTTGATCTAATCTTGATATGGCCTTTTTAACAAAAAAAAAAAGAAAGAAAAGAAAATAACAAAATATTAAGCAACACGACTGCAATATATCCGACAGGTTGTTTCAAAACTGATTTGACAGATCACACCGTACAGTTTTTGCACTTGGCGTTGGCATCTAATAAATCACACGCCGCCGCTGTTCTTAAGCAGCACTTCTCAAGTGGATAGCAACTATATTTACACTGAACAAAGCATCACATGTCAAGATGACAACACTGATGGTGTGTAGCCTCCGTTCAACCTGATCTCGTTGACATTTAAACTTGCTGCGTAAACACGAGGCGCCGATGGAGAGTCAGCGACCACGGAAAGGCACGCGGCGATACCCTTATCAGAAAGACACTGAGATAGCGAGAAATTTTCCACACCAATCCGATTTTCACGGCCGACGGTATCTGCTAAGATGCAGACAAATGCGCGCGCAATCGTTAACTTTATACCTTCAGTACGTGGCGAGCCGGTGGGTATGTTATCACTGTGCCAGCGAAATGATGCGCGCTCGAAAATGCCGCCGACAATAGGGGTTGGCCGAAATCGAAACAACCGAGACGGAAACAAATATGCGCAGGCAGACTGATCGCGAAAGCTCTCTAGATCGGATAAAATAAAGACGAAGCCGAGAGAGCAAAAGATGCCATAAACAAAACCTGACGGGTGGCTTGAGTGCGAAACTTTCTTGTTGTTGCTTGTTGTTGCTTTGTCGGGACGACAACAAGATCGAAACTGAATTTATTCTTGATCGGTGGTGGTAGAATGGCAGCTGTCAACTGAAAGCTAAAACGACTGTTTGTCGGTGTTTCCGTGTTTTCGCGAGAGCCGTGCTTTCGTACCCTGTCTACGCTCTACAGTCTACACTGTTGTATGGCGAACGGCATTTGGTATCAGCATTCGCGTCGCATATCTGAAAGCTTTCCGGAGAATTTGTTCTCGTTCTATACAACAGCAGAAACAGAGTTATAAAAGAGAGTGTGAACATGTACTTGTTGCTATCCTTGCGAAAGTAGTCGAGTCTGAGCGTTTGGCTCTGAGATTTCGCTACTATTTTTGGAGTTTGAGGTTTATCACAGCGATTCGCGGACTTTTTGAAATTGGTAATGACTGCTGATAGTTGGATTAGCGTGGTGAGTGGATTCCTACGTGATTTCGTCAAGCGATAGTCAACTAATACCACGGCTATTGTGTCACGTGTAATATGGCAGTAAAAATAACTGCAATGGTGTGGCAGTGGCGTTTTAATTCGAAAATTTAATCTAATTGATTGATATCATGTACCGCACATGACACGAAATGACTTGCTGTGTGTGATTAAATGATTAATAGAGGAAATGGCATGAAGTGTTTGCTATGAGGATAATTAAGTGAACGATGGGTATATATTTGCCAAGGAAGTATTTTTAAGACGATAATGCTCAGGTGTTCCAAATACAGACTCCTGTTGCGAGTATGACTTGATAGGGACGCACTAAAGTCCGACGAGCAGGCAGCCGTCTTATAGGACAAATTTCTGGATCTACGCCGTTATTTCCCTTTTGAAGGGTGAATCTGGCTATGCAGACCTAATGGATAGGTACTTTTCGTAGCAGGCTGTGTCAAACTGGTTCGAGGGGTTTTCTGAGATATTGAATTTTTAAGACAGCTCTGTGGTTAGTTTTGAGTCTAAGTTTCAATCGAAATCGAAAAAAATTCAATTCAATTACAAGTACGGGATTTTCGACAAGCATCCGAGATTTCAACTGTCCTTAGAAAGCTTCTCAACCGTGTTGGGTGAGAGCTCTTTCATTCGTTCCAGCAGTCAAAGCACACACGAATGGGTGTGAGAATCAGGGTCTTAGGTCATTTACAGACGTACCAGCGACTAGTATTTATATTTATTTTATTTCGCTGTAGAGCAAGATAGGTGCTTGTTTGTATTCGCATTAGATGCTTCTGCAAAGATTCAGTGTGGCAACTGATTGCGAGTAAAAAACTGCGTATTTAATGGCGTCTTTTAACAAGCTGTCGTAGATAAAAAGGAACCCTTTGAGGTTTGCAGTCACTTGGGCGAGTAGCTTATTATTAAAACAGCCAAAGAACAGTCTTCAAAAGAGTGCAGGGAAAAGATCTGCTAGGCAGGTTGATTTAAGTGGCTGTATTCCCTATTGCCTGCTAAGTGAACGACACAAATAACGCATTTAGCGCCGTTTTGAGACCACAGCAAAATCTGCTAGCCAAGTGGTCTTTCAAATTATTCCCCTTAAAGGAAGAGGCACATCATTGATGGGGTCATATCCAAAGGGACATCTGCTCATCTTTCCGACGAGAAATACATCTTACACAGTAAGTCTCTGAGTTCGCCAATCACTGTGCTGTAACTTTCTGTTAAGTGGTTAAAATTTGGCAAATCTGCCAGAGCGGATGAAGTCCTGTCAGAAACGAGCAAGGCCATATGAAAGAACGAGCTGCAATGGATTTCTCAAATCGATAAAGTGGCCTGGAATTGGCTCGAAAAGCCTGGCGACTACTTGCACTCGATAGTTGTGCATCTTTTGTTAAAGGAATAATAGGGCACATAGTCTCTAAGGACGGAAGTCTTTTCAAATGAAATACCAATATTTCTGAGCTGTGGTCGAGGTAAAGTTGTGTACATCTTAAGGTTCTTTCCACTCTGCGGCACCTCTCACGAAAGACAGTAAAACCAGAGATAATACAGAGGCCACCAACTTCGGCCGATTTCCCGTTACTTGCTATATTTTTTTGGGGTGGCAAACGCTAAGTGCGCTAGTATTGTTACATAGAAATTCGTACTGACAAATGTCACGTAACTTCAAAAATTCCGGCTCACCAACACACTCGCACCTTGCATATGCCACTTCCGCTGTGGGCAAGGCTGCTGACAGCGTTCATAGAATAATTTTATCCGTTAAATTTGAAATTATTTATATACGTGTGGATAATATTTTTTTTAGGGATAAGTGTTCATTTGCCTAAAATATTTATTGAAAATTGTCATTGCAGAATGGTTGCATGAAAATAAAGATCTTTTGACCAAACCTTTATCAGTTATTTAAGCAAAATGTACACATGAAATCGATCTTAATGATGTCGAAAAGAGGTAAATACATAACCATATTTATCCTAATATGTTTCTTATATGTAAAACATATCCTGTAGATGGTTTTATTGACCAACAAAATCGAATTATTCGCCTTTAAAAAGTATATAACATAAGTTCAGTAAAGTTAAAATGTGGTATTCCCGAACTCTTTCACATTTCCCCAGGGTTGCCGCGGTTGGCAGCATTTATTTTTGTAGTTTTTGCGTGTTTTTGCATGTCACACGCATTCTTTTTTGACATAACACCGATAGGAATACAAAATGGCGAATTTGAATAAAAATTGAGGGGGCCAGCAGCAAGAGGATTGCGAGTTGGGGGTTTTAGTATGACTTGTCTATGAGTAAAACTGTCATGAAAGAGCTTGTCAATTAGCCTTTTGAAGTCGACATAAAATTGTAGATCTCTTTCTCATTTGCTCTCATTTGCCCCTAAAAATTAAAACCTCACACTAAACGAATGGTTGCGAGTAGCTAGGCCTACGGTTCCTTAAGGATCTGTTGCGCCAGAGAAGACAAAAACGTCATTGTTGTTAAATTGTAAGCCTTAAAAGTCCGAAAGGTCGCCAAAGTGCACAAGAAAATAAATCTAACTGCGGTCTTGCTAATAATTTTCCTATATGCACAAATTTGACAGCCACATTGCATTTGCATTTGTAGGTCTTCCATTCCACTTGCAATGGACGCCAAAACGTTCAAATTGGTCTGCGGAGATTTCTCTCTCAGTCAAATTCCAAAATCCAACAACTTTTCGACGTGCGGTTGCGGTCTTTACATATCCAGTCGATCTAATGCAACCGCATGTGCTGTGTACTTTGTAACGATTTAAAAAACAAACGCCTCAAACTGTCGTTACAGTCCTCTATTAGCGAGTACACTATTTGCTGCAATTCATTTTGTCTAGGCACGCACTTTTGTTTTCGATATGAATTACATCAATTAAATCCTCAGGCGTTTTAGATATAATTTCCTCAAAATGGGAATGTTTCCGTGGAATGATTAAAGCGAAGCATAAAAAGTATGTAACGATCGCGGTAAAAAATCCCCCTCCATACCCTAATTAGAATTCAACAGTAATTGCAAACACTTAACCGTGCCATCTCGGGAATTATCCAATAAATCGCTTAGGCCTTACACTGTTCTGCTTTTTGCACACTCCCCACAATCGTTAACGTTTCTCTCCAGCAATTCAACCCCATTTCCAAAGGTTACTCTACCAAATGTATCAACAAACACTTAACTACGCATCAAGGAATGTCAAAGTGGGTTTTTCGTTAATCACTGTTAAGAACAACTGTGTGCTTAAGTGTTTCAGATGTAATCGAACCTGTGCCAGTGCGACCAGGTAAACAGAAATTTCGATCGAGTTCGAGATCCCTCGTCGACCGACAGCAAGAGACGTGAGCTCACATGTGCTGACGCAAAAGCACATAGTGTCTTTAACGCGCTGTCGATAGGCGATACCGAAACGTGTACGCGGTATTATTAACTATTTTCAAGGAATATTAATTGAGAAAGAAATCCCCCTGATGGGGTTTACTGACTCACCATCAGCAGATTAATGTTATCAACATTTCCGTACGTAACAGATGATCGCACTAAGAATGGAATTTAATTAGCCAGCCTGTTTTTGCGACAGCTCAGACATGAGAGAATCGAACTAAAGGCCAATGAAAATAAATCTACCGATAATATCGCAACAAAAGCAAAACAAGTTGGTGTTGCGCGAGGCAGGTAGATTAAAATTATTTTATTTCGGAGTGTTGTTTTTGTTTTTGTATATCAATTCGTGGGTTTGTATCTCACTGGGATTCTGGAGGTGTTTCTGACAAATATTGACAGCAATTTCGAAAACAGCTTTCGTATGCAAAACCAAATACACAAACGCAATGCTTTTCTGCAGAATCGCAGATGAATCAGTGAAGTTTTATTTATTTGGCATGAATGTATCAATAACATCTTCGGATACCATGACACTAAACATATCTACTGAATCTCTTGGGCCCGTCCGTCAAGCTTCAAGTGCCTAATTAATGGCACCTTAGAAAAGCTTGCTTTGATTAATTTTTATTTTGTGGTATGGCACTTTGAAGCAGAGATGCTCACCACGTGCAAATGGAAGAACGTGTAGCAATATTTTAAGATGACTGAAGCGGAGGAATAAATTGGCCGCGTTGTGAGATGTAGTTGAAGTTATCCAGAGTGACATTCGTGTTTTTTTCCTCTCTTGGAAAGAGTAATTTTGAGTACATTTTTCGGGGAACAGATCTTCAAAGCCGTCGCAAAAGGTATTGGAGGAAAATACATCTTCGTAGCCAGTGCAGCGCCGGCCATTAACAGATTGTGTGTTCGGAGATTTCAACCCCGTCCAGCAGAATATGCTTTCCGTAATCGAGTATTTAATTTGTTGAGACGGTGGAGATCTCAGGCTGCTTTCTTTGTGCAGAGGTTTCGTAATAGCATTAAGCCTTGATTAATATTTTAGACCTTCTCAGCCGCGGGCACAATGGCTCAGTGTTTAGTGTGCTAGACTGCATTTGGGTTCCCAAGTTCGATCCCAGAAAATGAAAAAGAAATCTTAAAATTTGTTCCTATGCGAACGTGAACGTCTGACAAAAATCCGTGAAAGAGATTCTTAATTTAAAATTATAGTTCCCTTCCATTCGTTCAAAAAAATGGTTGCGAGAAGCTTATACGGACGTTTTAAGCTATCTGAAGGGTTTTTCAATAAGAGCGCTACAAAAGTACAAAAACGGTTTTGGATATCAATGAAATTCTTTATTCCTGTGAAAGTACGTTCGATGCCATTATGTATGGAACTCGATTTCTTCTGCATGGCCACCACGGGCACGCTTGCAGAAGTCCAGACGCTGAACTCAATTTTCAAGCATAAATCGGCCGATACTGCTGCAATTTCACGTTCGATATTCGTACGAAGTTCATTAAACGTCGCTGGCTTGTTGGCATAGACCATAGACTTGACGTAGCCCCACAGGAAATAGTCTAACGGCGTCAAATCGGCTGGACCATTTCGTGAGATAACACGTTCTCCAAACTTGGTTTCCAATAAATTGATTGTGACATTCGCTGTGTGGCTTGTGGCGCCGTCCTGTTGGAACCACATGTCCTCCAAGTCCATATCATCCAATTGGGGCCAAAAATATCCGGTTATCATTGAACGGTAGCGATTCCCATTCACAGTAACGTGCCGGTCATGATCATCACGGAAGAAGTACGGCCCAATGACGCCGCCGGTCCATAAACATCGGCAGTGTCAACATCCTAGTTTTTCTGATCCACTTGTCTGTCAGTGTTGCACTTCTCGTGCGCCTGGCTCTCAATTGCTCTTATTTGCTGAAGTCCCGTTGGTCGATTCGGCCTCCCTCTGCTTTCAGAGTCGAAATTTATTTTTTTTACTTTCATCCAATCAAGTCACTTGAAATGTCGCACACCTAAACAAAATTATTTCAAATTATTT
The DNA here is from genome assembly GCA_951230905.1 of Cheilosia variabilis. Taxonomy (NCBI): domain Eukaryota; kingdom Metazoa; phylum Arthropoda; class Insecta; order Diptera; family Syrphidae; genus Cheilosia; species Cheilosia variabilis. The sequence goes on from OX579676.1 coordinate 17,341,951, forward strand.
GTTTTTTTTTTTTTTAGAAATCAATATTAGAAGTCCCATGGCGGTAATCTCACCACTTGATCAATCAATCATGCGAGCAAATAGCTTTTCGCCAAAGGGTATTGTGAGTCGTGGCTTTTATTATTGAAGCAGCACAACTTCATCAAGATGTAAATTGTACACTTTGTTTGAAGAACTACTCGTAAAACCCAAGGGCCAACGCTCCTATTTCGATTGGAAACAAAACAAAAAATACCTTCTCATTCTAGGTAACTCCTTTGGTAACTCCTTAGCTAGAAGATTCAACTGTATATGTATATGTAATTTAATTGTTGTAATTGCAAATGTATGAGTAAGGCACATGAGGAAATAGTCGAGTATTACATTTTTAAATTAGCTCGTTCTCGTAATGGAAAAAATCTTAAATAGCTAGTTATCAAATAAAAGGCTACAAATTTATGACATGCAATAAAAACGGATTAGATTATATGACTAAAACTTGATGACTAAATTCACGCGTCTCGGAAGTGATTCCAGAAACCCCTACCATCATGATTTAGCTTGAACATTTTATTTTTCATCCATTTGTGTTTTTTTTTAGTTTACATTGTTCAGTCATTAATCAGTACGCTGGTCATAAATCATAGTGCGTTTGGAGTGCTTTAGCAAGGTTTAGGGGTTTGGTTTGAGAGTCAAGGATTCCAAATGAGACGTGCACGGGATGTAGAGCTAGAGCTTACTGTCGATACTTCAGTAGCAGTGTCCTTGAAAACATTTGTTATTACAAACACCTCATGTAAGTGAGTTACACCTCATCGGTGTTAACATGAACAAAATGGGCGAAGATAGGTAGGTATGACGCAATCGTCTGTTTTGAGTTGAATAGAGCGCGAGTACAATCAATGTAGGTCACGCAAAATCGCGGATGATTTACTTTCCTGTTGCGTTGCTAAGGAAGTGGAAGTGTAAGTGACAAGTTTGCCAGAGTGGCATTAAAATAATGAATGCGAATGTTCCATTTTGATAGGTCAAGATGTGACAATTCAAGCAACAACTTCTTGAGATAAGCCGGTAAGCAGGGTTGTTCATTCTTTAAAGTCAGTTGTAGTCTGAAAAGCGTACCACACGATTATCAGCGGCTACCTGCTGCGGTTTCAACCATTTAGCACCACATGCCATACAAGTTGACAAACTTTGGGTTTGTTGAAAGCTTCATCTAATGAAATGGATCAGTCATTCGGTCACCAAGACCATGCTTTCGGACTATTTCGTGTGGCGATATGTAAAGTGAAACGGAAAATCCATGACCTCTCGAATGCGCTTTGTTTAGAGGACACACTTCATAATTTGTATGTGAAAAAGTTACAAAAAAAACTTGTGACGCTTGCTGGCTTAATAACTTGTGTCAAATTAGCAGTCCAAAACTTTTACAACTTACATCTTTTTAGCCAGCAAAAAAAAAACCGCCAACTTTAAACGAACAACTTGTAGAAACAGGCTAAATGGATGTTTATTAAGTTCAGTAAATAAACAAGATGCATTTGGTCATTCAAAAGCTGCATTATTTGTTCAAAATTTCAACAGACAAAAAGTTTCATGGGACCCAGTCGAGCACGTTTTTTCGAGGAAATATTTAAACAAATTTCTGTTGAACTTGAGTGCTGTGTTTCATATTGTTAAAGTGGAAATTTGAAAACATTTGGTCTAGGTATTGGAGACAATCAACAAGCTTAACTAGGTTTTGACTTGACTACTAGTTGCTAGGTAGTCGTAGAGAGGTAAATGTGCTACCGAAGCATGCTAATTGCTATTGGACGCTGTAAAAATAATGTTGGCGCTGTGTTGGCAAGAAATTACGGAGTTATTTAAATCGTTTTTTTTTTGGTTTGCGCTTTTCGACGAGTTTTTTTTTGGTGCGTCTTCCGAAGCTAGTTTGGGTCGTTTTCATTTTCGTTATTATGAGAATTTTTTTTTTGTGTTTTTCTCGTGTTGTTTGCGAGGGTTTTGAATGTGTGTTTTTTTAAAAGTTTTTATGTTTGTGTTTCAACGTTTTCTTTAGGATCTGTTTTCAACATTTTTTGACACGTTTTGATGTTGGTTTATAAACTTTTTCCAGGTTTTTCGACGCGTTTTTGGGACATTTCTTTACGAGTTTTTTGGGGAGAATTTGAACGCGTTTTACGCGCTTTTTTTGAATCGATATTCTATCTTTTTAAAGGTCTTTTTTGACACGTTTTTAGGTAGGTTATACAACGCTAGTGCTTTTGGGACCGATCGCTGCTCCAATTTTCTTTTAAATTTGTTGAAGTTTTTTTTCTGAATCTGCTAAGTGTAATTTGAAACTGGCTATTTAAAGCATCGCCCGAATAAAGTTCGGCACGTTTTCCTCTACCTACTTTACTTTTTTTTTCTTCAGTAAATGCAATTCACAGTTTAAATTTAAATCCAGAACCCCATCAATAATTGGGCAGAAGATGACAACAAATTAAGCAATTGAATAATTTTAAACAATTTAAATACGAACGTTGCTCTTGTTGACTTGTCATGCTCAGCCAGAGTTGAGTGGTGCCAACTGCTAGGTAAGTCATCAATTAAACTAGTGAAAAGTTATTCAACCTAACAAACCAGAAATAGTGAGCACAGTTGCGCCGTTCACTATCAATCTGATCACCATAACAATACATCAGCTACGTAGTACATGTATGCGGCCATTCTGCGAGAGACTCGCATTCACATTCAATTTTCGTATCTGAATCTAAATGAAATCACTCTCATTCATCTCCCTACAGTCCGATAAACACAATTGATGTCATCGAGAGTGAGATTGGGGAAAAATGGTGATCAACTAAAATTTTCATTGCCACGGTTGATAGCATCACCCCCATCAGGGACATATCCATATCCAAACATCCAAAAGGGCAACAATTTCACAAACTGTAATTTAATTCTCGTTAATCAAGTCGTCCCATCAGTTCGGTTCAGTGGCATGGCAGACAATTTTGATTAAACAAACGGTTTAACTACCCCAAAGCTGCCGCCTGACAAATGTTTACATTCGACAACACGGACGGCTACAGACGACGAGTTGTAACGATCAAAATTCAGGAAAACCATTGAACTTGAACATTTGATTACGCGTCGCGTCGTCGGTCATTAGTGCTTACTTTTCCGCTCGTGATTGAAGTAAAGGTAATTCGAAGTGTTGGTTTCCTAACACTACGAACCAACCATATCGACAATAATAAAAATACCTTTGGCAACAAACAGCGTTGAGTGCGGACCTATCGCTTTCTTTGCACACATCTGGGCGTTGCACGAAGTGTTCCTGTTGTCACTAAAACAAAATAAGATACAACTGCAAACTGTCCAAGATTGGATTAGGCACAAAACACGCCATTCCATCCACGACATCGCAAATTCGTGTGTGTGCGCCTTTATCTGCGAATTATCTAAAAGCAGGTATTATTCGACTGCCACGAACAAAATAGAAGCTCACGTGATGATTTTGATTTATATCTCGCCGAATGTACGTAAGTCTACAGTTTTTGTGTGCGATTAAACTCGAACAATTGTTATTTATTTGCAAATTGTTCACATTGGCTTCGTTTAGTTTAATTAAACAGCCGCCCGAGATTGCTGTCCGTAAAGTGCGGGTAACTAGATTAAATTGGTTATCTATCATATTAAAATTGGCCTGCCAGTGGATAGCTGGTGCGAATTTTTGCCTTCGCTAGAATACCACTTGAAGATCTATTTATGCAATGATAAGATGCAATGAGGACAAACTGTGATCATTACGTTTGACGTGGTTTTGTCAGCAGAATGACGTAGAAAATTTCGCTCAGGGCTGGGCACTTTTTCAAAGCATTTTCTCCTTGCAAAATATTCTGTTAGGATGAGCTGTTCCTAATTATGTTATGTCGTGGATTACTCGCTCTTGTCGCTCTTAAATGTCTTATTCAAAAAGAAGACATGTTTCACCGCGGGTACTTCGGAAAAAGAAGCCCAGGTCGCTGAATCTACTTAGCCGGCTCTCCGGTGCAAGTCTCTCCGGTTACTCCAGTCCTAAGGCTTTTGTGCGTCTCATTCGAAATACCTTAGGCCAGAGTTTTCAACTTCTGCTGCTTCAGTTCCCGACTGCTTCTAAAAAGTCATATTTTGCAGTCAGACGACGGAAAAAGTTGGATATTTCTTCCTTCATTAAGAATGCGCAGAATGTGTTAAGTCGAAAATCAGAGAAGAGACGAATTGACAGATACCATTCCATATGTTGCTAGCACGACCCGTGAAATAATTAATTAATATATTGAACGACAGTCTCGTGGAGAGAGTGGTAAGAGTCCAGAAGCAGAAACATATTTCACGATTCATGAATGTCGGCTTGCATGAACTCTGGAATTTACGAAGATAACCCTTTGGATGCATCTATTTACATAAAAAAAACATATGTCGAAAATAGTTCCAGAGCAAGCTACAATCATGGGCAGTCATACTCAAATGGCGGACATGAACACCACGTACAGTGATTTTTACAGAAGCTGCAGAGACATAGGGACGATTTTGGATTTCGAAAAAGTTATTGGCTTTGTTGTTGTTAATTGCCACGCCTACTTTTTGGGAGCATATCTTACCAAAGTGTATTTTTTCCTGACTTTTCTGCCTTTAACTTGTCAATACTCGAATAACTCTACAAAATAGAAAAAAAAGATTGGGTTCAGTACCCCAATTAAGAAGCCTTCACTTTATTGATTATTTTTTTTTTTCCTTTATTCGGGGGCCGAGCTAAATTTAATTCAAAAAATAGCAGCAACGATTGTTCTGGATCGCTTTTGCTTTGCAGTGGTTGATGGAAGGACATCGAAAGCGCAGTGTGTCGTTTTCTCTGTTGGAGCGGGACGAAAGTGAATGTAATCCTTTCTTCTAAGAAAATTGAGACAACTGTGCGTTATGTTTATTTTCGAATTCTTTACTTCACATACCTAATCACCAAACCCAAACCTTGGGTTACAGAGACCAAAAAAGGTAGAAATATACCAATCGATCGACCAACATTCTATAAACAAATTTTAATTCATTTGTAAATATACAATTTTTATCTTTTTTACCAAATAGGCATAAAAACTTCGATCCGGGCTGGCATCACTGCTTGAGAGTGGAAAAGTGTCCAAACGTTTTGGGAAGAAACACTCGATGTAATCAATGTGAGTAAAGCGGCTCTCTTGTCTCTTCAAGTTCAAGAAAAACCTGTTCTGTTCAGTGTTGCCAGAAAAAAAAATCTGAAAATCTTGTTTTTCCGAAAAAAATTTTTTTCAAGATTTTGTTATAAAAATATAAAAAAGAATATATATAAAGATATAAAAAGAGCGCAATATAAAATACAATTTTGAAATACTACTAATACCTACATAAATCACCTAAATATCTATAAAAAAAAACGTTGGTCATATTAATGGATTTTATTTTAATTTACACCAGAAAATATTATTTCAATATTTGCAGAGGAATGTGGAAGAGATAAAATATTGAAAATAAAATCTTTTAAAACTGGATATGCGAAGTTTCGATCCACTGTTTTTACTCCTTAAACATTTTTCCAACAAAACGTTTCATCAGTTATTTTATCAAATAAGTCAAAATTCATGTTTCTTTAGGGTTGATGGAAACGTAAGTGAAACAGAAATTGTGCATGGGCTCTGTTGGACTGACATTATACGTAATAATGGGAAGGTTCTTTTAATTTGTTAGATTTAAAAAGTTCTATATATCAAATATCTTGAAATTTGATCAATTTGAGGTAAAAAGTCTTGTACATATTTTCGAGCTCAAAAATCTTGAAAAAAAAGATATATCTTGTAATCTGGCATCACTGGTTCTGTTACCCACTCAGATAATGTTGATACTTCATAGTGCTCTCCGTTTTTATGCTTGCCCTTAGAAAATCAATTTATTCGAAATGAATTCTCTCGGGGAAATTGATTTTCGCAATGTTACATTTTGTTCATAAGTGCCATAAGTGCAGGATTTGTCTGCTTTTTAAAAAATAACATTTTCTCCACACTTACTTTCGCTGTATGCCATAATTTTTTTCGTATTCAGCTCTTTTTGTTACTTAAATACAAAACAAAAATTGTGAAGTAAGACTTTCCCATAGTAATCTGCATTGCAGATTTTTTTGTGTCATAATTGCAGATTTGTCCAGATATTTTTATGGTAACACTGCCTGTGGCTTCTTAAAGTCTGAAAATTCACCAACTTTTGACCTGATTTCTCAGATTTTTGTTCACATTTCACAAACGACTCGTTTTCTACCGAAATTAAAACTGATAGCTGGGTATTTGAAGTAACCTTACAGACGTCGAAAAAGAACTTGAACTAAAGTTTATTTGCTAAATATTGTTACGCTTCACTATTTGTTGTTCTAAAAATAATTTAATTGCAGACTAAAAATAGCTGATCATCATGGGGCAGTGGTGCCTATCTAAAGTGATAGTTCTGCTCATGAAAGGTTTACGAGTGTCACTTAATAGTTACATAATTTTATAGCGACGCTGTTAATATTCGATTTATGGTTTAGTGAACTATTGCTTGTAATTTATACGGGCGTGCATGATGCATGATAACTAAGATTATGAACTGCATGGAATTTTCTACTATCTACTACTAGTTACGTTGCAAAGTAATTGTTATTTGGTTACGTGAGTGGTAATAAATTGTGTGCTTTATCTTAGGAGATTCGGTGTCGTCTTTGGGGGCAGTAATCGGTTAGAAAGAGAAAAATCTAGTTCACACAAAACAGGTGATACTTGCCAGCAAATAGTACTTTTTGCACAAGTTGTACAATGGCTTAAGCATACAACAGGAGTAGCTGACTATGTTCAAGTACATAAACTCGAGGTATTGTGCAAACAAACAAAATTTGTTTTGATTTTTAAATTTATTTTTATTTAAATTTTATTTTCAATAAACATACGAGTATGTACGTGCGCATTGGCTAAACCAACAAGGAATACAAGTTAGCCAAAATAGAAAACAAGTTTACAGTATCTGCCAGCAAGTGGATCATGAAACTTGCTTAAGAGAAGATTAGGTGTCTACACAAATGTGTATTTTTGGTTTTTTCTTTCGAAGGATATCTACGGTTAAAGTCATCGACGAATGAGTTTGTTTTTTTTCTTAATATTTATATCAAAAGCAACAATCACGAGGATATAAACTTGAAGATGTTGATAGCATAAATATTTACGACTTTCGACTAAAAACCGAATCAGGCAAACACCTCTGATTTGGTTTTTAGATAAAGTGATTGGTTTATGCAGGCAATTGCTAAATCGTCCAATTAAGATAGCACGTGTGTGTTGATTGAAATGATCTAAGAAACAATATTTAATTGAGGTGAAGTTAAAAATGGTGCGTCATAGCTGGCACACATTCCCGGCATATGGAAGAGTTGTAGGCAGTGTTTCCACTAAAAATAAATGAATCCGGTCAAGTCTGACCGAATGACAATCACGATGTTTTGTAGAAAAAGGAGATTTCCACTCCACTTCGGTTTTGAAATAGGTAAAACTAACACCGAAATTGCAAAATATGCGAAATCGTCTTCACTTCAGTCTTGTTTGAATGCACACAGCCAGTTGGTGGAAGCATTCAAATGAGACTGCAGCGAGGAGCCGCTGTATTCTAGGTTTATTCGCAATAAATTGGTTTCTGTATAAAATTGTGAGTGTGTTCGTTAAGTATGGCCATGGCCAAGTACCATTCAAATTATATCCTTTATGTCCAGTCATAGAACAATATTATTTTTCAGGTCAAAAAAGGTTTTTCCGGTTAAGGAATTTTTTCGTTAGACCGGTTAGACCGGATTTCAAAATCTTCTCTGGTCAGAGTGAAGACATTTCTGTTGATTTAAGAATTGCAAATCCTCATAGTTTTGTGTATACACTGGCTTAAAAAAAACATTTGGTAAAGCAGTTATGCCTCGAAGTATGACCCCACCCACAAAACCAAGGTACCACGCTTGAAGCAAATCCATTAGACCGTTATAGGTTGTAGGTGAGTGTAAAACAAAAGACGCTCACAAAGACTGTTGTTGAAACACTCCGAAGGGATTCATTATATAAATGGAGAAATTTTTTAATAGATGCAGATATCTTTTGAAGACGTTCAATATCTACTCCCGAATGAGTGTCCGATTTTCGGGCAGAATGCCATTTTTATTTCGGGAAAAACGCAACCTTTTGCTCAAAAGTCCAGCACACTAGCCACTGAACAACGCTCTGTGTAGGAGAGATGATTTATCAGGATCATTCTGGAGATATGAGTTATTGCGTCGCACCCGCAGCGCCGATAGCACTCGTATTGTTTCTGCGCAATTGATGAAATTGATTGAATGTTAATCCTGCGCTTGCTGTGGCAAAAGCCGTATCCTAGTACGGTGTCCGAAACATAGAAAACTTCGACAATGAAGAGTATAGCGTCGCTCCAGCTCCACTAATAACTGCAACATGTTTATTGGGTTTGGCTATGCGGGTTCGTTGCGAACTTCTCCAAGATGTCTCGCCCAGTCTCAAAAGGAGCCTGAATCAAGGTGACGGGGTATTCGGAAGATCAGCCTAAGAAATATGCATTCATTGAAGAAGACGTCTCTCCAGTCTTGACTCCTGTCCACAAAGCCAACGCAGCATTGCGCAAAGAGGCAGACATCTTTTGACGAGTCTTTTAAAGCGGCTTAGATAACAAGGTCAGTCACTATAACCGAAGAACATGCCCAGGTCATTAAGATCAATATTCTTAAACCGGTCATTTGTCGCAATGACACTGATGACAGCATCAGAATAAATAAAGGACAAGTGAGCAGGTGATAAGCACCAGCTTTCTCCAAGTCATGAAAAACCATTATAATCCACCTCGAATCTATAGTGATGTTCGTTCCAAGCTTAACGTGGAAGCTTTCAACACATTATTTCAACTCTACAAAATCAGGGCTGGCTGGGAGAGGTATATGGCCTGGTCATTCCTCGTGAACTCTATTGTTATGAAGTAGGCTTTTTTTACGCAGCAGAGCAGACGACAAATTGCAAACAACAAGTACATCGGCTGATAAAACCCAATTTATATTTTTTTTTCTGTGTTCATCACGTGAACCAATTCATGCGACGAAATCAATTGAAACACCAAATCACATGTATCTGGAACTCTCATTAATGAAATTGATTTCCGATGTCAATTGGGATCTTCAGTTGTGATAAAGACGACTTGACAGGGAGAGGGAGAGAGAGATCGACCGCAATAAATCATTTGATGCGGAATTAACAAACATGAATGACAAGCAGGTTGTCATAGATATAACGTTGGTATATTTAAGGAATTTGGTGTCACACAATTTTTACTACGAGTGTAAACTATAAACTAAATAACTGCCTGCTATTATAATTTGAAGCGTGACAGGGCAATAACTTGTGAGCGAAATGTTTTACGTTAACAATGTTTAACACAACACACAAGTCAGCTACTAATTTGAGAAGAAACGTTTGGAATGTTTCTTTTTTTTCGTTTTGTTCTTTATATTTTTTTTAATGATTTTAGCATTTTGAGAAGCGATAAACGTGATTATTGTGGTTGCTCGCCGCAATTGAGTTGAGATGATCCAATTTTATGACTACTCTTAATGGAATTGATTAATGTTATTGTAAATTCGATTAGTTTGAAGAAAATTGAATATTGTTGCTGAATTGTTTTTGTAGAGATGCTGAGGGCTTTTAAATATTAAATAATTGAATGGTTGACGTGACACATCACACATACACATGTCAGTAGATCAATAGATTACAAAAAGCAAATTCATTGCCATTTCTTTTTAATTACATGAGATCTCTTTTGCAACAAAAAATGTTTAATAATCTTAAAATCAATCTACTTTCATTGAGAGTTTAAGTTACATGACTTATAGTTTTTACTCGACGTTATTATAATGACCGCGGTGAGAGATGTTTTTTAAATGTTCCATTTTTCGAAAGACGAACGACACAGCAAATTTTTTGTATTTACTGTTTGTTGTTTGGTTAATCGAGATGCAAAGCCACTTAGCAACATTTTTCCTGGCGAATAGTTTTTGAGCTACATATTTTTGAAGGCGATATTCTTATACTCACAGCTTAAAGAATACAAGACTACAATTGCCGACTATTTTACACCATTTATCGACACCAGATAGCAGCCACTGACTACCGACTATCGAATAACGCCTCAGACTACTGATCACGGACTATTGACTTCTGACTTCTGACTACCCGAATACCGACTGTCGACTATTGACCAGGGCTGCCAGTTTAGTGGTTCTTCCCCAGATTTAGGGGTTTTTTTTTTTTTTATTGGCAGGAGGAAATCTCGGATTATTTTGAATTCTATTTTATTGTTATTATAATATTCCTAATAATAATTATAGATAATTCCTTATATCGATCGATTCTTCAAAGCTATATTTACTAGTGAACATTATTTGATTTAAAATCTTTGAACTTTTTGCGTTTACAAAACAAGTCTTTGAAAAAAGCTTATGTCATTTTTACAAGGAAAAAATTAAAGTTTTTTTGTTATAGGTCCTTAAATATGTTTTCCGGGGAAAATATTTTGCAGTCTGGCAACGCTGCTATACTGACTATTAAACATCGAATAACCAAAAACAATCAACCTCTGAAGTGATTGATAGCGCATTTTGCTTAATGTGAAATTGTGAAACATTTCGCTGCAAGGATATTGTTAATTTTTGTGAAATGGACTAATAACTTGATCCGAAAAGGTTTAAAATAAGTCGGTAAGTTTTTTTTTCTAGCCGATTTTTATGACACTTTCACAATTTTTAGTAAGAAAAAAATACATAGTTTTAAAATTCATAAGCTACATTCAGGGATCTAGATTATGAAAAACAGTTCAGCTAAAGTGGTCCAAAAAACAAATATAGAATTTCTACGTCAACGTTTTACGTGCGGCTTTAATTGGGTCTTTAACCGAAGACTTCACGCAACGAGACACAATTCTTCGAAAGCTTTTTCCCATTTCACAACAACGTATCGCTTAGATGGACGTACATGAAGTTCGCAAAAACTATTATTTCTTTACGGTAAATTTGCGCCCATCTAGCCCCTATAATCGAAAATGTCTTATACTAATAGAAAAAACTTCGAATGTTACTATTTGACTTCGAATTTTATTTTTTTCGGATGTCAGCGAAAATTGGTGATAAATGTGCTCCTAAATTTGAGTGGCTTCCATTTAAAAATTTCGCAATTAACAAAAAGCTTTCGAAATGGGTAAAATTTAAAGCAAATCAAAAAAATTGCCGCATCGGTAAATGGATAATGGAACTCCGAGATTTGCAAACTTCGTAATTCAAATTCCAACGTTCGGGACCTACTTCTGAGCAGTATTCGTGCTACAAAAATTAAATAAGTATATGTATTAATATTTATTTTACCGGCTAATCCTTTCCAATGACCCACCGTTTCAACATGAATGCATTTCAAGGCTCTAACAAAGAGTCGCGCACAATACGGACCACAAAAATGATGGTAGGAATTGAATATATTTATTAAAAAAAAAAAACTGCGCAAAATCTACCTACTGCGATTTATAGAAAACTTCAAGTAAATTGTCACAATGAACAAATCATCGCTCGCAGGTGGGATTGTACGATTTATGTGTCCAGTAAGCAAATTAAAAACGCAGCGAGCCTTCGTTTCATCCTAAATACACACATTAGAGCCCCCACAGCAACCTTGCACTCTAAGCAGGGCAATGGGCAACTTTCGGAGAGTACAGCACCAACGCACAACTTAACTGAAATTGACACAGCAAACAAACCTGAATTGTTTAACAATGGGGCGGCGCGGACGACGCACACCACCGATAATTTGTAGCGCGGCTTTTTCGCGTCGTTGCTCACATGATCCGATCCAATCCGAGCCAATTGTGCTCCTTGAACCGCATTTCACATGATTTAATGTTATGACATACACTTCACATACAATAACCTCTCTGCGGTCAGATAGTCTACGACAGTTTGTTCGCCTTCAGCGTGCGCGTTCAGCTTCTTATGTGCTCAACCAGTAATGACTGCACGCGCACGCACTTGATGTGAATACGCAAAATCGGAATGCGTCCCGATCGCCGGACTCCTGTGGGCCCCCACATACTTCACAGCGATACACCGACACATACAACGAGCAACTTTCCACTTAATGTGTGATCAAGCGCTACTGCTGCTGGTGAGCTGACTTCAGTCAGTCTACACACTTTGGTTATATTTATGACCGTCGTCGTCATTTTAAAATGTCAATTCGGTGAGAGGTGCAGCCTGTGATGCGTGACGTTGTGCCGCAGTGTCAATTGGTCGTTTGACTCAATAATTGAATTGAACGGTGTTGATGACAGTGCTCGAACGCTGCGCATGGTGCGTTGTCCCACTTGACAAAGCCACATCGCGTTAATTTTAGACATCTCGCAGTGCGGTCACCACTATATGCCTCTGATGGGGATCATCAGCACAGCCATCAGCTGTGATGGTTCGCTACTGATGATGCATGACCACGATCATCATCGCCGTCGCCGTCGTCGGTCAGTATGAGTAATTGCATATGATTAGCCGTGCAAAGTGGCCAACACAATGTTCCAGTAAGTGGGCTTCTAGCTTCTGGGAGAGATTTTGCGAATTTTCTCGAAAGTATCTTCCGTATGAATATGCAATTGAAGTTCCGCAAATTTGCTTTATCTCGGTCATCGTGTGAATAAATTAAAGAACAAGTGTTGCACGCCGCTTATGACTATTATTAGCTTCAGTGGACACAGGCACACTACATATAGCGCTGTTGTCGAAGGTCAACCCATATTTTGCACAAGCAGCGTTTGGTATCGCATTCGAATGGTAATTAAATTAATCATTCATCACTGCTGCTACTTGAATGTTTGACACCGAGCAGGAGAGTGGCGATGGCGGCTTTGTGCACCACATGCTCGACTGTAAGAACAACCACATCGACTTCTAAATTAGTCGGCTTTCAATTAATGATTCGGATTATGGTAATAAGTGCATCGGGTCGGTTTTATTGGAGCTGTGGTGTGTCATTTGCTTCTAAGTGTGGTCTTTTCATCTGGGCCATGCCGTGTTGAATGCCCTTGTGGATGAGATTGGTTTCGCATTTGATCGAGCGTAGAAGTTGAACTCAGTTGAGATTATCAAGTCCGTGAGAATAGTTTGTGGTCGAAATTGGACAAAGAAAATGTAATTCTTTGGCAAATGCAATCAATGGAGTCTGATTGAGGCAACAGGCCTTACTTCGAAAAAAAGGAACAGAAAATCAAGGTTTAGGAACCGACTTGAAGGCGGCTCAAAGGTTTGAGCGTGGCAAAGTGAAGGATTTGCAAATGATCCCGTTTTCAATCAGGTGTACAGTCAAAAATTGACGAACGAGAAAATCATAGCAAAGGAAATTAATTCCGAAGAAAAACCTCACAAATACCCAGGCTAAATCTCTGTTCTGAGTATGCCGCCTTCTCGTTTCACTTCCCTTCCTTTTTTCGTTTCTGATTTCTGAGAATATTGGTAAGAGTACAAAAATTATGTCGAATTCCTCGAGGCATGTTTAGGAAAGAACAAATGGTTGTGATAATCTGGGTCTAGGGTCCTACACGAACCAGTTGCGTTAACTATTTTTTTTATTTTTTGCACAAAGGCGAAAGATTTTTCCTTAATCACATCTGAAGACTTGACTTGGGCGTCAAAGAAACCAACTCACACTTAAGTGCTTCGAGGAACATTTGATTTGCATGCCCTTCTCTTTCCATCTGATTAATATTTCCATATTCCCCAATGGGATTGATGATAGATTTTTTAAGTGAACCCTTAAGTTTTATAAAAACGAGTAGTTTAGTAACCAAACGAGCGAATACATTTATCTAATTTATGCATCTAGAACTGAGGATAAGTATGCAGAAAGGGCGTTGGAAGATCGTGAACTCGTGACACTTGACTAACATGACAGATGTGTTTTTTCCATTCAATGCCAAATGGTAGTGACATTTGAAATCCGTTTAACCACCATTTGTGGGGAAATGGTGAGTGAAGTTCATTCAGTATATGCAAAACAGCAGATGTTAAGCTGGTAGTCTTATCTACTTTATCAGCTGAGCTTAACAAATAGAACGTGACTTGATAGAGAGAGTTCCATGAAGTGAATATGCAGCTTTCGGATAAAAGCAAGCACGTGTTGGCTACGTCATTAAGAAAGGTCTACAAGCGCGGTTGCCTTACCTAATTGATCATTTGTATCTTTAGGAAAATGTACAGCATTTCTTCTCTAGAGATTCGCTTATCAAGCTATCTCAAGTCGAAAAGATTAAGATACCTACGTAAATAAACACAAACGCATCGAAGATGATTAGTTCTTATCGAATAAGAATGAAATGGGTTGGGGCCAAAATACTGGATGGATCAAAATTCTTTAAAAAAAAATTGCTTTTCAAAATACTGCAAACAATAAAAAGCGAGCGCTTTTGAACATTTTCTATACCTTTTTTTATAGTTTGCTGACTTTTGTATTGCTTTTTTCTGTTTTTAAAATGAAACTAGAGCAGTACGAAAAACAAGGACGAAAATTCCCGATAAGAGCGAGTGCGTACACACCAACTTTATAAATGTAGACACGTCAAAAAAAAAATGCATTAAAAATGTATGTAAAAATGTATGTGCTGGCGCTATTTTTGACATTTCAAGATTATTTGAAAATAAATTCGATTGAAAATTTGCTGTTGCTTTTGCAAACAATTGCTACCCCTTTCGTAATACACTCTTAGTCTCCTTTTACACACCGCTGACTGTTCAGCATTATAAAAATTTACTGTCATACGGGCTTAAAGCAGAGATATAGAGATCATTGTATTTTTCAATATTGCTTTTTTTAATTTTTTTCTATTGAAAAAATAAAAAACGAAAATATGCAAAATTTTATTTAAAAAAAAAAAACTAAATTAAGAAAATATAATTTTTTTTTTTACCTAATTAAATTTCGCATATTTTTATTTTTTATTTTAGTTTTTTTAATAGATATTGTTTGATTTTTATTATTTTACTTTTTCTACTTTGAATTTAACTTTTGTGCTTCTTTCTAATTTAAATTTTATTTCACTTTTAATTTTTCATAAATCTAAATTTGTTTTTAATATCAACTATTTTATTTTAAAATTATTTTTTTTTCTTGTTTATTGTAGAGTTAGTTATAAGCTGGATTTTTTAACTTTAAATTTTAAAAGCACAGTTTTGTAAAGCAGAACTAAAAATAAGGCAGAGTTTGAAAAAGCTGAATTTTTGTGTGAGAAGACAACATTTTTAAAGCAGTATTTCGACCCGCTCCCGCTCACGTTTTCGTTTCATCGCGTTATGATCACCGTACACTTTGTTAATCCACTGTTGAATAGAATTGTATAGCTTGTTGATCAACTAAGTCAATTTTTCAAAGGCCTCATTTAATTTCGAATCGGTGTCAAAATCTGAGAAGTTCAACAGCAAAACTGACAGAAACAACTCAAAACTGCAGACTACTTATCAGACGTTAGGTATGTGGGAATTTGAACGCGTTTTGTGTTTGTAGACTCTTTTAAGAAGTACGACACTCGAGCAATAGTCGTTACGACCTAGCAAGCAAAGTTGTACTCTGGCCTAAGCCAATGTGCGACTACATTCCAATAGTTTCTAGGTCGTTCACATAAAAGGATTAGAGTCTTGCATGATCGGACTAGTGGCACATTTAACTGAACTTAAGTGGATTCTCATCCATATTTGACAGTAGCTTAAGCTCCTGAAATATTATTACAACCGATTTTTCTAATCTTTACTCATCATCTGCCAGCTTCATTTATTATTAAAATATTAGGAATGCATACAATTCCCAAAATCTGTAAAAGTGCCCATCAAAGCCCAGAAGACGCAAAGAAACTATACGCTATACGTACACCCACAACAAACTCAGATTTCCTGTTCTCATTGATTTATCCCAGCAAGTGTCAAAACAAGTTTCCGTCACCACTTATCGTGACGCGTATTCAACCACAGAACTCCGAGTTCATTGGCATTGAAACGTCACTCGACAGCGGCAGTGTTGACAAAAAACAACGTACAAAAATTATTGTTTGTTTCCCTATAATTTATTAACTACTCAATCAACAGAGTACCTACTCCTCAGTCAATAGAACCATTAACACCTCACAGCTACTTCAGAGGAAGTCCAAATGACAAATGACAAGCGCAGCATAACACTCAACAGTTGAACAAAGTCGTCAATTGTCATCGGTCATTGTTACTGCCAGCGTCGGCAAACGCTACATATCAAGTGTCAAACATTCGTGACTCTCAACACTTTTACTCTCTCCTATACTCGGCGGCGCCATTCCTCCACCGAAGCATGCTCGACATTAAGTAACTTCCTAGAATAACACCCCATCAGACGCATTATAGTGTAATAAACTTGCGCGTAACAAAAATCACAATGGAAACATAGTGAGAGACTTTCTCCAAACGCCAATAGAATGCCACAGCAACCGGTGAGATGAGATGCCCCCTTTCACTGCACACTCGCAGTGGGATTACCTCATTGTTAAAGGAAGAGTGCCGGCGCGGCGGCGGTACCAATTCAAGCCGACAATATAAAACAAAGGCACAGTTAATGTCAACGTCTATCATGCTTCCGGTCTTCTACTACTATCTGCATTTGCATTTTCCATTTTCCACTTACCTTTTGGCGGGACGGATGAATACAATTTGTGATTTGTCCAAGCGACATGTTTACGAGATGCAAACATCGTACTTGACTGGGGAAAACCGTTTTCATGATCATGGTCGCATGACAGTTGACAGTCGGCGGCGCGAAACGATCTTCAAACGAGCAGAATGAGATGCGGACACAGGTGGCAGCACTGTGTTGTGTCTTGTGTCTGGCCCCCAATAGAAAGATACAGACAGACTGTTGTGACTTTTACAGCAGTAAGCATGCAATTATTCCGATATTCCCGGTATCTTGTCTCAAGTTCAAGGCAAGGTAACGCACACGACACGACAACTGCACCTTGTGGATTTTCCCTCATTTTTTTTTCTCTCTTTTTGCGTGCTGTCGGTGACTTTTGTTGCAAAAACGTTCGGAAATATTGCTATATGGCTGCATCGAAGGTGCATGCAAGGCTACTAGTTGCGTTGACAGCTGAGGTACTTACTTATGACTGACTGTCGGTCTGCCTTTCTAAATTGTTCGTTATTTTTCAATGAGTACTTTTCCGTAAGAAATATATTTTTGTTCTTCGCCAACATCAATTGTACGAGTGTATTGTATTTTCGTCGGCGACTGTCAGAGGTCGAACTGGATGTTTATTCACGGAAAAAGATTGGCGGCGGGAGATAAATGAAAAGTGATTACAGGGCGGTGCGGTCAAGTGCGGATTTGTGGGCGGCTCTGGATTGATTTGGGTTAAAGCTGTCGATGATTTAATTAAATTTCATTCAAGAAGCAACTCAGATCCAAAAGGGATTCCTGTCTTAAAGAACTGGTTTCGATGTCGACTCAAAAAATAGTGTACAGGCGAATACGATTTAAAACGGTTCAAAGGACTGCAACTATCTTCTGACGGACGGACTTCTTTCGCAGCGAAATGCTTTTCAAACTTCTCAAGACTCTACCAATACGATAACCTGTTGGAAGCGAAAGGTGAGGCCGTGTGTTAAAACGGACTTATACCGAGGAATATAAAGTGGAAGCAGGGTGTTGGGTCAATGTACTTAACAATTCGAACCATAATGACTTCCACGACTTTCCATCCGCTCGGAATTTGTTGTTAAGGAAATGAGAGGCAAATGCTTTTCTTTCCAAAAACTCGGAGAGCTATAAAACAGTGAACTTCTATTAAATTAGGAAATCGGATGTAGCTGTCTCCATTTGACTGTTCTTTTCTACTATTTCCCCTTACCCAATTTAAGCCTCGACAAAAATTAACCAACAAATGAACGAAAACAAAAGAATACACGATTACCACCAGTCCTTGTGCAAACATTTCCCAAGTAAGGACACCTATGAGTTGAGATCTGAAATTGTAAATTTTGCGTCAAGACGAGCCAAGCTCATATCCCATATTGCATAAAAAAAATTGTATGTGTCGTAAACGGTCGACGAAAAACTTGAAATTCTTATAACTTCTGAATACGTTGGCTGTTTGAAATAAATCAAAAAGTAGGCGAATTATAATAAATAATCAATACAAATTGGGTTAGTAGTTTCAAAGTGATACGTTTTCAAATCCGCATACAAATCGACTAACTTTAGATAGATAAATATGTCAATTTTTCCCTCCGAACATTAGACAAAACAAAATGGAAAATCTTGAGCAATATTTACCAAATAGCTTGCACATCTAAAAAAAAGTATGACATGTATTTATTTTCAAAAAACTTACTTTTATCTTATATAATTCATCGGTTTTAAAACTGAGTCGTGACACTCACAAAGTGAACTTACCTGAAAAATAAAAAATAAAAAATCAATTAAATACGGATAGCTATAAAAAGACATTTATACGATATAATCTTAACCATTTAATATATAAAAACGAATTAATTAATAATTTTATGGGTAAGGTATCAGATTAAATTCTTAAAACCCTCTCCGAGTCATGACCAGTAGCCGATAAAACGAGGAATAACAAAAGATATACCTTCCCTATCAATCGAATTCGAATAACGTTGCTTGTCAGCTTCCATGAATTGTTTAGTATTTAAAAATTAATTAAATAGATCCACCAAATCGATAGGAAACATAAAAGTCTTTTCGTTTCGTGGGAATATCAAACTGGCAAAAATTTCAATATGTGTCGCAGACAACAAATTGAGATCCGGAAAATCCGATAAACAAGCTTTGTGTATAGGCAGATACCAAATCAAACCAAAGCCAATGGCCACTGATAATAACACTCGTAGTGTGTCTGGAACCAGTGACGATTTCTTCTGGAGAATTCTATGACCATGTATTTTGAAAAGATTAATCAATGAATCGGTAGCAAAGTTACAGCGATTTAAAAGCGACGACTGAAAAGTGGGAAATGACTGGTTTCAATTCAAAAATCACTTGAAGCAGTCCGTTTGTGTGCTAAAATTTTCATCAATTGTTCTTGTTATTCGCCAACCAATAAATCACAAGAGGCTTTAGACCCGACTGACTATCAACTTGTCTCAAGATTACAGCTAAGTCAATGTTCCCATCAGATTAGGTACATATATGCTACAGAAAGACAAGCACAAATGCAAATAGACGTCAATCCCAACTTTAATCTAATCAATCTTCTGTGCACACAATCCATATTCAAATAAAGTAAGCACATACTTAACACCACGTGCACTGTTTACGACACTAGAAGAGCCGTCATCCAAAATAATATAAATCGAGATCTTATTCGAGAAGAATGCCAAGTGCGATTTTCTTCACCTCATATTAGGTGTTTGCCTTTCGGTCACAATTCGCCATCCCATACTGATCTGATTTCAATAAAATACTCGCACATAGCTACGAAATAAAATATTTAAATCAACCTGGCGTACGCCACGAGCAGCAACAAATCACTTATTCGGGTCGCCTGATTGACTATACTTGTCTGAAAAATGTGTAATTTTATTATTAGCGAGCAAGTGACATTTTCACCATGTCTACCGAAGTGCATGACCATACAGAACGCAATTCTTAACCGACTCCCAGCTTATGTATTACAAAATTAAATTAACACAGGACCCCGAGCTTGTCCGTCAACCATAGACCCGTGTCGCTGTCAATTGGACGATCGGGAAGAATTTATGAGAAAAATAATTATGAATCAGAATTTCGGATGAGTTAAATATGACTCAAATAGGATCTTCGAAAAAACTGAAGAACTTCATTGCCTATGCAGAAAATCTTGGTATATTTCGAAATCCGACGAAAATAGCATTCAAGCGGACAAGGGCACCAGTCACGCATAAGCGCAACAAAAACAGACGAGTTGGTTAGTGAAAGTGTCGTCAAAACGATATATTTCATTGAATTTTGATACAACTAACTAATCACAAGAATAGCCTAAATACAGGCAAATGTTTTTTAGAGCAGTTGGCACCGCCACTGCGAAGTGGTTGTAAGGAATATCCATGCACACGTCTGCAGTGATGTACGAAAAGCACGACGAAATTCAGGCGCTTAAAAGCGCATTATTTACTATAAATACTATTGATTGCACTAAATCCGTGGGAAAGGTTTAGGGATATAATTTGCTGCAGGCAGTTGAAACAAAGGACTTTACAGACGCTGACATATTATGATTAAGTAACCTCGTAGCTACTTGTTAGCAGAAGATTAGATAGCCATCATCACACAGCTCGTTATGCAATTTTGACCAATTACAACGAGAACATAATTTCTTTGGAAAAGAAATGGAACGATCGTTACACGAAAATAGTAAAGTTTGCTTTACCCATAAAAAATGCCAGAAACCATTTACAAGCTCGTGCGACAGTTAAATTTAAAATCGTATCTACTTTTCAGGCACATTTTGTAATTTCTTAAAATATCGCAGTTCCCTAAGATGGCGCCACGTGATTTGCAATCTTCCATTTTGCTGACTTGTTTTTTCTTTCCATTTGCATTTTCTATTTATACACCATTCGTGATTTAAAATTTATCAACTTGTAGCTAAATTTGTGAAATTCAGATAACTCTATTATGGAATAACAAAATATTTATAAACTGGCACGATGGGCCAGAAACCGTATACCATCGATTAACACCATTGAACGGCATACACCATCGATCGGCCCTGTTCTAAAAATGGAACTCACTTCTAATTGTGGCGAAGAAAACACAAAATTTTACAATTAACAATAGGCTTATAAACAAAAGAAAACAAAAACAACGCATGCTTTCTATTAAAAGTGATTTTAATGAGACGAAGATTTTATTATAAGAGTCCATAAAAAATGCCAGAAAAATTCAAAAACTTGTAAAGCTATAAAAACACAAACAAATTTGTTTTGTTTGTTTTGTTATCAATATAAATTTAACAACTCCATGAAAAAAGATATAACCAAACGTTTAAATGCAAGTCGCATGTTTGTAATTAACCACAGCGACATGGCACATCCATTTGACGTCGTTAGGTAAACATATTTTGACAATTAATCATACGGAAATAAAACAGCCAGCGGACCAACTGACTCGACGCGACACTGTGTCAAAGTCCAGCATGAAGGAGTAAACAATGATTCCGGTCATCAGGCAAAAACAAGAATTATTGTAAAATTTAATCTTCGAATTGATGTCACCTATTTTATTTTGTCGTGTTGTTAGGCTGAGTCTGTCAGTGTGACACTTGCAGTATGGATGGATGAAGGTGACTAATTAAATGAATACTTGATTGTCGCGCTTCAGTGTTGTTGCATTGTCAAGTGTTGGATGGTTTTTGGGCAAATAAACGGCACCGAAGTTCATATTATTTGAGTTTCGGCAGCCCGTGTGGAGTGCTTGTTAAATAAATTAGCACGTGACAGACGAAGATAACACATGGGGTCGGATTTTTATTATTGAACATTGTACGAGGCGTGTTTGATGTATGATTATGGTGGAGACTATTTATAAATTTTGTCTATTAAATGTAAAAATGTTTGCTTTGGGAAGACCGAGTTCTTGCAGCCGAAAGTGTGGGGTACTATGAACTCTGGAAGGTGAATACACTCTAGCGATATGTGTGCCAATGTGTAGGAATCGCATGAATCAGCACAATTATTTAAACTTAGGGAGTGTTCGGATGTTATAAAACACGCCAAGGACAAAAAATGGCCTTGCGTGAAAAAATGCACTTGGATCGAATTAAGGTGTAGCCAAACCAACTAGGGTAGGCCATTGCCATTTATCCACAATCGTAGTATGTACGTAGGACGTCACGATAGGAAGAAAGAAAATAAGTTGGGCCATTGCTGCGAACGACGTGGAACACATGAATGTCAATCAGGTCAACGGGTACTGCTAACAATTCTTTGAGAGCTTTCAAGAGTATACCCATTAAAGAGCAGTTTAGCCACTATATAACGTATAAGTCAGGCAAAGATTAGCCCATGGCTGGAAGTCAAATTTAAAGGCTTAGATGAAGTATAAGATACCGCTATCCAAATTTCAAATAAAATGAGCATTACTTTTGAAGGCGCAACAAAGATAAGTGGACATTTTATTTTGACACTTATGGATGGGAATGGGAAACAACTATTTCGGCTCAAAATACATTATACCATTGCTACCATTCCTTTGTGGAGAAGTCTATAATGTTCAAGCTTCAAAAGGTTTGCCAACTACTCAAATTTTTTTATCAAAAATCGTTTTGGGTAGGGAGAACTTTATGTCTGGTGCCTCTCGGAAAATCAGCCTTAGCAATGAAGCGGACTTATATTTCAAGCAAAACTCCAGCTTCTGCGCAAGTCGGGAATATATGTTTCGTGCCAGAATATTAGATGGTTTGGTCACAAAGAAGATGACTAGGAGGACATAATGTGGTTTAAACTCCTGCGAACCACATGCTACACATCTGGAAACCTAGTTTGATGGGGCTGGGAATAATACATGCACTGAATAATTAGCTGTTCAATTCTCACAGCAGAGTGTCATACCTTGAAACAAACCAATTTTCAGGTAGTTATAAAACTGTTTTTTAAGCAGAAAATCCTTGAGATATTTCTCAGACTTAGTAACTTTCACTGAGTGATCATAACGGACCAAGTCAGTTGTATTGATTGATAAAATTTAGGGACATTACTATGCCTTGGTAACTGCAACTAAGGCCACACCGGGGGTACAGATAGGTCGCCAATATCTCCCTTTACTACGGAAAGTCTTCAGCGGGTTCACTGGATTGCATTGGAGTAACCAAGCTTGAGCCAGTAGGTGGCATTTCAAATGAAGTGTTTTTAATAGGATAAGTAAGACTTTGACGAAAACTTAGTGAATTAGTGGGCATATTTAGGATAACCTTTTATATGTTGTGCAGTTCAAACAGAAAAATACGGGTTGGGATCAAAATTCTGGATAGGTCAAAATTCTTTTTACAAAATCCTGCTTTAAAAATTCTGTTTTCTAAGTTCTGCTTTTCAAAATTAATAAAAAAAGGTTTGGAAAATGTTCAAAACCGCACGCTTTTTGACATTTCCCAAACCTTTTTTTATTGTTTAATGAATTTTGTAAAGCAGAGATGTAGAGAACATTTTCTTTTTTCAATTGTTTTTTTTTTTTTTTTAATTTTTAGCTTCACTTTCCTTAATTTTTGTTTTTATTTATTTAATTTCGCATTTATTTTTAATATTGAATTTAATTTTTTGAATTTAAATTAATTTTTTTTAACTTTTGATTTTTTATAAATTTTAAATTGTTTTTTACTATCGACTTTTTTTTAATTTTTTGTTTATATTTATTAGGTAGTTGAGAAAAAAGTAGAATGTGTTGATTTTTTTTTTTTGCTTTAAATTTGAGAAACGGAATTTTGCAAAGCAGAATTTTTGGGTAAGAAGACAGAATTTTGCAAGGCAGAATTTAGAAAGCAGCATTTCGACGCACTCCCGAAAAATACGCATCATTATAAAAGTTTAACAACAAATCACTATGTCAGCATAAGTAATCCTGCACATTTGAAGATTGTCAGCATAATTAATCCTACGCATTTGAAGATTGTAAATTTTCGAGTAGACTTCTGTTTTAAAACTGTTCCCTACAATAAAACAATAAAAAGAAATACAATTAATGTACTACACAAAGAAAGGAACAACATTAAGAACACTTGTATTCTATTTACGTGATAATAAATCCGTATCTATGTCAAAATTCAAGTTAGTAGCTCATTGTCTTTTATCTTTGCTTAGATACAAACAATAGAGTGCTTTCACTCAGGTTTAGTAGCTTTTACCTACCTGTACTATACACGCCTACCTAATTGTTGTTCTGTCCTTTTTTTAATAATCTTCATTATTCGAATGGTGGGAAATACACCTTACAGTGTGTACTCCAAGTGTAACCGAACAAAAAATTGTTGACAGGCAGCCATTGTTTGCCTTCAAGTCTTTCGGATGTTCGCTGGACTTTGAAGTGGACTCTTAAGACAATGACATAGCATGAAATGCCTTATTGAAGTAGCGTGGTGTGCTTGCCCTACTTATTAACAGCTTACCTATTACTTTAAAACAGATTTGACTTTCGGATACAAAAAGATTCTTGTTAACAATTTACGGTGGCGTCTATAATTTTTGTAGTGTTGCCACGAACTGGCGAGTTCTGCAAACTATTTTCATTTTTGCTAATTGGACTTAAGTGAATTAATTCACATTATTTATACACCAATGTATGGCATCAACATCTCTTGCATCATGATTGAGCAAAATATAAAACTTTCCACACCCAACTTTATGGGGGGACTTATATTCTGGCCTGTGTTAATTGAATATTAATTTGTTTTGATTGCATTTTGATAGCAGGTATTTTCCATTGATTTCCGCTTGGGCAGACCTCTGCGATTGACTGGTTATCAGAGTTGGTGTTGAATTAGGTTGACTGTGATATGAGGGTGGCGCCCAATTGTCGATGAATTGTGTAAACAGAATTGAGATGCAAAATCTGACCAAAAGCCAATAGTAGGTCAAGCGAATGAAACAATTACGAATGTTGACTTAATTTTGAGGTTCTAGGGAAAAAGAGATGATTGACTTTATAAGGCGAGCACAAACACACAACAGCTTCCCATAGTTCTTGCGATTTTCGTATTTTCTTCGTCTTTTTTTCTTTTCATTCCGTTTTTTTTTTTTCCTTTATATTTTCTTTAGTAAGCACACGAAATAAGCTGAAGAATTACCATCCAACAATTAAGATATACTGTTTTCGAAAAAGTTGGGGAAAAGAAGTTACTTTTTGTTATGACTTTCCATTGTATTTATTAGCAAAGCTAGTGAATAATTTTGTTTCCGATATCTACGCTGCAGAACTTTGCGAAAAGAGTATTTGGATGAGACTGGGGTTAAAAGAAGAAACAGAGGTTGCTGTAACAGCTCCATTGGAAGAAGTGTGATGGAAATAAATAGTCGCGTCGACGAGAAGAATATTTTGCCACTTCGAAGCAAAGGACCTGCTAGCTTCAGTTGTGCTGGTGAGGGAAGTCACTGAAAATGTTATGTTAGTAGTCTCGAGAGATTTATAACTTTTTTTTTGCCCGACTACCCGACCCGACAGTCGTCAGAAAAATGAGGAACAAGAGGGAAAATAGGACTTTAAGAGAAAAAAACAATTCGATTTATTTCCAGTGGCAGCCTTAAGAACATCAGCAGACGTCCTTAATTTATAAAAGGTCGAGAAGGTCGCGTGATTGGGTGTGGAAAGAGAGTGCGGGGATAATTCTATTGTCCGACATGATTTAGATTGGATGGGACATTCTTTGCATACGGAGAAGACTTCCATATAGCGAAGGAACCCATTATGTTTCTAATGGTGTAAAACGGATAAGACAGAGAAGGTTGACACGTGGCTTGCCGTATTCCAGAAGACAGCTACTAGCAAATTGAGATGAAGGTTATTCAGATACAGCCTAAACAACTTGTGTCATACGACTTGTTAGAACCAAAGTTAGGCAACAAAATTGAGTCCGAACTCCGATTTAAACCTGCCTACAAACACAATTCGTACGACAAGTACATCTCCATTTGCTTAGAAGATTTCTGTTCAATGTTAACCCGCCAAAGTGCAATTAATTCGTCTAATTTACTACAAGTTTCCATACAACTCATTGAAAGCTTTGCTGCTTCCAACGCCAGTATGCTAAATCATGGAACTAATTTATGCAATAACACAACCCCTAATTGGTTAATTAATTTAATTTTATAACGAACTGTATAACGTTTCGTGGCCAGATTAAGTTTTACAGCATTATCTATTTTACAACACTATGCGAAAATGTTTACATAGTTCTATACAGAAAAACTGAATAATCATGAAGAAGCGGCGTGCGAAAAATTACATTTTCGCTTGAGTAAGTATGAGTCGCAAGCATAAAGCTTGACTGTATATTTTAGTTTAATAAACCGATTTTTCCACAACCAACTAAATAAACAAATAAAAATATACGGCCAGGTATAAGAATAAATTAATTTCCCCAGAAAGGTTATCATAGAAAAACAAATACAATGTGTTATTATTATTTTTTAGTACAGTCGAACCCGGTTAATTGGCTCATTATAATTATACCAATTACCCAGTTACTCACTTATCGAGATGGAGAAACTAATTGTTTCACTTACGGAGGTCTTCAAAAAAAGCAAAAATGTCTAGCGAAAAAAAACACGATAACCAGGGCAAATAAGTCCCAATTACAGAGGTTTAAAAAGAAGTTCACAGGTCTGTTCAAGGTTTTTTTAAAAATATAAGTCTCACTTATAAAGGTGGGAAATGATCACTTACGTAGTTTTCTTTTTGGAAAAATAAAAATTTACCTGAATAGAGGTATTCCGCTTAACCAGATCCTAATAAGACAGATTCGACTGTATAGACTCGTATTTTACGCCGGCTTTCTTGCAAGGTTTTATAATAACCCTTATAATGCGGTGCACAGTCCGAGCATTATTTTTAGCCTGTGCCTAAAAGTGAGACTCATATTTTCTTTGTAATAGTAGAGACCACTGTGATCGCAGAGATCTGAGGTTCGATTCCCGGAAAAGCACAAATCACATCTCAAGCTGCGCAGTGACAGCACCACCTCTCGCTAACGTCTCAAAAATATCCGTGAGTATAATTTTTAATTCAGCCCGCCTAAAATTCTCAGAATTGCTTAATAAATTTCATTTTAATTTCTTTTCTCTTTAAGTTCTGAAATTATATAAATAGCAGAGTCCGGGCTTGCTGTGTAAAAAGAGACATTACGAAATCAGAAACAGCCTAATGAAAAATTGATCCACGACTGGGCACTGGAAACAAATGTTCAAAAGAAAAAAAAAATTCAAAATGACCAGAGATGCAATAAAAACCTGGCTATGAAAACCACAACATATACTAAAACCGATCCCGTAGTATTACCCGGACTCCCAGCCACCCATATCTGGTAACCGATCAGGAAACATTACAAAACGCAGTCAATTGCAACGACTTGAATAACTACTTAGAGCGACAAGAGCCCCCATTCAGCCCTAATGGCCGATTTTAGATACTTCATTTATGCAGATATCACTGTGCGAAATCCGCAATATATTGCAGCGCCCACTAGACAGCACTATTCAATCTAAACACACATACTCGTATTCAGCAGCTATCTATCAGGCAAATATTGACAGGGAGGCATAAACTTAAACAAGCACTTTTGAATGCATACACAAGTTGCTTCAGCCCATTAAGCGGCTATTGATTTGCGTCGAAAGTGAACCTTGAAAGGCGATCGCATATCAATTGCTAATTTATTTGTTACTATTCGGATTCGTTTTCCCCTATGCGGTTTGTGTCGTTCTCCTTTTGATGTATGAAAAAGTTTAAGGTACTAAAAAATTAGAAAAGCTTCAAAAACAAAAGGAGGCATGAGCCACTTGAATTTATGTTCGTTCTAAATTTGGTTCGAAAGTATACGCATGTATTTTGTTTTAAGTTCTTCGCTATTTGCTGGCGCAGTTACCGGTTACATTTAAACGGGCTTACGTGACCAGGTGCACGCAACCATACACCCAGTGAGGTTAGTTATTTCATCCTGCCGCACCCGCTTCAACGGTTAGGTTGTTTGTATATTGCCTTGATTCCTTTTACAGATGGGAATGTGCGTTCGCCGTTTTTCCCTCTCACCTTTCCTCTGCCTCCTTAATGACGACCTCGGTCATTAGTTACCTTTTAGGAAATGAATGGGAATTTAGAGTGTTCTCGGTGAAAAGTACGCCTGGGAGTGGTTCAGGGGAGTGATAATGTGATAATGAGTTTTTCTCTGTAAAAAGTATAGGCACTCCTAGTGTAAATATGGAACATGAAAGCCATTTTTAAGGACGGCGTACTGTAGACATGTATGAATTGACATTTTCATGTAAACACAGAATACAAGCAAAAGGTGGACTTTTATTCTACAATTTTTGTGAGTCAAACTATAAATAACTTTTACGCATGGGAGTGTCTTGTAGATATTTTATTCTGTGTCAAAGCGGTATACAGTGACCCCTCCCTTGGCCGCACAGATCTCTAAGACGGAAGAATTTTTTTAACTTAGCTTTTATGTGTCTGATTTCATACATTTTGTTTAATTTAGTTCTCTAAAACCTTCCGTTGCCTGACAGCTTGACACTTTAAATTCTTGTTGACTTTTAAGGGAAGGGAATTTCAACTGTTGAGCAAAAAGCGAGCCCTTCCCACTGATATCCTGAACTCAACAGATTAAATTGAAAAAAATTAACAAAATCTTGTCATAGATTAAAAAAGTTATTTAAAGACTGACTATAAAAAAAAGAACTAAAAAGATGCGAACACGACACAAGTATTATTAACTAATTGACAATGGGAGACTACCTTCACCAACTAACATAAACATGCGTATAGTCTCCGATTAGTTGGGTATACTTGAATGCGTCTTCTTCACATCCTTCAAGAAGCAAGGAGAGAAATCTCTTCTTAAATGTCGAAAATAAGACTCCATCTGGCGCAGCTTCTTTGTAAACACTTCTATTCGTTTTGCATTTCACTGATCGGCGCATACGAGTGTAGCTTCAAGGCCGCAAGATAGGCTATAGTTAGAATTTTTCACCTCTTTATGTCTTTTTGTCGATATGCCGGTAAAACTGATCAAGCTGTGAAGGAGATCAGTCGAACATGCCCTGAATTTCGACAAAGAAACGGCATTATCAAGGGAATTCTTCCTCAGGGCAGGTTTTGACCCAGGAAACGACAATTTCAATAGATCTGTTCAGCTGCTGAAACATACAAAAAATATAAACATTATCGGAGCTCCAAGCGTGTCATAAAAGACGCTTCCACGGCTATGAAGAACTGGTGGAATTAGTTGGTAAACGAGGTAAGACAGGACGTACCTAGTGCGTGCTCTCCATATCCATTTCCCTAAAAGTTATTTTAAATTTAATAAAATAAATAAATCGAGGAAATATGCCAAAAGTCTTAGGTGCCAAGGGCGGATACACATGGGAAGCCTGTTTATTAATAAAGAGTGTACCTCAAATTGTATGGATTCCATAATAGTCAGTATTAGATATTTAAATAGAGGACATGCAGGGTTCGTTGAATGTAAACATATGACCTCTGGTTTATAGCTCTGCGGTTAAAAAAAAAAATGTGTACGATTACTCATTCCATCGCAGTGAACTCCGCTGCAAGGATCAAAGAAAGTTACACCGCTTCTTATTAGAAACAATACTCACTGCC
The DNA here is from genome assembly GCA_951230905.1 of Cheilosia variabilis. NCBI lineage: Eukaryota > Metazoa > Arthropoda > Insecta > Diptera > Syrphidae > Cheilosia > Cheilosia variabilis. The sequence continues at coordinate 17,371,392 of OX579676.1, forward strand.
AGCTCAAGCATTCAGCACCCACATTTCAGCACCTCTTACACAACGCCACTAACCACCTATTCACGTAAGTCGACCTTTTGATATAAAAAAAAAAAAACCTGCACCGCTCATTAAATTCAAATCTCAGAAGCGCTGCTAACAATAGTTCTGGAAATTTCAGTATACCTCCATCAATCGCAATCGCAACTGCAAACAACAATCAACACCTTCCGCAATTAAGCAGCAAAACACATTCCTCGAAACATCGTGTCAATACGAGTATAAAATTATTATTTATTTGATGGGTGTGTAATTTTATATTCGCATAAATTTCTCCATACTACTCATAGCTTTACAGCGGAATCGTGACGGACCTGCGGATCATCCGTCAAAATGAAAATATTCGCATTTATCCCAAATGTCAACTTTCTCGACCTAGAAGCGAATCTCGTTCCAAGAGAATCTCGATCCGTTAGATGCTTTTGTTCGATTGTTATTCACCCTCCCACTCGATAATACCTCACTGACATAATTAGCGTACGGATTAGGTGAGGTATTCCAGTGTCCGCATAATGGACACTCTTTCAATGCGCAAATTTGAATCTCATTCGCCGCTCAACACACATTCGGTGAATCAAACATTTTCAAGTGTCATTAGCCCATCGAACAAAGATTGATCGCTTATGTTCCCCGACTGAGGAGCGATGGATTCATTAGATTTGAATAAATTAGTCTTTGTAACTGCATCTTCGAAAGATACTTAACATTCACCGGTGCAGACAAGCCTGTTAGATAATATTCTAATCACATTTTAATCGAGATTGCACGTTTTCTGCGAGTCATGTTTTCGCTGTTGCTGGATCACTACTATTTACATATTATATCTGTAAATGGGAGCAAACACGTTAACACTATTTACGGTACTTCTACGTTTATATATGTTTTTGAGGTACGGCTTAGTTGTTGTTACAAACAATAAGGGTTTTCCAGGCATTCAGCGAGCTCATGGTTGTTGATGGAAAATGTTTGCAATGTCTAACCGAAGTAAAACGCATCACTTGTGAAGGCTGACTTAGATCAGAGGGGGCTGTGAAGTGCACGCATTTAGATATTGTCTTCAAACGTGCTGAGTTACGGATCGGATCCTACGGATGTGATTTACATCTCGTTAAATATTTATAAGCTGACTAAAGTGGAAAGCTCTAATATAAATAGCTTCAACTAATAAAATGAGAAAGGCTAGTGGAATTTTGTTACAACCTAATTAAATACAAATTGCATCGTGGAAATTTGTTAAAAAAAAAGGTTCGAAATATTTTTTTGACAAACTTAGGCAGACTTTTTCGACGGGGGCCCACCCATTTACCTAAGGCTTTTTCTTTTGTGAAAAATTGCAGTTAAGAAGAAGAACGAGAGAAGATAAATTAGGAACCATAAAGGGTTAAAAACAAATTTGTAGATCTGCTTTACAGAGAGCCGTTTTTCGGAACGGTATGCAGAAGTTAGAAGAACTACTCGCACCGACATTTTTGACATTTTATTCGTATCTGACTCTTCTAGATTTCGTTTTAGAAAATGTGTTTCCAAGTAAAAGGTCTTTCATTAGCGACTTGACAGCTTCAAACTTTCAGTGTGAACGCACCCTTAAACCGATTACCGAACTGTCAACGTCAAAATACTCAGTAAAATCAACATTTTCATCATGGAGAATAATTAAAATTTACTACCGAAATTCCGAGTCTTTAAACTTTAAGACAAATTTCATCGCATAATCATCTTCAATGATGAAGGCCATTTTTGTTTAACCGGCTTCGTCAATAAGCAAAATATGCGCTACTGGACAGGTGAGAACCCTCTTGTGCTTCATTAAACAGCACTTCATTTGCAAAAAGTCACTTTTTGGTGCGGTTTCCATGCCGGTGGCGTCATTGGGCCGTTTAGCCGACGATGAAAATGACCGTCACGTTACGGCAAATGGTATTCGCTACAGACTTGTTGGATCGTTATTTCTTTGAGCAATTGCATGAATTGGACATCAGTGATATGTAGTTGCAGCAAGACGGTGCCACAAGCCACACAGCGGGTGTAACAATCGAGTTATTGAAGTCTCAGTTCGGTGAACGTGTTATCTCGTGAAACGGAGCCGTCTATTGGCCGCCGAGATCGTGTGATTTAACGCCTCTAGACTTTTTTTATGGGGCTACATTAAGTCATTGGTCTATGACAACAAGTCGGCGAGGCTAGAGGAGCTTAGAGCCAATATTGAACGAGAAATAGCGGGAATCCTTCAAAGTCGAGTCATCCAAAATTGGGTTCAACGTATCGGCCGCTGCATACGTTCCCGTGGTGGACATATGAACGAAGTCAAATTCCATTCATAAATGTTTTCATAGTACTTCAAGCCAATGCAATTTTTTTGAGATATCTCAAGTAGTTTGCATTTTACTTGTTGTATAAGTTGTCAAATCCTTAATGAAAGACACTTTATTTTTATTGGGCCTTACCAATAAACATTTTTTTTTTCGACTCTAAATTTTAGTAGTTCACAGTGGATATATTTTTCATACAAATTTCGCAATTGTGAGCCTACGTAAAATTAAAGTAGAGACTAAAATTTGTTATTAGAAAGGCGCATTGAGTTCTTCGAGCACTTCAATAATGCGCTTGACTCTTTTTTGTTAGATTTGGATAAAGAACATATTTTCATAAGGATTTTTTGATGTTAATTCACCAACTCATGTTAAGCCTTAATCCTCATATTTGTTAAGATTAACCCCAGAGCTTGTTTTAAAATAAAAGACGCCTATCTAGTTATGATGCTATTCAACCATTTATCCCCGCAACTTAATGATTCCCCAGTACAAAATTTAAATATGTTACAATAGTTCCTCCAATTGTGTTCATAATTGAAAATCATCCTACTAATAGTAGCAACAAATTGAGTTCTTCCCAAGGAATTACCCAGTCATTCTACCTTCCCATTGTATAATGACATCCAAATGTTTTATGATGACACAGTAGATTTTATGGACGATTACGAAAACGTTTGAGATCATTGTTTGGTTAACCGTTCGGAAAGCATTCTACTTTAACAAATAAATAATTTGACGGGATACATACTTTCAGCGTCAGTCGATGGAGTATTATTAAAAAGTATTGTACAAATCACCCAGCCTTATAATGGGTGCCACTAAATTAAAGTTATGACTAATAGCCTAGCCACGTGTCAAACAACGAAGCGCCTTTATACACACGTTGACCTAATTTGTCAAATGAAAAATATATCCTTCGTAATTAAAGTCGTTTTAAGGCAAGGCCGATATGACAACTGAATTGGTCGGAGTTGGTTATTTTTTCTTATTTATGCAAAGAGTCACAGTGGAGGAGTTTTCTGTCACAAGTTACAAATATCTCTACAAAAATGAGGAAAAAATAAACAAATACCCAGAACCCGCTTGAGAATTGAATCACGACATTATTCTCCATCGATTTTAGGGAGAGAAATATATTCTTGGCGTTTAAGTTCTGTATCCGAATGGGCGCTTTGCCATCGCATACATTTGTGAGTCATAAAGTTTTCAAACAAGGAATAGTGTTGGATGTTTTCGGAAATATTGAAACATATGTGTTTGAATAAAGAAAAAATAATGGTCACGATTGTAGGTAATAAAGCAGTAGGTAAGTACCTATTTCGTATCAATTTCCACAACAACGTTAAATTAATAAAGAAAAAGACCACGCAACCGCATAGTGGCATCAACGTATCGAAAGTAGACTTCAATCCTAAGTAAAATGGTTCAAAAGGAGCCTCTTCCTAGACAATCTGGGTTTAATCTTGGTGTCGACGCCTCTTCGGTCGGAGCAACAAATGTTTTGCACAGAAGTCGGGCGGGAACTAATATCTACTTACGGGATTAATTTTAAGAGGGACAGCAATGGAAAAGCACTTGTCAAACCGACAAACAAGCGTTAAAAAAATACCCTTTAATGGGTTAAATTTTCGGACTTGATTGTACACATTTATGTAGGAAATTACAACCCAAAATGAGGACAAATCAGCTGTCATAAAATGTAGCAAATTCAAAATATTGGCCTCTAGAAAAACACTCACACGACAGCTAAGGTTGTAAGCCGCAAGATGCACTACAAGCAGTACTATAGACTCCGAGCTTTCTCGGCTGAACGAGAATTATAGCAGGTGACAGAGCGGTACTGTGTCGAGTCTTCTCTACGCAGCTTATCAAATTCAGATGTTTCCAAAAAATGCAAAAAGTGGCCTAGACTAGACTGAAATGTGTGAAAAAAAAACTTGAAAATGACAACTGATGAACTGCTTTGTGAGCTCTGTGTGCAGTTCTTGAAGTTACCTATTTTAGAAAAGGAACTATCGCAGAAAAATCGACAAAATAGTGAAAATAGTGTCAAATGTTGGCACCGGCTCGACTTTCCACATGCGAGTGTTCACTTTCGCAAAACGGAAAACCAAACGCTTCGTAAAAACAAAGAAGTATCAAAAAACAGAGCTGAGGGTCGTTGTGTGCGCTTTAATTCGCAAAACAGAAATTGGGGAATTTTCAAATTCAAAATTATCGTATAAATTGAAGGACACTACATTTAATTTGGCACACAACGTGCGTAGGTGTGCACAGCATCAAATCCTACTGGATACACCCAGTAATTGACAAAACCCAAACCTTTAAAACTCTGTCCAAATGATCACTTCACAATACCGGCTGACCCTCATGCAATGCCGGTTGAAAAAGCTAAACTCGGACTTCTTTGTTATTTCTCGTTTTGAATTTACCTGCGCATGACACACAGCGAACAATTTGAATTTCCTCGGACTCGTTGTTGGCTGCATTGTAGCTATTCCACGTGTTTTTGAATTTTCGCCAATTTTCCTTCGTGCTGTCATTCATAATCAACGACCTTGGCTTCCTTAAACGCTCACTGATTTCACCCATTGTGTCGCTGTTTTAGTTGCTTGTTTTATGGTTAAATCTTTTGTGAAACTTTATTAAATACACTCGAATCGATTTATAATAACTTTTGGTTTGTTTACAACTTTAACTTGTGCACTTGAGAATAAATAAGGGAAAACCCAAGCAACCACTAATGATGTCGAATGCTGTTTATCCGTTGGTAGCTCAGCAACGACTGGCTTTTTGTATACCAAAAGGCAGATCCCCTTTTCGCGATGCACTTAAGCATTGTTCATATAGCCCTCCAGCTCGTACATACCATCGTTGGATAAACACAAAAATCTGTATACTTCTGCCATGGCACACCGAAAGGAGTTAGCACAGTGTAAGGGAATGCGTAATGGTTGTGCCGCGCCAGTGTGTCACGAACGTAAAAAAGAAGTATCTACGCGAGACCATGAAAACGGAACGATAGAACAGCGAAAGACAACAACTAGCATTTTCAGTCTGTATTCGGAGGTGTCAAGGATAGAAATGCCGTCTGAAAGTCTGGGCTTTTTATTGGATACTGTCCAAAAGCAAACAATGGTAGAGTTTGCTCAATACGCGAGAGCAAGACTCTTGACCGAAAGTGAACTTTTTGCAAATGGGAGATGTGGTGGAGTAAAATATCGGCGAAGAAATCTTTTTGCGCTATACTTGTAGTGCAAAAGCTCTCTTTGTGACACAATATACCTCCCAAGGATATCGAGTATGATGAATCATCGAATATGATTTTTTTTTTCTCTCGACAGCGGAGGTCGGTGTGACAATGGAAGCTCAAGGACTATGATGCAGGTCATTGAGTTCGAAGCGATTAGCATTGACCTAGGCGAGAATAGTTTCCATGATGTCATCATTTACTTATGCTGTCATATTTTAGGGGAGAGTTTCAGGGAGAGTTTCAGCGTCGAGTTTCAGAAACAAAGGGATAAGTAATCGAAGCACACTGAAAGATAAAATCAGGTGGGTATTAGATGAAATGGCAGCAGACAGATAATGTGAAAGAAAATACTGTCGGGATGCAGACATCGAAATTCTGGAAATATACTTCAGCCAACTGATGAGAGTTCCAGCAAGCAAAGTTTAACGGAAGCATTGTGCTTGTGCTTGGAGTCATTTTGTGGCTCCAGAGCTTTCGCACTTATACATGAAATGAGTTGGTTGTGTTAAGCGAAGATGTAGGGACAGTGCATTCGGATAAAAAGCTATTATAACAAAGAACCCCATTTGGGATAATTATTTTTTAATCGTAAGCAGCTCAATAAGGCTGTGCTTGTCGGACACTACACGGGCAACCGATTCAAGATTCAACTCTTGAATTGAACAAACAAATTTTTAGCCTCTTATACAGCTCCACAAAATCAACGCAACGCAATTCAGCTGCTTAAGAATACAAAATTTGTTGATCAGCTCATTCACTCGTTAAAAAGCCTTGAACAGCTAATTGATCAACTCATTAAATTTTCATCATATCATTCGATTTTTTAAAGTCGGCGTACATTCAAGTGTTTAATGCCGTAAACTTGTATGATTTTGGCTATCAAATATGTTGCTCGAGTTGGTCAACAGCGTTTTCAGTGTGGTTGCGCATCGAATTGATGCATGTGTTCAAACACTATATACCAAGCATCGGTCGCTGACAATCCCTGGTAGATTGGTAGATGACAGCTGTATAGCACACGTTGAATGATAGTTCGCGAGATTTTAGCAAAAGCAGCAGCAATCGAATGAGTTTATCAATTCCGTGTTTAATTCGCTCCGGTAACTACATTTTGTACACTTAACAAAGTTGAGCAACTCACTAAAAATAGATAGTTGTCAGCTTTTTCATCTGAAATAGTTGCTCAACGCGTGAATAGTGATGCTTAACGAGCAACACGAGCTCGGGCACTGTCCGCAAAAAGGATGCAACAATGTTCATCCATCTTCAACTCAATATTTGGATAGAGGAGACATTCAAAGGAATTTTAAATTAATTCGCTGCACATGTAGTGTACGACCAGCATTATGTTACAGTATATATATATATATTTCGAGAGATAATCGAATCAGACCACCATTGTCGGGTCTCTTTTCGTCTCTCTACCACTGTAAATCTTACTCAGAGAGACTCTCTGGATTTCTCCACAGTTCTTGTCTGGGCTCAATTCCTAGTGTTAACGCTAGCATCTGTTTATGGGAGATCCCATTACAGTAAGGAGTAATCAGATCTGCAACTCACTTAGGACAGTTTAAGTTTTAACATGGGTCGGCTAACATGTCGATGAGTTTGATGCCTTTCCCCAAAAAAAAAATTTGCTTCCCAACTTTGACTGACTGCTATTAAAGGCAGTCCTTGTTTGTCAAGAAGGAACTAAAGGTCATGTAAAATATACCTTGGGGAGTTTTTTTTTTAAGCCCACTGATTTTTAACTCTAATATTTGGAGAGCCAAAATTTAAATACAAATTCAAAACACGACTACAACATTTTTCAAAAGCTTTTTTTTTTTTATTTCTGAAGAAAAAAGACTGAAACCTGTAGAGATAAACCAGGCTCGGCGTGGTGGCGAGCGGGAAAAAAAATATTGGAATTCTTTGTGAATTTTCCCATGTTCGAGAATGGGGAAATGGAAGGGATGATACAACAGCGAGCTCTAAAAGTCGCACGAAATTGTAGCCAAACCCGAAACAAGGCGACAGCATAGGATCGGCAAGAGGACAAAAATCTCAGATGGTTCAAAATAGTTTTTTAATGGGCTGTATAAATAAACTACGTGCAAATGAGGATGGACGGCTGTTGAGTCTCAGGCAGAAACTTTTTGAGGTTGAGAAACCGGCTATGTGAAGTTAGTAAGAGGGAAAGTCAGATTCTGTGACCATTTCTGCAGACTATTATGGGTAAGAAGACACAAATTCCGATGGCAGGCAGAACGATTCATAATAGACTATAAAAGTGAAGTCCTCCGCTAGACGTGAAGACCTTTCTGCTAATAAGGCTAGCAGTGTGCGACTTGGCGGATACCATACATCAGCTCATTTCCAAGACTGAGATAGATAAAATAAAAATTTGTCCAATGCGTGGAAACTGATAGCCTGGTTAGATAAGTTGTCTCCCTAACACCTTCTTCAAAAACCTGTCTGTCATATACACTCGTATTGAGTGCATGCTTTAAACAACTTTTCAGCGGCCTTATTGGTGGCTATTAGGAAAGTTTTGGACCCCGTAAGTCCACAATGAATGCAAGAAACTACACTTAGGGTTTTATATGGACCTATTACACCAACTATTCACTTTACGATAGATTGTGGGACAACAAAAGCGGTCAAGATCGACAGTCGTCAAAATCTTTTCACAAATTTTAAGGTATCATTCAGAAATGAAATAGCTGTCATCTGAACTCGTCACGTTACACGATGGAGAACGCTTTCAGCTCTATAAAGGTCAGACACAATCTTACCACGAAATTGTATGACAAAAAGGATTAAGACAAGGTGATTCGCTGTCATGTGACAGCCAAACTCGCAAAACACAATGGAGAAGTAAATTTCCAAAAGTCTGTGCAAATACTCGCGTACAATGATGACATTGACATCATTGGCAAAACACAGCTAGCTGGTAATGGCGCGTTTGCAAATATTGTGACAGAAGCGACAAAAATTTATTTGGATGTGAAAGAGTGTAAATCCAAGATAATGCTGTCACCAACAATATCGCTGAACAGAATGCCAAATCAGACCGCTATAGCTTTGAGGTTTTTCTACATAGGCACTGCTATAGAATTTGAAAAGGATATCAGCTTAAAAATCTACTGAAGAATTACACTATGCCAACTGTTGGAAGGCATTGCCAACAAAAAAAAATACAATATTTAGGATTCTATAGAAGTCCCTTATCATCCCAGTGAGATACGCAAATGCAGTTAAAAAAAATGCACTGCTCCGTCAAATAAGACGAGTCCCACTATATATCCCAATTGAAATCCTATTCTCTAACAAACTTCACTGGCAATAATAAAAAAGTGCCAACTTCAGCAACTAAAATTTGTAGACAAAGTTATGTATATATATGACAGGTATACGCTTGTCTAAACAAATGACAAGTGGCTTGCTCATTATCGGCAATAATAAAACAGTCATAAGCAAAATAAAAATACCTACCAAAAACGCAATTTAATGGTTAATTAACTATGCGAAGGCGAGTGTGTAGCAATACCAAATAAACAACAACGCACGTGCTCATCACCACAACACGGCCACATTTATGGCTTCTAATGTTTATTTTATACCCCTACACATAAGTTCAATAACTCGTCATGCAAACAATTTTTTTTTTCTTTTATTGTAACATTAAATGTTACATGACTTACAATCATATTGTTAATTTAAGGCGAGTCTCACAACAACAAAAAAATATATTTTTTATTGGTTAATCCGAAAAGAAAGAAACAATATATTTATTTATTTTGCTTTTCGTGGACTCCGTCATTTTTGCATTATCCCACGGAAACAGGTTAACCGAACGAAAGCAGGTTTAAAAATAAAGATATGCTCAAAAAAGTTAACACAAAAATCCCCCATTTATTACGTCCAAAATTTATGGTAATAAAGGATTCCAACAGAAAATAAAAAGGGAAACGATAAAATAAAAATAAAAACAAACAATGCTTTGTATTAATTTATTAAAGACATGAACCCACCTAATGGAGGCACCAAAGTACTCGTTTTATTTCCCAGGACATGATATTGATAGTAATCCAGTTTTGATGCGAATACAGCCCCGCGAATGGCGAAGAGCTTTCCCAAGGGTTTCTGATCGGAGACTGAATCCAAAACCGGGTAATTTACACACACAAAAACTTGAATTAATTTTTGTTTACAACTTTTTCCTTGAAATAAAATTTCTCAATATCTCAATAAAGAAAAAAATGTGATTTTAGGTAACTAATTTTTTATTAACTTGGCAAACAACCGTTGGTTCCACCCTTCAAAAAAAATTCACCCTCGAACCGAATTCAAAATCAAAGATATCACGTGCGATAGAGCAACGGCAAAACAAAACAACCGACGCGATGTATTTTCTCAAAGCGACCGACGACAAGAAACCGTTTGTTTTCAGTTTTCAAAACTTGTATCGCATATGCATTTAGCTCAGACAAAACAAAAATACACCAGATACTTGTAAAAGATAGTAAAGCGGCTGCATAGATACGGAAAGAACGTATTGTTTCGCGAATTTAATAAAAAAAAAAAAAGAATTCTTTCGATTCTAGTAATATCGTGACAACACGGGAATCTCTGAACAACAACTGAACAACAATTCAATAAGAACTCGAACTAATATTATACTCCAGTGCGGGAGCATCAGAAAATCAGGTAGACTTTGGTTGTGTCTGGTCGACGGCGAGCGACACAGATGAATTAAATTGTGTGTCGTCGTCGTTGTTGGTGGTTGTCATCATTGTGTATGGTTGTCTTTACTTTTATTTTATTTTTTGTTTTATAAATCAGGTAGATACGGGTACTTGGTTGGTGGGTTGTTGTACCGGCTGGTGGACTATGAAGGAGATACAGATTAAGGCGGGAAATTAATAATTTAACAGGTACACACGGTAAGCTTTTCCAGCCGTTTTGCAAACGAAAAGCGTACACCCCTACAACTATTGAGAGATTTTAAGTGAGAAGTTGAGACTTTTTCACATACATGACAGGTGTTTGCCGTGAGTTGTTAGTTTAAGGTCTATTTTCTGTTTTGTTCATACAAACGAGTAGATAGAGACTCGGTCGCGCATATTTACTGGGCAAACTTACGTATCGTGTGTAAATGGTAGTGCTTTTTGCACGAAACTTATCAAATGAAGGTAAATATTTAATAATAAAATTTAGTGCCTAGATTTCCGTCCACAAAGCACCTTTGCGGTATAAAAAGTAATCGATTCGGTAGTGGGTTACTGGAAATGACAAGCGAATCACTTCGATACGCTCTTGTGACGCAATTGCGGGCTTTTTCTTCGAATAATATGTCTATTTTTTATTTAAATGAGTAGTCAAATATTCAGATCTTGTGATAATGAGAATTTCTGTTGATTTTGATAAACGATAAGTCACGTCATGTCTTCCATTTTGCGTAAGAGCTGGATTATTATTGGTAGCCAGCAGTTAAGTATTTTCAAAGTACGGGTAATGCTTATTTGGATGCAGGTGCATGCTCACTATGTGGTTTGGAAATAGATTTATTTTGTGTAAAAAAAAAATACCAACCAACGTCACTCACGTGGTAGATGAAATTGGTCGATTAGTTATAATTCGCAGAAATTGTATAGTTTCTTTTTTAAATTATAAATTGGTTATTATGAATATGTTAATTGGCAGATTTGGGATAGATTTACACACACATTTAGCCCGAGTGTGCATTGTCGTTTTGAGTTTTTATTACTGATCAGAAATATTGGGACTTCGATTAACACTTTGCCGGTTTGAAGAGAATATGCTCGAATTCGAATGATGTATAAACCGTAAATCATCTGACTTTCTTTGTCGTACCGATAACGGCGTTAAGTAAACACCAAATTTTAAGAGAGGTTTGACAGTAATAGCTTTTTGAAACTCACGATCAGTGTTGCCAGCTTTTCTAGGAAGTATAGAGCCAAATTTTAAAAATCTTGGAGCCAAAAATAGCCATCCCAAGTAAAAGTTACCGTTTCCTTCAATAAATCAATTGTTGCACGAGCTGTGTGACATGTTTCGCCGTCTTGTTGAAACCACAGCTTCTGCCCTTCATGGTTGTTCAATTGATGAACGAAAAAGTCAGTAATCATGGCTCTATATCGGTCGCCATTGACTGTAACGTTCTTAAAGAAGTACGGACCAATTATGCCACCAACCCATAAAGCACACCAAACAGTCAGTTTTTGTGGATGTAACGGTGTCTCAACACTTGATGATTATCAGCACTCCAAATACGGCAGTTTTGTTTATTGACGTATCCATTCAACCAAAAGAGAGCTTCATTATGTTGACCGTAAAATGGACGTAGTGCGCGATACGTATTTCGAACAGAACCATGATTTTCAAAATAAATTTGCACAATTTGGAAGCGCGTCATTCTATTCATGTTGAAATGCCAAACCAAACATACAATAAATCACTTGACAGCTGCCAAAATGGCCGCCAGTTAAAATAGTGTTGCCAACTTAAAGTTCTATACGTCTAAAAAAAAAAACAACCTATATCAGAAGTTTTTTAATCTCTTTATGAAAAAAATAAAAAATGAAATAATAGCAACAAAATAAATAACGTTCCTTCATTCCAAATTATATAAAAACTTGTAACTTTCCATTTTTTAATCTCTCTATTCTTGGGCAAAAAATTAAGTGAAGTGGAAATTATTGTTGCCTAACTCACAATAAAAAAAATTAAAAGATTGGATACACATGAAGAATGCATTTTTTCATAAATTAATTAGAAGCCTAGAAATCGCCAAATTTTAAAGCCAATAGGCTGAATTCCAATAAATCCCAAATCACAATTTTAAGGAGCCAGAAAAGAGTTCGAGTAGCTAAATCGGGGATAAATTGCCAGTGCTGGCGACACTGCTCACGATGAGTATTTTATTTACAATCTTTATTTGCCCCTCTATATTCCTTTTGCCTAATCTTGGGATAAATTTTGTAATCCAAGTTTCGACAAGCAAATGTGTATACAAACAAGTCATCCGTTCGTTTTTTACAATGCAATTGGTGGAATTTAAATACTTAGTGAATAACATAAGCCACGAACCTGATACGATAATACAGACAACGTTGGAGCACTGGTTGATTCAAATTGAATTGCTGCTATTTTTCACGACTGCCAAGTGGATACTAGAACAAACACAAGTGTCTACAAAATTTAAACAGCAAACGAAATCCAACCTACATTCCATATTTAACACTGAGACACAATACAGACCGCATTCCGAACTTTTCATCATGCAAGATGCACCCAGATGGATCGTTTAAATGTTCGTAAGGAACATTCCCGTAGTGGTTAATATTGAAAGAGCAACATATAAAACGCTATAGGCTACTGCGCAGTAGGCATACCTAGAGAAGTGACTATTATTAAAAATGCCGCAATCATAAATATTTTTGTTCACAATAATTTCAAAAAATAAATATCAATTCATCTAAAGTACACAAAATTAAAAAAAAAAAAAAAAGCAGCCCAGCAACATTTATTTCCTCTCAAAAATCATTTAATTTAATCAATCTACTTTATTGCCCGTCATTCGCCTCTTCAATCAGAAGTACCAATCTCCAAAGGTCCGCCAAGCCTCGCCAGGTATATTGTTCTCACAATTTAGGTAGCTGTTGGTATAATTGAAGTGCTAAAAAGTCGTAATACACAAACCACATCCAATACTCGTGTAGAAGTATTCATTCAGGCAGTCACCACTGTAATGTAATGTACTTTAGCATACAATACGCATTGACTATAGACGGCTTATCTTTAATGTCGTTTGTAAAAAAGGTATCAAAGCTTTAGAAGACAAAAAAAGAAGAAAAAAAAACACAATCCTACAATTACGATCGGCGAATTTATCAAACTGATGACGGCAAAATGTCGACGATTTATAGTAATTTTTCGGTAAATTTATCATATAAACCGTGCAAGTAGTTATTTTTGGCAATATAATTGTTACGCAAGTGGTTTTTTCGTTTGGCCATAGATAAATAGCAACCCAGAAACAATTAAATATAATTTGCGAATTTCATGCTTCGCCAATTATTTGTTTGAACAAAGTTTTTCATTTTTATTACGTATTAATATTATTGTTTAATGTGTGTTCAGTGTTTAATTAAGGAACGCGGACAAGTTGGAAAATATTTATTTATAAATATTTATTGCCTGCTCTTGAATTTAAATGGAACCATGTTGAAATTAATGCAGGTGTCATAAATTACGGAGCAAATATGTGAAGGAAACGTCACAGTTGTTTTAGAAAACAGCAAAGACCTGTCGGCTGATGTCAACAAAAAATAACTCACTACTCGGAAACGTAATGGGTGGTGTTCAAAAAGTATACGAATATGCTGTAGAATGGCGTTTACAAAATGGTCTAGCGGGGAGGTGGTATTCGATTGGGCTTCTTTCGATCCGCTCTCGGATTTCAGATTTTGTGTCTAGTCCAGTGGTCCCAGATTGAAGGGAAAAGCGCCAATTTTAGCTCTTTTTAATGAAAAAGGGGAAAACGAGGGGAAAAAATCAAAAATCTCTTTTAAACTAAAATTGCTTAAAAGTAAAATTTAAACGCATTTCCATTACAAATAAGTTTCAAGGTTTAATCAGAATGAAATGTTCACACTAAATATGAAGGGAAATAGCCCATCGAACGCCTACGTAAGAATTTTTGTCTATCTGAATGTATTCACTTCAAGAAGTTCTTCTTTTATTTTAGCTTTTTATAGAATTACCTTACTGATCCTTGCATAATATATATATTTTTATGTTATAGTTTGTTAATAAAGACAGTTATAAAACGACATCAATTTTATTAAATTTTCTATATAAAAACAAAGGCAAATTTCACTTAGGGAAAAAAAAAAGGGGAACTTTTTCGACTTTAGGGGACAATTGTTGCCTTTTGCTGATAAAAAAAGGGGAAACAGTATTCACAGTCTGGGACCACTGTCACGTCACTTGCTCTTTTTTGTTGATATTTGTGCGATTGAAATATGTGTAGCCCTCGACACTTTTCTACGCGTTTTGAATTCACTGGTTTAACTTTAAATTATATCACTCGGAATTTGCGCCCCGATTGATTTCTAAGCTTTTGTACTTAAAAAATTAAGAAAAGATTGTTTTTTTTTCGCACCAATCAAACATAAAAAAGCAAAAAAGCGGTACGCCTTAGGTGACGATTTAGTAATAGCTAAAGCTTAAGCCATGTTTTTGTCAGAGAGAATGTGCAAAGACAAATTTATGGCCCGCATTCATAAGAGTCCATACATCAGTTTCATAAAAAGAACCGACCTCGTTAGAACTGATAGCAACATGAAAAGGGTTTGCAAAGGGTTTCTACTACCTATTATTCGAAGCCTCATCTGCACTTATGCCGCTCTTCTCAATGTTGGTTGCAATCAGACCTTTTAGCTAATTTGGCTCTTAAAATTTTAGAGCTACACAGTTGTATAAATGTATTTAATGCGGAGCTCAAATTTAAAAATGTAACTACCTTCAATTAAGTGTTATCCTAATCCTAATATACGCTAAAAGGAGTTTATCGGCCAGCAATTTGTTAAGCCCAGCTCAGCCCCCAACTGCGGTACTTTAACACTTTTTGGTTTCAAAAGTTTAACGACTTCCAAACATTTGCGTTTTCAAATATTATTTGTTAGGTTAGGTTAGGTGGTTTCAACTTCCGAGTCAAGGCCGACTTCGACCAGCATTGTAGGGCCATTGTGATATCGAAAAGCTCTACAACTATTAATGCCTCAGGAATTTCTCCATCCAAAACAAATGACGCCCAAAAAAAATATAGCCGCACATCGAATTGTTTTATTAACTTCCAAAATTTATTAAAACTTATGCAAATACCAGCTATACCATAACTAACGAATATTTCCCATCTCAGTTTAATTATAATAAGCCTCTAGCCAAATATTACAGCTAGTATTGTAAAGCTAGTTAAAAAATGCAAGATCGTAACCTAAAAGAAGAAAAAAATTAAATAAACTATAAATTTATTACAATACGAATTTAGGGATAGTCTTCAGATTTTTTATTACCTAACTAACACCAAGACTGTACATAATAATCTCTGGCAGGTTCTTAATGGCTAAATGTCGATATTACCATAAAAAGCGGATTAATAAACCCTCGTTCTGAATGAATGAAAGCGCGAAGACCAACAGACACGTTTTTAATTTTTTTCGTTTATTTATTCATATTAACCATACAAAAATAAAAATAAAAAAAAAAACTCAACCGTGAGATATAGAATAAACCGAAAAATTACAAAACTTGTTTAAAACTTAAGTCGAAGAGAAATTTAGCAAACTTAAACAATAAATGTTTAAACTCTTCCTAAATTATGTTATATAGGACAAACAAAAAGAACCCTCAACGTGCACTCGTTTGTGTTGTTTACAATCTTTAATTAAAAACGCTCTTTCTGAGAACCAAAACCTTGGCAATGAACTTTAAGTTTTGACTTTTGATTAATGATTCTTGTGGTTGGGAATGCATGATTGCATGGGAAAGAGACGCCTACGTAGGCTGCATGAGAAACAGTTGTGCTAGTGCAATACACCGCCTACGTCATGTAGTATCTGTAGTAGTGCAACGACTGTTAATAGTCGTGGCATAGTTTTGATCCAATTAAAGAGGCCACTATATGCATCAGTAGCGTTGCACTTCCTGTTCCCCTGAATATGGCCTAAACCGTGGTCGTTTGATGTGGTCGTAAGGTCAATATTTCTTTAATTCGTTTCGTTTTGGCGAGGGTCATTGTACAGTCGCGCAATGCAGCCGAAGAAAGAGGCTGCACTTCAAACACCGCACACGTATATATGCGGGGCATCTCGTGTTAATTGTGCAATTTTACGCGCAAGGAATGTTTCGAGTTCTCTTTCTCTGTTGTCGATGCAAAGATAAATACGGAATGGTGTGTCAACAGAGGGTTGACTTTTTTTTATTTGCTCAACTAAAGGTGAGCAAATGACACTTTGCCTGATATTCATTATGAATGCATATTGTGACTGGGACTGTGAGTCGTTGTTGATGTTTTTCTGTTTTTTGTTTTTTAAGTTATTTTGTGTCAGTTGACACTCGCACAAGTTGTAATTAATTGCAATGTTATATAAGTGAAGGAAGTGAGAGCGTGTGCTTGTAATAAATTCTAAACTTGGTTGTCTCTACAATAGCGGAATTATTTATCGAAATTGTTTTTTTTTTTACTTTGCAAGATTATAACGTGATTATAACTTTCTAGAAAGAAATTGATTGGGTTACGTCACGTGCAAGGTTGAGTTTGCTTTTCAGACCTCGTCGAGATGTTGACTTTGGTCAACTTTGCAGTAATTCTAAAGCAAATATTGGACTTCACACCGTTGGAAAATACGCATCTCTGCATTTAAAAAAATATATATATACATACCTACATATTATATAAGGAGCTACGTATTTAATTATATTGTTGCAAACCTTGACATATTTTTTTCTCAGTATTATCACCCGCCATTCATTTAGCTCAACTTGAGGACAGCTATGGGATATTTAAGAGTTAAATTAAAAGAAAACCCTTTAGCAGAGGAATTGGAAGCACATTGCAAAGTTGCTCTTTCACAGCGGAAGGTGGCCATGTTATAACCTTCCATCATATTTTCCCCCACGACTCCTCATTTCTCAAGTACGAACAGATCATGTTAAAGCTTCGTCCAATTTTGGTAGCTATAGCATGACCGGTATATCCTTGTTCCTTAAGTAATTCGACCATAGACTTCTCAACACTGCTAAGTGATTTTGCTCTGGGCGATAAGCAAAAAAGGAGAGCTGAGACTCCTGCGAAAGGAGAACGCATTTTATGTAATGGAAATACAACCCCGAAATCTATGAGCTGCGCGCTTTTCAAGAAGTAAAGTCAACCATCTATCAAATCTTCAGATCTTAGAAAAATCACAGTAATTCAACCCCTTTACTGACTTAACCTGCGATAGAGAATCAACGGAAAAGCAATTAGAAAATATAAAGTCTCTGAATTCATGCCAAATTCTTTCGTCTGGGTAGGATGGCGTTAAAAAAATCTCGTGATACCAGCGAACCTTTGATACAGAAAAGATCTAAAATTCAGGGATTATTACGAACAATTATTACGTGAAACTTACAAGTTAGAAAAACTGTTTTCCAAATGTCCGTTCATCAAGATGTCATATGAAAAAAGCGCAGCTCTCTATTGGCGATAAAATGGCTGATACTCTGCTTTCCCACATAAAACATCCACAAAATAAGTAAGGAAGGCACTCACTCGACATCGTCTTAATTCTAAACCAATTTTAGACTTTAATCCCGACTTCGAATCCCGAAAAATAAACCCAAATTCCAACTTGAGGTTTTTTTTTCCACAGCGCCACCTCTCGTGAACGTCTGACAAACATCCGAGAGTATAACTGTCATGAAAGAGCTTCTCACTTAGCCATTTGGACTCGGCATAAAATTATAGATCCCTTCCATTCGCCCCAAAAATGAAAAACTCATACAAAACGAATGGTTGTGAGAAGCTAGGCGTCGGGTCCCTACGGACCTGCTGCGCCAATTATTTTTAAATATTTTATTCGACTTTAAATTCAACTGATTTTGGAATATGACCGAAGTCCAGCGTGGTCTTGGTGGCCTACCAAAAACGTGCCTAATTTCATTTTCTTGTGGCATATGCTCCTCGCATAATAAAACAGGAGTTCAGATATTAGCTGAAACTTTATAGGTCGGCTGAATTCAAAATGAAAGTACACCTATTGTCAAAAAGGTTTTAACCTGAGAGACACCTTATGGCAAACCCGCAAAATACTCATACAACTAGCAATTCCAAGGTAAGTATAGTAGTCATGACCGCATGATTCGTTCGAATTTTAAGGCAAGGCACACCATAACGCCGACTTCTTACTTAATCCCTTGACGTCATTTATACCATAGGTATGCGCTTTTAAAGCACCTGCTAAAGATAAGCAAATTACACAACAATTAAACCGACAAAACAAAACAAAAAAACAACACATAATGCCCATCAAAATAAAACCAGAAAGAGAAGAACACATTGAGTCATATACGAGTACAGGAGGTTAAATGTTCTCCCCGAATAGGTACAAACAAATAAGACACACATGACACATGTGTCAACTTATTCAGGCTCAAACACTCAGTGTCATTTCAAGTGACTAAATGTCAACATTATGCCAGACCTCATCGCTCAAGAACTTACTATGTAATACAGGCATGTTGGGGGATAGGTCGATACTAAGTAACTTCCTTGGGATGTATGTGTTACTTCAATTTGAATTAATTTAAATGCGCTATTCGTATGAAGACGGGAAAGAAGATTAATGGGATGATTTGCAAATAGTTAATACGTGATGTAAATTGAGGAAGTTTTGCAGGAAATTCATTGGAATTGATTTTTTTCCCACCCATTTTCTCTTAATGGGGCTATTAACTATTAAATTTGCTTAGGTCACATTGTGTAGGATAAGTTTGTAAATTTGCAATTAGAGCTGCAAGACTGCTGATTTATGTAGTATCTTTCGGACTAAGGTCCAATTTCTGTAGACATTAATTCGACTCTAACAATGGCTAACTGAGAAGTCAGTTTCGGATGGCAAAAAACGCCCATAACTAGCATGATAATTGGCGGGAGAAAGATTTTTAAACGTACCGTTCCCAACGATCTGGAACTAGTTTTAAATTTGTATTTAACTACAAAGTGATAGTCAGTGGTGGATATCTTAATGGAAACGTTTGACAGCTCACTTATGCTCCGGAACGCCTGCACACTCTGCATGAAACGGTTGCAAAAGCTTGAGTACCTCGGGGTCTTATTCAGAGATGGAAGGACCAGTGCTGATTATTCCTGTATAAGACTGCTCAGGCTACTCTTAGATCAGTCTGTTATAAGGAGGACCGAACTTGTCACAGCTGAAAACTCGGTCTCTAATTCCCTGTCTGTGAGGTGTCTACTCAAATGCGGAGCTGCTACTTCTCCGAACGCCTTATTCGGAATATCAACGTAGGACAAAAACTGTCCCAAAGCCAGAACTTTTTTTTATATTTTGCTATGGAAAACATCCCCAAGCAATTCGATTACAACCATTTTGAAGCATTTAAGGAAATGTATTAATTACAGTCCCCGAGTCAGTTCGAACCTCTAGACAGGTAGCTGTGTATTCCCAAGCACAAGAAATTATCCCAAACGCTTGCTAAACAATCCCGCCCAATGCCTTTGTAACAGGAACTAAACATACTGTCAGCACGTGTAATATACAAATGGAATTAATTTCACTTTCGCTTTCGATCAGATGGCTTTATTTTGCAGCTATTTTCACTTGGCTACCGATGATATCACTTAAATGAATAATATCAATTCATAACTGTAACTCTGTATGTTGTTTTAATAATAGCCCTGAAAGCGCAGAGGGCGGAAAGATGAATACTTAGTTGAGAGTTAAATAACTGCTTATGAGCATTTGATCACTTAGAAAATTAATTGAGTACTATTTGAGTTGCCTCAAGGCAACGAATCCAGTTACGACCACAGTTGTAGTGTGTTGGACTGTTGAAAGAAAAAAACATTATATTTGCAGGGCTATTTTCATATTTTTTTTTTTTTAAACGTGGGATCTTTATATATGTAACAATTAATCAGGTAGATGCTTAAACGTTTTTTTCGCCCCAGTGCCCATTTTTTTGGGGGGTCAATTCTTAAGTGAAGTGCCTTCTTAATGTGCAATTTTACAATAAATAAATGTTTAAACGTTTACTTGCTAATCATTTGAAAATAAAAAAAAGTTAATTTAAAAAACCAAAAAAACCCGACTGACTGAAAAAAAAAGAATTAAAAAGATATGAACAATATCTACGCATTTAAGTACTCCGGGGAAGGATACGAATATTATGACACAGGGCCTCACATAGGAACGTACATAGGATACGCGCGAAACACATAAACCTCCCTGTGTCCAGTCGGGTAAAAAGGTAGGTATTTCACCATTTTCCGAAATTTAATCCCTGGCAGGAAATTTTGTTAGGAGGACTTTTCAAAACGGGTGCGTTCACAGGGCGCCTATTCGATCCAATTTTTATGTATACAGTTTTATTGCCATTAGATTTTTTTACGTTTGCATTTCTATGGCAAAACTACCTAACCGACTAGTAAACAAAATCAATGTGCCTTACCAATAAACATTTTTAGTTTCGACTCTAAATTTTAGAAGTTCACAGTGGCTATATTTTACATATAAATTTCACAATTGTGAGCTTACGTAAACTTAAAGTCAAGACTAAAATTTGTTATTAGTAAGGTACAATGAATTTTCCGAATTGCAGTGAAAAGATCGGGTTTTACGTTACGCCTATTACGATATAGTGCTGTCCTCTCTTTTTTAAATTTATAACACAATTTTTTGATAATTCAAAACAATGCTTTTTGAGACAAAATACGCGAATATCCGACCAGAAATGTGGTTTTTAAGAACGCAAACATAATATTAACGACATCTGACAGAAATTAAATTCTCCACGTTCCTTCGTTTTTGTTATAGAATTATCTATTTTTTCCAAAATAAAAGCATTAAATAATGTGGAAATGGCATGGAAATATGGAAAAAGTGTCATCTCAATGCAATATCATCATCACTTTTTGTCAGTCTTTATGAACTGTGACTGATGATGGGTGTTGTGACCTGCTCCACAGGAGATCACTATTTCGATTGGTTTAGTGAGGCTCACAAGTTATGAGTTTGCTGCCAGAATTCGAAAACCTCACAAAATCAATTTAGCCTCACGTTCTGAGTGTTTTGTGACTTGTGCGGTATCAGTGAGGTTTGCCAGAATCGGACTATAAATGTAAACCTCTTTCCGGGGGTTCACCTTAAACATCACTCAGTAGTCCAGCGTATACCTAAAAGCTGTGGACACAGCACTGGAAGGATTCACTGCTGAGCAACCTATTCTTACGAGGATGTGACAGCTCAAGATTCACTTAGACCAGCAGAGAGCAGAAGGCTCTTTCTGAGAAACCAATGCGTGATTTTGACAAGAACTTTTAAGACTTACACCAGACCGACTAAGAGGCGGAAGCACCTCCATTATCACACTTCCTGGGTGCCGGGCCAATTCGGAGCATTGTAAGTCGAGCATAGAACTAAACTTTCCATTCTGCCAGATAATGGGACCTTAATGGTATACAGATCGCCAATTATAGCCTTATGAAACCTGGAGGTCACCGAAAGGGCAAACCTTCAGAGAACAAGGGTAAAATTTGAAGAAAGCTGTATCGGAAATGCTTAGTTTGATGTCACTCGACAGAATGTATACCGGCGCTGCAAAAGGTTCAATAAAAAGATATGTAATCCCACGATTTTGCCAAAAAGCTTTATGGGCGAGGAGGATCCACATCCAATTCCTGACTTTCCCTGTGTGACATGCTCTCTACAAAAAACCGAATTTTTATCTGGGTTTAGGGGCTTGAGTGTTTCACAGATATATACACAGAGAACCATAGTAAGGCGGAAGTAAGTACCTCATTTGAATATCAGGCAGTATTTTCTACTGACATGTATTTCGAGCTGACATCACTGCCCGACCGAATCAACCTTCGCAGGCAGAAGTATGGATGAACATTGAAAAATCTACATACCGCTCCATTTCGTTTTAACACGTTTAATTGCCACCATTATAGCAGTAGGTGCTAAACGCCAAGCGAAGACTGCACCTTTTAGCACCTTCTGTAATGAGTGGCTTTATCTAAGAATGCCGTCTTTATTGTATCTGAATTTGCACTCTGAATGAGGAAGTGAAAACAAAAACAAAACACTTTTCAGGTGGAGTGTGTAGAATTGCATCAACGGCTAAAAATGCAACTGTTCGTTTGAAACGCAAACAAGCTTCCACTGCTATGCACCCAAAACAGTCATCTAGCAATTTAGTCATGCAATCCGTTGAACAGAGGATAATAGGGCGCAATCGCATGCGACTCATTCACCCACCTCCAAGTTGAATAGCCAATTTGCAGTAATTCAGATATGAATTCAAGAATAAAAATGTTTCCATCACGTAAGTGCCATTTCGAGATACATTAAATATTTAAACCTATTTAAATGTTTGATGTTTATTCGCTCGTTTCGTGATATATTTACATTCCCTTCGCGCATTCGATGGTGCGCGGTTACATACTGCGTTTTATAACGCGAATTCATTCATCGCTGCTGTAGTTGTAATTGTAATTACCGTTGTATATGCGGTTGGTTGGTATACAAGTTCAGAGGTATCATCTGCCTTTGGGGCGGGTGGTTGCGTTCCCTCGTCTATTACTGCTTTGAGTGAGACCAAATTAAGTTATTCAAAATGATTGTCAGGCGAACACAATAATTGGCAGGTATTTGCGGTTCGTTTTCCAACTCATCGGCGAATAATTGTTTTACTGTTCAATTCGTGTAATGAATGCCTTCCGGTATTCGGCTAATGTGTGTTAATTTTGGCTTTATGGCGGCTATTTAAAGATTTGTGACATTTTCTGGCAGTAACCTACAATTCTGGGAATGAAACGACAAAAAAATGCAGTTCAACAAAGGGTATCTCGGTGGGTAGTAAATTTGTCTTTAAATTTGAACCGCAAATTTGCGTATGCATTGGAAAAGAATGCGGATGGGGAGAGATACTGCCAAACTGAGAGGAAATTTCCAACGGTGATAGAGGCCGGCAGGGATAGGGTATTGTGAGTCATTTTCTGGTAGAGTTTCTTCACCTTCATTGTGGTCACACTCGATGAAACACCTGACGGATTTTGATAAAGAAATGCAAATCTTTGTCTCATCAATGCTCAAGAATTCGAGTGCTTTTAATGTCGCCCGTTAATTAAAAAGGAAGTAATTGTTTGGTTGGATATAAAAAGGCAATTGACAGATATATCGTTGGGGTTATTTTGCTTTCATTGGGGTTTTGCACAATGAGTTAAACTTCTGCTATAGTTTTTAATACAAAAGTATAACTTTCGTTGCGTGGCCTGTGTGTACAATGTTAGGTGCAAGTAGTGTCTCGGATGCAAATTGCTACTGTGTATTGTCTGAGGAAATCCATCTATGGTCGTAGCTGCTATTCAGCAGCTGTTAGGATACGACTACTCGGAATGTAGAATAATAAAAAGTAAATAAGACTAAATAAAATAAGCGTGGGTCATATGCAGTGATGCCAACTCAGGCTTTTTCATGCCCTTAAGGTATTATTTCATTAGCTAAGGCTTTAAGTCTTTTTTTTTTTTTAAAAAAGTCATCTATTTTTTATTTCAAATTATTTTCTAATGTTTTTTTTTTACTTTTTATTTTTTTAATGTATGATTTCAAGGACCAAGACGATCTGATGGACTAAAACTATGTTTGTTTTGTTCGATACCTTGTACCTACTTATGAAACTAAAAAGTCATGAATCTTGTTCCTATTAAGAATTTCTTCTCTGATTTATAATTTAAGTTTTTTTTTTGGAAATAGAAATTGTTTTTGTTTATTTTTTTATATTTTTGTTTATCTTTTAATTTATTGTTCCAGTTTACCTAAGAAAATTATTTTAGGCATTATTTTATTGAAGAAGGCATCTTTTTTTCTCAAGTAATGCAC
The DNA here is from genome assembly GCA_951230905.1 of Cheilosia variabilis. Lineage (NCBI taxonomy): Eukaryota > Metazoa > Arthropoda > Insecta > Diptera > Syrphidae > Cheilosia > Cheilosia variabilis. Next base: position 17,395,670 of record OX579676.1, read on the forward strand.
TTTTTCGTCAAAATTGGTGTGCAACGCTGGTCCTATGAACCACATTCTGGGATTTATCCCTTTTTGTGGGAATTTCGATGTCCGAAAAGCCTTCCGTGGAATAAAGGGAAAGAGCACCAAATCGTGGGATTTTAAAAGGGAATTTGAGTATGGTGAAAAGGGAAAAAAGGGTAAAAAGGGAAAAATGTCCACGCTTCTTGGGATAAATGAAGAGAGAGTGCAAAAACACTGCTATGAACCTATTCTGGTCAATGAAAAAGGCGAACGAGATGTAAATATTAACTAATGACAACAGGCAAGACGTTTCAAGTCATCAGCTCTGTTCTTACAAAATCTTAAAAAAAAATCCCTTGGTGGTTTTTAATTGGCTCGAAGTCGAAACACAAAACAAAAGGATTTTTTTTTCTTTTTTAACTCTCTCGCATATACGTAGTAAGTGAAAGAAATTCTTTTCGTCCAAAATTTCGAGCTTTTCGGGCTTGTACTCTGGGACACTTTCTTTTGTGTAAAAGCCAATGTCGACGGTACTTTCCATAAAATGTTTTAAACTATGAAGTTTTTTTTCCAAAGGCCTCCAGCGATTTGAAACAAAACTGATATTCAAATTATATTATTATGGTTATTTTGACTGCATACTCAGTTTTCCGCTAATGATGTTAATAATGCTACTTTTGAAATTCAGAATTTTTCTCGTAAGCGAAAATTTAACAAAAAATTAGTCCTAAAGTTATAGGGTCATTCCTAAATTGATAGACAACTTAGTTTTTCTCAAAATTGTCATATAAAAGAATTTGTATTGCAAGCATTTCTTAAAGATTTGATTTTCTATAGTTTACTTAAAAACGGAAATAGCGATTTTCACCCAAAATGCATATTGGATTTCAAATTAATGTTTCCAAATTGAGTGCGACCTTGAAATCTGATTTTATCTCGAAAACGCATTTTCTAATTTGGTAAAAATGTATTTAAAGCCTACATCTTGCTTTGTACTCAAATTCGAAGTAACAGCTGAAAAACCCGAATTCTTACGCATATATGAATCTATGTAAAGATTTTGGTTGATATATCAGGAACCCTACTTCAAATCATAGGCACATGAACATCACCTATTCCTGTCAAAAACAAAAACGTGTCCCGACAGATCAGAAACTTGTACTCAAAAATCTTGTTATTTGTAAGAGATTATATAAATAGTACATTAAGCGTTTAAATCTTTCTAACCAAAACTTTAGTCGAGACTTAAAACACAAAAATTTATTCTGTTATTTGATATGTACTGAAATATTCGATGGATATGTTTAGGTAACAAATGGCCCACTTAACTGCTAGTACCTAAGAAACAACGCGCTTTTCTATGGCGACTAAATAATCTAAAAAATTAACGCCGCCACTGCCTCAGAACTAAATTCAGTTTTACAGGAACTGCTTTTTCCGTGCTCTCATTGGGTCCCGTGCCATAATCCTATTTATATAAATAGGCGAAAGCAAAAAGTTAATAACCACCTTCACCGCGTTAAAAACAACATATTTTTTGGTTGGGAAGATTGTGCAAAGATGCAATGCTGCGTTGTGTACAAGCCTGGTCACTATAATGGTAGAACTTCTACCACTCGGCGGACTCTAGTTATACGAAAACCAAAATAAGTTTACGGGTCCTGAAAATACGTCGGTAAAATACAAGAGTGATCACAGTACTCTTACTTGCAAGAAAATATGATTTTTTTCAAGTGAATGTCTGTTGTTATTGGATCTGTCTCTGCAGATTACAATTCGCTGTAAAATGTACTCCGAAATTGACATTTTCAGTCGCACATTAAAGTTAAATTATTTTTTGCAATCCATCAAAAAAAACGGATTCTCGTCTGTGATCTCGATAAAAAGAGTAGTAAGCAACGAACTACCTTAAGCCTACTACTGATGAATTAACTAAAATACGATAATTAACCGACACACAGGTAAATGTAAAGCTTCAAAAACCTACCCACCGCCGGTAACACTTTATACACACACGATAAGATTATCCGTCCGCAATTCAACTTCAACCCATTTAATGACGATTTTGTATTTTGTATGTCAATAGAGGAAAAGTTTATATGCCATCAAGAATTTGTTTTTTTTTACTGCGGAATGTAAATTTCCCACTATTCCTGAACCACGGCAACGTGTAGCTTTATCGGATGAATTGAATTTATCGCCATCCTAAAAGTATGCAAAAAAAATATTGTGTATTTTTTTTTAAATTTTTAAAATTTATTTCACACCCACACACAAGCACTAAATACACAAAATACAAAAACTCATCGGTGGAAAATTTCTACCATAAAACCGTAAGTCACGTTATTGGAATAATGGACGTTCTTCCGGTATTTAACGAGCGTTGTGTTGCCATTTAAGATACTACAACGATCAACCTATTGTGTTCATCAATAAAGAGTGAAAAAAAAAGCGGAAAAATTTATTCAAGATCAATAAAAGCATCACGGCACGGCACATTTGCTGTTGCTCATCGTGTGCTACGGTTTGAATTTGGATATCGTTTTCGTGTTGAGCTTGTGCTGCGAGCTCGTCTTTTATTCGTTTAAAATTCAAAACAGATTAAAGGTCATCAGGCCAATTTTGGGGGTAAATAAAATTTTCATATTGAGTCGCACAAGTGTGTGAGTGATTCTACAAAATGGTCAAGTATGTGAAAGTGAAGAATATAATTGTTTGTGTGGAGAAATTAAATATTGTTGTTTGCACGAAGGCACTTAGGATGGCAATAAATATAGAGAATTTGGCTGAAAATGGTTTTGTTTCTTTGTTGGTGAGTTAAAGTGCACATTTGTGAATATTGCGAGGTGGCTAACCTTTGCAAGTGACTAGGTGAGGATAAATCCTACCAGGGGATAAATCACGTAAAATAATTTCAAAGCCAGTGTAATTGTTCCGAATTTAAACAACTCGATGGAATGAAAAGCAAGTTAAAAACATCCACTAGCCATGACGAAGCAAAACAGAAACATATGGGAAGTATGTATTTACAAAAGCTAATCGGTTTACCTTGCCACAATTAGAGATAGTTAAACGAATTGGCTTCCAGGCGGATCTTGGGAAATGATTATTGTTATGATTGCTGAACGGAAGGCTGCGTTTTAAATGACTTAACTTCTCACAAGTTACAAGTCATTAAGTCTGAAAAACAGTTATTAAAATTATAACGTCTACTTGAAAATATAGCAATGAAGTCTGGGTATGTGCTTTGAGGGAAGGAGGTTAACTTCAAATAGTCCTAAACGGGAAAAGCAAAATGTTTGGAATAATGTCGAATTTTCGGTTGTAACCGGAAATGAAAAACAGATGAGTGACAGACGAGAGACAAGGCGAGAGAAGGGCATCGGACGAGCTGCCAATATGGTCGGAATTATGTAGTATCATGATTCATGAGCTGTTTGGAGTTGGTGACAGAAAAACCATAAATAAGTCAACGGCAGCAATAATTTCGAACTGCATTTTTGGTGTCGGTGACTTTGCGCCTCTAAATTCAGAGTTTTGTAACTGTTCTCTGTGTTTTATAAGGCAACCACAGCGGGACCCCCTTCTTTGACGGACAGCAGAAGACGCGTTTAACGGCCAAAGCTGCAAAAGAGGGCTAGCGCTGCTCGCAAAATCTATAAGCGAAGGTCGATAGAAGACATTTCAAGATACTAATGCAAGAATATTGCACAAAACTTTAACGAAAACACATAAGAACACATGCATCCGTAACAGAAGTTTGCAGGGATAACTTACACTAATTCTCATATTGTGCGAACGCCTAGATGGCGTGTTAGATAACCTGATTGACCCCTATATGTGCGGTTTAATGCCCGGTACCTTCAGAATTGACCAAATGTTTAAAAATCAGATCTTAGAGAAATTCCAAGAGTTTTAAGGCTTCCTTCAATATTAAAGCCAACTTTGATAACATCTATAGAAACGAGCTATGCACGCAGAGCTATGTCTAGTTATGTAGATTCGGCATGCCCGGTAATCTTTTCCGTCTGATAAATAAAATGTTAGAAGAGGAAATGAAATGCAACTTTCTTAAGATCATACTTGAAAAAATTTTGCGAAGCTCACAGGCGAAAACACAAGATACGATATTTTTTTTAAATCCATTGGGAAGGGAGATGTTGATAAAATTTTAAGACCACAGCAAGCTGTCAATGGCGCATTTGGGAATGCAAAAACGGGGGCGGCTAAAGTGGTTAACGGTGGCAAAAAAGTTTTTGTCAACTAGAAGCGGAGCACCCACCGACGAATAGCGCAGATCGTCGCAATAGAAAGATATCTTTGAGCTAGCATAAGGTCCTTACCATGTCGACTCTGCTATTTTAAACCTCAATTTACATCGGACGAAGAATAACTCCTGTGAATCACTGTTTATTTGGGCTAAGAAGTCAACTGTGCTGGTTAGATTCTCTGCCGAAAAACAAAGAAGCGTCTATCATACTCAAAAATTGATGACTTTTGGTGACGTTTGCGTCGAAAAAAAAAAACTCTTCTTTGGCAAACGAGGTATTTACATTGAAGGGCATTTTCCTACGGGTGGATCCCGTTTTTGATAGTAAACTAAAAGCCGTTGTAAAATATGTAATATTCGCCCAAAGAGTAGGTACTGGTTGGCGAACTTTTTTGGTAGAAAGTTTTACCCATCATAACCTCGGTATTTTTTTTTTTCTAGGAACACTTTTCGATTTTAAGGCCTTTTCTCAAAACAAAAAAAACGAAGAGGAATACATTAAAGCTTCGCAATCGAATCCAAAGGAATAAAATGAAAAGTACACACACATATACTAAAATATCTTCTCATTTATAAATAGAATGGCCAACAAGTTAATTTTGGTTTCTTGAAAGCAAACTCAAACTCATTATCATCATTAGATCACGAGATATTTGCTCCTTCACGCAAGAATCTTCAATTGAGAGTACACACTCAGTCTTGTTCAAGGACAAGAGTCGCTCTCATGAAATCAACAGTTCTGCCCATTCTCTAGATTACACTAACCAATACTTAGTTCGAGGCGAAAAAAAAACAAAAACCAATACCACCTCGTAATTATTTTCGCTCTTACCTACTCATATCATAGATGACATGGATCGATTTTCTGACGCGGATGTGACGCTATTAATATCAATTTGATGCCTTATTAAGCACCTGAAGCTATATGAGAATCGATGCTTTTCATGCTTTTGCTCGCGCTCACTCGAGCAGCACTTTACACGCACCTTTAACTGAGTCAAGGTGAGCATGCGGTCTGTATGAATGTTATTCAGTTTTTACTGTTTTTTTTTAATTTTTTTTACAGTTTTTCCTTTCAGCTTGGTATAGAGAGAAATTGCACAAAAAAACAACAGTAGGTATCGCGTTTTTATAAATATAATAGACAACTAATAAAAGAAAGGTTCACCTATGTTATTGAATTTGACAATCAATCTGGAATAATAAACGAATAAAGCGAATTACAAATTTGAGCTTCAGTAACTTTGGCATGTACAATTGAACGCAGTGCACCTTTTATAGACCCTGATGCGAGGGGGTCATTCAGTGCAAAGCCGTCAGACGCAAGGTTTCTGCCTTTTGAATAATTCAACAGGTGGCCCTGCCCAAGAGATTTCGGTTTCACCCGCTGTAAGCTGTGATGGCGGCATAGTGCCGTGCCGTTGACAACGATCAAAAATGATCGTGTCATCGGGTTGTCAAGTGTATAAAGGTTGTGTTTAACCGAAAAAAAACGGAAATTGTTTACAGGTTATTGGGGAAGTCTTTGTCAGAATTGTTGGAATAAAATTTAAGCCAGCCTTTAAAGAAGTTGAATGTAATTTGCCCCGGAAAGCTTAAACAGTCGAAGGACAGACGGTGGATGACAGATCTGCTACTTAACCAATTCACAATAGTAAACATCAAAGAATAGCAGTTATTTTACAATACCAAAGTTAAGGATTGCTGTTGACTTTACCCGATTTCGAAATAAAATTATGTAAACTTTACTAAGGAATAATGCGGAAACGTAGCAACGTACCAACGTCCTCTAACTTTGAATTCTTTAGATAGAATGCAAGTTTATTACAAAGTTTGACATGTCATACTTGCTAGTGTGTCTTGACTTGTCTGTTGGCGAAATATTTCCCGAACAAAATTGAAAGACTGGGTAAACATTTTATCTGTATAAAGTAAAATAGAAAAGAAGTACGAAAATACTTTAAACGGGAGAGATTACAGTAAATTATATTTTTTTAAGGCGGCAACTCCTTCATAGTAATCATATTCTTATTAAGAATTCCTTGGCTAAGATTTTGCAATATTTTTTATGGAGAAGGTTTGATTTATTTTTTACAAACCTTCTTGTATGAACAGGACTAATTTTGAAAGAATTTAATAAAAATTCACAGCGCACGTTAATTTTTTTTTTATTTCATTTAAGAAAGTAGGTAAATAGTTTCTGCATCTGACCGTTGGAGATAGCCAAAAAGACCCGGCCTACGTTCAGCTAATCTCGCTCGCAGCCCTAATCCACTGAACTGTGGAAATTTTTCTACTAAAAAATCTAAGAGCCTAGCAATATAACCTGTCGCAATGTCGATGTACCCATAGCCAACGAAATGAATAAGAAAAATGGGGCTCGTGGCTTCAGATTTATTCAGTCGTGTTCAAGCAACCCCAGTAAGTTTTCTCTATAGCTTTGCTTTATGTTTTCCTTTGGTATATTCTGTTAAATAAATTATTTATAATTTTTTTTTCTTTTAAATTGAGAGATTCCCCTATCACAAGTCTTTTTGAAATATGAATGGATATGGCAGAGTTAATATAGCAACAGGAATAACTTGCAACAGCTTAGAAAATAGAATAGATAGAAATTAAATATTTGCGTCAAAAGAAATAAACACGTCAACTCGCCAAACCAACTTTATTTGTTTTTTTAACGCCAGTGAACAAGTTGAGGTTAATTTAAGTTTCGTTTGCGGTGTCCTATGTTCAGTCGAAAACCTCTCAGCCGATTTGGTACCAGTTTTTATATATTATATCTATATTTTTAAGGATAGATTAATTTGGCTTATCACAAATTAAATTCATTATGTAACTTATTTATTATTATTATGTAACTCTTTGTATTGTTTTCCGCAATATGTGGATTATTCATCGAGGATTGAATAAATAAATGAAATGAAATAATTGTTTACAAAGCAACCACAAATTTTCAAAGGAAGAATATTTTCAAATAATGTTGAAATGTCAAAAAAGTTGCTAGCAAGCTGCTAAAAAAAAGGTTGATGTGTATACGTATAGTGTACACGCTCACTCCTATCGGAAATTTTCGTTCTTATTTTTTGTACAGCTTTATGTCGTTTTCGATTTGGCTTTTCAGATTTTTTTTTTCACTTGCACTGGAAACCCATTTAAATTGATTTTTGGACATTTTTAACAACACATTTCGAATTAATTTAATATAAAGAATCGTTTCCATACTCGAAAAATTAGTAATTCAGTTAAAAAAACAATCCTTCCAACGATAAACAATTCTTCACAGCCAGCTGTATGTCATACACATTGGTATTAGTGAAAGTATGTGTGAAATCTGAGAAAAAATCGAGATTTCTCTAAAGAGAGTCAGATCAAAAAAAAGATTGATTTTTTTGGCAAATCGAACATGAAAAGCAATCTCAATCAAAAAAAAGATTGATTTTTTCTCAAAAAAATTGATCTTTTTGCCAAATCGAAAACGACATTAGTTTCATTTTAAAAGCAGGGGCAATGCAAAACAAATGTAGTGTCATACGGGCCTTAGCAGAAGCTTCAAAACTAAATTTTCTGAGCTGAAAATTGTTTGCCTGTCGATATAATTTCGATAACTTTAAAAGAAGCATTAAATTTAATCAACTGATATTCAGTAATATTCAAGAATGCTGGACTAGGTATATCAAATTTTGAGCTGCGTAACTTATGCTGAGATAATTCAAGTCCAAATAACCTGTAAGCTAAATCAATGCGAAACTGTTCACAGCATGGCAACCCAAAACAAAAGTCAGACTTAGCTGGTTGCATTTGTATCCAAATATAACACATATTTCTTATCTTTATGACTACATGTCGTAACAGTTAAAAGTCCGACCGAATAGATCATTTGTTAAATCAACTAAATGTAACCGTAAAAGCAACACAAACTCGTTCGCAAAACCTAAACTCTGCGGTTTCGCAATAGACAAAAAAAAAACAAAAAAAATTCGAATGGCACACAGCAAACAAAGATTCAGATAAACTATCTTAACAAAACTTACCATTATTATCCTCATCTTGCAGATGATGTTTCAATTGATGCAAATGCGCATAGAAGTGATGATGATGCAGCACACACGCCAAGTCGGTACAATTTAACATTTTTCCAGATTAAATCCGCGGACGCCTGCAAAAACAAAAATAGAGAAAATATAAATAAAATAAATTACAAGCATATCCTCCACCACCATTCCCTATCCATCTGCAACAACAACAACAAGAAAAAAACATTAAAATCTCATACCTAACACGAATTACCCAATCCACATATCTATTATGAGACAAGCGGCGATCTATTCGATCCAAGCCAATCCGTTCGAGCATTAGTTGCGAGTCGGCCCGAAATTGCAACCAGTTTTCGCAGCGCATAAAAATATAAAGTCAAGTCCAGCTTAACCATTAGCCGTACCGATTAACGTGGTACTTGTGTTAATGGACATTGCGCACGCGTGCCCGCTGCGCTCACACCAATTGCCACAGAAATGAATTGCCCAAACCGAAAAATAAGCTACGACCAGCTGAGATTGGAAAATAAATCCCATTTGACGTATTGGATATTATTTGTCAGAGAAATCTATGTAAACGATATTTATGCTGGGCTCTAACAAAGTGGATTCGTGTGCAAAATGGAAAAAGTGTCGTCCTCCTCAGGGGGAGAAAACTTCGCACGGCCGGTACCCAGGTGTTCGCACTTCGCACAGCGGCATCTATAACACCATCGCAGAGATGTCAACTAAGTAATTGCAAATTTATGTAGAAATCTTTCGTATCGCACCAAGATCTTAGCAGGATTTTCCTCTCTCTCAATTCAGACACCACAATGGAGGAGATATCATTTTATTGCGCGACCTTGACTTGACAGCAATTTCTCGTCTTTGTCTTTGTGTTTATTATAAAATCATGATATCTTCTAGCAAGCGATCATTTGCGTGTCTGCCTCGCTTAGTTGCAAATGTTACCCGGGTTCAGATACCTGATAAGCAGCAGCCGTCTAATTAGCTAGTTGAAAAGTGCAATGCTGACATAGTGACAAAAGGGTGTCGCTATAGACCTCGTAGAAAAATGTCGACAGCATGCTGAGGCAATGGGTAGCTAGACGTTTTGTTTTTATGACTCAGAACTGGTGATTTATGGGACTACCTTCAGCACTGATACAGACCTAGATAAATTTAAAGGTCACCGGAGATGTAAATCATCGAGTTGTATCTTTTTATCCAGTAATGAGTGGTGTACTGCGATTTGCAATACTAAATCGGGTTTGACATTTAACGTGGCTAATTTGTAAATGCAGTTGGCTCTAAAGCGCACACAAAACAACAACTGTCTGTGGATGCGAGTGCGGGCGCATAAATCGCTGTCATGTCGAAATGATACTTACTTATGTCCAGAAATACGACAGGTGTTGGATAGTTCTTATTTCGCTGTGCATTCGGTTTTAGCTTTAGCACAAGTTCATGCTCAAACTTATGGCGTTGTTACATGGGTCGAACTTGGTCGCAGCTAACATTCTCCTCCTCCTGTGTCATGATGTCGTTGAACATACCCAGCAGGTAAGTATATGGAAAACAATTTGTGGGGGCTTTTAAAAGAATTGCAACTGTTTACTGAATCTACGCGTGAAACCACAACAAATTTAATTAGAATTTCTGACAGGCGGTGGTACCACAGTTGCAAAGTGATGCCTCCACATAACGCCAGTAGAAAATAGAGACCGAACTGATGAAGGCTTCGAAGCAGTATCAGCTATTGAAACGATCATTTGTGTTGCAGAAAGTACTCAAGAACGTCATAAAGGGGAGTACATCAAAAAGGACTTGGCGCTTTTTAACCGACAGTTCGGCTTTTGCGCCAAAAACCAAGCGGTACTAAGCGCAAGACGTTTAAAACACGTTCAACTTAGGCAGTTCGCCCGTGTATCAAAGCAAATTACTAGAAGAAGTTGGCGCAAGGGATCAGGGGCTAGTATGATGGAGCAAGCAGCTCAAAAAAATTGTTTTTACTACTTACATCTGACAAACATCCGAAAATATAACTGTCCCGAGAATGTTTATTTTTTTTATTATTATTATTACATTTTATATTAAATAATTAATTACAATTTAACAATAAATGAGTATAGCACTAGCTTCCAGGTTTATCGGATGCGGCATAAAACTGTGCGTGGCTATGTGTCAAAAATAAAAACTTCCACAAACGACTAGTTGTGAGAAGATTGGCCTTAAGTCCCATAAGGTATTGCTGCTTCAACTATTTATTTGTTTGACTAAAAAGTTAAGACTCTTGATTAAACAGTCAAAGATCGAAAAACGTACAAAAGGAGTTCCAAGAGGGGCTGAGCGTAGACCTGTCCTATTGAAAAATGTATGCTGGTATTTCAAATCATAAAAAGATGTGATGCAGTACGAAAACCAACAAACGGAAGTACTTTAATAAAATTCACCAATATTCGAGTAGTCAAGCTGCACATCTTTCCCCTAATATTTTACGCTGTAGATCGTAGATGTGCCTGTACCTAGCTTTAAATGCTTTGTTTGCTCAAGATAGTTCAATTTACTTCCATAGATTTGTAGGGAAGTTTAATTTTAAGTTTAATTTTTTTTAATTTATTTCATTTAAATTTACGATATTACAATATTATACAACAATTCTTTTCAAGAGTCTAGCACAATGGTTACATTCTTAAGTTTAATTAAATAAGAATTTTCTTTTAATATGTACTTTTAATAAAAGTAATTCCACTTTTGATGTAAGATTGCAGTAAGCTTGCGATGTCACCGCTCCTAGTTGCTAGTTTGGATTTAGGGTTTTTTTTGTTCGATGGGGGGAAATCTGGGGTTTTTTAAAATTCTATTTGATTTTTTTTTTTTTTGGAAACCTTATAATGTATTTTTTTAAAATCCTCCAAACCTATATTTGCCAATGAAAGTCATTTGTTCTAATATCTTTGGACTATTATTGTTTTCATTGGAAAAAAGTTATAGTTTTTTGTAATAGTTCCTTAAATATTTTTCCGGATTTAAGCACCAACCTCAAACAACTATTTCATCCAAGTTGCGTAAGGGCTTACAAAATATTCTAACAAGATTGTTCTAAAATTCTAAACATTTTTTGTACTTATTTGTCGCACACTTTTGCAAACTTTCATGTTCGCGTTTAAAATTTGAAATTCCTTTTTCTAAGTCGTACAAAAACATGTTTAAAAAATAATGACAAATAGTTGGGGTTTTCTTGGAAAAAAATAGCCAAATCTCGTTTATCAGATTTACCTGAGAAGAATTATTTGGACCGTCTGGCAACGCTGCTCTCGCTCCTTTTCTTTTAAATGTTGTTGTGATTGTGCTTTTATACTGCAGCTTTCAAGAATTGCTATCCGCCCGTGTATGTGTTTGAGGGCACCAGTCTTTACCTTTAGGATCTCGCTTTTTTGCTTGTTTCTTTCTGATGTGCGAAAATGCGCAGCGAGTAAATTATGTAAATTAGTCACGGATTTCTTCATTGTTTGGTTAGTATGCCCCCTATATAGGATAAAATGCACTGATTGTGGTAAGCCAACTCAAACATATTCGACGAGTGGTTGAGGGCCGTTTCAGCTGTGGTAATGTCATCATTTCTCGTAACAGTCTGAGATAAAATGTCTATGCTTTTTTTTTTTGTCATCACTTTGTATTACCTAACTGGCAGCTATTGTTTCCGCATCGGTTGCTTTTGCGACCCTCCCTACTGCGTCAATTGCTTGCTGCCAATGGGACCTTTTATTTTTATATAGTACCACTTGTTCACTTTTAAATTTTGGAATGTGTTGTATTATAATTATTGGTCTGACAGAATTCCCAATTAAATGTTGGCTGCCAACAGTCATACAACGAGAGATTACCCAGTAGCATTTTTCTATTCCAATTTGACCAACACCTGGTGTATTCATGGCGGGAATGCAATCCCACATGCTGAAAGATTCCCCAACAAAAGGCAGCTTAAGGTCATTTAAACTCGTCCCAATCGCCGCATCTCGATTGTCTTGAACGAATTCATTGACCTACAGTGTCAAACTTGTTACAAATGTCTTCGCTACTCTACCCCCAATCTGGGTAGGCACCATTTGCATTTAATTTATGAACTGAAAAACAAAATTCTGCGACCAATGCCCTGCTAACTGGCAGCTTAATAAAATCCGTTTATAATAACTCCGCTCTGCATTTGTGCTTTCTCATATCGAGTCAACCGAATGAATCGTGAATCGCCAACGACGGTAACAAATTACTTCAACCGTATATCCGGTTTGTTACTGATACAAGAAAAAAAAACCGCTTTGTGGTTGAAATTTACCATTTTTGTACAAATCTAATTAACCCACTTCCTTGAAGCCTGTCATTTTTAACAGTGATGTGTTTTGTGTTTGCCGGAGACAATGTAGTGGAAGTGTCTATTATAATCAAAAGTGTATGTCAGACAAAAAAAATTTCAACCACCCTTTGTCTACTCGGAAAAAAGGCTAATTTACTAAGAAATCATTGGAACTTCTTTCCGAGGGAAAATCGATCGATGAGTTTTTGATATCGCGTATCCAATTGTAGAGGTTTATTCAGCAGGTATGCAATTTAGGCGAGCAAATAACAACCATACATCGTACACGGACCCCCCACAAAATTTGTAAGATTCAATTACGACCGTACATACAACTACGTCAATGTCAGCTTCAAAGTCAAGCGTGCCGAAAAAAGGAAATAAATTGGAACGCAGCTGTGTATAGGCACTGCAGCACTAAATAGCGGTGCAAAATAGACTCCGTCCAAGCGTAACACTTAACTGTTTTTTTTTTTCTTGTTGAGTTTTTAAACTTTTGTAAATATGCGGCCGTCAACTTGCTGGAAAGTACGGCGTTTATATGGTCCTAACCCATATACGGAGTTTAGTTGTCGAATTCCTCCTCAGTGAAACAATGGTCGTACCCATAAAGAGTGTTCTTCAAGTCTTAAACCTAGGGAAGGCAACCTTAACCTTGAATACATTTTAGGAAAACACAGAATTTAGTATTCGTTGACGCCGACATTTTACAATTGTTGACTGGAATTTATTCATTTTTTCATTTTCGATGTCGCACTTATCTACTACAGGGTCCTCCAAATAACTTTTTTTTTTTTTGAAAATGCTATAAAAAAAAACTACTGAATATTTTCTCAAATTTATTTTTTTATTTGAAAGTACAATCCTTCCGGTTAATAATGGAAAATAATTTCATTTAAATGGCTGCCTCGGCTGGCCATGCAGTAGCCTACACGATCGGTCCAATTTTTGAGCACATTATCGATTGTGTGCAGCTGTATTTCACCAATGGCTTCACGAATATTGTCCTTTAAAGCGTCAATTGTCTCTGGCTTGTCGGCGTAACACTTATCTTTTACGGCACCCCACAAATAATAGCCCAACGGTGTCAAATCGCAGCTCCGAGGTGGCCAAACGACATCAGCTCTGCGGCTGATATTGCGATCTTCAAAAACAGGGTGCAAAACATCGAGTGTAGCTTCGGCTGTGTGGCACGTAGCGCCGTCCTGTTGAAACCAAATGTTGCCAATATCCTCCTCTTCAATTTTTGTGAACAAAAATTCGTTCAACATGGCCCGATAACGATCGCCATTGACTATAACGGCCACTCCTTGCTCATTTTCGAAGAAAAATGGCCCAATTATGCCTCTGGACCAAATTCCGCACCAAACAGTGACTCGTTTTGGGCATATATCGCTTTTCAATGTATGCGTGCGGGTTTTCTGTGCCCCAAATGCGACAATTTTGCTTGTTTACATACCCGCCAAGATGAAAATGAGCTTCATCTGAAAAGATGATTTTTTTGGCAAAATCGGCATCTTCGTGTAGGCTACTGCATGGCCAGCCGAGGCAGCCATTTGAATGAAATTATTTTCCATTATTAACCGGAAGGATTGTACTTTCAAATAAAAAAAGAAATTTGAGAAAATATTCAGTAGTTTTTTTTATAGCATTTTCAAAAAAAAAAGTTATTTGGCGGACCCTTTATAAAAGAGTCGATAATCTACACAGCTCCCGATCTTCCGCGACCGACTCTAAGTCATCAAGGGGCGTTCCTCATCCTCATACGAGTAAAGAAGAGATTTTGGACTTAATCTAACCATCCTATCCAGGGTCTACCTAGAGGAAGGCCTACCCATTGACACGGATTCCATTTAATAACTGACTAGAATCCAGAACCTCCTGTAAATTATCCGTCAACTTTTTACTATTATTATTCGTTACCGAACAAACAAATAGAAATATCAAAGGAAGACTCGTTTTATAAGCCTTTCGGCAGAGGTAGTTGCGAAGTTATTTATACAGCCTTTGGCAGACTTAATCGCTTTTTTTATAAACCTGTTCCGTGATATTTGGATTACGAATTCTTATACAGGACTGGCCTAACCTCACTGACGATGAAGATTCGAATTTCTTCATCGATTCCAACTACTGGGTCGGCGATTCCGCTAATTAGAATAGCATTGCAGGAAATTTGCGTATCATGATTGCTCATGCACCAATTAACACCTCTTAACAGACTTCGGTTTCCAAAGGTGATATTGATAGAAGATCCAGATCTGGTTCTATTAAACGTGTTTGGGTACATTCGCTGTTATAGCTAAAACTTGAGCTTTAAGTGGATTCATTTGCGATGAAAGATAAAGACTTGTGACTTCTTCGCAGGCTTCTTTGTTTTGTTTCAGTGACCCAGTTATTGCCAAGGTTATATATCGTTGAGTGAGTCTGTGTCGGACAGCTAAAGTCTACAACGCTCCTTAAAAGATCGTTTTACTAACATTCGTGTGGGGATACATTCGTTATCGATACAGGTGGCTGTCGTCGCAGATGCTCTATTTCGATCTCCACAAATGAGTATTCATACTTTATAACTTTGCTGCAGGTAGTGAGTACTAGCTTCTGCAAGTTCTTTATCAATGTTGACCAGACTGTCTAATATAAGCCCAATAGCTTCCTTGCGAGTTGTGAAGAGATCAATTTATCTTCGACAACGAAGTAACAATCAGTCGCTAAGTGTCACCGTTCATATCTAGGCGAGCGATTTGCTCAATCTCAACCGTGACTTAACCTAACCTAACCGTGACTTTTGTAGTCAAAAGCTGACCAGGAATCTCCGGTAAAAGAATTACGTAAAAGGATTGCAATCTTTGCAATTGCAAATGTGTTTTAAATTTTAAAACTAATGCGAAACGAAGAATATATCGTTTTAGGCAACTTTTAATAACAGGTTAACCTTCAAGTACGGTTTCCGAATATGACAAAATGTTCATAAAACTGTCTTCTACATTTTTTTCAACTCAACAGTACAAATATGGCAAACCCTGCCTCTTGTTAGAACTTACAAGAAACAAACTAACAACACTCGCACCAGGAACAACTCGACCAACAGAAGTTTTTTTGGCACACTCTAAACTAAAACTTATACGATAGACGGCTGCAGCACCCAAGTGTTGAGAGAACTTAAAAACGCCGTGGAGTTGTTAGCATTTGAAGAGCATATCCAATTTCAGAATTCGATGGTACGGTGCGCTAATGTGTTCCATGCCATTAATTGTGCAGGGAAATAACTTCACGGGCAATAATTTCACATGGAAAAGAACTTCACCTCGAATGGGAAAGAATTTCACTCATTTTATGTGAGTTTTTGAAATAATTTCTCTTAATATGCGATGACATTATTTTAGTCCACAATGGAAAAATTTAAGTGGGAAATAACTTCGTATAAAAAAGAGTGAAATAATCTTCCAACTCAAGGTGAAGTTATTTCCCATATGAAGTTTTTGCCGGGGCAGTTACTTCCCTGCACCGTAATTAATCACTGGTTCTAACAAACATCTGTAGCTGTCAAACGCTTGCATTAAAATTGTCGTGAGCAAGTCTGTGCAACCACGTCGTGTACTTAATAAAGTTATGTCTGCCAAAACTCCAGCTGTGTGTGGGTTGCCTCGCCTGCCAATCGACCGTAAAAGTGAAAGCAAAACAGACAAAAGCCAGTACCTACTCAGCCAAAGCGATAAACATTTCTGTTTTGACTTTGTTTTAACTGACAATATATTGGAACTAGGTTAAGTGCAAGCACAACCCTCATATTTACCCGTTATTTGAAAGAGAAGTCTGTTTTTTTTTATTCAATTTTCAAATAATTCTTAAGTCAACAAATGTTTTTACTCAGTTCCGCATGCAGAATATTAATTTTGTTAATCATCATGCAACAAAAACACCGAAATATAAATCGAAAGGAAAATAAACTTTCACCGGAATTTCGGTGTCAAAGTAGAAAAAAAGTTTCATTTTCATTTGAATTAAATTTACATTTGCGTACATAGTCATGTCAAATATACATGTACATAACATTTGGTTTTTTTGCGCTCTTTTCTCAGTTATTACCAAATACTGCTGCTAAAGTGACTTAATAATGCCCGTTGAGGATGGCGTCGTGTCACTGAGCTTTATAATTGCTTTGAGATTCAGATCATCGCATTGTAAGCGAAGTGCCAAATTAACTCACAGATTGCAATCATTTTGTCGTTCCGGGTTCACAGTCACACAGCAAGTTCGAAAAAGAAGTTATCCAACCAGACCTACGGTACAAGATTAAATTGTAAATAAATTGCTTAATTGACGTGGTGATGGTGATTATTTTTTGAATTATTATTTATTTAAAAAAAAAGTCTCAGCATGCGTATGCTTAAATATTTTGAAGTTAATTACGTGAGAGGGAATTTTCGTTCGAAAATTACGTTGATGACATTGCGCAGTTCATATTTCTAAGCAGGATAATTTACCAAATTGCCGAGATAGAGCATTTACAAACTCAAAGGGTTAGTCTGGAGGTAATTCTTGGCCGAGCACATTTTACGACTTTGACTACTGTAATTGCCGGAAAGCACTTCATTTTGGAATTAATTCAGCAGAACGAATGGTCGCCTCTCAAGATCAAGCGATGTCAATTTCAGAAAGTACGCATCGTTGTCGTGATCATCGTAGCATCTTGTACTCAAGTAATGACTACAGCGCAGAGAAATATTTTGCCAAAATGGTGTCTACGATTTTTACATGGGGACTGTTAGTATTTATCTTCCGTCATTTAATTTATTTTCCTTTGATATTGTTAGTATTTGTATTAATTAATGTTTTTCTTTTGTATTTAAAATGTATTTCTTGATAAATTTAATTTACGCTCCACACTTTGCCGAACATAAACAATTTACCCTAAATTTTGTTGTTGGCGTTTAAATACTCAAAAATTGTTACTCTCTAGCTGTAAATTGTCTCTTAAATGTAAACAATAAATTATAGAATTTATGTTTTAATCGAGTTTGCTGTTCATCATACATAATTGTCGCTGTAGGGACAGGAACAGCAGGATTCTTTGATTGTTTTTTTTTAATTTGATTCATGGTTGTGCAGTTAGCAAATAATATGAATTTAACAGGGAAAAGGAAAAAATAATGAGACATTGATACGTCTATTAAAATTCCAAAAATGTGAGTGATTTAACATGACAGTGGTTAGGCTATTTAAAGTTCTATAAGTTTTGGCTTGTCAGTCAGCCAACCCTTGATTTAGTTTACGATTATGTACGAGTATATCTGCAAATTTAATATAATATAATTTCATAAAAGGAAAGGTTGATATCTGTTAAAACAAATCCGACTGCGAATACTAAATGCAGTGTGCAGTCCTTTTTGTTTTACCTCTTTCTTATTGGACCGTACTTTTCGTAATTGGGTCTTATCAATAATCAATTTTAACTTTCACACTAAATATTTTGTAGATCACAATGGGTAATTTTGTATGGGGAATTTCGCCAATGTGAGTTCGTAAAATCTAGACTGGACACTTAATAGGATTATGAGAATCGCGCATTGTGTTTTTTTGTGTCTCTTTTCTACGTTTGCTGATTTCTTTTAAATTCTTTTAAAGTTTAAAGATTTTAAAAGGAGTACAAACCGATTTGAACTATATGATGATTTTTTCCTGAGGTTGAAGGTGTATTTTTGAGGTTTGATGACAAGAACTTGTCAAAAAAAATGTAACTGATGTCAAAATGAGTATCACAAAAATAAATATAAACGACCACAGTATGTTAAGACTGTGAAAAGACCCAAGACCTAGTGGTTTACAGGCGAGCAATTGTCAAGTTTCATCATCAGTTCTATGAGTGAAAGAACCTTTTATTTTGATAATTTAAGTAATTTGAACCTACGTTCAGAAATGTCGCTGTGCATATTCACACGCAAAGAAGGTTTGAATTAAAATAAATACATTCCGGGCGATTATATTGTATTCGGTGGTACATACAGCCGGAAAGTTGGTGTTCAAATTTACACTGACATTTTGGAACTTCCCCATTATCGCGTTACTCAAATTTATTCCAACTTTCCGACAGTATGTACCACCGACTACGAGCTAAACGCCCAGAACGCCTTTTCCTTAATTCAAACTTCGTTCCTGAGTTCAGAAGGACCATTAATTTATTCGTTTATATAATTAATTTCCTACACAATGTGCCTCCCTGTTATCGCCCAGCACTCAACGCAACAAAGCAGAATCTTTATTGCCAAGACCAAGATGTATAACATATTCACCCTCCGCCATATTGACAGAGCTCCTGATGATAAATAGTTGAATAGTATAACCAATAACCATAAACTAAGAACTAAATAGACCGTCAGCTCAGACAACTTAAGAGAAACTTCCTACAAGCTGTTTTCCGTGTTACTATATATGCAATGTTTAGGTAATTAGTAACCTGACAGTTTGTTCAGTTTTGTTTTCTTTTATTACACCGCCATTTAGATTTTTTTTTTTTTGCTGCTTCACATGTTTTTACAGATAGGCAATTTAAGAGGGAATTTTATTTTCAAATCTGCGGGGGGAATTATGTAGGTGCGCGGGAGCTGACGGTCTACTTAATACTTAGTTTATGGTGTAACTTAGGAGTCCATAAAAAGGGTTAAGTATTTTTTGCTCTTTAACTGAATTTGCCGCCCTAGTGCGAAAATTTTGTGAATGGTCAATTCGCCGGATAGGAAGTACCGATTATTGCCTTGTATGCGACATTCAAAAGGAATACAGCTCGATTGTTCTTTGTAGATGGCGCATATGGAGCTGATGTTCCAGGTATCGGATAAATCCCAGCAGCTAACTATAGTAAGCGGATCCTTTAAGCCACTTGAAGTATGAACTTCGGTCTCACAGTCAACCCGCAGATTATTATTCTCCATTTCAACAGGTTCTGGCGCGACGCCTCATTTTTCCTGTTTAATCATCTGGCTGCTACAGGTGTAGTGGATCCACTATTAAGAGAACTGAATTTGCCGCTCTAGAGCACTCTAAAGCCCTTTCTTTCCCAAAAACTGAAACAAATATCTTTTCAATTTCACCAAAATTGATCAAGCCTCCCATTTCCCACACTTTTGGGAATTTTCACCACAGCAATTCCTACGTAAAATACTGTTTAAAATTTTCACTTAACGGACCAGCACTTGAACAAGTAAAAACAAAAACAAAACGGACAAAAAACCAATCATTACTTCAATCATTCTCTCCATTGAACGTTCCATATTATTCCATTCAATGGAGATTAATTTAAATTTGAAATGTCATCGCTATCATAAATGCGTAGCGAAACTTTTACTTTTATTCACATCGAATAATAGCCCCATACAGACCGCATTTGTAATAAAATCCTATAGACGAGGTCTGCGTTCGCTATTCAATCGATACTTTTAATACAAATAATATATCTGCACGGAAGAAAGGTTAATGCCACCTAAGTCGAGTCTGTCAGACAACTGGTATGCATTATGACCGATATCAGAAAGAAAGTTGCCGTCACTCTTAGCACTGAGATTAATACGAGTAGTAGCACTTAGGTACATGTTTAAACGAGTACATTACCGATGGCTGAGATATTTTTGACTAGATAATTCAATATGTATGCGAAGTTTGATGATGGTGCAGAAAACGTTTATGCTTATGCAAAATGTATTTTACTTTTTTTTAGAAAGTTGATTGAGGTAACCTCATTATGTTTTGGCGACTCCACTTCAGCGGTATATGCAAATTTACTGATTTATCCAATATTGGCTTCCTTTTGGGGCCCAAATCATTTCTCAATGGAAGAGTTTAGCCAAACACTTGAATCTCTGTTAAGAGTGGGGCTCAGTGATTAGGTTCACTCCATTTGTCCCTCAAATAAGGCTCGTGCAAAGGAGAGGTTATGAGAACCATGGCCTATGATCCTTTATGGAACTTCATCTATTTTTAGTTACTATTACACAATTCTTAAAACATAATCAGACTCACAATGCTGGGAGTAGTGTTTAAAGAGACCACGCGTCCGCTGTCAAATTCACACATCAATCTCTGTTGGGAACATTTATCTTAACAAATCTAAATTTAATTTGCATGAAAAAGAAAAATGTTTTTAAAATTGTTCCGGTCTTTTGAATTCTCTACCTAGTTTAATAAGACACTTTGTAAAAACAAAAGAGTTGAGCGGCGAACTTGAACAATTGTTTGCATTGCATTATTTTTTGACGTCATGTTTCCAGTCCCTCTTTATAGAGTCAAACAGTTTCCAGTTAACATGTAGGACTGCCTTGGTAGACGGGGAGTTGTTGAATATAACACGATTGCAAATAAAATTCAATACTTTCTTATAGCAATAACAATAAATAATTTGATAATCGAAAAACAACTTGTTTTTCTCGCTCGTAAATGTAGCCTGCAATAACACATTTCTTTATAATTTAACATACTAACTGGTAGGTAAGTAAGATTTTAATAATCGAATGAGTAAAGAACAAAATAAAAACTGCAAAAAAAATATGTTAATAATAATTGTGACATTTTGCAAAATGTATTCTTAACAAGAACGTCAACAATATACAAACAGCAGTTATTCACGCTTTTAGTGCAACTTCGATGTGCCACGATTCGATTTAGAAGTTTCTTCCCTTGAATCGGAAAAATAAAAGTAAACTTGCGTACCATTGAGTTTTAGAGATTTAAAAATTATATAGAGAACAGCATTTCCACATTCGTTTTTAGCAGTATGAATATTGGATCACAACATGCGCTGCATATTATTCCTCGAGATCATCTAACATTTAACATCTGACAGGTTGTCATAAACCAACCCTAATATTTGGATATATATTTTTGTCCTCGGTTTCTTAGAATTATATTGCGATACCAATAACAAATTTAAGTCTCGACCTTAAAATTACGGAAGCTCACAATTGCGAAATTTGTATGGAAATTATAGCCACTGTGATCTACTAAAATTTGAAGTCGAAACTAAAGGCCCATAATTATTTAGATGTCACGTAATGGGCCTTACTTCTTACAATTTTTAGTTCCGACTTCAAATGATAGATGTTCACAATGGTTATATTTTCTAAATGAAAATTTCACAATTTCCTTAGTTCAAAGTCGATTTGTTGTTTGTTTTAAGTAGGACGCAATGCGCGGTTGTAATAAATAATTTAAGTAGTCCGTACGTCCTATTTACGAACATAAAATGTTGGTATTTTCCATATGAGATAATCTATTGTGAACTACAAACAGCATTTTATTTAAATTTAAAGTTTAAATGATTTGTAAGGCCCAATCCGCGATACTAATAATCATTTTTAGTGTCCAGGCTAAATTTGTCGACCTCACAATGGCGAAATTTTCCATACAAAATTGCATATTGTAACCTACAAAATATTTGTGCGGAGGTTAAAAATGATTATTAGTAAGGCCCAATGACTTTATGGACTTTTGGCCTTGCCAATAAATATTTTTAGCTTCGACTCTAAATTTTAGTAGTTCACAGTGGCTTTATTTTCCATACAAATTTCGCAATTGTGAGCTTCCGTAAATTTAAAGTCGAGACCAAAATTTGTTATTTGTAACATATTTTGAGTTCGAGCAAAACAACCTACAACTAGTTGGGTCTACCCTGATTTTGTAGTCCAAAAATATTGAACTAAATAATTTAATTTCGTTCGTGATTTTTCGGGAAATCTTTTATCTATTCTGTAGTATTTCAAAATGAAAGCCAAGAACCTATGAAAAATGACCGACCAGAACTTTTATTTGGTAGCACAAACTGTATTTCCATAGAAGAAAAGAGTGAGCACTCGATGTATCAAACTCTTTTTCAATGTGATTTTCCCAGTTCAGAAAAAACGATCACTCGAAAGAGGATTACAATGACCAATTTCATATAATTTATTTCAGCAGTATCTTATTTGACAAGTTACAAGCCCACATACCGTTGTTTTCATTCGTCGTCTTCTTTTTCAATTTGGATGTAAGCTAATTGCAAAAGCCTCACCTCCTCACGCAAATTCCCACACTTTGAACCCGACATATCGTAAGTGTTAGATAAATCAAATTTTACACGCCACTGTGTGCTAATTGTGCAAACAGATACGTAGAAAATTGATTTGTCTTCCGGGTGTGCGGAGATGCATCTTTACCTGAACCACGTCGTTAAACTGAAAACATTCAAGACGCGCCAGAGAATTGCCAACGAAATAAAAATGGTTACATAAGACGCTTTTATTGACACATGTCTTTTTTTATGCATATGAGAAGCTGTGTCATTGAAGAACGAACAAATTATCTACACCTTATGGACATAAGATATTGGTTGGGCTATTCTGTAATAGCGTGCGGGGGGAGAACTCAGGTTTGTTTTTCTTTTAACGGAAATCAATAAATTTTGACGAAAACGATGGTGGTACGCATATCGAATGGTTTCCATAATCAGAAGGACACCCGCCCACTTATGGGCGCAGCTGTAATTAATACGTATCGCTTTAGAATAATTGGTATACGAAATTGTTGCGAAAATATTTTAATGTGGTTTGTGGTTGAAATTTGCATTCTATAGACGAGATTGAATTGTTTTATTAATGAGTGTATCTTGGTCTAATGAGTCTTAAGCACCATCTCAGGATGGATTCTTTGAGATGTGGTCTCAACTTAGTGGGCTCTTGAAATTGAAGCTTGGGATTCCTTTTACCAAAATGTATTGATAAGTGCAGATAAGGCAATGGAATTTTTCCAATAAAGGGAGGCTATATAGATCCTATTTATTGATATGCCTCTATGCAGCAGATTTAATGACTGGATGTGAAGACAATCGTATGACATCATCAGCTAACTGCGTTGTTCCGTATTTATTCGTACATTACAACAGTCTGTGATAAAAGCCAGATCGAATTTCGGATATTCATCCTAGAGACAGTTTCTCTACTTTGCACGCTTGATTTAGATTTATCAATTTAATTGGAAATCTAAGCTTTAAGAGGAAATATTTTTCTAATTAGTGTCTCTTAAAAATGAGTTTGAGACAAATGATAAGTCTTATGCTTCCCAGAGTCGAAATAGTAAGCCAAAATATTAATTCTGGAGTAAACAAAGAAAGAAAACCCGTGATACTCCAATCAAGAGGGCAGTTGTGACAATATGGACGGGTAGACGTGTTTACAGTCGAAAACAGAAATATGTTTACTAATGAGGCCTAAACTAATTTGACATTATGAATGAAGTGATTGACAGAGTGTGATAGCTTTTGACATCTGAGCATGAACTATGGAGGAGCTTTTATAAATACGAAGCAAAATATATGAGCAGCCGATTTAACTGATGTTCGCATCGGAACAAAGCAACCATGCATTTATATAACAATAATTAAGAGTTTAGCAATAATTACTAGCGTTATTTTTTTGCGTCATAAATTCAGTCTTTAACTATCAATCATCGCGTCTTGAATTTGTTAGGAAGCTTGCATTTGTTAGGAAGCTTGAATTTCTTAGGAAGCTTGAATTTGTGAGGAAAACCTTGTTTTTATTTAGACTGTGTTTTTGATCTACTTCCTGGTTATTAAAAGTTTGCGAAGCAATTCTTTTGGAATCAACACAAGCGGCCGTGCCGGTAATTATTCAACACACAATATGGTAGCGATGAAGTGAAAAGAGCAATTTCTTTAATAAAAAAGGTTAATTTAAAAGCCCAAAAAACCCGACTGACTGTAAAAAAAAGAATTAAAAATATATTAACAAGACTCATTTAAGTACCTATACCTAACTAATTGACAATCGGAGACTATATACCAACAAATATTTATGTATGAGTACCCTCCGACTGCCAAATAGGTAGTTATAGGTGCTAAAATGCGTCTTGTTCATATATTTTTAATTCTTTTTTTTTTTTACAGTCAGTCGGGTTTTTTGGTTTTTTAAATTAATTTTTCTATTTTGATCTCTTTAGCCAATGACACTCCGGGGAAGAATACGAATATTATGATACCTCACTATTCAAAATCGGTCAAGCCGTTTAGGCTACAGGGCGTCCCGTAGGAACGCACATAGGATACGCCCGAAAAACACAACACCCTCCCTGTGTCCAGTCGGGTAAAAAGAATAAGTAACTCAATAAATAGAGTAGATTTTTTGCGGTTGGTACTCTTTACACTGACGCGAGTGAAGATTTATTTTTTTGCTTTTTGCAAAGTCATGGTTACGAAAAATAAAGTTTTTCAAAGTCAAACACACCTTGCATTTCTGTACCATGGGGAAGGCGTACGGAAATTGGATGGCCCAACCAGAGTGACCGTTGTGCGACCAAAGTTGCAATTTGGCATCTTCTCGAGAGCCCTCAGAAATGACACTTTTTTCTCATTGGCCCTTTTTCTTGCGACTTTTTGGAATTATGCATTGGTCACCCATTGAATTCGTTGTGTTCGCTAAGGCAACGTTTTCAGCTGACAGAATCATAAGCAACGCATAGACTGCATGCGATTGATAAGATTTAATTTCTACTTTTGGGTCCTTTGGATTAGTTGACAGTTTCACAAATTGGTATCGAAGACATTCATTGGCCGCGGTTCACTTTTTGACTAGATGACTACCTAGACTCTAGAGGCATGTCAAACTCCACATAAAATAAATTGACATCTCACCATTTGCGCTAGACATCTATCACTTTTTGTGAAATATCCCCTTCAGGGAAATTTCTCAATCTGGCGCAAAACTACCCGCTGCATTGAGAGGAAAAAAAAAACAACCTGTCATAAGAAATCGTTCAAAATAAATTCGAAGCCGAGCAAGTGTAATTATTGTGATAAAATTGCCAATAAGTTAAGTAGAATAGGAATTCAGATATTGTTTTTATAATATATTGCATAATTTCTTTAATAATTATTGTAGTATGGAAATCATTAGTGTCAAAAGTCACTTTGCCCCTGGCGTTATGGCTCTAGCGTGGACGTTCCTTCATCTGGAAATGGAACGCGGCCATTATTAAAAACTTGAAACGTCGATGACAGTTCAATAAAAAAAAACTGTTTTCAGTGAAAGTTGAAACTAACTCAGCAGGAAATATTTTTTGTGCAACGAATATGCGAGGGATTTAATGGGACTGTTTTGTTTGCTAATCTGTCGACGCAATGTATACAACACATTCTACTGGCTGGGCATCTAAGTTCCTTATTTGGTCTTCTTCTCAATTCAGGCATTCGAAATCGACACAAAAACAGAAGGTACCTTCCATAATCTTTATTTAAATATAATTGTTGGTGCGTCTGTTTGTGATCGTAAAACGACTTGACCGATTGAGGTCAGATGAACGCAGTATATTTAAATTCGCAGAGAAGATGGTTCGTAGTTATGCGATAAGTGGTTTTGTTGTCAAGTTATTAATAAATTTTATATTTGCGTTGTGCAAAATTTACGGATTAACATCGGAATTCAGAGCAGCTGATTTTTTATTTAATTTACGTAAAGGCAATGTTTAACCAAGAAGCTAATGCAATATCTGTTTGTATGTGGGTTTGAACACGCATCACGCTTAAGCTACTTAGCTTATCCTTATGGATTTCTCAGAAAATCATAGAACTTAACATGAAACAGGATTTAGTTATGTTTTTGATCGCAATCACCCAATTTATCAATACACGAATTGAGAATCTTCTGGAATAGGGCACCCGGTATAAAATTGAAGGTTCCTTCCATTCGTTCCAAAAATAAAAACACTAAGGAATGTTTGAGAGAAGTTAGGTCTAGGGTAGGTACGCGAACCT
Source organism: Cheilosia variabilis (assembly GCA_951230905.1). Lineage (NCBI taxonomy): Eukaryota > Metazoa > Arthropoda > Insecta > Diptera > Syrphidae > Cheilosia > Cheilosia variabilis. Next base: position 17,422,096 of record OX579676.1, read on the forward strand.
GTTGCGCAATCTTTATCCATTTTAATTTAAAAGTCAGCTCCTAGGTGTCTCTCTTTGGGAACTGTTGAGCTTTAAGCGTATACCTACTGGTGGTAATAGTGTGTCGCGTTGTTTCCGTTCGGTTGTTGCTTGCGACGTCTAAGTAAAAGTGGGTTAGGTTAGGGTGAAATAATAGAAAGAAACGGCTAATTTTAGTGGTCTACTTGTACGAACTTGCAGACAAAGCTTGTTTTATCTTTCACTTGTCTGAATTTTTATCTAGATATTTTTTTTCTTTTCGAGGAAGAAATTGAACTGAATTTTTTCACATAACAGGTTCTGTGACTGTGGAAATGGACCACAGTACTCCAGTCTTTGGTGTTATCTATTCCGTGCATCTAAGGATAGCTCCCCAAATCGCCTTGCCTTCAATTTGAAAGAGTCTCCTTAATTTCCAGAGCAACCCCACTGTTCGCCGCATCTATACCCACACATGGTAACTGCTGTCAAAACGTCCACCATTCCAATAGCTATTACGCACCAAGTTATGTCAGCGATCGACTATGCACTGCCGCATACAAAAAGGAAGCAAAACTTATGCAAATATTCAACCACCAGATACAGTTCTCGCTGTATTTATTATTTTATTTGCATGCGGCCTGTTCCTCGCCACTGCCGATCATCAATTTAAACGACGAATGAGCAAGTGTGACGTTCCGCTTTTCGTTTCCGGATTGTGATAAGTATGTGCGAATGTGTGCGGGCATTTCAGTCGACACAACTCACTGGAACTGGAAGCCCCACGATTTTAAATTACGATTTTGCACAGTGGTTATCCTTGTGAAAGTTCATTGAAAACAACAACGCGTTTGCTAAAGGCATGACTCTTTTTTAATTTGTTTTTGCTTCTAGACTTATTTGCTGTGTCTTAATCGGATGTGCACGCGCGAAGTTCAAAACCTTCACATATCGGACGAACTGTTGTGAAGTCCGGCGGGCTTGACGAAGGCGCAGATCTTCCACCGTGATCAATGAATCGCGCGAATGGACATTGGACGGTCTGGTATCAGCAGGTTTAGATGTTATTGAAATGTCACAAAACCTAGTGTCGATGAGGTGTGACTTACTGGGATTGCCGCACCAAGCTTTGCGCAATCAAATTGCCCACAAACAAGACTTGGTGTTGCTGTGTACATTTCCACTCGTCGTCATTGGCTGAAATCACTCGCTCACGCACTTAGCGCGATGGGGTAGTCGAAAGATCGAAACCACTAGTTCAAGCGGAATCAAAGCGAGGCAGAAACAAATTACAGATACTCGCGCAAAAATTGAATGAGCCGCATCGCATCGGTGTCGAATATCGTGCTAAGTGGAGTAGGAAAACCAGGTCGATCTTTAGTTTTAAATGACACACCGCTGCGCTAGGCTATGTGTGGAAGTGACTAGCCACGAGCTCCATGTGCTATATACGCGTGTGTAGTTTATTGACAAATCTGCGTTACATCACACAGATATTGAACAGATATCGCAGTCATACGCATACAGCACATGTAATGGGTATTTGCGGTTGTCGTTGTGTTGTGGTGATCTGTAACAAGTTTCACTTTTATCGGACAACTTTTTGTGGGTTATTTTGCGTTTTTTTTTTATATTTTCCTCACCCGGTTTGAGTCGGCAATAAGGTTGAGGAGGTCATGAATTGCGCTGCGATAGAGTAGAGCGATGTGGAGCGCATTCACTTTTTCTTCACTGCGAAGTCTGAGCATAATATTCTGAAACGTGTAACTCTGAAAAGACGCACGTGAGGTGAGTGCCTGATGTAAATGTGCCTGGTACTCGTACATCGGGTTATGTCTGACAATGCGAAAGGCAGGAAGACAGTTCATGTATAGAAAAAAAGGATGCACTTCAATGTTATGTGATTAGTTCGAACACCGTGAAGCAGTCGTTTAATGTTAGGGATATAGAATTAGAGGATTATTGGCATTCGCAACGGTGCCTGGTAAGTTGTTGATACTGTCGGATGTTGATGTTTGTCAACTTTCACGTGTTCGTTTGATCTTTCCGGGGAACTGAACTTAAAAAACATACTAACCACTGAGCCACTGCACCCATTTCGTTTCTTTACTTGGTGTAAAGAGGACTATCCGCTCTCTAGACCCAGAACAGGAAGTTCCTTGCACATGCACAAATTGAAGAACATAGCCGTAAGATGTCCTCTGAAAGTGAAGAAGAAAAACTCAGCCGAGAATTCTTACTAGCATTCACAAAAATCTCAAAATTTGGTTACTGCCTTTGAGACACCAACACTATCCAATATTACTCGTATGTATATCCAGCTCCTGTGTCAAGTATTCAAATGACTTGTTTGCGTATCAATTTGGCGCCTCCAAACCTCCATCATACACTACAGCAATCGATAAAGGCCATGACGTATAGGTACCAACAAACGGCTACCTGATGCTTATATGACCCAAATACTCCCGACAATCAGGTGAAAGCTACAAAATTTCGCCCAACAATTGCGTGGGTTTCTTCCGACTAACCCAGCCGATGAAATGCTCTGCTAATTAAATTACAAACTCCTTCGCACAAATCGCTCATTTGCATAAAGACATACTAAGGTAGGGATTTGTGAATACTCGCTATTCCTCTTGCATATTGACGTTCGCACGCTCGCATTTCGTACACACTTCATTGGAGTCGGTATTAGAACCAGTTTCTCGGTGTAGAGTGCACATATGCATTTGTGCGACACTGACTTATTTTATTTTTCTCGCTTTACTACGGAGTAGGAAAAACTTTCAGATAATATCAAGTTTAATCCGCCAAAAACTGGATATGCCAATATCGCCGGGAACTTATAGCTCGAGCTACCGCTGCTGCTGTTTGTTTGCCTGGGTAGCATTGACTTCCAGAAGGTGATTCCCGCGTAGGTATCGAGGAATTTCTTTCGCCTTGAAGATTGTGGTGTGTTTCCCTTAAACATTTTATTTTTTATTTTTTCGTAAGTTGTTTTTAAAATCGAAACTTTGTTGACAAACTAAAAATAATTGATCGTATGGGTAGAACATCAACTTGAGTAATGAAGGAACGGCGGCAAGTGTTTACCTCTTGACAATTATACCTATCAGTAGACGCAATTCCAATAAATATCTTGAGGGATTCACCTTATTCTTTCGAGTGTTTGCCAAGTGCGTTGACATTTAAGTGGAACACACTGCGAAACAATCGTCAGTTTGCAAGTAAGTGACCACATTCAAGAATCTTGTTATCTTAAGTCGACTAGATTGGTCTCGATGAGATGTAACCTGAACGCAAAAACTAGATTGGTCGGGAACGTCACTTTTTCTACGTCAGCCACATATGAGAACTGTGAACTTAGTACTCAGTCACGAATTTCTTGACTAGATTCGTCGGCTACCCCTCCATTAACCTCAACTGAAACAGCTGCTCTCATGACCGATTTCCCCCAATCAAAACCGAGACTAAACTAGATACTTGAACGTCCCCAGTGGTTTTGTAGACATTTGTATTTGAAAATATTCGTTCTTACAGCACATGTGACAAAGCAGCAAACAGGAAAACCCAAACATATTCTATACCTCCTATAAAGGATTAGGATTGCCAATTGCCATGGGCTAAATGTGGAAATGCGTGACAAAATAGCCTAAGAAAGACGCCACGACGCACGGGTCATTAGATATGCAGTTGCAGTCAAGTGGATTTTTGAAAACCATTAAACACATGGGAAGTTTTACTTGTCCCAGCGAATTTTTTTTACACAAAACAGTAAACGGCTGAAAACTTCAACGATGAGGTCTAAAATTAGTCTCAAACTGTAACACTTTTAAATTATTAAAGCTTTCTTTGTGGCCTATAAGCAGGTGCACTTAGCCACTGGTGCCCTGTTGATTGCCATGACACGTGACTGTTAATGATTTTCCGTTTACACAAGATTTTTTTTAGCTCAAATCTCCTTTTAACAGAAACCTAATGATACTCTTAAGCAGAGACAATACTGAGACCACCAACTTCGGCCGATTTCCCGTTAGTTGCCTACAAGCTATATTTTCATGGGGTGGCAAACGCTAAGTGCGTTAGTATTGTTAAATAGAAATTCGTATTGACAAATGTCACGTAACTTCAAAAATTCTGGCTCACCAACACACTCGCACCTTGCATATGCCACTTCCGCTGTGGGCAAAGCTGCTGACAGTGTTCATAAAATTTTGTAGTTTTTGTATGTTTTTGCATGTCGCACTGATTTTTTTTTGACATAATACCGATAGGAATACAGAATGGCGAATTTGAAAAAAAAATTGAGGGGCCCACCGGCAAGAGGATTGTGAGTTGGGGGTCTCAGTATAGTTTGTCTATGCTCTTAAGTGCTGCGAAAATACAATTTGGACAAACCCTTCGCACACAACACTCCTGTATCAACTACACGTACGAGTATATTTAATAAAAATAAAAATAGAGGCAACGCACGCAGTTGTTCGTGCAACGCCCAGCCCTGTTTGCACATCTACTCGTACCTTCCTCATTCGTTATTCAATCTTCCACAATCTTCCACAACATTGAGCAAAATTGTAAGGCTTGCATTCGATTTGTGTGATTTTTTGCTGCCATTGAAAGGTGGCAATTTATAAAAGTTACATTGTTGCAAAATGCAATATTATTTTTTTATTTTGCAAATTTACACGAAACTTAAGCAACACACACAGGTAAAATTGTTTCGAGAGAAAGCCAGCGAAGATAATAGTGATTGGGTTTTGGATACTTACTTGTTTCAGTAAAATATCCAATCTTATCACCCGCTGAGCTCATTTTTAAGTGGAAATAGGTGCAAGATGTTTGGAAATAATTCTCGTCGAGGAAAAGCATTTAAAAATTAATTAATTATTTTATAGTAGCTCGGTTATGTCGACATAATTTGTATTTTTCAGTGGTAGGGCCGACTGGGAACCTTTTCACTACTTTACAATGCACGATTAACCTTGGCATCTTTATTAGAAATAAGCTATCAAAGCAGCAATTAGCCTGAGGAAGACTCTGGACTCTGGAGAAATCATTACGAAAGTTTCAATGTTCAGATACGTTCGCAAGTAAACGTTGTAAAATATTTTATCGATCGAATGTCAAAATGTTGAAAGAACAAAAACGTCGAGAGTCAAAGTCTCGAAAAAATTTAGAAAGGAAAAATGTTTTTAGAGATTTTTTAATAAATATTTTCTTAGTTTGAAAACGCTCTCAATATAAAAAATAGTTTGTTTTATAAAATCGTGCTCCAAGGGAGTGTTTTAGTGGGTTTGGCGCTTGGGTAGTTTCTGTGACACTAATCACACCAAAAACAAAAATGTAAAAAAGAGCCAACATAACAAAAAAGGGTGTTACTAGTCAGCCACGGAAAGTAAGGAGATCTGCGCCATGTTTTTAGTTTAAGAAATTTCAGTGTGAAAAAAATTGGTAGTTTTAACTGACAAATTTTGGATTTTAGCTTTATTATACATTTGCAGCCTTATTTATTAGAATTTGCTAAACACGCCTAAACTCCTGTATAGTTATGCAGTGTAAAGTATTTATACAGCCTTTATACACCCTTCCAAAAATTCTTATTTCTAAAACTTTTTTCCATGCATACTAGTTATACAGGGCTTGCGCCAAAAAATGTACTGAAAAAGAGAAATCTATTACATTTATCTGTCCGAAAAGATAAAAAAAAACTAAGCAGCTTGTGAGAAATGCAAAATTCAAATAGAAATAGGAAAAGGAATTAAAAAATTGAAAAGTAAAAAGGAAAAGAATGATTTGGAACAGAGACAATACTGAGACCACCAACTTCGACCGATTTCCCGTTACTTGCCTACAAGCTATATTTTCATGGGGTGGCAAACGCTAAGTGCGTTAGTATTGTTACATTGAAATTCGTATTGCCAAATGTCACGTAACTTCAAAAATTGCGGCTCACCAACACGCTCGCACCTTGCATATGCCACTTCCGCTGTGGACAAAGCTGCTGACAGAGTTCATAAAATTTTGTCCGTTAAATTTGAAATTATTTATATACGTCTGGATAGTATTATTTTTAGGAATAAGTGTACATTTGCTTAAAATATTTATGAAAAATTGTCAATGCAGAATGGTTGCATGAAAATAAAAACATTTTAAGCAAGTTTTCTTCAGTTATTAAAGAAAAATTCACACAATAAATCGATCTTAATGATATCGATAAGAGGTAAGTACACAACCATGTTTGTCCTAATATGTTCTAGTATATAAAACATATATTTTAGATAATTTTACTAACCAACCAAATCAAATTATTCGCCTTTTAACAATTTATAATAACTAACCAATGGCATTCAGTAATATAAAAATGTGGAATTCCCGAACTCTTTCACATTTCCCCACGGTTGCCGCGGTTGGCAGCATTTATTTTTGTAGTATTTGCATGTCACACTGATTCTTTTTTGACATAACACCGATAGGAAAACAAAATGGCGAATTTGAAAAAAAACTGAGGGGGCCAGCGGCAAGATGATTGTGAGTTGGGGGTCTCAGTATGGTTTGTCTATGATTTGGAACTCCTAAGAAACGGTAGTCTTATACAAATTAAAACGAGTTTTTAAAACAATTTGAAGTATCTCATTTCTGCACATATATCCTTTCGAGGACACTTGTAGAATCTTGAAAATTTAAAATAAAAATGTTTGATTTCATTTAAAATAAAATGTGACAGTTTTTTTAGGTCAAAATGACATTTCGATACTATTCCACCTCTATACAAGCTCTAAACAACGTCCAAGCGTGTTTAGCTTATTCAAGCTCTATACCACGTCGACAAATTTTTATGAATAAGGTTTTTGCGTATAGAGGTATTATAAAGGGTGCATAACTTTATACACTCTTTATAATACGTTTATAAATAAGGCTGTATAATAATTTGAAAGCTTGACAAGTGGAGGTTAGGTTAGGTTGACCAGTTTATTCCCATTTATCTTAACATTGAACCTTCTTAAATTAAGAACTTGGCACCAGTGGCCTTAATCGTCATTTTAGCTTATTTTGAAAGGCAAAATGCCTACGAAATGGGTAATTACCCACGATATGACATCACCGCTTGGCGTACATTTGGGTCTTACTACTTTCAAAGTAACCCCTTTTAATTAGTAAAATTGTGAAGTCCTTGGCTCAATTGGTTCCGAAGTTAGAGAGTCGAAAACAACCTGAGTTAGTTCCTGTAGAAATGGCGTAGTGCCTTTACTAGAGGACTATTCTGGGCGATACCGTGCCCCTTGATTAAACACCAAAGCTCAAAAGAACTCCAAACACTGTTTTCAACCAAAAATTATTGAAGGTTGATTTTGGATTAATGCGTAAAAATGTATTTCTTTGACGCAGATGTTTGGACAGTAATTCCTTTGTAAAATTATTTTTTCTTTACGTTTACGTCACTTTACCAGTAGGCTGGTAGCATATCCGCAAATTGTGTCGCTTCCCTAAAAGCGAACATTCTCGTACTTTTAATATCGAAGCTTTGACCCATAACAATGCCTTTCATCTCACACAGCGCATCGTTTTCTTAAAGAGGTTGTTGATCCCAGTTTTGTCGCGCTCTGGCCAAAGCTAGTGCTTACAGGTTTTTTAATTCGCGCCTTAAACCTTTTATTAACTGTAATTCGAATCGTATTCTCCACTCGTTCTCATAAATTACTACCAAATACAATTTAAGGCTGCTTTTTGGTTAAAACTCCAATGGAAAGCCTCTTAAAATAAAAATCAATAACGATACATTACTTGTTTGCCTGTCGCCAAAATCTCCGCCACTAGTCTTCATTCTGCTTGAATTTGCTATACAGTATACACTTCCGATTGGGGTTAAGAAACTTATCTCAGCCTTAAAAATTAAGACACACAGATGAAACGTTTAACCGTCACGTCGGAGTCCCTAAGTGATAGCAATATGAAGCACGAGCTCTCGATACTTTATGTAAGTTTGATTTTTCACGTAAATTTCTCTGTTTCTCGGTAACCGTCGTCGTGTGTTGACCCAATTGGTTGGCGCTTTCATCGTCTCACAAGAGTTCATAATACTTGGCAAGTTCCCGCGTATTTTGGCTGAAAGTTATTTCGGTTTTTTTTTGTTGTTGGTTTTGTTCAAAAATAGATTGAACCAATTTTGTCTCTATTTCAAGGTGCACGATAAAAATGCATTATACATCCAATGGACCGCTGTAACAGACAGAGTTATGTAGGAGAAAGGTTTTAATTGAGTTCGCACGCCTTCCGTCGGATAATCAAATTATATACCTTTGGAGAACGCTTTCAAAAAAAGAAGAGCCGAAATTAAAACGGCCACAAATTTTGGTTTCACTCTTTTTCGTATATATTTAATTGGTGTATAATTGGTTGGAAGATTTTCTCAATAGCACTCTTCCTCTGGAAAAGAAAAATCATTTATCATCCGCCACGGTTATGGTGAATAGTGGAAACAACTTCATTTAACACGTACTCGATTTCATGCAATCACATCAATTAGACCGGAATAGATACAGTAGCGCACTTGTAAGATACGTACCGTATAATAATAACTTTCGGTTGTGATTCACATTTAATCCAGTTATTCACTTTTTATGCAGGAGTTTCACTTATGGCCGCTTGAAAAGTTAGTTGTGTCGGATTGGTTTAGTGAGAGGGAGGGTGGTCTAGTGAAACTACGACGCCCACGCGTTGATAAGCTCCATGAGCTGCGGTTATGAGCAAGCTGTTTGCGACTCACTTTGTAGCAAAAGTGTTTTATTTGAAGCGCACGCTCGAGTTGGTTTTATGCTCGTTCTTATTGAGCATCATAAAAAGGTACTAAAACCTTGGTTTGTAGTTATTTGCTGGCTTTTATTAGGAATGCATAACGTGCGAAAATTGTCACAATTCATTTCGTTTACAATCGGAACGAAATGCGCAAACGTTTTGTTTGTGTTTATTATGACTTTATGATTGGAATTGTGATAACTAAGACTACAGGCATGAGGCGCAACTTCTTAGTTGTTATTGTCTTTAGTGGATCCCCTCCCTCGGGTTTGTTTGATAAAAAAATGGAACAGACCAGCACAAAATAGTAGAAAACATCAGAACAAAATTACAGGAAAAAGTACAGCTTTATGTTTCATGAAAAACTGCCAAAATGTTAAAGTCAAAATTAAAATTTCAGAATGGCTTGGAATGTTACAATCGTTTGAAAAAGACGTTTTATTATATTTATTTATTATTATTGTTATATTTTATTTTGTTAAGATTTTCGAGGATATTCCAGTGATTTTCATAGCGATCCGAGTTCCCTTAATCCATTAAATTCCTATTAATTTTATTTATATGTAAAAAAAAATATTTTGACTGACAGAAGAAAACAGCGTGCAGCTGACGTTTTTCACAAGCCTGCTCCACTTCGAAAGTAGGTGCAGAAAATCGTGTGCTAGGCAGTGCAGCACAGCTTCATGAAACAAGAAATAGGACAGTTTCAGAACGGATTCATCTCCTTGTTCTTGTCTTAAAAGAAACCTTTGAAACGTTTAAAGTTGCAAAAGGATATATTCGAATTACAGTCACTCACAAATTTATTGACACTTCTTAAACGTGATCGTTAAAACATTAGCTGCTTAGTAATCAAGGTCAGTTCATTTTAAGCTTTAAGAAGATTAATGCTGGTAGATTTTTGGGACTGTGATGAATCTCCATTTCACTCTCGTTTAAAGATGATATTCAATCGTTGATGCGAGTAACGAAAGTACTTTGGGGCCATTGAGAGTTTTCATGTTTAGTGAGCAGTGAGAGTTCTAAGTAACAAGTAATGATCGCTTCCAACTTCACTTTCCAGTCCAGCGGTTATTAAAAATTATTTCGTTTCTATAAGTGGCGAACCTGTGAACATTTGTCCAAAATAATCGGTCAATAAAAATTTAAATAGTTTGTCCAAACAAAAAAAAAACAAAGCCACCCTGTATTATGGAATATAGAAGCCCAAAATCTACAGTGAGATTAAGCGGCATTAACACCTGATTAAAATCTTGACAGATAGCCTTAAGCAAATCAATCAATTCGACTTGTCACTTGAACTCAAAGATGATAAGACAGAAATTTTTAAAATAGCTTTATGGCTCGTACATTTCTGTACCAATTTTAACCAATATTGTGAAAGTATTAAGTGTATCTCATTGAAACAGTAGACACAATCATGGCTAAATAAATTTAATTGATTTTACTGCCTACGGTCCTAAAAGGTAGGGATCAGATGAATATGCAAATTTTAAGATAAATTTATTTGGAGGCACTTTCTCGTACCATACAAGGCAGGCTTCCCACACATGTGTCATCCGGCAGAAAAGTGAAGAAGGGCAAATCACCATTATGTGACTCAAAATACAATGGTGGGCAAACATAAACTCACTAACTAGCTGGTGCCATCAAGTAGAATATATCCACCGCTGTTTGGCTTTAAATTTCACGTAACTTGGTGTAATATTCAGACAGAGAGCGAAGAAGGTTGTCTTCTTTGTTGCTCTATTTGTTGACACACCTTGTAAATAAATGAAAAACAAAAACACCCACCCACAGTTATTTGCAAACAATATTGCTTTGGCTACATTTTTGAAAAAAAAAAACATGTAAAGACTTTAAATTCCAATCACACCGTAGAGTGACAATAGCTATATTCTTTTGTCATGCACGGCCCATGCATTCTATGTCTGTTTTCGTCATCCCTGCCATTGAATACAACAGAAGATGAGTTGGGCGTAAGGTGGCCCGATACTTTTGCCAGCCAGCTTGTAATAATTTGCGCAAATACGTGCTGTCGTTTATTTGTACGGTGCTTTGGAAAATTTAACTCTTATTGCGGCAAATTATTGACTTTTATCTTTCATTTAAATAGCTAACGTGACGGGAATAATACGTTTCAATTGGATTTTGTTTCCATTGTGAACAAAGCCAGACGAAAAAGAGTAAACATGGATTTTCAGTACTTTTTATTAAGTATGAAAATATTTGTGCCGCTTAATGGTGTTTGACTTTAGAGTAGAGTATGCACCAACAACATTGCATTTGCATAAACCTACACGTTGGTGACACCATTTTACGCAGAGCTGAAGAATGGCGACGTTTGTTTTTCGAATCCAATAGATTTTCTATTTCATGATTTGTTTAATGAAATTAAGTAACAAAAGCGGCAAATGATAATCAGGGAAATATAGGCTAGCTCCCGACAACGTCAGTATCTAATAAAAAGAAGAGAAAATAAAGTGCACGACTGGGTCGAACGAAACTTTCTCGTTCATCAAAAGTTTGATTGGTTGTTTTCTTACTTTATTAAGTAGGTGCGTAAAAAACATAGAATATAGGAAAATGAATATGTAGTTTGAAATAAAATGCTCTTTTGGGTTATTCACCTGAGAGGCTGTACATTCATATAAAAAAGTTAGATGTAAGCATTACTTGGTTTTCAGGGCTTTATCGAAGTCCAAAAAGGGGGTTTTCGAGATATGAGCAGTTTTTAAAGTGAGCGTTTCCAGTGATTCCAATTGAAAATTAAGGACGCAATAATTTTGAAAACATCCATTTTACTATAAGTTTGCATTTTGGTCAAAATCATGCCGTTTTGAGGTAAACTGGGAAAAACTATATTTTTCAAAAATGACTTTTTTCAAAAATCCATTTTACGATAATACAGAGAAAAAGTTAATTTTCCATTAAGTTAGAAATGGCCATATTACCATAGAAATTAATTTTTGTTACAATCGTACGGACCGCTTTGGAGATGTGTCCAAATTTCAAAAGTACCGTTACTCGATTTTTTAGCGGAAAACTGAGTATGCAGTTACTTAAGCTTAAATACCAATTTTTGTTGAAATCGTTAGAGCCGTTTTCGAACAAATCAAACTGGTATGCAAATTTTGTATGGGATAAGTACCATTAATATTGATGTTACAATGCAAAAAAAAAACCGCCCCGAACTGTAAGCCCCCAAACTTTAAATCCGAAGTTTGAACGAAATCCGTTCAGCCGCTTAGGCTGTAGGCCTCGGGGCATACTGACAACCAGACAGACGGACAGAATTGTGCGATCCACTTTTTTGAGTTCGCCTATCATCGTAATGTTAGACTTGATTAACATCTCGAGTTCGAAATTTTGTACGAATACAATATCTTTCTCTTACTACGTAATGGAGAAAGTTAAAAAAGCAAATAAACAAAATTGTAGGAAGACAAAAGAGATTTTATTTAGCGTATTTATGTTAAAAATTACTAAAAAGTTTATAATAATTTTTGCACTTTATTATAAACAGGATGAAAGTATTGTAGAATTGATAGATGATATTTGTGAAGCGTATTTGGCAAAGGCTGAGAAGTTACAATATTGAGAACTGCGGGCTTTTTAAAAATACATATTTAAAATAAAAACTACTCCAGATATCCGTCCGGAAAAGAATTTTAATTTAATTTTAATCTTTAATTACTACGAAATCGGAGAAATTTCATTCGACATATCCGTTCCGATTCAACTTTCGAAAAAATTCTCCGATGACATGTAGCGCACCTTGTCGCATTGCGTGGAACCGCGTTGAACCACTTACTTTTGACAGCTACACGGCACATTTTTTCCGAAGCTCTCCGACAACTAATTGCTGCGGAATTATATAATATGAACGCGTTTATTATGCTCCATTGATTTTGGTTTCCGATCAGATTTGACTTTCGTATCGGATTTTTTTCCGAACGGATACCCCGATAGTGGAAAGTGGAATGAATTGAACATTTTTTAATTCTTGGCCGGGCGATCCAAGTAGTACATTCCTAAAACAAATTCAACTTGATGGTTTTCTGATAGGTATATTTTTTATCACGTGACGTTTAATTGTATTGAATATTGCGCCACTGAGGTTTTCACTATTACGTCACTTAAGCAAGACTATAACGCACGTTCAAGGATACAAATTTAGAAGAATTCACCGGAGTGATGAACATGGCTTCGTCGCAGAGTTTTTAAATTCATTGCGAAATTAGAGCAAACGAAAAGCGCTTTGCAGGGTGAAAACAGAACTCAACAAACTCTAAGCGTGAGTTAAGCTGTATGATTATTTTGGCTGAGGAGGTGAGAGAACCTGTTCTGAACAACTGAGGATGATCCGTAAGTATAGATCTCTGGATCTAAAGCATGAACTCTTTTAAAATGGATATCCTCAACCAAAATAACTTCGTAAGATTGTCGGTCCCGATATCTTAAAAGGCGACTGCTTTTACATGTCAACGTTTGATATTGACATTCTTTATAAATATAAATAGGTACTTAACGAAAAAGCAATACAAAAATTAGAGTTCATGCCATGTTTACCTTTGACAGATAAACACAAAAGAAAATGATACAAAAGCTGCAGTAAATATTACCCACATGTAGTAAATAGCGTTTTTATAAGTTAACAGTTCGAATTAAAACCAATTAGGTGGGCAATTGACACAAAGTCACCAACATAGTGTATACTTGTGGAATCCATAATTTTACACAAATCATTCGCCAAGTAACCAATTCTCGATATTAGTATGCATAAAATCAATTTCCACCTTGATGTAGCACAGCCAAACAGGTGCTCTTGGAAAATGCTCATTAGACACAACTGTTTTACTGTACATACAGTATAGTGTGCACACAGAGACAGACAGACGAGACCGATAGACGGAGAGCATTCTTGCGTACATTTAATGATTACATATAAAGATTTAATTAGTATCGAACAATAGAAGAACAAGTTAACAAGAAAAGGTAAAACATTCAAAGCGAGTAACAAATTACGGAAAGCTACAAGAGAATAGGCATGATTACATACAACTTGCAAACTGACATTCAGATTTGGATTTGAGAAACAGTTAAACTGAAAATTATTAAATTTAATAAGCTGATTGCGGCTTCCAGCCAAATATGTATTTACTTCTCGTTTTGGTACTTCGCACTAAATCGCAATAAAAATTCGAAACAATAAACGGGTTTTTTTTAACTCTTAACCATGCAACGATTAAATTTAGAAATGATCTTTAACATTTGCAAATCACATGCTTACGGAAAGTATCAAATAAATTAATGTATACGGCTACCTGTCTGGAGGCGGTTTTATTAAGTTTTTTTTCCATTTGCCCAGTTACTTTCTTTCGGAAAGTTATTATCTTGTTCCCCTGTCAGGAAGTGAACCTGCACTTCATTTCGCCATCAATCGACCGAGCCCGAATTAATATTCAACAGAAGCTTGCAATGCCCACATCAACATCTGCTTAATGCAGAGTTTAAAGTTGAAACTGGTCATTCTAAACAGCAGTTACTTTAAATTTTGAAGGTTGGAGTTAGTGGACGAACTTGCAAAATAACAGACGATCTTTTTTCTAAATTCTTTATCGTGTTTAAACGATTCCAGGAAACCATTACGAATATATAGGCTTGAAGGCTTTTTGAACTTTGTGCGCAAAATATGGATTGATGAACGGCTTGTCTGACAATTCCATCGTGCTGGAATTTCTGCCCGCAATTAAGTGTCAAAAGTGTAATTTAAAACGAAACCAGCTGGTGAGACATCCTACAGTTGTTTTTTTTTTGTTTATTGTCATCAGTTGCCCATTGAAAATATGCGTGTTTAACATGCATTTTTGCAATATTTATCCGATCGATCTGGACATGGCAAGCTAATCGTATGCAGCTTTCTTTCACCGCGATAGTAATAATAATTATATTTAGTGTCCAGGCAACATTTTTTGAGCTCACAATGGCGAAATTTTCCATACAAAATTGCATATTGTGACCTACAAAATATTTAGTGGGGAGGTTGAAAATGATTATAAGTAAGGCATTCAGTGATTAAACAAATTTGCAAATTTAACTTTCTTTTTTCAAGCTTAAACGCTGAATATGATCTTTTTTCCAAATATCGTACCGAAATTATTTTCTTTTAAAAAAGCTACGAAGTTCGGTAAGATATAAGTAAGAGTAAGCACAAATTATGCAGAAAGTTTCCCTTTTCTAATCTCTTCCATTATTGCTTGGCAAATATTTTGAAGGTAGCCTATTATCACCTCAAATATTGCGTCATAATGTTAATTTCTTGCAGCTACCACTGTTAAGTGCCTTACCAATCTACTTTTCTTCCTCCGATGTATGACATTGATGTTATCTCAGTAGGTCTTTGGATGTATTAAAAAATGTATTACTGTGATCACAGTTCACAGCAGAGAATGTAGTTAATAACGTTTTTTTTCTCAACTGCGAAAGATATACTTTGTCATATTATAGTCACATGGTAGGTTTCTTTTTATGGTGCAAACATTATTTGAATTAAATACTGCTGGCAAACTTGTTATGGTAATTAAGAACATAATCTGATGGAGAGTCAAAAATGAGAGCAACGCTCTTCTATATACGCGAGAACTATGTATTAAATGACGGCCAGTATTTATGACATTTTTCATGTCATTTCAGCTTAAAAACTACCACTTGTAATTTATACCATCAAATGGTGTCAACTGTTGTCTTGTGGTATTGAGTGGTAATTTTACCAGATTATGATGGTGTACGAACAAAATTAATTAGTTCAGCAATCAGTTAGTTTAGTGATTAGCTTATGTTGACGTTAAGAATAACTGCTGGCTTGACAAACCAAATACCATAAGTGGGTAAGTGCGGGCTGCAGTTTCAGTCGGACAGAAATGTGATGGGGTTTGTCACTCTTTTTCAATTGAGTCGAAACTTGGTCGAAACTTTCCATTTGCATTTGTGAAATATTTTTAGAATTAAGTGGAAATGGAACACATGACAGCTAATTGTAGCGCTTTTTTTTTGGTTTGTTTCTAAAGAATGGAACGCTTAAGCGACATTATGAAAACATACACGAAACATGGCGTTCAACTTTTTGTTTTGCTGTACGCTTTTCCGGAAGTAGATATATGTAATAGATGACTTGATGGGAGTATCCGCTCTCTGTCCGCACATAGTTTATTGTCCGGGACATTATATGCTTGCGAAAAATGGTTTTTATGTGATTATCAAATTGAACTCTGGACTTCACATACAGGCAAATAAGGAACCTATAAGAAAAATATCTACGTGCTAGATAACCCCATAAACCACTCGAAGCCCATCAAAATAGGCTTCGCCTTCAAAGAAGACGAATCACAAAAATAAACAATCTATCCACGATCAACCGTATAAATTTTCAATTTAACCTTTAGAGCTTCATTTCGTATTCCAATATCGATGTCGCACCGGTGTCGACGCCACGAGGCTTACGAAAACTTGATATTTTTTTGTTGTAGTTGTTCTCTATTATTATTATTTATTACAGTTTTCTTCGAGTAGGTGTTTGTTTTGAATTCCATTGTCCATTCCAGTCCATTTGCATACCCAGTTTACGGCTTTTCCAAAAGTAATTAAAGTCGATAGTGTACACTGAGGGAAACCGGAATTCATGGTTGGTGAAATGTCAGGAAGGCTTCCTCTGCGAAAGGAATCATCTTCTGTTTAATTAAGCCGGCAATTTGTGGACAATTTGCTCAGAGATACCAAAAACACACAAACATTCTATCTATCGACAGAGAGGTTCGATCACATTGAAATGGCATTAGAGAGATGGAATACTGGTTTCTGGATTAGCAAAATCTGCAGTCGCGAACACTCCAACTTGGAGTGGTGATGAATATATAAATTATTTCGAACTTGTTTTTGTTGATGGAGCAATATTCTCGAAGGCTATTATTGATGTTCTTGTTGTCGGCTGAATTTCGCTTGTGTTTTGGTATTCCATCATCGGAAATAACGGTGCAATAATTGAGGTGTAAAATTAAATCAATGGAGTTCTTATGTGGATCGTGCGACATTATGTCGGAATTTACTATGGGAAGAAAGGAATGTTGCAATACCGTAGAGTTGGATACTATTCATAGTATAGTAACGAGTAAGTGTGCATTGGCACACGCCTTGAATGAGGAGTTTCGTAAAGAGCGGTTTATTGTCAGCTGTAAATGGGGCTGAGTGTGCATGTAGAATAAGAAAAGGCAACTGCGCAGCAGAAATCCAGATTTTGCATCACTGTGTTGAGTCACACTGGGATTTTGTGCAATAAAACGGATTAGGAAATTGCCCATTGTTATATGATGAGAATAAGAAACTGAGCATGTGACAGAAGTTCTTTGATAGGGAGCTAAGGGTCCACTATGCTCTCATCTGTTATGATCGTCTTGGATATAGACTTTTATGTTATACAACTACCGACTATAAGTAGCGCTTGTGTTTAGTTGTTGGTTAGTTAATAGCATTTTTAGTGATCAATTAAAACTTAATGACTCTCACAAAAATATCTATCACCTTCACCATGTTAAGTGAGTATGGAAAAAGTGATAGTTCATTCATGTTTTTCAGCACATCTAAAAAAATTAATACGAGTATATCGTAGCGGTGCATCTGCTTTAACCTTAAAGGTTCACGTTAAACCAACGTTAGGTGACACACACCAGTTTGTTGATACACAAAGTACACTCTCAATATTATATAATTTTTGGCCGTAGCAACAATGAAACTGTGTTTCCAATACAATAACTGACAATAGAGACTTTTGTCCCAGTCCCGTTTGTTAGAAAACATATGTATGTAAATGGTATTTCTTTTGTAGGTTTGTTTGTCGAATCGGCAACACTTTTTTTAAGCGACAAACTATTAAACCATTATTTAAAACAAAAATAAAAAAAGTGGAAAACGATGTTTTAGTCCAAGTGACAAGTATGGGAAAATTGTGGGGTTTTTGTACAATATGTTTAGGGAAAAAAAACTTCAATGATATGTATAACAACACAGGTCATATTTGATATTAGGTTTCCCTCTGTAGAAAGAATTTTTTGTATACCACTTTTCAATTTAGAGGGTTTTTTCGACCACCAATGATCCAAAATTGGCGCAACAGGCCCATATAGGACCCTACCTAACTTCTCGCAGCCATTCGTTCGTGTTTTTTGACGAAATAGTCATAAAAACCTATAATGTGACAAATCTGAACGGCTTATTTGATCCCGATTAAAGTCAAACATCTAACGAAAAATTGGCTAATATTGAGCACACTTGGCACCACCTCCAGCATGGTGATTTCATTTAAACACATAATACCAAAGTCACCTATCAATGAACATTAATTAAACACATCTCTTATAACCCAAAAATTGGTATATTTTAAGATAAAATTTCCACATCATCCGTACTTAAGTAAGTCCCTCGTTTTCGGTTTTCAAGTACTGCCAACTATTTGCGATTGTCTACGTTCGTTGAATTTAAAATACGTAAGTAAATCCTCTTATCAAAACCGCAATCGGCAATCACTTTTAAGTCGGAAGCCATTGCATAACTGCACCGAAACATTTGCCAGGTGTTTTGCTTTCTTCAAGTCGTCGCGTCGTTGTCGTTACCCCAAATGATCACCATACAACCACACTGTGCATGTTACAAAATCATGCCTTTTCTTTGTCCATCAATCAAACAGAAATAAAAATATCTATGTCAACGTAATACACTTAATCCTACCAAATACGGTAAATTCATAGGTACGTATGTACATGAAATCTAAAACAAATAAAAATTGTATCCAAACAGAAAATAGAAAAATAAGTTGGAGTGCTTCACTAGACACTCTCTAATCAAACTCACCTACTTAGATGTGAGTGGTCGTGATGGATGTATTTATTAGCTGCAGTGTATGGCAGGCAACCAAAAGCGGTATCTATGTCTCTCGAGCTGATTCTTACGTTGGCGAAGAAAAGATTTATGTTTGCTGTGTGTATCCTCAAAAACATAAATGTTGTTGACTTTGAAATTGAAATCGAATATGGAAATACCGCACAAAGACGAGAAACTTCTCGAATCTTGCACCTTTTTTCTTTTTTTCTTTTTTTCTTGTATTCACAACAGAACTATAATGATTGCACTATCACGGCATCAATAATGATGATAATGGTGAGTAAATAAACACTATGATTTTTCTTTTTTGTTGTTATTCCACTGATCGATGCAGCACATTAGCACAATGACCGAACACACAATGGAAATTTCTTTGACACAATTTTGCTACACCATATCTTTTTTATGTAAATGAAAATAAAATTATTTACACAACTGATTTCCAAAAAGGAGGCAGAACAAAAAACCCACTTTTCCACTTCTTAACCGGCCAAGATGATTGCAGATGACGCAGTAGACTAGGACATTTTTCAAGTGCACGATCGACACTACGATACGAGTTATGTCGAAAATTCAATTAAATCGAAGTGGGATATACGAAACCTCCAATTGGCGCACTCGAACAATCATTGGATATAATTTATTTCAATTGCACAGCTTGTATAGACACATTACTCTTTTCGTCTACGTATTGCAAATTTATCGATCTTTATGATCTGATACGATTTTTATGATCTGTTTGACATTCACTATAGATTAAACCGTATTCAATCAACCGCGATCGACAAGTGATCACTCGAATGGGTATTTATCGCGAAATCGCAAGGAAGTCGACGAGTTGTTTTTATTTGTATAGAAAGTATGTATAAACGGACTGTCATCAGCAGGCGATGCAACAAATGTAGATCAACGCTAGATTATTAAGTAATGAAGAGGAGCACGATGTATCGCGTGATCGTCGAAGAGCATGTTTAATAAACAGAATAAAAATGCAAGAGACCTTCACTTTTGAATGGAAGATCTGCTGTAACACTGTGACTGAGGGGTGATTCATCAATCGATCACTTTACGTGGTTATCACTATCACTGGTCTGGTCAATGTACACGATCAAACAGAAACAAAATAAACTTCCGCACAATGGTGAGTCGAGGAATCCATAAAATAAATCCAATTGATAACGGCGAGAGATCGAAGAGAGGTCAATGATGATAAACAGCAACTTAATCCCTTTAGGCAAGGCATAAAGACATCATCATCACCGTCGTCGTTCGTCGTTTGTGTGTGTGAGGGACAGAGAGCTGGGGGGAGGGGGGGGTGATCGTGCGAATAACGAGATTCGTTAAATAAAATAATCGAGTTTCGTAGTCGACAAAATTCAGAGAAAAAAGGAAAATATTCCTCGTACATGTACGCGAATAATCGAAATCGAAATGTGTAAGGGAAAATCGTAAAAATACAAAAAGTAACCGCGACACGAGCACGATCGTCTCTCACTTGTGTGTCAATGCAGTGTGAAGGCTTACCAAACACTGATATAGCTTAGCGAAACGTATCTACAAGATACACTCATTTCAGTTCATACAAGCAACAAAATTCATCAACTCTCACAGTAGGCACATATGCATGCTTTGTCGATCGGTAAACCAGTAGGTACACCGTACACTGGCAACTGCTGCGGTTAAATATTATAGCCGCAGAAGCTATACCATGCCAGAGAGTCGCTACAAGTTTAGTCGATCGGTCGTCATCGTCGTCGTTTAGTTTAGTTTGTTTTGGGCCGGTGGGCCGGGTTCGCTGAGAGAATATGTGTAAAGTGGAGGAAAACTGGTCGACTAGACTTTCAAGTCAACCCACCACACCTGTTTGTCAACACTGCAAAGAGTACCAAAGTCACCCACAAATTGAACATACACTACACACTGTTGGGGGTGGTGTGGTTGTTGGTGAAACCTTTTTTATTTTGTTCTCCTCTTTGCGTTTTTTTTGTTGTCTTTCTTCATTGTTGTCATCAGCAGACGGCGCGCGGACCAACATACAGCTAGATGGAGAGCCATCATGTCTGATGTCAATAGACCCGTCTTGCCATAGCTCTTGTTGACGTATGCTGCTGCCGGCTTTTAGTGTGGCTTGCATTGTGCTGTACAGCGATCACAGTCCAACAGTATCTGGAAGAGAAAAAGCCGATTGAAAGAAAGAAAACGATAAAATAAGCAAAGCAAGCTCAAGCGCGTATATTAAATCTGGCACAGTATTAACATAAGTACACACATACTGATATGCGTAGAGCTATAGCACGGGCATCAGTGAGCATTTTTTAAACGGTCTTGCGGATATAATTTTTGAAAGGTTTTATGTGGCATCTCGTGTTAGATGAGGAGGAGAAAAGATCACCTCGGGATGTTCAACTTGAGGTATTTATCAACGAAATTCCTTGGAACAGAGGGTAGGTACGGTACGACATATATTTTCATAGACAGGGGGGCTATAAAAGTTTTATAACCGATTTGAGGTTTCAATCAGTGCATTCTACGGAGCGATGTTTGCGGATAAAGTTTTGCCGCGAGATCATTCACCTTGTTTGTTGAATTTGCAATGCGATTCCTTAGGGCTTCTTGTTCTTTTAAATAGGAGAGAGGCTATTGACATGTGGAAGAATTACGACTTCCGTGGATAGATGTTTTCGAGGTGCAACATAATCATACAGAAAGTCTGTTGCAGAGATAATGACAAGTTAATACAAAAATTTTGCGTTGTTCTGGTCAATACTTTAAATAGTTAAGAACGGCAAGGGAACTTGATTTAAACAATAAACACATATATTTAAAAATTGCCAAGGATAAATTCTTATTTTACGAAATCGAGCCAAAAAAGTTCTTTTGACAGCCCTCCACTCCATGTATTTTCAGAACTTCACACATAGAACCGTCAATAGGCCATTCAAAAATCTAGTTGTCGTAAGTCTAGTTGTTCGATTAACTTGATTTTTCTGGACTAGATGTAACCTGAACGCAAAAACTAGATCGGTCGGTACGTCACTTTTCCGACGTCAATCACATAATATATGTAGGTACGAACTGTCAATTATTCACTGAACTGTACTGATTGAGGATTTTTTTTACTAAATTCGTCGGCTACCAATCCATAAACGTCAAATGAGAAAGAACGACTCAAGCCAATCAAGACTGAGATACATCAAGTCAGCCAGCTGTCAAACTTACTAAATTAGACTACTGAACGTTAACTATGTAACTAAAATATCTGCAGGTCCTAAGGCTACTGTTACTTATCTGTTATTTATGTTTTAGTAGAGAATATCAGTGCGACAGACATAGTAGATATTTCAATTTGCCAAACTTAGCTTCTCCAATGCATTTCCATTTGCTATGGCCACATCGATAGATGGCCACTTTGACGCATTATGATTAGATTCGATCACTCGTGCCTGCATAGGTAATCCAAACAATTGATACCCATACATAAGTAAGTTGCACATGACTGAAAGTGAAATTACGTCCCTGACATTATTGAGTTAATCTTCGAAACCGTTCAGTCTCGTCTCGACCAATACCCTCCCGGCTGCTAGCCATCAAATGCTCGCACACACCACCAAATTAACCATGAGTGTGCTTTCAGGTTTTCGATCGATTCGAAACCTACAGTACAGCTCTATCAGTGTGTGCATGAATATGTAGAAGCGTTTTTCGCAAATTAAATTCAAATCACATGTCTTAACCATAAAAGTCAAGCCAGCAAATTATTCCAATACAGAATGCAGATGGAGTGCCATTAGCACGGGCATCACAACATTAGCCGTCAGCGAGTAGCCGCACCATGTGATTGATCTGTAAGGCCGATAGTGCACCGGTGGCTAGTAATAGTATTCCACAGTCTTTCGATTATATTCGGCATAAAACAGTTGGCTGGGGTCATTGCGAATGTTGGCTTGTCAGAAAGACAACAATTAACTCAAATTATATAAATTAATGTTATTCTGTCTTTCTAGGTTTTGGGGTGCTTTGGCTGGCAGCCATAGTAATATTTTGTATGACTTTAAAGCTATCAAGGACTTGGCCGGAATATTCTGACAATTCGATTTGAAAGTGTATCGCGTATAATGCACATCAGAATGAACGTCACAGTCACACACTGCTGCTGATTGTCATTGTCATCAATGTCATTGAATGGGAAATCAGTGTTATTGTGCCGATATAATTAATTTGAATTTGAGAATCTTTTGGGCTTACATAAGCCAGCGAGAGGAGTGGCGTTGATAATAAAGCTGAAGTCGTTGGCATCTACTTGTGAGCACTCCATGTGATCGGTGTGGGGTGAATAATTTGCATTGCTATTTCGAGACATTCGGATTTCATTCAATGTAAATACCGCTTTAGGGGAGTTGTAAAACCGAGGAATTTATTTAACATGTGAGCTTATCTAAATTGGAGTCAAGTTATTAATTTCGAACTTGTGGCTTGAGAGATGATTATGAAAAAGCAATAATCTAGCTTGAATTCAGTAATTTTGGTCTCTTAATTCCTTTGGCAGTTAAAAACATTTATTGGCACTTGAATTTTTTAAACTTATATTTTCTTTTAACTAACAGAGTCACAAATGAAAACAGCTAAATCCTATCATCAATAGCTTTCATAAAATTGGCAGCGCTTACACATCAAAGTGATAGGTATTTCCTCTTCTGATTAATATTTTCCACGGCATTGAAAACCATATGTTTTCAATAATTAATTGGAGCTGTCAAATCTTTTTTGTCAGTCTGTTCTTGTTTTTTTCCATTAAACTCTTTATTAAATAACAAGTTTGTTTTCTGAACTGATTGCCTATTGTTGTGATTTTGTAATTAATTCAAATTCAAATCAGATCACTGAAAAATAAAATACGGCTATTGGAATGGTGAACAAACGTTTGCTCAGATCGCCTGTAGCTCAAAACTTCAGATCAGTGAACGGTGATCAACAAGAATTATCGACTAACCTTGGTCGTTACAGTGAGCTTTGTGCCTGAATCAAGCAACTACAAACTTTTTTGAATTTGTTTCCACAACAAAATGCATTTCACCCAAGATGAAAAGAAACCCACTTAGGTTAATTTTAGTTAATATCGCTTTGTCACTCCATACAAAAAAAAAGTTGAGAAAGTTGATACCTTTACAAATGATTCAACCATCGAGTGTAGCCTTCTGTACGAAGGAAAGCAAGCAACACAGGAGCATTAGTCACACTCTGTTCCTGGTTACGTGGAATTTCCCACGCCCAGTCGCGCATAAGAACATTTCGTACCCGATCATCCAGAACAAAACTCTCATCAGCTCATGCAACGTGACACGCCATTACAAATCACTCAACTCCAGATAGTCGCCTTTGTTTCACAGCGAGTTCTGTCCGTTTTTGCAGCGTTTTGCAAACCTTTCGCCGGAAAAAAAGTGAAATCCCAACAATAACTGGAAATTCAAGATTGGTACAATAAATTTCACCAAAACTTCCATCACATCCGAACCGAGTGAGCTGATACCTACTGAGAGAGTTTTGGCCCTTCCACGCGTTAACATTCGACTCGTGTTGTCCATGTATAGTTTACTCAAATGTTTGTACATTGGCTCAGTAAAACCATCCAGAATAACAGTTGCAAGCAGGTTCGCTGGTCTCGTCTGAATTCCGTCAAGAATGCATCCATCATAATGCTAATATTCACCGATGAAGCAGCTTGAAAATGGTGCACCATGTCGATGGGTGTATTTCTGGTCTCCCGTTTCCTCTTCGGAATAATTAACTTTGATGTCCTGATCAAGTCTGGTTTGCAATTCAGGGGAATAACCTGCAATGACCTTTTGGTGTTGCATCACTTGTTGATAACGTTTGCAAATTATTATTGATCAGGATTCGCAAAGTATAATTGCATGGATAGCAAATTAAAATAAAATTTGCAGAGGATCAGCAGAGAAAAGTTTTCTGGTCCGCTGTCAAGCCAAGTCTTCGCAAATCGGAATTGCATTGTTCGATTTTACGATGAATAGACAAGTTACATAATTTTATTATCACTTCCGAGTCCCGAGCACGTAACCGGAGTACAGAAAGGAAGAAACGAAGAAGGGGCAGCAGTAAATTGAAGAATCTGGTTACTGTCATGAACAATCTGCGATGATAATCGAGGTAAGAAAGAGATATTTCAAGCTTTTCTTGAATCTCGTCTTCGTCAGTCAATGTCAATGGATGATCGTAGTTAAACATCGCACTGAGGTTGTTGGACGTTGGACCGTTTCAGGTGAAGCATATCGAATAGAATTCTGTTGGCGACTTGAAGTCTAATTGTGACTGTCATACGTCTTCATCGCTACTGCGTGATGTAAGCCAAGTTGTATTTATCCCTCGAAGTAGATAGTTTGGGATTGTTTTCGATTTTATCGTTCATAAATGTGCCGCAAGGTGTTTTTTGGTAGAACAGCGGAAATAATGGAGGTATAAGAGGTGAAAAGCGCAATAATGTGCAATTACTCCGACGATAATATCTATATATTAATATCAGAACGTCCAAATTGCGACAAAATTTTGTTTTAGATGTAGATATGTATCTCTAAGTGAGTAATTGTTATATCTAATAAAGATATGAACAAATTGGAAAACTTTATAAATAAAGTGTCAACTCAATCATAGATTCCATAGTTATTATTTATGTTGGTACCAAGAGTTTTATTGGAAAAAGGAGGACTTCTTTAGATTTTCGTTCAACCATCGCAAAACTTTAGTGTTTTCCATAAACAAAATATTGAAGATACCGCTCAGCAGACAGTCACTGCTATCTAAACAAACGAAGAGAGAAAACAAAAACACCAATAAAGATAAATATGCAACAGAAATTCGTTAAAGTTACTCCGTTGTTGCGTAGCAAAGAGAAGAACACCAATAAGTTCGGTTTACAGCAGATATAAATATTAACCATAAGAAACATTTTTCTCAAAAGAATAAAATTGTTGAGAAAACATTTTTTTATAACTTTTTGAGATTATGTAGATACATATTTGTTTTGATGTGACTTAAAATATTTATAAAACTTTAATATAGGCACCTTGATAACTGCAGATAGTCATGTTTTTTTTATATGCAAGATATTTAACATACTCAGATTTTGCACCCACCCTGTGGCTGTGATGCATTCCGTTTTCCAACACGTATCAAAACTGTCATTATTTGATAGTTCCACTTGACAGCGGTGCAGAAAGCAGTTTGTTGTTTCTTGTTTGCGAATTGCTTGCAGCACGTTTTCGTAAGGAGTTCGTT
Source organism: Cheilosia variabilis (assembly GCA_951230905.1). Lineage (NCBI taxonomy): Eukaryota > Metazoa > Arthropoda > Insecta > Diptera > Syrphidae > Cheilosia > Cheilosia variabilis. Next base: position 17,448,109 of record OX579676.1, read on the forward strand.
CGGGTTATCTTTTGTCGTCCGTAAAGTATTGAATTAAATTTGTTCAAGTATGGATGGTGTCAGTTTGTTCAATGAATTCCTTGCAATTCATAAACCTCAACTGCAATCATCCAATGTTCCGCAACATCTGTGGGAATCTATTTTCCATAAAATTACCAGTGACACGTTTGATGCTGGAGTTGCACTCTCATTGATGCTAATCGATTACTCTGATGGAGAACGTGACGAAACTAGCCCAGTATTTGCCGTCTGCGTCTCGAAACCAGAAGGCCTAAAAGCTGATGATCCTGATGCTGTGTACCTCATTGACCATGCTTGGACTTTTCGAACGAATATTGCACGGCAACAGTTGGAAGTTATGCCGCAACTTGCTGACCGTATGTCGGCGATAACTGGCGTCGATTTGGAGGACCCCGATAGAGTGGAGAAAATCCTACGTGCTATGTGGAAATACTGTCAGGCATATTCCATTACTGCCGAGGGAACTTCAGCAGAAGACCGAATTCCCATTTGGTACATCATGGACGAAGTTGGCTCTGCTGTGAATCACTCTGATGACCCTAACTTCAGGGTCATACCGTTTCTCTATTTAAATACTCAAACCACGTACAGTTTGTTGTTTCCAATTCGCGATGTAGAAGAGGGCGAACAAGCTACTAGGGATTTTGTCGAGTATGTGGGAAAAGATGCGCCTGAACGAGATGCTGTGCTTTTGCCATGGAGGTACACCGATCTTCGCGAAAAGAGCTTTGTTCAGAGCGAACCTTGCGAAGAGTACTTTGTTAGCGGTCATGAACCAGAGACGCTGCCCGAGGGATCGATAGACGAGCCAGTCGTGAGCAGAAACGATCCACTGAAGGTGTACTCCGAGTACGATGTGTTGAGTACGCATTTAACTGCTCCTTACTTTGAAATTGTGGATAATGCAGAGGTGGCTGATGTTATGTGGCTAACGCATCACTTCAAAGATTTTGCCGAACTCGCCAGGGATAGCCCAAATAAATTTGTTAATCAGTTCCCGTTTGAGTATGTGTTAACAGTAAAAGACCTTCTTAGCATAACGTGTCGCCGTGGCCACGAGACTAAACACCATGATCCCGAAACTCTGGAAACACTGCCAGCTTGGCTTCCTACCACCTACAACCTTAAGACCGAGATACTAGAATTTGCTTCTTACTTTCAACATCGTGAGGATAAGGGTCTCGACAATCATTGGATAATCAAGCCGTGGAATTTGGCCAGATCACTGGATACCTATATCACTAACAACATCGCCCAAATCATGCGGTTGCCAGCGACCGGTCCAAAAATTGTTCAGAAGTACATCGAACGACCAGTGCTTTTTCATCGACCAGAGCTGGATGCTCGCGTGAAGTTCGATGTGCGGTATGTTATTCTCTTGAAGAGCGTGCATCCTCTTGAGGCTTACGTACATCGCAAGTTCTACCTCCGCTTTGCTAACAAGGCGTTCTCCCTTGACCACTTTGACGAATATGAAAAGCACTTCACCGTGATGAATTACACCGAGGAGGCAGATCTGCGACACATCAAGTGTGATGACTTCCTAGAGTTATGGGCGCAGCAATATCCAAACAATTCGTGGACCGACGTGGAGGATACGATTTGTGAGATGCTGCATGATGTGCTAGTTTGTGCAAGTAGTAGAAAGGCTCCCTGTGGTATAGCAGGGTCTGTTCAATCTCGAGCACTGTACGCCGCGGACATCATATTGGCGTGGACGAATGACAGTCAGACCGGCATTCAACCAAAATTGCTGGAGGTTAATTTTACACCGGATTGTCAGAGAGCTTGTGATTATTATCCAGACTTTTACAATGATATTTTTAAATTACTGTTTTTAAATGAACAGGATGATGAGGTTTTCAGGAGGCTTTCAAAATGTTGATAATTGAAATAAATTGTTTGACCTAAAGCCGTACAATTGGTTTGATTTTGTGAGACAATTTGGAAACTTTACAGTGTCTTTGAAATCTAGTGACGAAATATTGGTACACTATGCAATCTGTGTCATCGAACAGGCCTCCTTTTGGCGCAGATGTGTTGATGTAGTCTAACTCTCTTATGTCGTTTTCCATTGGTTTCACTCGGGGATCCACTCATTCTGAAATCCAATGGAACAACAAAACTGCTTCTGAAAGAATCCACAAAAGTATTGGTGAAATGCCAAAAAATAATCTACGGCTGCTGTCAGCTGACTTGTATAAAATACATAAATTACACCTGTGTGAGTGCTTCTTGAGTGGATTCTGACTTCAAATCAAGAAGCGAAATTCTCTTCTCAGAATCACCAGAAGAGTATTTTTGTGCCAATGGAACGGTTTCGGAAGTGATTTTTTCGATTCCGGACTCTCCCGGACGCTTCTTTTTGCCCAATGGAAAACGACATTAGATATTGTAGGTGTCCAACCAAGAAAGTCAAAGTTGAAAAGCACTATGAATGAGTGGATTTAAATGAGATAAATCGTTGTGTTGGACCAAGCGCCACTTAAACTACCTACAGCTTATTAGTTTAGTTTAAATTGGAATGTCGGTCCAAATATAGGTAACTAAACTACGCAGGTAAACTAAAACGAATTTGACATACCTATATTACATAAATGTATCTAAGACCTAACCTAAAGAATAGCCACAAAAGCAAAGTTGAAAATACTGAGTTAGACTTACCTAGCATTCTTTAAATTTAGTGTAAATATTACGCAAGAGCAACATCGCAAAAGAACATCTTTTTAAAATTAAAGAACAAAATGAAAAGACGAATTCACTCACTCACTGTACAGCACAAATTAAAATGTAGAGCTTGTGGTTTCTGGTTCATTTTACAGGCCCGTTATTTCGATTTTGTGCTTAGGGAGTCCACACAATGAGAAATAGCTAAATTTGTCTGTACAGCGGCTTTATAGAAATGTGTTTGAAAATGTATATACCTTGTTACCCAATTTCGAAAAACAGACATAATTGATGACCAAGTTTCTCGTTCACTTCTGGAATAAATTGAAATAAATTTTCAAAGTGTATTTTCTAGGGGAATAAATTTATATATGGAGTAAACTTTAACGATATACATAGCTATCGTTCTTTATCAGCGATATCATCAGCCAGGCGCCTAGCGGACAATGGAACGCAAAAAACCCAGCCACGAATCAAAAGCTAGCAGCTTGATAAAGAATACAAAATATATTTTCAAAATGTATATCGATAGAAAAAAATAGAAAATATCACGACTGTGCAACATTTAAGTTAACCACCATGGAAAACAAAAATTTCCATGAGTGTGTGGATTATAGCCTGACAAGTCCCTTATTTAGCCTTTTTCCTCTTCTCGGCAGTAGAGGGCTTTTTTGATCCCAAACACTTGCACAAAAGGGCAATTGTAGCGATAATAGCGATACCAATTATACCGAATGTTAGTGTTTGTGGATTATCCAAGAGACTTCTCACGTTTGCATTAATAAAGTCGTTTCTGTAAATTAAAAACAAAAGCAAAACATGTAACAAAGGCCTACAAAAAATTTAAATTTAAACTCACATCGGACTAGGAATTGGTGGAACAATATCTGGTTTGGTCTTTTGTAGGTGAATGTTCTGCGCAAATTCAATGAAACTCTTTGGAGTATAGTCCTTTTGCCTGTACCTGTAGTATTTTCCCTGACGAATACTAAGAGGCCAACAATTAAAGCAGTCCATATAAATAATTCTGCAATATCTTACAACAAAAACTCTGGAGATTCCTTGACTTTAAATCGCTTTGCAGTTGCAATTCCATACTCCAATCGATTCATGCGGGCCACATTCATTTGTCGCTTTAGAGCAGCTCCAACAGCCTCCCAAACAGCGTACAACCTTTGGCAGATGACACAATCGCTCGAGTAGCTAAAAGAAACACTTGAATATACAAGCAATAACAACAAACCAATTCCTTCACTTACAAGAAAACAAGCCAATCACCGGTTGTAGCACCTGTTGCTGCTTGTGTGAGATGTTCAAAATTGTTGTCGGATAACTCTTTGACTGCTGGATCTCGGTTTTCGCCAAAAGTATGCATAATATCATCTTCAGTGATTGGACCATGATATAACAGTGGAAGGCCACGTCGAAAGAATACTAAGGCCGGTTCCCGGCTGGGATTATATATGGCGGTCATATGGCTATTGATGGCTTTCACCACAACAGCGCCTAGATGTTCTTTTAGGTCATCTTGAATGTTCTCCAGAATTGATTCGATTTCATCACAAGGATCGCAGTCGGTCTTGGCTGAGGATTCGCATGATTGCATTTTATTAATTCTAACGTGGGGGCAGACTTTTATGGGGGAACTTACAAAAGAGAGCGATGACGTTGTCTTCTCCAGTTATTAAATGAACTAAGTCAGTGTCGTCTACTGCCTCAATTTGGACCGAGTATGCGCTGCCAATGAGCAAGGTAATTGCGAAGATGATATACGCTAGTTCCATTATTATTTTTACACGAATCGAATCGAATATTCAACGAAATTGGAAAACGAAAACAACTTTAGGAAAACCGGCCGACTTGTGTCTCATAAGTGACGTCAGTGTGACATTTACTGTTGGCAAATGTGTAGAGTACAGGGTGTACCCGTTGACTTTTAGGGCGCATATAAAATTCATAATTTTATTTGTAGTCTTTACTGAACATAGCAAAACATAAACGAGAAAAAGAAAAAACACGGATTTTAAGAAATGCTGCTGGATGAGGCTATATGATTTTTTGTACTTTTTCGCATTTTTTTTGTTTTCTGAAATTAAATTAAATTGATTTTGGTTTTCTTATTCAAGCAGAGTTTGCATTAAATAAAAACCAATATTCCTATCTCCAGTTGCACACCTCAAGTTGTTGAGGTCACCTTCCACTTGTGCACTTTAAATAAGGCTATTAATTCTTGTATTGCATCTTTCTTCAGGATTAGTGCTAGAGTCGAAGAATATTTGGGTCGAATCACTAATTATTAGACATATTTAATAGCATTTCACACTTTTCTGATCAGTTTTTTTGTCATTTTAGATAAATGCGCGTATTTGTATCGACTACAGGACTACAAATACCGACAGTCCCATGAAAAAATCCATCCCTCTACCAGCGTTCGTGTTTGCAACTACCAATACTCTTATTCATTGCCGACTTGTCAGACACCTTACTTACAGAGTACCTCAGCCTGTAGCGCAACTAAACCACGCATGCAACACAGACGGATATACATGTGTAAAATACTTTGTTGTCTTTTAATACTTTTGAAACATTTATCCAACATTTAGCTATTTAAACTTGTTATGTACATTTGACATCTTAATCACATTTTACAACAGTCTTGTTTGAAAGTATTAAATAAAAAATGTTTCAGTGAGACATGCGAATAAAAAGATACACCTAAAGATTTGTAGAATAAAATGCCAGCAGCGTAAATGCCACAGTTGTCTTCTGCCGCTCACACATGCATACCATATCATCTAGACTAGAGTCCAGCCTGTATATCAGGCAACCTGAGCATAACGTCGGTAGTCCATGTAGCTTCTTCGCCGGTAGTAAATGGAAGCCACGTAAATTAGCAAGAGAATAACCACGATAATGGCAACGAGAATAGCTGCAAAAACCAAAAATAATATACAGCTCGTTAAAAATCCAGGTGTCCAAATATTGTATTGCTTACCCATTGCATTGCCTAGATTAGCCTCTTCATAGGTCATGGCTAGCATCGAGAGTTTACACTCCGATTCCCAGTCTTCTGGTAGAATGTCCTTATACAATTTATACATCTGAGCCAGGGGGCACGCAACTCCACAGCCCGGAATTTCCAATGGCTTTGGTTCATGAGAAGAGTTCTTGTAGAAGACGGACACGAAAGGTTGCTGCTGATCGTCTATTCTTAGTTCTAGCAGCACACATGCGGCATACGGTGGACTATGATACTGTCGGCAGTGTCAGTAACGTTTCGCTTTCAAATTTAAACATCAATCTTACCTCGAACAACTTAAGAATGTTTAAAACGTTAGCAACAGTTGTATCATGAGCACTGTAGATCCATAGCGATCGATTAGGATTCAGTTTGCCCTTCGCCTTCTGCGAGAACCTCTTCAGAATTTCCTTAATTAAAGGACCTGTCTTCAAGCGTGCCATTGGTCTAGTGTATGTGAAGAGCGCAAATGAGAAATCGGAAATGTAAGTCATGTCAGTGCTGGGATACACTTTACTTGTCCAGCTTGGCAGCCTATAAAGAACGTAGCATTGGGTAATGCGTAAACTTAATGAAACCGAAAACTCACGTCTTATTGTACAGTTCCTCGATGAAGAAAGTGTTATTGAGTCTTTGAACGGCCTCTAGCGAGTCTATCGGTTTTCCCACCCATTTAGTCAAATACTCATACAAATACGTATAGCGGTCATCGAGATTTTGAAATTCCGGAGAGTTTTTCATTGCCGCGTATGCATACTCATAAGCGGGGCAGGGTTTTTTGGCAGCGAGAATCTATAAACAATTGTGAAATCAAAAACATTCCTCTTGTTTACCATATATATTACGGGATCGTTTTTTTCTGCAGTCGTGTGCACTGGAATTGGTTGCCATGCAATGCTGGGGTCCCACAAATCTTTGCCTTTTGGTGGATAAAGTCCGGCCAAGTTCGATTGAGCACTCATAAGCGTCCGATCGACATCTGTTGCACGTACGTATATCTCATTGCTGGAGTACGTTTTGTTGAGAATAGAGTCGTAGCGTTTGCGCAACCATTTACCGAGCTCAAGGTGTTGCCTTTTTCCAATCTAAAACAGAAAGGATGCAAAGTCTTGTCTTAATAAATGCTAAATGCAACTTACTGCTCAACAGATTAAATGTCATTAACAAAAATGTTTCAGCTGAAAAGGTTACAGTCTCTATGCAAGTTAAATATTCATTCAATCACACGCTAAAGTCAATGTTCTGTGAAATGCCATAAATCCCATAACTATCAAAAATCCAGCCCAATAATTCGGGTGAATAACCTTCCACAGCTAAGCATCCATCCGATTTGAGCTCAATGACATAGATTAAATGAAATATGTTCCTGCCTATCAGTGATACGCAGTCACCGGTCTTATTTAATTTGTATACTTCATTGAGGCAGGCTGACACAAGTAGGTGTAATCAACTTGGAGCGGGTGTTTATCATTTATTTAAACACCCGGCTGCATGGACTCGCTCTAATTTGCCGCCATCGTGTCGGTTTACTTATGCTTCAGTAATTCCAATTATTCTGTAATAAATATTTATCATCTCTCAAACGTATTGAGAATCTTTGTTTTGGTGTCACACGCACATTGTTTGCTCAGGCTATAATTAGATTTTATTATGTATCGGCAATAATGTTGTGAGCGCGCGTCACACTTATTAAAACGCACAATCACAATTCAAAACAAGGAATCAGAACAATAATCAAACAATGCACGATAGTAAAGAAATCAATTCAGTGAAATTATTGATAACGAGCTTATAATGGTGAGAAGCCCGCCGCCAGATGTACCGACCTCGCATTTATTATTCTTTAATGAGATATTTTTAGAACAATACCCGATCTACATTGCTTGTCTATTGGCATTGGTAGGTATATTTGATGGCTTTGTTTACAATGATGCTCTTGTTTGGCACTCTAAAAGTTGTATCAACAACAACAAATGTGGACCTTAGAAGTGTACGTGGAGATATGAGTCTTGTGCGTAAATCTGTTATCGTGGTAGGCAGGGCATTAGTGCGACCTGAGGATAATGCACGTGACTGTAGTCTAAAATGCAAGCACGAATTTGATAAGAAGCATTTCTGTGTTTTACATTTATTGATTGGGTATGTACCATAAATATTGAATCATCGATAAATTGTCTCAAAAGGGGGCTGATTGTCGTATGCATATGCGGTTTGCACTGAAATTTCACTCCCAACAAAGGTACACAAATCGGACGTGGCTTCGGCAGAAAATTCATGTGAACAACCTCTGAATTGTTCATCGCGACAAATGAATAGTAAATGAATTTAATTACAATAACAATTTGACAAAGTGTGTTCTCGTACGACTTTTCTTTATGTAGTAACAGATGCTAGCGAAATCCTCAAATTCCCGGCTGCATACTTGCACGCGTCGGTATTTATGAATGTTTTATGTTTTATGATGAAAAATAAAAGAATGCAACAAGGCATTGGCTGGATAATCATACTAAAACTTATTATGCGTTATGGTGGCAAAGTGTTTGACATCAGATTTGGAATGTGGAAGCAAATATTTGCTGCCTGCTCCTTTTTGTTGTGGCAGGGACCTAATTTTATATAGAAGAAACGAAACTGTACCAGAAAACGCCAAACAATGTCACATTGGTTTTAGCTACTTGTACTTGTGGATCAAACAGTAAACTCGCAGCGTGCATCCGTCATTGTATTCGTTAAATTAGAATATGTTCAATGAAATTACAAATATCTGAGCATGTATTACGACTCAGTCTTACATATTATGAATATGGATGCAGGTAACTATTTCGAACCCTGAGAAGGTTTATCTGACATTCGATTCTCTGTATCTTCTACGGGTAGTACTCGATGAAAGAGCCATAGCAAGAAAATGAATGCCATTGTTCCAAAAGGCGACAATCAACGGGGTTGCTGGAAACAATACTTCGTTTGTGCGACTGTGATTTTTATGTTTTGGGAGGAAGGGAAGCATTGTAAGTGTTTTAAATATACAAGACAATTGCCGTCATAATTGGCTATTGGTATCTATTACATCTGTTTTATTTTCAGCAGCGATCACCCATTAACACTGCATCGTGCACAGGTTAATGTTATACCTGTTCTATTTTTAATTTCTTAAAGAAGCATCAAATTGTTATTGTCATCAGCGATGTGGGCGAGCTTCCGTCCGATAAACAAAACACTGATTTTTAAAGGAATTTAAACTATTTTATTTGTGTTAAATTTGCTTTTGCCAAAACAATACATCTATCGAATGCTCACACAAATACCCAAGGGCACTATTCAAACAAAACAGTGAAAATCTAAACCGGAAATTGAATACCATTTGCCCTGAAAGCTGTAACCTCCCCACTCCCCCAGGTTGTTAACTGTTACCACTAATATAATTATTGTGATAAAGCAACACATATATGTAGTAATGGCCATTTAGTTCCCAATAAATTGAAATTTGTCGTACAACTCTACTTACATTGGTCAGTTGCCCCCAGCCGGTCGGCCAATTGCTTACATCACGCCATGGATCTGAAGGATATGGATCTATTGGTGTCCTGTCGCCATGTCGAAACAGCTAAACATGTGGTGCACCCAATAAAAAGGAAAATAAATTGCATATTACAGATGGAAATTGATTTTCTAACACAGCAGCTGGATATTGAAAAACAAAAGTGAAAAAAGATATACTTACAACGTGGGCGAAAACAAGTTTTCCTTTCAATTGTGGGTTGGCTTCCTTTTCCATGCCCTCACAGCAAAGGGGCAGCGCCAACACCAAAGCAGCAATAAACCGTAGCATTTCACTATCACTGGATCCGAATGCGATTAGAAACAACACGTAGAAAAATACAGCTTTTGTTATGTGAAATCACAAAACCTCACACGACCGCAGAAATAACCAGCGAATCAACAATCCAAATTAATGACCTCCATAATTACAAAATCTCCAAATTTTAACGAAATTTCGATTGCAATGCAAAGCGAAAAAAGAATCACCAAATAAAGTGACACCCAATCTACTTCTGAGTTGTCCGAGACGAGTCTACTATGTACTGTTTTAGATTTGGCAAGGAGAAATGAAATGGACTGTCCAAAGAACACCAATAGGCAAGGCAAGGTCGCACTGCGCAGCGCAAATGCAACAAAACGAAATGTTTACAAGCGAAATGCTAGTGGGGAAGGAACCACTGTTACCAAATTCCCTTTTTCAGTTACAGTAGGATATTTTGACCAAGTTTAAACAAAAAAAATATAATGCTCTCACACTTCTCTTTAACATTTAAACAGTTAAAATTTTATTTTATTTGGGATAGTGAAACACATATGTACAGTACTATCAAGGTTGAATATATACGCTAACCACTATTGTATCAACTCCACATGACAATATGACATCTACAACATTTTCGATTTGCAAGAAAAAAAAAAAAAGTTTGGGTTGTTACTTCATTAGTTTAGGAACTTGGTAGCCCTATACATTATACGGCGAATATGAGGATGAGAGATCAGACTGACAAAATGTCAAAAACATATTTGTGCTGTCAAATCATATAAACCCCTGCGAAACATTAAGGTCATTACACACGAATTACAATTTTGATAACATTTAGGTTATGCGAGTAGCACAATCTTTTGGAAACGTATTTTATTTTATTTTGTAAATAGGTACATATTTTTGTCTTTGGATTTGACAAAATTTATGTGGACAGTACGGTAAAATTTGTCTTAGTTGTTATAATTACTCGCTTCTAGTTATTTCGCTAATTTGCTTCTTTCAGTAATTTTTGAAGAGGACATTGTAAAACTTCGTGATTTGTGCCATCTACCATAATTTTGATAAATTTATATGCACGCCAATAAAAAAACATTAACTGAAAATATACACGAGATCTAGCGTTCGAAGTAAGGAAACTATGTTCGGGCTTAGGAAGCTAGTGTTCGACTACTCGGGAATAATGTTTTTTTTCCAGTTTTTATTTTTTTATAGAAAAAACAATAACAACTACAAGGAAAAACTTAACTTTATTTTAAAATGTTTGAGCTATTGCAGCTCATTAATTTTTCTTGGCATTTTTAAATTCAACGGTTCTCTCACATTTAGTGATTATTTTACAATGAACCGCGAATTATGGTGAAGAAACCCAAGTTTTCCTGCATATATGCGTTGCAATATGTATTCCTTTGGCTATATTTCCGGCCTTGTTACATAACGAATATTCTATCTGACTAAATTACTATACGTTACATCTCTAGACTATACCTACTTACCTGTATATTTTACTTGTACAGCTAAAAATAATGATAATTATGTGTCAAAATTACACGGTCACATACCGTAGAAACATTAGTTCACTACAAAAGCTGTAGTTAAGAGCAGGTTAAGAGGGCCTGTCAACATAACGCGTTTAGTTCGTAGAAAAAAAAAAACTGTTATTTTTTCGGCTCTATTTAAATATTTTGTTTGTTTTTGATATTTTTCTGGTGCAGATTCTAATCAGCCACTTAACATACGATATCTAGGAATTTCACCATCTTTTACTGAAGAGATCCCAACAGCTCAAACACCGAGATCAGCAGCCGAAGTAATTGTCTATCGTCGTTCGAAAAAAATCCTTTTCGGTACGGGATAAAAGGTAATTTTAATTGTCACGTAGTCAGTTTTCCAGCCATATATTTGGAAACAGAGCTACACAAGTTCATTCAAGCATGTACCAGAAGTATTTTAAAACCCTTTGACTAAATCCAACCTCTCTAGTCAAAAATAAACAAATTATAAATGTAATGGAAAATTTTTTAATTTAATTTAATTTAATAAAAAAAAAACGCGCTTGTGAAAACTTACCAACAGAACTGTTCTGCGGGTTGGGAAATTCAGTTCGATCTGTTATTTACTTGTGGAGATTTCATTTGTTGCAAGTTTGCAATAAAAACACAAAGCATTCTTTTTATAACAAATTTTCAATAATTATTATTTATTTTCAGGTACAACATTTAACAATCAGTCTTTAATTGGATTATCACAGTTTAATCTATCAGATCGAGACTGGTTTCAATTTACATAAAAAAGAAAATCAATTTCTGAATAGAAGTCACTTATTTACGATGTCAACATTCGCCAGCCTCCAGTCTTGGGCGCCCTAAAATACGAAACATTAGATAGTCTTACGAAAAGTAATGTTATAAATATTTATCTGTATAGCAATAAAATAAAAACAAACTTAAATCAATCCTAAAACAGTGATCCACCGCTTGACGTATAGTTCGTTTCCATGCAGACGCGAGTGCAGAAACTCACGACTTACTAACACGGTGTCTCTCACTTACATATAGCGGGGGATCACGGTATGACAATGCAAATGCATTTTAAATCCTAGTTGATACTTTTATTCGACCGCATGTCTTAAACTTAAACATAAACACATTTATTATCTGTCTAAATGAAACGTTCTTCAATTACTTGAAATCTGAGTAAAATAGTAATGAAATACTTACATTATTTACGATCCGCATGATCGAAAAAATTCGCATAGCAGCACAATTATGACATTCTGCTGATTTATTATTAGCTGATTGAGTGATGGATGTTGTGCCTAAATTTCAATTTGAAATTTTGGAAACATTTTATCCGCATATACAAAAATGTATTTGTCTGCATTTACTCGCATTTTTAGATGATGCCTACGATTGCTCTGTGTATTGTTTTTTTTTTTGTACGCAATTTGGTAACAACGTTTGTAACGTGTTAGCAAAAGGTTTGTTGTGCCCCTCTTTATGGTGGTTGACTAAGAGAATCGAAAATGCTCGATTGCAGGTTTAACGCTGTTGTGAAGACGTGGGCAACGCCAGGGATCCACTGATCCGCAGAACGCTACTGGTAAATTGGCTTAAGGTGTTCCACGAACGCTGCGAATAGTTACGCCAGCATGAACGGGAGCACGTCACGGGCCAGTAAAGGGCAAAATGCGGAAATTATGAATTTCACAAAACCGCCCATGTGCTACCATAATTCATAATCAACTTTGATTAAGTTTTACCATCTGATGCAAACGTGATGAGCTTTTATCTGTTTTTCATCATCGAACTACTATCCGCGATTCCTCTCCTTGAGGAGTAGTAAGGGATCTCTTGAATTGGTCACATCTGCGTTAGATGTCAAATGATATTTAGATGTCGATGTCGTTCGTACGTACTTTCGCTTAAAGTAACGTTGCGTCGCTTTGCAGAAAATCCACATTGTTCAATCTCCGTTTATTTTTTTCCTAATGGTAGGTGTTAGCAATTAGGCTGTATTTAGTAGTTGGACTGCTAGCAAGAAGTCAGTCGATGCGCTCATTATTATGTTGAATAGTTGAACCAGACTCAAAATGTGATTGAGGCGTTGTTTTCTAGTGCACATAGATGCCGACTAAACAACAATTTTGAACGAGTTTCTGTCAGTGTGTGCATACAATAGACTTAATTATTTACAGTGGCAATAGCTTTTCTTTGCGCATAGTCTAAGGAGGAAAACGATTCTAAAGGACAGAATAATAAGAGTTGGAGAGAGAAGTTGAGAGCTGTTACGGGTCATTTAATGTTTAATCGCGCCAGCGCAAGTTTATAATGCGCCCAACAGGCCTCGGTGTACATGACTTATTTAGAGCATATTATGTCATATGTAACCTATCAATATTTCGGCCTAATGGGCCTTGTTTAACTTCTATATACTTTTTGCGGTATAGGATCGATACAAAACTGCAATGCGAAGGTAAAGGGTGATTTTTTAAGAGGTTTAGAACTTTTTTTTAAAAAAAAAACACAAAAAATTCGAAAAAATGAATGAAATATTTATTTGAATCGATAGTTTGAACCTTGCAATTTAATGTTTAAAGATAATTTCATGCAAATGTTGACTGCGGCTGCGTCTCAGGTAGCCCATCCGCTGAGTCCAATTTTGGCATACTCTTTCACACATATCGGCCGGTATCTCACGAATGAATGCATGGATGTTGGCTTCCAGTGCGTCAATCGAAGCGGGCTTGTCCCTATACACATTAGCCTTGGCATACCCCCACAAAAAATAATCTAATGGTGTCAAATCGCACGATCTAGGCGGCCAATTGACCGGCCCGAAACGTGAAATTAACTGTTCACCAAACTCGCCTCGCAATTGCGCCATTGTTTCGCGTGCTGTGTGGCATGTGGCACCGTCTTGTTGAAACCACATATCATGCAAGTCAAGAACTTCCATTTCGGGCAAAAAAAAGTTTGTTATCATCGCTCGGTAGCGTTCACCATTGACAGTAACGCTGCGATTCGCATCATCTTTGAAGAAATATGGCCCAATAATGCCGCCGGCCCATAAACCGCACCAAACAGTGGCTTTTTCGGGATGCATTGGTAGCTGTTGCAATGCTTCTGGCTGATCTTCACTCCAAATGCGGCAATTTTGCTTATTTACGTACCCATTCAACCAAAAATGAGCCTCATCGCTGAACACAATTTTTCGATAAAAAAGCGGATCCTCGGCCAGCTTTCCAAGAGCCCATTCACCAAAAATTCGGCGTTGTGGTAGGTCGGCTGGCTTTAGTTCTTGCACCAGCTGTATCTTAAAAGGCTTTACGCCCAAATCCTTCCGAAAAATTTTTCACGTAGTGCTGTAACAAAGGCCTAACTGCTGGGAACGGCGCCGAATCGACATTTCGCGGTCTTCTGTCACACTAGCTGATACGGCCGCAATATTTTCTTCACTACGCACAGTACGTAAACGTGTTGGTGGTTTAATGTCCAACAAAGTAAATTTGGTGCGAAATTTGGTCACAATCTTCCGAATAGACTGCTCAGAAGGTCGAGAATGCCGATCATAAAACGGAAGCAGCGCGCGATGAACATTTCGAACCGAGCACGAATTTTGATAGTAAAATTCAATAATTTGCAAGCGTTGTTCATTTGTAAGACGATCCATGGTTAAATTGCAAACCAAACTGAAGCTGTTTGACAGTGACACAAGGTACTAAACACACGTCAGCTGTCAAAACCAGTGTTGCCAAAACCAAACCAGCTAAAAAATCACCCTTTATTTATAATAGCCTGCACTTGGAACATCCACAGGGTTAAGATTTTCAGACAGATTTTCTTAAAACGTTCAGTCTCAGTGATTGAATTCTTTTCTCCATGTTGTAATAACTGTATGAACAGTCTGATCTTACTAGACGAGAATTGCAAATGACGCCGAATGCACATTCTTACAAAAAATCAAATGAACAACGATGCTCCACACAGTTTCACCACATTTTACATAAGCAAGGAGACTTGGAGCATTAACAGGAATAAGAGAAATTGCCATACCTAACAATGTGCAAAAGTAGCAAGACTACGCTTGGCCGCTGCTATTGTGGGTTTATTATTCAGAACATACATATTATGCTTCGTTCGATCGCAGTATTTTGTACAAATGTCATCGACTATTCGGTAATATTTTCCAAGGGAACTGAGTTCAAGTTCTATTTGTATCAACAACAAGATTTGTATCAAAATATTCCTAAAGTGTAATTCATAATAATTAACTATAACGACTGAAAGCTGAAACCAAAGATCGGACACATTCAACAACCAAAGGAAATATTGAGCTGCTGGTGTTCCATGTGTAATATAATCGCACGTAAACAATGAAAATATTAAAGCACAACAGCGTGCAGGGCACCTCACCAGTCCACATTTCAAAAATTCGCAAAAGATACAGAATATGCGGAACGCTTTTCTTACATGGGATCAACGGTTCTTTGGTAGCTTGAACGATGTATCAAGATTTTTCTGCCTACCAGATTTCATAAGATTAAGACCTGAATGATGTTTTTTGTGATACCATTAATCACAATGTGTGTGGCTTCGCAGTGAATCCTGCAGATGGTGAAGAAATTTGTCGTCCTATGATTTGTTCTTAGAAAAGGATGACTAGCAGAATCATGGCCGTTTTGTCACTATTTAGGTTTCTATTGTCACTCGTCTTCAAAATAAAGGTAGAACGCTCGTGATTCAAAAGGAAGTTTTTTCAACATCAATATGCATTTAGCAGAAGTACTTTCAAGTAAATAATAACTTGCCGACATGTTAGAACTTGTTCCAGTGTACCCACGCAAACACCGGTAGGATCCGGGAAATGTTCGCATGTGTTTCGGCACCACCACAAGAAAGAGTCGATAGTTCTTTCAAAATGTTGGCTGTTTCGCGACGATTAGAGACTCTTATTCAATCAACATTAAATCCTGTATCATGTCCACGTTAATTAGCTCTCCCTCTCTACTCCTTGCACTACTTATGACCGCTTTATTACAACTACTACACCACTCGTTCGAAAAGACGCCTTGCATCGATCGAAATTTCGCAATAAATAAAACTTTAAGCATTTTGACATTCATTAAGAGACACATTTATTGTTAGGCTTCTTCGAAAAAGCAGGGAATGAATTGAGATGTTATATGTATTGTCACATAATTTATGTATACCTAAGTACATTCACTTAATTGTTTAACTGAAATGTTTACATTGAATTGTTACAGCAAAGTCCAGGACGGTACATCTCTACCGCTTGTATAAATTTTAAAATATATCTCGATATATTTACCATTATATTAGTTATTTAAAAATAAAAAATAAAAGAAATTAAAGGTAATACGTTAGGTTGGATTCGCATCTGATATTTTGTAAAAGAATTATAAGCTACACGAAGAAGCGTATCGCAAAGGGGACGATAGAGTCGTTACATTACTATTATTATTGATCAGAAGTTGTTATTTATGCAACTGTTTATAATTGAGACGATGAAAACAGTTGGCTGACCGCATGACAGCACTGTTCCTCATTCGTTTACTTCTTTTCTACCAAGTGTCTAACATTAAAGTAATTTTTTTTTAAATTTTTCTTTGTTGTTTGTATGATAACTTAAATACTATGATTTTGTTTAGTGTTCTCACGCTGAGAACTACACTGATTGGGGGGAGTAGTGTATAGCTTTGAACATGGTTTTATGTTTTTTTTTTTCTATTCACCAACGACGATTCGACATCATATTATTATTTTGGCGTGGCCCATTGCTATAAAAAGAGTAATTCGTAAAAAAATCGGGTTGATTAGTAAGTTTGCAAAATTCAGAGATTTTTTTTTTGGTTTGGTGGGAAAATCTGAAGAACGTTGAAAACACGAAGGCTGTTTTATAGAACGCATACGCAAGTGCATTTAGTTCAAAAGTTTTGATTTCAGATAGATAAAGACGGCTGCGCCTTTTAGAATTTTTGTTTGGAAATATTGTTTTGGTCCTGAGTTAGTTTACTGTTTTCTTAATGGTTGTGACTTACCGGTCGTTCATGTTCGAGCCAATTGATAGAGCTGGAAAGTCTTTTTGGAAATTTAGCGGGTTAATAAGACTACCAGGCATGTTGTTTCGGTTGGAGTTGTTGTTGCCTCCGCCGCCGTTTCCCATGTTGTTGCGGTTGGAGTTGTTGCTGCCTCCGCCGCCGCCTCCCATGTTGTTGCGGTTGTTGTTGCTGTTACCACCGCCGGCGCCCATGTTGTTGCGATTGTTGTTGTGGCTTGTACCACCGCTCATGTTGTTGCGGTTGTTGTTGTTGCCACCACCACCCATGCTCCTGTTGCCGTTCATGCCTCCTCCCATGTTACTGTTGTTGCCGCCACTACCTCCACCCATGTTACGGTTGATGCCGCCACTACCTCCACCCATGTTACGGTTGTTGCCGCCACTACCTCCACCCATATTACGGTTGAAGCCGGAGCTCGAGGTTGTGTTACCAACACCGCCTCCTCGGTTGTTGTTGCCTCCGAAATTGTTGTTGTCGCTCAAATCGTTGTTGCGCATGCGGCTGTTGCCCCTAATGTGAAAATGGATTACATTTCTTGTGCTACAATCTGCTTGATTTCATAAACATTTGTCAAAGGTTTTGCTAAATTTAAAAAAAGATCTACCCCTGAAATTGGTGAAGTCTTTTGAAATAGATACCGCAAAAGGATGGCATCTGTTATGCTTTCTTTTCTGTAAACTACACTCTGCTGTTGTGCTTCGAAAAAGCTCGTTTCAATACGACTGATTACCTACAAGAACTATTGGCAGATTTTAAGAAATCATAGTTTCATTTGCGGGACCTACTATTTTAGGGCAATCTGTTTGTAAACAACCAAAATTCTCGCAATTGGACTCCAGACCAAGTTCATAGAATGTCCCTAGATTAACCGCTACGGTAAATAATAATAGTCCGTTCCGGAAGCGATTTTTCGTTTTGCGTATGCCCGTAGTGGTGAATATTGTTAAGAGAATATTGCTTCAAATAAAAGAAAAACAAACCAGTATGATAGAATCTAAAGGACATTATTTTACCGACGAAACTGTTGTTAAACGATGCACTGGTTATGAAATGAAGGTTTGGAAGTCAATATTATCTGCATTAGCAGCGATATCCGATCACCAATGAAATGGAGGAATATCTGCGCAATGCCCGAAACAAAACTACTGTAGCAAGTAGGTTTTGCTACGCCGTATTGAATACCCACTCGACAAACAGGACTGATGTTCCCAGTTCTGTATTACATGCTCTGGACAACAATTGGAAAAACACTTCAATAGAAAATAATTAACAAACAGTACCTAACCAATCTGTGGGTAAGGTCCAAAATGTCTGTAGCTTATTTCACAAGTGGAAATATTTTAAAGAGGATGCATTTAATGTATTCATTTAGGCGAATAGTTGGCCCTGTCAAAAGGACTCTGGTTATGATACAAAGCTCTAGAATGAAACAACTTTATAATTTCAATACACTTACATGTTATTTCCATCCAAGTTGCCTGCGTTGTTGTTTCTCCTGGTGAACATGGTGTTATCATTTCCACCCATATTTCCGCCCAAGTTTCGGCTTTCTTGTCTGCCAGAGTTGTTGCCGAATCCAAAGTCGCGATTGCTGCCACCCAAGTTGCTTTGGTTGTTGAGTCCTCCTTGTTGAGAGTTGTCGCGTCGGAAATCTTGGTTGCCAAATTTCTGATTGTCATTGAAATTCTGTCGTTCGGGCAAGGCAAACCCTCTCCTATCCTGATTGCCCATTCCGTAGTTGCCTCCGCTTTGGAAACGATCGTTATTGCTACCACTATTTTGGTATCTGTCGTTTCCACCGCCATTACCGAGGCTCTGGCCGAAGTTGCCATGGTTCGTGAGACTTCCTTGATTGCCCATGCCACCACTACCACGTCTGTTAAAGTTGCTGCTGTTGCCCGATCCCATTCCGTTGTTCATGGGTGCATCATTATTGAAGTTGGTGACTGGGATGTCTTCATCGAAGTTGCGACCCATCAACGAATTCATAGCACCGCCGTTGCCACCAAAGTTTCCATTATTTGATTGCCACCTATTATCAATCTGACTACCGCTTGCCAAGTTGTTGGCAAATGTCCTTGCATTCTGGGCTATTGGAATGTCATCCGCGAAATTAATGTTAGCGGCTTGAGGGCCAGCGCTGTTACCACGACTATTGCCTCCACGATTATAAGGAACGGCATTGTTCCGGGGTCGAACAGGATCATTGCGAATAGGTCCAACATTACCTTGCTTAGGAGCACGGCCAGGGTTACCTTGTACTTGAGACCGACCTGTATTAGCACGAGTAGCGCCCTGTACAATTACATTGTCTTGGTTAGGAGCAATCTTAGGTTTGCCCTGATTTTGTACTTTAGCATTGCCTTGATTTTGAGCTCGAACCGCATTTCCTTGATGTTGACCACGGACGTTGGCGTTATTTGGAACACCCACAACTTTAGCTTGATTTGGAACTCGAGCAACATTACCTTGATTTGGTACTCGAACAGCGTTACCTAATTTTTGAACAACGGGATTACCACCCTGACCGACAACTCTACCAACGCTGCCTTGATTTGCGCCTGCACTGTTGTTACGATTGTTCCTCTGACGGTTTCGATTATTTGTGCGGTTACCACCATCCATAACGCCACCACTACTGAGTAATTCTAGCTGACTTGCAAAGTTCTTGGGAAGAGCCATAGGCATATTACCACCCCCACCGCGACGTGGTGCACCTTGATGCATATTGGGGTTGAGCATTTTGTTCATTTCTTCGAAAACCGCACTGCAGATTTGCAGGGCATCTTTTGTTACATTTTCATCGATACCATCGAATTCCATACCCTGTGGACCAGGGCCGTCTTGACCCATTCTTCCTCTGTTGCGATTGCGAACCAAACCGGCAGCGCCAATTTTGCCACCGGCCTTTTGGTTACGTTCACCTCTGATGCGGCCGGGTTCAACATTGATAGTCTCACCTTTGAATTCTGTAGAGTTCAATGCCTTGATAGCAGTTTCGGCCATATCAGCATTTTCCATATGAACAAAGCCGCAACGATTCATGACGTCGCATTCGGTGACCACGCCAAATGTTTCAAAAAGATGACGAAGTTCTTCTGGCTTGCAACCCGAAGGCAGACTTCCGACGAAAATTTTAGTAGCCTGCAAAAAGTTACGCCTTAAGTAGATATGAATTGTCAAATGATATCTTTGTACTTACCATTGCTTATTTTAGTAATAGATGAGTAGATTAGATACAAATGAAGTATAGTTTAACAAATATTTTCACCGCCACAAAAACTAGTTATGCGATCTGAATTCTGAACCTCAAGTTGGTGAAAAGAAAATGGCGCCTCTAGCATTGGTTTTATGTGATGCCAAGTTTCTCTATCGAATACTTACTTATTCTTTAACACTATCACTCATTTAAATGTAAGAAAACCCGTTGTTAGAGATGAGCTACAAATAAATTAATTTAAGGCGAATGGGTCCTCGGCATTTATGTTTTTCCTTCATTCATATTCACTTTTTAATGTCGTTTTCGATTTGGCATAAAGATCAATTTTTTTGAGAATAAATCAATTTTGTTTTGATCGATATTGCTTTTTATTTTCGATTTGCAAAAAAATCGGTCTTTTTTTTTATTTGAATCATTTTTGAGAAATCTCGATTTTTTTTCAGATTTACACATACTTTCACGAATACAAATGCGTATGACACACAGCTTGTTTTTTAACTGAATTATTCATTTAACACGTATGGAAAGGAGTTCTTATATTAAATTATTTCGATATTATAAATGTGTGAAAATCAATTAAAACTGATTTCCAGTGCGAATGAAAAAAAAACTCGTATTCGTAGATCTGGAGCATTTCTAAAAATAAATCCAGATTAGAGATAGTGCTTTCGGTTTTTAAAATATTGTTTTTTTGTTTGGTCCAATAGCCGTGTTTTTTTGAGCAAAGTAAAGTGGGATTTTCATCATGCAATTACAACAACTACGCTCTACTTGACACTTCGAGACTCAGTTGTAGTTATTTTAATCGCATGCTAAAAATCCTACTTTACTTTGCTTTGCTGAGATCGAAGCTCAAAAGAACACGCCTAATGTAAAAGAAATCTAGTTTTTAACTTTTATTTAAAATAATATTAAATTAAAATTATATATATTTAATTACGAAGAATTGGTTTTTTTGAAGTATTTAGGGTAATAAATATTTAATAAGATATTGATAGTTGTTGGAAAAAGTTCAAAAGAAGCAGTGGTCAATGTTTGGATCCAGTCGGTCAATGTTAGGAAATTTGATAAATTTTCGAATATCTTTTTCAAAAACCTGATCTTTTATAATTGTCTAGTATTTTTATAGCCATAAAAAAATATTTTTCATTATAAAAAATGTTGAGCTACTCCCCTTAGCTTTTATTTTGCTATACAAACGGTAGGTTCGGTACAACAGGCAAAGGTTTGCACCACTCAAAATCACACCATTTTAGCTAGCTGACGCCTGGTGTCTTGTACATCACAGGTGCCTACAAAAAGAGTAAATATCAACTCAATTTTAACCCTGCCCATATAAAATATTATAATATGTCATTGAGCTGATTGCCTATAGACGAACCTATCTCTATTACCCACTTATTCTGATTTCGAAATCGAGACATCATTATTGCTTTTATTACTTCACCCTCGCAGAACGGCTAATTAAAAAATATATTAAGACACTGACTCTATAGTCCAATGCAATAAGACATATGAAAGCATATAACAGTCATTACCCTCGACGGGGTCTATCCTCTTATGGTCTAGTTTAATAACCACACTCAGTTCATCATCTCCGAACTTTACCGCTTGGAAACTGCTGATGCAAGTGGATTGGAATATGTACCCTGGGAAAAGGCTTAACTGATCGCCTCGTTTAACATAAAGCTGTCTAGACCCGTTAACTGCGGCGCCAATTCACTTGAGTCATACATCACACAGCATTGAGATAAAGATGTCGTCAAAGTCCAACAAATATAGTTTGCTTACAAGAACGTGGCTCTCTCTGTTTATCTGTGCGGATCAAAGGTGGCACTCACTTTTGATATTTTGTTTTCAGTTATACATTAATCATTCACGCTACAATAACTGAACTAAAAGAATGCTGCGTAATGCTACATAAGATTGTATTTGTTGTAGAGTCTAAGTGATTTCTCGACATAGCCTAGAGATCTATGTTAGATTAAAGCAGCCAAGGAAATTTGTTTTGGAAGTAAAGAAAAATGGGAACATTTCAGTATACACTTAATAAATTTGTAGTACTAGTCGGCCATCTTGTTTGTGTTATACGAATAATAGGGAAAATTTGATTTGCCAATAAAAGAGGCTTCGGAATACGCTAAAAGCAAAACAAAAATTTGCTTATAAAATGTACGAACTGTCAACAAAGTTCTTGATTAGATTCGTCTGCCACCCTTCCATAAACGTCAACTGAAAAAAACTGTTCATGTGACCGATCTAGTCCAATTAAAACTGATGTCGTTTTCCATTGGGACAAAAAATCAATCTTTTTTTTTGATCTAAATCACTTTTCATGTTCCATTGGGAAAAAAAATCAATCTTTTTTTCGATTCGGATCACTTTTTGCAGATCTCGATATTTTTTCAGATTTACACATACTACCACAAATACCAATACGTCACACACAGCTGTTTAACGTCATTTTAAGAGGTTTGCTTTCAAAACAAATGCGCAATGTTTCGTGAAAAGTAAAATAAAGATAAACAAAAATAGCAATGGATATAATTTTGTAGGAATTATTATCTTCATTGCCTTCCTCATCATTTGGAAACTACGAATCACCGAAACTACTCCATTTGTATCTACAACAGGAAAAACATTCTTCAAGTCGATATCCATAGTTAATTTTTGCAAAAACGAATGCAATTTGAACAGCTGACATTGCTGTCAAATAACGCACTAATCCATTTACAAAATCAGATCAATTTCGTTGCATGTTCCATGAGCCCCGTTAAATCTGAGATCTGAAAAAGATTTTTGGTGGTCCCAATGGAAAACGACATGAGACACATCAAGTCACCCAGCTGTCAGACTTACTAAATTATATTCTTGAAAGTCCCCAATAACAAGAAGATCACCAAAGCCTGACCAAAGCATCCCTTAGCTACTTTAGGGCCGGTGTGGCCTTATAATAATAGCTTATTTGTTTAACCAAGTTGTTCATTTATGATGTGCTGTGGCATGTCCAAATACATCAATTTCTGTAGGTATATATTTAGATTATCTTATGAATCGCGATAGCGATACGAGTCTTGTAAGACTTAACAAATCCACAATTTACAACGAGAATAAAATGGAAAGCTATATAGTCCAATAGGTAGTTTTTTGGCGATAACGTTTGCCGGCTCCTCTGCTCTTATCAACAAAAAAACACAGCTTAACTTAAAGGTCAAGACTTGCATTCATTGCGTGATGTTCACAACGTTCATATTATCATAATGTATAGCGATCAGAATAGACTTCAAATTATTATATTAAAGGAAATCCACCCAAGCGATTCTCTTCAGTTTTTGTTGTGAGTTTTTTCAAAGCGGTTGCAAATTAATTTTTCCGGCACACGGAATGAAAATAATTTTAGAACTAATTAAATAAGGACCTTTTCCACGGACATCGCATTATATTTGTTTAAAGCTAACATTGCTCTGATAATTATGGGTTAGTACGGATTATTTTGATTCAACAAGAAGTCTTTTTATTATTTAAGAGATTAAGAATATTGATAAACTTTGCAGTGAAAGTGCTAAAAATAAATTAAAAATTTTGTGATCTTAATTCGGACATGATTGTGAACAAAATTTATACACTTTGAATTCTGAATTTATGCAATTAAAAACATGACCAAATATATGGTAAAAATAAGGTCTGCTTATGTGAATAGTTCCTAAGTTACAGTGGCTTAAAAATTCCAAAATCGAGCTATGAATCCTACCTTCGTAGGTATTTTAATTTTTCTATCACAAAATGTGTCTATCCCTGAGGTGTGACTGAGCTTTTGCCCAGCCTATCGTATCCTAGAAACAAATATAAAATACCTTGATGTCAAATCAACTCTATTAACTATCGCTGCCATGGACTTTGACTACAGCTCGAATCGGGCTCCATTCTCAATTAAATATCATAAATATTCGTTCACAATACAATTATTTACTACTACTAAAACAGCTTAGTTTGTGATTGCTGGTATATTACTTTCAGTGTATAATCAGCAGCAACGCCCAAATATGGAGATTGAATATAATATTTAGCAATTAAAAACCACATTTGTCGTTATAATAAATTTTAAAAAATACACAACTAAATTTCTTCCAAGAGTACATTTTGCAAGTTTGGGTTTTTATTTTGCTCCTTGGAAAAAAATAAAAATTACAGTTTTTTAACTGAGTTGAGTACTCAATACTCATACCTACACTGTTCACTCATCTAGGCATACACAGCAAATCAAGCCATGGCGATCCCATTCAATGTTAATATTCCCTTCAAGTTCCTCGTTCATCTGCGAGTTCATCTAAGAATCCGTGGCGATGCAATATAATTTAAAACAAGAAGTAGAAGAAAGTTGTTTTTGCATTAAGCTATCCTGTCTCTTAAAAATGAGGGTGATAAAAAAATATAAGACTGGTGCAAATATTTTGCATATTCTTCTTTCTATTACGCGTGCGCACTAAACTAAACTAAATCAAATTTTATCTGCTTTCCAACGTTTTCTCCTTAAAGATTAGCTAAAATTCTAGCTAAATTTTGACATAGGAAGCAGCTTTTCTAAATTTTTAATTTTTTCTTAGCTAGATCTGCGTACCACTCGCGTGCAGGGATTCGCTTAAATTTATCTAATGAGCTAAATTTTTGGAAAGAATTTTGTACGAAAGCTAAAATTTAGCTCGAGCAGCGAACGTTTTTCTTAAGACCTATGTCTTCCTAACTCCTTACCATAGGGGGTGCATAGGTTTAGCCGGTGATATAATACTAAAACAACGAGACTTTGATTTCAGCTCGTTCGTTTTATTGTTAGAAAAACAAAAACAGTTTTTCAGCTTTCATTTTTCTTAAATGACAAACCTCACCTTTGGTCGGAGAGCATTGACACGAAAAAACTTGTTGCAACAAATAACGTGAGCGAGACTATTAAAAAGAGTTATTAAACACTGATTAAATTCACAGTCTAACAACAAATGTATATGGCCAGGGCATGGCTGAAAATTTTATTGCAATGCAAAATTGATGGCAATGCAACAAATGCTTTTAAAAACATTTAATTTCTATTCTGCCATGATTTCTTCTTGTGTTTTGCGCTTTATTACGAAAGTTTAAGTATTTTTTGAATAAACCATGTTGAAACCATGTACAGCCATATAAAATTGACTTTTGCTGTCACTAGACAAATGCATAATGGAATTACAGTTGCCTGCTTGTGATTTGTTGATATTCATTTTATGTTCATTCATTCGATCGTTGGTTTTTATTAACTTTATGCAGGGCGATAACATAAACCATAAACAGTTTACCAAAGTTCATTTTTAAAACTAATAAATAAAATACTTTAAATTACACATTGTATAATTTTGTATTGCCGTCTAATATACTACTTTCATTTGACAGACACTCATTTGACTGTTGTCATTCACAAACATAGTTCGCAAGGCTTTTACGTCGCCCATGACTCAATATTTTATACAAATTTAGCTAAGGTGGTTTAGACTTTAAACCACGATGCCAAAACGCTGTTTTTAAAAACACTGATTGTAGCAAATTACAATAGTATAGTCGAGTGTGCTTTTAGATTCCCGCACTCTATCTTGCTGAGAGTAAAGAACCTAGACACAAAAATTATATAAGCATTTATTATGTCACTTTAAAAACTCTCCTACACTTACACTTAACAAAATTTCTCAGAAAACAATTGCAATCAAATAACAAATTATGCATTCGAACTGTTAAATGGTGTTACCAATGGTCCGCTTTGAAAATGCCCAAGCATGCTAAACTGAATAAGAATGGTCACGTAGGCCACTAGGGCGGAGACCACTCGCAAACAGAGCTCATTGTTGAGTTGAAACAAACCGTACACGTCAATCTTCAGTTCCTCAAATCTCATCTGGTTCAAAAAGTTGTCAACCTGTTCACACAAATCGAGTTATTAGACATGCAACAAAGATTTTTCAATTAAAAATATGCCTACACTTCTATCCCATCGTCTGTCAATGTCCGAACATAAGCTGTCCCAATGAATGTAGGTCGGTATGTGTGATCTTCGCACTGCAATATCTATGACCAACATTAGATATAAGAAATCCACCGCTCGCAAGATGACCGGAAACATGTATTGCAATAAAAAATGTCCCTCTGTGATATAGGACAAGAAATTCTGATGAACAAATACAATCATAGCGACAAGATCGAGGTAGAATTTGAAAAAAATATTGAACTGGAACAGCGAATGAAATTCCCGAGTGATTTTGTAAATTTTAGAGTACATCACCGAGAATTCATCTAGTTCCTTAGAAAATTCGCGTAGAACTTTCTTGCGCTGCAACTTTGTCATCATGCGACTCTCTGCTTCTTCGACTCGTTTGGCAAATGCTATCATATGCCTGCCCATATTTCCATACATAATGGCTGAGATTGTATATCCCAAGCACACAGTGTCCACCATAATTAAAATTCCAAGAGTGAGGACGTAGAAAAAAAAACATTGACTGAGAACGCAATAGTCTTTTTCACTTAAAGCAGTGTAGAACGTCGGTAAATCGACTACTAACAGCATGACACACGTTTTGTACACGATTCGAGCCCAGAGTAGCATGTAGAAATTTTGGTAGAAAATCTTTGGATCCTTGGCGATTACCGATATCCGAACGAGAATGTCTATACTTCTGTTTATAATACTTATAAAGTGCTTTCGGTAAATGGCTTGGGATGTAGTAAACACAAAGAAAAATATATAAATTGAGGCAAGTTGTAAAAGGATAACTTCTCTGATATACATTCGGTAGGTCGCGAATATTTTGTCGACGATTTCAGTAAGGTTGAAAGCAGACCCAATAAAGCATATTAGTCTGTAAGCCACCGAACAGATATGCAATTTCATTGAGTATTCTATTCGATTGTGGTCCGATATTGTAAAATAGGTCATGCCAAATGCTTTGGCGTGGTAGTACATAGCTTTGAGGGATAGTATTGCAAAGCGATTTTCGCGGTTAGTCGTTTTTGCCATGGTGTCGAGGATATACTGAACCACAAAGGCGACTTCATGTTCACACAATTGCCGCAGCACAGTAATCAAATTAATTAACTGCTCTTAGTAAACAAATGCACACAATCTTAATCAAAATGCAATCGATTTAATATTCCATGTGGACAAATTGATGTTAGCTTGGTGCATTTTAAAGGCTGCAACGTAAATGGTTTCCACTATACTTTTATTTTTCCAAGAGCTGTTGTCTTTTACTATTTACTACGGGTGTAAATCAGATTTAAGCTAATTTTAAGCCCGACGATTTAATCCGATTTTCTCAAACCCAACAATTTAAATCTAAGTCCATAATATTCACTCAAAAACATGCATTAAGCCCGCTGGATTAAAATTGGGTTTAAACTCGGATTTAAAACAGTTTAAACCGAATTTAACCCGTTTTAACCTACGTAATGTAAAATTAAAAAAAAAAAAATGTTGTTCCTATTGTTTGTCACTTTTAAATTGATTTGATTTGATATGTGCAAAGTTTTATTTTTAAATGCTTTAATTATGCCGAAAAATATAAATAAACGTAAAATGAAAATGAAACCCCCAACCCCAAAATCGTCGACGCATATATTCGACGACGAGGATGACCGGTGTTAATTCACCATCAACTGCTGTTTCATCAGCTCTCCGACAAAGTCGTCTTCAGACGACATCAACATTTCATATATTTCACGAACGAAGTCAATTTTTTTTACATTCTTTCTATTTTTTATTTTCATTGCACTATTTTACGTTTGTTATTTTCTGCGCCTTCGAGCGAAATGTCAATATTATGTAATTGAGTTTTAACCCGAGTTAAATTACTTAAACAGGTCTCCGGAGTGCAGTTTAAATCCAATCGGGTTAAAAAACTGGGTTTATGTTCGGGCTTAACCACTGAATATTATGGACTTGGGTTAAACTCACCTAAATCCGGGTGTAAACTTTAGCTCGGATTAAAGTCAGTGAATGATATGGCCGAAAGTGAAGCAAGTTTTTTTTTACAAACAAGTAAAGAGAAATTTAAATTCAAATATACTGCACAAAGATTCGTTGATTGTCGATTATTTAATGACTTCCACAATAGTCCTTGGTTGGCTTTAAAGCCTGTTTTTTAGCCGTTGAAATATTAATAATCATATGTACAAATAAAGTCGCAACATGGTCAGAACCGCAAGATGCCAGATTACCAATCCCGTGTGATGTAAGACAAGAAATTGAGATGAACAAAGCCAATCGTAATCACCAGTAGAACTTGAAGAGTATATATTGAACTGGAACTGGGAATGGATTTCCAGATTGATTTTGTAAATTTCGGAGTATATCAGAGACCATTCATCCAGCTCTAGCCTCGACATTATATGCCTCTCTCTCTCTTTGCCCATAATTCCGTACATAACCGAGAAAATTATGCAGCCCAAACACAATGTGCCCACGATAATTAAAATTCCAAACAACAAGATAAACGAGAAGAGGTTTTTACTAACAAATTTATAATAGTGCTGAATGAAAGCAATATAAACCATCGGCACATCGCCCATTATGATTCATACACTTTATTTAATGAACGTTATTGCTTTGCGATTCATTTGGTAAACCTTTTCAGCCTTGGCGTTGAACGGAAACTAAATTTCGAAACAAGGCTGAGACACAACTATCGTCACAGAGTAATTGAATCATTTTAAATGCATTTCACCAATAAACCTTTCTAATAATATTCAACTGCCTGAATCGATCGCGCCACCAAAAAGGTTCAGTGCACTGTTAAAAGATGGGGCTTTAAAGCTTAAAGGTGGCAGAAAAGTTTCAAAATTAATGTTTTATTTAACCTTTACAAAACCGATATAGGTATGATGAAAGCCATCGTTCAAATTGCATGATTTCAACATTTTTATAGGAAAGATAGATTTTTGTGCAAAATCTAAAGTTGTCGAGGAAGCCCAAATATTTGCTGTGATATCATTCATATCATTGATATCATTCAAAATGTAAGGGTGTAGGTTAGCAACCAAATCTACGAGTCCAATATAAATGCAACTTTCGAATTCTTATCCAACAGTTGAGAAAGTTCTCGTTCATGGAGACGTAACAAATGGCCGTGTTACAAATTTTTCTTTTAACAGAAAATGTGATTCTTTAAAAAATGGCTCTGACCCAATTTAAATGACGCGAGGTGTAGCTTTCAAGAGCGTAATAATCTAAAGTGTCCGTGGACTTTGTATTTCGTTTATTGATCTTGTTTTTTTTTCTCCTCATCTTTCTTTCCGTTAAGGTTTCCCTCAAAAGCTCGAGGTTGTGAATTTAGTGACATTTTCCAGAGGAATGATGTACAGCAAATCTAGGTCGCACTAACCTATGGCCTTGGTCATCAGTGCGCAGTATTATTTAGCTTTGTGGTAACTGATACGCTAAGTAGGAAAAGGATCGCAGAGTCGAATCAATGTTTATTTGGATGCGCATTTCTGATAAGTAGGTGGCTCACAATTATGACTTAAGTCAATCGAGTTGTTTCGAGGGCGAAACGTCATCACAGTGGATTTAACGTTCTCCAGATCAACAAACGAAAACTCTCAACTGAATTGATCACGTTGCAAATTTAAGAAATACTTATACCTTTGGTTTCTGTATCAACCCAAAAGATCCGATAGACTATAAGGCTGTGACAGATGACAGCGACCTATAGAGAGCTAAAAATAAACAGTTGCGCACTTATCTCTGATTGCTGAAGTAGACCGCTCTCAGGCCACGATATTTTCCCAAACAGAGCTTGAATCTAAGCGGGTATTATGTCAGACAAATCAAAATACACTTTTGAGTATTAACTAATAATAATACTGCGCCTGATAGACCGATAACCCTGGTATCTACAAAACAACTACGCACTTTAAACAGCGCCTTATCAAACTAATATTTGTGTACCCAAATCAAAGTCTCAAATACTTAACCGTGTCTTTTCGTTTTCTTACAGCCAATGCACAACTACACAGCGCAATGAGATTCCGCCTCGAAGCCGTTGACCGCATCGGCAGCATTCCAATTGTCGAGACGAGCATTAAGCGTGCCGAGAACATTTACAGTCGTGTCAAGAATACCAACCGTCTGCTCAGTTGGTATTTCGAAACAGCTGAGGCGACCCTTTTTGCCGCCCTCGACTCCTTCCAGCCAGCAATGAAACTGTTCGAGGTGCCACTGAAACGCCTCGACGATGTCATGTGCAAGAGTCTAGACATTTTGGAGCAGCGAATACCGCTCGTTTACCTGCCACCCGAAATGGTAAGGACAATCCCAGCCGAGGTAGAGGAGGTCTCTAAATTTGTCCCTTAATATCGTCGCCGGCCTTGAGACTTATCTAACCCAGTTGATTTTATTTTCATTGAAGATGTACTGGAATACTCGTGAGTACATGTCCGATCATTTGGTGAAGCCGGTGATAAAGCGAGCCGATTCGGTGAAACAGATTGGCAACGCTGTTCTGGAAAGTCCCCTCACTCAGTATGCGGCCGATCGTATTGATGGCGCCTTCACTGTCGCCGATATGTATGTGGACAAATATTTGACTGTTGACGCCGAGCAGGATCAAGTTGATGGTAAGGGTAAGAGTGTGTGGGGAGTTTGTTTTTGTTTTCCGTTCACCTTGTCAAGGCAACACACACATTTTTGCTGAGGTTATCAATATTTTGTGTTATTTATTGCCATATGATAAGAGGATTTAAATGAACAAATGAACTTGTAATAAGTGAATTGATTTATATTTTACTATGTCCTTAGCAAAAAATTACGAAAACGAAGCAATCAAAGATTGCAACGAGAGGAGTGCGATTAAGGCCATTCACCATGGGCAGAGATTTTCGCGAAAACTTAAACGACGTCTGACGCAGCGTACTATCGCCGAGGCTAGAGCGCTAAAGAAGCAGAGTAAGGAGGCCATACATATACTCCTGTATGCCGCTGAGCTGGTGAGTGTGTGAACGAGAAATATAGTTTCGTTTTGGCTACAGAAGAGACTTATGTGGTTTTCGATTGGGCTTCATCAGATTCGCTCTCAGATTTCAGATTTCGTGTGTCTAATCGAACATAAAAACGTCACTTGCTCTTTTTTGTGTTGATATTTGTGCGATTGGAATATGTTTAGCCGTCGACACTTCTCTAAGCGTTTTCCATTCACTGGTTAAATTTTATATAAAAACATTCAAAATGCTCGCCCAGATTGATTTCTAAACATTTGTACATAAATAATTAACAAAAAATAGATCAACCCGATGCAATTCGTTTCTTTTCAGTTGAAAAATTTCACGAAAACGTAAACAAACTCCACTAGTTGTCAAACTCAAACGTACTCGTATTGGTAAATCTGAAGCAAATCTGAGAAAAAATCCAGATTCGCAAAAGTGCTCTGAAATCTGAAAAAGATTGCTTTTTTGTACCAAACGAACATAAAAAGTGCTCTGAGAGCGCCCAATCGAAAACCTCATAAAAGTCCCATAAGTTTAATGCTCGGTCACGAATGTGTCAATTCGGGGTCTAATTTTTGAGGCTAAAATACATATGAGTAGAATCTGAATGCAATGTGCGATTCTTTTGACAAAGAAAGTTCAGAAAAACCTAGGGCTTAATGTGGACAAACTTTTAGGTTTTATTTTATCCCAATCTCAAATTTAAGTTTTGAACACAGAACTGATTTTTTTGTTTACATTATTCATCATTGAGTTTCTGTTTCAAAAATCGATAAATTTTTCTCTGATTAAGAACAAAGTTGAAGTTGACTGCACTTCTATGTATGCAGCGGGAAAGAGCTTTACGTCGAAATCGTAACAGACGATGGTCTGTGTGTGTTTCAAAATTTGTCGATTACTTAAACACCGGCTATAAGGCCTTTTTCAATACTTCATTTTCAGATTGCAACCGATCCAAAAATGGCTCTACAAAAAGCCCGCGAGTTGTGGAGTTACCTCAGTCAGGATGAACCAGAGAATCAGGCTCGTCCCAACACAATGGAACAGCTGATTGTTTTGCTGACCAGAGAATCAGCTCGTCGTTTAGTACATTTGGTTAATTTCAGTACTGGAATTGCTTCAAATATTCCAAGGTATCTATCTGTCTTTGATTTGGAATTGATTTCTTTGCAGTTAATTTGATATCAATTTTTAGAACATTGGTACACTCTACCACTGAGATGCTACACCAAGTTATTTACTTAAATAATCGTATTTTGGAAGTAAGTCTGAGCTTTGTCAATAATACTCATTTGTAACAATAACACTTTCCATTTAAGTTGACAAAATTGGATCAAGTTAAGAATCTCACCAAAGAAGAAGCCGAGTCTTTGATCTCGAAAGCCTTGAGCTTCTACGGAAACTTGTCGAACTTCACATCGGGCTATCTCGTAAGCTATTTCCTTGTTTAAGTTAGATACTTAAAATATTTACGCGAAGGTATTGTGTTCTTTTCGTTTAGGAACGTATAGCCATATTCTTGTCTGGTCGCATTGAGGCGGAGAAGATCTCAACAAGTACAACAACAACTCCAAGAATAAGGATACAACCACGACGAAACAATGCTCCAACGCATAACAACATTAACGGAGTCTACTGAGATATAGAATTCTTTATTGTTATTGTTATATACTGTTTAATTATAAATGTATGTATACGTATACATAGGTACTCTGCGTAATTAAATGCTTTTAAAAACTAATTTATGTACAACTTTTTAAGAGGTTTATGTCTTTTTAGGTTGCAACTTGGAACTGTAGCCCCGACACATTTTTATTATTGTTTAGTTGGTACCTACACACATCAGTCGATGGCGGATAGTGTCAGGGCAATAATGCGTGCCACTCTAAATCGTTTTTAATATCCATATTAACATTGGCTTCGAGAGGTTAGGTCAGATCCAAAACAGCATGTTTGCATACGAAAAATAAAAAAATACAATATTATTCTTTGAGGAAAATGTGTACCTAAATATATTCCAAGCCAAGCAGCTACCTAAACAGTTTGGAACTCCTATTTGTAAGTCTCCTACATATTAATACAAGCTGTAGATGACAAGCCCTGTCAGGTATGGTATGCAAAATCATTATATTTTGTAATCAAATGAAAAACACTTCAAAAAATGCGTCACAAAATGCACACAAAAACATTTAAAAAAAACATTAGAAAACTCATAAAAAACAGCATAAGAAACGTTTTGCGGAAATAAACTTTAAAAAAATGCGTTTAAAAAATTAGATATTACAATACTTAAGAAAACGCGTTGTAAAGAGCACCAAAAAAAAGTTTCAAAAAGTATTAAAATTAATTGAAAAACCTACTAAAAACACTTTAAGGATATTTGAAAGAACGCATATAAAAAACATATAACTTAAAGCACGAAATAAAACACTCGAAAAAATTTCAAAAACAGTTCAAAGAACGCACCAAGAAACACATTACAGAAACGCTTAAGACAACCCATAAAAAACGAGTTGATAAGTGATTAATTTAGTTTTATGGTTGCTAGTGGACTGTAATTTAAATAAAAACAAAACGACTTCAAGAATAGGTATGCTATGCACATTTATTTCACATCTGCTTCTCTCTATAGTTGAACACGTCTGTCGCCTTTCGCTGTTGTTGATGGAATGTAGACGATTGATTCCAAGGACACGTCTGTATCCTTCCGCTGCCGTTGATGGAATTCCATCGTTGAGAGGTCCGATCGGTTGCTCATACACCGAAAAGTGTTTAAAGTTGTGTACGTAGCCAATGTCTGGCTTCGACATCTTTTTCGTTGCACTTAGATAGGCGCACACCAGGTATTCATATTCAAGGGAATATTGAACAATAAAGGCATTCAAAAACGCTTTAAAATACCTAATAAATAAACGCTCTAAAAGGATGTGAACAGAAATTAAGGAAAACAATTAAAAACACTTCGAAAAACAATTTAAATGATGCGTCAAAAGACGCATTAAAATAGGTGGAAAAACCGTCAAATTTACCCGAATCCGTCATAAAGCGTTTTAAAAAACAATTCAAAAAAAAACTCATTGAAATCGCTCCGGAGAACAAATTACATAAAAAAAAAAAATGAAAATAAACATTGGTTGTTTTGCTTGATTGTTTTTTAATAAAGGTTGCAGGCTACAAGTATATTTATACAAAACGGCGGCGGTATCTACATATTCCAGTTCTTAAGTACGGAATCACTCAACTATCTATACGAGAATTTTTTTCGGTAACGCGGTAACATCCAAATATTAGCAAAACGGAATAAAAATGAAAACATAACAGAGCGTTAATCATCGCCCTACTGAACCCTCTCCATGTTGATCCGTTTTTGGCCAAGCTTTGCTGATCGAAAGGGAATTTCACCAAATAGCGCACAATTTAATTTAGAGGTCCGAGGACATTATTCCACAGGACAAACCTTTATTATATTAACGCACATATTTTCAACTCTTCAAGTCTCATCGTAGCGGGTGAAATCGTATATTGGGGATTCATTTTTTTAGTGAGTCATACTTCACAGATGCGCATTACCTCTTTTCAATGCACCGTTAACTTGAAAGTATATATCTAATGCGCGCGTGCGCTATATCTAACTGTAATTGAAGCTATTACAAAATAAAAATAGCGCAATCATAATCAAAATATGCAAAAGAAATTCTTGTTGCATGCAAATCTTTCCGTAGCCCAATGCGCATTCTTAAAGCTGGATTATTAATAATATTAATGCAGAAATGCCCACTAACTTCAAGACCGCTCATACGCACTAGCACATGCCAAGCCATTTGATGTGCAATTAGTGTCAAATGAAATGTATGTGCCAACTTAGGAGCTGCACACTTGCATTTGATAGGCGTATAGCTTTTCCGTTGGTATAAAAGTGGATCCCAACAAGTAGATCAAGTCAGAATCCATTCAAAGTCTTAGCGGAACAGTTTACCTATCGCTCAATAAGAGATCAACATGAAGGTAAGGCTATAACCAACCGTAGGTAAAAGGATAACGGAATATTCTTCTATTGCAGTTCGCCATTGCTGTCGTAGTTGTTTTGGCCCTCACCATGGAAGCCCATTCATCGATAATTGCTGGCATTCCCGGTCTTGATATAAATGGCCTCGGACTTGGCGCTGCTGGACCAGTTTTGGCTCAAGGTCCAATTGCATTGGGGTGGGGTGTCAGTATTCCAGTTGCTGCTGCTGCTCAACCGCAACCAGAAGCTATATATGTAGCGAAGACACGTGGTGCTGTACACACTGCTCCACTGCCTGGCCATACCCAATCGGTTACATTGGTTAATGCCGACCCAGCCCCAGGAACTTGGTAAATTTCTACTGCAGTAACCGCCGATATGAAATGTTTTTTTTAAAAGTAGTTTTCAATGTTTAATTTAAAGAATTATTTTGCAGTCATTTACAAATAGAAAGAAATAATTTTTTGTTTTTGTTTTTAGTAAAATAAAGTATGCAGCGATTAACAATCTGTTTTCGATTATTTTTAAACGCCTTTGCGAGGTTGCCACAAGCTTTTGAGGCCAAAGCTGTCTGTCTTTCTGAGCGCTGGATAAAGTAAAAAATTGTCCATTTCTCTCGAAAATAAAGCTCAGATAAACGAATGGTCAGGGCAGGACCGATCCACGGCAAATTTTGCTGCCACCACCAATTTGCAATCCATTCGTATTTATCAGATGAATCATTCGTTCCTGATTACCCAAGGAGTAGACTTTTCATTTTTATTGAGGTTCACAGACCGTCTTTTGGTTAGAAGCACGCATTTCTAAGAAGTTAAACTGATAATCTTCTCCGGTGTATGTCAAAGGAAGCAAACATTTTCAGGACGCAACGCGATTGTTCTGAGTCCTGAAAATAGCCATAGAAAAGTCTATATTTATACTTCAAGACAAAAAAGCTTGCTGCACCTTAGATGACAAAGGAATGTGGAGGTCAAGTCAAATTAAACACAGTTTGATAATGTGGATAAGCGCAGAAATGTTAAGTTAACGACTCAAAAATGAACACTTCTATCAGTGTGACTTGCTGGGCACCACTAGACCTTCCCTACCCTAGCTTTCCTGTTAACATTTATAAATTCCAACTGATAGGTATAGATCGAATCTTCCAGCGGGACGTGCGGAAGAGTGGTCTCAGTCTCAGTATCTAACTTTTCCCAGCTACGGTGACAATTGCATTCATTTTAACAATCCCACAAAAATTTAAATGAAACATGTAATCCAATCCTTAGACTGTGACATAATATTTTATATTTAAAGCTTTTTACAGGGACTGCTAAAAACCAAAGACATTTTGTAAAATATGTAGTTTTCTTAAATTTAACAATAAGTATACAATTATTATAGTTTTAACAACTTGCACGACTTTATGCTAAGTAGATTATACATTTTTTTGTTCAAACAAATTCACTTAATTGATGTAGACGAAATCATATTAGTTTTCCTGTTTTTCTTTCTACGTCAGTAGGATTAGGTGTTTCCGCTCCGCTGACACATTGCTCTTAGTACACGTTGCTACCTTTTTTGGCAGCAATGGGCAATTTATCGCCCTGCAGATAGGGATTCAAATTATCCCTTTGTGGGTGGAATTTTTTCGACACCAAATTCTTGTGCTCGGCTGGATGGAATTGTCGGGCCAGGAGTGTTTTCAAGTTGTTAGACATCGGGCGACTTACATCGCTCTCGTCCTCACCGGGACAATCAAACATATGCTCACCATCGCACATGCACTCCTGAGCGGTTTGGTATTCGCGGCTAAAGGCGGCGGTATTTTCAAAATCAGCAATACATCCACGTTCCTCGGTGTAACCATATGGGCATGGGTTTGGCGGATTACAGTACGCCGGCAGACTGGCATCAGTTTTTATGTGCGTCTTTGTACGGTGTGGCCCCTCATCACCGCCACCGGTTACATACTGATGTCCCCACAGAGAGCTGTGCTGAAGGTATTCCTGATCACGAAGTGAAGGATTTGGATTGCCATCGAGTAGGGCGTCATAGTCCATTTGTTCCGCCTCAAGGTCATCGGATGCACGGCCCATTAGGGCCAAATGGGAGGGCATATCAGCCATCGGATCGATATAGGTGTCGGTTTGGTCCAAGAGATCCTTTCCCATGCGATCGACTATATCGCGCAACAGCACGTCCGAGAAATAGTGGTCCTTAACGGACATCGGGACAAAGCCAAAGGCATCGTTTGGTAATGCCACCGAGAGAATGGCCAAGACGAGGAACTTTATTCTGCAGCCCATTGTTGCTTCTGAAAGTAAATAGAAAAGTGGGTCAAGTTTGGAAACGATCAACTAGTTGTTCTAAGTATGCTTTCACAGATAAGTGCTGTTCCCCCAGTCCTCACAATACGTATACATTTTTATCTTGACACGTAGTTGTTTTCTAATTGCATTTACAATCACTTTGTGACACGAAATACACCCACGTATGCAAAGTAGAGTTGCGGCGTAAAACAATTTCTGAAAAATCGATTTTTCACAAATGAAGAGTATCCTCGACATTTAGAGCGAGTCTAATTCCGTTTAATTTACTTATAAATCTGCCTCTTAGGGTACAATATGCTTTACGTTTACCATACTTACACCGAAATATATTTATATTAACTGGTCCTTTTATTCGAATACAACTTGTTTGCTTTAAATAACTAAACTTTCAAGAGTTTTTACTGGAAACGAATGAGTGTAGAAATCTTTATTTATACACCCATTTGGTCAGGACTAATGGAGAAAAACAAAGCAGACGAGTTTTCGCTTGTGTACTCTGCTTTCTGGTAGATGCAAAAGGTTTGTCGTGAAAAATTAATGTCGGAAAGTATTCATTTCGAAAATCGCGCATACTCAGTGCGAAAACAGTATTCGTCGTCAGAATAATAGTGGTTGGTTTGAATCATAGCTTCGTTCAGTTTTAAAGCGTTTAATTGTGAAGCTTTAGGTTGTTAAGGCGAGTTGATTTATAAAAAATCGATACGCGATACTTGTTGTTTGACTTTAAAAAGGTTTAATTCGAATACGGATTCATGAAAATATTGCATTAATAACATAACCATAGTAAAACTTTGGATAGCATCTGAAATCGAGATGTTGCTACTGAGACTAGGTGACAGATTGATGTGTGTTTTAGTGCTACAAAAGACCAAAAGGTCGTTGATAAACTAGCGCCAAAAATCGGTTACGATTACAAATTCCATTTGTCTTTTTTGAAGATTGAACTGTGCCAATTGTAATTGTAAAAGAAAATGGTGGCAAGCTGAAATGTCCGATTTTTTGTCAGTAGAAATTTTGAATTCTTTGTAGTCAAAGGCAAGTGGCGAAAAGGTTGGTGTAGTACAATAGGCCTGGGTCGGAATTCTGTAAGGCGAAACGTTCAAACGTTTTCGTATGCACGAACGATTTACTTTTGCAACTTAGCGTTTTAACGTTTTCGCCTTGCAGAATCTGAAACCTGCTGTCAGATTCTGTAAGGCGAACCCGTTAAAACGTTTTCGGGCGCAGGAATGATTTGCTCTCAGTTGCAGAAGTAAATCGTTCGTGCACACGAAAACGTTTAAACGTTTTCGCGTTACAGAATTCGACCCTCGGTTTCTTATAATCGTACGGCGTACGTTGATGAACGTTTTGATTTAAAGGGCGAAAGGAACGGTCCTACAAGCTTATAGCGAACTTGGACAGCTGAATTGAGAACCATTATGCATTCAATCGAAGGTTTGCGGGCGGTGGCGCAGTTCGACAACATTGAGCAGTAGGAATATGAGTTTTTCTATGTAACATTAAGCACAGAGCCCGTGCGTCCATATGTATCCACCGTTGCCGCTGCTTTTGCCTAAATTGAAATAATTCAGTAGTTCATCCCTCCCTCCGAATGAATATATACAAAATTGTTTGCTGTGACAGCTGCAGCAATGTTGGATACGACCACGTTGCAAAACCTACCATTTTACGGTGGTACGAGAATTGTGGTTGAAATAAAAATGAAATAACATCCGAGCTCTAAACCCACAAAAACCGTATGCGATATTTGAAACAAATTTGCGCAGCCCTCCAGAAGCATAGTGAGAATATCGACAACCACCTTTTTTCTTCCCTTACTATCGCTTTATCAGGTTTAAAAATGATTAATACTATCTAATGCTACATAGCATCAAGGAATTGACTAAACAACCGTGTAAAACGTGTCGGTTAGAGCAACAATTCTCAATGGGAAAAAATCAATATAGAGGGTGGTTTTATGTTTGCTTCACTTAAGCACCTAAAAACCCACGCATGTTTGTGGTTCAGTGGTTAATTATTTAAATTTTCCTGTTAATTGGCTAGATAGCGACTAATACACTAATTTGTTGACAAATAATATTCTATGCACAATTCAATTACTTTGAAATGGTGAAATGACATTTTGTGGCCTAACTAGTAGCGCCGAACCATATTTCTATAAAGCTATGAAGGCTGAGGGCTTATTACTTAATTAGCTGATTAACAAACGTGTGCGGGAAAAGTAGAGTATATAGCTTAACTGTCAGTTATCCAAAAAGGGCAGTGAATTTCGATTATCCATGTGAATGTCATGGCGTTAATGCACTCCAATGGAATGGAAGTTCAGATTAATAATAAATAAGTAAGTAAATAATTGCTGAACTTATGACCCTTTCAAGCCTTAATAAAATATTATCAGTATCATTATAAACGCAGATATAAGCTAAATGAGTTTTGAGTAGTCAAACGTCAGTCCTTGAGCTGAAGTATGTTGGATTCGGGTGAAACAATAAAAGTGTGCACTTGAAGACCTTCTAGAAGTCCGTCACACTAATTACTGAGCTTGTAAGCTTCTTAAGTCTGAATATTAACACAAACACTGATGATTTAAAAAAAAATACCTAAAATGGTTCGTGATTGCGCCAATGGCTGATGAGACACATATAAATTGAGCGCTACGCACTCACAGTGGTGGTAAAAAAAAAATTAACATCAGCTACATATAGCAAAACATCAATCAATCGCACTTGCTTGAATAAGCTGTCTATGCGGAAACAAATTACCATTCACCAAATGAAACTAAGCTCTAGTACGGTTTCCACTCAATTAATTAGGTAATACAACCACTCCAACACTGTTTGTGACACGCACCTACTGAGAAATGAACTTTACGCTACATTTCGCCTGCACATTTTTTCTACTCGGTTACACATATAACCAATATGCATAGGTCATGGTGGTAAAGAGCACGTCATGTATTTCGTATCATGCTCAGGCTCACTGTCGGGGGGTGACGGATTAAACGAACTTATAAAGAATTGCCATGAATGAGCATGCCGATCAAGGCTTTGCTTTGAATGGACATTCAGATGAGCTTGTATGTCAGGGTCCTTTGGCTGCAATAAATATTTTACGCTACATAAGTAATTACCCATTCATTCGTGTGTTCATATTCAAGGCATGACTTGAATACCTACTGCATTCATTCAAGTTTCACTTTATAAAATCCAAAAGTCGTATAAATTAAGGAATAAAATTTCATTTTGAATTCCTTTCACAAAAAATTACATATAATAAGTCCTTGCTGCTGCAGGAATTCAAGTAGAATATCGTTAACTTTGTCCTTAGCTCAGTTCATAACAAATGAGTGCACTGCTGCACCTGTAAAGAGCACTTGCCATGCAATGTAAAACTATATTTAAGCAACATCTGCTGTGAGCAGAGTACACTTTTGCCGTTCGCCTTTTGCGATTCATATAACTTAAATGGATTCCTTTTGAAATACCTGCGATTTGGTGAACCTAAACCATTTAACACATTTAGCAAATTATGGAAATGAATTACATAATGGCGTTAAATGCGACTTGAGTATACGCCCTATAGGTTGAGGTATTATCCGTATTAACTGGATATGCACAAGTTTATCATTAGTAAGATATCATCATGACCAGTATTACCTCATCAAAGACTATCTACGAGTATTTGTAATCCTCAAAGGGTCTTTTGTTTTTGCAATCCATCATGTGCTCGACTTTTATGAGGAGGCAGCGCAAAACGTCGGTATCGATATTTCCCTAATGGATTTTCGATAATACTTGATCGCACGACATGAGTGATGTCCTTAATGATGAAGGTGATTTCCCGCAGTGAATGGAGTCTTAATCAGATTCGCATTAATATATATGCGGTTCTTGTCACGATGGTTGTCGTTTTGATTTAATAAATTGCCACAATTAAAAAAATAATTGACCTTTAATTGCTCACTGAAGTGTGCAGTGCATGTTTCGGAAACTGATGGACTCGTGTCGTTTTGTGGACAGCCTGTCAATGGGAGGTAGTTAATCAATTAACTGAACTGAAATTACCCTGTTTCGATGTTTGATATGTCCATTTGGAATTAAATTAAGTAACGACACTAAATGAAGACATAGGTATACCTCGATCACGAGTGCATATAAACTGTTACAATAGTAATTACGTTTTGGCAGTTACATTACATAAAATTGAATGTGTAAATCAGTTTAACAATTAACTTTCTGTGATCTTGCTATGACAGACGCGTAAATCTGGCATGGGGCTTCGTCATAGAAAATAAGTTATTAATAGAAATTATTGCACGGCAAAAATAGTCTTTTTAATTGGCGAATCGCTAGTGCTCAGCCACTTTTATGCTAATTCAGTGCAAATTTCTCATTATCTTCTTGCGGCTAATTTATGAACTCGAATTTTAAAAAAAGAGAAGAAACTGCCAATCTAAAAAAACTTAGCTAAACGTTGATGACAAGAATTTTGGCAATATTTTTTTGAAAGGCTAATAAGGCGTTCAACTAAGCCCCTGCCAACCCCGTCTTGTAATTTTGATCACAATTCCTCTTATGCCCAAGTTTTGAAGGAGAAATAAAATCTGTAAGCCACTTTCCGTCGAATTATCCAATTCGGGCAGAGAAAATTTTAGATTCGAGATTCAAGTCAGATGAATAAAGTGCTTAACTATAGCTACTCTTATCTGTGTGGTTTGGAAGGCTTAACTATATTGTAACTTTCCATGCGGGCGAAAGCAACACGAATTGTTGGTGTCAGTTGTAAAGAATAGAAAAAGGGTGTGCTGATATTTCCAAGTCTCGTGACAAATTAGCTAATGACATCTTAATGAAGTCAACCTATGTTTAATACCACTTACCCCAATAACAAAAAAACAGCCTCATCAACATATTTGTTGCTGTCATCCTGGCCATCGGTCGTACACCACAAATTGTGTCACCTGGGATTCGGTTGTGGTGACTGGCCACACCGCATGGGGGAAAAGAATTTATGTTATCTTGTCACATGATAAATGCTAGAAAATGGTCATACTTATGATTTGAACATTTATTCTCGGTCACATTCCATTTGTTAGAAAGATTTATGAAGCACAGTACAATTGGCGCGGATTTAATTCCACTGTGGCACATTCGTACACGGGAACAGGACTATTCGAAGGAAGTTGATTTATTGCGGCGATTTAAGCTGTTGACAAGTGCGCTTACTTGTTTGTTTTTTGTTGTTTGTTTGAGAAGTGAGGTAATATTTGAAGTCCTTATTTTATTATGAAAAATTACAAACACGTAATCTGATTTTTGGTGCATACCATTTATGAGCATGTTGATTTGAGATTGACATCGGCTGAATGATTTGCGTTGGCAATTGTCATGTATTGAATGTGCCATAAAACTGTTACAGTCCGTATGGGTATGGGGAAAGTTTAAGAAATTATAAGACATACAGAAGAAGAAGAAGTGTTTCGTTATCAAAACAGTCAAAATCGGTTATAACGAACTCGATGGGACTGGAGAATTTGTTCGTTATATCCGGTGTTTCCACTTTTTGTTTATTAAGAAGTGGACAAACTTTTCTTATTTTAGTAAATCTTTTATTTTACTTGTTAAAATTATTATAGATTTTTTTTCCACTGTAAAAACTCTACGTGCTGAACTCATTTTCAAAGAAACACTAACGCTTTAAACTTTCCTTGATTTAAGAAATGACTATTCCAGTTCCTCTGAAAAACAGAATGCGAAATTTACGTATGAAAAAGGCAAAATGGACGAAATTTTGCACGCCTACTTAATTTTGTTTGTGCTGTTCTTTATAAGCGATAGACTTTTAAATGTTTCAGTTAAAACTGTTCGTAATAAGCGATAATTCGCTATAGGCAATTTGTATGAACCTCTGCCGAAACTTCAAGATAACCGATTTTGACTGTTTTTCATACGTAAAATAGTTGAAGTTGGACATAGCAGAACTTTCTATGTTCACTGTGAACACATTCTTTTCGCACAAAAAGAAGCCGCTGATAGATTTCTTTATGGAACCCTTGGGTTTCAAAACAATGCTGAGTGGGGTTCTTGAATAACTAAGCAGTAATTTAATCGCTTTGGAAAATTAAGACACGATTTCCAGCGGACA
The DNA here is from genome assembly GCA_951230905.1 of Cheilosia variabilis. NCBI lineage: Eukaryota > Metazoa > Arthropoda > Insecta > Diptera > Syrphidae > Cheilosia > Cheilosia variabilis. The sequence continues at coordinate 17,491,880 of OX579676.1, forward strand.
ATCAACATTATTTGAAGATCCTTAAAATAAATGTTCGCATCATTTTGACTTTGAAAGAACTTCGAAAGAATTACTAAGTAGTTTGTTGTTTGAAGTTTTTTCATAGGATATTTAACCACTCAATAAAATATTTTATTCCTTATCGTCAAACGAGTTGAAACTAATTTTAATTGGCAAAAATTTATTTTTTTATTAAGCCTGCAAAGCAAAACTGAATTAAAAACAAAAATATAATAGACTCCAGGAGAAGTATTTCGCAACTATAAAAAACGTTTTATTATCCTTAAGCTATTTCCACATTCCACCAGTTGACAACAAACAATGTATAGTTTGATAATTAATTTATTAGAACGTCCGTTCGTCACTGACAAAATTAATTACCATTAACCTAGTCCTTGAGGCGGTTTTCAATAAAGTGGGTAGAAATTCAATTATGCAACAACCTGTACTTAGCTTGGCTTTGGGCAATCAATTACTCACTATCGGCCATTAGAAATAAATTCATTAATTGTTCTTATGTGTCATATTTTGTCTATTTGAATTTATCTTTATTGTGTGTTGGTACTTTGTATGAAACATTGAAGCTAAAGCAAGTATACTGAGACTTTCATTTTTTGCTAGCAAAATTCTCTCATAACGCCTCGAAAATAAATTTCACTCTGTTTGCATTTGTTAAACTTTTTATTGTTAGTGCTTACTTCATGAATTTATAAACAAAATTCACAGAATAAATCCATACCCATCTAGACGAGATAATTCATTTTGGAAGTTCTTCCCTTGGAAAAGGTTCTTTTTCCCAATGGCAATTAGTCAAATAATCCTCTTTATGAAGAATGTTTATTCCTCTGTTGGTATTGGAAATTAGCGTTTACACATAAAACAAAAACGCCCCAGGATAGCTACCAACAAATACCTATTGATAAACGCGTCGTCAGTGGAATGAACATTTTTTGTCCGTAGGTAAACAAAACGTCCATTAAATGCTAGACTAAAATTCATTAGACAGACATGTACTGCTGATTTTCTTGCTGGTAATTTAAAGACAAACATTTCAGTGTCTTGACACTTGGGTGATATTTTGCTAAACACTAAAGAGATTGCCTCTAGGCGAGCCGAGAGGTCATCGTTTATATTTACTTTGGTTGATAAATACTTCGACATTTTGAGGTCAAGCCACCGTAGTTGGTTTCCTTTTTGCGTCCTTCTCCTTCACCTTAAATCGTACTCAGAGAGCATTATCGTACTGGTAATAAGGTACACAAGTGAGCGATAAATCCCCCTTCTGGTTGGTATGTGAATGGGGTTAAATTCTCGGCGGGAATGCTGCACTTCAGTGCTCTAGCCATTCATCAGAACGAAACCAATCACTTGGAACTGTAAGAAGGATGCTGACGAATTGGAAACTTCTTATTTTGCCTGTGCACATTCATTTTTATAGCAAATCTGTAAGTTATACATTTGCGAAAGTTCGACGAGGATTTAGTTCGTTGTAGCAACAGATGCAGTGGTTCCCAGAATTTCTATTCAAAATATAGGTATTACAAGTTTCATGATTGCATTTGGAATGGTTAAGGTTTATTTAAATTTCAAGAGAATATTTCCATATTCAATACGCCATTTTTATTTTTTTATTTTTAATACCTTGCTCAAAAGGACTCAAAGAGGAACTTGTGGTAAGTTGCAACAATTTGCGTTCGTTTTGAGTATAAATATATTTAGAGCTACTGAGCTTAGAGTTGCATACCAGTTGCACAGCATGGCCAAAAATCATAGAAATACGCGGAAGAATTGGAGAAATGCGGATGAATTGGTGGATCTGAAGAATTAAATGCGATCTATTTTTTTTAAGAAAACATTTCATACTGAACAATGGAGAAGTTATAGCGATTTTCAAGAAATGTATGTGGTCGCTTATCGAATAGAAATGTTTGTTAGCTATATTTTCAAATGATTAATAGATACATTTGTAGCTTTTCCTTTTAATGAAAACTATTGTTGAATACAAAAGGACACATTAAAACCTCTGCTCATTTTAGCGAATTTTAGGCTTTTATTGTAACAGGCTTATACTGCATACATTATCCCTAAACAATATTAAAGTTGTCCCTTGCATAATGACCAGAATTATTTACTTCGAATTTTGTAGTTTCAAATGTTTTGCCTAGGGTAAGCATGGTATGTTTTTACTGGGCAGCGACGCATAATTCTGATGACAATTTGTGTATGATTTTTGCGGCAAAAAAGTTGATGCCGAAGGTTAAATACACATTTCACAAGCGCATTTATAAATTGTAGTTCATCAGTGACCGAGGGCAGTTAAATACCACTACATCAACAATTAACATGATAACCAAACTGCATTATGCGAATTTTTTTTACAGGTTGCCTCCTGGGGGCTTAGCAATATGTGGAAGAATCATTTAGTGAAACTCTTTTGCTGACTTGTTTTTAGACCCTGTTAAGGGTATAGGGAAAGTAGAAAACAGACAAGAGACAGTAGGCAGATTTCAGAGACAGAAGAGGGAAGACAAAAGACAAATGATAGACGACAGAAGACAGAAGACGGCAGAAGCAAGATGGAAGAGGGAAGATAGCAAACAGAAGATGTCAGCACAATGTATATTCATCGAAAACTGAAATTATTTTCGTAAATTGATTTCTGGGAAAAAAAAAAACATAAACAATTCATAGCATATCCTCCTGAAGATGTATTTTAAAGACACGACATTTTATTACTTGACGGTATATTATTACACAAGTAAACATTCATCTTTTAAATTTGTTGGAAAAATTTAAAAGCAAATTACTCTGATATATTTCTTATGCGACTATTTTGCACTCTACAACTTCGAATCTAAATTTTAAACTCGTAAACTGATTTATAGGACCACCTGGACTTAGTTTGTACTCCCTCTGTGCTGTTTACTTGCAAGATGAATGGTATGGACCCTAAACGTCTCAGACATTTAAATGACAATCCCACAAGTAGAATTAGAATAAACGGTCCGATGTAAACGTTTTCAACTTTCGACCCAAAGGACAAATTTTAAAGACAGTCAAAGTGCTTGTTTGCGCTCTCACATCTTTGCAATAATTTCCCCCATTTCATTGAATCACATTTCACTTCTGCCTAACGACTTATATTTACATTCGTTTCAGAAGTAATCCAACCACGTATTTGAAGCTCATTAAATCACTGAAAAGGTTATTCATCCAGTTTTGAATAAGGAATTAATGGTAAGTATATCCAACACAGAGAAATGAATTTCACATTAATCTTGGGGAGTTGAATTTCGAACAATAAAAAAAAAGGATTCTGTGTAAGACCGGAATAAACTTCTTCATAAAACGGATGAACAGATTTGTGTTGATGGTTAGACATGTGTATCAATGGAAGGTTTATGATTTATTTAAGTAATTCTATATATAACGGGGATGCAGAGCGGGGAATTGGCTTATTTCGCAAATAAATGAGGTTATAATATCGAGTTTAGTTAATTTTGTTTTCAACTTGCGATGAGGTTAGTTTCAAAAGTTTATATGTATCAAAATACAGTTGAAGGAATATTCAAGGCGTCGATAAAAAAATTACCTATCAAAGTTACATTTTTTTACTTTCTTTTGTGATATGTAGTTATGAACATTGATCTACAAGCAACATTGGAAATTGTTCGAAAGTGCTTCTAATAAATTTTTGATGTGATTTCAACTTTGATCATAAGTTTTCAAATTTTGTTCTGCCGAATAAAATTTCTGTGAAATCCGGAAATGTTTTGGATCACGCGAATAGACTCTGTTCCTTCCGCTGCTTCGACGAAGGATTTGAAACAAAATCAATTGCTGGATAGAGCAATAAATAAACTAAAGTTTCATCTGCCAAAAAATTCTTTGAGCCTTACTAATAATCACACTAAATATTTTGTAGGTCACAATATGAAATTTTGTATGGAAAATTTCGCCATTTTGAGTTCGAAAAATTTAGCCTGGACACTTAAAAATGATTATTAGTATCGCGGTTTGAATTTTTGACAGTGCCTACCTATCATTTGATTACTACTGCTCTGTTGTACATTCTTCAGTTTGTTCTCAGTGTTTATAGTTTAAGTTTCATTTTTCAACGGTCACAGATGTGTGCACATATATCAAAACTTTTACTCAAAAGCACCCAACTTGTTTACTAGAGATTTATGAATACTAAAAGCGTTCCGCCCCACCAGATATTTTTTACATCAGAGTGGGAAAAAACTGAAGTCACATCATTATCTATTGCTGTTACACAAGCAACTACTGCAGGTACATATCTTCGGACACATACCATTCCTGCTTGATATTTCTATGCAAATATTTTACAGGCAAATTTATAGGAAGAGATTGCTCTGTCTGAGCACTTGAATGGACTTGAACAAAATGCCATTAAACAACCAACGCTTTTGTGTTTGTTCTCCTATTCAGAATTTACTCCGTACACTGAATGATCTATGGGTGAGACATACTGACACTCATAGAGAGAGGAATAAAATCGCAGATTTATTTGGGGACTAAACAAATTTACGGATGTCTTCCGTCACATTTATTCCCATACGAAGATTATTTACGAATTTATATGTAATTCACGTATGTGTGTACAATACGGGATTAAATCGAAAGGAAGTTATAAAACTTTAGCAACCATTTAACGTTTGTTGGCGCCTAGCTACCGGATATAAGTGATTTCTTCTAATTAAATAATTTCCCTAGAAATCTCTCTGATATGCAACATTTATCTTCATCATTAAAGCAAACCTTCGTAGATAGATCTAATGAACATTGTCGCACATGTCGCTAATGACAAATAATAATAATAATAATAATAGTTTCTATAGAAGTGTATTTTTCTTTGATGAAGTGTTGTTTTTTCGAGGAAATTGTAGGGTTGCAGAACAGGTGAATGTAATTCCAAAGAACTTGTCGTCAACAGCGATGTGGTACTTGCTACTTATTTTTTCAGATCAGATTCAGCTGGGCTTTCCCCTGGAGAATGTTTTTTTTAATTCGGTCTTATAGGATAAAGGTGGATGTCGCACAATTTAAATTAATTTAATTCAGTACAGAAGAAGGTAAAATGAATATACAGTTTAAACTGGAGTCGTAGTCTCCCTTTTATATGGCAGATCCTTCTAAGGATTCATCTAATTTATTTCATATCAAACTAAACAGTCTACATATGTTACCATAGTAAACAAAAAGTATAAATTACGCAGAAAAGATATTCTTTTCCGCAAAACAAGTTTGTGGGGAAGAAAAAATTATACTCGCAAGTGAAGGATAATTTGACGCCCACAAGGAGGTATTCACCAAAAAGCAATCCTCTTTGCATTCGATCGCAATCGCACACATAAATAAAATCAATATCTTAACAGCCAACTTGTAATATTCAAATTAGTGGTAAGTTCTTTCGTAGCTGACTTTTGCGGTAGAGCACCACAGAAAGTAATTTTCTGTAACACCCTTTTCGAACTGGCCCTGCACATCATGCTTATGACAGCCTCTACTTGATGAAGTAAGATAAAGGATCAGAATGACATACATGATGAAGCAGAAGAGACTATCTTTTTGTCACGAAACTTTCTTGTAACACGTGTACCCGTAGTCTTTGCAAGAAATGATTTCCTCCGATTCAATTACGAGTATCTCGTTTGGAGTCAAATGGAAATAACTAAAACTGGTGAGCACAAATGGTAATGTGAAACGAGAGTAAGTGATTTTAAAGAGGAATATTTCTCCTATACCATAAGTACCTTCAGTGTTAAGACGGATTATGTTTTTCATATTATGTACTTCAAAATAGGCTGTTGAGTGAAATGATTCAAAGAATCGTGCGCCAACAAGGTGATGGATTTTATTTGAGAATTCAATGGTTGCCTTTTTTACAAACGGAGTATCTACATCCCACACTGGGTGAATGATTATTTTACTATCAATTTGAGAAAAAAAAAAGATAATGCCAAACCACATCGTTTTATATATTTTTTTTGCAAAGGAATTTTTTTCAAAATTATTAAAAAGACACTTCCGAGAATATACAAGGTGGCGCAAAAGTAATCCTCCTATCAGAAAATGCTATAAATTTTGCGATTGGCCCCTAATGTCATGCGAAATACACGTTAATAAACAATGTTACGCTACACTGCTCCAGAACGCGGAATATTGGTGACTATTTATTTGAGCAATAATCGGTCGGTGACTTTGGCACAACGTGATTTTCGTCGCAGATTTCCTAGCCGTCCAACGCCTACTGGTGACACACTGCGACGTTTAGCCGCTCGCCTCGAAGAGACTGGCACAAAACGAGATGCTGCCAGGCGTGTCAGACCCCGGAGTAGCCGTTCTGCAGAGAATATTGCTGCTGTAGCCGAAGATGTCATGGAAGCGCCGTCGACATCGGCCAAACGGTTACTGTGAATGGTGAGCGCTACAGAGCAATGATCAACGAGTTCTTTTTGCCGCAACTTGATGAATTGGGATTGGAAAACATGTGGTTCCAACAGGACGGTGCAACGGCACACACTGCACATGCCACAACCGATATGCTGAGGATGCATTTCCCGGGCGCCTAATCTCCCGTTTTGGCGATTTGCACTGGCCAGCAAGATCGCCTGATTTGACCGCTCCAGACTTCTTTTTGTGGGGCTTTTTGAAGTCGCGGGTTTATGTCAACAAGCCTCAGACTCTTGCAGCTCTTAAAGACAATATCCGTCAAGAATGTGAGGATCTATCGCCGGAAGTTTTGGCCAAAGTGATGGAAAATGCCATAAAAAGGGCTCAAATGACAATCAACTGTGGCGGCGGCCATTTACATGACATCATATTCTCGACTTGATGTAAAAAAAATTAAAAGACCAAATAAAAATAATCCACAAGAAGAATCAAAGTTTTTCATTTTTTTTTTAAATTACAGCCAAAAAACATCGGAAGGTTATTTTTGCGCCACCTTGTACATAAATGCTATTCAAAGAAATACTGGTAAATTTCATACTAAAACACGAATGAACGAGTATAAGTGATGAGCAATTGAGTCTTGCGGAGACGACCTTTTTCTATTTTCCACTGCTCAGGTCTGCAATACACTAGGAACACATTTTTTGAGAGGTGATTTCTCCACGACTTCGTCAATTCTCAGTTGATATGATTTATATTTAGCAGCAAAACAAGCATTTTATTACAGCACTTAGAGATGGGGTTACAATTCCCGACAATGCATCACTTGTACACCTAAGTATGGACCGGGGTACACTTCCTTTCCAGCCCACGGACCCAACCCAACCTGGGAGAGGGATGTATTATTAGAAATGCTGTTTTAGTCTTTCTCCAAAAGAACTGGACAGATGGAAAAATTACGCAATGTTGGCGATGTCGAATTTTTAATATTTTCGTACAAATGACTAAACTTTTGGTAATAAGCATGAGGGGCAGTTAAAACTACTAAAAAAGTACCCCCTTGTTGGGTTTAAACAATTCTTTTACTGCATACCCTTGTAAACAACCAATTAGCTACCGCACTCAATAAAATATAATATCTGCCAGACCTCAACTCAATGTAACATGTAAATTTGGATAAAACTTCTTAGCTCCCGAAGATCTGTGGCGCCACTTCAGCGTATAAGTATTCCACCTATCATAAACAAGTGCTTACCACTATCCTTAACCGTTTCAGTGTTACAAAGTGCACTCTCAAATTTATGCATACTTCAAAATGTCGCGCAGACATTTCGTATAAGAAACGCAAATCAAACAACTACCAAAAACTGATATGATTTTGTTTCAACATAAAAATAATTTACGACAACACTATCCGCTGGCATACAATCAAATGACACTCAAACTAGCGACCAGTTTTATTCCAGAATAACTTCCGAAAGTCCAAGGTCTGAGACAATTTTTGTTGCTGCAAATTCGGATGCATTTTAAAAATGCTCGTAAAATACTCGTAAAGAAAATAGCGTACATCCTTGAAATACATTCGCGATGTCGCCCAAAGACGTAAACTTTTTACGACTGAGCAGCACTAGCTCCTTGAAAATTAGCCACAATTTGACGAGTGAAATGCGCTTAATCCTCCTCTTTATGCCATCAGTTAGACGAATCGTTGAGGAAATCAAATTGTCGGTCAAAATAGAGCACAATGGTTCAATGGGAAATAGATTAAGCGGTTAAGTTGATTGAGTTGCGTTTGCCATTAATTATCACGGGGTTCTTGTACAACAGAGTTTAATTGAAATGGTTGGCGTTGGTCAATTTGGGTTAATGCCAACTTAACGCTAGACTTGGCACGGAAGAAATGGAATCTGGCTTTCACTTCCGATTGTGTTGTGCCTCAAATTGAATTTGGTTTTGCTTTGACGAGGTTCGCAAATGATCATCAGCATATTTCTGGTTATTGGGTTTAAGTGTATGTGGGATTGTGTGATTTTCCGAAGGAATGTAAGGTGTTTTAAGCTGGTTCAATTTAAATTTGAACTATTAACTGTCGACACTGCCGTCTTAAATAAATTCCGTGGTTTGTGCTCACTGAAAAGGCTTACATTGTATTTGGCTTAAGGTCATATATTATAAGCTTTCTTCAGTTAGATAAAAAAAAAACAAGTGACAAATTCAGACCAAACAAGACTAGCGGCTTAGGGTGATTATTCGTGTCAATCTATGCGGAAAATTATCGAATTTACGAAATGACTTGTACATATTTGCATATTAAGACAACAACAATAGTTACATAAAAAAAAAAAAGTTGGTGCCACAGGCTGCTTAGTTTGAGTTTTTCACTTTTGGGGCGAAGGGATTTACAATTTAATCCCAAGTCCAAAAGGCCATGAGACCCCTCGTGCAAGCTGACAAACATCTGGGAGTATAGCTATCCTGAAAAGCTTCTCTATTCAGGTCTTTAAAGTCGGCATAAAACTTGTAGGTTTGTTCCATTCATCACAAAAGTCAGAAACTAATTCAACCGAATGCTTGTTACAACCTATAGTCCTATAAGCCCCTGTTGCGCCGGAAATTTATTTAATTTAAGCTTATCCATGAGTTGGTTTCCTTAATCGCTTTTAAGCCAATAGAGAGATTTGAGATTTTTTTAGAGCAAATAGTTGCGGTGCTGTGTGAATGCCAACATATATTTTTCCAGTATAAATGCCTATGCTACTTTAAAAATATAGATTAATAACAGAGTAATGCAAAATACTTGTAACTTTAATATCGTAGACATTTGTCCCTACAAAAGTCATGCGCAAAAACTCTCCACTGCCTTACAGCCAGATAAGTTCCATAGAGTCCAATGGGACGTACTAATGAAATACCTGTTAGAACAATTCAGTTTGTGCTGTCTCGGCATGGTTAAGACATGGACCAGCTTAGGGACAAGGACTTTGCTTAATGTTAAAGATTCGCTGATGACGAATTCGCGATGACTTTTTGCGAGTTATGTGGGATCATAAGCTTAAAAATATAATATGCGTTATGCAGTAGCATAAAGAAATAAAATTTTTTTGGTGGAGTGAAGTTCAGAAGTCATCAAAAATTGAATCAAATAACACAGTAGAACTTGGGAAACCTGCACAATAGCAAACATTTTTATTTTAATAATTTTTGTAAGTCAAATATAATTGGATGCATCTATATCTTCCTTAGTTTTAACTTAAATTATTTTTCTTTATTTATAAGAAGATCCATTCTTGCAGGAAACAGCAATTTTAATCGATTGTCCGCAAATGACAGAGAAAGAAGACTTGTTTAATATATTGAAAAACAGGTCTGCTCCCTTAAGATAATGGATAGTGCATTCGAACCCATCAACACCAGTCAAACTTCGTTTCCTTACGCAAAAGTCGAAAAGAAGGGAACGAAGTTTGACTAAATTTCACTAATGTTGTTCAACAGACGATTTAAAATATGTTCGCTGTCTCATAGAGGGAATCATTTTTGAGAGTTCTTAAACGAAATTATTGACAGGATGGTGAGCATAGCCCGAAAAAAAGATTTCATAAATGTAGTCTTTCCGGTAGATTTATTAAAGAATTTGTTTAATTTCAATTAATTCAGATGTTTATTAACAAAAAAAAAAAAGATAAGAAAGAATGAGTAATTAATGAGGGTTACTTAGCTCTATACTTACAGCCTTATTTATTAGAATTTGCTAAACGCGCCTAAACACCTGCATAGTTATGCAGTGTATAAGTATTTATACATCCTTTATACACCCTTCCAAAAATTCTTATTTATAAAACATTTTTCCATGCATACTAGTTATGCAGGGCTTGCGTCAAAAAAGGTACTGGAAAGGAGAAATCTATTACTTTTATGTGTCCGAAAAGATAAAAAAAAACTAAGCAGCTTGTGAGAAATGAAAAATTCAAATACAAATAGGAAAAGGAATTGACAAATTGAAAAGTAAAAAGAAAAAGAATGATTTGGGAATCCTTAGAAACGGTAGTCTTCTGCAAATTAAATTAATTTTTTAAACAAATTGAAATATCCCATTTCTGCATATATTTCTTATCAAGGCCACTTGTAGAATCTTAAAAATTGAAAATAAAAATGACGATACAATCTATCGAATTTATTTTTGATTCTATTTAAAATACAATGTGATAGATTATTTAAGTCAAAATGACATTTCGTAACTATTCCACCTCTATACAAGCTCTATACAACGTTGAATAATTTTAATAAATAAGGTTTTTGCGTATAGTGGCATTATAAAGGGTGCATAACGCTATACACTTTTCTTTATAATACGTTTATAAATAAGGCTGTTAATACTTAGCTGCTTATCCACTGACTCATTTTCTTTTCTTACATTACTTTAAGTACTTTTCTTTTCCTTTCGTATTGCTTTTCTTTATTGGTGTACAAATTCAAAACATTGAGACAGCACTATACTACCATGAGTTTTTTTACTTCTCGGCTCTATTAGATTTGATTAACGCATCAATTATTCCACATAATTATTCCACTAGGAAATGGTTTCAAGGCATATTTAAAGGAATTTTTGTAACCGCAATACGTGAATTACAGATGACATTTTTATGAGTCCCTTGTGGATGGTGATAAGGTATTTACTTTTTAAATTGTTCTTAATGAGCTTGAATCAATTTCATTCTTCTCCCTACGTTGGGTTTTTTCAACTTTCTCATAAGATGTGTTAGTCTTTCTATTTATTAGTTGGATTACTTTTTAAATGGTTCTTATATTCTACAAATATACAAAATAACAATTTGAACAATTTTTATTAGTTTTTTTTTATATCATCAGGACCACATTTCAGGTACGGTACTTGAAAAATGCTCTTTTTATTTGTTGAGTGTAAAGCTGAATACCAACTTGAGGCTCTCTTATGGTACCACACATCAAGGATATTTAATTTGTAAAAAACATTATACAAAATGTGTACTTTCACAGCTTATCTACTCGAAGTTATTTAATTTTTAGGTTACTTTTTTTTATTTAACAACTGAAACACTCCATATCATTTCGTAAATCGTAATCTTAAAAATCAAGAAATTTTGTTGGCAGGACGCCGCTTGTCTTCTTCAGCTTGCCTTTTGCAGAATCTCATTAGGTATTTATTTATTAGAAAATTTTGAATTTCCTCTGTCACTTTCACCGCATTCAACACCCCTTAAACAAGCGTATCTGATGTTTTTATATTAGGTTGTTGCTATTCGCACGTCGTTCGGGACACGGTTTCGGTTCGCTTCGCTCGCAGGACTCTAAACTCCAGTATTTCATTTTTGGGCATGATCCTGTATGTTTTACGGCCCAACTTATTTCTTAAAATACTATTTTTTATGAAAATACCATTCACGGGATTCATACTTCGTTAAATTGTTTTAAATAATACATATCTACCGCTTTGTATGTTCCTTTTCTTATTATTTTGGTAGTAAACCTTTAAATTTTGGATTGTCCTGAGGTCTATTTCTCTTCCATATGAAAAGGGTTCTGTTAAGACTTTACTCCCGAGTACGGATTTCTTTAATATCTTTTACAGATCACAAATTTGCAGCTTAAAAAGTAAAAAGTGTAAATGTATGTGTATATCAAACATCGGTCGCAAGTAGTACAAAACACATATGATTGGAATTTATTTGACAAATCACACGCTCATATGTCCCCCCCCCCCCCCGCTCTCATGCTGAGTTGTGACATGAATCAGGCAAAGCCCACATCCTACTTGGTTGATAAAAAAAATACATAATGTACCTATCACTAACAAACCCTAAAATCAGAAATGCTACACTCTTACAAGTACCTATACGAAAGATTGTAAATCAAAGAAGAGCAAAACGTCAGCTATCAGGGCGGTTTCAATTTATAAACCAGAGCAGAGCATAAAAAAGTTCTACCCGCGCTCAACTGAAAATATATACAAAAATTGCATATATCTATAGATATAGAGATTTGAATACGAATAAAAATATTCAAGGACGATATACCAACCCTTGTCAAAATGTTCTCAACATGGAAAGCTCTTCGCAATGTGAATTAAGCGAATTTCGCGCTTAATTCAAAAATGATTTACAATAAAGCAGTCAAAAAAATAAATCCTTTGCGACAAAATGCAGGCATTAAGACGTCCATAAATCACTACCCGCGGATTACATAGTATACCACATTCTGTAGGCGTCCATGAAGTGTATGTATGTTATGGGACTTTTTTTGGTTAGTGAGAATTGGTAAGCGAATTTTGTTGATGAAGAAATGCAAAATTGTAATAATGGATGAACATTTCGATATCAATTCGGTTTGTTTGTATGCGACTTGTGAAAAAAAGCTAATCACTCATGAGTTAAATGGAAACTATTCGTTATTAGATGGTTTTACAGTAAATCGATTAATGGAGGAATAGTAACCGACAGGTATCTACTTGCAACTTAATGTCTATACCTAGGCAATTACGAGGTTGGGTACAACTATTGTCGCTCACCACCATCAATCAATTGAACGTGTCCATTAGAGTGATTGATCAGTTAAGGATGTCGTGTTTATTTAGCTGGACAGGCGTTCTTTTGGTGATGAACAAAATGTTACAAGAGGGCGAGCAAATTTACCGATTAATATTATTTTTTTCAAAAAATCCTAAGCCTGTATTGTTCGTATATTTCCACAATTTCTACACTGAAAAGAAAATTAACAAGTATATACATGACGAATCTACCAGAAGAGTTTCTAGACTCGTTGCAAACAACACATCAAAGGAAAACTTCGTAAAAATATCCAAAAAAATATTTAATTCTCCCTCGCTAAGATTTTAATATTTTTTTTGGGATATTTTTACGAAGTTTTCCTATTGAATTGAATATTTCAAGCTGGTGACCCGCTCATAGAAAATTTCGCAGTAAAATGGCATACATGCTGTTATTATCCAAGGAATTTGTTTAAAACTGAAGTAAGTTACCAAATTTGGCATGGCTTTGTATAGCTGCATTTCTTTACTGCTTAAAGTCGTCTCTAAAGTCGATTGGGAGATGGTTTGTTTGGTTGTCGAATTTTTTGTCAATATAGTGTGGCGTGTAAACATTTGGTCAATAGCTGACCTTGCCGATCAGATTATTGGCGAAAGGTTTTATTCATTTACCCAGTAACTTCGACAAGATCTCATATGCGTCACCTGCGATACTTACATATTTCTCGAGTTGCTGACGCAGCTTATAAATCTGACTAATGCGAACTTCCAGAGGACTTATTTTAGATGACTTCGTGCATGCTCCCTACCAAGTGATCTCTTGCTGCTTCAAAAAGATCGATCAGTAGGTGCTGAAATTTTCCGCCATCGTTGACAGCCTTTTTTTAAAAATTATATAGGTACGCACCTTAGAAGACCGTGCTCTTAAAAATCTCAACAAAAGTAAGCATATCAAAAGAAACTCACAGTGATAGAGACAGTTTCACGCGCCTCGGCCTCAGTCATGCAATTATTTCATTTCTCTGTCAAAATGAAAGTGAAATGTAGTGGATGCGTAATTTGCTTGAAAGCTATTCTTTAAATTAGTCGTTTTTTTTAATTTATGTGGGAAAGGAGTCAGAGGTCAGACAGACGACGACAACAACGGCAGTACGAGCATGCATTAACATGCACAAAGAGAACGAGACAGGGTAACGGACATAATTCAGAACCGAACGCAGACTTAAAACCAACGACGCCAGACGATACAAACTAGCGTAAACAATCTTGCACAGCTACCAAGGCTAAATACGACAGATGCGCAAGCAAACGAATCAGGAAATATAATAATGTCGTTTGCGATTTGGCTTTTCAGATTTTGATCTGAGATTTCAGATTTCTGCTGCCAAATCGAACATTAAATCCGAATTTTATTGGTTCTTGTGTGTATTCAGTTGGCCGCAAAAAATATATTTTTTCACTTGCACTGGAAATCCATTTCAATTGATTTTTACACATTTATAACAACGCATTTCGAAATGATTTAATATAAAGAATAATTTCCATACTCGAAAATTAATAATTCAGTTAAAAAAGCAATCCTTCCAACGATAAACAATTCGTAACCGCCAGCTGTGTCCCTGTGTGTCATACACATTGGTATTAGTGAAAGTATGTGTGAAATCTGAGAAAAAATCGAGATTTCTCTAAAGAGTCAAAAAACAGATTGATTTTTTTCGCAAATCGAACATGAAAAGCAATCTCAATCAAAAAAAAAATTGATTTTTTTTCAGAAAAATTGATCTTTTCTCCAAATCGAAAACGACATTACCCACACACACAGGACAGATTTGCAACGAACGAAAACCATGCCAATTTCAGACGGTGACTGATGACAATAACAAAATAAAAAATCGCAGCGATCAGTTGCAGTCAAGATTCTAACCCAAAAACTAAGTATTAAATAGACCGTCAGCTTACTTAGTTTATGTTCCAACCAGAGACATTACTGAGACCACCAACTTCGGCCGATTTCCCGTTACCTACAAGCAGTGATGCCAGATTACAAGATATATTTTTTTTTTCAAGATTTTTGAGCTCCAAAATATGTACAAGACTTTTTACCTGGAAATCACCAAATTTCAAGATTTTCTTATTCCTGACAAAAGAAATTGAGTAAAAAAAAGAAAAGTGGGACTGATAACGATTGCCGCCATAGAAGCACCTTCTGAGCTTTTTCGTCAGAGCTAGTAGGTCCTTTGTCTGCATTCTCCACACACAATATACTCGTACCTAGTCAGCTTCCGCAAATGGAATGATGTTCACGTCGGACATTCGAATCACTAACGACGGCTTCTGCATTCGACTTTACTCATGTTACTGTCCTAACTATTGACGTTCTTTCATATTCCCAGGCAAACGAATGACATGACAAAAATTCCCTTTCCCAGGCACTTACCCCATTCTTTTCAAACAGTGTGGGAGAACATTTTTCTATCTGCACGAATTCTTTTGCCAGCTCTCAGCTCTCGGTAATTAGGATTATGAATTGTTATGGATCGTATGTTACGAACATGGGTTTTATTCTTTGATTACACGTTAGCAAATATGGGCTCTCTTACAGAGTACTGACGAGTATGAATTAGAAATGGATTTCTATAAAGCAAATTGCGTCATGCGAGGATTTTACTCTGTCTAAAGGGACACTCGTGTGGTGTCCGATTTCGTTTTACTTTTCTCGTACGATAAGTACGACGTACGAGTAAATACTTGCTTTTTGCCATTGAGACTGAAAATTATGGAAAATATTTGGGTAGGGTAAGTCTTAAAATAAACCTTCGGCGTGCGACACATGAAAAGAACACAATCGATTTCTTCTCTGACAGTTCGTAGCTATTTCGAATTTATGAGGAAGCTCATAAATTTTACGCAAATATTTCGCAATTAAAATTCTTTGAGAGAAAACGCTCCTTTGTTTGCAGTTAACCTACATCAAAGGAATAGTATCAAGTCTTAGAGCCAACATAGTCGCCGGGACAATACTTTGTCACGTATAAATATTGTATGCCATTGGATGTGTTACGTGACTGAAGGAAGGCGCATATCTGGATTCCGAAGGGGAATATATATTGGAATTCGATATTAGGCAACCATCAGTTGGACATGCAAATAAGCCTATTTCGACAGCATTTATCCCAAACATTGGCAACACGGCCCAACTGGGGAGGACGTAAAACTAAAGTGGTCTTAAAATTCCAGCGCCTGTGAAAAAGTCAATTCGACAGCGTCACATTGGTATGGAAATGATTGTTTTAGAAAGTCGTTATCCTTTCAATAGCAAATAAAACAGCTACATGTATTTAATAAATCATTTTCCATCAAGTTTGTTCCGCATGCGAGCTGACATCAAGTACCTATTAGGAATGGAAACAAAGTATCTAATAAAAAGCAAGTATAGGGCGGGTGGAATTTGAAACACCGCCATAGCACTATTACGCACAGGTCGCATAAACTTTTGTCGAAATCCGCCATTGATTTCTGCTTCTCTTCCCCTATATAAAGTCAACTGTATTATTTGTTGGCACAAAAACACGCAAAGTACGGCCGAAGAAAATTGCGGCCAGCATTCACAGGAAACAGAAACTCCTTTGGAAACAAGTCGAGCGAAGCGTAATATAAGTCGAAGTCAAAGTCCCGTCAGCAATCCAGAAAATTGTGGGCAGTACTGTCACGTTGTTGACATTCACCCTTTCTATATTTTCTTGAAGAAATCCCAAGATTCGTCCTTTGATATTTTTGTAAAACTAAAAATTAGATAAAGTCCTGTAATCAGGTATTTTATCAATTCCACTACAAGCGGAATATTCGTATTTGATTAATGCCTTTCAAGGTTGAATATTTTCTAGGTCAGAACACTGCGTAGTTGGCTGTATTATTATTTATTTGCAAAACCCGTCATTTTAATCCAGAAGGCATGAATTACTCTACATTTTAAGTTCCATCGCAAAAAGCCATTTGTCCTGTGGTGAGGCTATATCTTCAAGAATTCCAGATTAAATATTGTAAACTTTTGTTGGGAGTCAATTTCCGGACGAAAATAGGAGCTACCTACGTAGTTGCCGCTTTAATTGAGGTTATACGGTAATGGAATTTCAAATCAGATATTTCATTTTCGGATGGGATATAGTTGAGGTACTGTTTGGTAATTTGCAAATCGTTGAAAGTTTATTTACTTTAAGGTGGATTAGAAAGAAATCCTTTTTGCATTGAGGTGTAAAATGAAGTGCTATAGGTACATCAAAGGTCTTTACGGACAGTGAACTGATTTCCGAATTGAAATGGCAAGCAGAACATTGGGATTGGTGAACTAAATGTTATAAACTTCAAAATAAATTAATTCGGGACATGATTTAACGTTTTTTTTACTGATAAGTCTTCGAAATGCACAATTTATATGTTTAATCAGGGATATTTCCGGAGTTTCAGTTGCTGGTCCGCATCAGCTTAGAAAGATGTAACTGACAAGGTAAACGATTTTCCTTTGGCTTAATCAACTGTTCGGATGTTGTGATCGAAGGCAGTGTAGGGTGCTTATAAAGCTGAAAATTCTCTTGATGGTAGTAGCCTTACGATGCACGGAAGAAATTTACTTTTCAAGTAAAGGAAAAGGCTGGGGCTTTTGCTTTCAGTTTCTTGTACTTCGGCCTTTTCATAAGAGGCATTTGAAAGCGTTTTAGTTGAACTTTTCTGAACCTTATTTAAATCCGGTACCCGAAACTAGCTTGTAGGTATTTTGAGAGATTTTTTTGTGAACTATACAAAGCCCTTTATCAATGACTTAAACTGAAATGATTGGCTATGCAAAATGGGCAAATTAGTGACGAGTGGAAAAGAGAAATATATTATCGGCATGGCAACTCAACTTATGGCAAACAAATCTGTGCGGATCATACGTGCTTTATTTTCTAAGAATTTCATTTCAACAAATTTCCGCAATTTTTGTGTACGTACGTACACCCAACCTAGAACGTGGGGGTTATATCATTCATCTTAACGACTACGTCACTTCTGCACCAACATAAACAGCCATTAAGGATCCTAAACACATCATAAGGAGGCAATAAAAAGGTCAATTCATTGGTTATAAAATATGCTCTTCGAAAAGATTTCACTGAAAGACATGAGCATAGAATTAATAAACAAAATCAGTCAGAGACGCTTAGAAAGTATATAGCACTTTCGGAGTTAACCTCAAATTATTCCGACATCTCACTGATTCCGACTGAAATTGCAATTTCCGCAATTGTATCACTGCGGATATTTTCTTCCGAACATACTTTGCTCTCCATAAATAATTCCTAAGCCCTTGCCTACGGACTTGAATACAAAATTTCAAATATTTTTTGCAGGTGGCTCTTACACAAGATTGTTTGTCTTTTATTTAAATGACTTGTGTGAACCCATCAAATTCAAGAAGCAGGAAAAGAAAATCTTCCAAACTTTAGTTATGAAATAAGGTTCCCTTTCCTTATGCACAAACTTGCACAGATTCG
Source organism: Cheilosia variabilis (assembly GCA_951230905.1). Taxonomy (NCBI): domain Eukaryota; kingdom Metazoa; phylum Arthropoda; class Insecta; order Diptera; family Syrphidae; genus Cheilosia; species Cheilosia variabilis. The sequence goes on from OX579676.1 coordinate 17,510,348, forward strand.
AGATTCAAAAACATTTGGAAACGGAAATCCGATAAAACTCTTTCCAATCGAATGCATTGTCAAAGATAGAGTTAGATTTATCATTCCTTACATTACGGAAATTGCACTTTGCAAGACACATCTATTGAACCATTCGCTTCCATCGATTTTACCATGATAAATGAGAATGTCTACGGTTGGGTCACATGTGTGACTGAACTGACAATGATGTGTACGTGAGGTTGGTTTTTTTTTCTCTTATCAGAGGTGTTTTTTTTTTTCTTGTGTATAAAAAGGCTGCGGGCTTCATTATTCTTCCATAAATTCAGTTATAACAAAGAAGGATTCACAGTATATTTGTTGATAAAGGGTATGCTGTTTTTTTCAGACTGCGGCATTGGTATTCAAAGCCATACTTTTTCAACTCAATGGTGTTACATTATCTAAGTAAATACGATTTTGTGCACTGTATTCGCTTATTTCTTTCGCAACTAATGATAGTCACAGCCACTTGCTTAATAAATTTTCAGAGGCTGAATAAACATGGTTTAATCTATTTTTTGTTGAAAGTGACGACTCCGATCGCTCTTAGACAACTTCTATCGAATAACCACTTAATTCCATGCTGGACAACAAATTTTCCGATAGCTCAAATGTTACTACCTAAATGTATAATAAAACAGGTCAAATGTGCAAATTATCAACCTCTGCAGACAAAGTGCTTTAGGGGGTACATAGATTCAAATCGTGCAAAATTTATGACTTACAAGCCGACGGGCGTAATCCAAGCCAGAGTACAAAAACTTCGGACTTCAACCTGCCAGTTTAGATATAATCTTGAAGATTTGCTTAAAGCTGGTGCACTTATCTTTGATGTATGCAGAGAAGTTAACATTCTTACCCAAGATTGGGAAATACCTTTTTAGAAGCCTGAAGTATCGCAAATGAATTTTAGTTTCATCATTCCATTTTAGACGACTGTGACAGCTCAAGGTGTTCTGCCCATGATGTCGATATCGTTTGATTGATGTTAGGTCCTTGCAAAGTGAGAATAATTCGGAATATTATATAATCGGTCTGTATGTATGTATGTTCATATTTGTTACTTCAACTTAGTTTGCTTATCGGGCCAGAAAATAACCACCCTCAAATTAGTCCTGAGAGAAAAGATATCCCATATTAACCCTGAATAGATACCAATAAATACATGTTCAGTTTTGGCAACACATTCCCACAATCGACTTTGCAGTGAGCTGAAAATCTCCATCCTCGCTCATCTGCATTTAGAGCTTCGATAAGAAAAGCAATATATTTGGGATTTGGTGTAAGACAAGTCGAAATATGTCCTTATAATATTTCCAAGGCCAATCTGATTCCGAGTAACCCCCATTTGAGCAATAGACGTCTTGACATTGGGGTGGTGCATTGCATATTCATTGGTTGCCAACTAATTGGATGAATGGTAGTCAATGCCTTTGCATTTATTTGTATTTTACACTTGCACATTTTTGATTACAAAGAATGCAAGCAATAAGGACATTTGTATGCACTATCCTTTTCGAGGTATTATAGGGTGGATCAAGATGCGAAGACTTGTTATTTTATGTGGGATCAAATGCCAATTCACTAACAGTTGTCCTCGCAGGACAGTTGAACCAGCTTGAATACGAAAGACAGGAAGCCCGGAATAGATAAAACATTGGCGGTGCGGATATGAGAGTGATGACATGGGAAGAGTTCGTAACATCCTGTCTGATGGTGAATTTGGGTCGACTATCTATTGTGTGCAGTGGTTGGATGTTGAAGGAATACCATAGACACTGCTTAGCATCAACAAGCTGGTCCAGTGTCGTCTCGTACGTGTGTAGGTGTTAACTATTTTCACTGCCTTAGATGGCCTCCAACAGCGTGTCGATAAGCCCTTCAAAAATTGGATTACAAATAAAATTTGGTACCTTCCTTCCGGGGGACATATTTTTAAAGGACTCCAATTTAAAGCAATTTCCAGATGCATGCGTGGATAATAATTATACCAAATAAAAAACCGAAACTCATCAATTTGCATCGGCCTCAACTTTGAATATCCATTGTCAGGAGCTCTATGTGGCAATGGAAACACGCAAGAACCCAGTGAAGCTTACCATGGTGTAGTAGAGAACGAACAACAGCACAATTTATGCGAATTCTTCAATGCAGTTTTGGATAAAATAGCAAAAGGTGTTAATATCAAAGACACTGCCCTGAGAAAATTTGAGGGTTCGGTCTTTTGAAATCGTTTTTCGAAGTAGATGTAAAGAAAAAGCGAAGTTATTTTTCAAAAAAAAATTGTACTTCAACAAAATAAAATTGAGGGGAACAAAATTGCACATTTATTACGAAGACAAAAAATAAATTTATATGTATTGTACATTTATATTGGGTTTTTTTAATATTTTAAAATCCATTGCATTTCTTAAATAATTTAGTTTATATAGCGAAAACATGTAGATTGCTTTATGATTTAAATAAACGTTAAAAATTATGTATTTAAAACAAATTCACTAATAACAAATTTATGCTGCTTTAATAAATATATTAAATTAAGCGGTGGAACGTATACAAATACATCTTTCCTATTTTCCAAAAAATCCGAACATTCGATTTTAAACTGTTTTTACATTTAATCTACTTCGGAATTTGTTTTTTACTAAATTCATTTCGGAGAATTTTCTTTTAGCCTCTGCACTACTGTGATGTAAAATAGCTAAATTTAACATATTCTTAGCATGAATTCTTCGACAGTATTTTTATGGTCCGTTAAGGAAACCCAAAACTTTACTATTTTGAAAATAAAAACAACTTTTAAGTTTTAATAACTATTTGTTTTAATAAGCTGTGAACGAATTTGATTCGCTTTTTCCAATTTAAAGTCAATTGCAGAACATCCTGCCATACTTTTTATTCGCTTATATTTTTACTCGTCGTCAAACCAAATAAGAAAAACCAACACAAGAGAAAAACGAACTTTTATTGGGTAGCGTGAAAAAGATAGCCTGCTAGTTTTAATTTTATTTTAAAAATCGAATCTTCGAAAGTCAGTGCTGCCACATAATTATTCTCTGATTGATCTATAGAACAAAAATCGAAGTAGTTTGTTAACCAAGCGGAGTGACGAAGTAGATTTAAGAGATGTTGCGAAAAGCGAAGAAGATCTACTCCGATAGGAGTAAAGTCCGAGCCCTCAGGATATAATGATGATGACATAATCTCCAAACACTGGGAAATTCATATTAATATTACATACTCGTCACTCTCAAAATTTAGGTGACTGAACCCGACTGGCGACTCGAAAACAGTTTCAAAAATGAAAAACGAACAAAAATTCTGTATTCGACTGAACGATGGTGTACTCTTTCTTTAACATTTTCTACTTGTGATGTATAGCCACCGCGGCTTAGTGGTTATTGTGTTAGACTACTACTCGAGGTTTCGATTCCCGAAAAGCCCCAAATTCCATCTTGAGGTTTTATTCCAGTGCGCCATAAAACTGTCATGAAATGGCTTCTTAATAAGCAGTTTGGACTCGACATAAAATAGTAGAGCCCTACCATTCGCCCCAAAAAAAAAAAATAACTCACACAAAACGAATGATTGTGGGAAGCTAGGCGTAGGGTCCCTACGGTCCTGTTGTGCTAACCATTTATTTATTTATTTTATATTACTTGTGATCTGTATAATGTGGCATCAATTGACACGTGTGGAGTTCCCCCCATTTGCATTTTAAACTAATTTTAATTACTCGTTCCAACACTTACCCTAGTCCTACTATCAAAAATGTGATCCTTCCTCCAGCTAATTTATCTAATAATTTGTTAAGGCCTCTGACTATCTATAGTCTCTAATAAAGTGATGATGACTTTTAACTGCCTATAAGTCATAAACTGTCCCTGACTTGTATCTGAAAGTCAGTGGCTTCTTTCGGGAACGCAATTAAATAACGCTGTTTGTTCACAGTACAATTTTTATTTTTAGATTAATTGCCGCTGTCGGTAGACGAACATTTTTTTATTATTTGCTTGACCATGACAGTAATGCCGCAACACTTAAACAATGGTGAAGACAATATGGTTTAATGATTCATAAAATGCTGTAAACAGAGTGAAGATTTACTGCTAAAACTTGGGCTAGCATGCAAAGTAATTAATTAACTAAGTAGCGCCAGCAGGATGTTGTGAGATGTCCAAAGTTTCCTAATATTTTAGTCAGTAGATTAAGTGGAAACGCAGCTGTAATCCTTAATGAGCAACTGATGTTTGAAACCATTCATACCATAGTACCTCGTCTAATGGAGACTGTAAAACATTCATTTCAAAAGCTACGGGGTTACTTAACTATATAAAAAATAGAGTCCCACTTCCAACATATTGAAGTTAGGAGCAGTTTGAGTTGGAGTTAATAAGGCCTTACAAAAGAAAGTAATTTTTTCCTGCAATAATTGTTCTTTAATCAGCTCAAAGTTTGACACCGAACTGTACTAAGAAACAAATGGAATATCTATGTAAAAATCGTTAGGTTTAATATACAATTAATAGTGCTTCGGTCGAAGCTTGAAATACTGAGGTACCTACACCATAACAACCTTCACTATCAAGCGAACAAAGTTTTGTAAATCTTTTGAAGCATCGTCTGCAATTTTTCCCTTCAGACGCATGCCCAAAATTTGATTCGTCAATTTCAGAGACAAAACTCAAACGACATTACCAACATTTTCTTATCCGAAACATCGTTTTTTCTTTCTATCAAAGCTAAAACACCCCAAGGAGAGGGCCAATTTACATCCCCAGAGAATCGAAAAGCGGTGTTTTGGAAAATTTGTTTTTAATTTGCTCCATCCGCCAGCCGCCACTAGGATTCCAGCAAATCGATAAAATATTTCTGAATTTGTTCTTCGTATTCCCAAATGGCATGGACTAGTTCTGAGGCCTACGGCATCTCGGTCGGCATACACTTGAAACTGCTTTTCAAGGGCAATCTTCTTATATTCTCTGCTGTGTTTGTGGTTTATCTTTTGGTTGAATACATTATCAGAGAATATACCCGTAGCGGAGAATATTGAAAGCATATTGCTTAAAAATAAAAAAAAAACATTATCAGAGGGTTCAGTGAAGGAAATATTTCCTACTGCCAGCACTCGTCTTTAATTCAATATTTCCTTATTTTCACTTAAATAAAACATTCCAAATGTTCTCATTGAATCTTGAACTATCTCATCTATATTGATAGTACATAGGCGAAGGTAGTCGCGCTAGAGAAAGTGAGTCTGTGCGTATAAGATGTTCGGTCGCGGCTCTGGTCCGTTTTTGTATTTTTCATTAATTCTACCGCCGGCATTCCGCTGAAAAATATTTCAATTGGCCGTCATATTTTACTTTATGCTTTACCATTTGTGGAGGTTTTGTCGCAAACATGTTGATGGCAAATGTTTACAACGTGTTTTGTACTTCGTGCGCGAATGCCAACGATTTACTTAAAAGCGGTTATGAAGATTTAGGTGAAAAGTCATACTTTTGGTATACGACTAAACTTAACAAAATAACCTGCCCCCTTTTCTTTTGCTTGAATATCATGTAGAAAAATTTGCGTTTTCTTAAAGTTTTCGATATTTTATTAATACTACTACCTCTGTTATAATTAATATCCAGCCAATTTCACTAAATGTTTTTCGAGCTGTTCGTGTCCGAAGCAGTTCCACACTATCTTCCGCCAGACTTGAGACGTTTACACTACTCCCCCATTTTATTCAACAAATTCAAATTACAATAGAAAAAAAATATCTACCCCTACCCAACCCTACACGGGTTTGTTTTAAAATTAAACTTTTTCGCAAATCAATAGTGGCCCTTAATCAAAGTCAAAACTTCAAGTCAAGTAAACACGAAAAATCAATGAAAAATATCCAATTTCGTCCACCAGCAGATTGATTTCCAAATAAAGAAAAAAAAAATAACCAAAAAAAACTAAAAGGCGAAAAGTCAACATTTGATTTCCTGCAACAGAACCAATATCCAGTTAAATGTTCCATGAATCTGTCCTCTGGAATCTCTGTTCCATTAATTACTTGTTTGCAGTTGATAAAGTATCGAAAAAGAAGAGACAAAATTCTTCTTCCTCTGTCTTCCTCTTCTCGATTTCATTAGATTTTCACTTAAATTTAGAAAAGAACAACACAAGTGACAACTTGGCATGTCTTGGATTCTTTTAATTTCATTTTAATCCTTTTCCCTATGGCATCACATCGTAATTGAAACGTTTATTTATTTAACGTTACACTTGAAGTACGGCACAAGTTTCCGAGGAAGTGAACTCTAAGAAACCAATATAATCCTAGCAGTAAGGTATTATATGAAAAGTTCTCCTTTTTACGTTTCATGAAGCGTTCATTAATGGAATTGAAATTCAGTGACCTTCCATCAAAGAGATTCTCTTGGTTTTATTTATTTAACCGATTGAGAGCTATTTTCGACTGTTTACTGGAGGAGACTTGATTTTTAAGAAACTGCTTCATTTTCAGGTGGCATCTTAAACGATTGAATATTAAAACAGAAATCCGCCCGTGAAAACTAAAACTGATTTAAAAATGAAGATGAAGAAATACAGCTCCACATTGTTTATACAAGCTGTAGCTGAAACTTTATATTTTGATACGAATAATTATACTACCTCTGTGTTGGAGGAGTTAGGACTGCGCTCAATTGTCTCCATCTATTTTCATAAGCTTGCTCAGTGTGGCACACATACTGTTTACAGTTTTTACTTGATTTTGCCCAATTTTTGGCGGTGCTGCTAAAATATTTGCAAGTACCCATGTGATAGCTCGCTTAGACCAAAGAACTACAAGCTTACAACATTTTGATGATTCCTCATTTTTGTTGTAAGCTTTGGCAGTTTTTCGACACCAGAATGTATGGGTTGTTGTTTTGTGACATAAATGGTGAGAGAAAATGCAAAGCACTTTTGACGGAATCTTTACCACAAAGCAACGTCACGCATACATTTTCTTTTTTGATTATGTCTCTTGTAACGCATATGCCAAGAGAACGTGAACTAATCTAAACCAGTTCTATAGTCGTAGTTTTATTCATGCCTTATAGTGATGGAAAGTTTTCAAGAAAGAAAATAGTCATTAACCTTGCCGCATAGCAAATAATTATTCCTATACAGCTCATAATTATCGCATTATTTTCCTTTTCGCAATTATGAAACATTCTCCCGATGTTAGAATTTAATTTTATCTCTGTTATTGGAAACTTTAAATGTATGACCCAAAACGGATCAGTTTACACTGGTCGTCCACCAGGCGAACAGTTTTTATTTAATGTAATTAATTGGCATTTTTTATGCCTAACTGATCCCGGATCGGAATTCTGAATATGTCCTTTGTGATTTATGTATACCTACGTTAAAAAATTGTCTGGTATTTTGTTCACCCCCCCCGGCGCTGAGTTGTTTTATCCTGATGATAGAATATACATCTGCTTTGCAGAAAATGAAAACCAAGGGTAGGCTTAATAAATTTAATTAAAGTCTGTATTCCGGTGTTTATTTTGAGGGAAATTATTTTAAGAATGAAATCAGTTTTTTTTTTTTTCGTTTCAAAAGAATAATGCGGAAAGTAGTACGCACTTCAATTTTGAGATGAGTAAGAAAAGCGGCCGCAGCCATTACCGAAGGCAATAAGTAATTAAGGACATATTGAAAGAGAAAAATCCAATTGAGAGGGACAAATATTTTTCTTCTTCCTGGGTTAGAAAAAAAAGCAATAGCGCAGACGAAAAGCGCGAAGACTGCCATAGGCATCTTTTACTGGATTCAACATTTTTTTCATGCTCGCGGGGTTTTGTTCTAAAGTTTAAGCTTCGCGTTCAAATTATTTCTCCCCTTCGGAAAAAAGAATAAAATTCTGAAAGAAGTTTTTAATGAGGTGCTATAATTGGGGAAACATGAAAACAGGTTTACAAGAATCTGGAGAACTTTTATGGTGAACGATGTAAATTGAATGTAATAAAGCTGTTAGAGTGTCCTTCAGAAACGTAGCGGAAAGGTTTTTTTTTAAACACTTCCATTAGGTACGAGTACATGTTTTATGGTATTGCATAGGCTAAAAGTTGGAGAGTATGATGTACATACATGTGGGATTTTTGTCGGTTTTGTCGGTGACATTGGATGGTGTGAGGGAAGCGCGTTGAGTATTGGCATTTTCTTTGAAGGCCCCGCCGGTAGGGAATTGTGGTGTTCTTAATATTGTGTGTGCTATGTGTGATAATATCTATCAGTATAATAAATCGTGCCGTAAGGGTAGACAGGTGTCGTCTTTCATCAATAGATAATGCACTAGGCCCACAGAAAAATAAGAAAACCCATGAGTTTCTCACTAAGCCGTAGTAGTAAGGCTAGTAAGGGAATGAGTTGTGTTTCGTACAAGGCTATTTATGCTTCTTGTTTGTTAATACCACCACCGAGGGGTAAAACGATGTTTACATGGGTGTGCGAATCAGGTGATAAGGAAGATATGTTTATGCACGAATTTATTTAATAAAAAATGCCGACATGCCATACAAAGAAAACAAAAATAAATATACAAAAGAGAAAGGACGTGAAAAAGTGTGCTAAGAAATCGATTTCAACAAGTTAACTTGGTATTAACCCTAGAAAGATAAACGGCGCCCGCGAAATATATATATTACTTTCTGCTTTTAACCCACGCTCGAACAAACTTGCTCTTTTTAGCCTATTTTACTCAATTATGTTTTACTTAATTACTAATAATGTAACAATAAAATAAAGTAACAAAAAAAATATTTATTTAATTTAGTATAAAAAGGTTTTTTTTTTTAATTGTACGCCTCGTAGGCGCAGGTTTATCTTTTCAGTACTAAAAAATAAGATTATCTTTCTAGGGTTAAAGTTGACTTTTTCTTTGCAAACATTTTGGAAATAACTCCTGAGACTTTTTGCTTGATAAGGCTATATCCATGTCAATAAGCCTCAGAAGCAAAGATTTATTTTTTGCAATCGAGTGCCGGCTTTCACAGATGTTCTATCTTTGTGTTTTTATTCTAAAAAAAATTGCTATAAAATAGGTTTGGGGTGAAAAAGTGTTAGATTTCCAAAATTGTACCTTTTAAAATATTTCTTTTCAAAATCTTGCAAATTAAAAAAAAGAGTGCACTCTTAACACATTTTCTACCATATCCGGAATTCTAAAAAACAATTTTTTTTTTTTTTTTGATTTTATGACTCTTTTCTGTTGTATAAAAATTCGTATACATATTTATATTCGTTATGTGACACAAAGCGCGATGCTAATTTTCATATTTAGTGCACAGGGTATAGCTTACGAACTCAAATTTTGAAATTCTCTATATAAAATTACCCACTGTGATCTACAAAATATTTAGTAGGAAGGTTAAAAGTAAATATTAGTTAGGCCCTGTGGATTAATATTTTTTTTTTTCACTAAAATGTTTAGCAAATTATATTAAGCCCAAAAAAGTACAGAATGCATTAAAATACCTCGTAGCGAATAAACACAATACACGCTCATATGCTGTTAAAAAAAATTCAATACTCAGAACAGAGAAATTAAATTTAATAGCAATTGTTACTGCAATGCGAATAATTGAAATTGCGCAGTATCGTTAAGTTTAATCGTCGACCCTGCAACGTACGACATTGAATTCGCAATTCGTAAACCGTTTCGTACATACCAACTGAACACTAATCTTCGCAGTAGACAAAAATAAAGCTCTAGTAGCTTATGCGAAACATGTAGCGAAATACCTGTGCAATTTCAAATAATGAGCAGCACAGAGTGTCCTCATCCTTCTACGAACGGCTAATGTACACAGGGTACACTCAAGGTGAGTACTTCAGAGTAATTACCCCTAATCTCCCAGATATCTGTGTTGATTTTGTGCATAGGCGTTGTTCGTATAACAAATTGAAAATGTACGCCTAGACATTATTTCCCCCCAGATGAAAGGACATTTATGAAGCTCTTCTTGTCTTGTTCAAACAAGGATATATTTTGTTGACAGACACAAGCACTTGCGGCGATTTCATCAATCAGAGTAACACCACATTACTAGCCATTAGTTTCTGTTTGACAATGTCGTGGTCGTAAAAGCCCATCTTCCGAAGCAGGATCTGTAGGTATAATCAATTCTAAGAGTAAAAACAAATAGGGTGGGGTATGATCTGTTGTCGGTATTGACAAATATTTATCCAGTAACAAAGACATAAAGTGTATACAGGGGACACTACAAATGAATACTAAGTTTTTTAAGAAAAAAAATAAGAAATTTTATAAAACTGATGTGTTTTCTGTGGCCGCAAAACATAAACTACCTAATAAATTCAAACACTATTCAATGGAATACAGGACCTTTCCGAAGGCATGTGGTGACGTTTCTCATGTCTATTTATAGTTGAACTTAAATGCATGGTATACTACTTGCGTGTACGTGTCTAGTAGTTACATTTGGCAAAGCCCCATTATGCTTGCCGTCATTGCTGGTGTTAATAAATTTTAAAAAGCACCTGCAATGTCCGTGAATGGCTCTAAATACTGACTGATAAAATAACGTTGCGTCTGCATTCCAATGGACTTGCTTAAGTTTTTGAATTAATTTACCTTTTACGTTCTAAAAGGAAGTTTGTTAAAGGCATGTTCACACACATTTTTTTCCTAGGAAGGTTAGTTGCATTAAACGAAATGTTGATTAAGAGTTATTTGCAAAGGATGATCGTTGCAGTTTAATCGACTGTCTATTTTTTCGTTTAAACATTTTTTTAATAGAATCAAAGAAGTTTACATTTTAGTTCCGAGTTATTTCCGAGTTTTTGGATGCATTTTTGGATACGTTTTTGGATGTATTTGCTGCCGCGTATTTTGAAACTTTTTTCGTTGCATTTACACCGCGTTGTGGTACGATTTTGCCTAGTTTTTTTAACACGTTTTTGACCTGTGATTTCGACAAATTTTTGGGCCCTTTTTTGACTTGTTTTTGGGTGGGTTTTTGAAGTGCAATTAGACAGATTCTTGATACATTTTTGAGGGGTTTTTTTACAACTCAAAAAGGGTCCAAAATTTATTTAAAAAAACAAAACGTTGAAAAAGCGTAAAAAACGTATAAAAGCCATATTAAGAAACCCGATAGAAACATAATCAATAAATTAATTCAAAAAACGCGTTAAAAAAGTCCAAGAATTCTTGAACATCCGTCAAAGAAAATGTCCAACAACTTTCCAAAGAACGCATATGTCCGATCCTTTGTAGAAGGGGAAGAGTCAAATAAATATTTCATTCACAAATATGTACATTAAATTGTATTTCTTTTAGCTATTTCATATTTAAATCCACAAGTCCTATTCTGCTCCTAAACGTCCAGAACCTCAATTTCCATATTTCCGTCAGCTAAGAGAGGACTTAATAAAAGTTCGTGACAGGAACTCTTGCTAGAATTCTATGTGTGTAAAGTACCTCACCCGACAGGAAACACCAATAAACAAGACCATGGAAGGCCAAAACTTTCCTACATGAAACGAACATGCAAGTGTCATCACAAAGTATCAAGACACGCTGTGTGTACGTACTGTGTCTAATTTTGGGAATAAATGAACACCCAAAGATGTGCTTGTCTCTGAGAAGAAATTTCACTTCAAATACACTTGTTATCCCTCAAACAGCAAGCAACGACAAAAATGCAAACGAAAACTCCCCAACACTGAGTGTGCAGCATCCAGCTACCTACATTATTATTTTACAAGTATAAACCATGACAAATTGCGAGCTTAGTGCGTACAACACCAATTACTCAAATATAGTTTCCAGAACATGTGCATGTTCTTCGTGGAACCACTTTTCAAGTGTGCCCGATATGCAATGCAAATTAATTGGTTTTCACAAGGAGTTCATGAATCTGTGTTAGAGTACACTGATCCTGTTCTAAAGCGAGGGCTGCTTGGTGAACATGATAAAGAGCTGATATCTAACAAATTGGAACTACGAGTATCTCGCGTTAGCAAAAAAGTGTTGGAATATTTTTCAATTTAAAAGAATGAATGACAGGTTTTTCCTCAAAAATTAGGGAGCACAACTCCTAGTCGAATGAAGTCGTTCTGTGTGACAATTAATTGCTGTCCGTGTCCAGTTAAGTTGGTTTCAACTATACGCGTCCGTCATCTTTATTAACACACTTTATTCTCATGATGAGGAGTTTTTCGAAGTTGTTGCTATGACTACAGTGTTCCTTATTCGTTTTGCTTTTGAATACGAAATAGTGTTGCTGCTGTAGTGGATTTCTTATGTTTTCTGTCAAATTTGGTCTTCATAATCCTGGTATAATCCTTTATTGTGACTGGAAACTAAAATGTATATGTCGAGTGACTCAATTAGGATCAAACCCTCCTTATCCTTAAATTATTAGAGCATTACTAGAGCAACGTAAAAAAAACAGCTTCTGAATTTTTATGAAAATTCGCATTCATCAAAAGCCTCTTCAAATAGATCGAGTCGTCCTCAGAAAAGAATACAGTATCTTCCCCATTAAATAAACAACACTATTCTGAGTTGAATTCCCATATTTTTTTAAGAACAATAAACACGTACTAAGTCTGCATCAAATAAATTGTGTGTTGGTACACAACACACATGTTTGGCAGAAAAAAAAAGAGACATGAATACCTTATTACATATATCTCAAGACGAGTGTATCGCGGAGTGGGAAAAAACCTTCACGGAATACAGTCAACCGTATACATACTCACATAATTTAATAAAGGCTTCCGGGACTTTATTTTCTCCTCTCAGGTAATACACGCAAAGAACCACACCGAGGTCTAGTAAGAATTCACACGCAAGGCGTGTCAGTAGTTTTCAATAAATATTATTTTGCAGAGATTCTTCAAATATTATTAGGTACTGCATCTTCCTCTGTGTGTTAGGGAAAACCTATGCGCAGCTTCTGCCATGTCAAGTTTAAACGTTGAAGTAAAGCAATTGTGAAAGTTCAACTCTTTTCTATATAAATTATTAAAGTGTTCTACGAAAAGTTCATCAAAAGGACATCGTCTATGTGGTGCAGTATTTCAATTTATAAGAATTTCTGGTTTTTGTCAGCCGACTAACTTTCAAGGAGTCCTTGTGATATGTATAGTTAAAATGGGTGATTCCTAGAAATATAAAAGAGACCACTTTACCCGTGTGTGGAACTTTGTTTAACCAAAAATAATACATAAACAAATTGTGCACTGGAGTGTCCTCAATCACTTTGTTCATTGACAGTCCTTTCTTTTTTTTTTGCAAGTCAATAGAGAGGTATCCAGAGTTTTTTCAAAGACTTTCGGGACATACATTTTTTGGTCGATATGGTTGCATTTCTTGTTCAAATTCAGCAGCACTTACAAGAGTCAATCGGGGTACTGGAAAACGGATCCAGGCGATCACACCAGTATATCTGCAAGGGTCTTTCGAGCCCTGTCGGTCGTAAGCAAGGATAGGACCTTGTGAAAGTATTTAATTTTAAATGTTACGAAAGGCCCATTTTTTAAAATGCACACCCTGTATGTGCGAATTTACATCGAGTGTCTGACACATCACACATCTCCTGCAAATACATTTCATCGTGATTTACCCCAAATTATGGGAAGCATAAATCTAAAATAGCTAAACGCCCTAAATAAACATACTCACAACACAACCCGTGTGTTGTGAACTGGCTCAACTTCCGTCATTTCTGATTTATGCTGACATCATTGAAATGTTCATTGCCCCTAGTATGTGACCCGTAAAAAAGGGGTGAATACGAGGGGCATTCCACAGCAGGGCTTTATTAAGCGTACATGTCCTTCCTTTAATTTTATAGGTCAGCTTGTAAACGAAAGACACAAGCACGATGTTGCTGTTGACATCTCGACTAGAATAGCAATTCAAGTCTGAAGTAGTAGGACATATAGTACAAGTGCATGTATATTTTTATTTTTTATTTTTATCCTCTACACCCACATAACATTTTGTTTTATAAGAAACTTTTCCCTGACGAAATGGAGGGAATATCTGAATAATACATGAGCTGTATAAGTGATTGCATACGACGATCTTCTAAGTAAAAAGTACTCCCCAACAATAGGACACTTTCTGTCCAATAATGCCGATTAAAATTTTACGCATTGCTTTATCCGTTTATCAAGTTTAATCCCTTGGCCGTATTACCATGGTTTTTGTCATTGGATTTCTATCAGTGTGAAGTACTATTTTATCGCTTTTGCATATATAGAGCTCACATGCTTTTATCTCATTATGTCGTCGGAAAGCACCAGTTGCGGTATGTCTATCGTATGTAGACAGTGGGTGTGAAATAATATCCTCGTGACAGGGAATATATTATTGAATTTTCCGCTGCACCCTAAGCTATCATTAATCATGCTCTAAGTGGTTGAAATGGATAACATATCCTTAAAGGCATTGTGTAGATTAAATGCTCTAGTTTGCTGAAGGAAGGCAAATGCGCTTTGGGCTATGCTGGCTACAAAAAGGATTATTCATAGGATTAAAGACGTTAAGTGAGGTCAGTGGGAGCTGGTAGTACTTGCGATGAAGTATTGAATATTAGTTTTGAGTTACTTGGTCTCGTTTTATAGGAAAGGAGACCAGCCAAATTTTCAATTAATGAGAAAGTTTCGTGCCACTATATTAAGACCTTCACTTGCTTCTGTTTTAGTATGGTTTCTACTTAAAAAGAAGCTGTGAAGTTAAACATCTGATAAGAGGTATAAGAAGGTATATACCAAAAATAAGGGTAATTGCTTAAAAGTGTCAATGTCGCCTCGCTATTAGAAGGAATCACTTCTGGGACAAAACACTATATAAAGTGTGGCTCTTCACTTTGTCTGTTTCCAATTGACATTACTGTATTTAAATTTGAAGTCACAGCGTATTCCCCTTGGAATTATTTGTGTAATCGCATTATTTAAATATCTATATATAAAATAGACGTTGTAAACATTTTTCCTAATACTCGAATGCTTACACAATTTCATTGCGGATACCTACAATGCCTAAACAAAAAATGTTTATAAACGCAATCACCTGCTTTGAGTGAGTTTCCGCCTTAGGAATAAGCAAGCAGCTAATACAAAAGGCAACCGTTGAATAAAATTTCCAAGAATTACGTTAAATTGTTCCAATGACATCAGTATAACTTCGGTTGGCTGTTCAGCAACAATGAAACAATTCTTCGAGAAACACCTGGATGATATGAACACAAAAACCCCAAGCTGCTTAAGTTCCTTTGATCGGATGTCATGTTTTCGTATTGAAGCCTATTATGTTCTGTTTAATTAAGGAAAAATATTCGTTGTGTCGTTGGAGGTGATTTTTCCAGTTTTATTTTTGGAATAATTAAAGAAAATGGACGAGAAATTTACTGTATGCTGTATCAGCCATCACCGGATTAAGTTGCTCCTGGATTTTGAATAAATTAAAATGTGAAAATTACTGAAGCGGGCTGATAAAAAGTGATGAGTGGAAAAATCCTCGAATTGGGGTCTGTGTAAATATAAAACGTCCGGCGAAGGATATTGTTTATGTACGTCAGTGTTACTGGGAAATATTATGCAAGCTGTAGGTGAGTAGGTATATTAGTAGATAAGTGGTTAGAACTTGGAAGAACACTTTTCCGATCATTAGCGTCGGCTTATAGAAGGTTTCTTTAATTTATCTTAATTTAGAAGTAAATGTTATATCGGCGAGGCATTAAACTTTCGTAATTCTACCTTTCAGATATACACTGCCAAATGAAATAGAGTGCAAATAAAACTGGTGTGCGAAACACTCATCCAGTTGATGTTCCCTTTTATGGTATCAATATCGTAAAAGTAAGATCACAAGAGACCTGTCTGTTTTTGGATTTTTATTCCACGATTTTATTATCTTCGATATTCAATTATACCGACAGCCATTACAGGGTTATATCTATAATAGTTAATGGAATATAAAATTGCATCCTTAGATGGGAGCATCATCTGAGAAATGATGTACGCATAAAGCATTCGGTTTCGCCGAGGGTTACGAGTATCCGGATGTTGTTATTCAATTAAGAGAATTGATGAATGGCTATTGGAATGGTATGCATTCTGTTTATATGGAAGCATGAAATGCGAAATGCTCCTAGCGTTCAATTATTATACAAAGGAAATTGCTGAAAATGCCAATGGTTTCATTTCAAAAGGTATTCCTTGTACACTATGTATAGTTAGGCGAAATAACAGCAAATGGGTTTAAGCTGTCCTTAGGAGACATCTTTCGTCTCCCATTCAGGCGCTGATAGGGAATCAAATGGCACGAGTGTGTTATTTGTTGAATTCCATATTATGAGGAAAAGAGGACGCAGTGACAAGACTTTGTACCGAATTCTTGACTCTGTCAGCCGTTTAAATAGTTGATGACTTGAATATGGGACAAACGAAATATATTCTTCATAACCTTGAGTGGGCAATAACAATTTCTAGTTCGGGTGTTGGACAATCTTACATCGCCACTAGAAATGATTGATATTAAACGATATACAAAAATTGCCACAAGGTTGGAATAAACTAAAAAAAATTTTTTTTTTTTTTTAAATACATGTATATACATTTTTTTTTAAAATTCGAATATAGAGTAGATAATATGGTTATGTATGAAATATCACATCCGACCTCCACGATTAACGAAGCCTTCAAGGTAAAAATGAGCTTCATCGCTTTGGTTGATTTTGTTCGAAAAATCAGGATACACCTTTTGATTCCTAATAATCCATTCAACGAACTGTCTTCGGTGTGGATAGTCATAAAGCCCTAGTTCTTTAAATTTGTAAGCATTGAAATCAAAGTATGAACAAAGGGAACACCCGATTCCCGTGACACACAGTAAAGCAAATGCTGCGATAATAGCTCTGCCAAAAGTTCAATTTTGTGAATGGAATTAAAAGCCTTCTGAATAATAAACATTTTAAATTTTTCATGCTTTGCAGGACTGATTTTTAATTCGTTTAATTCTATCGAAAGTTCAGCTGGTAAGAGAATGGACTGTAAAGTTGTTATACTATGTACTTTACCCTTTGTTTCCTTATAAGTGGCATCATGAAAACTTCTTTATTTTGTATGTTTAATTATTTTTTCCTTTGTATTTATTTTGTTTTGTGTTGATTATTAATTCTATAAGTTTCTAAAACAATGAAAACATTTTCAACGAAATAGAAATAGAAAAAAAGCTTAACAAGTAATAAGTATAGGAAGTAGTATAAAACTAAACGTTGCTTCTTTATACCGTGGCACATTGCATCACTCCATTGACGTGTGTGGAATGTGGCAGGATTCCACAGTATGAGTGTGCTGGTCGAATTGCTCTTTTACAAGAGATACCGCTGCCGTTCCGACACAAATTCATTTAATCATTTTTAGTTGATACGACAAAATTCTCATACACAGAAATTAGGTTAAGATAAGCCACCTCCTGGTTTTAAAAGAAAATTGAACTCTCCATCAGTGTTGTTATGGATATTGTTTGAGAATCGTATATTTTCTCGATTCAAAATCGTATTTGTCGTATTTTCTAATTTTACGAGTACAAAAAATGCGTTTAAGAGCATAGAGGTCATTTTGCACTTAATATGAATGTTTTTTTGTAATGCTCGAGAAGTCGGACAGTTTGATCTTTAAGATGCTTGGTGTTTTATTAGTATTTTAACTATTTAAATATGTCGTTTTCGATTTGGCTTTTCAGATTCTGATTTTGATCTGAGATTTCAGATTTTTGCTGCCAAATCGAACATAAAATCCAAATTTTATTGATTCTTGTGTGTATTGAGTTGGCCGGAATTTTTTTTTTCACTTGTATCTACCTACTGGAAATCAATTTCCACGTTTTTAGTATCACGTTTATAGTAACGCATTTCGAAATAATTTAATATAAATACTCGTTTCCATACGCGTAAAATGAATAATTCAGTTAAAAAAAAAAAACAATCCTTCTAACGACAAACCGCCGTCTGTGTGCCTACACATTGGTATGAGTGAATGTGTAAATCTGAGAAGGAAATCGAGATTTCTGAAAAGTGTCTCAGACAAGAAAAAAAAATAAGATTTATTTTTTATGAAAAGCAATCTCGATCAAAAAAAAGGAGATTTTTTTCTGAAAAAAATTATCTTTTTGCCAAATCGAAAGCGACATAAGTTTCAAGCAAATTTAAATTCAGAAGTAGGTATTTACTTTCATACCAATAAAACTTATACCTTCCGAAGTCTATTGAAGTATTTTTTTTTATATATTGTAATTCTACCCCATATAAAACTCCACATCCCCATGGTAAGGGGTTAAGGACTCATATTCCTTAAGAAAAGTAATTGATTTTAAAATTTTACACATTACATTAACCGTTTTGATTTATCAACCAATCTGCAATGTTTAAAATAAAAGGGTAAGGGTATTATATAGTCTTGAGCCAATGTGAAAATGCCTTATCACTATCCTAAGACTTTTTTCTCTGATTTGCGAACATAATATAAAAAAACGGCATGACAGTGTAAAAACGTCCATTTCCTTAGTCTTCAGAGAAACTAAAAAAAAAGTGTAGAGTTCCTAGCACATTATTTTTTATTTATTATAGCACACATTTTTAAAACACAAAAAAAAACATAAGTCTTTTAAAGTATCTAATTTGGTACAATAGGTTTGTAGGAACTTAGTCAGTTTAATGTAGTAGTAATTTCTACTTTAAATACTTTTGCTGACGAAAAGCATTCTTTTGTAAACTCAAATTATTTTATTTGATTTTTAAAATTGCTTGTTTAAAAACAAACATTTATAAAACATAAGACTCAGTAAGGAACGTAGTAGGAACTTTGTCAGTCTTATCAATTAAACAACTTCAACAACGTTGTGCACAAAATTAACAGCTACCTTCTACCATTTCCGAGCATTTTTTCTTATAACAAAAATATTTCGAAGTTCACCATTATTCTGTCAAAAGTTGAAAATGAGTGCATTCAGTAATTTTTTGAACAAAATAGGTTTACATGGATGGTGCTGACGCATATGCAAATGCAATGCTTTCACTCAGAAACAGTAAGGCAGCATTTAAATGAATTGATATCGAGTTCGTATTTTTGGTGCTCCTGCTCAAAAAGTTACCAAAACCAGATAAAAATTACCAAATTACCAAAACTCAAAAAGCAAAAAAAAATTACTAAATTTGGAAAACCGTGACACAAGCAAGAAACAACGCAAATATTCAAAAGGAAATATAGCCATTGCCAATTTGACATAACATAGACGTAGCATCGCAAGTAGGCGGCAACCCATCACGCAAACAAAAAAAAAACGAGTATGCTCGGTAATCGATGCCGGCTAATTGCAAAGGGGATGTGCGGGTAAGGTAAAGTTATAGGTGCTAAATGCATTTCTAAATCTTTGTGGGTTCTTTTTCTGAAATTGTATTTTATTTATCGCGTCGTATTTCGGTTTAGCTATCGTATTTAATGTATGTATAATATCGGAAAAATCGTAAGAATATTTACTAAATCGTAAAAATTGGGTCGAAAAAGGCAAAAATCGGAGCGTCGTATTGACCTTCGAAAATCGTAACATTTACGATAAATACGATCACATAACAACGCTGCTCTCCATCAATTTATATTTATAAATAAGCACAATTTGCAAAGCGGTTCATTCATGAAAAGGCAATTAAAAAATAATTGACTTCCGTTTTTGTAGCAGTTGGGGAAGTCTCCAAAAATAGTATTCGTTTTTTAGTATTTGTTTGGAGACAGACCAGCGGACTGCAGCCTGCAGAATACTGGGTTATGGAAGTCAAGAATACGACCTTAGTTTAGTTCCACACATTTGGGTTGTACATCGTGAATCTAACCAAGACTTTTGTTATTATTTTGTTGGATTTTTTATTTAAAATTTAATTCAAAATTAAGCAAATTCGCAAAAAACACAAATTATTGCAAGCACTTGTTTAAGAAAAAATATCACTACTTCACTAATAGTTTTTGTTTCACTTTGAATTGAACTTTGATGCCGGCGAGCGGATTTTTGTTCTCTTGAATCAAAGGCAAGTGTAATTATCGTCACCATGCCCATTCCCGTTTGTATTCAGTTCCAAGGTATGATCAGTACAATACTTTGCATAGGACTCGTTACTTCTTCGGTGATTTCTCTTCTTGAATACATACTTGTTCTTTTAGTGCAAGATTACTCTTCTCATTTGACGTCAACCGTACTTCAATTTGTAGAAAACAGTTCTGTACTAATTATGTTTCTATAATTCGAGACAAAAATGTGCAAAATCTTAACAGTACATAACAAATACAAAATCAATTCAAGGACAAGAGGCAGGCGGAGACGATTTTTTGTAGCTATATATCAGCCCGGCATTGTGGACAATTCGCGTTGCTATTTTGCTTTATCAATTCCGTCAAGCAGGCAGTGTGTAGCTCATGTCCACAGGGAAGTTGCCTTGAATCTGAACTTAGAATTTTTTGAAGGCATATCGTACATTCTTCTCTGTAAAATATACGCAATTTTTAATGTTTATTTATGTTCATAATACTACGATTACTCACTCGCTGTCGCGTTCGTTGCACGAATCGTAGTTGTAGCTTCCCTCGCTGTGGTATTCCTCTTCATAGCATTGACTATACTCCTCCTCTTCACGATAATAATCATAATATTCCTCGTCATAGTAATAACGCGGCGTTGGCGGTCTCTCGTTTTTGTTAACTAAATATCTAAGTACCAACCAGCCGACGAATACCGAAATACCAATTCGTAAGAGGTACGGTGAAAATGGAAAGCCCATAGTGCATTAATTTTTAGTATTTGTTCAACTTAGGTACTTTGATGATTAAAAGTAATTATTGGTTAACACTTTCAATTGCAGCAACAAACTGAACAAAAATCAATCAAGAATTATGTGCACAGATAGCAGCATAAGGCATAACATAAAATGGACAGGGAATTATAAAATCGAAACCTCTCTTGCGCCCTTTAACAGCAAGCAGCAATTTAAACACTTTTATGTGATGAAAAGGGATAGCTAGCGCTAGCACACGTGTTTGAAGTGAGATAGGATAATGGCGAGTGCTTTGTAGCAAATGAAGAAACAAAATTTGGCCGCCGAGTTTGTAAATGTTTGCCACTTCTTGGGGAAGTTCTCTGTTAGAGCGGAACGCAATGTGCGACTGCGTCAGTGGGTGTTTTTAATATTTTTCTCTCATGATCTGTGCAGTTGGTTGGATGTTTGTTGGATCTTGTACTGAAAACCGAAGTGTAGTTGTAAACATTGAAAATATATATATATTTTTTTTTAATTCAGAGATTCTGCCCTTGATTTTGGTGAGTTTTCTATGCTGAAGCCTGAAAGCGCCCAAGTGAACCTTTTATGAGTCATCGTGAGCCGTTGCATTTGACTGTTAATAACTTTGACGCCGGCCGTTTGCTTTGTAGCTGCTCCACAATTTTAACATTCTAGTCCAGCAGAAAGTTCCCCCAAAACGTTGGTTTGATTTTTAAATTATCAAAACAGAACTGAAGCTTCATGAGAGATGAGTTTAAAGACTAAAAAAAACCTCACGGATGGCTGGGTTTAGGTATTACGGAGAACTTTAAGTCTATCGTCAGACTTTAAGCCGCATTAAAGTGTAGGTCTACGCAAAGCCCTCAACAATCTGTAAACATCTCTAAACAGAATTTATGGCGCCCAAGTTACGAACCGCATGAGCAACATTGCAAGTTGCTTATAAATAACATTGTCCTGTGCAGAGATAGGTAGTTCAAAGAATTAATAAGAATTGACTTTAATAAACATGGCCAAATACAGATTGCGAAAACTAAATAATAGAGCCATCTAATTATTTAGCAAAATACCTCCAAACTGCCGAAAAATCCTCCAAAAAAAATGTACACGTGATCTTAAGTCCTTTTAAAACAAATTGGATGTTGCTATCCCCACTCAGTTTGAAATTTCTCGATAACTATACATACCGACCCGTCAAGCGTATCCTTATTTTGGTTAATCACTTTTGGGAAAAAATCCCTTCCGGGTATTTCCAATTATGCCGCGTTGCGGTTTATTTTTCCACCAAATTTACCTAATGTAATGCGTCTTACATAATTGAGAGCAATTACGACAAACCTAATCATAAAGGAAAGGCGAAAGATTTGAAAAGGCAAAATTAGGCACCCTAATCGGAATGATGTCATTACGCTGTCACAAATTGTACAAAATAGCATTGAAAGGCAGAGAATCCCATTTCCGTAAA
This sequence comes from Cheilosia variabilis, assembly GCA_951230905.1. Classification (NCBI taxonomy): domain Eukaryota; kingdom Metazoa; phylum Arthropoda; class Insecta; order Diptera; family Syrphidae; genus Cheilosia; species Cheilosia variabilis. The sequence goes on from OX579676.1 coordinate 17,532,674, forward strand.
ACTTTTAATCAGATAGGAGAAATCTGCATGAAATTTCTATACTCGGATTACACGGGACAACAAAAATTCTAGTGGGGATGGGGAATTAAATAAAATTTTCTGCGTTCTTGCTTGTAAACAGATGAAAGTTTAGATAAGCATACGGGAAGGGTTTTACTAATAAAAAAATTTCTTACTTTCACCTTCAATAGAACGTATTGTGTGCAAAATTTTGCTTTTGGGGGCTTTGACAAATTTAACAGGGGCACTAGAAATTAATTTTTTTTCACCTTTATGTAACTTTTCCCTGAACTCAGGAATTGGTAGTATCGAGCGAAGATGGAAACCCTTCGTCGGTAATGGGCTGCAAAATGTTTTCTCAATATAATGTACAAACATCGGTTTGACATTAAGACCGCTTTATCAGTACTTTTGATTTATTTTGCACTTCTTGCCAGTCATTTGTATGCTTTTAGAGGAACACATAACTTCGCTTATTTATAGTGACTTGCAGCTTTCCAAACGAGGAGGAGGAGGGAGAAGAAATCAGAAGGAGTTCCTCAAATCGTGGATTGGAAATGAAAAACAAATGTTCAAATGGTTTTTCTAACCTGACATGACACCACAATTGATTCGCTTAAACGCTACTTGGAGGACTTGACTTAGGAAATTGGGGTGCTATTCTGCAGCAACGTAAATGGTCCTTGACTTCCGGGTACATGATCGTCTTTTCGAGACCGCGAAACATAGAAAAAAACGAGTGTGCTTTAGACCACACGACTGAAGTAAAACTTCTTTAGCTCCATCCATAATTCTATATGATTGTATGCGATGTCCGAAAAGCCCTCCGTGGGATAAAGGGAAAAAGCACAAAAAAACGCTCTAGTAAATCGTCTTTTATTAAAATTTTCTAGTACCAAAAAATAATCATAGCAGTGTTACAATCTGCGGTTGTAGGTGCCGCTTACACTGATTGTATGTACATACTCGCAAACGAAATACTGACTGAGATATTATATACACTGGCTATGAGAGGAAGTGAAAAAGAAAATGTGTGCGCGCACTGCTGTCTCTTGCTCCTACAGTGTGATACAGACAATAGGCCACAAAAAAAAAACTCAAATTATTTTTTTTAATTTTTAAAATAATTTCTTTTCAATTCAATAAGGAACGTAGTAGGAACTTTGTCAGTCTTTAAACAATTAAGCAACGTTCTGCATAAACTTACCAGCTGCTAGAAGGCATGGGATCATCTACCATTTTCGATCCTTTTATCTTTTAACAAAACTTTAACAAATTAGAGTTTTATGTCTGTATATAAATAATATGATTAATTAACCTATCCATATCTCAAAGAAGTTATAAACAGAAACAGAAAATATTTCGAAGTTTACCATCTGTCATAAGAAGAAACTGAGTGCATTCGGTAAATTTTTCAATAATGAATAAAACAGGTTTATTGGATGGTGATGACGCATATGCAAATAATGCAATGCGTTCGCTCAGAAACAGTAAGGTTGCATTTAAATGAAGTGAAATCAAGTTCGCATTCTTGGTACATCTTCTCAAAAAGTTACCATAACCAGATAAAAATTACCAAATTACCGAAACTCAAAAAGCAAAAAAAAACATTACCAAATTTGGATAAAAAAAATTCCAAAGTGGCAACCGTGCAAAGGCGTGACCTGTGTCTATATATACGAAAAATAACTGGTTATGAAAAAAAGAGAGAAAGAAAATGTTTGTGGTGCGCAGTGGCGGCTCCAGCCAAACTAGCGGCCTGTGCAAGATTTACGGAAAGCGCCCTTTTTTCATATTTGCACACATGAATAAGTCTTTTCCACATCACCCAGGAGGTACACTTTCAATGGGGTTTTTTTTATTGAGGTATTTTTTATTTTGAGATTTTTGAACTAGATACTTTTGTTAAATGTAATGGATGTGCAAGGAATATACCTACATGAACAGGGTGGAATATTTTGAGATTATGTAGGTAAGAAGTGAACTTGCATATGCCTAGTGGGATTTTTTATTTTGCGATATTTTGAGTTAGATTCTCCTTGAAGTTGCAACATTGCAAGTGATGTGAGTTAATGTGCAAGAAATAATTGAGCACAGGTGTGATGGATGTTGTTATTTTGGGCTTATTTGATCAAGCTTTTTCTTTAAAATGCAAATGGCAGTATTTGTTCACGCAATATAAAATTAATTTTTCTTTCCTAGCAATGCGCCCCAGAACTTGGCGCCCTGTGCATTTGCACATCTTGCACATATGGTTGGTCGGGCCCTGGCGGTGAGACTCTCCTACAGTGTAATACAGACAATATGCCTGCCCTGCAGTGATCCCAGACTTTAGAGGCAGGTTATCCCACGGTTATACCCAAAAAAAAAATCCCTTAATAGAAAAATATAAATTTAGGTACATCTTACACATTTTTAAAACGTTACAAAAAGAAACATAAAATTACATTCGGCATTAAAATGAAAATAATATTCAACATAAAATAAATGTCTTATGAATTATTTGAAACTTTATCTCGGTTTCAAGTCTCATTATTCTTGATTTTTCATACAAAAATGACACAGAAATTTGATTTGAGAATGAGGAAAGGCTTTTTTGCATACATTCCAATGCTTACAAAATAAATTTCGAATGACATTTTTCTATACATGAAATTTAATTTGATCGCAAAAAGAGATAAATACCCCGATCTTGGATCACTGCTGCACTGTGGGCTGTGGCTTAGATATATGAAACTCTCTCTCTCTTTCTATCTTCACTAACTCATATCTGCCTCTCAAGTCCCGTTTGCAATTTCCGTAACGTTTTCGTGACGCGTCACTAGCTTACCCCCCAAGTCAAGCCCGCCTAAAGAAGTTATACTTCAAAAAGTGGAACAAGTGCTGCGTAGGATTGAGTTTTAAATAAGAGAGCAGCTTGAACGGTCACCAGCACGCACACCCAATGCATTACGATATTAAAACAGCATGTAGCACGATATAAAGCGCAAATTAAAGGTCCATTCAAAAGTAGGCGAAATACATCATTAGGTATAATGCGGCTCCTTCTCTATGTAAATACTATTTGTTGCATCACTATTGCCCATAGTACTCACTAATTGAAACATCACTTAGCATAAAATCAGTTATCCACCGGTCTGTCTCACATGTACTCGCCTAGTCTGCGTGTGATTCATCCATTTTCGCCGAAGGTCGAATGTAATTCCCAACTAGCACGCAGATGGTCATAGGTATTTATCATGTCAGTCAATAGATTTATTTTTCGTTCAAAAAGTTACAACCACCTACGTTATGAAACGCAATACCACTTAAATATTGATGGGACAAACTTTAGGAAAGTTTGGACAATATCCCTTTATCCATTATTCATGTACTTTGTATTGTGGCAAAAAAAAAAAATGTATTGTCAGCCAATTGATTTGGGTCGATAAATCTCGCAATGTTATATTCTGCAGATTGGTTGAGCCTTTCGTACCCATGCGAATTTAATAACCGAAAACAATAAGCCCACTGGGGTGAAGTGGTGTACCTTTGACGTTTGACAGTAAATTAAAATATGAACTTCATGTCGACGTACGACTTGTCAGTCTGTCATTCAGGTGGAACATCAAAGCCCATTTACAAAAGAGAACCGTAGAATAAAAATATTTTGACGGAAGCAGAATTTATCTGGAACTTACACTCGACTTCGTTTGTTGTAGTACAAGATAAATTTAAATGTAAATAAACAACTGTTTTTTAATGCATTTCACAAATTTGTGTACTCACTACTCATGTATTTTGTCCCCTATAATTTTCCGAATTTCTGTAAATGATGTGGATAAACAATTAATAAATAACTAAATAACTAGGCAACTTCACCCCCAAAATCTCCAACGGTTATTTTAAGCTTGTGTGTTTTTGTAATGGGGCTTGAATTTGCTTTTAATCACCTCAGTGGACTGGCTCGATTACCAGGCTATCCCTCTGTCGATCTCTTAGTATGGCTTCTTTTCTTTCTATAAAACTCGGGTTGGGTTCAAAAGTGGTCAGACCTTTCTACCTAATTTTGTACCCGAAACGTTCCCTCCTAATGCATTCCAATGCACTAGCAAATTAGCATCACAATTGATTTTTAAAACATTTTTCATTGAAGCTATATTTCAGTAATGATAAATCTCGTGGATGGATTATGTGTCTATGGAATAATTATTCTGGGAAGTGCTAAAAAACGGCAAACGACAAACACACAAACAAAATACGCTTAAAAATACTGAGTCAAGAATTGAAAACATTGCGTTATTTATAGAAAATCGTTTATCAAACATAAATGAAGGGTGTTAATGCGCACATTTGCTGTGGACTTAAAATATTATCACTTCAGTGTTAGTGTTGTGGTTGTGACCCAAAACCATGTAGATAATTATGAATATGTTTGAGCTTTAACAAAAAGCTACGCACTTCGGTAGCCGAATTTAATTTGGTAATCCGCGTCTCCATTTTAAAGTGTGACTGGCAACAAAAAAAAAAAAAAAAACACTTTCTTCAACTAACAACTCGTACTGTTTATCGCAAAATGAATTATTTGTCATTGGCTTACTGGTCCGACGATGCACGTGCAAACAAGTTAAAACTAATCTTTACAATTTGTAGCTTAAACATTGTCACTGTAGTGATAAACATAATTTCCAGTACCTAAATTTGTTCGATGTTCGTAAAAAAAATAGCAGATGTTGTTGCGCTATAACATTTTTAGCTTCACTTCCAAAGTTTATCATGAAGCTCCTTATATAAATATCTTTGTTTGTGCAATTGAATTCTGACAGTCAGTTTTAAAAGGACATTTTAGTTTCGCCCCTTTCCAGAAGTGAAACATCGACAGAAATAAAAAAAATATTTAGTTGCTTACAAGTTTCTGTCTCTCTCTCTAGAGTCTTTTTTTGATATTCTTTAAGTAAGATCTTTACAATTTCATACGAGCAGTGCTATATTAACTACCCGAAAATGTCAAAAATTGAGACTCCACAAACCTTATTGCAAATCTCACTTTTAAAAGACCAACTACTTTAAAAATCCAAGCAAGCTATTTACTTACCTACCGAAATGATCAATTGTGCGGAAAGATTTGTAATAAAACTCCAGCAATGAAACTGAATACAAAATAGGTAAGCGGTGCCGAAACAAGTAGGTACTGCGGTATAGCTAAGGATTAAACTGCTTCCACTATACTGGCAGGCGTTCAACAAAACGCGCTTGAAGTATAATTAAATCCGTAACCCTTGGATAAAGTTTCTGCCGTTTTCCTATTAAAGCGGTAATTAGGAATAACACCGTCACTTTTCCTCGCAATTCTTGGGGACTTAAGAACTTTAAGATTCTGTAAACTTCAACTGCGTGAATGTAGTTCAAGGATATTTAATTTATCGCAACTGAGAATTTAAATTCGAAACATCAGATACTTTGTTGAATTTCAAGTGAATTGTGTTCTTAATACCGCAGCATTGGCAGACGAAGGTTCTGACAGATTGCGTGAAGTACATTTGTTATAAGCCATAAGTTCATTAAATAAAATAACTTTATCCTGAATTTGGTAAACAGAATAAATCCAATTGGACTCGAACTAAAGAGGTTTGGACATATTTTTATTACTATAGAATGTGAGTGGTATTAAATGCAAATTCGGACGCAAAATACTGAATAATGGAATTTGGGTTGATGTGTTGTAATCCTTTGGGAGCTTGCAGAGCTTTATCAAAATAAATTTAAATTAGGGCTTTGCAAGCATTCTAGTCTCGAAAATGCAAATTATTCTCCGGCGGTCACACAACCGAAATTGATATTAAATTTAGGTCAGGTCCATATCGAGAATGAAAGTCAAAGGCCAGCAAATTATCAGATCTATTATTTACTAATGGTAATTAAGGCAAAATTCCAACAAATCGGTGTAGCAAAGAACTCCATAAAATCCCCTTAAAGTTGAAGTGCGAACATTTTATAGAATCCGAAAAGGGGACACACCCTGGGAGTGAAATATGGAGCAATCTCCATTTATTCGTCCATTAGTCAGTAAAATAAACGAAGCACTGATTCAAAAATTTTTTTTTTTAGTATTACTACACGCCATGAGCTAAATTATACTCCTCCAGCACCTGCTAGGCTGAAAAATTACATAAAAAGAATGTAATACAGAACAATCCATTGACTTAAATTTCCACCCAAAAAACAAAGCTCTCTGCGAATCAACAAAATGCCTTTTTATTTATACAGCCTTATATACATAAATTTGGTCAAAATACGGTATGAAAGGCGTCACATTATACTCACCCGCGATTTTGTGAGCAATAATCTCTGCTTTTAAAATGGTTGAGCTATAAAAGAATTTACACCTTCAACTTTAACGACTGCACCGTAACCCAGCAAAGTCTCCAACATATCTCGACTGAACAAGAAAGAAAACGAAAAGTCCCTTAAAAGCTTATTAAACGATTTGTGCTCATGATGTCCTTGCTGTATCCCCAAAGGTTAATAGCAGTCATTAACGATGCCACCGACAAAAACAGTGCATCAATAGCAGATGCTCGACTCGCTGATTTACTTTCGGCAATAATGAATTTATCGCTACATTCCCAGCCAAGAGCTGAGGTAAAAAAAAAACTGTAATTGCCTGCACAGAGGCGGGGTACAATTTGTATGTGGAAATTAATGGTTAATCGTTAACAAAATGTACCTGCTTAAGAATTGATGTTTGATCCTTCTGTCTGTTGTGTGGGTTTGGTACAATTTTATTTTCATTTACGCAAAATTCTGCTTTTGGAGATTTTTTTTTAATATTTTATTTATTATCGGATTGGGGCCATCTCCCTCTATGTAGTTAGGTTCTTTCTTAGTTGTCACCAATATTCGATTTGTTTCTTTCATTCGTGAAGAGTTCAAATCCTTGTGGACATCCGTTAGTTGAATCTTCTTAATTTCCCTTTTTTGATTAAAACATTACTTGGTCCAGGGTGGACCTGGGCCTCAACCAATATGCCTCTCCAGTTGTCCCGGTCTTTGGGTAGCTGCCTCCAGTTGCGCACTCCAAATTGGTTGAGGTCCCCTTTCACTTGTGCGTTTCCTAAGGCGAGGTCTTCCTCTACTGCGTTGTCTCTCTGGGTGGAACCCAGAATTCGAGGTAGTTTAATATGTTGCTTCGTTCAAACATAATCGAGCTAGACTTGTTTAAAAAATTACAGCAGTTTCCAATGTTTAAATTATTGCTACCTCTGTACTATCTACTCGAATATCTACTTGGAAGTGTAAACACTGGGTACACACGTCTAGGATTTATTCTTGATCCAAAAAGCCACCTACCCTTCACAAGCGAAGTAGGTAGCTTCTACAACGCGCCTCGTAATAAATCAGTAAAGCAACATAACAGTAAATAAGTGAAGCACTCTACCCTATTACAGCTCCTCGAAAGCATAAAATGGTGTCCTTCCGTCTTGTGTCTGGCACGTGTATATCCATCCACTAACTGAATTACAAGTTGATTCTAATAAAGGCTTGGTATCAACATTTTATTACAGCTAATAACTAATGTCAATAATAAAGTAATTCTTTTCGCTAAACTAGGAAATGAGTGCTGTAACAATAACTGAACTGTTACACTTCCAGATAGCCCTCATTATGCCAGCTGCTATTTAATTTAATTCTCAGTATCCTAAAAGTTCTTGGGAAAACTCGATGACATTGGTGGTTGCTTTTGCGTCAACCAGAACACACCTTCGAGTACCCGTATTGTCAACAGACAACAAATGACAATAGCGAACTCTGTAATAGCCTGGAGGGTTGAAATGTATCTAAGTGTATTACTCTCTGTAATCCATAGAACAATTAAAAGTTGTAATGTGCTGAGTAGCAATTGTTTGGAATAAGTATATTTTAGGGTTTGAGGGGGAGACTGCTTGAACAATTAAAGTACAAGGAAATGGATTTTCCCAAAAAGTGTATCTTGATATGGATGAATATGAAATTATTTTAAGCGATACACAAAAACCAAACTAAGGACAACTATGTACAAGATCACTGTGGAAATGAGGAATGTTCGCCGAGCAAGTTTTAGGGTAGATGTCCTGGCTATAGGATTATTACAGGTTTCAAATTCCAGAAAAATGCTATATAAATAGGAGAAAGGGTTTACATGGACACTTTCCTCGGTTGACTCTTAAAATGGAGGCCGATCATTTTTCCTAGCCGGAATGAGAACTCTCTCTTTGGTCTCTATTTATTATATGCTTTTCAAAAACTTAACGAAACATATACGAGCTGATTTTGCAAAGAGTTGTGTTAATATTTTTGGTGTATTTTTTTTAAATTATTTTAAGGACTGTTTCTGATATTCAAAGTCTCTTCAGGGGAGGCTTTCGATAGTTTTTTTGCTTCGGAGTTGACATTTTAGATATTGATTCTGCGACGATTGTTGAGCTGATTATTTGGCAAATTTTTCAGGTGACTTTTTGATAAAGTTTTTGAACGGACTTCTAAATTATTTGTTTTTTTTTTATATTTTTCATAGACTTTTATTTAATTATTCTAAAAAAAAGGATAGATGTCATTGGATTGGTGGCATATACAATACGATTGTGTAATCCAGCTCAGTTGTCCGTCACTGAGGACGCATAGGAATTACTTTCTGAATTTTGTGCTAATTCAACTCAAATGTAACGCATTTGTACAATGTACGCACACCCCGATTGCAATGGAAATATTTTGATAATTACTTATCCATGACCTCTCCCTGACCACGGCTTATTTTAAAATTGCCAAAATTCCTTGGAGATCCGCTCGAAATGTAAATCGCCAAAGTGTCGCCCAAATGACTCACAAAGGACTAGACTATACCTTCTAATAGCAATTCAAATAAATTGCATCCACCTACGGAGGCTCGTTAACACTTTCCAAGCCATAAACAGACACATTTTTAAAAAGCCCTCTAAATTATTGATATGTAGGTATATTTGCATTCCCTCTCTGCGATGATGAGAAAGGAATTTCACGGAAATTGTTTCAAGTGTCTATCTGCTGAACTGAAAGTGCTCTTACGAGTAACTAGGTGTACATCATCTGCATCTGACATTGATGTTGTCAAACACCTACGTACACATCATATCCTTGCGCGATTTCATTTGAATTTTGTGTGGAAAAGATGAAAAGAGCTACGATTACTCTGATATTTCAAGAGCATACTGCCGGAGGAAGAAATGTTATAGTTCCTGTTGCATGAACACCCTCGGCGAATGTTGATATAAAAATTCCATTATGCAAAAATAAGGCAAATGGGATCAAGGCAATGAGGGGTAAGCCAATTTTAGATTCAAATATATTTCCGCGGAGTGCAGTATTTTACTGAAGTCAAAAGAAATCCGCTTTGTGATTGAATAAAATTACTGTGGATACTTCACCCAGGTGCAAGTTTTGAGAAACACAAATCTGTATTTATGTTAACAGAGTTTGGGGTGTCTCTCACTTGGTGTTTTTTTTTTTTTTTTGTCCACAGCGAGGTTAGGAGCAAATGGAGAACTAGTTCATCTCCATGAGTCCAAAATGCAAGCAGTCGTCCCAAGATTTTCTAATTTTTTTTTCTTGACTGTATGAGTATGCGAAAAAAGCTATACAGCTCAGTCAAATGTGAACATACGATGCTGAGATATTTTCCGCATAATATACACGGCATCCCCATTTTCACTCTCAAGGAAAGAGGCCCAATGTCTTCCTCTACTGAGTTGGAGTCGACGATTCTAGCGTTAAGTGACCATGATTTATCCATCGTAGAAGACTAAGTGCATAACAGGATAGAAAATTTAGATTTAATTCGCACTACGATTAGGTATTCACACACTTGCGGAAAACTCAAGACTTCCAGTTAAAGCCAGCCTTTCGTAACAAATCCACAGACAAAGATATATGCTTTTGCAGCCATTACGTTAGATGTCCCTTTTTTGAATTTATTTTGCTTTTACGCTTCCACCGCACTTTTCTTGATGGAAAAGGTGTCTGAAATTAGTTTTACATGGATGGGTGGATTGACCCCTCTCATAACTATCAACCTTGATGGGGGCCAGGAGGTCAGACTTCCTTCTGGGATGTGCGAGTTATTGCCGACTCATAATTTATTTCACTATTTTTCACTATAGTCCTAAAAAATCAACGCTGGGCTTAGCTCTCAAACTTTAATAAGGTATCGGCTCATTTGAGGACCTATTTGGTGGTCTCTACGAAGCTATTGCGTTGAATTAAGTCCATGGAATTAAGAAACAAAACAGTTTTAAGTAAATAAAAGGGACAGTGCTCCGTTCCACACATACTTACGAAAACGAGCTCCAAATATGCACTATAATATGCAACTTAGTCAGACTTACGTTATTGTAGCTTCCTCTGGCAGCGCGATGTTGAAACTTAAAGAGGTTGAAGAAAGTTCCGTCTTTCCAATGGTTGAAAATATAATCTATATTCAAAGTACCAGACACACATTGGAGACGTTTAAGTTTCTAGGCGGAGGACATGGTGAAAAACTGTCTCATATATTGCACACACCCTTGAACGCACCGGTAGGCCGACATGACCCCAATAAATTAACGTCTGTAGGAGATACATTATTGTAAGTTGAAAACTTTGCAGACCGCCAGCTCAAAAGTTTTAAGCCGTTGAACACTAACACAGATGATAAATTACCTTCTTTTCGTATAGTAAGTTGCGACAACACTTCAACATGTTCTATAAGGCCGACGTGAGTTAAATGCGTCTCCCTCGAATAGACTTTCGCCTCTACGATTAAGCGATCCACTAGCTGAAGGTATATTGAAACAGAATAGTATGTGATACTGTCCGGGCTTGTTCATGCCTTTATTCTGCATGAGTATATAGGTTTGCACGAATTGACTTTATTTGAGACGAAATCACAAGTATGGTTATTTGGACTGTCTTGAGAATGCTTTACAGTTCAGGCGATTAAACGCGTCATAAAAAAATACAATTGTAAAAGTATTCTATTTTATAACAATTTGTATTTTTGTTATCTTGCCTGATGGAACAATTGAGTTAAATTTAAAACAAAAATTCCATCAAAAAGTAACTAATTTTTAGTAAATCTGATACTCAAAACACTTGTGATAAGTCTAAAAGGTACGACTTACCACTGCAATTTTTGAACCAACTCAAACTTCCATTCCCCGTTGAGACTCAATTCATTTCCCATTCAGCCCTCGAAGAACAGCTCCTCAAAATTCAAAGCCAAACAAAAAGACAAGTTAAACTCTGCAGCTGTACCGCATAAATTTGATTGTGTATGTTGTAGAATTCAACTCATTAACTACATCGTGGCCTCAGTTTTCTCATTTAACTAGTACTCTGTGACTGCACCATGATTCCAAGGTAATTCCAAAGTTGATATCCCTCTTTTAATTTCCATAATAATTCCAGAAAAATTTGAAACCTTTTCTTTCGATATTCAGAATGAACCATTATCCGAACAGGGTTAACGGATATTGAAAAAGATTTAGCTAAATACCAAAAGAACCGTGAAATTCCGTAGTCAGTGGGGATTGGAGATAGCCCAACCGCAGAATTTCATCTTTGTTTATTTCGCAAATCTAGTCTTTCAAAGTCTCGAGTTGTTCTTTCTGATTTTGTTGTTGAACTTTTTTTTCTCAATGTTTTTAAATAAAAGTTGAACAACTCTTTGTTGCCCCAAAGCGGGTATGGGACGGATATCTTTTGTGCTGTTCCTAAATGACCAGACTTGTTTGGTTGCCACATTGTGTGGGTGTTAAAACTTATGTTAACTCATGTGTTGTGCTTGGAAAAAGGTCTCTGGAATTTTCCCCTCTTCATTATCACAGGGGGTGTTCGGATGAATAAAATCTTGACAACTATTTCCACATGCATACGTGTTTGGTATGGCTGTCCCCAATGCTCGTGTTTACTTAGTTCGTTCCAAATTTGTACAGCTATTAAAAAATGAAAAGAAAATGTAGTCATTAGCATAGCAAGGAGCTCATTGTCTCCCTGGTTAATTGCAGCCACGCTAGGTACACATTGAAATGGGAACAGGACTTGAGTGCAGAAAGTAATTCAACTGCAAAGATTTATTCTGTGGGAAAACTAAAACCCATCGTGTAGTCTGCCTTGTACGAGTACATCGTGCAGCTGGCTTTGTTGAAGAGTTTAGTTAAGATGTACAACTAACAAGCGAGGAAAATTGGAAAACTTGTCGCTCGTTTATAGGTCAGAATAGTTGGGAAAGTATACACAGCGTAAGTGAAACCAAGTAAAAGTTGTAAGAAGAATTTATCGAGCAAGGCGTTGGTAAATACGTAAGAAAGCAGCTGCTGGAATGGGTCCAAATTGAGGATAGACCACAGGCCCAGTTGATTTGTTTTGCAAAACTGAAATGAATGCAAAAATGATGATGTTTTCGGCGTGACCATTTTATCTATTTTGTCGGAGGATCTCTCTATTGAAAAGGATTTTCAGCAATTGCTGGTTTATTTTTCTAAACTAAACACTGGTAACACATATGGTTGCCCATGGACGTAATGATTTTACGCTTGTCGTAATGTTCATTATGTAACTCTGAGGTGGAAAGACCATTCGCAATTTGTTTGTAAAATTGCTAGAAAATAATTCCTTAGAAGGAGGTTAATACTAATTTTAGGAAATAACATCAGTCAAGTGACTGTTTTGGTGCGCAGTGCCCGGTCCTTTTTTGCTGCACATTTTCGATAGTTCGGGATTCTACTTTATAGCTCGGCGAATGTCATGTTTAAATGCCTGGTTCACGTCCAAAAAGAAAAAAAAAAAACGCATAGGACTCAGAATAAATTGACTTCTTCGCAGCATTATTCTCATCTAATCCAACTGCATCTCTACGTCTTATTAATAGGGTCCTGATTAACACAATTTACAATTTTGGACTAGTATGAAGATAAAGGTGGCTCACGTAGTTCGACCCTCAAGCTGATAGTCTGATTTTTAAAAAAGATTTTGGAAACAATCTATTTCCTCTTCTGATACCCTAGAGCAGCTCCTTCTTGAATGCAGTTTTCTAAGAAGTAGGTTGGCAGGCAGTTGCAAGGGAGGTGAGCGGTGGTTTCTTCTTTTTCTATGTCCTTTTAGCTCCAATGACAGTCTTAGATGACCATTAAAATAATATCAAGAAAATCTAAAGCCGAGTCAGAAGTTAATAATAACGAAATAGAAAAAACGCAAAACTGCAGGGCAGATAAGTTCAAAACCCATTTGGATATAGTGGGCTTGTACCCAAACCTCACCTAATATGCGTCTTCAGCCAAGTTGATAAATGGCTTGCTTCGTGTACCATACCAAACACGGATTAAGATTGTTCTGTCCTTCCATTCTTCCCGAGAATAAAAACCACTCAACAAAAAGAAAATTGCGTAACACGTTTCTGTAAAATGTAAACTTAAACCTCGTCATCAGTTTCTGTTCTTTCTAAAATGTATTACAAAACTTTCCAGTTCCCTTCATGCTACTGATTTTTGTCGTAAATTTAAGATCACTTACCCAGAACCAGTTTCTTCTAAAACTTTGTCCAAATGACATGAAAACTAATGTAAGTGCTGTCGCCAAGCAGATGTCTTCACCTCTTGATTTATGCCAGCACGCCGGCCGTATAGAGTGCAAATATATGTACAATAAATTAATCAAATAAATAAAATGTTTCGATATCGAGATCTTGTGTGAGCAGCGGCGGAACGACTTCAATTCTAGCTATATGAACAATTAGCTATACTGGGGCGTATACGTAACATTTTTAAATGGTATCGCGGAAATTTGCATTTTCAGTCACACTTCTAAGTTTCATGCACATACTCGTCCTACACATTTATCGTATGCATTAATATTAAATTGACATCGAATTGGCGCTTATTTACTATTGCATACAACTCCTCTGCCAACCACCCATCGCCCAGGGTAATCCGAATGATCCTATGTGCTATGTGGAATCATGGAAATTGCTAAAATATTTATAAATTTAAAGTCCATTGAGTTTCCAATTCGTTTGAGAGCAACTAGGATTTCGCAGACCTTTTTCCGAATTAAATCGGGGTGCTGTTGAGAAGATAACTCAAGTGTGAAATATTAATGATGTGGGCTAGAATGCGGGCCAACTTTCTGCACCTAAAGCTCGAGGGAAATTCCCTGCAAAAGATAGACAATGAATTTAATTCAAACAGCAGACGGTTCGCAGACGAATCCTTTTGCTATATTTCAACACATGCGGCAAAGAAAAGGATAAAGGATAACTATTGGGGAATATTTTTTGGCATATAATCTTGGTAGACTTATTTAAAAATGGAATTATTTTGGCTCCCAGTTTAATTTTCAAGCAAGACGATTTCTGAAATATGCCACCGACAGCAGTTTATACTGCCATTTAGCACTCTGAAAGTAAAATAAAAGGATAAGGCACCTATTTGTTGGGTAGTTAAGCGAATTTTCACATTGGTGCGCTTCAGGTAGAGATGCGAAGAATCGCAGCATTTGCAGACTACTTTGAGAAAATTATTTTACCCTGTCAACTGGTAACAAATAACAAGCAAAGTACCTATTAGGTTGTGTGTTAGCATTGCCAGAGGACATCGTCCTTAGACTAATAATCCTCATACCTAAATATGAAGAAATTGAATTGGATGACACAGACATACTTGTATAAGCCGTCTGAAAAGCGCGCTGTTTCGAATCAATTTATGGTACTTGCATAAATGTCCTTGAGACTGACGAGATAAAATAAGGTTTAATAGTCGGAGAGGCTTGACACAATGCGACAATAACGAGGAGTTTGAAGTCATGATTTTCTTTTTGATAATTCAGCTAATAATTTGATTTTCTTGAGTCAGCAGAGAGCTGTTTTGGGGGGATGGCACCTATTGAAGGTACATTCTAAAAAAAATGTTAACACTTTCTTGGCATTCGGGTCACCAATGGCTAAGTAGTACTTGGTCTGTCTGGAGACGCTCAACATGCCGTTCATCAGCAATGTGTGGCCATCATTTTTAAAGGAACTTTTATTTCTATATTTATCTGAATTTAATTTAAATAATAACATAGGTGATAATTCCGCAAAATCGTGACCAGTCTTGTGTTCATTGAAAGTGCTGCTGAGTGAGCACCGATTCCGAACAATCTTCTTGTTGACTTCTTAGGCAATGTACCTAGTTTTAAGATTTTGTTGTGTTTTCAGAACACTCTCTCCTGATGCTCTAGAATCGGGAGTGAGTCATAGTGACTGAACGGGAATTTGTTGACTGCTACTTGACAGTAGCATAACTACCAAGGACAGGATTTATTTATTTTTTTTTTTCTTTTGTAAATGTAGACTTAAGTTTATTCCCGAGGGCGAGGAGCTTTTTCGAGCCGCATAGTGAAGGACAATTTTTGCCTCTTAAATGTGCCAATGACTTCTGCTGCAGGTGCTTTGCAATAGGTTCACTCTCAGACGCATTGCGACCCCTTAATTCATCATCACTCTAATTTAACTACCCGTTTCTATTTATGTCACGTTACATGTTCAGATCTTTTCAAAGTTTTTTTTTTTTTAAATAAAATATATAGGTATTCAACAAAACATTTGAATAACACCTGAAAACACTTTCAGTTGAGTTTTTCTGCTTCTAAACAAAACTCCCTATTCAATTCCCATCAAAAGTCAATTATTCCTGTTGTGCAGCACTCACGTTTGCAGAAGCAAAAGAAACAAAATAAAAATAAATACAAAAGGGACCGGTAACAACGGAGAAAATAAAAGTACCTACCTACCAAGAATATGATAAAACGAAACCAAAATGAATGTAATCAAATCAAATTGACAGCTTAGTGCACAGTCGAATGGGAATTGTCAATTTGTTTGTCGGCAAGGACGTCGTTGTCTTCTCTCTATCGAAAAGATATTCAAAAAAGGGATACAGACTACAGATACGTGTTCAAATAAAGAACGAATATCGTGGTCCCTACGAATGGCTTGATGTGCTCTACTATCGCCAATAGGTGGTCTATATATCTTTGAATGGCTTCTTTCACTGCTCGTTGTCATTGCGTCTTTTTCATCGACCGGAAGAAATGGAGTACCTACTGCCTGCGGCATAATTTTTCACAATAGAAGTGAAAAAGTACTCTACTGTAAAAATAAAATTCCTTAAAAAAATGTATTCAGAATTTAGGTATCTACAGGGCAATTTGTTTCTGACACGTTATATTTTACGAGTCGATATATTGTCCTGGGAAAAATGTAGAAAATAGGTACGTAATTCAGGTGATGCTTTATTGGATGCAAATAAACCTAGTAAATGGAGTGAGAATTTGATTTACTCAGAGTGTTTCATTGAGGGGTTCTATTTTGCGGAAACGGAAACGGAGGACATCTGATTATGCTGGAATTGGGGGTAAGCAAATTTTGTTAATTTTGGTAAAGCTGCGACTAGACGTGCGCCACTAGAGAAAGAAAGGAAGTCTTTAATACCTACCAAGTACAAATGACCTTGTCCACCGCTTTGCCATTGTAGCACATGTGTTACAAATTTGAAAGCATTTCCGTTTGAAAGCAGGTCTATCAGCATTTCCAACGCTTTAGGTGGAATTGAGGATTATTTTCTGTTTTTTCGCATTGCTAGTCAAAGACGGTTTTACCTCCGTCCCTTATTCCGGAACATATCCAAGCTCTATACTTTAGTACAATAGTCAAATTATCCTTGTTTTGAAATGCCAAACCACGCAGCATCTCATCCACGACGATTCCACTTGGGCCTGCCAGATGTCAGCGTCCATACAACTTGTTCCGTATAGCGAAGTCTTTGTCAATTATCTATATATGCAGACGGTATACTTGTAAGCATTTGATTATCATCAACTAAATTGACCATATACCTTTGAAAAAGTTCCGCCATAGAGTGTGAAACCAAAAAGCGTTCTGGTTCCTTGAAGTTAATTTTACCGACTGACATATTACCGATTAGCCTAAACAAAACTCCACGGGATGTGTCTCCAAATGAAATAAAATTTCACTAAGCATTCTCTTCCCATTTACTAATTTACATTATGCTAATGTATGTGCAAAATAACGACAACGCTCTTCCTAAGGGTAGACAAATAATACCGACGCTCGATTATCTCCACCCGTTAACGATTACGGCTCAAAGAAAGCTGTTTTGAATTAGATTCTGCAAAAAGCAGACAATTTGAAGCCAATTTGGATTGCCTTACAGGATAATAATGGAATTTACGGGATATTGTGCTAACAATCACTTCGTATGGATGTCAAAATTATACCGCCAGAAGGATGTATTTTATTATACAAAGCAATTCGATTTTCAATTTACAATGTGTGTCTCCGGAATGAGTGGAAAGCATTTCACACGACTTTTAAATGGGAAAATGTATAATGGTGTCTAAAACTCGTCTTTATCCTTTACTGGCATGGAACATTTTCTTTTTGTTGCTGAAAAGGTCAACAAAAACCTTTTGTTAGTGCTACACTTTCAATTTCAGGCATCTGACGATCTTTTCTACAGCTATGCTAAACTTTTTAGTAACTCACCACGTAAACACCGAACAAAATTTTATTCCATAAAACCCGAATGGTTTTTTGGTATTTGCTATGGTATCCTTTGCCATGCGACATTACCTTTCAACAAGTAGGAAACACACAAACTTTTGGATTCACTTTGTGTTAGGTGTAGGAACATTATCCTATGCCGTGGTACACCGAACGAAACCATATATCATAAGTTTTTCCAGTGATTCATGAATAAATATTTGGCTTTGAATGGGTCACAAACCGACAAGGGACCTTCGCTCTGGTATGTGTGATCTCCATGTGGCTTTTCCTCAACTTGAAATTAATCATTTATACAAAGAGTGGTATAGAGTAGAAGTTTAGTTTGGATTTAGTTAGAATTTTTCAGTGAGGGAAAGTGTATGTTTGTCTTTTTCGAACTTATATCAACTTGTTCCTTCCAATCATTTAATTAGCTATAGACAGTTCTTTTCTTCAATTATTTTCTGAGGAGGTCACCAGTCTAAATCGAAGTGCGTTATTGTTACAATTTTTAAATAAGGATTTTTATAACTATGCGTACTACGTTTGTTCAGGTACTAAGAGCCAAGTTGAAGTTGTCTAAATGGTTACTCAATTTGTTTGAAAATGGCCAATTTGTGCATTGAAGTGCTGCCAACGCATACTTTCTTAGGGGTGATTGTGGTAATCAGTAGCCCATTTTATTTCAGAGAAAAACTGCTATATTAATAAAACTAATTTTAAATCGTAAAGGAAATTTAACAAAATTATGCATTTATATCTGTGGTAAGGAGGAACTCTTCAAATTAAACTCCACTGCTGAAGCCCCAAACAAAAACATAAATGGTTATATATTCTGCCACAACTAAAAAAATAAATGTATGCTTTATCACCAAAAAAAGGTTATGTGCATTACAAATATTTCTGGTGGATTTCAAACACCTACTCAGCAAATACCTTACACAAATTTGTTTACGAAATCCATTAAAAAAATTGTAAACAACTTGCTCATCAGCTTTTATTGTTACACAACAGCCTTACGCGACATTTGCTGTAAGTTATAGCTAGCTTCAAAGAGGGTTTCAGACACTGACAGCTTACATACGAAAAGATTGATGTTAATTTAAATTTTCCCCAACAGTAATTTTAATGTGCGGTTTTCCTTTTTACTGTGCAGTTGAAAAGTATTTTTTTAAGTGAGCTTTTATTTATTTATTGGTCAGATTTTACATGCCGTTTAGACAGTGGGGGACTTTGACTGAAGTGGATTACTCCTTTGCCATAAATATAGGGTGTCCGCCGGGAGGTATACTACTTTCTTTGTTTATAATGTTTGATTAAATGAAAGAGAATGGATCTTATATTTTTAAATGTTTTATTTAATGTCGGCAATTATGTATGGAATACAATATCAGGTAAATGTCCGCCTCTGTTAGTCTCACAAAAGCGATCCTTTTGAGCACATTTTTCATTACATTCTCACACATTTCACTCGGTATTTCATTAATTTCATCATGAATATTTTGTTTTAGTTGCTCAAGCGTTTCTAAACCTTGCTTTTCAGATATCCCCACAAAAAGAAATTCGGAGCAGTCAAATCAGGCGACCGTGGAGGCCAATCAACATCACCATTTCTTGAAATAACTTGTTGTGGAAAGAGGTCTCGCAGTAATTCCATTGTAATTCTGGCTGTATGCGATGTGGCACCGTCTTGTTGATACCACATGTTAATCAAGCCCAAAGCATGAAGTTGAGGCGTTAAAAAGTTTTCAATCATATCACGATATCGCTCCCCATTCACAGTTACCGTTACGCCGTTTTCATTCTCAAAGAAGTAAGGTCCAATGATTCCTCCCGACCAAATTGCACACCAGACTGTAACTTTTAATGGATGCCAAGGTGACTGATGAATAATTTGAGGGTTTTCCATTGCCCAGAACTGACTATTCTGTTTATTCACATATCCATTCAAATGAAAATGTGTTCTCTCAAAAATTTCACGTAACTTTGTCATCGTCACAGTAATCGATGATTGATTTTGATAAAACGTTTTAACGATTAAAACACGTTGGTTTATCGAATATTTTTCCATAATAAATTTGCCACCTGTTTACTTCACGACTGCCAAATACGAACTGTCAAGACTAATGTTTACCAAATGTTTACCAAAATGGCGGCAAAACAAAGTAGTATACCTTCCCGGCGGACACCCTGTATAAGCACTTTCATCAACATTTTCTTAGCCGCTAAGTGTATCATGAATAAAAGCAACGACTTGCTCACAAAAACAAATTTCACTTAATGTGAAATATTGGCTTTATAAAGGGTGGTTTCTTAAATAAAAGAAATTGAGAAAATATTATAACAATTTTTTTTGTATTCGAGACATCAATTTCAATATATCACACTAAAAATTTAAAATCATTTTTCACCTAATGGCAACGCATTTGTTAGTAAGTGGCAAAGTGTAATCTGGAGCTGGACCCAAATTTTGGGTCAAATATTGGGTCACATTTTCGACTTCTGCTGGTCGTATATCACGAACAGTTATGGAATCCCAAATCTTAAGATGTTTCAAGACAATCAGCAGTTTATCGGCTTGACACGCTGGGCTATTTCTTCCGGCAACAAAATATTGGTCCAGAGTATCAAGCCGCATGGTCTTAATGGCAATTGATTAGTCCATTTCTGGAAATAAGTTTCTTCTAAAATTGGGTGTCAATAAGTTCATGGCAGCAGTCTTAATGATTTGTGTAAACGAAGCATCTGGCTTTAAATGACACCAAACAGTTACCTTTTCTTAATGCAAAGGAATCCATGTGATCCCTAGAGATTTATTTTTTAATCTTTGTGCCAATAATTCACAATAATGCAAGAATTCCACAATTCCATTTGAATTCGTTTTCAAAGTAAATATTAATAATTTGTCTGCTTTTCGATCAATAGCAACTTGCCAGACTTATATTCGTCATACAGTTCTGAAAGTAAACTCTATTTGACAGCTGCTAGTTTTATTTTCATTTTATTTTTAAAATTCTTAGGAATTAGAATTATCTCTTCTTAATACTAGTGACCAGTCCAATCATTCTTGTGCGAGAAACTAAAATATTAAGTGGAGACAACATTGACATTATTTTATCGCTAAATTTCCTGCCTCCCGCATACACACACATATTGAAAAGAAGCAGCTAAACGATGCCAACCTCACTTGCGACTACATAATTGCAATTGCATTAGCTCCATTTAAATACCCCATTAGGTATGCCTATCTCAATATTTTTCCACGCAATCTTAACTCTATGACCTACGCCAACTGACACGTGCTCCGTCTATCGAATTCCTTCCACCCGTTGAATGTTGAAAGCCGGCATACGAATTCATTCATCAATGCTTTACATCGTAATTTAAATCGCTATCCCTCGCAAGTACAGTGCATGCGCAAAAAGTCTCCAATGTTTTCAAACAAAGATACGTTCCACATTGCCTGACGAGAAGCTGTTTACGCCGTCTTGTTGAATGAACTTCACCTTGCTGACGTTCAATTTCTGTAGCTGGAGTTCAGTGTGTCGTGTTCCTTTCATTCGGTAGGTCGAACATCTTACATAGGTACACGTTACATCCTCAGACTTTCAACGACATTTTCTCTCGTCACGTATACCGCTGTTCATCGATCTTCGCCCGGTCTGACGAAAATATTTTCAACTCTCCTATCACTGTTTTGTTGCATTTACCACCCAAGTCTGGCTATGTTTTTTGACGAAATAAATTTTTAAAACGATGCCTTGCTCGGATGACTAGAGAAAAAATAAAACAGAATTACTATCACTGCAACGGTTAAATTAATACCACAAGATGATGCTGTTTATTTAATCAGCCGGAGGTGTTGTTTGATGAAAAATATATGCTGGCGCGCCTGTGATGCATAACAGCATCTATACCTATCGATCGTGTTCAAGTGTTTCAAGTATTGTGCTACCATAAGTGAGTTTTAAATGGAAAATGTTGAGTGATGTGCATTCGCAAGTGTTCAGCGTAGTTCCAAGTGATTGCTGTTTTTAGAAAATTTTTCAATAAGATCGATGCAAGTTCTACTAATGAGTGCATAAGTAAACATTTACAAAAGTGTTTATATGGTGAATGCAACAATTGTTGAAAAGATTGTTGAAAATAATGGATTACAATTTCACAGCTGGATAGAATCAAGCACTGTAAGTGGAATTTTTTTAACATTTTGTGTAGCTAAATTTCTGTCAGATATATTTATGTGTTGTTTAGGAAGTGGTAAAATTGTATTTTAATGAATTACTATTTTGGTATTATTGGCTGGCTTTAAAGTTTTGTAATATTTTTTTTGGAAACGATTTTTCTCTTCGATATAAAAATTACTTGATGTTTTTTCAATTATTTTCTTGATCGAATTATTATTAAAAATCTTATATTAATTTTGAATTATCAAAATGTTATTAATGAGTAAATTAAGTCGGGATATAAGAAAGGCATAGCTTGGAAACAGTTGTACTCAACGATTTTAGGCTGCAACTTTACATATATTATTAGCTGGAACTTGTTTCTTATAAACAATAAATGGAAAGATATACTTTTCTTAATCCAACCTTTGCATTAAGTTTATTATAAGTGTCTTTTAAAAATTAACTAGGAATAACAAACGGTATAGATGACTTTTTCTTGTATTTCGCTTACACCTCGCTTTGTTTGATAGGTACTCTGAAAAAATTAGCTGCACCTGCTCCCCCAAAATGTTGGTTCGTAATTTTTAAAAACCATCTAAGCTTTGTTCGAATTATCGATTAAATTAGCTATTTTTAGTTTACAGAGTGAGAAGTTCTAACCACAACATTCCTTGAACACTATACTGATCTATAAAATTGATGACATCTCTGAAAAATTGTTCTTCATCAAATATGTTTAGTATAGTTAGTCTGTATGGACATTGGGCCTTACATTTTTAGTTTCGACTCTAAATTTTATTAATTCACAGTGGCTATATTTTATGAAACAAATCCTTCCTTCCTACTAGTCTTGCGTTGTGTAGGCAGGTACCAGCTATAACTTTTGTTTTAAAAATAGAGCATTTTTCATTTAACAGAATTATGTTTTCGCGCAATTAAACATCTGCCAAAACTGGCGGGGCTCTGCTAGTACTTTATATTTCACTAGCTGACTCGGCGAACTTCGTACCGCCTAAAATTTATTAAACTATTAACATCCCTTTTGATAGTTGAACCTCTCTATTAAACGAATGAAACTCCCTTGGAATTAAATTGAGTTCAATGCTTAGAAACGACTTCATAGACTTCCAGCTTCTTGATCGTTCGACAGCAGCGCCACCCAACGGGTCCAAAGCTATACCTTCTTCCTAGGTGGAACCTAACTTACCCATCCACAAAATTCCATTGAAATCAGTTGAGTGGCTTCGGAGATTGACTACCACCTGTCACCTGTCGGGTGGCCACCAAAACGATCGTATCTTTAACATATCCACAAAATTTCATTTAAAATATGTTCGCTAAAATGCCTATAACTCGTATAACCAATACACATACAAATGCCTTATATACATACTAACCTTGGTATTGACGTCACCTTTCATTTAAAGTTTCCAGAAACAAAATCCGTTCACGCATTAAGAGAACATCAATTCAAACACAATCCGACTTATTTTTATATTATACTTGCAAACGCTGTTGTTCGCGTGTTCTGAATGTATCGGTGACTCGTTGACGGGCCAGTCTTTGTGTCAATGCATTACCTCGAATGCGTTCATTGCGGTGTCGGATTTATTACATTTCCATTGTCCGTCAATTGATCTTGTGCCGATGTATTTAACCGATGGTTGTGCTGTAATTGTGAATGGATAGTCCGTCGACCAATATTTCCCCCTCATCCACGAAGACGTGGCATTGTTTCAGTTACGTAACTTATATGTGAATGTAATACACTTAATATTCACTGAAAATGCGACACCAAAAATATCCAAAGATACAAAAAAATTTAAATATGAAAATAACGAAACGCACTTACAGCAATACACTTAAATTAGAATACCTACGTGTGGCCGTAGTTGTTGCTTGATTCAAGTTTGTGTTGTTTTCAATGACACCACACTCGTTGTCTTGCAATTCGAAATAAAACAAACCACTATTGCGTAAATTAAAATTTACTTTTGTTTGAACGATTGAGAACGAATTTGTGAGATGTCAAAAAATAAAAGCAAACAAATAAGCTCGATGACAGAAAAAAAATTTATTCAGTGACATACACACGTACAGTAGAATTATATACATAAAGAAGATTTGTATGGGAGGTACCACGCGTCTTTATCAAATCCCGCCTATATTTGCAGCAGAACTTAAAATATGTTCACTCAACCGAAATACCAACCGTTAGCAGGAGCAGAAATATTGGATTCTTAATTTTTTTTTTTATGGGAGGTACCACGCCCCTTTGTACAATCCCGCCCATATTTGCAGCAGCACTTAAAAAATGCACGCCAAACCGACGTACCAAATTTTGTGCAAATACCGTTATCAGGAGCAGAAATAATAGATTTTTAATTTGTGGTTTGTATGGGAGGTACCACGCCCTATTGTCCAATTGGACCGAATTGTAAATCTAAGCCACCCGGGGCGCAACCCAAACGCATACAAAATTTTTTATTTATTCAAATCGGTCCAGCCGTTTAGGAGGAGTTCAGTCACAACACACGTACAGTAGAATTATATATAATAGATAAGTGGAGCTGCTTGTATTGATTTGAAAAATGTATATCACATGCAATTTTTTGCAACTCAACCTTTTTTAAATTAAATTTATGGTTTATTATGTAAAGTTAACTAAAAACGGTTTCCTTAAGCTTACATTAGAAGCGAATGTGAAATAGGTTGTTATAGTGAGGCTTGTGGTAAAAGAGGTCGCAATAATGAAATTGTTTTCCAATTCTTCGGGACTCACAAGAGGTGGTATTTCTAAGTTCTCTCATTTCGATGTATAGTGGCCCTGAAACTGTAATGCGATGGGGCTCTGGAAAAGGGCATGAACCTTGGCAAGGGGGCACAAAAGATCGCAGATCATTAAACTCTTGCCATTATTTTTATTATTATTATTTTTATTATTATAAGTCATATCGAAATTGATTAAAATTTCCCAGTTGGACATTTTCCGCTACAGCAATATTTTTCCTCTAAAAAAATGCCATTAGGAAGAAATAAATTATGTCAGTTGCACCCGGGTTTTTTGTCGGGGTAATGTCGAATTCGCAGAAACAATGTCAGTAAAATGTACTATAAATGTACAACCTAAAGCGTTAAACAAAATTAAATATAAACACACAAAGCCAATTTAAGCAGAAAATTCATAGGTATACCTACGTTCCCAATTTCAACAGCACCCACTATATCGCTTGGAAGGCGACAAATCCACTTTGCCTTGTTATCCGATTTTAATTTTATAAATGTTTAATTCATACCTTGTACTATGAATCCGAAAATAGTTTTGAATTTGAATGAACACAAACAAAGTGAAGATACAGTCGGTATATAATTTGATATGTACAATGTTGGACAGTCGCATTTGTAGCTGGGTGCATCTGCTATTTTTCTCTTTTTGTACGCCACAATTGTCCATCATTTCTCCATGCATCTCCTTTCGAATTTAGAGCATCAATCTTTACTGCCTGCCTTTGTTTTTTAAATGACCAGCGTAAACTTTCACATCAGCATGAGGACATCTGATGGCTCATTTTAGCACCAATAAAGTTGGTGGTTTTCGGTAGAAACATTGAAACGAAACAAAAGTTATGTAGCTCAAAAACTACACGGCAAATATTGTAACATTTTAAATTGTGAATTCAGTTCGCTTGATCACAAATGTAAGTGACGCTTCAACGATCTCGTACCTATAGGAGAACAAAGAATTTCCTAACTCACTTTACTGTCATTTATGGTTCGACCTTGAATGTGGGAGTAGTGTCACTTATAAGAAGCCAACCGACAAGCTACCTCGCAGAGTATTTACTGCTCACTTGAGGGACTTCAGGTATTCTGATTTCTTGCTTATTGCATCCTGTCATTAAATTATTCCACTGACACTCTATTCAGGTCATAGCAGTGTTGTAGTTCAATACCACCCCCGCAATAAACGTCAATTTGGAAAATAGAAGAAGATAAAACATGGTTTTTTATGATGTACTTTATTCACTCTTTTTCGATTCCTTTTTGTAGCTACACGCACGTACACGTAATAACATAAAACATAGGATCCCACCCTTAGCTGTCTCTAACACCTTGATTCCTCATCCCGACGATGTATTTGAAGTACATTTTTATTATTAAAACAGAGCTTTGTGTTTAAGATATTTTGTCCATCTACGCTTTTGTTCGTTCACCTTCTGCTTTGAGTGGTAAAGATGGTGTTCGACCTGAGGTAACTCCTTGGAAGTATTTTTATTTGGCAGCTCGCTCCATCCCTTATTTTTTGCCACCGGAAATTTTGACCAATCGATTGTTTAAGATTACACGTTTGTCTCTTTATTATCTGCCTGGTTTTATAAAAAGTACTGTCTAGATAGCAACATTTTGACATTCCTTGCATTTTAATCTAGTATTTAGGTTGGTAACTGCATCTCTCGTTGCCTGAAAAAATACAATATTTCAACATCAAAACATTTTGTGGCATAGTTTTGTTTTGTTTGGTCCTGTTTTTAAATAGTGATGTTTTTCATTTATGTATATATAAACTTTAATGTCCAAGCTTAATACTATAAATGTGGCACGTGACTGTTGTCAGTTTCCCAATCCCGATGCCTCCGAAATGGAGGCGTGTTAGTCATTCATGAACGCCAATAATTGGCAGTCAATATTGCCACGAGGTTCTTGTGGCTACTCATAGAAAAATAGAAAAATAAATGCTATTCTTTACACTATTCTTGAGAATATTTTAATTTATTTGAAGCATCGTCGACTTGGAAATAATTTATTCCAACTTCGCATGTCTATTTTTATAGTCCTATTCGTATCCGATTCACCTTGTCAACATGTTTATTGTTTACAAAACTGAAAAAAATACTATCCCAACTTACTTGATTCGCTCTTGGTTATACAAAAAGAACCTTTTGACAGCTTTTCCGTATCTAAATAAGTTTGCCAAAAACAAGATTTTGGAAAAGAAATTAAATCTAAAAAATGTCAACACCCTTCCTTTCGAATAATGCGAGAAGCTAGAACCAGGGTCCAATAGGGACATGTTGCGGCCACTTTTTGTAAGCTGAATCCCCACAAAACTCATTGGTGTAAAAGAATCTAGAAGCAGATATGGTGATTAATATTTGCATTATTTACCTACCGACATTTTCAGTCTTTTTTCCCACACCACAGGCTTTAGTCGACGGTCAAAGTGGCATACTAGGCACCTTATAATTCAAGCCTACATAGTGTAAGTTCTTAGATAGACCCATCTGTGTTAACCCACACCCACTTATACATCACTCAGTAATATATTTCCTCTCTTGCATGTCAATCTGTGATAGAGTGCCCCAACTAATTTATTTCCCGAGTATCGTTGCGGTGATTAATTACCATAAAGAGGGACGTCCTCTAAAGTGTTAACCTGGTTGTAAGGAGTTCCCACCGAGAAGTGAGGACGGCAATTCAAGAGAATTAATGTATTATCTGATTAATTTTATTCTGCAAACAAGGGTGGTTTTATTTTCTCGGCCTTGTTTTATGAAGAAGAGTAGATAATCTAAAATGTTTCAATTCTTTCAAGCTGAGAATTATTCCTATTGGATGATTTTTTAAGAGTTAACAATAGAAATACAACGATATTTGAGATAAAATATATAAAAAAGAAAGAATTCTTTTCATGAGTCTTGATAAATGCAATTTATTTCTGATTGCAAAAACAGAAAAATCAGTTGACACGTTTTGAAAAAGCCTTCAAAGTCAGCCCCGTAGTGGAGCGGCGGCAACTACAATGCTTGGAGTAGATATACACTTATACTTATCCTATTCTCATAATATAGTAGAAATGAAAGCATGATAAAAACAATTCATCTATATCGGGAGCCCTTAAAATGTGCATAAGCACTTAAAGAAAGTAAACACGAAAATTATACTAAAAAAAACATTTCTAAATACAACAAAGTTGGAGTATATCTGAATTGTAAAAAGTTGAAGTACATGCGATGCAATTAACATTTCCAGCTGCCATAAGTGGTAAATTTTTGCCCACGGGAGGTGTCATTCCCAATGGTGTGCAGTATAACATTTTTATATAATCTAGCGCTGGCATTTAATTTCACTAACATGCGAATTTAGTTGGGCTCCTGTGGGAACGAAATCCACTTTTATAGAGCGATGTGATTTCCCACTAGGTACTCAACTGGTATCGAAATGCGGCTTATGTATTTATTACACATGATTTTAAGGTTAGTTTGGAAACTTGACAACAGGGTGTAGGGTTTTAATTCGTTTATTATTTTTTATTAGTTCAAGCACACTTTTCTGTTATAGAGGTATGCACCACAGTTCGTTTTAATTGAAAGTGAGATGCAAAATTTGACAACTCTTCGGAGGTATTATAAATTGTTAAAAAAATACAAAAATTTAAAAAGATTGACGGCAAAGAAACTGAAATTATATTTTCAATTTAAAGCAGGGTGAATGTTTTAGATTTGGAAATTTATTTAGTTTAAAAACATGAAGAGTTTTTATACAGAAAATTGATCGAAGAAGTTCATATTCTACCCAACAGGAGAAAGCCCTTCAAAATTGTTGGATGAATGTATAGTAAAAGAAGGAAACTTTTACCGAAAAAGTTTTTATAGTTTTCAAATTTTTTTTTTGTAGAATCGAACGATTTTTGCGGACTTTTTCGTACCTTCTAGTCTATTTATAGCTGAAGGAGGAAAGCATGCATATGGCTAAGTAGACGTTTAAGCTATCTGAAGCACGCAATACGCTTGGTGGAATCTATCATGATTTTCGGGTTTTTAGTGGAATTCGGGCTTCAGTTATAAAAATATATAGTCAGCGTTATACAGACTCATTGTTCTGTAACTTTAATCGGATATTTCTTGCAAATAAAGCATCTCAAAGAGATGCTCATAAAAGAAACCTCTTGTCAGACAAGAAAGGGAAACCAAAACAATGTCTGTCCCTCTCCATTCCGCAGCATGCAACTGGAAAACAGCACTTAGCAATTTCCCCTAAACGGTTACGATCCTGAGTTCCAGTTCTATAAATATTTTAAAAGTGTGTTCGTTAACTTTATCCATCCACTGTTGTGCGCATATAAATTTGGGAACACTGAAATAGTCCTTAATTATTTTTTAACAAAAATTCGCCAAATTTGTTGACTATTTTTAAAGTAATTTCTTTTTGCGTGAAAATTCCTTAAGCAAAAGGAAATTGCGGCGAAAGTTTTCTAAAAAAACGCTGCACATTTCTACTTAATGTTTGATCCTCTATACTTGTGCGAAACCGTATCTGCAATTATAACGATCTACTGATCTATTCTACTATCCGATGATGATGACTTTCACAATTGGATTTCATTAGGCATAATTAAAAATTCGACGAATCATTAAGTGTGATTCCAGCGAAAACCATCTAAAGATTACAGAGATTAAGTAAACACTATTTTAAAACACAGTCATTTTGTATTATTTGCAGAATATGCTTATCTTTGCTAATTTGCTTGCAGTGCAATAAACTCTTTATGGCTTCCAAAAAACCTTTCATAACTGGTAAAACGTTGAACTACGAGTATCTGCAAAGCATATCTGAGCTTTGTTTATGGCATTTGTTCGTTTACTATCTGCTAACGGAAAACAAACCATTTATAAATCTCTCTCAGGAAGCGAAGAGCTAGGTCATCTACCCCATATTAGACATCTTGGGCTGGTATTCAATTGTTTATTATTTAAAGGCGACATTATTTTGTTGTTTTACGCATAGAAATATTTAAACTAGTTGAGTGTGATATCTATATAAAAGTACTTACAAAAAAACCTGTACACAAGCAACCGCAACATTTCATATAGCCAAGGATATCATACTCGTGTAAGCGTTTTATGTTACACCACAGGTAAATAATAGACTCTCGTCGGTGCTCATCCAGTCCATCTGCATAACTATAGAGGAAAACAAAGTAGGCTACCTACAATGGGTTGTAAAAGACGCTTGCATGTTGACACCTAGCGCCTTCAAAACAAAGTGAATGGTGCGCGAAGCCATAAATCCTAAAACGTTGGCTAACCATTTTGCAAAGGCAATGCGAATAAAAATAGAATTAACTGCGCTATAAATCTTGAGTACTATTTCGTTATTTTTATGGGTACATGTTACTACGGATGATGTTTTGCTTTGCTGACGTTTATTTTTGCTGTAGGTTACACACCAAACCTACCACTGATTTAGAAAATAGGGTATAATGAATGGGAAATCAGAAAATTTAATGCTTTTCACATAACACCCCGATAAAAACCTTATCTTAATTCCAACATGTGTTGGCTGAAAATAGTTCATGCCTTCCCTTGTGCTATTTTGATTTGTATTCCTATTGTTGAACACATTCTTCTGCTATGATTTATTATAGTTCTTTCAATGGCAATCGCTATGCTTGGTTGAACCGCAAAAGTTGCAACTTTGCAATACAATTCCGGACATACAACTTTAGTTTTCTTTTTATGCACAAATGGACTTTTGGAATTTCCCAACAGACAAGGATGTCTCGGCCGGCAAACTGATGTTTATTTGTATAAAGCTGGGGAGCAATTCATATAATGTCGAAGTCACAGAGAGTTTGGCTAATTCAAAGCAGATTGAAGCAGGAAATGGAATTGAAACAAGACGCACTTTACAAAAATAACCAGTTCTGTCGAGCCCATTAGAAATCTATATGAACCTGAAATTTAAAACATTGCTAAATAGGTGCAGGGCTCTTTATTTTTTAACATCAATATTTCATTAAAATGTGCGTAAGTATGACTGCTAAAATTGAGAAATATTGATTATTTTTATAGGGTAAGTAGGAAGGGCATTTTCATCTAGCAGCCAGTCTAATAAAGTTCTAAGCGATTAGAGTATTCTACTATGCTTAGACAGGCTTAACCTCAAATAAAAAATAATAATGAAATGAATTATTATGTATTTTATCTCCGCCACATCTCGCATCTGTCTGACAAACATCCGAGTGTTGAACCATTATAAAGCTTCTCAAGAGTGCTAACAAATTTAAGTTAAATTTATTTAACCCTTGTCCAATTCGGGTTTGATTCTGAGGCAGTGCTTATGCGCATTTTCGGAGATATCCAATGAAGCAACAAAAAAATATCCCTTTTTCCCCCAAATACAAACTCATTTTTCCCTTCTTATTTCCCACTTAAAATAAACAGAATCATTTTCCTGAAATTTTCCTACCTGCCTACTTTTTTTTGTGTATAGTAATGTAGAAGGATTTCGTTGAAAAAAATAAACTTTGTTACTTGTTTCGTAGTTTTGCAGTGAAATAAATAATTTAAATGTAAAAAAAATATAAACCATGGCAATCATTCTTTCAGATTGAGTTTTATATCGAAAAATTCAAGGTTTCCCCTTTGTCATTTTTGACATCACTAATCACTTATAGTATTTTCGTAATGTTGAAACAATTTGCTTGAAAAAGTTTACTCGGTTGTTGATTTTAGACAACTAACGCCTTTAAAAATATATTAACTTACTCCTACACCTATTTGGCAGTCGTAGGGTACTCAGTACCCATACATATATTTGTTAGACTGTGTAGGTATATAGTCTCCGATTGTCAATTAGTTAGTTATAGGTACTTAAATGCGTCTTGTTCACATCTTTTTAATTCTTTTTTTTTTTTCAGTCAGTCGGGTTTTTTGGTTTTTTTAATTAATTTTTTTTTATTTAAATTAGTTTTCATGACAGTTCTTCTCATGGAAACATTTTTTATGATAAAAGTTACTCTAAATCCATAGTTATTACTATGTATACTGCGGTTAATTTGTTCAGACCCCAAAAAAATACAAGCAAATGCATTGGTCATCAACAGGACTACGCAGCTTCATAAATATAGTAACCGTTCAAATGGATGACTATACATTTCCGACTATACGTTGAGAATATTTATTTTATTTTTTTACCAAGCTTATTGCTCGTATACGGACATTTTTTGTACCCGTTTTATTCAACCATAACTAATCTTTCACTGTACAGGGTAAAAATCTACTTCGTCGTGCTGAAATAGATCATAGCAACAGTTTTTCAATGTAACAAAATAGACTGAAAGGATATTCGAAACAAACAAAATGAAGTTCAATGAATGAAAAAATGATTGCATGACTGCATGCAATCACCATTAAGTCGTTAAAAGTTACACGATTGAAACGTAAAAAAAAGTATAAATGGAAACGAAAAGTGAAAAGTATCATAATCGTTTTTTTTTTGGAATTTTCAGTGACTCAGTGGTGAGTGCGTTTAACTACCAAGCGACGCGTCCCAGGTTCGAGTTCTGAAAAAAATTAACAAAATCCAACTTCATGTTTTTTTTCCACTGCGCCACCTCTCGCGAACGTCTGACAAACATTCGAGAGTCTAACTGTCATGAAAGAGCTTCTCTATTGGCCGTTTGTACTCGGCATAAAATAACTTTAAAAATATTTTAAACTCTAGAATAATTCATGGGAATGAAGTATTAATAGTATTACTTAGCTACGGCCGGCGTTGCGATTTTTCTGGAGTCAGTAGTAATCGCTCTTAGTCGTAGGGATAATAAAGGCATGAGGAGCCGCATGAAAATAAGAATCGTATATAAAAAATCAGACTCTGGTGCTTTGAGCACTTCCTTCCAAAAACTGTGTTTGAATTAATGTTATTTTTAAGCTAATCCATATATAACTGTCTGTTAATTTTTTCTCGAAGAGATGAGTCCCTAAATTAAAAGGATCTACAGCCGGTTCTTACATATATTATGTTGAAGGGGTTTTCAATTTGGTTTTGAAATCACTGGAAAAAAAGCGAAAACAAAATTATCCATTGACAAATTGTACTTACAGGCTGTTCACTTTAGGATTTCAAAAACATGTCGGTAATTTAAAAAAAAAGTGTGGTACCAATACGTGGAGTGAATCTGAGGATGGGAGTATGCAAAAGATAATGACGGCAAAAATTTGAATAGTGCAGAACATATTTATAGAATATTTCTGTTTAAGAGCCGAATCAAAAAAGTCCGATGCACTGAAAAGAAAAATATTCACAACAATCGTCCTCCCATAATCGACCACAATGCCTGCGCCAGTGCGCCCTTGATAATATTATGTATATCTTGAAACTGCCACCCAAAAATGTATTCAAATCTCAATAATAATGTTTTAAAGACCTGACAGATTTGTTTTTTTTTTTTCGTTCTTCCTGCTTTATATTCAAAATATCCGTGACCTTTTTTGATAATGATTTTGTGAACACCACAACGACGACGGCCGAAATTTCTGCTAAATTTGAAATGGTTCCAAGTGCAGTATGTATAGGTATAAAAAGAAAATACGTTTGGGCAAAAGGGACAAACCCACATACAATTACGCTTGGCGAAACAAAATATATAACTTAGTTCATGGAAATCAATATTGGAAATGGTCGCACTTGTGCCTTTGAACCACAATCCCATGAAAAGGGATGTGAAATCATTTATGCAGTGACGTAAATCCGCCGCCAGAGTACACCGAGCAGAGGTATATATTTTTTTTTGCAAAAGAGCTGAAAAAAGGTTCATATCCTCTTAAATAAAAAAAATCATTATCAAAGTGAGGTGATTAAGAGATATAGTTCGAATATTGATGTTGGATCCAACAAGCAAAGAGACCCACAGCAAATATAAATGTTGATTTATTAAGCAGAATTTTGAAATAAATAAATTTGAAACGCGGCGAAGAATGAAGTTAAGAAGGTGGAAAGCCAGACACTTTGAGATTAGGTGTCGCTGTTGGTTCGGTTGTTGCTCATTATTGTATATGGGGTAAGTGCTTTGTTCCTATTTGTATGAGGAATGGTGTCAGACTTAAGCTAACCAGAAATTCAAGTCTCAATAAAAATCTTTTCTTATGATTAGCTAAAACCGTCGATCAAGAAAAAAGAAGCAACCGCTCTCGATGCAATTAACCTCGATCTCAAGGTTTTTTTATTTCAACATTTTGAAATTGACATAAAAAGAACAGTAACTACAAAAGAATGAGGCAAATATTTACATTGCCAAAGGCTAGTACTTATAACAGGGTGATGAACTTTTATAGAATAATATAAGAGCAATTAAGATAAAATAAAATAAGATAAGATAAAAAAAAAATTTTAGTGCAAAAATAAATAAATTGGTTATGCGATTTTAAATTATTCAAATTCGAAAGTGATGGGGAAAAATTGTTCGTCAAATAAAGCCGTGTAGCTATTACGGTAGAATTGTTAATTTGGTCTGCCAGACTTGGACATGGACTCTTTGATAAACATAAATAGTATTTAATGCTAATCCTTTAAGTTTGTGTGGACATATGTCTCTCACATCCCGGAATGTATATACCCCTTTATAAACATAAAAAACAAACAATAAATAGCTTTCCAACATCATTTCGAAGCCTCATGGTAGCCACCTCGATCATACTCGTATAATTATATGGTTTCCACATTTTCCTAAGAACAATCCAAGAATCCAGTAACAATATAAACATTACTGACCTAATGGGCGTGTTTTAAGTAAATATTTCATGAGAAATACTCATTCCATTAAGCCTACAAAAGTATTACCATACGAATGGGTTATACCCATTATAAGCAGTTTCACGGGTGGCGCGATTAGCGTGGATATCTGCCCACAAAAACAAGAAAGAAAATAAAAGAACATATTTATATAGGCAAACAAAATTATTAATTTCAACAATATAAGCCAATTTAAGCGAACAAAATGAGCGGTGATTCAGGAAACCATGCAATAAAGCATATAATCCCCAACTGACATGCAGTATCGACATTTTGTTTCATCCCCCAACTTTACTCCGTGGATTCACACAATGTGCGTGGAAATATCTTTTTGCCACTAAGCGACTATAATTGCTTTTTAGCATGCTCCTGCGATATAACTTCAGATTCCTAACAGGAGTGTAGGAGGACCTCTTAACATTGAGGATGATGATCGAATTAGATGTCGACACTATAGTTGGGGGGTGGTTTTTTGCTACCCCATATTAAGACAAACACATTGCTCTGCTAAAAAAAAGAGAAATGTGCTAAAAAATGTATATGTGGGCTTGAGTGAGAAATGATAGCATAAATCAATTTGATCGATTCGATACAATTTCATTGATTACACTTTTTTTGAGAGAAATCCACAGAAAATAAATCAGGTAAACAGTCGTTTCCGACGTTAAATAAACAAGAGAGGTGTTTGGTAAGCTCAATTTGTGATTTATAATTTTTAAAATTCAGTTTGTTGTTGAATGAACTCGTAGGTGTAAATAGAAGAAATGTAAAATTGTAATACACACACGAAACTGGGGTAGACATTTTGTGGGAATAGGTAAGAACCACAATGTGATCGGAGGAAAATGCGTCAGACTTTAAATAAACTGTTCAGAACAGCCACATACGTCTTACGTCCTACGCAAATAATTAGTTCTTGTAGAAATCTCGCGCTTCACTTTTGCATAGGGAGACCCATATTTTTCGTAGGATACACGATAATATACTTGGGAAGTATGAAGGTACGTACCGACTTGGGGTGCACCAACACATAGCACTCATGACCCGTCCTGTTGGACTCTCGGACAGGTGTTTTCATGGCATAGTAAAGTGGCCACTTTCGTTTTTTAATTAAAAAGAGAGTTAGAATCATATTCGCGTTGAAAAAACGTGTAACTAAAAATAATAAGATATGTTTAATTGGATGAGACCGATATAAAGGACGTATTGAAACTAAGATCTTTGCCATTTATCCAGATGTCTCTTGGGAAAGACTTACAAGTGAGCTTTAATTAGAAAAAAATTAAATAAATAATAAGAAGACTTTTACACAGTAGGCCATTAAGGTAACCCAAGGCTAGCTCCTATCATCCATTCATCTGTGTGAGTACACGCATTACCCTCCTTTTAATCCATACCTAATCGGCGTCTGTCGCCTTTCCCTTTCAATCCCCATTTGCTTCCTGGTATTACAATGGACCAGATGCGTATTAGTCTTCCAGTGGAGTGCTTCTCAACCAAACGAACAGCGAAATAAAAATAACACTCAGTCGGCACGAGCCTGCTCAGCACGCCTCCTGTTTTCTGTCACTTTTTTGTTTCATCTGATTTTGGATTTTGATCCGATTTTTTGTTTCTTTTCATCGGCCCATGCGAGGTATCCGTCGGAACGGAAATTCTCCGATTTTATACGATTCGGAGGATTTTTGCTGCGAGCTATTCTTCCGAACGGCTGT
Source organism: Cheilosia variabilis (assembly GCA_951230905.1). Lineage (NCBI taxonomy): Eukaryota > Metazoa > Arthropoda > Insecta > Diptera > Syrphidae > Cheilosia > Cheilosia variabilis. The sequence continues at coordinate 17,568,703 of OX579676.1, forward strand.
TGGGAGAATTATTCCGCTAATAATGTCGCGCAATTCAGCGTTCTGCGTTGCAGTGCGATAAGGTTTGTTTTGACATTTGAGTGACATTTTTTATAGTAGCTTCATTTCAGAATTGTTTTCGATATCCTCCGACAACAAGTGAAGTGTTGATAAATGTGAGCAATAAAAAGAAAAAAACAGTATAGCAACGAATTTTTTAGTATATATTATGTGCGTTTTCAGTGCGAAATCAAGCGAAAAAACAAGCACCAACCAATATGAGCACATAAAATCAATGCGTCAGCGCATTTGAATTATTTTTTCATTTAACATTTACTTACATCAATAAATTTATTATAAATCAATATATTTTTTGAAACCGGGCAGGAGGTACCTAACGACTTTCACCTACTTCACGATCTAATGACTTTCGTCCAGGAAACGATTTGTTGAACTGGAATAGAAATATTAACTTTAATAAGGAGTGCAGGAAACTTTTTGCTAAATTATAAAATAAAAACAACCACTTTCAACTGAGAAGAATATTTATGGAAAGTCCTGTTTGTTCACTGTTACGCATCTGGCAGTGATGATGAGCCGGGAATAACTTTTTGATGTAAATCTATAAAGCACCGGTGTAGATCAGAAGAGAGTCAGACCAGGCACGAAAGGACTGAATAAATTCGAGGATTTGCGTAGAAAACAAAAAACCACACTGCGTCAGAAGTGCATGTGACCGATAAGCGATGCAAGTCAGCAGTAAATTTCAGCGAATCATGCGATTTTCTGCTCCAATCAACTCAGAATATTGCTAGACAATTGAACATGGCACAAATTCATAATGAACTGCCCTCCGGCACGTTAATTAACGTTTATTTTCGAATGCAGGCACTCCGTCAAAATAAACTCGCACCCTGTGCAAGGCATACGCCTTTCCGATTTTTAAAACAATCAGCCCAAGCTCGTAGATTCCAGCGGTACCTGTTCTCAATTCATATTAAAAGACCAGCCGGTTCAATCAACTGCTCAATTTACATGATCGACAATTTCCATATCGGCAATCTCCAGGCCATATTCAGATGAACAAAGCACATCCACTGCACAATGGAAGCACCCCCTTACGTGAAAGCGAAACCAAGTTCGTTGACGTGAACGGGGGACGCACTCTTGTGATGCAGTATGCAGCTGCATATGCGATGTGTGGCTGGGCTCAGCATTCAATTGTTGCTCGGAGCGGAAGAGCGAAATTGAATTGGTTGGGGAAATTAAATTCTCTGTTGGACTGGAGACCAAACGTCAGAAAATGAATTTTAAGTCGGTCGCGTCGAAGAGGTTAGATATTCATTTGGGACTCATTTAATTACAGGGTATAAAATCAAAGCGTAGGCAAATAAATTTAACGAAGCGGCAATTTAAATAGAAGCGCTCTGAGAGCAGAGCGTTGCTGCCCTCCATTGTATATGAAAATGATTGAATGGATTTTGAGGAAACGTTGAATTCAAGAAGCAGTCACCTAATCTAGGTAGTTGGAATATTGGCAAAAGCTATGACTTTGGCTTAGAGTGATTTATTTCAAACTATTTGGGTGGTTTATTGAAATAACTAATTCGGAGAAAAACTGTGAACACCTAGAAAGGCGAAGAGGGAAGTGCATGCGTGCATGAAACAGATTTCTGAAAGGAGTCTATCGTAAAGAATGCAAGTGCAGTTTCATCTTCTCATTCATTATCTGACACATCAAGGTTCACTATTTCTTCCGATCACAGCGCACCATTTCATTACATCGGCAAATTCGTGATGGATCAGTTCATTTAAGAAAGCCACGTACTCCTACTACCAATGGTATCCACTGCAATATGGATCTTGTGAGCATACCCAGACATTAGGGGGTTATCCTGGTCTTAAGAGATGTTCCTTGTGCCCATCCTAAATGGATAGGCATTCTCCGAGAAACGGATAATGCATCTATTAGTGAATATTGCACCCTTAATGTGTATTTTTAGTTCAATTAAAAATCCATACGCGCTTCTCTGAATGGAGCCATTTTCCACTGCTCATATTTGATACTAAAACGTTCAGGAGGAAACTCTCAGCCTAAACTAAAGGGTGTCCCATAATTCACGCAAACTATATTTTCGATAGAAAATACAGATTTTTAATTAGGAGGATTACAGATTGGGGTAATGTATGGAATAGCACATCGAATAAATGGCCACCAAGGCTTTGCTGGCTAGTACTCACTCTTTTATTGAATTTTTCTATGGCCGTTTCGCATAAATGCGGCTGAATTTCATTAATACACCTCCCAATTTATACGTTCAAGGGGTTGGGGGTCGTGAGCTTGTTTGCATAGACCTTTGACTTCAAAAAAACCCCAAAGAAAGAAGTCCAATGGCGTTAAATCGCAAGATTTGGATGACCAATTCTGATGGCAAAAACGGCCGATTACACAATTAGGATATGACTCATGCAGTAATTGAATTGTTTCTCTGGCTGTATGGCATGTGGCACCGTCTTGTTGAAACCACATGTTGGTCACATCCATATCTTGTAATTTAGTGAGAATTCGCTAGAGAGCTTCTCGAAATAACTACAGTGCCAAATAGATGTTCAGGGACTATCAGCAATACTCTCGCGAACTGCTTCGATGTTTCCTGTTGAACGACTTGTGACACGCCACACAGAGTGTTTAAAATCACTAATTGATCCAGTCTCCCTGAATTTTTTAATTATTCCTGTCCAAAACCGACAAGTAGAAACTATACACAACATTCACTATAGTATTTTAAAGTATCAACTCTGCTGACAAATATGTTTTCCAAATTATTTATTATTAGTTATATACTTCAAACTGAAAGGAAATAAAAATATAAAGTCCACCAGTTATCGAAACAATTCCCTTTACAATCACTATGACGGCCATATTTTGTACGAAAATTGCGGACTGTAGCTGACAAACCTTCATTATTTAAAAATATTACTCAACAATAAAAATGCGTTGTTCTTTCGTATAGCGCTGCTGTCACATTGTTATCTAAAATTTTGCGTGAATTATTGGACACCCATTGTGGGCGTGAAGCTAGTTATCAACCGTTGGCGTCCAATATCTTGTACATAATGAAAATTCTCATATATCCTGGAATAAAAATCCCCGGTAAATACGAAATTTGCAATTTACCACATTCAACTTTTGCCTTTCTGTACACATATTATGTCGAAATACTTTCTCATTCGATTGAAGCTTGTACTGTCGTTTCCCTTAAGGCCGGATGAAAAATGTTTATAATTATGTTTATCGATTTAATTCCCATGTTGAAGTAATAATTATTTTCTGCAATTAAATTCTTTGCAGTCCGTGACGTGGACGTAACATATCTTCTGAAACAGACAGTGAAATCGAATATTCCCCAGGTGTAATGAGATGCAATTATTTTTATTTCACCGGCTTGTCATTTGTTTGGATATGATATCCTATCGTTAACCAGTATTGTAACATTAAATGTTTAAGGGTATTGCAGTTAATGGTGTCGATATTTTTCATTTCCTTTTCTACATAATGGAGAATTTGTCACGATGAATAATTTAATCAAGGAATTTTTATCAATTTGTATACTCTAAGCTGGCAGCAGTTTCCACACTCTCAATTTGTTCCGAAAATAGCAAAGGGTCGATCGCTTTTTGAAGTTGCAAATCAGAATAAGTAATAAAGTGTAAAATGGTAAAATGTGCGCACAGTTGATTTCCGAGCAATGTCCACGTTAGTCAACACTTTCTGGGCAGATTCAGTCGGTTGAATTGTATTGAGAGCCGAATATTAATAGTGGTTTTCACTGACTAAAGCTAATTTTCAAATATTTTTGTCAACCATTTCGGCAGGGACAGACTCAGGCCAGAAAAGGCTTTAAAATTGCGGAATTAGGTCCTAAATTACGGCGGATCTTGAAACTTATTGTCACAATAAAATGTTGTTCAGTGCCTGTGTTCTGTAATTATCGCATCGATATATCTATCACTAAAACGATATGAATTGAAACAAAATGCCATAATATCACATAACGCGTTCTGTAACTGTGTGAATCGGAAACTATATCACATGGAACATTTCGATATGAAACGCCTGGAAATTTATGATATATTCAGGTTCCGTAATTATCATGAGCGATAAAATATTCACTTCAACTGTCGAATTTTATCACGAAACTCAAAGCTTGCGGTTATAGAGTATTAAAACAAAAAACTAAACCATTCGAGAAACCATAGTCCTACTAATAGCCGCAGAAAAATAATGGCCCACATCTCTCTGAAAGGACCCAGTTGCAAAAAAATAAAATTTAAAGCAGCACAGACCCGAATCGGGATTGAAATAAATGTATTCCTTTGCCCATTGCACAAATGTGGACTTAGATCGTCAATAAGTATCCGAGCTGAACCACGGGAAAAACGATACAACTCCCGAAATCTTGCTTCCGGCATTTCAAAAGAGTTTGTGCTATCTCTTAGTACATGCCTTTGAATCCGTAACATGTTTAAAAACAACGATACTGAAAATTACTGTGAAAAAAATTTCAATTTTAATTTTTTTTTTTTGTAGTATTTTGACAGCTTTGGGAAATCTTTCCAAAATTCCCATGAAATTAAAAGTTACTACAGAATACTTTTCGCATAGAGTTAGAGAACTCCAATATTTTCCAGATGCGATAAACAGAGGAATGTTTTGTTCCTAAGTTTTCGATGCGAAAAGTTATCGCATGAGTTACAGAACATGGGCACAGGAAACGGACTCAGTTTTGCTTAAATATTTGCGTCAGTTAGCAACTTTCCGCAATAAGAGTGAAGAAAATTCTCCAGCGCCGGCTATCGACAGATTCATTTATTCGTCTATTTAATTTATATAAATAATACGTCGTCCTAAACGTTACTGTCAATGGAGTCAAATGTAATTTTTTTGGGCACCCTTTCCTTCAGTGCAGTAAAGTCGTGCAATATACCACAGGAGGAGGTAGGAGAAGGCACATTCAATTGGATGAAAAAAAAAGGGAATTCTGCATTGACCCCAAACTCGAAGATCGTGCACTTGTAAATCTGTACTGTTCTCCCTTGCTCTATGCGATGTTGTTTATGTCAATAATTCCGAGACGATGGACGGCTTGGAGGGCAACATTCGCTGCGTTATTTCTGAAATGCTAATGCCCCAGCTGCACAGAAGTGCTGTCAGAAACTTCCAAACAGCGATTTATTGAAACTGTAATGATGCAAAATTAGCTCTCTAATAAGGTCATGATTGGTTTGCATTTTAATTCATTTTAAAATTCTAAAAAAAAAGAAAACACTTTCTATAGGTAAAGGTATGCGTACAAATAACTTTTCAATGGCAGAAGTGATTCCATATGTTCTCCGCGTAATGGTAAATTCAATTTCCTAATGGAATAAATCTAAAGTAAAGATGCTGACCCTGACTCAGCCCCAACGAAAATATTTAAAATGCTAGAAATCACTTGATTGAGTCGGGAGATTAACTTGGCTTTTCGAATTGTAAAATTTGCAAAAATGCTGTGGAAGCTTGACATATACATAAACAAAAATAATACCAACATGATGAGATCTGAAAAAATCCCATTCCAGAATCGATTCATTATTCTTGCAAGTAATTTCTTCCTCTAACCTAAGCCGAATGAATTGCATCATAAAAATGTTCTTCCTTCTGAGCTGAGGAACCCCATTCATTGTAAACTTCCCTCGTGAGTACTCGACAAACACCACTACCTATAAATCCAACAGTAAAAAAAAAAATCTCTCCCCGTTCATCCTTCCCCGCACAATGTAAACACATACCCTCTTGCAACTTCCTGGATATTAATCACACCCATCTGCGATTTATAGCTTTGCTCCTTACTGTGTTCACAGTTGGAATATGTGCAGATATTATCATTTCCAGCTTCGTTAACGCCAATTCAAATAAACACACACAACAACTGCACCGATCACATAAACTCTGTGAAAATAATTTAAGAACAAAAATTCCAAGCACACAAACTTGAAAGCCAAAAAAGTAGATTTCCATTCTAACTAATTAATTCTCAATGTAACGATCGAAGTTTTTGCATTTTCAATAATTCTCCCTCACAGACATCTTAACAGCTTACGGGTTTTTCTTTTCAACATTTTCCCAAATAGAGACAAACCTTGAATTGTTATCTTCTCACCTGACTCAAATTTCATCAGCGAAATTGTTTCGTTCGTTTTGCTTATCTGCGAGAAGAATCTAATAAATAGGCGAATCAAGAAGAAAACGTATTCTCCTCCCATTGCCGTCAAGTGAAACTGAAACAAGATTTCTTTTCATTCTCACTCGACCTCGTCGCTGGTAATGTGCACAAAAATATTCCAAGGTCAAGGATCTCTTACGTGCTCGGTCTTAAAGTTGAGAGAGATGCTTGGCCTTGCAAGGCGTCCGTGCGCGCCTTATGGAACGAAGTGTCAACCAAATGGGTGCCCTAACAAAGCGAATAGAGACCTTTTTATCGGATACCTACCTACTACCTGCAGTTTGAATTTAATTATGAGGCAATGTTGCACATCTTCAGACTTACTTAGATTAAAAAATTTATCTCGTTCGAAGTGGCAATTTAAAAAAAATGTGGGAGGTGATAAATTGATGCAAAGGAGCAACTTTATTTGATATTATTTTTTTTTCTTCGCGCGTTGTTCTCTGTACCTATGACTTGCCTGAAGAGTATCTGATGATGATGATGATGATGAAGGAGTGAAATTGAATGTGCTCTTACAGCTAGACAAAATAAATAGAAATAAAAAAAAACAGTGAAAATATTTTATCTCGTTGTGGAGAGTTCTTTCAACGCGTTAGTTCTATTAAAACGATGAAGCATATTCCGTGTGTTGGAATTTAGTCTCGATTAATGCTCATTAAACTTGGCGCACATGGCCCACACTTAAACAACGAACAATGCGTTAGGTTGTTTTATTTATTTTCTATTTTTTTATTTTTATGCTTGAGTTTGTTCTGTAAATATAACAAATTGAAAAAAATATCGCCGAGTGTTTTATTTAAGTTCGCAGTTATCTAAATTTACGACTTAATGGCTGAGGTTTTTTTTTGCTGATATTGGGGTTAGGTTGGTATGAAAATATTTTGTTAGAACTACATCTGTGCCAGCGGCACATGTGAGTAATATTCGGGCGTAAATTCGCTTAGACCTTGAAAATGTTCTGTTTTTTTTTTATATTATTCGTGACTTGTTTGTATAAAATTGAATAAGAAATGTTCATGTCGGATTTTCAATGCAGCAAACTAAATTCATTGTTCAATTGACTTGGTACAGCGTCAGCAGTGGCGGCTTCAGCTAAACTAGCGCCCTGTGCAAGATATACAGAAAACGCCCTTTTTTCATATTTGCACACATCCATAAGTCTTTCCCACATCACCCGAAGGTATACTTTCAATGCGTTTTTTTTTATTGAAGTATTTTTTTTTGAACTAGATTCTCTTGTAAAATGTAAGTGGATGTGCAAGGAATATACATGTACAGGGTGGAATATTTTGAGATTATGTAGTTAAGAAGTGAACTTGCATAGGTCTAGTGGGATTTTTTGTTTTGCAATATTTTGAGTTAGATTCTTCTTGAAGTTGCAACATTGCAAGTGATGTGAGTTAATGTGCAAGAAATAATTCAGCACAGGTGTGATGGATGTTGTTATTTTGGGTTTATTTGAACAATCTTTTTGCTTAAAATGCAAATGGCAGTATTTATTCGCGCATGATAAAACTAATTTTTCTTTCCTAGCAATGCGCCCAAAACTTGACGCCCTGTGCATTTTCACATCTTGGTTGGTCCGGCCCTGAGCGTCAGAGATTTGAGAAATGAAATAAGGAAGACAGAATTGCAGTGGTGAGTTTGACGGCATAGAAATTACTTAAATTAAAACTCATCCCAACGAAATTGTCTGTGAAAAGCTACGCCTTCCATACAAGCTATTAATAAATATACAGCTAGAAAATAAAAAAATTAAAGCATTTCAACAATCTGGCTGCAGGATGTAAGCATGCGAAATTATTTATTTTTAGGCATAAAAATACTTATGTCATGTCAATACTTGCATGTCATGGCTTTGAAGAAATCGTTGTGAATATATCACTTTTCATTTCTTCAACTTTCTTCAACAGATACCTGCTTGTAGAATCTATGAATAGCTTGAATTGTATATTAAAGATTATGGAGCCGAAGGGTTTCAGGATACAACAATGCTCTCACTGGATTTTTATATTACGCTGCTCAATAGACTAGGCCTCGCAGTTTTGCAATACCAGTTTTTTAAAATCAATTTTTTTTAAAGAAATGACCTTAAAGATGTTTTTTTTTTAAATGCAAGCTTTTCTAAATATTAGCACCTCTTTACGAACTGCAAACTTTGTTTTTAATTTATTTTATACCTAACAGCATTCTGAGCATTATATTTTTTCCAAAATCTAGCTTCTAAAAATAGACATTGTTTTGGTGTTGTTATCTACAACTATTGACCTTTCGAATACTGCATTTTTTAATTTTACAAAATTATTAAAGTACGTTGGTATACCCTCACAATCATTTCGAATATTGTGCTTAAATAAATTGAATAAAAGACAAATAATCAAGAGGAATTCGCAGCGATGTAGAAATTTTTATGCGACCCAATCTTGCAGAATATAATATGCTCAAAATTTATGATTACAATCAAATAGGTTCACGAAAACTGACTGCATATTCTATTAGGTTTCTATTATTTTTCCAGGCCGGTTATATCGATTTCTGTATTTCTTTTAATTTTTCTAATTCAATTTTTCTTAAACGAAAATTTAAAAATCTGTAAGCAAGTCATTTTCATATAAATTAAGCACAACCAATGAATTAGTGCGGTGCTCAAGAAAGAACTTACTCAAAAATCCACAAGTCTTCCCAGTCTGAACATATATTAAAAAAACTACCAGCTAACGAGGACCGCTTCAAATCACAAGACTATTCAACTTACAAAAATCATATCTGACTTATCAATGGCTATTCACAAATTTAATTCTGTTTTTGTTTAGAAATAAAACGAAATCACATTTCACACAATATTCCCCGATACTGAATATAAATTAAAAAATGTCTGTGTCAGAGCAATATACACTCTTTGGCGTGTTGTGCTTATTCAAAATATTTTCTCCACAATTCGAATATACCATCTCAAATGAACAGATCAAAAGTAGCATCGCAAATGGCAGTTCAATGAAATTAAACAATAATATTAACACAACGACATACGGTCAGTATGGCAATAATATTCATTTGGACCGCTCTACCCTGTTTTTAACACGGTCTCATATGATGCGAAATTTCCGTCTAATTGTGGACCATGTAAACACGTTGCCCTGTCATGGACATAATCGTATGAAGGGTAAACAGCGAATCGATGTCACTGCGAATTCAATGAATCACATTCGTATACGAGTCAATTGCTATGGTACAAAGACTTGACAAGTCGTGGGGTATGTAACTGGTTTTACCCTATTTGCATTTGCTAATATTGTTTGTTTTCATGAAGTCACTGGTAGCAGCGGACAGTGGATGGAGTACGCGAAGAACTGAAGCGTTTACAAGCTTCTGAACAATCCCGACTTTTAGGGAAATAAAACAAACAAACGAATATGTTGACTTTTGAATTTTTGTTTATCAAGTTTTGCGTCACAATTACAAGGGGAGAATATTTCGCATTGCTAATCTGCAGATGGAATTGTCATCGTTATATTAATAGGTGAACATCCAATGTTTCCTTACACTTTTTAGGTAATTCATTATGAAATGAGGAGAATAAAACTTTTGTCATTCGAAAGGTACTGTGCCATAGCTGTGCACAAACAAAAATTCGTGAGTATATTTCTTTATTAAGGCTGGTAAAAGTAAGTTAAGAATTCCCCATACAAAACGTTTAAAAGTTAATTCAAAGCATTTTTGTGACATTAAATTAATCACCGCCAATTACTATAGTAACCTATTCAAATATAAATCATCTTAGATTAGATCCTGGTTCTCGATGGAGAACCTTTATTTATTCACAAAGGTATGCAATTTATCTACCGCTAAAAGTAAGCAATTGTATAATTTTAGTTCAGGGGCATTTAGAGTCACTATCTGCGAGGTGTTGACCAACCACTTTCGTTTCAATGATGTTACTATGAAAACGAACATTTTTCGGCACACATTTTTTGCTCTAAATTTTCATAGTGACGTACTGAAATGCAAATCATGAGTAAATCACTTATGTTCAAAGAGGCGTATTTTTTCGATAGATATTTCAGTGTCGCTTTTTCATTTATAAAAAAAAAAAAACGAAAATATCGTAAATTGTGGTACATCTTTTAGTATTACATACCTAGTTATAAAAATCAGGGTCAATTTTCGACCACAAGCGAGACTAGTAAATTTTATTCGTGCGTGCAGGTAATAGCTTTTAAAAACAAAAACTTGTCTTACGAATAATTATTTTTCACCTTCACACTTCATATTTTGTAGGTCACAATGGGTAATTTTATATGAAAAAAATATGGCCTGAACACTTATATGATTATAAGAAAATCTGGTGCATATTGTAAGACTTACTAGCTATCAAAAATATCCACACATGTAACAAAAAATCAAAAATACTCGGCGCATTCATTTATTTATTTAACTTTTATTAAACAAAACAAACTTAACTTAAGCTTAACTTAAAGAAAGAAAAACCAACTTATTTTTTTTCGTCTTTTAGCGATCTATTTATTTTCCCAACAGCACCTTAAACAGCAAATATTTTATTTTCTTTAGACTTAAAAGAATCAATTTTTAAACAAACACTTTTATTTGATAAATGAAATTGCATATAAAGATCTGACGTTGACTACAAGGGTAGCCAACAAATCTGGACAAGAAAACACTGCCTACGTACAGTTGACATTTCTTTTCGTCAACCTCACAGCCAACTGAAATATTTTATGGAATTTAAATTAAACAAAGAAATTGTTACAGGTAGATAATTTTTTTTAAATTATTTTATTTAATGTTGATTCAAATAGTTGCAAAATGATTTTATTTCCCAGAAAGTCTCACAATAAACTCAACTGTGATATATTGCAAAATGTAGTTCGTCAACGCGTTCGGGGAATCTGAGAGTTCAAAAAAAAAATGTTGGACTTACCAAGCTTGCTGTTATTGCGATGTTAATTGATTCCCTTTCCAATGAACATTTTAAATGGAAACGCAGAAAAAGGTTTGCTAATTATATTGTTGACCTTTTGCATTTATTTACAGCCCTTTGCGGAAGGGTATTATACACTAACCATGCAGCTTTAGCGGTTTCTATTAACGCATACACTGCTTGTCAACATTATTTGTTGTTGAAATTAGAATTTATGGTTTTGGGGTTCTGGAAGGATTAGTTTCGTGGTAATCACAACTGATGCGTATGGGCACAGGGATTGCCTATAATTACATTATCAATAAGTGGTGGCATTGTATAGAGTAATATTTATATACAATGGTGGTGGTGACAAATTGTATCAGCAACAAAATAGGTGGACAGGCTATCGGTGAAATAGGAATGTGTTGGTTGATGGTGGCAGTCTTCAGAGTGTTAACGAAAGGAATTTATTTATTTGTTTATATTGGCACCAAGAAATAGAAATGTTTCAAAAATTCTATCGAAAACCGACATAAAGAAAATTGAATGAAAAAGAAAACAAGAAAACATTTCAAAAAACGTCCCAACTAAATCAGACATCACAAGCTAGCGAAAACTGTCAGAACAGAAAAGCAGAAGAATCAAATGTTCACCCAATTTGTTCGTATATAATAACACTGGATCTTTTCTAGATATCATTCAATACTAAATAAATTAGCAGAAATGAGATTTGCATTAGCAGAAACATAGCTGAGATCGGCGTTTAATAATACAGGCTCTAAATTAAGTGGGGTTTCACATAATCATATGGTCAGCCACATAAAGAGAATTTTCAATATGTACTTGTCGAAACAAATAAAATGGGTTCTGAGAAAGTGTTCTTAGTTTTTATGTTTTTTTATATTTCTTTTGTCTAATAAAAAAAACCTATTTAGCTCCCAAGCAAATCTTGCAGTTTGAAAAACTTACAATCAATTTTTTTATTTCATTATTTTTAAAAGTGTTTCAAGCAACGTTTATCGTAAATAATTAACAAACAAGAAGAAAGTAAAGTGTTTCCGAAAGAAAAGGATAAACCAACATCTAATTGGGGATGTAAATAATAACTAAACAGCCATAAATTTTGCCTTCTTATTTAGGTTTATTTTTCTTTCTTATATAATAACTTCTGAAATTATCATATGGACATAAAATAATTGATACTGGTTTCGTTTATGGTCAAAAATTGACCGTACCTTTTATAAGTATGTAATACTAAAAAACGTACTAAAATTTTGGATATTTATGTTGTTTTCTTTTTATTAATGAAAAAGGGACATCTAGAATAATACGCCCCTTTGGAAATAAGTTTAACTCAATACTTTTCTTCAAAATGTATGTCGAAAAATATTTTCCACAGTTACATCGAAAGTGGTTGTCAAGACCTCGCAGATAACTATGCCCCTGACTTAAGTTATACGTACTGTGGCTTACTTTAAAACTTTTTGAAACTTTTTTACCTTTAAAAAAAATTTTATTAGATATTTTGAATGTATAACATCTCAAGAATATTGTATTAAGTCTTGAGGTCAATCGGAGCAAAATTGACGGATTTATGATCGTTCGAATAACCGTATACGTTGTGAAGAGTAGTTCCTGTGTACAAAACTTTAAATCGATTTTCTCAAACATGTAATATTTAAAGTCGGTGACCACCGAAAAAACTACTGAATCGATCGTTTAAAAAATTGGTACAAATATTCTTTTGCATACAAGATACTATCAAGTGACGTCCAGGTTTTTTTTGAATTTGTCAATTAGTATCAATCGATTTTATTGTGGAAAAATCAACATTTCAACTTTAAAAATTGATAAAAATTAATAAAAAAAAACTCGCCGTCAATTGAGAGAGAAACTAATTAACGAATCAAAACAATTTGTTTTTTTTTTGATTTTAGATAATCCAGTACTGAGGAATCGCGAAAAAAATGATTTCGAGGCACCATCATATTTTTGTCCCAACATTTTTTTAAATTTTCTTCAAATGTTGTATTATGACATGCTAATTTTCAAAATAAATCTATAATAACAATATGTTGTAAACAAATTTTCAAAAACTTCCTTTTTTTTAACAAACAAACGTATATCGCCCCCTTAAGGCCGTATGACACTAATTTTTTTCATTTTTATCATGTTGGAAAGTCAGCGGTGTGTAAAAGAGCAGGTGAAAAAAGTTGTTTGAATACATTTTTAGTGCATTTTTGTATGTGTCTACATTAATAAAGTTGGTGTGTACGCACTCACTCCTATCGGGAATTTTTGTTCTAATTTTCCATACTGTTCTAATACAAACAAATTTAGTATCATACGGGCTTTAACGGCGACATATTCCCACAATGTTTTGTGTGTGCACATCTATGGCACAATGACCTTGCGAATGATATAAATTTCATTCTATTAATTTCATAATATTGAAAAATATTAAAAGAGTGTACGGAAACTTTGGATTTTCCCGTATTTATATAATGATATACTCCAGGTAGTTATATAACGGTTTATTTTATCCGATGGGGGACAATTACCCTTTAGCCAGAGTAATATACAAACCAACTCCCCATTATTAGCCCGAAGTGTATAGTTGCAATAATCAAAAATTTATCGAAACCCAATCCCATTTATTACCAGCATACCGTCCTTGTCACGACGAACAAAAGTCCAGTCCAATCGACAGGGTCTGACACTCACTTCATTTCTTCGACCATTATTAAGAAAAATCGTTTTTCGAATAATATTCCCATTGTCCCTCTATACACCTATGTAAGTAATAAAACACTGTTGGACTGCCTTAAGCCTATCACATAACTACTTCGAATTCTTTTGTTTTGCGATAATAATTACAACCACTGAGGGTACCCATTATTCAATGGGCACGTACACAAAAGAGCGCATAACCAGGAAAACACCTTTGAGGCGAATTTCAAATGGAATGGTATCTTTTGTACATATTTCGTACTCAACTGGGATCTGTCCTTCCATTCCATGCCATTATCTCTAGCTATGGAACAAAGTCGATGCATGGGACAAAATTGTTTTCAATTTGTTTTTCTCTCCAGCGCTAAATTGTGTTCGAGGGACGTGCTCTGGAAATTCGGCGATAGTCGATGGCATTCAAGTGAATTGGCTTTAATTGATATTCGTTTGCTTGGATTCAATTTGGTATGGTACTTCATTTAGTGCACAGCTGGAAACGTGCTGCACAGGGATAATCGGGATTAGCTAATTTTGGAAAATATGCTATAGATTGTTATCACTTTGGATGTAATTGTTTCATAAATAGTCACATGCATTACTGTTGCTGATTTGGTATCCACGGAAGGAATGGAAGTAACCTACGCTGGGTATATTAACTGGGAGGTCAGATAAGGATGGAAATTGTTAGTTTGTTAGTGACTATAGAAGTGAGTTTGAGTGCCGAAAAGACAGCGCATTGTAAACCAGTGTAGTAGCTGGGCGACCCACAACATCTGCTGCAGACGAGCTGAGATTTGGAAATTAAAATCAAAAAGTGACTGCGAAACCATAACCCGATACGAATCAGCTGTCGAAAACATCTTTTAAGAAGTTACTTGTCCGCGGGCCCGGGCTCTGAATCAAAAACTATTTTCAAATCACCAAGATGTCAAGAAAGGAAGACTTTGAGGAGAGATCTCTCAAGTCCGAGTAAACAGTTCGTCGTGATTAGGCGAATGAGAAACCCTCCACCACAGATCGGAGCGCAATGCATTTTGGCCTCTTAGATCTTCAATACCTAGTTTAACATTGAACACTCCCCAAAATATTTATTTCTTGTTCAATTCATGATTTAAAATAATCTTAGCACTGCCCTCCTTTTTTTTTTCTACTGAAATGAACGATTTTGACTTTGACTTTGACTACATGACAACGTAAAATGATTCCTCAGCAAGAGCAACATTCGACTACCTTCTCCTTTCATTTCCACTCGAGTGATAAATCCCACCCCATTTGTCCCTTCACGTTGCTACTCATTATCCCTTAGAAATTAATTGATTTTCCCAAAAGTAATCCAACAAACAGATCCACTGGATTGAGAGTTATCTAATGTTGCTCGCCACCAATTTCTTTTCCATTTAATCTTCACTCATTATTCACCATCACATACTTATTGGCAGGATTTCAATTTCATTTCAGTGAAAAGGGTAGAACAAGGACCAGGAACGCCTAGCAGAAAAATGTTACAAAGGTGATTTATTCCCCCTTCAATCCGCATTGCCAAGGAGGATCACAAGCAATTATAGCGCAAAAGATGAGAAACAATGACTGATTAAAAGGGGCTCGCGTAGCTTAAACAAATTTGTACATACACACCTGACGTATATTCCCAACATGATAGACTCAACTAGTCCACCCATAATACTAAACGACAGTACACACCTTGACTACTCTGTGACAGCGGTGGCATCGCCGTTCAACGGATCACTTTGCAACAACTGCACCAACAGCACATATTCAGAGTAAGTATACTAAACAAACTAAACTAAGTTATTTCAGCGTTTTTCAATAGGATTTCCTGCAACAGTTTCCTTAGTTTGCTGGCGGTGTGTGTGTCTGTCGTCTAGCTTGGAGAGGGAACATCCTTGAATCTCTCGGCGTCGACTGTTGACTATAATGAAGACAGATTCGTTCTTCATCATTCCATTTTAAGAAAATGCTGGCAGATTCCGGAGTGGAATTAAATCAAGTCGATGTTGCATTTTCAATAACGTGCTCTATCGAGTGGAGGAAGGTGGTTATCTGGAGTTGCAAGTTCCAATGGAGGAGCGATATTATTTTGCATACTCGTACTTCCCGAAGCCAACGTGAAAGTATAAATTCACGAAGACGGTGATGGCGTCTATTGATTTTCGTGATTGATCGAAGGGAAGGTTCAAATGACAGGCAGGCTTACATGCGGCAAGGAGATGTGCTCCTTGCGATGAGTTAATCGAATTTTTTCAAGCATTTTTTTTCGTCATACTGTGGCAATATTTTGCTTGTGGGAGATTTAAGTATATGCGTTGGTACTTGGGGATGGTTACTTTTCTGAATTATGGACGTCGATATTATATTGAGTCGAACAGATTGGCAATTTGCTCACTCTCCTTCGAAGCAGGGGAATTTTATGAAGTTTCAACGCAGTCTTTGGCTCCAGCGGCTTTTCAATTTGGGTGATTTTCGCAAATATTTGAGTGAGTTGATTTCTTTTATGATGTTTATGGATTATTAGAAAGATGATGGTTGCTTATACGGGTCGTATTTCTCTTTATTGGTTATTACTTTAGCACCTGTTTAAAATTTTACAAGACACATTTGTTTGTATATACGATGGTTTTTTTTAACCAGGTCATACAAGACTTGCAAAAGTTATTGTAAACCCGAATTTGTTTATATAAATAAAGTCTGTTCTAATTTAAATTATATACAAATGCCTAGAATGGGCAAATTATTTCCGACTAGTACTTCACAGTCGAACATAGAAGTGCTTATTGACCGTATTATTTCACATGTTGACAGAGACCGTAGCAGATTGAATTCTGAGCAGAATTTGCGCCTACCTTGCTGGGTGGAGAAAATGCCAAAGAACTCGTACTTGGATATTGAGGTATGTTCTGCTTATCAGCAATCTTCAGTCGAGAGGGGAAATGAAAAGGCGTTTCCAGAGACTGATAAAATATGTATTGCGCTTGTTATCCTCTCTGTCGTACTTTATAATTGGTTTTGACGCCCTGTTGCTAATCGTTTAGTTGGTGGAAGTGTTAGGCATTACAACTGCATTACAAAAACAGAAACATCATTCGAGTACGAAAATATATACCGATAGGTGACTCTTAGAACTCATACAAATAATTCTGGTGCTACATTCAATATCTATAAATTTTTCGTTTTCGTTCATGATGGTTACAACTCCAACTGAAGTGTTATTTGTTGCAAAAGTAATTAAGCACAAGTTGCTGACGCAACAGGTCCGTCCCAGCTTATCACAACCATTCGCCTTGTGTGGGCTTTTTGTTTTTGGAACGAATGAAGGAAACGTACAAAATTATGCCAATTCCGAACGTCTTAATTGAGAAATTCTTTCATGACAGTTGTTATACTCTCGGAAGTTATCAGACGTCAGCGAGGGGTGGCAATTTGTGTTTTTTCGGGATCGAACCTCGCTCCGTAGTCCAGCCACTGCGTCCAAAACTTCCGTTCCTATGATTTATTCCACAGTCTACAGACCTGTGAAAATTTCTGATACATTTGCAACGGCTGACAATGAAAAGAAAATAACGTCTTCTATTAGATTTTTATTTAGCGTTTAGGCAAAAATACGAATACTTGTAATGAAAGGAGTGATTTAAGACTGGGTAGCGCTATACGTTTACTCAGTAAAATGGGACTCAGAGCGCTTGAGAGATAATTGATAGAAGTAAACGCTTTTAAATAGACGCTCCGCGATACTACTAAACTCACACTGGCGATATTTTCCATAAATAATTGCATAAGTGACCTACAAAGTATTTAGTGTGAAGTTCAAAAATGATTATTAGCAAGGCCCGCTGTATGCTCCAAGTGTTTAATATTTTTCGAATTACATCTTGTGGCATTGACGTAAAAAGTCATAATTTTAAGACGGGTTCGATTTCGAGCAGAAAAAACTCGTGTAGGTTTCCTCAAATGAATAAAAAGAGGCTGAGTAGCTGTTAACACTTTTATTGAAGACAGTTTGAGAGAAGTAATTCCAACTGACTGACTGAACAATACAATCATTCAAGGATACGAATTATGAACGTGATGATGGGGATAGGATGGGTGTAGGCAGTGTTTACTGTCTTTGGAGACTGTTTTTCCCTTTTTTAGGAGCAAAAGCATAAGTTTGCCCAAAATTCGGAAAAAGTTCCCTTTTTTTCTTCTAAGTGAAATTTGCATTTATTTTCATATGAAAAAAATTAAGAAATGTAAGCCGCTTTCAAAATTTAGCACCGATGGGAAAACAAAATGGCGAATTTGAAAAAAAATTGAGGGGGCCAGCGGCAAGAGGATTGCGAGTTGGGGGTCTCAGTATGATTTGTCTATGGTAGGTGTAAGAAGAATATGTCAATACAGTTAGAAAACAAGAACAGGTTGTTTTCGTCATATTAACATGCAATTAAAAAAAAAATATTTTTAAGCTTTTATAATGAAAAAGGGGAAAACGATTGACAAGCTTAAAAAGGTGGAAAAAATTTAAAATCTCTGTGAAACTTAAATTGCTTGAAATTTAAATTAAGACGCATTTTCATTACAAACAATTTTTAAAGTTTATTCAAAATGAAATGTTTTAAAACAAAAAATTAAAAAAAAGAAAACATCCCATCGAACGTCTAAGAATTTTTGTGTACTCGTTTTGACATTATTTCTAATAGAAAAGAAAATCATGTTATAACATGTAGCTATGTCATTCTTAATCCTTGTAACATGCAAAAACATACAAAAAATACAAAAAATAAATGCTGCCAACCGTGGCAACCGTGGGGAAAGACTTCGGGAATACCACATTTTTAAATTACTGAATTCCATTGGTTAGTTATTATATATTTGTTAAAGGCGAATAATTTGATTTGAGTGGTTAATAAAACTATCTAAAGGAGATGTTTTGCATTAAAGAAACATATTAGGACAAACATGGTTATGTATTCACCCCTTTTCGATATCATTTAGATCGATTTCATTTGCAGATTTTTCTTAAATAATACTGATAAAGGTTTAGTCAAAAGGATTTTGCATTGACAATTTTTCATAAAAATTCTAAGCAAATGTACACTTATTCCTAAAAAAATACTATCACATGTATATAAATAATTTCAAATCGAACGGATAAAATTCTATTAAAGCTGTCAGCAGCTTTGCCCACAGCGGAAGTGGCATATGCAACGTGCGAGTGTGTTGGTGAGCCGGAATTAATAAGTTACGTGACATTTGTCAATACGAATTTCTATGTAACAATACTAGCGCACTTAGCATTTGCCACCCCATAAAAATATAGCTTGGAGGCAAGTAACGGGAAATCGGCCGAAGTTGGTGGTCTCAGTATTGTCTCTGATATGGAAACTACTACACAAAGTAATACTATACAACTAGCAATAACAGAAAGCTTTTCAACATTTCTCCTTAATTAAAACTCGTGCACAATAGAAGAGCATATTCCGAATTCCTATAGTTCTTAGAAGCCTTCTGAAGGATATCCTTTTATGCCTTGAACTATTTTCCATTTCAAACACATTTTTGCTTTCTGTATAAGAGGTATTTCATTTTACCAATTTATACATACATCCAGGTAAGAAATTAACACTCTGTCTATACAAGCATTGTTTGCAAATTTTAGAGTGCCAGAAGACAGCAAGCTGGAGGGACTGCGTACCGAAATCAGAATGTAGGAATTCCATCCAATAAATGAGCTGCTTGTATATCTCGGTGCCCTAAACAATTTTCTGTCATGCGGTTGATTTGTACAGACCTTAAGTCGTTTTACTACGGCAAAGCAGAATGGGGCACCATATTAAATCAGGACTAGGTACTCAAACAAATTGTATATCCACCTGTCTACGGGTTGTATGGAAGTATACACTCTACTGTCCATCCGCACCTCCTTTAGTCATTTTAATACATTTTTTTGGAAACTACACACTTTGCAGTAACGGCGGAGGAGGTGGTATCCTTTTTTTTTCCTTAAGATTTATTATGGTGCTGACTGGACTTCATTAAGTCCACGAAATCATTTCAAAGGACTGTTATATTCACCTTTTCTATTTGAAAATCGTGTCACCAAACTTGTTGGTATATATCACAAACTCTATAAATCTCCTTTGTTCACTTCATCCCACAAAGACTAAACGATTTGCCACTTGTGTCCTCATACAAACGTATAATACTTGTATGCTGCTGTGGTTTGTTACAGCTTACAAGTGCGTGCACCTATTTCTATCCAACCGACCGACTATGGTCCAGCAGCTTATTGAGTGGCGTATTTATGAAACCACTCTCCACTTTGCTGCCTGCCGTGATACCATACGTTGTCAATGGTGATGTAACTAAATTTCCATTTTCCGTGATCAAATATTTGCACTCTCTCTTATGCCGTAAAATCTGCACTGCGAATATTTATTGTGCGGTATACCCAACGCCCTTATTGAAAGTGTGACTATGATACAGTCAACGCACACCGCCACTCAGTCGGTTACTTCCTTCAAGTACTGTTCAGTGTACTGACCAAGGACCACACACAACACTGATGGATATTTATTTTAGTTTAATTATGTCCACTTAGTGTTTTGTTAGCTCACACAATGCTCTATATTTATATTTAAAGACACACACACTTGCACACAGTGGAGAAATGATTTTATTTATTGTTCAACTTTTTCCTTTTCAGAGCCGATGATATTTCCTTTATTCTACCATGGTGGCGTCAAGTTCTGTGGAGCATACTCTTCGGAGGCATGGTCATCGTGGCGACTGGTGGGAATTTAATTGTTGTGTGGATAGTCCTGGCACACAAGAGGATGAGGACGGTTACCAACTACTTTTTAGGTGAGTACATGTGGCATGGGCACCCTTGGTATGCGATAATGAATTGTATACGGCGAGGACACTTGTCGTGTTTTAGAATGTTATGCTGGCGGCGTGTTCTCTTTTGTCTTCGCTTAATCTCATTTGCATCAAACAACTTGTAATTAATTTGCATGCGCCTCTCCTTCGTCGTGGAGTTATGCGTATTCCAGTTCAACTGCATATACCATAGGGACGAGTGCGGAGAAATGAAGAAGGGTGTCCCTATAGCTTTGTTCAATTGCCAACAATGATGTTAGTTTTTTTTTTCTCTGAATTTTCGCATTTCCCAAGAGTCAGGAACTTTGTTGAAAAATTCTTGTGTTCAAAAGAATCATTTGCAACTCAAGCTGGGTGTATATAATTTATGCCGAATGTCGGGTGGTTTGTTTATTGTGTGAGTGTTTAATTGTTTTTTGTACATAACCGTTCGTAGAACTTCGGAAAACAAAACAAAGGCGTGTGTTATGGAAATTTGTTTAGAATGTTGATTGTTTTAACAAGAACATACCTATAACCCCCCCCCCCCCCCCCTATAAGCAGGGTATGTTGAAAGTCGAATACAACACTTTGAAACAAATGCCAATAATCAGGCAAGGTGCTATATAAAAATGGGGTCAGTGTTGAGGCAATTATGAGAAAAATAACAGTCAGATAAATCCTATTGCTATAGTAGAATCACTTCCACTTTTTATGAGCTTTTCGTGCGTTAAAATTGAAGTGCCAAGCGCTTTTAAATCGACAAATATCAGACGGGCCTGCTAGATATAATGTAATAGACAAAGAAGCAATACAAATTCGCAACATTTCAGGCACCAAAGGGTTTAGATTAAAACAATTAAAAAAGATACTCGTACACTAAAAAATGCAGAGTTTGTAAATAAGTTGCGTCTTCTGCTTCTTCTTAGGTTGCGCTAGAGTTTGGGTTGAACAATGGTCTCCACTCACAAGCTCCTGCAGTTAGCCCTGTCCTTAGCTTACTGTTTTCGAAAACTCATTAAGTTTTTTTCTATCATTAATCTTTTTAACTTGTTGTTTGTATAGAAATCGACTTTTATGAGTTGAACTCTATTTTTACAGCATTCTTAAAGTAGACTATTTTTTATGAACTTTACTCTTCTGGTTGTTATCAATCTTGTGCTTGGTACAACTCTTTTTTCCATTCATTGGGATTTTTCGATAGCAATTCATGTACATTTCAAAACACTACTTCAGTTTAGAGCTGCTCAGAATTGCAAAATTGACACCCTTCATGGGAGAATTGGTTAATTTTAGACCGCCTATGATACATGTTTCTGTATTCTTTTGAGCATCGTTGAGTTTTGTAATTAATACGAGCTTTGTGAGGTAGGTATCGACATCTTGTGGTGACCATATTTTAATCGAATCACTGTTCTCATAATCAACAGCGTGCAGCTCATTTCTCTGGATGCAGCAGTGGAGGCTCCGGACATAAATATCATGAACCTTTAACAAATATTGAGTTTTATATATAAATCTAAAGTGCCAAAGGAAATATGCGCAACTTTTATCAAATACTTGAATAAAGTAAATTTCAGAATATCCATCTCCATATTCAAAAGTTTCGTTCTCAATTTCTTGCAACCATCATAACTTTGCAATTAGTTTTTATGCCAACAGCCACTCCTTTGGCATGATTTACATTCCGCCTGCCATCAATCAATAAAGATATTAGCATCCCTTCTGATTCTCATTTCAAAATATCCATTACAAAGTAACGGAGATTCCATTCTTAATGTACTTTCTTTTGTTTCATTATTTTGATTTTTCCTGCTTCAGTTTTTTTTTTCTTTTTGACAAAGTTTTAACCATATTTTAGGTAAAACTTGACTGCTAAAAGGAGGCCAAAGTGGATAAAAAAGAAGTTCCGACAAAATTGTTATGAACTGCATTCTGATTTCGTTGTCCACCGAAACCTCCTTGTTATAAAAATAAATGTAAATTTTGGGTTTCAATTTACTAATTGAATTTGTCGTCTATGGGTTTTTGCTGAAGCTACACTTTTTAGTATATTCATAAGGTTTTTCTACTTATTATTACTATTTTGTATTTCAGTGAATCTGTCCATAGCTGATGCCATGGTATCATCCCTCAATGTAACGTTCAACTATATTTATATGCTGGACAATGACTGGCCATTCGGGCAGATGTATTGTAAAATTTCACAATTTATCGCAACGCTGAGTATATGTGCCTCTGTGTTCACCCTGATGGCGATATCAATAGACAGGTGAGTACACAAGGTCGAAAATAAAGCTTAATTTTTAAACGGAAACTGCAATACTGCTGACTTTCTACTGAGCTTAAATTTATAGGTGAAAAATGTTTCACCAGCAAAACAAATGCATGGGCAAATTCTTCATAATTGGTGACCGTTAAACAAAAAATGCAACACAAAAAAAAATGGGAAAGTTCATCAGCTAGTAGTTTGTTTCACAAAAGCGAGTTAGTGTAACAAATTGAATGAGTACACTCCAACTGATTCGACTATCTACTTCATTTTAATTTAATAGAATATATATTAAAATAACATTTTAACCTTGTATAAGCTGAATAAAAATATGTCCACGTCGCGTCAAAAACCGGAACGCCTTAAAATTGCCACCAAAAGCGCACCACTGTCAGAAAACGCTACCAAAATCCCGTCTATAAACGCGTCGAAAAACGTGTCCAAGAACGCAGAAAAAATACGTTCAAACTTGTGTTGGGAAACTCGCACCAAATCGGCTCAAATTCAGGCCCAGTCCAAAAATGTGTCAAAATCGTAAAAAGGAGTCCAAAAGGAAGTCCAAAAATTATGCCGAAAAAGAGTGAAAAAACGTATCCAAAACTGAGTTAGAAAATTCACAAAACGCAGCAGTTCTGGGCGTGGGTTTCGTATTGAACACCGGAAATCTGCCTGGAAGATTGATCTAAGTAAAGACCGGGTTGGTATTTATCGCTCGTTGGAATCCCGTCACTCTTCATCTTTGCCAGGAATTGATAACCCATGAAGAGATGCTATCCTAAAGAACTACCTCAATGGAACCTATACCCGTATTCAGTCATTTTATCTTTTTTTCTTAGTCTTAAAAGTAACGTTACTTTTTCTTTGTTTTGCAGTCATGTCACTTAGTAAGAAATCTAACGAGGGAATGTTAACGACAGTCTTCTTCAACAGTACGACTACATTTTTAGTCAATTTACAGCGTATGACGTCAAGGAAACACCGACTTTAATTGAAAATTATTATCAAAACCGTTCCCTCATCAAAAACAGCCCAGTCGATTGTATATTCACATTCCTTCTCAAGAACAAAGACCATATGAGTAGGTGGTGTAAAGTCACATAAACAATACCCACTCGGGCATTTTAGTTGATAAATTTGAAAGAAACTGAATCAGCGACCTTTGAAATAAATTTATTGCTTTGACAGTATTGTAAAGATATTTCAATGCTATCGAAACATACCACGCTGCAATTTCCAGAGATGCCACAGAGTGTCACAACCGAAAGAAACGGCCAATTAATTAAAACCCACACCCAGTAGCAGCAACTGTCTTTGTGTTTTTTTTTTTCAGCAAAAGTTGCACAAACAAGTTTCCTTTGTGCGTCGCTTTATCTTATAAATTACCCCATCCAATTATGTGAGTAGCTGAACAAACGAAATATATTAAATTATACTCAGCATTATATAAACGAGTATGTTGGTCCTGTGCAGTTAACTAGACTTCAAATTTGGACTTGTGCTTTGGCTCTTTGCTCGAATTTTCTAAAACTCAATCGGCTGTCGTTCTGCTGCAGCGCACACATTCAACAATTCTTCTCGGCGGCAGAATTTGTTCGCTGCCAACGCAGAAAAATTTCACAAACTACTCACACACTGCCGGCAATATTTCATTATTTAGAACTCAGGTATACTTAAAGTAATACCTTGCTTAAAGTTGCAACCAATCGACACGTTCACTTTCGTAAAACTTGGTGCATTACCTTTTTCAGTAAAGTTGGTACACAAATTGTGATAACTTCAGCATAGGCTAAGTTAAATTTTCCCGGATTGTATTTATAATTCCTGGAATATTTTGAAACTTAATCGTAGCGAAAGTTGCCGAAGAGTTTTTCCTTAGCTAACTACGAGTAGCTACGTGTGTAATTAATGAAATGTGTTTTTACGTTTCTCGGTCTTCGGTCATCCTCTTTATTTCAGTGGAGTCTTATCGCATCGACTGGCAGATGGAAAGTTCAAGGCAGAGTGTAGGTGTCTGTTCAATTTGTTCTAAGAGAGCTTAGGGAACTGCGTATATTGACTGCAGACTTTAGCGTTGGTCAACATCGCTCTTTACTCATGGAGAATGCAACCCCAAGGAAGTTTTTAATTCCATAATGATGTGTGCAATGGAATGGAAACTGAGAAGAAGTGTAAGATGCTGTGGGGAAACTATACGTTGGCCTTTGATTTTGTAAAAGTTCTTGAGATAACTCCCACGGCAGTCGAAGCCACGTGTCGTCTACCAGACTTTCTTGAACAGGAGGTCCACTTTTTATGGATTGCACAAATCGTGTTGGCAGCTGGAAAAATAAAATTAAAAATTAGAATGTTAATGTAGTTTTAGTATTTATTCAATTGTTGAAATGTGATTAGATATACCTCATTCTTAATTCTCGTTTTAATTTTATTTTTCACCTGCCAGAACGATTTGACGAAACTACTGTTTAGAGCAATTTGACCAAGTACGTTTGTAAGCGACTCCAACGTTGGAAATAGTCTCTTCCGGTTCTAGAGTTCAGTTAGATCTTCTTCTGAGGTTTATTTTACATACATATTTCGAATAATAAAAGAGAATGGTGACTCCACTGTTAAAGATCTTAGTTAAATAAGAAACCTATGCACCTCTGGGCAGACACAAATCCTCATTTTGACTCACAGGGTCGATTAGTGCAGATTTTATTGCCATGTACGCACTACCAAAGTCAAAGTCTTATATTAATGAACCTATCAAAATTCCTGATCAAACAAAAACTGAGCTTCGTCAGTGTTTGAATAACTTTAATGAGATGATACTTGAACAAACTTGCAAATTATATAACTCATATTTAGAGAGAGACGGCAAAAACAGTTTCCAAACCATTTCCTATAAAATAGGTTACAAAAGGGTAGGCATCCATTTAAAATCGTACCAAACCGCGAGTTGTTAATTAAACCCATGAGCAAAAAGGTCACAAGCAACAAAAATTTAAACAAAGCCATACGCTCTTCATTTGTATTCTATCGCAGCCAACTGGAATTTTATTGCATGGCGAGAGTCCTGCCTCACAGTTACATACCTACATATACAATAAAGTACTTTCCTTCAGCTCGTATAGGTACCTTGAATCTGAGCTGTTGAATGCAAAACGTTGGCACTGAATTCTGCGTTGAATTGACCGAAAGTCAGTCACTTTGGTTAATGAAAAAAGTTTTGAGCATTTTTTTTTCGAATTCATACGTTTGTGTAACAAATATGGAATGTTAATGTTAAATTTTACTAAAAGGAAATATTCGCAAATATTTATATTTGTAAGTCAGCAGGTTTAGTTGAATTTAATATCGCCTCCAAGGATATTTGATTTTGAAACGTGCACGGAACGTTTCTATCGTTTATCTGTTGGTAATGGAGCTGCGGAAGCTGTTTAAGAAAAGGAAGAAAGAAACGTTTTTGTTCTGGGTTACAGGTAAAAATGAAAAGGCACCTAAATATAAATGTCACCACAATTGGCGCGGTCGCTATTCTTTACTCTGACGTTTGCATTCAAATGGTTTCGCTTCGAAGTCGCAAGTGTAATATGGGTATTAACAGAAATAAAATAAATATGACAATCTACTTATCAGAAAGTTTCTCCTCTGTGTTTCGATTCGAGTGACAATTTCGCCGATTTTTTGCAAGTTGCAACCACTTATTTTCTCAACTAACAAAGCAGTTGATACTCGATATAGCTTGCCTCGAGAGAATTGGAAACTAAAAAATAAATACGAGTCCTTGGAGAACTAAACCGCGCTTTATGAGATTGCTATTACATGTTAGGACAATGGAGATTAACTCCCTAGTAGTAGAGATTTCAATTCTAAACCTTAAAGAAGCAGAAAAAAAATAAAAAATGTCTGCGACATAGGAAAAACTGGACCTTACAGAACTCGGACTCCGAAATTGGAGTTAGATATCAGAAACAACAAAGTAGACTTGTTAATTCGGGGCCCAGATAAATCCTGAACTGTAGCATTAATAACAAAACCTATTAAAACCCCTTACGATTTTGTCTGACAATACGATTTTCGAAACAATTCAACAGATACCTGTAACGATTTGTTGGGAAACTAAGTAAAACAAAACAAGTAAAAGTTTTATCATCTACCTGGCCGATGCTTTGACACCCTCCACTGCATACAAGTCATACAAAATTTTAGGCATGTGAGGTAGTACCTAATTACATTGAACAACAGACAGAAAGACACAGGGCCTAATATTGATTTTGTATGGGAGGTACCAGAACTACTTTAGCGAAATAGCCCAATTTTAATACCAACTTGACGACGATAAAAAGAAGTCCTCTCACATAATTTCACGTGCCTACGTAGATTCTTTTCGACGCTATCGTGTTTTCAACATGTGTTTTCTAATATTGATTTTGTATGAGAGGTACCAGAACTACTTGACCGAAATAGCCCATTTTCAATACCAACCTGACGACGATAAAAAGAAATCCTTTCACCAAATTTCATTCGCCTATGTCAATTCCTTTGGGCGCTATCGTGCTTTCAACAGACAGATAGAGAGACAGACGGACATGGCTAAATCGATTCAGAATGTGATCCTGATTCAGAATATATATACTTTATGAGGTGTTCGGTGACTCTTTCTTGGCATTACAAATGTAATGACAAAATGAATATATTTACCTATCTTCCTGTGGATATAAAAAATGAATTTGTATATATATAATTTTTTTTTTCATTGTCCCGCCTCTTTCTAATCTTTGACTTTATATCCAATCCAGATAATAACCAACCTGAGAAAGCTCCTCAGTTACACAGTTTGGATGGGCATGATTGCAGGTCTCTCAATTTGTCACCCATTTATTTTTTTATCGTAAGCTGTCAAAAAATCATCCTGCCCCAGAAACTGATTAATTTTTTGATGTTTTCCCTGTAGTAGTAATTAAAACACAAAACTTATTTGAAGTTAAAATCGTATTACGAAGCAAACCTGTCTTTCTGGACAGGAGTTTACTGAACCTTTTCCTATAAGTAATCGTCAGACAGTTACACGAAAATAATTATTTAACCCAATATTCAATAGAAATACCTGCTTTATCAGAATTCAGTTCAACTTTTGATTTATTTGAGTACTTGAAACCGTTCAGCGGTAAATTGCTTAAAACTTTTGTGGTGGACAGTAAATATTAAGCTTTGCATCACCTCTTTTAAAATATTTTTTTAAAACTTTTCCTTCTTCCAGATATGTGGCCATTATGAAACCATTAAAACCCCGAATGGGTAAGAGATGTACCCTCACCATAGCCGGATCGATATGGATATTCTCGATTTTGGTGTCCTGTCCGATGCTGTTGTTCTTCACAACTGGAGAAATACCTTCAAAAGATGGCATCCGGACGGTGTGTTACTCGGAATGGCCAGACGGTTCAACAAATCACTCCCAATTGGAGTACATGTGAGTCGTGGTTATTTATAATTTCTGATTCTATGAACTGCACTTCGTCGTAGTGGCACAAGTTTCATCTAGATTGCACAGCACACATAAATATTAGGTATGCGAATGTACAAAGCGGAAATCTGCTTTCATCAAATTTGCATTTAAAAGTCTTCGAACCGTCCGTACAGCTTTCGTTTATAATTGTGCATTATAATTAGGTGGCAACGTTCTGGATATTTCTGAAAAGCTGGTTTGCGAAATTAGCTGCGAAATGCTAATTTAAAGCCAACCCTTTCAATTTTTATTAAAATGTAAATAGGATCGTGTTTTTTTTTTTTCCTAATTTATGCGAAGGACATTCCAGATGAAGCAAGATGAAGCATTTATCGATTGCTTCGTCTTTATAGCAATTCGTTAATGTTAGTGTTTCGCAGATGTCTTTGATGGTTTGAAACTTTTTCGAGGATATGAACAAATGTGGAGGATATTTTTCAAGACAAGCATACGGTGGATAAATGTAACGTTTCCCATTTCCTTTGAATTGACTGTTTTGATGCCGAAGAAAAAATGTCCACACAAAAGTGAAATCAAACTAATGGTCGTATTTTTATCACGTTACAGATACAATATACTCTTCATGGCTCTGACATATTTTCTGCCGATAATGTCAATGACATTCACGTATGCGAGGGTTGGCATCGAATTGTGGGGGTCAAAGGCCATAGGCGAGTACACACCCCGTCAGGTGGAAAACGTTAAAAGCAAACGAAGGGTAAGTTAACATCGAACTGTTACTGATGTAGTGAATTAAGGTTTGTGGGTGGTGATGCTAATAAATCGAAGATGGGATGCTGCATTGTCCTTTCAGTATAGCTTCAAAAAAATGCTTGGTATTAACTTGATGGGCAATGCTATGTAAATATTAATTTCTTTATTTAAAATTGCACCTTTAGTCAGCGGAAGTCTGCTTTTGTAATTGGTTTTAGACTTCTTCTTTGTACCTGCTTGTGTAATGTGTATTTTTAACTACCTACTCACAGCAGTTTTATGTAAGTGATACAACTTGTGTTGTAATTAAGTTGCTATCCAAATATCCCATTGAAATTGTTTTGCATAACTTTAAGTTGATCTGTGTTTCCGGTTTATTCAAAACGTAGCTCAAAATATGCCAGGATATGTACTTGTAAGGATGTTCCACTTTAATACATGAGTTTCCAGAATTTCGATCCATGTTATCATTCAAAGTGTAACTATAATCGCTTAATTTATGCAATAACTATATGCCCATGTTTTGAATCGTTCTCTAACCGAAGTATATTGTTAATAAATGGCGTGTGTGCATTTGTGTATCTCCTTCTACAAAATGTACACTAAGGCATCATGTTCTTGTTCATACTTGAATAAATGTTAATCCCGAAGAGTACCATCGTTAATAATTACAGGTATTTCCGCAGAGCTTACTTCCTAAATACCTCGTCTTTCAAGTATAATAACAGGCTTCTAAAAATAAGCCGTAATGGTCTTTTACATAAAGACACAAGACTTTAATGCGAGGCAAATAAAACAACTCAATGTCCTGCTTCAAAGTCACGAATAAAAACGGGATGTTTTTTCTGAACTTATCAACCCTGCATGCAAAGTCCTCGAAAGTAACGTCTTGCATACAAAAGTATCCCGCCGAACGTTTGAGAGTTCATTTAAATGTGTATTTTTGTCCTCGTACCAATTATTCTGTTAAAAGTCCGCTGTACAAAAATATTATTTACTATCAATCACCCAGAAGAGAAGTTGGCTTTCCCTTTGTAGGAAAATATTTAAATCCAAAATAAAGAACAGACATTTCAATTCTGTACTGAAAAGGTCTTGTGCTGTTAAATATTCATTTATTTGTTTACCTTTGTGATGTTGGATAACACTTATTTCTTGGTGTTCACAGCGGCGGCGTCGTGGAGAGATGTTCGGGTACCGAAACTGTGTTTTTAAGAAAAGGAAACAAAAAGAGGATTGAATTGAAAGATCTAGAAACATTTTTTTTCTGCATATTTTTAGGTTTACTGCGCCGTTAAGTTTAACAGCTTTCAATATTTTTGCAGAGACGATTTTTGGTAGATTGGTGAGAAAAGAAAAAAATGTTGCTTAGTGGTCAGGATGCTCCCTCAGTAAATGATCGCAGGTTTGATTCCCGAAAAAGGAAAAAATTGCAACTTTTCTATGCTTTGATGGCTGGCAAATATAGTTGCTTATAATAGTTACCCGGAACTTCGATTATTGTCCCGAGAAGTCTTCTTAAATTGGGCGTTCGAACTCGGTATATAAATGCTGAGAGTTATGTCCGTGGTATGGACTCCTATAGGGATGTGTTGCGTCAACTTTTCATTTATTTATCTATTTTTTTTCGGAAATTGGGTAGTCATTGGAACTGTGCTGGGCCTTGTGCAGAGAAATGAAAAACAAAAATTGTTAAAATAAATGCGATTAATGTAATATTCGAGTTTTACTTTCACTGATTGATATATTGAGCACCTATTATTGCCAATGAAGAGAATATCATTAAAGACACTTCAACAAAAAACAAACAACTGTAACGCATGTTTCTTCCCTGAGAGCTCGTATTACTTCCATAAGCTTCCTCCAGATGCTCGCATTTTGTTCTTCCGCGTGGATTTCGACGAATTGAAGGCAATGCTTTCAGCTCTGTGTATTGCGGCATCAACTAATGCACAAGAAACATGTATCGTCGGGGATTCCCAAAAGAACTCATAGCCGATTGAAATTTTCTTTTAAGGATTTCGAAGCGAAAAGAGGAAAATGTGCTCATTTTTATATTGGCAGTGTATATAAAGGGTTTTTTTAATGATAAAGGGTCGATGTTGTAATCAGAAAAAAAAAACAAGCTGCGTGTGTGAGGCAATAACGAGATCATACTTTTATTTGAAAAGGCCATTAATGCGATTATAAATGGAATTTAGCGTTTTGCAAATGTCCGCGGCCCTTCTCACGATGGCATGGATCCGAGTGGTCCATTTCAACATCGTTTTGTGGTGGCCTCACCAACTTAATTTTCAAAAAAGTACGGACCGAAAATCCACCTCAAAAAGTAGCTGATGAACCTTTTTTTGATTGGCGTCAAACCATACACACAATTTTACCACTCGTCGCTAGAGATGATTTTTGGGCCAAAATTAGGGTCTTCTTCTAAATGCTCCGAAGCCAATGGTTGTCACGTTGGAGAATCGAATTTGAAGGACCACTGTATCTTCTGTAAAATGGGCGCAACATGTGATACATTTGCTCTGACGAACATTAATTTTTATAATAAACTTTTACCATTTGGACCCGCTGCTCATTCGTGTAACTTGCGAGTGAGTGAATAATAAACGCAAGATTAAAAGGACGTCACTAAAACAACATGGCCGACCTGTCCCAATTAAGAAACCGTTACTTCGAAACTATCTTTTATCGATAGCAATTTATGTGAAAACTTCAAGACTTGTTTAAGTTACTGGAGAAAAGCTTTTTTTTAATTATTCAAATTCGCGTTCTTTTTATGGCGTTAATCAAGCCTCGAGCTATATCTTGAACTTGCCACATGTCCTTAGGCAAACCTAATGCACATTAAAAAAAATTGACAAATCCATCCCAATTGCAGACTTCCCATCAGTTTTAACTTTTACGAAACAGTAACTGAGGGCCCTTCACCCAAGTCGATCGATTCGTCACAAGCTGCACCAAAGACAGTCGGTGATTCCAAGGATGATTTGCAAACAACAAAATTCAATGGCAAATCTATATTTGATATTTTAATTGGTTGCATTTTGATTGCTTCCGGCAAAACACTCAAACGAACGTTGAGAATATTTAGTCTCCCTTTGAACGTAATTTTTCAAACTGTTCCCAAATATACGCACCCACTGAAATCACTCAGCAATATATCGATAAAAACGAAATTAGCTGCTATTATCGAAGGTAGATTTTAAAATGTGGGCCACATTAGTTTGGGAAAACGCACAAGTCTTTGTATTCAAATAACCAAAGCTAATCCGCTTCGACTGCCTGTCGAACATACCTGCCCATCCGGGCAAAGTACATAAACAATCAGAAACCACAATTACGTTTGAGTAAACAATTTAAATATTTCGTTCTTAAAATACGGCCCACACTCTCGGCAATATCCACAATCGAGGATTTATATTCATCACTATATACATGCATACAATTTTGAACTCGTTGTCGGGTTGTTTTAAAATAATTTCATTTTAATCGCTCTTTACTCCTTTGCAGGTTGTTAAAATGATGATTGTGGTGGTGCTGATATTCGCCGTTTGCTGGCTACCATTCCAGATCTATTTCATAGTTACATCGTGCTATCCAGCCATCACGGAGACCCCCTTCATACAGGAGGTATTTCTGGCCATCTACTGGCTGGCGATGAGTAATTCCATGTACAATCCCATCATATATTGTTGGATGAATTCAAGGTAAATATCAATGGCCCATTCTGTATGTTAAACAAATCAACAGGACGTGTGTTTGTAAATATTTGCCATTTGAGGTTCATTAGCCAAAGTCGAAAAGTGTATAAAGTAATATAATCCGCTTGTGCTTGACGTTGACGCGTTTCGATATATTTGCATCATTTAACCGTACCAATTGAGATACCCTTCAGATTGGGGATCGCATTCACAGGCGTATCACAAAATTTGTATTTCGATTTGTGAAAATAAGTTTGTCGTGTCTCTGCCATATATCCGGCGGAGGGTGGGCGCACAGAACTTTGGTAAGCTCATTTTCAGGGTCTGAATGAAACGGATTGGCTTAAATACTGGAAATGGAAAGTAAAGGACAAATAAACTCTCGACAAAGTTTGACGGTATTTACCCAAATCAGTGGATATGAGTTCTATGCCACTCAGTCAGTCAGACTCAAATTGTGGGTAATTCCAGTGTGACCAGGGTAGGACAATATTATTGCTAAGATCGACTGAAAAAGAACAATTTTTAGGAATAGTTGCGCCTATAATATTGAGTTATAACAAGATGTTTTTTTTTTTTTAAGCCAAAAACTTGAGATCCAAAACTGCCTCCAAGTGTTGGTGTTTTTTGTATGGGCTTGACAGCAGATTTGGTATGATTTTTGAAAAAAAATTAATTTGCCTTTGTATGGGGAAAATGACTTCCCAATTTTTTTTGCACAATCGCACTAATTTAACGATATTTTTCCTGACCTTTTTGGATAAATGTGGCTGAATTTAATCAAACCGTCGGCTTTTTGGCATAAATCTTTCCCTCTACAAAACACTAAAGAAAAAAATCCAGATCAAGTAGTGTTAAATCTCGACCACCAATTGTGATCACTGAAAAGAGAAACGACCATAAAATTACTCCTGTCGTAATTTAATCTTTTCTCAAGTTGTATGGCACTTCCTACAATACAACGGTCTCTTTTAAACCACATGTCGGCCATAGCCTTTATATTGCAATTTCGGTACAATTATTATTTATTGCCTGGCCAGGAAGTTTTAAAAAAGAATGACCCGATTATGCCTTTCATGTAGCGCTGCATTTTTAATAACCCTAAGCTGGCACCCTGTATTTTTTATTTTGTTGGTTGGAGCGCCAAATTCAAGCTACACCCTGTATATAGTCTTGCCCTCATTCACAACTAAACCCCTTTTTGGCGACATTTGTGGCAACATTTGGAAATGCGCCAGTTACAGCACACTAAGTTCTATCAATAATGTCAATGTCATCAGGTCATGCACAGACTCTTGGAAATTTGTGCACCTGATTGGCTTGGGAGATTCGTACAATTTCCACATATTTGATGTTGTTGAAGTCCCTTGACAGCACATCAGCCAACTTATCTAATTTTTTTTTGGCAGCAAAGGGGTCTTGCTGTGGTGAGATTGCTTTCAGATTTAATGGATCAGTGTGCGTTTGGCATCACTGTTCTGCAAAAATTTAAGAGTTCAGTAACCTATTCGAATGTGGTATTCGATTGGGCTTCTTCAGACTCGTTCTCAGATTTTAGATTTTTTGTGGTTAATCGAACATAAAAAGGTAATTTGCTCTTTTTTTGTTGTTGTATTCGTGCGGTTGGAATATTATGTGTAGCCTTCGACACTTTTCTAAGCATTTTCCATTCACTGGTTAAATTTTATTTTAAAACACTCGAAATTTAAGCTCAAAATGCTCTAACATCGGAAAGAGATTAGTTTTTTCGTACCAATCGAACATACAAATTGACCTAGAGCAAAAAAAGTTCTCTGAGAGTGCCCAATCGAATACCACATAAGACTAGACTGGGTGTATATAGCTCGACTAATTAAATGCTGTCACATGTGGTTAAGGTTAAGAGTAGATCACTTAAGCACAGGGTCGGTTACATTTGCTACTCATGTAACCGTTTTCAATTTTGGAGACTTTTTTGTATTTTGCCGATTGTTAAAAGGGGAAAGGTTTTTCCTTCTTCTTGCAACTGCGACTAAAGTCACTTGCTCATACACTCGCTCTTTACAATAACTAAAATATACGAACTATGGTCAATCCAACATATATCGTTATTTGTTACTTTTCTTTTGATTTTCTCTATAAAATTTGAAAGAGAAGTTCTGCAAATATATCGTCGTTAAGTCATATGTTGTTAATTTGCGTCAACTTGGGGAATCATATGACGGAAAATAGTCGGAAGCTGCCCTGTAAAAAACTGTATTTTATATTACCAAAGGCGTGAGGTCGAATATTACACCATCGACATCGACACATCAAAGGTTCTGACGTATGTTTTGGCTGAATGTAGATGTCAGCAAGCTCGCCATTACTGCACGTCTCTGTACTTTTCGAAAGCTTTTGACCTTTTTGCACAACGTTATAGCCTGTTTGATGCTCTTGGCCAATTATTTCCCTCCATGGATTGTGTGACTGTGAGATGAGTTTTTTTTGCCGGTCACTTTTACTGCATCACGGAGCATATAGGGTATCTAGGGAGTTGTTTGTAGGTAATTGTCTTTGATTTTCGTATACATACTCTTCCACTTCGTTATTGCTGGGTACAACTGACAAGACAATAACCAACAGAGACGAGTATAGTACTTCTCTGGGGTATTCCAAGAAGAAGTGTGATGGATCTAGGATCACAAAAGAAGTACCTTTAAATATTTGAGCACAAAAGGACTTGGCAGGAATTCACTCCACTTTTTTGAATAGCAAGATATTTAAGTGAAGTATATTGACTTTGACACAAAGGACTCTGAGTCCGGTAAAGATGATAAAGATGATTAAGAGTAATTGAACGTTTTTTTTTCAGCAATTGCAATAAATTGCGTTTATTTTGATGGCATTCACCCTATAATTTATTTTCTCTGATTTTGGAAGCGCTCGCGAAAATGTTACACAGTATGAAGGAATTGAAATCTTAAAGTTCTACAAATAGCTATACATCTACTCCAATTCGATCATCAACAATCTAGGTGCGTTAGTCCTCGCCTGAAGTGGAAAGACTGTACCAACGCACTTCACTTTGTATACGTTTTTTTTGTAAATGCGATGGCGGTGATGGATACTCCTAGCCCGTTCTGCGACGACTGTCCGCCGCCATGCGCTGTAGTTATGTAAAGTGCCCGCTTCACTGTAATAGTTACTTCGTATGAAGTCACTTTCATAGCTCAAGCACAAACTGGTGGTCCATAAATCTGTTTTGAGCGATTTAGGGAAAAAATTTCATAATTTGCAGGATAACTAATGTTATGCTCAATTAGCATGCAAATCTGACGAACTTTCTTCACAAACTTGGATACAGCAGCCGCTTCTGATAGTTTCATATTTTGCGCTGTTCAACGTCCACTATGGACACAAGTTTGCATAATTTCAAAATATTATTCAAGCCTAAGCGTCATGCTTCGGTCATTCCTTAGAACCTATAACAGCTGCCAGTGACCAAATCAGGTGTGGGTAAATTAAAAAGAAACCAGCAGTTCACCCACACATTACTAGCTTTTTTCCGAAAATATGCTGTTTAAATTCTAAAATATATGCGTAGATGTTTCCTTACTTTTCAAAAGGTTTCTTTTCACAGAGGCAGCATAACCGAAAAATTAATTCGAATGATAAATCATTAATAACAGGCTGGTATCTTAATTTAAAAGTTATGTCACTTGAATTCCATTTAGCCACTGGTTTGTTGGTTGATGTATAACTGTCTTAAGATTACCACCACAATCGGAGACCCTAAGTAATTAATTTGACCGATTCTGCTTCTGAAATTCTTGCGGTTTCCAACCGAAAAGTGCGTGACCCTATCAATAAACAATTTACTTGGATATTGGTCACCTCGTGTCGGAGATTTATTTTTAATTTTGCCATAACCACTTGAACTGTCCTTTTCTGTTTGATTGATATGCCACTCATGCCAGTGTATTTGTTTGATGAACTCATTACGTCCTTCGTGACTGGAGTTGAATAATCACTGTTAGCAACAAAAATAACTTTTACAAATATTATGTAACAAACTTTGTTGGGAAAACGCTTCATTCCACCTTTTGCATTTTTTAGCAATTAAGGATTATCTACTTATCATTTCATTGTCTGTATTTCAGTTGCTTTTTTTTTTGTTTGTGGCATTCGTCCGTTGTCACACAACTTAAAATTACATTTGCAATAAAGTTTGAAGTTCAGCTTCTGCTTTTTTATTCAACTGGTTTCCGGAGGTGGGGTAATCTTTTGACAAATTTTACTAATGCACTTTGGTGCTGCCAACACTTAGTGTGTCATAGAATAGTGCTTAAAGCTTTTGGTTTAAGTTTACCTAAGCAAACAGCTTTGCGAAATAACATTCCGACGGCAATCGCTAGATGTTCCCCCTACTAAAATTAAATGAATCTCAACCCGATACAATTGTCCAAAAAACCGAAAACTCGGGGCGTATTTTGGTGCGCTTTTTGAAAGTACTTTGGGGCGTTCTATGATTTTGTTTTCAGGTATATTTCGGAACACTTTTTAGGCGGTTTTTGGGGGCGTTCATATGTATTAGGTACTTTTAAGCTATTTTGTGCGTTTTTCAAATATTTTTGTAGAGTTTTTTTTTAATTTGTTTTGTTTTTTTTTCTGGGCGTTTTTTGACGTTTCTTTTGAGACGTTATTTGTAGTTTTTCTTAGGCCATTTTTACAACCTTTTTTGTGATTTTTTAGTGTGATTTTCGGGTTATTTCGAGGTATTTTTCTGCGTTTTCGGTAAATCAATTTTTTGGGGTATGAAATTTTCTTGTCAGTTTTTGGTATTTTCTGGGACATGTTTGAATCTTCTTTTAAGACGTCATTTGGAGTGTTTTTGAGGCCATATCCAAAGTGTGTTTGGCGGGGAAATAGGTACTTTTCTGTATTTTCGGTATGTTTTTAGCTTGATTTCGAGACATTTTTTGGGTAATTTTCTTAAGAAATTTTATGAACATTGTTTATTTCGATTTCCGGAGTATTTTTCAACAGGTTTTTTAAACCTCCCTGGGTATACTTGCGTAAGTTTTTCCGTTAGTTTTAGGTGATTTTTTTTGCAACTGCATTTAGGGCATTTTTTTACACATTCGTAAATATAAATCTGTTTGAAATTTGAAAAATGTTAACAATTGTGAACAAAAATACTGAGGTGATTCTTCGGTGGTTTTCAAAGAACATGGACTGACTCTTTGGGACTAATAATTTTACAAAAATGATTTAATTTATTTGGTTACATCTCTAATACTCATTTAACATTTTTGGCCGAAATGAATGGAGCCGAATTCGTAAAATAGCAATTTTATTATCAGGGACTATGTAACAATGTACCAAACGCCTGAATGTGGATATATGAATATGCATCTCGTTGAAACTGCCTTAAACGTATGAAACAAACTTTTGAAAGGAAAATTTAAAATATAAAGGTTGCAAATCCATTCAGCTGAAATTGTTTCTTTCAAGTTTGGCTCTTTAGTTCCTTCAAATTTAAATCTTCTCTTTTCTAATTTTTGTTCCCCCTTTTTGAACGCATAAAATTTGTTCTTCTCTTTTATTAAATCAATATTCAATACAACCCTTTTAGCTAACTATTCATAGTAAGTTTGCAGATCCAAATAAACCACCACTAATTGCATTTCCAGAACACCCCACTAATGGTAGATAGTATAAATTTGAACTCTGATGATGTGGTTGTCATGCGATTATCCTTTATACGGCCATGTGCAGACATAATCCGCTTAAAGTAGTTGCAGCACATTTAATAACAGTGGATTTTCAAATAAACCTTATTTTTCACTGCACAAGTGCACAGTGGTTCATTTGCAAATTTGCAGTGGCATGCAATTGTAATTAAAGTATCATTTTGATATCTGGATATATATGCAATATTTGTTTTGTGGTCACCTTGTGGCAATAAACAAAAACTGAACTCGGCATATTTTCAACAGAATCATTTTACAGTTCTGTGTAAGTTTTTTTTTCTCTATAAACATGTACTCCCCTTGTTTCTGTGTTTTGATATAATGACAGCTGCACTAGACAAGATTGGCAGATTATTTCGCTTGCCAAATATTACAAGTTCATGTTTTCCAGGTGGCTTATACAAAAATCGTGTTTTTTCTTGTGCCGTAATCATTGCGAAATTTTTGAAGAAGTGGCTTAGTAGTTACTGTGTTGAACTACTATGCGAGGGGTTCCAGGTTCGAATCCCCAAAAAAAACCCAAATTCCATCTCAAGGTTTCTTCCACTGCTCCACCTCTGACAAACATCCAAGAGTATAACTGAAAGAGTTTCTCAATTAGCTGTTTGGACTCGTCATAAAGTTGTCCCTTTCATTCGTCCCAAAAAAAAAAATATTTTAAAATTAAATTCACACAAGAAATTTAAATGTCAAAACTATTGCATCCGCCAAGTGGTTTACTCGATAGTCCTTTGGCTTGATTTATTTAAATCGATCTCAATCGCGCATAGGCTTGTTCTGATTTACTAAAACTATCAAAATAACGAGTACCGAGGAGTTCATTTTGGGGTCTAAAGACGTCAGAGAACCTTTTGCAGTGTTAAACTTGTTAGCTGTTTACAGTACAGATGATAGTTGGAAGAAGTACCAATTGGGAGAACTAAACATAAGGAAGTTTTAAGCCGATTTATACTCGACAAAATAAAATTGAACTGAAGTGGTTCTAACTTGAAGTTGAAACTCGCTAGTTTGTTTCTTAACTAACCAATTGTAGCGAACTTCGTTTTTAACGCTCCAATTTGGTTGGTCTCCTCTAATTCGTTATGAGCGAACTCTAAATGTATACCTCCTATCCAATCTTAACGGTACATTAAACTAAAAGGGATGTAAAAAAAATTTTGGATATACGAGTCATTCCTTTTTATATTTAAGTGGTATGTAGAAAATCCGTGTAGGGTGCCTTATTCCGAATATTCACATTTTTGTTTGCAAACCTCTGCGGGTACTACTTTTCACTTGAGACGAGGAACATTACACTCGAGTAATTCACCCTGCCCCGTAAACTCAACTTGGAACCACTGTTCAACGGTTATTGGGGACACATGACAGCCATGGTAATACAACAGGTCACCGAATGTATGCTAATATTTTGAAAACTTTTCCCTTTTACCTGTGAATATAATGAATGCAATCTGACGCTGCTGCTGATATGTATAATAACTTAAACATTTTGCTGAAAATTCCACGAGCACTTCCCTAGAGCGGGTGCCTAGTCGTGACTTTTGAGTAGGAAATTGAAAATTTAAAACTGCATGTATCAAATTAAGAACTTTATTGTATGGAGTTAATCGAACTATGTACTCTTGCTTTCAATATCTAACCAGTATGGAAATTTTGCTCCACAGATTTAGAAGAGGATTCAAACAGTTCTTCAGATGGTGTCCATTTGTCCATTTAGGAGCAGAAAGTCTCCAGCGAAGAGAGCAACTTGCATCGCGTTACTCGTGTTCGGGCTCACCTGATCATCATAGGATTATGCGAAATGGTAGGTTGAGGTTTATATAAGAAATTGTTAAACAACAGAATAGACTTTTATTTCATACTTTTGCAGATACAGAGAGGTCGTTTTTGTATACCTGTCCTGGATCACCAAAGAGTCGAAGAATTTCGCATTGTGGTGAGTGTTTTCTCTGCATAATGGGTAACAACAAATAAAATAAAAAAGTGCTCTGGACACTAAAATGGAATTCGTGTGGAAGTTCTTCCCAAATAGGTATTTATTATGATGTGTACGTTAAACCCGGAAAAACTTATCCCAAGGTAGAAGGCAGTTGCTGGCTAGGGCTCGTAATGAACGGAAAAATTACCCACAGAGAGACGAACATCTTCAACTGTAAGCTTACTCGTATATAGCGTAAAGAATCACAAAGTTTTATATGTGTCCTTGATTATCTATAACGACATTTGCGCATCTTTAGAAAACTTTCAGTTTCTACATAGAGTTTTCAAAAGTCGTACTCTTGGACTTTTGTGTCTGAATTTTTCACATTTACTTCAAGATTGATCCTAAAAGAGTTGAATTCCAGCTCGTAGCTTTTATAAAAGAGCCTCAATTAATCTTGGGGTAGGCAGTAGTCTCAATTGTAATGCAGCTTTAAAATTGGTTAAGCGTCACATCAGGCACTCTTTATTTAACTACCAAAAAGCTCGTGTCTAACTATATTTATACCCCACTGGTTCCTGAATATCCTGCAAACCGAATAAATACCGAAAAGGGCCAAATTCTCCTCTTCCGACTGAATGGGATCAAAAGGCATTTCTGGAAACTCTAGCTACTCCATTTCTCCCATCGTACCGTCGAATGGCTTAAACCAATTTCTTTGACAAGCTTAACAATTTTCCAGAGAGGACCTATAATACAGTTCTACTTAAAAAAGATCAAACATTCCGAACAGATACAAAAATTAATACCAGCACAACAGCACCATAAACCATTATTCGGCTAACAATGTTGGTATTATTCCAGTCGAGTGTCCTCGCCTTTATACATCAAACAGAAAACCCTAGCTAAAGCTCCGATAGGATAAAGAAAACCCCATCAGCGATAGTTGAAGGTGTTTTCAAATATTACTCAGTCATATTTTATTTTAACTTTTGCAACTAGGATTATGTCCCGGTCGGTGTGCGACTTACTCGTATATGTCCAGAGCACTTATTAGAAACACTTTACATTCAACTTGAGGTAAACGAATTCTTGCTTCCCTCTTTTGCAGGCTTAGTACGCACATCCACGCTCATGTCCAATAACAACCAACAGAACAGGGGGTTCAATTCCACGACAACAACGACAAATTCCATTCACATGGGATCAGCCAACAATCAAGACATGTACTCAATGAGTTCCTTGAGTAAGGACTATAAATTCGGTCGCAGCAACTCTGCTCATCCGCAACAGCGTTGGGCGTCATCAACACGGAAGGGGGTATCCTGACAAATTGGCAATGGCAAACCGGATGTTGATGTAGCTAATGGCAACGCTACACAATCAAAAAGGGATGCTACGGCTGTTGTCGCAGCAGCCGTGTGCAACAATAACAACAACAACCAGGCTAATCAAAAAACTTGGCTGTAAACTGTTAATTTGTTGGCGTTGGCATTGCGGATACTGGTCGTGAATACATGGATTTTACAGGGTTGCCATGTAAATTTCCATAAACCTGGGGGGAATTGTGCGTATACACTTTTAATGTGTCCTAATGTTTACCTATTTATTATGTTACTATTAATAAAAAGAAACCTATTATACAAAAGGTATTGCGAAAATGAAATAAAAAAAATGTATGTATATGTCCTTTTTGTATTATTATAAATATTCTTAAAAGTGTAAATATTAGATTGTACCTACTTAGCTTAAGCTATCTCACCTAATGTCATAGGATAGCGCGGCAGCGCGAAAGGCGGACGAATGTTTTAGTCCATTATTGATAATTGTATAATGTATTTCATTTAATTTAGTCTATATTTTCTTAAGTTAGACTTCGAAATAAATTAAATTATTATTTATAAAAAAAACCGGACGATTGGTTTCATTTTGTTCAATTTTATTTCGAAGTTCAGCAAGTTCAATAATT
Source organism: Cheilosia variabilis (assembly GCA_951230905.1). Classification (NCBI taxonomy): domain Eukaryota; kingdom Metazoa; phylum Arthropoda; class Insecta; order Diptera; family Syrphidae; genus Cheilosia; species Cheilosia variabilis. The sequence continues at coordinate 17,611,242 of OX579676.1, forward strand.
ATCTTTATACATTTAAGGGCTGCACCAAATTCTACGAGCTTACGTAGTTCGGTAGATATTACCGAACTAGATAATCCTCAGAATAGGTAGGTAACAATAGCTGTTTTTTATTATCAGCGTGATCTGATCCGAATCAGATCACGAAAATAAAACAAAACAGATAATTGAAAAGTTTAATTTTGGAATTGTGGCAACAGTTGCTTTCACAAACAAAACAGATAATACAGGGTATTTCAAACTTCATATTGCCACCAGCCATATTGCAAATATTCTTCTCAACGTGACGTCACACGAGGCACAAGTCATTTCACTTGCAAAGTCGGGGGTGTTACCATATTTGAATCAAATTTGCATAATTTTTCGTTTCAAATATATTTTTGTTAAACAAATTTAGTATTTTATGTTCAAATATGCAACACATGAACAATATTTTGCTGCTACCGCTTGAGTTTGTCTTGGCATATTAAGGTGTGTGCAGACCAGCGAAACTTTTCAGAAATCATTTAATAAACACTTATAAATGATTTCTGAAATTTATATATTAAATGTTTATGAAATGTTTCAACTTTATCCTGTTTTGGAATAGAAGAAAATAATGTGGTGGGATTATTAGCAGCGAGTAAAGTTTTTATTTTTGTAATTTTGGTCTTGGCAATCACGCGACACGCGATTTAATTCAAATAATCGTATTAACTGGATCACTTTCTCATTAGGTATTCAAACTTTTCTGGACATTTTTATAACAGCGCTCACTTTATGCAGGGATACTTGTAAAACAAAAATTATTTCCCATCACGATTGGGTAACTGTGAAACATTTCATAAACGTTTTTTTGGTGTCCAGATCCAAACCACCAAAACATTTCTAAACATTTCATAAAAATTGTTTTGTTTAATAAGTGTTTCAGAAATATTTATGGAACATGTAGGTATTTTATTGTTTATGATATGTTTGGCTGGTCTGGACATACATATTACACAACGAGAAAAAACAACATAGCTCGGAATACGGACAGGGAGTTTATTCGAATGCGAAATAAATCAATCGATTTTTTTGTGTTCCATTTTTCAGTGTGGCAACGTGATTGTGCGGCTATCGTTTACAGGCACACCAACATTTAAAAATAAAACAAGCCACCTAGTCGGAAATAGTAGAAATAATTTTCAGATCATGATTCGTGATCTCGATGAGAAGCAGGATCATGTGCTGTTGTTGTAGGTGCATGTAAATCGATGATCTATATGGATCATAGCTGATAATAAAAAACAGCTAATGTGTAACCCGTTTCTATCCCAGCTTCAAAGGACACTAAACTTTACTATTAAATAAGTATTAAAGTGCAATAGGCTTTGAAGAAATACACAATACAGTGGTTTTGGAAAAGTTACGTTTGGATTGTTGTTTTTTTTTTTTAATTATTTAGAGGAAATTAGTACCTACCCTCGCACATTTCTATTGCATTCACTCACGAACAACTACCTTAGGAGTTATTTTTGCAAATGGTGATCGTTACAGTTAGCAAAGATATCAACATTTTTGTAGAATGTTTTAAAATAGAAACGCAGATGGTTATTTTTTAGTTGCAGGTTGTTTCCGATTTTAACACGTTGTTTGTTGTTGCTAAATCTTTTTAATATTTCACACACATTTATCGGTGTAGCCCATTCGGTGCCGTGAAATAAAGCGGAATAATATCGAACTTTTAAAAATACTTAATTTATCATTTTTTTAGTAGGTATTACACTTTTTTAGAATATTTAAGACAGATGCTTAATTATATTTATTTGATTAGAGTTTTCTAACTTTAAGCAATAATTCCAACTTGAATTTCCACTGTGCGACCTCTCGCGAACGTCTGACAAACATCGCAGAGTATAACTGTCACGAACGAGATTTTCAATTAGCCGTTTGGGCTCGGCATACAAATTGTAGATCCCTTCAATTCGTCCCAAAAATTAAAAAAAAAAGCTACGTGTAGGGTCCCCATGGACCTGATGCGCCAACTATTTATTTTTATCCAGAAAAATGTGTTTAACATTATAAACTTTTTTCGGCAGAATCGCTGCGCTCAAGGTAAGGTGGTTTTTGTAATTACTGGGTAAAACATACGAAAATTAATCAATTGTTGATTACGAAATGCGTAGACGTCAAACAATCTTACAATATCTTTGAGCAGTTTGGCTTGTTGTGAAATAAAAATTTTAAGTGAGAGTGGTTTGAAACGCAACAAAAAGCGCTCGGTAAAACATCCACAAATGCCTCGAAAGGGCCTCTAAAAACACGCCGAAAAACGCGTTTTAAAACTCGACCAAAACACAACGAGAAAAGCAAATAAAGAAATCGACTTAAAAAGGTGTTAAAAATTGGAATGAAAATGACCAAGAATTCGTTAAAAACTCATCAAAAAATGCTTCCACAGCGCGTCCAAAACTGAGTCAAAAAAAAGACAAAAAGAACACACTGAAAAATATGTCCTAAAATGCATCAAAAAACGAGACCAAAAGGCGTTTAAAAACCCAACTGCGTCCAAAAAAGTAAGCTCAAGATCGTTTTTGAAAAATGCATCCAAAAGGGGGAACAAACCGCATTACAAACGCGACCAAGATGCGTTGAAAAAGGACACCAAAACGGGTCTTTCCTAAACCAATCTCAGTACTTTTGGTTATAAAAATATTTGAATTTGACCAAACATTACAAATGTCAATTCTGCTAGGTGATATATCGAAAAATAAATTATATTGCTTAAATTTTAATGGTTCAGACTTTACCATCAGAGCAAACAGGACTTTTCTTTTGTGTTCAATTGAACTATTTCCCAGACAAACTTACAAAAGAATTGTACGAAAGATAGGACGATCTATGGTGGAATAGACCTGCATGTACGATAAATTTTGAAAACTACTAGTGTACGATATAATGATATTTCGTCACATACAATTGCATCTACATTTAAAGAGCGAAAAACTAGTAAGTACTAGCGCTAACGACCCATTTCAAATTAAGATGACTTTCAGTATGCTGCCTCAATTACAACAACGTTTCCTGTCCCCAAAATGTAATCTCTGTAAATGTTTGGTCCGCCCTTGTGTGCCTTCGTAATTCGTTAACCGCCCATGGAAATCAGATTTCCCATGAAAATGCTCGTTTGACGTCACTGCCAATGCAATTAGTTCATCAGTCAGGTAGGAACATACCCTTAAGGCTTTTTTATCAACTGGGCAAGATGTCCATCGCATTTACCAAGTTCGCTAAGGGATGCTTATGATAAACCGACTTATCAGAGTCCATTAAGAAATGGGTTCGTATACCTTTTAGCCATATCCTTCACATTGTATCGCATCGCATAAACGGTACACCTAATCGATATTGACACACTGTAGCCGGTCATAAAATTCCCCAATAGAACATGTCACTAATCTAATATCCTGCAAACAGCAATACCCAGTGAACTGCAAACACAACTAAGTCAAGGGAATCAGCTTGCCGCCAAAGCTCGGAAAATCGTTAACTTCTCGCATTCTCGCAGTTCTCGGATCGTTAAAGTTGCACCAGTTTCAGCCATGCTTTTGGGACCTTGGCCAACTATGCATTTAAAAAAAAAATATTTATTTTGAGCATAAAATATGCAATTTGCTTCCGGTAGAGGAATTGCAACAAAGCTCCTTCGTTCCTGATCCAGCTGCAAGTGGTGTACGATGAGAGTAACCGCTTCAACTCTCCCGGGCGGGTTATAAAATTTGTTGGTATACCTATACTCAGTGTCTGGAAAAAGACACCAGTCGTATCGGTCGAATAGACGACGACGTGATTTTTATATGTGATTTTTTTTCTTCTTGCCAAACCCTCATCGCTGTCTCGGTAATAATTTGATTTTGTGCCAAGATATATAAACGTAATCAAGGATTTGCTTGCTCCCGGCCACCACGAGCCTCTTTATTAACCACAGTTATGCGACGCCAGTCAAAACAGACAGGATAAAGTGATAGACAAGAAAGAAAGAAATGCGACAAGGATTCGTTTCCAATACATCTTGTAATGAATCTATTTTGTACATAAAAAAAATCTTGATGGGATCTGTAAAATCCGCACTTACTACATAGAAGAATTCTTTGTTTGATTTAATTGAAATCTACAAGAAGAAACTTTTTCTAAACATAGAAAGTTTCGGACAATGGGGCATGTGAGTGCGGTGCGAACTGAAACAGCTTTTCAGTTGGCTATGATGTCAGCCTGTGCTGTTTTTGAAAAAGCAAACGATTCAAGAGGTTTTCCTTAATGAGAAGTACTTTGCTGATTGAATGGGCTGACAGATCAGAAGGCTGCGTTCATTGACATGGACCCATTCAATATAAATGGCCTCAGGATAATTGGGAAAGTATGACGATAATGGGGCTGATTGCTTAACGAAACCAAGTTTAGGATGCGGATAAGGAGTATCTACGCAGTTAGGCAGTTGCTGAAAGTGATTCGAACTTTTTATTCGTTAAATGGTCGAAAGAGGTAGCTATTTCTTTCAGCTGCTTAATGTTTGCAAAACAAAAATAGTTTTTCTTTAATCGTTCAAATTTAAATACAGATGAAGGCATTTAACATAAAATAAAACTGTTTAAGTTATTGTTAAATTCTATTAGCGCGAATATACGTTCAGTTTTGTTATTTGCTATCTGAGCGTTTCCATTGTCGCTGTTAATTACATTCACATACACATTGCACACTTTGCATTCGTTCCGGTTAAACATGGAAAGCGATAAACAGCAATTTCACACAACCCCAACGCACAACATTTTGCTCTAAAGTGTGGCTTCTGGATAAAGCAGAGAACTACAATTAATGCCCAAAACACATGTGCAGATTTCACTGCGCAGCAAGATTAAAATACACAAATGTTTATATGGATATAGGCACATGTAAGTTCTGCACTCACCGCAAAACTGCAAAAAGTTTCTATTTCTAAATTTGCTGCGAAATTTAAGCGTACCACAACAGAAAAGAAAATCAATTGCAATTTCAAGTATTTGGCATCATCGGCTTTTGACATTTGCTGATCGTTTTTGTTTTTGTTTTAGTTGTAAACACAACAGCTGCTTGGTCGGGGAATGACAGTAGTCGTATTAACCGGTGCAATGCATGTCAAACAATTTTCTGCACATGTGTTTTATGCGCAATAGTTTTTAATATTTGTGCAAGTGTTGACTCTTGACTGTCGTAAGCATAGACAAACCATACTGAGACCCCCAACTCACAATCCTCTTGCAGCTGGGCCCCTCAATTTTTTTTTCAAATTCGCCATTTTGTATTCCTATCGGTGTTATGTCAAAAAAGAATCAGTGTGACATGCAAAAACACACAAAAACTACAAAAATAAATGCTGCCAACCTCGGCAACCGTGGGGAAATATGAAAGAGTTCGGGAATACCACATTTTTTCATTACTGAACGCCATTGGTTAGTTATCATAAATTGTTAAAAGGCGAATAATTTGATTTGTTTGGTTAGTAAAACTATCTAAAGTTGATGTTCTATATACTAGAAACATATTAGGACAAACATGTTTGTGTATTTTCCGCTTTTGGATATCATTAACTTCGATTTCGTGTGTAAATTTTTCTTAAATAATGAAGAAAATTTGCTCAAAATGTTTTCATTTTCACTTAACCAATCTACATTAGCCGTGTTTTTTTTTAGCTTCGATCTCAGCAAAGCAAAGTAAAGTAGGATTTTCATCATGCAATTACAACAACTACGCTCTACTTGACACTTCGAGACTCGGTTGTAGTTGTTGTAATCGAGTGCTGAAAATCCTACTTTACTTTGCTTTGCTGAGATCGAAGCTCAAAAAAACACGCCTATTGTTAATTTTTCATGAACATTTTAAGCAAATGTGCACTTATTCCTAAAAAAAAATATTATCCACACGTAACGAACAATTTCAAATTAAACGGATAAAATTCTATGAACTCTGCCAGCAACTTTGCCCACAGCGGAAGTGTCTCATATCTCCTGGGAGTGTGTTGGTGAGCAGAATTTTTGAAGTTTCGTGACATTTGTCAATACGATTTTCTTTGTAAGAATAGCGCACCAAACGTGAACACTCCATAAAAATATAGCTTGTAGGCTAAGTAACGGGAAATCGGCCGGAGTTGGTGGTCTCAGTATTGTCTCTGGTCGTAAGTATTGATTTAAATTTATATAATTAATGACAAGGAAAAACAAGTTTTAGTCAAGAATATCTACTACAAAGTAATCAAGAACGCCCCAAACTAGGTGTGGCTGTCTAGTAGTGTACGAGACGTGTACAGACGTATACAACAGTTTTGTTAATTTAAGGACAATACAGAGTGGTCTGAAAATAGATAGACTCACATTTAATACATTTTTCACACGTCTTCTTCTACATATTTGTACCAGAAATAGACCCATGTAAAAGAGGTGTACCTCTAAGACCTTGCAAACATTTACACTATTTGCTGAGAATCAACTAGTGGCAAGATTTTTTTCCAGAGAGTAAATCCGATTTACGGTCACAATGTGGGAAATAAGATTAGGAACTCAAACTACCTAATGTCCTTTTGCTATGACGACAATGCCAGTATATAAACCCAATAAAGGTAAATATAATTTTCCCATTTGAGCTATTTAAGCTTCATTATATTATATTCTCTTTGTGGTTTATTTTTATTTGAAATACCTAGTTGTAGTCCCAAACAGAATTTGAATAATAGCATTTCATTTTATCTGATTATTTGTATACACCCAAATGTGATCCTTTTTTAAATGTTCTCTTCAAAGAACTTATGTACGAAGGTCACGAGACCTATAGGAGGCAAATAATCACCTTAGAGATTAATTGTCCAGTGACGAATGTTGATATCAATTTGTATAAGGAGACATTTTAAGAAATTATGCGTTTTCTCCCGTAATGGTGGTTGAGAACTCGTAGTAACTTTTTGCTATGGAAAATAATTCAGACAAAATAATAGACATGAAAGCTATTAACTGATTAGGACATATTTTATATAATATAAAATGTATAACCTTATAAGACGCCCGATGATTCTGAGACTAGTAGTTATATATTTAAATGTGAAAAAAACATTTGCCTAATATCTACTAGCCAATTTATTTCCAATTACGAGTTACCTTCCAAAGTAATCACTGTCAACGGTGGAAATTTCCGTCCGAATTTTTTCCCCAAAACTTTATTTTTTAAAGGTTAGAATTTGAATTGCAAAGTGTATAGATTGAAATCGTAGAAGAGGTTCTCCAATAAAACGAACAAACATTCATTACCTGCCAGAATTCCAGGTATTCCTTCAGTCGTGAATTTTATTGCCCACGCAATAATTTATTGCACGCATAAAATTGACCTTCGACAGGGAAACACAACATTGGCAGCTAAATTGATTCCCAAAATTTGTCAAAAAACGTAAAGTGTATAGAGAGTTGTGAATGTTTCAGTGACTATAATTTGTTTCACAAAAATGTAGCGCCCAATTTATTTATCAATTGGTTGGGTAGTTCGATGGAGCCTTTTTTAAAACGAATGCAAGTATTAAATGAACTACAGTTGGAAAATCAGTGCAAAATCGAAGACCGATGTGCTTTATCATTCATGGTCCATTGTGATTTAATTGCTGCATTCATAACTTTCATTTGCAGTATGGACGAAAAACGGGACATAAGAAAAATCAAATCATGCACACGACCTCAGAAAATTAATTACAGCACGTGCTTTGAAGTACTAGTATGTGCACGTACAGGACTAACATTTTACTTCAATTAATGCTCTGTTGAATAAATTCATTTGATACCTAGTGAAAAGCTCGCGTTGGGTTTAAACATAAATGAGACGTTTGGGAAATTAAGGGAAGAAACGTTTCGTCCGCAAAAACTGCACTACCGGGTCACGCGTACAGTTTCAATCCATCTTCGCCGTGCTCACATGAACGAGAAAGTTTGGCTGAATAGCGAGAACTGGAGATCAGATTCCGGGTACAGTATACAACATGGAAATCTGATAGAAGGTACAACGAAAACCGCCGGCACGTATTGTTATATACAGCCAACGATTTCTTCTGACGAACTATACCTTTGTACTTTATAAACTTGCTTCCCAATGTAGCTTGGAAAAGCAATTTTTGTTTCACGAATAGATAACTTTCCGGTGAGACGTGAGAGCCAATTAGAGCCAATTGGAAACAACAACAACAAAAAATTGAAAGGTCGTTTTGAAAGCACGTTCTATTGAACGTGTAAAATATTTCGATTCGAGTTTAGCCAGTGAAATTCAGGAATCCGTTTTGAAGACATTTTGGTTTTAGACGTAAACATTACATTCGTTCCATGGCAAGTGATGCCAACATTTTCAGACTGACGACATTTTCAGCCATTTTCCCACGACGATTATCAAAAATTACTTTTTTTGACCATGCCTTTGTTAGAAGAATCCCACGATATTCCCCACAAAAATATACATTCATAAATAATTACCTATACTATACCTATATATAAAAAAAAAGTTAATTTAAAAAAACCGACTGACTGTAAAAAAAAAGACTGAAAAGAAAAAGACAATTGACAATCGGAGACTATATACCTACTCAGTCTAACAAATATATGTACGAGTATTGAGTACGCTCCGACTGCCAAATATGTAGGAAGTTATAGGTACTTAAATGCGTCTTGATGTTCATATATTTATTTTTAATTCTTTTTTTTACAATCAGTCGGGTTTTTTGGTTTTTTAAATTAACTTTTTTTATTTTTATCTTTTTAGCCTATGACACTCCAAATATTATGATACCTCACTCTTCAAAATCGGATAAGCCGGTTAGGCTACAGGGTGTCACGTAGAAACGTACATATAGGATACGCGCGAAACACATAAACCTCCCTGTATCCAGTCGGGTAAAAATCAACAAAAACACTCTTCTCTTTCAATTCAAATGGTTTTTCTTCCACCTATTTTTTTTTGTTCTAAGAGATTTTATATCTGGCCTTTCTTCGCCCTTTTATATTATTTCTAAACGGAAAATCCCCACGAAATGGGTAGTTGCCCACGATCTGGCATCACTGTCTTTTACATATATTACATTCAAACACTGACTTTAGTACCTACTTGCTCGCATGTAATAAAAACTTTTGAGCCTTAAGCTTTGAATGTTCCCCGTACCTACATTAAGTCACGTTCTCTTGTTTTCCAGTTCGTCGCATTTCTTGCTTCGATTTCAACTTTTTTCTTGAGGAATTTCAGAAGCTAAACGGTGCTTCCTTAGTTCGAAGAAGGCCTACGCTTGTTCCCAACTGGAGGAAGTCGAAAATAACATTTGTCATTAACTCAAGCTCTTTTAAACTGCGAAGCGGACCTAGTCACCGAAGCATAGGGCTTACAAGGTATATATGTGTTAAAACAGAATATTCATCAAGGATAAAGCCCAAATTTGGCCAATAAAGAACCCCAGTTCCATATACCAATATAGAAGTAATAAGCTTTGCTGTAAAGCAAGGTCGCCTGCTTCGATGGAGCTCTTTGTATATGAAGTTGAGTTTAAGAAGAAAAAACTCAACTAAACACCAACCGAGTATTAGTAAAAGAAAACATGCCCAAGGACTATCAGAACCGAATGCCACATAAAAGGGGGTCCTATCGTCAATGTCATACCAACTATAGAGTGGCATACCTCTGTTTAATGTCTCATACAAAATCCTTTCTGTCACATTGTGTAAATGAATCGCATCACATGTGCAATATCCCGGTGTAGTTTCGGTACTGGCAAACCGGCCATAAAGCATAAATCCAATTTTGACGTTGACGCAAATGTCAACGAAAGCCGATAAATTTTAAATCTAGAATCCTTACCTTTTTCAAGTGACATCCAGGGCGCATAAAATGGCATTGCTCGTCAGGAAAGGGTCTCCACATTATGATCTGATGACAATGAAAACTGAAAATTTTTTAAGTCCCCGGGATGTCAGAGGATGCCAGGTTGCAGTGTCTTAGACAGATACAAGCACGAGCAAACAATATCTGCAGAGATACTTATAATAATAACTATTTCAGCCCGTTGTTATATATTTTTCATTCACTTAAAAGCAATAAAGTCCACTGTGAACCTGTTTAGAACCTAACTGTCTTCTTAGACATTTCTCATAATTGTAATTGAATCCAAAAAGGAAAGCAAAATATCCACAACTTTCATGTCTGACTTTCATTCGTCTGTCGCTCCACAGCCAATATCTGGTATTAAATTCGTCTAGCGAAGAAATCCTGTGAATATGATATCTGTCACGAAGTAATCCTTGAACAGAATAATAAACCCATGTAAACATACCATGCATGTTGAATATATATTCTCCTTTGTACCATGTATAACTCTTACCTAGCATATTATATTCTTTGATCTCAATTGAATCTCTGAAGCCAAATCCATGAAATCCTATTCTTTATCCTTCAAAACGAAGCACAACATGGTTAACTCAATTTCTTAAATTCTCTGCCCGAAGACAATCCGTTGGAAATCAATAAATCCACGCTCCATCCACCATCGTTCATGGAGCTTTGAAAATTGTTTTTTACTTTCTAAAAGATATGAACTATTGAAGAAAAAAAAAACATGACTTTAGTAGAGACTAGACTGGGACTTTAATCCAAAATATATCTTAGGAACTCACTACACAAGTCCCGTTGATATTTCCCCAATTTCTACGACTTACTGGATCATGAAAATACGTGAGCTAGACCATGCATCGAAATACAGCGACATGAATTATGGAAAGGATAATTCAGAATGATTTAGTTACTACTACGGTGCCATCGTAATATATTGCGGGCTGCCAGCTATTCCAGGTGAGTGAACTTCACTACGTGGTCGTAGTCTGGTGCCATTTATAATTTCATTAGTAAAACAAATTTTGAATCGGTAAAGCGAAGACGTCTCGAATGTCTGGTTGTGCCTGCGGCTCCGCAAGTGGGTTTAATTGAAATGTTTAAAAATGGAGTACAAATTCATGTTACACCCTGCACTCAGTATAGTTCATCGTGACTGGAATTTAAACGATGGAAGCCAATCGAATCTATTTTGGTCTGAGATATGTATAAACGAAAATTGCCTCCATGAACTTAACATGAGGACAAGTAAAAGCGATTCTGTCAATTGGGAAGTGCGTTCATAAACAAAGTTGAGCAACCTTCTTCCCAGAGTGGAGCGATTTCCGGGACTTAACGAAGGTCCGCCGATAGCGAATTCTGCAATTGTTATCTTTTAATCAATTCAAACAGCAAATTTCGCGGTTTTTTGCAGTTGGGAGTTCAAGACTTCAAGGATAGGAAGTTGATGTGGATGCATGCACCTTCGGGGAGTTTTCGTAGGCGTTCTTAAACATACCCTGCTCTTGGGAATCTACGCCCAAGATCAGCACCGTAACATGATTTTTCATGATAACAAGTTTGTGTTTTTTGGTTGTACAGAGAGTTTTTTTTTTGTGTGGATTAGTTCACGCATCACGTTAAAATTACTCACCTAATCCATGAAGGTTTCTCCGAAAAAAACTAGAACTGGAGCAGCATAAATAAAGCAATCGGCCAAACCGTTCCGATTGCCGCAATTTTTCCATCTTTATATTTCAGCTCACTAAAGAGTCTCTCATTGGAAAAAATACCTGCGCATGGGTTTGATATCTCTGCGTTGTTTTCCTTCATTTGTTGCTACCTTTCCGTCGAGTCTCGAGTCCCACGGCTCATATTTCAGTGCAGTACAATTTCACGTTATAACCTCACTCAGTATAGTTCATAGTGACTGAAATTAAATTTAATACAATGAAAGCCATGTGGATCAGAAAACGCCCTGCTCAACTTAGAGGGACTTATCCATGAACTGTGTCTTCATCAGTATTAAAAATAAAAATAATGGTATTAATAAGAACTCATTTGCAAAACTTTTACTCTAACGCAAGGTACGGTCGAATTTTTCTTAATCCCCTCGCCTGCTAAATTGTGAATCACAAACATTACTCCGATTATTTCACTAATTTTTATTTCGAAACAAAAACAGACAGAAACGAAAAAGTTAGTCGTGCCCTTCGCTAAGATGCTTGAAGGAAACATCATACGAACGTTATTCCGCAAGACCAATGGTGTAGTCCCACTCAAAAAGAGTGAAGGGAAAACTTGCTACCTACAAAAGTATAGCAATACCTTTACAGCTATACGAGCTTAAACTTATCTCTATCTAGAAAATAAGAGTTTCTTTATTTTTAACAGATTAAGTGTAAGGAGTCACTGCTTTCCTTCTGTTCGTCTTTAAGTAGGTAGGTAATTCATTAAAGTTTGAGGAAATCCATTACAGAATTTAAATCGACTACTGCTACAGTTTTTCGTACATGCAAGTACATTGCTTAAGAAATCTGTTTTTCGTTCAGAAACGGATTGCATGATGCGCATTCAGAAATGGGATACGTCCTCGATTAAATTTTGTAAATATTTTATGAAAGGTGTAACGATAGCTACCTAAAGCTTGAAGATAAGTCTTCATGATTGAGAGCAATTATTTGCTATCCGCGATACTAATAATCATTTTTAGTGTCCAGGCAACATTTTTCGAACTGAAAATGGTAAAATTCTCCGTACAAAATTGCACATTGTGACCTACAAACTTTTTAGTGTGCAGGGTAAAAATGATTATAAGTAAGGCCCTATGTCTATTTATATTCAATTCATACCCACCACAATTATTTTTAAAAATTTATTTTCTAGTTTTAAGAGTTAGCACAATTGGCTCCTCAATTCTGTCTGCAAACATCCTGTTGAAATTTGATATCAAACAAGAAATCCGACATCCGATTTTTAGATTACCCCTAAGGTTAGGCCTATAATTTAGCTTTTTTATTTGCGAAGTATATTTTTAGTTAGGACTTTAAATTTTAGTAGTTCAAAGTGGTTTTATTAACCATGCAAATTTCGCAAACGTGAGCTTCCGTAAATTTAAAGTCGAGGCTAAAATTTGTAATTACGAGTAATACGGCATTGAATATCTAAGGTTGGTTAAGGAACAATTCTTTTCAGGGGTGCGGCGCCCTTTTACCGCAAACGATTCGCATTTTGTTCACTTTGAATTCAACGGAAAATATATTTAGTTCGCCGGGGAATTCATCTGAGAATCCCAGGCGATACATCGAGGCTTTCGATGGAAGAATTGCCATTGCAAGAAAACAAAGACGAAAGATGAATTCATTTAAACTCGGCTGCGTTTTTCTAGTTGGGGGAGTGGTTTTTGGTGGTAAGGAAGGATATGCAAAATGTAAGTCGCAGCTTCTAGTTTCCCTGTACAATTCTTGATATTGAAATGGATTTATTTTGTCCACCAAATGATGAATGATACTTAACACACTCAGTATGACATTTTTGTATTAATCCTCCATATGTTTTCAGTAATTGACCAAGCAGAGCTCTCGCAGCTGTAAGATGACACAAGCTATTCAAATTTCCCACCATTGCACTCACTTCGAAGACTGAAAGAGGGAAGGTGATAAAGAATATTACAATGGAGTTCGCTATACAATTATCTAGGTCTAGGCGAACACATTCGGTCAGTGGTTTGCTGAATATAAATTGTGAAGAACTGAATTGTCCATTGTCCTACCAAACATGAAAACGTGGCTTTTTCAATCTAAACAAGTGAGCAAATATCCTTGACCGTTGGGAACTGTTTAGTTTAGCTCTACAAAACCAAAAAAGAAAATTGTTTTATGTTATCCCGACCGCGATTCGATTAGCCCTTTAGTTTCAATTGCTGCAGGTACTTACGAAATTTCGCAAAACACTCACGAACCACATCAATATAACATTCCGTGCAGCACATCGTAGACATAATACAAATTCAATTTAAAGTTTAATTCCTTTTTGTGGAAGGGAGAAGCAATAAACTTTGTTTTCATTTATTTATTTATTTATTTGCGCTTTTATTTTTAAAAACTACGCTGTTGAACAAAGGATCGAAAGGAAAGGCAGATGGATATAGTAACAGACATAAAATTACTAAGAGAAAGGATGCAATTGTGTTGGTGCTGCTGCTGATGCTATATGCTTCAGTGGCGGAATGTGCAGATAAAGTGTCGGCTGAAGTAATGAAAATTGAAGGAGCAAAGAATCCAATTAGGGATCGGAAAATTAAATCAGTAGGGGAATTCGGGGTGCGTTGGTCATTTGGTGTTAAAGTGGAATCAGTAAAAGGATTTTTTTTAATTATGAGCAATATTCAAAATTGTTCATCAACTAAAAATTCATTCATTGAGTCGATCTTCATACTGTTGAACATGTACCTACCCAGATATTTGATGAGAGACAAGTAGGGGACTAGGGATGATCCAAAAGGAAAAATACCATCTAAATAGGTGTCTCATGCGTTTAAAAATTCCTGTGCCACCAACATAGTACTGACACTCAAACTGACCCTATTTTCGAAAAGGCCCTAACTACATTTTCACACTTTCGAGAAAAATGTTCATTTTTGTAATATTTGATGCATATCTTTTGTACTTAGGGCTTCTAGAAATTGTGTTTGAAGAATAAGCTTTTAGGAACAAAGCAGTAACTCCTTTACGAAAATAGGGGCAGCTTTATTTATTAAGAACTTTATTAAATGTGAATGTTCTCTATTTTAGGTAAGCAATTTTGTAAAATGCTAAGAAAACACACGACTTAATCCACTCTTCCCCACATTGCGGTTGTAGGTATTTTCTCAAACTTGTGGTATGCACCTACAATGTGCGTTACAAAGTAGCTTGCCACCCCTGGCTTTCCTCCAAGAATGTACACACGAGTAGACTATTTCTGTTTCTGTGTGGTAAGGTGTGCACTTGGCGTTTGAAAATATCAAACTAGAAATTTTGCATACATATATGTTAAATTCAAAGTGGATACATATCTTGCGATGATTTCTAAATAAAGCCATTGGCACATTGGTCCAAATAGACGATTGTCACTCAAGTGAAGAATCTACTGACTTTCGCATTGAGCCAAATATTTTATTGGCCTTTTCCTCTGTAAAAGTCCTTAGAATGTTTGGTGAGTCAATGGACTTAAGTTCTAATTTTATAAAGAGTTTTTCGACCTCTTCTCCCCATTACTACACTGCAGAACCTCTTTTATGTTCTTGGCGTTGGCGTATTTCTGTTCAGATTGTGAGTTAAAAAAAAAATATCTACTATGATACCTTGGATCCGCACTAGTAGGATTTTGACGGTTTCTGCTAAGGGAACCCAATAAACTAGTTGATTCGCATTTTGTTCGCTTCGGTCTATCCGGAATGAGTGCGACGGCGAGGAACACAACTAGTAGGCCAAAAGAGTCCGTTTGAATATTGAAAACTCTATTTCTTCGATGGAAGAACATAATGGCAACATCTAGAGGAATTTGCTGCAATTAGATGGGAATTGTACACAATTTTGGTAGTTCTGGTACTTATAACAAATATGGGAAAACACGTCATAACGTAATTTTCTGAGTAGAATATTCTAAATTTTAATATGTTTGTATTGCAATTTTATTACAAAAACAAAAAAAAAATATTTAGGTAATCAAAAATTTTTTAATATTTAATTAAGACATTTTAAGCCAACTACTTTTTCTAAAAGTTTTTGATATTGGAATGGACTTTTGCGCTAGCACTATAGACAGTCCTCCGTCAGATGGAAAAAAGTTAGGAGCGGTAAGGCCTTGGGAAGCTACAATTTGAAAAATAGATAGATCTTACGCAAAATAAGTGCAGAGATATATGTTTAGCTCCTAAATTTACCGCGAATTTATTAGTGCTCAAAATATGAAATATGATTTTGACCCATATTATAGGGTAGCTTTTTTCCTAGCTATGCCTATGTATCCAGCTAGTTTAAGATGACGATTTTCCGGGTTTTCAACTCTTTCATTTCATTTTTTCACTGAACTTTCGATCTCTTGTGAAATTGGGATTTAAATTACATTAGCGCTAAGCTACCTCGACCGAGCGCCCTGCCGGTCAGATATGGAATGACACTTCACTCAATCCATCGGCCTCACTCATCGAGCTACATGTGCAGCCTTCACTAACACTAAGTAACAATGAGACGAAGAGATTTTGCCACTCATATAATATAATAGAGGCCATTATAGGTTAACAAGGTGGGGATACTCGTAGCTTTGGGCGTATTAAAAAAACAAATCATTCGTAAGATATTGGGTCTTGTTTAGTTTGACGAATTACGGAGGCGATGTATCGTAGCCGATTAACTGGATGCAACGCCATAGCCCTCAAAGCCTGCAACTCAAACACAGTGAATAAATACGGCAGCGAAAAAACTCGTTGGCACAAGTAGAAAAGGCTTTTAACCGACTTGAAATGCGCAACTCAAAGCAGATATAGCTAACTCATTCGGGCTAACTTCCATTTGAGTTAGGTGAGGACCTGCTTTCTGCTTTACCCCGAAACTTAGCGCCGTATAGTCTCTTCGCCAAAAGTGTAGGCAGCAGTTTTGTCAGAAAAAGTTAGTATAAGCAGGGGATTTTTGTTCTATTTATTAACAAATTATTTCCATTAAATGTCCTCCAAGTTCGATTTCAAAAATGTTAATTTTTTTAACAATACTATGAGTTTGCTCCAGTGATAGCGGGAAACCTCGCCTTTTTATTTATTTCGCGTAGAATATATTTAAAAAAAATATGGAAAAGACTCCTCATATATAGGCACTGCCCATCTTGCATTTTGGTCTCTATTACAAGGCAAAATACAGATATTTCAAAGCACAATATTGAGGCGTGTTTTGAAAGCCTCTTTTAAACATTTCAAACCATTCTTTAACTCGGACTACCTCCACTAAACTGTGCACAGTTAAAGCTCTCTTAGAACGATTAAAACTTCTACCTATTTGTAAATTTCAATACCCAAATTTATTTATTTAATCGTTCTAAGTCCTGTAAAAGGACAAACCGTCCTTTTCGAAAATCCTATTAGCCAACTTGGATATTTTTGTTTTAACTCAATTCGAAATAAATTGGCAAAATGGTTCACTCAATTAATTCACATCGTCTGCTGATGTTTTCAAAATACCAATCGACGAGTCGACAATAAAAACATCAGTACCAGAAAAAGATTATAAATATAAAGCACTAAAGCACCACTAAAATAAAAACTTTTCTTTTCCGAATCAATCAATTTCTCGTTGGATCGTAATTCAATTCCCTTTGATAATTTCAATCCAATAAACGAAAGACGTGCACAAGTTACATTCCAATGGCATAAAATATTGAGGCAGTACTCCTCTAAAGAAACGCTTGTGCTGCTATTTTTGTAGGGTAGTCCATTATTTCTGACTACCTCTAGGTCGGAATTAATAAATTGACTATTGAGTTAAATGAAGTGCCTTAAGATAACCATTCATTCACAAAGAATGGCGCTGGCTGCTGGATGGGCATAGGACGCAGCCCAAGCAGCAATTGAATTCAATCGGCTAATGATTCGATAACGTTTTCTTTTTTATATAAATTTTCAAATTCCAGAGCAAGCAGTGGCATTTGCCTGATGAGGCTTTGAAGATGCAAATTATCCGTAATTCCTTTGTGGTGACTGGAGGATTCTGATTCAGATTCAGATTCAGATTCCGATTCCGATTCAAAAGACTGCGTGCGATGGGAGAGAAAATGGAGAAAAATCGACATAAATTGTTTTGATGATAATACGAATACGAATACCAATACGAATACCCTTGAGAGTTTCTATACGAAGAAGGAGAACGAAAAGAACGTCGTCTTCTAACGAGTTACCCGTCCGGTATTTATACTCGCACAAGCCATCAGCATCCTATTTTCGTCCTTTTCTTAAATTGGAGCGCGGTGTGCGACAGAAAAACAACATCGCTGCTTCATATGGGGTTATGTGTTAGGAGTTGGGCACGTGGCCTCTGAATCCGAGAGAGGTTTATTTTTCTTTCGTCCAGACAGACGAATGAAACAGTTCAGGAAAGAAGATAAATAGTTAATATTTTTTTGTATCAGAGACCCTTTTTTTGTGTGTGTGCCTCGAGACATTGATGTCGGATGTCGAAAAAAGAGCCGCCGACATCTCTCACTACCAAGATGGACATTATCACTAAGTCACAGATGTTTTCCAAAGTAAAGGCAACGTTTTCCGTTTCTGTGTTTATATTTGGAAGGTCTCGAGATCGAGACACGAAAAGTCATCAAGCATCAGCTGGCATGGCGGCTAACGACTGTTGGTATGGTGGTTTTATTGCGTAGTGCCTTTTCCAGTTCGTGTGATGGTAGGGCTAAAAGCGTTTATGTTTTGCCAGGAATATATTCGCAAATATTTACGGAAACATGATAGGCTGTTAGTGCGATTTTCGTGGAGGAAAAATGAAAAAAAATTTTCTTGATGACCACACAAGTGGAGCGTCTAGAGAAGAAAAAGATTCTCACATTGGGAGGGGGGCTTCAATTGCAGAGCAGTTTATTTTTAGGCTACACAAATACGCAGTTTAATCGTTCCCAGAGAATGTGATGCTTATTATAGCGACATCTTATGTGAACGTTGTCGTTAGGATCAGATTCAGGGTCACGAATCACGTCTGTATCATGCGAATATGTGAGTAATTTGCGTGTGAGATAAAAAAAATAAGAAACAGCTGTATAGAGTTTTTGAGTGGGGTTTTTCTAAATTTGTATGCGCCACAGCATAGGTGACTTCTTGGCTATATATATTTATTTAAGCCCTGATCTAGCCTCGTGCTTTATAGAGAAACTTTAATAGTTTCAACGTTCTGAAAGACTTGACGAAAGACTTGCCTCTAGAAGCTGCACGCCAAGTACGCCTGCAAATATCTTAAACAGCCGCCCAACGAGTACAACATCGAAAGGTAGCAATCGCAAGAGAATGAATAAGTGAGCCCTCCACAGCTCTCGATCTTCCGCCACCGAGTCTAAGCCTGAGGCATTAAGGTCAATCTTCATTTTTAAATAAGAAAATAAATGGTAAAGCTGAGGGCTTGGCCGTTAAGCTTTTCAAAGCTGGAGTCTGAAGAATGTACTAACTTCGGTCGGCTGAATGGAATGAGGCAGTGAACGACTTTTCCCGTTCAAGGGGTAGTTTATGAGATTATTGATATTGTGGTATCACAATGGGTCTACTCTGGCCTAAGTGAGGCTGCACTTGTGGCCTGCCACCTAAACCTAACATAACCTAAAATGTTGCTAGGCTTTGTCTTTCGCCCTCAATGCAATACAAAAAAAAAACCAGAGTGCTAAGTATCGTTCTATATTCTCTGTATCAATACCTATGATCAGAGTCCATAACCTCATTGTTTGTTTCAGCTGTATATCTTTATAAGTAAAAAACTATTTTCGTTTTATGTCGCCTATAGAATCAACTACTCGACCGTATTCGATGAAAATTGAAAAGTTTGTTCCTACAAGTGCTCACAGTGTTAAATCCGTTAGGTGGCGCTGTTATTCTTCGGCCAATAACGAGAACCACTGAACAGATTTGAATGCGGTTTTCACTGATTCGAGATGGTGTACCTATTGATGAACTGTTCTGTTACTTAAAATAGCCGACTATTTTATGTTTAATTAGCCGAAAGGCGGTTAAAATCCACCACAAAAAGGTGACTACTCAACAACCAACTTACTTATTTTATAGCGAATTTTAGCTCCATTCATTTCTTTATGTGGACATCTTTCAGATAATCTGGTTTAATAGACAGGAAAATGTTAGTAACTCAAAGTTAAAGTGATAATAATTTTTTAGGCTTAGGAATCTCCATTCTCAAACGCTCATCACTCATCAGCAACCTAATTTATTAACTAAACGCCAACTGTCACTGGGTTGGATTAGAAACAAAAAACATTTTTCAACCTTGAATTCTACCTACTGACATTGACCGCAAGGAACTTGCCAAAAAAATAATGACTGCCGCCTGCGTGCTTATCATCCAAAGTATTGAGATATTTTTCACAAAAAGTCACATAATAGGTACACACAATGTCTTGTCCTGACCAGCCAGCCTTCACAAACAAAATTTTGCTAAAGTCCTCTAAATGCTAATGAGATTATTTAGGAGCACGTGCGAGCATCCATCACCACAGTATGGTATAGCACACACAGAGTCCGGAAAACCTTTATTACGGCATAGGCCGCAAGCTCTTGTTTAAAAAAAAAAATAGAAACTCATTCCTCAAGGAAATATGATAACATCTATTAACTAAGGATTTGTCTATCACTGTATCCCATTTCAGGATTTATTATCAACAAGGGGATAAGTTTGCATAAAGCCTAATAACGAGCCGCGAGAGGTACGTATATACACAAGAAAATCTGACCTAATTTCTGGGGAAACAGGACCACTGCCCACGCCCTGGGAGAGCCGGGAAAAACATGATATAAACACGATAACCGCTTTTTAAGCTGAAAAAGGCAATGGCCTGGAAACGAACGGCAACTTAAGATAACAATCCTTCTAGGATGTAGATAATACTAGCAAACGCCCCCTGGTTGTAATAAGATAAAACAATCTCTAACATATGTGAGGGCGAATAGCTTTATCGGTTTGTATGATGAAAAAGTGGCGTCCTTCATGCGAAACGTTTTCACATGGCCATTTTTTGCCCTCTTAGTGGTCCACTTGTGGTTGGTTCTTCTGTCGTCATTTCTTAAGTCGGATACACGTAACATAGAGAGAGTGGGTGTCTGTCCATGTGCGGAATACAAGTCGACATAGTGTTGGAGAGGAAATGTTTTTGCGCTGACTTTCAGATAAAGTGGTATCTGGTAGGTATTGGATTTCTTGTGTGTTAAGCTGTCAAGTGCAGGGAATCTCTGCTGATGTGAGTATATATATATATATCAAGGACACGAACATGACTGTAGCACTGGGCATTTATGGGTTACGGATGCTTAGATATAGATTCAATTTAAAATTAAGTGGAAAACATTTGTACACGACATGGAGCCGCACTAACCATAGAGATGGTGTGCTTATTTCCATTGATTCCTCATCCAAGTGATCAAAACCATGAAGCAGATCCTTCGAGCTATATAAATAAATAATGATACATGTGTGTGTGTGCCTATCAATATGGACTAATATGGCCAAAATAATATTAACAAGTCTTCTATATTATGAAGCATGGCAACAATTTTCCACTACAAGATCATTCTTTTCGGCTGCCCCATGATTTACGGCCTCGCAAATGAATACAGCAATCGACAAGTTAACCCAGAGCTATATCCCGAATAGCGGTCTGATTTCGTCAGACGATATCAAAGACTATGTACCTAAAATAGACTGTCAGCTTTCGTGCACCTAAATACGGCTCACTTGTCATTAGAAACTGAACCAGGCAAACCTGTAGGTACTCTAATGACAACGAAACAGGGCTCCACTTTTTTGAAAGCTGTCGGAATTCATTTATTTGAAGCCCATATACATTTTTTTTGCATTTTTTCTGCTTTTAAAATGAAACTAGAGCAGTACGAACAATTAGAACGAAAATTCCCTATAGGAGTGAGTGCGCACAAACCAACTCTATTAATGCAGACACATAAAAAAAATGCATTAAAAATTTATTAAAATCACATTTTTCAGCTGCTGGCAGCTTCTTTTTTCACATTTCAAGATTATTTGAAAATAAATTTGGACGTTTAAGTATCTAGTTTAGTAAGTCTGACAGCTCTCTCACTAGATGAAACTCGGCTCTGATTGGGGGAAATCGGTCGTGAGAGCAGATGTTTCAGTTGACGTTTATGGAGGGGTAGCCGACGAATCTAGTCGAGAAATTCGTGACTGAGTACTAAGTTGACAGTTCTCATATGTGGCTGACGTAGAAAACGTGACGTTCCCGACCAATCTAGTTTTTGCGTTCAGGTTACATCTTATCCAGACCAATCTAGTCGACTTAAGATGACTAGATTCTTGAATGCGGCCAATTCTACTGAAAATTTGCGGTTGCTTTGCAAACAATTGCTACCCCTTTCATAATACACATTTAGTCTCTTTTACACACCGCTGACTTTTCAACATTATAAAAATGAGGAAAAAATGTAGTGTCATACGGGCTTTATAATCCGGAAATAAAGGGTGATTTTTTAGCTGGTTTGGTTTTGGCAACACTGGTTTTGACAGCTGACGTGTGTTTAGTACCTTGTGTCACTGTCAAACAGCTTCAGTTTGGTTTGCAATTTAACCATGGATCGTCTTACAAATGAACAACGCTTGCAAATTATTGAATTTTACTATCAAAATTCGTGCTCGGTTCGAAATGTTTATCGCGCGCTGCTTCAATTTTATGATCGGCATTCTCGACCTTCTGAGCAGTCTATTCGGAAGATTGTGACCAAATTTCGCACCAAATTTACTTTGTTGGACATTAAACCACCAACACGTTTACGTACTGTGCGTAGTGAAGAAAATATTGCG
Organism: Cheilosia variabilis; assembly: GCA_951230905.1. Taxonomy (NCBI): domain Eukaryota; kingdom Metazoa; phylum Arthropoda; class Insecta; order Diptera; family Syrphidae; genus Cheilosia; species Cheilosia variabilis. Next base: position 17,633,681 of record OX579676.1, read on the forward strand.
GCCGTATCAGCTAGTGTGACAGAAGACCGCGAAATGTCGATTCGGCGCCGTTCCCAGCAGTTAGGCCTTTGTTACAGCACTACGTGGAAAATTTTGCGGAAGGATTTGGGCGTAAAGCCTTTTAAGATACAGCTGGTGCAAGAACTAAAGCCAGCCGACCTACCACAACGCCGAATTTTTGGTGAATGGGCTCTTGGAAAGCTGGCCGAGGATCCGCTTTTTTATCGAAAAATTGTGTTCAGCGATGAGGCTCATTTTTGGTTGAATGGGTACGTAAATAAGCAAAATTGCCGCATTTGGAGTGAAGATCAGCCAGAAGCATTGCAACAGCTACCAATGCATCCCGAAAAAGCCACTGTTTGGTGCGGTTTATGGGCCGGCGGCATTATTGGGCCATATTTCTTCAAAGATGATGCGAATCGCAGCGTTACTGTCAATGGTGAACGCTACCGAGCGATGATAACAAACTTTTTTTTGCCCGAAATGGAAGTTCTTGACTTGCATGATATGTGGTTTCAACAAGACGGTGCCACATGCCACACAGCACGCGAAACAATGGCGCAATTGCGAGTCGAGTTTGGTGAACAGTTAATTTCACGTTTCGGGCCGGTCAATTGGCCGCCTAGATCGTGCGATTTGACACCATTAGATTATTTTTTGTGGGGGTATGCCAAGGCTAATGTGTATAGGGACAAGCCCGCTTCGATTGACGCACTGGAAGCCAACATCCATGCATTCATTCGTGAGATACCGGCCGATATGTGTGAAAGAGTATGCCAAAATTGGACTCAGCGGATGGGCTACCTGAGACGCAGCCGCGGTCAACATTTGCATGAAATTATCTTTAAACATTAAATTGCAAGGTTCAAACTATCGATTCAAATAAATATTTCATTCATTTTTTCGAATTTTTTGTGTTTTTTTTTTAAAAAAAGTTCTAAACCTCTTAAAAAATCACCCTTTATTTGCGATAGGGGCCGTTGCGATGCCTAGTTCATATAAAACGTTAAACAGATTTGTCTGGACTCTAATCGCGTAATTTATGAAACGAGAGTCGTCGAAACGATTGAACAAAACGACATCGTTTTTAGTTTGCGTCATATAACATCATCGTCGCATCGTTCAATCGAATCGTTTATCATGACTGTAAACAAACTTTGTCAAATTAAAAATCAAAAAATGTAGGGAATTTTTTTTTTTTTTTTTGTGATTTGTTTATTTTTCTTCGTTGTCATTGGTGGATATGAAATTGGGAACTTAATGCAAAAATGGATAGTTAGCAAGGAAAAAGGACACGAAATACATAGAAGCATCGTCGAGACGATGTCTTTCGATCGTTTTGTGCTTACGCGATTAGAGCCCTGGTCTAGGTATACGGACGCGTTGACTAGTCAACTTCGATTGTTATTTTCTCGTGGTTTATTTTGAACTTTGACACATCGAAATGTTAACTGAGCATTAACCAATTTGGGATAATAAAAACTGAAATACATCAAGCTATTCAGCTGTCAGACTTACTAAACTAGAGATCCGTATCCGAACCCCGCCATAAAAACGTTGACACATCCAAATTTCAACTGATTAGCTACGCTTCAGCAACCTAAAGATTGACACATACTTTTGGCATGCAACCAGATTTAAGGGCCCAGCCCATAGAATCCGTCGCATCCGTTGCGTCGACGGATCCGTCAATATTGACGGAATCGACGGAACGTGCAGGTGCAGGCCCATATAATCCGTCGCATACGGTGACAGCCAGTGGTTAAGTACTCTGTCCTAATATTTCCCACGAAACGTAATAATATTTCCCTATTCACCGTACTCTTAGTGGTTAGTGTGTTGGACTACTAAGCGAGGGGTCCCAGGTTCGAATCCCGAAAAAACCCAAATTCCAACTTATGGTTTTTTTCCGTTGCGCCACCTCTCGCGAACGTCTGACAAACATCCGAGAGTATAACTGTCATGAAGGAGCTTCTCAATTAGCCGTTTGGGCCCGGCATAAAATTGTAGATCCCTTCCATTCGTCCCAAAAATGAAAAACTAACACAAACGAATGGTTGTGAAAAGCTGGGCCTAGGGTCTCTACAGACCTGTTGCGCCAACTATTTTTTTTTTTTTATTTATTCACCGTACTCAAATTATCTTTTAAATAATTAGGTACATTGAAAGGTACTTTTTGTGAATAAATCGTTCTTTTAAAAGTAAAATTTATATTTTACGGAAATATTATCACATCACAATTATCTTTTTTAAAAAAATCGGAGCTTGTTAATATTTATAAATGATTACCTTTTTGTAGATATGTACTATACAATTTTGATACGAGAAAATCTTCTTAAAATTTGATTTACATATGCTCTTTTTATGTACAATCAGTGTGTTAATAGTCGTGGTGAAATCACATATATCAGTTTTGATGAAATTCCAAATTTAGTATTTTTTGCAGCTTTTTATTTTTTCCCATGGAAGGCTTTTCAGAAACCGAAATTCCCACAAAAAGGAAGAAATCCCACCATATAAGAATACTGTCGACAGCCAATAACAGTTTCTCTCATGCCCTCAATATTTCAACCAATGAAAGTGCTGCCTCTCTCGCTGTGGCAACTTTCAACGGATGCGATGCGACGGACAGAAAAGTAGGAAGTAAACCTACTTTATCCGTCTCATCCGGCACGTGCGCTGCTTATGGGTCACCTTCCATAAGCTACTGTGTATTGTATAAACTTGTCAGTCGAAAACGTTGCCGCAACGGACGCGACGGATTCTATGGGTTGAGCCCTTTAGAAAACTGTTAACCCGAATATATAGAAAAGTTTTGTCAGCTGCAACTCTAAAAATGAAAAGACTCTAATGAATGCGTCGACCCACAAATCAATTCTAAAAAGTGTAAACCTACAAGGAAACCAACCTGTGCAACTGAGTATTTAAGCGCAGATTAAAATGACTTAATATTGCACACAGAATAGTGAACCAGCGCACCCCCGAACAAGGCTTGAGCATGTGTCAGGCATATCTTTTGATTCGAGTGCGTTCAAAGCAATCTGATTTATTCTTGAAAAACATTTAAGCACTAGTAGGCACATTATGACACAAATTCAAGTGTACTTTTTTTTATATACCTACTACCCTTTTTTGAAATCTATTTTGTCTGTATCAGCATTGGAGGCGTTCAAATATCTAGTTTCGTAAGTCTGACAGCTGTCTGACTTGGTGTATCTCGGTTTTGATTGGCATGGATCGGGCAAAGGAACAGCTGTTTCAGTTGACGTTTATCTAGTCAAGAAATTCGTGACTGAGTACTAAGTTGACAGTTCGCATAGGTATGTGGCTGACGTAGAAAAAGTGACGTTCCCGACCAATCTAGTTATTGCGTTCAGGTTACATCTAGTCCAGACCAATCTAGCCGACTTAAAATAACTAAATTTTTGAATATGCCCATTTGTATTTCCAATCAGTAATCTTATGGTTAGCTGTCGAAATATGTTTTTAATCTGGGCCTAACTTATAATCACTTTTAAACCTCACCCTCACCAGTAGGTCACAATGTGCAATTTTGTATGAACAATTTCGCCATTGTGAGTCCAAAAAATCTAGCGGTCTAAAAATATTTATTTCAAGATTATACAGTGCGGTATGATCATGTTCTGAGCGAAAAAAGAAGCACAAATGCAAAGCTCAGGGTACCTATGTCTGGTCTGAAAAAAAAATACAAATTGTTTGACAGTTTAAGTTCTGTTTTGAACTAAAAGGGAAAAAACTTCTCTTATAATTAATCATGGTTAATAAACAGAATTTATTCAAGTATCAAAGGAAGTGCTTCATTTCTTCTCAAAAAAGGGAAAATGCTATCCCCCCAAAAATCAATGCCAGTATGTAAATTAAAAGCTTATCTGTCGCATCAGTTCTGACTTCAAAGCAAATTTTGTCATCATAGACGACAACACTGTATCTGCCGGGAACAATTTCAGAATGGGGTTGAACTTGTACAAATTGTTTTGTATAGCTATACCTCTACCAACGAGGAATATTAATGTCATCTCCTTCGCAAAGACAAGTTTAACGATTTTTGTTGCATTCATCAGAAGCAATCATTTTGGTTTTTGGCACTCATCCCAACGCCCAAACACTGTGATGCAATCTGCTGGGGTAGCTTTCGAAATAACAAACTTTAAGCACATAACTAGCAGCCAGCTAGTCTTAGTCCTTTTGACAATTTCTTAAGAACGCCTTGAAGGCGAATCAGTTTACAAAACGGTTTTCACTTAGATTTTAGCTACTCCTACGCACTTTTAACTGTTTGTACTTCATTGCGTTTGATTCCAAATGGATCTTGACAAGCATTGTTCCCAAATGCACTCAAATGCATTGCACGTGCACATCCATGGAGCGATTTGGGAAGACAATAATTTGCACACGAGTAGGTTCACTGAGAAAGAGCTACCATATCCACCGCCACCATGAACGGAAACTGCTTTTGCGCTGACCTAATTAATCCTGCCAGGATCAGCAGTTTGGACTTTAAATGCAGCGATAGGACTTCGGTTTGGCGTAGGTAACAAAACAGGAGCACGCTCCACCGAAAGTATTATTTGATTCAGTTCACAGAACAGACCGTAGTTAAGCGCAATGAAAACAAAATGCCTAATCAGCTGAAAACGAAGAAGTAAGAATGTTGCATCGTTTGGTATTGTCAACGGTTTGCTGCGCGTCTGATGCTGTACATACAAAGTGCGGAGAAAATTATTCCCGTAAATGTTTCAGTCCTAGCAAAGGAGGAGCATTTGCATTGAAGTTCAATTTAGGTCCCAAAAAGCTGTTCGTCCTCTCACTGGGTTATTATGCAGATTTTCAAAATCCATAGAATGAATTCGGTATAGAGGACGATGGCATGATGACAGTGAGTCTGGGCAGGGCATGTCGGCCTTCACATATTCGGTTCAGTTATGGGATGCGAATGCAGTTTCTCGTGAATTGTTGAAAATTAGCTTAATTAAAAAAGGCACGACTGATGCGTACCTACCTACTTGATCTTTGGAATGGTGTATCTGGAATGTTCAAAGAAAACCAGAAATATTATAAATACCAGAACCAAAAGTTGTTTATACAATTCGAAAATTCACGATGAAATGAACAGAAAAAAATGGACAAGAGAAATTTACAACAGATTTTTTATTTTTTATGGACAAGAGAAATTTACAGGCACTCTTGCAGTAATTAGTAGGAAGAAGAATAGGAATAGCTATTATCTCCTCCGACTGTAATGGGAAAGGAAACATGTAAAGGTTCCTCATTAATAATTAGGCATCACCACGAGCCAAGGACAGTTTTTAAATATCCGATTAATATTCTAAAAGCGTGCCTACTTACAAGTTACTCCCACGAATATTAATTTTTGCTGTTGGGATATGCAATTTTTCCTTTCAGCCACAGCGCCAGTATTTAAATGCGTGTATGATATAAGTTCTAATTGCATTTTAATTAACTAGGTAGGTGCTCATCTTCTTTTAGGATAAAAGCTAACTCAAAGTAGATAGCAAAAGTACTCAAAAAAAAAAATAGTTGTCTGCGGCCATAATAGTGGTAGACATTGAACCAACAACCACAAGGTTCCAACTGCCAAATCTCTTCGTTGCCAGAATTTAAATTCTCGAATCGTCAGCCTAACCAATATCGCTTCGCAAAGAGCGCGTCTGTAGTGAAATAACCCCCAACTGGACCTGATGGAGATGCTGTTGAACTTAAGTGTGTCAAAATCTGAGAAGTTGTATTTTGCTGCGCGCGCCGGTCGCCGAATAAATTAGCATGTTTATTAAAAAATTATGATAACTAATAAAGAACAACAACATTGCCACCTCATTGAGAAGCATTTTCCCCATAAAGTTAGCCATAAAAGCCAGCAATTGTCTTGGGGTGGTGTTGATTGTTGGAGTATTTTACTAATACGACGAGTAATAAGTGACTATTAAACTCCGATGTACTTTTTTGTGGGCGGGACAGTATGGGATTAAATTGGTTTTGCGGTAAAAATATGCACAGCCTTCGAAAAGTTCGATTTTCAACAAGCAAAACTATGTACGTGAAATGAATCTCATCAATAGGGACGTTCGGCTTCAAATGCCTGATTCATGTAAAACGTCAACTAGATTTGAACTCTGGGAACTTGACAATTTTGTGTTAGGCAGTGAATTATAAGATATTGAGTTAAAATGCGGTAACAATCGCCCAAGAGAAATGTTCAGAGACTGGAGGCTGCCATTGTTAATACCGCGAACGCCTTCCAAGTCAAGCGTCAACTATACATAAAAACATTTATCATCTTCAATAGTATCCACCTGAAGTTTATTATGAAATGTCAAAACTAAACAAAGAATATAATTTCGACAAAGCAACATTTCAAATTGCATTCGTCTCAACATACTTCTAGGACATTTTTTTGCCAGATCATTGTTCTCCAATAACAGACTCTCTCTTTCACATTAGTCCACAAAGATTGCTAGGAAAACTTTCCGGTGTGCGACGGAATCTTGGTCCAGTGAAATAATTGCATTTTTAAGAAAAAAAAAATTTGTATCGGATTATATTAGTATTTCTGATTTAAATTCACAGAAAGTTAAAGACCGCATTCCATTTAAAAAAAATCCAATTCTTAAGAACCGAATTATCTATATATCGAAATTTTCGAAATCAGGTACGGCTACAGAAGAAAAAATCATCATTACTGTACCCAATTCTGGTTTTAGTTCAAACTGTATGACAAACTGCTATAAAACAGTGTGAGGTTTGTTTCTGTGCTAAGCCATTCTAATAACAATATAGGTAAATAGGTACTTGTAACATAAAAATACATAGATTCAAAATGAAATGTATTAAGACGAAATGTTTCGTCTTAATACATTTCATCGCCGGTTCTACATTTATTTGTTTTCGTCCATCTCTTACGCTTGTTTTAGGTGTGCAGGCATTTTATTTCAAAATGCAACTGTGAACAACTTGATCCATTTCCACAACCACTTTAGGATTTTATTTACCAAACTGAACGCACTCACTGTTGAAATGTCAAGCTGTCAAAATATCTAGTTTGAAACTTTCACTGTACGGGAACTGTTATCTGTTAGTTTTTCGAAAAGCGGTTTAAATTGTCCGATTTTTGTAGAAAATCGAATCACTTTACAAAAATGAAAATCCATTTGGCAATATAAAACCCACCACTACAATAACGAGCTAATCGCCACGCATAACAACCGAATTATAATGGAAACCAGCCAGCATGAGCACAAAACACCAAAGAAAAGCCTGCACATCGATGGCGAGAAGTTCCTCGACAAAATCAATATTCTTACAACAAAATGTGAAAATAGCACAAAGGTAAGATGGCTACTTATTTCTGCAGATGCAATGCTAGTTTTTGTAGGAATAATCTTCTGGTTCCTCATAAAACACATGATCCTGGCCGAAACCCCGCTCAAATTAGTCCGCATGCTGAAATTGGTATTCTCTTTCAGGTTCCTACGATTAAGGATTTCGTTATCATCAAACCTATTAGCAGGGGAGCATTTGGAAAGGTATTTCTCGGCTACAAGAACAATAATCCCAATAAACTGTTTGCTGTTAAGGTGAGTGTTGTATACATAAGCAGCGCAGCTCCCACTGACACCTATTCTATTCGCTTGGTCTTGCAGGTGATGAGGAAATCTGACATGATTAACAAGAATATGGTCTCTCAAGTGATCACTGAACGCAATGCACTCGCGTTGTCACGCAGCCCGTTCTGCGTGAGTCTGTTCTATTCGCTGCAATCGATATCGTACGTGTATCTCGTCATGGAGTACATGGTTGGTGGTGATTTGAAATCTTTGCTCGCAATGTATGGTTTCTTTGATGAAGCGGCCGCCCGATTTTATGTAGCCGAAGTGGCATTAGCGTTGCAATATCTCCACGAGCATGGTATTGTGCACAGGGACATCAAGCCGGATAATATGCTATTATCGGGCACAGGACACGTCAAGCTGACCGATTTCGGATTGAGTAAGATCGAACTGCGAAGAGGTGAGCATTCGAATCGACGAGGCGCAGAGTTTGAATGTTGCTATATTTTTAGATCTTGAAATTTCGGACTTGATCAACTGTTCCCCGAATTTGAATGCAAGGACACCAGGGCAACTGCTGTCGTTGACATCGCATCTGTCATTTGGATCGGAGAAGAAACACGAAGCTGCGACTTCGCATTTCATTAATGCGATCAACAAGCACAGTAGGTGTGGTAGGTATCCGTTTTTTTTTTTTTTTGCATCACTCCTTTTGACTCACCAATCTGCTGAAAAAAAATGTGTTCTTACCAATTGTAAGTCGTAGACATTCCCATTTGCTGGTAGGGGTAATTAGAAACTTCCCGGCTTATGGTAAAGGTATTTTCTTCCTGTATGGACTGTTTACTCTCAGTTATGTTGTGCAGCATCTCTTCCAACTTTGCATGTGCTCTGGTATTTAAAAATCATTGCATTCAACTCTTTAGATATGATCCACGAATCGTCAGACAGCGAAGCTGATACCTCTTGCAATGGCGAGAAAACCAACGACAGCAAGATCTCTGGTGTGTCACCATTTTTCTCTGCAGAGGAAATAAACATCTCGATAACCACAACACAAGCGTGCGCAATTGTAAGTCCAAAAGTTTGGTGCAAACCAATTTGATATCTCTCAATACTTTAATGTCTGCAGACCGATAGCTCGTCGTCGTATCACACGTGTACCTCAGGCGACGTGAGCAAGAGTTTCCCAACTGAATACCCATCAAGCGACAAGTTTGAGGACCTCGAAAGCATCAGCCGCTGTAAATTGAATGCCAATTGTGATGTAAGTCCAAACAGCAGACAAGTTCCTTCGAAAGTTCTTCAACAGAATATAACTCTTTGCAGGGCTGCGCATTGGCCATGTCAAGAACCCCAACCGACGGAAAAGAAAACATTCAAAAGACTGAAGAAGACGTCAGCAAGATCTCTTTTGAATTCTCAATGGTAAGTTCGCCGAAAGTATATTTCGATAGCCAAGAGATGAATTTGTGTTCCCTTTTTAGCGAATGCGCACGTCAAAAAATCAAGAAGACTCGGGCGTATCAAGTCGCAAGAGCGACTGTTCCAATTCGAATACAAACTGTGAGATCTCATCGATCGATAAAGTCGAAAACATGTGCAATTCTAAGGAAGACCTCAGCTATTCGGACTATTCCCGAAGGTTTGTTGCGTTCAACTCGCATGCTCTCTCTAAACTAACCACAAGCCCTGTCTCTAGTTATAATGTAAGCAACACAAATGAAATAAGCGGACCACGCATGCATTCGCCATTTCGCAGTATATCGCGCAGCTTCAAGCGGCCCGAATTTCTAAGGTGCTTACACGTTTTACTGACCTGAAAACGCTATAACTGACGTTCACTTTCTTTCAGAAGCATGAAGCGCAAGATCAATTTGATAAATCGATCGGACAACGCTTCTGGGTACGATGTAGACGCAAGCTCTGGCAGCACTGGACTAACCCAGGAAATCGACATCCTAGACATTGGCAGTAGTACGCCAAAGAAGCGAAAAGCCAAATCGCCCATTCGCGGAGTGCTGAAGGTTCGATCTCTGTCCGACGACGAAATGCCCATTAATGAAAACATTGCAAATGTTGTCTTCTCCACGCCGGTGTCGTCGCAAAAGGCTCCGCGGCGTGACTGCGGTTTGTTGGGCAAGCTGAAAAGTACTCGCTTCGCCCTGCCCTTGTCGTCGGAGTTGAGGAAACGCGAGGCACCCGGTGAAAAGGGCAGCGGTGGCGCTGGCGGATTGCCATATCTGAAAATAGCCGATGAACCAACAATGTCGCCGATAAATCAGGGCAATGCTCCGCCAAAAACACCCAAAACTGTTAATACGCCATTCCGCACACCCAAGTCGGTGAGAAGAGGAGGACTTGTGTCCGATGAACGGATACTGGGCACCCCCGACTACCTAGCTCCAGAGTTGCTTCTAATGTAAGATGGGCAGCACGTTGGTAATTTATTTTTTTTTGTTCACCTTTCACTCTCCGCAGGCAAGGACATGGTCCAGCTGTTGATTGGTGGGCTCTTGGCGTTTGCTTCTACGAGTTCATGACTGGCATACCACCGTTTAATGATGAAACACCACAAAAAGTTTTTGACAACATTCTTCATAAAAGTATTAGAGAATCCGCTTCCGAATTCACTCAGTTTTATAGCATTTAATTCTTGCAGATATTGAATGGCCACAAGATGATGAGGCACTCTCTCCCGAGGCTGTAGAAGCAGTCGAACTGCTCCTTACAATGGATCCAATGGAACGGCCAGCCGCCAAAGAAGTTCAGAGCATGCGATTCTTCGAATGCATCGATTGGTCGAATTTGGAAAATGAAGCACCGCCGTTTGTGCCGGCGCCAGAGAACCCAACCGATACGGCTTACTTTGAAGCTCGAAACAATATGCAACACCTAAAGTTGTCAAACTTTGCACTGGAGGACTGATTATTGAGATCTGCCACCGATCTGATTTGGTTTTGGACTGCCTAAGCAATTTTTGCCATCCCTGTTCCCGGTTTTCTATGGCATAGTGGTTGCAGTCTACACATCGAATTGGGAATAGTATCATTAATCAATGTAGACTCATTATCGACGACACGGGAATAGGGATGCACTACTCGTTTAAATGTGTTTTTTTTTTTATATAAAAATAATTATTGTCTAATTTTTTAGCGTAAGCAATACAACAGTTATGTATAAACCTATCTACACTATTGTTGTTATAATTTTTTTATTGTTTAAGATGAAAGAAGTGGTGTATCTTGTAGCTCAGTGGCATAAATAAAATAGTTTTAAGCAATATTCGGGCCAGTTTTTGCAACGTTTGCTGAACGCTATTCATGGAGATGGGTTGGAGAAATTATAGATCCTTGGGAAATTGCTATTTTTGTAATTAAAGAAATCAAAGGGATTATGCAAAAGATTCTATTACTTACTGCCCGATTACAGTGGTGGATGAAGCCGCTATCGTCTAGCAGCGGAATGCAGTTTCTTCCATCTTGACACGTTCCATGCACGCTATCACACGATAGCGCACCTGACTGCCGATATCCGGTGCATGTTCAGAATAGTTTGGAAAAGTGCTGGCGATTTATTTAGTATTTCCTGCCGGCGAACTTTTGTTTTTAAGTTTTTTTTTGTTTTTCTATAGCTAATTCAACATCTTCATTGGTGGTGGAATTAGTTATTTATTAAATGGGCGTGGGTTGTCTAGTTGACCTTTTAATATCTGCTAAAGATATACTAAAGACTGCCTTGGTTGAGGTGAGGAAGAGTCTGCGGCCGAGTCTAAGTTCCAGCAAGTCAATGGCTTGGCTTGGCTTGGTCGGTGTGACTGGCTGTTTAGCCGACTCTAGAGAGCGGTTGCTATGTTGATCGTCTGCTTTAGAAACATCTGGTGCACCGAACTATAGCAGCCGTTACCTGTTTACATTTTGTAAGTTCTTCGCTTGTAAACTACTAACAACTTTCGATTCTGGCAGACAGCTTCCGTGGAATACTTAACCCTAAAATTGCAATCATGCGCACATATAAGCCGTTTGCCTTTTGGAATGCAGCAAACTAAAGCCACACGATCACCTAAGTGTATCCATTTGTATCTACGACGGGTAGCAGTGATATGTGCATATGTGAGGCTGCTAATGAGGGAACTAATCCTTCGAGGCTTATGGTTTATGCGAGTTCCTCTTCGTAGATAGGTATATATGATCTGAACAAGTTAAAAATAGCTACTCGCGATACCATTCTGCTGGCACAGTGGTAATACGTTCCAGAAACTCATTTCCATACTTATGGGTGGCAATAGTATGCGCTAATCTCATTACAGTTAAATCGCAGGGTTAATCGTCAAACGTTATGGCTCCTATCTCGCCCTAATCCGCTTTTCCAGATACAAGACTTAGCCCAACCCTCTCCATAGAGTATGACATAAGAAGACGTTCGCACATAGTTACGTAATTTCATTACGAGAAGTACCTACCCACTTTACATAAAGCATAAAGATAAAACAAAAATTACTGACTTTGCACAAATAATGGCATGGCAAGTGTATATACGCAAACAGTGAGGAGTTCGTTACTACCCCACACCATGAGCCTATAGGATAAATCCATTTCATCCCCATATCGCTTCCGAAAATACTTAAAACAGTCGCATATTTTACCAGGTAATTAATTTCTAAAGGAGCAATTACAACCTGCAAAGGCCTATCTTAATTTCGTCCTAGTTGTTTTTTTTTTTTTTGTTTTTGTTTTCTGAGGGAACAACTCCTCCACAGATAGCAACCATAAAATCCTTTAATTCTGCACGTGTACATGGTACAATCCATACTCGTGTTTTGCTTTGATTGTTACACTTTGATGGGATGGCATCCGTTCCCCTATCCGCTCATCATCTGTGTGTTATAATTGTGCAAAGCCAAAATATCAAAGGACATTCAAGTTTCTGTTTAGGAGTGTTTTTTTTTTATGAATCCCTTATTGTGTCGCTCTCTCCAAAATTGAATGAAATAAAATAAAAGAACCAGCGAAGACTATATACCTACGCATTCATCGAGGCAGGGCGGGGAAAGGGCACAAACTTTCTAAGTACACCCTCGGCGCGGATTTGTATCCCTAAAATTGTTGTTGGCTGCACACGGAGTACAGGCTACAGGGATGCTAGCAATGGCAGCACAGAGAGCTAACAGATAAAGGATATCTCTTTTCCGGCATTGAAACGAGTCTGCATTGTGAAATAAGCTTAAGGTAACTGCATACCTGTGTGTTGTAACCGTCATTTTAATGGGCCTTCCAATTCTTTTTATGTCATCCCCTTCTTTTCAGCTGCTGTTTATGTTTAGGGGGTTAGATATGGCTGGCAGTCTTGCCTAACGCATTTACTACTACCACACCAAACGGATACGCGGGAATTATAGAGACTACTCTGTCGTCGCCACATTTTAATGACGACGACAGTCGGCGCGACGAAGGATATGCAAAGGATTAAAGCACAATGCAGCATTCGAAACATAGAAGTGGTTGGATTCGGGCGACGGGAATCGGAGAAACACGACTCCCATTTAAATTAAATTACTTCATCCGCATCCGCGGAGCGCGAGATGAGGGCTGATGTGCATGTTAAAGAGCAAAAGCGCATGTAATTCCAGTTGTTAAACGCCAAGCATTACTTGCATTCATTGCGGATGCGATACATGCTCGCGTACTGAGGGCGTGTAGTTCCCCACGCAAAACATCAACTCTAGCAAACGCGCGCAATATCTTTAATCCTCGGCAAAGGGGATTAATCAAGCCGGAAACTTTGTTCGGTAGGCAATAATGTAATAATTGCAGTCCGTGGGTTCTCTCTTATGTATAAAGTGCAATTAGATGCGGCTGGAGACGTGGCGTTTGACGTGACATGCTTGTAATAGCGACTTTGACTTCGGTGCGGTACTCTGTGTCGCTTCAGTGCGAATAGGAGTGCACCTACTGAAAGAGGGTTGACGTTCTGATGACGGCCCTTTATTTTACACTATCAAGAGATGCATAACATGGCCATCAACATCAAGTAACTTTCCATTTTACATTTTTTTTTTTTTGCCAGCAAAGCTATGTATGCGACGTATGGCCGACATTTAAAAAACTCGTGGTCGTTTTGCGAATTGACAAGCTGTGGCAGACGTTATTTCAAAATGACTTGTAAGTTATTGGCAGGACGCATGTACAACCAAAGTGAGTGGCAGTGTAGAAGCCTACAATCGAGGCCGGATAAATGCAACATCAAACGGGCAACTAAACAACGAGAAAAACTAAACAACGAAAAAAACTGCATGACAGCCACGTCAAATGCAAAACCGAACGAATTGTGAGATCGACATGAATGGAAAACATACTGGCCGCATTCCATTGGCTGAAGGGAAGCAAGAAATGCCATTATGGGAGTTATGGCGTTTTTCAATAAAAATCCGAGAGAATTGCCCCGAAATTCGGAATTGCTCTTTTCAATGAAATTCGTTGGAGCACTTTTGCAATAGTGGTAGCCACCATATATGTGAGATTTGGCTTTATGTTGGTAAATTTTTGTAGTGCCTATTTCTTCCGCGGTTTAAATTAAAAGACTTGTTTAATTCAATACAAAGTTTAATTCTTGATTTAATGCAAAGCGGGCTTGGTTAACCTTTAAGGTGGAAAGCGCAAATCAGATTGAGGTTAAACAACCATGTGGCAAAGATAAAACGTAAGAAGAAACGTTTTTTTTTTATGTAAACAAATAAACATTAATGTAAAAACAACATTTTTGTTGTTTTGTTAAATAAAAATTAATGTAAGCCAAATCAATTGATTTTAATTCAAGCTTACATTCGCACGCTTAATTGCATATTTTCGGATCACATTTTGTTTCGAATTACACAACAAACATTTCAAAATCGGACATTTTGCTAGTGTGTTAGGTGTTCAGGGAAATTCTTTAAAAATATCCCGCACGAGTCCGAATTATGTCAGTCTTTTAAATCAGACCGCCATATTTGCATGATGTCTTTGGTTGGGCAAATTGTGTTATGACATTTCATTTAACAAGATGTCATCAACGAAGAAACAAGTGGCTCTCGTTGAAAAAGCTTTAAAGGCTTGGAAAATTTATAAAAGCAAAACAAAAGAAAGTACAAATTGTGGGTGAATCCATTTCTTCAGAAGCTACACGATTTGGAAGCACGATTATTACATTTAAAGTATCACTCCGCGAAAGCCGAAAATCTGCCATCCTTGAATCCGCGCACTTGTATTCCCGAGAATTATCAAAACAAATGAGTTTTTGCTGTCAAACGCTGGAACGCTGACTTCAAATGTTAGAAGATATTAGGTCTGTTCCTTTACTTTTGTAGTAAGAATGGAAAAGACTGTCAAAATGGCAGTTGTGGGGATAAATTCTCTCACAGAGAGAGACAGTTACGAAAAAGTTAGGGAACGCTTTTGTAGTAATCTATGAAAAACGACAGATATATAATTCAACAATTCAAAAAAGTATTACGAAAAGTCGTTAAAATATCTGATAAACTCGAAGAATTTGGAGGAACGGCATTGAGTAAAAATTCGTAAAAATTCGTAAGAACAGACCTATTATGTCCGCAGCGAAGGTAGTAAAAAAGTCCGACTGAAATGTCTAGATATGTGCCATGTCCACAAAATCAAGGTCTACACTAGACATAATGTAGTCATGACTTAAGTCTGGGCAGAAATTATGTCTCGTGGAGACTGGGTGTAAGAATTGACCTGGACCAGCGTTGCCAGACTTTTGGCATGTGGATTCCCTTTTTTTTCATCCAAAATTATTCTTTTTCCCTATTTTGATATCTGTTTTTCCCGTTTTTATTCTCTTTTTTTTTGTTAAGTGCCCTTTTTTCTTCAGTGAAACATAGAAAGACCACTTCCAGATTTGATCTTTTCAATATAGAAAGGCCAACTCTTTTCTTCAGTCGAAAACGATATGAGTTCGTCAGTCTTCATTTGATTCCCTCCACAGAAGGCGTGTAAAAGGTGCTTCATTCCAACCTCTCTTCATCCACATTCATCAGCACCATCGTCGTACCTACCTTTTGCCAGCCGTCTATCAAACTCCCATTCAACTGGAAGAAGATTCACCAAGAAGGTTAATTTAATTCGAATGCCACTTAGAGCATGATGATGACAGGCAGATAACTTTCTTCAATGATTTTACATCCGTAAGCCATTACTCAGTTGGTTACCTACTCCAAGTCCAACTCCTCCTCGCTAAATATGTACTCTCCACTCTCCAGACATATCTACCACTCACTAATTTACTGGTTAATAGAAAATGCTTTCAGTTTCAGTCAAAAGGACATTCCCCAACAATGCTGACATTACTTATTATGATTTAATCCGATTTCAATGTGACTTTTCTCTCGAATCCCCATTGTCCTGTGGGGGAAAGTGAAACGCTCTCACGTGCAGCCATATTGTTTGCGCTATGCGTTCCAAAGGTAATCAAATGCAACGAAGCATTTCTAAATTCTAACCTACAAAATAATTCATACCAAACATGTGCCCTCATGAAAATTTACTTGAGATGAAATTTAAAAGGATTCCCAAGAAATACAGTCACGTTTGTCGTGACGGGGGGCAAACAAGCATTTCATTATAGTCTCCTTGTGAAATAAATGTCTTGGGCGGACATGACAAAGGAACAAGAAGGAGAAGCGCTTTCTTTACCACCCATCCATTTGACACATTCCTTATTCCCTGATATGAATGAACAGGCGGCTAAAAAAAAAACTTTGAAGGACATAGCCAGGGTTGTTTATGGAGGTGGAGGTGACATGCGAAGCGCAAAGATATGCAACCTCATACTTTGGAGCTCGGGTGTCTGAACAAACATATAATATTTTCTTCTCGGATTTTATGTTTGGTGAGTGCGTTTTCACTCCTTTTCCTTTCAGAGTAAGCTTCTTCGTCCGTCACCGTCCTCGTTCAGTGGGGCTCTGTATGGTGTCGGTCGGTCGGTGCGAGAAATATCTGCACATTATACGATAGGTACCTATTTTCTTTGGGGAATGTTTGAACAAATGTGTGTGTGGCGACTCCGAAAGGTAAATATTTTCCCAAAACATTGCGCTTTACAGTCGAGTCTTGAGCTGACAAAGAGAGTTTATTACCGTATTGAAGTGGCGATAAGGTACACTGATGTAGAAAAGTCGACAAATGTGGGTTAAACATTGTTCAATAGTGTCCCTGCTATTAAGTGTTGGGTGAAATATCTGAAGGGGGTAAATCAGCCTACTTTTACGGCTTTTATACTTATTGGCACTTTTGGACACAAATCACAGGCAGAATTCGGAAATGAATTATGTGACTTTGGTTAAGTTAGGTAGTGCGGGAAAGGAGCGTCATTTATATTCGACAATGTTTGCTCCTTGCTCATCTGGGCGCAGCATATTTAAGGCTATCTTACAGCTACTACCTTATGTTTTAGCTGTGTAGATATAGGCACTGATTAGCAGCTGTAACCAGGTGTTCCACTGCGATAAGTCATAAATTTGGTTTCTTTCTCAATGCGCGCAAAAGGATTCACGCCTCGACAATAAATTCGCCACCTAAAATCTATATTTTCATGATGTTTAGTCAAGCCTCAAGTCATATTTCAGATCATGTAGTCAGAGACAGAGTAGATATTGTGTTCTATGTTTGGCTGACCGCCTATTTGCCACCTTGAGTTGAAATGGCAAACTAATTGTTGCTGGAAAAAGTTTTCCTAGTTCAAAAAGCATTCATTCATTTTAAAGCAAATAGGTACCCTATTTAAACCAATAGAGCGGTAATTATATTTTAAGTTCCCACCAGTCACCTAGTTCCGTTCCGGTAAATATGATCAGCTTAATAATATTGTTGTTAAGTTGCAGTTGCAGTCGCCGTGCCTTTATATAACAACCATTGTTGGAATTGCAACGGTAGTTATCCGGGAGTATAACCTGTCCTTTCAAGTAAGCTGTTCGCACTTCCATCGTTTAAAAAAATAAAAACTCACAAAGAAATTTTTGTAAAAGCGTAGGCCTAGGGCAGTGTTGTACTCTCTCTTCAATTATCCCACGAATCGTGATTTTAAAATCCCACGATAATTATTTGCGTCAAATCCGGTTTTTAAAAGTTAAATTAGTATTACACGGAAACAAAATCACGTTAAATTAACCATTAGTATAAAAACCGCGGTCTGTAACACTGCTATGATTATTTTGTTGGTACTAGAAAATTTCGATAAAAGACGGTTTACATGAGCTGCTTTTTATGAACATTCCGCGTGTTGATAATCATGTGGAAATACAGGTGTTTTAATAGAATTTCACCAAAAAATTATAGTTTGAATGTTTTTTTTTTTGGTTAGATTTCTAAACTTCCCACGATTTGGTGCTTTTTCCCTTCATCCCACGGAAGGCTTTCGGACATCGAAAGGGATAAATCCCACGATATTAAACACTGGCCTAGGGTACCTGTTACGGACCTGTTTCCTGTTTCCACGATTATTTTTTGAAAATGTTTTTCGATGAGTTACTCTTTTTTTTGTTGTAAAATTTGTGTTAAAATTTATACGTAAACGTAAGGTCCATTGTTAATATATGAGCCGACGTAAGTCATGTCGAACAAAGTACGACTAATACCATAACAATCATCCCCATATCCCCAAGGCGAATACTCATATGCGCAGCTGACTTTAAACAGATGGTAGTCCCGATCGGTCTCGCCCCAGCAAACAACCCAAAACAGATTCATCCGAAATCATTTCCATTAATCAAATCGCCATAACACTTGACCAACGAGGTCTACACTCGACAGTGATTTTTCTCATCGTACTAAAAATAAATTCAAACTTCAACATTTCTCCGTGTTGAACCCATTCCATAACCACATGCAAACCGTGCAACTTTCCAGCAACCTCACAAAAAAAAAAAAGTGGTAGCAATTCTAGATCAATCTATTTGTCTTCATCTATGCGCCATCCAGACATCAAGGATTCCTATTCCATAAATTATTCAACACTAAGTCGGGGGATGTAATGTTTTCATCTTTCAAACGCTTCCATTCCAGTTCCAGTTTCCGTATTACATTACAACTCTATCGCAAGGACTCTCTTTTCGCACAGTGCCATGGCCATGGCGAAAAAACACACAGCTCGAGTGTCTGATGGAAGATATCTTCAACCAGCCGTTCGTGGTCTTAGGCCAAAAACTCAACAAATGATTTATGAATTTAATTTCGGTCTCGTCCTTGCTGCCCTCGACTCGTCTCATATTTTATACATCTAATGATGTTTACGTATACTATATAGATGGTCTATTGCGAACCTATGAAGAAGGTACTTGAGTCTATGCTTTATTTGCGAACGCATAATGACGATGACGACGGGCTGAACGCATCGTTAGTTTGCTGGTGGAGTAAAAATATAGGCAACAGCCAAGTTTACGACACCGGCCTTCCGGAGCAACATCTTCATAATAAAAACTCGACTCATTCCCTTTCATTGTGTTGCTGTGCTTCTTCGTCTAATGCCTGCTCTTAAGGAATTACCTTACTTTGGTAATTATTATTTATGAATGACAAAGGGAATACCTCATGGATGCTACTTTTAGTCCGTACGACGGCGACGACGATGGCGACAACAACACGGTGCGGGTCGGAGATGTAGTTGGAAGGAAAATTTCTTTAAACGAAGTGAAAGCCGTGTTAAGAAGCGATGGGCTTCCTTCCATTAAATGAATTAATGACAATTTTCCGTCCATTCGCATTTAATTTAGAGTCCTCTCGAATGAGTACTAGCCCTTGAGTTGGACTTGAGTCGACCGACCGGTCGTAGGATCCTTCCTGATGTTGCCTTGTTTATTTATTTAGTAGGAAACAACTCTAGAGGGTTTTCTTTTTACGTCCCATCCTTGTTTACTTGAGGAGTCTATTTTTTTACGACCATGCACAGGCTCAAAGGGCGAAATTAATTGCGTGAAAAGCACCAGTGTTATGGGTGGTGTCCTTTTTTATTGGTGCGGCGGTTAATGGGAATCACCTTGATTGCAGGCCGGGCGAAGTGCTGTTTTCCTGTTTAATTGTTTTCTTATGCAAATTGTCCTTGAAGTATTTCCGGTAAATGAGTTATGCTGTCGAATTACCAGGAATAATTCATTTTATGGCTCAATAGGTTGTTGGCAGAGGAATTTAGTGCGTTAATTGATTGCGAAGCTTAAATTAAAAATGTCCCTGGAATAGAATCATCGAGGAGCGTTCTAATGTCTATTTCCGCCTGAAAGTTAGCTGACCCTTTTTAACTGATGAATTGTTTAGTATTTTATTTATTAAGGTTTAATTAATATTTATTTACCTTGCTGTGCTGAGCTTATGAGCCAGGGGTCCTAGGTATACAAAGTACAAGCCACGGTTTTATCCATGGATACACCAACAAGAAACAGCCCCATTTTCCCCATTCTTCATTTTTAGCACCACTCTCGTTGAAATTAAACGCGAAAATCTGCATTCTCAGCAATGCCAGGTCACTAAAAATTGGCCGCCTTTCATGGAAACATATGCCAAACAGATGTCCTTTCATCGGTCTGCATTTGATGCAGAAGATTTTATTACACCTTTGTCGATGTGATTACCATAGTCTCCGCAGTGGTCTCAAATAGTCCATTAAAGTAAAAAGAAAAAAAAACGGTAATAAATTCGTTACCATCCCCTCTCCCGGCCAGAGTTCAGTGCAACGACAAATGATCCACTATCCTGCAGGATACCAGCCAAAGTAGTAATTTCCCGAACCACCGCACTGTGTCTGTGAATATCTCTGTAGAATCAGCAATTCCGTGAATCTGAGCCACATTCGAAAGTAATGTGCAGTGCACCACAAAGGGATCACCGAAAAATCCGACAAAGGACTGCCGAATTGATATTACAATAGTTTGGAGAACATAAAATCGTATCCCTTTTAATCTCACAAATGGTTGACACACTTTTGCCGGCTTTGTGTAGTCCTCCTTGTAACAGAGGGGAAGGACAATGCAAAGGATAGACCTCCCATATTGCCACCCCCGATACTGCATCCCATTTCGGAAACAAACCCAAAAAGGAGTATCTGCGTTTGCCAAATCGCAGTCCATTGAATATTCTATTTCCTCCGAAAGTAGCATGCAATTGTGGCTCAAAGGATATCGCTCAAAGGGATATCTCTGTTGTCCTGTTCATTTCAGGTCTTAGCTAGCTTATTTAAAAAAAGTGTTCCTTGATTCAGATCGTTTCTTGTTTTGTTGTCATTTCCATATTCCGTCCGATTGGTACAGCGCATAAAGTGACCCACTTAACGCGATAGGACTCGAACAACGCCACTGGAGGAGGGGGTAAACGGCACGGCCCCAAATAATGATAGGAAAATATTATGGCGGAGAATTGGAAGCCATGAATGCGAGATTACGACGAGTACATCCTTGCGGTGTTCGTCCGGATGACGATAGACATCTTCTTGGCAAATACAATTTCACATTTGAATGACTGAAAAGGATATTCTCAGATGGAAATTTCCGATAAACCTCATACTGCGTATGCATATAGCTCAACTCACAAAAATATGAGATGAGGCTTTTATTTTGTGCAGTTTCCAGCGTGTTCGGTGTTCTTGTTTTCCTTTTTCAATTTTCACGTCCTTTTTGGTGTACTCTGGCGCTCGGTCGAGAACAAACGTATCTAGATTGACCCACTTCAGGTACATCTGTGTGTTCAATCTGTGCACTCGCATTTGCCGACGCGAGGCCATCGGATGTTATCTTCCTCGTGAAATCTGTGTTTGTGCGAGGACTATATGCTTGAAGCGCAGTCCAGGCTCAATTGTGTTTGGCTTTGAATGGTTATATATATGAGAGTTGCGTCGTGAATGGGTTATATCACAGGAAGTGGAAAGAGGGGTAAAAAGAATTCTTAGAATTGGGTCTATTTGCTACAAATCGCCATTCCCCATCATTGGATACACACTGTCGCCCGCGGAGATTCAGGAGTTTCCTTGTTCAGATTTGGATTGGAATTCGTTTGCGTTCGCAGTACAGTTTGTTTTTCTGTGTCTTTTTGTATATTTTTATTTTTTGCAGATTGCGGCGTTTTTATGCTAAATATTCATTTAAGGTCGTTAGAGCTTATGCAATTTGTAGAATATGCTAATGAAGCGCCTTGAGTTGGTTGTTGATATATTATATAGCCTGTCGGCGGGTTTTCCGATTGCCGTTTAACCCAGTTCCCCATCGGGTTGTTTGGTTTCCATGGCGCGCGCCATATTAACGTTGAAGGACGCTGGACGCCTTTTGTGTGCTTAACTCTCGAATAAGTAGGGAGTACGATTTAGTCTGCGATGGAGCCGAAATCCGGTTAATCTTTTGAGGAATTATTTATTTTATCTCTGTTTAGGTCAGCGTTTTGGATAAACGAATAAGGGGTTTAATACAATAAGCGAAGGAGAGAGATATATTTTGGGAGAGGAAGCCACACAAATATGAGTTTTCACTTCTGAGTTTGAGATTGAGTTTGGCCTTTTATAAGACTATCCGGTCGAGGAAGATAGCTTTGGTTTTGGAAGGAATAGGTCTATATTCAGTCAGGATAGTGGAGCTGGAATATGTCGACAATGCAGTTAGGCCGTTACAATGGAGATTTGCAAGACCTGAGTTATAAATCTCGAAGAAATTAAGTAGTTAAACGTAGATGAGTGCTTAAATGTTTACCAAATACAAGTTTTCTGTCTCATAGACATTTTTTACGGTGAAAATTTCTACAACCAAAAGTATGGTATGCGCATGGGAAAGCCACTCTTTCATACAGTAGCAGGCACCAATCTGACTCTGACTGTCTACTCGAGAATGCTGTAGGAGAACTCTAAACACAGCGCTTATTAGAAGGCGTCTTAAGCTAAATACGCAGATGATATTTTTGCGGTAGCTAATAGAGACAGAGTCCAGAGTACCTATATTTCTGCGATTTGACTCACTAAACAAACGATGCATTTGCGTTAAATTACACCAAACAAACCAGAAAATACTATTCAACTGGTATTTACACAAAAGGGATATCTTTAGGGAGAATCATGTACTTTCATTCAACAGCAGAAAATCAAAATAATTCAACAAAAACAAGGTTACTGAAACTAAGAATAAAAAGGCAACATAAACGCAAACAGCCTTATTTATTAGAATTTGCTAAAATGCCCCTAAACGTCTAAACGTCTAAACGTCTACCTATAGTTATGCAGTGTACAAATATTTATACCAGAGACAATACTGAGACCACCAACTTCGGCCGATTTCCCGTTACTTGCCTACAAGCTATATTTTCATGGGGTGGCAAACGCTAAGTGCGTTAGTATTGTTACATAGAAATTCATATTGACAAATGTCAGGTAACTTCAAAAATTCCGGCTCACCAACACGCTCGCACCTTGCATATGCCACTTCCGCTTTGGGCAAAGTTGCTGTCAGCGTTCATAGAATTTTATCCGTTTAATTTGAAATTGTTCGTTACGTGTGGATAATATTTTTTTTTGAGGAATAATTGTACATTTGCTTAAAATATTTATAAAAAATTGTCAATGCAGAATGGTTGCATGAAAATAAAAACATTTTGAGCAAGTTTTCTTCAGTTTTTATTAAAGAAAAATTCACACAATAAATCGATCTTAATGATATCGAAAAGAGGTAAATACACAACCATGTTTGTCCTAATAATGTTCTAGTATATAAAACCTATATTTTAGATGATTTTACTAACCAACCAAATCAAATTATTAGCCTTTTAACAATTAATATTAATTAATAACTAACCCATGGCATTCAGTTATGTAAAAATGTGGTATTCCCGAACTCTTTCACCACAACCGGTTGCCGCGATTGGCAGCATTTATTTTTGTAGTTTTTGTGTGTTTTTGCATGTCACACTGATTCTTTTTTGACATAACACCGATAGGAATACAAAATGGCGAATTTGAAAAAAAATTGAGGGGCCCAGCGGCAAGAGGATTGTGAGTTGGGGGTCTCAGTATGGCTTGTCTATGATTTATACCCCCTTTATACACCATCCCAAGAATTCTTATTTATAAAAGAACTTCACATGCATTTTAGTTATGCAGGCATTGAGTCAGAAAAAGTAATAAGAGGAAGAAATCTATTACAATTATCGATTAAACCGTTCAATTAAAAACTTATTGAGTTGCTGTATGCGTTCAGTACGTTGGCTAAACTTTATAGCGCTTTATCATGATCATCATTATATTGGCCGCGTTCCATTGCCCGCTAGATGACTAGTTAAACTCCTTATAAAAAAATATTGACATTTCACCACTTGCGCAAGACGTTTAGCACTTTTTGTGAAATGTAATTTTTTTCAGATGTAGTTTGACACGTCGCTACTTATCTAGCGAGCAATGGAACGCGGCCATTAATACGTGAACATCAAACGCTTCCATACACTTTTTAAGTATTTATTATAAAAAGAAGAATGAAACTTATATCATTTGAAAAGTACTGCGCCATAGATGTGCACAAACAACAAATTGTGGGTACCTACATAATTATTTCGCCATTGGCTGGTGAAATAAGTTAACAATCCCCATACAAAATACATATCAGTTAAATGAAAGAATTTTGGTGACATTCAATTTGTCGCCGCCATAATTAAATTACCCCAGTAACGTATTCGAATATAAATTATCTTAGAATGCAATCTACCTACCTCTTAAAGTAATCAACTGTATAATTTTGTTTCAATGATGTTGTAAGGGAAAATATTTTCGACATAAATTATTATTTACTCTAAATTTTAAAAAACTTATAAAACTTATTTTCTAGATGTCGCTTTTTAGTAGTTTATAAAAAAGAACATCGAAAATTGTTGTACGTTTTTTAGTGCTACATATAAAAGGTAGGAAAGATTTTCGACCACAAGCGCGACTAGTTACTATAATTGAATTAAAACTTTAATTATACAAACTTAAACATGAAATCATTTTTCATTTTGATTTTTACGGTACTTAAAACATTTAATTTATGTCAATCTGCTAAACAATGAGGACGTTAAAGTATCTAGTTTCGTAATTTTGACAGCTGTCTGACTAGATATATCTCGGTTTGATTGGCTGAGATCGGTCATATGAGCAGCTGTTTCAGTTGACGTTTATGGAGGGGTAGCCGACGAATCTAGTCAAGAAATGCGTGACTGAGTACTTACTAAGTTGACAGTTCGCATATGTGGCTGACTTAGAAAAAGTGACGTTTCCGACCAATCTAGTACTTGCGTTCAGGTTATATCTAGTCCAGATTAATCTAGTCGACTTAAGATGACTAAATTTTTGAATCTCTGATTTTTTCAGCTATCACTCATTTTCCTGTTCCGTCAAAACCGATCTTATTTGATCAAATGCGGAAAAAAGGAAAAAGCGATGGTTTGTGATTTTTGCACTGCTTTTGGTGGACCCAAGTCGAAGATTGAATGCATTT
Source organism: Cheilosia variabilis (assembly GCA_951230905.1). NCBI lineage: Eukaryota > Metazoa > Arthropoda > Insecta > Diptera > Syrphidae > Cheilosia > Cheilosia variabilis. The sequence goes on from OX579676.1 coordinate 17,658,746, forward strand.
TCGTATGAATGTAACTCGTGTAGAGTCGATCGGTGGAAATGTCTTGACATATCAAAATCAAACGGATACTGCAAGTGTCATCCAGGTGGAATAACTCGCTTTACGCAAGAGCTGTCACCAGATCGAATTGAAAAACTTCTCCATGCAACTCCAGAAAAATCACCCCAACAATTTGTTTCAATTCAGACCAATTTTACCTCGCGAAAATGACTGCCATAAATCATTTAAATCCATAGACTATTGCTGCAACTTTCATCATCCAATCGAGTGCGGATATAATTATTTAACTGGAAAGATACCACCGCTGGTCTCAATGAACAAGTTCAAGTGGAAATACTGATGTTCCGCTGCCGATTCCGGTCCAACAACGCCGCGCCGCAACGGACGATAATTCTAGGTCATCTCGTCGCGTTTGTCTAACCTTAAATGTCTGAAATTATTTGTTTTATCACTTTTAAATTGATTTTATAATGGCGGTTGTGTGGCTTGCTGCAGAAAGCAAATGATGATAGCTTGCCAAATAAAACCTATAATTTCCTGCCTCCCATAGAGCGATGACGAAGGAGGTGAACCGGCTTCTCCTAAGCCCATCGTGTCGGCGGCCGGCTCGCCGCATTCTTCGTGTACATTGATTCATGGCGATTGTAATGTAACAGCTGGTAATTGCCGGTGGTTCATAGGACGACGGCTTTCAACATATCGTCCGGGAGAACATCGATTAATGGCAGGGAATTTTGTGACTTACTAGATCTTGTATTGGTATCTATGGGAATTTATTAGATCTGGAGGGACTTACATAATGACAATCACCGGTGATTGTGGTTGACGGAACTTGAGAACTGCCCACAAGGCGAGTAGCAAATTAAACATTGCCTGGATTAAACGTTTCCTCATTGCAAGGCAAATATGAACAAAGGACTCATCGACGAGGATAGTCGTAGTATTTACTGTTGAAAAACATTCAAAATCGAATTGAATACATTACTGTGGAACAATGTGCACACATAACCGCGGCCGTCCGTATAATACAGTGTGCATTTTTTTCACATTAAATACTCGACTCTGATGAGCTAATATTTATGAATTGAATTAATTGGTCTGAAATTCAGCTGGATGCCACCACAGGGGCGGCAACCTTGAACTGCCAGAGGCCAAAAGCTGGTGTTGAATATTTGATTTGGATTTATTTACCCGGCGACCTCCCTTCGATACAAGAAAAAAAGAGACAAGTATCCAGATCCGCATTGACAGAGAGCGCCACTTTTAATATTTCGCCGTCTGTGTTTGCAAACGTTGAACAATTTTAATTAACGGGACAAGAGCATAAGGCTTTTTTTTTGCGTCAAATTTTAATATTTGCATGTTCGACTGTATAACATGCAATGTATTCGTACGCAGTATATCCTGGACAAGTTATTCCGTCCGTCGGTTGCGTCGGTCAGTGGCGAGATAGAGCGTAGTAGTCTATGTACTATGTAAATGTGACTATGCGCCAATTATAACGAGTGGCCGTGGTCGGCCATTGAAGTGGTCAACTTCGTTTAGCTGTCACTAAGCGACCTTTATTAAATGGAATATTTCCCTTTCATTTTGGTCTCTAATTCGCCCGTTTCAACTCTCCTTCCACTGACAAAGATGGTTTTCATTATCCTGTGGGCAGTGGGGCTTACTAAGCGACGCATAGTTCAGATAAGTGGGAGCAGGCACACAAGTGCTTTGCTGTCTTTAAATTTAACTCATAAATTCATATGCGTGCATTGTGATGAGGATTTCATGAAAGGAGAAGAAGGAATTATCTCAGGACCAAGTGTTTGGCATTTGTTTTTGTTGCGGTAGTTCTCGTTGTTGCTTATACAAATACAACGGGGCAGGTTCGGTTTTTATGACAAGTGATGACAACTGACTATCGTGAACATTAAATCAAAACACCGGCCAAGTGCGAGTGTCACTCGCGCACCTAAGGTTCCGCACTAAGAGTAGATAATACGCCCTAATGAATGTTTTGACCGAGAGCATGTTTGTGCACAACAATTATGTGTGCATGAGAATTATGTGGTGTTCGATCGGGCTTCTTCAGATTCGCTCTCAGATTTCAGATTTTGTGTGTCTTATCGAACATAAAAACCCCACTTGCTCTTTTTTATGTTGATATTTGTGCGATTGGAATATGTTACGTTTTCCAATCACTGGTTAAATTTTATATGAAAACATTCAAAATGCTCGCCCAGATTGATTTCTAAACATTAGTACATAAACAATTAACAAAAAATATATCAACCCGATGCAATTCGTTTCTTTTCAGTTGAAAAATTTCACGAAAACGTAAACAAACTCCACTAGTTGTCAAACTCAATCGTACTTGCATTGGTAAATCTGAAGCAAATCTGAGGAAAAATCCGGATTCGCAAAAGTGCTCTGAAATCTGAAAAAGATAGCTCTTCTGTACCAAACGAACATAAAAAGTGCTCTGAGAGCAAAACAAGTGCTCTGAGAACCCCCAATCGAATACCACTCCCACTGTCCCACATTAGAATCCATTGGAAACGTTCCAATCTTCCAATTGAAAACGATTAAGAGAACACGGTGTAATGAATGGAGAATTGGAGAATGGATATGACCGAGAGCACAAACAGTAGTGTGGATGTGGAGTCTTGATGGAGTGTGGTCTGTGGTGTCGGTTTGTGGATGAGTATGAGTGGATTTGAGTATGCACTGAAAGTTCCAATGGGAATCGATTAAGAGAACACACCGTTAACGAATGAAAATGGTAAAAAGGTGTAAATGTGTATATAGTGATTGACAGTTTTTTGTACATATCTTGTAAAATATTAACTTTTCGGCAAAACAGTCTTTAGCACATTAGCTACGAGCATGATCTACAAAAAAGGTTTATAACCATTTTTCTGTAAATCATGAAATAAACAGTTTTTTATGCGAATGAAAATTATTTCCTAGAGTCTGCCACAATTTTTTGCAATTTCGGCCCTTCTTTGAATTGAAAAAGGCGCTCCAAACAATTTCTAAATGCTCTTATTCCTAAATAAAAACCTTTAAAATATGTATACCGTAGTTACCTGTTACGAAATTTTTTTAAGTGTTTAGCGATACAATGTTTGTTAAATATTGGGCAAAATTGTAAATTTGCAGGAAGGCTTTAGTAATGGAACTTTTTTTTCTAGATGGTACTTATTCTTGCTTCTTTTCAGAATTCTGCAGCAGTCACCCTTATTGTGCGTACTCAATTTGATAAAAACTTGCTTCGTTTATTTATTTTAAGAGAAAGCTTCAACTACTTCCCCCTTTGGAATGAAAAATAAAAACAAAAAAGGATAACAATATCTGCACTATCCCAATGGTGTTTTAATTGAATTCGAGAAAAAAATAAAAATTACAACAGAAATACAACAGATTCGACTGGCAAAAACCTCCTTTCATTTCTCGAACTTTTCGCTGAGAACAACTGTTGAGCAACGAGCCGCGCTATGCCACCTCCTTGCAACCCCGTTTACCTCGTCGAAATGAGAAGTTATTACTTTGGGATTCTCGTCTGGAACAGATATATGTAGGTTGTAAATATATAAGATTTCATCATTCAAATAAACTTGAAATAAACTTTCTCTCATGCCGAACAGATATGGACTAGACACGAAGAGCTCACGAGTCATTTTAATGGAACGGCATCCGTCATAACATGTACGGTTTGGCGTTGCCGCGTGCCGCCTTGCCTTCATTCTTTTGCTGCGATATACGGCCCTTGCAAAATGATACTTCTTCGGGGTAAAGGATATTTATACGAACACGAGTACGGGATGCACACATCCGGTGTATATAAAAGGGAAGGACTTGAATTAATAAATAAATTCCATTTTTGTGTTTGTCTTCTGGCTGGTCGCCGTCGTTTGTGCTTGCCTCCTTCAGGACACAAAAACAGCCAACACCGAAACTTAGTTGTGGGTGTAGACGTGGTAGGGGCCCGCACACCAGCTCAACTAAAGTTTTCCTTCACTTTATCTAAATGCATTTTGGAAATTTCATTTTTATAGCTCACAAAAGTTGGCAACGTTGATGCTATGCGAACGACGACGGATGTTACGGTACGGCAGTCTGTCTGTTTCAGTCAAGTAATACATACATTCCCTATTAGAGAGAGTGCTGGATGCTCACAGCTCACACTGCAGCTCTGCAGCCAAGGTAGGTATCTATCGAATTTTTTAATAAAAATAAAATTTCTTTTGCAAAGAGTTTATGATTTGCGCTCTCTCTTATAAAATTTCGACGGCACTTCGCAGCCAACGATATGACTTTGATCACGGCAGCCAATACCAACTACGCTGCGCACCCATCCCACGGCATTGATTATGAAATTGAATTTAAAAGCTGTAAAAGTAAAAAGAGTAAGCACCATAGAAGGTCTCCGTCTCCGTCTCATTCTGCCATTGTTGGGAGAATAAATTCCAAACAAATCACTTCTAGAGACTTAAATCCATCTGCACTAAACCTACCTGTCTGACGAAACTTTCACCACCAATTTAACTTTAGTCTGTGACAATTTGGAACAACTCTCGTGAATCGTCGTGCATATGCAGACATAAAAGGACATCGAAAGAGCTAAATGTTTACTTTATTGTCGTAATCCGATTTGGCTTTGACTTCTATTTCCGTCGCTCTCTTCTCTGTCAAGCAGCCAGATATATAATTCAAATGTGAAAAGGATTGCATTGAAAGGATTATGAAAAGTACAGGAAAAAGGCTTAGCAAATCAATTTGTGACTTTTCCTCGTCCGATGTGGAGCGAATTTTATTTCCACACACATCATCCACTTACACTAATGTCAGGCTTTCTGGAAAATCTCAAAAATGGACACAATAATGGCTTCGGAAATTATGTGAGTAATTTTAAAAGGGAGGAACACCGCTGAGTGTTATCCCCACGGTTAATCCCATTTAAAAGGCGAAATGCCTGAAGATGACAGGCTCAGAAGAGTCTGTTGTCTGTTCGGGTAACTGAAGAGCTTATTGAGGCGTTGAAAAAATTGCCTTTTCATTTTTATAGGCACGAAACAGATAATGTTGACATTTTAAAGAGGATGTGTATTGATTTTTGCTATAGTACACAGTTGAGGCAGGCTAGCTGCCAGCAGGAGGGGTCTGTAAAGAAGACACAACAGCGCAACAGATGTATCTACCTACACATTTGCTTCAATGAACTAGAATTGATTGTTCATGTAAGATAAAAGTTGATACATAAGGACTAATGGGTATTGATTAACTCACTTGTGTCGGATTCATCATCATAATTTGTATGCACGGTGCTCATTTTCACCTTCGTTAACTTCCGATCCTTCGCCAGGTAACTCAAAAACATTAGTGGTGTGAGATGATTGGGATACGGGCAGAGGAGTGATGTCGAGCTCGAACCAACTCTCTCATCATGAGACCTAGGTCACTAGGTAACACCTTTCTAAAAAAAAAACGTCATTCTGCTTCAAGTCTTGGAATCCGAGTTAGAATATGATTGAAATATTGAAGCACGGACCGATCTGTTCAGAGAAGTAGCTACATTAAATATATCACGTATTCTGGTCAAGGAAGGAATCTCATTTCGGCATTCGTCTCATTCGTTCGATCAGTTCATTATTATTTTTGCTTATACTACTTTTGGAAACGGGAAACGCTTCAACAGCGCTCCGAATGTCAGATAGATGTTTGTTCTGAACTTGAATTCTTGTGAGTTGAAGACTTTTCGGAATACCTCTGAGTTTCGAAGCTCGCTTGTCTTATAGCGAAATAAGTTTTGGAAAAGCTATGTCCTGTCGGTTTTTAAGTAGGTTTGTAGGTGCTTTGCTTTGAAAAGTCTTACAGGTTAAGCGAACTCTTCTCTGAATACTGTCAAGCGGACTGTGTGAATGTTTTGGAGCCGGGCTCTAAATAAGAGCAAAATTAGGTCTAACCTGCGCTTCATTAAAAAGGAGGAGTTGCTAGATTAGCTCATTTCTCAATGTAGGTAACTCACTTTTAAGAACGCTATTCTTGTGATTTGTTCCAAAAGCTTCTGTTATATGATATTCCCGAATTGGCTGTGCCTTCAAGGAGGTGTTCGGATCGCTTGGGAGGATGGGTTGGCCGTACATTTCAATTGGTGGTACCGTCGAAGTGTTTTTTTTTTGGGAAACAGTTCTGAACTTAAGCACATTTTTTTTGTAGAACTTCACTTAGGGAAGTACATTTCTCTGTCTCTGTGTGATGTTGTTGCGTTCGCAGGCACAACGTTTGAAAAATAAGACATAAAAGTGACGTTTTCAGCTAACCCAGAACTGTTTTTAATAGATTACCAAAACAGATAATTGATATGAAGGAGAAGTGGATTTGGTCAAATTAAAGGCCCTTGGGGGACTTTTGCGATTCTGTTGCCAGCTGTCGAACGAAGCTCCAGCTGGGAATGTTATTTGCGACTAGTTCCTCAAGTCTAACGTAAAAGATATTTCCTAAATTAAGTCAATAAAAAAGTCCATAATCGACGGAAAGTGGCAAACGAAAGTCTGGGCTATGCCAGACCGGGTCAAAGCCTTTGAAACAAGGCCCAAACCTATATTGTCTGCAAGTGGTTTAGGTAAATGACTTTAAAGGTATACTGTAGAACGACAGCTGCTTCTCGATCCGGGGACAGTGACAAAATCTCACATCCCTTGGGAAGGAGTTTGAACAAACGCCGGACTAACGACCGATAGCTTAACTTTGACGCCAAGCACTGTCCTCCTGATAACAGATTGCCTCAATTTGACCCTAGCAATCCTACAGCAAAAATCAACTCATTTCACTTCCTCGTTTGTTGAAAGAGTTGCAAATGGCCATGTCCTCCTTACCAGGGTTTGGAATGTGGAACCTTCTTGCCTACTTGCATAATGAGAAAGGTTCCTACTCCACTCATAATGCTCTGCAATAAGCATTCTCATGATATTCACTGTAAATTGAAGTTATCTTGAAAGACTAATGCCCATTTCATTCAGAGCCACCCCTCGACCCCTGTTTATAAATACCTTGTATACCTTCCAAATATAAATGGCAATAAATCCGAGAATTCTCACATCGTCTTTCTATGAGGGCCCCCCAGCAAAACCCAACTGTGATTTGAAGGTCTATCGTGTCGGTCAACACCTGCGTATATCAAATCATCAACAGCTCAAGTAGCCAACATTATTTATTCCGAACTAAAGATTGCTCCCCAAAGGTTTCAATAACTCCGTAGCTTTGCTTCCTTATCGTCGTCCATAATTAATTGGCCTCCATTACCGGGCATTATGCGGCCGCCACTACCCAAAAAAGGAAACTCTCTCAGTACAATTTACGTAAATTTCATTCACTCCTTCTCCGACCTAGAGTCATCCCTTTTGCAGCATCACCACCACAGCCGCTGCCTATATCCATGTTTTATGCGAACATTTGTCAAACTTCCTCATACGACCACGTCAACGCACATTGACACGCACAAAAAACGAACATATTGTTATCTGCTCATCCTGATCCTTATTACCTTTTGCACTTTTGTTCCGAGACAAGAATTGGTTCGGTGTTGTGCGCGTCTTGTATGTATCTGGGCACATATCCCGGCGCGTATAGCTGGGGTATCGCCAGAATGTATATCCCGCTAATGGAGGATGAGGAAAGAAGTCGCTTTTTTTCTCGGTTAGTCCCCATTCCGTTTTTTTATGTTCGAAATATCCGAAATGTTAGGCAGCAGCGCTCTGTCGAAAACAAAACATAACCGAGAGCTCGAGCTATCGTAAAGTTTTATGGCATTATTACTCTTTCGGGTGTTTTATAGCGCGCCAGACCCGGGCGAAAGTGCTGAAAATTCGGATATCCTTCTGGCAGAGCCGCCCAGCCATATGGTTGTAGGTATATCGATACTCATTTCCAATGCTGAAGCGTTGAGTCTTTTATGCGGATGCCTTTGCTCTGGCTCTGGATGGGTTGTTTGTTAAATAATATTCTCAATCTACGTAATTTAATAATGCACGGGGGCGGTGGGTGGGTGGTGATTCTGTTTCCATTCTTGTCCTGGAGAAATCCCAAGAGATTCGATAAAGCATACAGTAATAAAAATGAATTAGACAAACGAAAACAAAACAAAAAAATCTCCCAACTGACATGCGAAAGTGACGGCAGAGCGCAGAGGACTCTTTTCGTTTTGGTAGTATAGTGTGAGGTTGGAAACATAGCACATCCTTCGAGTAGCGTGGATTTATTAGCTCACAAGATACCTCCCAAGTTTGGGAGGCGACCCTCACCCAAATGTATCCTTAGCCGAAGTCAGCGTGGTGAAACCGTGAAAGTGAATTAAGAGCTTTTGATGGGCTAACAAGTTCCATCACTTTGAAGGCAACCACTCTGGCGGTTAATAAGTGGATAGAAAGAAATGTATCAGCACACCTTCTGCACAGACGAAAGGATTAATTACACTTAATTTCGTGGTCGACTGCAACGAGGAAGAAGAAGTGGAAATTATTCCACTAATTAACACTTAATGGCCGGGGCCTAATGATGAAAATCCATTATCGTGCAGACGGGTCTCTCAGTCTGAGAATCTATATGAAGCAGCCACTTGGCTGGCCAGTCCTTAGTACGTTCGAGTACCCGCTAAGGGATGGCAACAAAATTTCATATTGACAAGACGACTACGTGGTGGGTGACCACACCAAAGCATACCAAGAAAAACGCAAATTCAACGTTTGGCAAGGACTTTGTGGATTTCATCGGAAACATATCGCTGCATTGTTACTCAAAGATGGTGGACGCCTCGTATGGATTTTGGGAGAAGTACGTATACACTTTGCTCCCGGAGCGGGTTTTTTGTTTTTGATTTTTATTCGCATTGTTCACATTGGTATCAAGAGTCATTTGGTTTTCCGTGCACATGTTCTGTGGCTGCCTGCTGTTAGTGTTCCTTTCGGATGCTTGGGCGGAGTTCGTGCATCAGTACTTTGCAACCACATTGTACGATCCGGTGTATCCAATCGAAAAAGTGCCATTCCCTGCAGTTTCAATTTGTTCGAATAATAGGATTTCGCGACGGGCGGCTGCAAAATACGCAGAAGAGCTGTAAGTGCGGCCTGGGTGTTGATTTTATATGGGCGATGGCTTCCAAACATATTTTTTTGGTTTCTTTTTTTTGCCAGGAGTAAATTGGACCCAGACCAAAGGAACGCAACATACTTTATGGAGCGCATCCAATGGCTTGGTATGCTGTATGACAAGAACAACTTTGCCGAAACGGTTGATGTCAGTAATTTCCAGAGGTTCTTGGATCTATACAGTACGGCGGAAAATGAGACCTACTACAATACGTTGCGCCACATGGGTAATGTAAGTTGGTGGGGCGGTGGGTTTTTTTATTTTTTTTTTTGTAGGTATTTGTCGATGTTTCGAAAACAGATAACTGCACGTCCAAGTATATTCAACTTAATTCCGATTTGAGGGTAACAGGGAAGCCGCAGGGTGCTATGCTTTTTTTTGGAATGCCTGCGAAGGCTCTTGCTTCTAACAACTCATATTTTTGTTTGTATCGAACTCATACCGCCCTTTTTATGTTGATTGTTGTCTAGTAGCCTGTCTTATTTACCATTCCAAAAATGGAAGCATATAACTACGGTGACCATTTTTCAACAATTTTTTTAACTAAAAATACGGTCGAAAATGGTAAAAAAAATTAAAATTATTAAATTTTGTTGTAAAGCTCAATTTGCATATTTTTGGACACAAACTACTTTGTCGAATAATTCCTCACTTGTTCTAAACGCGACTACATGGGAAAACTTTTTTCGGTAGATTGACAAGATACCCAATCAAAAAGTCACATATCCTAAATGCTGCATCCCAATGACTTAAGTATACAGTGCAGCTTTGATAAAGGTATCGACTTGGTCTTTGAAAAACAAAACCTCAAGATTACCCTTAGATGGTTATTTGTTTTCTTTCTATGAATATTTTTCACAGAAAATGGTTAAAAAAAACTGTCGCTGCTCATAATCTTACTTTAAAAAAGAGAAGCTTCAGGCATTTATATATTTTGCGATTCCAAAGAATGCATTTGTAAAATATAAATGACTGACTTTGGATAAAAAGGAACCACAATTCTTTTGCAAAGCAATACGGAAAGAGAACTTGTCAACAACACTCGACAAAGACAGCAGACTCGACTCGCTCTATCGCCTGAGCAAAGTGACTCCAGACTTGAAGAGCTTCAACGAACTATCTGCAGGGTCCAAGATATGAACCGCTTTGATCTGTTGATATTTAACAGCCTCTGCAACAAGCTGCAAGATTTATTTTTGGAAGCCGGGCTCGTAGGGGTGTTCTTATGTGGTTGGCAACATCTGAGACTCGGCTTTATTTTACCTGTTATCGAGTACAATAAGGAAAAATGTCGAAAAAGAAGCATTCGATAAGCAGACAAGCGTCGTTATAAATACCAATACGTTACCCTTTTCGACGTACCAATTGCGACGTTATTTCAAACCCGAATTTAATAAAATATAGACCAAATGAAAGGGGAATCTGAGTAGGTAAATTTTCGTCTCCACTGGTTTTTCACAAATGATAAACAATAACAATACCCACCGCAATACGAATAATCGTTTTTAACGTCCCAACTAAATTTAATGTTTCGAACTCACAATGGCGAAATTTTCCATACAAAATTGCATATTGTGACCTTCAAAATATTAAGTGTGAAGGTTAAAAATGATCAGTGAGGCTGACAATCGTTTATTTTTAAATTTGTTTACAAATGAAAGAATGCAATTATGACGTTGATAAACAATTTAGTTTAAGAGTTATAGCTCTGTTAATAAAGCAAAGCCTCGAGTAAATAAAATTAGTCCAAGACTATTGACCGCGATCTTCGCAAAAGTTTGTTTTCCAAACTACAGCAGTCTGGACTGCGCTCTTTAATTGCTTGAATAGATATGCTCTCACCTTAGAGCCCTACTCCCTACCTATGTTCGCATTAAGGACGTTATTTTTCTGTCACCAGCTTAGGGTACTTTTGTGGTACCTCCGGGAAGTGAACTAGGCTCTTTGCCTTTGCTTTATTTCCCAGAGGCATTCTTGACTGTTTTTAAAATTTATGATAATCTTTGCTGTTGGCTAAGACGTTTTTACCTAAAATGACTCGGAAGTTCCTGTAAGCATTTAGAGTTCTTAGTTGCTAAGGGTGACTCAATGCTGGATGGTATAAATATTGCGAAAATTTCAATCTCGACTTGTCTGATCCCGAATGCTGCAGTATTCGATTTTATCAAGAATTGAGAATATCCTAAGACTTCTAGTGGTCATGCATAGACTAGACTGCATTTTTAAAAAGCCTCCGTATGAATCCAGCTTCAAAGTACTGGTGAAGTTTGCAATTCTTCTCCCTCCGTATCATAGTCCGAGCGGGCTCAGAAAATAAAACGAGTTGATGAAAATAAGCTTGAAAACATCTTCGATATCTATTGATCTTTCCGGTTGTGTGTGTGGACTTTGCATTCTATGAACATCCAATTTAAATTGACAGCTCACTCCTCCGTGCGAAGATCTGCTACTAAAATGCTCCCTAGCTGGCAGAGCCATTGACTGCCTTTCCAAGGAATCCTTTCAAAGAACTCTAACCATATACGGATACTGCTGCACCTTCAATGCCAATGACATGTAAGACATACGCTGTCATTGCGTCTAACAAAAGTGTTTACAGTGTATCCCCGCAGTTATCGTAGGAGAACACACAAAACCCGATTCGCAAGTCCCGGACTTGGCCTAACCGTAATGCTCAACACAAGCTCCAAGGACATTTACTATCCACTGCTTGGAATGGATGGCACTGCAGTGAGTCTGCTTATACCAAGCACACCACATAAAAATAATTTTTTTGTTTCTTTGTGTTATTGTAGGTTCTGATCCATGCAGCTAGCAAATATCCGGACACCACTTCGGGTGGTTCCATAGAAATGTTCATCACAAATGGGGGGGGCAACTATCTGGCGATTACACCCTATGTCATTGACAGCGTCGAGGCTATGAGGCAATTCAGCCCCAGGACGGTATTTGCACATTTACACCATAACTGTATTCGTTTGTGTCAAAAATCGTGTTGCAACTACTTCCAGAGGAATTGCTATTTCGAGAACGAGAATCCAGATACCTACACATTGGGCCGGTTAAAATATAGCTTCAACAATTGCATTACCCGGTGCCGCGTACAAAGCATCATGATCCTGTGCAATTGTTTGCCATTCAACTACCCTTATTCACTGTCTCCGGACGGAACAAAAATCGTGTTCTGCACCCTACAGCATGTTGACTGTCTGCAGAAATACCGCTGTGAGTATGACTGCTTACCGGCAAGAAATTATGGGATGATTTTTAATTTCCGCTCCGTAATGATGCCAGGAGCGAAAATTGGTTTCTGCCGACAGGATTTCCATGATCCAAGCTTATTTTCACTTAAATTGCACGCGCTCGCTCGCCCTATATCTTATCACTCATGCCATCGCACTTAAGGCAATTTCAATTATTTTCTGTATCTCGCTTTACAAATCCTATCGACCCAGAAGGCCGTCCGTAACCTATTCCTTGGAAAAATTTCAGTCAAGTGGCGAAATGTTATGTCGTATCGAATGGTCATACCCGGACTGGAAAGGGAAACTGAGGACGCACTGTTTTGTCCCCAATGCCTGCCATCGTGTAACGACATCACCTACAATGTGGTCCTGAACACCCTGCCTTTGGGAACCAAAATACCGGATGACAATGTGCCGTAAGGATTTATTATATGCATGCACATTTTTTGTGACAGCTCTGTAGCTCTCAGGACCTCTGTTGACATGTGCGAAGTGCGCGTCACAAATCTATAGGCATGTCAATTGGGGGGCTGGGAGCTTGATGGTCCTTTAAAAAATTTGATCCCAACATCCAGTTTATTGTTCCGCAGCCCTTATGACAAGAAGGACATTACGTTGATGAGTGTATTCTTTGCAGATACCAACATAAAGTTTTACCGGCAGATTGTGAGGAATTCGTGGTTCGAAGCGTTTAGTAAGTGTGCGTGGGCGCGGCTGCGGCGAGAGGAAAATTTACGCGCTACTTGTGTATTTTATAGGCACCATTGGGAATTATTGCGGCATCATCATTGGATTCTCGCTGACTGTCGTCTGTGAGGTGGCTTACTTTATAGGGCGACAAATTGTTTTGGCTCTCAAGCAGGAACGTCGAAATGGGCAACAGCCATTAACCATTTATCCTTAGGAGGGCGCGATAAAGTCGAAAGGTGTGTTTCACGGGACGGCGCCGAAAGGTAATGTTATATGTTACGTGAGTGTAATCAAGTGTATTCTATTCATGCAGAGGAGAGAATGGGGAATGATGTCAAAGCTTTTGAATTCGGCCGACAGGCAGGCCCCATCGATGGGATGTATTTATTTATGAATAGCAACTTGATGTAGAGTTTTACTGTGCAATAAACTTGTGTATTTGATGTACTTTCACTAGTCCTGTCAAAAGGCAGTTGTGACTTTGAAGTTTGGTGATTCAATAAACATTTAAGTCATTTTTGAATTGAGTAAGGACAGGAAACACTTTAAGAATGGGCACATTCAAGAATCAAGCTATCTTAAGTCGACTAGGTCTGGATAAGGTGTAACCTGAACTAGATTGGTCGGAAACGTCAGCCACATATGCGAACTGTCAACTTAGTACTCAGTCACGAATTTCTTGACTAGATTCATCGGCTACCCGTCCATAAACGTCAACTGAAACATCTGATGATTATGACCGATTTCAGTCAATCAAAGCCGAGATATATCTAGTCAGACAGCTGTCAGACTTACTAAACTAGATACTCGAACGTCCCCAATGAATCGAATGCATAGCTAATTTTGGATCGAAGACACATTTGTTGTGAGCCCTCGAACTACTGTACGACATCGGGTGGTAAAGACCCCTCATAAAGTAGTGGCAAGTCCAAAATGTATATCTGTATATCTATGATATCTACGAATTAGACATGAAAAAAAAAAAAAAAAGCAAATTTCATTACGAATCAAACCCAACAAGAACGAAGTCTATGGAGCAACCAACACTCAGAAAAAATAAGTTTTTAAGTGAGCAATATTGAGTTTATCAAAAATTGTAAGCTAAAAGTTTTTGCTTCAACTATTATTTTTGATGACAAGAACTAGTTTTCAAGTTTTCAAGAATCAAGTCATTCAGCGAAAGAGCAATATACTCGCCATAACTATATTTTACATTATTGCAAGCACTTGCAGTCTTAAATCAAACATTTTGATATTTGCGTTAACTTTAACAAACTCAAATTGTTGGCTTACCTACAATGTTTTTTTTCTGGGTTTAGTATTTGAAGATTTCTGAATGAATTATATTTTTAGACTTTCAGACCGGTCAGCCTTAACAAGACTAAAGGGGCTGAAGCTGCTGTCAAATATGGAAAAAAAAATCCACTTCACATATATCAAATAGGACATTATTGTGCAATACACGACTTGCGATTCAATTGTAACCTCCCGTTGACTTAAGCCAGATTAAGAACGTGAAATTATACGAGCGCCCCTTAAACCTTTACATGCTATGCCTGAGTGTAATAAGCAAGAGTCAAATTTTGACCGCATTAACTGAAATTCCACGCCTGGTCTTCTTAAAAATAAGGTGCACGTCTGGGTCGAACGTAACTTTCTCTTTCATCAAAAGTATTGGTGCAAATGAAGTGAGAGTTGGTGATTGTGTAAGCTCCAAGTTGTTGGAATTATTTTTAGGGTGCTTATTCAATATGGGTGAAAAAATGAGAAGTTGATAAAAATAAGTTTTTAGTAGCTGTTTGAAGTTCATTTTCATTGGAAGTGGGGCATTGTTATTATTTCAAAAATATACCGAAGATAGGTATGTGAACACAGATCCGGATCTGGGATCATATTTAAGAAATATTTAAGAAATTGATACAATTATTCGAACTTTTTGAGAAAAAGTAAGAACGGGATCTTATTAAGAATACTTATATTTTCTTTAATATGTATTTTGATCAAAATCGTTGGGGATTTTTTGTAAAATTATGCAGACAAAACATAAACAGTACCAAATAGTACCAAAGCAATGTTAAGTTTGAAAAATACTATTGCTTAACTATTCTTAACTTTTGTTCGGGATGTAAGCTTTACTTTGATTTTAAAGTTTTATCGAAATCGAAAATGGAGTTTTCGACATAAGAGCAGTTTTTAAAATAAGCGTTGTCGATGACTAGAATTCAGAATTCAGGACGCAATAATTTGGAAAACATCTATTTTACTCTAAGTCTGCATTTTGGTCAAAATCGTTATTGCCGTTTTCAGGTAAACTAAAGAAAACTAATTTTTTTAAAAATTCTTTTTTCAAAAAACCATTTTAATATAATACAGAGAAAAACTGAGCTTGCCATTAAGTTTGAAATAACCATATCACCTTAGAAATTAATTTTTGTTACAATCGTATGGACCGTTTTCGACATGTGTCCAAATTTCAAAAATAAAGTTATTCGATTTTTCAGCGGAAAACTGGGTATGCAGTCATGTTAGCCTCACTTACTCAAGCTTGAATATCAGTTTTGGTTGAAAGCGTTTTAGCTGTTTTCGAACAAATCAAACTGGTATAAACATTTTATATGGGAAGTACCATTAATATTGTCGTCACCGTGCAAAAAAAAAAAAAAACGGCCCTGAACTGTAAGCCCCCAAACTCCTAATTTGAAGTTTGGAGGAAATTCTGGCAGCCGTTTAGGCTATAGGCCTCGGGACGTACAGACAGACAGACGGACAGAATTTTGCGACCCACTTTTTTGAGAATTGATTGCCATCTCCAGTTCGCAATATCAAAATCAATATCATATTATACAGGTACAATATCTTTCTCTTACTATGTAATGGAGAAAGCTTAAAATTATGACAGTTAAAAAATAAAAATTTTAGTTTTGACGTTCATTTTAAAGAAAATTGCATGTGCTTCTTCTTCTTTAGAATTAGTGAGCCGAACAAAAGCAACAAATAGATAGAGCTCCATTTTAAGTCCTTTTTATTGCTCCGAGAAATCCATTCAGATTGTGTGAGCTTATAGGATAAAAAATTAAAGTGATGCGTGCTCAAATCCACATTTACATTTATATTTACCAACCATTTTATTACACGTACAGATTTGAAAATATTTGCTAAGACTTTTTAGTCACCATAGTCGTTGACAAAAATCTTTAAAGTGCAAAAGGTAATCCTTAATATTATTTATTTCAATTACACGCACCACTACGATTCTTAAGCAATAACGTCCCTGATGACATTCACTTCACTTAAGGGCAAATAATCAACTTGCCCTCATTTCTGCCTCCTTTACTATGATCCACCATGAACAAGTGCCATAACAGGACCATCAGTTCGCCGCCAAAAAAGTACAATATCTCGCACACTGCTACCAACGAGAAGCCAGTAACAACGCCACATATGTTGCCCACCCTACCTATATATTTAGAAAGAGACAATTTATCATCGAGTCCTTGTGTGGCAGTATAGTCCTCAATCTGTGAGCACTTACTGAAAATCTCGAGCGCTGAATTTTTAATAATCTGTCTATAAAACGGAACAGTCGGTTCGCCGAAATACAAATGCAATGTGGTGAGGTCCGTGGCCGTACAGTTTCTGAAAGGATATCGCCAAAAACAACAACGAATTGGATAGCAAGAACCATTTTTGAATACTCACTGTGTACGACGTAGAAAGTATCCGAAATGGTCCAAAGGTAGTGACATCAGTGTCACCTTGTACTGAATGTCGGAGCACGATGGCAAACATTCGGGACAATAGAGACCGTCTTCCATTTCACGTTCGAGTCCTCGAACAGCCTGTCTTTCGGTAATGACGTTCATCCATTTAACTGGCGTGCGGTAAAGTTTGCGAGAAATAAAAATTCAGGTCGAGGCAATTTCATAAAATTTGCCAAGGTGAAAGGAGCGGGGGTAAGTTGCGAGGATTATTTTCGTTTTTCTTTAACCAGGTCGAACACTTACACTCGTATCGATTAAGGCACTCCAGATGCTGCAGCGTACAGTGGACCGTCTGCGTGGCTGTGTCCAAAAAGTAATACGGATAGAAGAAGGGCAGGCACTCACAAAGGACGATTATACTCCGGATGCGACAACGTGTAATGCATTTATTGAGGCTGTAGCTTCTACCGTAAATTTTCGGAAATTCATTTTTAAAGTAGCACGATCTCTGTGAGGGGTGACAATTTTTGCATATTTTAGTTAAAAGAGTTTCACTGGAAATATACGGATTGGCAAACAAAGTAACGAGACAGAGGGCATCAACATTTGAATAAGAGAGTCTAAATGCAAGTGGCCATTTAAAAGCGTACGCCAAAGCGACGCAGTTTTTAAAATAGTTCTAAGATCACCCATACCAAGCTCGGGCTGTAGTATCGAATGCTAGCAACGCTGTCAGTTATTTTCGGTGTTATTGCGATAAAGGACTCCATTTGACTGGAAATTAACGTCTCACTGACACCACCCGACGCCACGTCCCCGTACAGATTTTGTGGGTGCACCATGACCTGAAAAAATTACAGAGAACAACTCACAAGTCCATTGTCAAGTGCTAAAGGGCCCAAACATACTGCGAAACCTTCCGTGTCGATGATGTTGTAGAACGAATCATTCGGGTTGGACTTCAGCACAACCGTCAGTCCCTGCGTGGGTCCGTAAAAACTCATGTTTGCCGACCTTTCACTGTACCTGTGGGAAGCCGATTAGAACTGTAAAACGAAAATAAATCCTGCTCACTTATCGTCCCTGTTAAAAGTACAGCAAAATCCGTAAGCCGTCAGACTGATTTCGAACTCATTGATGCAGTCGATTTTTCTGCCTCCCAAGTGGCACGCCATCAGCATCTGATTGCACTTTGGAGTTAACTGATGGTTGAGCGGCTTTAGAGTGAGGATCTACTCCCAGATACAGACTTACTAGTTTCATTCGCTTGTGGGTGTTGAAGAACACATCATTGTCGTCCGTCCCAAACAGGTCGAGATAGCCTTGAAAGTGTACGGCTTTGTCAAACTCGATAGCCTCGTTGGTCTTGTAGAGGTAGGCCAGCATTTTGATATTGCGATAGAAGAAGGCCGGGTCCCTGCTCTTCAGATCAATGTTACTCCTGATGAAAAAATAGCTCTTGTGTCACCTGATTAACTTGCAAAATCGAACTCACAATTCGACGGCGAATTGCCAAGCAGACGCATTCGATATCCTATTGATGGAGCAAATCGATACCGTGGGGAAGGGCACCTTCTCTATCGGATACAGCGGGTCGTACAGAGTTATATAGAAGTTGTCAGTTATCCTTGACATTGTGTACCTCAGGAAGCCAATGAGCAGCGTCAGCGTCACTATGTGCACCACAAACCAAATAATCCTCCAGAGGAATGGAAAATGTATCTAAGTCGGACAAAGATATGCGTTATTTTCAATTCTCACCTCTCGCCAATGCCAGTCTTCTCCTCCACCATCTTGCCGTAGCCATGCAGGGAGAGGTTCCGCAAAAAGTCCTTAAGCGAGTTGGCAAAGAATGTTTTCTTTCGCTTTGGCACCTTTTCTATCCACCAGGAGTTCGGCTTCCGTGGGCGCGACATCTGACATGACACATTGTCTTCGATTGTTGCGCTTTTATACCTAGATATATGAGCAATATCCCTAAAGGGGCCGCTTAATTAGCTCGTTAGGTTAAAGATGTGAACATGGTGGCACAATTAAATTAACTGCCACGGTATTTAAACGGATGATTGTCAAGCAATTTGTACATATATATATGTAGTATTAATGAAGAGGGCGGGTTGGCAGTGGCATGAGTCCTTGCTTCAATTAAGCAGTCGTTTTACTAATTAGATTCGGTATAAGACCGTCAATGAAGTCTCAAGAAGAAACGGCTGACAACAACACTACATACGAGTACTCGTGTGTACAGTATACACTGATGGGGAAAATGCTGCCAACATCTGAGGAGTGTGCTTGAGATTTTTCGGAGAGGACATTATTTGAAGTGGGTAATAATCTTAAATTGTGCTTGGAATTATGTTATAAGGATGAGGTTTCATAATTGCGCTATTTGCAGCATGTACGAGGATGTTGGCGGACGCGATGTGTTGCTACAGTAAAAGGAACGTAAGTGTTACTTCCAGCAATGCTGATGATAATCAGTTGTGAAGGACGTTCTCAATTAGACGGACTAAATGGAAATGGATTTTCCGATCATGTTTAGGAGAAGAAGGGGTTTTAGTTAGAACTATTAAAACTGTTTCTAGAACATTCCCAACACTTCGAATAACTTCCGAGTTGGCGGGACTTGTGGAGTTCCCACTCACTGGCAATGGTCTGTATTGTCAATTTGGGATATAGAGTTCTGCTGCACCTCGGATAGGGCGAGTCCGTCTTGGAATGTTGGAAGACAGACAAGTGGTAGAAATAGTAACAATATAAATAGGAGCGATTTTCGAAAATCACAAAAACTATTTAACGCTATTACCACTGTTATGCTACTTCTCTCGAGCACTGAGGTAGCCTCTTGTAATATAATGCATGCAACTTATTTTGATGCTCCTTGCTACTTAGCAAAATAACACTGTGAAAAAAATTAGCAAAAATAAATTTTAGAAAATATGAATTTATATGTCAGAATTGGAAAAATATTTTATTACTGCTGCTGAGAATTTCAGACGAAATAGTTTGTTTTTAAGAAAAGTTTACGGCCGAGTTTTGGTACCCAATAGATTATCTTATCTTGAAAAATAAATAAGGACAAGAAATAGTTCATTACAGTCAAACCCGCTCAAATGAAATGACGAAAAACATTAAGTTCACTTTCAATAAACCGTGTTTTTCATTTAATCGAACTCAAAAAAGATTTCATTTAAACTGACCTCGGATAACTGCAAATAGTTTCAGTAAAGCGGACGCTGGACAAATTTTTCATCAAAACGAATTGGTAATAATAATGAATAAATTTATAATAATTATGTAAGTTAAGAAAACGAAATTAATCCATTTTTTATAAACAAAACAATAACATTAAATATTGAAAATAATCACATTTGAGTATTTATTAACAAAATTTTAAGACTAGCAATCTCTGAGGAGCTGAACTTAAAAGTAAAACAAACCTATTCAAATAAACAAAAAATATTATGCATATGTCGCCAGAATTTACATCTGTCATTGTCAGAGGAATGTGAATAATGTAAAAAATGTATGCATTTAATGCCTTCGCTTCATGTAGGTTTGCTTACATTTTCATTTGTTTAATTTAAGCGGAGTTTTTCCTATGAAAAGTTATAATGTTTTAAATGAATTGTGTTTCAGATATCCGAACTTAAGCGGGTTTCAATAAAGCGGAGTTATTTGTATGATTTTTTTTTTTTTTTTTTAAATGCAAGGGGACTAATTATAAAGTTTAAATAAGCGAGTTTTTCAATTAAACGGGTTTCAGTTAAGCGGGTTTGACTGCACCAAGAAATTTTGAGCAAAATACAAGGACTTACAACCAGACTAGAAACTTCCTCAAAAAGGAAATAACGGCATTTTGGGCTAGTTTGCTGCTGAAATAAGTTTAAATAAAATAAAAAGACGGTAGAGGAGAAAATCTAGTTCAAAGCAGTCATATATCAATTTTTATTAAAAGCAAAAGTATATTGAAAAAGAATAAAATAAATACGCATGAAAGGATACATTTTGAGAACAAGATAAAATAATTTAATTACAATACAAGATCAAGATTTGCCAGAGGTCAAAGAAGATATAAGAAAAGAGAAGAAGAGCAATAAATAGTAAAACGTTCTAGCAAAGTAAAAGCCCTTAGCAAATGCTTTGAATGAGTGTGAATAAAAACCCAGTTTGCTAAAGTAAGTTCGAAAATAACGAAAAAGTAAATATTAGCCAAAATGTCCACATTTTCACGCGTGAAACAAAACAATTGCTTGAAGTTATTTTTCTTTGTTTATACTGTTTTTTATTAGCACGAACGTTAACAACAAGATGTAAAACAGGTATACGTATAATGTGAAAACTTATCGCATCCATGTTTTGTTTGGTTTTCCTGTACGAAAAAAACTTAATTTAACTATTTATAAACAAAACATCGAAAATTCACAATGCTTAGATTTTTTTATGTAAAAAAGGTGCGTACAAAATATTTAGCAAAGGGTCTGAGTCAACTAAATAGCAGACTCAGAATTTGTATATCATTTGCTTTGTCTGATAAGTTTTATTCATACCGATCTGAGTAGAAGGTCAGAGTCGCCGCTTTTCGAACATGTCAAGTGTTGGAACTAACTCAAATTGGTTTTTATTCATACGAAATGTAGCAAATGCTTCGATTTTGACATTTCTCTTGAGTAAAAGCAATTGCTACGTTTTATCCATATGTCCCATTATTATTATTGCTAAAGTTCAGTATTCTAATTGATTGAATTAAAATCTATCTTGGAAGAAGCGTTTATCGATCGATCAAAATTATAGAAAATGATTTTCTACCTTTTGAATTTAGCGATCAAGTCATCTAAATAAAAATTCGTCAATATCTTGACTTTTTTTTATTTATAAAATTTTATAATTCCATTTTTCAAATTATATCCATTTTGAAATTATGTATAATCATTTCCCATTTATAGATTTTATTATTTCCAAGTAATATTAATAATAGTTTAATTTTAACTTTAACTTTAATCTACAACTAGAAATGGATGATGTTCTCAAACTTAATTTTATTTAATTAGATCAACAATTAATACTGTCACTATTTACATGTATTTTTGGGAGTTGAAAATATTAATGATTTGTAAAGAAAGAAAATTAGGTAATTTTTTGGATGTGCCAAGGCTACGGTGATGCCTAAAGAATAGCAAGAATGGTATAAATATTTTGGGGCTACTATAAAAATAAAAATACAGAGTGAGGAAGTGTCTTGAAGTTATATACATACTTCAAGCATAAATAATTTTCGCTTGTCACCCTTCAAGGAATCAGTATCGTTGTAAAAAATATTTAGAGAACTTTAGAAAATCAAATTCCAATATTAGAGAAAATAACATCTTTCCCCAAATTTCAGCATGAAATAAAGTACTATCAGCCCCTCCATATTCGTCGAGCTAGATCGTGCAAAATGCAAGAATGCTGATGCTGTTGAAACACGGACGCCCTCCGTTTTCACTGCCCGCACTGACTCATGAAGTCCTGTAGTTATGGGTCATAAGGGTGGCTTACGAAGTGGAAGGTTACGGGAAATAAATAAGTATCTCGTCCTTCTAGATGTTACCGATATTTCGTTACATATAACTTCATTTTGAAGTCCCAGGCAGGCATTTCTGATACCTTCTTAGGGCGATAACTCAACAAAGATTGACTGTACTTCTTCGAAGCTAGGTCGGATTATGTCAAAATGTCACCGTGTATTTTTATTAAATTAATTAATTAATTTTAGTAAATTAATTTCCATTTTTTATTCAGTTCTGAAACAGTGCGGGAAAACTCCACTTAAATCGCCAAACAACCATCACAATATTAAATTTATATGTTTATATTAAGTATGCACCCATGTTAAGAACAAGCCTACGAACCCATTGCCCTGACAAGCCTTTCTCTTGAACTTACCCCACACAAATTATATACAATTTCGAAGCAGATTTAAATGGCAGCCCATGGAGGGAAGAGAAAATGTTGTGCAATTAAAAAGTTGCCCACAATATATAGAAAATAGAATTGAATTCAGTTCTCAACTTAATAGGGCCCAGGCACGCTCACTCCAGTTTTGCCGCTCCAATTGTTAACACGTATAGTGAACTCATGATGTTAATCAAAAGCGGCTGTCTTTCGAGCTCCCTGTGCATTGTGCTGGTGGTTTTCTCGCATTCTTATACATTCACACACAGAGTGAAGTGTGCACCAGCACAATCCACGAAATCTCTTCAAATCGCTTTCACAGCTTATATGGGAAACAAGCGCTATAAGCCAGCCAGCCAGCCAGCTGTAGCAGATGCAGGGGAGGAGTATATACCTCTATTGTAATCGGAGCAACAATTTGTTTTTAATTTTCATAGCTCATGCATGTTTTCGCTTTAATTATGCCGATTTTAATTGCAATTGAAGAGGCACTGACATGACATGCCAGCCAGAAGAAGACACTGCAACTTGCGAGTCTTAAAATTCATTAGTACCACTATTTCTTGGAAATGATTGGCTAGAGGGAGCTCTGATCCCACAATAATAGTAACCCAATTTTAAAGCGAAGGTTCGTATAATTGTTTCTAAATTTTCCTTTAGTTTGGAAAAGTGAGTTAGATATGTTGAAGAGTTTCGTCGTGTGAACAATTTGGCTACATTTGCATGTCAGCGAAGCAAACTGTCTAGAGGTGGTTGCTGTTCTTCCAAGCGAAGTGAATTTGAAATCACAATTGAGTGTTGTATTCCAAGCAGAGTCTCAGAGCTCAGTGGACTACTGAATAAGGGGCTCAATCACCGGAAAAAGAGAATTTGCATCTTAAGGGTTTGTCCACTGCACCACATTTGGACAAGCACCCGAGTGTCCTGAGAAAGCTGCTCAATTCAGACGTTCGTACTTTCAATACAAATGTAGGTCTCTTCCATTTGTGTCAAAAATAAAACCATTGCCCCAATAATGAATTTTGTGTCAACTCTTTTAAAACTTTATACAGTTGCTCAAACGTACTTTTCCGATTTTTGTCTACCAAATTTGTCTCATTGGTCCTTTTTTAGAGCATGAACAGTAAGGTTAGAACTGGTATTAAGGTACCCGTCGATAGAAACCGGATTGGCTAAACTTTAAATAAATCATACCATCTGAGAAAAAATTTATTGAAAACAGTTTTTCATTGGGACAGGTCGATGCTGGCAATCTGTGGCGGCCATGTTGTTTTAGTGGCTTCTTTCTATGTCATGGTGTTTATTATTCAGTCACTGACGCCAAATTACCAAGCTACAGATCGGACGAGTACATTTATGCGAACCCGCGAGGCAGTCAATTCCTCGCCGTCCACAAGAAGTCGGCCTTTGGCAGGCTTTAACTTGGCGAATTTTGCGTAGAATTTTTAAACCTACATTGGTACAAAATGCAGCTGACTCGGAAGCTCAAAGTTAATAAGCATAGACAGCGCCGTTTTTCGGAGCGTTTGGTTGAGGACCCCAATTTAGGCCGAGAAATCATCTTTAGCGATGAGGCGCATTTTTGGATGAATGGCTATGTTAAAATGCAAAATTGTCATATATGGGACGACGCCAACCCACACGAGGTACACCAGATGCCAATGCGTCCACAAAAAGTTTCTCTGTGGTGCGGATTTAGGGCCGGCGACTTTATTAGTCCAGCTGACGTCAGCATCAACGACAACATCTACGGAACTATGCTTACCGATTTTTAATGGTCCAAATTCAACGATAGGGACGTGGACGATACGTGTTTCCAGCACGAGGGAGCCTTCTTATCATATCGATGGACATTCTCCACGGACCGGCTATAGTTATTTTTTCCAGAGGTGAAGTGAATTTCCCACCACAAGGCCGCACGAATTGACCCCACTAGACTGTCTTTTGTGGCATTTCCTAAAGTCTCAGGTCCACGCCAATAAGGTGCAATCGATCGATGCCCTTTAAGCCAACGTAACCAATGACTTTTCGATAATTTTGAAAAATCCATTACAACCACTTCCTAATAGCATTCTTCATACTCGTACCTAGCTCTCGATGTTGTCGAGTTAAAAACATACCCCTAAAATTGGTAGAGGAGAATTGTTGCATTTGATATAACCATCCTATCATGTGTCTTCCCATTTAGCTGGCTGTACGATTTGTTTTGATACGTATTCTAGGCCGGGTTGGGGACTGCGGAAAGGTAACTACTCGACATAGAGTTGCTGATGGCCTTCAACCAAGGATGGAATTTAGTTTCACGATTCGAACCAACTTAAAATTCGGCGCCACCAAATTGCTTTTGCTGCAAGCGGAATATCAGGTTAAGGGAGGATTGTTGAGTGCCACCTAGGAAACAAACCACCAGCATTTTTCAGTCAAAAAGTCATAACAACTTCAAATTCCTTTTCTGTGCAGACATCTTCAAACGGTAATGTTCCTCTTATACCTCCAGAGCTTGATAAACGAAAAACAAACACAACACCCACGTCCGTGCCCAAATGAACAAGATTGGTTCGGTTCGGTTGTGGAAAAAAAGATCATTTTTTCATTCACATCGCAAGCACTTCCGCCATTGAAGGCAAACTTCAACATTAAAGCTTGGCAATTGTCCGTCAGCGCAACATTAATTTCTCTCGCATGTGTTTCCATCTTTTCGCCTGTGCTCGCTTAGTTATCCTATTTGTCCTGCTGACTGAACTAATGCATTCGATTAAAAACCATTCCAGACGTTAATGATCCCTGAACAGAGCAAACAAATCCAATCGACAAATGCGACTAACCAAAGCAGTCCATTGTATAGTTTGCCCCAACGGGAAAACGATAATTGCAACATATTAATCTAATCAATTACGGTTTCGCCCCAATGACTTTAACGATTATTATCGGATATTTTTCTTCAATCAAAAAGGATACCCACGGTCACTGTATCGATACACACAACGATAGGTGGGGCTGGCAATAATGCGAAAAGATTTTGTTGACCCTGCTTATTAGCTGCTGCTACATACCGACGACGGTAACAATAGAAACGCACATTTCACCAGTAATTGGATTCACAAATCCCAGACGTTATGGCCATGGGTGTATTTTTGGCACAACAATTTGAGTTTTTATTTTTTTATTTTTGCGAAAAGC
This sequence comes from Cheilosia variabilis, assembly GCA_951230905.1. Lineage (NCBI taxonomy): Eukaryota > Metazoa > Arthropoda > Insecta > Diptera > Syrphidae > Cheilosia > Cheilosia variabilis. The sequence goes on from OX579676.1 coordinate 17,684,628, forward strand.
AAATCGCTTCTTAGATACGTAAAAATGAACGCTTTCGTCTCACTCGCAGGGGATGCGGCCTGCGGCGCGTTTATTACTTCTTCAGAGGAAGCATCTTCGGCCCGGACCGAATTAACTGACGTTTACCCGAAAATTCGTGTGCTCTGAACAATTTTTTCCCGCTGTGCACATCACTGCACTCTTCGCACAGAAATCGCTCTCAAGATCAGGGTAATTACATGGTTCCTGATGGTGTATGCCCCATCAATCCATCGCGGGCGTTGCAATTGATGAACGAGAACGGCCCGGCCGACGACTTCTAACTTTCGAAGACGAACGATCTATCTCATAGTGCTGCTGCGCGTACATCAGAATCGGTAGGGAATGTGCAACATGCGGCCGGGATCGTCCATCAAAGGCAAATTCTTCTGCACGCAATGTAAAGTATCTCGATATCGATGGGTGATCGTAAACAGCCAAAAAACTCGATGCAACCGATCGTTGAACCCGTATCTATACGAGCAGTGAACAAAAAACCGCTCCGAAGACCGCCTAAATGCTTTTGTTGAAAGATTTTCCTGCCCCGATACCGGACGATATAATTTTGACAGATTACATCTTATTGGGCGCTAGAGGGCATGTTGTTGTTGGAGGTCTGGTGTGGGTTTTTGTTCTTTTTTTTTTTTTTGTTTATCCGTGTTTCGTTTTGAGCAGTCTCCAGCAGTGAATTGTATCGGCTGGAAGTTGGATATTGGTGGAGGCTTCATTCATTACGGCGGTGTTTTATTTTTTTTGTTTCTCTCTCGCACAAAGTTGTGGTCATAATTTACCGCAGCCTGCAGGCAGGGAGTTTGTATGAGTTTATCGTGCGTAAGATATTTGTATTCAAATTTACGTTGAAGTTCGGACGGGAGTCGGGCCAAGAACTTGAACTCTGGCAGGGAATTCAATTAATTTTCATTTATCGAGGTGAGTTCCTCTTCGCGTCTAGTTAAATGCTTGTGTCAATCAATAAGACATGGCCGTAGGGGAGAGGCATTTGTTAAATGTTAGATATTATCATGGATAGGTTAATAAATTAATTTTTTGCTAATGGAACGCCCAGTTATAGTCTGCCTAAATGGTTTAATGATCATAAATTTCGAAAGTACGTTTGTTTTTTTTTCCTTCGATAAAAAAGACAAATGGACAGTTCTAGAATATGTAAGCCACCAGTTTTCAATTAACCGCGCTGCAGGGGGGTTAACAGAATGATTATATAGCAAATCATTAGAACGCTCGACGACTTCTACTTCTGTTCGCTATAAGAGCTATAATTTAGTTGCCAACCAAAATAGAAGCGATTGGGTGTAGGTACCCAGGCCCGTCTTAGACCATGCCAGGGCCCTTGGGCACGACGGAAAGTAAAAAAAGAGAAGGCAAACAGATTTTTTTTGATATAATCTTTCTAGAATAGAGAAACACAAATTTTCTAAGAACACTGAGAAACAACGCGAGCACGGGTCAGCAGTGCCGGACCAAGGATATGTGCAAGATGAGCAAATGCACAGGGCGCCAAGTTCCATGGGGGCGCATTGCTAGGAAAGAATGATTAATTTTATGTTGCGCGAACAAATACTGCGATTTGCATTTTAAATAGAAAGCTTGTTCAATTAGGCCCAAGATAACAAAATCCATCACACCTGTGCTGAATTATTTCTTGCACATTAACTCACATCACTTGCGATGTTGCAACTTCAAGAAGAATCTAACTCAAAATATTGTAAAATAAAAAATCCCACTAGACCTATGCAAGTTCACTTCATACCTACATAATCTCAAAATATTCCACCCTGTTCATGTAGGTATATTGCTAGCACATCCACTTACATTTTACAAGAGATCTAGTTCAAAGATCTTAAAACAAAAAAAAAAAACGCATTAAAAGTAGATATGCCTTTTGAGTGAAGTGGAAAAGACTTATGCATAGGGCGCTAGTTTGGCTGGAGCCGGCACTGCGGGTCAGCTAGTAACTTTATAGCAAATTGAATAAAAAAATCCATATATAAATAATACCTAATATTCCTGAAGTTTAAGTTTAAGATAAAGACTATTCAGAAATAAAATCTGTAATAGCAATAATACGAATTAATTAGTTGTACATATGTTATTGGATATCTATCTATTTTTTTTTTCAAAAGATTCGATGGCTAAAATAATTTTTGGCAGGATTTTCAGCGGCTAAAATAAGTTCTGTCAAAAGGTTCAGCTGATTGAATATATTTTTTCACTTGATTTAGCACAAAAAATATTTTTTTTCAATAGTTTTAGCAATGAATTCAAGTTGTTCAAGGTATTCAGCAACAAAATAAAGGACCTTTTTTTGCCTCGCAGTTTTTCGAATTTTGAAAACATAGAGTCGAAAAAAAAGCTAATAAAATTCAGTTTGAACCTTAAAATTTGTTAAAATAAATTAAAACAAACCATTAATTCCCATTAAACTAAACTTATTGTCTTCAAATTGTGGTGTAAGAATATAGAGAGTAAAAGAAAACTAAATTTCTAAAGGCTAAATCTGAATTTCTAGGCTTTCTAATTCTTAAAATTTAGTTATACTTTCTAGGTACCTACTTTGAGTATAAAAATGTTCACTATTAGGAAATATGAAACTACATAGATTTCCTGCCTGGCAATGCTACCTTTTCTGTTGAACTCAGCGTCGGCAGCAGGGCTGCCAGAATTAAGTTGACTTTAAGCGCCCAAGCCTTAACAAAATGTTGCCCGAAATCGTCGCGCAGAAAGAAGCCCAAAAATCGTTAAAAATTTTCCCAATTCCTTGAGTATTTTTTTTTGGGTATTTATGGGCGCTGCGAATTTTATTTGACTTCTATCTTCTGCAATTGGCTCTTGTGGGTTGTGTCAAATCAAAATGCCCGCTGAATAAACTGTTGTGCTTGCCAGTTGAACGACTGTTCGATGTCACTTGACTGGAAGAGTGCTAGGTACCAAGTTTTAAAAGTGCGGGTTTGTTCGAAAATATTTATTTTTTGCAGTTTTGTGAAGGAATAAAACAAACTAAATTAACACACAATTTGTAAAACGATATGTAGCCCAAAATTGAGTTGGGCGCTCATGTTTTCATTTCTATTATTTTTTAAGAAAAAAATATAGCCCGAAATACGACAAAGCGCCCAATCTTGCAACATTGGTCGACAGTGTCATTAGCTCATCACTGTTGGCAAAAAGTCGCTAATAACGCCCTCTTTTAGTCTCTAAATTGTGGTTGGCACGTTAGTAACATAATCTAAATATATCGGGGCCCCCGTGAGGATGGGGCAGGGGCCCCGTGCGGCCTTATGGTAAAGACGGTAATATGTACTCGTAGACATGTTTCGAAAAGTACCGAAAAAAGGTCTTTTAGAGTAAGTACATTTGCCGATATTTTAAGCTTACATATGTAGCTTTACATATCGCATCAAAAGTCCAAAGGTAAGTCTCCCAATCATGCTCATAGATATAGACAAAATTTTATCGAAAAATACCTGTTGACCAACAATTGCACGATTTACCCTACAAATTCTCACTAAACATGTTGACACACATACGTTGGGCAAAGCTCAGCCCCCCAAATGTTGCCAAACGAACAAAAGCTCCCAGCTTCCGATTTCCAACCTGAGTTCTCTCTCGCGCCCTGTCATCTCTCTGTTTACGATGCTGAAAGAGGCTAGGGCATTTTCCATCCACCCCAATCCCCATACACCCACTGGGACGGTAAGACCGGCAACGGCAACTATACCATGCTGGCGTTGTATGCAGCCGCATTGCATTTTCTTGGCAAGAGAGTTTTCCCACAGAACCGAAAGAAAGTCCATTTCGGTGGGTATACTCATACAGTATACACACGATACACGCAGCAAGCAGCAACGCAGTGTTTCTGTTTGGTTTGCCCGGCGCGCGTTTTCATCGAGCAACATAAACATTGTGGCCAAGTAGTAACACGAATTCAGTCATAGATTGGCATTCGGACGTGGTGGTTCGGATTCGAGTTCAGTTCTCATTCTCAGCTCAGTTCAGTCGGTCTCTGAACGAACTTCGGTTGAACGGTTGTGGTTTGTGGATGGTACCAAGTGTATTTAGTGTTGGCTTCTTCGCTTAGAACGTGATTGCCGTGTCTGAGGTCTGACGGTGGTAGTGTGGTGCAAACGAAGAGTTATCTTGTTTCCGTGGTGCTTCTCGTGTGGTTGATGAAAATTCAATTTTAATACTCACCCAAGACGGAATCCTTTGGTGTTCGGCGCAAAAGTCCTATCCTATACCGCCTGCTCGGCTGGCAGAGGGCAGAGTGAGTGTGCGTGTGTTGTGCGTGTGGTGTCAAGAGGAGGAAGTGCCGCGATTAAACCAATTTATGTTTGGCGTTTGGGTTTAATGAGATAATAAGTGCTACTAATAGTTCTGGTTCTGATCCGTGGTCACTCAAGGCGGTCGCTCTCGCATCTGGATTAACTGGAGTTCGCCTCCGAGAGCAGGTACAGAGAGGGCCAACGCACCCTCGTCGCGTCGTCGGTCATCCTCGTCTGTGTAGAGTCCTCTTCTTGGTGCGGAACGTTAAATCATTTCAAGTCATCGCTCAGATGGATGCACGTCATCCACAAGAGCATTCAAAAAGCACGAGATAAACTGTAGCAAAACAAACGGATCATCAGAGAGAGGCTAAAACAGCAGGTAACTTAAGTGTCTTTTGGCTTGGCCAATGGTCTAGTAGTTCTCTTGTGTTGGGTTTGGGTTTCTTTTCTTTTTTTCTTTTATTTTGTGTGTTTGTTTTAGCTAAGGTTTCACTGGCTTCTTCTGTTGCTGGTCGACACAAATATCGACACAAACTGCCGGAAGAGATAGAGTGGGCAGTTTGTATCCCGCCCGCTTTCGGCGCTAGCCACAGCAACCGCCTGCATGCGGTGTGTGCAGTTTTGTGTCGGTGCAGGGCAGTTGTGCAGTGCAAACCCCCACCATTTGTGAAATACTACAGCACTTTTCTCACTTTAATTAAGACTCGTCGGGGTATCTGTATCTGGCCATCTATTTATCTCTCTTCCTATGTCATTCTTTTGGGTATTCTTTATTATTTGCACGTTGCCGTTGGTTAGTTGGCTGCTTTGGCCGGCTGTTGCTTTAGATATACGAGTGCGATGAGCGTACATCGTGTGTCGAGAGTCGGTGTTGTTGTTCTTTTGAATAAAGTTAAAACATTAGAAAGAGCTGTGGTGTAAGGTAGCCGGTTGGGATGGCTAACGCTAGATCAGATGGCATGCCAACTAGCATGCTTCCCTAATGGCTAATAGGCTGTGGTATGCCTTTGATGTTGGTCTTGGTCTAGTTGTGAGCTTCCTGAATATTTAGTACCGCCGTTTGTTGACTGACGCTTGAGTGTGTTTTGATGTTGGACGTGTGTTGTCGATTTGTATTATTGACTTCATCGGATACGGCTTTTATTTCGTTTTAGTTGGCCATTAGACAGGACTTATGAAATTATAATTCTATAAGCCGTGGAATAGGGAAAAGTGGAAAAGCTGGGTGCGCCTCTCAAGGACATGCGTGTGATCCCAAATGTCGTCAAAATACCTACATGGAAGTAGTCGAGACGAAGGTTTATTCAAAATTCAGTAGATTAGATCACATTGCTGGGGTAGAGTTGATGATGATGTCATTGAATTTGTTTCGCTAAAATAAAATCAATCGTGTGGGTGTCACTACATTAAAAGTGGCACCAGAATTTGAATGCCGCTGCTCTTGCAAATTCAGTGGACAAGCAATTGTGTTTAGAAAAAGGAGAGCTTAGCTCTGCTAAACTGATGTTGAATATTTTCAATTATTTCGTGTTCAGTAATGCAATATTTACACTTTCGCTTAAATAATGCAGCCCAAAAATTTTAAAACAATCTAATTTAGTCATATTTGCCTACCAAATTCGTTGTTTTTATTTTAATCGCCACAAAAGTTTCTATAAAGGCTATAGCATAAAATTGTAGCCTATATTCGACTTATTTTTTTGGTAAAATTCGCTAATTGTTAAATTGACAGCACCGGACAAGAGTTAATTTGGTCACTGCAATCCTGCATACCTCTTCCGAATTTTCACAAAACACGATCCACTGCGTGACTGATGATGAGACAATCCATCACCGATTAAGCCTTTTTGAACTGACAGTAATTACACTACGTGTCCCTTGGTTGGGGCCGCTTAAAATGTGCCTTGAATTTTTGAATGCATGTATGCAGCTGTCTGACTTTAAGATCAGAGAGCTATTTTATCCGTCTATAATTTGGAAGATATTTCAACTCTAACCAATGATGGTGGGAATGGGATTTGGCTACTGACCGAAATTGAAAGATCGCAGGCTAGCAGTTGCCTAAATGTGTTTAGTTCGGTGTATTGCTGAAGTGATTTTGTATAAGGAAAACCAAAATATGAAGGATAGAAACTATGGGAAGCCAAAGACATTTTTAATAAAACCTATTAAAAATGTTTTTCACTTTAAAACAATTCACAGAATGACAATTTGAAATAATTGGTGTTTCGATAACTGCGCGTCGGTTTACAGGTAAAACTCACTAAGTGCATTTAGAGCCAACTGCAAATAACGAGGTTTTCATAATTTTTTCTTGCCGTTTAAACCTAAAAAACTGAAGTTGATGAAATTTGAAAATCTTATACTGATATTTGGGATCGATTAATGGACATACTGAGCTTTTCGTGAGATAGATTTGTTTTACCTGTCAACCGACGCTGGTGGACTGTATACCTTACTTGAGTTGAGCGTTTGAATATTTTGTATATTTTGTATTTCTTCTTCATATTATTTTTTTTTTACTGATTTTCAGTTGAAAATTAAGTTTATTACTAAAAATAATAAAAAATAATTTAATACTTAAAAATACTATAGTGAATTTTGTGTATAATTTCTACTTTGTCGATTTTGAACAATTGGTGTAGTCTGCATTTTCTTTAACAAAGTTTTGCTTCTTTATACCGAAACCCTTGTTTCTAACCAAGCAAATCTTGCAGTTCAGGCACTTCCTATCAGTCCGCACACAACGCTCCAATGGACTGACTTCCACCTTCCACGTTTTCGTCAGCTCGGGAAGACCTTGTTGAAGCGGTCTCTTGAAACTTTTTAAGCCATTACTCCTGATGAGCTTGACCCCATATTTATGTAACCCAAACTGCAGAACTTTGTCCGAGCATAGTCGCAGAATCACCGATTTTGTGAAATGTTCGTACACGTAGCACACGGTCTGCTACCGAGAAACGCTCCAGGGCAAGTAAATTAATAAACGTCGAGCTATCGTTCGACATACGCCCGCGCCCTCTTATGTATTTCGTTTACGCAGTGAGCTATCAAAAATTAACTTTCTGTTGGAACACCTTTTGCATAGATCCGATATGTTTGAATTGAGATAAAGTCCTTTCCAGACGCAGCAATGATTGAACTCTGCACCTCAAAATAGACGCTACGAAACTACAACAAAACATCGGATGTAGCACAAAAAACAAAAGTTCTAGTTAAAAAGGTAAACTCGGCAAGTACTTGCAATTCTTAATTGAATAGGCCAGTTTTTTAAGCTGTCGTGAATAAATTTTTTGTCGGTTCTATTCAATAAATGTGTCCTTCTAAGTTCTGTCCTTTGACATATTGATCCATGAGGTTTGCATTGAAAATTGATTTTACGAAAAATTTTAAAAATAACTGCGACAAATAATTAATGTTGATATGTAAAAAACGAAAATAAGTTTCCTAACAGTGTTAAATATCAATAAACACCGAGAAAATAACATTTCATTCAAATTACTTTCAAAAAACTGCCGAACGAAAAAGCACAAACTTTGAACTCACGAACTGGTCAAATGTGATACGGTTGAGACAAAAAAACCGTAAGAGCAGTTTGTAGGTTTCGCAAAATATGCCTGTGTACAGAATATTGTATTTTTTTGCTGCCACCTTTTAATATCATAAAGCCATCATATCATATCATAAGTCCTGACCCCCTGCCGTTTGTGGTCGCTTTGCACGTTTTTATGAAGTCATCCTAGACATCAGTATATTAAGATCAGTCAATTATTTCCATCTTTAACAAATTCCGACGGCACTTAATATCCCCCAAAAGGTACCAACCTACATGACAATAAACTCCTGCTACCAAATAGCATATGAGCCTACTTTACCTCCGACATTCTGCCCCAGCCTCGACCACACTTTCTCATATTTAATATTCTGCAAGAAATTAATTAATTCCACTGGCACACAGCCACTGGCTCCATTCACACGTAATCACACAAACCATAACGAAAATTCCAACCAACATCCACAAAAATACTTCCGCAATCGTCCTGGCAAAGCGAAAAGAAATTAGCTCGGAACACATAACACAATTATCGACGCGTTTTTGAAAGGGAGCGAACAATCATCCAACAGCCACCCGCTAACAAATCCAAATAATCACACCACGCCGACCCGACCCCATCCACCACGCATTCTCCAACTCCGACAGTCTGCGCTCTGCCGCCGTTTAGGAACTTGTCAACAAAGTTTTTGTGGTTCCCGCGCCGGCTCCACGAACGAACAGACAGAACGATCTCTGCCACAATTGCAATGAAAGCGAATTGCGGAGCGCAACCACCACAAGGACGAAATTCCAATTCATTCGCCAAAGGAAGCAGCACCTAGATACTCGTACTTTGGAATGTTCACATCGTAAAGCAAAATGAAACGAAATCTCGTAGGCACGACAAAGAATCGATGAGACGAGTTAAAGGAAAGCCCTTCCGCATATCGACGAAGACGCCCCGAATGGATGAGTGTGCGGGAGAACACGAAGTTTGGCGGTATCTCGGAGGGTGACGAAGATTCCGTACAAATTGCAACTAATTAAAACCCCAAGTGAGTTGGCAGAGCTTACTCCTTATCAACACGAAACACGTGACGAAACATGAGCATTGCCTGCAATGAGTAAAATACTCGTATCTCCAACCCGTTCGCCTGCTATGCTGGCTGGAACTTTGTTCCTTCCCACCGACCGACACCACTTGCCTCGCACTCGTACATCATCGTAACGGAATCAGATTTAATCGGCAAACTTGAAATGCGAGATGAATTGTATCGTGCGCGCCAGACAAGGTGTTGACTTGACAATAAAGACGGCAGATGTAACTGATGACAAAGCTGACGCGAATCTGAAGGATTCATTTGGAATAGAATTTCAAATAAATGGCGACACAGAACTGAGGGCGGGCGCATACAATGGGAGGGAGGAATAAATTAATTAATCGGATTTCGGCGGCAATAACTCTGATTTCGTATCGGAGCGATTTCTGTAAGCAGACAACACAATTTCGACGGTTTACCCTTGTCTTGGGATGAAGTTGGAGCAATTAGGAACGAGACTAATGACAATTCGATGAGGCAGCAGGAATAAATTAGAGACAACCAAAGTATATTGAGAGCAACAGAATGGATTTAGTTAATCGAGTGGATGTCAAATAACTAATTGTTTCTGTTTACTTATTGTTCGCTGTGTGAACACACTCTGGGGGTCTTTAGTTACAAAAACCCCAGCAGATTACACTGATACTGTGAGTAGGGTTTGTGTACCTGCTGATCGTGTCATTTGATGGACGAACCAAAGAACCTAGTAAGGCAACCAAATCGAGTATCACTCAACTCTCTCCTGTCCACTCAATTGTGAACCTCTTATACCCATCCTATCCCCTTCTAAGCATTCGTATCCTTGAATGACTGCACTTATTGTTTTTGACACACAGTCGGTTGGAATTGTTCTATGAAGGCGGACTTCAATAATAAAAGTATTACCAGAAATACCAAGAGTGTCGTTCATTTATTTGAGGAAACCAACACAATGCTGACGGACGGTTAAGCGGTCGTAAATACTTTCATCGGGAGCATGTACCAACGACAAGATCTATTCTGATACCGATCGCAGAGTTAAGCAGAGTTGAATCACTTTTTTTCAATTCTTTTTCCGATTTATCACACGAAATGTGACATTAGGCGCTTGAAAACAAAGGTGCTGCAGGCGAAAGTGCTCGTTTTTAAATATATGTAACGCTTTCATTTTTAGCTGCATTTATTTAATGCACCTTTATCGAAACCTTGTGCATTCGTCATTTGACAAGCGGCGCATCCTACACCTGTATAGTCCATCGCGCGATGGGGTAGTCGGCCGTTTGTTGTACACCCTGTACAGTGGGCACTGACACCGAGAATTAACTGTCAGAACTGAGAGGGCATTCTCAGCAATCACCACTTTTGGACTTCAACATATTTATATTGTCGTTCACAATAATTCATTTTGTTTGGAGACATTTGCCATTGTGACTTTGTAAAATTTTACCCTCTACACACAAGAAATTATTGGCAGTAAATAAACAAACACTAACAGTGCAAGTGAATTTCGAATCAATGCATCAAATTTGAATAGCTCACAATGGCAAAAATATTGATGCAAAGCCCATTGATGCGTAAAATTAAACTAAGGTGAAGATCAGAATTGTTTTTTAATGAAGCCTGCTGTATTTCCATCCGTCAAATTTATTTGTGGATAATACACCAACCATAGTGAACTATTACAAAAACACTATAGCCTCTCTTCAAGTGGGTCATTCTAAAAACTTATATGAACGACTCTATTGTACGCACTTTAAAAAAATCTATTGTGAACCAAGGTTGTTACTGTATTTCTTAAATACAATCCGCTATACTTATAACCAATTTTAGTATCCGGGCTAAGTTTTTCGAGATCACAATAGGGAAATTTTCCAAACAAAAATTGCATATTGTGACCTACAAAATATTTAGTGTAAAGGTTAAAAATGATTGTTAGTAAGGCCCAATGTATGCTAATGCACCTTATACTTATAATCATTTTGATCCTTCACACGAAATATTTTGTAGGTCGCAATGGGTTTATTTTTAATGGCAAATTTTGCCATTGTGAGCTCGTAAAATGTTTCCATTAGTATCGCGCAATGTGTTGACTGTTGAGTGCGAATTTTCCCAAAGGGGTCACAGCAGTTTGTGAAGTTTTCGTTTTTCTTGCAATCGCTTAAGCTTCACTGTGACTGTGTATGTATGTAAACCTGCATTTATCCGATCCGACTACATTTATTCACTCTACTTGTGATTGCTTTGCCAGTTTACTTCGATCCATCACAACCTGATATACTTGGTAATGGAAAGTGTTTACTTATTAGGCGGATTCTTGTTCAATAACAATTTGTCGCGCACTTGATTTATTGCCAGCCTTGATCTGTTGTTGATTGACAGCAGTCAGTTAATATGCGCATAATCAAAGTTGGAACATCTGTCTCGGCTTATAAGGACACTGACTCAAAATATGGCTTGAACAGTTATTACCTATGTGAATTTACGGATTTCGTCAAGTTTTTTTCTTAACTACGACGAACTTGTTAAATTTTAGATGCGCTACTTATCATCACTTAAGTGGTTGGACTGTCTACTCTAAAGTAAAAAGCGTTTAAGTAATTGACCGTGATGTGTGTGGTTCACTTCCTGGCTAAGAAAATAAATTCAGAATTATAATTTCCAGGGGTAAATAATTTTAAGAGTTGCAACCTTCAAACCGCTGCAAAGTTAAAGGAGTCTGACTGTGAATCAATTGCAATGCCAACAAATTTTGAAAATTTATCACTTTCTTGTCGAAAAATCTTGCCGACGATCATTTTGGGATCAATAAATAAAACAAGCAAAATTGGCGTTTTTCGAGTGAAGTCATTCAACAAGAAACTCAGTTATGGGTGTAACAGGTGGCAGGTGGCTTCATCAGTCTTTTCTTCACGACTGATCCCGGGGGAGTTCGTATTACAGTCAATAGCGAAAGCACCCTGATAATTGTATGAACGCCATTGATCCGGAACTATGTCTATTATAAAAAATAAAATAATAAAATAAATAAAAGAAATAAAAAAATTGATTCACCCTTCATAATGAATAAAGAATGTTCGTTCAAACTTTCGGGCTATTTACACAAAAGTTATGTAGCTTTCAAAACCAAAACCCGCTGAAAACTGCTTAAGAGCTGTTTTTAAAAACTCTTCTATAGCCTAGGTTGTTTTTTTAAAAACTAGTACAACACTTTCTGTTACATATCTTTTCAAATGTAGGCTTTAGTTGAACATTTTTAGTGCTTTTTCAACTGACCCAAAATTGATTCAAAACTTTATACGGAGGATGTGTACGTTTAATTCCTGAATTCATTATTTAAGTCTTCTTTATGAACTAAAATATCTAAAGCGTTTGGAAAAAAATAAAGTACCAAACGAAATGTTTGATAAATTGTTCCTTGTTATTTTAGACGTGTGAAAATGTATACAAAGTACGCAATTAATAACTGTACGTACTTACTTTTTGACCAACAAAATGGAGTTCAAACGCTGCAATTGTAGCAAGGTGGCAGCGCTGGTTCTCACTCTTGTTTTCTACCTTGTGTTGATATAAAACAGAACAATAATGTTTCTATAATGGCCTCTCTACAAAATCGCTTGATCCATAACCTTCAATGTATGCGTTCTGGTTATGTGCAAAAATGCACATAAAGTCTGCCATAAAACCCGTTAAAGATGTGCAAATTACAGTCACAATGCCTATAAAAAAATCGCTTTGCGTATTCGCACACACCGTAGGTAATTGACAGACAGATTGTCACTTTGAAAGTGTCTATCTTGAAAATCATTTCAGCTGCTTTCGGCATTAAGGCATGGAATTATCAAAATTTATATGCACATAATAAAAGCAGGGGCGGATTTAGTTGTATGTAGTAATGTGAGGTTTGCAATCAATACCCAGCATTTTCGAAGCAATGGAGGAAGAAAAACTTTCTTTATGAATGAAGAAATTCAAATGAATAACATTTATGTAATAGTGGGTACATAAAATATCGCATGAACAGCAAAAAGAGTCGCAGGGCCCAGAGGGACTTCCAAACGCTGAATTTTTTACTACATTGAAAAATACAATTAATATTGCTATTGGCGGCAATATGACAGAATTTAAGTAATTGACATAAGCTTAAGTCCATAGAATCCTTCAATAGTTGCATTTAATATTTTAATACGGGGGTAAAAGACTTCTGCAAAAATGTGTGCTTTGCAAAATGTTGTTAGGTTTTCTGCTGAAGAGCATGAACTGTCAAAGTATGATACACTTTTTAGTTTGGAGGTTATGAAATAGAAATATTGCTACCAACTGTGATTGGCAGAAGTTTAGTTGCCAAAAGCCGTATTTTTTAAATGTAGCGACCATAGCTAGATCAAATCTTGTAAATAAAACAAAATTAAATTAATAAAAAGTAACTAATAAAAGTGTTTTTAAAGCTCCGATCTTTTTATACTAACCTCAGCCATAAAAGCCAGTCACCCGTAACCTTTATTTTAATTTTAGACAGCGCCCGCATTCCAAAATTAACCTTAGGCGAGCGGAGCCCTTAGTCCGCCGCTGAATTTACACCATCGTTCTTCCGTCAACAATGAAGGCGAATGACGTGAATAACAAAAACAATAACCAGTGTGATTGGGGCGTTATTCCCTTCGATGGATACACTTAATTAAACCGTAAGAAAGAAACGGTATCTACAGTGAAGTACAGTCTAAGGTAACAAATACTCGGAAAGTTCATGCATAATTAGATTGGGATTGCTACAAACATTTTTCACACGTCAATAGATAGTAGCTAACTTTGTAGACACATTTGGATGTGTATAATATGAATGCGTACATGCATCTTCTCTGGATAATGCAATAATTAATACCTGCAATTAGAGCATGAGGTGTTCACCTTTTCTGTTTGCATTCGACAGATGCGACACAATTGTTTGGAAGTCGTTGATCGTTTTCTGTTTAAGCTACGTCGGAGTGATGAAATTTAAATTTATTGACAACGAATGAGTAAAGGAAATTGAATAATTTCGCTATTCCGGTAGCTCAGTCATCAAGTTATTATAAGATCGATGGAGGTTTAAGGTTTAAGCTGTCCTGTCTGTAACCTGCTCATTTTCAAGCAATGGAAACCTCTATCCATCTTATCATATAGCATAACATAAACGCTTTCTAGGCAAATCGAACGGACCATCAAAACCAGCCATTAAATTGGATAACCTTCACCTAGCAGCATAAAAGTTGCTCACAGACATTGATTTAATGACTTTTGAGGGTCATTATCATTGTTACGAGTACTAAACTCCGCGCAGACGAAAACTCCAGCAAATTTGTACCGAGAGTATATCTCGCCATTAATTTAGATTTTATTACATTCGACGCAATATCTTTTCTATTAATCAGCTCTTAGTGTAATTATAATTCTATTTCTGCTTCAGGGAGATTAATTAACATTTTTTATTGTTGGTCAGATAAAAGTGGGTACCTCAATGATGGGCTTTATTTATTATGCAAGCAAATTGAATTCACTACAGAGTCGTCTTGAACTTTAAGTACCCATACTTTCAGATTTTTAGTTCTTATTTGAGGGGCTTACAAGCGGCTGGTTTGAGTACGTGATTTAATGTAGGACAAATTTTCTAGAGTGACAAGTCTTGGTGGACTTACTATTGACCTTAGGAACAAAAAGATTTTACAAAAATATCGTTAGGTTAAGTTGAGCTATTGGCATGGTCAGCTAGACAAAAAATTATACGGTCGCTTTTATACTTTATAAGTAATTTAATGTAATGTAGACTTTTTAGTCTTCGGGCATATGTGCAGGGTCTGCTTTTGCTTCAGCTACTGGCGTCCATATAGGTACCTATCCAACTGGAGCTGAGCAGCAAGCCATATTGGATAATGTGGCCTTCATTGGGCGCGCATTCTCAGTCCTTATAGAAGGTCTTTTTCCACCGCGAAAAGTCGTAGAGTAGGCACCTAAATAGCCGGTCAGAAGAGTTTGTCATAATAGTCAAAACGAGACATGGTTCCAACAGCTCTTTTCTATATGAAAGGCAAATACAACTTCGACTTCTAAGTAAAACCCTTTAACAGGCCCTTCCCCTTGTAATCGGAGTCTTTTAATGTTGAACTTCTTCAGATCGCAGCCTGAAACCTGCGCTGCATGCAGGGTTGCCAGAATTTAGTTAGCTTTAAGCGCCCAAACCTTAAAAAAATGTTGCCCAAAATCGTTGCCCCGAAAGAAGACCAAATATCGTTGAAAAAATTCCCAATTCATTGAGTACTTTACTTTTACATCTTACTTATGCGCGCCACGAATTTTATTCGACTTCTATGTTCTGCAATTGGCTTTTGTGGCTTGTGTCAATCGAAAGGCCTGCTATATAAATTGGTGTGCCTGCAAGTTGAACGACTGTTCGATTGCACTCGACTGCAAGAGTACTGCCAAGTTTAAAAGTGCGGGTTTGTTCGAAAATATTTATTTTTTGTAGTTTTGTAAAGGAGTAAAAGAAACAAAATTAACACGCTATTTGTAAAACGATACATAGCCCAAAATTGTGTTGGGTGGTCATTTTTTTCATTTCTATATTTTTATAAGAAAAAAGGTATCCCAAAATACGACAAAGCGCCCAATTTGGCATCACTGGCCTAATCTTTTATCACTGGCTGACATCTAGCTTAGAATTGCAACTCTCCATTGAGAGCTTTAAAAATAGAAAGCGTCTTAACCGCGTTTGATAAAGTTAAAGATGATATTGCAATCGCTACAAACTCCAAGTAGTTCGTACATACCACTTCCCCGCGTCGTCTTACATTAAAATCCCTTACTCTGTCTAAAGCATAAAACAATAAGTCATCGGAAATAATTCTTCTTCTTCTCAACTCGAAGTCAATGACAGACACCCACGACCCACTTTGAATACGAGTTACAAGTTCAGTGACCGCCACAACTGAGGACCATACACACATTCGCATCTAAACCAGTTTCACACTCCGTCCAGACTCCACAGAGCCCAGGTACTTAACCTTTCATAATGATGCAATTGTCGATTTCCGACGAATGGCAATTTCTTTCTTTTAATAAGTCCTTGTTAGCTCAGGCAACGGCGGCGATCTTGAGCAATGTAGGAAGCAATTCCCCGATGATGACGACTATCTGTGAGCTCATCAAATGCATCATTCGATAATATGTAATTATCCGGCAATCAATTGTGAAATTCCCACGTAAGTTAAGTCGCATTTCTGTCAGCGTCTGCTTTGTCCTCTTCGTTGGGTCCATGCAGCACACCAGTAATTAAGGCGGAAGAAAACAATCCTCCTGCTAAGACAAAGTCATTCCTCCTTCCTCCATTTTTTTTTTGTGGAAAAGTCACGCATCGCGTACGACGAAACAATAGACACAAAGTGTATCTACACATAGAGCCCACCATCTCTATCTGAAATCTGATGTAAGAAGACCACATCATTGACAGATATCCGCAGCCAGCGCAGTGCAGCGTTCTGCTGATACTCTTCTCGGCAGTGATTTTCTCTGTGATTTCCTGTTCTTTGGTTGGTGTCGTCTCTTGCTGTGCGCCCGGGGCAGAGGCAGAGGCACAGCTTATTACATCACGACTGCCGTTCACGAAAGGAAATAAAAACTCACTCGATGGGATCATTAAATCTCTGTGTCACATCCAGCACATGGCTCGTCGCCGCTGTGCAGAAGACGACACAGAATTCCATCCGCCGAACATCACATGTCTTCCAACCATCGGGAAACGGTCCAGTTCACTTTTGTCACATCGCATTGCCGAGTGCGCGTGCTCGAATCTTGTTCCCTTACGCAACGCGATCCTCTCTACACGTATACTCAACAGTATACCGTTGTGGGGAGAAGCCCATCGAAAGATACTTGGAGGCCAATGCCAAAGTCGTTAAATTAATAATATTAATGTATGCAAGACGGTTAAAGTTTTTTTGTTCTTTCACATTAGAATTGACATGGATTGGGCGAGACAGTCTGGTGTGCAAAAAACACACGGCTACCTAATAATAAATGTAAATCAAAAAGGAAGTACATAAATTGAATTAATTACCAAATTTATTTACATTTAGATATTTCATACAAAATTGTTGACATATGCCTTGTGACACTCCACAATTTTAGGTCACAAATAAAAATATTGATTGGCTCAGGAATTTTGTCACAAAGTTTAATTTTCTGTTTTCGTTCGCGTCAAATATTATGAAATCTTACAAATTTGTACTAGATTCTGTAGAAAAAGAAAAACCTCACAGAAAGAGCGAGTAAGTCTTTCAAATTGGTCTTCAAGAGATATATTTTTGTTCAAACTGTTCCCGTACTTTTTAGTAAATTAGTTTTGCGCAGGAAAAATGTTGGGCCGGTCTTATAAATCTGATTTTGACGAGTACTCGTATTTGCCAGGAATTACACCTGGAAACAGGCCACTGTTGACTTGAAGCATGGGTTTGATATTTCCTAGAATCGTTTGACAGCTACCAAAAGAGTCGTTTTTAAGAAAAAGGTCATGCTTTGGAGTGAACGGCATTTTTGTGGGTCGGTATCAGCAAGCCAGTGAGTGCTAATTAATTTTCTAGTGCTACAGTCCCCCATTTCTTTATAAAGCTTCGAAGCATATTTCACTATAGTTCGTCTGTCAACTCGCTTCACTTACCCCTAGATGTTTGCACTTTGTTCTTTCGAATCGGAGCCTTCTTTTCCAACAACACCTACCGCGACGGTTGAACATTTTACAAGAAGCGTATACCTACTTTTATAGTTTAGTTTTAGTTTTATTTCTTCGTATTATACAATTCAATAATTAAATAAGAACATTAATTTAAATTAATATATGAATTTATAGCTTGAGATTCGCCGATGAATTCGCGGGCGAACGAAATTAGTTCTCAAGGCAGCTCATATTTAAGGTAGTTTCAAATTTGGTTTGTATGGGCGACTAGATCTGTTGTGGTTAAGTTTTAAGGAATATTTACAGGTTCATCGGATAGCTTTTAAGTTCCATTCATTGCGTTGGCGGGGATTTTGTTTTTACTTCGTTGATTAGTATTTTTTAGCACTTGACAATTGCGCCCTGAGCAATTATCTTGAAGTAGAATACAATAGGAACTGGTGTAGTTTGCCTTTCACTCCCAAGTGTGTCCATTTTGGGATCTTTCCCCTCAGACTTGATCGGCTCAGTTGATCAAACACGGAAAAAAGCAAATAGAGCGTACCAATCACCTCCTCTATCTGCGACTGCTTCGCCTCCAGCTCCGTGCGTCATCATTTGCGGTTGTTACCACTCACTGAGTATAGCCAGTCAGCCCGCCAGCCAGCCAGCCCTACGGCGGACATCACTTTGCGGAAGCTGATACTTCTTCTAACGCAACCATCGCACAGTATGTTGTTCTCTGCCTGCTTTGGCAATGGGAATGGGATTGGGATTCTCCTCTTGTGTTTTACTTTTTTCCACATTTTTGTTTTGTCGTTTTCTGGTATTCCACCGCTGTTCGATGACTAGCATGGGTCCACTCCATGGTTCGTCTTTTAAAAGTTTAGACTTGGCTTCGGATATTTCTTGATTTACGATTAGAATGAAAGCACCGTTACATGGGGGAATGTATATTCTTCGTAGAGTTGCTGCTCTGCTCTTTCTTCTCGCTAAGCTAACTGTGCGCACATCGGAGGTCTCCACACTCCACGACCCACGAGATGTGGGCATAGTATTCATTGGGTCATTACTTCCCAACGACGTTTACTACACCTGGACGACGACGACGACGACGATGACGACGACGACGACTGTGTATTGTGTAGTGCGGCAGACCATAGTGTCTTGGAAACGGGACTGTGCCGAGGAATTAGATAAAAATGGGACTGGGACAGAGTGTGTATCGGTGAGTGTTTCTCTGAGTCACTCGGGGTCGTCGGCATGTCGAATTAGTGAGCACAAAGGTGAGATGATTTCGTATACAGCAGGGGGGGGGGGGGGGGACTGATTGTGGTTATTTCTATCTTTCGTTCGCATTGTATCGTGCAGACTGATGAGCACATATATGCAGGTGCATGCGGGCATCCAAAATGATGGTTTTTCTTATTCGTTTTGTTTTTGGAATTCGAAAGATGCATTGGTGCGCGATCACTAATTGATGGGAAACAGACATGGATGGCGGATGGCGTGCTGTGCGAGAAAGCACATACAGTAGCGGACTGGCGTTAAGATAAGTGGCCGCGGAGAAGATGCATTGTCGCTTCATTATATGACTTATGAAGTTCGTTCACCTCGCCATACAGAGAGAACCAGGGAGTCTACTTGTGGGAATAATTCGGTAGACTTTCTGATTATAGTAGGTGTGATATGGAAATGTATGGTAAGCTGATGTAGCGGGATATGTTTTTATTTTTTTTTCAATAATAGGTACCCACAGGCAATCTTGTTTGAGTTGAGTTTGAGCACAACGGGGGTGTATAGGCACCTTAGGTCTAGCTTTTCGCACAACTATTCCTTTTGTGAGGGCTTCTTTTAAGGGCGATTGCATTTTTATGCCGAGTCCGAACGAATGTAAGGGGCGTCCCAAAATTCACGCAGAACTTGAATTTCGCCCTATTTAATAATACAGTGATGCCAACGGAAAATAAGATAGCAATGTGACAGCTGACAGTTCGGGGTTAGTAAAAACGGAGCGCTATATCAAAGAACAAATCATTTTCATTGTTGTGTAATATTTTTAAAATAATGAAGGTGGATGCTGATTTTTTGAACAAAATCATCTTCAGTGATGAAGTTCATTTTCATCTTGATCGCTTCGTTAATTGTCCAAATTGGGGTTCAGAAAACCCACGAGTAATTGTTGAGAAACAAATGCATCCACAACGAGTGACTGCTTGGTGCGGATTTTGGCTGGAGGCATTACCGGACCATTCACCTTCGAAAATGCGGCTAGTCAGGCAGTAACCGTTAATGGTGTTCGTTATCGTGACATGGTAACCCTGTTTTTAGTGCAAGATATGGATGTGACCAACATGTGGTTTCAACAAGACGGTGCCACATGCCATACAGCCAGGGAAACAATTCAATTACTGCATGAGTCATTTGCTAATCGTGTAATCGGCCGTTTTTGCCATCAGAATTGCTTATCAAAATCTTGCGATTTGGACTTTTTTCCTTGGGTTTTTTTTTTTTTTGAAGTGGAAGGTCTATGCAAACAAGCCCACGACCACTAAAGCCTTGAAAGAGGAAATTGGGAGGTGTATTAATGAAATTCAGCCACATTTATGCGAAACGATCATAGGAAGTTTCAATAAAAGAGGACGTACTTGCCAGCGATTTATCCGATGTGCTATTCCATACATAGCCCCAATCTGTATACCCTATGAATCAATAAAAAAAAATTAAGCTTTCTAATTAAAAATCGGTGTTTTCTATCAAAATTACATTTTGCGCGAATTATGGGACACCCTTTAGAAGATTTCTTATGACAATTACGGTCCCTGATGTTTGTCAGACATTCCTGAACAGTGATGCCAACTCAGGAATAGTTATGCCTTTTAGGCATTGAGGAATCATTTTGAGAAAAAGGGCATAATTTTTGAATTGTTCTTACAATCAATTGATACAAATAAATGTTAATTTTGTTAAATCCGTTCCAAACTTTGATCAAAGCCGCATCACTAATTTTCATTTACAACTGAGCTTCATGCACAAACTGAAACCTTGGATTACAGAAAGCAAAAAAGGTTGAATTACCAACATTTTGCTAGCAAATTTTAATCACCTTGTAAGTTTGATCACTGTCATTTTTCTTTTTTGCCAAAGGCATCATTTTTTTGAAAACTGATTCATTTTTCGTCGGCTTAAGGCATAAAAACATCTATCCGGTTTGGCATCACTGTTCGTGGAAGTGCTGCAGTGAAAAAAAATATCGCAAGAGTATAATTTGCGTGTTTTCGTGGGTTGAACCTGAGGCTGATGCCCCTTACTCAGTAGGTTTGCTTGGAACTTTGCATGTGCTGTACTTCGGCTGACTTTTGTCCCAACTTCAATGACAGCTCTTCATCGTTCAGGCGCTTAATACTTAATGGAACGCGGCCTACTAAGTTTGTGTCTGGAGAGGTTCCCATTCGAATAATGTACGGCTATTCGAATATGAATGAACTGACTTACAGACAGTAACCACTTAAAGCACACAAAACGCAACTTAACTACCACGGAAAGGAATTACTGAAAGTGCACGCAATCTTTCATGAATAAGAAAGTAGAGTGATGAATAATCGACAAGATCCCTCAAGAATCTTGCCAAAACCCAAATGAGTTGTTCGCATTGAATGCGATTTAAGTACGCACTTCTCCCCCAATGAAGCGGAACTGCACACGTTACAAGTTTATTCACTTACCGGCACGGCACTACCTACCTCCAAGGCATGAATATAGAGGACGAGGCATCCTTTTATAGTCGCCCGCACCAAACAAAGGATGGGAGAGAACATTTCACATAAACGACATAATGAATGCACATGAATATTTCATTCTTCCTATTTCCAAATAGCATATTTCAGTAGTAAATGTTCGTCCTTATTACACAGAGCAACAGCACACATCTTGTGCACGAGCACACGCTGATAAAAACAGTACTTAAGCCAACCGACACAACACAGCAGACATCCTTGCTGTTGTAGCACCCCAATTTCCGTCATGCAAGGAGCCAACAAATTATCACGACACAAGCCAGTTCAGTGTCATATCCTTGCAGTAATTAAATTCGAACAAGTGTGCGCAATTGTATAAGCCCATGCAAAAAAAAGCAAATAAACGAGATCCATACAACACAAATTATGCTGCCGAAACAGGACCTCGTACAAAGTGAATATTTTGCCAACTGGCAGTCGGCAGTGTACCATGTGCTCTCTGGTCACTCTTTAATATTTATGAACGCCAACCCCGCATGTGGGGGCATAAACAACGGCAATATCGGCCAACAATCATGGAGCGAATATATGTAGGTATATATCTACGTTTCCGCATTGCCGAGTGTGTTTGTCCATTATCCTTGATTGGTTGGATAATGTCACAATGATTTTTCTTTCTCTGCTCCGACCGGAAACCATTTAAACGGCCATCATCGGCTGGGAGGACAAAGTATGTCCGCCTGTCTTCTTGTCATATCGAACAAATCAATAAAAAAAAGGACAAAAAGGAGAGACCCATCAGCAAACCACCAAAAGAAGGCAAAACCAAACGGAATGGTAGCGCTCAAAAATATGCATAGCTCCTGTCGTTTTCTTGTTGTTGTTGTTCTCCCCCCAAATCCTTCCAAGCATGAAGATCTGAAAAAGTTAATAAAAGATGAAAGTTAAGCATATGGAACACAGCGAGACAAACGTGTGTTTGCCCATCACTAGCAAGTAAGGCAATATGCAAATTAATGGATAAAACTTCGTCATCCAGAATAAACTTGGGCGCAGGTAGAAAGTGGCGGCACATCCTGATGAAATTGTACGCGCTGCACTGCAAAAACCGAACTCCGCTTTATACACGAATGAACATAATCATCTGCATGGATTTGAAGTTAGGCGGACGTCCTAGAACAACAGCCGACAAAAATCAAAAACAACAGCCCAGCCAAGCCATCGCATCGGCGACTGCCTATATCGTTTGATAAAAGTTTCACGCAGCTGCACGCTGGCCAGTCGAAGCCGGGAATAAGTACCGGCGAGCTGCCCACCTAAAGAACGGCAGGAATCAACCGCACCACAGATAGTGGCTGGTGGCTGCCATTACCATAGCTAGAGAAAAAATATTTGCTATTCGCAGAAAATCCTTGGAAAACTCTTGCGAAAGTTTCACGTTCTCGTGTCAGTATTCAGCTCCAACCAAATGTCGATATGGGTACGGGACGGGTGGGTACTATTTTCTTTTATTTTTCCTGTTCCTCGGCGAATATACATTTTTACCAGCAGCGCGCAATATTTGCACCCCCGCCCCGCAACGAAATAATAATATTCAGCAATTCTCTCGGATATCGCATTGTTTCCCTTTTTTGTGGGTGTTTGCTTCGGTTGGTGGTTTTTCTCTTATTTTTATTTTTTTTTGTTAATTTTGCGAGGATTCTGCCAAGTTGCTTGTCAATAATTTTTCGGTTTATGAAAATGTTTCCTTGTGGCTTTAGTCAATGTACTGATGTGCCACAGTCAACGTCCTTGTGCGGCATGCTTGTTAACTGGAACGCACACGCATGCGAGAATATCATGCGATAACGCTGTAAAACATCTTCTTTATGGTAACGATCGATACGTGTGGATATTTTGGCAGCGCGCGGAGATTGTTTTGATATTTGTTTCGGGGATAAATCGGCCGGAAAAACAGTTGAACGGGAATTTGCATTATGAATGCATAATTAACTAGAAGAAATGTTGGTCTTTCGGTGCTGCTTCTGGTGGTGAAAATGGTACCTAACCTATATAATGTGGTTGCTGAAGAATTTATCGTTGCTTGAATGAAATTAACATGCCGCACATAACAGGCCGAGGTATTTCATTTAGATTTACGTTTCGCTGAATGCGATACATTTTCGTGAGTTATTGGCGTAATTTGCGAACTGTGCCAGAGATTTGTGTTGTTTAGTCAGACGACGAGCGATGTCGGAAATGTTGGATTAATTACTATTGGAATGCGTTTTGGAAATATGTGGGCGCACTTGCGTGTGGTTCTGGTTTGACGTGTCACCTTGGGGCTGGAACTTGTTGGCTCTACTTTGCGAAGTGGGCTCGTTAGAAGGGTGATGTATCGTTGTCGGGTATATCTGATCGTTGGTACAACAATAAATCACCTACTCCTAATATCTCTAAGGATATTCAAATAGTTACACTGTCTGTATCTGCTTGTTATGGCACCACGTAAGAACTTCTGGCCCAATTCGCACTCAGACAAAAGAATCGATTTAATGACGCTACATTTAGTTTTTGTTTCATCGCAATCGGGCGACTCATTCAGAAGATATCCGAATTTGAATTTTCAGTCAAAAGTTGGTCGCGCAATAATCTTTAATAAATAACTACGCAGTTGTTTTCGAATGCATTTTGATAGAATTTGCTGCTAAAATCTGCTTTCATACCCTTAAAAAAATAGTCCGGATACATGACTACCTTTATGGGAATGGTCGGACTTCGGTACACCTTACACCTTCTAACTCGGAGGTTGGCCTATACGAGCTTGATGTAGAAGTTTGGCAAATAATGCGTGACGAAGGGCAACCATTTCTCACAGTACCGTAGCGGATTAAATTGTTCATCATCTGGATCAGCCACAAAAATGCTCTACGTCATCTCATCTCATTTACTGGGATGAGTCTCCTGCGATCTTTTGGGCCCTTCAGAGCTGTCATTCTGTAGAGCACAGTCTAAAGATGCTTCAAAGCTACCTACCAACTCTCGAAATAAAATGATTCTACAAATTATTGCTCTCGTCACTACAAGGAAAAAATATTTTCTAAACTGGAGGTAGAAGTTTCTTAAAACAAGAACAAAAAATACGATCAAGGTCCAAGACAATTATTTTTTATTTTTAACAATTTCTACGCATGAGTCAAGAATGAGAAAAAAATACCAAAACTAGAAATTTATTCTTGATTTAAGAAATCAAATGTTTAATAAAAAAACAAGAATTATTTTCTTCCAACAGTATTTTTTTTCTTAAATCGTTCATAGCGTTGTCCTAAGAAATTGTTTGCTGAATTATATAGGAGCCATCAGAAACATTTTTCTTAAATAAATAACTTATTTCTGAAATCCTCAACAATTATTCTTGATCGAAGAAAGAATTTATGTAGAATACGAAATGATACATCAAGAAATTTTTTTCTTAAATCGCGCATTTCTCATTCAGATTAATATTTTCATTTTCTAATATCAAGTACATGTTTGGATTTTCATAGAAATATAGAAATCGTTTCCTTCGGTTAATAACGACTGTAGAACTCACTTGTTTTTTTTTTTGTTTTGTTATAACTTTTATTTATAAAACTTGCTTTTATTTTATAAAGTTATTTACATCTGTTTTATTATCTAGAATTGAACGCAACCTTAAGTCATAATTCTATCATTTTTAGTGTCCAGGCTACATTTTTCGAACTCACATTGCCGAAATTTTCCATACAAAATTGCATATTTTGATATATAAAATATTTATATTTAGTGTGGAGGTTAAAAATGAGTATTAGTAAGGCCCAATTTTTTTTTTTTTTCACATAATTGTCATGTTGTTGGTACTTTTAAATTTTCGTTATCTTCACCCTTAGAGCAGTCCAGAAAATCTTTAATTTGAATAATGCATCCTTTTTTTCTATGTAAATTGGAAAATATAAAAAAAAACGTAGATCAATGATGACAAAATAAAATAAATTGGTAGGTGCCTTGATAGTGGCCGTGACATATTCAAGTACAGGAAACCCGGCTTCTTACAAAAATGCTTTTCTGACTTATTCAGTCAAAGGTCGACCTTTGACATCTGATACTTGTGAATGTGTCTGATTTCAGTTCGAAGCTGGACAAGCGAATCCAAGCTTCTCATTCGAATTCTTTGTTTATTCCTTGGGGATGGGGTAAGGGGTGACAGATCGTTGGTAATTACCCATTTCGTGGGTAATATATCTCTTTTTATATCTCACAACAAACAATTTTTTTTTTGATTTTTGATAATCATTGTGGCCAAGTTAGTCCGAAAAGTCTGGCATCACTGGATGGGGTGCAAATATAAATACAAAATTAGTTGATTGACTGTATAATAATACGAGATATTTTAAAACTGCAGGTGGTTCTATGTTTACTACCGGTTGAAGCTAAGACTGCTGGACACATTTTGGTGAAACTTTTTTTAACTTAATGCTTTAAATATGTCTTCAGCCTCGGATAAAACTATAGGTTATGTCGTTCACTGAAACGCCCATTTTTTGGGGGCGGTTTTGATCTTTGATATTTTTCTGACTTGATTGTTATGTAATAAATCAATAAAAAAAATTTAATACTTGATGGAGCCAGGCACTTTCTTAAATACTAAATACTGACAATCAACTTTTTGCTTCATCAGACCAAAATCAAATAAAATATCAGCAACGACGGTGGTTTTCCTCTGCGGTGAGCCCCGTGTGTCGAAAGAGAAATTAAATTACTTACTTAAACAAATTTCAAGTCGCCGGCACAGCTACTCAATCACAAGGCGAGGTTTACTCTCCAAACCAATTTCTCTAGCTGACGATTTTCCTTTTTTGACATATTAACCAATTTCTTATGAAAACTTTCTAAGGGCGAACGAAAAAATATTCCTTAACTTGTTTGTAGAATACATGCACCAGTGCTCGCTGCTCATATGATATTCATATGAAATGCTTTGTGAAAATAAACCTGAAAAGACTTTTTGACGTAACTTTTTCTTTGAGTTAGCATTAAAAAAATCAAATTTCTCTCCCCCATTCATGTGCACTTTTGCGTAAGCTCTTTTTAGGTACGCAGCAAGCAAGAAAAAAAAAATAACCGTCTAACCAACAAACTCTCTGGTCCTTTTGAAAAGAAGTTGTCTGTGACAGCCAAAGTTGACACTTTCAGTTTGTTCATAACGAGACATAAATTGCTGTCGTATCGCGTATTACATTTGCTTGAGCGGTCGAGAGCTGTATCTACTCACTCAAAAGTCATAAAATAACTTCGCACGACAGTCGTCGCCGTATCGATAGAAAGGATATCTATCCGAATTTATTTGACACCCGTCAGCTGAACAGAAATTTCAACAACCCACGACGTAGTTGGGGGTATCCTTTAACTTATAATGACGAAAGGCGATAACTCAACAATAAACACCCACTTCCCCGGATGGCGCACCGCTCTCATAACGGTTACACATTTTGCCTTTGCACTCCTGCGGGCTGTGCGAAGGGAACCTATCTATAGAAGAGCACTTAACAGTCGTGGTTTGCTGTTTCTTCGGTAGCATTCAACAGAAATCTCTTTGGGGTACAACCAACAGGCGATTCTATACAACCTGCAATTGTGCAATTCCAATTGCAGATACTCAGATACTCAGTGTGTGTGCAGTGTGCACAATGCGGCTTTGTATCATTGCCCGACTGAGACGAGATTGCTTTCGAAATGATATACCCCCTACCCTATGCAAACGCGCTCAATAAAAATAATATCGCACTTAGCGCAGCTAGCGCGAGCGGCTATTATTCTCTCTGCAACTATTAGTGTGCGCTTGGTATACATTTTCCCAGACAGTGCCATATACAGAATGGCTGGGCTTGGGCAATTGTGGGCTCCCATATTTACGCTAATAGTTGGTAATATCCCGTTTGGTGTTGTCCGTACTGCACGCGAGTATCTCATGCACAATTGTATCAATTTCAGATCATAACCACACTTGGCAGCACCCGTCATTGGGAATGGCAAATGCAAACCTATTTATGTGTCATTAGGATAAGTGAGAGCGCAATTATACGGATATTCTGCTCATCTACGAGCGCATGGACTGCATACTCCTACCTGTGCAGCAGTTGCCTTGCGCGAGGATTTAAATTCACTCTTGCTTTGCCTGCATCTGGAAATGTTGACCGCAATTCTTTATGAGTGTGGCGGTGAGGTAATAGCTTTTAAGTGGAACCAATAATAGCCCCCCTTCCGATTGGACTTCCTACCCCTGCTGCGGGAATATTGATTGATTTGTGGTTCTTTTTTCTCCACTCGCGTTATCATCCCACACACATGCACAGCGTCGCAGAATGCTGGTGCAATAAATGTGAAATGTACTAATACGGTCGACCAGAAGTATCTATCGCATTTGAATGGCACTATTACTCTCAGTATAGGTTATAGAATAGCAGAAAAGTGGTCGCATTTTTATGGATTTGTGTAAAACACGGAACATATTTGTCACTGCTGATTAATGGACTCGCAGCTACGTTTATGGTTTAATGGTTGCTGTAAAGAATGATGACAAAAAAAAAACACACAACCGGACAAATCTGTATCAGTCTGTACGGTGACTGATTTGCAATTCAAATGCCGGCCGATGAGTGAATTAACTGAAACCCAACCGAGGGAAGTGTGCATTAACCATTCAAATGATACCGTCGTCAGATAGTGCGTATCTGAAGTTGTATCACTTTATAGCGAGAGCATGAGATAAATATACGTTGTGCCTATGAATAAGTTCCGAACTAGATGAATTTTATGGCTTTCCCAGAACAAAGGCTTTGGCGCCTTGTGTCTCATTGTAATTGGGGTTTGTTGTCCAGACAACTTGAAGGGATTTTTTAAACATATCTTCGGCTATTCATCGCAGAGACACCGTTCACACGGTTTGGCGATTAAACTAGATCGCCTTTATGTTAATAGAGCTAAAGCGGTCGTAATCAACATAAATCACTTTTATATTCATTAAGTGGATGGCATTGCCCCCAGAACGAGTGAATTTATGGGCTTAATCTCTTCGCATTGGAAGGCTGGGCGGAATTTTAGATTTCACAGAGCTAGATTGTCACCTGCGGTGCATGGGCTGAGCCTTGAAGTATGGCCGTGTCGAATTAGTGGCGTGCGCAATAGCGAATCAGACGTAGGTACGAGTGGTTTTTTTTCCGAATTCCTTTTTTGATGCTAATTTTTTTTTTTTTTTATCTTTTGGCTGCGTAATAAAAGACAACGTCTATCCTGACAGCAAAAACAAGAAAGAAGGACTGGTCAGCCAGAGTGTGGCGAGGAATACCAACATCCAGGAAATGGTGACAGCTCAGCATGTCGCTTGTCTCAGCGATACTAGTCAACTGAGAACTTCTCCTGCGGCGGTACTTCAAACCCATTCTGCACTTGATTTTAGTCTTTGTCGCCGGTAATCTCAACTTGGCTGCCAACTGAGTACGGCTCAGAAACTCTAAACAATGAGGGCGGCATGCAAGCTTATAATGCATGTAATTTGCTCAAGCTCACAGACCTAGGCTGCAGCCTGATTTGTTGTTATTGTTATGATGGAAAGCAATAGTGGCAATCCCACAGTCCGGCAGGATTCAATCCCTTATATCTTAACAAGATTGCCAAACCTCACTCGCCGCTGGGTCCAAGTTGGCTACGGTGAAGTACAACCGCTCTTACTCTGCGCTCCGGAACGCGGATGAGAAATGAAAAATCCTATCTTTTGACCTCGACATAGAGTTTGAAAACCGGAGTCAATTTCATGAAGAACTTCTCAAACTTAGTAAAACTCTGCGTCAAAAATAAAAGAAAGAGAAAAGCTGTAGCTCAGTACGTTTCGAGGTAGGAATTATCAGTTTTGGACTTGTAGGAGATGCACAACCCTATCCAGGAACGCGAAAGTTAATTTCGTCTACCTGGTGATTAGAACTTCCTGCCTTTTGCATCGCTTTAGCTCCAGTACAAGGCAATACGGACGACTTTAGTTTTTAAGACAGTAGAGACATTCTTTCCCATATCTGGAATAACTACAAAAGCAACTTACACCCGCAGTAAATCGGGCTAGACAGTCAGTACACTGCGACTTGAAAAAATGCCTTGGCAGGGAGCACTGTCCAACTCATCGATACGACAAAGGCATTTCAACTCTTTGTAATAACTTTGCACGAAATATGTTTGCATGTCCCGATTTCACATCTTAACGTTTCAACCGACTGTCGCGGAACTAGGCACAAGGTTAGCTTGTGACACAGAAATGGACATAGACTACATAAACCCAATGGTTTTGATGAAAAGCTGAAAAGATTCTCTGTTCTTGGTTGTAACTTGTGTCCTCCGCACTAGAAACGGGACGCCCGAATGTATGTCTTGCAGGGAACCCCTTTACTTGTTCCGAACACAGTGTATCGGTTCGTCCGATGAAATAATAACGCCAAGTTCTGGCGAAGATGCGCAATATATATATTTCAATACCCATCAGTCCTTCATCGGTTTTTAAACTGACGTGTTCGGAGAGTAAATAAGCAAAAGCTAGACCGCGTCAAGTTCAAATTTAGTGGACTTACCCAGCGATATCAGCTGGAGGAAATAAGGCCCCAAAATAGAAAATGAAATAAGGTCCCAAATGTGGGGTTTTATTTCATAATGAAATAACACACCAATTTCAAAAATGAAATAACACCCCAATTTTTTTTGTTGTTTTTTTGTATATTTCATTGTTTTTTTATTCATTTCTTCTTAGATATAAATTTACATTATCTATTATATTTGTATTTTTAATTAAATATTGCAACATTTCTTCGTAATATGTTCTCGTTTATTTATTCATTAAAATGACCTAAAAACAAATTTGTAAATATTTTTGAATTTGGATTTTTAGTAAAATAAACTATTTATAACATTAAGAAATAAGGAAAATTTTTATTTCTGAGAGATATCACCGCTCCTCGAGACTTTATGGTCGCCGCTTTAACGCACAAAGATACATAAGTTCAAATCCCAAATAATACCCAAATTCCAACTTAAGGTTTTTTTTCCACTGTGCCATACCTCTCGCGAACGTCTGACAAACATCCGAGAGTATGTCTGACATGAAAGGACTTCTCAATTAGTCGGCATAAAATTGTAGATCAAAAATTAAAAACACACACAAAACGAATGGTTGTGAGAAGCTAGGCCTGGACCCTAGGCCTACAGACCTGTTTATTTATTTAATTATTTATCCAGAGGTATTATTCAACACGAGCTGTTAAATGAACCGCTTCATATGTTTCGGTGGTTTGGTCACATTAAACGAATATCTTCAACTCAGGACGTGCTAAAAGATCTTGAAAAAAGCTTGGGTCTTGTAGGAAATGGTTGGAACAAGTCCGATATCCGATTTCCTCTGTTTTTTGAAAGTGGGTGGCGAAAGGTCTAGGTTGAGAGTTATGGAGGGTCCATTTGAGCATATATCCATATGCGAGATGACAGTTACCAAGTGTGACAATGGCAATTGATTGGTTCTTATGACCTTACCACGCGCCCCTGTAGATAACACTTTTCGAAGTATTTTCGATCTTGTAACATCGCTCATTCCCAAAGCCTAAGGCAACCTAAGTGTCCGTGCTGTAGTTCCAACAAATCGTACCGCTTATTTCCGTTGTTTTATGTTCACACTCTCGTTTTAAATTTATTTGCCAACGTCTTGAAAAGCTGCCTGCCTACTTTAGAATTCAATGAGATCTAACCAGCCATCACTTATGGACTTTGACATCTTTCAGCCCATAGAGCTATATTTATGAAACTTCCAATCTCAACAAATGTATCCATCCGTGAATCTACGTACACACTCTATAGAAAATCAAAATAAACATAAAAACCAAACCAATTCCACTGTGAAGGTGATCGAGTTTCAAGTGTTTTGTATGCAGATATGTATACCCAGGGCAGGCGCACTCATCGGTCTTCGAAGTGAGCAAATTATTCAATTCGAGTAATAAGCGTGTAGCCCCTGCGGACATTCATGCAGAGCGGGCATTGAATTCATTCACATCTCTGCCAGTTCTTCAGGGGGGAGCATTAAAATAATCGCGATAATGTTCGGTTGGAAACGCGACAACTCCGACGACAACGACTTGAGCGACGTCACACATACTCTACGCTGCATATTTATATTCATACATTCCCACCCCACAATCTTAAGCTCGTGTCACCGAGAGAACTAAGAGCCTGCGGGGTCTATATCTCTTCGCCGCCGTCCTCCCTATGCCTGCACCTTCACAGCCGACAACAGGTATAAAAGATTCGCGCACTCGTCTCGTAATCCGTAATTGAAAATGAAGACTTGAAGGCATAATTTTCAGTTGAGTTTGTTGTTTTCTTGTTTTCGTATTTTTCTATTTTTAATCTGATGTCATTCAATTTGTAATTTGCATTTGGTGATTTTTCATGCCTGTACCCGGCTACACCATGTCACTGGCTAATGATCGCCCCGCTGTAAGCGAGTAGGTACCGGCAACCGGCCCGCTGTGGGCTGGCTAGTTGCTGGTACCAAGGGGAATATCGATATCACAGCGATCGGCTGTAAATGTGTGCCCCAAGTTCACTGTGAACAAATAATAGCAAACAAACGAGCGGAGTTCTGATGGACTGTAGATAAATGAATCTGTGGCGCTTATGTGATTAGGAAATCCATCATCTCAATTGACATTTGATGTTGGTTGCTTGCGTAGATACGAAACGCGTTGTGCTTTGTTTTTGTGACTGACTGCCTGCCTTCTTGGAGAAGTTTAGAAGTTTCTCTACGCATATCCCCCGAGGACTACATATAGTTTTGATGGCTCGTGGCATTTTGTTTGCTCGATTGATCACTTGTAGAGAGGAGTCCACCATGAGAGTCAGTTTCCCATCCTCGTGATGTACAGCGCCTGCGGCTCAACTCGTGATGTGCTAAATCTGGAAGAAGAAATTGTTTAGGAAAAATCATTCGTGCGCACGAAAACGTTTGATCGGTTTGCCTTACAGAATCCGACCCCAGGGTTTCTTAGAATTCAATTTTATTTGTATTTCGATATAATATCCTTTTTGGTAGCCTCAAAATGTGCTTCCGCAGAAAAAGGAAACTTATAGGCATTCTGCGAACGTAAGGGATTCGTCGTTCGGTTCTGTCCACAAAAAAAATAATTCAAAAATAAGCATAACAATCGAGGATGAATTAAATTTTCCGACCGCCCCTTCTAAGTTGTACTTGCAGTAAACTTATTTGTTTGTCCAAGGATATTATCAAGTCTTTCAGAAACAAAACTAATGCCAGTTTCATATGGAAAAACATAAAGTTTTGTGTAATAGTTCCTTAAATATTTTTCCGGATCCAAGCACCTCAGCTGTAAATTTTATGAACGAAAATTTCGTCAAAGTTGCATAAGAGCTGTGTAAATTCTTTCAATATGGTTTCAAAATGCATTGCATTTATCCACCAAACTTACATGTTCGCTTTTCAAATTCGAAATTCATACTTTTAAGTCGGACCTACATAACACAAACATGTTGAAATCATGTTGGGGGTTGGTTGGAAAAATAGCCAAATCTGGGGTTTTACAGATTTATCGGGGGGGAAATATTTTTGATCGTATAGCAACCCTTTGGAGACTGACTTCAACGTATAATCCTCGGTGGCGTGAGCTAAGAACACTCATTTTCCCACCCCTGAGAGAAGATTTGAGTTTTGTGTTAATTGAGTAGTAGATAGGCATAAATTGAAATCCAATATTAAAAAGGGTTGGCAAAAATATTTTGTAGAATTTTTCTCCAATAAGCTTCTAAAGGGATCACCTTTCTTTTTTTTAAATTTTTAAAATTCTTTATACTAGTAATGAAGCCCATAAAACATACTTTATTGCTGCTTCGCTTCTTATAATTTGTTTTCAACTTATTCCGCTCTGAACCAAGTGCGATGGCTCTAATGTTGGAACAACGCGAAGTTGGCTACTACCAGTCCATATATCAAAAGTCTCTCTTTGGTGTAAAGTTTTTTTTCCAGTCTTGTGAGCTATTTTCTGTCCAATTATTCTGTTGTAAGCTTGTAGAATTCAACTTCAAATTAATTTATTCACACAACCTATACCCATTGGGCCTCACTCATAATAATTTTTAACCTTCATGCTATACATTTTGTATGGAAAATTTCGCCATTGTGAGTTCGAAAAACTTAGCTTGGACTCTAAAAATGATTATTAGTATCGCGTAGTGTTTTGGTGAATCAAATAAGTAGCAGCAGCTGTTATCAAAATATGCTTGTAAATACAAATTTGTTGCGTTCCTAGTTGATGAAGTAGGTAGGTTGCATTCAAAAAATGAGTTTTGCCAACCTAAACCTACTCACCGAGTAAATCACTTTGAAAAATCGTTCATTCGTAAATCGAAGAAGGCGACGACAAATACTTCCGCAGAATATTAATTAAAACCTTTCATTTTCATCAATGTGGAAATGGAAAGGGAAACTGGAAAGTTACTTCAATTTATACTGTGCACAAAATAGAAATTATTTAAAATAATAAAACATATTTACGTAAAATGGAATTCCCAAGAAATTGACACAGTTCGCAGATGCTTTGCTCGGACTAAACTTAAGCAGACAAGAGAAAAAAAAAACCGAGGAAACCCAAACTACAACCGCCGTTGTTCTAGTGTTGTTCTAGTTCAAGGTAAGTGCTCGGCCGTACATAAATTCCAAACAATGAGACTGTCATCTCCAAGGCTTGGAGTCGGCATCGGCATGAATATCTGCCCCACAACGGCACGTCACTTTATAAAGTGTTTGCCACACATATGTGCGCCACATGCTGAATCGGAGAAAAAAAAACGCAACAATTTCCTATTGTGCTCTGCCCCTTCTCATGCAAAAACCCATTGCCAAGCTCACGGTGCTTAAGTTTATTGTTTACTTATCAAATTTATGCCAACATGCAAGAATGTCGGTCAACTAACGAATGCCATTTTTCTGCTTGTTTTCTTTTCAGCGTGCACTCCGGCAACAATAAAATCAATTAAGGTAAGCAAATAATATTAACTGACCGGTTGGCGTTTAGTGTTGTCTGTTGGCTATTGTGTCATCGCCACCCCGCCCGTTTCGGATTTTATGGCCGAGATCGACCCTAATTCACACCCGAATAACGCTGAGACCTGAGACAAAATTAAATAAATCCCTGCGTGATGACATGGACTTTGCGGTCGCCACTGTGTATATTTTTAGACCACTTTAATTGCGTTACTCACGCACGTTTAACTTCACAGGTGTGGCCTGTTTGGTTTAAGAGATCATTTCTCCGCACAACTCGACTGCAATTGTAGCTCTATGGTGCTTCGCTTCATAAATTGCAACCGTGGCTGGGGCAAAAGTGCGCCCTCCTAAGTAGCACCCGATTGCTAACCATACCAGCCAGCAGGTGTAATAAATATTCCCCAAAAGTAATAAAAGTTCGAAGGTGTGTGAGATTAATAGAATTAGATTCGGTTGCTCCTCCGAGAATGTCATCATCCTGCCGGCCGTTGTGTATCGGCGTGGTATATCTACACCTCGCCTGTGGTAAGGCTTATGTCACATTTGGCGTTTTGACAAGCGAATAACAACGAACGGAACGCCATTAGAATTCAAATGGCGTTTCGGTGTGGCTGCTGGTATTTGTTTTTATTTAATTTTTTTCCCCGTATTCGATGGGTTTTTTCGCCCCCTCCGCTCGCCCTGTTTGGCTATACTTAAATTGATAAGAATCAGAGTTTTTATGGGACTTTTATTGGATGTTCTTTGTGGCACAGTGTCCGAAAGAAACAAATTTGAATAATATTAGGCTTGTGTCTCGAACACGCGTTTGTGTTGGTGTAATTTTGTGCCTATATTTTTTTTTATGATCGTGTTTTCCTTGGGGTTTTAGTTTTCGTCCATCTATTGTATCTCATTTGCATAGTTATTAAGAAGTATTTTCATTTTTTAATTAAACTTAAAAGAGCGCGTCTGGGAAAATATCCCAGATCAGGGGACAATGTCGCATCGTTTGCCGACAAACGGTCTGTGAAGTGGAAGCGGCCGACTCTAATGAAGGCCAAATGAAAGGAACAATTTTCATTTAATGGATGCGCTTTCATTTTATTTCTTAACTTGGTATAGTAAATTTGGAGTAAATTTGGAAAACAAAATAAATTGACGTAGATTTAAGTGGTCATTTTGTAATGGCGGCTATTGTTAGATTGTTTTTTCTTTTTTGACTGCTTCCGCACCACACCAGTTTGTCAAACATACCAACTGCCTATGTTGGGTTACTCTAAGTGGACTGAACTAAATTTAAATGGCTGTTTGAAGCATTTTTAGGCATCGATTATGGCAAATTCATAATCGATTTTGTTTGAACAACTTTTCTACATACATATTTTGCATATTTTTTAAGCGTTTCTAATTAATAAATCGACGAATTAAGTGCGATAGTCAATACAGGCCATGCAAGCCGTGAACTCTTTTTTTTCTTTTCTAGGCTGGAGGTATTTTTTGGTAATAAAATTCTTTGCCAAGTTGGTACTTTTGCACACTTTTTTGCCTTGAAATCCTCGCTTTTTGACAATAGCTGTCTTTTATTAGATCGCCTAACTAATTTGGACAGAGTACACGGTACCCGTGGCTATGGATATCGGCTATAGCTGTCACTGTGATCTCGTTTCGAACTCGGAAACCAGCAAGATTGCAGCGATCCCGTTTTTTCTATTATTTGCATCTTACCCACTGCAATTTGGATAAAAAGGAGCAAGAAACAAGCAAAAAATTAGACTCACCCCCCAGTCCATTCGGAAACGTTATCCTCCTGTCAGCTGACATCTAAAATTGTAAAGTTCGCATGAACAGCAATGATTGCAACAAAATGTTGCCCCACGCTAAGCCCATGTATTTCTGAGAAATCCTTATGCATTCGCTGAGTAGTTTTACCGTGATGGGTGTACCTGTACAATGTACATATCCGCACGTACAACGAGAAAAACTTTAAAGATTGATTGATC
The DNA here is from genome assembly GCA_951230905.1 of Cheilosia variabilis. Taxonomy (NCBI): domain Eukaryota; kingdom Metazoa; phylum Arthropoda; class Insecta; order Diptera; family Syrphidae; genus Cheilosia; species Cheilosia variabilis. Next base: position 17,721,026 of record OX579676.1, read on the forward strand.
ATTATTGTGGATGAATATCTAGAACCACATGAGCACGGTTGCCACTTGCAAACAAAATTAGCTACCAAAATTGAAGAAAAAAGTTACCAAACCAAGATAAAATTTACCAAAAATCTGGAGACGATTTAAAACGCAAAGAGATTAAATAGCATAGATTTATAGTCTTGAGCCAATGTGAAAATGCCATACCACTATCCTAAGTCTTTTCTCTGATTTACGAACATTATATAAAAAACCGCACGCCAGTGTAAAAACGTCCATTTGCTTAGTCTTTAGAGAAACTAAAAGAAACGAGTAGAATTCTTAGCACGTTATTTTTATTTATTATAACACACATTTTTAAAGCATAAAAAAACATAAGTCTTATAAAATATTCAATTAGGTACATGCTGACCGCATGATTTTCTAAGCTCAAATTATTTTATTTGGTTTTTTTAAATTTTCTTGTTTAAAAACTATTTTTGAAACATAAGACTTTTGAATTCAGTAAGGAACGTAGTAGGAACTTTGTCAGTCTCTAAACAACGCCAACAACGGGCACAAAATACGAACTGTTAGAAAGCTTTGGATCATCTACTATTTCCGAGCCTTTTTTCTTATAACAAACCTTTAACAAATTTGAATTTTATGTCTGTATATAAATAATATGATTAATTAACCTATCCATATTTCAATGTAGTTATAAACAGAAACAGAAAATATTTCGAATATAACCAGATAAAAATTACCAAATTACCAAAACTCAAAAAACAAAAAGAAAATTACCAAAGTGGCAACCGTGCACATGAGTCTTCTTTACTTTTTACTTTACTTTTACTTTTAATTAATACTTTATTTCATACAATGAGTTGAGATTACAATTTTTGGATACAAGTTCATTAAATAGTGTGTATGAAATAGTTACGTACAATCTTTTGTCGAAGTGACAAGAGTAAAAAGTACTAAACAGTTCACGTTAAACATTTAAAAAAAAATGTTGAAGGGGAATTACAAATACAAGGTGGCGCAAAAATAACCTTCCGATGTTTTTTGACTGTAATTTAAAAAAAAATTAAAAACTTTGATTCTTCTTGTGGATTATTTTTATTTGGTCTTTTAATTTTTTTTACATCAAGTCGAGAATATGTTGTCATGTAAATGGCCGCCGCCACAGTTGATTGTCATTTGAGCCCTTTTTATGGCATTTTCCATCACTTTGGCCAAAACTTCCGGCGATAGGTCCTCACATTCTTGCCCGATATTGTCTTTAAGAGCTGCAAGAGTCTGAGGCTTGTTGACATAAACCCGCGACTTCAAAAAGCCCCACAAAAATAAGTCTGGAGCGGTCAAATCAGGCGATCTTACTGGCCAGTGCAAATCGCCAAACGGGAGATTAGGCGCCCGGGAAATGCATCCTTCAGCATATCGGTTGTGGCACGTGCAGTGTGTGCCGTTGCACCGTCCTGTTGGAACCACATTTTTTCCAATCGCAATTCATCAAGTTGCGGCAAAAAGAACTCGTTGATCATTGCTCTGTAGCGCTCACCATTCACAGTAACCGTTTGGCCCGCGACGTCTTCGAAGAAAAAAGGTCCGATGACTCCTCCAGCGAAAACAGCACACCATACATACTCCGGGGTCTGCCACGCCTGGCAGCATCTCGTGTCGTGCCAGTCTCTTCAAGGCGAGCGGCTAAACGTCGCAGTGTTTCACCAGTAGTCGTTGGACGGCTAGGAAATCTGCGACGAAATTCACGTTGTGCCAAAGTCACCGACCGATTACTGCTCAAATAAATAGTCACCAATATTCCGCGTTCTGGAGCAGTGTAGCGTAACATTGTTTATTAACGTGTATTTCGCATGTGTTTACTAGACAAATGTCAAAACAGAACTGACATTAGGGGCCAATCGCAAAATTTATAGCATTTTCTGATAGGAGGATTACTTTTGCGCCACCTTGTAGAAAACATTAGCAGAAAAATATAAAAAAAAAAACAATTATTTTACAAGACAAAGAAAAGAAGAAAATATGCATTTAAACTAAGACACTAAATGAACAATATTAATTGGTAAAAATCTATTTACGGCTGAGTAATCAAAAGAAAATAACCAATTTTTAATGCCTTTTAAAAATACATTTTTAACCCTCTCACACCTAATGGAATCTGGAAGTGAATTAAACGAACGGGGAGCGGTGGCAAAGTAGAATTGTTCAAAATGTGCTTCATAAATTGTTGGACCGGTTACCAAATTTCTAGTATTATTCTTAAGGTACAAGAACCCCTTGTCGAAGTTTAATGAACTCGGTTGTCTCATTATCTTTAATCATACATACGAGTAGTCCCTAGGAATCATGAAAGTCGATATGCAATGCAGGTGGTCAGAAACTCGTTTATAGTCCCATCACAACAAATGCGTTACATCTGGAAAGACAACTGATTTTTATCGGTTCAGGCTCATTCTTCTTCTTGCATTAGAAACCCCACGCAATTAAGCAAACATCCGTCGTTCTCTCCGAAGTACACAGCCCGAAGAGCCACTCACAGTCACACGACATCTAACCTAAGACCAAGAATAAGAATCATTGCAATGATAGCGCTTCTGCGGTATTGAGTAGTTGCTCATAACCCTATTACTCACAAGATAGTCACACTGTATTTGTGATTTCCAATTCCACAAGTGCTTCCACATCCACACACAATATTCCCCGATGGAATCCATTGGTGGGCGCTCAAAGTGAAGAGAGGTAAACCACCTGCGACCTGCCTATGGTATGTAAATCGAGTGTGGCTTAGGGAAATTATGCAAATGTATCTGCCTGCATGTTCCATTTATAATTTTCCAACTCGCCTCAGCAAACTATTAAAAGGCACTCCCCCATAACAGAAATCAAAACTCGAATACATAATCCCCCGGGGCCGTTAGGTGGCAACAATTAATTTACACTACACCAGAGCCGCACATGGAATCTCATTAATAAAATACCAACTCAATGTTCATTAATATCCTATTGCACGAATCCACCTGTATAATGATGCGACCGTTTAAATTGTATATACAACTAGAAGGGCCACAAGTACTTTTTGAATTTTTAATGCACTCCCGTGGCTTAATAAATACCGCAGCGATTTGTTACGAACGCACCATTGTGCAGAGTGCACACTATTAAGAGTGGGTCCACCCCTTTGCTGCCGCCCGCCCTTTTTCCTTTTTCGATGGCAATGAACCCTACGCTGGGCAGCAGTGATTGACATGCTGCGGCAAGTCTACCCACCGCGCGCTGTCTTCGCACCCGTAGACACCGCATTAACCATAAGTTTTTATTTCCATTTAGGAATTTTAATTCTTCTAGAATTGTTGTTCGATTATTAGGAAGAACGTGCGCAGCCGAGAACAAAGCGAAGAAAGAGAACAAAAAAAAATTCAAAAATCCTTAATTCCATGCAGACATTCACTGAATCACCTAACGATCAGGTGGCCGCTATGCATACCGATTACCGAATGACCGGCTTCAATGACGCGCTACATCCTGAATGACTGAGTGTACGGCTGGCCCAGTCGACTCGATGCGATTGTCACCTCAGCGTATTGGCAATTGGCATGTTTGCCTGATTTGTATTGAGGAAGAGTTCGACATCGACGGTTCTTTCTTCGTTTTGTTTGTAAAAAAAGACTGCCAGGAATTGAAATGCAGGACCTGGACCGGACCGGACTGAGGCGCATTTGTTCATCGAATTTGAAAGTCGGCGGGTGTTGCCAACTTTTGACGGAGATAATTCACTTGCAGTGACAGAAGGCGAAATCTATTGCCAATTGGGTGGACACATATTGCGGTCGTAATGTTTGCGGTTTAGTGGTCCCTTGGGGTGCTCTTTGGGTCGCATGCCACATGGATGGCCGAAGTTTTATGGATTTATTGTCAATTAAGGTTTATGAACGAGGAAGTTGTTACCTCGTGTTGGATTAATGGCCGCTAGATGACTTTTGCAGTCATAAATGCCATGTAGTTGAAAATGTGTCAAATGATTTAATGCGCACTGGGATTCGCGTATGCTGAGTGCAGCCGGGGGCGGCACGCAATTTATGGCTCCAGAAGAAGGTGTCTTTTGTTTTGACTTTAAAGCGCTTAATGGACTTGGCATGGTGGACTTTTTGGGCATTTGACTGTAGGGGAAGAATTATCCAATTTTTATTATGTGCTGGAGATTCTTAGTTTTGACTGTTTTTTAGTCGCATTTTTGACGGCATTCGAATTTTGTTCGCCCTTTTTTTCGCGCATTCTCGAACAGGCTTTTGAACGCTTTTTCGACGCACTTTTGGACCTGCGTTTGACTCGTTTTTGGACGCAATATTCACTTTTTTTTGGCATATTTTTGGACTCTTCTGAAACACATGATTTGACCCGTTTTTAGGCGAATTTTTTGATCCATTTTCAGACGGGTTTTTGGCTGCGATTACTACCCATTTTTTGGCGCATTTAGGACGGGTTTTCGAACGCATTTTTTGAGTTTTACTCGTTTTTTGACGCGTTTTTGGGTGTTTCTTTCTTACACATTTTCAACCGGTTTCTTGACACGTTTTTTACTCACTTTAGTACTTGTTTTCTGATTAATTTTTGAACTGGTTTTTTGACTCATTTTTGGACGCATATTCCCCTTTTTTGACATTTTTTTTTAATCCTTTAAAAACATATGCTTTGGCCTGGTTTTTGGCTGCGATTACTACCCATATTTTGGTTCGTTAAGGACGTATTTTTGAACGCATTTTTTGAGTTTTACTCGTTTTTTTATGCGTTTTTGGGTGTTTTTTTTTTTAAACATTTTCGACTGTTTTTTTTACATATTTTGCATACGTTTTAGTACGTGTTTTCTGATTCATTTTTGACTCATTTTTGGACACATATTCCCCTTTTTTGACATTTTCTTGGGACACTTCTGAAACATATAATTTGACCGTGTTTTTGGCTGCGATTACTACTCATATTTTGGTGCATTTAGGACTAATTTTTGAACGAATTTTTGAGACATTTCTGGTCGTTTTTGACGGGTTTTTGGGTATTTCTTTCTTTCACATTTTCAACTGGTTTCTTGACATGTTTTTTGAATCGTTTTTGGACGCTCTTTCCCCTTTTTGACATAGTCTTGCACTCTACTGAAACACATGATTCGACCTTTTTTGACGTAATTTTTGATACATCTTTAGACGAATTTTTTCGGCGCAATTACTGCCCATTTTTGAACGCATCGTTGAGGGATTTTTACTCTTTTTTTTTGACGCGTTTTTGGGTGCTTCTTTTTTAACACATTTTCGACTGGTTTTTTGACACGTTTTTCACTCGTTTTTGTACGTGTTTTCGGACCCGTTTTTTGACTTGTCTTTCGACGGATTTTTGACGAATATTTTGATGCATTTGTTGGTGTGTTTTTAGAAAGTTTTTTTTTTGACTCGTTCTTCTGGGAGCTTTTTATTAGAACTTAGCCATCCCGCAAACACATTTATTGGGACGCTTTAACGTTAACAGTCCTCAGAAGTTGTCCTTGTATTTGTACGCACCGACTGTAACTCTACTAACTCGGGCTGTATAAAGCCTTGTTTCACGTTTGCTTTTTACCGGTTGTCCTAGTCTTCTACAACCGTGGTGATTTCAAAGAAAGTTGTCCCTCTGGTACATGGCTTTAGAACTATAATCTGGGCTGCATAAAAGAGGACTACTTTCAACCAACAAATTTGACATGTCCGATGATAATGGACCGCCTCTTGCGGATCTGAAGTTCTATATCTACTAGTTACATGTACTCATCTCTTGGCTGTAAGGAATTTACGTACTTCCTTGTGCATTCCACATCCTTGCGCTAAGTAAATTCATCAAAAGCCAACCAAAGTTTTAATTAATTTCCGATGTTACACTTTAGTTGCATAATCAATTTGTGTAGGTATCTATCTGCAGGAGAACAACAGATATCCTGGTCTATGTAGGTGTACTTCGGTAATCTGCGGCATTGCTAGTCATGAACTTTTTTTCGAATTTTTTTTAAAGCGAAAATCTATGTCGTGTATGTGGATTATCATGCTCATCTCATGTGCTGCATCGTTTCCAACATAAAAGGATTCACCACCATCATCATCATCCTCCTCCTACTCATCGGGCAGCAACAAGTTCTCGCAAAAAAAAAGAGGAGGAAAGCACTGCAAGAGGTTACGAATAAGATATTATAATGTGCCGGCATGTTCACTAGAGTCAACTATCATGTTCAATCTCTCCGCTGAAAGGAAGAAGACTCCCAGACCATCGTATCCCGGTTCGCGTCTATCTCTCTATTCTTGTTCCCATTTTTTGTCTTTTTTGGTTGTTTTGTGTTGTTCCTTGTTTTCTAGTTTTTGTGCTACGAACAGCGTTGCTTTATGGACTTTAGCTTTAGTCTCGTTATTTAGGTAGATCAGGATAAGCTGGGGTGAAAAAAAACAAGCAGCACTTTGAGTATGCCTTTGAAAGTATGCATCTTGATGCGGATGCGTTATGGTACGTTCTTAGTTTTTTTTTTTTTAATCTGATACGAGCGCGTATCTGGTTTCTAGCATCCTAGACTGCGAATACGAGAAGCTTCAATTAATTTACTGAAATTCATTTCATATATCAACCTCGGTGTGGCACCAGCACCGGTACCTAGTCCAAGTCTAAGTAGCAGCGGCTTTCATAAAACAATTGCGCTGTCTGTTGTCGTCGTAGTCGTGGTTATCGCGCTGTTGTTGCTGCTGTTCCCTTTGGTCGTCTTCGTGACCACCGCATATACCCACAATATGGGGGCAAAAGGGTTTTTTTTTCTCAATTCCCCACATCTCGATGTGGGTTTTTGGGGTGCACCTCATTGGGGAGCTCCTCGCACACCGTGTATACCTCCGTCATTGTGACGGCGGCATTGGGTGGACGTGATGCTGAGACAAGCTGTATACAACCCACTGGTCGACCTCATGCACCCAACGATGTTAGAAAATCTGTTCCAGACCCGGGAGATATATTGCCAATCTTGTGTGGACGTTGTTGATGGTGGCGTTAGGGCGAAGCAAGTACGTAATTTGCTTCAGATTAAAATCGTCCACTATACGGGTGAGTGAATTAAGGAGGGTTTTCGCTATGGACTCGTGTTGTTGTTGTTGTGTTCCACTGGACATATTTTCTCGTAGTTGGTTCCCAGTCGACGGCAGCTTGATTACACGATACTTGGGGCCAGGCGTGAGTAGTGACAGAAGAAAGTCGTGACTTGAAAATGGTGCAGGAATCATGTTGATAGACGTTGGAACAAGGCTTGTCGTTGTTGCTCTTAAGTACGATTTTAGCAGGAGAATACAGTGGCTTCTGGAATAAGGCATTACGATCGATCCAGGTATGCGCTTACACATTTATTTCTCTAGAGGCTTCTGAAAATGTGTATCTGCGTTGTAGTAGCCTATATAATCGGGAAGGAGGTGCGCTCTGTAACCTACTTAAGGCTTTATAAGAAATTTCTAAACGAGAGAGAAACGAGTGCGTCGCAGCGAATTGCAGGTAGCAATCTTTATGTGCCAGGGTTGGTCGCCTTTTAAGCGTCAAGTTCAAGTGTATGAGGTTTGGTCAGAAAGAATGTTATTGCATCAAAATAAGTATCCGTTGTAGTTGTATTCAGAGAATGCAGCGCGCACTGAAAAAGGTCCATCGAGAACCATTTGAATTTTTTAAAATACAAAAGGACACTTTTTCCAACAAAATGCAGCTGATTTCACTACAGAATCTGGAAGGCCACTCCTGTAACCTTTAGTAAAGAAGTATTTCTGGGAAATTTAAGATGTTCCACGACGTTCACCTTCCTTCCAGTATGAGTTATGTGTCCTCTTTGATTTGTATAGGTCATGCAACTGTGTGTCCCTAAATATCAGTCCGAGTCTTTTGGCAAAATTCCGTAGAAGGAGGTGTTTTGAAAAGGTGTCGTCGAAGGCCCCTTCAAAGTAAAAGAATATCCCTAAATATTTAGCTGTTGAAATGTGGCAAAGTACCAACCCCCACTAAGGTTTATCCACCTCAAGTCGGTAGTCTTTACATACATTTTTTTTCTTGCATAGTGTTCGGTGCTCACTTCTCGTTTCCTTTAATAAAATTCCATGTTTCTAGTAGTAATTCATTTAATCTTACATGCTAGACAAAAATGCTTAAAACTAGCTTAACTAAGTTAACTATGATATTAAAGTTTTAACTTACTTGCACTATGCAGGCACTCTAAGCTACACTTAATTAATTAAAGTTGTCTTTCGACTTAACCTAACTTGCATTTTGTAGTTTAAAGTTAAATAATAATAATACTTACGGCTAAACTAAGAAAATTTAATGCGAACAACTTAGTAACTGAACATTTTTTGGGTTGTTTTTTTATTATCTTATAATTAAGACTTATATGCTAACTTAATAGTAAATCTTAACCTAACTTAACTACGTTGCATAATTATATATGCACTTTTTCTTTTTGTTTCTAGTTGCATTCTTTCATGTCCATGGGCAGTTTTTTTTTTAGTTTTTGTTGTGTAGAAAGTGCCCCCATATCGCAAAATATTTGGAAATTTTGAACATAAAGCTGTCCAGAAGCCAAGCTATAGCGTTTTAAGTGACAGTTATAATTAAGTTGCCACGCCCTTTGTTGGGGTAAGTCTTATTTGTCATTAGGTTTTAGTGGCAATCGGAAACGAATTTACTAAGCCCCTCTTTTTATTTTCAAATCGAATTGGCCATAGTTGGGTCAGACCTGTGAAACCCTTTTAGTGACGGATTTTAAGAATCCCCTTTCTGTCACTTAGATCTCGAACGCCCAAGGCCTATAAGGGATATAATAATTTATAATACAGATTTACACATATCCGAAATTCAGGTAAGACACATCCAAATCCGTTCAATGGCTCTTGATTGAGTTTAGGGCTGTTATTCAGAAAGGCAACAACAAAGAATAGCTCAACATATCGGACTTTATTCAAACCGCTCTTCGAACACTGCCGGCACTTATAGGAATAAACTTGTAGATATTTTCAGCAAAGTCGGTTGAACGGTTTTCTAGTTTCGACCACAAACATACGGAAATTGTTTTTTTTTAATAAATTTTCTGACTCAATTTTGAATGGGTCTCACTTGTGACAGAGGTCGGAATATAAGAAAATAAGATTAACAGTTAGAAGTTGCAATACCCTAACTAAAGGGTTTTTAGTTCATATTTGTTAATCGGAAATTTCACAAATCTACAGAGACAAAAACTCAGACAAAACTCTGAAAAGACCGTCTGTCACTTTGACACCAAATGCCAAAAGAACGCATCAGACTGAGTTCAGTGTGTTTTCAACCACGAATCAAGGTTAAATGTATACAGTAAACTGTCATAATTTTATTTAGCTGTCATTTTTTTACGATTACTATTACGCTTAGCAACAAACTGACAGCTGTTATTGTAATTTTTTTTTAAAGAAATATAATCATTAAAATACTTCTCATTGCCATAGAATGTTTCTGTAATGTCAATTGCCAATTAAAACAAATACACCAAAACCTCGCTTTGCGTCGTTCCGATCTGCGTCTTTTCGAAGTTGCGTCATTTAAAAATGATCCTGGTTTCGAAGTTGGGACGATTTTATTTCAGTTTGCTTTTTTGTTATTCCTTTTTGTTGAGTTTTTTTTTGTAAAAAGGGGATTGCCCAAGATTAAGGCTAACGAGTTTACACTTTACGTGAAGTCAATCATTTTGGAGAAATAAATATTAAGATAATTAAGGTTAAGAATCGTTATTTCAATTTGAGTCGTTTCGATTTGCGTCGTGTTTTTTCTGGTCCCAATTAACGACGCAAATCGGGGTTTTGGTGTACAAATATCGAAATGTTTGTTCTGGCTGTATATCTGACATCACAGTTGTTGTCAAAATGACAAGGCATTCACGAAAAGCTGTGATTTTGCAACTTTTGACTGTGAACGCGCAAAATATTAAATATTTGCTTATAGCACAGAAGACCATGTGCCACTTTGACACGAAATGTCACTTTATAAACACAGCTTCGTTTCTTTAATTCACTGAATAATAATTCAGTGAATTAAAAGAATGCAAAATTAAGTTATGAGTGCGAATATCTTTTGTATTATTAAAAAAATTGTTTTCCACTCCTTTGTTTATTTTTAAGCTGTCAAAAGTTTTAAGAGTTCATCGCAATATACTATACCATTAATTTTGATATTTAAATCTCTACCATTTACACAATTCGAACAGTTTCGTTCATCTACCGTAATTGCGCAATCAAACTAAATTGAATCACTGTAACAAAATTACAGCCATTATGACAGAAAAGTGCTCGCGTACCGGCCTTCTCTTCAAGGTTCGACGAACTTGTGCGTTCGCAATTACAAATGCGATAACTTTAAATATTTGAATAGCAATATTCCCATTCAACGTAATGACAACACCCATCAGAGCTGGAAAACAAAAACCAGCCACAGCCTGATGGGCGATGATGCCAAAAGCAAAACTATTATTAAAATCCAAGTGGGGCGCTCATACTAGCCATCAGGCGGACAATTAAAACCAAAATTGGTATTATATTTCGGCCGTTATTGCGCGGTTCCATTCCGCTGCGTTAGCGTGTAAAATTACGTTCCGTGAGAAAATGCTAACTAACGTCTCCATGGTCCACCTGGGATTGTCTTGCCTTCTGTCTGGCCGATAGTGCTCTGACTCTGATTCCATTGGCATCTCTTGTACTGGGCGAGACGGGCATGACAAATGAGCCCTTAGCAGTTGGGCAATGAGTTGTAATTAGCCAAAGTATACGTATGCCCATCGCAGATGTCCGCCGATTCCTGCGAAGCGGGCTGGGGGAATGAGTTTCTCTGCTGCTGTGTTGCCATAATTTATAGTTTTGGTTAACCCAGTTTTAAAGTTCGTCAAATTGTTGTTGAGTAAGCAAGAACATCTGGTAGCCCGCAGTATACAGTGGGCTAGGTTGGATTTCTTCTTTGAGGTTTGCGGGTATCTTCATGGAAGGTGGAAAGTAGGGCTCGTGGATTTTTTTTCTGCTGCAATAATGGGCGGATTAACGTGAAATTGTTATAGCTAGTGCTACTGCTTGAGGTGAAGTGTAGGTACGAGTAATTGGAGATTGGGGCAAACAAATTAAGTGCAAGCAATTCACAGAGGAACACAGAGATTGCGAGGGTAATTCTAGAGTGCAGCTGATCGCATCAAGTGGGTCAGATTGATTTGCATGAGTACAAATGGTAGGTATAATTACAATTGCGCCGCTTAGATTGGGGCACTAGAGAAACGGGGTAATGTGGAAAGTATTTGGATTAAGGTCATGGAGTAGGAGGCGTAAGTGGGTAGTTATTTATTAGATTCTTATGGTATATTTCCACTGCCAAACCTTTTTTTTTCCATCTTTCCTTCCCGGGACAATATTTTCTTATATCAAAGCCAAAAATTTAGGAAAGGCAAAGGGATTTTCAATAAGGACGGGTCGATGTTGAAATGGTTTAAAACAATTTGTGCTCGAGGTATTAAGGAAATTCCTTTATATTTGAAAGGCCCAGTGTGTCATTCTACAGGGTGGTGGAAAATTAATTACCTATCAATTTTTATTTTTTTTAATTAAATTTTTACTAAATAAAACAAATTATTTTGAGATTGCGTCAACACCAACAACCGATTTATTGGTCAAAAAAATCGACAGAACTATTTCGCGCTGTTGCGGAGTTTAGCGCTCCATTTATACTGCAGCTCTCTAGTTCACAAATGTCAAATATGATTGACGTACGGCGCCATCTGCAAAAATTATAACATCTTCCGATAGGGTGATTCATTTTGCGCCACCTTGTATATTAACATTGTTCGAAAGTAGACTGCGGCTTCTCAGGGTTGCGCGGATCCGAGTTATTTGATCTGATTTTGTGTGCATAGCGGGGAATTAACTATCTCGGGTTCTCCTGAGCTCCTGACTTTAATCTTCAACGATTCCATTTTCGTTTCAGATCTGTGAGAAGATTTGTCCAATACGTTTATTGTTATTTCCAATAAATTTTCACGGCAGATGCGCAATATATTGCTTTTGATGTAAATGCTCTAACGTCTAACGGCTTCTACCTTTCCAATCAAAGGCGAAATCGAGAGGAAAGATGCGTTACAAATGTACTCGCAATCAGAACTGATTTAAATTCGCGTTTATACCACTTTATCGCTTAAAAATAATCTCATTCAGACGGTTTTAAAGTTATGGGTACACCCTGTGCCGTCGCAGTGTCTTCTTTCTTAGTACTCTTCGATATCGCATTGTTCTACTCATGTCGAAAAGTCGTATCCCAAACACGGTGCTACATTTTTGATATTCAGTGCTGGCAACGCCTCAATCTTCAGCCTAACCCTTCGTTGATGGTTTCAAAGTGATTTCTGTATAACCATTCAAAATCGATGCAGTTTATGTGATCAAATAGTTCCTCGAAAAGTCCGTAAAATATAAAATGTTGTTCTCGCAAACCCTTTGTCTCGTCCTTAAAATGACTATATCCATACATAACATATATCATAAAGCGCCAACCACTCACAGATACCAAAAGACACAACCCAGCTAACCATTGAGACATTGTTTCGTCGGCCATCAAGCTATTGTAACAAACCAAGTCGAGTCACAAATCCACATCTGCCCCGACTACAAATCCCACAAACAAAGTAACAAAATATGAGAAATATGGTGCCAATCAGTCCCAAAAACCCTCGTCATTCGATAAGGGAGTACTTTTCCGTGAACAAAAAAGAACGACCAACCATAGAGCAACTTTACAACCCCTTAATCAAGAACCAAAACCCCCCAGAGCACAGCGGGATCAACCTTTGTTGAGTGGATTAAAAAACACCACACACAGGTTAGACTCGAACTTCCAACATTCCGTCACTGATGGGTGAAAACTTTTCCACATAAAACCCCCTGCATTAACAAAATCAGACCGAAATGTCGAAATGGATGCTAAGCTTTTAACAGCCGTTACAAGTTTGATTGCGCTCCTTTTTGCTGTTGAGCATCAAGCACACCTCGCATTTAGTGAATTACAAGGTGGGCAATAAAATATACTTCTCCTGGTGTCTTATCTGTCACTGGGTTTATGTGTCATTAGTCTGTCGTAAAGCATCAAAAGACCGGAGGTATTCTCTTACTGCCTAGCGATGCCAACCGAGGCAACAGCCAACAACACTGCGGGCCATAACTCCACCGCGCGACTTAAACTCCCCAAAAGAGTAGGTATTAAATTTTCCTTCGTTTCTTTGAAATTAGATGACCTCCGGCGAGTTTGGTTTTGAATGGAGTTTTACAATATTTTTCTTTTTCTTATAAGCTTTGTGTACGTTCTCTTGTTTTGCGTTGTCGGTTCGATTTTGTTCTGCTTACTGTGTAAACATAAACATCAACCGACTTTGTTTGTAATGATGACCATAAAATGGAAATACCGAATTAGTTTGTTTTTTACTTTGGGCGGGCGATGGCCGGCCATCTGGAAACTAATTTGGAAGTGCAGTGAAATCTGAAATCTCTGGTTTGATAGGTTAATTAGCGATGGACGTTTTATTACGCTAGTGGAAAGGAAATGCTCTCAGTATCAAATGGATGCCTTCTGTTGAAAAGATACAATGGAGGATTGGCAACACACCAATTATTTTCTGTCAATAATTGCCCTTAAGTATCCTTGTTTTTCTTCACACCGACCAAACAACATTTTAATGAAAAGCCAATCGAAAGTGGGTGGAAAAATAATTTCCTCTTACTTTGATGGTATTTTTTTAAAAAGGGTTTCCAGCGTGTCAAAGACTAATTTGTATTTGAAAGGGTTCGCCTTTTTTTCACCGAAAACGGTTGAGATAGACCAAAAGCATTTGAGACGAAATGTTGTTGGAATGTCCGTAAATATTGTGCTATCGGTTTTTGGGCCGGCCGGAAACGGAATCAATTCATTCGGCACATTTTTAACGAAATTAAATAGTTAGATATCTCTCGTGCCAAATGGGCAGAAGCTGATTTTAATTTTGTTTTGTATAGGGGGGTATAAAAAACGCCATAATTTTATGAACTCTAGGTCGCCTTCAGATGCGGTAATAAATCCTCCTCTCAAAACAACGGCTGACATTTTCATCTGCTTTTTGACAGAGTCCAACCAGCAGCGTCATAAGGCAAGACAGCGATTATCATCAGGCTCTTATGCAGAACTTCCTTAGGTGGTGAAGATAGGGCTGAACTAATTAAAGTGCCTACGGAGCCGAAAGAAACAGCCGTTGACAAGAGTTAGTCTCCGTTTATGTCCTGTCGAGATGTTATTGTTAAAATGACAAGCAGAACCTTGGCAGTCAAAGTCCCTTACTACCTCAAAGCTGTAGCTGTTGCAAAATAAAAAAATTCTCTTTAAGGAAACTTTCTGTGTGCCTACTCTTGGGCGTAAACGGAAAAAATAAATATAGCTATTCGAAACTGGAAGTAGAAGTTTCTTAAAACAAGAACATAAGGTACGGTTATGGTCCAAGCCAATTATTTGCTTACTTTTAAAATTTTCATTTCATGAGTCAAAAACGACAAAAAAAATACTAAAATTAGAAACTTTTTCTTGATTCAAGAAAACAAATTTTTAAAATGATTTTTTCTTAAATCGTTCATAGGGTTTCTTTACCCAAGAAACTGTTTAATTTTAAATGTGAAGTCCGAAACAATTTTCTTAAATCAAAAACTTATTTCTGAAATCAAGAAAAATTATTCTTAGCCAAAGAAAAGTTGAATACGGAATGGGAGTGATATTCTTGATTCAAGAATTAATGGTTAATACAATTGAATTAAATTCGAATAAACAAAAATTTGTTAATTTTTAAAATCGAAACGAAATCTCTTTGTATAGAAAATAATTTTCTTGCACTGCCAAGAATTTGTTTTGGACAATATTTTCATTGTTCCCTTTTCTCCCGTGGCCCAAGAATATTTCAGGCTCATGTCGAAATGCAGGGATCCCCAGCTTGAGGGAAAAAGCGACAATTTTAGCCAGGCTAATCAAAAATCTCTATGAAACTTCAATTGTTCAAATGTTAAATTAAAACGTATTTTCATTACAAGAAAAAAAAAAAGTTTACTCAGAATGAAATGCTCATTGTGAACATGAACGAAAATAGGGCACTCATTCCGTAATTTTTCGCACTATTATCGCCGAAACGATAGTCTTCCAAAAGTAGCAACTAAGTGCCAAAATTACGAGTTGGAGACCTTAGTCCTATTCATTTTCCACAAATGTAATGAAAGCTGACGATAGCGAAACAAATTCGGGCAGAAAATAACTTCTTATGGTCATCAAAGTTTCAAAGACGATATTCTCCCGACGATTATCGTTATAAGGAAGATGCCCCCAGTCCAGTCTATTAAACGTCTACGTACATGTACAAAAATTAAATTTATAAACCTAATTTTAAAGCACTGTGAAAAGTCTGAATTTTTGTTATAGAATTTAGGATTTTTTGTATTCTTTCACTTAAGAGGGAAAAGGGAACCTTTTTCGAATTTAGGGGTAAACTAATGCTTTTGCTGATAAAAAAAAGAAGAGGAAAACAGTCTTCAAAGTCTGGGAATACTGTCGATACTAAAAAGTGGCATGTCCATTTCAGACTTAATTTCATCCTCTTCGGAAAATTGGACGACACATAGCAATTCGACTGTCAGATTGACTTTCTGCTCCTTGGGACTGTTTTCCAGTCTGCTATAATTGACGCTTATTATCTGTCATCCTGAGTATACCCTGTTCTAAGCAACTTTAAAATGCGTTAGATGTTCAATTTGTGAAATTTGTCCATCATGTCTGTTGGAAAAATCGCTACATATAAATACCAACGGCAACAATTACCCAAGAAGGAAAACATCTCCCGTAAACATACCAACACAACCCATAGCCATATCAATTGATTAAATGACAGTAAACCCCTGCTGAGCCCATCCCACCTATAGCCGCAGGCTTCCTCGCTGACCAACCACATGCATCACTTTAATTTTTATAGCCCTTAGAGCCATCTAAACACAGTTCGCTCACATTTATTGAACACACAATAAACATTTATGATAATTTCATTCGTCATCGATGGAGCATAAACGACGCCTAAGGGCCAATAAGTCCTAAAATTTTACTGCTTCCATTTAATAACCAATAAATACTTGGTCATAGTTTACTGCATTTACTGCCGACATTTAATGCACTGCTCCTATATCGCGGCACACACTAAAACATGTAAAATGCTTAATAAAAGTTCCTAGTCCCAATCATAAATGGTTGCAAATTTTAAATTTCCAACCAATAATTAGGCCGTGTTTTGGAAAACGTGTGCAACGATAAGCGGAAAGCACTTTTATCCCATTCCACAGGGTGTGTTCACACAAAACCAAGAATTTAATTTGCACATCAAAAGCGACCGTAAAATAACACCCACCATAATAACCACAGCCATCCCTGCTCCAAGAGCTGTCATCAAAAAACAGTTGTGCCGATAATGTCATTATCATGATGCAGCAAAAAAAAAAATATATCATCAACCGAAGGAAAGAAATGGAACAGAAAAAGTGGAGAATAATCAAATAAAAGCGAATTAAGCAACAAAATACAGTTGGAGAAGAATTCGTTTTTTTTCCTTTCGTCGAACATCAAACTTTTAAATCTACATAATTAGTTTTTTGAACTTTGCCATTCGGACGACGACGGCGACAATGATGATGATATGCTGACAACGAAAACGACCGACGCGGAGGGTTACATTAATTTGGTCCATTCTGACCTATTTCCTGATTTGTTTTGTGTTTGTATTCCCGATTCGGATGCTATCCTATTTGACAACAAGACCGTGCGGTTCATTGACTCTGAGTTTTTTTTTATTTTGTGTTTCTCCTCGCTTCTGCATTTCGTTCTGAAGCCTGAACTGAACTCCCTCTTAACGATTTGATTAGGCTTTCTGATGATGTTTTTGTTGGTTGTGAACGGTTTTTCGTTTCTAATCCCGCTTGCTCATCCATATTCATTCGGAATTATTTCCAAGAGATTTAGATAAAATTTGATGGATGATTAAAGTGAGATAAAGGAAGGTTACAACGCGATAATGTTGGGATGTGATTGCCAGTGGTAGGTTTTAATACCATTTAGAGAACTGGATCCGCCTGTCAAAAGGCGAGATGTTTTTTAACAGAGACTGATGTTCAGAAGGGTAATAAAAACTGAATCTTCTCGGAGGCATTGACAGAGGGCAACACAAAGAACCTTCTAGTTTCGACTTTGAATGGAGTCCACAATAAAACAATTTTGGAATATCCAGATTAAGGGTCGAATGATTTGCTCTTCGTTGATGATGTGGTCATTCTTAGCTTGGCTGCACGTTCGCCAGTTATTACATTTAGAGCCTGACTCACGAAACAAGTCGAGGAGGACCTCGATCTTCATCACAAAGGTATAGTAATTTGTTGACAAACAAATAAATAAATAAATTGGAACTTCATCACAAAGGTATTTTTAAATAGATTGCACAACAAGTCCGTAGGAACCCTAGGCCTAGCTTCTCACAACCATTCGTCTTGTGTCAGTTTTTCATTTTTAGGGCGAATCTAAAATTATAAACCAAACGGCCAATTGAGAAGCTTTTTCATAACAATTGTAATCTCGGATGTTTGTCAGGACTAAGGAATTCGCGAAAGGTGGTGCAGTGGAAAGATGCCTTAAGATGGAATTTGGGTGTTTTTGGCTGGGACTCTTTGCTTAGTAAACCAACATACTAACCACTAAGCCACTACGCCTACAAAGGTAATTAATGTAGCAAAAAAATTAAAGACATGCGAGTACATGAGGTACTACCTTCTAACCTTGGCGGTTTTAAGATACTCATTGGGGGGATTTCAAGATCCAACACGGAAGCCAATTCACTTTTATTTAGTCCGAATAGAATACCTTTGCAACCTATCTTATCTCTTTTATATATTTCATGGAACTCATAGGATGGCAGGCTGTGGCATTCGCTTGGGTAGGTATTTGATCTAAACACTAAAAATGATTTTTAGTAACGCGGAGAGTCTTTATTAAGCATGGCCCGGCATTCCGTCTATGAGACCTGGTCACTCTGGTTCGCCTTCGCTTTCTATTGATCTATGCCTTTTAGACACCGCACCCATAAGTAATACAGCAGGTCAGTCTTCCTTTTATGAACCGACTCAGTCTTAGCTGACTGGCAAAGCTTTTGCGAACTTCTAAGGGCGTTGAATATATTTTAAAAGTAAACCACCCTTCTGTCTCTCTAAGACTGTAGTCACCGATTGCGTACGCTCATACAGAGCTGATAAAGCCTCCATCGCAGACAATCAGATATGCTTCGGCAGCGCTTCCAAAAGCAGGGTAGCCTTACCCATAAAAAGCCTTGGGAACAAGTAACCAACCAGCAGCTTTAATAGGCCTGTGCTTTCAAGCATGAAGAAAAAATGGCTCAGGGTGCTGCCTATTAAATGAGGTCCTCAGAAGTGCGTCACCTTACAAACTTTTGAAGACCTTTTAACACAAATGAAATGAAAACGTTTTATAGTTTGGGGATAAATACTGCCTTGGAACTTCTTCTAAGCTATTGAAAAAGGTCGCAGATCATTGCTAGCTTTATACCGTTTTGTAAGAGCAGAGGGGCAAGTCCAGGAGACTTGAATGAGGAAGGTTGTTGCTCCAGTCCCTGGAGACTTATCAAATCGCTTGCAGCAGTTCTCCACACAACCGAAGGAAACATTTCAATTTCAAATCGGAAAAGATCGCACTGATTAGTTCATGAAGATTGTAAAGGGTGCTAGTCCCACGTAATTATCAAAACAGTTCGTTTCAAATCCTACAAGTACACGCCGCGTCACCTATGGAAGCAACTTATCTAGTTCCACATGCCATGCTCTACTTTTTTTCCAATTTCCTAAATGCCCCACAATTACGAGGACAATTTATAATTAGAAACACTCCTTGCAATACACACAAAAAAAAGAAGAAAAGGGACAAGACGTTTGTACACCATGCATGGCACTGCACTGCACATGATGTGTCATCTTATCAAAATTAATTAATACCAAGCCGAGCCGAAGACTGCGTCGTCTCTCGCATGGCCAGTGCAGTGCAGCGTCCTCGTCCTCGCAGCGAAATCGAAAGCCACACTGCGCAAGAAGGTGACAGCGAGAAAGCCCTGGATATGACAGATAGGTTAAAGCATAAATTAATTGCATGATGTTATCGTGTTCCGCTGTCATTCACATACAGCGTGCATCATTATACAAAAATAGGTGTGTGCACTCGTTCCCAAGAGTGTGTTTCCACGCGGATTTGCGTCCTTCTAAGTCGATTGGTTGCTTTCAAGTAAACGAAGAGGAGCAGACCCTTGTGTTTGCGCGAAATGAATGACATGCGTCAGGATAGTTCATCATCATCATTAGGGCATGAAATAATGGAGACGCTTTCACGAGATACTCGGCGTACGGTGATATCTTCATTTATCAGCAGCTCCGCTGTGTAACTAGAGCGAGCACATACAATGACGACAGGCTGTTTTCAAGGGAACCCAACTCATCATCATCCCCACCTTAGTCGCCCCGCAGAGTTCAAATAAGCTGCGGAAACGGGTCAGCGCCCGTTAAATTGAAACAGTTTTCTAAAGCTCCTTCGGACAGACACCAAATCTCCGGCGAATTGACTATACCCAAACACGATGGTTGATGATGGTGCGCCCCGGCAGTGGGCTTACTTTCGTCTGACATTGATGTGCAATTGGTGTCTGGCCTGAACCACAAATAACTGTCTGCGAGAGGTTGATGCCATAAATCCTTATCATCCCCTGACATTTTTATACCCCGGAACGCTATGTTTCCGCTTGTGCATTGCCTTCTCCTCAGGAAGAGATGTGCGGATCTGACAGCGTAATGGAAACGGAGACCTTGGATTTTGTGCTTACCAGTATTTCTCTTCGCTAACCCGGTTACTGCTGTTTGGTGTGTATTCGTTCAATGACAATTACGTAAGATGCCTTTGGAAACCTGAATGAATATAAAATACTGTATCGCTGGATCTAATGAACGAATGACTGGTTCCCATCAGAGAAGGCAAACGAACAAAATAAAAAAATAAAATGAGCAGTGAAATCTGATAGCGTTGTGAGAACGGGGCGAGGTTCTGTCGTTCTGTCGCCACGAGTAGATGAGGTTGTACGTTGATTTCACTTTACCATTTGATAGCAATGCGGCTGGTTCAGGTTTCCGTTGAAAGGCGATACAGGGGAGATTCACTGAATGACGGATATACATCACACAGGTGTTAAATACAGTGTCGGGATTGCTGTATGATAAATTGATACTTGTTTGCGCTGGGTGGCTTTGTTTCGAGCCCCGACAAGGTGGGCGTCTTGCCGCCTCGGCGACAGTCGAATGGTGTGAAGTGTGGGCGGTAAGGGTGCAAGCACAGCCGGATGTGGATGTATTCAATTCAACGGTTTTCGGCCATTGGCGACCAATCGATACAGCAAAAGGTGGCAATGTCATATTAGAGAGTCCCTCTGATTTATTGGAAAGATGTCTGGCATCTTCTGACCTAATGAGGTAACTTGTCAGGCGGTTTTTTTTAAAAACGATTCACCTCCAGTTCCAAAATGAAAATGATTACGTTGTGCACTTAATGAGGTTACCTTAATTCTTTGCGAAAGTAGAGGATCCTTTTGGGGGAAAACTACCCTTCGAAGTCGAAGAAATCATTTCCATTTCAAATGGTGGAAATTGCACACAACCAGCTACCTGAATGAAGTGTCTCAATTTTGGATGACAGTTCCAGAAATAAACCAGTGTGAAAATGACGAATACCTTTTTTTTGTGGAGCTTATTTCTTTAGATTTTCTTGGATAAGAAAAAAATTAATCATTGGTCTTGTATGTTTGTTAAGGTTGTTCTTTGCATTACTGTCATGAAAGATTTTTTTATCTAGTTTGGAGAATCCTTTTTTAATTCTTGCACAAAAATTACAGCTACAAGAAAAAAGAGTAAACTTGAAATTTGAATTCGGCTCTCTATTTGTGTACATTTTTTTCGCAAATATTTATGTTCGTCTATCTGTCCGTTGGCTTTTGAGGCATACAGCCAGAGGCGGATTTGTTCCAGTTTCTGGACTTAAAATTCGGAGACATTTTTTTATTTTCCAAGGCAATTAAAAATTTCGATTTTTTTCCAGAACGTCCAGTATAACGAATGATATAATGATTGATGTCATTCATTATATCGAGGGCGTTCGTTATGTCGATCGAATTTTCTATACTTAAAAAAAAAAAATTTTTAAATGTGTTTATTTGCCGTTTAAATACTTCCATGATTTTTAATCCAAATTTATTTCTACGTTCGTTATATCGGATAGCAAATCGAATCGTGGGCTCTATTCGTTATATAGAGATACTAATGTAAATCTAAAAAGCTTTCGTTATATCGAAAATTCGCTATATCGGATATTCGTTATAATGGACGTCCAGTGTAAACTGAATTTGAACAG
Organism: Cheilosia variabilis; assembly: GCA_951230905.1. Classification (NCBI taxonomy): domain Eukaryota; kingdom Metazoa; phylum Arthropoda; class Insecta; order Diptera; family Syrphidae; genus Cheilosia; species Cheilosia variabilis. The sequence continues at coordinate 17,742,578 of OX579676.1, forward strand.
AAACTGAAAAGGTAATATGGTCAATTTAACTCGATGCCAAACACGTTTTTTTTTGCAGCATCGTATGACGTATAACTCCCATCAATTTCGTACATCGGTTTCCTATAGGTTACATAAAAACGGGTACAATAATTTTACACAAAATGAATGAACATTTTATATTTTTTTCACACGAATTTTACAATAACTTTAGGTACTAAGCAACTGCTCGTATCCAGGGTTGCCAGAAGTTTGTTGGCTTTAGGCGCCCAAACCTTGAAAACATGTAGCCCAATATCGTTGCCCTGAAAGTAGCCCAAATATCGTTGAAAATAAAAGTCGATTCTTGTATTTTATTATGAAACATTTATTTTTATTTAACGAAAACAAAACAAAATATCACAATGACTTGCTTATAAATTAAAGATCTTGAACATTTTGTAGGTATACCTTACCTATATATTATATTATGATATGTAGAAAAAACTTAAATTTAATAAAAAAATCACAAAGATATGGTAGCTATTTTCGGTTAATATTCATCCTCATCATCATCACTAACCCCTGCATAAATGTCTGACGTAAATTTGCTTATCATTTCTAATGTCTTTGCAACATACATTTTTTACTGTTGAATCGATGCGTAAAGCTTCAAGAGACTCTGTCGACAATCTGTTTCGGGTTTTGGTCTTTATGGAATTCATAAAAGAAAACGCTCGTTCTACTACAGCATTGCTTACTGGAAGTGTCAGTAATTGGATGGCAAACAAACTTAAATCTTTAAAATTTACTTAAGTCGAAAAATGTTCTGGATTTTGTGGTATCTCGAGAGGAAACAAAACTTTCCAGTCAAATACTAACAATTTATTCCATTGATCCTCCAAAAGTTCAATGTAGGATGTGTTTCTCTTGTTCTGTGGAAGCATTTCAATCGGAAGATCTCTGAAGCTCCGACGTATAACGAAAAATGCGGGTTCGTTGGAAAATGTGTTTTTTTTAGTTTTGTGAAAGAATAAAACAATTAAAAATAACAAAGCAGAAAATACAACGATATGTAGCCCAAAATTGCGTTGGGCGCTCATGGAAGAATTTGTATAGTTTTTTAAGTAAAAAGATAGCCCAAAATACGATAAAGCGCCCAATCTGGCAACGCTGCTCGTATCTCGAGCGATAAAAATGTTTGTTTTTAGCTCAAGAGTTAAAGATGAGTACTTTTTGAAACAAAAATTGGAGTTGTCAAACCAACTAAGGCCTCCCACTTTATTTGCGATCACATACTTTCATTTAAAGAAATCAAATTCTGAGTTCACTCAAAGCCCTGAATTTGACTTTATCTGAATAATATTGAAGTTTAACGATCACCAATCAATTCCAAGTACGTTCTTCAAAAATATTGCTGAAAGTATTAACAATTCTACTCAAAAATATTGTAAGATGCAAAGGTTACAAAAAGATTTATGTTGTTATCATTATATACCTACACAGAACGTGTAAAACATTCTAAGCGAAACTTTCGATAAAAGCACTAATTATGGATAGATAAATAAAAAAAAAATGGATTAAAAAATAAAAATAAAATCGACTCTTAAGTCTTCTTTTGTAGGTAAATTCTAAATCCCACCAAGCATTTCATAGAATTGGAAGAAATTTAACACAAGTCAACTTCTGCCAGCTATTGTGACTCCATTTTGTTATTCCGCCAGAGGCGGGCTTCCAATTTTCGTCGATGTGAACCGAATGAACAAAAATGTTTATGATTTGACTGATAAAGCAAGGAGAAATTTGAAAAATTAAAAACGCATGGGATTTGTGTTACTTTTAGTTGTTAACATATACAACGCGCCACACCTTAGGCATTCGGAAAAATTGGCGTCACCGCTGACTGAGTCAAATTTAATGTGCCTTTCTATCAAATTCAATTAGTTGAAGTTCACACTATGGCAAGCCCTAATTTCCCAAAATAATTATCACTTTACTTTACTAATTTCCGAGTTCCAAGTTGCCAATTTAACTTGAAGTCAAACTTAATGCTTTATTTTTATAATCTAGAATAGAGTTTTGTTAAAAGTCGGTCTTAAATTCTTTCATTGCTAAGGGCCATTCCGTGATATGTACTAATAATCATTAGTGTCCAGGCTAAATTTTTCGAACTCACAATGGCGAAATATTCCATAAAAAATTGCATATTGTGACCTAGAAAATATTTTTCGTGGAGGTTAAAAATGATTATTGAGTGTAATACATTTTTACAAAATAAAAAATACTCTTTGAGTGTAACTTTTTCGGGTCGATTGTATTGTGTTTTTTGTTTACAGCCCATTGTAGCTTAAAAGTTACGATTGTAACACGTTTTTCATCCCTGAACTAAACTCAAACCTAGGCCTAGTTCTATAAGAGGTTGTTGCGCCAACTATTTTCAGTTGCTTACCTATAAACAGTCGCCTCATTCAGATCTGAACAATCCAACTAACCATCAGGAATGCATGGAGTACAAATCGCAAAGTGTCAACTAACTACTACCGCATTTCTGTGGCACACGTCGATAAATTTATCAGCAATTTGTCACGAGTCCACAAAAGGGGACGCCACGTGCGCCCGCTTTGCTAATTAAGAGATCTCATTTCCAAAAAAGAGAACTCGAAAAATTGTGATTCACATTGCGGGGCCCGGTGAGGCACTTTCGAAATTGATATAGTAAATTACTTAACACTTCGCCGCCTGCTACGGTATATACGAGTACGAGTACGTCCAGTTACAGACATTTTTGGAAGCATCGACTTGGCGAGATTTATTTCTTTAATTACACCAGCAGACCTCTTATGCCAGAGACACCTAAGCCCACCGGCGGTTTAGCCATTCGCTGAGATTGAATCCCCCACCGACCGTGCGTGGATCCAATGAAGGACCACCGAGACACAAGAGTGCCCGACCGTGCGGCTCCTATTGCTTACTTTGTCTGCTTCTGCCTCTGCACTGGCACTCTGCGAGTGTGTCTGTGACTGTGTCTGCGCGATGTCTTGACCGAAAAGACTGGTGTTGGAAATTAGTTACAAGCTTGTTCCGAGATGCAGTGGACATGGATTTCTATGTCGACTGTTGCAGTATCTTCAACAAACATGGTCTCTTATCTGTGAAATTCATATCATTTACTGCGTATCCGGCATCGAAATTTATACCCCAAACGGTTGCATGTGCAGAAAGGTCGGCCATATAATACGCGACGTGTACGTTTAGCTAGATTTAATTTTTTCTTTCCTCTTTTTTGTTGGTTTCTTTGCAGCATGACGTGTAATTACGCAAACCAAGAGGTCATTAAGGAGATACATTAGCCTCTGGAGGTTTTAAGTTGTTACGCACGAAGTATGTTGCTCCTGCTGTTGTGTTATAATTTTTGTTGGCCTTATCATGTTTTTGTGGATTTGTTGTAGTATGGATGGAGATGAGGCAGTTATAATGTAATTATTTACAAGATAATGGGAATTGATGGTGGCTTTTTGTATTCACTAAATGAGAACATTCGTTTCGCATTTCAGGATGGGCTGCAGGTTTGTGTTTTCGGAATTGACGGCGATGATTTAGGCGTGGATAATCGGGGAGGTTAAGTGGGTCAAAGCGCGATTTGGTCGCTTAACTCGGTCGCTTGTAGCTTCTATCTGTTCTGTTTTAGGTGGCTCGGGGCTGGTGTGAGTTCTATATAGAATAGAAATCTTTCCCCCACGTCTTTGGATGTTGTCCCACTCGGAAAAATTTGTTCTGTTTGTAATTAAATTATGTCATCGGATGAATCGAAGTGAATGCAGGGATTTCAAACTATATAAAAGCAGTTGCTGGTATCCCCTTAAATGTGTAGTCTGAACAAAATAAGCACGCGTATCTGATTTGACTGACCCAAAACTATAAGTCGGTTTGTTTTTTTGATAGCAAGAGGTTCCTACGTGCAGCTTTTTACACCAACTGAACCCTAAGACCTGATTAGTTCTTGTGAAGTTGAATTCCCATAACAACTCCTTTGTAGACAAGCTTTAAATTCAAGACAAGCTTGTGACGCATCTAGGCGTAAAGAAGGGTGGAGCGATTTTTTTTTTGCTGTTTTGTTAATAGTCGACCCGTAGTCCAAAACGCATAAATACAAAATGTCAGCCAGATGCGTCAACATCTTCAGGTGGCGCACCAATCTAGAGCTTTCAAGCACAAGAGGAATTGGGAAAGGGTCTTTCATTAAGAACTTGACAGCTTATTTTTTAAATAAAATGCAAACTATTTGAGATTTAAAAAAAAAAAAATGTATTGGCTTCAATAACTATCAAAACATTTATGAATGGAGTTCGACTTCGTTCATATGTCCACCACGGGAACGTATGCAGCGGTCGATACGTTGAACACAATTTTCTATGGCCGCTTATTTCGACCGAGCTGCATAAACAAAATCTAGAGGCGTTAAATCACACGATATCGGCGGCCAATAGACGGGTCAGTTTCTTGAGATAACACGTTCACCGAACTGAGACTTCAATAACTCGATTTTTGCACCCCCTGTGTAGCTTGTCGCACCGTCTTGTTGAAACCACATATCACTGATGTCCAATTCATGCAATTGCTCAAAGAAATAACGTTCCAACATGTCTCTGTACCGAATACCATCTGCCGTAACGTGACGGTCATTTTTATCGAAAAAAAAAAAACGGCCCAATCACGCCACCAGCATGAAAACAGCACCAAACAGTAACTTTTTGCGGATGAAGTGCTGTTTCATGAAGCACATGAGGGCTCTCACCTGTCAGTAACGCATATTTAGCTTATTGACGAAGCCGTTTAACCGAAAATGCGCTTCATCGCTGAGGATGATTTTGCGATGAAATTATTCAAAGTTGCGACCACCGACTCGGAATTTCGGTAGTAAATTTTAATTACTTGTAAACGTTGTTCCTTCATGCACTTCACCATGACGAAAATGTTGATTTTACTGAATATTTTGACATTGACAGTTCGGTAATAGGTTTGAGGGTGCGTTCACACTAAAAGTTTGAAGTTGTCGAGTCGCCAATGAAAGACCATTTATATTATATATGCAAAATGCATCGTGAAATTTATATTTAAATTTTTTTAATTGAATATATTGTACAAATTAATATTCAAGCAGCACGTGCAATTAACAGGAGGCATAAGTGTCTCTTTTTTTAAGAGTTTTCGGACCTTCATTTTAATGAAAATGTTTTGATTTTGCTTCAAAAATTTGTAAGTCTGGCCTTTATTTTCGTTCTTATGTAATCATCTTCTGCCTTTGGACCACAAACGCAGTCTCCAAAATCAAGCCTAGCGCGCCGTTCTACTGCTTTAGTGCGTCAAGGGAACTTCTAAAAATACATTTAACTGTCCTTCGAAGAGATCATATTTATTCTGTGTCACTGTATTTCATCTGTTACTTTTTCCTTCGTCCAATAGATTAAATCGTAAAAATTAGATGCACCCATTTGTGGCTGAGGCTTGAGGAAGGAGAAACTCGCAAACTTGATTGATTTTGGTCTGTTGTCCTGCCTTTAATATTCTTCGAAGAGCCAGTTCCCTTATGTGTGATTGATCTTCTTGCAACATGGCCAACAACAAATGAATGAATGTCTTTGGATAGTTCTTAGGACGGTGTTACTAAGGTCATACCGCAAGTACAATGAATAGCGAACTTTTCAGCATCCAAATTAGTCTTGATGTCAAACCAGGTTGGTGCGTACACTATCATAATGAAAATGGCAAGTTCCTTGAGGCTTTTGCCGAAGGATTTTCTGTTCCAATATACATACAAGGGAATAATTCTCTTTGCACAAGTTAACCATCAGGAATGTGCCAGCTTTCCTGGATCTTTGTGAACTAGATTCGGCAGGATTGAACCCCGAGTTGAGCACATTTAATGCAAATATGTTTGATCCGTACTTAACGTGTCAGCATTCATTCTGCATTTTTATCGCTTCAAAATCCACCATTTTAAAATTGAGGCATTTTTCAGGCATACTCCCAATTCTCCGGAGTTTTACGTTCCGTAAGTATATAAAAACGAAGGAGGAAAAAACTGACACTCTGCAAATGCATGAATCGATCCGCTCGCAAACATTGAACAGCCCTAATTTCAACCCATTAAGATATTACAACCAAAGCCTGTTTACCAAATTGGCACCGTTTCCTGTCCCAAGAACTGACGGCACTTCCGCTATAAACTTTTATCATTCATCTCCGGCCGGCAATAAACCCAGTCCTCTGGTGGAAATCTCTCAATACGACCCAGATTTGTAGCACTTAACGTCGCGTTAAAACTACCCATACGCCCTCGATCACACGCTTCCGTCTTGATGTGAGACAGCCCAAAAATACACCCGACGCACCCGACCCCCTCCCCGCCGATAATATAGTGCGAAAGTGGTAATAAAAACGAATTTTAAGCCCAACAGCTCGTATATCACCGCGCTGCCGCCAACTTAATATTTATTAACTCCACACAACCTCAAAGTTTATGAAGGACGATAAATCTCTGCGAATATATTTGTACTTAAATTTGCCCCGGTTAATGGGTAAATATTTTCCGCTTAACTGCGAAAATATGTAAATTCGCCACGAGAGACGCGAGCGAGACACTCAATATCGAGACCGAACGTAAGGCGCGCACACCATCCTGTCAACCTATTTGCCTGCAGCGATGCAGGAGAAAAAGGAAAAATCAATTGAATATCCTTTGAATGCTTGGCGAAAAAAAAAAAATGCAGGATACGAGTGTCCATAATCGCAATCGAAAGCAAAAGTAATCCACAGTACTTGATGGGAAAAAGAGTCCTTGTGTGTGTGGGGCGGCGATATCGAACACCACATGAGAGCATTTAAAACGGATTTGTTTTCATGTCAAGGATTATGATTATGCGACGAGTCCACAGGGAAGAGGACACGCCAAGGTGCTAACAATTCTTTTGATCTCCTGGCTCAGTGAATAGTCCTTCAGGCGTTTGCCATTCGAAAGAAAGCACTTTGGTCGACAGCGTGTAAAGTTAAACTCAAAGGAACGGGTGTATCTGTACAGCATCACTCATAAACGAGGTGAGTTCTGGTTCACAAAGGACACGCATCACGCTCATTAGCGGAGTACCTATCGGTGAAAGATTTTCAGGTCAAGTTGTGCCGATGGAATGGGTTTTTCATTTCGTTTTTTATTACACAAAACATACGAATAAATGGAAGATGCAAGCCACCTATTTTAGTGCCAATTGAGTCTAGACGCTTCAGGAATAAGAACAGCCCCAGGCCGGCCGAGAGTTGTAATTAATCTTCGGCGGTTGTCAGTCAGTCAGTCTCGGGCCTCTCGGTTGTGTCCAGTGTTGCAGCTCGTCAACATCAGGTTTCGTGAGTGTGTTACCCACATTTTATACGTCTTCGTTAAGAGTGCCATAAATAATTATCGTCCAGTCGACAAAGGCGCATGGCCACACGGACAAAAAGAACACCATCCGCTGCTGGTGCTGGCAACTGAAAGAGGAAGTTCTCGCTCTTGGAGCTGATTTATTCTCATTTAATATGTGCTACACCCCAGCCGCATAAATAGGGTCTCTTCGCCTCCTTCCCCCAGGCAATCGACACATCCTTGGGCCAATCTGTGCTGGCAGGCGGTCGGCATCGCACACACTCGGCATAGATCCAGATGTGTAGGTATGTAATTTGTCTAGCTTTAAGAACTCACTCGCGGCGGCCGGCTCGCTCAGTCACTCTCACACTCCGGTGGTGCGGGGCAATTATATTCGATGAAAAACGTCCATTAGCCGAACGGCTTTGGCTTTGGCTCGAATGTGTTGCAATGGGTCGGTAGAAGGAGTCGTTTGGGTCAAGTATCTGTGTCTGGGATGCATTTATATTAATATTACATGCTGTTCATCAGAGCGCAAGGGAATAATTTATTAGCTAAGTGAATGGAATCGATTGCTTACTTTGGGAGAGGATGTCTTGAGATGTGGCTATACCTAGTCGAGGCTCCAGATCGATTACCTGTGATTGGTACATGAACGAGCATTTGATTTTGAATTTGTAATTAAATTGCGGGAACGGGGGATGTTCGGATGAATTGGGAATCATTTCAGGAGTTTGAGCTGCCTTTGGAATGCATGTCGATGGGTTCATTTTATGACAGGTATTATAACTGAGCGGCAAATGTTTGCCATATTTATAATTAATTTTGGGAGACGCTCCTGAATATAGGAAAGACATCTCTGTCAAGCTAAGCTGTTCTCGAATGTCCTCCTTTGGCTTCTGTATATTCATGCTGCCTATACGGCTTATCTCATAGGATGCCTTCAATTTATTATAATGTCAATTTGAAATGTTTACAATATATTTAGGTCTGAGGGACCTGTGAGATCATTTCCATTAAAGTTGTAGGCGTTCTTTATTCAGTGCAGAATGCGGAACGTCAACCCTAAGCCTCCTCTAGAAGCACTGAAGCTGAACAGTAACGCAAGAAACAGATTGGCGCAGCAACATCAACCACTTGTTTTTATTGGGTCACAACGTTATGACACATCGTCGCAGCAATATCACCAACTACATCGACGTTAGACCTAAATCCTAAATTCAATGTTGCTGTGCCAGCGGACAGTGCCAACCAGTGATCCCAGATTGAGGGGAAAAGCGCCAGCTTTTTGAATGAAAAGGGGGAAAACGGGAGACAACCTTAAAAAAAATCAAAAATCACTGTCAAACGTTATTTAAAAACTTATTTTCATTACAAACAAATTTCAAAGAATGAATTGTTCGTATTTCAACATCAAAGAAAACAGCTCACCGAACGTCTACGTACGAATTTCTTTGTATCTGAACGCATTCACTCGTTTTCCAGGCTACATTTTTCGAACTCACAATGGCGAAATTTGGTGCCGTGAAATAAGGCCAAATCTGAAAAAATAAAGCCATATTTCACATCAGTTTGTGAAATAAGACTAAATATCCCGAATAGCACACTTGGGTTTTAATATGGTACATACAACTCTAATATAACTATCAAGTTATTTCCTAGGTATTGCAGTAACATTGTCACATCCCACATTGTAACCAAATTAGCCGCATTTCCCCTTATATTTTGCAACAACTTTGTAGTATTTGTGTTTTACTGAGGTTATTTTTTGTTAAATGATAGTTCTTATTACGTTGTTTCAACGAAAACATGTTGCTTATGCAAATCAGTTTAAATAACATGTTGGATATAAAATAAGTACGAGAAATGTTTCTGTAAACATTTCAGAAGTTTTAAATAAGTTATTATTGGAATGCTTTTTGAGTCTACATGTATAGACAAACAAATTATGAAGTACAAAAGGAAAGGTAAATATATTTGATCTGAAAGGTACTAGTATCTAAAACAGTTCAAGTTTGCTGCGATTTCAGACCAAAATCCTTAAACGAATACTACTTTTGTCATGAACATTAATGTTTTGGGTCCGGAAAATTCACGCTCCTCCAAAAAAGGGTTAAATAGAAGAAAAGTTTGAAAATCAGAAAATATTAAAATGTGTATTTAAGCTTCGAAATCCCAAAAGACTTGTAGAAACAAATTTTAATATACCATATTCATCAGTTTCTATACAAATGGATTGTAGAAGCTATGTAATATATTGGAAAAATTGAAATGTATTTTTCACATCTTAAGACCTATGGTTAAACAGGTATATAAAATGGTGAATAATATGGCGGTTGTTACATGAAACATCATTAAAACATGAACCATAATATTATAACTAAAATTAGAAGTATCCAAAATGAGGATTTACTAAACGTATCTGTAACTTATTACCAACCTTTTTAGAACTCTAACTTACGAACTCTTATAAAACTATTTTCAAACATCCCCCCCTTTTTGTGAACAAGTTTAAAACTTAAAAAAACGTATTTACAACATTTCGAATGACAATGTTACAAATAGTCCCGCGTGAACATGAATACAACTGATATAGAAAAGATTTTGTTACAGATTACTTAAATATAACAGCAATACAATCGAAGTTTTGTTGCAAATCACAATCTGTGCTATTCGGGATGGTTCTATATCGCATAATGGCAATATTTCGCGCGAATTTTTCACTATTATTTTCTTTCATAAGAAGAATTAATATTCAAAAATAATAGCATAATTCATAAGAAAAAGTAATTTAAAATAATAGCAAGTAGCAAGGAATTTGCGAGAATTTGTTGCTACTATTTTTTTTTTTTTCATGAGAAAAAATTAAAATTTGTTTTTGTTCATTCCTTGCTACTTACTATTAAAAAAGTTCAATTCGTATACAACCCCGTAACCTCTTTGTTTAGATTGTTTTACACAAATTTCAGAAAAATAGATGAAAGATAACAATCCAAATCTGTGCCGAATTTGTAAAGAAATTGTTCAAAATAGCACACGAATTTACTGCTAAAATGACATGACTTATATTTAACATTCCATATTCCTTTTTGTTTGCTTATGGAGAACTGGACATTTTTTTTTATTAGTAAATGATAAACAAATAAAAAAAAAAACTGTTGATTATACTGCTTGTTTTATTTGATTTCTACTGAACATGTTAAAAATAAGTATTTTTGGGATGGGGTACTTATACGTACATATATACACATAAGCAATCAGGTAATCTACGTATATAAAAAATGGATCTGCCTAAAATTATAAACTCCAAAAAAGAAGAATTATTATTTCGTTGCAAATAACATTCACGACAGCCACATTTGGCTATGTTTCACTTCTTTAAAGTGAAATAAGGCCAAATGAGATCAAAGAGTAATAATGCCAATTTTGGCCTTATTTCACTTTCCCGAAGTGACATATAGCCAAGTGTTGAAAAATGGCCAAATTTTCAGATTGGGCCTTATTTCGCTTGGCCTTATTTCACGGCACCGCGAAATTTTCTACACAAAATTGCATATTGTAAATATTTAGAGTGAAGGTTAGAAATGATTATCAGCAAGGCTAAAACAAAGAAATTATTGTAGAATATGTATATTTTTTGGTTTTATGCTTGTTTTAAGCATGTTAATAAAAACTGTTACATTTTTTTTTTTTATTTTTTCATGTGGAAATAAGTGAAAACTTCTCTTGAAAAAGCGGAATTTTTACGAAAATTTAGGGGAAATTCTAATGGTTTTGCTGATAAAAAAGGGGGAAGCAGTCGGTACCAACAATGGCTTTTTTCAGTGCTTTCAACTGTTTTTAAATTATCTACTTAGAAAACAGCATTTCAAGCCTTAGCTACCATGTGTACTCGTCAACAAGATTACGCATTGATCTGTTTTCGCAGGAAACAAACCCTTCGTTTTATTCTGTCAATTTACTTCAATTCACATTTTTACGATTCAATTCTCTCAACCCAAAAACATCTCTGCGCACCTATTTAGAACAAGTACTTTCAACAGAGCAGTTCATCTAACTCATATGAAAATTCACCTCTGTGGCCGTAAATTACCTGTAGCAGTCAATGGACTGATAAGTGAAATTTATTACACCAAAGATACGATATTCGCACATTCGCGCACTGCTGGTTGATGCGTATAATAGAGCTATCGTGGCTGTTTTCATTTGACATCCCGTGGGTTGAATACCTTATCACATCAAGGGTTAAGGGAATCAATATCCTACATAGCTGTATGCTGGTATTAAAAACACATTTCCCCATAAATAAATGTGGACGCAGGCAGAAAATACCTGCAAACACGTTCAGCTATTCTCTGGAGTGTCAATGACTCTGAACATGACAACTGTGTGGTGTACACGGTGCGAGGAGCATGTAAAAATGTAGAAAACGAAATCGCGAAATAGTGAGGCGAAATGTGCGTGCAGTATTTGGAGCAGAAAACACGCTTCAAATTAAAAAAAATGCATTTACCTCCTCACAGATACAAACTACATTTTTCTATTCGGAAATGCTGTACGGTCTTGACTCTTATTTGTATGAATTTGAAGGCACCTGCCTCTTAATGTAATTTATAGGTTGCTTTACAGTTCGTACTCTTGTTTTCTCATTATCCGGTATATTTTTAAAATTGGTTTAGGTATACGCACAGTTTTCTTAAATTCAAATGGTGTGGTCGAGCCGCTTATTCGCTTATCCGTTAACGAGCGCAACGTGACGGAAACCCTTAAAATTCCGTGTAAATTTTTAAGCGAATGTATAACTCCTTAACGGATGCAGTGCGGTCCATGATTTATGATCTTAGAGAAACTAAAAAGCTAACCCACGAGCGGAGGAACTGAACCAAACAAAGCTCTGTTTGCGTCTTTCCTCTTCTCTTGGGAAATCGCAAAACTTTTATACAGATGGAAGTTAATTGTGCGCTAAAATTGTTAATAGTTGTATAGGCCTCTCGAAATATGTCGCCTGGAAGTGATTTCCCAAAAAAAAAATACGCAGTTCCTTGTACGCCACACTACATGAGACAAGTTTTAACTTGAACGCCAGCCCCCTGAAATACAGCAAATAAAACATCTCAAAATCGCACCTGCTGCGAATGTAAAAAAAATATTTATAAGTATACAGCTGGCATACGGAAGCTTCTCAATTCTGACGCTCGGATCCGGTAACAAAATGTACTTCCATTCTATACAAAAGCATCTACCAGAACATCTTTTCAGCGATTCATTAAACTGACTTGAATATTGAATTCGATCTTTAATATGATCCGTCAGATGGAGCTTTTGTAAAAAAAAAAAACCGGCAACCAAAAGTATCATACAAATCAAGTCAGCTGGATATTTTGTTTCTACCCAAATTTTATTAATTATCGGAATATGTGGCCCGTAGTTAAGACTTAACCCGTGTTGGGGACATCAAAACTTATTTGATGAAGACTTTTTCTTGGGCGTTTGTATAATATACCTTTGGTGACATTCTAAACAACAAATTCTGCTTTTATTCCACCTGACTTCTGAGTGTCCAAAACATGTTTTTACAACTTCTTCGCAGTGCCTGAAAGTGAAAAACTAATACTAATTTCTAAGCTGGTTCGTTCTATTTATAAAACCGACTTAGAAATTTCTGTTAAGACGACAGAAGCTATAAATATTGATCCATGCAGCACGTTAAGTTTTGATTCGGATCCGTTTATACACTGACAGGTTTTTGGGATGACAGCGAAATGCCCGCTGTACAGCGACATATGCAAAATGTAAACCTAATGAAAAACAACATTTTGGCCTCAATTGTAGCGTAGAAGGTCGAGGCGAACGAAGCGCTATAAAGCCCTTGCTTGAAGTGATGCGTACCCAAATAGAAAAGAACCCCTTTCGACTTGGATTGCGCAAGGCATTTTGGCTAAGGACCAGTATAACTGCACACGAAGAGGCTTGTTAAATCACCCCAAACAGTAGAAGATCACAAATCCAGTGACTTACAACTTTATGAAGTATTTGGACAAACTGAATCGAAAAGCTTTATCCGGACCGGACAGACAACGAGTAGAAAAATATTGTTTTGTATTTTTTGGGGGTTAAACCCGAAACCACGTTCAATAGATCAGCACATTTGCTACTGATCCACGGCACTCACAATTAGTAGCACTGCGCGTTAAAGTTGTTGGATTTACTGGGCCTTACCAATAAACATTTTTATTTGCGGCTCTAAACTTCAGCAGTTTGCAGTGGCAATATTTTCAATAAAAAATTCGCAATTGTGAGACTCCGTAACTGAAAAGTCGAGACCAAAATTTGTTTTTAGTACGGCGCACTGAATTTAATAAGACTTTTTTTTAGCATCGTGGCCTTGACAGCGTAAAGACTGCTGTCCCTCTCCAAACTCTACTCGTTTCGGCCTTTTTGAAGGCGTTATCGTAGCCCTATATCTACTAAAGTGCTAAGCAAGACTTTTGAAGCAACCGCTTTCTCGATTTTGTTTAGTCTAGTTTTAAGGCGTTTTTAAGGCTTTAAGCCTTCGTGAACTCACCTTTTTCTCGATTCATTTTATTCTTTCAAGTCTTTGGGGTCTCAAGCCTTTATGACGATTGGTGAACGGAAGACATGGAAGGACTGGGTGCATCCATTTTGAACAGTTTTAATTGCTATTTAAGAAAGAGTTTTCATTCATACTAGAGTTGTATTGTTGTGCTGTTGAAATCCAGTGCGACTCTATTGTACAGTATGTCTGAATAGATTGATGGAGTTCGATCAAATTACCTTCCGATACTTAGACGCAAATATTTCCGAGTAAAAAAAAATTTTCGACATATGGAATCCAATTTGTTTCCTTAAAATTTCTGGTGCAGTCAGATTTTAGTTGAAGGATGGGTATACTATTTCAGGAAGATACCCTGTCAGATGAAATTAAGTATAGTGTCAAAACTAAATTTTGTTAAAAAACAGCCTCGTTCATGGAGGTAGTGTGAACTTAGTAACGCATTTTGAATTTTCTCTCCACCTCAAAGGTTAAATCGCAACCAATGACGTGATCATCGGCGGCACTTGTATAAAAGTCAGGGGAAACATTTTTGACCACTGCCCAATTTTTTTGACACAAAATATAAAAATAACCTGCAGTTGGTATAACCCGAGACTTTCGTGCGTGCCACCCTGTAGCACCGAACAAACAAATAATGCGAATCTATGTATACGAAAAATATTCACAAGATTTTCACCAGAATGCATTTTCAACGGCGGATGGAATATTATTATTTTTTTATCTGTTCCCAGAAAGGTGTGCCGTGTACCTTACGTGCCAGCATATACCGACCGTATGTATCCCCATGCTCGAGTTGGAGCCCGCCAAATAAAGCACAAGTCCATTTCTCATGCATAACATATTAGTACCCTGAACCTGAGCCTGAATTTATATACATAAATGCAGTTTTGTTGTTGCATTCCTTTCAATTTCTTCATCCACTCGGCACTTCTGGTGTCGTTGAGTTGCAGTTTCAAGTGCATGTTCTGTTGTGTGCTGTGCAGAGCACGCCTGCCACTGCCACTGCTTCATTCATAAATTATATTCTCCCCGCGCCAGTCTTGTTTTTTATTTATTTTTCCCTCTAAAATAATGCAGTGCATTATTTTTTCCTTGCATCCCACCTGTAATCCGAATCGTCTGGCGGCCATATAGGCCTATGCCATCGCTCTGCCAATCCATCAACGCAACGGTGTGGCTGCTGGACCCCTGCGTATGGGTGAGTGTACCCACAACAATTTTACTTTTATGGTAATTTAGACCATATTTTGTGGGATTATGACAAATAATCCGGTTTGCCACCACCAAATGTAGTTGCTGCAGCAACCGCCGTAATTGAAGGCTTTCCGGGAAGCAAATGCGGTGTGCGTTGCGATGCCGTATGGAAACGCGTATATCTCCGAAAACATAACAGAATGTCAACACTAAATCCGGATTTAATTAAATTCCGCCATACAAAAATGCCAAAGAGATAGACAGATCCACAGATGGTAAGTGTTTCGCCGCAACAAGATATACACAGCCGCACCACAGCGGTGAAGCGGGCTTAACCGCTAAGCTCCTGGAAAGGTATACATAAAGTTGTTTGGGGATTGGGATGCTGATTGCGACAGCCAGCCATCTCATGCTTGCAATTTTATTAACACACAATGAAGCATTGACGTCCTGCGTCCTGGTAGCGGCCATCACGTCCGAGTAATTGAGAATTTATTCAGCTCGCTTCGCTTGATCCCGGAAGTAGATGTTAACAAGGAATACAAGCCAACACACATACACACGCACACAAGTGCGGATGTACACCAGACTGAGGGAGGGGTTGGGCAATTTCGTTTCTTTTCATAACTTACCCACCAACCGGAAAATGGATGGTCCACAGAACTGTGTTGAGGACTTTTATCCGTCGGTTGTCCACCTCTTTGTCGGGACCGTGTTTTGTGTCCCTTTTGTGTGCTGAATTTAATACGAGTGATATTAATGTGCAGAAACAAACTTTCTTTTGAGGGCAAACTGTTTGCAGGAGTTTGAGATGCTTCCTCTGAGGCCGTTTCGCCTTACAAAGTGAAATACTAACTTTTCGCACTCCAACAATGGAAGGAATCGAGTTTCTGGAACTTTCAAGAAACCAACAGGAAGGAAGACTCCTATGTATAGTTTTTTTTTTTATTTTAGGGTCAAGTGAAAGAATTTCAATGGAATCTGTGTACCAAAGTGGATGAGGATGGTATAACATTTTCGGGGAGTCTGAAATTTTTCCCAAGGTTTTAGAGAACATTATGTGTGCAGGTGCTGCTGTTTTGCAGTTGGTTGGAGAGGCGGATTCAATACAAAAACACCTTTGAAGATGCAAACATTCAAAACCATTCTTAAACTCGGCCAAAATTTCGCATCGCTGACCGAAAGTTACTTCCTTCATATTGTCCTCGAAGAGAGACTACGGCAAACATTCCACCACTACGCATACCGGAAAAAAAATATGAAAATTGAATGAGCTTTTGTGTAGCGTGCTCAGAAAAACTTGTGATTTTTTCTTCTTTTTTAAGGTTCCGTACCCAAAGGGAAAAACGGAACCTTATTAGTTTCGCTTTTGTCCGTCCGAACCCACTAGAGCAATTTTGTTCCTAGGTGTATCTCAGAAACTAAGTTTTAGAGTAATAAGTAATTTGCTAAAAAAAAATATTTTCATTCGCACAAAAAGGTGTTTATTACTTGATTTACAAAAAAATGAATATACACCTTTTTTGTAGATCAAGCTCGTAGCTATATATGTGACAAAGGCTGTTTTGCAGAAAAGCTAATATTTTAAAAAAATATTTACAAAAAGCTGTCGCTCCCTTTCCCATTTTTCATTCGTTATTGGTGTGGTCTCTTAATCGATTCCAATTAGAATTTTCAATGCATACTGAACTCTACTCATACAGAAAGGATTCTGGCCTTCTGACTTCTGAGTTATATGTTTTATTTTAGTATTCGTTGGCTGTTAATGAAAATTTCACAAATTTTTTTGGTAAAATATAATTTTCGCAATTTCCAACTCTAGCGAAGTACGGAACCTTCGGTGCGCGAGTGACACTCGCACTTGGCCGGTTTTTTCTTATTTGGTTTGCAATCTTTATAGGTTGGCAGCAAAGATGTTACCCGACAAACCCACGAAGGAGCAGCTCCGTCCTTATAAATATTTGAAAGGTCATAGATCCCAGCTACAGTCTTGTCTTGAAACAACTTTTAAAAATACATGTAGAAACGCAGCCTAACGAGTATGACCCCAAAAGACATACGTTCTCCCAGGTCCATATTGCCAAAAGCAGTCGATCATAATTTTTTTTAAACAGCTTTAGAACTGTGGATTTATCTTTCGACAATTTTAAGGAACACCAGGCTGATCTTCTCAATGAGTTTTTAGCTGCGGCTTTTACAAGCGGATTTAGCGTTTACTTACAAAAGAAGGCAGTTTTATGAGGTCAATCTTGCGAGAGCCTTTAAGTGCATCACCCAGCATGATTGCCCTCCCATCTAGACTTGGTTGAGCTGTTATATTTACAGAATCTTGTCCATCCAAACTCCTCCAGCTCTTGCCAGCTCTCCGAAGAAGTGTCTTTCCGGTTTCCACGGCACCAAGACTCAGTAAATTATGATCCGATGAAAGTACTCACTGGCTGAAAACGTCAACGCCCCGGATGAGAATTAATATCTCGATGCACACCACCTCTTCCTTCCTATATAGTTCAAAATAAAAAAAGTTTGCGCAACAGGCATATAAAGGACCCTAGCCCTAGCCATCATTCGCATTCCATTGTGTGAGATTCTATTTTTGGGGCGAACAAAATTGGTTTCGCTCTCTTGATCTTTGACTTCAAATGTTGGATAGCAGTAAGATTTCAAATGTTGGATAGCAGAGAGTAATTCTTACCCACGACGACGACCCTCCTGTAACGAAAATAATAACAAGCAGGCAAATTAAATTACATTAAAGTAGGTATACAAACAGAGTGAATGACCGCCGAGTGTACTTAAACCCGCCGTACAGGCGAACCAACCCTACCCACGGTTGACAAGTTATTTACTCGAGATTTCTCGTATGCAGCCGGTGTTGTACACACACACACCGAAACCAGCTCTTAGTTCGTTCAAATGCCGGGTTGTTGGTACACACATCAGCTCCAGCATCAACATATGAACATCATCATAGCCGTCATCATCATCGCCGTCGTTGTCGTTACACTATTTGTTTGATTAAAACTTTAATTAAAGAAGAGAAAAACAAAAACTGGTTCAGATAGCACCTCAGATCTGTATCGGCATCAATGGCCGGAGTCTAGTGACATTATTTCATTTGCAAGTAGTTCACACATGCCCACCTTTGATTGCTCGCTTTGCAGCAAGACACCTGGCCTGCACCGGCTTCCCCTGGTGCCAGGTCCCACCCTAGACACGTATCGTGCGAATTAATTGTAAAACTAGAGCTGGATGTGTCATATAGCCATAGTCATGGGTTATCCACACCTTGGAGCGCCTCGCTCTATCAATTTGCGCTCGTCGTCGACATATTACTTCATTCATTCGCCTTCGTGAGAGCCTCTTGCCGCCGCCGCTGGTACGTTGCTCTTCCTTTATTCAAACACTGGGAATCCTTACCCCACACTCTCCCCAAGAGCTTGTCCTTTATACTCATTTTTTCCGCATTTTTTTGTTCTTGCAGATTCTGGAGCAGAAGCGTTAATCAACACTTGAGAAGGTGCCATCATCACCACCATCTATCCCAGAAGCTACCCCAGATATAGGATACCCACTTTAGCGGTGGGGGTTGGGGCGGTTTTGAATTTGAACGTCAGCGCCTGGCTTAGGGGTAGCGCAGCAAGACAAAAGGAGAAGCGAAAATAAAAACTAATAGGCAAACATGTTAACACTCAGTGAACTGTTTCTGTTTGTAAAAGCAATCCGCCTCGTCCAAGATGGAATGGAGTGATGGTGACGAGAAGAGGTTCAACGTTTCCAGAGAAAGAGCACGACAGCACTAGTCCGTGGTTGGATTCTAGAGCAACAAACACACGGTGAGACATGACTCGAGGAGTAAAAGAAATGTGCGTTGAGAATTTTCTTTTCTTTTTTTTTTTTTCTATTATTTTGCATCGGCACTTAGGCTGTGTCGTTCACTCACATGTGTGCGGTGTTGGTACGGTTTTCCTCTCCTCATGGCAGCGTCATTCATCATCATCGTCGTCGACATCATCATCATTGAAATCTGCATAGGTGCTCACGATGAATATAAGTAGACTTTGCGATGAGAGGGGTGGGTGTTGAAGTTCACACTTCAGCAGAATGAAAAATAAAGAGAGTTGCCAAGCCAAGTCGGAGAATAAATGGAAAGTGCTATAGCAGCGCGAAGGAGGTCACTTGGGGGAATGAATAAATATCTCAATGCGATGGTGATTCCAATGACGGCGGATAGTGTCATCTTAATGAAATCAACAGAAAGTTCTCCAGATTATGATTAACAATGAGGAAGTTGGAAGTCGCCGAAGAATAGTGGGTCACTTCGGTGGGAGTTTGTCCGATGTCCCAGGCATATACTATACATAATATAGGTAATCTGCACAAAAGGCTTTTAAAAAAAGTGCCAAATTGCAACTTTAGTCGCACAACGGTCACACTGACCACCAGGCACCTCCCGCTGATTTAGAGAGACAGCTATGACTATCAGCCTTCTCACACTTCTGATTATTATACATTTATTTTTGTAAGCATTTTTTGAATAATGCCAAGTTAGAGGCAGTGAATTCAGAAGACGAAATATTCATTAAAAACGCCCCAAAAAAGTAGGCGTGGTAACCACTTGTATAGCCCATACTTACTTATTAGAATTTGCTAAACGCGCCTAAACACCTGTATAGTTCTGCAGTGTATAAGTATTTATACAGACTTTATACACCCTTCCAAAAATTCTTATTTATAAAACATTTTTCCACGCATACTAGTTATACAGGGCTTGCGTCAAGAAATGTACTGAAAAGGAGAAATCTATTACATTTATCTGTCCGAAAAGATAAAAAAAAAACTAAGCAGCTTGTGCGAAATGCAAAATTCAAATACAAATAGGAAAAGGAATTAAAAAATTTAAAAGTAAAAAGAAAAATAATGAACGGGGACTCCTAAGAAACGGTAGTCTTACGCAAATTAAAACTAATTTTTAAAACAATTTGAAATATCTCATTTCTGCACATATTTCTTATCGAGGGCACTTGTAGAATCTTGAAAATTGAAAATAACAATGTCGATTCAATCTATCCAATTTATTTTTGATTTTATTTAAAATAAAATGTGACAGATTTTTTAAGTCACATTTCCATACTATTCCACCTATATACAAGCTCTAAACCATAGACAAACCATACTGAGACCCCCAACTCACAATCCTCTTACCGCTGGGCCCCTCAATTTTTTTTCAAATTCGCCATTTTGTATTCCTATCGGTGTTATGTCAAAAAAGAAGAAGTGTGACATGCAAAAACACACAAAAACTACAAAAATAAATGCTGCCAACCGCGGCAGGCGTGGGGAAATGTGAAAGAGTTCGGGAATTCCACATTTTTATATTACTGAATGCCATTGGTTAGTTATTATTAATTGTTAAAAGGCGATTAATCTGATTTGTTTGGTTAGTAAGACTATCTAAAATATATGTTTTATATACTTGAAACATATTAGGACAAACATGGTTGTGTATTTTCCGCTTTCGGGTATCATTAACTTCGATTTCGTGCGTGAATTTTTCTTTAATAACTGAAGAAAACTTGCTCAAAATGTTTTTATTTTCATGCAACCATTCTGCATTGACAATTTTTCATAAATATTTTAAGCAAATGTACACTTATTCCTAAAAAAAAATACTATCCGCACGTATATATAAATAATTTCAAATTTAACGGACAAAATTTTATGAACGCTGTCAGCAGCTTTGTCCACAGCGGAAGTGGCATATGCAAGGTGCGAGCGTGTTGGTGATTCGGAATTTTTGAAGTTACGTGACATTTGTCAATACGAATTTCTATATAACAATACTAGCGCACTTAGCGTTTGCCACCCCATGAAAATATAGCTTGTAGGCAAGTAACGGGAAATCGGCCGAAGTTGGTGGTCTCAGTATTGTCTCTGCTCTAAACAACGTTCAAGCGCGTTTAGCTTATACAAGCTCTATACAACACTCTTTATAATACGTTTATAAATAAGTCTGGAAACATTTGAGTATTCACGTCAACCAATAGCGGACCCCCGCCTGCTTTGCTAGACGCTAAAATTTTAGTTTACAAATGCACATATTGCTTTAGTGAGTCGAGGAGCTTGTTTATGTATTTAATACAGATTAAGAAATGCTATTAAAAATTTACAGCACATAACCACAGATCCTACAACGATCTAAAAAAAATCACCTCACTTTCAAACGATGTGCATAATTTTACTATAATCCAAGGCAAAATCAAACGAAACTTGGTTTTGAACTGAAATCGTTTGCTTGAATTTTTTCGATCTAGGTATAAAAAAAACGAAAAATCACAGAGAGTTTTTTGAAAACTTACCACCAAAAATGTATATAGAACAATATTTAGCTTACCGTCAATGACAACATAAAATGCATTCAAGAATCTAGTCATCTTAAGTCGACTAGATTGGTCTGGATGAGATGTAACCTGAACGCAAAAACTAGATTGGTCGGGAACGTCACGTTTTCTACGTCAGCCCCATATGAGAACTGTCAACTTAGTACTCAGTCACGAATTTCTCGACTAGATTCGTCGGCTACCCCTCCATAAACGTCAACTGAAACATCTGCTCTCACGACCGATTTCCGCCAATCAGAGTCGAGTTTCATCTAGTGAGAGAGCTGTCAGACTTACTAAACTAGATACTTGAACGTCCCCATTATCTCAACTCAATCGAAAAAGAATGCAAACAAAGCAGAGAAAGAGAAAAATTGGGCGAAGATGGGAATTTTTATATATTTTTACAGAAAGATATTTCTTCAAATATGTACTTCATCTCTTACATTAATTTTATTATTTCCATATCTGAATGCCATCATTAAACAATGCATACTATGAAGCAACTTACTTGGATTCATTCAATGAATGCACTCATTTTCAGTTTTTCAAATGCATTGCAATGAAAAATCGTTCAAATAGCATTAATTTTACTTCACTCCAATGCGGAGGAAGAACGTTTCTTTTCGATAATAGCTGATGTTAAATGCATAAACGAAATCGTCTGGGAAAAGGCATGATTAACATTTGCATAGTAAGGTCATCTTTTAATTCAAAAGAAATTACTTGCTTTAGTTTCGTTGTAAATAAGGATCACATATTTTACATTGTGCAACAAATGTGTGTATATAATAACTTTAAATTCATTATTATTTTTATTTATTTCTTACCTTATTAATTAATATAAAATAATAAATTGAGTTGGATAAAAAGAAACACGCTTTTAAAACAATACAAATGTTAAGACTGAATTACATTGATTTTAGGTTTCTTCATTTATTTCTACATTTTATTAACTCCCAAATATCTAACTTATTGAATGCTTTAAAAAAAATGTAAATCTGAAACCATTAAAAAAAACAGTTTTTTATATGTATTATTTTATACGTATGCCTATTTTTGTGGGAATATCGCGGGGTTTTTTTTACAACGACAAAAAGGGTATTTTTGATAATCGTCGTTGGCAATTCAGTCCGAAAAGACTTTCATCACTTTGTCTTTCTGTGTACCTGTACACATAGCCACAGCCGAAAGAGAAGAGAGACGAATGATTTTTTCTTTTCTGCTTTTGCTTTTTATTTCACAAGGTACAAATTTATTTTTGAATGCGTCCGTGAATATGTGCGATAGAAAACCTTTTTTTTAAATGAAAAATGTTGTATTCCTAAGACCGGAGTAATCTAAGTCATGCATACATTTATTTCACACATTAAAAAATAGAAAGGAATTTATAAATCGTTGCAATAGGTCGTGAAATTCTTGTGGACATACAATTTTTGCATTCCGTAATTGAATTGAATTAATTTTTATATAAGCATAGATTAACACTCGATATAAATGCTTGAAGTGCCTCAAAGCAGTTTTTAGCGAGAGGGGCCCAATGTTTTGTTGAAATCCTCTCGTTGAAACACGGCTATTATGTCATACCTAAATATATCTGATTCATTGGCTCATTTGCTCATTTAAACGGATTCAATAAATTAAGTTTGTGCCCACCGATCTGAATGTATTGTGTATCTCTGTCTACAATCTGTCCTCCTGATGCCTGCACAGTGCATACTTCGTCATACGATGGCTATGACCCTCATTCGGCCACCCGCACGCTCCAACTTGATCCCAAGCATCACCCGCATCGGAGCAACGATTTATTTCATAAATCATAAACTCTAATCTTTTCGATCACCTGGCAATCTGGCCCGCCCGTTCGCACCTGCCCCCTGACTCCGCAACCAGGAAACAATGTGTTACACCCAGTTATGCCATTCATTCAACACCATAATAATTTCATTTCTATTTTCTTGACACTTGAAATAGTGATTTAAATCCAAGTTCCCGCAGCACTCACCCCGACCCCCAGTCGCAGCTCCTTCAAGCAAAGTGCGCCAAAGACAATTGCCAACGCATACACAGACGCGTTGCTGTACGACGAACAGAATAATGGAAAAAATATATATGAAAAAAAGAGCTGGAAAATTATTACTTGGTGGCTCCAAAAAGTTTCCTGCCGACGCGGACGATGGCAGGGAGGGGTGTAGCTGCCTTTATTTGCACACTGTTACCCAGCGTTGCGAATGCTGCTCAAATCTCGCAACTCATCGTCATCGCCCGCTGAAAGGCACACTAGAGACACATTACACATTTCAAACAAGTCACACGTCGTCATCGCGGTGGAGTCGTTGTGGGGATTGTCGTCAACTTGTGGAAAAACCCACACACTCCCGGCTGGTGTACCTAAACCTATAGCATTTTCGTATTTTGTCCCTGCGCGCAAGCTCCTCCAACCGTGACGCTAAGGAATCACAGAGTTTCCAGCAAAATATGTAATTTTTCATTCTTCCATCAGACCTTGCGAATGCCATGGGAACGCAGCGCAATGAATTTTCTTGCATCATACTGCCGCTTGTTGTCATCGACCTGGCGAGCACGATGGTATTCCCTAAACAAGTATGTGAGTGTATACACGGAGTGCAGTTGTGCGTGTTCTTTTGAACCAGGCAGCCAGGAGCCGCATGTATACCGTTCTAGGATGCAAGTGCTAATTCAAATTTTATGTTATGACGACGAAATGGTGACGAAATCCATTTCCGCCAGAGTGCACACACGTGCTATATATATACATAAATACAAATACATATGCTGTACATGCATTCAGGGAAAACTGAATATTTTTACAGCCTGTTGATTTTCCTAGATGCATCTAAGTGCAGTTGACGTATCGAATTGATGCAATTTTACGTACGTGAGTTTTAAAAAACCCTGTCGGGTGCAACAATCTCAATTTATTTTACCCGCTCTTGCCATTAACTGTACCAACACACGCAGCTTTTAAAAAACTCCGTAAAAATATAATTAAAAAAATGTGGGTCGCAATTTACTTATTTTTAATTCAATTTCGCTTCAGGATATAAAAAAGGAACACAAACATATAATAACACAAAAAAGAAAAAACAGAGAGACACTGGATACACAAAGTCCTGCCGTGATGGAGGAAATGATTTTGTGAACAGATCGGAAACAATCTTGTGCAAGAGAAAAATCTGACAAAGGAGGAGGAGGATTTCCGAGCAGAAAATTGGGTGCAATTTACCAAAGGACAGACTAACTCCCACTGCAATGGATTGCCTTTGCAGACCGTCGAGGATTATGTCCGTGAGGATAGTGCTTTTAGATGAGACCGACTACATATATGAATTAAAGGTGAGTGGAAATTGTTTTTGTAAATGGATGTTTTGGGGCCATTTGCAGGACTTGTTGTCACCACTACTTGGCAGGTGGTTTTCTAAACGGCGATGGGTGGGAAAAAATATTGCACGCGTCCTGAAAAGTTGTGCTTTCCAATTTCCAAACTGAAACCGAAATATAGGTAATCGACAGGCTTCTTTTTAAGAAGACATTTGCATTCGGATTACCTGGCTTATCATCGCTGACAAGAAAAGGTCGAGTGGACCGTCAGGTGAACACTCGATATACAAGCCAACGTTTGAACACTGTGGACGGACCAGGTCTATTGGCCGTAGCTATAGATTAAAACGTTCGTTGAAAGACCGTTCAAATTGCGCCTAAAAGTAGTAGAAGCGTTGAAATGTTTTAAACAAAGCCCGCGATACTAATAATCACTTTTAGTGTCCAGGCTAAATTTTTCCAACTCCCAATGGAGATATTTCCCATGCGTAATTGGATATTACTTAAAAAATATATAGGGCGAAGGGTAAAATTGATTTTTGGTAAGGCCCAGCGAATTTTAAATTTATATCCAAAAAGGTGCAGAAAAAACCCATAATCAAAATTAAACAAAAATAAGACTTTAACCCTAATACAAAATGTTGTCATGTTGTACGTAGGCAATTATGGGCCCATGTTCAATCGATTAAATATTAAACCTTTTCGAAGAAGAACGCCACTCAAAACTGTAAAAAATGCCATTTGAAAAAACGCCTACGAACTCCATAAAGAGCTACAAAATGTTTGCCTTAAAATGGATAAGAATGTTTGAAAATCGATTCTATGGACGTAGGAAAAACCTTCGTATTGAGCCTTAATACTTGCTACGTTTGCCTTAAGCCCGAAAACATGGGTGCAAATTAAAAGGCAATGGTTGCCGCACCGATTTATCCCAAAGGGTATGAAACTTTCCTCTGCTAAGCCCGAGGTCTTAGGCAGAATTTGGTTCAAGGATAAAGTTTGTGAATTGCCGAGTCAAAATAGCTTTGCCGACTTTCACTAAAAATGTTCGGAGATGACATCATCGTCCTTATACGCAATCTTCCCCCTGTGAAAATAAGGTATGTAAGGAGGGCTTTTGGAAAATGTCAGAAAAATATATTTGAAAAAATAAGAAATTGGGTCGTTTTTGTCCAAAAAACTTTCTTGTACATGATTTTTGGACAAGAACAGCCCAATGTCAAATTATATTTGAATGCCGAGAAACAAGATTTGTTTTAAAATTTTTTTTGTTTTTCAAATATAATTTTCTGACATATCCCAGAACTTCTGGTTTTCTATGACTTCCGGTCGTTTTGGTTTCTAGTCTACTTTGAAATATTGTCGTTGCTTTTCTTGGTCTTTTGTGAAACCGGGATACAATTTTCCTGCCAAATGTAGGGTTGCCCTTTGCAACCTTTCTTACATCAGTCGAAAAGGGTCTAAAATAACATTTAGAAACCATGTTAAGGAACGCATAACTAGCAAGCTGTTTAATATATTTCTTGTTGATAGCAGGTTAAAAGATGTAGATAAGTACTTAACGAATAAAAAATGGTTGAAAAAATGGGCTTAAAAACTGCCAAAATAGCATTTAGAAACACGTTCAATGCGTCGAAAAAGACTAAGAACTTTGCTTAGAAACAAGCCAGCAAGAATGCCTATAAGCAGGATTTCTTAAAGCGTTCTGTAGGCGTTTTTGTGGCTATTTTCTAAATTTGGACAAGTCTAGGTTTCGTAAATGGGCTTTACGGCCTTTCACTCGTCGCACATAGGTCAATTTATTGATTCATAGTATAATACTCTAGTCTAGAGGTAACTTTTTTGTGTACAGTGGAGCCTGTGAAAACCCTATTTATTACAAATCTGGGTTTATTTTGAAATTTGCGAAAGTCATAAATATGGATTTATTATAAATTTTTTCAAAGTGTCCTTCCAAATATTTTACGTTTGCTTTGGCTACAACACAAGCTTCCGCATCTCCTAAATAGCGTTAAGTTTAGTTTAGTTTCCGCAATCGCCTGTTAAAGAAGATTGGCAATACTTACTGGACCTTAATAATAATCATTTTTAACCTGCACTCTTAATATTTTGTAGGTCACAATCTCCAATTTTGTATGGAAAATTGCGCCATTGTGAGTTCGAAAAATTAAGCCTGGACACCAAAAATGATTCTTAGGAGCACGGAATGTGTTAGGTGAGTGGAGTAGTTATGCCGAAAATCGCTTATAATCAGCTCTTTGTAACTCTCCGTGACTCAGATTAGCATGGCGAAGCGTCTAGCGAAAAATCCCGTCTAGCAAACGTTGGAGGAAGCCGAGTGATAGTGTTTTTTATTTTCTACACAAAAAGATCTCCACGGCCGCGGCTTTATTTTCTGTGTTTATGCCTTGATTTTTATTTGACTTCCCTGCAGGCAGTATCCGTTTTCGAACATTTTTTTTTGTTTCATTTTCAATTTTGTTGCCCTGAGAAGTTTTCTACTCTCTTTTCTGAATTTTGTGCAGTTCTCGGGTGTTTTTATTCGACTCACTCTGTATTTAAACAGTCTTACTTGGTAGTTTTTACCCAAAGGTTGGTTGATTTTAAAGAGGTTATTTTTCTGCTTGTACTGCCTTAAAATTGCATAAAGCTGTCTCAAGAACTTAGTTTTATAAAAAACGACTGAAAAACACGTTAAAATAAAAGTTTTCAGACTTGTGCAAGAACGTCATAGAAACTCCTACAAGTCGTGCCTAAAACGCGCTAAGAAATAGGCGTCTCTAAAGCGTTCTTATTTTCAGTAGATTTTAAAAAGAACTACCGAAAATTTTTAAAAAAAATGGTTTCGATTTCAAAAGTTCCTACTCACCTTTAACGCGGTGTAGCATTTTTAAAGTCTAAACGAAAAACGAGCAGGTTGATTGTCCCAGAGGTGTTTGTGCTTACAAAAGGTTGTTGTTCTTGCCCATTCAATACCCAATAGAGGTTAGCAACTGTAACCACCTTCCGATGGCTTGTTAGGTTAGCCAGTCGGTACAGCACATGCCAAACATTTGCATTTCCTGCCACAGCCTATACATACAAAATCGAGTTACATCATTTGGTGGCGCGATGTAAAAAATAACAAAAACCCCTCGAAACCGATTCTATTATCAAAACGGTTCACTGTGCAAAGCGTTTAACCGAAAAACTAATTTTACAATTCCCGCCGGTGGAAATAACACATCATCAACATTTCAGCGGCTCCAACACTTTGTCTAATATTCTAAACTCAACACCGTGTCACGCTCTATATGCCTATCACAGCTCACATCTCACTGCTGTCCGCAATTCGAATTCTAAACGAGCAGGTGCATCCGAGTATCTAACGCACAAACAAACACAAACCAACTCAGGCGGATGCATTTAAATCATCCCTCATCACCGGAGCCATTACCCTTCCACAATTGTGGCACTCCAACACAGAATTTGCGAAAACAATTTTCCAGGACAGCTCCATGGATGCACAGACGTGGGTAGGTATACAGCAGGACACCCCGGTGACGCGTCCGTCGCCCATCATCACCGGCATTAGAGATGGAATCTTTGATGGGATGTGCCAAGAGTGGTGCCGGCTGGTGTTGGTCGTTGATGGGCTCCCTTGTGTATAGCAGGCCCTACCGGTAGACTGGATTCAATTCATTTTGTAGGTTCGGTTTATTTATGCAAAACCTTGTCTCACCCGTCGTCGGTCGCACGAGAGGACTCGTGAGCGGAAGTTATTTATTACATAGAGCGTATAGCTTTTGATAATCATGTCGACAGCCATTATGCACTTCTCAGGTCGACGGCGGCAGGGAGCGGCAGACAGTTTAACATCTGTCTGCTGTCGCAGGACTTTCACACCTGCGCGTTATACGCAGCACAATGTATGTCACTGCCTCTCGAGTGCGGACAGTTTTTGGTATAATTTCCATAAAGTTGAGTGCAGAGATCACAGTGCCTGATGCACTAAATTTGCCTTAAATTGATATGATTACCGCGCAATGGATGGCAATTATCTTGAAGCGCCTGCTTGCTGGAGTTGACGTATCGTGAGAGCGCGGGGAGAGCAATTGCGCTCATTCACCTGCACCGAAGGGGTTGTCGCTGAAATCAGACGCCGCTCTAAGACTGGCAGTAAGCGTTTAATAGAGTGGCAAACTATTGCGTTATGAAGTGTTGCGCTCTGTCTGTCAGTCTGCGCTTGAGTACGTTTTGCGTTTTGAATGCGCGAGGACAGCGATTTTATTCGGTTGATAATTTAATTTCGCCCAACGGCGTGGGGTGATTATAAATTGAAATTCCCCCAGTAGTAGATTATAGTGGCTGTACTCTGTCTCTGTGTTGAGCTCGAATTGGACTTTGTGTGCAGCAGTGTCTGTCGGTGAGGGCTTTCAATTCAAGTGCCCGCACAATGGCTGTGCTGTGCATTATACTGCGCAACATTGTAGAGCAATTTTGTGTTGCATTGTTGTTTGGGTGGAATTAATTGGACAGCAGATGGCTTTACGGGGGTCTGTGGCTCCGGTATGATAGCGGACATTCAGAAGTTGATTTATGACAGGAAATAGGGTACTTTTGATTTTGATAGCTTTGCGGAATATAGATGTTGATCTAACAAATCGAGTGGGTTTGG
Organism: Cheilosia variabilis; assembly: GCA_951230905.1. Taxonomy (NCBI): domain Eukaryota; kingdom Metazoa; phylum Arthropoda; class Insecta; order Diptera; family Syrphidae; genus Cheilosia; species Cheilosia variabilis. Next base: position 17,772,079 of record OX579676.1, read on the forward strand.
CTGGACGGAGTAATTGGGGGGAGGGCTGAAAATTGTCAGAAGATTGGTGTGCTCAGGATGTAGGTATATTATTGACAAGGCGGCATCGATTGCAGTAAATTGCGTTTGCCTTTGGTGCGTTCTTTTGCAACTTTCTTTCTGATGGAAACTGAGCTCTTATTTTTTTACAGGAGCAAACTCTTTCTTTGTGAACTTGAAATATGTATAAGTTATGTTGGCAAGATCGACAGATGAAAAGGTACTTGAATTTAAAAATCTACCGATGCGGTTTGAACAATGGACAGCTTCCGTATAGATACCGCCAGCAACAACTTACTACTGGCGATGTCTCAAATTTTATTAAATCAAACACAAATTCGAGGCATAAGATGGGGAACCTACGTTCTTCTAGCCAAGACGCTATCAACAGCCAGCGGGACCGTTGTGCGACTAAAGTTCCAATTTGGCACTTTTTTCGAGTGCTTGCCACAATTTTTGGCTATTTTGGCACTTTTTTTAGTTGGAGAGGGCCCTTCAAAAATTGCTGTTATTTATAATGTAAAGCAGTTGCCTATCACAACACTAGTATAGCGAACCAATACTTGTTAAGTGAGCTATACTGCTTCAGAATTGGCACTTTTTTTCTCATTGGCCCTTTTTCTTCCGACTATTCAGCATTCTGCAACAGTCACACTGATCAACTCTATCGCATCAATCAATACAACATCCAAGCTGACCAGGGGCAGAATCCGTATAACAAATATCGTCGGGACGATATCGGTTTTGAAACTTTGATGACCATAAGAAATTTTATTCACCCCGAATTTGTTGAACTATCGTCAGCTTTCATTACATTTTTGTGGAAAATTAACTGGATTAAGGTTTCAAACTCGTAATTTTGGCACTTAGTTGCTACTTTTGGACGTCTATCGGTCTGTCTTTCGACGATAATCGTCTGAAAAATTACGGATTGAGTGTCCAGGCAAAGCTCAGCCCTCCACTGTTCGGGAGCTTGACGAAATGATGCTTGTTTTAGTTCCGCATTACAAAGTTCAGCTTTTTTTAGTTCTGCTTTTCAAATTTAAAGCCATAAAATCAGCTGATTCTACTTTTTTCCAACTAACGAATAAACAAATTAAATTTAAAAAAAAATACAAAAAAAAATTTAATGAAATGAAAAATTTCAACAAAAAATTTAAAAAAAAAACGCACTTAAGAGAAACAAAAATTAAAAAAAAAAAACCTAAAAACTAAAAATAAAAAAAAAATAAAACAAATTAAAATTAAAAAATAAATAAATGGAAAATGTTCCTTTACAAAAATTCTGCAAATGTTATAAAAATATTTTTTTTTTTAATTTGAAAACGGTAAAATTTTGAAGACAGAATTTCGTAGAAACATTTTTGACTCGAATCCCAGGTCCAGTACTCCAATGTTCACTTGCGAAGTCAGTCAACTTTTCGCTCGGAAAGATGTGGCCAAACTACAGAGGCGAAAAACCAACACATCTCCTAAGTAAAACGCGAAAAAATATCGCCAGAACAACAGCTTGCACCACACGTCACTGGGCTATGGGACACGCTGCAGTTAGACTGGGCATCCACATTAAACACAGGAGACGATACGGTTAGACTGGCAAAACACGCACTGCTGCAGTTGGAATACGTAAGGCAACCGAAAAATAAATTCTTTTGCCTGTCTGGCACGAAAACCCAAATTCCAACTGAATGTTTTTTTTTCCACTGCGCCACCTCTTGCGAATGTCTGACAAACGTTCGCGAGTATAGCTCTCATTAAAGAGCTTCTCAATTGGGCGTTTGGACCCGGCATAAAATTGAAGATCCCTTCCATTCGTCCCACAAATGAGAAACTCACACACACAAGACACAAGGTTCAAGGGCTAGGGTCCCTACTGGCCTCTTGCGCCAACTATTTATTTATCTTATTTAAGGCCGATTTTATCAGTCACCGCCTATCGAAAAGCTGTGTCAAGGAAAAGCAATCGACGGCTGTTTTTTGGTTATATCCAAATAAACGGACAGATTGATCCACATTTCTCAACTAGATTGGCAGACAAATGATGCCCCCCTTTGTTGAGTTGCAGGGAGCTTTAAACCTGACGAATCGACCCTAGCTGTCGCCTGCAGCGCAGTTAATCCCGACCAGACGAAAACACTTCATTTGAGGCGATTAGCTCGCATGAAACAGATAAGTGTAAGACATAACAGGGACTAACGATTTACACTCACAATAAAGTGGTACCTCCCCTGGCCACCATTCGATATTGACCCGCAATGGTCGCTGCCAATCTGCAAACTTCTGCCCGGGAAAATATCTTCATACACAAAGAAACCCTCGCCCATCTAAAAGTGTACAGTATTCCGTCCAGACACTGTGCGAATTAAATTAATTGAAATTCACTTTGAATTACAAAAGGGACGCGGCGACAACAACGCGGCGTATATATCTTGCATCTACTTATCCATGCACATATCTTTGCGCATTACTCTCATACGTATCCACTTTGCCGCGCTGAATGTTGATAATTGCATATTTTTACAGATCTCTCTGTTCGGGTCCTGCCCTTGCCATCATCACAAGAGAGACCGCAACGCATAGAGACAATGTCATTCGCAATAAGGAATACAAAAGAAAACGTATCTCCGTCGTTGCAGTTCTGTGAATCCGCCAGATCTATCCTCCTCGTGGTACCGTCATCTATATCAAGGACACACCACCATACCAGACAGCGAACAAGAAGATATCTTCAAAACAGACAAAGACGCCGTCATGTCTGTGGGTTCATTAGTCGATTTCTTGGAGCATGGTGCGACTGAAGAATGCCACACTCCTGGCTCTGGCGCATCGTTGTCTTTCACATGCGAAATCGATATTCAACGAGAACCTTCTCAGATACATGCGCTATTCATTGATTTTTCCTTCCTCCTCATTACAAGTGCTCCTTGCGAGTGCGGGGAATCAAAAACACGCACAACCAACCCTCTGTTGTAATTTGTTTACACTATAATTGCAAATCCCTAGCGCCGACTTCAAAGGCAGTTGGTTGGTCCTAGGTATAACCTCCCCCCCCACGGAAAACTGCCAAATTACCACGGCAGTAGGACCATTTGAATTTCGAGCGTAAAGTGGAGCTTAGGTGCGGGCCACGTCCCGCTACGATCAAAGAAGTCGTCTGGGGAGATTTTGCATGCGCCCACGCCGCCGCCGGCAGAGTGTACTCTGGATCAAGGGCAGCACTCGACTCCGCTTGAGCTGCTACAATTAAAGCGCGTACATGACGTAATTATTATTTTTTTCCCCATAAGTATTCAAGAGCCTAGCTACCTCTGTACATGGGAGCAGTCACCCCGTCAGGTAGGTGGAACTTTTGAAGTGAAAATCAACTACTAAGTCCACATTATGCCAGTTGACAGTTGGCTGGCACTTGACGGCGGAATAAGTTCAGTTTACATATACACAGGAGAGTGCGGTGTACAGCTAGTTCGTGTATGTGTGTAAGCGCGTAATTGCTATAAATAGATGATTACCAGGGATTAATGTCAGAGCAGAGAGTTGTAGAAGAAAAAAAAACAATATGCGGCGCAGCAGAGGGGCGCGGGGCCAAGCGGTTCAGTATTGTGCTGGTGGAGGTTTAAAGGGGATTGACAGTAGGTTTTTGTGTAGCAAGAATGTCTGGGTCTGTGCGGCGCGAATTCGTAGCTTTAAAGTGATCTCGCAGCTTAGTTAAATGGAAGTTGAGTCTCTTACAAGATTATGGCTGGATGGTAGCACTTTTTAATGGAGCTTGTCTGATGGCGTGCAAAATTGCTGTCGATTTTGAGTTGTGGAAGAGTACTTCACGGAGGTGTGCGGGCAGTCGCTCTGTATGGCACGACCAAGGCCTTAAACAACTTCTGCGGCAGGGTGACTCTTTTTTAACCCGTTGAAAGATGATTTGTCGGCCATTTAGTCAAAGTCTCAGTTTAAATTAGGGTTGCATGCTTCCAAAGGGATCCGGTCGGAATTCTGCTTGTAAAATTCACCTTTGGAAATTTCTGTCTTCTCACGCAAAAATTCTGTTTTTTTTTAATTCTGCTTTCAAAATACTGATTTTCAAATTTAAAGCAATAAGATTCAGCTTCTTTCCAACTAACAAATGTAAACGACGAGAAAAAAGAGCAGATAAAAAAAACAGTTTTAAATTTATAAAACATTAAAAATTATTTACTTTTAATTTTTAAATAAAAATAAAATTAAAAGGAAACAAGAAAAAATAGATTTAATATTGACAAATAATTTTAATAAAAAAAAAACGAGGGTGCTTAGACCACACGACTGAAGTAAAACTTCTTTAGCTCCATCCATAATTCTATATGATTGTATGCAGTGTTTTTATATCGTGGGATTTATCAATTTTTGTGGAAATTTCCGGGGGATAAAGGGAAAAAGCACCAAATCGTGGGATTTTCAGAAATCTAGCAAAAGAACATTCAAACTAGACAAAATTATTAAATTGTAAAATTAGCTTGAGACAAACTTATAAAATAGTATATCTTACTGTTTTTAAGCATTCATTAAATAAAATAAAATAAAAATAAAAATAAATAAATAACTATGCATTTTTGGTGAAATTATATCAAAACACCTGGATTTCACCATGATTATCAACACCAGAGACAATACTGAGACCACCAACTTCGGCCGATTTCCCGTTACTTGCCTACAAGCTATATTTTCATGGGGTGGCAAACGCTAAGTGCGCTAGTATTGTTACATAGAAATTCGTATTGACAAATGTCACGTAACTTCAAAAATTCCGGCTCACCACCACAATCGCACCTTGCATATGCCACTTCCGCTTTGGGTAAAGCTGCTGACAGCGTTCATAAAATGTTGTCCGTTAAATTTTAAATTATTTATATACGTGTGGATAGTATTTTTTTTTAGGAATAAGTGTACATTTGCTTAAAATATTTATGAAAAATTGTCAATGCAGAATGGTTGCATGAAAATAAAAACATTTTGAGCAAGTTTTCTTTAGTTATTAAAGAAAAATTCACACAATAAATCGATCTTAATGATATCGAAAAGAGGTAAATACGGAACTATGATTGTCCAAATATTTTCTAGTGTATAAAACATATATTTTAGATAATTTTACTAGCCAACCAAATCAAATTATTCGCCTTTTAACACTTTATAATAACTAACCAATGGCATTCAGTAATATTTATAAAAATGTGGAATTCCCGAACTCTTTCACGTTTCCCCACGGTTGCCGGGGTTGGCAGCATAACACCGATAGGAAAACAAAATGGCGAATTTGAAATAAAATTGAGGGGGCCAGCGGCAAGAGGATTGTGAGTTGGGGGTCTCAGTATGGTTTGTCTATGATCAACACACTGAATGTCCATAAAAAACGTCTCTTGTAAATCGCCTTTTATTAAAATTTTCTAGTACCAAAAAATAATCATAGCAGTGTTACAATCTGCGGCTGCCGGTGCCGCTTACACTGATTGTATGTACTCGCAAACGAAATACTGGCTATGAGAGGAAGAGAAAAAGCATTAAAATCAGCAAAAGAAGTGTGTTTTCTTTAAAATATACAAAAAAAGCTTCAAGTTACAAAATCTCTTTTAACAAAAGTAAAAAAAACGTGTTAGTTCATTTTATAAAGTTCATAAGCTTTATAAACTCTTATGTCGTTTTCAATTTGGCAAAAAGATACATTTTTTTTGATAGAGATTGCTTTTCATGTTCGATTCGCCAAAAAAATCACACTTTTTTTTATCTCAGGAACATTTCAGAAATCTCGATTTTTTCTCATATTTACACATACTTTCACTAATACCAATGTGTATGACACACTGGCGGTTACGAATTGTTTATCGTTGGAAGGATTGCTTTTTTAACTCAATTATTAATTTTTCGAGAATGGAAACGATTTTTTATATTAAATTAAATTAAATTATTTCGAAATAAGTCATTATAAATGTGTGAAGGTATGATACTGACTTTCTGTCAAGATTTCGAGCGGCAGCTGTCAGTGTCAAAATAACCTCTGATTTAAAATGAAACCACTAGATGGCGCACGCTTTGTAGTACTCACGCGTATCTGTCTGATGTTATGTCCGCCATCTTCCGTCATATATCACCCCATGGCAACACAACAGTGTTTGACCTCTGGGGATGTATCAACACAACCTCTTAAACCGAGCTAACCCAGGTAAACTACGTAGCTCCTGACGAACACACATGCCCGTAGGTACTCAGTTTGGTTAATTATTATCGCCCATTCCTCTAGTTTGCATCTGGGTCTTGCGTTTTATACTACAGCCCTATTGTAACTGCGACCAATCGCGGGTATGCCGCAGTAATTATATGCCGACCACAAAACACGTTCAACTCGCCTCGCTTTTAGACTCAAAAGCGGTACCGATGCCTTGCGGCTTGCCAATGCAACCGGCCATCTAATGAGGCCAGTGGATAATTATTTCGCCGCATAAATAGGCGAAGCGGCTCCTATAAAACACACAGCAGTCGCCATCGAAATTCATTAACAAATTGACCTCCGCATTGATTCACATATTCGCAGCCTAACATGACCACAATCAGCGGGCGGGATACTACTAGGTTCCTAGCACAACATCATCGCCCGGAGAAGAACAATGAAAAGCCATAGCGCCGAACAAGGATTACCCCGAGTATCCCATATGCAAAGCGATTCCCAGCCACGATAGCTAAGCCAGTGAGTAGCCACATCCACATCCTTATGTGTTTCTTGTTGTCCCGCACACACAGCTCGTCCGTAATTACGATATAAGCCAACCCTATAATGCATGCAGGAATACAAATTGCAACAGAAATGTGTGTAATCACGCAGCCAGGATCCTTGGAGAAAGGCCCTCCCGTCCAATTAACAAATAGGTGCAAATGGTACAAACTCATCGTCTGTTTACACAGTGCGCATGGGTTGCCGCGGCCAAGGGTACGGCTACGGAGTTCGGTATCTGTTCCTACACCGAAATATTAACGGCTACTTGTCGGATCTCTGGCTGGCGATGGCGATGCACCACATGCGAAGGAGATTGCGATGCGATGTGCCCTTTTGTATAAACAAGACAGCGTCGACCGTAGCCAGCAATTTACTGCTGGGCGGTATTAATTCACCTGCCAGTTACTTACGTACATACCTCGGCCACCCGCCCTCCCTTCGCCGGGCATGGAGCGCGACTAGACACAGCCGCATGCTGTTCCCGTCTCCCGTGATATGGGCTAATGCGAATGCAATAAAAAACTAAAACACGACACAGAAGGAGCAGTCAAGTACTCGTGCAAAGCGAAGAAGGATCATCTTCGAAGGGAGCCCCTAGCCATGCATATCCACATGTGTGTTCAGTGTTCATATGTTGATCTCAGGTGTGCCCAGACAAAGGACACACACGTAACCCACTCGCCCAGCTGGACAAAGAACAACAAACGAAGCAAAGTAAAACACTTTGCTAACAACAACTCTTCAAAACGTGACCGACCAAGTTGTTAAGCCCTTTTTTGCATGCAAAAAGTTCACACACACACAGCCATGTCGGCGGTTGGCAATGGCACTGCTGCTGTGTGTGAGGACGAGCAGCGAGTTGTCCTCGAGCTATATGTTCTTCAGTAGCATCAAACAATGACGACGACTACGATGGCGATGGCGACGATGATGACGAAAATGTCAGAGACAACGATTGCATTAGACTTTTGGGTTGTTATTATTTTTTTTGTTTTTTTTTTTTATTGAAATAGCTTCGTTGCTCTGGCGACGTGCGTACAGTTTGCATAATGTTTGCCAGTTTCCCTCTGTCGGAAAAATGTCGTTACGTCCATTATGTTTATTTGATTTTTGTTTGCTTTGTAGACGAAAGGATTATTGTAGTGTCGGAGGGCTGCAAAAGGAGGAAGTGATTTGTGTGTGAGTAGATCCGCTTGAGGTTTCAGAGGAATGTGGCACTCTTGAATGAACGGCGCAGTTCAGGAAGTGTTTCTGGGACACGGCGTTCAAGCTTTTCAAAAAAAAAAAAAAATTCTGGTAATTCCTACTGAACGCAGGTGTTTTTTTAGGAATTTGTCTTAGCTTCATTTTCCTTTGTAGTTTATTTTAACAAAGACCGAACTGATTAGATAACCAATAAAAAAAAATATTTTTTTGTATTCTTTTTTAGGGTTCCGTAGCCAAATGGCAAAAAACGGAACCCTTATGGATTCGTCATGTCTGTCTGTCTGTCTGTCTGTCCGTCCGTATGTCACAGCCACTTTTTTCCGAAACTATAAGAACTATACTGTTGAAATTTGGTAAGTAGATGTATTCTGTGAACCGCATTAAGATTTTCACACAAAAATAGAAAAAAAAAAACAATAAATTTTGGGGGTTCCCCATACTTAGAACTGAAACTCAAACATTTTTTTTTCATCAAACCCACACGTGTGGGGTATCTATGGATAGGTCTTCAAAAATGATATTGAGGTTTCTGATATCCTTTTTTTCTAAACTGAATAGTTTGCGCGAGAGACACTTGTAAAGTGGTAAAATGTGTGCCCCCATATGAGCTCTACTATATGTTAGATCTAAATCCCATCATTTAGGTACCTAATTATAATGTTTACCTATCAATAACTTAATTTAAAAAAAATAAACGATTATTAAAACATCGATCAAAGTTACAACGAACTACAAGAACTTTTATGTTATGTTACTTGCTGCTACGGAACCCTTCATGGACGAGTCCGACTCGCCCTTGGCCGCTTTTTTTTAATTTAGTTGTTTATATTCGTTAGTTGGTAAAAAGTCGAATGAGCTGCATTTTGTTGCTTTAAATTTGAAAAGCTCAATTTTGTAAAGCGGAATTTAAAAAAAAAACAGAATTTGAAAGCAGCATTTCGACCCGCTTCCGAACAGTGGAGGACTGAACGTTGCCTTGCCAGCTTGGATGTTGTATTGATCGATGCGATAGTGTTGAATGTTGATAGCTGCTTGGCTGTCAAAAAATGTATGTCTATCGTATGCCCCGAATTTATATTTGTGTGTAGTTCGATTTACCCTCAGACATCGCCAATATCAAGTTTTTCCGCCTGAAAAACGCTAACGGTGCCCGGAAGCAAATAGGACCCGGCATAAAGTTGTAGATCCCTTCCATTTGTCCTAAAAAATGAAAAACTCACACAAGACGAATGGTTGTGAGAAGCGCAAACTATTTAATTATTTTTTATGCATTTTGGTCGAAATCGTGAGTGCCGTTTTCAGGTTTACAAAAGAAAACTAAATTTTTGAAAAATCCTTTTATTTTTCTTCAAAAATCCATTCTACGATAATATAGAGAAAAACTGAGTTTGCTTTTTAGTGAGAAATGACCATATTACATTAGGAATGAATTTCTGTCACAAAAGTATGGACCGTTTTCGAGATATGTCCAAATTTCAAAAGTACCGTTATTCGATTTTTCAGCGAAAAACTGAGTGTGCAGTCATGTTAACCTCACCTACTTAAGCTTGAATATCAATTTTGGTTGAAATCGTTGGAACCGTTTTCGAACAAATCAAACTGGTATGAACATTTTATATGGGAAGTACCATTGAGGTCACTGTGCAAAAAAAAAACGGCCACGAGCGGCCACGAACTGAAGGCCCACAGACCCCAAAAGCTTGAACCAAATCCGGGCAGCCGTTTAGGCTGTAGGCCTCAGCCGCATACGAACAGACGGACAGAATCTTGCAACCCACTTTTGTCAGAATTGATTAACATTTCGAGTCGGAAATTTTGTACGAATTCAAAACAATTTTCTCTTACAACTTATTCGAGAAAGTTAAAAATTAATAATAATTTTGAGGCGTTTTGAAAAACCAAAGTTATGTTGCTGCACTTTTGTTTGCTACAAATTTTCAAAACATTTAAGCATGTTTCGCGTAAATAGTAAAATAGTGGCGGATTAGCCACGTAGCAAGAGTAGCAAATGCAACTCCCCCGCATTTGGGGGCCCGCGCACCAACACTTTACGACCGCAAAAAAGTATTTATTTGGCTAAAAACGTCTTAATCACCTAACTTTAATCAATATTGAATCCGGTTTTACTTAGAGAAGTCGACTAGTATTCTTTATAAATTTGCCCAAATAAAATCCAGAACAATTTGTTTTCTTCAAAACCATAAACTTGATAACCTAAAGCATTCCAAGGGCCCCTTGACTGAATTTGCTAAAGAACCCGCGCTGGCTTTATCCGGAAGAACTTATGGCTTATGGGCCTAATTGAAAACGCTGGGGTCTTCCTCTGCTACGTTGACATCGTTGGACTCGGAGACTCATCGGGCTGGAGCGCGCTGCTGTCCATATACGCTCCACGTGCCCAGCCATCTCAGTCGTTGTATGCCTTGCTTTTTGACCATGACAGCGTCACTTTTTAGCCCATAAAGTTCGTCGATAAGTCTACGTACGTCGAGAAGACATGTTTTGCGCCACTAGCTCCCACAGCACCAACCCCCTTTGCGACCAGCAACCACCCAAGAAAGTGCAAAAGTGCAGTCAATACCTCTTAACTAAATGCTGACTGCACTCAGCTTCAAACTATCTAGGTCGGTGCAGCCTTAAAGTCGAGAAAGAATTTTCCAAAGTTCGCACTTTAACCACCCCTAACCAAGCCTTACTACGCAGTCAATATGCGTATGCACGAAGTAAGTATCTCCAAAGTCCACACGAAATTTACAACGCATACCCCCAGCGACATGACTGTTGCACACTTCATTTCCATTTAATTCCCATCGTCGAACCGCAGCCTCTCAAGCAGGCCCTCAGCCTCAAGTATCGCCTTTCAGCGTAACGAGTAACGACGAGCCAAATCCGCACTGGTTATCTCCCCAGCCCATCACTCGCTCGGCACTGTGCAATCTGATTAAAATGTTAAGCTCCACTATGAGCACAGAGCACCCTTCACCGCATAGGGTAGCTTGTGCGTATTTCCGGTGGCATTCGATGTTCATTTCGAGAGCGCCCCCAACCATCGTCCCGTGTAACCGATAACAAAAGGTTCTCATAATTAAACCGTTTGTCGGTAAATCAGGATTAACGGGTATCTGTAGTTGATTTCAATCGATTTCAACTGACATCCTTCCCGGTAAGGGCCACGCGAAAGTGGTTAAGCCACCCATCCAGAGTTGCTTGGCTGGTATCAAGGAAGCAATCCATTCAATTGTGTGAGCTTAAGACCGGATACCGGGGGATTTTCGTTTAATTGTGCGGTGGATTTCACTAAATGGGGTTGTACGGAGCAAATTGATTTTTTTCTTTTCGTCCTCTTTGTGTGGAAGTAAAATTGATCCGGTTCTATAGGGGGAAGCGGTCTTTCGAGGCGCCGTCACTCCAGTCAACTGCAATTACGGAGCTGCACCCACTAACCGTTACAAGCCGTCTCCTCCCGAAGCATCCGCATAATTCAAAGTCGAAGCACTTACGATTGACGCAAATGGAAGCCTCATTGCCACCAGGCCGCGCGTAAGTCATTCCACCGCGCGCTCTGCAGCCGAGGAATGCGCACTCTTCGCACAACCGTAAACCGTTTAGTATGGCGCAACGGACTTGCTATCCTAATTTTAATTGGCGTTCAACCAGCGCGGAATGATTTCTTGCATTGCACCTCGGGCGATAATTAAAACTGGGTGGTGCCCGCACTACATGCCCATATGTGCGAGGCGCTGCACACGATTTGCAACATTTTAATGTGTTAAACCGGTGCAGCTCATCAGCTATTCGTGTATCGCATCCTCTTAGGTATAGTTATGGCAGCGGCAGCCACCGTGAACAATTTATGCGCGAAATAGCATCGCCACCGACACCCATCGGGATGCATTTTTCATGAGCTTTGAAGAGGCATCGGCCGGGCACGCAGCTCCTTCGGCAGGGCTGGTGTTCCTCGCGATTTAATTGAATTGATTAAGGACTTATTTTGCTGATGGTGCGCTCGTACGTCGTCGGTCCTTTTTTGTGCCAATTTGAGTCTGATCAGTGCCCAGCAAAATATACAGAAGGCCACCCGATGCGACCGCGACCGCGACCGCGACGTGTGCGTAAACTAGACTCTGGAGTAGACACTCACGATTCGCGGTATATCTGCGCCCCCTTTTCGGCCGCAACCAGATGAAGGAGGCTAGAAGCTCCTTCCCATGGTACAGGCTCTGCGCCGCACAAGAGGACCAACGACGCAAAAAATATAAAAACAGGGCGTAATCGATATTTTATTGCTGTGAGTTTAATTCATGATGATTGCGTGCACCCTGCAAATGATTTACAGTGACGACACTGTATTTATTTTGCAGTTATTGCGTATACCCGTCAATTGCAGTATAGGTCTCTGAGGACCGAGCTCCGTAGGTGCCTACCATACCATGGACGGGGCGCGCTCCGTGGTTACCTACTCGATGGGTGGTATATACCGATTTGTTGTTGACACAGGAAAAAGGACGCATATGCTTTGATGCTAAAGTGGATAATAATAAACTAGTGTGAGTGGGAAAAAAGGTTTGACAGGTGCTGACAGTTCAATAGCTTCGGAATGATTTACTTTGTTCCACCTAATCATTGGGATGAAATATGGATACCGAAAGTGGTGTTGACTTGTGGCTGCTGAGCGCCTGGAGAGGGGAGAAACGAAACCAGGCGGGGGAAAGCTAAAAGGGACGGACTTGGGGGTTTATGATGGTATAATGTGCTATACATTCGATACGGATCGAAATTGGAACTTTGTACGACAAGTAATCAAATGCAGATGTCTTTGATGGATAAGACAAGCAGAATGTGGTTGCACCTAGAAATATGTGTGAAATACTTTTTGGTTGGAGACGAACCTGTTCAAATACGGTCAAGGCGCAAACGGGAATCGAATGGGTCACGCTTTCTTTAGGAGCTGCATTTAGTAAACGCTTTTTCGTTCGCCTTGCATGTCGTCTCGCTGAGCTTCTAACGCGTTGACGTTGGACCGACTTTACTGAGGACAAGTGTGGGAAAATTTGGCTTTGAAAACCTCAACAGGGAGCCAGTATCTTCGGCGATGTGTTAGAATTTGTAATAAAAAAGTATACACGACTGATTGTAGCAAACGTTCTTCTTCCTACAACAATGAAAAGGGGTGCGCAATATTTAAATATACGACCCTCGGTCAAGCTTCTAGCTCCAAACTACTTTGTGATGGTTTCATTTTTGGCACGAACGGAAAGGATTTTAAACCACTCCCGAATGGCTACACTGAAAAGCTTTTCAGAACAGATTCACTCTCGGATGTTTGTCAGACGTTCGCGAGGGATTGAGAAGTGGAAAAATACTTGATGTGTTATTTTTTGGGAGTGCAACGTGGGACACCTTACTCAGATTTCGATGAACGTTTTTTCTTTCGTTAATTTGACGATATTTTTGATGCTTCCATAGAAAAAGTGCAGTCAATTACCGCCTTTCATGCCCCAGAAATTCGCGTTTATTGGCAGGCAAAGGAATCGTCTGACAGCACAAAGAAACAGCCTTGTAAGACATTAAAAACTGCCACACCAACTTCATTAGAATGCAGCGGCAGCATGTACCTAGGGGTGCCAGACGACCGGAATTCGCCGGGATTGTCCAGTTATTTTTGGCCATGCCCAGAGTCCCTGTTAAAAACAATTTGTCCAGTCAAAAGCTCAACAGTTTCAGCAAAACATTATTTTTAAAACTCCTAAGACTTTGACATGTTTTAACTTAAAAAGGTAAGAATTTGACTGAACTTGACGAAACTTGAATTCAATTTATTTATTAAATGGTTTGTACATAAAGATATAATCTTTTATAGTACTTAGTAATTTATACATCAGCTATACTAATTCAAAATACTTAAATCTAATAACAATATTTATCTTAATCTAAGTTTGAGACAGGGTAGGGAGAAGAGTAAATAAAGAAAGGGAGTGGATGATGAGGGAAAGAATTTAAATAGATAAGTTGGAGAAATGTTGAAAGATTGCACTTTTAAAATTGATTGGATTTTAAATATTCTTCAATCGAGAGGGCAAAGATTTCCAAAGCCTTACAGTATGGATAAAGTGATGAGTTGAGGTTAATGGTTCTTGAGGAGAGTTAAATTAAGTCTGAATCACTTTGAAACTGAAGTTGAACCCCACTTTCCGATAAGTTAATGAACTTAAATGGCAAACCCCGCAATGGGCCTTACCAAAAATCATTTTTAACCTTCACACTTAATATTTTTTAGGTCAAATACCGTGTCTATTGACAAAATACAGTCTCCCCTTTTGAAGAACTCTTCCGATGAGTCGGAAGCTGATTTCAATTGCATTTGCGTCAACAACGCATTTTGCGAAAGAGTTTTCAGTTTTTTAAACGACCTTTATACTGAATAAAGAAACCGAATAGAATTTGACTTAATGAAGGACGAGTCATTCATGGTGTTACCTTTTTTTTTTGCCTTATGTCGTTTTACTGACATCTGACAGCCAGCTGATTTCAAGAGCAGAAAAACTGATCTGAATCTGAAAAAAGGGTTTTTTCTGTCCCAATGGAAAACGACACGAGTTTTAAATTTTTTTTAAAATTAAACTCGTAAATTCGGTGAAAGCAAACACAAAATGTGGCAATAGTCATCTACAGAAGCACTCATTAAAATTGTGTATGGGTTAACTCTGTAAAAGACATGCTTGCAATTTTTACACTTAGATTCAAATAGACTATAATTATATAAAAAATTCAGGCTTACAATAATTTTTGCTGCCAAATCCTTTAAAAAACCGTCGGCCAATGTAAATATTTAACTGAAAATAAATGTGAATTTAATTTGTTTTCGTATTTTTTTTATTAATTCTTCATTATTTTTGTTATTTAAAACTTAAAACAAATATTCTTCTTTACATATAATAGAATAAACAAATAATATCCCTTTTTTTATTGATAAAAACATAAAATCGTCGAACTTTGAAATGTCGAGACGAGTCCCGGAATATGAACAAAATGTCCAGTTATGTTTTCATTGCGAACTGGCAACCCTACATGCACCACATCGCAGTTTATGGCATTTGCCCAGTAACATCGAACAAATATTTAGGCCTAATGTGAATGCGTTGCTGTGCTATTGTCTATTGCACAACTAGTTGAAAAATTTAATCTCAATAATCTTCAGCTGTTTGCAGTGCAGAGTACTTACAGATTTTTTTCTTAATAAATAATTGTTCTATTTTCTTGAAATTTTGAACACTGGCTTTTTTTGGAAAATATTTTTTCTAAATAAATAATTGTTCTATTTTCTTGAAATTTTGAACTGGCTTTCTTTCTATCTAAAAGTACCAGCGGATGGGCCAAGGGCGCTAATTGACTGCACTTTTTCCATGGAAGCATAAAAAATATCGTCAAATTAACACATTGACTGCCAAGGCAATTTTGGGTAAATTTCTTGGGGTGCCAACGCAAAATATTCGTTATTTACAATTTTGGACAAATAAAACAATAAATGGATGCAATATTATTTATTGGCAATGCATCCTTGACGTCTAGGACGAATTTAGTCCTGGCTATCAAATATGATAGCTACGGCACATGAAGAAATTTTAATGCAAATTCTTTCACTATTGCTTACTTTTTTCTTTTCAAATGTATAAAATCAGCTTGAATTATAAATTACATAAAAAAGTTTAAAAATGAATTCTTTTTCTAAAATTATAATTACTTTTAGTTTTCTCTAAACTGTGGGTATAAAACATTAAATATTCCAAATTTGCTCAAACCACCAATGTTTATCTCATCGTATGGTGCCAAGCAATTTATTCTCATACGGATTTGTTCGTAGTGGCTACCGTTTTTGAATGCCACAGCCTAAAGTGAAAACATATCTGGCTTTCATATTTGATAGCCATGGTGCCCACGGAACTACCACAGGCTATTCCATATGATAGCCATGGCAGTCAATGTGTTAATCAAAGAGATCAACATCAGGAATGGTCAAGAATTATTTAAATAATGTCAGAAAACAATTGCATTCTGCCCAGAAACGCCTCCAGAAAGTAGGCGTGGCAATGGATGGTACAGCCTATATCCTTCTTGGAGTCTCTGGAAACCTTTCGGAAAAAACTTTCATCGAAATCTTTTCAGTAGTTTTCACGTGAATCGCGGACAAACAGTTTAATTGCTTGTTTAGATGTGGCTTTCCATGAGACTTATGCACAATAACTTCAAAGGGTGCGGTCGTTTTGTCGCCACGTCCCCTGAATCAAAGAAATACAGGTTTGGGACTTCGGCATTCACTTGATTACCTGTTTTGTTGACGTGACACTTAGTTGTGATGTATCTGCGCTGGGTAAGAGTAAAAGCAAAGCCCTTGTGGCGGAACCTCAAACGCAATGAACGTCATGTGTTTTTTTCTAGTTGAATTATGTCTCTTGTTACGTACAAGGAAAGAGAATGTACACAAATTTCAGCCGAAGGTTGTAACCTTATGCCCCTATGACAGATTTAATTCAAACTTCATACCTTAGGCTTGATGGGGACTAGTAAGTAGGCAGAGGCGGCTACATGGGTTAATTATTGACGCTGCGCCGTTTAGATGCCTCATCTTGCTTGCCCTAGACTGTCGCTGAGTAGGTATGTCTCCAATCCATCCTGTGGAGTTGGGGTCTAGGGCCTTCCTAGACCTTTCCACTTGCATGCATGCTTACTTTAGGGTTGCAACGGCTGTCTAAGCTAACCTAGGACAAACATTTTTAAAATCCCGGACTGTGGAGGACATCTACAAAATTTAAAACTAGGTCCATGAACTCAAACAAAAATATATTTCATCTTTGAACAAACATAAATTAAACGCCAGATAAAATGTTTACTTATTTGCTTTGTGATAGGGGGAAAAACAAAACAAATTACAATGAAGCTGAACTGCTGAACGAATGAATGGCCACGTTTAATTAAATTTTGCAGTTTGACATTTAGAGGGTTGAAACATGGTATTCAAAATAAGATCTGTTTCATTTTATGTTTTCTATCAGATTTGTATTGGCTCTGTTTTTTTTTACCCGACTGGACACAGGGAGGGTTTCGCGTACGTTCCTACGAGACGCCCTGTAGCCTAAACGGCTTGACCGATATCGAAGAGTGAGGTTTCATAATATTCGTATTCTTCCCCGGAGTGTCATAGGCTAAAAAGATAAAAATAAAAAAAAAATTATTTAAAAAACCTAAAAACTCGACAGACTACAAAAAAAAAGAATTAAAAATATATGAAGTACCTATAACTACCTATTGGCAGTCGGAGGGAACTCAATACTCATACACATATTTGTTAGACTGTGTAGGTCTATAGTCTCCGATTGTCAATTAGTTAGTTATAGGTACTTAAATGCGCCTTGTTCATATATTTTTAATTCTTTGTTTTTACAGTCAGTCGGGTTTTTTGGTTTTTTAAATTATTTCTTTTTACTTTATTCAGAGTTCGATGATTTTTTTTGTGTTTTCAAAATTACTTGTTAGGGCAAAAAAGAGAACAATTTCTTAAAACGTTGGAGGACGTTCCGCGCCGGGGTCAAAAAGAGGACATGTCCTCCCAAAAGAGGACGCATGGCAGGCCCAGCTTACTTTGATGGAGACGTCTGGTTGAAAGCTCCATTCAAAGAGCCGATAAGACGGCTCTGTGACTTGCATTTCAACCTTGGACAAACTTATCCTGACCTCCGCTCTGAAGACTCGCAAATACTTGTAAACGCTCCTTAATGATTCTTAATATTCCCTTAGTTGTTCTCATTCGCGAATCATTGCACTCAAGAAAGACCCAAGTAATAGACCTCTCGAGCATGGAGTCAGGCCAGAACGAAGTTCTCTTTGTGTGGTACGAAATTACCCATTTGTCCATGGAACGACTGTGACCACATTACAATGTTTTGCTCGCACAAATGAGACACTGAGACACTGGCGCAGCAAAAAGCGAGCCACAACGCAATTCTGTTGAACTCATAATTCGTCCATTTACCCATTCCAGCAGTCGTCGTTGTCGGGAGTCATTTGCCACACTCGCCAGCATTAGCGTGCAACATCTTTTAGCACTTCCTGCGGCCAATTCCAGAGATGGAATTCCGGCACAAACCAAACCTAATGCCAGCACACGCGTGCATGTATTCCGCATTCCCCCATCATCTCAGCCCCAAAGAATGGCTCGTCTTAAGTAATCTATGGCGAGTCCTCCCGCCGCGAACATAGCACAGAGGCTGGAGGTGGCTATGGCTATGGGTATATACGACGCGCACTCGCGCCCGGATAATGGAACTAATGGCAATATTTTACATTTAGCATCGCTCCGAATTGAAATATAGCTGATCGTCGTCGCCAGCACCTCTCAGCTGTATATGTACGATTCGGAGAGGAGCCGCCGCCACCGCTGGACCGGACTGTCATTACTGGATTTTATGGCGGCCGGTGTGCAATTTTGAGGTAATCGCAATAAACAACAGAGATTTGCATCCCCCAAGCGAGCCAGCGTAGAACGAATCGTATTATAATTTAACTTTTATGATTGCACTCGCTAGCCTGCGGTCGTAGTTATGAGGCAGAGCGCGCGACGCGACCGACCGACCAGCCAATGAAGTCTGCACAACAGTCATCATCATCACCGTCATCCGGCAGTCTCTGATGTCTGCAGCGAGAGAGGCCCTGCCGGAGATACATCGTGCGGTTTTGTTTCTTATTGCCAGAATTGTTGGCTAATGTGCACAATGTGGTGGACGGTATGCGGTTACCAGTGCGCTCTGCGCCTAGTTTACTTCTGCCGACTCTATTTGGAGTCGGTTGTTCTATCCGTTTGCAGGCTGGACGCAGGGCAAGCGGCAACCCCTATCTTTGGCTCGGAATCGACTGGATCTAATTTAACCTAAATTCTGGTGCAATGGTGTGGCTATTTGTTGTTTATGGCATTTTCGGGATGTGATTGTTGGGCGATTGTTCTGCTGCAGCAGATAAGCGTCAGTGGGCTGAGCTGTTCGCTGCTCGCTGTTCGATGATTATGGATCACTTAATGTGAATTTGTTGCTTGGCGATTAGAATCCCGAGATAGCATGTGGGCTTCGAGCTTCGAGGGGCGAAATTCTTCTCTCGTGTAGACCCCACACAGCAGGGATGCCTGTTGTACTGAGTAACGGGGGCATTAATCGACCGCACAGCCATTGTGATATCATAGAGAAAATGACGGACGCCTTTGCAATGGGAAAGGTGAACTGTTTCGGGTTGGTATTGGAATGGACTTGGGTCAAGGCGATTTTCAGCGCACCTGTGGGTATGAACGCAAACGCTGAGATTTTACGATGAGATGCACTCAGAGTTGTCCGATATGCCATGTCCTTTGCCGGAGACGAGCTTTTTGGTATTGGAATCGGGATTCAGAAAGGGTAAACAATTGCAAAGAATGTTGAGTGTTGTGCCAGTTGTGTCATTAGGAAGGCGTCCTTTAAGTGGGCCTTCAAAATGATTGAGAATATATTCATCTACCTCTGTCAATGTTCAAGCTGCCTTACCATACAGCAGGACTTGGAGCATAAGGGTTGTAAGCGGGGTCTACTAGGTGTTCCTTAAGAGCGACCTTCTACACAATTGATACTGTTCGGTTGATTTGTAATGTTATGCAGTTGGCAGAGTTTGTAGTGGAGCCGAAGAAAAGAAGACCCCTTCAGCAGAACAGCAGCCTCTTTAATTTGCCTATTGTCTGTGTGCCCACTTGTTGACAGCATTTACACTTGGTTTTCCCCTCTCAATCTCTCAGTCTCAATCTCAGTCTCAGTCTCAATCTTTGTCACTGGCTCTGTCTCAATCTCAGTCTGAGGGTCAGTCTCAATCTCAGTCTTTGTCTCAGTCTGAACTTAGGAACACTCAATCACCCGCAGAAACAACAATTACCGCAGCCATCCGTGAGTGTAGCTCGCTCCAATCACCGTTGACTCAATAACTCGCTCGACGCCGTACACTGCCCGCAGTGTCTTAATCTGTTTCTAATAAAATTCTATGCGCCGATTTACGAGCCACGGTCCACGCAGTGCGCAAACCGCCGCAATAAACACATTCGTTCCGTTTAATTCGAAAATTATATGCCGCCCGGCAGTGGACTCCTTTCGCGTGCGCAGTCCATAATCCAATTGCCTTCGAAAAATTATACATTCGCCAACGAAATAGGCATTTCCTTGAATGAAACTTAAGTAGCGTGCTCCAGAATTTACTGCACGGCACGCCAGCACAAACACCCGTGCAATGCAATCCGAAAATACGATTAAACCATTTCGCCCGCAGATAAATTTCGGAGATACACTCAATTACGGCCACTAAAGTGCACTACTGTAATGCGAGTGCAATTATTCCGGCTTCGGTCGCAACGTACCCCCTTCCCGGCCGTCCGCATCCGCATTGTGTGCAAAAGCGAAATACTTTGCACCCAATTGTCCCCCAAGCGAAGCTGGATGTTTTTTTTTTTTATCATCATCCCGCACCAGATCAAAACTGGAAGTCGCCGAGAATAATTTTATGAAACGTACATCCGCTTAGGCAAACAACACGGTTTCTGTTTTGCATAACTCGGCGAGGAAGGCTGCTGTTGCACTCTTAGCCGGAGTTCAACTCATTAATAGTGTCCTGGGGGTAGGAATTGTGGCCGCAATGCCGCGCGCCGCCATGGATTCGGGATGGATGCGATCCGTCAAGCTGTGGAGCGGTTCGTTTATCTGATATATGTGGTGATGATGAGCGATGAGGACAGCAGGAGTCAGATACGAGCGAAACCGGGCACAAAATGCCACCCTCGGGCGATAAAAATAGGAAAGTACACGCACGCATTTGTATCTGGTATTTCGAAAATGATTTCCACACTTGACAGATGTTGATGCGATCATGATCAGACTTTGACGGCGACCCAGAGTACTCGCCCATGGATGGCGGTATTTACTTTGTGAATTGCCACTTACGGAGAGCGCGCCCCACCGCTCGCCATATCGACAAGACACATGACAACCGAAAACCTACTTACCAACGGAGATAAGTACACGTTGCCCTCTGATGGTGGCAAAGCCTACAATTTTCATGGCAAATATTTATAATAACCAGTTTCAAGAGGATGGTGCTGACTTGGTTTATTGGCCTACCACTCTTCTGTTCCATCAGCGTTCCAAGAAGAGAAATATAATTAAGGCCCAGGGCGATACACTACTTGTTGGCGAAAAGAATATGACTGCGGTCGTAATTAGTTCAAAGTCGAAGGTCGCAGCTTTTGAGATGGAAAAGGAGGCGGAGGAGGTGGGCTGGGCGGTAAACACCATCAACACACTGTTCCGAGTGGAGATTGATTGCTTCTTGAGTTGTCTTGAGATGAATCGATTTCCATTCTCCTATTCACAAGAGCGCTTCGTGACTTGGTCAAATGTCTGCGTTGATTTGCTTCCGACGTATACCTATGAGTGTATACTTGACAGCAATAATGAGATTATGCTAATTAAATTTAATGAATAATGCCTCCCTGGTGCGTGATATGTCTTTCGTCGAATTTTGGCCAGACAAAGGAATCGAATCGGCCCGTCTGGCAAATGGGTGTCACTAGTGTCGACTTAGTTGAATTCATTTATTTTATATTTTTTAACCGGATTTTATATCGGGTGAGGCGAGCAATAAAAAGCAGGTCCCAAGGAAGTGCTTCAAGTCGTCTCATACCTAAATAGGTAGATACCTGGGAAACTATTTTCTATTCTCTGCGATGCAAACCACTATCGCAAACGGTGAGGAAGTTGTAAACCATAAGAAGTACCCCCTGGGGGTTCGCTTTGAAGAAGTGTGAAACACCTGTCGATTCATTTTTACTTTACTGTACACCAATATTCAAAGTTTCAAAAGAGTTCAGCTTTTTAATCGTGATTTTTAAAAATTGTGCAAAAGCCCCCAATAAAAGGCGGAGGGGCGGGGCTCTTATCCAAAAATGTACATGCTGATGCAATGCACCCTCATGCCTCTTCGATAGATGTGACTCTATTTTAAGGTCAGAAACACACGGATGGCTTTTTTGTCCAGTTTGGGCTTCAAAGAAGCACGAAAACGGTCTGCATTCAAAGTCTGTCAGACTTCCAAAACCACAAGCCTGCAGTTTGAATGATTGTAAGTAGCTCCTCGATGAGCAATCAGCTTTATTGGCAGCCCAAACATGAACTCCATTTAGAAAAATTGCTGCGTCTCGTGAAGAGGCCCATATTTTGAAAGGAGTAATATTATAAAAGTGTTCTTTGAAAATATGTCAAAAGCTCCAAATTAAATAGAGCCCAAAAATTGCTTTTAAAAAACGACCGAACAACTTCCCAAAACAGGGACTAAAATACTTACAAAAAATGCTACGCGAAATGTACCGAAATAATTCACCGAAAGCCCTTCAGAAATGCCCCAAAATTGCTATTGAATTATACGTACGAAAATTGCTACGCGAGATGTCCTAAAATTATTCACAAAAAAACCGTTCCAAAAATCTCGGCCAAAAAATGCCGCATAGGTACTAAGTTTACCCAAAACCGCAATTAAAGTATGTACCAAAAATGCTACACAAAATGTGACGGACTAATTCACCAAAAGCCCTTTAGAAATGTCCCAAAAGTGCTACTGAAATAAGTACCAGAAATACTACGCAAAATGTCCTAAAATAATTCAACAAAAGCATGACGCAAATAGTTCCAAAAATGTTCCTTAAATTATGCCAAAATATGCCACATAAGTTGACCCAAAACTGCGCTATCAATGTACGTACCAAAAATGCAAAATGTCCCAAAAAAAAATTCACCAAAAGCGCTTAAAAAACGCCCCAAAAGCGCGACTAAAATACGTACCAAAATTGATCGGGCTTAAATAAAATTCCCAAGTAACCAAATAGGGACTCTCCGTACTTAAATTTTGCCCCGTAAGCAAAGTTCGCATGCCCCCCTTTCTCATATGACCAACATGGGTCGACCCCTCTCTTTCCGCATTCCCAAGAGCGATACAAAACTTATTGTGTCACCCCAGCATTCACCACTAAAACGTCTCATCATCGGACTTGAAGAATAGGAAATCAGCCAAACCAATCCATTTGGATCAACCCCACACCAAACAAAGTGCCCATTCAACGCGCTATCTCTCCGATTAACGTCCTGAAACCGAAATATTTCCAAAGACAATTTTCACTTAGTCAAAATCCACTAAATTTAAGTATAACTCGGTGACATTGTCGCACTGACCCGACAATACCAGAGCCAATCTCTCCAAATTTACATATAAATTAGCCCACCGAGATACATTACAGCTACACGCTGCCGACTCAGCTCCAGCAGAGCCCCAAAAGGCCTTTCACTTCCTCTATCTCTATCGCAACAAACAAAAACAAATCCAATAATTTGAATTTCGTTCTTACTCCCCAAGATCGTTCCCACAAAAGTCAAACATTTCGATTATTATCAGCCAGAAAGCCGGAAAAAAAAAACAGGAAACCCCAAGCCAACCATTTCCATGCCATTTAACCCGAGCAAGGTCTAGTTCCTCTGTAGGCCATTACAGATACAGAGTCCACCCGCGAATGACAGCGCACAAGGAAAAACTGCGAGAGAACGAAAATGCAAAGAAAAGTTCATTTGTTAGTTTGTGTATCGCCATCGCTGGAATGTCCTACCGAAAGAAATAAGAATAAACACCAAAACGACACTTGTACTCAATGAAGCAAAACCAAATGGGACTCACTTAACTCACAGGCGGCCGAACGAACAAAACGAAAGCTTTTCTCGTGGCCAATATCCGAGCGAAACCCACAAATTTGCTCCTTTGCATGGGGGGCTTGCACAGGCACACAGGACAAGAGCGTGAACTCGCAAAACAAGTTCTGACCCACCCGAAAGAAAATTCCTTGGAAGGCAGTATTTTCGTTTTTCTGTCCGTTAGGAAGGAGTCCTTGTATAGGTGGCACTAATCGCAGAGGCAACCTCTTAACCCAACCACCCCCTTGGGAGCGATTCGTTCTCATTCAATTTGAAGCAATCTTCACCAGGAAGTGGGAAGACCTACTTTTCGTTGGCTCCCACTTCCCCATGCACTCCGCCGTCGACCGCACACAAGGACTATACTGGGAGCAGACACAAATCATGAGCCCTTCATACAGTTACAGTATACAGAGGGGCAGACTCGGTTTGTCCATTGCGTGTGCCCGTTGCTTATCCGCAATTTATAGGTGAATGAAGAGGGATTGAATCGCCCGATGCCCGCGCCAGATGATGTCTTCAAGTGGGAAACTTTGTCCTGTTTCTTTCGTGTGTTTGTTTGGTGCGTCTTGTGTGTCGTCCTAGCCACAGTTACAGTCACAGTCACAGTCACAGTCCCCCGGCTCCGGTCACGTGTTGTATTCACGTCGAATAAATCCGTTCCGTTTCATTGGTGTCAACATAAAGCAGCAGCTGCGGATCCCAATCCGGGGCACACAAAGCCCAATGTGTACCTCGTGTCCACTCTGTAACATTCTGTGCTCGTAAAAAGGCTACATGCGGCCATAAAAACGTTTTACATGTGCTGTGCGTTGTGTTCGCGACGGCAAAAGTGCGAGTTATACCTTGATTCGTTGGCCGAACAATCAGCCACCAAGGTATCATCAAGCAGTAGCTGCAATTCTAGAGAAATGCGACGAACAGCACAAGTAACACAGTCCCCGGTCTCGGGATGATGATGGAGCACAAGCAGGGCGCTCAGAGGATGCTGCTGACGGCGAACACATCAGCCACGACCGATGTAGCTACATGCGGCTAACATTGTTGTGCGGTGGCGACAGCACCGCCAGTAGTATAATACTGTTCGAGCTCTATGGTCGTAAAGATTTATATCAATGTAATTTTTATGGTGACACATTCCATTAATCTCAGGACTGCATTCCTAGCAGCATAAATCCGGGCGTCGTCGTCTTCGTCGTCCAAGTGGTGGTGGCTCACCGCAATTCGGTAAGTTTGCTCACGATATTATGATGCTGGATCGTATCTTTTACGATGTACCTACGCTGTGTGCGAAAAATACGACGACGGTTTATGCAGTGTGGTACGTTTTTCGGGAGCGGGTCGAAATGCTGCTTTCAAAATTCTGTTTTGCAAAATTCTCTCTTTCCGCACAACAATTTTGAAATTCCATATTTTTTTTCAGTTCTGCTGTACAAAATTCTGCCTTTCAAATTTAAAGCAATCAAATTCAGCTTATTCAGTTTTTTTTTCCTACTAACAAATGTAAAAAAATATTTTAAAATTTATATAGGTACAAATAAAAATTAGATTTAAAACAAAAATAAAATTTAAGGAAAACAGAAAAAAAATCTGAATAAATTACAAAAAAAAAAGAAAAGTTCTCCACATTTCTGATTAACAAAATTCTGCAAACAATTAAAAAAGTTTTGGAAAATATTAAAAAGCGCGCTTTCGAAAATTTTCCAAAAACAAACTTTTTTGTTTGCAGAATTTTGTAAAGCTGAGTTTTGAAAAGCAGAATTTTAAAAGCAGAACTTTGTAAAAAGAATTTTGACCCATCCACAATTTTGACCCCAACCCAAGCTTTTCAACCAATTGTTGAGTACTTCCTTTTGCGAGCTGTCCTTCATAGAGGGACTTTGTTCCCTCTTTCTCTTTTGTGCGGCTTATTAGGGTAGGTTTAACCAACC
The DNA here is from genome assembly GCA_951230905.1 of Cheilosia variabilis. Classification (NCBI taxonomy): domain Eukaryota; kingdom Metazoa; phylum Arthropoda; class Insecta; order Diptera; family Syrphidae; genus Cheilosia; species Cheilosia variabilis. Next base: position 17,797,755 of record OX579676.1, read on the forward strand.
CGGATCGAAGTTTTTATTCCTAAGCCCTAAAATTTACTCCTCTTTAGTTTAAAAAACAAAAATGGAATATTTTACAAAAAGGTGAAATTTTAAAAGCAAATTTTAATTAGTTAACAAAATGTTGATTTATCGATGGGTAACTAAACCGCGTTTGCTCTCTCTAATCCAAGGCTTTCATGCCTTTTAGGCATTATTTCATTAGCTAAGGCTTTTTTTTTTTTTTCAAATATTCATTTTTTTTATTTCAAGTATTTTAAACATTTTTTTTTTTGATTCAACATAAGTACTGACTTCTTATTTTTTTAATGTATGATTTCAAGGACCAAGACAATCTGATGGACTAAAACTATGTTTGTTTTGCTCAATACTTTTATACCTATTTATGAATTGTGTTGCTATTAAGAATTTTTTCTGTGATTTTTAATTTAAGTTTTTTTTGGAAATAAAAATAGTTTTTGCTTATTTTTTTATATATGCGTTTAGTTTTTAATTTTGAAAAAGGCATTTTTTTTTCTCAAGTTGGGTATTTTTTCGTCAAAAGTGGCTAGCAACCCTGGCCATCACTGAATAGGTTGTCCATTTTGAGAGAGCTCTAAGCCTGGGAGTACGCGTCAAAGTTAGCTAGCTCAGGGAGCAGCCCGTCTTGTGGAAGGACCGTGCCAAAACTGTCAAAGTCTAGTTATCACAGCAGTCCTGTTTGGTATTATTCTGTTTAAGCAAAGATTGTCACGAAGGGAAGAATATCCAGGTATGATGTGAAGTTCCACTTTCAGGAAAGCAAACTTGCAGTATTTTTTACTGTCGCAAAAGTCTGACAAACATCCGGGAGAAAAACTAAGACTGTCATAGCAAAAACCTTTTGAATTAAGCCTCACAAATATAGTTATATGGCGCTAAATTGAAGGTCCCTTTCAATCGTCCCAAAAATAAGACTCAACGAAACAAATTATATTAAGAAGGACGAGAAAGGTATGTTGTGTCGATCTTTATATTCAATGGAATATTTCTTAAAGGCGATTGTTGGGGCAACTTTCGACAGATACTTGGGAAGTTTGTCGGTCATTGGTAAAGCTGGAGATGGTTGTTTGTAGTCACAGGAATCTAATTTTCCTGGGTACCTACCTTCGGTGGTGTTGCGCTTGATGCAACTTGTCGAATGACGGTGACGGTGATCACAGAAAAGTTAGACCTTTTGGCAGACCATACACTGTCGTTCAAAAATGAATTGGAGCACTATGCACTGTATGCAGGAGACAAGCCGAAGGTGGACGAGTACTTCTTTGATTTCTCATTTCACTGCTTTAGAACTTTATTCACTAGACCGAAAGCTATTTGAACTCCGATAGCGCTTCTTGGCTCAACCCTTGACTTCAGTCAGGCATTTTAATGCAAACGTGCAGGTCCGATAATTTTCCGCACGTCCGTCGGTATACATGTCGCAGTCGCAACAATTTCCAGATTATGATGACTTCACTTTACAATGTTGCACTCAATTAACACACCGAAACGCTTTAATTTGTCCCCCAGCCTCACCAAGAAGACTTGCAAACAGAAGGTGACACTTCGCCAACAGCGCAACGGTTCGCTTCAATCATGGGTGCGGTGGCTGTTCACCTAAAACGTGATTGAATCTGAACAGAAGCGCGTCAGTTGACGCGAGAGCACGTCATGCAGAAAATACCAGAGCTACCTGCTGCTGTGTGTAACCAATCAACTGTATGAGCAATTTGGAACCGGATCGGACCCACCTGTCGGACACCTCCGCCATGGTCGAGAACAGTTTTAATTGAGTCATTTAAGCTTCGATTGGTTGTGCGCATTCAGGCCACGTGCACTCACTGCACGTATCCGCGCCTAGTCTACTACACCAGCAGTGAGACAGAGAAATTGATTAATTATCGCAATTACCCAAGAGTGACTTCTGTGCTTACGCCCGAACGATGACGGAGCCAAGCCAGCGCGCATTGTTGGCCTGCAAAGCACGCGTTCCGAATAAAAAGTTTGATCAACTAACTTCGGCTGTAATTGAATGTTGCCTTGTGGTGTGCGTGTGCGTGTGCGTGTGCCTTGTGATTTTGTGAATGGGATCCTTCATTATGGAGTGGTTCTGTTTGGTGTGTGCTGCCACCATCCTTTGGAGAGGATTAATTATGAAGTTACGCAACACCATGCAATTGACTTACTTGTTGTATCCGAGTCTGCTAGATACGCTTGCAGCTTACCGAGATGGTTCAGCAAATGGATGCCGTGTCGGCTCGGATTCCGGAGGACAATTGAGTCAATAATTTACGGATGCAAAAAAATCGCGATTATGTTGCATTCAATTGTGGGGTCAATGGGATTGCACGTGATCCCCGACAATGTGCGGCAACTTTATTGCCTGCGCTGCGCCTTGCCGCCGCGATAGGTGGCCGTTTAACGTTTGGAAAGATTGTGCCGAGATTTATGTTCCGTTTTATGGAGCTTTTCATGTGTGTCGGTGTTGGGTGCTATAAAAACACAATTTATCGGAAGTGGCTGTAACACGCTGTGAAGTGCATTTGCTTGATTTTGACTGTTTTTTTCTCGTCGAGTGTATGACTAGGTTGGGTAACTCACTTTGACTAGGAGACTACTCAGAGCCCCTGCTACTGGTTCCCATCTGCGCATTGGAGGAATTTTCGTCTGATACCCCTGTCCGAATTTTTCGCAAGTTCCTCGAAGAATTACCTACTTTTTCAGCGTTTTCTTTGAACCACACGCCATTCACACCAACACTCGTCAAAGTACAAAGAGTCTTACCAGTCATCTGTGCATTTACTCAGACGATCATTGTCGCTGTTGACTACATTCGAATGCAAGCCGCATACCTCTCTTTCGTTCCGCTGCAACAGCTAAAAGGACACTATGCTTTCGATGTGACAACAATCTGATGTATAACTAATAACCTAAGGTTCCATTATCGAGGTCATTTTTTGCAGATGGCCTTCATGTCGAAAATATATTAACAAGTGATGAGGGGTCACACAACCATTCCATCTTGGGAATTGTCATCCACCTAGAGAACCGACACTTGGAAAGTCGACGTCTAAACCGTTTTAAATTTTGAAATTTTATTTTCAAATCGAAGGCCTAAGAAGAACTTTAAGCGGTGGATAGCTCAAAACGGATCCTCGTATAATCATAATTTAAAACAACAAGCATTGCAAGGTGCCGCAAAGGTTGTCACCCGATGGCTGTAATTTTTTTATGAATGAAAAACTTTAGTTCTGCTTTAGGACTATATGTTTATTTGATGTCTTGCATTTTTTTCCATTGAGTCGAGGAAATAATATCGGCTACGATGAACATTCGAAGCCGATTTGTAACATTTTCCATCACTCTTGGCACAATTTCCGACGACGGGGAATCGTATCCGTGACTAATATTTCTAGATTCTGAGGCTGGTTTACATAAACGCGTGACTTAAAAAAATTTAAACTTACAAAAGGAAGTCGGGAACGGTTATTTCATAAATCAGAAGATCTTGGATATCGCCAAAACGAGAGATTAAACGACCCGGGAATGCAGCTCTCCGAATCTCGGTTTAGCTTGTGCAGTATGCGTCGTTGGAATCACATATTCTCCAGTCCCAATTCATCCAATCGAGGAAGGAGAAAGTCGTTCCACGTGGCTCTGTAGCGCTCGCCGTCAGAAGTAGTAATTTCCCGGGTCTTCTAGGACATAATCACCCACAGCTGTGGTACGGCTACGGCTACTCCTGGGCCCAACAGACCCGACAGCTCTTGTGCTGTCCCATACTCTTCTAGGCTAAGGGTCGTAGTGTTTGCCCAGTTGGTGTCGGACGACTGGGAAATCTGCGGCAAAATAAACAAGACCACCGACGAAATTTTCCGCAAAACAATCAAAACAATTGTTCCGCGTTTTTTTCGGAGTAAAGCGATCCATGTCTTTTTGACGTGTGTTTTGTATATCTGTTTACATCACAAAGCAGAATTGACATCGCCTGCCATTTGCAAAAATTATAGCATCTTCCGAAAGTGCTGATTTTCGGCTGTCCTCGCAAAAGAGGATTTGATTTTATTGGTATTGAAAAATTGGGTTCGCAATATTTTTTATGTGATACAACGAGGCCCCGAACACAGATTGGCAGAGTCTCATTGGAGTGCACGATTAGCAAGCCACTGAAAAAGGCAAAAATTTCATTTTTCGAGTTCATAAAATACTCCTCGGCGGGCGGAGCTACCTTAGTTGAAACTTGTATCAGAATTTTACCAAAATTTTGCCGGGGTACCCCGACCCCAGATGTCCCAAAATGATTACCAAAAAGTAAAGGAAGCTTTTTAAAATATCCCGAAATCCATTAGCCTACCCACGCCAACCCATCTACAGGGCTCCCTTTGCACTGTAATAATTATCCACCCATACGTGGTGAAGCGAAAAGAAGAAAACTCTCCGATAATATGATTACTCCACCAGAAACAGTAGCACATACACCACCAGAGCCAGAACATCAGCTGAAAGAAGTCAATGTTGTGACTTTTGAATGGCTCACCGGTATCACCACCACCGCTGCGCTCTCCTTGGGGAGCCTTTTTCGTAAATTGAAATCTAAAATTGATTAAAATCCAAGATGCACGTCTACCGAATTTCTATACGCATGTCATAAAAGCAATGAAGGATGAAGAGATTCCTCGTATCCTGCAATCAGTGCAAGGAACAAGCTTTAAGGCAACCCCAGCCTATCCGATTTGTACTCTGTGTGTGTGTGTGCTAAAAATATGAATGTGGCTGCTTGTGCGGCTCTATTGGGCGAGCGTCTGTGATATTTCTTGTCAGCGAAAACAATTGAAAGACGATTGAAAACCGCTTCCTCCGTCTTAAGTCCATTTGCCTGCAGGGCCTCGCCCCATTCAATTCGACTGTGTCAACAAGTCGCCAAAGAGCACTAATTCATTTCAAATGGGAAAACGAATTTAGAGCGTGGGGTTTGAACAGACGTCTGTATCACTGGCTTTGAATCTTTGATTGCCTCGGTTTATTTCACTCTGGTGGGGTTTGTTGCACCTCAAAACAAAAGGTGAGGGTGAAGTGCTCACTCTAGTCCCGTTCCCATTGAGTGAAGGCCAGGCAAACTATCTGCAACTTATTTTTCCCCTCCTAATCTTTGTATAATCTGTGCCGGAAGTTCGCTGGACGGGCAGCACAGGCTCGGTAGCAGGACATTGAACAGACGCTTGCAAGACATACTGTGGAATGAAATTTAAAATTCGCTACCAACAAGCGAGAAACATCAAGCACTCGTAAATGAAGCATTTCATCTGCAACATCAGTTTTAGTTATTTTTTCTTTCTGCAGATGCAGGAGCAAATACAAGCACTCACATGTGATACACTTAAGGTCAGTGGACTTGGACTTGATGGAAAGGTTAGCTGTGGCACTTGAGTAAGCTCATAAGAAGCTTATGTCTTCCGTTGTATTTGCTAAGAATAACAGAACGAAACAGTAGCTCGTATACTTCGGAATCCTTTTCACGTTCAGGTTATCCCGGCATATACACACTGTGTACACATGCTTCTATGAGTGTCGGTCGTCCTTATCTTTTGTCTGAGTTGGTGAGCTGGAAGGAAGTTATGTATATCCGTATTTACGTGAATAAGTCCTGCTTTCGGATGTTTTCTTCTTTTCTTTTCCTGATGTCGGTATGTTGCGAAAATGTCCATGCGGATAAAATAAACATCAACTCGTGGTAATGCCTTCGCCAAGCCCTCCCAATTGAATGAGTCTGAATGGGGGGGGGGGGGTTGTTTTAATAAGCATTCAAGGATGTTATCTCGGTTTAATTGGCAATTCGTTTTGTGGTGGCGATTCTTCTGTTAATGCTAATTGAACTTGTCCCGTTTAATGGTCACATTCGTTTATTGCGAGCAGTCTATTAGTTACGGGCTAGAAAAGGTTCGTGTTTTAGCTATGACATATGGAACGGCGCCGATTTTTGTTGCGTAGTAAAAACCAAATTCGATTTTAATAACAAATAGAAGTAGGGACTCATTCGCTCTTTGAGTGGTAAATATTTTTACCATTTAATTTGTTCAGTCTGCAAAGCTACCTCCATTTGTTTGTATAAGCTTGGCCATAAAAATGTCATACACAAAGAAGTGCTTTAGTATTTATGTCTCCATAAATATTTCATATCCCTTTTCTGTAGCTCTTAATTATATTTACGCTTGTCTCCGAAATGAGAGGAGAGTTTGTTTACATTTTTTTGAAAAAGACAATTGAACAAGAAATTGTTTCTTTTCAAAAAAATGCCAATATTTCAATGCCTGAATCTCACTTTTCACTACTTAGCACAGACTATCAGATATTGTTTCACGGTTTGAGGTCGATTTTAAAGTTTTTATCGACAGATATTTCAGATATCAGCCTTAAATTTATCTCTTGACAAGTTTTGCAAATATTTCCTCTCTGACATATTTTCTTTGGACAAAAGTGGTCAAATTTTCTCCGTTGTGACACAGGAATCGAGTTCCATCTTAAAATTTATTTTTTAGTTCTCAATGGCGTGACTAAACGTCGTTCAATATATTTTTAAAAGTTTACACTCTCTTGAAAATAGTAAATCCCGGACTAATTATAGTTAAAGATTATAATTTAAATGGCTGACTGTACAGTAGTCGGTCAACAACTTGGGTCACTGATGTTGCCTGATGCCCAAGACCATAGACTTATTATGCATAGAAGGACTGCTAGTAGAAACTTCGCGTTGGTTCCAAAATTAGTGCTAGAGCTGTTGTTTCAGAGCGGAATAATAAACTTGGTTTTATGGGCTTCATTATTAGAAAGAGGAATTTAAAAATAACTTTATTAAAATTAGATTGAAGACAAAAAAAAAGAAGCTTAGAATACATTTCGTCTTACGAGTTGAACACGGGTGTAAGTTTATTCAATAGCCCCTGTCCTATATCTGTAGAATTCGGATGAGTTTCCAACCGTTCCTGCAGTTTTTCCATCGTTCAGATGATTTGGAGCCTCCAGCGAATCTTCCAGAGTTATGAATCCATCCAAATTATCATTCTGAAAATTTGTGAAAATGTTTAGAAAACTTTGTTGATTAAGATATATGCAAAAGTGGTATTGCAAAATATTTCCAAAATAAACAAAAACAAATGTAAAACAACAGAAAAAACTCATTCGCCATCAATATTCGAAAGTTGTTTAATTTATGGGGCAATAAATTCTTTACAATACTATTTTTTCTTCAAATGTTGTTCGTTCCATTTATTATTAACAATTTGAACTACCACATTTTCGATGCGACATCTATTGCTAAACATCCCGCAAAATTTGAATTTCAACCGTCTTACTTAGCAAATCTACTAACACCCACTAGGTGTCTCTAGCATTCTATGAGGAAATCCAAGATGGTTGGCGTTTTGTTACATTTTTTAGCCGGTTTGAACCAATGGCGCTAGTTATATTTTTTGAGCAGAGCCTCTCTTGTATGGAACTGACATTTCACTAGCAGTTAATTCGATAACTTCCCGGAGAATCTATTACGCGACATTTTTACAATTTTACAGGAGACAAATAAAACTTACTGTGAATGTAATTAGTTGCGTATTTTGTAGTAATAAACATATTTCGATTGAGATTTGCACCGCAAATTGTTTTTAATTATTCTATGAACGAAATGTCAACTAGATAAAAAGTTTTTGTTGCTTAGAGCATTTTTATGGTCTAAAGATTGTCGCTTGATACACGGTAAATGGCGCTAAATTATTGAAATGGTTGGATTTAATACAAGATGCCAAAAAAATTGTCGTTTCATTAATTTTTATTTATTCAGTTTTTTAACAAAAAAGTATTTGAGAAAATCTTTTCAAATAAACATAGCAGCGATTCTAAAAATGTTTCCAAATAACGGTAACATGTCTGGACAAAAATGTTTCAAGCGACTGCAAATGGAACACTTTTTCGGTGGCACTATTAGAACATGAAAATATCAGTTAAACTAAGCGCTATGTGCAGAATTTTTTTCTCGGAGGATGTGTTGCATAGTACAATTATTTTTTATGGAATGGCGCTTAGCATAAACGCTTTGGTGGTTACAAAAAATAACAGGGCATAACAAATATCTACCCAGCAAATATGTCGGATACTACAATTTTTATTTCTCTCTAGTGTCGCTTGTATCAACGGTAGAGACGTCAAAGGTCAAACCAAGATCAAAACGTGGCGCTTGGCACAATTTGTAAGGCATGCCAAAAAGTCATTTGTGAAAAATTGTCGCTTAATACATTCTTCCGGGAAGGTATTGATATAGTATGTCAAAGCCCGAGACATATTCAAAAATATTTCAGACTAACAATTGGCATGTCGTTCTTATGAAATTTGTTCAAAATTTTGGGTACAGCTGCAGCGGTTGGTATCTCAAAATTTGCAATCTTCACTTCGGAAATAAATGAGCAGTACTTGTCCAAGGCTAATGAAATACAAACTCAATTTTGAGGAAAAAACATTCAGTGTCAAAATAACATGCAACTTAGCCGAAACCTGCAGAAAGCCAACCCAACATAAGGGTTCGTTAAGAACCTTCGAGCGGAGGTACAGAATTTTGTAAAGGAATAAAAATGCTTGCAGATCTTGTCTTAAATGTTTTTTTCAATAATTCCTACAGCGCAAGTTCAATTGGCTGACATTAAACAATTATTATTAATAACTAAAGAAATATAGATCACCGAAATCAAGTAGGTCAATGATTAGACGGATGAACACTTGAACACCGCTTGCTCCTCATTTACATTTTCTCTCCACTTGGGTACGGGACACGCCAGACGGCTACAGAACCATATAATTAAGTCTTAATTTGTTTAAAAAAAATAACCGCAGATCGCAACTATTAATCATCATGACTACTACGATTATGTTCCAAGCATCTCAGCTCCTACTGTCTACATCCGTTTAAATGTTATTTTAGATAATAATAGCCTTGTCAGTGTTAATATTGTTGCTCGTTAAATTATAGGTTTCGTGGTAAACTCCGACCCACTGCCGCTTACTAATTTCCATGAATGTAACCGAAATTTCATCAAAGCAGCAGCTCCAATTGATCGGAGATAAGCCTTCCCCTTAACAGTTCTTACAGATGGTATTGGACGACAGCAGTGAAGAAAGGACAGAGGTTGCTGGTGCAGAACCACCACCCTCCGTCTTCTCCATGTGGGGGAAATGTGTCATGAAATGAAGCTCTCAAAGTGGTGGCACATATGTCCGCCTCTATAACTAAAAATAATACCCTTCCCAATTAAAGGCAGGAATAACTCTATAAATTTTTCTTCTTGCTTTTCGCCTATTTTCAGGATGACTTACCTGGACAAGCATTGTTGGATGTTGTATTCGCCAGACTCAACCTCATCGAAACTGCCTATTTCGGCATTCGGTACATCGATGATGAAAATCAAACGGCAAGTTAACCATATTCCCATGTGCTGTAAAAATGTTCTTTCCCAAATTCGAATCCTATAGAAAATTGCTGGCTAAAGTTCTATTATAGGCAACAGCTCGAGGCAACATTCCGTTTGCTGTACGCCAACAACAACCGGAAAAAAAAAAACTATTATTTCGCTTTTGATTTGTCCATTAATATTTTCCTTTTCATCCTTTCAATTACAGCACTGGCTGGACCCGGCATCGAGACTTTCACGACAATTGAAACCAAAGTCTGATCCTTTTGATTTGTATTTTGGGGTGAAATTTTATGCAGCCGATCCTTGTAAGTTACTCGAGGAAATAACCAGGTACGTTGCTGTTTTTTCTTCTTTTTATGATTTTTGTTATTGTTGGGAGTTGTTTTTTACCCTTTGTTTTAGTGCATGGATTATTGATAATCCATTGGAATATATGCCGGGATATGCGGAGAAACTTTTACGCTCCATTGGGTTCTATTAGGTCCGTCGTCGCTTTGATGTTGTGTTAGGCACTTTTACTTCCGGCGACGTTGTTGGGTGCTCTTTGTGCTGCTGCGTATAAGTAAATTCTTAAATTGGTGGGGTGAAGCTGATTGGGTTGTATTTTTTTATCGGGCAGGCTGCTTTTAAACTTTCAACGTGTCTTAAATGCCATCGGAATTGGTATGCGACTATGCGTATTGAGAAAAGTGAATTTTTAGAACTAAGCAGTCCAACAGAAACTCATAGGTCCCCCTTATTGTTGTTCATTTGCCTCACTTTCAGCTTTCAGTGATTTTGGGTGCGTTCACAAGGCATGTGTCTGGGTACATAAAGTTAAACCTAAAGTAGTTTCTGACTCGTTCCATTTTGTATACCACCACAGGTACCGTCTTCAAAAACTCAAATCCAAGTGTTTTTGTCCGATATATTTATTCGGAACAAGTTTTCTGCCTTGGATACTGATTGAAAGGCTGACAAGTTTCCCGATTTAAAGGTCTCGCATGCAGTTCGTTGTTGTATCGTCCTTAAACTTGTAGTTAGATAAGATTAGAGATGCTAGCAAAAAAAAAATGTCTAAATGCGTAGGGTCTTTCTGGCACCAACTTGAAGCCTACCTAACGTACCGCAAGTATTCGCTTTGTTTGCGGACCATTATTAAGTCATAAAAAGCGCTCGACATACAGCGTTGCAAGTAACAGGCTCGGGGTCCGAACTTGTGTTGTCAGATTGATCTCTTGTCGTATATCTTTTTTCTTCAAAAAACGATAGAAATTTCGTCCATGGGCGCCCAAAACAATTTGGGGCTAATATCGTTTTACAAATTTTGTGCAAATTTCGTTTGTTTTATTTCTTCGCAAAAAAAAATATTTTCGAACAAACCCGCATTTTTAAAACTTGGCAGCACTCTTGCAATCAAGTGACATCGAACAGTCGTTCAACCTGCAGGCACACCAATTTTTTGCGGGCCTTTTGATTTGACACAAACCACAAAAGCCAATTGCAGAAGATAGAAGTCGAATAAAATTCGAGGCTTACATTCATAAGTGATATGGGTAAGTTGGAAAAATACTAAAAAAAAGTACTTAAGAAATTGGAAAAATTTTCAACGATTTCTAGACAACGATTTTGGTCTACATTTTTTTAAGGTTTGGGCGCTTAACGCAAACTAAACTCTGGTAGCCCTGGTCCTAACCATTGATGCAAGAGCAAAGTGTAAAATGCCCTGAATAGTGCCCTAAAGTGCCAGCTTTAAAGCAAGTAAAGTGTAAACCTAAAATGTCAACCACTTATGCCGCTACTTATTTGATGGTGAAGGTTCGAGTCCACAAGTTGAACTTCGATCCAGTTTCACCTAAACACAAATTCAGCGTCGTGATTACAAACAAACAAACTCAACAAGACATTTAGCCTGTGTAAATATTTACCCGCTCATCTGGCCTTAATCACGAAAATCGTTGGCCAGACAAACGCGAAACTAATACCACGCTCCTGCCCTCTACCAGAAACTGCATCAAACCCCAAAAACAGCTTGGGAAAATAATTGCGCCGTAATTATCAGCTATTCCATTGCGGCGTTGGTAAAACCACGCTCATCGCTCTCGAAAGAGCCCGGCCCCCTATGCCAGTCGAATAAATTCAGCCCCCAAACGAAGGCAAACATTCGAATTGAAAATATGTGTGTTTCTGTTGTTGTTACGAACCTGGCGGGCGGCACACACTTTCGGTGCGATATGCATCCTCGGTTGCCTTTGTGGCGATATCGGACAAATATTGACGCACCACTCTCTAAGTGAATGCAAATAGGAAAGCCTAATTGAAATTGCAACCATACCAACATACCCAGGACCCAAGTCAGCGTATGAATCTCTCGGTCTGCAGGGATATATTCGGATTCCATAACCAAGAAGAGCTGCAGAGATATGGGTGAGTTCCGCACCCATATCTCTCTGGCACTCGTATTACTCGTACATACGTTCGAACAGAGCTTGGATAAATGTTTACCTATTTGTTTTATATTTGCAGGTACCAGATATTCCTGCAAGTCAAACAGGATGTTCTCCAAGGCAGGCTGCCAGTTTCATTCGAATTGGCTGCCGAACTGGGAGCGTTCGTCGTGCAATGTAAGTAAATAGTCCACAGCGTGATGTGCTCGTAGGTAAGGAATGGTTGTAAGGATGTCGGATATACTCGTAATTAGAGTCCATCGATGTGTGTACTTCGGGTGGGTAATTTTCATTTTTGTAAACTTGCCACCGGGAGAAAAGTTCAAATGAGTGTAACAACAATCGAAATGTTAAATACTGGAGGGCGGAGGCTCTGTTGCAGTTGCAACTGTGTACCACCACTGACCCATTTTTAATTGAAACACAATGTTTCATTCTCTTTCGCTTCGCATTTCCCTTTCTTGGCGTTCGTCAGGTCCTTCTTTGGTTTAATTAATCCACTTACGGTGTAGTGCATTTGAAGTGGCACTACAAGTACAGTTGGGTACTCTGCAACTACTCGAGCTAATGCGGAAAAATGGCGATTCAGGCGAATATAAATAGTACAAGTTAATTGGATTGAGCAGGTTCATTGAAAAATGATGAACGAGTAAATGAGCAATTAATTGCGAACAAGGCATACGAAGTCATCAGTGGAAGTAAAAGTAAAAATCAAAACTAGTGAGTGGGTTACTAGTTTGAAAATCAATCTGTTCAGAAGCTACCATTCCAGGTCACTTTGTTTGGTCGGAAAGACGTTCTCTATGAAAATACAGAAGTGTGCCGGTTATATGCGAAGACATCCTCGAGCTGAATTGCACATTTAAAGTCAAGGAGGGAGTTTTGCGAGGGACTAATTAGACTAACTAAGATTTGGTCTTAAAATTTGTTTAAAGTAGTGCTCTTACTGCATCTGCGTACTTGGTATAGGAACTCCATAAAAGGAAACCACAAACGTAACTAGATCCACTTGCGAAGAAGCCGCATACTTATTTCGAACAAATTGACCTACATAAGTCGGGGGCTTTTTTTCGAAGTCTGGGGACTTACATTTAAGGGTGAGCCGCAGTTAATTCATTTGGGCATTATTTTAAGTGTGGCATATTTACAAGTTTTAGTCAGGTGAGGTCGAACTTATAGTGTTATCTTACTGAATATTAGGTTCATAGGAATCTTAAATACTGGCCTCATGGGTTGGAAAGGAATACATTTTGAATGAGCCAACGGCAACGCTCATATTCCTGAAGTGGGTTACTGAAAATCGGGGCTTTCACAAATTAACTGGTCCTCCAGGTTGCAGTAGGGGTAACGTCCCGACAGCTAAATAAAACTACTTTTGCGCTCCAAGCAAACCTTAGATATGAAAATACCAAAAGTTTTTGAAAAGTAGTATAAACGATCGAGAAGAAATATATTAAACAGAATTAAATCGAGGTCAAACATGTTAATTTTAAGGGACATTCCAGGCAGAAAACAAGATTGCTCTGTTTTTAGATTGAAAACTCTGGTTTTGAAAACAGCAATATTTTTGATCCCTTCCATACAAAAAAACATACGTGACTTGAGTCGGCGGTTTATATAAAGTTAGTATAACTCGTATGTTCCGTCTTATACAAACTGGATTATTGTCTAAAATAAAAGACAACAAGTGTCTGTAGTACGAGTAGTTTTTGGAAGGTGCATGATATTTTTTTACTATCACAGATTCACAACATACAAGTCCAGTTCCAAACATGTTCACCACTTGTATACAAAAATGCATCAGGAACTTTTAAGACTTGCGGAAATGTGACTATCCACTTCTAAGGATTACGTTTCAATATTTTGGTGGATTTTTCTGGTGGTTTTCGAGGCATTGTTCTTTTAAAGTTATCTATAAATAACTTACTACGATTCATTTACAAAATACCTTCAAGTAAAGATAGATAGATAGAAGTATTGCAAACAAAATTGTTCCGCATTCCCTGTCATTTCGAACCATTGTGACCCATCAACTCTCAAACTTGAGGAAATATGTGAAAGACTTGAATTGTCAAGGATCTTTCAAGCACAACACAAGATCAAAGTGTTTTAAGCTTTAAGAATTGCCGCGAGCAAATGACAGCGCTGGAGAAATCTCTACACAGAAATTCAAAAAAGATCAGCAATCCGTTTAACAGTTTGCGAGGCTTCTGCTTGAGGTACTTATATCAAAATTTATTGGTTTCTTTTAGAAGAATGAAATCCTTCCTCGTTGTCTCATTTTTTTAGGGCGGTCTCAGTTTGTAAGTAAAAAAATTTGCTGTTGTGTTTCCATTTTCCAAATAAGGGAATGACAGATATTGAAATGCTAAAAGACGTTTAGCTTTTCAAAAAGGTACTAGGCACACCTACAAGGTGATCGGCTTTCATTCTTAAATTTTCGGGTTGGTTTTGTCCTTGGACAAGCTTGAGTTGTAATAAAACTACTTTTATCCAGCATATAAAAATCCCAGAGACAAGAAAACAAATACATTCCAGAGACCATCCATCACAGAACAGTTCAAGAACTATAAGGGCTGCCCAGCTTTAAAATAAGTAAAATAAAGTAAGTAATTCATTTATTTGCATTTCAATATACACATAGAGTACAAAATATGAGCCGTCAGCCTGTCAACTCTGCTGTTAAAGTGTATAGTTCAACTTTCTTATCTCTCTGCAAATTTAGAAACTTTAAAATTATATTCAGTAAGGCATTGTTGAGTTAGGGCTTTCCTTCCACTGAGATCTGGAATATTCAGCTTCTAAAAGTGTTTATGTAGATTTTGGTGCACACGAACTGAGAACTGCAGATGACAACAGTGAAAACCGTATCCGAATCCGTTTAGCGCTGTCGTTGGATAGAACCACTAAAAAGGGTGAACACTGTAGAAACAAAAGCGACACCTATTGGAATTAATTTAAACTAATGCCCTAGCACTACTTGTAATATTAGGAACAGACTGTCAAAATGTGTAGATTATTTTTGAGTCACACACGACTAGAAATTACACTAGGCAAATGTGTATGGTGACCATCCGTTCATTATAATAATGAACGCTTCTGTATTTGAGGACGATGTTCATTGAATTATTTTGTACACAAAAATATAAAAACGTCCTTAGAAGATTTTGCATTTGTTCTGAATTTCATTTAAATTCTTAAAAACAATAACGTAAACATTAAGATAACAAAAATTGTAATGCTAGAGTTGCCTAACTTCCTCAACAATCAAACAATAAGTAATCTTTTGGTAAAAAAATTTTCTCTATTTAATTTCTGTTCTTATAAGGAACCTACTTTATTAAAATAGTTTTGAAATTTTCTATTATTCATTATTTGGAACTCTAAAATATGGTCACATTGTGCCAACAGAGTGGGGGACAAGAATTTACTTCGAAATGTAGATACTTCCAGGTTATATTTCACGCATTTAGGTGGTGTCCCGCCGACTCTATCGGCAAAAAACAAATTAAGTTTTCATGAGTGGCTTTTTAAAGGTCGTCGGCTTATCACCTCACATAACCTTCAAAACTCAACGTTTTTGTAATTTGAATCGCTCCGGTGCATTTCCGCACACACACACACACACAAAAGCGCTCAATTGCAAAATTATCCCTCCATCAAATTATAATTCATTCGTTTTCACCATAATGATTACGTCCTGTCATTAATTTCAAGTGCATCATTCAGCCGTGCAAAGTAATTCGAAGCCACACAAACGCCGGTCGTAGATGTGCCCGTGTGTATGATGGGCGGGCGAAGGTGTCCTGTTCCTTTGCGCGAGCTTTTATAATGGCAAATTAATTACTAAGTATTAAATGCGCATTCCACATTATTATCGTGAATTTAATAAATCGACTGTCGTTTTAAACTTCATTAAGCAAATTATTCATCTGCATCCGAAAACCATTACCCTATCCAATGGCAGCACTGGCTGTGGCTGTGGCTGTGGCTGTGGCATCCCTCCAAAAGTAATGTGCATCAATTAAACAAATTTTTCATCTGGCTGTGTTCTTGTCTCTTTCTCGTTCAAATATAGCCGAACTGGGTGATTATGACCCGCGCCGCCATTCCAAAGGATATGTCTCCGAGTTTCGCCTGCTGCCAAATCAAACTGGCGAACTGGAAACACGTGTTAGCGAATTACATCAGCAATTAAAGGGCATGGCACCGTCAACGGCTGAACTCAACTACCTTGACAAAGTGAAGTGGCACGACATGTATGGGGTTGATTTGCATCCGGTACTGGTAAGTGTAATAAATATCCGATGGGAGACGGGACCACCCTCAATCGTATTGTTTTAAATGTCAGACAATATGTCGGTTTACAAGCGTCGCGTCGCGTCCGGGGATATGAATTGAAATATTTGCGCGCTGCTTTCCAGGTGAAGCGTAAATGTGGGCGAATGAGCATTTCAGGGGGGGATTGTTTTTTTTTTTTTACTTTATGATGATGAAAATTTTAAATTTGTTGTTCTGGTAGGGAAGGGCGCAGAAGGAGACCGAGAAACAGTTTGTGCCGAGCTATAAAACAGGAGCTCGTTGTCTGTGAATCGCAATCGTAAGGAATTTATGATTTACAATTTGGAATAAGCACAGTTAATGAGATGGAAGATGACTGGCACTGGCGCGCTATTGTGACGGCTACTTCAAGGCCATTCGAGAGTTTAATTTGATTTCGAGAAAATTCTGCAATTGCCTAAGGTCCTTAAAAGGCAGCATGGGTTCATGTGGAGCAGAGCGATTAAAGGACTCATACGTTTTTCACTTTGAAATAAATTTGTGTGCACCTCAAAGAGCGGACAGAAGATGCATAAATGTCAAGGGTACATATTGAGTCAGAGGAAGGGACGGGCAAAAGAGTCTGCTACTTAAAGGGATCGAAGAAGGATTTTTTTTATAATAAATCTAGAATGCATTCAAGACAGTTTCCATAAGCCGCCGCTCCAAGTGTGTTGCTTTCACAGCCGATAGTGCTTGGCCTTGAAGCGAATGAGCACAGATAGTGTAAGTGCTACCAGATGACAAACAAGCCTCTGGGTGAAAACGTCTTCCAGTGGAGCTTTACGGCACAAGTGATGACCAATTGGAAGGAAGGGGGAATTCATACTGGAATACTTTCACAGAAAAATTCTTCCAGTGTGCTACAAGGTAGAATGAGAAAGAAGACACAACCGCGAACCTTTTAGGCCGTACCAAGAAGTTAATCTAAGTAAGTAGTTCAAAAACCTTGACACTCCGCGTATGCACTGACTCAGCCCAGGGATGGAAAATGCCATTTTCGATTTGAACTGAAAACTGTTGTAAGATCGTACTGAAATGGAGCCAGTTGTATTGAAAACTTTTTTTCGTATACAGAATTGAATTCAAAATATTTTATTTTCAGAAACATAAACAAAAATAAATTAACAAAACATTAATGACTTCCTAGCAAAACTATACAAACCTACAAAAAAATTGTTTATGTTTTTAATCTATGAGCTTTATACTCTCAATGTGATCATTCATCTTGAAAATATATTGCCCTGAACTTGAAACTCAGAACAGTATGAGTTTCTAATAAATTTTTTGTTTCAATCAAAACCCAGCAAGTGTCGACTTGAAGTCGGCTTCGACATTTGGACTTTATTAATGTCTGGCAAGAAAAAGTCCTTTCGACATTTGCTGATGTGATGAGTGAGGAATAGCGAGAACGGCTTGAGCTTAATTAGACTCGTGTTTAATTGAATTTACTTCAGCCCAAAATTCTGAAATTTAAGCATTGTAAATTTGTTGAATATTCTTTTCTTTTCATTAGGAACAAATTCAAAAACAAATTTCAGTATAGAATTAGATTTTCTTGATACAACTGTTTCTGATCTAAAATACTCCAACTAATTTAGGAAGGGATTTGAATATTAATTTTCTTCCAAAATGACATAAAAAAATCATCATCTCGATTATTTTAATTTGTTTCTTAGGAAAAGTTTACAAATTGCGAGAGAATTTGAAAGATACAGATGGATAAATTGTATCGAATTAAGGCAAATTGTACTTTTGTACTCGAGCAAACTCATTTGTATCGAATTCGATACAATTGTATCGACTTTTTCATCCCTGACTCAGCCTCGTCAACCGAATGGCTTACTCTCTCGTTAAAATGGTCTTCGAGTTCCAGTCCACAGTTTTGGAGACGACAGTGAAAACCGAACCTCTGTTTCAGAAACCAAGCTCACATGAATGCCAAACATCTTGGCCTAGACAATTGGTTTAGACAGAGGTTATCAGTGTCGCAAGCGAAGACTGTTTACAGAAGAAGTCTTTTTCTATACCGTTAGCACTGATTGTGAACCTACTAAGGTATTGGTGTGTTTATCTCCTCAAGCTTCTTTGAAGCCCTATAGTCTTGAAAGAACTGTCTAACCCTCTGGTATAACCTTCGAAGATTGGTTCTGTGGAAGCGTCCCGCAAGATATTCGACAGTGCGCTTCATTTTTGTCTATGAGTACTCGATTCGCCTTTCTTTTTTTATAACTCGTGTAGGCTTATCGCACCAGCAGTGTTTTTGGTCCGCAGGACTGGTTTATAGGTCTCGTGATGGGACTACCGATTATATCCAGATATATCACCTAGTAAACAACAGAACATGGGAGACGGACGTTGGAAATGTTGCGACTGGTCGCCTGCGCTCTATGCTGGCGAGAAGCTTAAGCTGTCTAGGCGAGACCCGTAGAAAACAAATTTGGAAAGATTCAGGCCATAAAGGCCTTGCAACGTTAAGTCTTATTACAGCCACCCTAACATAACAGATTTCCGCATCCCTAATTAGGGAGAGAGCAGTTCGAGTGAATGGTGGCCACTCGGAAGATTCTGCCATCTAAGACAGTGAAGGCATACCTGGGGCTTTACGGTCTTATGATCGGAAGACCGCAAAAGTTCTCGTAGCAATTATGACATGTAGTCCCGCCGCAAAATCGATTGTTCTGAGGTGGTTTTCTTAGATTTTGCCGCATAGGCTTTGCTTTCTCACTGTTAGAATCAAACTGTCCCATCCTACAAATTTCGACGTTAAAGTCGCCAAGAACAATCCTGAAAGGCGTACTTCAAGCACTTATCGTGCTCCTTTTCGGAAAAATCGCCGAGTCCCTGCTCAAGTTATCAACCTCCTCCGTGGGGCCTAACCACAAATCGGGGTGAAGTTTGTAAATTTTTCCCTAGTGTGGTTTGTAACCAGTTGAGGGTTTAACGGGACCCTTAACCTTCGAGACAAAGTCTTTCTCAAATCTGTTTAAAAATACTTGCTGTCCTAGATCCTGGTGGCGCAGCTTTGCATACTTATAGGTCTAATATCAGACTAGAAACCATGCAGGGTCTCCCTGGCAGAGAATTCCAATATAAGCCCCTCTTCGACTATACCCCGACTGACAGCAAAATCATAAATATTGGAACAAATTTTTAGGAACAGAAATATTCCGGGTCGAAACTGAAAACCTTGAGACGCCCACTTGCGCGCTCTATTAGCGAAAAAGTTCCGCACAAAGCACATCAGCCGCCCACGCACTCCTCTTCGGTGCTCATTTCAAAAACTTGAAAACATCAAACATGCACCCATCGCAAATTATTAGCCAAGTCATCCTTATCTACTCAGAACTTGGTCCATCAAAAGTGGTTAACTTAAAATTCATTGCCCACATTATCTCTCCGAAATTCATCAAATATTTCGACAAGTTTTTGCTGAAGGAAAAAAAAATTAACACCCCATCATCTCTGCGGTGGCGGCAGCCTCTGTACAGTAATGCGCGTCAAAGCAGGGCGGTTCCGCTTGGTCCTTAACTTTTTAACTTTCACTACGTCGAAAAATAAAAATAAAAAGGCTCCCATGCATGTAATTTTTGCGCTCTTCACTTTTTTCTTTTAATCTATTCACAGGGCGAGGACAGCGTCGAGTACTTTCTTGGACTCACACCGAGTGGCATCGTCGTCCTGCGGAACAAGACGACAGTGGCTCATTACTATTGGCCTCGAATAGCGAAAGTTTACTACAAAGGACGATACTTTATGCTGAGAATCTGCGATAAAAATGTAAATGTTCCGTGTAACTTTTCATCCTTTCTTTAGTGTTTCCCTTCGTCTGTGTCGGTTGATGTTTTGGCTCATTTCAATTTTTTTATCGTCAATAATAAACACACACAGACGCAGTTTAAAGTTTCCAAAAGGAGGGCGAGCCAGCGAGCTGTCGTCAAAATGAATGCAATGCCACTTTTGTAGATAAGCCGCCTCCCTCTGGCTTTCTAGATACATTGTCTCCGTGTGTGTTCGTTTTTGACAGTAAAAGAGAGTGCAATCCCTCAAAGACACTGCTAACAATAAAAATACCAACGACTATTGACGACATTCTTGGTCTTGGTTTCGTTTTCCATTTGCAGAACGAATTAAGCACGTACGGCTTCGAGACGCCAAGGAAATCGGCATGCAAACACCTTTGGCGGTGTTGCGTCGAGCACCATGCATTCTTCCGGCTGGTAAGGGTTGCACCGATTCAGTCATCGCAGTCGGTAGAGCTGTTTACATTGGGATCACGTTTCCGCTACAGGTAAGAGTATGGTATGTTTCTTGCACTAGGATTGGCATCGTTCCGGGAATTGTGAAATAAATCGGTGACACGTCAGGACATGAAATCTAAATCCAATTTCGACTCAAGCCCATCAAGGGCGGTGAAATGGGTTGGAATGCTGGTTGGTATCGATGTTTGACCTAGATGGGTTCCATTTGAGTTGATGAGAAAATGGTTTTCCGTGATGTAAGCCAAGGCACTTGATTTTTTCCTGTTCTTGGTTTGTTATTATTCACATTTAGTGACATGCTGAGGGGAGATGTCATTAGGCGGTGTCATTAGGGTTGGTTACTTGAATTTCGTATGTTTGTGGGGGAACGTACACATTCGATAGAGGTTTATCTATGAATTCGATAAACTTCGCCTTGAATTTAGAACTCAGGCGAGGTATGACTTACCTTCTTAGTTGCTGCTACCTACAGGGCTTTACATGTTGACTGAAACCATATTTTTTGCAAGGTGGATGCTTTATTTTGTCCCAATAGTTCATATGGCCATGGTCCCTTTGTTGGCACAACTCGTGTTTTGATGTTCAGAGAGGTGAAGCTTAACCCACGTCACAAATTGTTTTATGCCGTCCTCCGGTTGAACCCCCTAAAAAGGAAACATTACCCCTAAATAAAATACACAAATCATGCGGGTGCATTTTGAGCAGGTCTACAAAAGACCTAGTGGTTAAATAATATAAAAAAAAAAACAAATAGTTAGCGAAACAGGTCCACATAGGGTATGAACCTATACCAATAATCATTTTTAGTGTCCAGGCTAAATTTTTCCAACTCACAATGGCGAAATTTTCCATACAAAAACCTACAAAATATATAAAGTGAAGTTTATAAATGATTATTAGTAAGGCCCATAGTCTTCTTCCTTCTTACAATCGCTGGTTTACGTGAGTTTTTCAAGAGAAAAGGATACTTGCACAGCACTACACGGAAAAAAATATTTTCTAAACTGGAAGTAGAATTTTCTTAAAACAAGAACATAAGGTACGGTTATGGTCCAAGCCAATTCTTTCTTATTTTCACATTTTTATTTCATGAGTCAAGAACGAGAGAAAAAACTAAAATTGTAAAGTTTTTCTTGATTTAAGAAAACAAATGTTTTAATAAGGTGTTTCGTCCCTAGAATTGCTTTCTTCCAATATGAATTTTTTTCTAAAATCATGCATGGATTTTCTTTACCCAACAAACTGTTTGCTTAATTATTATATATGTGAAATCAGAAAAATTTTCTTAAATCAATAACTTATGTATTTCTGAAATCAACAATAATTATTCTTGATGAAAGAAAGGATTTGCTGAATACGGAATGTGTCCTTAAGAACCTTTCTTTTATATCAATAATTAGTTTCTCAAATCGTGCGTATTATATTATTCGGGTTAATATAATGCGAACTGAAATATAAACATTAAGTTAATTTGCTAATATCAAGTAGGTACTTATAGTTTTTGGATCTTCATAGAAATCATTTTCTTCAGTCAATAAAAAACTAAGAACTAAATTGCAATAAATTTAGAATGATTTACGGTTTTTTGAAATTATTTTTATTAGAAAAAAAAAACAAATTCTGGAGTAATTTACATCATTTTAATTAAATTAAATTATTTGTTACCATAAATCATAGTGTTCTTGTTTTTAAAATATTCATACTGAACTTCCAAGTTTTTGTTGTCTTCAATCTTCAGAGCGATGCTGGAAATCGGTTTTTTCTAAGTAAATTGAAAAAAAAAAAAAATGATCAATGATAACAAAATAAAATAAATATGCACCTAAATAGTGACCGTGACTTATCCAGGTACAGGAAACACGGCTCCTCGCAACAATTCGTATGACAAAAAAACGCTTCTGTTTCAAATATCCCTGTGGTTTTAAAAGTTCCGAAAATAAACAGTTTCCGACTGAACCAAGAATGTAAAGAAAACGTATGCGAGTTATAGAATGAATGGAACAACAAAAGTCAAACATTTTTCAACTGAATACGCAAAATTCGTTAACAATTTTAATATTAAAATAAAATAACTTACCAAAATTATAGACGACACTTTTTTCTAAATACGTTTACAATACTCTCTACACTCGGACTTACTCAGTAGAAGTGGATAATGGACTGACTGTTTATGCTATGCGTTTGCAAACCCGAAGGAAGACAAAAAATGTGCTCATGAGCGACTCCTTCGAAACAGACAATATTGCAGTTGCATAAGAACTTGGTCCTTTTTTGTAGTAAATACGAATCGAGTAAATTTGAACAAATATGAATACAAAATTCATTGAGGTACTTTAGGCAATACGAGACATTTTTCTTGTATTCGTCCTTGTTTTCTGTATTTATACTCCAATTTGGATCTTGTTTATAGCGTATAAGGAAACGTATAAAAGTGAACCTAAAATGAGGAGTTAATCTCCTTGTGCATGTTTGTCTCGATATAGGAATTTGTTTCTTGTAAGCAATTAATATAAAGTAACCCCTTTCTCTCTTACAACCTATTTTCTCAATACGTCTAAGAAAATTCTTCTAAGCCACTGCAATTAATTTCTTGCTATTAGGAAATTTGTACTAGTTTAAGGCTAA
Source organism: Cheilosia variabilis (assembly GCA_951230905.1). Lineage (NCBI taxonomy): Eukaryota > Metazoa > Arthropoda > Insecta > Diptera > Syrphidae > Cheilosia > Cheilosia variabilis. The sequence goes on from OX579676.1 coordinate 17,820,837, forward strand.
GTTAAAAATTCATAGTATAACACGATTACTTTTACAATCACTTCCTGATTTCAGAATATATTTCTTAACTTTACTATACGAAACTCGTTTCTTAAATCAAGAAATATTTGTTCGTTTAAGCAACATGATATTTTTTTTACAACACGGTTAAAAATCCTGACGTTAAATTTAATATTTTTGGGGTTGTTATAGGACAACGCCGAGAAAATATTAAAATTTAATATTTTGCATGTATTCAAATTAAATAACTAATAAAAGATTTATTAATTTCAAATAATTTCTGAAATATAAAATTTTAATATAGAGGAGGATGGATTTCAATGCAAAAGTTTTTAAATTAAACTTATTTATATTGAAAATTTAAAGAATTTGAATACATTTGTATTCGAATTAAGTAAACTGCAGATTAAAATATAATACTTTCACTTCAAATTCAATTCTTCTTTTGGTTTTTAATAACCCATGGAATATTAAAACATAATACAATCTTATTATATTTGAATACTTCTTTAGATTTAATTTAAATATATATGGAATATATTTCAACACCGGAAATATTTTATTTTAAAACAAATTTTTTAGTTTTCTTTTCTTTTCTCTATTCAAGAATAATGGTTCAAATACAATTAAATTAAATTCGGGTAAAGAAGAGTTTGCTAATTTTAAAATTTTCCCGACTCAGGAAAGGAAATTTCTTTGTGTAGCCACCATTTTTAAATTTCTTGGTTTCTAATTTGTAAATTTGTTGCGTGTCAAACGAGCGCAAATAAGCGATCTGTGCGGTGACGCAATTTTTATGCATGCCTTGTTGTCCATTTGTCAGACGCCACTGTTTCCTGCGTAAATTTGTTTCGATTACAATATCTGTAAAAAAATGTAATTCCATCGGAATTTGTTTAAATTTTGAAACAACTTATCCCCCCACTTGTAGTCCCAAACATTTGTCGGCTCAAGACTATTTCACACTTTTGCACGACTGACTCTTCCGTCTATACCTTCAGCTCGTGGTTACTTCCTTTCACTGGCATTGAACGATCCGAAAACCAATTCGGACAAATGGAATTCTGTTCATGTGTCGCACATTCAGTGGCAAGCATCGGCAGGACCGCCATCCGCAATCATCGGGAGGACTTTGTGCCCTATATGACATATGCCAAGGGGACACCGTGTGCGGCACAACGAACGACGCCGACGGATGCAAATTCACTTGAAAAACCCCTCGGAATGCGGGCTTTGGAGAGCGAAGCTCCTTCAAACCGCACCGCACACAAAGCACGGCTCGCACCGCAAATACACGTTCATTTCGAATGCGCAACTGTTTCGCATTCACCGCAACCCATCAGCCACAAATCAAATTTTCCTCTATTCCTCTTTTTGTTTTCTGGTCGGCCCTGGCCCTGCCCAGCCGAAACCCTGGCCTTTTGTGTTCCTCCTTGACGTGTCGGCACGGGTAACAGGTTAAGACGCTTCACAGTGCACCAAGATGACTGCCACCACGAGTGGTGTTTTGTTTTTGTCTCATCCTAGCCCCGACTCGTCACCGTTGCCGTTGCCGTTGTCGACGTCGTCGTTGTCGTTGTCGTTGTCGTTGTCTCTGGGAGCGTTATTAAAAATGAATTATTCATGTCTTCACACCTTAAGTTATGTCCTTGTTCTCTTCATTGTCATTGTTGGGGTTTTGTGCTCGTTTTTGTTCTGTCTGCAGAATAATTGTTCCACAGGTATACCCTATACCTACACCATTGCCAATACCAACCTACAGCCGTCCATCAGAGCGCGGTGGTACCTGAGCTTCTGGGTTAACTTGACCAAGTATACGTATAGAGAATGCAACGAGGACGATGCACCGATGAATCCGTGCGCGATTTTTTTATTCAAAACTAATGACTTGGGTTTGCCCGCTTGGTTTCTATGTGGCTGCCAGGTCTGGCTGTCGTTCCATTGTTGTTCGGCAACGTTCACGTGCTGTGACGCCAAACGAGCATGTGTTCTTACGTAACACAGTTATAATGGTTGTTCTTTTTTCTTTTCTTTTTGATTTTTCTTTGTTTCAGTGGACGAACGGAAAAGCAAGCGGCCAAGGATGCCATGTCCGTGGGAAGGGCACCTCCCGCATTCACTCGAATGCCATCGAAGCGGCAACCGAGACGTGTGATGGATGAGTTTCTGAGTGGAATCGGTGCTGGTGCTGGCAGTGCGATTGGTGGCGGTAAAAATGCTGAAAGTTTCGGAAAAACTCAGGAAATTAAAAGCATTTCCCTACTGCAACCCGTGCAGACGTAAGTAATAGCTGAACAATTTGTTTTTCTATCTTTTTGTTTTTAGTTTTCAGTTTTTGTTTGGATGGGCTTGGAATTACGGTTGGCATCGATCTGGAGGTTTGGCGGAAGGGTTGGTTTGCGCTCATTAGGTTACTTTCCTTTTTCTGGTTGTCGGGTGTGTAAACATGCGGAAAGGTAGTGTTCGTGGTTTGGCAACAAAGTGCGGAAATCGCATAATGGAGGGGCTAACTCTCGTGTCTAAATGAGTTGGATTTTGCTTGAACGGATGTGCGTGGTGGTTTTACTCGATTTGAATGCGAAAGTGTCATTGGCATTCCAGATTCCAGTGGATACGGTAGGCTTAAGAAGTGTGCCAGCGTTAGCCTTAGACCTCACGAAAGTAGAAGCCAAACGCCTACTTGCAAGTTACAAGTATATGTTTCTCAGTGGTGGTCCTGTGACTGAGGTGGAAGTGGCCGGCACGAATTGGCCAGCAAGTGGAGTAAGGTCACCTATATAGTACCACGTATGCATCTACGCTGGTAAAACATTAAAATACTTCAACTCGGGCTGAAAATTGATGGTCTTCCGAATGAAGGTTGAAGTAGAAAATGGAAAGGCCCGTGAATTCTTTTTTTTATGAGGTGAAATCCGAATGAGATGACTGAACTCCGTGAACAGAAAATGATCTTCACCCATAACGAATTAAAAGTTCAAGGAACAACAACTTCCCAAAAGGGTATAACGCCGCCCCAAAAGAAATACTGGGCGATCAACAAGAACAGCCTTATGCCTCTAAAGGATTTTTTAAAAGAAATAAATGTTGGTAATGTCAGTGGAAGCTGGTCCGTGGAGAAAGTCCCTGTTCCAAAAAGTTCACGCATAAATCGACAGACAAAGTGCCACGTCAAAGTCACATTTCAGAAACAGTAGAAACCACAGAAGAGTTACCCGAAACCAACACCCAATCTAGAAAGTAAATCGGTGCAAGAAAGGTTGAAGCTTGCAAAAAAAAGCGTTCCACAGATGCTAAAAAAGCATTTATCAGTAGAAATCGCCAGTAGGCCTGGCTTTATTACCGTAAACGCGGCTTTAAAAGCCTCCAGCTCTAGACACTTCTACTGAATGATCTGGAAATAACTAGATTGCCGACAAAAATAAAATGTCGGACCAATAGATACGGGTCAAGATCTAACGCAAATTAAAATGGCTGGAGCTACAACCACTTCAGGAGACAGGTGCTGGAAATGAGCCATCGAAACATAGCCCGTCGTTATTCCCGCTTACGCATTTAATTCGGCGAACTGGGAATATATTAAGGAACTGTCTCGAATCAGTTGAAAATACGGACTTGCTCAAATGAGAAAGAGTCATGCTTGAGGGTATCGAATAATAATAAATCAACTCTACGAAGCAAAGAGTGGTGCACCACAAGGCTCAGTACTAGGCTCCTATCTGTATTGAGTTCTGCTCGACGAAAATCTGCGCCTATTGACATATTGACTTCAAAAGAAGCGGCAAAGACAATAAAAAAAAAAACGTCGAACATTCCTGTAGCAAGGCTGCAACGTTACCCATGTTCAGCCGGTTTACCACCCGAATATCACAAAATGGACGCTCTGCTTACGCTCTGTTTCCCAACCTTGGAGTGATTATTAAAGGTCTAGAACAACTCAATCATTTATGCGAAAAGTCGTCAGAACTTTTGAACTTTTAAGGCTGGTTCGTAACATCCAGGTCCCGAAACAGTACAAAACTCATGTACACAATAGAAATATGGTCTTGCCAGTAGGGCTTTAGGTCCGCCAACCACCAAAGTACCATGAGTCGTGGACCTGTAACCATTCGAAACTGCCAACTTGCGCAACGCCTCTTCTTTCGTTAAACAGAATTCGAAACCAATTCGGGGAGCGGTCACCTTCGGATAAGCTCGTTAACTCTGTTCATCAGATTGACAAGAAAGGGGCCATTCTAGGTGAAGTACTTTTATGCCTTTTGTCTACTCAGTGCCCAATTCATCAACTTCGAAGTAAACACATTCAACTCTAAAGTGCAATGTTCCCAATGCATGTTCTATGCATGTTTGATTCGGCTGTGGATCGTTGCACAACGCGTTGCTCAACAAGTGCACGGGTAGTGTACGTGCTCATGTTGTTTGCGGTTAGTGTGACCAATTTAGCATATTTACTGGTAAATTTAGCAGGATTTTGTTATTTTTAGCCTCCTTTTTTTCAAGTCATGCAAGCAGAAAATTTTAGCATAATTTTATGCGGTATCAGAAAAAATTTGCAGGATTTTAGCCAAATTATGAACTAAAATAAGAAAATAAAATCAAAGCAGACGAACCTTAGTGTGAATAGTGAAAATAGATGGTTGATATCTACCAAATACCAATTGATAATTGACAATTGCAATATTATGGGCCATGCTAAACAGTATTCTTCTTAGCAGAGATAATCTGTCAGAAGTCTGTTGTCACAGTTTTACAATTCCTGATAAAATCATAAAAGAAGTCGGAGTAACAAAATGTTATTATCCACCTGAAGAGAAAGATTTATGTGCGATGTTTTTGCGAAGCCCAACAATATTAATTTATTGCAATACTCACCCTTATTGCGTAGATCAACTATCAACCGATTGACGATTGATAGAATTTATCAATTCAAATAAAAATCGGTATTGCGAAAATAAATTGATAAAATATTGAGCTATTGTGAATGCATTCAAAATAATTCTATTATTGTGAATGGGGATGTGAGTCTGACAGGTTTTTTTTTTTTTTGAGGAACGTACAAAAATTCAGAAAATCAATAAAATTAAAAACAAAATATAAATGACTTCAACTGAACTATATTTTGATTGAGATGAGAAGTTGGATGATCCTGGTGTCCTGATAAAATTTATCACTTATTTAATTCGAAATTCACATTTTTTAGTTATTTCTTTAGGTAGCGCGAACTCATCAACTGCAAATTTACGATTGAAAGAAAAATTGACAGCTGACAAGAAAATCAATGAAAATTGTTGTTCGCAATACCGATTTTTTTCATTCACAATCGATTTTTTTTTAAATCACAATGTAACAACAATATTGACAGTTGACAGTCACAATACCATTTAATAAAATTGATTGATAAATTTCAATTATTAATTGATAGTTGATCTTCGCAATAAGGGTGACTAATAATAATATTTAAACTTAATTGAATTCTATTTTTTTCTGTATGTAATATGTCGCGAAGTGATTTTTATTTAATATTATTCCTGTTAAATATAACTTATTTCTTCTGAAGCTTTTTTGTCAATTTTTTCGTTTTTGATTTAAAAAAATAATTAGCATGACTTTTAGCACTTTTTTTATACAAAAAAAAACATGATACGTTGCGGAGCATGATTTCAAATATTGAATTGGTCACACTGCTGGCGGTGGCCCCACATTTTTAACTATAACACTATGCTGCAGATTATCTCTTCAAGCCGTTGCTCAGGTTCGTGCATTTTTTGCTCACTTGAGTTGCGTTAGGTGCGACGAAATTTGAGATCAAAATATTTCAGAAGAAGGTATCGATTGCCGTGTGTTCTGTGTTCAACGCGATGCCCAAACAAGGAACCTTGGTTATGTGTACGAGGGTAGCACAACCACAGCGCAAACACAGTAGAACAATTTGGGGAACTTATTTGCAAAGTCAAAATCAGGCATGTTTATCACGGGCCCATTTAACAATTGAGTGAGTTGATCAACTAGGTGTAGGGGTTCAGCAACAACTAAGTTCTAATCTTCACGTTGCTCAACGCGAGTTGGTGCCCAAGTGTACGAGCTCAACCAGCTGTTAATTGAACCAAAGAGTAGAATAAACTTGTGAACTACATTGGTTGATGAATTGGGCTCTAAGTGAACGACATTCAGAGGCGTTCAGAACACCAACGTGGATCGAATAGGTCGAATTATTAAATCGGTAAGCCACATCTTTGTCGCGACTCTTCCAAGGGATGTCGGACCACATGTGCCTCTTCCAGAAATTCCACCTTCTAGCGAGAGATCAATGCCCAATTCACCGCCGCCAGTCCTGCTTGCACGCCAAACGAGAGGTGGATGTAGGAGATTGTGTTATCAAACTAGTTGCAGCTGCCAAAAAACATACTTCTCTTAGTCAAAGCTAGCAGCTGATGTCCCAAAAAGATACAAAACCATCCCAAATTGGAACAGAGACCGCCTTACTTTGTTCTATACACCACTAACGCATGCAATTTATAGCAATAACGCACCTTGGTCTCATTTCAGGTACGAGAGTCCATATCGATCGACGTACAGCATACCCACGAGTTTGGGTATCCGTCCCTACAGTAATAACAACAATCAGAACAACTCAGCGGTAACACCAGACTCGCCACGAAGTACGCGCAGTGCACCCTGGCCCAGGTCACAGCAGCGTGGCCTGTTCGGTAATTCATCAAGTCCTCGCTCGTTGCGTTCGGCAACATCGGCGACACGTCACAGTACGCACGTTCCTACACACAGCACCAGCAACAACAATAACAACAACAGCCATAGATACCGATCAAGCTCGGTGGAGAGCCACTCATCGAATGACTCACGTTCCACTCGAAGGTAAATATATCCGTGTAGAGGCGCAAGTGCGCATTAACGTCCCCTAATGACTTGTGTGTGCGCACTTGCCCATTTCATTATCATATACATATAAAGGCTCGCAAGCGCATTCCTCTGGGTCTGCTTTTGTCTGTTTCTCTCACGCAAATTGCTTTATAATTTGATATAAAAATGAAAATCTCAGGCACAAGCACCGACACCGCCGCACTTCGGATAATGAGAGTGAATTATCGCGTGGATCTGGCCGGTCTGGGCGATCTCATCATTCGCATCGCAAACACCGACGATCGCGGCACCGGCGAGACTCTGGGTCGGAGAACGACAGCACCAGGGGACGCAGCTACTCGGGTCATCGGATGTCGGCGAGCGGTTCGGCCGGCGAGCTAATCGATTCGACAAGTCAGTGGCGTGAGGTGCAACGGCGGCAGGCCGATGGCTTGGGTCAGAGTTCCGTCCAGCAGGCGTCCGTATCGAAGAGCAGTATGGTGGCTAGAAGCCTTCACAGTAATGACAGTCATTCGGACACGCATTCGCATCACAAGTCGCGTCGTCACAAAAAGAACAAGTGAGTACATGCGCATGATCGATGACGACCCTAATGATGATCACCTCCTCTTGTGTTTGTGCGTGTTTCTGTCATAGATCGCCATCGGACTCGAGGAATCGCATCTGGTCAAGCGAGTTGGCGAAGCACTTGCAGTTCGATCTGGTCGACACTGCCGGCATGACCGAGGATCAGTTGCGGGAGATTCCCTACACCGTGGTGGAGACGAACTCGTCGAAGCGCCTCGGGTCGGGCAACCTGAAGATCCACAAGAGCCAAAGCGGTGGCAACACCACCACCAACGGCCAGGGCAACCGCAACCGCGTGGACCGGATAAGGGGGTAAGATCACCGATCGTGTGCCTTGCCGTACAATATAAGTTGATAAGCTTTTGATGAATTTGAAATGTATTGTCAGTTTGTATTTCCAAAGTTCGAATCCGAACGATAGTTCTGGAACGAAAAGTGGATCGATCCGTTCGGCTAGTACGATCTCGTCTAGGGAATGCGATCGGAATACAGGATTAGTTAGGTGGGCATAGAGCCCGAGCATTTATTTGCTCTGGCATTACAACGACTCAATCATTTCAGGATGATGTCCAGCATGAGCATGGGTGACTTCATCTCGCCCACGGGATCGAGTTTGAGTCCGCTGGACAATTCAGCGCTTAGGGTGTCGCACGAGCACACGGACTCGGGCCTTGGAGCCGACCAGGACTACGCGTATTCCTCGGAGAGGTTGGTAGTCATCATATGCTTTCCATCGCCCAGAACCGATCCTCCTCTCTTTGCAGGTCCAGTGACAGCACTCGCTATGGAACGAACAAATCATCTGGCGCCTCGTCCGGCAGTCACCGCAAATCGGGCGGCAGCTCAGCGGCCTTCCCTGCCATGATGCACCACCAATCCGTGAGTAACAATAGGAAATCCTCTATATATTCATCGAATCGTCCGCAACAGCAATCACAGCACCAGCCACACAGCTATAAGTACACGTCCCCGGCTCCGATACATAGCTCCACAAACTCATCCTCTACTAACAATAACAGCTCCTTCCCAACTAACATTAACAACAACAACCCGAACAAGGTGGTGGGGGCGCCGCCGGCACAGCAGCCGTCCGCAAAGGCCGGCGCCGCCGCCGCCGCCTCCGCATCATCGCTGTCGGCGGCCCAGCAGCAAACGGCCAACAATAACCGCTTACTAAACTACACAACCTTCGAGAATAACCACTACAAATTTAGCTTGAACAATCCCAGCACCGGTGACGGCCTAGACTCCTACAACCGTCCCATGTCCTCGGCTTCCGGTTGCTATCCAGGTGGTGGTGTTAGAGTGTCGCGTGGTACGGCTAAGTCCGACATTGGTGTACCGATCCGTCGGCCATCCAAGACCAATCAGCTGATGATGGGTGGCAACCCGGGCGCGGGCTACCCTCACAACGGTCTGCATCGGGGAAAGTCTGATCTCTTCCTAGCCTACGTCCACAACGGCAGGAGTGAGTATGGCGCGGGTTTGGGTAATGGCCGCCTGACCGATGCCTGGCCGGCAAAAAATCAAACCCAAAATCACCATCAACAGCCGCAGGCTGCCTATCACATTTCGGGCGTTCAGACAGCCGACTTTACCGCGCCCATCATGTACGATCAATTTAGCCCGGCCGGTCGGCGCAGCAGTCGACAGTCGACGGATGTTTTGTACTATCAGTTCGACAACAAACTGATGAGTCCCAAGGATTCTGCTCCGGCCGTAGGTCCACTGGTGTACATTGAGACGCCCCCACAGATGGCGTACAGGCCAACTGCAACCGCCCCGATGGGAAGTAAAACACTAAATGTGAGTACAGATTCATTGTTGCACGCGCCCTCTGTCTTGTGTCGTGCCTTTTGTGTTGCATTTGCATGTAAGTGTTGCCTGACAATGAAGATGTGTTGCATGATTTGTTTTTTTTTTGTCCGTTTCGTTTCTTTTTTTAATTTCGTTCATAAATCGCATGACTAAGAGAAGATGTGCATAAGCTTTGTGGAACAAAATAGCATGCTACCAAAGCAAAATGTTGCATGACCATTCCGATTCAATTAAAAGTTTGTTAATTTTTTTTTATAATTATTTTTGCTGTTGAAAATGTCTCGTTTCTTTTTAATTTCCTGTGAAGTAGCTTTGCTTGTGAATCACTGCAAACGAAAAGGGTTTTCTTTTTTCCAACCAACCCCTCTGCCATTGGATCGGTGCATATATATTTCGTTGGTGTTATACTATCAGTCGGCATTGCAAAAGAATTTAATCAGTCGAGCTTCGCTGCCGTTTGAAGTAAGTATCACTGACTTAACTTCAACTAATCCAAACAGTAATGACTTTGAGTGTGCAGTCAGTTCCTTCCAAAGAAATTGTTGGGGCATACTCGGGTTACTCCAATAATTCACATTCAGTAATATTTGTTTCCATTTATTTACTTTCTCTACGCTTCATTTGTAACCATTTGGAGTCATTTGCAGTCATTTGAATTGCTTTTCAATTATTTTAAATAGATTCCAATCATTTGCAGGCGTTTTTCCCACTATTTCGAACCATTTGCAATTTTTAAAACGCAATTCAGATATCTATGGTTAGGACAATAGGGTGGCCCATCAGGCCGTAGTCATTTGCATTCATTTGCAGTCATTTGAATTGCTTTCCAATTATTTTAAATAGATTCCAATCATTTGCAGGCGTTTTTCCCACTATTTCGAACCATTTGCAATTTTTAAAATGCAATTCATATATCTGTGGTTACCACAATTGGGTGGCCCATCATTTCCCGTTTGAGCAGCGGGCCGTAGTCATTTACATTCATTTGCAATCGTTTTGAATCCTTTCCAATTATTTTAAATAAATTTCAATCATCTGCAGGCGTTTTTTCCACCATTTCGAACCATTTGCAATTTTTAAAATGTAATTCAGATACCTGTGATTAGCAAAATAGGATGGCCCATCATTTCCCACCTGATCAGCGGGCCATGATCATTTAGTTCCATTTAGTATTTTGCTTTGAACAAAACACCACAACTTATTTACGAATACTCGGGCTGCAATTAAAGATATTTCGAACTAGACCACTAGCTCAAACGCTGACCTGGCAATAATTGGAATACAATTCGAGGTTTTCCATTTTGCTCGTAATTTCCCCCATCTCACCTATTTCTCGGTTTCTGTCGACTTTTATCAATATGTTCGAGTTTCAGACATCCGAGGCTTACGATTATCATACAACAACAACGTCCGTTATTTTCCCATTGCTTTTCCAACATTAAGAAAAAACTAAAAGAAAAATATTTAATTGGAGAAAGTACGTTCGGATGCCACCCCAGGATTCGGAGTTATATGCTCTCCAAATGTCCTTAAAAAAATATTAAATTTTACAACTGATTCTCAAGCATTTGATTTGCGTTAACAAATTTAAGGAGCCATTTGACGATCCTTCTTAAACTGATTCCATCATAATTTAAAGATAAATGCAAAAAATGTTACGTATACGCCATACACACCTCAGAAAAGACAACCCTGACCCACGCGGTTTGTATACTCCCTAACTTTATCCTGACTTCAAAATGTGATCACAATACACCACAAAATCGCTCTTCCACTTTCTAACTAGACTTTCCTGAAAAACCATAAACAACTACCAAATTTCCGTCTAAACACGGAGTAAACTAGAGTCCAAACTATTTTACAACCCGAACTGGCCAAACGGTAATTGAATTTAATTACAACTTTCATCCAATAAAATCGTCAGTTGTCTATATACCACCTCGAACAAAGCAGACTGAATTTGTTGCTTAATTAACATTTAATTTAATAAAAATGTGCAAAAAGTTCGGCACAAACAAAAAGAAACAGACCTCCGAAGCAAGAGCTAACTAAATGCCCAGACAAGCATGTCGCTCCTTATATGGGTCAGTGATCTGGAAAATTTCCCAGAGCAAAAATGCTATGGCGTCTGTTGCTCTCTTTTGGGAGTTTTACTCTTAGCCATCTTTATCCTCGTTGTGTCGACGCCCCACTGGACAGGATGTCATACATATGCGTCAGTTTATCGTAGAGCCATCGTTCTTGCCGGCCGCTCTCTGCCCCTGGGGCAGGGGGAGGGAAGTGTTTATTTTGTAGGTATTCCTTTTTCCTTCGTCTGTCAGGTGTAATTACTTTTTTAACCTGTCAAATCGTTGCTTCCCTTTTAATATCCTGTTTTGTGAATCAAATTTTTTTTTGCATTGAAATTAATTTGAGAGATGGTTTTTCTTAACAAAAAAAAATAAATGGGAGGCGACCAGCCAAACATAATTAGGTGTCCTTGGAGTCGCTTTGAATGTATGAAGTTTTTCACTTTTTCGTCACTCGCACTTGAAGTTTCTTAAATTGCAGTGGCTATGCGATTTAATTTAAGCCTTTCTGTAGCTAGCAACAACACCCAGTAGCAACATGACGCCGGCTAAGTATGTGACAAACACAGGAATTTAATTTCACACATATTAAAGTAATTGTTCCCCTCTTGAATTTTAATTAAAAATGTTAACAAGATTTCCATGTTCCACTGATGTGTTAATTTAGGGAAAAAGAAATACAGTTCCAGCCCCCGCTGACACAGTATTACGATTAGAGCCCGCACCCTGTGCGAAAACAAAAATATTTCCTCCTTAAGCCATTACGCTCAAGGGGTCACAATTAAATTATTTAGCAGGTTATTTGCATTCCCATTAACCCAAAGCCATTACAGACTGTTGGCTGTTTCATTTTAATTTCCGAGCACCAGCCTCCCATTCCACTGAATTCACCAATTGTACTAAGGAGACAATTTGGAAAAAAAACACAAACAAATCCTCGCACCGAATTTATGAAGGGGACAGACCCAGCCTGCAAGTCGCGCAGACAATAAAGCAATAAATAAATATGAATAGGAATACTTTGCTTTGGCTGGTCGTAAACATTGATTTCGAGATCGAGAACTGTAATGTGCCCCGCGTGAAATATTACCCCCTGTCCCGTTCAGATTAAAGGGACAGCAAAAGGAAAGCATAAAGATGTTCGTACTCCATGCAGGATTTTTATTCCTCACGCACTTGATTTGGCTGTTTTAATCTTACATTCGTGCAGATAAATGGCCGAGTTTTATGAGCATCACTTTTTTTTGTTGCTTGACTGCTTCTCGTTTTCTTCGATTTCCTTGTATTGTATCGACTTATAATTCGGAAATAATGTTGATTTATGGCACCCAGAAGAAGCCATCAATAAAGTGCTGCGTGTGTAGATGTTGCAAAGGAGCAGGAGCGGACCAACATTGCGTATTGTTTGTTATCGATACTTGTGCTTGTTGACGATCCCATCGGATATGCGATATGGTTTTGATGATTGGCAAAACAAAACCATATCCTTGGTAACGATGAAGGAATTATGAGAAAATATCTCACGCAGCAGTGGAACTATACGGGATAGTTGGGGACCGTGGAACTTTCTTTCCGGACTATCGCACTTGAATGAAATGCGGGATTGTTTTCATGATGACGAAAGTTGTAGTCCCTTTTAATTGTCATCCTCAGTTTATGATATACGGGAACTACTTTTGCACAGAAAATCTATTCTCAAGTTTGAATGGGGACACTGAAAATGTTACCCCGCTCGGTCGGAAGGAAATATTTGTTTTCGTCAAAATTGAGAATGCATTGCAAAGGGAGGTGAGGTGTATATATTTTCGGATATTTGTTAATTTAAATAAAAATTGTAAATACAAGTCGACAGGTATCTCGGAACAGTCTCCCGTCCTGCCTCTCGTTTAGCATTATTTTCAGAGGAAACAAAGCTTCCACTATACCAATCATGTTTTAACGAGACCTTCAATTTATTTAAACTGATTGTACAAAGTGTGAGTTCAATTTTAAGCCGAAACAAAGTAGGATTTTGGTAGGTAAGTGAAACATTGGACTTTCAAAGGGTTTTACAATTTGTTTTTCTCTCAAAATGCCTTGAAAGTCTAGTAGGTTATTCAGTTCATGTTAATGTGAAAAGAATTCTAAAATGTGGACTTGAAAAGAGAAGAAATTCCCACCGTTACTTTGAGAGGAAGACTGGCGGGCGGCTAGTGTTGTTTTATATCTCGCATTCCATGGCCAAGTATGGCCAAGTATTGCCAAAGACGTTCTAGAAATTAATAGAACTGGCACGTTACTGTACCATCAGAGGTACATATAATGTCCAAAAGACTGGGTATCAACAATAAGCCGGCTCAGAGAAGAACTAAACGTACAGGGTGTCCGCCGGGAAGGTATACTACTTTGTTTGTTTATAACTTTTGATTAAATGAAAGAGCATGGATCTTATATTAATAAATGTTTTATCTAATGTCGGCAATTATGTATGGAATACAATATAAGGTAAATGTCCGCCTCTGTTAGTCTCACAAATGCGAGCCCTTTTGAGCACATTTTTCATTACATTCTCACATATTTCACGTGGTATTTCATTAATTTCATCACGAATATTTTGTTTGAGTTGCTCAAGCGTTTCTGGTTTGTTTGCATAAACCTTGCTTTTCAGATATCTCCACAAAAAGAAGTCCGGAGCAGTCAAATCAGGCGACCGCGGAGGCCAATCAACATCACCATTTCCTGAAATAACTTATTGTGGAAAGAGGTCTCGCAGTAATTCCATTGTAATCCTGGCTGTATGCGATGTGGCACCGTCTTGTTCATGTCATATGTCAATCAAGCCCAAAGCATGAAGTTGTGGCGTTAACAAGTTTTCAATCATAACGATATCGCTCCCCATTCACAGTTACCGTTACGACGTTTTCATTTTCAAAGAAGTAAGGTCCAATGATTCCTCCTGACCAAATTGCACACCAGACTGTAACTTTTAATGGATGCAAAGGTGACTGATGAATAATTTGAGGGTTTTCCATTGCCCAGAGCCGACTATTCTCTTTATTCACATATCCATTCAAATGAAAATGTGTTCTCCCAAAAATTTCACGTAACTTTGTCATCGTCACAGTAATTTTGATAAAATGTTTTAACTATTAAAACACGTTGGTTTATCGAATATTTTTCCATAATAAATTTGCCACGTGTCTACTTCACGACTGCCAAATATGAACTGTCAAGACTAATGTTTACCAAAATGGCGGCAAACAAAGTAGTATACCTTCCCGGCGGACACGCTGTATATTATTGTTTTTTTTAGAGATGTACAACTTTCGAAAGAATTATACACATAAAACTTATGTTGACAATGTATTGGTAGTTGGAAACTTGACCTTATGCCAGTGTTGCCACTACAGACATATGGGATTGAATGAAGCTATCTGGAAGACCAATCGTCTACCATTTCAAGTTGGTCACATCTATCTTCAAATGTTGACTTCCAAACTGGTCCAATGCGTATGCGTGCTTTATCGACGTAGACAAACGACTCTAAATATCGCCAAAGGAATTTGTCCACAGATGTGACATAACATAACCGTGAAATCCGAAAAGTCAAAAAATTGATGGTATCGCGCGCCTGAGCATCTTGCTCTGTCTTGTTGAAACCAAAGCTTTTTCAAAGAAAGATGGGCCAATAATTTTACCTACTCATATAAAAGCACAGTAAACAGTGAATTCCGGTGGATGCAGTGGTGTCTAACCAGAGGCTTCCGATCTTCTTCGACACCAAATCACGGAGCTGTGCTTTTTCATGTTTTAACAAAAATTAAAGTCATGACTGAAGAACATTTTGAGGAGAAAATGAGGATTGAATTCAGTATGGTCTTAGGTTACATTCGATTTTCGAAATAAATTCGCACAGTTTACGAGCAATTGCAAAATTAGACGAACCCAAATCGAACCTTACAAGGAATGATACCAATTTATGAATATAACCTTTAAAAAAACGCGCATTGCTTTCCTATAAAAAGGACACAGGTTTGGCTAGATTTCTCTGAGCTGCTCAATTCAAAAAGGACACTGCGGATGACAGAGCCATTTGAAGCGGTCAAAACGATACGGGTTGGTTAGAAATACTGAGGGCTCTATTTGAAGAGGTAGTGCAATGGCAGCATCGTGGCATTAAAGTGGCCTAGGCAAACTCGGGCTCAGTGGTCCGTGTGCTGGACTTCTGAGCAAGAGGTCTCAGGTTCGGTCTTCGAAAAACGCAAATAACTTTACTAAAAGTCATTGTTACCCTCCACACTAAATATTTTGTAGGTCACAATTTGTTTTGTATATGGAGAATATCGCCATTGTGAGTTTGAAAAATGTAGCCTTGACACTAAAAAAGATTATCAGTGTCGCGGAAAGATTGTTTTTTACCACTGCGCCATCTCTCGCGAACGTATGACAATTATAGGAGAGTACTATTCGGACTCGCTGAAAGAAAGTAGGTTCCAAAAGATTAAAACTCTCTCAAAATAATGGTTGTGAGAAGCTATGTACCTATGCGAACCTGTTTATTAATTGTTAGCCAAACTTTTACCCCAACTGTGTCCCCGAACTTTTAAGTCTCCCGGGAAGTGTTGGAAACGCTTTATTATACTGTGTTCGAATAAAAGTTGAAGGATGAGCCGCCCGGGCAGATTCACACTCGGCCAGTTATTCACTCTTGAAATGGAAAATAGCAGCTCAATTTATAAATGCCGTCTGTATTAGTCTATCCGCGACAGTAATAATCATTTTTAGTGTCCAGGCTAAAGTTTTCGAAGTCACAATGGCGGAATTCTCCATACAAAATTGCATATTATTATTATTATTATTATTATTATTATTTAACTGGAAGATTTTCCTTTCTTTTGCAAATAACTTGAATTGGTGCCTTCCGCTTTTTGTATTTAGTCGCTGAGCTCACTAATACAAACTTTGGCAGCATCAAATTTTCCCGCTTTGTGGTCTGACTCGATGTTGATTGCTCGTCTACCGGTTGCCTGTCGACTGCTTTCAATCAAACCTACAAATCACTTAGTTTAGCATTTCCTGTTCTGACACCAAGCATTCAGAACGAAGCAGTCAGCAAAAATACAGCAGCACGAAAAAACCATTAGTACCCATTCCTCACCATTTACATTCCTTGCGCAACATACTGTTTTTGTGACCAGCAGCCATTACCATGCACACGATATTCGGTCAACACTCAAAAATCGACTCCCAATGGCCATCATTCTTAAGGTCGATACTGGATAGCTGTTAAGTTTATATGGCTGCCCCTTTTCCCAATCCCCATGTGAGTGTGTTCGAAACTGCTTGATTGGCATCTTCGTTTGAATTGACTTTGGCATGTTGGATATTTTCCGAATGGAATTCAGCTCATCCTTAGATGTCTCTGCTGGTTTCCTTAAATTATTCTCCAAAACACACACCAAGTGCTATTTGCATTGCGTATATTCCATTTTGTGCTGAGGGAGGAATCTATTATTGTTGTCGACCAGGGAGGAGCACAAAATTTGCTGAAAAGGAGACTTTTGAGGAGAGGAATTTTTTTAATTAATTTAATTTGCCGAGGGTTCGTCGTCGACAATCGATTTTTTTCCAAGGAATACATTCTGATACATTTTGTTTGTATTTCTCGAACAATTTTTCCAAGATGAGGTTGTGGGTGGGATGTTAAATGGCGAGTGAAAGGATAAGATAAGGAATTTCTGAAAAACGACAAGTGCCAGAGAGCACAGAGTGTCTTAAAATGAATCCTGTTCGCTGAGTTGGCAAGTATTTCCCTGGGGAAACGTCTGCCCCTTGTCCTTTTTTATTATTTCAATTACTCGTCAAGGATTTCGCACTTCGCACTTCGCACATCAAAGTTTGGTTAATTTGGAAGCCAGAGCTGACTTCTTTTTCTTAATTGTTCTGCAGTAACACTGTGGGGGGTGGGAATCTTTTGATTGATAAACCAGTGTATATGTGCAAATCCTTCGGGGAATACAAATTGAAATGTGAAATCTTCTCAATTGCGCCTGCAAGATGATACGTCCTCAAGGACACTATACACAGACTGAAACTTATTCAATATAATATTCCGCATCCGTCGCATCGATTGGAGAGGCAAATCTCCTTGCCTTGGTACGAGTCAAGGAAACAATTCTGAGGGACATTTCATCCGAAAATTTAAAAACTTCCAAGAGCACTCAGAGCTATACACATATACCCAAACCACCAAACCAAAGAAGTGAATCAATCTCACGTGGATTTGAATATCAGACGGGCTCCTTGCGCATTATACACATTTCGATATCCCTTTGAAGGGAGCAGACACAAGTTATTGGATTATTTCTGCAGTTAGACGCTATACCGTATTGACCTTTGATTATGCTGAACAAGTGGAAATTGATGAGGATGTAACAAGGAGATAGAAGCCTGCTTATGCGAAATGAAGAGCTGCACGAATTTATGGAAATGTACATGTACATGTTTTTCCGGCCGACCAAGCTTGGTAGTCAGCAAGGATTACATCGACGGGATGGTCGAAGAGTGAAGTCAATGGGCAAGTGATTGGACGGATGCGTCTGAATTGGGCTATAGAGGATTTTACAAGCATCCATGTACGGTTTGGAAAGATCCGTAGTCAAAGAAATCCTCTTTCGATTGCATCCTTTGATCGAGTGATTGATACTGTTGCGGAATTTTCGAGTGCTTGTGGAACTTTTCTTCTTGAAGATGCATACTTTGTTTATTTACTCCAATGTCCTCAAAGAGGGACTTCACCAGGAAGTTGCTACGTAATCCTTATCTATGGTGATGGAGTGGGTGGGCTCAAAATGAAACAGAACAACCCGGAATTTGTCGGTTGAAAGAGAGTATCGCGTCCTCGAGAGTGCTGACCTTATCGCCATGATTTTCGCCTAAGACACTCTGCAGCTATAAAAAAAAAACCTGAAAGGACTTCTGACAGTTTAAATTTTGAGAGAAAATACCTCTTTTCAAATCTGTTTCCATTTTAAACACGTCTGTGTTAGCAGACGAGACCTTAGATCACTCTTACGTGACAAGTGTTAAAGAAGCTGTCTTAGGTGGCTGGCACGCAGTGAGCGACGTCGCTCTGCCTTTAACAAAATCGCTAATCGCTCAGGGCTTACGTGGCCACCACTATACGATTTCATATGTTTTAAATTTTTTGAGCGACGTCACTCAATCGCTCACTGCGTGGCTGCAGCCTTGGAGTAAATGGGCCACCCGACCTGAATACCTGTTCTGTTTTGAAGAGCACGGAAATCCCTAAAACCTATTCCTGTCGTATGCGCCACACAGTGCATTTAGAAGGTACTTATCTAGAGACTTTTCGAGCCATTCCAATATCCAAAACAAAGCAAATCTGTTCACTCCGATGCTGTGGCCCAATTGCACGACGCCAAGCAATTCTATACTGTAAATAAAATGCCTTCATTTGCTCCGCACTTAACCCAATAAACGCACAAAAGTCCAGCCATCGGGCAGTACTCTATAGCCAATAACTGTCTCGGCCAAATGTAAAACGACATCATATTGAACTTTGTCCATTTATTGACACAAAATGCTCGGACAATTTGCCGACGATGTCCTTCCGAATAACAAATCGTCTCATTCTCCTGAATGTCCGCACTTATTGTTGTTTTAGTGTAGTCCTACGAGAGCAGATTCCAAATCAATTCCTGCAAACATTTCGATTAAAGCGAATTGACCATAATCGTATTGGTGATTATAAAAGTTCCTTTTTTCGTTCGTCCTGCTTTCGATAGTTTCTGTTCAACCAATTGCGGATATATCCTTGTTTATTTCACTTAGCGACACATCTCTACAGAAGCATACATGTGTGTTGGAGTGGCTGGTGTATTATGTACAAAATTTTACGTTTATGTCCCTTCACAAATAAACTTAATCAAAATACAAGAGCGCAATAAAAAGGAAGGCGAAAAAAGAACCGAGTGGCTGGCACCCACACTTTCACCCCCAACCGGGTGGAAGGAGTGGAAATCCTTCAAGTTATGACACTGCGAGCAGAGCGTGTGTATGTAGTCTCGCTCTACTGTAAACATTGGCGGAAGCAAATGACCCTGTATCCAAGACGCCACACATAGTTCTATGACTAGTTTGGCTGTGAACGAAAATAAACACACTAATATTTGCCATGTTTATGGGGACATAAATGCGAAGCATAAATACCCATCAAACGATTTTGAGTTTGTCCTCTGTCAGACGCACGGTTAATCATAATAAAACGGGGTGCGAAGAATGTTTCATGTGTATCCTTTGAGGGGGGGGGCAACATTTCCTGTTGGGGTCGGTTCATCAAAAACGCTGCTGGGTATATGGAACAGGAACTCTAACGGGTGAGAAATTGCATTTGGAAAGTAAATCCTGAACAGTATCTAATTCGAACCTTCTCTAATGCGGCTTAGGTACCATCGATTTCACTTGGGGCGAAGGATTGCACGCCTTGAGCGACTCATTCATCCCGCAGCATGTACTAAGACTTGCTGGAGGCTCGAAGAGCTGATGCATATGTCCGCCGAATGGGACTATGGGTGTTCCCACAGACTTCTGTTATTACGACTCTGTTTGTTCATAGTTGTACTTGGCAAGCTGAGATCCGCCCGGTCCCGCTCGAGTCTTTTATTTACCCACAAGCTGTTGCAGGTTTTTATGTCTGTTAACAGTTGGCTGCTTAACAGATTGCGATGACTCCGAGAATGGAATGGGCTAAATTAATAATTGCCACGCCTACTTTTTGATAGCCACTTTGACCAAAAGGTCCTTTTTTGTCTGTCTTGACTGCCCCAACTTCCCATTGCCATTATATTCGTATTTATTCTGAATCAATACAAAATCAAATCAAGTTCAGAATGCAACTTGCATAAATATTTTAAGCCATTAACCAGCTTCCTGCCTCCGAGCTGATCTGCACTGACGAAAATCGAAAATGATTAAATTTATCTCAAATTGGAAAATATCAGTTCTGGGCGTCGTACCTCAGTGGCTTGTGTCTTGTGTGCTTGAGTAGCCAGTGGTTTTGAGCCTCAAGACCCGTGGCCTCCACTTTTTTAAAAATGATCGAAGTGGCCCCTCTTTTGAGTTTAGAAAGATTTTATTATTTTTTGCAGAAATATGAACAAATGTGCTTCGTAATGAATGAATTTGTTTTTGTTATAAATAAATGTTTTTGCTGCTCTTTTTTTTCTGTTTGCTATATTAGTATTTTATGTGAAGGCCCCTTTTTTCGCTAGGGGCCCCTTTTTAGTCCACTTCTTGAAATGTTTCAGCGGCAACGCTGTTGAGTACTGAGCCAGAGATCCTTGTGCCGTTTCTGCGGCTATAGCAATGAAATCTGATGATTGCTACTGCAGCATGAATTCATCAGTTCAGAAGAAGGCGTCCGCATCCGAAGGGATCTTATTCTATTTTATTAGACGGAGAAGTATGGCTCCACGTCACATCTGATCAAAAGCCTCTAAGACGCCCTACTCGGTGATCGACTGCATGCGTCCGTATGTGGGCTTCATAGCTCAACAGGCCTCCCGCAGAACAACGGCTACATAGTTCCTATTCCCTGTCGATGAATAAAATCTGTGGCCTTTCTAGATATTTGACTTTTTCGAAATTGTTTGTCATTTCTATAGCCGTGGAAGTTGATCCCTCTTTAAGACATACTCTAGAACATCGACCTGGGCTGTAATTGTAATTAAATCTATCACATTCCCCTTCGCAGCACATTTGCAAAGTAATTAATTGGACTGTCAATTGTCAATTTGGATGCAATTATTTAATTTTGTTGCAGATACGTTCCGATTGAATACGTTCAAAAATATACCGCATGGGAATTGTCGTCCAGTTTAGGTCCAGGCACTGCTGGGCCTGACTTTAAATGTTTTTAATTAAATTCGGGTGCACCGGGTCAAAATGGGATATGAGGGATCTGCCGAATGAAATTTGATTTTGCCAGACTTACAGGACTGTGCAATTATTTTCAGTTCTAACAGAGTCTCGTTGTGTGTGCTGCGAAAATAATTGCCACGCGAGCACAATAGAATCGAATTCACGTTTAGAGTTTATGTGGTCGCCCAATTGCCGCAAATCACAAATGCATGGTTGAAATTTTGTAATTGATATTTTGCAGAAATATTTAAATTATTTTCAGCGGTGTACCCAAGTTTCGGCAGGTGATAAATCGTTTTCGGGCATTAATAAATTTATTTAATTATTTCGCTTATGAGCGAGCTGTTCGAAATCGATTTGTGCGGTGTCAGCAGCAGCCCCGACTGAGGTAAAGTATTTTGGTCATTCGATTGACAGCACCGGGGTGGCACATACGTCATTTGTGCCGCCACTCAATAGACAAATGAATGAATATAACAAATCCCCCCCAAATGTAACTAATGCTCTTTCTTTTTTAATAATATTTGCATGTTGATGTAAATGGAAAAATATATATATATATATTTTTTCATCATAGATAACAATGTTTCGGCGCTCGTCCTTTGTTGTCTGTGTGTATAAGTGCTATTAATATTTAATGTCTACCTTTTGATTTGCAACAAATCTGTATTTTTTCCCCGAATGTGATTTAATCAAATGGATTGCCTGCAGCCTGTATGCCATCACAAAAATAAAGGCAGCTTTATTCCTTTTTGTTTCTGCTGTTTATTTGCATTTTGTGTATATTGTCCTACCGCATGTTGTAAACAGAGTTTAAAAAAAAATTTTAAAAAAATATCCAACAAAAATATCGGGAAACTGTAAAACTCATTATCCATGCGTTGTATGTGTGTATGTATTTGTTAGAGCCCCTGTAGTAGTGAGGGACTGACGGAATTCACCCCAAATCAGATGTCCCAGCAGCACAACCACAACAACACCAACACCAATACCGCTCTCACTAGTGTTGATCAAAATATTAACGCCCAAAATAAATCCTCCAGCTTAGAGATAATACTAACTCCAATTATTCAAAGTAGCCGACGGTAAGTTGGAATTTGTTGATTATTTTTTAACTTTATTTTGTATATAAGATTTTTATTTTTTATTTCAGAATAATTTAAAACCATTTTAGTGGGTGAACCTTTAGTTTTAGTGTTATTTAAGGCAAACCTATGCACTTTTACCCAGCACATTCATCACCCAATTGCTTGGCTTTACATCGGTGTGGGGGAATTTTTTGATTTTCCCTAGGAAGATGAGGGTTTCTCACTTAAATCGGACCTTAACTATATTTTTAAGTTAAGTTCCCCAGTTTTTATTTGAATTTTTTTTTGTATTTTTATTTCCAAGGGCCACTTAGTCGAGTGCTCGCCACCTTTATACCTGAATAATAGCAAGGGTGAAACTTTTTAAATACTTAAGCTGCAATCCAGTGTTGAAGTGGGATTTAATTAATAAGCCAGTAAGCTAAGTCTTTAACTAAATGCCAACACTTCCGCGGACCAATTTGGCTAAGGTTGGTCTACACTATGCGCGACACTTACGTCGTGATCTTTACCAACTGCGTTGAGTGGCTGGGCGGCCTTGCCCTTTAGATGCCAAATGGACCCTTTTTGAGCCTCAAGACCCATGGGCCCGACTTGTTAAAAAATTATCAAAATGGCCCCTTTTACAGCTTAAGAAAGATTTTATTCTTGAACAAAAAGAATGCAAACAAAATTGGAAAAGGTTTTTGTAATGAAAACATTGTTGTTTTTTTTTTTTTTGTTATAAATAAATGTTTCCGCACGTTTTATTTTTTTGGCTATTTTTGTATTTTCTGCGGGCCCCTTTTTTTCCCCTTTTTGAAATTGTTCAGCGGCAACGCTGCCCTCGGATTAGTAACAAATGGGACATTCTGAGTTCGTGACATGCTGCTATAAAAAAAAACTGTTATTAAATCGCAACACCATTGAACACACACAGTCAATGAAATCAGCCATTTGGTCTGGTGGCACTTAACTTGTGTCAGAAGTGTCACAAGTCGTGACAGTCCGCTCGAAAAACCCCGCTTGACAGGCGATCACACTTAATAACCGCTTTAGCGAAAATGTTCGACATCAAATTGACGTAAGCATGTCAAGTATTGCGGTGGCTAGTGCATGCCTCTAAATGCAGCCGTAGGTTAAGCGTCGACGATTTTCTTCGAGTCCCATCAGGGCAAACGAGACTGAAAATCCCTCGAGGAATTTTTTAAACGACCGGGAATATCCTCATTTGCCTTCGCTACCGTCCATGTTTCTACGCCACATAGAAGTACTATGGTCTTGTACAGAGCCTCCTTTGTAATTCTGGTGAAGTCCAGAGCAACAGTCAATTTTGATTTCTGTGGTGATGTCACTTGGAAAAAAAAAGAAACAAAATATTTCCTAGGCGAAATGTTGCGGCGTTTTCGGTGGTTTCTTCGAAAAGATACCACTGGGTTTCGACACTTGTAATTGAGGAATATGCACTGCTGGTGATCAAATAGTTGCAATTGCAGCCGTCAAATTATTTTTTTTGTCCCCTTTTTGCTAGGTCGCCCAATTAATCAGTGGCACTTGGTTTCCTTCCACCCATTTTCAGTTTCTACATTCTGCGGATCCAAAGTACCCACGCTTCCGGTTTGTACGTCGAAGGAGCTCGTAAAAGGTATTGACATAATTTCATTTAAATGTCAAGACACACGGCATTAACCATCTGTCAAAATCAAGAACATCTGTCTCCACTCATGGCTTTAGCACGGCACGGGACCTGCAAGAAAACTCATCTCGAGCGAGTTACTCGCTCTCATGTGAAGTGCAAAGCTTTTTAGACCTTTGGCTTCCCGAAGCGGACAAATAATTTCACCGGAAGAATGGGTGCGCCTTGAAATTTACTCCGCCCTCGCCTATTTGTGCCACAATGGAGAGAGTGCAGCGAGTACTTGTTTTAATACTCAGCAAGTAGTTTTTCCTTAGTTCGCCCTCTCCACTGTAAAAAGTTTAAACCAAATACTTGTCGGCAACTCATTTAACGGCACAGTGTTTCCGACCAATTCCTTGCGAGTTAACCGACTGTGACGCACTACAACTAGGACTAAGCCTTTGTTCTGCTACTTGGCCGCAAACCATGCGAGTTGAAGCAACTTCGTTTGGCTTACATTTTCAAAAGTGCGCCACAGAAATACGGCTCAGTGACTGAAACTAGCAGTAAGAGCCCACCAAGGACTGTTGAGCTGAAGTATACGGATACCGCCAACAGCCTTGGTTGAGAAGTCCTTACTTTCCCTTACACGTGCCCTAATTAACACATCAACACATCAACGCATCAATTGCATATAAGAAGTTGTTTTAATTTTCGGTCACAGGACAGACTGAATAGACTCGCACTCCAAAAGGGGACTGGAGTGTGGAACTTGTACCACAGTATGACAGTATTTTATTTTGGCCTCAAATGTTCAGCCTGAGCGAACCCAATTTGATAAAGTAAGGTGCCACCCGCGACTCGAACGTCTCTGAGATGAACTTTTCAAATTTCCATGTTGGAGAAATTACTTTCTGTATGAAATTATGGCGCAAATTGAATTGACTTGCATACGAGTAGTTGCGAGACAGCAGAGTTCCTCCAATCCGTTAATTTCCCATGCAACTTATGCCGCACAAAGTTTTGCAATTAATTTCTTATTCCATAATGTTGACGGTTGACGCACCCTCAAAGGATAACGAGCCAAGCACGAAGCGATTTAATTTCATTTGCCACCTCAGTGCCGCTTTAGAAGAACAAAATATCCCAAACAGTGCTGGCCACAATCCTTTTTCTAATTATCCCAAATGGAGGGATTTTATTAGTGCACTAGAATGAAATGGTGTGTGCAAGAGCGCGCGTGTTAATGCCCGTCCAATTGCTGCAATTAAAATAAATATTTAAATTCGCACCACGACGACGCCGACGACGTGAGGGTTATTCGGATCGGAATTATGAACGTAGCACAAATTGATTTTCGAGTCATTATGTTTGCTTGCAGGGGGCACCACTGGCTTGATTTGCATCGCACCGACGCACGACAACGGACACGGACGGATGGATATACACAAACACAATAACTCACGTCCTTTTTCGCATGGAGCATTATAATTCCATGCAGCAATCTTTAATGGGGCTGAAAACACAATGTCCTTGTTATATTTCGCTTTTTTTTTTTGTTTTTTTGTTTTTAATGTCTCGAATGGAATTCGAGTTTTTTCCTTTTGTGGCCTCTCCAAAGTGATTATAGTAACAAATGGATGTGCTGACACCCACACCGTCGGAAAGTGAGTCCCATGTTTACATTACCATATTATTGGGAAATATCATTGTCGAGCTCGAAATGTGTATATTCGTCGTGTCCTGAAACAATTTAATTCGACAAAGAGTTCCAAAGTTGAGCTGCGAACCTTTCTCTGGGCGGAAGGATCTTTGCCATGTCATGCATGATGAGGCAAATGGCAGCAAGTTTGGCTACATGGATTTACTAGTTAAGGCACTTGTATCCTTCGGTGGGGAGATTATTCTCCATTAAACGTTTTAAATTTATTCGTATCTCATCCAATTGGGTTTGTTATTGATTCAAGAGGGTTTCCGGTTCGTTTCGGTATCGTTTTCTTCTGTTTCCCCACCAGGGCCGAGGGTATCTGCAATTGTGGAAATGTTTTGTTTTCTCCGCTGCATGGTTGAAGGGCTGGGAGTACTTTTTTTACTTTTTGATTAGAATGGAAACCATGGTAAACTGGATTTAGATTTATTTTTATGCTGATGTAAGTACTTTTGTCGGTTGTTTTTTTTTTTTTTGTTTCTTATTTCCGCCGAGAAGGTGAAATGGAAATGGATTACTGGCGAAAAAAAAACTAATAGAATTTGAAAGCAATAAAGCGAGGGTTTAATTAAATAGCGTGTTTGGAGGGGCTGAAAGTCGGTGGCATGTGCCATAGAGTGGATTTAAAAAAAATGTATTAATTCTGGGAGTGATATATATTGGCATCTGCTTTAAGAATTTATTCTAACAGTCACTTGACATGCACAGTTGAAGGAAGTCAGTCAATTACTGTGACTGTGCTCGGTGGATATGCAGCCACTTGACTTTCTCATCAAACTTTCGGATATTCGTTCGAACTTCGAAATATTGGCGAGAGTTTCGATCTCCTTGAGCTGATAGACTGTGTAGAGTCTAGAGTATAGAGGTATCCTCTTCTCCCTCTCTGTTTAGCTCAATGGCCTTCCGTCCTGCCTCGCTGGCTTTGTTTTGTGCTGCAGCGTTCTGCCCGCGGTGCATCTGTTTATGGTTAGGCTCAGACTCCATTAATATTCGAAAAAAGTTCCCTTTTTTCCCCTAAGTGAAATTTTGCCTTTATTTTTATATGAATGATGGAAATGATTTTATTTTCTAATAAGCAAAACGTCAAATCGAGTGAATGCATTCAGATACACAAAAATTCTTACGTAGACTTTCGATGGGCTATTTTTGTCATAGTGTGAAATTTCATTCTGAGTAAACTTTGAAATTTATTTGTAATCGAAATGCGTTGATTTTTTCACCTTTTTTAAGCTTTACCTTTGTTTTCCCCTTTTTCATTGAAAAAGTTTGCGCTTTTCCCTCAATCTCGGACCATTGGGCCTAGCGTTCCTTGTCGACGTGCATTCTTCATCAGTTTATTTAACAAACATCACCTCAAGACTGACAGTTGCTGCCATTTGCAAAAGGTATAGCAGAGATTGGTGCAATTTATGCCACCCTGTAAAAACATGTTTATCCCTTCCTTTGATGTGAACTACCCTAATAGCTGAACCATCGTTTTCGAAATCAACAGCCAGCTTCCACAGCTGGACGCCTTTTAATCATTGCCAGATGCATAGGTCTCACAAACGCCTCACCAAAACCATCTGTAACAAACCACTTAACTGACAATCTCCATATGGCACCATAAACTTTTATACGACCTCTAACTTTGCATTCGCCCAGCGCACTCGAACCATACATTCGCCCGTCAAATGGTTAATAGTAAAGTTTGCCCCGTAAAATATGCTTTTTCATCAATAAAATCCAAATAAACAAAACAGTTTCATTCGCATAAAACAAACGAACAAGTGCCCATAAACATGCTTAAAGAAAAGGATTCAAGCGATAAAAACTCGCCTCACTTAGCACATCCGAATGGCATAATAATATTCACAAGGCAATTTCATAACAAAACAAAAATCCCACACAAAACATTCCCCCAAAACAATTGTCATCCAAATGTCCTTTTAAAGAATAACAAGGACACCATAGAACTCGAAATCCATTTATATCCTATACCCCCCGATAAAAATCTTAGATTCCAAATGCAGAATTATTCTGCTCGGCACTGGGATACAGTCCAAAATTTATCTCTGTACATCTTGTTTGCGAACGAGAGTCCTGCGTGGCGCCACCAACCACCAGATTCGTATAGAATTTATTTATAAATCCCCCATATTCCCGGATTGTAAAGCTCAGCAATAATTCCTAGTGTTACACGAAGCAATTCCATTTCGGGTTCATTTTCCGCTTATAATTAATTAGTTTTCATTCAATTTAGTCGAAGAGGTTGTGTTCCAGGACGAGATATAGAAGCCCTTCCCGACACAAAACGCCTCTCACGTAGTTGTAACGAATTATCATCATATCCCTGTCATCTCCCACTCGAGCCAAACTAAAATATTTCCATTTAAATTTAATTATAACGTTTTTGTTTTTTTCTTCTCTTTCTTCCTGTTTGTCTCTTTTGCAGAGCGCAATAGTCGGTGAGATGAGTACAGAGTTATAGATGGACGCCGAACTGGAGGATCCCTTTTCGCTTTTATCACGGGGTTTATCTGCGCAAAATGAGTGACTGTCGGAACTGGAGCTGCACACAGACATTTCAATTTAATAAATAAACATTTTCGTGGTGCAAAAGTGTGTAATGTAATCACACAGAACTTTTCTGGCCCGCAGTTATACATATGCACGTGAGAGCGACCAGTTGCAATAATTATGAGGAGGAGGAAACTGAATTTCGAATGCCGTTGCCGTCCTTTGGTGTGAATTTTAGTACTGCCCGTCTGGTTGGAATTTATTTATATAACTTTAGCCGTAAATATCCTAATTAACTGAGAGGACACTGTGCTGCATTTCGTGAGGAGTGCACTACACGAGTACTTTGTGCAATTTGTTTCCTTTTATTTGTATAAAGTATAGAATGGGACGACAATGTAACGCAGCTACACAGTCAAAGATGAAGAGTGTTCGGCTTGGGGTTGGAATGGAGACGGGTATTCCTTTGAGAATGAGATACTAGAATTTGAGTTGATTTTGCTTGTGGTTCGTATAAATCTAAGAGAACTTTTTATTTTTTTTGTTCCTCTTCTCATTAAATCTTTAAATTTCAAATGAAAAGTGTTTTCCTCCCTGGCTTTAACTGCTGTTTGCCAGTTTAATTGTTGCGAGAAGTAGAACCCACTTTTGGTGGCGAAAGACTGTTGAGCACCCCCAACACTTGAATACTCATTTTCATCAAGAAAGTTCTGCAGATATAGCGATCCGATGTAAATAAGGGTAGAGTTTAGGAATCGCTGCAACTTTTTGAATAGGAAAATGTCTGGCCCTAACACACTCTTACTGTTAACTAAAAATAGATCTATGTTCTAAATGTTGGTGTTCTTCTGTGACTCCGAAGTACAATATATCGCGGAAGAATCGCCGGCCATTCGCCTTAATTGAAGATTAGCAAATGGGATTGTCAATATCTTGAAGTAGTTAGAATGATACTCGTACTCGTATTCAGCACATGACACGAGTTTCTTTCTGGCTTTCGCCTTGACTATAACCAATTCCATTTCGTTCCTCAATCCATTCTCCTCCTAATACCCATTTTCCTTCAAAAGAGTTATAACTGACCATGTTGCTAAGTTTACATTTTACAATCCCTTTTTTAAACAGAAATGCATTTATTTTTTAATTCCGCTCAAAAAAGTATTTCAATGTTCTTCTTGTAATAACCTTTCCCCGTAAACTTGTAAATTTAAATAAACTTCAACTGTGCTTCCTTTAGACACCCGCATTATGCTCTTCCACGTGGGTTGTGGCGAAGCGAGTTTTCTATGATGGTCCGACGTTTCCAGAGATATCGCTGTCTTCTTCAGGGATTTTTGTAACATTAGACTTAACTGTCATCACCAACATAAATAATATGAACAGGCACAAATCGCTTTGGTGACATATGAATATACATTCTACAAGAACGCTAAATTTAAACACCAGATGAGTTTAGGAAAAAAAAAATATTAATACTTCATGTTTCCACTTATTTTGTAAGTTTGGTTCATCAGTTTGCAAAACATACGACCTCTGTCGAGAGTAGGGAAAAAATTACGAAAATGTCTTGATCCAACAAAAAATGGAAATGGAAATAAATCAACCTAACAAAACTTCAGTAAAAAATGCAATTGGTAAAAATCAGCCATCTTTAGCTAATGGGAAAGCCAGGTAATTCTTCTCCTATATGTTTTACCCAGGGTACAGAGGTGAACTCGCTGGCAAACGCTATCGCAATTGATGAAGAGTACGTCCAAACATTTGCTTGTGCTTTACAATTCGCAACTTAATAAAAAATGTTGTTCAGGCTTAAGATTGAAGACAAAAAAAATTGTGGAATAAATTATTGAAAATACCTGAGTTCTTGGAAGCTTTCTTTTTTTCAAAAATAACGTATTGGCAAAATGATGGTTGCATACTCTAACAATAGGCGCGTTTTATTGAACATCTATTTCAGCAAAGTAGAGTAGATAAATCTGCAATTAAACTGCCCAGTTACGTTTGTGCCAAATTTGTGAAAAAGTGGTAAAAACTGGTATACGTTGTTGTGTATCTCGGTTTGAACTATCACTAGATCCCGCTCGGTAATAGCGAATGCCGCTGAAAGCGGTTTAATAGCATATTCATGAACACATTTTAAAAAGGTTTTAGGAAAAGATGCTGCTGTCAAGTCACTTCCACTTGGCATATAATTGCTTACTGTGAACTTCGGAAGTGTCAAATACAGTACAGTTTTTGTAGTTGCAAGAATCCACTTAACTCTGCTTTGCTGAGTTAGAATTGCAATAAAACACACCTAATATGGGAAAGGAAAACAATAATTGTCCGGGGAAAGAATTATTCCACTGGCATGTAAATAAACACTGGTCCTAGGTGTGTTTGTTTGTCCTCATTACTGTCTCGAGTCCTAGTTAATTGGATGTATCTCCAGTATCTCCAGATATGGCAACACTAAATACATCCATGAATGAACTATGTCCCAATGCAATAAAGGCATACACTTTAAATCGGTCTGCGTATCCTTGGAGCTATTATCCTACAGGTGGGTTCTATTGTCACAAATATAAACTGCAAACTTTCGAGAACACCACTCGCCAACACTCTTTGACAACTTCTTGTATTTACTAGCACTGTCTCAATTCAAATTCAAGTCCAAAAATACTGTAGCATTATATACTTGTAATCCATTTTGGAATTCCGCCTCTCAACGTCAAATTAATGTGAAAATTAAACGAATTACAATTTCATAATAAAATGTTAAATTAAATGTTTAAATAAAAGAAATGCCTTACTGCGAATAACAACGGACTAATTCTCTAAATTTAAGAACACATATATATATATATAGATGATGTAAATTTGTATTGACTCTTCTTTTTTTAAATAATATTTCTCTGTCGAAATCACGTAATAACTTTTAATATCATCCTAGTAAGGACATCCGATAACGATGAACCAAAAAAGAAAAAAAAAAAAAATAAAGAAGTAAAAATCGAAAAAAGGACAAGACATATAAAAAACAATTTGTAAACATCATCGCCCCTAATAATAAATACTTGTGCGTTATTTTGTATTCTGCACATCAAACGAACGAGATGAGATTATTTTTTATAGTTAACACGAATCCCGTTTAAATGGCTTAGGAGATGCGTCGTCGTCGTCGTCGTCGTCGTCGTGAGGATAGTTATCCAAGACATCGATGTCAATACGATGAATTCGAATCGTCTAATAGGATTATACTCACATCCTTCTACAAACAGAATATCTAATGGTATCCAGAGAGGGGGCGGGGTGCAGTGTTTTGTCTATATCCCATTTGGCACTTATACACGTTTACGAATATTTCATGTAGAGGCTTCCTAATAACTATATTAGTGTATTTCGGAGTCCTTTCCTGGAGTGCAACTCACTATACACACAGACACCCTCCTAGAATCTCGATATACGCAGAAGGCAAAACCAAACAGTCAGCCTCTCGTAATCGTATATCGTCTTCGTTTCTTTGAGGATAACATTTAATGATAGCGAATTATGTTAATTAATAATAGTGGCATGCTAGTTGTAATAAATTCGATACGTTACGATACCAAGTATAAATGTATTTGTATGTTCGTATGGGTTGGTTTTTGGATTCGCATTTATACCAATATATGTACTTCTTACAATGTTCGTAGAGTTTAAGTGATTTAAGCGCTTTTGGTTGGCGCATTTATAAAATGCGAAACTGATTTTATGTGAAAATTATACAATACTTACTTAATGGTGAACTACATAATAGTAATATGTGTAATTTATTAGGTTAGCGGAACGTGCGTAGGTATATTATAACATGTAATATTCGATTTTAAGTATAAAATATTTGAAATTTCCTTTCCTTTTCATGCGTAGTACTAATATGCAAGTTAGAAATAGGACCTAAGTGTAATAAATATTATTGCATAAGAATGTTATATATATATATATTAATTATTATTTGTAGTTGAGAGTTTAAGTTCAGTGCACATTTACTCAAAGTCGATGTAAAATAAAAATCAAATCGATAATGTATTTGGCTAAAGTTTATCGAAAATAAATACTTTTTATACAAAAAAAGAAAAACAGGGAGTCGACTGTTTCGACTGTTTTATTGGGCATTTTGAGCAATAACTAAAGTTGCGAGGAGCAGACATACTTGTACATAGAAAATTCCAAAGCGCTCTCTCTACTTCATACTCCATTTACATCAGCCTTTCATCGCTGTAGCCAGTGTGGCCGTTGCAGTATTCTGAAAAGTCCCAACAAAAAGGGCCAATGAGAAAAAAAAAGTGTCTTATCTGAAGCAGAATAACTTATTTAAAAGTTGTGAACGATATTTAACAATAAAACATTTTGTGATAGGCAACTGCGTTACATTTCAAAGGTTTTTAGTTGGAAATAACAGCATTTGAAACATTTTTGAAGTGCCCTCTCCAACTAAAATAAATGGGAAAAATAGCAAAATATTGTGACAGGCTCTCGGAAAAAGTTTCAAATTGCAACTTTAGTCACACAACGGTCACGCTGGCTGTAGCAAATAGTTCCAAAAGTAATTAGTCCGCTTATGCATTTAAAGCGGCTTCATGGTGTTTTACAATCACTGCAAGATTAGACCAAATATATCGTCGGCGTACAAGCAAAACTGACCAACTGTCAAAAATTTTATTTTGTATTATTGATGGCAAGTAAAGGGTGATTTTTTAAGAGGTTTAGAACTTTTTTTAAAAAAAAAACACAAAAAATTCGAAAAAATGAATGAAATATTTATTTGAATCGATAGTTTGAACCTTGCAATTTAATGTTTAAAGATAATTTCATGCAAATGTTGACCGCGGCTGCGTCTCAGGTAGCCCATCCGCTGAGTCCAATTTTGGCATACTCTTTCACACATATCGGCCGGTATCTCACGAATGAATGCATGGATGTTGGCTTCCAGTGCGTCAATCGAAGCGGGCTTGTCCCTATACACATTAGCCTTGGCATACCCCCACAAAAAATAATCTAATGGTGTCAAATCGCACGATCTAGGCGGCCAATTGACCGGCCCGAAACGTGAAATTAACTGTTCACCAAACTCGCCTCGCAATTGCGCCATTGTTTCGCGTGCTGTGTGGCATGTGGCACCGTATTGTTGAAACCACATATCATGCAAGTCAAGAGCTTCCATTTCGGGCAAAAAAAAGTTTGTTATCATCGCTCGGTAGCGTTCACCATTGACAGTAACGCTGCGATTCGCATCATCTTTGAAGAAATATGGCCCAATAATGCCGCCGGCCCATAAACCGCACCAAACAGTGGCTTTTTCGGGATGCATTGGTAGCTGTTGCAATGCTTCTGGCTGATCTTCACTCCAAATGCGGCAATTTTGCTTATTTACGTACCCATTCAACCAAAAATGAGCCTCATCGCTGAACACAATTTTTCGATAAAAAAGCGGATCCTCGGCCAGCTTTCCAAGAGCCCATTCACCAAAAATTCGGCGTTGATGTAGGTCGGCTGGCTTTAGTTCTTGCACCAGCTGTATCTTAAAAGGCTTTACGCCCAAATTCTTCCGCAAAATTTTCCACGTAGTGCTGTAACAAAGGCCTAACTGCTGGGAACGGCGCCGAATCGACATTTCGCGGTCTTCTGTCACACTAGCTGATACGGCCGCAATATTTTCTTCACTACGCACAGTACGTAAACGTGTTGGTGGTTTAATGTCCAACAAAGTAAATTTGGTGCGAAATTTGGTCACAATCTTCCGAATAGACTGCTCAGAAGGTCGAGAATGCCGATCATAAAATGGAAGCAGCGCGCGATGAACATTTCGAAACGAGCACGAATTTTGATAGTAAAATTCAATAATTTGCAAGCGTTGTTCCTTTGTAAGACGATCCATGGTTAAATTGCAAACCAAAATGAAGCTGTTTGACAGTGACACAAGGTACTAAACACACGTCAGCTGTCAAAACCAGTGTTGCCAAAACCAAACCAGCTAAATAATCACCCTTTAAAATAGCAAAGCAAATAGAAAATTCTGTAAAAACTGCCTAAATGATATTTTTCCTAGAAATATGCAAAGCATTTAAAATTGTTGGTTGACTATCTGGCTTCATGCACAAGAAATTCAGGGAAAAAAAACTTGTTTTGCGTTTTTTGCACGAACTACGTTTTTGCAGTTAGTCAGTTTTGCTCATAAGCCGACGATATGACATCGGACGAATTGTGATAATTTTTGATACCCTTCGGTGTCAAAATTAAGTGCCGCTGTGTAATAGGCAAACTGCATACGATTAAAGGCTGACTTCGACAGAAAAATGAGGCGAAATGGCGACTGCGAGTAGCATGTTCAGAAAACAAGCAACGCGTATATTCAGAAAACGAGCAACGAGTAACAGAGTAATGCGAAAACGAGCAACGAGTAACAAAGTAAAAGTTAGCTATAGGCTAGAAGTACTTTAAATTATGCAGAAAAGAAATCTACTGGGAAAAAATCAAATCTACTGCAGCACTCTCGAGCCAAAACCAACATAATAAAATCTAAAAGTCTATTCAAATGAAAGCGAATTGCGAATAAACCAATTTAGCTGTATTTATGCAATATATTTATTGAGTTAATCTAATATCTAATCTAAAAAACCATGAGCCTCAATTGTTTTAAATAGCGAAATCTAAAATTAAAGCCATTTACCCGCGATTAAAAAATTCCTGGCGCAAACTATCACACTTCAATTGCAAACCACAAGCCCACGAATGATAAATTCGTTCAAACTTCACCATTAAAGCGTGGTACGCAGCTGTTCTGGAATGAAATTTTCCGGTGGTCTCCAAATGGACAGCGTCTGCGAAAAGGAAGCTAAAATAATTTGTGGAGAAGTCCATCAGGTGATACCCTAGTAGCAGTGTTACCAGCACTGGCTATTTATATCTGATTTGGCAACTCGGACTTTTCACTGGCTCCTTAAAATGGTCATTTGGGATTTATCCTAATTTACGCTATTCACTTTACAGTTTGTCGATATTAGGAATTTTTATTAAATACATACTTCTATTGCGAACGTACTCATTTCGTATAACTAATGTCGATTTCGATTTGGCTTTTCAGATTTCTGCTGCCAAATCGAACATTTAATTCGAATTTTATGAGTTCTTGTTTGTATTGAGTTGGCCGCAAACAATTTTTTTCACTTGCATTGGAGGTCCATTTCGAAATAATTTAATATAAAAACTTGTTTCCATAAGCGTTCCTTTTTCAAAATTTCTAACATTGAAAAATGGAAACTATCTAGAAAACTCTCTTAATTATGAGTATGTGTTGTGTTGCTTTTATTTTTAATTTAATATTGTCGCCTTTAAAAACAATGTAATCAGAATAAGTATCCCTACAGGATTGCAAAAAAATGTTTGGCTCCAAGATTTTTAAAATTTTGCTCCATACCTCATAAAAGTTGGTAACACTGCCCTACAAATGTCAAATTTTCGCAAGCAAATAATGTCCCGTACAATAAACGTGTGCGAAAAGAGAGTGGAGAATTGTACCAAGCAATCTAATACAATTACCCACTTTTCCGCCATCATTTCGCAGCAGCTGCAAAACGAAAACTAGAGCGAAATTTCTCGTTCATGATTTCGTTGTGTCATTTTTGTATGGGATTTTTCGTTCCGGACCGGAACAGCTGCGTTCCAGCCTTAACAATGAAACGATTCGCGGGTACCAGCGACTAAAAAAACTCTTTATGTGATTGAAATGCCAGAAACTACGAATATTCGCAGTCCGCAGTTCGCTCTCATATGAATAGTCCTTAAATATTGTAAAACATATTTTTATTATGAACGCAGCCGCTTTAGTCCAAACGCAGCCATTCATCCAAGACAAATAAAGTCTTCTCTAAGCACAAAATAGTTTTTCTCCATAAATATTCCAGTTTTTGTTGTAAGATTATAATCGACAGGATAAAGTCCAAACTACTGAACTTATTATTAGGAAGTTAAATCAATGGGGACGTCGAAGAATCTATAAGTACTTTTGATTCCACTTTCGAAATACAGAGTAGAAAAGGCTCGTTTTCGAAAAATTTTACTTTCGGAACGAGATACAGAGTAGGGCCCAGTCTAGACTCTAGATTATATAAATAAAAGGATTGCGTTTGACGTATAGAAAAAATGAAACGGAAAACCAATGATTTAATCAGCGGGACTGAAAGTAACATTTCCATTTCCACAACTCAACCCCATTCACGTTCAAATGATTTGCGAAAGAGGTCTCCACCCATACAACGCCGAAATGTTTCCTCACATTTCGTGGTATGCATATGTACATGTACATGTACATGTCGACTTTTAAGTCAATACAATTAGATACCCATACCTACTGCTTATTATTTTTGAAAAAAATAATTTCCTAATGGTGCGGTATGTGGCGGGGGCTTCCTTTGAAAGTCGGCCGTTTTTGTGTCACCCCATTATCGCATGTTACAGCAATATATCTGACAATATATTTCCGTACAATATCCGTGCGGTTACAATTTATTTCCATTGAAACGGGTGTGTCGTCGAATAACTGCTCATAATGGTCCCGTTTTATGACTTTCTCATGAATTATTTCTCCTCGTGATACGGCCGACGCGGAAAGTATACACATCCAGTATGGTAGGCAAATGTTTCGGCGACATTAATGGTTGCCTCTAATATAATTGGAAAAGAAGCAAGCTTATGATTTAAAAAAAAATCAGAAGAGTGGAATAATCTAACGAAATGACTTGTTGGTATAAGCAAGGGTGTTTCATTAAAAAAAAATCTTCGAAGGTGTTGAATGTCACTATAGATCTGTTGGTTCGTCGAAGGATTCTGTCATCAGAGAAGATGATTTTGTTCGACATCTTTTGAGCAGACAAAAGGTTTTTCTTAGTCCCAGACTAGACGCTTTTGCGAACTCGACTTAAAAAATGTTTCTTCTATCGTGAGATTATCGGGCCCAAATCATGTAACTTTTCAGGCGACTATCGTTGAAACGGTAGACATCCAAACTAAAAAACCAAGTGCACAAATAAAGGGTTTCAGAGCTTCTTCCAGTTCATTCTCCCAAATGTAGTAAAGACTGACGAAAAAATAAAAAAAAAAAGCTTATTACAACCTCTTAAAAACATCCAGTCTCCAGTGTCAAGACCATCATCACACGGTATCCATAATAATCTAGCCGGTATTTTTTCCTGACAGCTATTGTTATTGTTAGATATTTCTATTGTTTTTTTATGTCCGATCTTTAAAGAAATGACATCTTGACTCTTAACAAATTTGCTAAAATGTAAAAAGTTTAATGTTTGTCAGCGGTGGACGTGAAAGCTACTCTGCAGATTTCGGTGAAACTTTTTTTGTAATATTTCTTAAGACTCCGAGAATGCTTAAGACTATGTCGGTCATTGCCACGCCTACTTTTGTGCTGCGTTTTTTGACCAAAATGTATTTTTTCACCCGAATTCACTGACTTTTACTCAAATCATTTTTAATCAATAAACAACAGAGAGAACTGTCAGCTTCATTAAGAATCTAAGCTACGGAATTAAAAGCACATGATCAAAATTTAAGATCAAGTCGAAGAGCATTGGCAAATCAGCGAGTACATCATTTTGTGTAGCATGCAGCTACGCAGAGTCTGTTCAAAGACTGACTATAAGAGTTATGGGTGCACACTCAAATAAGGACTTTGTGAACGCTATTGTTCTATCAATATTCCGTGGAGTGAAAGGAAACCTGCTTCGCAGGACATTTCATGAAATTTCTGCAGACACTACCAAAGCAGACACACAATTGCACTGCAACATTAATTTTCCTTTCCTTTCCTTGTCTTATCTTGTACTATGTAAAAAGACGACTTTACGACATTCCTCCCAAAAATTAAAATCTCTCAGATACTGGGCGACGCTGCAACTCTCTCTGAAAGTATCGCCTTGATCTCTGTTTTCTTTTATTTACGGAAAATTAATTGGTTTTCAGGATTTTTCTCTAAACAATGCCCAGGTTTGTACAATATGTAAGTAACGTTTTCATTTCCCGAGTCCATTGTTTTATTCCGCCACACCCCCTTCTAATAAAATGTCCAAGGAATCTACCGGGATTAAGAAAGCGAATAACTATGTCGAGGGTTTTACAAACCCTCCCAAAACGGAGACCTTAAAGTTTTCGCTATAACTTAAGAATGTAATCGCTGTTATCCGTGTTTAGTTGGATTCATATATACAAAACGAATGGAAAGTAATAAAACTTTTGCTTGTTGTCGAAAATTTAACAGCATGAGAGAAACTAAAAGAAAACCATTCGTACTCCGTTTTCCTTTTTGACAATTCACCCAAAACGACCTGCTTCAAAAGTGATTGCGGACACAAGAGTGTGGGGCAGTTACTCGTAGTTTGTCTCCTTTTAGTAATCCTTTGGCAGATCAACATGCTGAAAATTGTTTTTGGCGCTCTCTGTAGAATGTATGGGATGATGTTTTCGGGTCTGTTCTATAACGCACATACGTGCACGGCCAACAGTCTCGTTGGCAAGAAACTGATTCTTAAGGTGAGATATATTTGAATTTTATTTTTTTATGGAGGCAACTTTGCGTTGGTTATAGCGCTCTTGATTCAGAGCGGAATAAATTGGAAAATAATTATAGCAAGCAGAGTTTGAGTTATCGTTATGCGGAATTTAAAAATAGTTTTTTTTTTTTAAATTCACTGACGAATAGTAAAAAGACGTATTCTAACATTTCGTTTTATAAGTTGAACAAGAAAGTAAGTTTGTTCAATAGCTCCCCTGTCTTATACCCGTTAAATTCGAAGGGAATTCTATCCGATCCTGCAGCCCTCCATCGTTCAGATGATTTGACACCTCCAGTACATCTTCCAGAGTTGTAAGTCTATCCAAACTATCAATTTGAAAATTTGTAGAAATTTACAAAAAACCTTGCTGATTGCAAAAGTGGTATTGGCAAAAATTAAAAAAAAAAAAACAAATGTAAAACAACAGAAAAATCTCATTCGCCATCAATATACGAAAGTTGTTTAATTTATGGGGCAAAAAATTCCTTGCAGTACGATTTTTTATTAAAATCTTGTTTGTTCCATCTATTATTAACAATTTGAAATACTACATTTTCGATGCGACATCTGTTGTTAAACATTACGCAATAATTTGAATTTCAACCGTTTTACTTAATAAATTTACTAACACCCAATATCGATCGAGAAATCCAAGATGGCTGGCATTTTGTTTCACTTTTTATTCGCTTTGCACCAAAAGCGCTGGTAATGTTTTCAGCAGAGCTTGCATGGAACTGATATTTTACTAGCAGTCCATATATACCTACA
Source organism: Cheilosia variabilis (assembly GCA_951230905.1). NCBI lineage: Eukaryota > Metazoa > Arthropoda > Insecta > Diptera > Syrphidae > Cheilosia > Cheilosia variabilis. The sequence goes on from OX579676.1 coordinate 17,860,328, forward strand.
GAAAGTCAATGATATTTAAATATGATGGTGGCGGAGGGCAGTGTGATCGTTGGGATTGGCGAAGCTTTGTCTTGGGAGGAATAATGTTTGAATATCTTTAAACTGACAATGAGACTGTACACGATCTGGCCTGGACGTTTGAGAAATATGTGTGACAGACTCTTGTGTGACGTTAACAGTGAGGTGCCTATGGAGAATGTGCCGCAGTAGTTGCCACCGATCAAGTAACAAAGAGTGCTGGGATTTCGTTCATACCCTGAGGCGATAGAATTCTATAAATGGCACTCTCAAATGTGCGGATTTAAGTGGTGCAAGTGGGCTGAACTGGTCCGTTTACAAACAGAAAGCAGAAACGAAACTTTTCTTGTACACAATACTGTTGGCATCTCCGCCAAACAATATAAAATTGAGTACATATTCCTTGTGAACAACGATTTGGAAAAGAGCTCGAAAACAAGTAGATGAACTGTAGTGGCACACCAACGCGAACGGCATACTATTGTTTGGTCGGGTTATGGTTTTGCCATCCGACACCCTACACCCGACGCCCTAGCCAGATATTTCGATACTTTCTGCTGCCTTCTTACTTTGGATTAACTTTCAATTCCAGAATCAATATTATTATACCCTGGAGCTGTAAGCCATCTCACCCTGCATCTGTGCCGTCTAAGTCTGGGTATACAATCCCGCATCGGATCAGCCACACAAACATGAGCACACACAGGCGGGATACTTGTAATTTCATTAATTAGATTCCTTGTAAAGGACTCAAAGAACTATTTCTCGTATCTGTTCTCATCCAGCTGGGGTATGGTACCACATAACATACGCAAAAGGATGGGGCTGTGAAGCAATCACTTGATGCGGTGCATGTGTGTGCGGGTGGAGTATAGTTTGCGTTTTGCTTTATGACTTTTTGAAACATGTTAACTAGGTATGGGCATAGGGATGGCGATGGGGTTACGTGTAACTAATTGTTTTGAACTATGCTAACCGGAGTCATTAATTTCAGACCTCCAGGCACTTGAGACTTCACAAGGAATTCGCAGTCTGCGCCTTTGTATCCGCAGCATTCGCTGACAGTGCTAATGTGATATCACGCACTCGTGTACAGGCTACAGTCAGGCCGAAGTTGACCTCGTTTGGTGGGCTGTAGGGTGATGGTGCGTAGCGCAGCGCAACGTGCCACCCGCAATTCATTTAAATACAATTTTCGAAATTTATTGCGGCAGCAATGCCGAGGGTACCAAAGGGTTTCGTGAATTATTGTTCAACCTTTCGCCAGTTGAGCCTCGAGGTGTTTGTGGGGTGCAGTGCGGCTGACTCTTGCGTGTACGAGGATAGGCTTTGTTTATATTTTTTGCGTTTATTTATTATTTGAATAAATGTTCCTTTATAGTCTGTGTAGGTATAGGCTTCGGCGGGGCGGTAGTTCCTTTTTGTGGACTCAAGCCAAATCGGTTTCATAATTCAATTTCTGACTAAAGAGTAAGAGTCGTGCCAAGGGGCGGCAGCGGCAGCGGCAGCATGGCCAAGCCAGTGACTAGGCGGTAATTAGATGTACGCGTATGTATTTTAGGCGCGGATATAAATCCGTTAAATAGGTGTTTCGCGTTGTTGTTTTTTTTTTGTTGGCGGCCTATACAAACTGCCTGGAATGGCAAATAATGTTTTGTATTTCTTGCAGCAAGTAACCCCATTCGGTGAGATATACATTTAGATTGTTTTGTTTCGCGATATTTATGGTTGATTATGAGGGTGTGCACTGTGTTGTTTGGGGGAGAAAACAAACACCCGCACAATTGTACACGAAAATCGCCGCAGCTATTTTGAAATTGGTCGCATGGGTTTTGTTTAGGTTTGTCATTTGAACATAACTCACATTGGTTGTTCGTAATCATTGCGGTTGCGGTTAATGTGGCAGGAAGTTCATAGCAAGTTCATGGTTATTGTGTTCACTGGTAGGAAGTGTAAGCCTTGCTTTAAATTGTGTCAGTTTTTTTTAATAGGCTTGTGGAGTGATACCCATTTTTCGACGTGTGCATTAAATGATTTGGTTCATTTTTAAAACGTTGATTGAACGTTTTTTCAACGCATTTCAACGCTTTTTAACTGCTTTTATTGCGTATGTTGCAACGTTTTTTGGACACATTTTTGGTGCGTCTTCTTGAAAATTTTTAAATAGTTTTTCGATGCATTTTCCGACCTGTTTCTTCTGGCTCTTATCGAAGAGTTTTTGGTGCATTTGATACTTTTTTTTATGTTATTAATGTTTTTTTTAATGTGTTATTTTAATGGTTTTTTTTTTAAAGCCAGTAAACACCAAAAACATTGCAGACAAGGCATTGGAAACGCATCTAAAACTGCGTTCAAAATCGCTCTCTAAGCTGGGGAAAAAATCCCCAAAACTATAAGTCGGTTTTAAGGAAGAGGTGCTAAGTAGTCAAATCTATTAAGCTAACAGTCACATTATTCACTCCGGCTCCGTGGGTAAATCAGGTTTAAGTTAATTTTCCACCCGACCATTTAATACGCATTTTTTAGACCCGACAATTTAAATCAATTTTCATAATATTCACTCAAAAACATGCATTAAGCCCGCTGGTTTAACGATGGTAAGTCGGATTGGAAACACTTTAAACCGATTTTAAAGCCTAGTATACTGCTCGCGCTAAATCTTATCTCCTATACAAAAATGTCTACAAACATAAAATCTAGGGAGGGAGTTTAGCAAAGCAGAATCCTGTTCGCTCGCTAAATTCCAAACTTCATATAGATGGGCCGACGAAAAGTCTCCACGCATTTAGCTCACGAAACAAATGCCCGGTACATTAAGTCGAAGATAAATTTGGACATAAAAAACGGAGGAACATTTTCTTGTTGTGTTTTTTTTTTGAGGAAACCGCAGAAAACATTTGCGTGGTAAATAAAAGAAACTGCAAAAAAAATCCTTTTCATGCGATAAAAAAAAAAATTAAATTGCGGGGCTTGTCAACAAAATGGGAATTGCAGAAAAACTCCACTGCAAAGAGGGATTTACCCGACACGAAGGAACGTGTCGACTTCTACTTGCCACTACAGAAATTAATTAAGTTGCAGCAGCATTGATAATACTTTTCTTGCATCCATTGTTTTGGATATATTCTAATATTGCGATGTATTGAGAGATATATTTGCAGTCTGAATTACGAAATTCTAATTATGCGTATAATAAAAATTACGTTTACTGACATCGGCCATATGAGCATATGGTTTTTGTCCCATCTATATCATGTTGGTGTGAAGAAACGAAGTGGCGACTAGATACTAGGCTCAAGCCTCTTTAAACTTGCGTAATGTCAAATTTCACAAAAAATTCCATTTATTTTGTTGTTTGTCACATGGAAATTGATTTGATTTGTTGTGCGTCCAGTTTAAATTTTCCTGTTCAATCATCGAATGTAGCTACCAAAAAACTTTTTTTCAGCCGAAAGTCCGACACAAGCCCGCTAGTGCATTCGATATATTCGAGGACGAGGACGAAGTTGATTTACCATCATTTACTGTTGTTTTTTCAGCTCCCCGCCAAATTCCATTTCATCCATTTCACGAATGAAGTCCTTTTTTTTTATTTCTTGCTGTTTTTTTATCTTCTATTCCACTTTTCTACTTTTCTTATTTCCTGCAACCCGTAGTGAAGAAATGTCAATATTATGGAATTGAGTTTTAAACCGAGTTAAGATTGTTAAACTGGTCTCCGGAGTGCAGTTTAAATGCAATCGGATTAAACACTTGCAAATTTAAAAAAAAAACTGGGGTTATGTTCGGATTTACCGTCCGAATATTATGGAATTGAGTTCAATTTTGATGGAAAAACTCACCTTAATCCGGGTGTAAACTTTGACCCGGACTAAAGTGAGTGAATAATATGGCCGTAAGTGGGCATTTCTATCTATTCTATTTCTACATATATACAAGGTGGCGCAAAAGTAATCCTCCTATCAGAAAACGCTATAAATTTTGCGATTGGCCCCTAATGTCAGTTCTGTTTTGACATTTGTGTAGTAAACACATGCGAAATACACGTTAATAAACAATGTTACGCTACACTGCTCCAGAACGCGAAATATTGGTGACAATTTATTTGAGCAATAATCGGTCGGTGACTTTGGCACAACGTGAATTTCGTCGCAGATTTCCTAGCCGTCCAACGCCTACTGGTGAAACACTGCGACGTTTAGTCGCTCGCCTCGAAGAGACTGGCACAACAAGAGATGCTGCCAGGCGTGGCAGACCCCGGAGTAGCCGTTCTGCAGAGAATATTGCTATTGAGTCATCGGACCTTTTTTCTTCGAAGACGTCGCGGGCCAAACGGTTACTGTGAATGGTGAGCGCTACAGAGCAATGATCAACGAGTTCTTTTTGCGCAACTTGATGAATTGGGATTGGAAAACATGTGGTTCCAACAGGACGGTGCAACGGCACACACTGCACGTGCCACAACCGATATGCTGAAGAATGCATTTCCCGGGCGCCTAATCTCCCGTTTTGGCGATTTGCACTGGCCAGCAAGATCGCCTGATTTGACCGCTCCAGACTTATTTTTGTGGGGCTTTTTGAAGTCGCGGGTTTATGTCAACAAGCCTCAGACTCTTGCAGCTCTTAAAGACAATATCCGTCAAGAATGTGAGGACCTATCGCCGGAAGTTTTGGCCAAAGTGATGGAAAATGCCATAAAAAGGGCTCAAATGACAATCAACTGTGGCGGCGGCCATTTACATGACATCATATTCTCGACTTGATGTAAAAAAAAGTAAAAGACCAAATAAAAATAATCCACAAGAAGAATCAAAGTTTTTCTTCTTTTTTTTTAAATTACAGCCAAAAAACATCGGAAGGTTATTTTTGCGCCACCTTGTAGTTCTATCAGAAAATTCCTCCTCACCTTGAACGATCTTTGCTGGTACAGTGCTCGTAGGCACTGGCACCTGTCCCATCTCATCTCATTTCTTTTAAATATTCCACGACGCCACTCGCAATGGTTTATACCAAAGCACCAAACCTTACATGTACATATAACTCATTAATTTAATTGGCATGCTGCGTGGTTTCACTAAGACATAATCCACGGAGTGTGGGTGCTTCCATTTGACTACCCATCTATGCGTGCATCTAAGAGACCCCTCCAAGGCCACAACCCGTTACAACTTCAACATCTCCTCAAAGTCAATAAATTAATTCACGAAAGCAAACACCATGAAAGGGAAACAAGCATCAGTTACAGCGTCCGATTGCAGTAGCGTCTTCCAACGCGCATATAAAAGCAGGTGCGCCATGATGTTAACTCCCAAAATGTGTAACGTATCCACGGGGGTTTGGGATGATGATGCTTCTGTCAGACGACGGGACTTCACATTGTTTCCGCGAATCTATGTGAAAATGGAAACCCAAATCCTGGCGAAGCAAACGAAACGCCTCTTCATATCAATTTACCAGCAGCCTTCGTGAAAATCCTTTAGATACTTGAGATTCTTAAAGAAACAACCGCCCGGGGCGGCACTGCTTCTTATTTTTACTCTGGCTATACACACCATTGGCATAAATTTGGAAATTCGTTCATGCTCGGATTTCGCATTTCGAGACACCCACAGCCATCTGCCGAAGGATGCTGTTGGGTCTATTGAAAAGATTTACGTTCTCACTCCGACTATCTTAGATCCATCTACCTAGATCTTTATATATCGCCGCCGTCGTCGTTGTCGCCATCACCCTCATCATTAGAGAGAGAGAGAGAACGCAATCCCTATACATCAAGTTAATTATATATATGTGTTTGTTGGATTTTCACTTGACGTCATTATTAACTCAAAGGATCTTGAGTTTTTCGCTCAAAGTTCATTCCTACGAAGAAAGGGTGTTTCTGTTCAGTGATACATGCCCAGCCCGACGCCATATCTGCCTTCCTTTTCCTGACGAAATGAATGAAAAGCCTCGAAGATTAGCAAAACAGCACCCATCCGGGCTGCACTGCAATAGTGCTCCTCGAAAAAGAAACTCCTCTCTGCGGATAGTACGAGTGGAACTGAATCGCTCACTGGTGTTATCCTCATTTCGCATATTCAAGGATATTAAGAAGATGGTGCTGCAACAGCAACAGCAACAGCATCTGCTTCCTTTCATTGGAAATTAAAGTCTTAGCAGGTGGGGGGTGCACACTGACAACGCCAAACTATGTTCGCAGGGATAAACCTTCAAGCAGTTCTCCTTGAGTCGTCTACACAATACCCCAAACCAAAACTGAAGTATCTACGTAAGTTTGTCGATTGTTTGAAAGCCCAACAATGGGCCTCGCAGTTTCGAGTGTTTCGTGTTGATTGCAAGCTGAAGTAATGAAAATGTAATTTGCTTGTGCTATTGTTATACCAGGTTATTGGATTTCATAATTTCGTTTTTTTTCGCCACTACTTCATTTAATCAGATTGTCAAAATTCAATTGAGTTGGTGGGCTCTCTCCCTTTCGTTTTTGTAAAAGGACTTGTGCGTTGAGTTGATCCGACAGACGGCGGCATTTGAAAGTCACCATAGACAGGATAATTGGGAGTGCATGTCGATGGTATTGGCAAACATTTGAATGAATCATTGATTGGTCAGCCAAGTGGAAAGGCAATATTATGGTGATGAGCAGCGGCGGCCCACTAAATAGGATTGTGGAATGTGAACTGTGAAATGCGGAGAATTATGTGTGTAACTTTTAGTAACGGAGGACAGATGGCACCAACTGTTTATTAGATATGCGGGGCACATTTTAATGGACACAATAATGTGCTGTTGTGGCAGCAGAGATCTGATTTTTATCAATTTCTTTAATTTGTTGCAAGGCTACTTCTGGCAGGCTAGTACTGAGATTAGGTAACCCAACCGATGTGTTTGACCTTGACAATGATGTGAAAAGTGGCATATTTCAAGAGGAACATTTTTCTTCATACTTGACACTAGATTAGGCCCACGTTGTCCGGTTGAGCTTTTGTATGTGAACAAAGCGTGGTAATTAAAAATCTATTTCAGTCCGCGTTCTCCGTACAAAAATCTAGTTGTCCTAAGTCGACTAGATTGGTCTGGAGTAGATTTTACCGGATCGTAAAAACTAGATTGGTCGGGAACGTCACTTTTTCTACATCGGCCACATATACAAACTGTCAAATTAGTAATCATCAGTCACGAATTTCTTGACTATATTTGTTCTCTTCGTAGGCGACGAATAGAAAAAAAATGAAGGGTAAGTTGCTAGAGAAGGCGTCTCGTAGCAAAAGTGAATAGATGATTCACTTGGGAAAAGGTGAAATAAAAGTCGCGGAACGTTCGGTAAACGTTATAAACTTTACTTTATTGTTTCTTATTCAAAGTTTTGCATTCGAATGAAAAACTGCTCTACAAATTATTTACGAAACCACGGTTTCCTATATACCAGATCAGCTGGGTTCTTAAATGGTCATTGCCCTTGACCGCGAAACTTGTTTCTTGGTATTGGTTTTACATAGAACAATTTACTTTACATTTTTAGCAATACAATACAAAACGATTAACTAATCACTAACACTTCCTAATTTATACCATTTATCTCTTCAATATGTGAGAGCGAGATGACGATATGATGAGGTGATGACTGCTTCCACCCCGCTTCGTGGGTACGATTAGTCTCGATGCATGTATTATTTGGGATCATTGGCTGGTGCGAGAGGAGTCCGACTATAGGTCGACGATGGCTAGTCGAGGGTCGAGCATTTGACGTTTCGACCTCATTGTCTCGTGGTGGTTTCGTCCGTCGGTGGTTTTCTTCTCGGCCTTGATTTTGTGCGGTGTTTTTATGTTGTCATTAAGATTTTCCTTGTTTACTCGCGTTCGCAATGTCCTGTACCTTGTTACCAGTGATTGGGAATATTGTTGTGACTTCATCCTTGAAGTTAAATGATCATATTCCAATCACTGGTCTAATGTACGGACATTGATAGCATCGATTTGTTTGTTTGGGAACCAACAATATTCATCGGCTACACCTTCATGGACTTTAACTGAAAGAGCTTTTCATCTGACCAATCTAAGCCGATAAATACTAAGATACATCAAGTCAGCCAACTGTCAGACTTACTAAACTAGTTACTTGAACGTGGACCATTATCTCCCATACTTTGCTTATTTATAAATGTACATATAGTGACTTCTTTTATTTATGCGTGTACAGCCCAAGTGTCATTGAACTGCTATGGCAGCTAAGCTGCTGCAAATTAAAAAAGAATACGCTGATTTAGCTGTTCAATTCGTCATAAATGTTTCCGCAACTTTTACAAAAAAAAAAAACATCGCTGTCACAAATTGTACGCTCTACTTGACACTTCGAGATTCACATTAATTGTTGGAATCGCGTACTGAAAATCGTACTTTACTTTGGTTTGGTGAGATCGAAGCTAAAAAAAACACGCCTACTAGGCAATTAAAATGGCCGACAATAAATTGTATACGATGAAAAAAGTGGAGACGGGTGCACCTAGGAATCTTGTACAAATATTTCGCGGCGAAGCCCAGTACGCTGCTGTTTCGGAACGAAATTTTCCAGCAAAACATCTGCGCAATGGCAGCGGAAAACAAGTGACATTCGACAAAAGGCAGAACTTGCTTTTTATAATTGAACTGGTGCCAATGGTCTTCCTTATAATCCTGCTTTAAATCATCGGAACATACTCGTGACAATTCAATATTGCCCACTGCCCACGTATGGGAGGTGCCTGACGACGATAAAAAGAAGTCCTTTCACCAAATTTTATTCGCCTATGTCAATTCCTTTGGGCGCTATTGCGCTTTCAACAGACAGACAGACGGACAGACAGACAGACAGACGGACATGACTACATCGATTCAGAATGTGATCCTGATACTTTATGAGGTCTCCGGTGACTCTTTCTTGGCGTTACAAATGTAATGACAAAGTGAATAATGGAGGGTATAAAAATGACAAATCGTATGCGAAAAGTGAGTGGAGAATTGTACCAAGGAATCTACTACAATTACCCACTTTTCACCATCATTTCGCAGCAGCAGGGTACCTACTGCAAAACGAAAAGGAGAGCGAAATTCTTCGTTCCGTTCATGATTTCGTTGTGTCTTGTGTCACTCTTTTGTTTGGGATTTTTAGTGCTAGCTTTGAAAGAAAAGTACGGTAGAACGACATTTTTCATATACGATTTTGTAGTGCCACTTTTATAAAGGCAGCTTCAACTTTATTGTTAATTTGTTACAATTTGACACTGGAAGTTCAAGAAGTAATTATGCATTTCCACACGGTGAAATGTTGCACTTAAACGTCAGTGTGCCGAAGTCGAAGTTTGCACCCAAAATAATCACAATACCTATCTGACATTTTGTTAAGCTATAATTCATTGTTAAGACAAAATAAATATGTACTGATTTAGATTTACTGTACTGATTTAAATTTTATATTCAAGGTTCAAGCTAAAATGATAGCAACATTTTGACAAAGAGCGCGCTATTGATAAGTGTCACAGAAAACATTCAAAAATGCAATTCTCTCATTTCCATTTCCATTTCCAATTCAGATTCTAATGTGGTATTCGATTGGGCTTCTTCAGATTCGCTCTCAGATTTCAGATTTTGTTTGTCTAATGCTAATCGAACATAGAAAACTCTCTTGCTCTTTTTTGTGTTGATATTTGTGCGATTGGAATATGTGTAGCCTTCGACACTTTTCTAAGCGTTTTCCATTCACTGGTTTAATTTTATATGAAAACATTCAAAATGCTCGCCCAGATTGATGTCCTAGCATTTGTACATAAATAATTAACAAAAAATAAATCAACCTGATGCAGTTGAAAAATTTCACGAAAATGTAAACAAACAAAACTACCAAACGAACATAAAAAGTTCTCAGATAGTAAAAAAAAGTGCTCTGAGAGCGCCCAATCGAATACCTCATAAGTACTCCTCGTCGAGGTTCTTATAAAAAAATGCTCCCCATTGCAAAAAAAGACAACGATCTGTCAAAATTTAGGTTGAGAAAATATGCCGAACCATTAACAGGGGCGCGCCTAATTTTGACAGATTCATGAAGAATATTCTCAAACAAAAATTAGATCTTTTAGCTAGAGCTGCGTACAACTCGGCTGAGGAGATTCACTTAAATTGGGCTCAGCTAAATTTTGTAGAGAATTTTGAATGGCAGCTAAAATTTAGCTCGACCAGCGTACTAAGCTTCAGCATTAAAAACTCAGCTTTCTAAATACGAACCATGTTTTTATAACAGGTGAATAAATTAAACATAGTATACCTGATTTTTTCAGTCGCCCACCGTCCTCCATTTGAAGTAAAAACCCGTACCCTGCCTCATCCCAGCTCTTCAAATTTAATTGCTCTTCACGGGAATGTCCTACAACAAAGCACATTTTTAATTGCGCACTCGTATTGTTGTGTAAACCCTGGTTGCGGCCACAATACATCAACAATCGCCTCTGGAGGCCGGGCAATGATCGCTCACATATATTAAGAACACCTGCCATGCCTACAATGCTCTTTTAATATCCGTTGAAAAATGATTCCCAAAAATAATTGAGGTCCGTGCGCCTTTTATCATCGGGCACACTCGACAACTCTTTGTAGCGCGGCAATTTATCCAAACGATATACGATACGCCATCGCCACCATCCGCAATTTGCTTCAAATTGTGCGAACGCTCATTCGGCAACAACAACAATCAAAAAAAATACTCTGAAAATACACAAGCTTCACGCTATGTAAATTCGGCGAACTGAGGCGACAAAAGCCTCTTTTAATATACTTGCACAGGTGACAACTCGAATGAGAATAGTCGTACCTTCCGCCACACGTGATACGTCACCTCCTCATATAGGTACACGTAGATGGAATCATCAAAATATTCAGGTCCTGTATCCAGCTCGCAGAGTCATCGCCAGACAATTGAAATTTATTCATTTCGCAAAGCGACAAGGCAAACAGCGCGCTCGTTGCTTTCATATATCCTCTATGAGTGTGTTCCTAAAGGACTAGGCCGGTCTTTGGTCTGAGTTTGGAACCCCAGTAGCATGAGCAAAGGTATACAGCCTTTCATTAGGATGTTGCTGTTGGGGCTTTGTATAGATATTTTTCCCGTTGTCGTTTTTATTAGGGAACAGTTGGCAGTCGATTCGGCACCTAAGCTGTGCGAGACCGGCAGTGTCCTCGTCACGGTGCCATACAGTCGTCACAATCATCACATGATGGATTGTATTTGTTTGGTGACGCTTCACTGCATCTCGGATTGACTTTTTCTCACATGGACGCTACACAGTCACCTGCATCGTCGGCAGAATAGGGATACTAATGCTCAATTGTACCTGTCCAGCTTCCCGTCCATGTAAAGCGATGTACATGTAACATTCGTCCGCATGCCGAAAAGGGTGCCGACCGGGCCCAACCCATCCGCAGCTTTCGTCGTAATAGTGAAGTAAAGTTTATTCAGTTGTGTATATGTCTGGGGCATTATAAAAAAACTGGAATATTCTGCACAAAGCCATCGTCGTCGTCGCTGAAGTTGACGTTGTGTCCCCAAACTGTTTCGTTTTCATTATGAATAGATGACTTATTACGAATACCGAATCGATACGATCAGAGGGGAGCTGGCGCGTCCGTACCTAGCTCTAACCTATCTAGGGTCTCATCGCATCGAAAAATAAATATAAAAAGTGAATTGTTGATCCTTCTTAGGAATGACACAGCGACGGGACTTTTTTGAGGGGCTAATGCTGTATATTATGATGGGATTCTAGAAAAGGACGCAGGAATTGTGTGCACTGGCGGTGATGGTGGTGGTGGTGGCGGCGGCAACAACAAAGCTGAACTTGCTTCATTCTGTTCTGGGAAATGATTTTATTTGCAATTTCGCATTTTTTTTCCTCTATCCTTTTGTGTCTCTCTGTGCAGGAAGAAACATTTCCCTCGATTTTTAGGGTTATATTAAATTTATTTTTGAACTTCGGTGTTTCGTAAATTGTTGAAAGAAAGAATTATGTTCCTTTAGGTAGAAACCTAGCTCAAGCTTTACTCAAGTTGTCTGGTGAATGGTGTGCTCAGGGACTCATTAATTGGTTTCACTTACTCAAGGCAATCGTGCTTCAGCGGAACAATATCTGGCCCTATCGGTGACTTTTTATCTTGATTAATTTAACTTGTTTTTGTGTTGTCTCAAAGTGTTTTTGTTGTGATCGGAAAATTCAGATGGGCATTTTAGTTCGAACAGTTCATTCATTTACTTTGTACTTTACGCAACAAAAAAAAAACCTTGGAGCCGCTTCTTCGTCTGGCAACAATTAAGCAAGCAACTAAAAAGCACACAGAAAAGACTCATACCAAAGAACTTGAGACTCTTTGGAATCTGTATAAAAAGCCCGTCGAAAAAGACGTCAATTCGAAATAATGACACAAAAAACAAGTTCAGCAATTCTCTACAAATTAAATACAAATTGCTGCAGAAAATAAACCCTTGGAAGTATGTTACTACTTGCTTTAAAGATATGCAAGACCCTGACAAGTAAATATCGGAAACTGATTTTTAATCATTTCGAGAAATACATCAAAAGTAGATTCGACGAAGTCCACTTTAAAACCTACATACTCCGAACTTTACTCCGAACTTTGTCTTGCCTTTAACTTGAAATTGTTCAATAAGACTCTTAGGCATATTTAAACTAGATTTATATTAGGTATCCGCATTTTTTCTCATTTTAAATGTAAATTTAAATATATCACTTAATTTTGATACATTGACAGTCATTGATTTAAAAAAAAAAAAAAACAACAATAAAATAATAGCACCTCCAAAATAAACACACAAATAAGAAGTAGAAGTCCATATTAACTAAATCAATAAACAAAAAAATTAAAAAAACAGTTTTATATACAAAAAGTAACAAACACTTACGAACATACCTTACAAAAACAGAAAAAACTAATATTTCTGATGATAGCAGGAGAGCATACGTTCGCTCACTGGTAGAAACCACAGCCAAAGCCAACTGATGTTGTAAGAAAGAAGAATAGAATAGGACGAATAGTTAAAGAGAAATCATAAAAAATAAAAGAGGTGTTCGTCGACACGACGAAGGGTAACCATCCAGGGTTAAAGACCCTGACAAGTAAATATCGAAAACAGATTTTTAATCATTTCGAGAAATACATCAAAAGTAGATTCGAAAATAGGCCACGTAAGAAATTGTCCGATTGACATCACGAATTTTTTCAAAAACCATCTCGTTAATGGTTAAATCAGCAAAAAAAAACACTTAGAAAACTGTAAAATAAATCGGTCCCATGAGGCCTCATTAGCCGCATTATAAAATGATTCGAATATCTCCGAAACAGCTTCAAAAATATCTCCGCAAATATTATTAAACGGAAACACCAAAAACAAACTTGAGTTTTCTTCAAAGAAAAAAAAAAACGTCACAGCCCTTCCAAAAATTTAAAACTTAAGCGGCCCAGGACTGTACATTTTGTTGCAAGTTTTTTTCATTTTTGGGACGAAAACAAAGGATCTACAACATTAACACTTTGCAGAACTTCATCGCAAATACTCAATATTTTGTCACAATATGCAATTTTGTATGAAAAATTTCCCCATTGTAAGCTCGAAAAACTTGGCGTGGACACTAAAAAAGATTATTGGTATCGCGGTCTGGGTTTTTTTTTATTTAGTTCGCTTTTTATTTTGAATTGCTCACATAACAAATAAAGTCCAATCCGAAAGTATAAACAAAAGATTAGCATATCCATATACCTGCCGCTGATGTGCTCGCATTTAAAGCAACAAACATTGACTTGGTGTACTTACAGAGAGGTATAATGTAATGCGACTACGATATAAATTGAATAACTTTCCGAAATCAAATTTTGATAAACTTCTAAACATTGCAAGTAGTCAAATCCAAAGAGCTCCACTGAATAGATGAACACCAAATCATGCATCTGGAACCATAACTCGATAATACCAAAAGTTGACAAATATAAAGATTTGTTCGGTTTTGAAAATGCCCTCGAACTATGTTCGAACATTTTGGTGACGGAGGTTTTATTGGGCATTGCTCAAATGCTCACGTGACACGTTAACGCCGAAAGCTCGTTATTGAAGTTTTAATTGTGTTTTCCACTCAATTACCGACGACCGTAAAAGTTTCGCATCTGTGAAACTGTATGTTTAACAGTTTGCATTTTTATGTTCGTTTTTCAATTTCATTAGTTTTCGATATATGATGACTTTTTAACTGTATGGATAGTAACGAATATTGCTGTGTGGGATGTCTCTTGTCTAATACATTTTTTTAAGGATGCAGAAAAAATAAATACTGTCTATTTCATGAATATAGTGACTGAAAAGTGTAATTAGCAATTTAAAGCAATGAGAAAAGCGGTATGTCAGCCAGAAAGTAATAAGAGAAATTAATAAACGAATTTAATGAGAAGTTTATACTATTCAAAGTGCACTGGCAAGCTTTTGACATTCAATACCGACTTACTTGCCCATTTGCGGTTCGTTGTGCATTAGAAAGGGATAAAATATTGAGACATTGTCCAAGTCCAGCACGCTGGAATATTATGCGCTATCTCGCGGTCAACAACCAACCAACACGAGCAATATATAATTTGAACTTTACTCCGAATTTGATCGGGTTCCTTGATTAGAAAAAAGGGTAGCAAGCAAGAGTGCATATGGCGTTGGAAATATTTCGCGCGCCCATTGGCAGCTTGGTTTTCGTCTCGTTTTTCACATCCGGCGGATTAAGTTTGCTCTCAATTCTAAAATGAGAAATTTTCCTTAAAGAGTAGATAAAAGATAACTTATTATCAAACTCCCGGAGTAGGATAAGTTCTACTCACCGTCAAATTAATTAAAAATTACCAACTACTACTATTGTTATATTTGACACATTCGACACATGTCATGGCCTAGAAGTACCTATACAAACAATTCGATAAGATTACCAGAAGCGCATTTTGAACTAGCGGAATAAAAAATTAAATAAAACAAAAGCCTTGTTTACATATTTACCTTTTAATAGTACCAACTAAATTTCATATTTCTTTCCCTAAGCTCACTAGAGCTGGAATGGTGTTCCTTCATCCTGCAGCTCGAATAACTTGATTACCCGCTGGATTAGAAAAGGAAACAGAAACGAGCTACCAAAGGAAATCCATCACAGAGTAAAGAAATGTCAGACAACAAAGAGGAATGGGATCATTACCAAAAGGGCAATTAACTGTCAATGAAAGAAACATTTTCATCACATACAACCCACTTATAAGTTATTATTGCATATTTGCTCTTTTGTTTTATATCCCATATACGTAAAGAAATTTTTTAAAAATACAACGACTTTTCGCAAACAAGATGTCCGCCCACATCCGACTGTATTCTAGTGTATACACAAACCTACGTACAGCACCACCTATTCATCAGCTGTGAAACCACAGTCAGTTGATAAGAATTATTTTCCAACAAACACCAACTGTCAAAATATCTCGTCGAACAAGGTCAAAGAAAGGTTATTCTGTTTCGGCATTTCCTCAGTGTAAGGTGTGTTTTTTCGGTTCCTCTTCTCAAATTTAAATTAATTTCTTTTGCTAATTGTATTTGATATTAATTTATTTTGTCTTTACGCGCATTATGTGCGTTGCTGACTAAAATAACCTAACAAAAGACATTTGGAACTTCCAGGCAAAAACTCATCTCCTGCATCAAAATGGTTCGCAAATTCTGTGTCGGTGGCAACTGGAAGATGAACGGTGATAAGGCTCAAATCGCCGAAATCGCAAAGACACTCGTTGCTGGTCCACTTGACCCCAACACTGAGGTCGTCATTGGTAGCCCCGCAGTGTACATTTCGTACGTAAGGGGTCTCTTGCCCGCCACCATTGGCGTTGCCGGACAGAACTCATACAAGGTGGCCAAGGGTGCATTTACTGGTGAAATTGCCCCAGCCATGTTGAAAGATGTTGGCGCTGACTGGGTCATCTTGGGACACTCGGAACGTCGTCAAATCTTTGGCGAAACTGATGAACTCATCGGCGAGAAGGTCGCTCATGCCTTGGCCGAGGGATTGAAGGTCATCGCTTGCATTGGTGAAACTCTCGAGGAACGTGAAGGTGGAAAAACTGAGGAAGTTGTCTTCAGACAGATGACTGCACTCACCAAATTCGTCAAGGACTGGACCAATGTTGTGGTCGCCTATGAGCCAGTGTGGGCTATTGGTACTGGCAAGACTGCCACCCCAGCACAGGTATACATAAAAACGATAACCCATGCGAGCGATAACTAATGGTATATTTTATATTTTCAGGCACAAGCTGTTCACTTTGTTCTCCGCAAGTGGTTAGTGGATAACGTTTCACAAGCCGTCTCAGACAGTCTTCGCATTCAGTACGGTGGATCCGTGACCGCTGCCAATGCCAAAGAACTTGCCTCTCAGCCCGATATTGATGGTTTCTTGGTGGGCGGTGCCTCTCTAAAGCCAGAATTCGTGCAAATCGTCAACGCCAGACAATAGACATCACCTAGTCGCATAGGTATTTCAAGTCATCATCATGCATAGACTAGCAGAAACCATTAAGATTTCTATAAGCTAAATTAATGAATGGGGAAACCCTCTCAGTGTTAATGTTTAAAGTTATTATGTCAAGAAAATATATTTCGATCAAGAACGTTCGTAGTAGAGAAATGTTGTGTTTGTTTTTTACTTATCTTGCGAATTTGCTGAACTTTGAATGAACCCCGTAAAGATTAAGAAGCATTGTGCACTGCAAGTGTGTGTATCAACTTTCTTGCAATCCCAGAAACGAGAACAACCTGTGAATTTCGGTACATACACTTTAAGCACAACAAAATACAATTTCGTCCTGATTATGCAATATTCACATGTGATTTGTGGTGCAAATCACTGCCGAAAGCGAAAATTGGTATTTATTTATAGATATTTGTTTTTTCGTTCACGTGCGTTTGATGTTTGAATAAGTGGTGAGTTTCGCGATAGTTTTTAGAAATCTATTGACGGTTAAAGTAATATAAGAACTAAACCATTCAAAGAATAAAATATACCTCTAAGTTTCCCAGCCTGCTGGTTGAAACGCAGTTGATGAAACATGTCTCTTATGAACAGAAATGCTAGCTATTGAAAGCAGGGAAGTACTGTGAAGAAATCCAAACAGTGGCTCTTTGCATGGTGATGTGTTGGGAACATCTTTTATATATCATTTATAGTTTTTTACCCACTTGGTCCTAACCGGTTCTATTTTTTTGGGACGTCTTTCTAAACAAGATCGTCTTCTGTGGCGTCGACAGTGGCGAACCTATTTAAATGTTACTGGTCCATTTGCCAAGAAAGAATTTCGGCCAATCGATTGCATGTTTGTCATTTTTATATTTTTGCAACATCTGCTTATGTCGGAAAAGATGTTAACCAAACACAAAGCTATTATGTAAAATTTGTGTATTCTACCTGACTTTTGGTAGCTAATGTCGTTTTCCATTGGGCAAAAATATCAAACTTTTTTCTATTCGGATCGTTTGAGATTTACACATAATGCCAGAAATACATAAACAGCCATGGATATAATTTTGGAAGATTTATTACCTTGATCGTCTTCCATTTCTCAAGTCCATATCCATATTGGCGATTTTTCCGATACATTTTGAACAGTTGATATTGCTGCCAAATAACACCAGAGGCAATACTGAGCATAGACAAACCATAGTAGTATTGTCTCTGATACTGAGATCACCAACTCCGACCGATTTTCCGTTACTTAGCCTACAAGCTATATTTTTACGGAGTGGTCACGATTTGGTGCGCTAGTATTGTTACATAGAAATTCGTATTGACAAATCTCATGAAACTTCAAAAATTCCGGCTCACCAACTCACTCCCAGGAAATATGAGACACTTCCGCTGTGGGCAAAGTTGCTGGCAGAGTTCATAGAATTTTATCCGTTTAATTTGAAATTGTTCGTTACGTGTGGAAAATATTTTGATTTGTCTATGAATATCACACTAATGCATTCACAATAGCCAATTAAAATCTGAGATCTGAATAAAATATCTGGTGGCCCCAATGGAAAGCCACATAAGTAAACTGTACGCCAACATCAATTACAACAAAGACAAATCATACTGAGATCTGAGACCCCCAACTTCGACCGATTCACCGTTGCGACAAGCTATTAGCTATCATTATTTTTACGGAGTGGTTACGATTTGGTGCGCTAGTATAGGGCATAAACTATGGTATAGGGCATTGACTTATTATATATGGACTGCTAGTGAAATGTCACTTCCATACCATAGACAAACCATACTGAGACCCCCAACTCACAATCCTCTTGCCGCTGGCCCCCTCAGTTTTTTTTCAAATTCGCCATTTTGTTTTCCTATCGGTGTTATGTCAAAAAAGAATCCGTGTGACATGCAAAAACATACAAAAAATACAAAAATAAATGCTGCCAACCGCGGCAACCGTGGGGAAATGTGAAAGCGTTCGGGAATTCCACATTTTTATATTACTGAACGCCATTGGTTAGTTATTATAAATTGTTAAAAGGCGAATAATTTGATTTGTTTGGTTAGTAAAACTATCTAAAGTTGATGTTCTTTATACTAGAAACATATTAGGACAAACATGGTAGTATATTTTCCGCTTTTGGATATCATTAACTTCGATTTTATGTGTAAATTTTTCTTAAATAATGAAGAAAATTTGCTCAAAATGTTTTCATTTTCCCTCAACCAATCTACATTGTTAATTTTTCATGAACATTTTAAGCAAATGTGCACTTATTCCAAAAAAAAAATATTATCCACACGTAACGAACAATTTCAAATTTAACGGATAAAACTCTATGAACTCTGCCAGCAACTTTTCCCACAGCGGAAGTGTCTCATATCTGCTGGGAGTGTGTTGGTGAGCCGGAATTTTTGAAGTTTCGTGACATTTGTCAATACGATTTTCTATGTAACAATACTAGCGCACCAGATGTGTACACTCCATAGAAAATATAGCTTGTAGGCTAAGTAACGGGAAATCGGCCGGAGTTGGTGGTCTCAGTATTGTCTCTGCATACCATAGACAAACCATACTGAGACCCCCAACTCACAATCCTCTTGCCGCTGGACCCCTCAATTTTTTTTGTCAAATTCGCCTTTTTGTATTCCTATCGGTGTTATGTCAAAAAAGAATCAGTGTGACATGCAAAAACACACAAAAACTACAAAAAGAAATGCTGCCAACCGCGGCAACCTTGTTGAAATGTAAAAGAGTTCGATAATTCCACATTTTTTTATTACTGAATGCCATTGGTTAGTTATTGTAAATTGTTAAAAGGTAAATAATTTGATTTGTTTGGTTAATTAAACAACCTAAAATAGATGTTCTATATATATCTGCCCAGAAAATGATGCCAACATAACTAGCGCTCGTGGTTCTATGCGAAAAATAAGTGAAACAAAATGACAACCATCTTGGATTTCTCCATAGAATGCTAGAGCCACCTATTGGGCGTGAGTGGATTTGCCAAGTGAAACGGTTGAAATTCAAATTGTTGCGGCATTGTTTACAATAGATGTTATCTCGAAATTGTGCTGGTTTAAATAATTAATAATAGATGGAATTAGTTTTTTATGTTGTTTTTCATTATTACTTTTAGAAATATGATGTAATAACACTTCAGCGTACATTTCAATCACATTTCTGATCAATAAACACTTATGATTGTCAAGAATATCACATTCAAGTACATGAGAATTTAATTCATCATATATGAGATATGACATCTATATTTCTTAAAGTACTTATATCTGCAACGAAATGAAAACGTCAGATGTGAGTTTCCAATTTATTCCGCTCCGAACCACGAGAGCTAGCGCTTATGTTGGAACGCGAAGTTGTCTACTATCAGTCCATATATATAATAATGGTATAGGGTAGTTCGCGACAACGTCAGTGTCAAATGAGAAAAAAAACAAAGTGACATCTGAGAAACTTGTAGGAAAACAACATAATGTCGTTTCCATTGGTTTCACTTGGGGATCCACTCATTCTGAAATCCAATGGAACAACAAAAATGCTTCTGAAAGAATTCACAAAAGTATTGGTGAAATGCCAAAAAATAATCTACGGCTGCTGTCAGCTGGCTTGTATAAAATACATAAATTACACTTGTGTGAGTAGTGCTTCTTGAGTGAATTCTGACTTCAAATCGAGAAGAGAAATTCTCTTCTCAGAATCACCAGAAGAGTATTTTTTGTGCCAATGGAACGGTTTCAGAAGTGATTTTTTCGATTCCTGACTCTCCCGGACACTTCTTTTTCCCCAATGGAAAACGACATAAATTTTATGTGGCGGGAGATAGGCATAGATTTGAATTTAATCAAAATTCACATAAATGCTCTGAAATCCGAAAAATATTGTTTTTTTTTTTTTGTAGCAAACAAATATAAAAATTGACCTCATTAGTGTTCGTCAAAAGTGTTAAGAGTAAATTAAGTCTAATAATTTTAAAGTGCATAATATATAACTTAGTACTGAATAACTTCTTATAAGATTTAAAAATGGAGCTATATGCTTACGCAAAAGGCCTTGATGCGCTGAATAAAATCCGCTACATAGAAAAAATTGAGAAGGTCGGGAAAGACCCTTACTTGTTGTCTTTATCAAAAGAATTTAATAGGAATGTGAAGGTTGCTTCAATTTTAAATTATTTCATAAAAACAAAGTCGGTATACACTGGAAATGAGTGCAATAATAGTCAGAGCATCACCAAAGGCCAAGATCTTTTTCAAGCCGGATGGTTAAAAGATGTTAAAGGTACTTGATCTTTCTTCGCCAATTACGAGAATACACTTTCAACTTGCTTCAGCACTCAGTCAGTTTGTGTGCCTGTAAATAAATTTAAGCTTTTTATATTATTAGAATTATGTATTTACTTACTGATATATGGCGGTGTTCTTGCACATGGTTTATTTCATCCAAATATTCCTGTAAATACTCCACTTCCAAGAATTCCTCAGAAGAATAGCCTTGGGTCGGTATTTCTTCAGGTGGCAGAGTGTTCTCAATTTGTTCTAGAGATGTAACGGATATCCGGTTAGTATCCGCCGAATACCGGATAGGTTAAATAAAACATAAAAACAAGAAGTCGATTGAAAAGGTATTTTTTTATTAACAGTACTTAAATAAGTAACAAAATTAGTACTTATAATAAATTAAAGGCAGATTATGGTGAATAAAAATAAGTTTTTCTGCATTAACCGGTAACAGACGGTTTGCGTTTATTTTCATATACTAAGCCAGCTTCAGAAAACAGTCTCTCGCTGTATACACTGCTACTTGGTGATGAAAGATAGACCTTCGCAAATTTTGCAAAAATTGGGAACTGTTCATGATTAACAGACCACCATCCGTAAGGGTCGCTATTCCGTTCAGTCCGAACTGTTTTTAAAGAAGAAGTAAGAACACAAAAATTTCGCAAACGTACAATAAGCGTCTTATTTCGACCAGTAATTTATGCCAACTGTGTGTTCTACTGATACTCCGTAGCACTGTCCACATTCAGAACACGAGCCGTACAAACAAATAACGGAACCAAACAAGTTACAACTTTTACACGTGTCGTGTTTGAACTAGACTGCATCGCTATGAATGTATTCTGCTCTCGACAGTATATTCGGCCGCCGGCCAAAGTGTATGCCGAATATCCGGTATCCGGTATTTTGCAAAATCACTATCCGTTACATCTCTAATTTGGTCTATTTTATAGTTTTAAAATAAAAATAAAATACAGCATACCATTAGCGCGAACTGGAATTTTTGTACATGGCTTTCTGGCAATGCGCTTTTTGTGCCGATGGAATCTCGAAGCTGATAGAGATGGGTTGGATCTACCGGCGCACCCTAGGTGGAGACTTTAAAAAAAGGATGTTGCTAATGGCCGGCCACCATTCTTTGTGCTTTTATGGGCGTCGCGCTGTTCAATTGTTTTGTGTTTCGAATTGGACTGGAATGAAAAAAATAGTGAAATACACGTTTCGGAATAGCGAATTCTTGCATTAAAGTCCAATTCATGAACTCACATAATTATACCTACTAGAAAAGAAATGAGCATATGTGCGTGACTTCATGAATTTTTCGGGAAAACAGCTTGTAGGCAACCGCCTTTCCACTGGAAAGTTATATATAACTGTATTCCATTATCTTTGACAAGCACACTCTCCCAAAAAATATGAGCCACTTCCGCTGTGGTCAAAATTGCTGGCAGCGTTCATTGAATTTTATCCGTTAAATTTGAAATTATTCGTTACAACTGAATTTTGTGTGGACAGAGATTTATTTTAGGAATAATTTTTTTTTTTTTTACAATATAATAATATAATAAAATATAAAAAACTATGTTGACTGCACCCGTTCAAAAGGGAGAAAGTTTAGAAGTTCAAAGGTTCAAAAATTCAAAGGTTAAATGTTAAAAGTTAAATTGTTAACGGTACAAACATTTTTTTTTCTTCAAATCACCTTAAAACCAGTTTTAAATAATTTTTACATTAATGCGATTACTAAATAAATTAATAACTTTCAACAAAAGTGTCAAAAAGTGGGTAAAAAACGCAAAAAAAAAAAGTTTGGTACAAAAAATTTGTTTTCTTCAAATCGCCTTAAAACCAGTTTTAAATAATTTTTACATTTACATTAACATTGAACTTTTGAACCTTCGAACTCTTGAACTTTTGAACCTTTGAACTTTTGAACCTTTGAACCTTTGAAGCTTTGAAGTTTTCAAGTTTTGAACTTTTGATCCTTTGAACTCTTGAACCTTTGAACTCTTGAATGTTAATGTCTAGCCAGCAAAGCACATAAGGTGTGTTTTTTTGAGCTTCGATCTGAGCAAAGCAAAGAAAAGCAGAACTTTCAGCACGCAATTACAACAACTACGCTCTACTTGACACTTCGAGGAATCACAATAGTTGTTGTCAATGCGTACTGAAAATCCTACCTTACTTTGCTTTGCTGAGATCGATGCTCAAAAAAACACACCTTATGTGCTTTGCTGGCTAGACATTAACATTATAGCACAGAAATTAAAAACTTTGCATAAAATTAGCAAATAATTCATTGCTATTTAAAGTTGACGGAGGTGTATAAGAAATTGTTTGGTACTAAATAGGTACTAAATACAGGGTCCGCCAAATAACTTCTTTTTTTTTTGAAAATGCTATAAAAAAAAACTACTGAATATTTTCTCAAATTTCTTTTTTATTTGAAAGTACAATCCTTCCGGTTAATAATGGAAAATAATTTCATTCACATTCAAATGGCTGCCTCGGCTGGCCATGCAGTAGCCTACACGATCGGTCCAATTTTTAAGCACATTATCGATTGTGTGAAGCTGTATTTCACCAATGGCTTCACGAATATTGTCCTTTAAAGCGTCAATTGTATCTGGCTTGTCGGCGTAACACTTATCTTTTACGGCACCCCACAAATAATAGTCCAACGGTGTCAAATCGCAGCTCCGAGGTGGCCAAACGACATCAGCTCTGCGGCTGATAATGCGATCTTCAAAAACAGGGCGCAAAACATCGAGTGTAGCTTCGGCTGTGTGGCACGCAGCGCCGTCCTGTTGAAACCAAATGTTGCCAATATCCTCCTCTTCAATTTTTGTGAACAAAAATTCGTTCAACATTTCCCGATAACGATCGCCATTGACTGTAACGGCCACTCCTTGCTCATTTTCGAAGATGACCATGATTTTCAAAGTAATATCGCAATATTTCCCAGCGTTGTTCAAGCGTATACACAACCATATTCGTTCAGCGGAAGGATACAACTAATTATCTGTCAAATCAGATATGAGCTAAGTGTTACCATTCGCGAAATAAGCACTAGTTGAAAAAAAAAAGTTAGATGGCGGACCCTTTAGGTAATTATTGTCAATGGAAAATAATTTCATATACACATTTGTGTCGAACAATACTTGGACAAGTTATTAAACACTGTCAGCGAGCCTCTGAGACAAAATATTGACATAATATCACCGATCGTAAATAAATAATTCCTCTGCATTCTTTCACAGACCGAAAGTTATGAAACTGAGTAGCTAGGTACTCGCCTGTCATTAAAATTAGTAGATCGTGAAAGTGTGGCTGCATGAAACTGGAAGAATTTGTTATTTTATTAGCATCACCTATCTTAGATAAAATAGCAACATTTGGCACATCTACTTCTTTCAAATGTGCTCTGTATTTGATAGCAGCGAAGTGGGACCGTTCTTTTTATTACGCAATTAAAAAACAGAAAACACCTTTTCTACTTTTGGTCCTGTTTTATTTGTTTTTTTTTTTTTTTAGAATATAATTTTCCTTAATCAGTTACTCTCTCATGTGTTATAAGTAAACTTAAAAACGAAAAAAAAACAACTTTTAGGCATCATCATCTATTAAGTAGTTACTTGTTTGTAAAGTTTAATTTAAAACAAAGAAGACAACAAAATAAATCTATAGGTTTCGCAAGCGATAGTTTAAAAAGACTTGAAATATTGAACGCGAATCGCAAATGCATTTGAAAGAGATATGCTTAGTTGAAAATATGGACAGAGTATTCCTTATATGCACAGCTATTATAAAATATGCATAGACATATACAAGGACCTTGATCCTACTTCATTTTAATTCTTTTACTTTGATTTCTTTTATTTGCTTTGACAGCTTAGCTCCCTAACCGAACTTATTTTGACACTACAGTAGCCCATTGAAACTTATTTTCCACAGAAAAATTATATTCATGTCCAAAATGCTTTCGATTAACTGATATGCGTTTTGGATGGGGAATTCCTAACTTAATTTAACCAGCATAAATGGCGACATATACCCACGATTTGTTGTTTGTGCACATCTATGTCACAGTGCTTTTCAAATAAGTTTCATTCTCCTTATTCCTTATGTATATTTGAACTGTTCCATAATTCACAAACGTCATTTTGACATTTGTTTACCGCAAGCTCATTTATTTTTCTTATCTACTGAATTTCGAATCTTATTTTGCACACATTTTGTAGGTTGCAAATATATTGAATCCCAAAGAAGTTAACACACCACTCATTCTAGTACAAAACTAGTACGTTTGGGAGTGAAAATGGCTGTAAGCTGCAATCGCAAGTGGTGCCATTTTGCTTTTGTTGACGTTTGTTCTGCTTTGGTGATTCGATTCTGTCGAACTGTTAACACAAATGGTAACAATATTATTGTGGGAAAAGCATTAATCATTTCACTCATTTTGTACGTTAAACAAAACTAAAAACAACTAAAATATGTCATTTGTTGTCATTTAAGGTAGTCTCCGATTTTTTTTAAGATATTAGTTGCTTAAGTAAATCGCACACAAACTACTAGGCACCTAAAACACAGATACAAAAATGTAATTAGGTTTGTTCGTTTGTATCATAAAACAATACTCTAGTTTAAATATAACAATATATGAAATTAGCCGTAAGCAAAATGAATTTCCTTATTTGTAATTTACGATAGTACCAAATGAATTGCATGCTTAACTTTTAACTTTCTAACAAAATTCACCAAATATAGCTCTTTATAAATTGGAGCCTGGTTGAGTTACAAACAAAAAACAAAAGAAAACATTTTTTGATTACATCCTTGTATATAAAACTCCGTGCGTCCTTTTTGTTTTTTGATGGGCTTTTTTTATTTTCTGTATTATGTGCACACGTTTTTTGTCCCCATTCTGTGAATTATACACATAAGCATCGAGATCGTCTTACTTGCACATAATACATTTAAAATAAAAGAATACATTCAAATCCCCAAATAAAAAGTAAAAACTCTCCTACCACCTCTGACATCATCATTCAGAAGGCCACATGTCGTCATGCCGGGATCCAATCACTAACATGTAAGTAAATAACACCAGCAACGTATAAGCTTAACAGTTATTATAATGCATACAACTTTGACATATCCCCATATAAATGTTGCATTGGCACCAATTAGTTCCTCCCAGGTAGCATACTTACAGCATAAATGGCATACATTACCCCCAGCACACATACTCGTACTTGCAAAATTAAATTCAAAACTACACAACATATCATTCCAGTTCCTGACCTAGACCCATTTAGGCCATCGCGTAAGTTCTCCGCCCCGAAACCACTGGAAGATCCCGTCGACGAGGAGACCAAAGAAAAACAGCGTCTTAGGCAGGAACGTCTCATGACTGTCACCGAGGAGGCATCGGTCGATGATGTAGCCGTTCAGAAGAAGAAGGCTCAACGCGACGATGAAATAAAACGCCTTGAAGCGAAGTAAGTAGAGATAGGTTTTTGCGTAAGCCGGCTTAAAATGGTTTTCAAATTACAGGGCTCTCGAAGAGGAGAAGAAAAAGAAGGCTGAAGCTGAGAGGAGAGCCAAGTTAGAAGCTGAAAAACTCGCCGAAGAAGCAAAGAAAGCCGACGAGGAAGCCAGGAATGCCCGGGAAGCCCGTCTTGCTGAGCAGGCTCGTTTGGCAGAAGAAGCCAAGCTCGCGGAACAGGCACGTTTAGCTGAAGAAGCAAAGTTGGAAGAAGCACGCCTCGCCGAAGAGGCACGCCTCGCCGAAGAGGCTAAGTTGGCTGAGCAAGCCCGTTTGGCCGAAGAAGCCAAAAAGGCAGAGGAGGCCGCACTTGCCGAAGAGGCTCGCCTGGCTGAAGAAGCCCGCCTAGCCGAAGAGGCCAAGCTCGCCGAAGAAGCTCGTAAGGCAGAAGAGCAACGTTTATCCGAAGAGCAGAAGCAACGTGAAGAAGAAATGAACCGTTTGGCCGAACTAGAACAAATCGCCGGCGAAGAGCGTGAGGCTGAGCTAGCTCGCCAAGCCGCTGAATTAGCTGAAATCGCTCGTCAAGAAGCCGAAATCGCTGCCCAAGAATTGCAAGAATTGCAACAAAGCTCCATCAGTGCCGAAGAAGCTGAGCCAATCGCTGCCGATGAACCCGTTGAGGAGGTATCTAGGCCCGTAGTCGAAGAGCCACAATCTCCGGTTGAGGAGGAGGAGGCACAAGAAATCGCCGCTTCCGATTCTGCTGTCAGCATCAATGAAGTAAAGTCAGATGTTGAAGAATAAGGCTATAAATCACAACTTTACGACCCACACAGAGAAAGGAGAACACTTTTTAAGCACATTATCGATTGTGTGAAGCTGTATTTCACCAATGGCTTCACGAATATTGTCCTTTAAAGCGTCAATTGTATCTGGCTTGTCGGCGTAACACTTATCTTTTACGGCACCCCACAAATAATAGTCCAACGGTGTCAAATCGCAGCTCCGAGGTGGCCAAACGACATCAGCTCTGCGGCTGATAATGCGATCTTCAAAAACAGGGCGCAAAACATCGAGTGTAGCTTCGGCTGTGTGGCACGCAGCGCCGTCCTGTTGAAACCAAATGTTGCCAATATCCTCCTCTTCAATTTTTGTGAACAAAAATTCGTTCAACATTTCCCGATAACGATCGCCATTGACTGTAACGGCCACTCCTTGCTCATTTTCGAAGATGACCATGATTTTCAAAGTAATATCGCAATATTTCCCAGCGTTGTTCAAGCGTATACACAACCATATTCGTTCAGCGGAAGGATACAACTAATTATCTGTCAAATCAGATATGAGCTAAGTGTTACCATTCGCGAAATAAGCACTAGTTGAAAAAAAAAAGTTAGATGGCGGACCCTTTAGGTAATTATTGTCAATGGAAAATAATTTCATATACACATTTGTGTCGAACAATACTTGGACAAGTTATTAAACACTGTCAGCGAGCCTCTGAGACAAAATATTGACATAATATCACCGATCGTAAATAAATAATTCCTCTGCATTCTTTCACAGACCGAAAGTTATGAAACTGAGTAGCTAGGTACTCGCCTGTCATTAAAATTAGTAGATCGTGAAAGTGTGGCTGCATGAAACTGGAAGAATTTGTTATTTTATTAGCATCACCTATCTTAGATAAAATAGCAACATTTGGCACATCTACTTCTTTCAAATGTGCTCTGTATTTGATAGCAGCGAAGTGGGACCGTTCTTTTTATTACGCAATTAAAAAACAGAAAACACCTTTTCTACTTTTGGTCCTGTTTTATTTGTTTTTTTTTTTTTTTAGAATATAATTTTCCTTAATCAGTTACTCTCTCATGTGTTATAAGTAAACTTAAAAACGAAAAAAAAACAACTTTTAGGCATCATCATCTATTAAGTAGTTACTTGTTTGTAAAGTTTAATTTAAAACAAAGAAGACAACAAAATAAATCTATAGGTTTCGCAAGCGATAGTTTAAAAAGACTTGAAATATTGAACGCGAATCGCAAATGCATTTGAAAGAGATATGCTTAGTTGAAAATATGGACAGAGTATTCCTTATATGCACAGCTATTATAAAATATGCATAGACATATACAAGGACCTTGATCCTACTTCAGATATTCCAATTGCGTATATGGACGAGAAAAAAATGTCTTAAACATAACTTCTTGAATCGAGAAGTGCATGTCTTTCTTAAAAATAGTAAAAGTAAGAAAAACAAATAAAAGAATAAAAACAAAGCTTTTCGGTTTCTTAGTTTTGAAAATTCGAAGTCTTACTTAAGGATTAAATAAATTAAATCAGTTATTCAGTATTCAGCGTAATCATATCCGAATTATAGTGGGATAGATGTATAGTGTTCTCCTTTCTCTGTGTGGGTCGTAAAGTTGTGATTTATAGCCTTATTCTTCAACATCTGACTTTACTTCATTGATGCTGACAGCAGAATCGGAAGCGGCGATTTCTTGTGCCTCCTCCTCCTCAACCGGAGATTGTGGCTCTTCGACTACGGGCCTAGATACCTCCTCAACGGGTTCATCGGCAGCGATTGGCTCAGCTTCTTCGGCACTGATGGAGCTTTGTTGCAATTCTTGCAATTCTTGGGCAGCGATTTCGGCTTCTTGACGAGCGATTTCAGCTAATTCAGCGGCTTGGCGAGCTAGCTCAGCCTCACGCTCTTCGCCGGCGATTTGTTCTAGTTCGGCCAAACGGTTCATTTCTTCTTCACGTTGCTTCTGCTCTTCGGATAAACGTTGCTCTTCTGCCTTACGAGCTTCTTCGGCGAGCTTGGCCTCTTCGGCTAGGCGGGCTTCTTCAGCCAGGCGAGCCTCTTCGGCAAGTGCGGCCTCCTCTGCCTTTTTGGCTTCTTCGGCCAAACGGGCTTGCTCAGCCAACTTAGCCTCTTCGGCGAGGCGTGCCTCTTCGGCGAGGCGTGCTTCTTCCAACTTTGCTTCTTCAGCTAAACGTGCCTGTTCCGCGAGCTTGGCTTCTTCTGCCAAACGAGCCTGCTCAGCAAGACGGGCTTCCCGGGCATTCCTGGCTTCCTCGTCGGCTTTCTTTGCTTCTTCGGCGAGTTTTTCAGCTTCTAACTTGGCTCTCCTCTCAGCTTCAGCCTTCTTTTTCTTCTCCTCTTCGAGAGCCCTGTAATTTGAAAACCATTTTAAGCCGGCTTACGCAAAAACCTATCTCTACTTACTTCGCTTCAAGGCGTTTTATTTCATCGTCGCGTTGAGCCTTCTTCTTCTGAACGGCTACATCATCGACCGATGCCTCCTCGGTGACAGTCATGAGACGTTCCTGCCTAAGACGCTGTTTTTCTTTGGTCTCCTCGTCGACGGGATCTTCCAGTGGTTTCGGGGCGGAGAACTTACGCGATGGCCTAAATGGGTCTAGGTCAGGAACTGGAATGATATGTTGTGTAGTTTTGAATTTAATTTTGCAAGTACGAGTATGTGTGCTGGGGGTAATGTATGCCATTTATGCTGTAAGTATGCTACCTGGGAGGAACTAATTGGTGCCAATGCAACATTTATATGGGGATATGTCAAAGTTGTATGCATTATAATAACTGTTAAGCTTATACGTTGCTGGTGTTATTTACTTACATGTTAGTGATTGGATCCCGGCATGACGACATGTGGCCTTCTGAATGATGATGTCAGAGGTGGTAGGAGAGTTTTTACTTTTTATTTGGGGATTTGAATGTATTCTTTTATTTTAAATGTATTATGTGCAAGTAAGACGATCTCGATGCTTATGTGTATAATTCACAGAATGGGGACAAAAAACGTGTGCACATAATACAGAAAATAAAAAAAGCCCATCAAAAAACAAAAAGGACGCACGGAGTTTTATATACAAGGATGTAATCAAAAAATGTTTTCTTTTGTTTTTTGTTTGTAACTCAACCAGGCTCCAATTTATAAAGAGCTATATTTGGTGAATTTTGTTAGAAAGTTAAAAGTTAAGCATGCAATTCATTTGGTACTATCGTAAATTACAAATAAGGAAATTCATTTTGCTTACGGCTAATTTCATATATTGTTATATTTAAACTAGAGTATTGTTTTATGATACAAACGAACAAACCTAATTACATTTTTGTATCTGTGTTTTAGGTGCCTAGTAGTTTGTGTGCGATTTACTTAAGCAACTAATATCTTAAAAAAAATCGGAGACTACCTTAAATGACAACAAATGACATATTTTAGTTGTTTTTAGTTTTGTTTAACGTACAAAATGAGTGAAATGATTAATGCTTTTCCCACAATAATATTGTTACCATTTGTGTTAACAGTTCGACAGAATCGAATCACCAAAGCAGAACAAACGTCAACAAAAGCAAAATGGCACCACTTGCGATTGCAGCTTACAGCCATTTTCACTCCCAAACGTACTAGTTTTGTACTAGAATGAGTGGTGTGTTAACTTCTTTGGGATTCAATATATTTGCAACCTACAAAATGTGTGCAAAATAAGATTCGAAATTCAGTAGATAAGAAAAATAAATGAGCTTGCGGTAAACAAATGTCAAAATGACGTTTGTGAATTATGGAACAGTTCAAATATACATAAGGAATAAGGAGAATGAAACTTATTTGAAAAGCACTGTGACATAGATGTGCACAAACAACAAATCGTGGGTATATGTCGCCATTTATGCTGGTTAAATTAAGTTAGGAATTCCCCATCCAAAACGCATATCAGTTAATCGAAAGCATTTTGGACATGAATATAATTTTTCTGTGGAAAATAAGTTTCAATGGGCTACTGTAGTGTCAAAATAAGTTCGGTTAGGGAGCTAAGCTGTCAAAGCAAATAAAAGAAATCAAAGTAAAAGAATTATTGTTTTCTTTTTCAAAAAAGCGTTTTGCATTTTGAAAGATCTAATTTCGAAATGAATCTTTTGATAAATGACTTATAAATAGCAGACAAATAGAGATATGCTTTTGGGATTAATTATTTCATTGATTACTATGTAAGTATGCAGTCTGCGTGTGTCTATTATTGTGGTCATGTGCTAATGGTCCGCTGTTGCAATAAATTTTAAATAGACAGCTGTTATTTATTTATACTTTGTTGTTCTATGTGTAATCTTTGTGAGTTTGGTTTTTATAACAAAAAATGTTTCTTGATCATTGGGAATGTTGCTAAAAGCGAAAACCGTTTAATTAAACTTAATTTCAATTTAAAAGCAATTTATTTGTTTTTGCAGGAATAAACTTTTGCTTTCTATGAGGACCGGTTAATATATTTAATTTTCTTGAATAAAAACGAAATATTAATAGTTTTCATCCTCTGACGTTAGAGAAACACGAACGTGTTAGCGCTTCGACATGAGATTTTGCGCTTTGCTTATGACGTTAGGGGCGTCAATCCAATTTATCTCTGACAGAGTAATAAATCTGCTTTCTATATAAATTGCAAAACGTGAATAAATTTGCAAAAACAAAAACAAATTAAATAAGAACATCGCAAATTAATTAGCATTACTGGCACTGCCCTTGTGGCCATGGAATGTGGGTCAAGGCCATTTTATAATTGGCAGCGGTATTAATGTGACAAATTGTGACAAAGTGACAGCGGACAGTGATGTCGACAAAACATGATGAGATGTAAAGAGAATTCACTGGATATCCTACTAACGTGTATCACCTGGTAAAGGTTTGACTGTAAGTAAAGCGTTTCTGTGTCTTTTTGTTTTTGAGTTGACGACAACAACACACTCTTTTAGTGAGATTAAAAAATATACTTTGAAGAAAAAAACGCAATTTCTTATGATTGTTCTTAGAAAATTATATACATATATTATACAAAAATATTTTTTACATACAAAAAGAAATTTTTCAAATGAAAATAGAAAATTCTTACAGTCATTTCGAGATGCCTAACATTCGTGACTGGTCGTTCGAGTTCTGAAGAAAATTAACTACAACATTAAACTGAAGTAAATATTTGTTCTTATCTTTATCATGACAGATATTATAAGAATTTTTGCCTAAGTGGAAAAAAAAATAGATAAAACGAAAAATTACTACAATTTAGAAAGCAAACAAGTTAAAAAAAAATTACAAAAAAAAGTTTCAAACATGAATGAAGACGCTTCGTGATGGGATAATTTTTGATAGTTCGTTGGACAAAGTGGTAAGTCTTTTTTTGTTTTTTTTTTTTTTTTTTTTTCGGGGGAAAAACAATTTTTTTTTCTTTAACAACAAAATGAAAAGAAAATTAAGTACGGTTTTATTTCTTTTGTTTTTATATCTTAATCCATAACAGGCTGTTCTTTAGGCCACAACAGCTTCATCAACTGTAAAGAATAATCAATCGAAACATAAAAAAATAAGTTAGTAAAAACAGAAGGGAAAGATTGTAGGTATAGTCTTAATTAGTGTTAGCTACTTTGTACTGTTTTAATTTCTTTTGTTTTATATTTTCAGCAATTTAAGTTAAATGATTGGATTTGGAAGCCAAGCTAATAAGATTCACGATGTGTTCGAAAGTTGGTATTTTTTTCAACGACGGCATACTCGAAGATGTATTTCCTAGTTTAAGTGGGGCTACAACTACAAGTACTTAAAACAGCCACCGTATTTACTTAATAATTTTTTTAGATATGTACATTTCTTAAGCATCTCTTACCAAAACATTGAGAGTCATTTTAATTCAATTTGTTGGTAATCAGTAACAGCGGATTAAACGCCATTATTTTAGCAGTATTCTAACTATAAGCGGTGTTTCATCAAATATTGTTTTATAAAATGTTCACTCTTTAATAAATAAGCCATTGCCAATATAATGTTCACTCTTTAATAACTAAGCCATTGACATTATAAACAAATGCAACAAATGCAATTCGCAAAATTGTCGAAATATGGCATTTGGCTGGCTTTCTGACAGTTTATCAACAGGTGGTGCTAAATGCCAATGGACAAAATTTGGAAAGTGTTGACGTTCATCGGCGATTGCGCAATTGTTGTGTGTCCGTAAATGCATGCATTATCTTACGTTGGCAGTTGAACTACTACTACTTGTCATATATTTCTTTAATTAAATTGAATGGACCTACAATTCAATACCGAATTCAAACAGCTAATCTATGGAGCTTTCTCAGAACAATTATGGTGCAAAAATCTCTCAAAAGTTCCATAAGCTTACGAGATTTCAATGAAATTTCTTAAAAATTAAATTTGACAACGACAAAATTTAAAAAAAAATGTATTTGCAGAAAACTCTATTAACAAACAGAGTCCTTGTAAACAGCTATCGACAAACGCATGAGGGAATTCGTTTCTGTTTCGAAAGTGATATCGATTGAAATGCGCGAACTCCATAAAGGTCGGATTGTGAGTTTTACTGCTGGAAGAAAAAACAAACGAAAGAACGATTTTCAAACGGAAAATAATGTAAAACTAAATGCAGCTCTCTCGGCTGACAAACTACCATTTGATCACAAAGATTGTGATTGCGATCATGAATGAAGGAAATGCGAGATTTCAAGGAGCTGTGAAGCAAGGAGCAAGAAGATATCCGTAAATTAAACAGCGGCTTAGATATCCGCCCTCGACAGCGAGTAACGATAAAATATGTTACATATTTTGACTGTGACATTTTGCAATGCAACTGTGAAAACAGGAGTCAATTTGGTATTGTAGTGCTTAACTCTACTCCGGTCAAACTCCCCTCACTCGACAAAGAATGACAAAACAAGGATTTTGTTAAAGTGTGTAAACGTTATGAAAATAGTTGTATTCTTGCTTACAAAAGCAAAATGTTGAAAACTTTTGATGTTTGGTTGTCTGGTCTGTCAGTAGAAACACAATTAGCGCTCAAGCCCGTTTTGGGCTACAACTCACGAGATGTTGATGGTGTTGCTGAGGTCGATACCTGTATTGCCTCAGAGGTTAAGAGTTCATATATTTCACCATGGAAATTGCAAAATCCACGAGCCCTTTTCCGACACATTGGTTGCGAGCTTAATCAAAGCCTATCCTATCAAAGGACACCTTTTAACATCGATTGTGTGCAACAGTACATAGGTTGCTTCGAGTGAGCCCTACTCTGTAAATTTTTCTAAACGGAAATGCTTTCCAGAAATTCGAGAATGTCTTATTGTTTAGAATGCGCCTCTGTCAATTTTTCTAAGAAATTTCATATAATTCGCTACAGAACGTGAATCTTATATTTATAATTATTTAAAAAAAAAAAAAAGAAGCTCTCTGTATAACATATTATTTACAGCTACAAGGTACACTGCCATAAGCTTCGATAGATCAACAGAGATAGATGTAACCGAAAAAAAACTGCAAAACATAACAGAAAACACTTACCTTCATTACTCACGACGACTTTGTCGGTGATTTCCTTTTTGGCGCGGTTATTTTGAATATAATGTGACAACAAGTTAATATCGGTCCGGATCTTGTCCGGATTATATAACGCACTCCTAGTGTTATATGCCTTGTCGCCCAGAATCTTAATCGATGCTAGATGACTTTTGCCTTAAACATTGTAGTTATATAATGTTAAAGGGGCGAGGGGTTTAAAAAGGAAGTCAGTTAAAAAATGTCGTAACCTGTTTCTTTTCGTTTTTCAAAAGCAGTCAAATTATTTGAAATTTTGAACAAAAAAAAACCTATCCGGGCAAATTTTGTAAAAGCAACATTTCAACTTTTGTGTATACGTACCGACATATCGATGAACCTCTGGGTATTCGACGATATTGTGCACCTCCTTGGCCAAGTGACGGGTTGGGTTCGTCACTCTAGCAATGTAAGAGTCAAGGGCCAGCTTTGAAGCCGGTTCGTATGAGTATCTGCAGGAGAAGTGGCTGAAATCTGTGGCTCTGATGATTTGAGGTGTCACTCTGTACTTACGTTGGGAACGGAGTCAGACTGCGGGCACGACGAACCACCGGAGTGTGGAGCTCACGCATCAGATTGTGTGTAGAGTTGCGAATCCTCTTGGTTTCCTCCTCGAAATTCTAATCAAATCGAAATAGAGTATAGATAGATATAGTTTTTTTTTTTATTCAGGCTTCAGGGTGAGACAGCGTGAAGTTGGCTCTCCCCAAAACCGGGATAAGTTCTAAATTGCTTTCAATGTCAGATAACTCACAATGAAGGACTCGGAATTGAGATAGTTGCTCAATTGGTAGGAGCCATATCCGGGTCGGACTCTATGGGCAATACGGTCGTATTCCTTATTAAGGATGGAGGGAAGCGTGCGGATTGGTGATGTTATAATCCGATCGGGAGTCAGCGAGGAGCGATACAAGCTCGACGAATAAACATGCAGAGGTGACTCAATCACTCGGGTGGTGCGGATCGGAGCTGAATACACAGATGTATACGGAGATGAATACACGGATGTATACGGAGATGAATACACGGATGTATACGGAGACGAATACACGGATGTGTACGGCAAACTGTACAGACTACGGACGGGCGACGAATACACCCTGGTGGTGGTGGTGCGAACCGGTGATGAAATCACTCGTGTGGTACGAACCGGCGACGAAATAATACGGGTGCGTACAATCGGGGTCGAATAGATCGTACGAATCGGTGAGCTAA
Source organism: Cheilosia variabilis (assembly GCA_951230905.1). Classification (NCBI taxonomy): domain Eukaryota; kingdom Metazoa; phylum Arthropoda; class Insecta; order Diptera; family Syrphidae; genus Cheilosia; species Cheilosia variabilis. Next base: position 17,896,321 of record OX579676.1, read on the forward strand.
TCACTCGTCTGTGTGTAATACGTGGCGAGTAAGAATAAATTGGATAGCTGGCGCTGTATACCTGTGTGTGGAATTGTTTAGTTTGGAAAATATGTTTGTTTTTAAATTGATTTTTGTTTATGGCGTTGGCGTGAAATGAATGATGTAAGTGATGGCTTTTGTGATGTGATGTATGCGATATGTGGTGCTGATGTGTCCTAGCGCTATTTCCAAGAATGGCTTGAAATGAAAAATATTGATGCAGGCTACGAAATGCAGAGCGTAATGGGCATTGAGAGAAGAGAGAAACACGAAAAGCTTGAGAACAGAATAATGGGGCAGATTTAATGAATATGAACATGAAGAATGGATGAGTCGCTAGAGGAGATGTACTTACACGTGACGAGCCGGATACGGTCCGCGATACGGGGTACTGAAATGAGTTTAGAGTTTTTGATTACATTTTACGGCTTCATTTTGCCTTTGTTCTTAAGGACGATGGTAAATCAAAAGTGCATCCAAATTTGCATTGTGTCCCACTGTTGTTTTTAGTTTGATATTTTCTGTGTATCCGAGTGCATGGAAGGTGAAAAAATCTTGTTTTTTTGCTGCTGATAGCTGAACTTGTTCTTTTGTTGAAACTATTGAGATTAGTTCAGACTAGATAGGAGTATTTTAGGAAAGTTAAGAAGACCCAGGCAATGCTTAAAAGCCTGCTACAATTCCTCTATAGGTAGGTACTCTGCGGAATACCTTTAATAATAATTCTCTAATCTGATGGCAAATCTCGAGTACCAATGCTTTATGACGAAGTGTCAGGCCCAAAATTTAGCTTACCTCTCCACGGTTCCAATGGGACATATTCAACAGCGGTGGCCTCTTACTAACCTAATTCACAACCTTTTGGCGACTTGTGAAAGTGGCTTTTATATGAAAGCTTCAAAAATATGACTACCAGCTTGTCAAGAATTGTATTTTATTATAAAATTATGTGCTGCACGAGTCGACAGTGAAGTGTTAAGTAAAACGAAAGCTTGTCCCCTAAATCAAGATTATGCACGAAAGCAATTCACTGTTTTCGAAGGGGGATTGAGGGAGATAGTTATGTTATTATTATCATCCATCTGTCGGTCGGAAAATAGATATTTCAAGCCTCCCAACGTTTTTCTTTAGGCTGCGGTTTTAGTTATGACTTTTTAGACCGTGGTGTATTTAAAATAAATAAATAGTTGGGGCAACAGGTCCGAAGGGACCCTAGGCCTAGCTTCGCACCACCATTCGGTTTGTGTGACTTTTTCATTTTTGGGACGAATGGAAGGGATCTGCAATTTTATGCCGAGTCCAAATGGCTAATTGAGAAGCTCTTTTATGACAGTTATACTCTCGGATCTTTGTTAGACGTTCGCGAGAAATGGGGCAGTGAATAAAAAGCCTTAAGTTGACTTTTTTTTTTCGCGAATCAAACCTGGGACACTCGCTTAGTAGTCCAACACACTAACCATTAATTGGATAATTTTGAAAGAGCGGCTTCTTCTGACGAATTTTACACCACAATTCCTGGTTTGGCATAACATGTGGCTTATAGAGTATATCCTATCTAATAAAATACATTGTCATCGACTATCTATGCTTACTAGCTCAGGACTGTGTTGGTGATGCAACCGTGCTCTCTACCAAAATCATTAGATTTGTGTAGTTGATACTATATTTATCATGTGTGAACCGTGCTCCTGCCAAACTAGCGCCCTGTGCAAGATTTACATATTTGCACACGTGCATAAGTCTTTTCGACCTCACCCAGAAGGTAGACTGTAGTCTACCGTTTTTTTTTTATTGCAGTATTTTTTGTTTTGAGATCTTTGAACTAGATTCTTTTGTAAAATGTAAGTTGATGTGCAAGGAAGATACCTAGTGGGATTTTTTTATTTTGCGATATTTTGAGTTAGATTCTCCTTGAAGTTGCAACGTTGCAAGTGATGTGAGTTCATGTGCAAGAAATAATTCAGAACAGGTGTGATAGATGTTGTTATTTTGGGCTTATTTGAACAACCTTTTTGTTTAAAATGCAAACGGCAGTCTGTGCTCGCGCAAGATAAAATAATTTTTCTTTCCTAGCAATGCGCCCCAGAACTTGGCGCCCTGTGCATTTGCACATCTTGCATATATGGTTGGTCCGGCCCTGTGAGTGAACATCAACAGAACTGAATGGTCTGCCAAATAAATCATACAGGAATTTGATTGCATGTAGTATTCTCGTTGCTGCAAGTCATGGAAACCAAGTCTCGTCACCTAATTATCGTCTGCATTCGCAGGGACAACCATTTTACACGGTACGTATTTCGATGGGGATTCTTAGGTGAACTCACCTATGAACGAAGTCTTCTTCTGAGGGACACGAAACAATTGAAACCCGATCCGCTTGTGTCGGTAATGAAGTATAAAATTGAATTTTCTGCTCCATGTATTTTCTAAAGTATGGCTCAAGACAATAACCCGTTTTCCAATAACAAATTGAACCATTAGGCTTCGACATTATCCACCCTGTTTGTTTAAATAACTATTTGTTTTTATAATATAATTATATCCTTCAGCAAGTGGGTCTTTGCAGCCGACGCTCACAAAAGACTGTGGTCGATAACGAAATTCATGGCAGGAGACAGTTTACTGTACTTTGTTTGGAACACTTTGGAATATTGTGCAATCGAGGGTGCAGGGAAATAAGTTCAGGGCAAAAACGACGTTTGTCAATAAATTATCATCGATAAATTTTCATCTTCGATTCATTTTCTGACACATATGGGAGTTTTGAAAGGAGGAATTCAACAAACTCTAATTTTGAAACAGCGGTATCTCTAGTTTCATCAATTAAAGTTCGGTGTTTTATTTTCAAAACCCACAGAAAAAAAAACGTCAATTAATTAGCCACAAAAAAATTTGTTATTTTGCTCCCGAAGCAGAAGCATTTTTTGACAGCCGAGAAATTCGTCCTTTAGATAATTATCCATACATTACTTCCAAGTTGTCTAATCCGTTTTATGCAATCACTAAATAACAGTCAAGAAGGCAGTCCTCATTGTTGTTTGTAGGTTGTATTTTAGTATAAAATAAATTAGTTCATAGTTGAAACAACAGGTCCAAAATAAACAACTTAACTCGTTCATATGAGTTCAATTTTTGGAACGAATGAAATATTCACTCGAATAGTGGACTACCTAGAATAGCAGTTTGCGAATATGAGCCGAATATATTGAAATATATCAGATTTTCCGTATATTTATTTAGGTCTCAGTTGTAGCCATACGTCAAATGCAACCGAAAAAGTTGGAACAGTATAAAAATGAATTTTTTCTACGTTTAGTCAAAAAGAGATGTCAGAAAAATTTACTGTCACTTTTGTGTCAGTACAAATAGAATTTGATCGTTCTTGTGGATTCTTGCAAATTATATAATTGTCTGGAACAGAATAGAGTGTTTATGAATTAAAAAGTTAGTTTATCAACAAAAACTGAGAAAGTTATTCTTAAATTTTTATTCACAGTAATTTATTCACATTTTCCTACGAAGGCAATTACAACAAAACAGCCAAGATTGATCGGATTCCATCGGAAACGAAATGCCTGACAGATGGAACAGTAAAGAAATTAAATATTTCAGTGGAATGATTTTTTTTGTTTTGTGGAATTGACTAAGAAGTTGATTGGGAAAAGTTGTTCGTAGGTACGCAAAAATTAATAAATCATTTTTCTAGAAAATTGAAATATAATTTGATTGTTTTTTTTTTATACATAAACTAATTTAATTCATAAGCAAGATTAAGTTCAACCGTTAGCCTTAAGTGGTCAAAACAAGCAAAAGAAAATTTGTATACGATTTCGTTTTACATATGGCTGTACCTAGGGCCTTTCTAAATACAATTTGTTATCACGATCTAGCTAAAATTATTACTGTTGCCTTTGTCAGTATTTTGTCGATGAGTATTTTATTGCTTGCGTTTATTTCCCCGCTGTATAAAAATGAACTGTCATCGAACAGAAATAGTTAGACGTCAGTTTGGTTTATGTAGAGATTTTGACATTCATTGACGTATTCCAATTCTTTAAGCGGTCATTGAAATGCGAGAATTTATTAGTTCTTTTGATGTTGATGTCAGTTTGAAACTTATTATTGACAGATATTTGAGACGTTTTTATATAGGGACTAGAAACATTTGTAGCACCAAAAGCATTCAGATCCGAAACCTACATGAATGTTGCCCTTCAACTCGCAAAGCCTGAATAAATTCCGCTATAATATAAACACATCTAAAAAAAATTTTGTAAACCCCAACCTCTTTGGCAAACCATGAATATCGCATTTTATGTCACACTGTTTTTATACAAAAAAAAAAATAAAACATTTTCATTTTAACCAAAAAATTGCAAAATTTTATTGGCTTGAATTTTGTATCACAAAAATTGTATGGTTAGGTATAATATTTCGTATTTTTTTTTTGTAAGCGTTACATAATTCTACGTCTCTATATAAAAAATGTATGAATGGTTATAAGTATACATCTAATTTGCTTGGTATTTAAAAATACAAAAAGGGGCCTTTTTAGCAAACATAATCCGTAGAGCTTTTTGTACAAGGGCTCTTAAGACGACGCAATAGATAATACATTGTACAGCAAATTAGTTAATTTTTTTTTGTTAGCTAAATGATTTAGAATAACATTTTGTTCGTTCGATTAATAAATATTTAAAGCTTTATATTCGCCGTGAGTTTGTCTAAACCCTGTATGAGTAGTGACGGTATGTGGTGCCGCCGGGTAGACGTCCGGAGGTGGACGATGAATAGCTGTATCCACCGGGTCCATTGCCAGAAGTGCTGGCCCTCTCAGTGCTGTAGTTGTATCCACCGGGACCGCTGCGAGATGACCTCTCGACGGTCGACGAGTATGATTTGTTTTCTGGCCTTGACGAATAGGGATTGCTCGAGTTGGCTGAGTTAACCTCCGATTTGTAGCTGTATGAGTAGTCGGATGAGTTGTGGGAACGATGAGCTCCGGGCCTATCTGTGACCAAGTCGTAACGTGGGGTCTGCGGAATGCGGATTGTTCGAATTGTTTTGTTTAATTTTAAGATAAAAACTGATTTTTTTACTGTTGATGCCAACTTGCTGTATATATCTACTGGGTTGCCAACTTTTTAAATGTTGGTTTCGTTTGGACAACAAAAGGAATATTTTTTCTCATATCTTTCTTTTGAAAAATGGCAGGAAATTGAAACATGTTTGAACAAAGATGATAAATAAAACATACATACATCGAGAAGAGTAAACAAATCAATTAATTATTTCTTAACAAACAAAAAAGCACAATGGTGATTATGATAAACATAAAGTAGAATTATAAATTCAGATGAATGATCATGGAGCTTAAGCAGAGTGTTTCGTATTCGGATTCGGGTTGGAAAACGTTTTGTTTTATTTTTTCGAAATTTAGTAGCCGTATTTCGAAAATCCATCACCGTAGTTGTAGGTAGTTCTGTACTTGGATTTGGCTTCCCTAGTGACGCCGTGCAGATGCGGCAGCAGCAAGTCCATGCTGTCTTTCGAGGTGCGTGCGGCTTGATTGCCACCAGCTTCGACGCCATCAATGTACTGGCGAACTTGTTTGTACACTCTCTCCCTGGTCTGATCCCTGGCGGAGACGTAGGGCTTAATGGGTTCGTTGAGCACTTTGGCACTGGGCCGGATTGCAGCCCGATTAACCGGATCGAGAATCCATGGTCGGCTATCGGCTTTGTATTGACGTGGCTTGCCAAACGCTGTCACCGGGTCGGCAATAAGGGTGGGGCGCGGTACAAACGGTACCTTCTCCCATGGTATCTGCTTCTTCTGTAAGTTCCAAACCGGTTTTTTGTTTCAGTATTTTTGTTTTCTTTGTTAGATAGCGAAATATTTTGTTTCTTTAGTTTACCAGCCAAATGTGCAGGGATGTTGCGAGTGAATGTATTTACATATTTACAGGAAGACATCTTTAGATCGCATTTCTATATACAGGATTATGCTGGCCAATGGTGGATAGAAAGGCTCAAGTCTCGGTCAGTTGTATTAGGATAGAGCAGAGTTAAAAGCAAAACCAACAAAAAAAAAATACAAAATTACAGTCCTAAATGCAGTGTGGTTGTAAGCGTACAAAAGCATGATTTAGTTCGATTTAGATATCTGTTAGGGTAAGTGTTACAATAAAGTGTACGTGTATTAAAGCATAAATTGAGTTTTCAATTAAAATAGATTTTTGGCCCCGATCCATTTCCTTCGATTATCATCATTTTGCACAGGTAATTCGTGCAAGCTATTAAAATCTTGGTGTGGCGCACAAATAGCCTTCGAAATTTTTAAATAGATAGGTACTTTGCCTATTCCCATCAAATGATTCACACTGGCTCACGGGTATCGGCCGAATGAAATTAATTGAAAAATTTTGTTTTCAAAATAACCAGACTGTTTTCGAAGCAACAAAAAAATATTGTTGCTCTCCACGAAATGAAAATATTTTTATGTCTTTCACAAAAAGCCACAACTGTTTGTTGAAATTTATTGCAAAGAGTTGAACGAAGTCAACAACCAAAAAAAAAAAAACCAAATCATTCGCGTTAATGGTTTTTGGCTGATTCGAGCGAATTTATCTCACACCACTTCATGGAGGCGAAAAATAAGATATTTTTGGTATTTAGATGCGCGCGCATCTAGAATTACATGATCTCAGATTTTTAATAATATTTTGTGTTATTTTCTCTGCGTGGAGAAAAATTCTTGGCTGTGATTCTTAATTTAGACGCCGACGAACGGCGAAATTATACAAGAGCTCAGGGTAAATAAATCTAGTGTTGTGTTCGTTTTTTCTTTTCCTCCTGGGACTTTTCAATGCTTGGGTAGGTACTTGTATGTGCATTAATGGAAATGTTTGTGTTAGAGTTACGTAATCTTGTTTACAGTTTAAATGGCGTTTTATGTTTATTAAAGGACCGCTCATTTTTGTTTTGTCGGAAGCTTTTATTGCTTGTTGTATGAATGTGCTGTGCATTTGCACGGTCAGCCGGACGAAAGCAAAGTATTCTCGATATCTGTCATTTTTAGATGTCCCTTACGGAGCAGTAGTTTATGGCCTCTTGAAGTTGGCAGTAAGATCATAGGCTTAAAAACATACTGACTTGCTCAACTCAGTTTCAAATGGCGGTTATAAGCAAAAAAGTTGTGATACAAATATGAATAAATATCTCAAAAGTCTAAAGGAAGCTAATTTTAGACGGCTTCAGAGTAGTAGCGGGAACTTATCCCTGTAGAATTTGTTGACAGAAGTCCAAGATGCGGTTAAATAAAACGCACAGGCTTGTCAACGCAGGCTGTCAACTCTGGCTAAACGAGTGTATTATCAGCGATAATATTTCTGTCGGTCGAAATATGAGCATGAAACTAATGAAACTGGAAACATCAGTTTTGCGGTATATTTCAGCAAAATAAATGCATTTTAAGTCGCAGAAGTCGCAAAACTTTTTTCCGATAACAAATGAGTTTTGCATGGGAGCGATAGAGAGAGAGAGACAGAGTCAAGAAGCGTAGCTTTAAAAACCCTCTTTGGCGAAAGTTGCTCATTAGTTTAACTGATCAATTATCGTGCTAACGCTTCCCTTAAATTGGTTGAAAGTTACGCAGTGCAAGAGTTTGAATATGATAATACTGACGATAATTTTATGTGATCAACTTGAATTTTATTTCTTTTATCGTAACACGATGACCTTCTGCATGAGCATCTGTCTTGTAAGAAAATCTGTGCAATTCTCAAATTTGTAAACGTAGGAAGTTAATGAGTATTTCTCTTTCTAGATCATCTAATGGGGATTACTTCCAAATGTTGCTCAGTTTTGAAATTCTTGCGCAGAACTGAACTTTAAGAAAGTCTGTCCTTTTTGAATCGAAAAAGCATGTTTAATGACTTAATAGGTTTGTGAAAAAATGAGCTTGGCATTTTTTAAATGAGAGAAAACCTAGGTATGGTGTTAACGCTGATGGATTCAAACTCCGCCTTCAAAAATGATCAACTATTTGGTTGATCGAATGAGGTGTTTTTTTCATTTGGACAGTATGAAAGATTACTTTCAGAAAAGAATCAATTCGCGGCACAAGAAATCATTTGTAGTACATACACATCTTAAGTTTTCGAACTCACAATGGCAACACTTTCCATAAAAATTTACAAAAAAATAGTATAAAGCTTAAAATACTATTTGAAAAAATGTGTGCAGGTACCCAACTTAATGTAAAACAACTGGCAGTGATCTTATAATTGAACTTGTTACTTAGTTGGTTCAGCTAGTTTTGCTTAAATTGTTGGCTTCCGCTCACCAAATAATTTTGAGAAGCTTGGCAGCACTGCTGCACCTCTTGTCATAAAATGGAAAAAACAAAACAGAAGCTTGGTATATTTATTTAAAATTATTTACAATTGTTATTCATGAAATGCCACTCTGTTTGCTTTTCAGCAATGTGTCTACTTTCAAAACTGAGTGCTGACAGACAGTTTCTTTTTACTACGGACATGAAACTCGATTTATCATGGATGTAAAATCGAGCTGTCAATTACATTTTGGTTAAAGTATTACTAAAAGCTGCATAAAAATAATCAACCGGTTACACAGCAGTAATGCCAACTTTGTGTACACTCTCTCGCATCTGCTGCAAGACTTTATTGTACTAAAAGGTATGTTTGATCTTAAAACCTGTTATAGTAATTTGATCGCAATACTCTGTTCAATAGTCCGCCCGGTTGAAATTTTGTTTGGAATATAGGCAATCGTATTGAATATCAGTTGTTCATTACCAATCTTTATTTCTCTTAAGTATTTCAGTTTGAACCATAGAATTTGTTGAACGTAGTTTGATGAAATCGCAATTCACATTCAAAAGAATAGCAGACGTAAGGTGCACAGGAAGCACTCAAAGTGCGATTGACAGTACTCCTTTCTATTGCGATTCAGGTATATGGCGATTGTGCCTCCAATTGTTGCTGTAATCATTTTGTTTAATCGAGGATTAAGTGATTCGCATTATGTTCGCTTTAAGCTTTCTGGAAGAAGTCTTGACACATCGACTAGTTTTCCTGAGAATCCCAAGAGATGCATGTTTCGTGTGAATTGCTTGATGTCGCAATGAATGCCAGTGGAAGAGTCAACTGCGATTCGCCAAAAATCAAGACAGAGGAACAAAACGAGAACATTAAGAGGAATCTTATTGATGCATTGATCAACTTTCGATGGAACTTGCAAATTACATTATATTTTTTATATTTGAAATTCTTTCTGATTCTTTATTTACACCAAGTTCTTCATTCAAAAAAATAAAAGAATATTCCAAATTTTGATGAACTTGAACTGTAGTACAATCAGAGGCAAACATTGTAAATTGTAAAATTTGGCTAAAAACCGGTAACACCTACGGCAATATCTTTTGAAAATGAATGAGTAGATCATTGCCAAAAAATTTTACTAAAAGGAACAAATTTTTCTTCTAGACACCAAAATTTGGCAGTTTGAGAAAGCAAAATCCCGGTTCACCCAACAATCTTATTCGCCAAACTCATCGACAAATGATCGCATTATCATTAATTTTTAGAAAAGTTCAAAGAAAGAAAATATAATGTCAAAACGTTGACAGGTGAAAAAAAAAACTTTTAATTCCTTCAAAATTCACTTTCTGTTTTCAAATCTAAATTTAGTGATTTTGCAATGAGCAAACCATGTTATGTAAACATTATTGCAAGTAAACTCACTGAATATAAATATGCACTGTCATAAACCTTGACGATGTTGGCATTTGGACAAGATTTATTAATGAAGCGAACATTTGCAGAGCCATCTCTTCTAAATGAATGGCACGTTTCGGTTCCATTCGTTGGGGTTTGTTTTTTTTTATTTTTGACATTTGTGGCCAAACCTAAAAGGCTATTTTGTTTGGTAATTTGATATGTAATGAAAAAAACGTTAATTTTCTATGCAAATAAGTGTAAGCTATTGAAAACTCAATCAGGAAAAATAAATGTGTTTGTGTAGTTCTGCATTATTTTCTAAACACCTATTAGGGATTAAAATATTTATCTCTTCGTGTTGGCAAATTAGTTTCACATATATTGTTTTTTTTTTTTTAATTTAACAAACAAATACAATTTTTTTTACAGTATATGTCTTAAGACAAAAACGAAACATCTTTTATTATATTTTAACAATTAAACTAAACATTCGTTCACAAATCCACAAATGATTGTTTTTGTTGATGAAAAGGATATTTTTATTTTTATTTCTTTGTACGAAAAACTTTTTAACTTCAATGTAACATACATAAAATGCGATATTCATAGAAAGGACAACAGTTTCGGACGTTCACTCAGATACAAGTAAACAAAATGATGTATATCAGAATAGGTACAACAAATAGGGTCTAATGTTTCAAACGTGTTTCAATTCCATACGATTGTTCTTCGAAGTTTTATTTTTCGAGTTTCATTTCTTTTTTTAAATTCAATTTCATATCACAGCAAGTGGGACACAAGCACTATTATATTTGATAAATAAAATAAAATCTACGTATGATTCAAAAAACATTTGCAATGTTCACGAAATTTAACGTTTAACTTTTTTACTTTTCTCCACAGATGTCGCTGTTAATTTTGTTTTCAAATGTCCCTTAGTCACTTTGAAACTTTCATTGCAAATATTTTCATTATCACTTTTTTTTTTGGAAAACCACACTACACTATTAGAGTTTTTTTCACGATTTGTTTTTTTTTTTTTTTTGAAAAGTAAGGTTGATCGCTTACCGATACGGAATACGACGATACCACGGGCCTTGAAGAGTAAGCCCTGCGGGTAGTGTAGAAATCAGTTTCATAAACCATTTTCGTTCGATTTGTTGTTTTTAAATAAAAAAATTCACTTTAAAAAAAATTAATTTAATTTTTCTTCTACTCGTCGTTCGTGTCTGTACTTAACGCCCGTTCGAGATCTTCTGAGTTTTGGTCAGGAGGTTCGGGTGATTTTGAATTTTTTAAGAATTTTTCATTTCATTGCTGAATTATTTTTGGAACACACAACTACATGCTCGCGAAGCGAGTGTGTATTTTTCGCGCGCGCAGCTTTGTCTTCTGTGGGGGTAAGCGAGAGCATGAGTTGTACGTGAATTTGCTATAATGTACTAAGGATTTCTTTGAGATTTTCTTATTTCATTTGTATTTGGGTGATTCTGTTTTTTGTTAGTCCTTTTAGACAAACAGAATAAGTCGATGAGAAATTACGAAAAAATCTAATTTAAGCCTTTTAATCTGTTTTGTTGAGTTTATTATAAACAACATACCACACATTGAGTTTTTGTGTTTTTAATATAGATATTGACGATTGTATCAGAAACGGTTATTATTATTGTTGCTGCTTGCAAAAATTGTGGTGGGAGGATGAAATCGCCCTGTGGATGTTTACCAACTATCAATGTTGGCATTGAGAGGAATTGTTCCACACAATAATAAACTGAAAGTCATTGTGAACGACTGAAGTAACGACTTTGTATTTAATTAAGGTACCAAATAAAAGAATGTGCTTGACTTTTTTGAGTTGGGCGCTCATAGTTGTGAATATTTAGATTTAGTTGTATTTTTCCTTGGAGCTCTAATCGGTAGACAAGTTGATGCAGCGGAAGTAGTTAGCCTCAGTTAAACGAAAGAACTCGGAGCCATTTAAAGCAAATATAGCAACGGCTTTGATGTACTAAGCTTGGAAGACAATCTCGACGTAGCTACCTTTCGTAACTACTCGGCGAAAGAGTTAAGTGATACAGTGTGAATATAGTCCGTCTACGAGCGGTATACTAATAAAAGGAGTAAACTCCTATTGTAGTTGTTTTTTCGAACAACAGACCCGATCCAAAAGTCGCCAAAACAACTCAACAAAGCTAAAAGTTCAACCGCTGATCGAAGTTATGAACGGACCAACTGACTTACCACCTAGAAAAATAAATAAATAGTTTGAGCAACAATTCCGTAATGACACTATGACTAGATTGTCACAACCATTCGTTTTGTGTGAGTTTCTCATTTTTGGGATGGAAGGGTTCCACAATTTTATGCCAAGTCCAAAGGGCTAATTGAGAAGCTCTTTCATGACAGTTATACTCTCGGATGTTTGTCAGACGTTCGAGAAAGGTGGCGCAGTGGAAAAAAAAACCTTAAGATAGAATATGGATTTTTCCGGGAATCGAACCTGAGACCCTAAGCACTAAGCCACTGGGCCTACCATCGAAGTAAATTATAATTTATCAGAGATGACCAGTCGAACGTCTGACATTTTAAAGGCTCAACCAGAATAAGGTATTACGTGAGCTCAAGCTCACTCCAAGTTGGTTGCGGTTCCATTCTGTGTGTGCGAAATTGTGCCTAATCCTGTCAACTCAAAAAGGATCCCGTCAACTCCTTCGAACCATTTCCCGACCAGTCTTTAAAAGTCATCGGTAAAATCCATACTTATCTCCCTCAGATCGCTGTCGACTTTCTGACAACTTCCTGCTGTGTTTGTGGAAGTCGATATCTAGTCGATTCTATGCTCTCAATAGTTCGAGTGTTGTCTATTATATTAAGATCCAGCTTATTTCTTTAATTATCTTCGATGTAGTACAAGAATTCAAGAATTTTCTGATTTCACTGAACTCCATCGGGAGTCCGAAATCATTTTGCTTGCTAAGAGCTGAACTTATCGGAGTTTTTTGCATCAATGCGACATTTTTTAAAATAAATGATTTAATAAAATTGAAGTTAGGCTCTTTAAATAATATTCCAAAGAATCGATCGGAATATTGTTTTTAAAAACACTTTCTAACTTCACGCGCTGAAAACGCCTTCCGATATTTTCAAAAGCATTCAAAAATCTACACAGGTTTTGTGTTGACATTTATGTAGCTTTCTGGTTTATTACAGAATGCTCACAGTGACATGACAGTCATACACAGCGTTGCCAGACATAATGTCAGTTGTTTGGTAGCTACACCCTGAGACCCAAATTCACTAGAAAAAAAACATGGCGAACAAGTTTTTTGTTATTTACAAAACGCTGACAGCATTGTGTTTTGAACTTATGTCGTTTTCCATTGGGACACAAAATCAATCTTTTTTTTGATCTAAATAACTTTTCATGTTCCATTGGGCAAAAAAATCAATCTTTTTTTCGATTCGGATCACTTTTTGCAGATCTCGATATTTTTGCAGATTTACACATACTACCACAAATACCAATATTCTTTGCACAGCTGTTTTACGTCATTTTAAGAATTTTGTTGTAAACCTAATGCACAAAGTTTCGGAAAAACCAAAATAAAGAAATACAAAAATTGCCATGGATATAATTTTGTAGGAATTATTATCTTCATTGCCTTCCTCATCATCTGGAAACTATGAATCACCGAAATTACTCCATTTTTATCTACAACAGGGGAAACATTTTTCATGTCGATATCCATAGTTGATTTTTCCAAAAGCGAATGCAATTTGAACAGTTGATATAAAAGCAGATCAATTTCGTGGCATGTTCCATGCGCCGCTAAATAGCCGTTAAATCTGAGATCTGAAAAAGATTTTTGGTGGTACCAATGGAAAACGACATTAATCAATTCTCGTAAATATTGGTATCAAATACACCTAGCATATCCGAATGACATATTTGCAATGACAGCTCAACTTGTAAAATCTGTAGCGTCCGTTCTGTCGACAGATACGTCAACGTATTCAATGGAAGGAACAGAATAACTGCACAATAGAATGTGTTTTGCTTTGCGAGTGATTGATCGACGTTCTGAAATGTCCACCCATGAATGGGCTTTGTTCTTATTCATTCTTCGGCCATGACAGTTATCTCATTTTCTCAATTTAACTTTGCTGTATAAACTTCGTTGGAAAGTAAACCTACTTTGTCCGTCGCATCTGCTGGCATTTGTAATATTAATCGGTAATCTTCCATTATCAGTTTTTTTCTATCTGTCAGTTGAATGCATTATCCCAACTGACACATACAATTTTTTTCAATTTGTCTGTTCGAGCTAAATTTGGCAACAATTTCACAAATTAAAAAAATCCAACAAATATGCGAATTGTTTATACCAAAAGAAGCCCTTAATTTGTTTTGACAAATAATTCGAATAAATAAAATGTTGATGGAGGTCTTTGATTTCAATTGGCCCTCATCCAATAGAAGGAGAAATAATGACTAACACGACAAACGTATGGTGGTATTTTTGTCAAATGTTAACTCATTAGACAACTGATCTCGACACAGATAATTAATTATTATGAAATTTTAGCGAAATGTTGCAAATTTTCCAATAGTGTTTGTATGAAATAATTTAATTTAGCCTGCATAAACTGAACCGATTTGGGTACAAACAGATTTCAAAATAAAAATGTTTTTTTACAAAAATAGCTCGCTTCCTTTCGGGGGCATATTATATTGAAATATAAAACGTGCCATTAGTGTTATCCATTCTTAGTTTTGCAAAGTCCAAGTTCATGCTCCAACGAAATGTTTCAGTGAAATATTTCAAAAGTCTTTTTAGCACATTCGCCGTTTTAGAACATGAAGCTTGCGTTCGGGGAAATGTTGCATCAATATTTTTAGAAAATATTTATTTACACACGTATTAGAATTTTTCTTATGAAATTTATATAAATATTGATAGTTTGATGGGTCAAGTATTGCATCCGCTTCCGCTAATCGACTGGCGGAATGTGTTTGGGTTTAAAATAGTTCATGGGGTTTTTAATTTTCTGTGTTCTGTCAAAATCAAATTGTGGAAGTTGTTGTTCAAAACATGCAGCACTATTTCCCCTATCGCAATCAAGTTCGGTCTTGGGTAGATGATATAAAAATGTTGCTGCGCTGTGATGCGTCTCATTACATTGCATTGCAGTTCGTTGCATTTTAAGTTGAACTTCGTGGTTTATATTTGCATTAAGCTATGTAGAGTTGCGTGGCATTGCGTTGAGTTGGGGAAGGCAGGGATGGATGGATCGCAGTCCGGTCTTACCAAGAGTTTGTTCTAGACCACATTAATAGTTGGCATTCAGCATACAACGAACTGCAATTTTGTTGCTCCAAAAATTTTTTAGTTATTATTCAAAAGAAGCACCCACAATGTCAACGTTCCTTTGGAAGGCCACAACAATGAGTCAAGTTCGATATTTATAGATTATGGCTATTGAAAGGTGTGCTTTTCACTAATGACGAGAATAAGCACAACCTTCTTGTCAATGCTACGGCCAAGACTTTGCGGCCTATCTATTAATGTGACAAATTAATTTTCAACGCACCTACATTTATGTGAAAGAAAAAAAAAACTCCCATCAAATGTCGCTGCCCTTTCTGGCCTTGGTCTATCCACTTGTATTTTCTGTCATAAATGCTGCTTCCGATGAGCTATGACTGTTCTATTTTTAATTTCCACGCACATTTTGTTTTTATTTTCCAAAAATTCAAGTCATTTTCAATGTCAGGGTTATCGGTCCCCAAATAAACTATTCCTGTGGTATGAAGTCATTGTTTATTGGCCTTCTATGCAGCCGGGAAAATATTTGCTCGACGATAATATTTAAGAGACGAAACCAATACGTTTGACAAATCAAATTAAAAATAGTGCAAGCTCGTTCGAAAGTCAAGCCATCAATGGCATACATATGTGTGAAATAACTCACTTAATTTAGTGTACACGTATGAACAGCCTTCACACCAGTCTCGTTAAATTCAAGGACTGTCATTAACTCACTCAGTCGACCCGACCAATGTCGTCATTGTAAGCGGGACAATTTTACTTTTTTGTTAGCCAAAAACCGCCCCGTTCAGGGTAAACATTAAGCCTTGAGATCACCGATTGTCATTCATTTTTCGGTATAGCACATTTTTGGAAAATACAAACGGACATGTTAAATGATTGGGCTACGACAACTGGTGTTGGCTGGTCCAAGCATTCTTTGACGTCGCAGTTCACCCACGCTCGCCCCTCAAAAATTAACTCGCACGATGTGTACAAAATGCGAAAATAGATTTTATTTACCCCTACCAATCGCACACATAGCCAGGCATAAAATGGAATTTTTGAAAATTTATTTTATTGATCGCGGAGCTCCTTGAGGTGTCCTAGCAGCTACATTGGACAATAGACGATTGGCACGGACCGGCTAGCGGCACATAGATTTAGACTTCGTGGTGTAGAAGGACGGCATGGTGGACAGGGAGGACTGTAAAAATAAAAACGATGAAAAGGGACTTCATATATGAGGAAGGCTTTGAAACTTGCCAAACTTTTGGGAAATACATTTCTCTATCTTCCATGAGAGCGCGAAGATAGTCACAGGGTCGAATCGCATCAGCTCGGCTCAAGGCGGTAGGCTTTGGCTTTCCACAACTGGTTCTGGTGAAGTTTCGAGGGGGATGATGAAGTTTGCTACGCGATTCAACTACTATATCGACTGTCTGTCTTCCTTTCTTTGGGGGGGAGATTTTATGCAAGTCATCGCTTTCTTTATTCAAATCTTTCGTATATTGCCCGTGTCCACTGGATCTGACCTGTAGCGGCCTGCTCTGTTCCACGAAAACTAATCCTCTTGACCGAGGATCTGGTCTACCCTGAGCTTGTTCTGACAGCGCCTTACTTGAAGGCCGCAAATGACGGTTTTGAATCTTGCCGCTGATTTCATATTTCCTCCTTTTATCAATTGCAGTAAGATGCTGCAAAGGAACGGTGTCTTCACCTGGAAGTATTTGTTTCACATGATCCTTGTAATTTACGATTTCCTTGGGAAATTTATTTTCAGAAGCTTTTTCAACTCTTGACACATTTTGAGCCGATATGCGCTTCCTATCCCGACTTTCGATCTCAGGTACTTCTAGTCCTGAAGAGGATTTGCCTTTTGGGAATTTACCTTGAACAGAATACCCACGGTCAGTCTTTTTCCTTCCACTACTACCGCCATTATTACGACCCTTATCCTTTTGATATTTGTTATCGCTTTCATCACTTGCCTTCCCAGCATTACTTTTGTCATCCTTCTTATATTTATTATTTCTAACCCTATCGTTGTCAGCTTCATCTCCATAGTGACTTTGCTTAGCCATCTTTAAAGGTATCCCATGTAAGGCCTTGCGGGTTTGATTCTCTGACGACAGCTTTCCATCGCCTTCCCTCACTTGCTGACGGAAATTAGGTATAAGATTTAACTTTTCAATGCCTTCTTCCGACCCTACCGCTTTTATTGTTTCTTTTATAACTTTTCTAGCTCCAAGGTCATTTTTCAATGCACCAGAACTGCCTCTTTGACCATTTAAACTTTTAACTGTTTGTTGTGGTTTTTGACGTTTTGAGATTTTCTGCAAAAAACTTACCGAAAGGTGGCGCTGATTCGACGGTGAAAAGTTCTTGCCGTCACCTGTAGGCGCCCTTTCATCTGAAAAATTGATGTTTTTATGAATCCTGTCAAAAATGTCACTCTTAAAGGAAACCTTTGAAGCTTCTCATTTAAAAATAAAAAAAGAATTTAGAAATAGAAATCCCGTCGTGCGCACGGTGAAGAAAGTGAGTCGCGTCGGCGCGAAGAGCGAAGTTGGCATTCGCCCGTTGCCGTGTTTATATCTAGCCGTCGACTGACGTTCTATTCTATACACGCACGTAGTTTAGGTAAATGAAGTTTTAAGCAACTTGTCGCATATAGCATTGACATCTCGCTACGTAGACATATCTCTAATGACAGGCGAATAAACGCAGCCATTTTGGTGAACTACGTTCCACAAGCAAATGGAACCAGTGGGCCAAATCTCGTTCTGTGAAAAAGTGAAACGAAACCGTTCACCTTTCACCCTTTCACTGCAATTTCGATTCTCGTTCTACGAAAGTGTGAAGCCAAACTTCAAAAATTTTCATATAAATATGTTTTTTTTCACTTTCTCATTTGCAAGTAAATGTGTTTTTAATGAGAGTTTGAAAATTGAGAACCTAATATCGTACAACACAGTGTGCATATTGAATTCACCACTATAGTTTAACTTATTGAGCGAGAATCGACTTTTAGTACCGAGTGAATCAAAAAAATTAAAGCAATGTGTGAGAGCGAATGTGAAAAGGATTGATTTATTCGATTCACACTTTCACGAGAATTGAACCCGTAATCAGTTTTTCAAGATTAAAAACATTTTTAAAATCAATCCTAATTAATGCATACTTAAAAGGTTACATTTCGATTTCGAAAATGCATTGCCACGAAAATGCACAGTGCGCATTAATGCTGACCACTTAAAACAAGATTTGTATCCATATCTGGTATTGATTACAATCACGTTCCCTCAAATTTATAAACAACCTGATATAACATACTCACGTCGTTCAATACGTTCGTATTTCATTTTGCCTCCGTCGAAAATTGAATATTTCTCTTTTCGCTGTTCTCGCAATATTTCTTTTAAAATATTCTTACAAATTCGCTTGAGGATACAATACGTGGTTTCATTAACAGATGGTATTAAATGACATCGACATGGACATTGACAAGAACACGTACCAATTAAAGCGTCAAATAAGAGTTGGTTGCCCTTATTGCTGTAAGTTTTACTTACATGTTATTCACAACTATATGTATATATGTCACAAAAAATGCTTACTTGATTTGTACTTCTGTCTGACAGAATTTTGTTACCATCTTCCGGAATGCATGGTAGATAGTTTTCCTCAAATGTAAACGCGAACGAAAACTCTTTTGAATCAATAAAATGTCAAACAAAATTCGAAAATTCTTCAAAAATAATATTTCGATTTAAATTTGGGAAGGTTCTGGATCTGTGCAAACCTACTATTAAAAAAATATAACAGAGATCACGTTTATAAGTAGTTTAGAAGAATTTTTTTTTGTAAAAGTCAGTAATGGGCATGTAACCGATTTTACAGTAAATTGTGAAACAAAAAATTGAGTGCGACGATATTTTAACAAATACAAAATAAATGGCTATAGATTGTGCGAATGAAAATTACGCTCACTTTGTTTGTTATTAAGTTGTCAAACGTCATGAAATAACACAATTTTAAAAAAAAATGTGTAATACTCCACAGGCGAAAAATATTTAGAAATCTCTTTTAGTGCTTCCATTGTCAGACAATGATTTATTTTGACATTTCCAACGACATTGACATAAGCTAACATGTTTTTTCTGTCCAACTATTTAGTTCGTCTTTTTACTACATACCTTCACTTTGAAATTGTTCTTCATTAATATAAGAACAGTGTAAATATAGTTGAACATTTATAAAATCAAAAGCTAACGAAACATTTCAGAAAACAGACATTCTTTTTTTGCGAGCAATATATTTTTTGCTAAATAAGCTAAGAAGACACTAAGACAGATATGTAAACTGTAATAAATCTCATGATTTAAGACAGAAGATTATTATAATTGCTCCGGAATCCCGTAGTTGCAGTCAGTATTTCAAAACTACTTCGATTGTTCGACAATTAATGCTTATAGCACAGATTCGTTAAGTTTTCCGTCACTTAGATTTATAATTTGCCATTCCGTTTAAAACTATGTCACTCCGCTGGATAGCCTTTTGAAACAGTCTTTTCAGTTGTAGGAATACTAAATTTTTACTAACTTGTAGTCAAGCAAAACTGCAAAAAATGCTTGATTAAAGGAAGCAAAGGAAGCCCCAAACTACTTGACATGCTATACATGGACTGCTAAACAACTGTCTATTTATTTGACATGTAGCCAGTGGCGCATAGCAATAGATATGAAACAACAGTTATAATTTATTCCCTAAAACCTACACGGGGATCCACTCATTCTGAAATACAATGGAATAACAAAACTGCTTCTGAAAGAATTCACAAAAGTATTGGTGAAATGCAAAAAAATAATCTACGGCTGCTGTCAGCTGACTTGTATAAAATACATAAATTACACTTGTTTGAGTGCTTCTTGAGTGGATTCTGCCTTCAAATCTTCTCAGAATCACCAAACGCGTATTTTTTGTGCCAATGGAACGGTTTCAGAAGTGATTTTTTCGATTCCGGATCCGGACTCTCCCGGACTGTGTGTTAACTGTTCAGAGCGAATGTATTTATTTATGAAACACATTTGAGCACTAACTTTCATATGGCTATGAAAGTACACTACGAGAACACTATTATTTGTTGCACTTTTTTGTCTGCTATACATTTCTTCGATCTACTACATTTTTAATTCTTTAAATTTACTTTTTTTTATCAGCTTATATGCAATCGAGATCATCAATTAGACAGTCTCAACTCGTAAAGAAGTGCTGTGATTATTCTCTGAAAGAAAAAAGGAAGTACACACGTTTTTTGACAGTTCGACCTTTTGACAAAAATCAGGGCCGGCAGAATGTGCGACGAAAACGTTAAAAAATGTTCGTGAACACTTACGATACGAAACAGAAGATAAATCTTTAAAGAGCCTAGTCTTTTAAATAACAAAATGGCGTCGCACTTTTTAGCAATTCCCAATAGCATTCACAGACTTACCGATCTAGTACATAGGCATAGTGCCTCATTTACCTTTCCCAAAAACTCTTAAGCTCATCGTTTACTAACGTATTAAGTGCCAATTAAACACCACCTAAACGAACGACATTTTGTGTTGTACCTACTCCTATTATCCAAATTACCTGCATAATTTGAAGCCAACAACCTGTCGCACCTAATAGCTTTAAATGCTCCGACTTCACTGCGAGAAAAATCATTGAAAGTGAGTTTGTCACTTTTAGTTTCGACTGGAGTAAGAAGAAATCCATCATAGATCATCTCTTTGACAATCAGTCAACAATCAAAGTACGCAACCGCGTATATTATATGGCTGGCTGAGTTTTGTCATCGTCGTAAACACACTTAACCATTTTGAATACTTATTTTCCATTTCCACATACTTGTCAGGAGGTTACACATGCGTGATTTTCGTCAGCCTTTGGTAACGACAAAGTCCTGAGCGCCAATGTTAAGTAATTGCGTGCAGCTTTGAACAGTAATTTTCTTAAATAATCGGTTTGTGAACAAAAGTGAACCGCAGTGGTTTCGGTACCGTCGCGATTTGAGACTATATAAAACCAACATCGGTTTGGTAAACTACTGTCAGTCGAAAGTTGAGCTACGGTTTGTGTAATAAATCTATCAAGTGATCAAGTGGTTGCGAGCAATTTTAAGTGAAAGTTTAAGGACTACGCGATAGGACAAGTGAAATCGAAAAGAGGAATGGATATGAATAGGGGAATCTGTTTGATGATGGTGACATTGGCGTTGATCGGCATTAGCCAGGCAGGAGCAAAGTACGAGAGTCCAAAGTGAGTGTCTTGAGTTAAGGAATGAAGTGGATACAATTAATGCATTTGTGATCAATTAAAGTCAACTGTATCATGTGGACTTAAGATCCTGACAAATATAGCCGAAAATGCTTTCCTTTAGGATAATTTATAAAAAACCGAAGCTGATTTAATTTCAGATTTATTTTCAACTAAGAAAAGTCGACTGCGTGTACTTTACTTGGTGATTTGCAAAGTTGCGTCAAAATATTTTCCCTTTGCGACCCTCTAGCGAAAAATAGAGATTGCCAATGTTTTGAAGCTTTTAGCTTTCCAAATTGCGGAACAGCTTGTTTTGTATGTTTTTTTTTCGGACTAATACTTTCTCCTGATGGTGATAGGTCGACATCACAGCTAGTTCAATTTGAAACTCAGTTTAAAATGGCTGCCAATCTAACCAGTGCAAACACTTTCACTTACACCAGAGCAACTTTACTTGCCATAAGTACATCTATGCGTCCGTTATCTTAATATATTCGAACTTCAGCGTAACTGGGTAAAGCTAAACTATTACTGTTGCAGTATTTATTACGATAAATTTACCTAGTTCTAAGTGTTTTGTAGGGAATTTTACTCTAGATCTAATATGACCTTGATAAATTTTGAAATCCTTTCTATTTACCGCAGATCCTACAATGACAACACTCAGTGGCGTCGAGCATACTACAACGAGAAGAAGAATGACACCGCAGCCGAGGGCACTTCCAATAAGGATCGCCTCGAAAGGCTGGGCTACACGACCGGATATGGAAGCCTCAATGTAAGGTTGAAACTTACCCTGAATTCCTGAAGCTTATTTACTATTTACACAGGGCTACGGGGGTACTGGAATCTCAGCCTACAATCCAATCAAATTAGACCTCGGTGGCGTTGTCCTTGGCACACTTGTTGGCATCGGAGCTATCCTAATCATTCCGAAAATTATCTCGTCGTTCCATGGAGGTTATGGCAGCTATGCCAGAAGTAAGTGCCCAACCAATTCATCCCATTCTTACTCACCTATCATCACTCGCTTCTGTTTAGGTGACGCTGAGGGCGATCTATCCGGCCTTGCCAACTTGATGACCAAGATCGATGACATCCTCGGGCAAAATAACATCGACTCAACCAGTTGTATGCAACGAGCAGTTTGCAGCTATGTCCGATCCACCGAGTTCAACATGAAAGCAGGATCAACTGATCAAATCGATCACTTGATCCACACACTGTCTGAGTAAGTTAATTCTAAAAATAGCCCAACACAGAGAAGCAACATCGAACGAATGGCCATTTCCGCTGTGATGATGATGACGCCAAAAAGAGACGAGTCTCTGTGGGCTTACCTGCGCGATCAGACGGAAATAACAACTTCAGTGTCAGTGGCAAATTGTCGATGAATTGATCATGAAGTTATTTTTGGAATCTCACTATCTATCCTTTGTGTATAGATGATCGTGCCTTATCGCCAAATTAAAGCGCTATTCGTTGTTTCTTGATTGCGAATTTCTTTTTGTTTATTTTTAGAAACTCGCTAGTGGATTACTTATTGGATGGCACCGCTATCAAGGAAGCCCTTGAAAATGGCAAAAAGATGAATGAAAAGGGATGCGAAGTGATTTACTCATCGTGTCCGTTGGACAGCAATACGGCAATGAATGTGGTCACAAAGCTCTTGCCAAAGAATTCCCAAAATTGATTCCAACAGTAAATCAGAAAGCCAATTCTTTAATTGTTAATTTAAGTGAGATGTGTAATGAGCGGGTGGCTCATTTAGCAGGTGTTTTGTGTAATGACGACTCGATGAGTTATGCGAGTGGAAACGAAAATAATAAATGTTGTGTTGACTTCAAATTAAAATGAATAAGTGGCTTTTAAATTATTTTTAGTGAAATGAAGAGGTGCACTCTGAAGAGTATCAGATGGGGTGCACTGCACAATGCAATGTTTCTGAGTGAAAGTAAATCTGTGATGACTAGCAAATATAAGAACAACGAGGGGAGGGCTTTCAATCGCAACTGTCCTTCCAGCTTCGCACTTTATATCAATCCAATGAAGACATGTACATTGTACAAGTACATTGGCTCATGTTCTTAGCCCAATCAAACTAAAAACACATGCTAGTCTCTAATTGAATAGACATATTGCATTCCTTAATTCTAGAAGAAATCCTATTTCAAGCGCTCAAAATTTGTCGGTACTAGGAAAAAAAAACATTAAAAACGTCCCCGTGGTGTTCAAAATCAATTCGTGGCGTGAATACTTTCAAATGTTGATCTGCGCTCAGCTAGCAAGGTAGCACTTATCGAAGCCCATTTTTGAAAAACCTAAGCACGTCTTTGAGAATTTTCTACCATATTAGTCATTCTGAGATGTTTTTTTTTTAAACATATAACATTTGTAACTCTTCCGCATTCCCTTTTTTGCTCCTCATCGTTTGCGAGTTCTTTTGCGCAAAATTTTAATAAAAACCGAACTCTGGGGAAGTTACAGTTTTTTTTGCCCTGTGAAGTAGGTGTCTTCTGATTTAAATTGTTTTTTTTTTCGTATTTGCGGGCGGATATGTCAACGCTCTAGAATTGTCAGCTCACACGGCTAACAGATTAACAGATTGAGTCGTAAAGTCTGAGAATATAATTGCCAGATGTTAGCTTGACGATGGAGACCTTCAATTATCTAGTCTAGTGAGTTTGACAGCTGCGGCTGACTTGATTTCCTTTATTTTAAGTTTTACGAATTTTTACTCAATGCCGTTCCTTTAGGTACTCGTAAAATTCGTAAAAAAAGAGCGTCAACCAATCCCGAGATTTTAAAGATTCCTTAAAATTGGAAAAGCTGTCAGTCAGCTGACTTTTGACAGATGAATTGAAAATTGTTGCGGAAAAATAAGAGCGAATGTTTTCCTCAAGATTCTTTTCGAAAGTGGCAGTGTCACTTTTTCCTCTTCTCGAATGCTTGTAGTTCAATCAGCACATACACATACTTCGAGTTAGTCAGATATTTTAACGACTTTTCGTACCACTCTTTTTTCTTTGTTATGTCATCTGTCATTTTTCATAGAGTACTACAACGTTCCCTAACTTTTTCGTAAGGGTTTCTCTCTGAGAGAGAATTTATCCCCACCACTGCAATTTTGACAGTCTTCTCCATTCTTACTTCAAAGTAAAGGAAAAAACCTCATGTGTCCTAGTTTTGCTTGGCCTAGATCGGTCAAATGATCAGCTCTTTCAGTTGACATATATGGAGGGGTAGCCGAAGAATCTAGTCAAGAACTTCGTGACAGATTACTAATGTCGTTTTCCATTGGGACCACCAAAATTCTTTTTCAGATCTCAGATTTACCTCGGCTCATGGAACATGCAACGAAATTGATCTGCTTTTGTAAATGGATTAGTTCGTTATTTGACAGCAATGTCAGCTGTTCGAATTGCATTCGTTTTTGGAAAAATTAACTATGGATATCGACTTGAAGAATGTTTCTCCTGTTGTAGATACAAATGGAGTAGTTTCGGTCATAGACAAACCATACTGAGACCCCCAACTCACAATCCTCTTGCCGCTGGGCCCCTCAATTTTTTTTTCAAATTCGCCATTTTGTATTCCTATCGGTGTTATGTCAAAAAAGAATCAGTGTGACATGCAAAAACACACAAAAACTACAAAAATAAATGCTGCCAACCTCGGCAACCGTGGGGAAATGTGAAAGAGTTCGGGAATACCACATTTTTTCATTACTGAACGCCATTGGTTAGTTATTATAAATTGTTAAAAGGCGAATAATTTGATTTGTTTGGTTAGTAAAACTATCTAAAGTTGATGTTCTATATACTAGAAACATATTAGGACAAACATGGTTGTGTATTTTCCGCTTTTGGATATCATTAACTTAGATTTCGTGTGTAAATTTTTCTTAAATAATGAAGAAAATTTGCTCAAAATGTTTTCATTTTCCCTCAACCAATCTACATTGTTAAATTTTCATAAACATTTTAAGCAAATGTGCGCTTATTCCTAAAAAAAAGTATTATCCACACGTAACGAACAATTTCAAATTAAACGGATAAAATTCTATGAACTCTGCCAGCAACTTTGCCCACAGCGGAAGTGTCTCATATCTCCTGGGAGTGTGTTGGTGAGCAGAATTTTTGAAGTTTCGTGACATTTGTCAATACGATTTTCTATTTAAGAATACTAGCGCACCAAACGTGAACACTGCATAAAAATATAGCTTGTAGGCTCAGTAACGGGAAATCGGCCGGAGTTGGTGGTCTCAGTATTGTCTCTGGTTTCGGTGATTCATAGTTTCCAGATGATGAGGAAGGCAATGAAGATAATAATTCCTACAAAATTATATCCATTGCTATTTTTGTTTATCTTTATTTTACTTTTCACGAAACTTTGCGCATTTGTTTTGAAAGCAAACTTCTTAAGATGACGTAAAACAGCTATGTATGACGTATTGGTATTTGTGGTAGTATGTGTAAATCTGAAAAAATATCGAGATCTGCAAAAAGTGATCCGAATCGAAAAAAAGATTGATTGTTTTCCCAATGGAACATGAAAAGTGATTTAGATCAAAAAAAAGATTGATTTTTTGTCCCAATGGAAAACGACATAAGTTGACAGTTAACACAATTATGTGGATGACGTAGGAAAAGTGAAAATAACAAAATTGTCAGGAAAAGCTTCCTGTTCTTATTATAAATATTTTAAGGAATAATGTAGACACAGTTTATAAAATGAATTATTCATTTATTTTGTTTAAAAAAATATATAAAAAAGTACAAAAATTGTTTAAAAATAATAATAATAATAATAATATTTTCAATAGTTCGTAAAATTAGAGCTTTAAGATATAAGGAGTGCTTTTTTGAGCTTCGATCTCAGCAAAGCAAAGTAAAGTAAGACTTTCAACACACGATTAGAACAACTACTGTGTGCCTCGAAGTGTCAAGTAGAGCGTGCTGAAAATCCTAGTTTACTTTGCTGAGATCGAACCTCAAAAAAACAGGCCTATAGTATACTATTTTTAATGTAGATTTGTCAGTTTGTAAAGTCTTTAAATGCCTCCATTTTCGAAAAAGCCTAATGCTAAATCCATTAAGTGATTCTCCGGGCTTGACCACTTGCATGTTGAATATTTGTAACCACAACTTGCGACACCATTGCCTGCATCAATGGCGTCTCTTACTGCGGTTCCCTCCAAGTATTGTAGAATCCAATCGGAGCTGCAAAAAACAAAAAAATATATATTCAAAATTTACTTTATTTTCAACAAGTCTATAAATGAAACCTGGAACTAACCTCGCTAGTCCATCAATGATTTTATTGGTGCCAGAACCACGTCCGCCACGAACTCTGTCAGCTGACTTCCTCACAAATGAACATATTGACTTTTGTATGCATGCAGTTATGTCTACGTTATTTTCACGAAATTTCCCCTCGATTATTTCGATTAGATCACTAAATGCAGTTTCTGGAAGTAAGCCAAGATGTTAGCTTTTTTTTTAAGTATATTGTTCGCAACAACGATTCGGAAAGGAATATCCAAATTCGTTTTAATAGGTCAAGAATAATCACAGCTCCTGAGCCAAAGAAGGTTTCGCCTACGATAAAAAAAAAACTCTCTTGGTGGAGTCCATTTAATGGAGCTCCTGCACCTAATTAATTCTTTTGCCAGCAAAGTGCGAATTACTGTTGATTACGCTCCCAATTACACCCCTATTACTGAACATAGGAAGCTTGCAAAATCTTCGCATTAGGCTCCTCGGAATAGATTTTAGCGACTCTTATCCTTTTTATCACACCGACACTTCCCGCAACATTGACCATTTCACAAGAAACACGTATCGCCTGTGATTCTTAGATGAATTCGCCAGCGAACGATAACTTCTTTCGAGGAGCTCGAGGCGACAAAATGTGAATTACCTGTTTTGCGTTTGACACACAAAATAGTATTGAAAACTCATTTAACTGTCACAAAACGCTGGAAATAATTCTTCGTAAATGCAATCGCTTAACTTAGAACTCGTTGCGTTATTTCGGTACCACCATTCATATTTTGCTTGAGCATATATTAAAAATTACAGAAGAACATCTATTATACCATTTACTCCACGGCAGTTCAGCTCAAGTGATACTCGTACATTTGAAATTCCCCCACTAAACCAATTATAAAAACAACTACCTACTTTTAGTTAGATGGAAGTCACTTTGGCACGCATTATGGTCTCAATATTCCTATACTAATTAGTTGCCGTAGAAAATACTATATTTCTACTTACCGGACTTTTCACCATCGGCACTCCGATATATCAGTTTGAATGGATCCAGCAGACTACTGACATCAGTTATCCGCGATTTCCTCTTTACTCCTGTTGTATGGCCAACAAATGTATTAAATAGTAGTCCAACTCCGGCACCAACCACGATAAATAATCCGGACACCACAAGAGCGGGGGTATTCAAATTAACCAAACTCTGTAATTGTAATTGAAATCACTTTACTCAACCAATCGAAAACTCATTTGGTCAATAGGCGTATATCATTTTACTTTAAATGCTTGGTTGGTTGTATCCATGCTCTTTTTGATTGGAACGTGAATGAACGGAACAGCAAACTCCAAGTCCACCTGGAAGGAATGATTTATATAACCGCACTACGTCATGATGAGATTGTAACAACGATATAATTATGTACCTTCATATCCTCATCTAAGGCATGAAATGAAAACAATTTTGGTATCCTTGGGCCACCACTGTCACGTTCGGCAGATGCAATAGGCTTCCTATGAGGGCGATGTATCCTTCTGTAATTATCGTCTATTCTCGAGAGGTTTGCGTATGATTCACTCGACACTAAATTACAAAGAAGCAACACGACAACGCATAATAGGCTGGGATCACGCAACATGTTGCCGTTTTCGCGGTACAAAGACATCTGACAAGAAAGTTAAGATGAGTTTATTATTTAAGTCAAGACGTGGCAATTATTGGAGATCTTACAAAGCGGTACATTTGCCGAGCTAATGCATCATACCTTTGGAGTTTCGCTCTAATGAGTAAGCTCATGGCAAAGTGTCGACTTCTGTACTTAGAGCGACAGTTCCACATGGAAGACTCGTAAAGGAAATGAATTGCTGTGAGCAAACTGTGGAAATGCAGCACGCTTGTTATTTGTAGCCATTAAGTGATTTTAAATTGATGTCATAGTCATAGCTTCATAGTGGTCTGATAATCACATTCTAAACGGCAAGCAAAGGTCTATAGAAAGGTTTTAAAGGTTTTACAGTGGCGCGATTTTATTAGTCGCGTCGTACGTCTGCATTTTTATTTGACTAGTTTTATACCGTGAACAGATTGGTAAGTTGGCGTTTATGGCGTATGGCTACCCGTTGATGTCGATTAAGCTATCTAAATCTAATCGCAAAGTTATCGGCTGAATACTAAGTTGACTTTTCTGTATAGCTGACGCAGTAAAGGTGACGTTACCAAATTTAATCATCTCAACTTAAGACGACTAGTATTTAGAATTTGCGCTTTGTATATAAGACATATATGCCATCCGACAGTGGATTATTATTTTATATTATATAACGACTCAAATATGATGGTTATATATTTTTGATAATGGATAAAATGTCAAGTAATTTCTTCTTGTTTCACATACTGTATAATCTATTTGAGGTTATTATGTTTTTTTTTTTGAATCATGCAACTAATGATCACGCATAAAATTTCATAAGTTGCTGCAATGAAATGTTGCTTGTATAATATCAGCCACAGCCAGGCCATATCCTCGGAGCATTACGGTTTGATCTTTTCGCCTTTTAGCCTGAAGGAAATTTATTGGAAACATTTCGTTTGGTATCGCATAGATGCACATCAGCCATACGGTAGATTCACATTGCTCTTTTTTAGATTTCTGCAAATCGCGTCTTTGCTGAATGCGCAGACTTTAAAGGGTAATCGCCAAACGTATTATTGTGCGTTTATGGCTTCTACAATGCCTGCTACTCGAGAAATTAAAGGTACCTTTACCGATATTCAAAATGTTTTATTTAGCAATTGAAATGAAAGCCTATAAATACGTCACGCATAAGTATAATTTTAGTCCTGTTTTTTTGAGCTTTGATCTCAGCAAAGCAAAGTAAAGCAGGATTTTTATCATGCAATTACTACAACTACGCTCTACTTGACACTTCGAGACTCAGTTGAAGTTGTTGTAATCGCGTGCTGAAAATCCTACTTTACTTTGCGTTGCTGAGATCGAAGCTCAAAAAAACACGCCTATTGTATCTGATATCGTTCACATTTATACTGTTCGTTCTAACCTTCAATTAAGTTCAACGAATAGTTTCCCCAAATCATCAATCAAATAGAGCTGCTTACAATGTTTTCCACAACTTCATCACAAATATGATGACATTATTACAAGTTTTAATCGGAGCAATCAAGTCTGCATTCGAATTGCTAACCTTTCACTTCTTCTGTTATGTGCCTGTCTTATTCATAGCTACTTTATTTTTTGTAGAAATACTTTTCTGCAGTCAGATATATCGTGTAGATATATGCATGCATAACATGCTTAAGCATTCGCATGACATGTGTAGTAGATCGTGTAATAACCGCTAGAAAAATGTGCACGGGTATGGGATGGCTATTGGAAAAGACTATTTTGTCATCATCGACTATTCCAAGCGAGTTGTCGTAAAGGCTTTTACCATTGTGACCCTACTAATTGTTCAGCTACATTTCAGTGCATAAGCATCATTACGTCATTAATTTTGGGGCGTTGTTAACAGTGGTTTCAGACATTCACGATCTTTGAAGATATGCCGTAAATACTTGTTTTTATCGCTTGAATAGAGAAGTTACTGCACGTGGAAGGCAACAATACCCCAATGGGGAGAGTCCACGTGTAAGGACTATTGAATCTTAAGCTTCAGCCGTTGCTAATAGCATTATTTGAGGTTAAATATATGCCATTAGTAGATGTAGAATTTTCGTTCTTAATATTTACAAGTACAAATGCGTTAATGGATTTCTTTATTCAAATGCGACCTCTAACAATTACTATAAAACGCCTTAAGGTACCGGAAGCAATCCTTGTTGTATCCCTCGAGTACTGGCCGGCCCACCTTATAGCCACATTCCGAGAACAGATCCACATTTGGCAAATGGAACCAGTAGTTTTTGACCCCATCGGTTCCATTTAGTTGCAAGGTGTTCAGCTGGAACACTCCGAAATGGAAAGTTCTGCCATCGGTTTGGATACTCTGGACAACAACTGGTTTTGGTAGTTGGTCACTGGACTCCTACAGAAGAAGGAAATATAATCACAGACTTTACCGGCGAAACCAATATAACTCACCCCATAAAGTTGCTTAGCTCTGGCAGCTGCAACTGTGAAAGCCTTCAGCAGGTTTCTCGCCTGGAATTGTGAGGTTGTCACAGGTGTCTGGTGCAAATTCTTGACTTCTTCCTTGTCGAAGTGAACAAAAATCGTATGTGGATGAGAGCACGTTAGAGCACTTCGAAGTGCTGAAAGTTGCGCCTTAGAATAATGTTTTAGGTGAAAAATCAGATTGACTTACGATAGATATTTTGTGTGGTGTAAATATGGTTTTTCGGAATTGTGATTGTGTGTTTGATAGGATACAGATCTGGAATCTCTCCTTCGTACTTTCCCTTGACAGCTTCAATTGGCTTCGACGATGTGATAAAAGCATCAGCCGACAGCTTAAATTGCAACAAATCGCCATCTTTCAACAGGTTCACTATGAAATCAGCGTCATTGAAGATTTGCCTGCGAGATGTGACTGAATTTCCAGCGAGCTTCTCGCACTCAAAGACCAGCTTGTTGATGAGCAGACGGCTTTAAAGGAAAAGACACTTCTTATTTCTTTGTTTGCCTTTAACATTGAAAATATTTACCGTCGCCTGCTGTGTGCAATGCCATACTCCCTTGGCAGATTAAAAGCGGGTCGTTCGGGAATTTTCACTTTCGGAAGTTTTACTTGCTGAGCATCGTAAACATGGGACTCCATAATGGAGCTCTGGACACTTTTGTCGACATTGCTGTTAAGTTGCATCTTATTAATGGTTTCTTCGATATTCCTGGGAAATCCATTGATTTCCACGGTTTTTGTTAGAATTTGCGCTTGTGCAACACCCTCGAGAAGCACATTCGAGTCGCCATAGATGTGACAGGGAGTTCCATGCCAATTTGGATGGGTTTCGTCTTCCAAAATAGCAGTTTCTTTTGGGAGAAATACAAGCCTTTAAGGAAAATAGCTAAGAATATATTTCATTCAAGATGTTACTTAATTTATCGTACCTTTCGCGGTGAACAACTTTTTTTTTGAGAACATCGTTTGGGTCTTCCACTGTGATACCCAACTTGCTTAACTCTGCGGCAGCCCCTGTTTCTCGTGCAACACGCTTTCCCTGGATCTGCCAATGCTTTTTAAACATCCATCCTAAATGCTGGGCACATAATTTATTTGTAAAACGCATTTCTTTCTCTTTGAATGACTTATTTTGTGGCAAGAGAAAAAATATTCCTTGTTTTAGGTTATTCAACTGACAGTTCACAAAAAAACCTACAAATGTCGCATATAGTTGTTTTTGCTAGAACCGCAAAAAAAGTAGTAGATAAGCATTTAATTTAGGGCCCGATTCCCAACAAATGTCAAGTGCTTCCTCCCTAACGTTAATCGGAATCGATTCTTTGTCATTGAAGAGGACTTATTTTGTAACGAGTGGGAAAATATTCCTTGTTTCAACTGACAGTTAAGAAAAAACCTGAAAATGTCGCATACAGATGTTCTAGAATAAGATGTACGGAAAAAGGTAGTAGATTGGTGATTTAATTGTCTTATGTCCCGACCCCCGCTCAAATCCAAGTGTTCCCTTCTAAGAACTTACACTAATCCCGAGTTTATTTTTAAATTGTTGGACGCCCCGGTTTTTTTCACCTTGGTTCAAACAAATTTTAAAGATTGCTCCATTTCTGTTTTTGTTTGCCGTAAGACTTAAAACAAACATCCTATCTCTGCCAAATTAAAGTACAACAATCAATCTCACTTCCTCCGAGTCAGTCTGTTTTTGTTACTGAGTGACATTTTCTGTCTTATCATTTGTTTTTTATCATTCGGGCAAATTTCTGCATGCGGATTTTAAATTTAATTCGATTGATCACCCACAAATACAATTATGGTAGACTCAGCTATTTAGAGCTCAAAAGTGGTATCTTACAACACAACGCACATTTCAATCCGACATTTAGTGGCTAGTGTGTAAGTGTGAGTTTAGGGCGATTCTTTTAAAACATTCATGAACTGTGCATCTCTCACAGGCCTAAGTGGTAAACGCTGGCACAACTGATTATGATGGCTCATGCTTATAATAAAATGCACAAATAAGGATAATGCTTTTGAACGTTTGTTGTGAAATGTTGTTTCTCAAAGATCACCAGCTCAAAACGTGACTGTTTATTTTTACAATAATAGCAACAACACAAAATATCCGAAACCTAACAACTGGAAATGCACGGCACTCCTGGTGCCGGACAGTAACTACTTGTTTCCGCTTTTCTTCTTCGTGCAAGATTACAAAACAGAGGTGTTGGGTTTGATGCTCTTACTCCAGATGCCATAATGCTTCGGACACGCCCAGCACCGCTTTTGCCACCAACTCCACCCCAACCCCCAACACCCCCAATGCCGCCACCACGTCCGTCAATACCAACATATGCACGGCCATCACCACCTCCAGGGCCACCAACAAAACCAGCACGGCCACCAACACCAGCACGGCCTTCACCACTACCACGGCCCCCGCCAATGACAGCACTGACACCAGCGCCATCACTGCCATCAGCATGACGAGCTTTAGCAGAGCCATCCCCCCTCCGGCCACCAGAATCCCCAATTCGACCGCCACGAGCAGTACCTTTTTGCGCACCTCCACCTGTGCTGACACGGGCAGCGCCGAAATCACCTTGTTTACCACTACCTGCCAAAGCTGCACCACCACCAATCACTCTTCCACCCGAAATGTCGTACGGTTTCATATATTTATTTAAATTTTTTGGAAAAACGGGATTGATAGTCCAATCCTTTTCGTTATACTGTGTTTCGCGGCATGCCAAGTCTGGCTTGTTCTTTAGTTGTGGCTTGATGACTCCTGCTGGTGGAGTGACCCCAAACTCGAATTCTGCTTCTGAATCTGTGGTATCGGATAGAACAAGCTTATCTTTCAGGCTCGGAATACCTTTCTGGCGACATGCCTTATTCAATTCATACTCCAGACGTTTTTTGTCCAAGTACGTTCGGCAATAGCAGCCCGAGATGGGTCTGTGGCAAGTGCATTTGTGAAATTGTTTCTTCAATTGTTTTTTCATTCGACTAGTGTATACCATAAGGGGATTCTTTACGATCTGAAAGCGTATCGGTTTCATTGGCACATACGGATCTGCGCAGCTTTTTAACAGACTAGCATCCTTAAGCGGACGCATGGTTATGGTGTAGACACCGTTCTTCTTGAAAATCTGCAGTGTCGGCTTTTGAACGAGCTCCTCTGAAACCTTCTTAACCACTTTGTTGCGGGAATACTTTGATACGCGAAGGCTATCAACTGGATAATCCCTGAGAAAGTATTTCATAATTTCTTTGATCGGTCTACGAATAGCCCCCGGCTTCCAACCACGCCGATTTCCAACGGCGGTTGTGCTCCACAACCAACCCATGTTGTGTGGCACTGCTTTCCCAGAAGCCACACAAGCCTTGTGACCAACTAAGGTTCCAGGGTACTTCCGGATAGCCTTGTAGTTGTAGCTGAAAAAATTGGCATTGTTAGAATTGCATCTAAAGTGTGTTGTTTGTATTACAGTTTCCCTTTGCACCACTTAGCCTTCACATCTGGAGCCAAATTCTTGGTCAAATCCTTCTTCTCCTTCCTCTGAACGCTGCTAGTGATGGGCCGCGCAATGTCCACATTTTTCGCGGCCTTGAGCTCAGCAAGAGCCTTCTCGCAAGGTTTACTGTTATCGAATTTCCGCTTGGCCATATCTGTCTTGAGATTATACAAGTCACGAAGTTCTGAAAACACTTTTGCCAAGTATGTTCGAGTATCAGACTCACTAGCCGATTTGCAGATATCATCTGCCGCCATCTCATTACATGCATACACTTTTACGTTTTTATCGCTGCATTTTGTAGTCTTCAGGATATCCTTACAGAGCTTTCGAATCCTGCAGTACGCACATATTTTTCCATTTGCGCAGGAACAACGGTTGCCTCGTTTTAGAACTTTCTCGTTATTCGTGGTTTTCTTCGGATTACTAACGGACCATTCATCGAGGATTTGATCGGCTGTTAAGTTATCGTTGTACGGTCTCTCGACTGCATATGGTACAGGTTTGTGTCCACATTTTGGACATGCTGCCATTTTTGGCAACCACGATACATCACTGTTACAAATTGGACATAACCTAAAAGAAATAAATGCAGTGTACCTTTAAGGATAATCGTAACAGGAAATCTGTCGTACTTTGGACGAATGTGTACGGTTTCCTTGAGTACTGGCGGGGATTCTGGGTAATGGCACGTGGTCTTCATTTTTCTATTGTTACAAGTATCATTTTTCGGATCATCGCAATCGTAAGAACAGGATCCTAAAATTTATTACAATTTTACCTTCACTCAGATCGCCTAAGAATCAGTGAATTTTTACCGATTGTTTCGTCAGAAAACTTGTTACTATGAGGACATTCGCGAACATGCTTCTTTGCTTTGCAGGCCCATTGCACTAAGGAACCAGGCATAGAATTAAATTTGCTATAAAGTTTAATTAAAATACTCTTACCACTGGACTCCGATTCTTCGCATTTCGATGTTAGATCCTTTCCATATTCTGGATTATGGTGATTAGAGTCCATACAACCAAATAATGCTTGTTTGCATTCACCGTCTGGTACGTATTTCTGTTAAATTGTAAAAATTAAAAATTTGTATAAAATCTGACATTAAAATCGTTTTAGGTTATCTAACAATGTTCATTCGCGTTCCTAAACAGCTTGAGAAATCTAGGGCATATTTATGTCGCTTCTCACACCTCACAGTACTAGCCCGTCATTTTTAACTTGTTCGTTTATGATAATAGACATGTTAATCTTAAAATTTGTATATTGTACTAGAATCACATAAAAAGAGCTCAATTTGATAATGGAAATAGATAAAATGGAAAAGAAAGCCACGCAATCAATTGAACTAGAGCCTGCAGGCGACATTTTGTAGAGGCTGTGCAGACGCAGTGCAGAAACGAACTTCCGATTTTAGATTTTCCATAGCTCATAGAACATAAGCAATAGTCAACGCCAAATGCGGTAGATGTTTTGATGGCGAATGATTATTGTTCGCGGCATGTTTGGATAGAGTATTTGGAATGTAATGGAATGAAAAAATCGAAAATATCTGTTTTTTGGCATTATCCATGGACTAATGGAAGAACA
Source organism: Cheilosia variabilis (assembly GCA_951230905.1). Classification (NCBI taxonomy): domain Eukaryota; kingdom Metazoa; phylum Arthropoda; class Insecta; order Diptera; family Syrphidae; genus Cheilosia; species Cheilosia variabilis. The sequence goes on from OX579676.1 coordinate 17,932,214, forward strand.
GAGTAGGTAGAGTTGTAGATGAAAGGTAGAATGTCACCCGACTGTCGGCCAAGTCAACATAAACTCACTTTAGTGTGACAACAATCCAGAGAGTAAACTTGATCAAACACTCCGGTATTACGAACGACTTTTCCATGAAACTTCTTAAATCTTGACAAATCCAGTGCCGTCGGGCAAAACGTTTTCGTTTTACTGTCAGCTTTCAAAACGCTACATTCGTCCGAGTCGTTTTGTATCAAAAAGAACACATCATTCGGTTTGACAATTTTCTTTAACTCATCCTGTATGTCAAAGTGTTTTTCCTCGTCATTATCTTCCGATTCGGATAGCTCACATTTTGTTCGTAAACGGTATTGAATACCAATCGTTCCCGTAGTCATATGATCCAACAAAATTTCACACTGTTCAAAACGATTGCATTGCACAAAATGTTCCGTTTCCAATTTGTCCAACAATTCCTGAGGCCATGCTATTTCTGCCTCACCTTGCAAGAGCAAATACCATAAAATTTAAATATTACGTACATTCTTAATGTGAAGACCAATACGAACCCTTAACTTCGTCGTCGTTAGCTTTGACTTTTAATTTCAAAGGCCGATCCAATAAATCATTCCTTAGCTCGTCAGGATATGCCCTCAGTTCACAGACGCGTCCCTGTTTGAATTCGCCAGCTTTTTCCGGATTTGGTTCAATAGTAAATTCGGTGTCGTTAAAGTTAACCTCCACCGTTAGACTATTATTTTCGTAATCGAAATTCGGCACCCACACATTTAGAACTACCAACTCGAACATAAAACACCTCTCTTCCATCTTTGGAAATTTGCACTGCAATTGTATTGAAGATTTTGACTTTAATACGTTTCCGTCCGTTCACCTCGAAAATTTGATTTGAAAATAAGTACAAATATTTTTTTTGAGTGTTAATGCGAATATTTTTATGAAAATTTCTTAGTTACTTTACTGAGGTGTTTCTGCAAGGATCTCTTTTGAATTAGGTGGCACAACAAGTTTAAGAAAGACCTCCTAACTTATGAGATTGATAAAGATAAACAAATGAAGTTTTGTTCCCAAAACCTACACTCTTAAAGCAGTAATCGCCCAACTTTCAACTGGAATAGTCGCAACCGTTTGTCGTTAGATGGGAACCTTCAGGCCTTGCTACCAAAAAGGTAGTCCATATAAGTACCATTCAATAGAATCAGTCAAATATTCAACGATCCCTTTATCACACTCACCGGAACTACATGGGCAAAGATTCAACGGTTCATATAAGTAACACCCTATAAGGTTATAAATTGCAAATCAATAACTTTATTAATTCGCACTACGTACCCACTGTGTACCCACTGTGCTTGTTATATGTTCACATAAAATGTATCAAACCATATACTCGCTGGCACGAAAACTCCATGGATACCGATGTTATTATTGTCCCCTAAGCCTAACTCTGCTCCCGTTCACATATTAACGCTTATTAGGAAATAAATTTAGAAAATTCCATCGGAATGAGTAGAATTAACTCTCCCAGTTCTAATAATAGCGCAACATCATCAGAAACCAGTGAGACGCAAAGTGTTGACGACAATACTCCGGGAAACAACACCAGGTAGGTTATGGCTTTCATGTTCCTTGGCAATCAGTAAAATTCAAATTAGTGACACGATAAGAGACTCACACATCACACACGTGTATGTATTACCTATATATAAATGTGTAAATAAACGGACTAGTAAAGTCTAGCAAGAATCAATTCTGATTAATTGCAACTCAGTCTAATACTGATCGGCTGTGCAGAAACGTTTCTCTTTAGAGAGCGCAGAGTTTCAAATGGAAGTGTCACCAAAAGATTCGACTGAGAATGCTGAATATAAAATGAAGTGGAAGAAGTATGCAAATTTTACGAAAAGTTAATAAAATGGCACCAAAAGTTACTATATTCCGTTTTCGGTGGCGTATACGCAATCTTTTTTTTAATTTTTTTCGAAATTTGTATTCATTTGTTTTTACTTGCAGAGCTGTGAAAAACTGGAAACAGATGAAGGACGATAGTGAGAGTAAACGTCCGCCATGGCGATCCATAAGCGTTTCAACGCTTCCAAAAGCTGACAAGAATAAACTTCTCCGCGCAAAGTTATTGGACGCTTCAAGGTATTTCTGCAATTAGTGAACATTGAAAGTGTTTGTTCCTTCTAGAGCGGTTTACGTTAGGTTAGTTTCGGTGGCTGTCTAGAAAGACACGCTTTTCTATGTGATGCCACATGAGTGAGGGAAGGGAGGGTGCCAGGGCAATTTCTAGACCGGATATACTAGAGCGAACGTTCTTGCTGTGTGAATGCTTTGGGAATATTTGTCTTCGGGTAGATGAAGGGTGTCCGAAGCGCAGTCTACCCCTCGCTTGTAAATCCCATCTCGTCTAAAGAACAGAGACTAGCTTAGGGCATTATGCATTTTGGATAGACATTTTGATTGGAAACTGTAAGAGGGGCGTACGACTACAGAGATCGACGAAAGTTTTGAAATGCATTTCGGTTGTCAAACTCTCTGTCGCAGTCAAGAATTGGCGACCTAGTTTCTATCGCTTAGTTGAAGTGCAGGTCTACTTTCTGGCGTGCATAAATAATTATCTTTCCAAAAGGAATATAATACGGAGAACTGACTGCCGGAATTCCACTGTTCCGAGCATTGACCGCTCCGGCGATGTAACTGCTCCACATTTAGTGTCTTCGGTTTCCTCTTCTACATTAGACAATCTCTGCGAGTCGTCTCAGGAGTGCAAAGAAGTGAATCTTATTTGTGCAACAGACTTTGTTATACCATAGCGATGTGCCGAATGATGAACAATTAGAAATCCGCTTAAAATTAAAATTATTATTCTTTTTTTAGTAAATATTATATTTGTTCTTATGCTTGCAGGCGTCTTCGCCTTTCTAAGCTGTCTGTTGCACTTCAAGTGGAACTTCCGATATATAAACCAAGTCGATCCATCGGAGTTCCAATACAACGTGATCTTATTCTCAAAAATGACGTGAGTATCCTTACCGATGGTTCTATAACACTCAAGAAAGAAGGACCCGGAGAATGTAAGAGCAAACCGGAACCTTATCGCATAGGAAACTGATTTGCAAACAGTCATTATTTTCCAGTTATTCTAACGCATTCGGCATCTCAAATGACCGAAGCCATTGTTGGAGTAGACACCGCAACGCAAACACATCTACCACGATCAACTACACGCTTCTTGGAAGCTTATTTATCAAAAAATTCCCATGACAACAATAGCGCTTTAACGGAAAACGAAAGAAAACTTCTCGCTCAGATACGAGAAATTCGAAAAATCGACAAACAAATCTGCCAAAGATCCAGAAGTTTTGATGAAATGTCTGAGGATTCGATTTCCGGTAGCGGTGATAAGACCGCTTTACGAGAACACTTTAAAGAAGTTTCCCAGTCCTCTGGTTGCCTGCTCAAGCCGACATTATCTAGTTGGCACTTTGAATATCCTGTGGGTAATGAGCCTCACTGGAAGCCCTACACAACGAAGGCAACACCTTGGAGCAGCTTTGCCAACACCGAAATGGAAGACAGACTCTCGAGGATGACATTACAACCGATCGCAGAGAAACAAAGACCTCCTTTTGCGAAACAGGAAATCGCTTTGAATCTGGAACTTTTTAGTGCCGTCGAGGAGCTTTTAGTTGAGTCGAATAACTTGCTGGACACGTTTGGTCGTTTATCTTCAATGGCCGGTCCAGATATTAAGATCAATGCGATTCCGCCTATGGAAAATTTTGAAATCAAATGCCTATCCGACTACTGGGTACCTATAGTAGACAAATACGATGAGAAGACTAAAAGGCTGACCAGTAAGCTGACGTATCCGACATTTAAACAAGTCCAACCGCTTTCTATGGCCGACTGTGATTAGAAAAGCTTTAATTATATAGTCTAACTTTTGCAGGTACATAATTTGTATTTATTTATTTATATTTGTTGGAGTAAAAGAACTATCAGCATTAGTGCGTCGACAACCAGATGTCCTTACTGCTGCCACCCCTGCACATGCGTTTGACATTTTATCTCTCGCAACTCACTCTCTTGTTTTTGGTTCTTTGAGTAACACATCGTTCTGCTTTTTCCTTAATGTATATTTAACTCTTTAATAAAGTAAATTAATATTATTTAATAAATTATCTTGTATGTCCCACGGACATAACAATTGGCGACGAGGATTAAGGATTTTCAAGTAATTTTTGGTTGAATTGCATTCTACAAAAAAAAAAAAAAAAAAAAATGGCGAATGATGCGAAGATTCTCGAACTTTTGGATATTCAATCCAAACTCCTGCAAACACTCACTGCTGGAGAAAGTTCAATCGCAAAATCAAGACCAGAACAACTCATGGAGTCTCTATCAAACAGCATATCAGAATTTTCCTACGATCCAGTCAATGGCATAACATTTGAAGCATGGTTTTCTCGACACGAGGATGTATTCAATGTAGACGGAAAAGATCTCGATGACGCATCCAAAGTGCGCTTGTTGATGCGTAAACTCAACCCTATTGCGCATGAGAAATACGTGTCGTACATCCTTCCAAAGAATGCACGTGATAGATGTTTTAAACTAACCACAGAAACCCTTCTAAGTATGTTCGGTGCCACTGAATCACTGTTCAATACAAGATATCGATGTCTGCAAACAGTAAAAACTGCTGAAGAAGATTTCACGAGTTACGCAGCACGTGTAAACAAAGTATGCGAGGATTTCAAGCTAAGTGCACTAACAGCAAATCAATTCAAGTGCTTAGTGTTTGTGACAGGCCTGCAGTCATCAGCCGAAGCAGACATACGCACAAAATTGCTGTCGTCGTTAGAGGATGACGAAAAATTGGATTTAGCTAAGCTGTTGCTAGGTGTGCAAAAATACATAAACCTCAAAAAGGATACAGCGCTAATCGGAAATCCGTCGACTTCGAGCGGCTCAATAAATGTTGTAAGAAAAGAAAAGCACAATTCTTTTCGACCGAAGCCCAAGCACCAACAACAAGGCAGCCAACCAAGATCTCCTTGCTGGAATTGTGGAGAAATGCATTTTTCTCGCGATTGCCCGTTCCGAGAACATAAATGCCAACAATGTAAGAAAACTGGTCATAGGGAAGGTTATTGCAACTGTTTCTCAAAAACAAACAAACAGAAGGAAGATAAGGTTGAAGCCAAACAATATCACAACCGCAAAAGGTTTACGCCAAGAAACAAGTCAATACGTATCAATGTCAACTGCGTTACACATACCAAGCGACGAAAATTTGTGTCAGTCATTATTCTCGCTAAGGGTAAAAAGCACTCACTTAAGCTGCAAATTGACACCGGATCTGACATCAGCATGGTCGACATATCCACCTGGAAAAAGCTGGGTCAGCCTGGCTCCAAATGTAAAGGCTATAACGCTAAGAGTGCATCGCTGGACGACATCCAGTTAGTAGCTGAATTTGTATGTGAAGTTCAGCTCAACGGGGAAGTTAAACAATGCAAATTTTTCGTTTCAAAAATTGATACCTTAAATATTTTAGGTACTGATCTGTGCGAAATTTTTAATTTGTGGGACCAGCCAATTAGCGCAGTATGCAGTCGAGTCATTCATCCGACAGACAACGATCGACGTTCCGCAATCGACAACATTCAGAAGCGATATGCTGAGCTGTTCAAAGAAGATTCATCAGTCTGTTCAAAAACTGAAGTGGAACTTCACCTCAAACAAAATGCAACACCAGTCTTTAGGGCAAAGCGACCAGTAGCGTACTCAGTACTACCGCTTATTGAAAAGGAGCTCCAGCGACTTCAAGACCGCAATGTGATCACGCCTGTTGATTACTCAGACTGGGCAGCACCTATTGTGGTAGTCAGAAAAGCATCTGGAGGCGTTCGAATTTGTGGAGACTACTCATCAGGTCTTAATCAGTCACTAGAGTCCCATCAATATCCACTTCCTCTGCCTGAAGACATTTTTGCCAAAATTGCAAATAGTAAATATTATACGCACATAGATTTAGCAGATGCCTATCTCCAAGTTGCCGTAAAACCTGAATCAAGGAAGCTACTCACCATCAACACGCACAAGGGGTTGTTCACTTTTAATAGGCTAGCGCCTGGAGTGAAAGCTGCACCAGGAGCCTTTCAACAGTTGATGGATGCAATGCTTGCAGGTGTCGATGGCGTTGCAGCATATCTTGACGATATAGTTGTGAGCGGAAAAGACTGGCAGGAGCACACGCATAACTTAGAAAAAGTTCTTTAACGTCTTTTGGATTACAACTTCCGAATCAAAATCGGTAAGTGTTCATTTTTTGTGCCTGAAATTAAGTATCTGGGTCACATAATCGATGCGAATGGATTACGACCGGACCCGGATAAAATTAAACGAATAAAAACAATGCCAGTACCAACTAACATTACCGAGGTCAGGTCATTTCTTGGAGCAGTAAATTATTATGGGAAATTTGTTAAGCAAATGCGAGAAATTCGTTCACCTTTAGACAATTTACTTCGAGAAAATGTCAAATTTGAATGGTCGGAGGAATGTCAAAAGTCATTTACCAAATTCAAATCCATTCTCGCATCAGATCTCATGCTCACTCATTACAATCCGGCATTGCCTATCAAAGTGGCAGCAGATGCGTCAAATGTTGGGATGGGTGCATGCATCATTCATGTTTATCCAAATGGTACCGAGAAAGTTATCTCACATGCAGCCAGGTCTCTGACTCCAGCTGAGACACGGTACAGTCAAATTGAGAAAGAAGCAGCCGCACTCATATTTGCTGTTAAGAAATTCCACCGAATGATTTTTGGTCGCAAGTTTCTTCTTCTCACTGATCATAAACCTCTCTTAGCCATCTTCGGTAGTAAGAAAGGAATACCAATTTATACCGCCAACAGGCTACAGAGATGGGCACTAACACTGATGATGTATGATTTCGATATCAAATACATTTCAACAAAAGAATTTGGGTTTGCCGACGTGCTTTCACGTTTGATCAACACCAAAATTAATTCAGACCAGGATTATGTAATCGCTTGCACCAGATTTGAAGAAGATTTTACATCTACATTGCTAGACGCAATCAAGGCTCTTCCTGTAAAATTCAAAATGATACAGCAGGCAACAAACAATTGTAAAATCTTACAATCAGTCATAAAAATTATGAACTCAGAATGGAAACCGCCCATATCAACGGAAATTACTCCTTATTTTATTAGACGGGAAGGTTTAGCTGTAATCGATGGATGCTTAATGTTTAAAGACCGCATAGTCATTCCAGCGTGTCTTCAAAAACGTGTTCTGCGACAACTTCATCGAGGACATCCAGGTATTGACAAAATGAAAACAATTGCCAGATGTCACGTTTATTGGCCAGGGATCGACAACGATATAACATCTTTCGTTCGTCAATGTCATGCTTGTGCCAGCGCAGCGAAATCTCCTGTAAAAACAACTCTTCAGTCATGGCCAACTACAACATCAGCGATGGAGCGAATTCACATCGACATCGCAGGTCCCTGTGACGGAATGTACTATTTTGTCATTGTGGATTCTTTTTCAAAGTGGTTGGAGGTTCTACAAATAACTAATATTACGTCAAGCACAATTATTAGTAAATTGACAGAACTATTTTCACGCTATGGTGATTGTAAACAACTAGTTTCTGACAATGGAACTCAATTCACCAGTGCTGATTTTGAAAGTTTCATGAAGTCACGAGGTATTCAACATTTGCGAACTGCTCCTTTTCATCCACAATCCAACGGTCAAGCAGAACGTTTCGTAGATACGCTAAAGCGAGCTTTAAAAAAGCTAAAGCAGGAAGGAACATGTCAACAGAATCTAGAAACATTCCTACAGACTTATCGCTCTACACCGAATCGAAATGTGTTTGATTTTAAATCACCAGCAGAAGCATTCCTTGGTAGAAAAATAAGAACTTCGTTGGACTTATTACAAGAAAGAGAAACCAATATTTCAACAACAGGCAATGAAAGGCAAAATCACCAATTTAATAAGCACCATGGTGCTAAAGAAAGACATTTCAATGCCGGTGACATTGTCTACGCCAAAATCTATCGCAATAATAGAGAACGCTGGGTACCAGGTACCATCATCGAGCGTAAAGGAACAGTCAACTATAATGTCTTGATAAATGACGGAAATAAAACAAAACTGATAAGATCGCATACGAATCAAATCAAGGCCCGATATTCTCCAGACGTCAACGAAAGCTCATCAAACGTATTCCTTGAACTGATGGATATGTTTCGGGTAAATAAACAACCTGAATTGATACAAGATGCTGCAGACAAAGTCAATGAGGATTCAGATCCAGATAACGCAGACGTTTTCGAAGATGCTACAGACGGATCAACTTCAGAAACGTCTGAGTTCTTAGGGTTTCCCTCAACAACCGACACTCCTGAACCAGAACATGTTACTTCATCAGGACGAACTGTACGTGCACCGACATGGATGAAGGACTATGATATCTCTTAAGTGAGGGAGGTGTTGGAGTAAAAGAACTATCAGCATTAGTGCGTCGACAACCAGATGTCCTTACTGCTGCCACCCCTGCACATGCGTTTGACATTTTATCTCTCGCAACTCACTCTCTTGTTTTTGGTTCTTTGAGTAACACATCGTTCTGCTTTTTCCTTAATGTATATTTAACTCTTTAATAAAGTAAATTAATATTATTTAATAAATTATCTTGTATGTCCCACGGACATAACAATATTTAATGGTAAATAAACTTCAAAAGATTGTTGTTCCTTATATAATTATATAACTGGCTTTTAATTGGTTTGTTTGCGCGTATGGACCAAAATGCTTAACAGCAGCTCGATGCAGCAAGGCGTCTCTAATATGGGTTACAGCAACGCGTCTTACTCAATATTCAAGCTGCGTAATTCTGAATACAAAAGAAGAGAGGGCACATCCCACATCAGCACAAGTTATCAAAACAGTGGGCCGGTAATGAATCACGAATGGCTACATTTAATGAACGGAGCGCTAGTGTTCTAATGGAATGGAGATGTCTTTCTATAATCGAATAGCGCTCAACGCCTTATCGTAACGTCTGCTGTAAAGGAGATCGATGACTTCCTCAGAGCCAATTATGAATCTGTAAACAGTCGACTAACTGACTTAGAACTTACACCTTTCTGTGTTTTGCATGGTGCCAAAACAGCAGATTTATGTTATTTGGCAATATGACCGTACACATGAAGGACATTTTATGTTGCTGTTGTTGTAGCAGCTTTACTCGTCATTCGTCTGTTGTTCTTAGTTCGAGGAATAGGGCCACTTCAGTTGGATGGGTCCATAGCATTTCTGAGGTTAATTCGATTGGTTTGGACAGTTGAAAAGGTGTTGTACATCGCATCGTTCGGACCTCCGTTGCAGTTTGGGCATTTTGTTCTCAATGTTGGTGAGCCATGTACAAGGTGGCGCAAAAGTAATCCTCCTATCAGAAAATGCTATAAATTTTGCGATTGGCCGCTAATGTCAGTTCTGTTTTGACATTTGTGTAGTAAACACATGCGAAATACACGTTAATAAACAATGTTACGCTACACTGCTCCAGAACGCGGAATATTGGTGACAATTTATTTGAGCAATAATCGGTCGGTGACTTTGGCACAACGTGAATTTCGTCGCAGATTTCCTAGCCGTCCAACGCCTACTGGTGAAACACTGCGACGTTTAGCTTTTGGGGCACTGAAAATCCGCGTGTAACCCACGAAGAGCCATTACACCCGCTCAAAGTCACTGTATGGTGTGCTGTTTTCGCTGGAGGAGTCATCGGACCTTTTTTCTTCGAAGACGTCGCGGGCCAAACGGTTACTGTGAATGGTGAGCGCTACAGAGCAATGATCAACGAGTTCTTTTTGCCGCAACTTGATGAATTGGGATTGGAAAACATGTGGTTCCAACAGGACGGTGCAACGGCACACACTGCACGTGCCACAACCGATATGCTGAAGGATGCATTTCCCGGGCGCCTAATCTCCCGTTTTGGCGATTTGCACTGGCCAGCAAGATCGCCTGATTTGACCGCTCCAGACTTCTTTTTGTGGGGCTTTTTGAAGTCGCGGGTTTATGTCAACAAGCCTCAGACTCTTGCAGCTCTTAAAGACAATATCCGTCAAGAATGTGAGGACTTATCGCCGGAAGTTTTGGCCAAAGTGATGGAAAATGCCATAAAAAGGGCTCAAATGACAATCAACTGTGGCGGCGGCCATTTACATGACATCATATTCTCGACTTGATGTAAAAAAAATTAAAAGACCAAATAAAAATAATCCACAAGAAGAATCAAAGTTTTTCATTTTTTTTTTTAAATTACAGCCAAAAAACATCGGAAGGTTATTTTTGCGCCACCTTGTAGTTATTTAATATGTGGCACCAGCCCGAGCGGAGTTGGGCCAGAGTTGTGTTGGTTCGACGAGGGAGTTGTTCCAATAGGTGAGAGTCTGCAGCCGAGCACTGCATTTGCTTTATAGCTGACGATCGCGTTGGTTGCAGTTCTGGTGGATGAGCTTTTTAAGTTCGGTGCACTATGTCATGTTGAGGTTAGGTTGTTGTGCGAAGTAAGTCTGTGATGCTTCTTTGTATGTTAGGAGGTGGTTGGTTTGGGGCCGCGATAAGACTGTGGTTAGGATGTTCAGGCTGTTTAGTGGTGAAAGCATGGTTTTCTGCATTTTTGTCGGGAGCATAATTGTTTCCGTATGTAGATAGTCTTCGTTTGCCCTGAGGTGGCATCCCGTGATGGTTCGGATGGCTGCGTTGCGGCTTGAAGGTGCTCCCACTGCTTCCACTTGGTGCCGCTTAATTGCGGGGTCCAGATTCGTGCCTCGTAGTTGATCAGAAATTCTATTACGAATATTGTTATAAAATGACTAAGCGCACAAAAGCACAACTCCAACGCTACTACTGCCTTTTTTCCGGTGTGGTGGTTGTTGGGAGCTCTGATGTTTACTGCTGTTTTTGACTTTCGGAGCCAACAATTTCCTACTACATCTACAATATGGACATTTAGTTCGCTCGCCAGTCAGTCTCTTGTTTTTAAAATGCCCGATCTACAACGGTTGCAGTCGAATAAAAGGAAATTACGTTTTGAATATAGCAAAGCCTCCGCGGAGACGCTTGTTGGTTGAGGCCCAAGTCCACCCAAAGTAAGTAAATCAGTTTAGACGAACAACCAACGCATTAGCAGAGAATCTTACGTATCAAACAAGATTGAACGTAACTAATAACCAGAATTATGCGGAAGACATCATTTGATTTTGAGAGCACCTGTTTCGCTGCATACCAAAGCCACCACCTAAACAGGCAAAAATTAAACACTGTGTAGCCAGCAGTTCAAATTCAAAAACAGCACGAAATTGAGTTCAACAAAAATTAACTGAATACATTTACTGTTTACGAATATCTATACATAAATAATTAAAAAATAAAATAAAAGCAAATGAAATTTAGTCCCTCTCAACATGTCTTTATGTACTGAAGCGGATCGGCGAGAAATACCCGCAAAAAGTCTTGACCCATTGGCAACATTTGAATCTTCTCATCGAACTCATAGAGAGGCGGCACCACTATGGACTTGTACGACAACTGCTTTATGTTCCGCACTTCAATTACGAACTCCGTTCGTCGTACATCATTTTGCGGCGTTTTTGTTCGAGCATACTTTCGTATATAAATACTCCCCGAGGATTCCCTGTGAAAATGTGAAAATTTATTCGTACGGCCGGTGAGGGAGTCAATATCGTTTACCTGATTAAAGAAGCGGGTGATGTAAGCACCAGATACAACATATCCTTGCCAGTCTTTAGAACATTCTGGGTGACCTCTTCAACGTGCTGCAGCAGCTCAAAGAGATTCTCACTGGTCGGGCACAGTTTCCTCAGATCAAAGGGCAATTCGACTAACAACTGGTAATGCAACACCGAATCAAACGGTGCCCACTGACGTGCTGTTAAAGGACATACATTAAATTGAATCGAATCCGTTTGATTAGCACTTACTATGCAGCACATTGGGTACAAGTTTAATTTCGTTGAAATTCACTTCAATGCCTCTGGGATCCTTAGGCGTGAAACTGATGAATATTGCAAATGTCCGAATGCGGGTGTGCGAGAATCGCAGGATATTACTCGTCAGCAGGAGCTCGTTCAATATCCAATTGGAATTTTGGCTGCAAAAGAAAGTGGGAGGGCTCAAATGCTGGTGATCACAAGACTCGATAGCGAACAAACCTTTCCATTCTCTTTTGAACATTTTGCACGAAGCAGGTTTCTTTCTTGAACGTCTTGCGCTGTCTGTGCTGAGGTGCAGTCCTGCGAAAATGTTGCATAATCAACGATTTGTTCAAATTAATGAGAAGAAACCCACAACATACCCTAATCGGTTCTGGTCCAATTCGGCTATGAACTTATCCACCGCATCTTCGTCGTCGAAGGCGATGCTTCGACTTTCATCCGACACGTTAAAACTATCGCTGTCACGCATTCGCTGGCGCCAAACATTGGCCACATCCTTGATCTTCGGCTTGGTGACCAATTCTTCCAGTGCGGAAAGATCAAATTGGTACTCTGGCTGGGGTTCGAGCATAAAACTGCCAATTGTCGTGTCATTCTGTGTCACACTGAGACGATGTTTGCACTTCCTACACACCGACGCCACTGGTTTTAGGGGTGACGCAGGATCAGGATCAGTTGGAATTATCTCACAACTGTTAGAAGGCAGGACCATTTCTGATGCCTCCTCATCCAGAGTGTTCACTAAGCTCAGCCGAGTCTTGTCAATATCGTCCATTAACCCCGACAGCCTGATGCTGTCGCAAGTGAGGTCGACGTAGCGCTTTTTGAATTTGTCAATATGATGCGTGGTATCCTCCGAATCGGACGACTTCGGCAATTGGTCATCAACGGCAATAACATTTACGTCCAAATTGCACAGCGCTTCTGTGGTATTGGGCGAGTATGGCTCATTTGTGGTTGGCAGCGGCTTTTGCGAAAAGAACGTCGACACATTGGAGATGGTAATGGGCTCGTCCTCGAATTTGTAAAGTGACTTTTGCGATGTGTTTATTGTCGCATTGGAGCACAAATGCAGGGTGTCGTTCTGCTGAGAAATGGTGGCCCTCCGGGGGATCTCAACCGTGTCGAAGGATTGTTGTAGTTTCGCTTGCTCAGGCACTCGCCTGTCTGTATCAAGGGAATCTTGAAATACTCTAAAACTATGAGAGGTGGCTCTTCGGGGAATCTCAACCGTCTCAAACGATTCATGATGCAGTACTGGTTCAAGAGTGCCACCAACACTGTTGACAGATTGATTGAAGTCCTCTGCAACTGTTTCTCTTTGTGGAATCGCATCTTGTTCGACGGTGGTTATTGCTTTCTCAAGGTGGCTACCAATGTTCGGTAGCTTTTGCTCAATGTACTCCATGCTCTTCTTCAAGGATTGCAACTTTTTGGCACTGTCAATCAGCTTTGGGATTCGAGACTTGCTCAGTTTGTTCTTGGTCGGTGTGAAGCACTCAACATCCAAGATGTCACATTCCATACTTTCGCTTGCAGTGGTCATATCCAGCGAGTCATCTTTGCCGGTAAAGTAGATTGTCGATCGCTTGCTCTCAAATGTGCATGGCTGTAGAGGCCTCGTTTGAGTGAACAGCATATTGCTTTCCATAAGAATCTCCTTCATGCTCTGGGCGGCTTTGGATCTCGTCATGCTCTTGCAATTGCCGACGGTAACGTCCATTTCGCTGATGGGATTCTTGGACTCGTTAAAGAAGCCCGTCTGGTGGTTCATTTGCTTTATGAACTCCGCAGGCCTCGAAAGGTTCTGATCGAAAAAGGATTCATCAACGGCGTTCTCATTGGTAAAGTGTATTGTTTTGCGGAAAAGGGTTTTCTTGGGTGTCGCGAGTTTAACAGGTTCTTCGGAGAGAACGCTTATTTCCATGGAATTGTCACACTCTGTTGTTTCATAGTTTGGCTTTTCTTCCAAATAATCAAACTTTTTGAGACGATTTGCCTGCATATTTGCTCGAGTTTCTTCCATAACGTTTGACGGCTCGGATCTCATAATCCGGTTAGCCTGTATTTTCAATCGAGTTTCTTTTGCCGTGTCTATCTTGCCGCTAGTCAGGCTTTCAAAGGCCTGAGCCGATTGATCCGTCGCATCTAATAAAGTAGTAGCCGGTCCTGTACCCGTTTGCAGCGGCTGCATGCCGGACTCTTCAAATATGTTCACCGGTTCGCGCGCAATCCGAAGTTTCGATTGCGACTGCTGATCATTGCCCGTTTGAAGATCGTTCTGTTCACTTTTACCCATGTCCATGCTCGTGTCCGGCGAAGTGCTTCGGAATAACATAGTCGCCTGCTCAGCTTTTAGATATTCAGCGAGAGAACGATCTATTTCGGAGGTTATGTCATGGCCCCTCGACTGCGGGTAGTACACTGGAGAATAGTCGTCTGGTTTTAGCGCCACAGCTGTTTCTCGTCGTTGAATTTTGAGGTTAGTCGTTTGAATTTCGTTGAAGTTCAGTGTCCGGCTGAAGCTGGACTTGCGCAATGTGCACTTTTGTGGCGACTCATCAACGTCTAAGGGCGCATCGTCGACAGCTGTCTGACGTCTGGGTTTCGGCAGGCTCCTAAGTAGCTCTTCTTGAAAGGCGGGATCGCGTTGCGAAGTCTGATCGACACTGTTCTCCAAATCATTGTTCTGCTGAAAGTGAATGGTGTGGCGATTGCTCCTGCCACTATCTGCTGCATTTTGTCTTGTTTCGTCAAACAGTGCAGTTCGGCGAGCGCCTTCATCTAACTCAATGTCATCGTTGAAGTGCAGTGTACGGTTATATGCTTTGACGTCTGCTTTATGTTGCTTTTGAATGTGTTCCCTTATCGGGGCAGGCGAGTTTCTTCGAGTGCCTTCTTCCACTTCTACGTCTTGATTGAAGTAAATCGTTTGACGCTTTGTTTTTGTGACGAGTTCATTAGGGGAAGTCCTATGGCTATTTTCTGCTGTATTTCGTTTCGTTTCGTCGGAGAGCACCGTTTGACGTGTTTGTTCTTCGATGTCATCGTTGAAATGCAGAGTCAGCCGGCTGGATGCTTTGAGGTCTCTTTTTTGTTGCTTTTGTATGTTTGCTTTCGACGGAGCTGGTGACTTTCTGTAGCGGAAATGCTTGTCACTGGGGTCTTCTTCCATTTCTAAGTCTTGATTAAAGTGAATTGTATGGCGCTTTGTTTTGGAAACGAGTTCCTTTTGAGGAATCTTGTGGGCATTGTTCGCTGTATTTTGCGAGGTTTCATCAAAAAGTTTCCCTTGTTGTGCTTGATCTTCTGCATCGAGCTCAATGTCATCGTTGAGGTGTATGGTCGCACGTTTTGAAGATTTGTAAGCTTGGGGTGCCTGATATGTGTGTGGGGCTTTCAGATGACGCTTTGATGGAGTAGCCTGTTGCTCTTCTACCTCAAGCTCTTGATTGAGGTAAACAGTGCGACGTGCTGACGACTGCGGTAACTTTGATTCAACCTCCAAGTCGGGATCGGAGTGAATGGAATGTTTGTCGTTCTGTGGGCCACGTTCCGAATGGCTGACTCTCTTCGCTGTAGTTTCATCCAAATCCATTTCATGGTGACCGTTAATTGTCTGTCGTTTTGACATATTCTTCGAGGTAATCATTGATAGATCATAATCACGCTGATTTCCTTGAAATTTGGGTATCCCTTGCGAGGCGTTCACTGGTAGAGACTGTTGTTCGGATTTAGAGAGCGGCTCACTACAGCCAACTGTGGACAGATCCATTGTGTCGTCATCAGGCTTTTGCGATGTTTGTAGTGAAGTTGCGTGTGAAGTCCGCTTTCTGCCCATTGCATACAAATCCATTGTGTGATCATTATTGAGCCGCGCACTTGCGAGTGCAGGCAGGCGTTTCGACTGAGTCATCGAATTACATAGGCCAATCGTGCATAGATCCATCGTGTCATCATCATCCTGCGGATTGCTAGATTGCAGAGATTCACCAGCTTTCAGCTTTGCCGACGGATATTTATATTTGGATGCATGATTCGCATCTTGCATGGACAACTCCATTGTTGATTCATCATGTGTGACGTTTGCAGCTCTTGGTTGCTCCGCCTGACTCTCTTCTAATTCAATGGTTTCAACAAAGTGGATCGTTGGGCGCTTCTTTTGACGTGTTGTCACTTGCTCTTCTTCTAGATCTTCGTTTAAGTGAATTGTTCGCCTATCGCAAGAGTTCTTTGGTAGCCCTGCTACCGCGGCTACAGATAGATCTATTGAATCTTCACTTGCTGCGGCCACACCAATCGGTTTATGAATCCGCATCGTTTCCTGTTTACATTGTTGCTTAGGCAAAGGCTTTACTGCTGCTCTCTCCAGTGGCAAGTCCATTATGTAACCGCTATCCAGTTTCTCTTTATTACTAAACGACTGTTTCATGGTCAACTCCATGGTGTAGTCTCTCATTGAGTTCCTGGCTGGTTGAATAACACAGCCAGTTATGCTGTCTTTATCCATAAACGAATCGAATCTAAATTCTTCGATGGGTTTTTTCTCTAAATCGTCGAACAACGACTTTCCCTTTCGTGCCTCGGTAAAGGCTTTTGTCTTACCCTTCAGCATCTCTTCGTTGAGCTGACAGAAGTTCATCTTATTCGCTGCGGTGGGTAGGTCATTGTGAACAAACATTTCCATCGATGAATCATCTGCATTGGCTTCCATTAAAAGCTTAGTTTTGGCTTGTTGCTTCTTTAAACCTCTCAAGACAGCTTGCTGGCCGGAGATGCCTTGCTTCAGGTTCAAATGCCTGACAACGACCTTGGGAGGTTTAGTGGGTGGAGGTTCTGCAATCATGTCTTTGTGACTTTCAACAGCTTGACTGTGTGAAACTACCGAAGCCTTCGGAGAGTCTTCAATCATGTCTGCGGCAGCGTAGATTGTCTGACGATGGGGCTGTTTCAAACCGGTTTTATGTGAGGACTCCAACATTTCTGGATACTCCTCTACCATCTCAGTAACAAAGTGAATGCTTTTCCGCTGCTGAATACTTGATTTTTCTATTTCAGTTGGTTCGTTCACCTTTGGAGAGATCTCGACCATATCGGCGGAGGTGTATATGGATTGACGGTTCTTTTTAGTTTGAGGCTGCTTGTTGACGCCTTTGAGTGAGGATTGTAAAGTTTCGGAAAATTTAATTGATTTGTTGGCTCCCTTTGGAGAGTCCACGATCATGTCAGATGGTGTGTAAATAGATTGACGGTGCGCGGGCTTAGGCATGGTCGACTCCATGGGCTTTAATATATTTGGATGTTCCGCTGTCGCTTCAGACTGACGCTGTTTGAAATTGGCTCGACAATGTAGGACATTTGGCTTCCCATCTAATGGCGAGTCCTCGATCATATCAGAAGTAATACAAACAGATTGACGCTGTATGGAATTTGTTTTGTGGGGCCCATGTTGTTTAATTGCCTTCGGAGAATCCTCCATTATGTCAGAGGAAGCGTAAATTGTATGTCGCTGTTTAGTCGGAATTTTCGTAGGAATTTGCGCGACTTCAGCTGGTTCATTTAGAAACTCGTCCATTCCATCATTGCGACGCTGTGGGGCATGCAATTTACCATTCGGTGAGTCCTCAATTATATCAGTGGGAGTGTAAATCGATTGGCGCTGCTTGACCCCGCCTTTGGATGGCTGAGCTTGTGTCGGAACATCTTCATCTATATCTGCAGAGGAGTATATAGTTTGACGACCAATGGCAGTGGATTTAAAAGGCTTGCTGAGAGTTGCAGCCCTTGGAGAATCTTCGATGGTGATATCGGCAGCCGTGAAAATTGATTCACGTTGATTGCGACCGGCGCTCTCAGTTTTGTCAGTGGAAATGGCAGGTGTGACTTTAGACTTTTGAGCTTTCTTTGGACTTGGAGAGTCTACGAGAATATCACTTGACGTATAAATCGATTGACGTGGCTTTACAGCTAAAACCACGTTCGGAGCATCTTCTTCATCAATATCCGCAGGTATGGAAATCGTCAGACGATTTTTGGCAGATGATGTTGCGTTGGCTTTTGTGATTTGGCGAGCGTCCTCAATAATATCGGCATGTTCGATAGCGTTAGAGCCACTATCAGCATCAGGTGTTTCCAAACACGCAGACAAATCCATTGATATGTTGTTATCCCGTTTAACGGAAACAGTTGGGCGTGTACTCTGACAAATGCTATCCTCATGAATTTGATTATGATCGAAATAAATCGTTTGGCGAGCAGCATCAGTCACAGCAATCGATTGTTCCATAGAAGCGTCGAATGGAGATCGGCAAGTCATTTCATCTACATCACAAGCGAGAGATTCTTCGACGACTGTCGACTCATAGTAAATAGTTTGTCTTTTCATTGGTTCTCCTTTGGAAGAGCTCACAGTAGTGATATTTGTTATCTCCATCCGATTGTTGGTCGCATTGTGCATGGGCTTCTTTCGCAGGGGAGAGTTGATGTCCATTGAGCTGCAGTCCATCGCTGAAGGGTCGGCTGAAATTTCACAGAAATTAGAAAAAGTACACTGACAGAAAAATGATTGCGAAACTTCAAACTTCCTAACGGAGCTAAGCTAGACCCAAATAGTTGATTACACTACGTTCATCCGAGGAGGTGCAGATACTCACATATTGTCCTACGATCCATCCGGAAACTGTCTCTTTCCTCCAGTTTTTCGACTTTTTTTACGGTTTTTCTTTTAAGGCTTTTCGCAACCTGTGATACATTCATATTTTGATTCATAAGCAACGTGCTGCGACTTGTGCCCGTGATTGTGTCTTTGGAACTATTTCTATGTGTGTCCTCTTCCATGTCCACAACCTTGATAATAGTTTTCCTCTGAGTGCTGCTTGAATGGGGCACCACCACATGCGAAACATTCATTGACTGATTTGTATGGTTATCAGTGTCTGTCGTCTGATTTAGTTGCATAACATCACTTTTCCTACTCTGCGCCATGGCTTCGAGCTGTTCCGATTGCAATACTTTGGCAGATTTCTCAATCAGTGTGTCGCGCCGCCTTTGTTCTTCAATTTTTCTTGCCTCCATCTCGGTTAAATGTGATTCCGTCAAATTCATTATTTCTCGCTTTCCTCGAATCAGCTTTAACATATTCGAATCTACCTCTGACATCAGAATGCTTCGGGAAAAGATATTTGGTGACGAGCCATCCCTTGTGCTGCTTATACTTAAATTCGGACTAACATCGGTGGCCGAGACTGGCACTCTAAATTTGAACATTTGCAGTTCGTTCTCGTTGAGTGTCACATCAACACTCTGCTCGATGGTGATTGACTTGTTTATAAGACCGGAATAATTGATAAAATCAAATGTACTTGAGCAGATGTTCCCACGTTCAAGAGGCTCAGACATAGTTTGAGAATTTTTGTCCTCTAAGTGAATTTTCATCAGAGCCAGCTCCGATTTTACTGGTGATTCGGTTAAAGCTACAGGTTCAGCTGTAGCCGGAGGAAGCGCTATCTTATTTAAGCTGGCCTCTGCTTGTGACTGTTGAGTGAAAACATTCTCCTTGTCATTTTCCGCTACGGACACTTTCTTTTTAGATCGACGCTGTGTTGTTTGGTTTGGTTCCACAATCACACGTCGATTCCGCAACATAATTCTCTTTTCGTTCACATTCACTAAGCCACTTTCAGTGGAGTTTGCGTGTAAGACCTCGGCTGATTCTTCGTACGATGTGCCCCAAATTGTTGCTTCCTCTTCGCCAGGTCGGAATTCCCTAAAATCGCACAAAAAAGGATGGAAATTAATTGCGAAACTTTGCAATAATTATTCAACTCACTTTACGGATTTCTTTCCACTGAAACTGATGCGACGGATTATTTTAGATGTAATCTCTGCAGTGGTTTCTTCATTATTTGTTTGGGTCTTCTTTAAAATCTATGAATCCCAAAACAAACAAGGGAACATTTTATTCAAACGATTGCAAAGGCTTTTATTATGTATTTGCTCCGATAAATAGTTGTAATATGTAATATGTAATATGTTATCTTACCGAGTTTCGTCTTTTCTTGTTATGCTCCATGTTATTTAATAACTTTCGTTATAGATTGGGTTACACTTCATTTATAAATTTATGTTTTTCTTTATTATGTTAAATATAACTCTACCAAGTACCAAGCCAATTGGAGCGTTTGAACTTTTTTCGAAACTGTTGTTTTGAATTATCTCACTTTTATGTTGATATCACTGCAGAATAGTTACGGAGGGAAGTTATCGATTGTTATCGTTTTGCTGACAGACCGCGTTCAGGGTCTTATTATTGTCTTCGTTCATTTTGGTCCTAGCTTGAGCTAGTTCACATTTAATTTATCGCTCATATCAGCTTAAATAATAAGTAATAGTATTTCCATAGTTATAGGTAAGATAATTTATCGCTTCTGAGTAGACGAATTACTGCACAAGTTAAATTGCCCAACTGACTAACTAGATGCAACGAAAGAGTGCATTCAGAAGGATATAAAAGCCTCCCAATAAGATTCAACAATTTTATATAATTTTATTTAAATTCGATTAAAAAATTAAAAACCCCACAAAAGCGCAACAAACGAAAAATTTATGCGAAGAATGTACTAGTTTGGGGAAAAGCTTCCATAAAAGAATTTCACTACGTTCATATGTGTTACGGCTCATTTTAGAATGGTTCCGATTTGAAATTCAAATTGTGTTTGGCTTTGCACTTTATATTTGTTGTCAGACTATGGACTAAATAGCGTTTAAGGTGCAAGAGAGGTACCATTGCAGCACTAATGAACATCTTAATCGAACTTAACTTGGATGAAATTGGTAGACCTGCTTCTTCTATCAGTGTACTGTCAGTACCTATTCAGAAGAGGAGAGTGCGAATGTTTGCCCAGAGTGATCATCCTTTATTTGTGTTGCATTCTGTTCGAATGGATGGGCTTTTCAATTGACGACGACGTTAAAGTACTTTTATTCAATATGAACCACAAAAACACCTAGCTCTAGTACCATATCCAATCGGTACTGACAAGAAGAACCCGCCATTGCTCCGTTCAAAAGTGTGCGTGCGTACGAATTATTTTTACTCTCTCTCTTTCTGACGATCAACCGCGACAACGAGTCCGTCACATCGTGTGCGGCGTATAAATTTTATTTGCAAAAATACATTACCTTGTTTCTAGCCAAACTATTCTGTTCTCGTTTTTTGTTACATTCTAGAATAGTGCATAAGAACATTGTGAATATTTGCCAGCTATCAATTTAGATAGCCACCCAAACACTTAACACGAAAAAAAAAATTGATAGCAAAACGAGAACTCCCTCAAAAAGAAAAATGGTAAGTTCACACACAACCCTTAAAAAAAATTGCTAACGGAAGCGTCCAATAAATAGAATTTCAATTTCAATAAAAAGCGCAAAATACTACCGGTTACTGCTTACATTTCGTCACTTTTTTATTTTCAAAGGAATTCTACTCATTTGCTACAAATTTTTGCCGGCTACTAATGTTCTTTGTCTAATATACCGACTCCAATCAAATCATTTATCCTTACAGTCAGACGATATTTCTATGGACAATTGCACACCAGTCAGGAAGCTCAATGCAACTACCACAACAACGACCGCCGATGAGATGACATCGCGGGACTACTACTTTGATTCCTATGCCCATTTCGGCATCCACGAGGAGATGCTGAAGGATGAGGTACGGACAATAACTTATCGAAATGCGATGTACCACAATAAGCATTTGTTTCGTGGAAAGGTAATAATTAAGTTTGTTGTGTTCAAATGACATTTTGTTAATCGTTTCTAACCTCGAATTGCACGCGCGCAGGTGGTGCTTGATGTAGGCTGTGGCACCGGTATCCTGTCCATGTTTGCCGCTAAGGCGGGAGCGGCCAAAGTCATCGCTGTCGATTGTTCGAATATTGTGGAATATGCCCGCCAAGTGGTTATAGATAATAACCTAACAGATGTAGTCAAAGTTGTCAAGGGAAAGATAGAAGAAATCGAACTGCCCGATGGCGTGGATAAGGTTGACATCATCATTTCCGAGTGGATGGGGTAAGTGGAAACAGAAATGATGCATACATGATTTACGGCTCACCTGTAGAATGAAGCTTTGCATTGGCTGTTGTGTGGGTATTTGGATTTCTTTATTGCTTGTCACCTCTATAATTGCGCAGTTCTATTTGAAACAATACTTGGTTCTTCTTCATAATACTTGGTTCCTTACCAAAGATTCATAGATTTGTTGAGAAAATTGATGTAGTATACCCTACATTTCAAGGCTGAAGTGTCAACTTATATCAGCGCAGTTTTAGAGCCGGATAAGAGATCGTTTCACAAAATTCGAGGACCTATGTGTTTCTTGTGGTCCGGAAATTCCTTATCAAAATATTCCTGAATTTGGCTTGAACGCACTTTAACTGCTCTCCTAAGCTGGCGTTTAAAAGTATTTCCGTGTTCTTTAAATGATTGACAGGACAAGGATATTAATAGTCAGTACGGTATATTCTTTTAGGCTCGTGCTTCGATTCCACTCTTCTAGTTGAATGATAAAGAAATTTTTATAATGAAAAATGGCAATTTATCTTTCGATCCCTCATTTACTAATTCAAATATACATTTTAAGCACCCGTCATGTTTGTTAAATACTTTTTACGTTTGATCTTTTTTAGTTACTGCCTCTTTTACGAATCCATGTTGGACACAGTGCTGTACGCGCGTGACAAATGGCTCAAGTCAGACGGTATGATGTTCCCGGACCGTGGTACACTTTACATAACCGCCATTGAGGATCGTCAATACAAAGACGAGAAGATCAACTGGTGGGATGATGTCTATGGTTTCGATATGAGTTGCATTCGAAAGGTAGCAGTCACTGAGCCGCTGGTGGATGTTGTTGATCCCAAACAAGTAGTGTCCACCTCGTACATGGTTAAGGAAGTTGATCTCTACACAGTGAAGAAAACGGATCTGGAATTCTCATCGCCCTTCAATTTAATCATTAAACGAAATGACTTTGTACAGGCATTAGTAACATACTTCAATATTGAGTTCACGAAATGCCACAAGCGCCTGGGCTTCAGCACGTCTCCTGAAGCGACATACACACACTGGAAACAAACCGTTTTCTACCTCGATGATTACTTGACTGTAAAGAAGGGCGAAGAGATCCATGGCACTTTCAAAATGAAGCCAAACGAAAGAAACAATCGGGATCTCGACTTTACTATCGATGTCAACTTCAAGGGGGAACTCTCAGATGTGCACGAGAATAATACGTATCGAATGCGCTAGGCGAAGATGGAAAAATGGTTTTCGTTAAAACAATATTATGCAAGCGAGCAGTTCTTTTTTTTGTATTACCTACTATTTTATAATAGTGTCCAGCGAAATAGATATAAATTACCAGCGGCAAACATTTTTGCCAATAGTTTATATATACAAAAAAAACTGAACAATTTATCTAACCGCTGGTCCCTTCCATTGTAGATCTATATATCAAATCTGATTCAATTTGCATATAAATAACATTCACAAACGAGACTTTTTTTTCATTTTTTAATTAGATATAATACGTTATAATATTTGTGTTAGTGTTCCGATCACAGTAACCTAAAAATTAATCCCCACAGGATACGGATGATTTCGAACACCAAAATTAATTTCTAGTTCTGCAAATTATTATTGAATGAAAGAGATACACATCGATGCAAGAAGCAAAAAGTGCAGAGTGAAAAAGGATACTTTGTATAAGCGATATGAAATACTATTTCAAAATTTTTTTTATTAAATTGCGGACATAAAAAAAATATATATATAGGTATAACTCCAGCGAAAAAAACCAACATAAAAAGCAGTAATAAAGGAAGAAATATACATTTAATAAAAGAAATGTTGCCTATTAAAAGTTTCATTTGTATTCCTTTTGTACCCATCGATCGATTGGCGGCAGAAAATTGGTCAGAAAATATATGTTGCTATCCACATCCGAGGTATTAAGAGAAAAAAATGGACTAGATCATGAAAATTACATGTCTACTTATTGAACACCATGAACGCTGCAGCACGCTGCTGTACAAAAGCCATCATATCCTATATGAATAGCAGCTAAAGGAAAATAAGCAACGGACAAAATCTAGTTGAATATTTGATGTCGTCTCTTATGTAACAGTTCCCTTTGTAATTCAACACGTTCTGATAATTTTTGACCATTTTGTCCCACGGTGAGAGGGAGAGCAATGGCCGCCAGTCATTTAACGATCATTATTATTTAACCAGAAACATAATTATCTTTAAATGGCAAGTATTGTACTTTTAAAACAGATTTGGCACCGAATGCTTAAGCTTTTGACCTATTGACATACTAAACACGGAAAGCTTGTCCTACCATATGCCGAACCATGGATAGGGAGGGAGGTTGTTCGATCCAAATGTTTCAACGCAACCAGTAACCTTTGTAACAACAATTATTCTAATTTAACACTCGGTCATATCAGATTTCGGCGGAAACTCAATTCCTGGATAAGTCGCACCACTAACTGCTGTCAGTTCGTATTAATCTAAAATGCTGAAAATGCTTTACTCGCCACTGGTCTCCAACAGCGCTACGGCTTATGTTGAATAGAAACTTTGTAAAGTTGGCCCATAGCAGCCCAACGATTCGATCATTTTATTTAAATCTTAGCCAAACCCCATTGCAATTTATTAACATAAATTCAGTGAATTTGTTCATACTGGAATTGACAATCAATCATGGTTGAACATAATCTAATGTCAACGGATTTGATAAATTCTAGATCTCAATTCTAAAGTTACTCCCCTGTATAAATCAAATAAAGATTTTGTTCAATGAATAAACAAGTCGTTTTCGATTGTCCAGCACAGCACAGCAAACAGCTTCTTTGTCCAATTCCTTTTCAAATTTAACCGTAGGCTTCCAACAAGGGGCAATACATTCTTTTAGACCTTGCCTCTGCTTGCTACATCCTGTCCCCAATCTCATATGGTTTTCGACTGTGTAAAAACAGCGTTTTTTTATATAAAAATACCGAGTAGCGTTTTGTGCCAAGCAGAAACTTCAATTTGAATCCGCTTCTTGACTCAAGAATCAGTCCACAAAGATATTGCTTAGTGCATTGACTTATTATGGACTGCTAGTGAAATGTCACTTCCATACAATCTCTGCCCAGAAAATGACGCCAACATAACTAGCGCTCGTGGTTCTATGCAAAAAATAAGTGAAACAAAATGACAACCATCTTGGATTTCTCCATAGAATGCTAGAGCCACCTATTGGGAGTGAGTGGATTTGCCAAGTGAAACGGTTGAAATTCAAATAGTTGCGGCATTGTATACAATAGATGTCATCTCGAAATTGTGCTAGTTTAAATAATTAATAATAAAATTTGAATAAAAAATCCTTTTTCATTGTCCCATAAATTGCACAATTTTCGTATATTTATTGCGAATTAGTTTTTTATATTGTTTTTCATTATTCATTTTAGAATAATGATGTAATAACACTTTAGCGTATATTTCAATCACATTTCTGATCAATAAATACTTATGATTGTCAAGAAGATCACATTCAAATACATGAGAATTTAATTCTACATATAAATTGCTTACATCTATATTTCTTAAAGTACTTATATATGCAACGAAATGGAAACGTCAGATGTGAGTTTTCAATTTATTCCGCTCCGAACCATGAGAGCTAGCGCTTATGTTGGAACCAACCCGAAGTTGTCTACTAGAAGTCCATATATAATAAATCAATGGCTTAGTGTTCGAAAATTCTTTCAGTGCTCTACCAACTCAAAGAACGCACCTATTCTATTTGTTATCGATACAAATCGATAAAAAGACATTTGATAACTACAACTGTCAAAACTTGCATTGTTATGGCGGGAACTCATACTCATGTCGCGTTTTTGTAATTCGTAAATTGTTTGGCAAATAGCAAAACTATTCCAATAAAAAACGTGCTGTTCTTATTTGTTTTATTTATAAATTTATCAACTTAAGTCAGACAAATTTATTGTCCACATTCAGCTATTTAAAGATCTGATAAAATGGAAGGTTTTGATGAGGCTGGGGTATTCTTTTCGGATAATTTCGGCGGAGAACCACAGGATGGAAATCAAATAAATTTGCAATCGCTTAAGAAAAAGTACAAGGAGTTCATTCGCACCTTTAACGAGGACAATTTCTTTTACAAATACAGGTAAGTCAATTTTATTGACTGTTGCACAAAATATAGAAACGTCTGTTCTTAGAGATACTTTAAAGAGGAACTACCTGAATGGCCGATTTTTTCTCGAAGTCGATATCGACGATCTGGCCGGCTTTGATGAAAGCCTTGCCGATAAATTGTACAAACAACCCACTGAGCATTTGCAAATCTTCGAGGAAGCAGCCAGAGAGGTGGCCGATGAGATCACTGCCCCCAGACCGGAGCATGAGGAACAAGTACATGATGTTCAGATTCTACTGACATCTACTGCCAACCCGACCAACATTCGCGAGCTCAAGAGTGACTGTGTGTCCAAATTGATCAAGATTGCCGGCATTATTGTATCGGCGTCGGGAATCAAAGCAAAAGCAACGCGCATGTCCATCCAATGCCGATCATGTGGCAATATTATGCCCAACTTGAAGGTTAACCCTGGCCTAGAGGGCTATGCTTTGCCTCGCAAGTGCAACACAGAGCAGGCTGGTAGGCCAAAGTGCCCATTGGATCCATTCTTCATCATGCCCGACAAATGCAAATGCGTTGACTTCCAAATATTGAAGCTACAAGAGCTGCCCGACTTTGTGCCGCAAGGTGAAATTCCTCGTCACTTGCAGATGTTCTGTGAGCGATCACTCTGCGAGAGAGTTGTGCCTGGTAATAGGGTGCTCATTCAAGGAATCTATTCGATTCGGAAAATAGGAAAGCCGAGTCGGCAAGATGGACGCGAAAAGGCAGTTATTGGAGTGCGAGCCCCTTACATGCGTGTCGTTGGTATAAATGTCGACACACAAGGTGTGGGCGCCATTTCTCGTTATAGTAGTATAAGCAGCGATGAGGAAGACTTATTCAGGCGCATGGCCGCCAGTGGGGATGTGTATGATCGACTGGCAAAGTCGTTAGCTCCTAGCATCTTTGGTTCCGAGGATGTCAAGAAAGCGATCACGTGCATGTTGTTTGGAGGTTCGCGCAAACGCTTACCAGACGGCCTCAATCGCAGAGGAGACATCAACGTCTTGCTCTTGGGCGATCCTGGTACAGCAAAGTCGCAACTATTGAAATTCGTAGAGAAAGTAGCTCCAATTGGAGTGTACACATCGGGTAAAGGCTCTAGTGCTGCTGGTTTGACTGCTTCAGTTATGAGGGATCCCGCAACGGTAGGTCGAAGAATTTTTGTAAATTTGTAGGTTATATTCTATTGGTAGGTTGTATGCATTTTTCTACAGCGCAACTTTGTCATGGAAGGTGGAGCAATGGTTCTGGCTGATGGTGGAGTTGTGTGTATAGATGAATTCGACAAAATGCGAGAAGACGACCGTGTCGCCATCCACGAGGCTATGGAACAGCAGACCATCTCCCTGGCCAAAGCAGGCATTACCACTACCCTAAACTCTCGTTGCTCGGTGTTGGCTGCAGCCAATTCAGTATTTGGCCGCTGGGACGACACAAAAGGAGAGGAGAATATCGATTTCATGCCGACCATCCTTTCTCGTTTCGATATGATCTTCATTGTCAAAGACATACACGACGAAGCGCGGGACATCACACTTGCGAAGCACATAATCAATGTTCATCTGTCGTCGAATAAAGCCGGCCAAGAGGTTGAGGGCGAAGTGCCTTTGTCCGTATTTAAGAAATACATTCACTTCTGTCGCACCCATTGTGGTCCACGCTTGAGTGAAGCGGCAGGCGAGAAACTAAAGAGTCGCTACGTTCTAATGCGTAACGGCGCTGGAGTCCAGGAGAAGTCTGCCGATAAACGCATGAGCATTCCCATTACCGTTCGACAGTTGGAGGCTGTAATCCGGATATCGGAGTCGTTGGCTAAGATCCAATTGCAACCGTTCGTCAACGATGCTCATGTCAATGAGGCGCTAAGGCTGTTTCAGGTATCGACACTGGATGCAGCTATGACGGGAAGTCTGTCAGGAGCTGAAGGTTTCACCACTGAGGAGGATCAAGAGACTCTCAACAGAATTGAGAGGCAATTGAAGAAGCGTTTTGCTGTTGGCACCCAAGTTTCCCAGTTGAGCATAGTTCAGGTATTTGTTTGCGGATATCCTTTTAGTGGTTTCTGTTAAAGTCGTGTGCTTAATTTCTAGGACTTCTTGCGTCAAAAGTACGAGGAGAGGACAATTATGAAAGTGATCAACACAATGATACGTCGGGGAGAGGTTCAGCACCGAATTCAAAGAAAGATGTTGTACCGTATTTGCTGAATATGGCGATTGTTCAAGTTTTATTTACTCCATTTGTACTGTTTTCAAAATAAAGTGCTTTGCTTTTTCTAAATTATAAGTTTTACACTTTTTTTGTGTCACATCACTTTTATCGACTGTTGAGTGTCGAACGATGATGGGGTTGAATTACAGCATTCGTGATCGAGTACTATGTGACTGAATTTATTGTTTTTCATGTAAAACTCAAAAAATCCAGCGACGTGTCGCTCGCTCAACCACTGAATTAGCAGAAGGAGAATAAAACCGCTTAATAGATAAGGTCCGTTTCACATTTTGTAAAACGACGTAAAATTTTCCTACCAACACGATCTACACAGAGCGAAATTGTCTTGAAAATGTTGCGCTTTGAGAACGTTGTGAGCATCATGAATGATTGAATGGATTAGCAATAAAATAACAAACTCACATCGGAAAAGTAGTGTGCATTCACAGTGCGCAGGGGCCCTACTCTCTATTTCGTCCCATTCGAAATAGCTTTCCCCTTCCGCTTTTTAGTAGGTACTCTGTATAATTTCGGAATTATAAATGCGACATAAGTACATTTCATTCCACTTTCGAAATACAGAGTAGAAACATTGTTTCCATTGTTTATGGATTACAATATAAAAGAAACAACTTGTCATATATCTTATATATTAAATGCGTTTTAATGATTTTCTTGTTGTTGTTTGTATTTTTGGTTACATGGAATAAAACATTAATTTACGTTTATTTTATTTGTTTTGTTTTTATTTTGTATACATACATCATACATATATAAATATCTGTTGATAGATTTCCGTTTGTATAAGAATTTAAACACTTGTCGTGCATGTTCTCATTCTCTCGTACCTTTCCCCGAAGGGAATACATCGATCGCATATAAACTCACGGCTTAACTTTTCCTTTCGTTTTTATTTATCAATTACAAGTATTTCATTTATTATTTATTCTACAATTCATTATCAATTATATGCGTTCAATCGTATTTATCTTTATGACTTATAACCTAAAACAAAACAAAAAAATGTAAAAGAAACAAATGTTGCTTTCCTTCGCTAAACGCACAACTGTTATTAAACAATATACGAACAATATTGTAGTTATATATTTGCAGTACAAGTTAGTTATAATTCTTCGCCTAAGTTTGTTTAATTTACTCTCTCGTTATATAAATTAAATGAAAATTAATCAATAATCCTAAATTAGAATACATAAATGTGTGTTATAAATACATCTCTAGGCAGAAAAGTGAATAAAGGTTTAATAATGAAAACAGAAAAATATAAAATGATATCTTCGATATGAGCACAAAAATGCAAAAGGCAACAAAGGACTAAATCTGAACAAAATTATATAGTCTTGCACACACACACACACAAATTTAAATAAATTACCGAAGCAGCAGGCTTATTTTCTTGCTTTTATTCTCTGCATTTATTGCATAAAAAAAAATATATTCCTTTCGCTCGCTCTGTATTGTATTTGTATGTATATAAATATTATTTTCGTTTTTTACTTTTCTTATAAATGTTTGTTTTACTAACTGATTCGACTACAAAATCAGAAGAAAACTTAAAGCTACTGGTGTTTCGTGTGAATTTGCAGATTGTTCGAGGTCTATACTACGGATATTAATATTGGAACAAAAAGAACAAAAATTGTGTCTGCTTCGGGTGATTTTCGTTATTTGGCTGCCATATATATTAAAAGAAATATTTAAAACCTATAATATTTCTCGTTAATTAATACATAATAAGGGAACAGAGTTTTAAAAATATATTTAGTACTTCAATTATTATAGCTTAATCAGTTGTTTTTTGTTTTTTTGTTTATAGAGATTATTAGTACACAAACCTAATTATCATTTAGTCTAAGTTATCCTGAAAAATTAATTTAATGTAACCAGGTGAACCATCGAGGGGCGTCGCACAGAATGGACAAACTGCCTGAAAACCATTCGTTCCATGGGGTATGTCGACATTCGCCCAGTATCTGCAAAAAGGAAACTTTAGTTTAGTTTTGAGAAAATATAGGCTGTAAAGAGAAAGAGATTCATATGGGGGAGTAGTGATTTGCGACATCATTTCATCACCTGTCATTACCACGTGCGCCGGTATAAATCATTTTTTATAGCGAGATAAACTTGTAGGGAGTCTGACTACACTACGTGTAATGAAATAATACCGGTATCGATGTCGTGCTCAGCCCCACAAAGAAAACAATACCAACATCCTCGGTTAAGACTGATTTCACTTTTGACAAGCTACGCAAACGGGATAAGTCAAACGTGAATGAGTGAAGCGTCAGGAGGAGGACTCGTAGTAGGACACGTGCTTCTGAACAACTGGCGTAGATATTGTGGGATTTTTAAGAAGCGCGATGCGCTGGACTAAGTAAATGGAGCATCATGACATTTGTATAATCGCTTAGAAAACAACGCGTGTGTAAAGACTTGCATTTTTTTTGCGGATTTGCAAAAGCAACGGCAATCTGTCATCAGGAGGACCGAACTTGATGTCCGATCGAGCTAAATACATCTATGAACAAAGTGTTGCCCGTTTTTAGGCGATTTCATTTTGAACAAAAAACATTGTACTGTACTGTAATCCAGGACATTATTGCCGCAGGTCGTCTATCAATAATCAATGAAAACGATTTCTCTTGGCAACGCCAAGAAATTGCTTTGATTACAACAAAAAAGTTAATTTCTAAGATCCTCCCAAAGTCATTCAGTTGTTACCTCTGTCCGCTGCAAAGATGACAAAACATTCAAATTCAATAACAAAAGCTACCTGACAGTATTTTCCACAATTACACGGCTTCTCACTTACTTGACTGTTTTTTCGGTAGCCATGTGACCACATGGATTAAACGCATAAGTTGGTGGTCCAGAATCGACATAAAATGCTGGCTCTAGACCCATACATAACGTAACTACAGGTCCCAGTTCTAAACACATGGGACATCTTCTTGCCCCAGTTGACTTATCCTGACCCCATTCGTGTTGCCCTTTAAAAAAAAGAAGAGAACAAAGTTTAACAAACGGAATATCTAACCTCCCAACCACATCCATACTGACCTTGAACATGACCACAGTTTAAATAGACATAAGGCTGGTTACACTGTTCACCTAAATTAACTTTTCTAGGAATAACTAAAGTGTTTAAACCGACCGGACACTGTGGCCGGCCGGCATTGATTTCATCGATTAGCTTCTCCAGATCTCGCTTTGTCTGTAGAGAGGAGAGTACAAAAATAAAGTATATCCAAATAGGTTAGTGGCTGTGTGCGCGCGCCTTACCGGCGAATGCTGCAGACCATCGGCTGACCTCCACAGTAGTGTAGCACCGCATAAATCAATTAGAGTGCCATCTTGCAGGACATTCGATTCTTCGTAAATCTAAAGTAAGAGTAATTTCATTATTTTTGTTTCGTTTTTTTGGGTAATCAAATTGACATTATCCTTACCGGTTGTCCTTTCTGTTGGGCGGACCTTGATTCTCTCAAACTAAATACATCACCGCCCACTGAACATTCGCGCCAGAGGCCACATTTAGCATTGCCACCACAGAACTGACCTTTCGGGTGCATTATGAGAACGCCGTTTGTTGTGAGGCCATCAATTTCTACGTTGTCCTGCCATTTGGTTGCCTTCTCCTGGAAAGAACGTAAGCAAATGGATAAATTTGCGACCCTGAATGTTTTAACCACGAATAATTGTTTTTATTTTCCTTGACGCTGTTAAGGACATTACGAAACAGCGTTTTCAGTTCACTCTGTCACAGCCGCGTTTAATGCCATGACAACTTAGGTTGTATTAATTTTCTTTGGATGACGTAAGCTGATGATGACGAAACAGACACAAAATGTAGAGCAAAAGTGATTGTCTGGTGGGGGTGCGTCACCACAAACTGCAGTATATATTTAGAACCATCATCATCTCTGGACAGACCTTTATACGGGAACCGAGTAGCAAGCACTAATTGAAGTTTAATTGTGTGCACATCCCATCTGGGATGTGTACTCGCACTTGATTCCTCTGACCTAGTTCTCACATGAGGAGCGATAGATCTTTCATTAAATGCCAGTGGGAGCAACATGCTTCCTAATGAGTTTGAAGGACTCTCCAGGAGTAATGAACCCGCCCCAAGCAAGGGAATTGATTTTCGAATTAAAATAAAATGACTTTTCAATGTGTTTCGAGTGAAGGCAAGTAATTAAGGCTGAAGCCACAATACACCCGCACACGTTACGTAAAAAATCGGGTAATACTTACACCCAAGAAGATATTTCTACTAGAGTCAAAGCCAGCCGCGAATATTCGGGCTTTCGATGCTTCACATCTGTTAACAAGAATTCGGCATGCAAAGCGCGAAATTGTACTCTGCATCACTTTAGCATCTTTCTTATCACCTGGCAGGGTATCCATAACTACGAAATCGATTGGGGATTCTGACGAACGACCGACCTGAAAAGAGAAACACAAAAGTTAAATTAATGGAAGGAATTGACTTGATACAAGAAATTTATTTTCTCAGCCCTGCTTTTTATTAAATGGCGGATATAACCTAAAAAAAAAGTGCGCTATGAAAAGTACAAATCGCTCCTTATTGGATTGGAAAGAGAGTAGAGGAAATGATACTGTGCTTGCTTACTTAGGCGGATCTACAATCGGTGTGAACCGAGGCCTGAACTAACGAGCTTCGCGGTTGAGGTCTTCTTCTATAATACTTGTGCGCTTCACCTTAGGTGATGTCTTACGTCTACTGCGTTTGACTCGAAGGCTCTATAGACCGGGGCATTTGTGTCCATCCGCTTCACAAGTCCTAGCCGTGTTTAACGACTGATGTGAATTTTCCAACGTTCCAACGTAAGCGGGACCGAAGAATTTACGAAGACTGTTTTTTTGAGGTTTTTTACAGGATTTGTTTTAGTATTCAATTTTGATCTGCGATGGACTTTCCTAAAGCTCGACGGGCAAAGACCAAGTTGAGTAGCTTTGTTAGTCTGTTACGCTTTGGACTTTGTTTTTATTATGTTAACCTTTCGTCGTCTATATTCGATGGTGCTTTTCGTATAACAAATTCTGGTATTATTTAGGACTCTAGTCTGCAGAAATAGCTTTTCCACATTCTCAGCACCGACAGCGATCCTACTCCAAGGTTTCTTCGTAATTTCTACAGGTTTCTGTTCCGATTTTTCTACACTTGAACGCTCTTTTTACCTTTTGGTTAAACGTGTTTACATTGTCCTGGAGTAGCATTTCTTCATAGTTTTAGTTACATTTTGAAGCAACCTTAATCAAAATGGCATTGGATGATTTCAACGTAATTTTTCGGATATTGCTTGTGGGTCTGTTTAAAGAGCTCGAAAAAACTGTCTTTCTATCGACGTTCTTTTCTTTAGTGGGCGAATGAGCGACTTCTGTCTGATGCGGATTGTCGCAAACGTGCTGGTAGATCAAGACATTTAGCCAAAGTCTGCAGCGTATGAAAAATCCGAGGACATATCCATAAATCAACGAAACGAAAAATGTGGGACACCTTTAGGGCAAATATTCTCGGCTTAGAAGTGTCAGAATTAGGCAACGCCTTTGACGTCAAATACACAAATAATTATAC
Organism: Cheilosia variabilis; assembly: GCA_951230905.1. Classification (NCBI taxonomy): domain Eukaryota; kingdom Metazoa; phylum Arthropoda; class Insecta; order Diptera; family Syrphidae; genus Cheilosia; species Cheilosia variabilis. Next base: position 17,966,400 of record OX579676.1, read on the forward strand.
TCTTTAAGTAAAATAGCTACTTGATCTACAGACCATGAAATCAGGCCTTAGTTTCACAATGCCGCACGACTGCCTACTTTTTTTCAAACATGGCTAGTTTATGAGCGCGTGAGATGCCATTATTTAAACCGAATTTCACTGCAGGCGTAAGTTATTATTATTACATAAAATTTTTATTTTTTTTTAATGGAATTCTACTAAAAAACAATTTTTGGGTTACTGCCCCATTTCAATTAATTTGAGCACGCTATCCACAGTATAACAAAGCCTAAGGACCAATTTTCAGCTGACGCAACTGAGCACTTAATTTACCAGCTAAATTATAAGTTGTGCTCTTCGCCCCGCTAATTATAATGCAATTTTCTCACTTCCGCATTGCCTTCCGTTAAAAAAGTGTGTCGCAACAGTTTCGTCTCTTAATACTACTCCCACTTGATTAATACTCCCTTCCATACATCGCAATAGTGGTTGATATTTTTGTTGGTATAGCCGGTAAAACCTGCATAACGTCAGCTGGACGACATGATGACTTCGGATATTAGCACCCAATCGATAAGCAGCGAAAAAATAAAACTAAAAAACGACCGGGTCAAGTCGGCCTCACTGTGACACACTTCCTTTAAGAAGGAAAAATGAGGCACCATAAAATTGGTGTTGGTGTGGTTATATTATAACATCCCGCAACTGCCGTGCTGTAGATAATAAATTTAAGCTTAAAACCTTTGTGTACGATATACCTTATGTCACACGCTCAACTGCTGTTACAGATTAGTACGTGTATATGGTGCTGATAAGACATAGGGTGAGGGAACTGCGATAAATATTTGTAAAGGGCCTTTGTATACTATACAACTCGAGTTGTAAGTCAATCTAGATTGATACTTGTATAGTTTATCAGGTAAACTAACTGTGAAATGTTAATCAGGGTGACAGGAATTCTTCGGATACGAAACTAGGGATAGAGAGGGGACATCTTAAATGAGCTCATTCAGCTTATACACTTATAAGTAGACAGCGAGGGAATATCTCCATGGCAGCACTAAACAATTTTAAAACGTGTAGCGTCGCCACTGAATGTATATACCGTACCGCTTGGGATTTTAGTTTTATTCTGTCTGCTACACGTGTGATCTGTCAGCAGTATAATTTATTGAAATACAATACGATAGCTCATTCATATACGAGTATCGAGTACAAACGATGGTGTTTGACTTTTGCCGTACTGCACTGTAATATTTGTTCTATTTGACGTATCGTATTGCAATTGTCTAATTGCCTCACACCTCTTTCAACGTGCGATTATGAAATTTACAATTAATTTCCGTCCCACAGTAATCTGCTGATGGAGAAGATTCATTCGCCTGATGGATTTGTTACGGAAATTGGCTGCATCAACATGCAGGGGACTTAAATCGATATGTACTTCTATCGAAACCAGTGTTCCCAGAAGTTGAAGACTGTTTTTAGTTTTTTTTTTATCAAAAAAGCATAGCGTTTCCCTGAAGTTGAAAGAAATTCCCCTATTTTCCCCTTAGTGAAGTTTTCACTTGTTTTCATAAGAAAACAAAGTAAAACAATGTAACCGTTTTTATGAATAAGCTAAAAATAAGCATATACCATAAAAGTTATATAATATAATTTCCTTTTCAATTTGACATCATAATGGAGACGTTTATGTATCTAATTTAGTAAGTCTGACAGCTGTCTGATAATATCTCGGTTTTGATTGGCTGAAATCGGTCATTTGAGCAGCTGTTTCAGTTGACGTTTAAGGAGGGGTAGCCGAAGAGTCTAGTCAAGAAATTCGTGACTGAGCCACTGAGCCCTAATTTGACAGTTCGCATATGTGGCTGATGTAGAAAAAGTGACGTTTCCGACCAATCTAGTTTTTGCGTTCAGGTTACATCTTATCCAGATTCTTACGTAGACATTCGATGGGCCGTTTTCTATATTGAATTTCAGAATTATTCGTCCGTGGGAGTTTTTCTTCTTGAGACGAATGGTAGGGAGTTTACAAAATTATGCACAACTTATGTAAGACCTAAACACAAATTCCGATACGTTCACGGTTTATGTGGTTCTGTGCGGATTAAGCCAGGAAAGTCGACCGTCACACAAATGTTCACAAAAAGACATATCGGAATCTTTTAATCAAAAAAAAAAAAAAAAGCCGACTACGAAAGCATCATCTGTACAGAGCTGAGCCAAGTTTAATTTTGACATCCTTAGCCAAAATTGTCAGATTGTGAAAATGCGTTAACGAAGAAAGCTCGCTGCTGCATGAAGGTCATGTCCGCACTCTCTGATGCTTTAATTGTCATTTGTTATCATTTCCAATATCCAGTCGAGATTTGCGGGTGCTAAATGCTTGAACTTTGACGTAAAAAATTTAATTTTGACAAAGCGACGCGCTGTTATGTCATACATTTGACAGTATACTTAAAAGAACTGTGCGAGACGTTCTTTCATTTATGAGCCGTGGACATTTCAGGTTTTCGTTCGTGAAATAGTTGACGCTGCCCAAACGTAGATAGAAAAACGGTGGAATGGAATGGAAATGTTGCCTCATTTGGGACCCTAATATTTAGTTGAGTTTTGTTTGCATTTTCCGGAACGCCGACCACTTGACTGATTTTCAAAATTCTGGCTAAATTGTTTTGCAAATTGCTTTTATCGTGCACGTGTGCGTTACAACCCAATAAGCGGGTGCGCTGTGCGCAGTTAATTTGGGAAACCTGTTAAGTTCTCATATGCAAGTGGATAGTTGGCGCTTGGCGGTATGAAAATGAGAGCTGTCGATTGGCATGCGAGGGAGAACTGGGTACATACTTATTGAGGGATTAATGTAATTCTGATGAAATTGTCTGTCTGTAGTGCTTGAAGAGACAAGAATAGCAAATATCAATCAATTGAATTATAATCATCCGGATTTAATATGCGTGTGTGTGTGTGTGTTTGCCTGGCCACAATCAACAATTTGACCTGGTCATGTAAATGCAGCATTCCAAACAAAACAACCAATCAAATTGGATAGTTTTATCTGATTCTGTTTTTTAATTAATTCCTTTGTTTATATGCGAACAGAAGAAACCACAAAATCAGCAGAAAGGCATTACAATTGTAAGATTGTTGTAGGAACAAGTGCGTCGACTAAACCAGCGAACTAAGTTTCCCATCAAATTTAGGTTAGGTTATGCGGCAACAACAAAAGTTTTTAGTTGAAAGGAATGTAGGAAGTAATCATGTACTCTGGACAATAGATTTCCACCAGAATTTGTCAAGGGCTTCCCGCAGATGCAATGCCATATCCACTAAAAATATCGTTTGGCACGTTGGTGACCACTGAACTTCGTCATAAGTGCGGTTAAAGTTTGGTGGATTGTGGTTTGATGTGTCGTCACAAAAACAATGTTCTCAAGGACTCAAATCGGTGTATAATTTCCATTCGAATGCGCCCATTACAGAATCTACACACGATACCGTCAAGCTTATTGTGTTTACCAGACACATCGCCTCGAAATAATATCTGTATAAATAAATATCTGTGGTTGAAATCACGACGAACTATTTTCGAAAGTGAAAATTTGATTGATTACATTTCACACGACGGGCTACCACCAATCTACATCCAAAGACCCTGGGGGCCAACTAAACAAAAACAAATTCAAAGGCACACTATCTGCAGGTGAATCAATATTAGCTTTGGCTCTATTTACTTTCACCGTTCACCCGAAACTCTTTGTGAGAATCGATAACCCACTATTCCACCAGCATATACATAGGTACTTCATAGCGCCCCCTCTAACACATGCAGGGTAATTTGATTTTCATTTTAGTCAGTGGTCACGTAGCCCAATTTTCATCGCACTCTCACAGTCTAATTGCTTTCCACGACCGTGTTCGTTTCTGTATCTTAATTCGGATAAATATGTACAAAACCGAATAGCCGACTAAACACCAACAAGAAATATTTGGATTAATTGCTAAAAAAAATCAATATCTACAGCTGAACAGTTCTAGATTCACCCGCGCGCCCCGCCATTCAAACTGTGTCGAGTGGATTTATAAAACTATCGTTCCACTGGGCAGGGCACGAAAATCTCTGAATGTGCAACCAGTCGAGAATAAAGCAAAACAGAGAGATTAGTTCGAGATATTATTTTTTGTTGTACCATTTCGGGCTTTTTATTCACAAAATATAATCAAAACAGAACAGTGGCTCAGTCAGCACTCCAGTGCACAGTGGGATATTGATTTTTCGGTCCACATGGCGACATCCTGTCCTCGTGAATAAACAAAAGAAAACGACAGCAGAAAGTCTGCCAGGATATTGTGTTTGTGTGCGAGGAGGGGAATCCTTTTGAAGATTTTCATCGTTTTGATGTTGCTATGCTATTTTTGCAAAGGCATACGAACGCAATTTTTGATTTATTTTGTTACAAAAATACCGCCGTCCTGGGTTTGAGTCGTTGATTTTGTTAGTCGTGAACTTGACCCTGTGCGAATCGATCTCTTCTAAGTTTGTTTGTAAGAAGTAATGATTTAATTACCACAGCCATATTATACACGGGACTAATGCGATTGATTGACAGTCGTACACGACTGGTCGATTTCTTGAAAAATCATCGTGGGTAACATCCAAAAATGAGGTTTTGTTTCTTTTTATTCAGCGATGAAAGTGAGCTAGTTTTCAACTCGGATACAGAAAGCTCCTTTATTTCGCCGTTCAATCCGGGATGCAGTTGGCAGTCCTTTTCCAGAGGTTTCACAGCAGCAGGTTAAAGAGATGAAAGAGGTTGTTGTGCAATTCTTGTGTAACGTTTGCAAATCTGGAAAATACGACTAGCATAACTCTGTGGAGGCGTGATATGGTCGCCTTCCTGAGAGAACTACGTATAAAAAAAAACTATAGCTGTAGTTTTTAATTTGCTGTGGGTACGAACTTAAAAACCTTCGTTCAGTAGGCCACCATACCGATCATACCATCAAAACCGATCCCAGAAAATACGAAAACTTGATCTTTTTACTGTATCTGGTCTTCTTATAACTTGAGACAAGCATCATCGGTGACACACAAAGTTGACCGAGAACCTTATATTCGTACATGATATATACATTTTGAACTGAATATGAGTTCATCTTTCAGACATCAAACTTACCTGAAACATGTCTGTTTCGGAGTCCTCTTTGTATTCTACAATAACAGCCTGATTTCGAGATAACGTATACGATATCGAGTGTTGATTTGCGTCCAGGATGGCTTTGGATGTTTGTGGCGATTGAACTATATAGTGCTTAGACCGTTTAACACCATTCGCTTCTGTGCGTTTATAAAGGATGAATTTTGAACGTCTTCGACCTCGATCGCCCTGTGGTAGGTATCCATTATATCTACAAAAGGGGAAATTTTTCACAATTGAAATTACATTTTTTCATAAACAGTACAAAAATATGTTCACAAAAACAAAAAAAACTCATTAAAGCATGCCTTTGTAGTCTGTATATTACATACATAGATATTTAAATTGTTTGGTTAGTAAATAGCGTCGATTGCGAAACTTCCGTCGCAACCCGATATCCACTGGAATATTTGTTTACAACATCAACCACCCACGATGTACTTCACTTCCGAAAGCCCGTACATATATAGACGAGGTAAACTAAAAGTCAATCGTTTTTTTTTTTTAATATATTTCGTAACTGAAAGGTTTGGGTAAAAATAACTGACTATAGTTATTTGGAGTCTCATTCGAAATTAGTGAATAAAGTACAATGCTTGGTTCCAAAGCAGTTGCGATATTTAATTGCAACAAAAAAGCAGTTGTGTAAAATCCCCAATTACGGCTCTCGGGTGAGCCGGAATTTGGCGGGCATAAAATGTTTTTATAAAAAATTCGTAGACTCAGACCGATGTGCGTTTTGTACCCCTTTTCAGAACTTAAACTTAAAAGCAATCGTGGAATTACTCGCTACTCGCTATTTTCCTAAAAATAAATAACTGTCTGAGCGACTGCGTCCACTAACTCGTTTGTGACTAGCAAATCGCTATTTTTGTTCACGTCTGTTTGTTTTCACTTTCTTACAAACGAACGGCTTAGCAACCAACGAATTCGAGAACAAAGACTCGCATCGCCATAGTCTTCATAAAACCCCAAAACCTTTGTTTGTTGTTGTTCATTATATTTGCGCGCTAGTGTGAATACATTAATTTCACTTTGCAGATAACACCAGCAGCCCAACACACAGAAATAATTACTATTTATACACAAAAGCCAACTTAAGCCGGCGTTTCGCGTCTACTTCCTCCAGTTGGAGGTTTTTCCATCGCCTTTGGTCTTATATTGCAAACAAAGAACTTTTTATGTGAAATCGTTTCTTCGTCTCATTTTGTAATTGAGTTACTTTTACTTTTTATTATTTCGTTTAAATTATTTTCTTCTTGCACTACAAACAAAAAAAAGGGAGAAATGCTGACCTCAATTCGTTGTTATTGATGTTCGGAGATATTGCAAATCTGTTAACAACACTGTCGCCAAAGGAGTTCGTAAGAGGTCGGTAACCAAGCAGTTAAATGAAAATAGTTTCACAAGGTACGAAATAAAGACCTTTGAGATGTTTTTCGCTAGACAATGATGGCAAATGTCGATCCATAAGCCATCAATCAATTCTCCTTTCAGCAGACGAAAAACAGGAGAAGAAAGGGAGCAACACAACTTCTCGAACAGCTTCCTAGTGATTGCTTATTGTGCCGGCTTAAGAGTATAAGACCGACCCTAGTTGGAGGTAACGTGTTTTCCCAAATTTTGAATGGATAATGTTGTCTTATAGGTATAGCTAAGATGAGGGAAAGGCGCAGTATAAGCTATCGGAATGGGTATAGGTTAGGTCTGGTAGAAAATTCTCAAACTCAAAGAAACCTCGTGTGCTTCTAATTGGGCCGTACCATTAGGAGAATTTTTTCTCTGTTTAAACTCTCAGGTCGCGATAAAATGTGATACGACATTCACCTTTGAAAATCATAAAAGTCTAATCTTTAGCGCATATTATTATAAAAAAAAAACCTTGCCCTCAATATCTGTCCTTACTACAAAGAAATACTTGGAAAACGTGGTTAAGTAGAATCACGTCATATTGATATTTGAACCGAGGATTTGATCTTCCTTTTGATGTGATTTAAGTCAAATCACATTGTGCAAACGAAAAAACGATATCGACGAGAGAGACAGACTGCATAGAGGAATGGTCTGACATAATCCGCTTGGGTGATGCCAATTTATTAAAAAAGAAAAACGGGGAAACACTCAGCTATTGATTTAACGAATTGAATAATTTGAAATTTTAGAAAAATGAACTTAAATCGAAAGACGACACAGAAAACAATTACCTCGGAAAACTTGTTTGTAAGGCAACGACGTAGTTAGCCCTTTAGTTCGATGAATTGAGGACGACGTAATTCGGTAAACATGAAATCAATTTTCAACGGTAGTTTGCAATCTGTTTCAAACAACTTTTACTGGTAAAGTTGTTTCTGTTGTGAAAGGTGATGTGTTAATCTGTTTCCCGCATAACTTAACAGAGTTGATGAGCTATAAATGATAACAGCTCTTAACCGATAACTTTACGACTATCATATTTTATTATTATTATTAAGACATTCGCAAGTTCGACAAATATGATTTTCAAAAAATAATACAGTTTCTAGCTTTAATTTGAAACAGTTAGTACATACTGTTGTCAGATTCATTGTTTAAAATTGCTGCGTCAATTTTTCATTTAAAGTCGCACAAAGCTGCTTCGCTTTGAAACAATGGTAACAGAAGAAAAAGAGAAAATAAATAAAGTAACGAGTAACGAGCGATTCTCCTCTTGGGGCTTGTCTCTAAAAAGTTCAGATGATTTTGTCTCCTATTTGCTGGTATGGCAAATAGAACAGGCTGAAAAATAGCAAAACATGTAACTGAATTTAGAAATTTTATAATTAAGCCAAGAAATATAAATACACGTTTGCATTGAATGTGGCAAGAAAACAGCGAATTGTCAAAGTAAAGTGTAATGAGTCGGAAAAGAAAAGATATGAATATTGAATTTTGATGAAATGCTTGCTATAGAGGTTGATGAAGATTGGGTTGACCCCTAAGAACTCAAACGTGGAATATTTCAAAAAAATGTTCATGTCTATTAAAAAAACTTCTGAATATTTCATCATTTTTGGCGAACTGATTGACTGAAGGGTCAAGTCGAAAAAAACCCGCGCTCAATCGATTAAAAGTGCAAAAAATTGAATTAAACGCCAAACTATTGAATGACTTGTCGAATTGGTAAAAAAAAGTACGAATCTAAAAATGTTGAATTTACCTCAGAGTTTTTGAATAAATTTACACTATTTAAAAGGAGTTTTGCGTCCTAAATCTATCCTTAGATTTAACATAGAATTACTTACTTTTGACAGTTTGTCCCTATTAAAGAAAACCCTGTCAATTTTATTTCTAAAAACATATTTTCAAGTTTGAAACAAACTTACTTTTGTTGCTGTAATCAAATGGAGCACACACTCTCATACGGTGCTCCATTTCGATTTCACTGCACAAGCAACGAATTGAAGTTTCGACATGTCACTCAAACCGAACGATTGACTGAATGACTGTCGCCCAGTTGCCATTGGCGCGTCTTGTTTCTCCAACGCACATGAGAGTTCTAATTAAAACCATAGATGCCAACTAAAAGATCATTTCGAAATTTCCAAATAGCCAAATTGTTTCGTTTCGCTCCCGACGGCCCACATAGAAAATATTAGACGCGATGTGTTCGATTCCTATACACATGTAGTAAATGCAGCTGCTTGCAGTTGATTTGTTTGGGGCGTTTGGGTCTGGCGGCAAATGGCCGTTTTAAAAATAAACCCAACCTCAAAGTTTATTCACTCTCCTCAATATAGTGGAATCAATGACTGTTGTATGCGTGAACGCGATAAGGCCAACGCGCCATCATTCCCTCGCGCCCCAAAGCATCTAGGGGGGAAAACTTTATACTTTATTTATGAAACTACAGATAGCCAGACGAAAAATAAAGAGAATGCGTTAATAAACGCATTCACATAAGGGACAGGAAAAAAAAAACGTGACGGTGGAACTTTGATGTTAAACAGGAAGCTCCGAAGATATTTGTTGATACTAACGAGGGATGTGGGTGGTGGGTGCCGGTGAATTCTTCTTTTGTTTATGACCGGCCATTATGTTTCCACGATTGTGTGAATTAATTGAACGGAATGAAAAGAAATGAAAATAAATATTTCCAGTTCGGAGCTTCGATGATTGGTTCCTCAATTTTCCGGGGTTTATCTTGCTTCCAAATGAAATCGTAAAGTTTGACTGATCCAATAAACATCTCGCGTTGGTGTTTGAAAGGTATTAAGTGAATTGAGATCTGACAAGACGAACTTTTTATCAGCGCCAGCGAGGAAGTGCTGTCGGGCGGGCAAAAGAAGAATACAAACTATGACATATACTGCGGTGCACCTATTCGCTGCCAACATTTTAAATTGACACAACAAATGGAGGACTGTGGAAAGCCAACTTTGTACTAAAAAAAAGATGTCTTCAAGCACCTTTGGCGCTGCTAAGCAAGTAAAAAGAGAAGCCTCGTGTTCGACTTTGGCAAGGTATCTTCAGCCTTCTTCGACACATCGGTGCTTGTCTTAAAATAATCCGCATCAACGCCAGTAACATCGTAGATTCCAATGCGTCAAAAAGGAAGAATAGGGCTTCCTCTAAGCGGTAATTTACAAAGTATGAATGAAATTGAATGAATCAAAATGTACATAATGGAGCTTTGTTTTTGCGACAAGTTCAATAGCATTCAGCGAAGAGTTTCAACGTGATGCGTGTACAAATCCACATACAAAGTAAGTACATTCGTGAAAATCATTTCTGCTTCTATCACGCCAATTATTTAATGAACTTCCCAATGAACTTAAAACTGAAAATAACCTATTTAATTTTAAACACAATCTTATTAATTATACAGAGTGTTTTTTTTTTAGAGGTATAGAACTTTAAGTTGGCAACACTATTTGAACTGCCGGCCATTTTGTCAGCTGTCAAGTGAATTATTTTTAGTTTGGTTTGCCATTTCATCGTGAACAAGTTGACAAATGAACAACGCTTGCAAATCGTGCAAGTTTATTTCGAAAATAATGGTTCAGTTCGCGAAGTTTACCGCAAGCTCCATTCATTTTATGGTCGACATAATCGTCCATCAGAGCAATTAATTCGGTTAACCATGGATCGTTTTCGCACTACGTTTACTCTATGTGATAATACGCATCCGCAGAGACGTCGAACAGTGCGCTCCGAAGAAACAATTGCCGCTGTAGAGCAAAGTGTTGGAGAGGACCCGGATGAATCGATTCGCCACCGTGCACAGCAGCTTGGAGCTTTGTCCATCAACTTTATGGAAGATTTTGCGCAAAGATCTTAGCTTACGACCTTACAAGATCCAGCTTGTGTAAGAATTGAAGCCGCAAGACCACGCAATGCGTCGTGATTTTGGTGTATGGGCCGAAAATGAGATTGATATCGATGCTGATTTTCATCGAAAAATTTTGTTCAGTGATGAGGCTCATTTTTGGTTGAATGGCTACGTCAACAAGCAAAATTGCCGCATTTGGAGTGAAGAGAATCCACATGAGACCCTTGAGACGCCATTACAGCCTCAAAAACTGACTGTTTGGTGTGCTCTAGGAGCTGGTAGAGTCATTGGGCCATACTTCTTCCGAAATGATGCTGGAGAGTCAGTTACCGTTAATGGAGACCGGTATAGAGCCATGATAACCGACTATTTTGTTCCCGAATTGGATGGCATGAGATGTGGACGAGATGTGGATCGTGTGATTTGACACCATTGGATTATTTTCTTTGGGGATATGTGAAGTCGCTCGCCTACGCCAACAAACCAGAAACGTTAGGGGACTTGGAAGCCAACATTTGTGGCGTTATTGCCGACATACAGCCCCAAATGCTCGAAAAAGTGGTTGAAAATTGGACCTCTAGACTTGGCTTTATTCGAAGCAGCCGCGGCGGCCACATGCCCGAAATCATATTTAAACATTAATGGCACAAAATTATCCTTCCAATAAAGCAAAATTTATGGACATTAAAACGATTTTTTTGTGTTTTATTTCAATTCGAAGTTATATACCTCTAAAAAAAAACACCCTTTATTAAGACCAATTATAGGTACATGAGTCTTTATTGTATATTTACTTTAATTTATATATGTAAAAGTGTTAAAATAGCTAATTTGTTTGCTAAATAAAGTAATGAAATGAAATGAAAAAAACTTGTTTAGTTATGCTTCGGATAATCGAAATGAGTCTGAGATGCCTTTTGCAATCAATTACCATCGGTCCTTATAAAACCTTGTGACGTATTTTCCTTCAACGTAAACTGATAAAATCCAAATCGGTTCTTACCCCTAGCACAAAAGGTTAAGAAGCCATAACGTCGAAAGTTCCCATTTCATTGGATCGTTAATCGGGTAATATTTCAAAATCCTAATCTCATGTTATCAATCAATGCTTTGGACAAATATTCCACAGGCGTGCTCATTGTTCTCGAAGGAATGCAAGCACTTTTCACAACAGTTCACCGACTTTTAAACAGTCAGACAGAGACTCTTCTATCATGGGATCACGATAAACAAGAATTTTTTACGAGACGTTCAAAAGTCCAATTACTCCAAATAGAAGTGTCGTTGCACTTCCCTCTGTCGTAATCCGCGCTGATGACGACTTTTATAGCTGGAAGCTCTTTTGTTTTGTAAAATTTGAATCTTATCTAGCAGCAAATACCTATAGACGTGTGTGCACATTCGAACAAAGACTGCTGTTGTCCCTTTGTCTGATATCGAGAATACCATAAAACCGAACCAACTCTTTGTTTCCTCCGCTTAGCACCTGACAGGGTGCATAGGGCGCAGGCAAACACCTTTTTTCTTTGACCTACATTCAGTCTTGGTGCCACGTTTTCCAAAGTGCACTAAGAGCTGACACTTAAATCGAACTGCGACAGCCTGAACTACGAATTACTTTACCTCTCCCTTAGGGGTATAAAAAAAAGACTCTGTCTCCATGCCATCTCAGATTCGTGACGATAAAAGCCGCGCATATTTGCATTACGATAAAATAGTTTTTCTTTTGTTTGACCTAATATGCGATAAATTACTATTCCCACCGGGGAAATATTCTTATCTGGTACACTTTGTGGTGTATTCCGTGTGACATTTGTTACACATATTTGACGGGATATGTGGCACCTACCCTTGAAAATAACGGCCATGATGTATTTATTTATCGATTTTACAGAGCTCCACTGAGCAGTCTTGCTGTGGGGCGTTTCATGTTCTTTTTTTTTGTATTTTTTTTTGCCGGCGAAGCACATTCAAGCAAATTTATTGGATTTGTTTTGTTAGCTTTCATTATCACTATTTACATGCAGCCTGTTGTGATAATTAAAAACAAAAACCAAACAGAGGAGGTCACGCTAGCAACGAACATTCAGTTAGGTACATAAAACGCTTGAGCCTTGTTGCCAAGACAAATAGAACAGAGCAAACATTGCGTTCAAGCAGACGCCACTTGCAGCTCGCCGGTAGATGGAGTGCATCGATCTGGAATTTCAGAGCTTTTTTTTTTAAATTGGACTTAACAGGCCTAAAGCCGCACTGACATGGGGCTAATCGGATCAGGCCACGGGCGTTCACAAAGAATAGCCGCCATATCATCTATCATACATGCGACATTTGGGAGACTATACTTATTCGAATACATTCACCTTTCATCAAACTTTGATGAGAGTCAACTTCCGCTGCTTTGGCGAGCTTGTGCGGTAGGCCATCCACTCCAGTGGCATTTTGAGACTCAAGTTTGGATGTGTGGTGGAACTTTCGAATACTGCCTCTGCATAGATTCTGTGGCCCGTTTTTCGGGTTCTTCATAATTTCTTCTGAAAAGTCCCCATGGTTTTAGTCCGCAGCGCCGATTGGCAGGCCTCATTCTTGGTCCCTTAGTAAGACCTCAGAGTACAATGCCACTGGTCCTTTCCGCTTATGGATGGTGATTTGCTTACTCAAGTGGACTCACGATTTGGTGGTCTCTGCCGGTAGTAGCCTTGGAACGTTAAATTTTCTAATGAATGAACAATGAAGTCCGTACGTTTTGATTTATTTCCATTGTTTATTAATAATTTGGGAAATCCGAAAATAAAAAAAAAGTCTTTACTCAAAGATGGCTAACGGGAAAAGGAAGATATAAAACAACGGAAACGGGTGCAAATGGTGCTTTTAAATTTATCTCTTTAAATTCATTGAATAATTCAAAAATAAATTGGGATGGCGAATGTCCGTCCCCCGGGAGTTTTTTTAGATGAGTTAAAGTCCATCACTATTGCAGAAGCATCCAAAAAAAAAAAAAAATTCTGCTTTGCAAAATTCTGTCTTTTCACAAAAAAATTCTGATTTCGAAGTTATGTTTTTTTTTCAGTTCTGCTTTAAAAATTTCTGCATTTCAAATTTAAAGCAATAAAATTCTGGGGCAGATTCCGTATATCAACAATCGTCTAAACGATATCGTTTTTGAGACTTTGATCACCAAAATAAGTCATATTCTGCTCGAATTTTTTTGACAAACGTCAGCTTTCAATAGATTTTCGGAAAATGAACTGGATTAAGCTCTCAAAATTTTAATTTTTGCACTTAGTTGCTACGGAATGAGTGCTGCTGCTTTTTTTCAACTAGCAAATGTAAAAAAATAAGTCAAAACAATTTTAAATTTATTAAAAAATATAAATAAAATGTTAAAACAAAAGTCAAATTTTAGGGAGAAGTTAAAAATTTAAAGAAAACAAAAAAAAAGAGTTTAAAAAAATTACAAATATAAATCACAATAGAAAAAGGTTTGAAAAATGCTGAAAAGAGCGCGCTTTTGAACATTTTCCAAACCTTGTTTGCAGAATTTTGTAAAGCAGAATTTTGAAAACAGTATTTTGAAAGCAGCATTTTTAAAAAGAATTTTGACCCTTCCAGAATTTTGACCCCAACCCTGAATGACAAATCAGATCGAGAGCGATCTTAACGAAACTGTATGGATGGATGTACGTGCTTACTAAATGGGTGTAAACTACCCATCACACTTGTGTGTAGCGATTTGTGGGAATGGTGTTACATTTAGCTCCGCAACAAGCTCGATTATAGTTCAAATCTGTTTACGAAGGTTTTGTCGTTCAAAGGCTATGGTCTCCGAACCAAGGAATTCATTCTTTTCGAATTGAAGTCCATCAACAGTGTTGACGTCGTACATCAGCCCCTTATGGTCGGATTTCTCGAGGGGAGCGTAGAACATTTCCCTGGCTGTGTCGCAAAAATCAGCGTGATGTAATTAAATTAGGCCCTGATGCGGACCACAGCTTAAGGCCTTATTCGCCATGTGTTCCTCGATTAAATTTGTAAATCTTTTTCATTCGCTTCTGGTCAAAAGGAGTGCAGAAATAACAACCGACCGACCGAAAGAAACAAAGGAAATGTTTGTTTGCAATTGACGATGACAGCGTAAGCAAACAAGTCAACTCAATTCTGACTTACTCAGAAATCAACTTACATTGCACACACATCATAATAATATCATTCAGCAGATCCCAATCAAACACAATTATACCACTCATGGACAAACAGCACTTCAATAGTATCATGCACCAGCTAATCGTCTGTCTAATCCGTATTATTAACAACTCATCACTTTTATCCAATAAACTATAAAAGACACACTCCCTCTTAAACAAATTAACTTAATCAAAAAGTAATGACAGGACTCACCCTAGAATAACTAATTCGCCGTACACAACTCTGGGCTTATCGTGTCCATCTGCGTCTGGTTCAGCAAGGATGGGTGATTCTGTTCCGTCAGTGCTGCAAATAAAACCAAAAGCAATTTACAAAATGAAACAATTAAAAAACGGCACAAATAAAAATCCTCTACAGTGACCTCACACAATGTCGCAGCGTAAACTTGACAACGGGTGTATGAACCTTCTCTTCCGTCACAGACGACATCAAACACTTGTGCATACGTCAACTTATTCTTCATTTTCGTTTCCTCTTCCATCCTCAAAATCATAATTACTACACACAACATCGTCTTAGCGCTCTGCTTTCGCAATTATGTGAACGGTGCGGGCGCATAAGACGTAAACCATTAGAAAACGAGCGCAACGGATTAAGAAAAATAGAAAAGTTGACGAAGCATTCGACACCGAAGTCATAGAAATTTTCACAACTAAACTAAAATCTCAATACAAGGGAGGAAAAAGAATAATTTTTTTTTCATTTTTCTGCATGTAAATGACAAAATTGCCAGGAAGGAGAAAAAAATTATTACGAAAGCTGAGGGGAGGCGATGAAATGAAAGAAAAAAACAAACAACTCAAACTGGAAGAAAATCTCTTCACTTGTACACTGATGTGCGACGGGCGACTATTATTACATTTGCATTGCGTTTAAAGTTCAAAATGCTTAATGCCACATTAGGGAAATCGTTCCACAAGGTTTTTTCAACTTTTCTGGATCCCTTTTGTTGTAGTAGGTATTTTTTGTTTGTTTCTGTTGTCGCTTCGTTTGCCAAATGGCAGCAGTGTTGATTCGTGTGTTGATTGTTCGCCACAAGTCGGAGGTAGGTATTAACTTACCCGTCACTGGCAACGGATGATAATGACATATGATAGAGACTGAAATGGAGTGGGTTTGGGGCAGATAATCACGGTAATTGTGGAGGTGGGAATACCCCTTTTTATGCAGTGAACATTTCTTAGTTAATAGCACATAATATTTTCATGGAATGTGCTCATACAAGTTCGGCCAAATTACAGCAGCACCCTATTGACACAACTGTCAATTTGATTTTATCACAGTCCCGTAAGGTTCTGGAGTTCTCTTAAAATACCCTGGCTCTAGCCGAATGCGATTTTTGGTCGGTTCTGAAAAATAGGTTAAAATTAGTAAAGTCGGTGTTGAAAAAATCTAGTACTCGTTGCTAAAAACTAAGATGGCGGCCTGACAATGACTTTTCTGCAAATAATGGTAGACAAAATTGCACGTTCACACGCCTGTCAGACATTTGGGACAATCTTTTCATTGGTAGATCTGACAATATTGTCAACTCTGGCAATCTTCTAAATTGTGAAAAGTGATTTTTCTTCATTTGAAGCATGCTTTTCTTAGCTTAAGAAAAGAAGTTGAGGAACAGTGAAAATGATAAAAGTTTGTTTCCAAGAGTTCTGGCAAATTCTAGAAGAACTCAACAAAAGTCCTCGTGAGGAGATCTCCTGAGCCCAAACCTTTAATTTTAAGCCCAAGGTGTGTTTTTTTTTTTTTTTTGATATTATATATCAGATCATATATTGATATATTGGACTTGGGTTTGGAGGTTTTTCAGAATTCTAATCAAAATACAGACAAAAACAAACATTTACTTGATGGCGGTGGGCCTTCAAAGTCGACTCTCCAACGTTTGCTGACCAAATTCGGGACGCCTGGTTCGGGACGCCTGGTTCGGGAAACTGTCAGCCAATGTCCGTACGTCGAAGGAACACCAAATCGGCCGAGAAGATTGCCGCGGTCCGTGAAAGTGTTCACGAGAACCCGAGAGGTAGTCAATTCCTCGGCGCGCACAAGAAGTCGGCTTTTCGCAGACTTCAACTTGGGGAATTTTGCGTCGGTCCTACACCCGTACAAGATCCAACTGACCCGGAAGCGCAAGTTAATTTCGTTCAATGCATCAACAAAGATTGACTGTTTGGTGAGGTTTACGGCATGCCGGCATCAGCGGGCATTATTTCTTTCGAAATGAGGAAGGAGAAACCGTGTTACTGTGAATGGTCTCAGGTATAGAGCGATGTTAACCGACTTTGGCGATATTAACTGACTTTCTGTGGCCCAGAGCTCGACAGCAGCGACATATCCGAGCTGTGTTTGCAAGAAGATGGCGCTACATGCCATACAAGCGACGTACTCGTAACGCTCGAACTTATGAAGGAGAAATCTGGGGACTGGGTTATCTCACCACCGCGATCAGGCGACTTTACACCATCCGATTTTTTTCAAGTCCTTAGTCTACGCTTACAAGCCAACACTTTGGACGAGCTCAAGGCCAACATCCGAGACGCCGGAAGAACACTGTATATATTTAATCAAAAACTGGACCGACCGTTTGAAGCAATCCCACCAGCGAGGCCGATATGATGTGCCACATACAATGGTATGAATAAAGCTAGAATCTATCTTAGATCTCACACCGTTGTTGTTTTATTTATATTGTGTTCCCTCGTTCTTATTTTTTTATTTATTTATTTCTTTTCTTTATTTCATTAATAACTTAAAGTTATACAAAAGTTTAAAACAAATTCAAAGATAGATCTAAAAGATAGAAGAGCATTTAAGTTATAAACTGAAATAGTTATCTTCATTCTGTTGTCAAAGAATTTTTATTATTATATTATTATTATTATATTATATTTATTCATTATCACTATAAACTAGTTTACAATAGTAATTCTGCTTAATAATATAAAGTGACTATAATAAATTCATTATCATTCTTAACTTAACAGTTAGTGTTGAATGATAGCTTATAAAAAAAACAATTTGCATACAAAGGAATAACTGACGTGGGGTACCATCAGTTGATCTTTTGTTAAGGACAGATATTGAGAAAAATTTAAAGTATGTGAAGAATCTTATTGCCTTTTTTGTATTAAGTTCTTACTTCATAAGTATCTCCAGGTTAAGAGGGTTCACAGTAAAAAGATAGTCTTTAAGTGATTTCAAGAATGAGTGAAAGTTTTGTTTTGATCGTATGGATAAAGGGAGTTTATTAAACATTCTAATCGAGGAAACTAAGTAAAAGTTCATAAAATGGGATTTGTGCACGCGTGGAATGTCAAATAAAGCCATGTTATTAACTCGTAAGCTGTAGATTGAAGAATTTCTAGAAGGAACATTACCGCTTCGTGTAAAAAACTCTTTCAGTACCTTAAAAACGTAGAGATTTCTCAGTGGAAATATTCGCAAATTGATAAAAAGAGGCCAACTTTCCGCATAACGATTTTTTCCACACATAATTCGAATTATATGCTTCTGGGCAATCAATAGTGGTCTTAAAGTATTCATGTATGCACCTCCCCAGCTAACGATTCCATATTGGAGTTTCGAATGAACTAATCCGTAATAGAACATTGAAAGAACTCTTTTCGAGCAGTATGGTTTTAAATGATACATTTTACGTGTTACTAACGCCATATGAGATTTTAAATTTTGAGTTTGGACCTTCCAATTAAGTTTGTTGTCAATGAACACACCGAGATATTTGTAGGAATCGACTAATTCAACTTTGAAACAACTAGTTGTACATTGTCCGTTTACGTTGAAGTTGTGCCTCCCACAGGTATGTAGTTGTAAGATAAATTTCTGACAAATGCTTGAGTGAAAAATGAACTCGAAATTTTCTAAGACATCTTGTGAAAGCTTGAAGTTCATTATTTTTGTTTTTTGACTGATAAGAAGCTTGTGGGCATTAAACCAGACCCGAAGTAATTGAAGATCTGAGCTAACTTTTGAGACGCATTCATGGAGCGAAAGGTCAGTGTACGTGAAAGCAATGTCATCTGTTAGACAACAGGCGAATGTACAGTACATACTAATAAAATTAAGATTTATTTATCGATGGGGATGCGATAAAAAATAAGTTTAAATTCAGCTATAAAAAAAAATAAAAAATAAAAAGTACACAAAAAGAAATCAAACCAAAGGTTTCAGTACATTACCAAATACAGCGTGGCTTAACGAGAAAAGCCAGCATTTTACATTTTTAAGATATACGAATTTAACTCGCTCGCATCTCAGACTTGAATGTAATTTATTGAACAAACGCGGAGCAGTAACATTATAGAAGGTGGAAAAATGTGATTTATTGATTGTAGGTACATTGACGAGATTGCTAGTATTGACGCGCAAATCACGGTTTTCATAAACCCTAGGAAACTTTATAGAAGTATAAATGTCTCAATGGAAGAAATCCAAGACTTATGAACAGTCCAAGACTAGGAGTACGACGGTTGACTTTACACATAATACGAACAGCGTGTTTTTGTTTTATTAGCAAAGGCTCTAATTTATTATAATGTGTACCACCCCAACAAGCTATACAATTATCCAGTCACTCTGTCTGTAGGTGGTAGCGCTTTCACTCAAACAAATGTTTATTCCTTTTTGAAATTTCGATTTGACAGTTCCTCACAGTAAATGCAATTGCGCCAGTTGGAATGACAAGTCAATGCTGTCATCAGTTTCATCTTATTAGCGCCAATTTTTTGTTGTATTAAGTTACTCGCCCTATTTAGCTCTTGAAATCGATCTTTCAATAAGCCATGAATCAGAAACTTAACAAGCGAGATTTGCAAAAGTTGTGCACCACACGCACAGTGAGCGATATGAGAAATGCCATCTGTGGTTCATTAAACAATGCATTCTGCAGTGAAGCCAATTTGCGATAAATCTGCTTCATTCCGGTCTGTTCTACACAGCTCATTTGCATTTGCATCCGAATATGATTCATTTGCAGGCTGTTCTTTTTGAGCAAGAAAAATCGAGTTCTCTCAGATCGGCGCCTTCCATGTAGATCACAGTCATTGAGTGCGTCAACATCAAACTACATTAACTCGTTCTGTGTGTGTAGCCGCCTTTCAAAAAAAAAACTTCCAAAGCCACGAGTTTTGCAAGAATACACGTCTCATTAGCTGAAAGTTAATTATCGCACGAGCGCAAATCCACCCAAACGCACACATGTGACGCAACTGTGTGCGACACTCCTAATTATACTCTACGGCGGTGAAACATTGAAATTTAGTCCGGAGTACTATCTCCCCCATGAATCACTCCCGGCTAATGACACGAATTAGCCGCGACAGCCTCGAGCACATCATCCTCAAAGGCAACCTTGATACACATGTTATGTGTCTGACAACTAAAACAATTGCGATGCATCTGTCAGATTTCAGATAGGAACACATCGCATCCCCTTAGCCCGGCCAACAGCATCGGTCTATCAATTTATTGAATTGATCCCACGCCGCAATGTTGGAGAATTAGATTGAAAAACTAATTTAATTGGTGGTAATTTGCATTCGGCTTCGCTAAAATCGATGCCATAAATCAGATTCGACTCAAAAATCCAAAATTTGTCGAGCCCAATTTTGGGGTTGGTGGCTATAAGTTATAAAGCAGGCCCAGGGCTTCAAAACCACCCACGTAAAGTTACTCGCGCGGATGGTTACATGGAAGATATTCACCTGGTAACCCAATAGCTAAGTGGGGTTAACTACGGCATCGGCATTACACAAGTCCATGTGCGAAACCATTTAAGAGCTTCCCCTCAAAAATCGCCGGCGTATACGCACCTGTGAAGGAGTGTATACAAAAAAATACCCGCACACTTGAATTTTGACATATTCAGTGAAGAAATCTTTACTTCACCCCGTTAAAGTCGGTGCCCCGAAATCCGTTGCTGTGCTAATCCCAGACAGACATGCGATACGTCTTGGGAGCTTTGGATTTCATCGTGAGCAAGAAAACCACACGACGACGTCGACGAGGCTTAATTGCGACAGCAACCACGGCGACGACCGACGAGGATGGATGACTTCATGAATAATGGGCTAGTTTATGGATGTTAGCCGAGAGCCGACATATCCATTTTCGTTGGGTACGCCGCACCGCACATTGTTAAAAATGCGCAAAAATCTGTTCGTCTAATTATTCGAGGTATAAACACAGCAGAGTTATGCCGCTGTGAATCGCAGTTCAATTGGGAAAGTTTTGACAACCGCCGAGCTCTTTCTGGAAGACGTTTGACTTTTCTGGTCGGGATACATTTTCTTGTATTTGAATTGGAAAACTGTGAGAAAATTATTCAACAGAAGATGATTCAAAGGGATTTCTTAAAATCTGGCGCCCACGGAAAAAACGTAGTCCACTCCTCGTATGAAATTGAACGCCTTGCGTTAAAGAACACAAAACTTTGAAGGCAACAACTGATCCATTGCGGTTGTCATCTGTCATTCTTTTTATTGAATTCAAATCCATCAAACGAATACAAAGTAACGACACTCGCACGATTATTTGTTTTTGTTGTCAAATTTGACAGCTTGCCGACACCGAAATGTTTGGGATCTCGTGTTGTGACGTATCTGCGCTGGGTAAGATAAAATGCACCTGTGGCGGAATAATTAATACAAGGCAACGTCATGCACGTGATTTTTTTTTTTTTGAGTGAGTCTCTTGATGCGTACAAGCAAAGTTGAAGTGAAAAAAACTAAGAATAACTAGGTCCGTAGGGACCCTAGGACTACTTCCTCCCAACCATTCGTTTTGTGAGTTTTTTTTTTAATTTTTGGGACGAATGGAAGGGATCTACAATTTTATGCCGAGCCCAAACGGCCAATTGAGAAGCCCTTGCATGACAATTATGCTCTCGGACGTTTGTCAGACTTTCGCGAGAGGTGGCGCAGTGGAAAGAAAAACCTTAAGACGGAATGGAATGGATGTCGATCGAACCTGTGACCCTCGCTTTACTGGGACTACTGTCCTACACACTGCCCACTAAGTAACTCTGCCTTAATCTTGCATTCCCCTCAAATCATGGTGCTCATCGCTCTGCTGGCGCAAGGTTGTAGGCCCTTGGTCAATTGCCAGCAAAGCGAAGTTCCACTCCCTGACGGAGGGGAGAACATGTCAAAATTAAACTCGTCAAACATCACCTAAAGGAGTCTGCCGTGTTTACAAAAAGCCACAATTTCTTCCGAGATTTTTTTAAACAAATTGTTGTTTCATTCGTCGTCATCAATTTACTGCCAAGTGATGAGCTCACTATTCATTTGTTCTTTTAAAATCAAACCGAATACCAATAAACAAAAATCATAATTACCCCATCAGTTGTCCAGGTATTTTTACGTACCTGCAATGAAACAAGAAAACAATTTATTTAGTACTAGTAGCAACAACAATTGGAAAATAAAAAAAAAATCAAGTCTAAAGTGACACTTGATAAACACAAAAAAAAAAAATCTCAAGAAAAACATTTCGTTTTCATTAACTTAAGTAATTTCCGAGTTTCGTTTTTGTTTTGAATTTCCCCCCTTCAAAGCACCACTGACTGATGACCCAATTTTCGTCATGCGCCACGGCCGGTGTGTTTGAATTTTGCATTTCAAATTTT
The DNA here is from genome assembly GCA_951230905.1 of Cheilosia variabilis. Classification (NCBI taxonomy): domain Eukaryota; kingdom Metazoa; phylum Arthropoda; class Insecta; order Diptera; family Syrphidae; genus Cheilosia; species Cheilosia variabilis. Next base: position 17,988,715 of record OX579676.1, read on the forward strand.
CATTGAATAAGCCTCCGTGTGAACATTCATTCACCGGCGTGCAATGCCGAGGAGTTGCCATACAAAGCCCGACCGGCATACCACTTCAGAAGCAACACAATTTTTCCATTTCCCAGCACAAAAATAAAAAGAAAATAACAACAACAACAAAAACCAACATTTGTTGCTTTTATTTTGATATGGAAATTCGTACACTAGTTGGTATAGTTGTTGTCCAATTGTCGTATCCCGATTCGCATCGCAGAAGCAGCAGTGGCGCCGTGAGAACAGCGAGCTTCATGTGTATGTACTTTTCCGGTGCAAGTAGTTTTGTTTGCTTACATTACACACTCGTACAAATTAAACGTCATAATCAAAGGCGTTGGACCGGTGTGTATGTGCTGTGGCTGTAGTATATGTTTTGTAGTTCACAGTTGAAACATCTTTGCCAGCGCATTCGGAAGGATAGTGATGGATAGTGGTTGGTTGCTTTTGTAGGTGGTGTAGCAAAGACGACGAATTGTAAATTGTAGCACACAAGAGGAAGAGATGCTAACAGATAGTCGTCGTTAGCGGGGCAACGAACGAAACTCCTTGAAGCAAATCGCACCGCTTCTACAGCACCTGGAGGTTCTCCTTTTTCAAATGTGTTGGTCTGCTGTTTGATGTTATAGTATGAGTTGCAGGCAAGTTGCACTGGTAGAAATAAATTTGTTTTTTTTTTCTATTACATAGTAGAAGGTATTTTAAGCGCACATGTGCGCTATGATTTATAAACTAACAACTGCTTTGCATGAACAAACAAACCTCCTTCTGTGTACAGTCGGGTAAAAAGTGAGTTTTTTGTTAAAGGAAAAGAGAGAGAGAAGGGGCAATTTCAATGCTTAGTAGTTTTTCTGCACTACATTTATGGAGCTGCAAGAGTTCCCCAAACGATCTTCCACAAACGGCAGAATTTGGCGGTGGTTAAAAAGCTCTGTCTCTGTAAAGGTTGTCTCTATATACAGTATTACAACCTTAAACGGGTGGCAGGTATATTAAATGTCATGATACAAGGTCTCTAGCAAAAGTTTTGTCCGAAAACATTTTTTTTATTAAATGGATTTTAAACGCACACAATTGTGCGCTATAAGATTTACACTTTTAACAGATCTGGTGATCAGTAAAAGCTTCTACTTTCTAGTTTCCTTATAAAATTGCGATGATTCGCAAATAGAGCGTTTCCCGCTGGTAAAAACATGAGCCCAACTGCACCAGCCACAAGTTTATATGACATTAATATTTCGATCACATAAAGCTTGAGTTGGCTTGGCAAAAATATTTTTAAAGCCGACGGTGTCGTTGAACTTACATTTGCGCTACTAAAATCTCACTCACAATCCAATTTGAGAAAACTGAACGAAAGTATTTTAGCTAGGTGAGCAGATGTGTGCGCGATCGTGCTTTCTGATACATAACTATGACCAAAAAAAAAAAAAAACATTAAGGACTTTAAATGGCAGTAACCTTGAACTTCTCTATCGATAACGCAGAGTAAAAAAAACATCGTACGGAACTCATCACGGAAAGATATGTGAGCCATTCTGCTAGCCCTACTGTCTAGGCTAACTGTACGTGCGCTATCTCAACGGCCAAACGCTAGCAAAAACGTACCAGCCCTGACTAATAAAGACTTGTTTATTGTTCATTAAAGGTGAAAGGTGAGGTCATCGATCCCCACCTCCGTGACGTATACATTAAATGAAATTACCTATAATGGTTTCGATTGCAATGCCAGATACAAATTGTATTGTATTTCCCTTTTGGCGCTATCCGCTGCTAATGTATTTATATATATAACATTCGAGTATAGCATAATGCTGATGCTATGTTACTGCAGCTCCGAGTGCAGCAGCAGCAGACAGATATTTCGTATCCAAGAGGAAAACAAGACGGATACAAAAAACAAAAAATGTGCTACCATAAATTATGTGTACCAGCGCATGGTTATTTATTTTTTAGCTACAATCCTCCAATGTGTAGAATGGTGGAAGTGTTTGTTGTTTATGTAACCACCACAAATGGGGCTTTTGCTTTTTTGGGGCAACCTATTTACTTAGTTTTCCCCATTTTGTTTGCTGTTTTTGACAAGAGAGCAACGAAATTCGCCTTTTTTTGCACATGGCAACCTACTATTCAGCTAGTACCAAATGGGCTTTTGATTGAAAGTATTTTTAGAAATTTGTTTTACATGCCTGTGCGAAAGTACTACATAGAAGGTAATTAGGGTCCTGAAGAAGTTGCTTTTCAGCAATAGCTATAATCATCGTCATTTAGAATGGGATTTGGAAACAAATTCGTAAATGGCGTGATCTGTGCACCAATAGACCGGTTGATAAGCGTGGGTTAATTTAAACGTCTTTTGGTAGTTTATTTTGAGCTTTAGCTTGTAAGTTTATCTAAGATATTTGAAAGGTAGGTTTGAAAATGACCTTCAAACCCAAAAGCATGGAAACACCTATTTACAGTCAATTTTAAAAGAACAGAATGGTATCTGACTTTTGTGTATAATTATTGTGTCTAGTGCCGCTACTAATAATCATTTCTAACCTTGAATACGTACGAAGGTCACAATAGATCATTTTATTTAGAAAACCTCGCCGTTAAATATTTCATTTCCACCTTTACTTGTTTTGTTAAAGTACATTTTGTAATTGTGCCGCATTAAAATCAAGCCGCAAAGTCGTTTGACATTTCACTAACAGATGGCGGTTTTTACCTTCTTTTCTAAGTTTACACTGTTCAAACTTATCTGTCATAAACTGGTCTTTCATTTCAACAACAGATGGCGCTTTACAATTTTCTTTTATTGTGTTTTAATTTTTTAAAGCCAAAATAATTTTATATCGAAAATGGTACTGAGTTCATAAACATCTTTGGAGCTTGTCTGTCATAAACTGGTTTGACATTTCCGCAACAGACGACGCTTCTTAAATTTAAAAAGCCAAAATAATTTTATACAGAGATTGAGCCTATTCTACTGAATTCTTCAATCATTTTCGAGTTTGTCGGTCAATGTAATAAAGATGTACCAACTTTAAATTAAGTAGCGAGTACTTGGTGTAAAATATGTCTGTTAAGCATGTGTCTTTGAATGATGTGAAGCTGGTAAGTGTCTTAGAAGAACAATATTAATAACGCATTCGCGTTTCGATTTTAGTATTCCAAACGATAGCACCTACCTATATCCCCAATTTTCAATCAAATTACATTTATATAAACATTCTGTTTAAATTGTCACGATATATTTGTATAACGAGTGCTGGAAGTGTGCGCAAATCTACTACGATGCACATTTAGTGTGCAAATACCCAAATTTACCAACGTAACATGGGTAAAGCCGCTTACGAACACTTTGCCATCAGTTAGACCAGCTTTCTATGAATTAGTGGTAGCGCCCTCTCGTGTGCGTTATGGAGTCCTAATGCAAAACTTAACCATAGCCCATTTACAATCGATAAACAGGTGATAATTTCATATTCTCCAGTAAAACTGAATTTATTTGGTGACATCATTTTCCGAAAAAATAGATTACGGTTGAAACCTCGCCGCTATCAAACGGCAAAAGTACTTAATCCCCGCAAAGCGCAAAACAAAGGTCTTATTGATTGCGCAAAACAAATATTCCGCAGCACAAAGTATACAGAAGATGTAGACGAGACTGGACGGAAGTACAACAATTACATATAAGGGTCAAGGTAGTTAACCTTAGTCTACGATAGATGATCTCTCGCCTTGCGCTGTGTTGGTGGCAGTTGCGCGACAGCAAATCGTATTAACCTAGTTAAGATGTCACTGCCTACTGCAAATAACGGCGTAAACCGGCAATTACTTGGAGGTTTTTCGTCAATGAAACACTCTAATGCTATTGAAGGAGGGGATTCTAAGCCCGCAATCGCTGTGTAGTAGCGAATTTCCTTCAAAATTGTTTTTTTCTCACCCTCTTTCTCTCTGCGTGTACGAAACTCTTGTGAATATTTCTTGCAGGCATTTCGCGAAGCAGCAGATCATTAAGTCTGACAAAGGGAAGCAGACGTACACCACAGCAATGACGACGGCGAAACCATGTGTGGGAAATGGGCAGAAAACACTTCTTCTTGGAAGAAGAAAAGCAAAGATAGATAGATAGATTGAAACGGTTGTTGCCGAGGACGAGCATAACGACGACGAGTATTTGGTTTCAGGAGAGATTTCGCTGTGCAGCCAAGTACCTACATTCGGAATGAATGTATGATGCATGCAAATCGACTATAACGCTGCGGGTCACATTGCATAATTGCGGAAACCTCAAGTGTGCGCTGCTCTCAACTACAACCACCATCATGAGAAGGCAACAAACAGATAGAGGATGGGGCATGCTCTCTTTGGGATTTTTTTTTTTGTGCTTTCCATTTCTGGTGTGTGGTGTATTTCATCCTCCTTGCCGCAGAAACTTATGCGTCGTCGTCGTCATCGTCGTTTCTCATGCCTAGTTCTTTGAGATTTATGCGCTTGTTGTTGTTATTTGTATTGTTGCGGGAAATGATGCCACCCAGCATGTTGTTGAAAGGAAGTGGACATGAAATTCAATAGACAGCCAGGGCGAATGTGATGAAAGGTTGACCGCAACCATACAAAAGGATATGATACCTAACCTATCACGTTGGCGTCTCTGACACCAGCGAAGATTATGATTTGATGTAAAGAAAACTATACTTATGTGCAATTTGGCGATAAAGTCCTATTAAACTTTCCAGAAACTTTAGCTGTGAAAGGAAACAGACGTGGAGTTCGAGCATCCGATTACTGGGTTATGGGAGTCTGCGTCTGTTTGGTTCAAATCTCAGTATACTCCAAAGACGGTCGATTCAGAAGTTTGTAAGTGTTTATAGGAACCTTTCGTAATGAGGAACATTTGGTAAAAAGTCTTCAAAATATCAAGGCGCATATTTTAGGGTCGAAAGAGAGTGTGCGCAAAGACCTATTCTTGCATCAGAAACGAGCGCCACTCGTAAAAAATGTACAAACTTTTAGAGCGAAGACTTGTTAGTATCATGAGAGTGTGCGCTAAGATTTACACATCATGAACTTTCATGACTCGTAATGCGGGAGTGTGCGCTAGGATATTTACAGCATTAACTTTTGTTTTATTAATAATCACTATACAACTCGTAAGAACGGAGCTAAAATATATTTAAGGGAATCTGAGTAGCACATTCGTGTGCGCAAAAGAAACAAGTAACTCTGGTAACGCTGGTGTGCGCATGCTGAAATTCAAATGGCAAGAGGATCGCAAGTTGTGGCAGGTCTGAGTATGCTCTGTTTCAAACTGTTCCAAGACATAGTTTTATTTTTCTCCTTCCTACACCTCAATATTCGTCCCTAGATATACTTCCGCACTCATTGTAGAAAGTTTGCGCCGTAACACCTATTTCAAAACAATCTAACAATCACATTTGCAACTTCCTGCCAAATGCTCCGACATTTTGGCATATCTGTGCCACTTACTTGCAACAGATCTCATGTCCCGACGCGCCACAAAACGAGATCACTTAATCTCAGCTACAGACCATAACGGAGAACGTACATATACCTACGCAAAAATCGTCTTCCTTGAAGCGATTCATTTTTCTGCACTATTTACTCGACCACAAGCCAGCATTCACCATCAGATTCTGTAAGCGTGGTATAGAAACGAAATTGAAATGCATACAACAAAACGCAAAAAGCCTTCACGATCGCGTCGTCGTAAAGTGTTTCCGTGTTTCGCATGAAGCACATTTTTGTTTTTTTAGCTGAATTTCAATTTTAAGTGCGCGCGTACATTCTGACAGATCGGCATACACACACAACAAACGCGCCGAACTCATTCGACTTGCGCTCAATTATTAATAAACAAACCAATTCGCGTACTCGATCGTGATACTTTGCTCGCGCCCGTTCACGTAGACAGCTCTGACTTACGATTGCGCGCAAATCACCGATCGTCAGAACGCAATTATCCGCAAATTTATCAGCGGCCAACGCAAATGGCTCAGGGTTCGACTACCTATGAGAGGCGGACGCACTGCGCGGGAGGGAATTAGAATATTTATCTGCCGAAAATAAAAAAAAAAATTAAACAAAGCCGATGCTCATGTTTTCCAATTGGAAATACGTGTTCATATGAGTGCTCAAGTCTGACTATGTATATGAAAGAGCGTCGTAGAAGCGCAGAACCTTGGCGGTGCGACAAAGAAGTGTTTCGTTGTTTACATATGGGATGTGGGTCAGTGTTTCGCTTTTTTTTTTCTTTTGCTTTTCCCTCGATGTTATGCTTAACGGTGTTTTCTTTTTCATTTTACTTGCCTACTGTGTGAATGGTTTGTATTTTATATTTGTGTTGATTGATTTTTCGTGGTGCGACTGTTTAACCCCCTACGCAGTTGGGTTTACTGTTGATTGAATCGACACCAATTGGCTGTTATCGCAATATAATTGACCCACTAATTTGGACGGTGTAGGATTGAGGCGAGAATTCCCAGTTTCGCAATAGATGGGCAGTGATGACGCCCACAACAGTAACAGGCAGCAGGAAAATAAAGGTCAAGGTAATATAAAACTTTTATATGAAACTGTCATTCCTGTTGTCACTTTGACAGTAGTAATATTCAACCAGAGTTGATAGTTTCTTTTTTAAGGGAGTTTGTTAATTATGCTCACATTTTGACACATTTGTGTCCTCACATTGTACATCAAGTTAATGGTGGGACGAAGACGCCCTTCGTGCGTTACTGTCTTTTTGACAGATGCCAACATTTTTGTTCTCGTGAATCTTATATCTTTATTTTAGAAAACCTATTTGTTTACTTTATCACCTAATGACCTAGTTCAACACTTTATTTTATATTAGAAAAAGCTGTCAACTGTCATTCAAAAACGTCAAAATGATTTTTAAGCCCTTTTATAAATTTACAAGTCTAAGACGGACAAAGTTTGGCAACCAGAAATATATATACGTTTGGTCGATAACCCATATTATTTGTGGATGATAAATAAATAATGATAGCAAAAAGTTCTTGTTTTGCATGGCAATGTCTCATATTAGTTTCACGATTTTTGAGATTTTCCTAAAATCTCATCTTTATTCGATTATATTTCGGTAATGTGCGAGGCGGACTAATGATAAAGACAAATCGTTCGTATTTAAATTTGTTAGTTACCTTTTTGACGTAGAGTAGAGCAGAAGTATTAACGTCTCTTCTTTTTTTGTCATTGCGAATTCTTAAACGTCATTTAATATTTCTACTGCATTTTCATTGTGATGTGAAGTTTGAGCGCGTTTTTTATTCGGGGCTTTAGGTGGATTATATAATAAAATTATATCTAAAATATCGGCACTAAAACGTCGTAGTTTTGAGTATATCAATAAAAAAAAAATTCGATCAAACTTTGAAGTTTGAGAAATCCAAAATATATCGTATCATATGACGTAATTGACATATGCAAGTTTCAATGTTTAACAATGATGTTGCTCTGCTAATGTGTTCTAAAAAAAAACTATTGAGCCAATCTGTTACCCACATAAAGCTGTTTATTGCAAACGAAGTTTGTGTTTTTTTTTTTTGTGAATAAAACTTGTTACCCAAAAGCAATTTTAATTTCACTGCACTGATTATTTTGTTTATTTTGTTTTTTCTGTTTGCATTTTTGGTATTTTTAAATAAATAAATTTGTGTTCCTGTCAAATGGAGCACTGACGTTTTGTGGAACACATCTGTATGCAAAATAAGAGATGTTCTCTGTGACATTTTATTAACAATCATTTCTAGGTTGGGTGGTTCGCTCTGCTTGGGCCAAAAGCTTTGAGGTTAAGTTCTGTCACTGATAAGTTGTTACCTTAAACAACTCTGACTGGGAATCAGAGAGTGTTCCACCAACGACCACCATTACACGCAACAAGGTCCTTTACAGCGAATAAATTTAAAGCACAATTCTTTGAAATTCCTTCACCCCATTGCAAAAGCATTCACGTAGGCGCATTTATACAGCTTTATGTAAACACTTTTACTATTCAACGATAATTACCGTCCATCCATCTAATAAAACTTGGAAAATCGAAGCAGGAATTCATGCGTTCAAGGTTGTTCTGAATTTGTTTTGCCTTGTTTTTGTTCCCATCCAATTATCTATATAAACCGAAAAACCCACACTCATTCGCGCACATTCATCTCTAAGCAATAGCAGAATGTGTTGCGAAGAGGAGAAAAAATAAATCGATAGGATTATTTTTATGCAATTTGAAGTGCCCGCCACACGTCTGCATAGGTTGCCGTTGTTCCTACAGCCATATTATACCGAACACGCATGCTGGCCCGCAAAAGAGGCACCACGGCACCACGGCACCATTAACCATACATAGCGAACAATGTATCCCGATTATGAATAGACCGCCAGTATGGCAGGGTGAAACGAAGAATCGATAAACAAATTCCAAATGTTGGCCAAAGTGCACAATAAAGTGAAGGTTCTTGTTTCTATGCCTCGCGTTCGTATTTCCCCGCGTTTGTCATATATATATCAGTCATATATATATACAGGGCGACTATGCCCCGTGACAGCGATATGAAGGCTCTTGTGCATGCAAATCACGCGGTAACAATTTCTGTTCGTTATGCAAATAAATTATTTCCTTTTAGGACCTCGTCGGTGTAGCAGTAGCATTGTCAGCTTTATTATTTATTAGCTGACAAAGATTGCCGAGCTAAGTAGGTACTTGCGTGAGCACACTTTAGAAATGAACACGAGGATTTTGGATTTTAAACGCGGTCTTGATTTATTGTGGGTGTTAAATGACGGGATTCTTTCTAAACTAAAAAATAAGTGAACACCTACTTAATGAGAGTTTTAACTGTACTCCAGCTTTGGTGACCGTTTTTCAAGAGTTTCCAAAAAACAACCTATGGACGCATCGAAGCATCGAAGGGAATCCAAAATAATAAGGAACGCATAGGTACCTTCCAAAACATCCAGAAACTAACAGAGCTCCACCCGAATCAGCAAAAGAAAACGTGGTGTCAGAGAAGGCACTGACTACACATTTGAACTTGGGCCCAATATTGAAAGCTGTTCGTCGTATCTTATGACCTTACATGGAAATGAGAAGCTCGCTGAAAACCATGGGCTCATGTAAGAATTGCTGCTCGGGTTTACGGCTGGCTATGTGTCTATGTGTTCCAAAGCCACAATGGCAGGCCCCATCGCAATTGGGAGTGAAGAGACCCCAAAGAAGCTGCTCTCATGACAAGCACCAGGTGTACAAATGTCACACAAATTAACGTGTCCAGTTCACCCCCCAAATAATGCTGTACAAGTTCCTTAAAGTATATCTCCAGCATCCTAAAGCAGCGTCCCAGTGTCCTGAGCAGCAGATATATTGAAGAGAGAATTCGAACCTATGATAAATTAACCATGATCCCTTTCAGGAGCCATCAAAAGAGATCCGAACTGAAACTTGGGGCCGAATCGTTAACGAGCTGTTTATTCACGGTATCAAGTCGATTTTACGTCGTCACGTATTGCTCGTGCACGGGTGACCCGATTCGGTTACAGTAAATTAATTTATTCGAAAAAGCATGACCATTTAATGGCAGCTCAAATGGACAGTGTATGACCTGATTAGTATTGAGGTTTATAAAGACCCTTTGCCCCTTTCTGTGTCAAGGGACTAAAAGTCATCACAATGTACCCCTTCTAATTCACAGCCGGAAATATATTAATTCAAGCTTTAGTCCCGTCTTTCATTAGAGTTTGTATAAATAAATCTATATATATAAAAATTGAGGCTTAAAATTGTGTTCGTTTGTCGCCGATTCACGCCTTAACGCATTTACCGATTTTAACAAAACTTTCACACATCTTTGGTATTGGTCTATATATGGGTTTTGTGAAGTTTGGTTGAAATCGGAAAATGTATGTGTGTGCTGTGCGTGCGTAAAAGACACATGAATTTCCATACATTTTGTTCGACGGCTCGACGGATTTGAAAGATTTTTTTTTATTTTGTTTGTCTTAAATCAGGGATGGTTTAGGAAAAATTTAAATTCGAAAAATTCTCAACAGGTGGCGCTGTAGGCACATTTCGTTTTTCATCTATCTCCTTCTATATATATACATCAAAATAAGTCGCATTGATGTTCTCTTAATGTGTGAACCGATTTTGTATTTGGAAAATTCAAACGAAAGGTGACGTTAGTACCAAGGTTTGTATGTATAAATAATATATGTAATAAAGTCGCAAATAAATAAATCTATGAAGTCGTTCAATAGAGAGATGTTAATTTAATCGATTTTAGGCGGTACGAAGTTCGCCGGGTCAGCAAGTAAACAAATAAATAAAAAGATGGCGCAACAGGTCCGTAGGGCCCTAGGCCAAGCTGCTCACAAATTTTGTGTGAGTTTTTCATTTTTGGTGATAGCATCGGATGTTCGTCAGACGTTCGCGGGAGGTGGCGAAGTGGAAAAAGGATTTACTTAGAATTTGGGCTTTTTCGGGACCCCTCGCTTACTAGTCCAACACACCAACTACTAAGCCACTGCGCCGATTAGAATTTGTTTGCTGGCCCGAATACGTCGTACTCAGTTCCCTTTAGTTTTGTTCCTTTAACTGATTGACACTTGAAATAAGAAGCTCATAACTATCTCTGACATGCGTCCCCTCGTTATTTATATTTTCAAGATTGAATCAGCTGCGCTGCGCATTCGTTCTTGAGATTTATGCCTGCTATGCGTATGCCACTTACGTGCGTCGTATCGCACGTTTTTAATGCTATGGCAATGTTTATGTCATATGTTACTGTCAGATCGCTTGCAATGCACCATTCCAGTTCAGCCTTAAAGAAAAAAATAAATCAATTTCGAGAACTTAAAAAAAGAAACCAAATCGACGCGCGACCAAACAAATTAGATGAGGTTCTCCGATGTCTGATGTGAGAACTTGAACTTACCTAAAAATTCCTTTCAGAATTGAGTTCAGTTGACGGATGAATTTCAATCTTAAAAGTTATCCTCTAAAATAGAATATTTTCGATTGTTCTCCCCTTCATACGTCCTTTGGTCAACAGAAAATCCCTCATCACCATCATAGCACAGCTCCGTTCACCTGACAGTTTCTCAACCCTTCTCTTATCCGCAAAGTGTCTTTCTCTGTGTGACAACGGCTAATTGAATTAATGGGGATGCCTTCTCCAAGTAGAAACAAAAGCCATCGAATCAATATAATAAACTATCGGAAATCGTATTTGTGTCGCTCTCAACAGTCGAATACACTCGTTTATAGCTGTAGACACTATTTGTGATGGCATTTCTCATGCCAGACTATGACACTTGCGATTCGATGACACTAGGTAGGCTTCATCATCATCACCGTCATCACAGCACTCGGCATTATAATCCGAATCCGCAATCGATGATGCATATAACCTTTAGGGTGCGTGCGATGGCTGCGGGAGTCCCTTTGTATAAATGAAAATAAATTACACTAATTGAAATTGAGTAATCTGTCGTGCTTTATACTCGAACCTAAGTTATGCTCTAAAACTGATTGACATGACGTTATGCCTCGTTTCTGCAAGGAAACTGATAAATCAATAAATTCAGACAGCAAATGGATCTGTGTATGTGTGGTTGTGTCATTTCTTTTTGAAGTTTGTCGATTATGTCCTTGACATAAGATGAAAAGTCGTCGTCGTCATCATCTTCGGCTGGAGGGATAAAAACGTTGCTATGCGAATTTATTTGTTACGCTGGCAATGTGCCCGGCGGCGTACCGATTCTGTTGGTTGAAATCGTCGCAATGCTATTTGTTTAATGAAAATAATCTATAGAATGAAAACGAGGCTCTTAAATCAGCAATCTCCAGATGTCCACACCGTCGTTGACGAGATATTGCTTTTTGTTCAGCAATTTATTTAGCTTATGTAATAAGATGAGGCACTGCCTGCCGTTACGTTGATATTTGCGACCAAATTTGACTCAAGCTTAAGCTCAGACAATCCTATTATGGTCGACCCTGTTGTGAGCCTGGGTCGAGCCACAGGGGCAGCTTCGGTACCGGTGAGGCGGGCGCGGCATGCTAGTGGTTGCTCGGCTCAGCTCGTCGGACGGGGGATGTTCTTGCCCCCTCACCACATACCACCTGCTCAACAAACATTTTGTATCATGCCAGAAAAGGTAAAAAAAAGAAAAAGGAAGAAAGCTACTCGACTTTGACCTCGGACTGACGAACGGACAATTAAACTGAAGGATAGTGTAGAAAAGGAAAATGTTCCAGGACCTTTGCCAATACCCCGAAGAAAGAACGGAAGAGACACCGCGAAACTAACCTATCTAGCCTAATCTACATCTAAACTAACCTAAAAGAAATAAACTAAACCCTAAACTATACCTACTAATACTTAAATCTAACCTATCTACTTTTACCCTAAACGCAACTTGCCCTTCCGTTGTCTCTCGAAGGTAGAGGTTCGTCATGACCTCGAAACACGCCTGATGTTAATGGCAAGGGATGGCCAACCCACCCTTCATGTCCGTAGACATATCCAATAGCTATCCCTCTCTGGCCGAACTTGCGAGAGATAGCCCCTTAAAGAACCCTTCAGTCACAACACTAGTCAAGCCAGAATGGCTGAAAGACAACACTGAAAAGCGTCATGTAAAGTCGTCGGTTAGTTTACGTCGCGTATTGTCATCGTCGATCTAACAAAAGGACGGCCTTCCCAAATACCCACACACCGTAAACTTTTCGCCTAGCCGCTCATATTGCAGATGTATCTAAACACCAGAAAACTTTAGTGTACATTTGACGATAGTGCCACTTTTATTAAAAAAATTCAATAGAAAACTTAACTCTATTTTAAAAAAAAAAAAAATATAACCCAAAACCGAAAGAAAAGAGTAATAAGAAAAAACTAAAATTCAAAGATGTTTGTATCTTAAGGATACATACAAAAGGAAATCAAAATTAAACAAAAAAAAAATCCTCTGCTCTTAATACTGTTAAAACTAAATACTACTAAAATTCAAAATTCAAGAATATAAAAAAACTAAAATTACTCACGGTTTTTTACGTCCCCCGTTGTTCTGGCGCCAGCACAAGAAGTTTCGTTGTCTGTTAATTTTTGGCTTAAAATACCTATTTTCATAATAATACGCGCACAAAAGTAAGTTACTAAAAGCAGGTTCAACCCGAAATGCAAAAAGGAAATTTAAAAACTACGTTAAATAATAAAAAGAAAATAAAAACTACGTTAAACCAAAAAAAAATCTAAAGCTATTCTGTGGCACTTCACAAAAAAATTCAAAATGATGATGGTGCTGCAGGTTCGCGTCCTATTAAAGATGTTAATGCTGCTGTGGGTTTGTTGTCGTTGGAGGTGGCGAGGCACCCTGACGCTGTAAATGCCCTTGGGCGATTGTTGTTCGGGCGGGGGGGGAGAAGAGCGTATCGCCTTCTTGCACCCCGATGAAAAATTCCCTTTTTGCTGGGAGCGTAAAAACTCTGGCCTGTTAAGCGCCTTTGTGCCGCAACTGTGGGCTTTGAACCCGTGCGTGTTTCTTGTTCGGAGGCCGTTGGCTGGATATATGTTGGCGAGTCGCAGTCCAACAGCAGAAACTTCGCTTTTACGGCCCCACAGAACGGACACAGCTTATTTTGGGCTTAACAGAAGCCCGAGTCAGCTTTTGCGCAGAAAATGTACCTCTCTCTACAACGGGGGAAAAGTCAAATCAACCACAAGAAAAAAAAATATCCGATAGATTTGCCTACCTCTACAACGTCAGTTAGAGCTCTCTGGTAAGTTTTGGATACCTTTTGTCCAAATGATTCCGATACCTGAACTAAAAGGAGTTATAATTTTAATTCTGCTCGTAATAAAAACTATTCTTTTTTCTAACTCACCAGCGAATCTTATAACAAAACTTTTTTTTTTTCCTCACTGTAAGTGACACAAAGAAAAGTTGTCCAGCTGACTAGATGAAAAAGGGCAACGACCGCTTGCTGTCAGTTAACGATAATTGTGAAGGCCTTACGGCAGACCAATTTTGCATTTGCGGTGCATTTGTTTTACCCCTTCCTTTGTTTCCCAAAATCTCCGCAGACCCTGTCTTTCTTTTTCATATCTATTTTCTAATTCTTTCTTTTCTTTCTTTTGTTTTTATTTTCCATTTCGTTTTCTCATAATACTTCTTCCTTTTCTTGGAATGAGAGCGAGGGGTCTCTTAATTCCTAATCGTCAAGTCATATCAGTCTTGTCTTCCTTTCTCCTAATAACATACATACATAAAGAACGATCCCTAACATAGAGAAAATAACATAACTTACAAAAAAAACTTTCAACTTCATCTTTACGCTCACCCACTAACTGGGAACACAATGAAAAGGAACGAAGAGAAACTTAACGAAGGAAACGATTGACCAGACAAAACGTCAAAATCAATTGGGAAGTGCAACAAGTGGACGTAAACATGGTAAGAAAATATTTTATTTTATTGATTTATATTAATTCATCTTCTTTTCTTTTCAGATTTTTATTTTATTTATTGCACAGGTACGTTTTATATCACTCCCATTGGGGTTTGTCCTCTAAACGCGCATTGAGTAAGCGGTTGAGCGGCCAAACTAAAATGCAAGAGTTTGTTTACGTTTCTTTTTTTCTAATTCTTGTTTTTTTTTTTTTTTTTTTGCAGATACCCAACTAATCTTGGTAAATATTGCAAATTCCTAGTTGAAACGCGAATGACCAATCGCATTTTCTTGATTCCCCATATGGCTCCGTAACAGGCTCGACGGCGTTCGCCGAGTGGTCGGGAGGCTAACGATCTCGTAAGAAACGTAGACATCCTGGAAAGGGGATTCTTGGATGCTGATGGTCAACCGAATCGTGTGGCAAGGGCCCATACCCTGAGATTATCTAGCCGGGCAGTTTTAACATTTAAAGCTAGTGTTGTGTTTCGGTGATAATATACAAATAATAAAATAAAACGGATAGCATCTATCCTATTGATCGTAATGCGATTGGTGTTAATTCTCGCCTTGACGTCTGTGTTTGTTGTTGTTTATTTTCACGTGGAGAAGGTGTGTGGAAGTGAGTAGTGAATAGGGGAATTACCGAACTACTCGGTTTTAGCACAGGGTTCATTTCTTTGGAACCTATTCTAATATCACAGACTAACTAAGCTAATAAATAAATAAATAAACAAATGAATAAAATAATAAATAAATAAATAAATAAACCTCTAATAAAATAAATAACTCTATACATAAATAAACTATGTGAATAAATAAATAAATATAAGCTCTAAGACGGACAAATAAGATAAATAAATAACATAGAATATTACAGATAATCAAGCAACGACATGCAAGAGTGCGTCATGGCTTTTGTTATGAATGGAGATCTTTGGCGTGATAAACTCCAACTTTTTCTCCCGTCAAGTTTCCTATTTCATATAGTGAATTGCCAATCGCTTTCAGTACTATACATTTTATGAATTTAGGACCCAACTTAGCGTTGTATCTGTCCACTAGATTGCTCTGTCTAAAATTTCTCCTATAAACTATTTGTCCTTCTTTGTATTTTATGTCCCTACTTCTTGTGTTATATGTTTTTTCAGCTTTTTGATGCGCTAGCCCTAGATTGTCAAGTATTTTAGTCCTAATTAGCTCTAGTTTGTCGTTTCGTGTTACAATTTCCGTGTTCATGTTTTTGATCGTGTCAAGGCGTCGGAGAATCTTATATGCACTTGCGTGCTGGATCATGTTTGTGCCAAACACAGCGTAGTAGGGTTCAAACAAGGTCGAATCATGGACCACGCTCCTCAAAGAAAACGCCGCGTCGGATACGTGTTGGTCCCAGGTCCTTTGGTCGTCCTTTAAGTAAGACCTTATTTTGGCTAGGACGGAACGGTTTACTCTTTCTGAGGCGTTTGCCTGAGGAGAGTAGAAAGCTGTTCGGACATGCTTGACCCCATATTTTGCTAATAAGCTGGCGAACAATTCGGAAATGAACTGCTTACCATTGTCAGAGTGGATATACTCCGGGACACCAAATACATGAAACACTGATTCTTCTAAATACTTAACTACCTCTGCAGCCGTTGCTTTTCTAATAGGTTTTAAAAATACGTATTTGCTAAAATGATCTAGGACAATAAATATATGCGTGTTTCCGTTTTTCGTTCGTGTGTAAGGTCCTAGGAAGTCAATATAAAGTCTTTGGAAAGGTCGCTCCGTTATCGTTTGTTGTCCCATCGGCGGTCGCGAGATCATGTTTACGGGTTTGGTGCACTTGCAGACATCACAGGCTTTCACCCAATTCTGCACGTCGGTGGCCATGCCAGGCCAAAAGTAAAGCTGTCGTAACCTGGACAGTGTCTTGTGAATGCCACCATGTCCTGCCGATGGCGAATTGTGAGCGGATTCCACAAGGTTCCCACGCAACTCTACCGGAATCCAGAGTTTCCAGGCTCTGTCCTCTTGTATTACGTCTCCTGTACGTATGTCAGTTCGTTTATAGACAAATCCGTCTGAAACGCAAATGTCAGGGAGTTGGTCTTGTCGTTCGTTAACGGTCTTTCTTAACTCATCATACTCTTCTGAAGAAAAGAATGGTGAGTCAAGGTCAACCTGGAGTATGTCCGTTTCCGGAATGAGCTCATCCATATGGACGCGGGATAGAGTATCAGGGACCATGTTTTGGGCTCCCTTCCGATGCTCAATGTCGAAGTCGAACCCTTGAAGCTTCAGGCTCCATCTGGCCAAACGACCAGACAGATCCTTCTGCGTCATGAGCCACTTCAAGCTGGCATGGTCCGTGATAATCGTGAAAGGTAGTCCTTCCACATAGGCCCTGAACTTTTTTACCGAGAGAACGGCCGCATAGCACTCAAGTTCCGTCACACTGTAATTTCGCTGTGCGGAATTCAGCTTCTGGGACATGAAAGCTATGGGTCGCTCGTTATTTTCCGCATCCATCTGGAAAAGCACACTCCCTACTCCTGTCGTCGATGCGTCACATTGAATGTAAAAGCGTTTCGTAAAGTCGGGATTTGTAAGTATGGGTGCGGACACCAAAGTCGCCTTAAGTTTGTTAAACGCGTTTAGCGCTTCGTCCGTCATACTGAAGGTTAGTCCTTTCTTAAGGCAGTCAGTCATTGGAGCGGACAATCCGGAAAAGTTCGGAATGAACCTCCTGTACCATCCTGTCATCCCCAGAAACCGCCGGAGCTGTTTGGGAGTCTTGGGAACCGGAAAACCATCGACCGCCGATACCTTGTCAGGGTCAGTTCGTAGGCATCCATCGCCGACGATATACCCTAAATATTTTATTTCGCGGTAACAAAATTTACTCTTTTCGACGTTAATCGTGAGCCCCGCTTCCCCAAGACATTTTGCTACCTCTTCCAGCGCTCTAACATGCGACTCGAAGTCCGGAGAACAAACCAAGAGATCGTCAAGGTAGACAAAGACATACTCTCTCAACCGAGCGGGTATGGCTTTATCCATAAGCCGACACATTCTCTGTGCGGCATTGCACAGCCCGAATGGCATCACCGTGAACTGGTACAAAGGCCGCCCAGGGACTGTGAAGGCCGTCTTCTCTCTTGATTTGTGCTCCAGTGGAATCTGCCAGAACGCATCCTTCAGGTCGATGCCTGAAATAAACCTAGTGTTTTGCAGTCGGCTCAAAAGCCCCTCTATATGTGGAAGCGGGTAAGCGTCTTTCTTTGTCACCGCGTTGACTTTTCTGGAATCCAGGCACAATCTGTTTTTGCCTGGTTTTCTCACCAGTACAACTGGAGAGCTCCATGCGCTGTTGCTCTCCTCGATGACCCCTAAGGAGAGCATTCGATCCAACTCGTCATACAAGAGTTTTTGGATCGCCGGTGAGATCGGGTAGTGCCTTTGCTTTATGGGGATCTTGTCGTCTTCCACCTCGATAATATGCTGTTCGAGTCCGGTCTTACCCAACCCCAACCGTGCGAAGGAGGGGAACAGCTGCTTGATTCTCTCCAGCTGATGATGTTGTTCTGGTGAGAGTGCCTGGATTGGTGTTCGATCCTCCGTCGGCGATGGAACGTCAAGTTCGTCGATGATGTTTGGAGCGACCTTAAATGTCCTCCAAAAATCAACCCCTAAATAAAGTGTCTGCTGGAGACTTGGGACTACAAATATTTCTAGTTTGAGTGACTTGCCACCCCATGAGACGGTTGTCGTGAATCGTCCGTGAATGTTTTGGTGGTTTCCGTCTGCTGTCCTTATGTCTGTTTTCATTTTTGTCATTTGAATTTTGTGCTTTTCTAGAAAATCTAGAGCTCCTTTTCCAAGGCAGCTAATTGATGCTCCGCTATCCAATAGGCCCAGGAGCTCCTCGCCTGCTATCCTAACTTTCGCGTAGGGCCTATTGTCGTCAGTGATCGTTATCACAGATGCTACTATATTTCTCTTTCGTCGTCTATTAATTGCACATAATTCCCTAAGCCTACTTATTTTCTTGTAATTCCTAGTTTTCTTAACCGACGATGCCACTTCCTCACCGAAAATCCTCTTCCGAGCCTCGTTGTAAAATTGGAGTCTTTCATGTAGACTCTTTCGCTGAGGAATCTCCTTACTCGAGGAGTCGCATTCCTTAGCCGTGTCTCTTTTTAAAATTTTTATTTGTCCGGGTGGACTTGGTTCTCCGGGAAAGCTGGATTCATCGGCTGGAGACTCCCGGGTGCACTGCCGATTCTTAAGTTTTCCTGGCACTTAGCACAGTGAAAACTTATGTTTCCCTGACCGCAGTTAAAACAAGTCAGGGAATGGAAATTGGAAGGGCATGTCGGTTGTGTCCCTTCTGTCTTTATGGCTAAATTTGCCTTTCCTATGCCCGTCTGTTCGCCCCTACGATCTGTTCTAACTTGACCTGCGTGTCTATTCGACCGATGATTTTGCAGCGCTGCAAGGTTCATGTTATCCTTTTCGTCGTCAAATTCTATTAGCTGCTCATTGCGGTCCCTATACTCTTCATGACCGTCAATTTCCGTTATCTGTCGTCTAAATTTTAATTCTCTTGCCGATAAATATTTCTCGGCTCGTCTGCACTCTTCGCGAAGGTCCTGGATACTCCTAATGGAGCACCCGAAAATTAGAGTGGCGACCTTATCCTTTATATTTTGGCGAAGGATATCTACCAGGTCTAGTTCGTAGGGTCTGTTTGTCATTTGTAGAGTCATTGAGCGAATGTCGCTGTAAAAGTCGTCGAATGACTCATGGGGTAGCTGTCTCCTATCCATAATTGCCCTAAGGATTTCATGGTCCCGCCTATTCTTGCTAAATTGGTTTACCAACTCCTTTCTGAGATCTGAGTATCTCAGGCCCTCACAATCCTCGTTTTCCTGCAAGAACTGCCAGTACCATTTCTCTGCTGGTCCTGTTACTAGGTGGTGAAACTGTGATAGCAGGTGTTTACCGGAGAACCCGCTCTGACGTTGTAGAGTCTCTACCCTGAACAAAAAGCTTTCTACAGACATTGCCTTCGTGGTGCCATCAAACTTCAACCCCCATTTGTGTACAGGCGTCATTACTCTTGTTCCTGACTGTTGTGGGTAAAACTGTTCAGGCCCTCGTCTCTCATTGTCGAGGTCTAGTAGTTGTGGTGTTTGGTGGTAGTTGTATTGTGTTGATACGGTGGGCTGTGTTCGCTGTTTGTAGGTATCGTCGTGTCGGTGTATAGCTGTGTCCTTTGGTCCTCTCTGTTCTGCAATGGAAAGTTCCAGGCTGGAAACTTTACTATTGATGGCCTTCATGTTGGTTTCGAAGGTCAGCATCATTGACTTCATCGTCTGCGCTAACGCTGCGAGAACTTCAGCCTGGTTACCTCCCATTGCAGTAGAGATTTCCTCCGGCATGTCTTGAGATGTCGGTCCTTCTTCCTCCACCGTATTAAGTCGCTCGTCGTGGTCCTCTTCGCGAACCGAATGTTCCTGTTCCTTATGTTGTCCTCCTCCTGCTACAGATCCTGCACCAAGTTCGTCCGTTGGCAGGGTTTTCTGTCCTTGTTGTTGTACCGCTAATTGGCGGTGAATTGGCAGACGCTTCTGGGTCGAAGTCCGTTGCTCGTGTTCGTTAGTGTCGTAGTTGTAGTCGTCGCGTCCTATTGGAAGGGGTTGTTGCTCTTGCTGAGCTAAATTCAAGTTCGTCGTCGTGTTAGTTGAGTGTTTTCGTCTGGGGTCGTCTGGGCTAAACTGTAAAAAGTCCGCCGAATATGTTGACAAGTCCGTAAAGTCAAATCTGTTCGTCCCTGTAGCAGGAGGCTTGAGAGACGAGGCTTTTTGTTGGCCTGGATCTAACCTAACGTTCCCCATCGTAAAATACCCCAGAGATTTTCCGGTAGTTCCGGATTCTTGGAACGTGGCCCTCTTTGGGACGGCTCCTGGATTGGGTTGTCCCTTATCCATTTAACTATTAATCGAGATTAATTCTTTCCTAATTGAATCTTTGTGTAGATGTTTATGTAATTCAGATGTGTGTTTGGTTTAGAATTCAATGTTATGTGTATTATATCAAATTATGTTGAGTTGTGTATTAAATGTATCGCTATGATAAATGTTTTCAATGTTTTCAACGTTTGTGTTTAGATTTACTTTGTGTATTTAGATATATAAGATTGCTTTTGGTGTGTGAATACCTAGGAAAGGTTTTTTTCCGCAAAACCGTTTTGTAGATCTGTAAGTAAGTATGTAAGTCTGTGTAGAGTTCGTTAAAGTCCGTCCTACGTACTGTCAAGTTGTGACTGGTGTTTCGAACTCATGACGAAGGTTGAAGCACATACCTTCCTCTCTGCCACGATTGTTATCTGGCTGTACCAAATACCAAGATAGCAAAGTCTCCGACATACACTCCAACCTGATCAGGTTTTCCAGACCCCCACCCCTGCCTCACATAGGATCGGGATAGACTTCCTACCCTAAGGATAACAGTTAGTGTAAAGTCCAGTCAACCTAACCTAGCTTTTAGTTCCACCACAGACCCCGACTACCTCACTCATCCCCTTAGCTGCACGCTTGGGGATTGGAAAGCAGCCGTAAATCCGTAATAAAACCAAAAGTTTCTTCTAGTTACTCTTCAGACTTCAGGCTACCTCACTGAATCTCCAAGCTTATGACCTAGCGATCGGAAAGCCGCCTTCAATCTGCTTTATAACCAAAAGATCTACCGGTCCTTGAACAAAAGATCGACAGGAAAGTAAAAAAAAAATAAAAGATGTAAAATAAAAAAATCGCGAAGGCTATTGCAAGTCCAAAGCGATGACCTTCTCAAAGGAAAATCATCCCCTTGAAGTCGCAATCGGCCTAGCCGGTTTAATCGTTGGGCGCCATTTGTTGTGAGCCTGGGTCGAGCCACAGGGGCAGCTTCGGTACCGGTGAGGCGGGCGCGGCATGCTAGTGGTTGCTCGGCTCAGCTCGTCGGACGGGGGATGTTCTTGCCCCCTCACCACATACCACCTGCTCAACAAACATTTTGTATCATGCCAGAAAAGGTAAAAAAAAGAAAAAGGAAGAAAGCTACTCGACTTTGACCTCGGACTGACGAACGGACAATTAAACTGAAGGATAGTGTAGAAAAGGAAAATGTTCCAGGACCTTTGCCAATACCCCGAAGAAAGAACGGAAGAGACACCGCGAAACTAACCTATCTAGCCTAATCTACATCTAAACTAACCTAAAAGAAATAAACTAAACCCTAAACTATACCTACTAATACTTAAATCTAACCTATCTACTTTTACCCTAAACGCAACTTGCCCTTCCGTTGTCTCTCGAAGGTAGAGGTTCGTCATGACCTCGAAACACGCCTGATGTTAATGGCAAGGGATGGCCAACCCACCCTTCATGTCCGTAGACATATCCAATAGCTATCCCTCTCTGGCCGAACTTGCGAGAGATAGCCCCTTAAAGAACCCTTCAGTCACAACACTAGTCAAGCCAGAATGGCTGAAAGACAACACTGAAAAGCGTCATGTAAAGTCGTCGGTTAGTTTACGTCGCGTATTGTCATCGTCGATCTAACAAAAGGACGGCCTTCCCAAATACCCACACACCGTAAACTTTTCGCCTAGCCGCTCATATTGCAGATGTATCTAAACACCAGAAAACTTTAGTGTACATTTGACGATAGTGCCACTTTTATTAAAAAAATTCAATAGAAAACTTAACTCTATTTTAAAAAAAAAAAAAATATAACCCAAAACCGAAAGAAAAGAGTAATAAGAAAAAACTAAAATTCAAAGATGTTTGTATCTTAAGGATACATACAAAAGGAAATCAAAATTAAACAAAAAAAAAATCCTCTGCTCTTAATACTGTTAAAACTAAATACTACTAAAATTCAAAATTCAAGAATATAAAAAAACTAAAATTACTCACGGTTTTTTACGTCCCCCGTTGTTCTGGCGCCAGCACAAGAAGTTTCGTTGTCTGTTAATTTTTGGCTTAAAATACCTATTTTCATAATAATACGCGCACAAAACTAAGTTACTAAAAGCAGGTTCAACCCGAAATGCAAAAAGGAAATTTAAAAACTACGTTAAATAATAAAAAGAAAATAAAAACTACGTTAAACCAAAAAAAAATCTAAAGCTATTCTGTGGCACTTCACAAAAAAATTCAAAATGATGATGGTGCTGCAGGTTCGCGTCCTATTAAAGATGTTAATGCTGCTGTGGGTTTGTTGTCGTTGGAGGTGGCGAGGCACCCTGACGCTGTAAATGCCCTTGGGCGATTGTTGTTCGGGCGGGGGGGGAGAAGAGCGTATCGCCTTCTTGCACCCCGATGAAAAATTCCCTTTTTGCTGGGAGCGTAAAAACTCTGGCCTGTTAAGCGCCTTTGTGCCGCAACTGTGGGCTTTGAACCCGTGCGTGTTTCTTGTTCGGAGGCCGTTGGCTGGATATATGTTGGCGAGTCGCAGTCCAACAGCAGAAACTTCGCTTTTACGGCCCCACAGAACGGACACAGCTTATTTTGGGCTTAACAGAAGCCCGAGTCAGCTTTTGCGCAGAAAATGTACCTCTCTCTACAACGGGGGAAAAGTCAAATCAACCACAAGAAAAAAAAATATCCGATAGATTTGCCTACCTCTACAACGTCAGTTAGAGCTCTCTGGTAAGTTTTGGATACCTTTTGTCCAAATGATTCCGATACCTGAACTAAAAGGAGTTATAATTTTAATTCTGCTCGTAATAAAAACTATTCTTTTTTCTAACTCACCAGCGAATCTTATAACAAAACTTTTTTTTTTTCCTCACTGTAAGTGACACAAAGAAAAGTTGTCCAGCTGACTAGATGAAAAAGGGCAACGACCGCTTGCTGTCAGTTAACGATAATTGTGAAGGCCTTACGGCAGACCAATTTTGCATTTGCGGTGCATTTGTTTTACCCCTTCCTTTGTTTCCCAAAATCTCCGCAGACCCTGTCTTTCTTTTTCATATCTATTTTCTAATTCTTTCTTTTCTTTCTTTTGTTTTTATTTTCCATTTCGTTTTCTCATAATACTTCTTCCTTTTCTTGGAATGAGAGCGAGGGGTCTCTTAATTCCTAATCGTCAAGTCATATCAGTCTTGTCTTCCTTTCTCCTAATAACATACATACATAAAGAACGATCCCTAACATAGAGAAAATAACATAACTTACAAAAAAAACTTTCAACTTCATCTTTACGCTCACCCACTAACTGGGAACACAATGAAAAGGAACGAAGAGAAACTTAACGAAGGAAACGATTGACCAGACAAAACGTCAAAATCAATTGGGAAGTGCAACAAGTGGACGTAAACATGGTAAGAAAATATTTTATTTTATTGATTTATATTAATTCATCTTCTTTTCTTTTCAGATTTTTATTTTATTTATTGCACAGGTACGTTTTATATCACTCCCATTGGGGTTTGTCCTCTAAACGCGCATTGAGTAAGCGGTTGAGCGGCCAAACTAAAATGCAAGAGTTTGTTTACGTTTCTTTTTTTCTAATTCTTGTTTTTTTTTTTTTTTTTTTGCAGATACCCAACTAATCTTGGTAAATATTGCAAATTCCTAGTTGAAACGCGAATGACCAATCGCATTTTCTTGATTCCCCATATGGCTCCGTAACAACCCTTAAGGGATCGAGTTTTTGACGAATTATTGCGAACAGGCTGTTCACCTAACTCAAGTTGATTCAACAAGATAGCGTTACTGTTCTGAAGTGACAGGCGTGTCTCACGTGATTATTACGTCAATGGCGACTTCACTCCTACAGCTGAATTCAAGCGTAGATTCAATTTTACGTAACTGCACATTTGGCGCCTCCGGGCAGGGAGTACTCAGCACTCCATACGAGTGGCGTTGCAATTTCCAATATTCGGTTCAGTGTGCGCTGTTCTAAACTATTTCCCTTCAGTACGCCCGTATACAATGCGTCACAGATTATATACATTTATAGAAACCAGACCTAACCTTAAATAATTTTCAAGTCACAATAGATCATTTTTATTGAGAATGAGTTGGTAAAATTTAACCTAAAAATGCCAACCACATTCTGCTCGCTGCATTTTTGTCTCACAGTTGATCCACGAAAAACGGTAAATGTGAACAATCCTCATCATTCATGAATCATGACATCTGATTGAAGTGTTTAATATTGGCACGTCGCCGCCGCGGAATTCCAATTTGATACACAACCAAGAATCTACCCAATTGAATTTAGAAATTCCAAATGCATACAAATAGCTGATATAATACCTCCTCCTCCGCCTCCGCGGCACCACTTTAATCTAATCAGCAATTCGCTGCCGTTGTGGTCGTCCTCTTTTATCCACAATTGCCCATCGTCGTACCGATTATTTTCCATTATGATGTTCTATGCGACCGTCCGATGGACCGACGCGACGCCGAGAATTATTTGGATTTCTGCCGACGAAATAAAGTTTTCGTATGCGTTTCGAAATTTCGTTTGCAGTTATTTGCACTTGCACCTGAACAACGAACGCAGCCAGGTCAATGATTAAAATTGTTGGCGTGCAGCTTATTCTGCGCGCGTTCTACACACAAATTAAATTCGTTTTTCTCTTAGGGGCTTTTGTGTGAGTGTATACGTTTCTCGTTGCATTCTGCACGTTCTCTCTAAGCTGCATGGCCTTTAATCTGCGCACCAGCGAAAAGCGGCTACATGTGCGGTTTGGGTAAGCCCCTTCCGAAATTGTTGTTCTCCAGCGCTGCTGTGTTGTTCCCCTGGGAAATATTATGTGGCCTCATGGCTATGGAATTTAAATGCTCAACGATTCCAGAAGAATTCTTACAACATGTCGTGAACATGGCTGTTTGTTGTTGTTTTTTGTATCTCTCTTTTGAAAATTAAAATTACAAAGTAATTTAGCGAATAGGGATGCGCGCGTTCGCCTTAGGTTAATGTTATAGGCAATTGGCATGCAAAGCTCACAGAGCACATGCAGTTATACACAGTGCTGGCAGACATGTGTTCACTAATTTATTTGTAGCGAAGAATATACGCTGCGTTTTAGTTCGTACTTTTGAAGCTACAGTACGAAGTCTTCCTTTGGGCGGTTTTAGCCTAATAAAGAAATATATTCAAGGAAATATAGAGATAAGATTGCTGGAAGAACTTTGAACAATCGGATCAAACAATTTGGCTAGTAAAATTTAAGTACATATTCGCAATACGCACTGCGATTTGATTTCTATTGAGTCCCTCTGCAGTGGACAAGCAGTTTGTTGTGTTGAAATGTGAAGAAAAATGTCTCGAGTATTAAACGCAGGCTGTAGATATGATTCGCACATAAGAATGAACTAAGCGCACACTAGTGTGCGCAACGAGATAATGGATAATTCGCTTCTAATAAAAAACAGTAGAAAAGAAAGCGAAGATTCCACTCCCAGATTCACTATAGTCGGTCTTCGTCAACTCTTCATGACAGATCTTTCAACGCTTAAGGGATTCTTTTATTGTGATTACGTCAGGGGATGCAAGGTAGTCTCTGCTACCCTGTCTCTGCAGTATGCACGTTGGAACGCTGAAAATAATTCCGCCTGAATGTTACAGTGTTAGTTGGTACCAATCAATCTGTCCACGGTTTTGAACAAGAACAAGAAGATTTCTCTCGTGCTATTGACGAAAGACATAGTTTAAAGCTCCATCCTTGAACAGCAACACAAATGCACTGACCGCTTCAGGGTTTGAAGTCCCCTTTTAAACGAAAAACGTTCGCACAATTGAGTCGAGTTTCTCTATGTATGTTTGTAGGCTTCCGGGCCTGAGTCGCAGTCGCAGACGGTTTTTGGTCTGTACCGTATTCACCATCAGGCATGCACCATCTTTGTGCATGCATTAGCAATGCGCACATTAGGGTGCGCAAACAACCCACTGAA
Organism: Cheilosia variabilis; assembly: GCA_951230905.1. Lineage (NCBI taxonomy): Eukaryota > Metazoa > Arthropoda > Insecta > Diptera > Syrphidae > Cheilosia > Cheilosia variabilis. The sequence continues at coordinate 18,015,148 of OX579676.1, forward strand.
TAATCCTCTAGTACGCACATATCTTGATGAAGAAAACCAACATTATCTGCGTAGCGTGCATACATTTCATGCGTACATGCGGTGTGCGAAATAATACTACTTCCCAGAGACTATGTGCGAAATGTCGCTCTGCTCGCCGATTTGCAAAATATTAAACTAAATAGTAGTTCGATAGCTGCAAACTTCATCACGACCACGCATTTTGCAGATGAGAAACGATAACTGAAATATTTCCAATGCCAAACCAGAGTCAGATATCGGACTTTCATGTTTGCTTACCTCTAGAGTCTCAGATTCTAGACTGTAGGACGGATAAATAATGTGACTCCGTCTCCTTTGAATGTAAATTCGATGACATTTCTAAATTCCTCTTAATGTACTTTTGGGAAAAAAGAACGGAAACACCACCAAGTTCACTGAACCAAATCCAAATAACAGTCCAATTAGTTCACTTTCTGCAGTTAGTTGTAGAGAAAAAAAAAAAAAAACCAAACCCACGAAAGAACTTCTTCTCGACGCAGCGCAACCAAAAAAAGCTTGTGGATCGAAATTTCCAAGACTAAACACAAATCACCTCGCAAAAGGCAGCCATCCGAATTTAATTTCATTATTTTTCCGGCATCGTGGCCATAAACTAAATTGTTTGCTGTACACACAAAATGATACCCTTGCCATCCTCAGAGCGTATATAGGTACCACGCTCGACGACAAGATTATTGCCGTCACAACCATTCAACCGAGGAGCAGGTGTTTCTTTAAATTTTGCTTTCATTTGGCAAACACACAGAGAGGAGAGCTGCTATAAAAAAATATTCATATAAAAACAAAAATGGAGGGTTAACAAGAATCCAGGTCGAACGAAGAATGCGAATACAAAGTGCAGGCAACAATTTAAATTTAAACAGCTGAAGTTGAAGAATTTCTTTTTTCGTTTCTTTCGTCCTCTGCTGGTTCAAGATGGATGCGGCGACGATAGGCGTCTTGTGTAGGTTGCTGTAGAAGCCATTTTAACTATAGTTAAAATTCATCATATTCATGGGTACACCAACAAAATGCACGCAGGTAGACACAACGATGATGAGGGCACACAAAAAAGTGGGCGCTTCAGATTGCTCAGTAGTATGTAGTTGCGGTAGCAAGGTACGAGTATGTGTTTTGTGCGGTGCAGGAGAGTCCTTTGTGCGCAAAGTAACATTAACCCAGTTTTACAAGTTGTTGTGGATTTTTATAGGCTTCTGACGTATTTTGCACTTAGCGGCTATATAGGGGGACACTCTGCTCAGCTTTGCTGACGTCCTTTCGTTACTTGGGATATTCTTTCAAAGTGCAGACACTGTCGTCTGCCTATTTGCATTTTAAATTTGATAAAAACGAGCAAAACTTTGCGACATGTGCGCCATCTCAGTCGGAGTTTTTTAGAAAGTTGGGGAAACCATACGTTCACTGTCAGCTGACGGCGACGAGGTTTTAGGAAAGTTTTTTTGACAATTTTTTCCAGCAATGTTGCAGCCATCGAACCAGCGTTTCCACAATGATACAAGTGTAACAAAAGCGTTACACTTTTTAATTATTTTATAATTTTGTGCAAAACGTCAAACTGCGAGTGATAACGGGAATTGGAGGGAACGAGAAAATACAACAATATTTTTCTGTCTCGCCGCGTCGCCGTTGACAATGTTCTACATCTCGTGGTAAATAAAGTTTGTGAAAAAGAAATTCAAATCGACTTCGAAATGTGATAAAGAGTTTCTAATAAAGATTTTTTTGAGTTGAAAAACGATGTTTTTATTGTCAACATTTTTTTCAGTTTGTTACATTTTTTTTCAGTTTGTTACACTTTTTGAAAAACTTTGTTACACTTTTAAAAAAACTGCGGCAACATTGTATCGAACCCAAATAATTGAATTTGATTCGATTATGACATTCCAGAGGTAGATCACGGTGGCGATGGGGAGAAAACGTCAAAATGGATTAACGAATCACTCAGGATAGTGGACGATTTAGGCAAACTATTGATATACGCGAACAAAACGATGAGGTTATGAATTTAGGTAGTCATTTAAATAAAAAAAAAAAAAAAAACTAGCTGTCAACTAAATCGGCTTAAGCTGCTTTATATTGCCCACCGGATGTGGTATAGATCCACTCAGTTGGTGACAAGTCCACAATACTTTGAAGTAGTGAATCATCATAAAATATGGCTTCACATCTTTTGACGAATAGAAATTCTAAGAAGTGCTGGTTAAGTACATGTAGTCCAGATAATTCCAGTCCTCTTGGCACTTTGATTGCCAAAATTTGTATGTCATGTTGTTTGTATACAAGATCATGAGTCATGAGGTTTTTTAAACTTTTCCGATAGTTTTTAAGAACAACATGCTTTACTGGTCCTGTGGCCACCATTACATAGATTCCTTTTAAGACTTCGCCAGAGTGTTTGATTTGTGTTGCCCAGTACTGTATGTGACAGAGTTGACAACTGGCGTCATTGGTAACACGCTACACAATTTGTAGATCTCATTGAACGAAAGGTGAGCGCGCTGGCTTAGTCACTGATTACTTTGCTGAGCAAGCTTCTTACTTCCGCTGTTCGGGTTTTGAAGATTTCTCTCGTTCGTTGTAAAAATAAAAACTCTTCCAACCAAATGATCGTAAGAAGCAAGGTCTTGGGTTCATTGTGGGTATAGATACCTGTTGCGTCAACTATTAATTTATAACTTATAATTGAAAATCTCTTGTATGCAATTGGAATACTTTTAAAATATTATTCTCACTTTTCAGTAGATGTCAAGTTAAAACATTTTTAATTTCAACTTGTAGGTTCACGTAAATTCAAACATTTACTTTGACGTTTACACACATAGCTTAATTACAGCAATGGCTTTGACACTCTATCGCTTTTACAAAAGGTCTGTTCCTTTACTTCTAAATTTAACGAGTTTTACGAACTATTAAGAGTTTTTACGAGTTTTTACTCACTGCCGTTGAATATTTCGAAACAAACGAGCAAGATATTACCCCTTAAATGAGAATCTTACGAGTTTTCACCCAACAAATTTCTTGATGTAAGAATTTGAAAAGCTGTCAGTCACCTGACAGGTGACAGATGTTGTCCTGGGATCAACATGCGGCAAAATAAAATTGATTGCCCTCCTCAAGATTGCATTAATTTAATTAAGTTACAATACCTTAGTGATAACTTGACAATAGTAGAACAAAGTAAATAAAAAAAAATAAACATTACTTAAAATGAATAGCGAATTACTTTTAAAAGAAAATCAGCTTAGTCTGAAGTCGATCATATCGCAAACGATATTGGTTTCTCTGAAGCACCTAGATAACTGTTCATTTGAAGCATAATTTGTTCTGTGATACGGAATATTAAGAGTTAATTTTACATAAATTGAATTGCAGTCATCTAACAAGTAGGCCGATAGTTAGAAAACTCCTGTCTTCTTCCTGATTTATGAATTGTAGTTATGAGAGAACATTTCCACTTATTTAGAAGCTCACACGAGAAAAAATATTTGTTAAAGGAACAGCAAATACTTTCGCACACCTCTGTAAGATAACAGGAGCAATTCCATCCATATCTATTCGTGAGTCAGCCTTAATCTTAATTAAAGCTTTTTCAATTTCTGAAATTTAGAGATTTAAACTGCCAATGCTCAAACCGCTATTAGAGTCATCAAATTGATTAAGATGTATACGTTCGAAGAGCCATCTAAATAAACGGATTGAAAATGGTTAGCAAAAAACAACTAAGAGATCGGCTGATAATATGCCATCGTGACGCATTAGATTAGAAATGTCATTTGATTGTTTTTTACCACTGATAAATTTCCAAAAACATTTTAAATCATATTCAACAGATAATAAATACTGATTATAAAATCATTTATTTAGAGTATCAATTTTTTTGCAATATTCGATATGGCTTGAATAGATCTCGATCATTATTAGCTCTGCGAAATTGCTTTTATTTTTTTTTTATTATTGAGATTGATTATTCTTTTATTAAACCAAACTGGCTTTGAACCAATTATTATGTTTACTTTTGGTGTGTATTAGGCAATTGCATTATACTAAAATATGTTCGAACTTACAATGGCGAATTTTTCCATATAAAATTGCATATTGTGACCTAAAAATATTTAGTGTGAAGGTTGATAATGATTATTGGTAAGGCCCCTGGTGAAAACCTTGAAGAACAGCTTCAGTTTATTTTTTTATTTATTTCATTTTATTTTATTTATTTTATTTATTTATTTATTTATTTATTTATTTATTTATTTATTTATTTGTTTGTCACCACTGAACAAAACACATTTTCCCTAGAAAAATGCATCGAAAGCAGCACAAAGTAAAATGGACGACCAGCGCATTCAGGTCCAAGGTGGGAATGCACCCATTCTTAAAGTCAAAGTCAAGAAATGACACATGTGTTCCTACACCCATCCAACAACAACGCCCTCTATATGTAGCTCGTACCGCTCCGACTTTGCAATAGCATTTTCTAAGAGCGAATGCTTTTGGGAAATGAGCAAGTTCGCCAGATTTGACAGTCGTAATGGAAAACGTAACCAACCGTAAACACCATTTTGGTGACACACTATATTTTTTTAAATTTAACTTCGCAAATCGTTTTGATTTATTGTCCATAGAGCAAAGGAAATGCTACCATTGCTTAATTATTGGGGTTTCGTGTTTGTTCCCTACTGTTTTTAATTTTGATGAACGACCTTGATGACAATCTGTCGCCAGTAGCTTCATTTGTAATGTAGTTTGAATAAAATCAGCATAAGTTAGGAAAATAACAGGCTTTCTTTTAAAAATAGAAACATTCCGGTCGTGACCACTCGGGTCAACAAACTCTGGTCTACTTACTACCTGACTTATCGCGCAAGTGCTTGAAGAATTAAGGGTAATCAATATAACTATGTAGTTTTCGTCTTTGAACAAAAAGATTGCTGTTAGTATTGAAAATGCAAGGGATTACAGAAATAAATTATTATTATTTTTCTATGGAATAGATGAGGCAGTCTCTGTTTTATCAGGCTCTAAAAATCGAAGCTTAACAGAACTACAAACGCATTATAATATTTTACTGTCGAATTCAGAATCACGCTAATTTATTAATAAAACAAAATCCACCAGAGAAAGGAGATTTGAATTTCTCAGCTTACTTTCACCTTGGAGTAGAATAATATTTTCGGTTTTATTTTTATATTCTTTCGCTTGATTGTGCTCGTTTTTGGGGCAATATTAACATATCCATAGTTCATTGGCACGGATAAATTTCATTTCAAGGTTATACTAATTTCTTGTGTCGACATGAATCAGATAGAGGTGTGGGGTGTTTCCAATTGAGCTAAATCGGATATTTACATATTTAAAATGCATGACAAATGTGAGACAGAAAGCATCTTAATCTTAACAAACACTGTATAGGAAAGCTTGTGTTTTCAGCTTCAGGATTATGTTTGTTTACAATAAAATGGTTAGTCGTGTTCAATCTGAAAGTAATCAGTGCTTATATCGTTTTTATTAGCCGATATAATGCGTACGTGGACACTCCGTCCTCCGAATTGAAAAATGTTCACAGTTCATTGGAAGTCAACCTGTACCTGATATACCACGAGGGGGACCCCATCTCTCATCGATCTTTGTGATTGTCATGAGAAGGAACAATTTGCTGTAAAACAGTGGAGAATATTCCAGTCGCAGTAAAATGTAAAGCACTTTCATATGGAGACCAACAAAACATGCAGGTTAACATTGAAACATTTCTCAATTTCAAAGCTCTCATCTATTTGAATATTCCACGCACTGATCGCATTACTTTTTAAATGTAATGAACAAAACAAAAATTCACTGAACTCATTCATTATTCAAAAATGTCAAAGAAATAACAGCACTCCCTTTCGAGTCTAACAAAAACGCGATGAATAGGTAGGTAGGTACTTCTCCACGATACATACACATAGCAACAACCAATTTATAATAAATTACACATAAAACTCAACTCCTAGGCACCCCCCTCGTTTACAACATACGAGTATATGCACTCCCTCACTCTCGGGCAGTCCACTCACTCAATTGCATGTTGGAGTGTGATTAAAATCATGCACCCACAAAATTGAATCCATACAGTCACAACAACAGTTTTCAACATGACATCATGAATAAGTAGAAATACCTCGCCAACACACATGCACTGCACATGCACCCCTCTCTGACACTCCACACTTCCATCGGGGAGAACTTAAGAACATACAAAGTCGTGCTCGTGTATTGCACGCGGCTCTTCAGCGCCGTCATCATTGTCATAAAATGAGAACTCATCATAAGTCATAACGCCGGTTTCGAGTTTCCAAAAACAAAACACTGCCAGTCACCACCAGCTTGTTGGTGGGTCATTGGCGCTTTGTTATTCGCTCGCCGAACATATGGCTGGCTGTCACCTCGAATCGGTGGAATTAATGCAGCGCGGTCTATCATCTGTCTCCCGTGCCCCTTACTTTTTGCCTGTAATCCCATAAGAGCGTCATTTAACACGAAAATAATATCTTCGTTACAACAATAAGCCGACTCAGTTCCATTGAAGTTTTTGAGTTTCAGATTTAATTTCTGATACTCAGGTCTGATTCTACGAATTCCCCGGTGACACTTGGGTCAGGCACAACATTTTGTACAGTTTGTCGGGCACTTATGTGTTGGTTGTTTTTAGAAATGCCATATGAGATAAGTATTCCGGAAATGACTTCCCCACGCTGACCCTTTCTCATTCTAATCGTCCGTTGTAAATGCACAGTATGTGCTACAAGGTTTGGTTTTGCTTGCAAACATCACAAGCTACTGTTCAAACGAATTGGGATTATGCAGATAAATACGGAATTCAAGCAAAAAAAATATTGCTAAGAGACAAGCAGTAAAACCAATGGGCGTGTTTCTTTTTTGTAAATACTGCAGTTGACCTCATTTAGATGTCGGTTTTGACGTTTAGAAAATATTTCTTTTGGTTTGCCACGCACATAATAGGTCCATTCGCGTACTTTCACGAGCCAAGCACTAAAAATCTGTCAAACTCGAAAAATTGAGCGAAACTCTGTCAGAAAGCTGAAAATATACTCCAAAGTACGTGGATACACTTCGAGCTACTTTGAGCCACTTACATATTTGAAATCTAATCCATATCACGAATAAATTTATAACTTAACCTTTCTGCAACATATGAAACGTTCAGATATTTTATTTTATTTATTTTTTTATTTTTATTTATTTTATTTTCGTGTACAATTGATGTTTAAAGCGGATTTTGAATTTGTTTCCTGTCAATTTTACGCATTTGACATTTTTATCAGTACTTGCCGGTTGAAATTATCTGAGCTGTTTCGAGCCAAGAGAGGAACTGCTCGTTACTCGTTATTTTGCTAATTTTCTCTTTTTCTGTCATTTTTGATGAGTGCATAGAAGTGTATAGACTTTGTGCGATTGCGATCGATTTATATCGATGGCGTTCGATTCAAACCGCGTACGCGAACGAACCTAATGTGGACAACAAACTGCAGTATGTCAAGGGTGCGCCATCTATTGGCCTGCAGCCCATACAGTCAACTAACAAATTTTGCAGTGCATTTTGGTTTGTTGAAAAACCTTTTTGGCTTATGAGAAATGATCACAGATATTTTAGTATATTTTGCGTGCGCTAAAGGTCAAATTATCTAGCTGCGCGTGCGCATAAACAGTTTATGGCTTCTCATCGCTGGATAGATGTATTAAGCATGTGCGCTTTACTGTCGGTATAGTGGCTCACTGACCGCTTGAGGAGACCCGGTTCAAAACTCGAAAAATCAAAAATTACACAACTGAAAAACATCCGAGAATATAATTGTCCCTGACGGAAGTAAAATCTCACACAAACGAGTCGAAGCAAAGCCTATGGTCTTTAATGGACCCGTTGGGCCGAGTATTTTACGTGGCGCACATTTCGATTTGAATATAAGACTTTTCCAAATTTAAATCGCTTACATCTACCCCTTTTGAGTGGATTATATATTTTTTTTGTTGGTTAAGCGTCCCCCAAAAATTACACCTCTTACTGTTTCCTACCAATGTTTTTTTTACTACCATTTAAACGGCAATGGATTTAAACAGACTCTTCTTACGAGGCAATTATTTTCCCAGATACGCAGAATAAAACATATCTTACGTGCGCTATAACCACGATTGAGATTTTATAAAGCTGTAGTTACTGATACTTAGACGAGGTTAACGGCCATCCTTGTTTTGAACACCCATCTTTTGCTATAAACATTTTGATTATTGATACGCAGCAGCAAAACAATTTTGCATTTAAAACTCATAAACACAATCGCTTCATAAACACAAACCATAAACAAAAGCAGATGAAGCGTGTTCGCTTACATCGTTCGCAATTGGCATATGCAAGCGCAAGCCAGTGTGCGACACAAATCGCGCATCTCTTTGTTTTCGTTCTAAATGGGGAGCTTGTAAGTTGGAAGTTTTCAAGCCGATATAAATAATTTCTGTTTGAAAGCATCTTTTATCCTTGTTTGAAGGTCGAAAAAAAATTATATCGAGTTTTGAAAGAGTTTCGTTTGCCTAATAAGTATGTATAAACTGGGCGCTGCATCCATTAACAACAACAACAAAAAAATCCGATAGGTAGTACAGTTCATCCAAAAATAGATGCAAAACAGCATTCATTAGACAGATACCCCAGACTCAAATAAACAGATACTCGCCTTCTGATGTTCTCGTGCACAAGTTCTCTGAATAGAACAGTTCCCTTGGGTGGTGTGTGCGTGCATTCAGAGGCGGCATGCAGAAGTGCGCGCTTAAAATGATAAAATTTACTTTATCGCCTCGTTTACTTACGTTACGTAATCGCAACTGCAACACCACATATATTCAATTGAACGGGACAAGGAAATAGGAATGCTCGTAGCACACAGATGTATATCTCAACGAGAATCTGACTGATTTTAGTGGCTTTTTTTCTTACAGCCGACAAACCCACACTTTCTATCTAACGGGTAGCCGGGGGCCCTTATGATGAATTATTGCTCCACTTAGTTTTATAATTTTTTTAGATGGTAGGCGGGGGGAACAGCTTAATCGATAAATGCATCGAAAGAGGTAGATTCGGTGGTTAGAAAAAAACGAGCAGTAATGATAATGAGAGGAATCAGCTGTGAGCAACTTTACGGTGGGGTCAATAAACTGCCGAACGCTTGATTAGTCACCGTAGCGATAGTCTTTCAAAGCTGTGAGCAATTCATTTCCATTATGGTGAGCCCCTTTTGATTAACCAGTAATACGTCCACGTCGAGCAATGGGCAGGTTCAAGAGCGCACATACTCTACATACGCATATGCTACTTCGGGTTATGATGGACAGCTGCAGAACTTTTTTCGACGAAGTTAGTCGGTGAAATTGTTTGTTCCCGAAAGTTAAAGGGTAATCTATTTTAGAAGAAGAACAAATGGATAAATGTGCTTGATACGCATTTAGTTTTTTTTTTTTTGTTAGCCTGAGGTAGAATTTATTTATGTACGCCGTAAGTATTAAGTACACGCCAATTCAAAACTAGATATCTCGCTAGCAATAAATCAATAAAGTATAATTATGTATACTGGAAAATGCATCACTCAATCTTTAAGTATCTAACTATTGGTGGTCGTAGTTGGGTTGTACCTTGAAGCTTGTACACTTTACACAAAGTAAGTTTGTAGTGCTTCCTGGTTGACTTCAATGAACAACCGGCTTAAACTACGATTGGTACTTATAGGTAGGGGAGGCAGGAGTCGATTGGAAAATGCTATAGAATTGAGTTTTATTTCGTTGTAAGCATTTCGAAAAACGAATGACACGCACACAGCTTGACCGTTGTGCGACTAAAGTTGCAATTTGGCACTTTTTTCGAGAGCCTGGAACAATTTTCTGCCATTTTGGCCTTTTTAAGGTTCCGTACCCAAAGGGAAAAAATGGAAGCTTATTTTAGTTGAAGAAGGCGCTTCAAAAATGTTTCAAATGATGTTATTTCCAGACAAAAACCTTTAAAATGCCACGCAGTTACCGATCGTTGCACTATTATAGTGTTTAGCTATAGCCAAGCTTGTTAGATATCCTTCAGAAATTCTAAATTTGCAGAATGACTTCAGAAATGACACTTTTTTTACTCATTGACCCTTTTTCTTGCGACTTTTGAGAATTTTGCAGAGTTCATTCTGCACGTACTACTAACAACTATTGGAAGAAAAATGTAATTAAAGCTGGCTTTATTTTGAAGCTACATTCATGCCATTCACTGCCTTAAGCACAACATATTCCCTTGATTTTTTTTTGTTGGAAATAATGTCTGTAATTTGTATTCCAATTTGTTGTAATATAAGCCAGGTCAATATAATGGTAGAGTTTCTACCACTGGGCGAACTCTAGTTTAGGAAAATCGCTCTATTTATATACAATGTTTGTTGGTGTTTTTTTGAGAGCGCATTTCTGGGGCCTTATTTCATTTGTACTTTGGGGTCTAACACACGATGAAATTTTGACAGCTGGTTGTCATAGGTAACTTTGTAACCTGCTGAAACATAACAGATGGCAAAAGTTCCTGAATTGTTCTCTTATGTTTCTGTTGAAATTAGTTCCCAGAATGTAATCAGTTTCTTTAAAAATATTCCCTTACACAGTTTTTAGAGTGCTAAATTTGGGATTTAAAAAAAAAGGAAATTATAAAAAAATACCCACACTTAGCCTTTTAACACTAAAAGATTAGGATTTGTTGATAATATTTCAATATTACGCATTACAGTGGACGTCCAGTATAACGAATGATATAATGTTCGAGGTCATTCTCTATATCGAGAGCGTTCGTTATATCGATCGACTTTTCATTAAAAAAAAATTAAATAACTGATTATTATTTATGAATACCTAATTTTTTCTATTGGTAATATTAAATGAATGGTCCTGCCATTATTTTACACAATTTTTAAAATTATTTTGAAGAAAAAAATTTACTTATACGACTTTGTTTCACTTCAAGTTGGGATTTCATACGTAAAGCCTTTTCTTGTAGCCGTCTTAAAGTAAACATGTCAGCCATATCAATATTAACTTGTTGTCCCCATCGCAAAACATTTGCTAAGGAACTGGCAGCGTCAAAGGGCTTTATTGGATCTCCAACAATATTGCTACCGTCACCTTGCTCACCTCCGCTTTCAGAACTAAGATCAACGGTATTGCAGATCTTGTTCTTCTAAATTAGTTTCAATATTGTTCCAAGCTTCTATTTCTGCGATGGTAGTACGACGCTGAAGAGAAAAAGTTTCACAAATACTGGTGTGTTTTAATGAAATGGGTTTACCTCTGACTGTTAACCATACACAAAGAGTTTTGCAATGTCAAAACTTCCTCTGGGAGTGGGACTTCATCCTCCTCATCAAAATCTTCGGGATCACTAATTATTTGTATATTTCCAATATTTATGAAGCATTTGATTTCAAAGTTTATTCAATGCTCGCTCCAGAAGCAAGATTGCATCAAAGAGTTTAAATTATTTTAGAGCAGAAGTGATATCTGGACCCCTAGAGTTCGAACGCATTATGTCACTCAGCAAGCAAGTTGATAAGAACATAAGAACAGATCCACACATCACATTGGTAACAAGAAAACATTTTTATGTCAATTTATTAATGCGTTCGTTATATCGGATAGCAAATTATGTTCATCGTTCGCTATTTAGAGCAGAGATAATACTGAGACCACCAACTCCGGCCGATTTCCCGTTACTTAGCCTACAAGCTATATTTTTATGCAGTGTTTACGTTTGGTGCGCTAGTATTCTTACATAGAAAATCTTATTGACAAATGTCACGAAACTTCAAAAAGTCTGCTCACCACCACACTCCCAGGAGATATGAGACACTTCCGCTGTGGGCAAAGTTGCTGGCAGAGTTCATTGAATTTTATCCGTTTAATTTGAAATTGTTCGTTACGTTTGGATAATATTTTTTTTTAGGAATAAGCGCACATTTGCTTAAAATGTTTATGAAAATTTAACGATGTAGATTGGTTGAGGGAAAATGAAAACATTTTGAGCAAATTTTCTTCATTATTTAAGAAAAATTTACACACGAAATCGAAGTTAATGATATCCAAAAGCGGAAAATACACAACCATGTTTGTTCTAATATATTTCTAGTATATAGAACATCAACTTTAGATAGTTTTACTAACCAAACAAATCAAATTATTCGCTTTTTTAACAATTTAGGTTAACTAACTAATGGCGTTCAGTAATGAAAAAATGTGGTATTCCCGAACTCTTTCACATTTCCCCACGGTTGCCGAGGTTGGCAGCATTTATTTTTGCATTTTTTGTATGTTTTTGCATGTCACACGGATTCTTTTTTCACATAACACCGATAGGAAAACAAAATGGCGAATTTTAAAAAAACTGAGGGGCCCAACGGCAAGAGGATTGTGAGCTGGGGGTCTCAGTATGGTTTGTCGATGATTTAGAGATGTTAATGTAAATCTGAAAGGCGTTCGTTATATCGGGAATTCGTTATATTGGACGTCCACTGTATTTCCATATTTTATTGATTTTTTAGTGGGAAAGTTCCAACTAGTTTTGTTGTAAAAAAAGGGACTTTTTACCTCTAACAGTGGGAATATTCATATCAACTCTAAAATAAAGTACTAAGACATTAAGTACCTGATACAAATACAATCGGGTTGCAATTTAATTTAATTCGAGTGAAAAAACGTAAGGTGAATGCATTTTTTTAATAATCGAAGTCAGACGCGTTTGAGGAATGGCGGGTGATCCACGAGTACTAGGTACCTCGTTTACAATTAAATGAGTAACTAAATCGAGCATGGAAATCGGGTAGATCTACAGCACGGTACTACTCGATCAGACGGCTTGCCTCAGTAGTGCAACTAGACAGATTTGCAAAAAAAAAAAAAAACCGGTTCTATTTAAAGTTTCATTTCATAGCACTGCGCATATTAAAACTCGTGAAATCGCGAAATGATTAACAAAACAAAATTCCCACCTGTGCAGATCTGAGGAAACGATCTTTCTGTAACGCTTCAATAAAATGAGGCTTTTTTCCTTCTTGCCGACAGAAAATGTCCGTAAAACAAACAGACTTTTACACAATTCAATCGCCAATTGTACTCCCACGGTCTCAACACAAAAGTTCGCTCACCTTCCGTTTTATCCAACCACTCCTCTGGCTAATGTAGTCAGTTAGTTAGTTGGCAGTAAGTTGTCTATGCCACGAAAAAAAAAAAAAAAAACACAACATCTCTGTCAATTTAATAATGACAATCAACTAATGTGACTCCCGGAGTTTACATTCATCTGACGCATCCACATCCACTTGTCGCTACGATTTTGCAATCGAATGTACTATCCGTGCGATTGTTCACATTTTCAAGCGCCGCGATATTGACGCCAATGATTGATATAACATTTTGAATTGATTCGTATTCCATTTTGGCGTGTTCTCCTTTCATAATGTGAGACTGTTGTAATCGTGGCCAAGGAGTGCGCACACTTGAAGATTGCGCGCCGCTCCAGGTGAAAGTCTTCGGCTTAAGTGGCCTTGAAAAGAAAGTTCATGACGCAAAGAAATCAGAAAATAATAAAAATAAAAAAAACAACCCATCGTCTCTCTTAAAGAAAAACCACTCGCTGGCAAGCTCAATTAGTTCCTCAATTACTTTTGTGCGGATAATGATAGACTTGTTAAATGGGCTTAGTGGTAATTGTGGTAATTTTACAAAATGAGTTTCTTAAACACAAAATCCTAAACTGTAAGGCGCCCAGACCCATCCCCATGGACATCATCACGATTTACATATCGCGCAACATGGTGTTCAATGGTTTCTTTTTTTTTTTGTTGCCTCGTCAGAGAGCAGAAGTGCTTGTACAAGACTGCGCCTAGTTAAGCTATGCTGGGTGGTGTGTGGAAAATGCCGCAGCGCGCTGTCAAGAACAGCCTTGCCATGTAAAAGTTGTGCATTGTTGCGAGGCAATAAGACAGCTACACGATATTTTTCCATGTTTTTCTATTGATTAAGTTACAGATTGGATCTGTCATATGGGATTGATCGTTTGCGGCTGAAAGCTGAAAGTGGGATTTGCCATACAGAACCGTACTTGGCTTTGGTTGCAAATAGTCTGGTGGGGCAGGGCAGACATTCAGACCATAGCGGTTGAAGTAGAAATAGAAAGCATATATTCGATCGTTATTTAATTACCAGCCATAGATGGACACAGAGAGTGGCGCAATTTTCAAAATGAGGAAATGCAAACGCACTTCAATGGCAAACTGCCAGTTGGAAATATTGCTCAAATGATGTGTATATTTTGTTTGGTTGATTATTTTATTATTATTATTTGCGCAATTCAATTCTATGTAACCAAGGTTGAGGTCGGGTATATTTGTAATTATATGTGAGACACTATGGAGGGTGACCCAACTTGGACGAACTGGTTGTAGCAAGAAAAAAATTACTTGCTTCGTAAATGCCGACAAATGTCAATATTAACAAGAAAAAAAAAACATCCGATGTGACGCCGATCTCTGTCGAACTTCTTGTAAATTTCGCCCCCAACTGCGGTTTGTTTTGCTGATCGTTGGCAGCTTTAATTTACAGGCAGTCAATTGGTAATACTTAGTTTACGCCACCTTAATACTAGACCGATCCCAACATTGGTATAGAGTTTGGCCGAGTTCTCAGAAAGTTAATGCCGAATGTGTCCTTAACCATCCCCGTGGCGTCTAAATAAGGAATGAATACGACGGGATATTTAAAAAAAAAACTCCACAACACTCCAACAGTGACAACAGGAAAATAATCCCATTAGCTAGCAATAAGGAAATAAAGATCAAGTCAACAAATAAATAAAGTACTAAATGACTCTGCTTTGTATTACACTTAACAGAGATGAATTAAATCAACGACGCACTCGACACATTCGCCACCTCTTAGCGAATTAAGGTTAACAGCAGCGCGGCATCCATTGCGTCGTCTCTGTTACTGGAAACGTTTTTAAATTCGCAGCAAACTACATTTTGCCACAATTAGCTTATTGTTGTGACTGCTGATAGGAGAAGTAGCGCAAACTTTATTACGCCTGCACATCTACTTAAATACATCACGTCCTTGAGCTTTATCAATCGGTCAGGCCACTTATCATGGCTCCTTGCATAGTCATTCGTTTTGTGCGAATTAAAACGATTCCACTTCAGGATTTATTGCATTATAATGTGCAAATGTAGGAACTGTCAACGATGACAGAGATGTTGCGATGTCATTCGCAATGCAGTTAATTTTTATACATGCATTACTAACGTCGCAAGGCTGCCATGTCGTTGAACGAAATCACGTCCACAAAGAAGGGGCCATTAAATTTAATCATCCTGCTGGAAAGGCGACATTCTGTCAAAAAGAAAAACAAAGTTATAATGTAAGCAACTGAATGGGGTGGCAAACCAAACAATGATCGGGGGCCTTATCAATTATTAAAAGCGGCAAAGGCTTTGTTTTTGTTTTTTTAATGATGGTTTCTTATCAACTCGACGAAATGAAATCGCTGTAGTTTAGGTTTGTTTGTAATTTTTGTTTGATTTTGACATGAGAAGGGCTTTGTCAAGTTCAGCAAACATTAATGCAAACAGTGCATATCCGTACAAAACCGAGTTTTTCACTCATCACGTATTTATTCCTACATTAATTACGGTAGGCAGTAATTATTGTGCATTACTTTTTGTCAGCGAAGTATGGCGAAGCAACAATAATAATCAATACATTAACCGACAGTGTATAGACGCATAGTCTCAAGGTCATTCTTTTTTAAGAAGCAAAAAATATGAAAATGTATACAATAACTGCAACAAAAAAAAAAATATAATAGATACCTAAGTGACTTTCACGATTCACGTCAGTAGAGGTATGCTGATTCATGTGCTGTGTGCATTTCATGTAAGCTTCCCTTAACTTTGATGTTTGGTATGACTAAGGTTAAATTGGACGCGGAACAGTTTAAACTGCCAAACTGTAAAGTAGAAAATATAGTAGACTTCGATGTTGTCAATCTCTTAAGCTTAGACTTGTATAAATTCAAAGAGACAGGGGGAGAGAGAGAGAAAGAGAGAGATATACCTGTAATAAAACGTTCTTAATGTGTTTGCTGCACGGATATTTGTAACTTGCAAAACATTCGAATACATTTTGGAAGAAATGATTTTCACGCAAAGAGAAAACGTTGGTCGCGTTTACATTTTGTTTCATTTAAAATAGAACTGATTTTTTAGCAATTCACAACACAAACCATGGCAATAAATAACATTTGTCTTGTTGAAACATTTTTACAATTTGTGCTATGGTTTAAACATAAATTGAAAAGTTAATGTAGGTAAATGCATACAACCAAATGTCAAAAAAAAAAAAAACTGAATTGAATTTCAATACTTCTTGATATGTCTACATTATTAAGGTCGTTGTGGACGCCTTTCGGGAATTTTCGTTCAGATTTTTCAGGATGTTCTTGTTTCATTTAAGAAGCAAGAAAAATGCAAACAAAAATTAGTGTCATACGGGCTTTAGGATTTTTTGCGCTAGACGTCTAGCGCTCAATAGAACGCGGCCATTTTCCAATAGACACAAATATTTTACTTGATGATGTTTAGTTTCCGTTGACTACACAATGGGCACCAGCCCTATCAACCGTATGATAACTATGCTACAAGTATGATAATTTCAGGTCTTGTATGATGTATGATAGCAACCCATTATCATACGCAAAATGTATGATAATTTGCACATTTTATAAAAAAAAGTAGGATAATTTTGCAATTCTCATGAGAATTTCAAGTATAGAGCAGTTTGCATTTATTCTCACAAAAAAATCTATTACGTTACTCATCAAAGGCATAAAAATTACACTTTTCAATAGAAGTGAAAAATGTCATCACTTACCAATCTAGTAGGTACCTACTTTTTAAAGTTATTCCGCCTTATTTATAAACATATTATAAAGACAACCTTATTTATAAACGTATTATAAAGAGTGTATATGGTTATGCACCCTTTAAAATGCCTCTAAACGCATAAACCTTATTTATGAAAAAATGTTCGACCTTGTATAGAGCTTGTATAAGCTTAACGCGCTTGGACGTTGTTTAGAGCTGGTATAGAGGTGGAATAGTATCGAAATGTACCTAATTTTGACTTAAAAAATCTGTCACATTTTATTTTAAATGAAATCAAAAATAAATTGCATAGATTGTATCGACATTTTTACTTTCAATTTTAAAGATTCCACAAGTTTCCTCGATGAGAAATATGTGCATATTTTGTGAGTTATTTTAAATTGTTTTAAAAGTTGGTTTTGATTTGCATAAGACTACCGTTTCATAGGAGTCCCAAAACTCCCAACTTTTTTTTTTTTACTTTTCCATTTTTTAATTCCTATTTGTATTTTAATTTGCATTTCTCACAAGCTGCTAAATTTTTTATCTTTTCGGACAGATTAATGTAATAGATTTCTCCTTTTCAGTACCTTTTTTGAAGCAAGCTCTTATACAGAGCTAATATGCATGGAAAAATGTTTTATAAATAAGAATTTTCGGAAGGGTGTAAAAAGGCTGTATAAACACTTATACCTGCACTGCATTACTATACAGGTGTTTAGGCGCCTTTAGCAAATTCTAATAAATAAGGCTGTAATTATTAAAATATACAATATCTGAAAAAAAATGTTTCGTGTACCTATGTAGGTATATATTTTTTTTCCCCTCACTAATCCCCCTTTTTCTACATCAGCCACATATGCAAACTGTCAACTTAGTACTCAGTGTCACGAATTTCTCGACTAGATTAGTCGGCTACCCGATTTCAGCCAACCAAAACCGAGATACATCTAGTCAGACAGCTGTCAGACTTACTAAACTAGATACTTGAACGTTCCCAATAACTTTGTGAGAAAGATGCCTTTGTCAAATAATCTTAATAAAAGTACTTAGGTAGCCAAAAAGTGTGCTGGAAAATGAAGATACTAGAATGTTTTAATTATTATTTGTATTTCGTGTAACATGCCGTAGGCGAAGCTCTTGACTACCACACTTGTAAATGTTATTAATCATTTCTTGTAAGCACCTTAAGCTATACCGAATAGGTAACAATTTAATTCTCCAATGATTAGCATAGTTCAATTCTAAAGCAAAAGACCCATTGACAGTGAAAGTTTCAATAAATTAAACTCTATGGCATATAGTTACCTATTAGGGTCGATATGCTGGTTAACAAAGCTTCATTATTTCCGTTACAAAACGTAAAGTTTGTCTTTTATTAATGCTTCAGAGTTATATATTTATTTTCCGTAGAGAAAATCAAAGAAAATGCAGACTGTTGTGAGAATAAACAATTTGTTTGCCAGCATAGGTAGACTGTAAATAATATTCAAAGTTGTAAAACTTTTAAACACGTGGAAATAAAACAAATTTGAATTTAAAATTAAATGATCACAGTAGCAGTGGTATTAAAACAAATTAAGTGTCAGCTTTTTATAGCAGGAGGGTTGTTTATTTAATTGCTGTCACAGTTTATTGTAGCGTATCCCGAGAAAAACAACGCACCAGAATGCAGTCCCTTTGGCTAGAACTTCTTGTTTTGCCAAAACCATATCACAATCGGGCCAATGGTGGCCGCACTGTTCTAAGATTTACTTTATTACCTCTCCCCCACCATCTTATTACAGGTTGCATTTTTCTGCAACATTTAGTTGTTGTGTAAGCTGTATGTTACATTTTCTTGAACGTAAAACAAAATATGCAGAAATAGTCTCTTATCGCTTGTCCGTTTGACAAAAACCCAAAAGATTTAAGGGACGTTTTGAATTATTAGATGGAAAAAATGAAATGAAAAGCACCTAACAAAAACAAACCGTAATACCCCTAAGACTGGAAGAAGGCTTCAGCTAACACATCGATTCCTGTAAATTCGTTCACAATACATGTCGGTGAATGTTTTAATATACCAAGTCCGCATCATAATCCCTTTACCATTCGGTTTACCATCTCCGAAAACATATATTTTTCCACCCTCAGCAACAGACATTAATTTGCGCAGATGAAGTCACTTCACTCTTCACATTTGTCAGACCAACAACAACAACAACAACAACAACAACAACAACAACAACAACAACAACAACAACAACAACAACAACAACAACAACAACAACAACAACAACAACAACAACAACAACAACAACAACAACAACATCCTTGAAGTCCTGAATGCTGCAATCCCTGCAGACGCAATGATTCACCACCAGATGGAGTCGAGTGGGTGGCTGCGAGAAAACCGCCCCACACCAACCCCAGGCCAAAGCAATGAGCCTGATGTAAACAATACATATTTTATTATTTTCTGCTCTGCGCACTACTTTTTAACTAATAAACTATACTTGCAATTCGCAATTTTTATATAACTTACCGTTTGACCATCTTGTTGGTCACTCCGGAATTGTTTTCCTGTAGAGATCCTATGTCTTTCGATTTGAAATAATCCAGCTTTGGGATGTTGCACGTTGATTTTATAGCGATTTTAATTTAAAACGAATTTAAAAAGAAATACACATCAACAAAACGAATGCAAGAACAACAAGAAAACCCAGTGCCGTAGATGCGCGGTTTGAATCGAAAAAAGAAACGTGCAGACCGATAGCTCACTTGCTTAATGCAACGATGCGGGTAAAAGAGATGACCCACGCATTGCCATGTAAAACAAACAAACTAAAAGAACAAAAACCTTTTTCGGTAAGGAAAATAACAAAAAAAAAAAGTTTTTTTCTATTTTTTAAATACGCCACACAAAAAACGATGTTTTTCACTTCCTTTCCGTGGGAGATATAAATTTTATTGATACCGCTTCCTTTTTCTCTTCTGTCGTAACTTAGAATCGAAGAATATTTATTTTTATATTTTTATAACCTCTCGGCAGGGGGTTGAACCGTGAACACGGAGAAAAACGGTAAGAGAAGTGGATAGGTACAAGAAATAACACAAAGCACTTTTTTTCTTGAAGGAATTTTCTTGGCTTCCCTTTTTTCTTTTTTTGACTCTCACAACAAATTACTTGGACTTGGGAAGATTTTTTTTTATAATCAGATACCACTGTTGTGTTGAATTGCTTTTTATGTAGGCACTTTTGATGGGAAAACGTTACATTTTCCAATTGAAATGGCTTTAGGGAAATATAAACGGTAAAACAATTCTCGGTTCGGACAAACAAAAATCCCAAAAAATAAAGAATTTTTCTTTTGATGCTCTTTTTGAATTTTCCGAAAAAATACGACTCTCTCACTCGAACTCCGCTACTGAATGAGAAGAATTTTTGAAGGCACAGAAAAGGTGCATGGATAAGAAGGAGAATCTGAAAAAGAAAAAAAAGTGAAAGGGATGGCTAGAGTTTGTAAACGAAATGTCAGCTCAAATTGTTGGCTCTCTAGTGATTACAGCGACGATTGCGGTGGGAATTAATGCTGTAACAGGGTGTTCATTAGAAAAGGGTAGCTAGTACTGCATATTGCGCAATTTAAAATTCGAAACGATAGATAATATACGTGTTTTGTTTTGAGATCCGATCCCAGCAAAGGTTAAATAAGTTTTCAATCGTAAATTAAAAAAAAAATTATGATCCATTTGCATTTCTGCATTTAGTATCTGCTTTGATAATTATATTCATTTACGCACATATTTTTTTTTGACAATAACAGTAGAACCATAGACAAATCAGTTTATAATAAGTAGAACAACAGCAATCAACAGAATAGAACAAACTTTGAAGTGCTCTTTCTATTTTTACCCGACTGGACACAGGGAGGGTTATGTGTTTCCTGCGTATCCTATGTACGTTCCTACGGGACTCCCTAAAGGGCTTGACCGATTTTAAAGAGTGAGGTGTCATAATATTCGTATTCTTCCCCGGAGTGTCATAGGCTAAAAAATTAATTAAAAAACCAAAAAAACTCGACTGACTGCAAAAAAAAAGAATTAAAAAGATGTGAACAAGACGCATTTAAGTACCTATAACTAACTATTTGGCAGTCGTAGGGTACTCAATACCCATACATATATTTGTTAGACTGTGTAGGTATATAGTCTCCGATTGTCAATGAGTTAGGTACAGGTAGGTACTTAAATGCGCCTTGTTCTTATCTTTTTAATTCTATTTTTTAAAGTCAGTCGGGTTTTTTGGTTTTTTTAATTAATTTTTTTTATTGCTATTATGTTCATGTATTTTAGCTTTGCAACGTTTCTATAATGCTACTGAATTCATTACCTATTTCAACGGGATCAGTTTGGTTCGGTTATTTTTTATAATGTGAATATACTTTGCACAAAATATTCCAACTACTATTCCTGCTTCATTTACTTAATTTGAAAACCACTTTATTTAAATATAAATCGAACTTTATCGTCATTCCAACTTTTTATGACCCACCATTTTCTATACAATGACTGTGGCCAGGACGCTTAAGTGGCCCTCACTGTCATCTGTTTAGTTTTATTGGATGTGGTTAATTATGTCTGTGGATAATAGTACTGTTAAAACGCATTCTATTTTACATGGTTAAATGACAAGAACAAAAGTAGCATGCTATTGCTGAATATGTTTTTATTTAAACATCGTCATAACCTTAATTATTTGAAGTTGCACATTATTCCGTATGATTCAAGCAAATTATGCTCGCTACTCTGCATTCTGCAAGTCATATTTCCAGTAAGCTGTCAACTAAAGCAATCTGCAGTGTTTTACAACCATTTTTACTTTCGACTTCGAATTAAAGTAGTTCAAAAGATGCTAGCCTAAAAACGTTCACACTGCCAATCGAGAAAACATGTTGAATGTAGCTTTGACAATTTGTAAACTCAAATCTTTTTTTTTGGATTTCAATTTATTACTAATCATACGATCTCCACTACATCTGATTGCTTAAGTGTTATAAAAAAAGAGAACCGCACGTATTGTACTTTTGAAACTATCGATACAATAGATCAAGTTTAAACAAAAGAAGTAAGAATTTAAAATAAATTAAACGTATTTTCCTGAACAAATAGGTTGAAACGTGAAACACTTTATGACAGTGCTTGCTCCTTGTACATCCCCCCATTCAGTTTATGGTTGTCCCGACTGTGTCTATCCGGTAAATTCACTGCTTTTACCATCGCATGCGACTATCTTCACCTTGTCCACCTTGGCGAACTCATGCACCTCTCGGAATTCAACATCGTTAAGCATCAGTGTCCAGACATTGTCACAGAATCGATACGTGTTCAGTTTGTTTGCCTTAAAAGTTACACGAGCCTTAACACGCTGGTTGAGTGCGGTATTAATGCATTTGTCGAATTGCAGAAGAACTTTAAACGCTAATGCAGGTGTTATCTGTCCAAACTACAAAGAGAACATTTAATTTAATTAAAATAAAAAAAGTTAAGTGCAACAAGTGCAAAAAGAATTTACTAAAACTGCTCAAAACCATTTTACCTGAATCAGTTCGTCTAGGCTTTCTTGGAGTGTATTACCCAGAGTGGTGTTTCTATACAGCTGATAAGACATATTATCTTAGTTTGAGGAAATATTTAGTGTAGTATTAAAGAAATTCAATTTAAATAAGATGTAGGTACTTTACAATATGTTTACGAGATGAAGTGAAGCCAGAAGTTTTTTCCAGTTGTCAAAAATTTGAAGAACTATTAAAATACTGTGAAGCTGGCTGTGGTTTAAATATGGGGGACTTGTTTAATATTAATGCCCAACGAAAAAATTTCCCATTGGAATATTTTTGTGTTGATCAGGTTTGGTAACAATAAATAAAATTGAACACAATTAAACTTTTGTAGCTAGGTAACTAGGTACCTACGTATTTAAAATGTTGTTACCGACAGATTTCAATAAATTAATAATATACAGTAAAAGTGGGTAAAAAACAAAAAAGAATAAACTTAATTTTTTTTTCTAAAATCGATTTAAAAACCTCATCAATTTATTCCTGCATAATGCGATTATTACACGAATTAATAACATTAAACCAAAATGCCAAAAAATGGGTGAAACAAAATTTTTTTTTTCTTACATTATTGCGATTATTAAATAAATTAATAACATTTAATAAAAGTACCAATAAAGGGTAAAAAATGCAAAAAAATATAAAATATTTTTTTTTTCAATTTGCCTTAAAATCATTTCAAGTAATCTTTTCATTAATCCGATTATTATATAAATTTATACCACTCAACAAGTGTCAAGTAGTGGTAAAAAAATAAAAATTAAAAAACGACTTTTTTTTTAACTTGCCCTAAAAACAATTTCAAATAATTCATACATTAATGTGATTATTAAATAAAATAATAGCGGTCTATTTAATTCTTAGTTTATACATGAGGGGGTGACATCGTCAGACATATGCGATCGCTAAATTTTTGCGCTGTGACCAATTATCAATAGATATTACCTTTTCACGACAAAACTACTGAACAGTTTCTTGTATTGATGAAAGTTTCGAGGAAGAAATGGGCTACTCGAAGTATGTACTAACTCTACGCAGACCAAGGGAAAACCAGCTTGTTGTGCTGGTTTTATTGGAATAAATTACAAATAAAACTCGTGACTTATTAAAACACGATTCACCTATAATTACATTCAATTATTCATACATGTAATGTAACTTCTGCTACCGTAACGGCACAACCGTACTGTGTCTCTGTTGGAAAATATAAATTTTCCAGCACCTAACAGCTACTTTTACGACAGATCCTCCTAAACAATCATTAGATTCATCACAAACTGTAATCAAAAATGTTTATCGAACGCATTATAACCACCATGTGAAAAACATCGCTGATTGTGTCGATGGAGGTGACATTGTTTTGTCAGCTGTCTTGTGTCGAAATATCATTATTCAGAACTCAGTCTGAGTTGGTGGGTCGCGCTTTGGTAATGCTTTCAGTTTTTATTATTTTATTGAGATTCCTCCTGAATAATACGTGCTACGTTAATTAGCACACCCAATGGTTGCAGCTTAGTCAGAGCGAATTTTGAAAGTTAAGGTGAGTTCATGCCCACATTTCTTTCGTTTGGAAGGTACCTATTCGTCGATGACTCAGAGAAGAAGTTAATTATATTTCTTAGGATGAGATTCATTGTGCAGGTATATACTGTAACCGATTTCAGGGTTTTGGTCAAGCTGTGAAGTCTCTATTGTGCTACATGCAGTGAAAACCGAAACAGGTCAATTGCATGTTGGCGTGAGTAAATTCCAAGCATTAACAAAGAAAATTACCACCAAGACAATAATCTCAACTATTGTGCATTGCACTGCAAGGTTGCTATAAGTTAGATGGCCGTCAGTCATTGTGGTCGGCGCCATTGGAAATATCAATGATCAACTGGTTGGTGATTATGGTGTACCTATTAATAATGCTGATTTCGATTTGGTGAGCTTAAATAAATGTTGTTTATAGACGATAGAAATGGGACAGCTCCACTTTTGAAGTCTGAAATATGCTGTGGATTTCACTGTACTCGCATCAAAATGACATAATTGGTATAACTAAAAGATAGAACATATTCAGCAGTTATGCAAAATTAGGTAAGTAAATTAGTTAAAAGCAAATGAGGAATATTCCATTCTCAGAATCTTTAAACAATTTATTTTTATGTGTTTCAAAAACCATTTATGATTCCGGACTCTTTGTAGGGTAGGTGCACCAGTACCCGGCCAGTCACTAGTATCCGGCCAGTTTGCATTAAATTTATGATAATAAGTAAAATTAATCTATATTTTCACGGGCGAAAAATTGTCGCTTCAATTTTTGACCCATCCAACGTACTGGTAAAATTTGACAGCTATGAACATCACTAAACTGTTCCAAAAAAAATGTTCAATCTGTGTAGTTCCCCGAGAAAGTGAAAAGTGCATTTTAGAGTCCGCGAGAGTTAGTGGAGATATCAAACGAAAAACGTGAGATTCAGTGTTTTTGTGAATATTTACCCATTTTTCTATTGTTTTTCTGTTAAGTTATATAATAATTTAACATAAAACGTAAAAAAAAACCTGTAGTTTCAATATTTACATTACTAAAAGATGGTGGCCGGTTATTAGAACTTTGTTTTTCTTAGGTGTTCTGGTGTCCGGCCAAGGTGGCCGGATACTAAATCTTTGGCTAAAATGTAATTTTTTGTTTCTTTCTGATGCAAATGAAGTCAATCACCTTTCTCAATCAGTCGATATAAATAATATGTGTTTAATACGTAAGGTTTCAGTATCCGGCCACGAAAGAACAAACTGGCCGATTTCTAAAACATCCTGTTTAAGTATCCGGCCATAGAGATAATTTGGTTTATTTAACTATTTTCATAGGAAATGAACGCACAAACCGACGGAAACAGTTCAAAAGGCTTATCGCGAGCTGATAAAATCAAGCTTGCATTGGAGGATATTCGGCAAAACAATTTGAGCCACAGAAAAGCTGCTTCAAAATACAACATCGCAAAAAGTACTTTGCAAGATAGGTTGCATGGGAAAGTAGATGATGAATGTGAGAGAAAGGGACCCGAATCTGTTTTGTATCCTGAAGAGGAAAAAGCGATAACGGACTGGTGTATTGATGTGGCGAAATGTGGCTTTCCCCTGAAGAAAACGGACCTTCTCGATACAGTTCAAAAAATGTTTAAATCGGAAAAACGTAAGAACCCATTTAAAAATGATCGCCCTGGTAGAACATGGCTAAGATTGTTTTTTAAAAGAAATCCCTACCTAAGCTTAAGAGAAGCTGAGACCATTTCGAAAGGCAGGGCAGTTGTGACAGAAAACAGCATTAGAAAATGGTTCAAAGATCTCCAGAATTTTTTGGAAGAAAGAGGTAATGAAGATGTGCTGCTTGATCCTAGGAGAATTATGAACGGTGACGAAACTAGTTTTTGCTTATGCCCGAAAACTGGAAAAGTCATATCTCCAAAGGGTCACCGAAACGTTTACCAAATCCAAATGGCCAAGGAAAAGGATACTATCACAGTGTTAGCTATGATGACTGCTAGCGGTGAGCTTCTGCAACCTTTAGTTATTTTTCCATATATTCGACCACCTGCAGATATTGTTAGAAGCGTTCCAAAGGATTGGTTTTTAGGAAGAACCGAATCAGGGTGGATGCGGAGCGAGACCTTTTACGAATATATTGCTAACTGCGTCGACAAATGGATTGAAGAAAACAAAGTTCCAAAACCAGTACTGCTGTTTGTAGACGGGCATAAGTCTCATTTATCGATGCAACTAAGCCAACTGTGCCACTCAAAAGATATTATTCTGTATGCTCTGCCACCAAACACTACCCATATCCTTCAACCAGCTGACGTCAGTGTGTTTAAGCCGCTGAAACAGGATTGGAAGCAGACGGTACGAGAATGGCACATGTCTAATTTAGGAAAGGTCTTGACTCGTAAGGACTTCTGTCCACTTCTTGAAATTGTGCTTACGAAAAACCCCAATTTGCCGACTACCATAAGAAACGGATTTCGAAAATGTGGACTTTTTCCATTTGATCCAAATGCTGTAGACTATGGAAAGTGCGTTCAGGACATGCTTGAAAAAGTGTCTACAAAATCTTGTGAAGCAATTGAACCTTCGCCTATTGAACAAGATCGGTATGCAATCACTTCATCGGTAATAGAAGAAACTAGAAATGAATTGGAAAAAAATGGGGTCAATGTTGACATAATTTTGGAAGTCTTAGAACGTTCAAAATTGGCATTTAATCCAAAGCCAACACAAGAACTCATCGACCTTTCCTCAATTCCGATGACCATTGTTTTTGATTTGAACGAAGATGGAACGCTTGAATTTTCTGACGAAAATCTTAACAATAACACCTTGTCTGATCGTAACGATTTATTAAATGAAATACCGGAAGACACATCTTCATCAGCAGTTAACTATCTGGCTACACCTACTTCATCAAAAATATCATTACTTGCCCCTATAACTTCGACCGAGACAAATCCAGGATCTACTTATGATTTTGTCGATTTGAAATCAAGCGGAAATCCATCAACCACATCAACAACACGGAAAACTTCTCCAATAGCTCCAGTTAATGTTAATCAAAAACATATAGGACATAAAACATTGATTTCGTCAAATGGCAGATCAGAATCCTGTTCTCCATGCAGATCTCGTTCTCCACTTTCTTTGTCGAAGCATTTGTTTTATCCAGATCCTTTTAAGAAAAAGAATAGGACTCTTACACATCTTAGCAGGTCTCCCAGCGCAATTTCTTCACAGGCTTGGAGGGATATATACGAGCGAAAAGAACGAGCTAGGCAGGAAAAAATTGATGCAGTCGAAAAGAGAAAAGATGAAAGGCTAAGGAAGAAAATGGAAAAAGAAACTAAAAAACCAAAGGGAAAAAAGCGAAAAGGAAAAAAACAAGTCATCGAATGCGACAAATGCAAGGAGCAACTTATAAGCGATACAGAAGAAGACGATTTGAAAAACATTGGTTGTGACACATGTCCTCGTTGGTATCACCTAAAGTGTAGCTCAATCAGCTTTTTAGAATACAATGATGCTATTACTATGGAATTTATATGTGATAATTGTCTAGATTTAGGAGATGCTTAAGTACCTAATCTTATTATGTATAAGTATTATTTTTCATTCATATGTGCATAGTTAAAAATGTGTACCTGAATTTTTATTATTTTATTATTTTAATAGTCCTTGACAAGTCCTAAAAATCAAAGCTACCTGAAGTAGTGTTATTTTTTATTTATATATCTTCCTAGCGTTGTATTATTATAAACGCATGACTGAATTCTTATTATTTAACTATTAATATGTATATATTATTTTAAAAGACCTTGACAAGTCCTAAAATTCGAAGCTACCTGTACTTGCGCTATTTTTTATTTATATGTAATACTATAAAAAATGTATAACTGAATTTTTATTACTTTACTATAAATTACATTAATGGTCTTTGACAATTGTGCTATAATTATGTACATGTACATGTATATGTGATACCAAAATAAATTTTGTTTTTTATTAAACAATCGCTAAATCTATTAAAAACGAGTGAAAATGATAAATTTATTTTGTTATTGCAGTCTTGTGGAAATAAAAATAACCTGGCCGGATACTGATGCAAAAGTGGCCGACTAATGAATTTTGGTGGCCGGGTTCTGGTGAAATTTCACTTTTTCCAAAAAAATTATTTTAATTTCAGATGCATGAATCCAATTACATTCAGCAATTTTTTTTACAAACATAAAATTGCCATTAAGCTGAAAAAAAAAATAAAAACGTGTTTAAGTGGCCAGGTAAATTAGTTATCATGGATCAAAGTAGGAAAAAGAGTTAGGTGGCCGGGTACTGGTACACTTACCCTACTCAATGAAAAGGGACAAAATTAAGGGGGGTGGTCGACTTTTTATGGGTAAATCACAATTTGCGGTTGAAAAAGCGTTATTTTACAACCTGTCTGATAATGATAAAGTCTATATAATCACGTCAGTTATCATAATCACAGCAATAATGTGAACATTTACTTCAATATCGGAACTTGTGTGCATAAACTAATTGCAATTGGAATCTCAAGAGCCACAATATTGTGATTAATATTAGGGATTTGAACTGCCAGTCCAACTTTAGACACGATTACGCAACCAAAGTAGGTATATAAATGTCGATATTTTCGAAAGTACGTATTTTGTTGTTTGCTTCTAATGTTATGACTGGGATTAACAAAATAATTATTTATTACCACTAGAAGTGTGTTTTACCAGTAAATTAGGGTTGCCACTTCAAAATGAAAACATATCTGGAGATTTCATTTCGACGATTCTATATATTTATTATTTATACTAAAATGTAAATAGAAATATATATTTCAAGTTTCAAATAACAATAGCCTCTTATAAAACGATGGGGAATAAAAACAAAAGGAAAACAAATTAAATTCACACTTCTTTTCAGTGACATATTGACATTGAACGGACGGTTTTTGAACTATGTCATAAAAGACTTGCCAAGGTAAATTTATTGAAAACCTGACATTTTTATATAAATAAAGTCTATTCTAATCTTATCTAATCTACAGTTAAAATTCCAAGCATGTCTTTTACAAAGTTAACCCATATACAATTTTTATTAGCACTTTTTGTAGATGATTATTGTCACATTTAGTGTTTGCTTTACCGAATTTTAGTTTAATTTTAAAAATAATTTAAAGCTAAGGCAGTTTTCATAGAAATTTAACCGAATGAATGACTCGTCCTTAATTAAGTCAAATGTACTATTCGGTTTTATTCTTCAGCCATAAACTGAAAACTCTTTCGCAGGACGCGTCATTGACGCAAGTGCAATTTAAATCAGCTTCTTCAAGTTTTTTTCTTCACAAAGGGAGACTGTATTTTGTCAATAGGCACGGCTTTTTGAAGATGAATAACAGCTTCTCGCGAACAGCAGTAAAATCAGTATAAACAAGAGCCAAAGGTATACTGAGAGCTGTGATTTCAGGCAAAACGATAACCATTTAGTCTAGTATTTATTTACCTGCTATGTATAAGCAGAAACAAACCTCGAAAAACAGGAAATTGAGAGTTCAACAAAAAGCATATTGAAAGGCTTACCATTTAAGTTTTTTTTTTTATCGGATAGTGGGGTTCAACTTCAGTTTCAAAGTGATTCAAGTTTCGTTAAGTAGATGAGTTTGGTCAAATTCTTACCTTTTTAAATTAAAAACATTTTGAAGTTGTAGGAATTTGAAAAAATGTGTTCTGCCAAAACCTTTGAGTTGGACAAATTGTTTTTAACCGGTTAAAAAAATGTGGACAACCCTTGCGAGTCCCGGCTGTATGGCAACCCTGCGGTAAAGGCGCAGAGTATAAGCAGAACGCTGTCATAAATTCTGATTGTAAAAGTCAACCGAAAGTGCAATTATCAATAAAAACGATCAAAGAGCACCTCCTACAATTCCCGTACTCCGTACTCTTCTATTTATAGAAAACTCACTCACCAAGATAAGGAGTTTTAAAAAATTCCCTAAACTAAAAACACCCATAAATGCAGAACGCTTACGGGCAAAAAAATGTGCTGCCAGTTTCAGAAGACTACCGCAATCCATAATCGAAAAGTGCAAGCGTTGCATAAAGATTCGATTCATGCCACTCGAGGCATTCTTCCGAAACAACATCAGCGCTGCAGCAATCCGACATATCTCACTTAGCATTCGAAGTAAATGAATACACGTAGGTATCTAGTACGTATTTCGCAGACGTATGTTGGAGTGCTTTGTCTCAATCTGGTTTTGTATTGCAAATTTCTTGGGGTAAACCTGGGCTCTGCGTATGGGGTTGTGCTTGCCGATAGACGTAAGACGTAGACGCTGGGAGATGCTTGCTAATGTGTACTCATTCAATTTAACTTGTGTGCCACAGTCAGACCACTATCAAATAGAACTACAGACAGTCTAAAGCACGCAGTAGTGACTCCGCTCTCCCAGTCGGTATCAATCATAGCTGGGAGCCAGTTGGACATTTGCGGCTGTCTTTTTGGCTCTAGAGTAAGCGTTTTGCTTCTTTCTTCTTTTTTTTATGGTTCGTTCTCTCTATCTATCTTGTCCCCCTTTTGGCGTTCGTTTCCCCCATTCCGATTTTTTTCTGTCGTGTGTTGTTTAACCAAGCTCGCTTTGGAGTTAATACACTTGGCGTAGTCGCGGTGGTAACTTATCGTGCGAAGCGGGAAATATAACCGATAAAAGTGTGGTGTGAAAAAGAATTAGAGTATATACCTCGAGCGTGTATGTGGTGTATTGCCTACTGTTTCGGATTTTTTTTCCGATAATATATCCATAAAACATAGTATTTGTTTAAAGTTAAGTGACATGTGATATTGCCTACTAATAGTGATAAATTGAATAAAAAAATAACAAAGTTATAAAAAAAGAACCCACACTCACTATGGATTACATTGTCAAAGCCTACAAGGACTGGAAACTACACTCACAAGTAAGTTCGCGTCTCTGTATTTAGGTAGAACATCTTTGCAAAAAACAAAAACAAAAATCATAAATCATCAGCTCTGTATCACTTCCATTAGAAGTTCATTGCCTGTTGCTTTGGGCTATTTTCATGGATACTTTTCTCTACCGCATCCGCATACAAACCAGGTACATAAAATAAAAGTCTTTGTTCTTTGCAAATTTCAAAAAGAAACTTGAAGGTAATCCCATACCGTCAACGTTTCAATTCGGGATTGCTCCCATAAACCATTGGCGCACATGCTATAATGTATGACTTCTGGTTGCTCATTTCAAAAATGACTGTCACATGTGCCTATAGAAGAACCTTTTAACAAAACTCTTATGTTACAAGCTAAACGCTTGTGGTTTTTATGGCACCCTTTTTTTTTTGCTATTTTTGTCACGTGAAAGCTGTCAATTGCCGGTGTTAAAACCATAAATGTGTGATGTTTTGGAGGAGTCTTAATCACTATCGAGTTGCTTTGTTAATAATTGTAACACCTTTTTGTTTTTTGGTAAAAAGCCATTAATGTGTCAGCAGAAACTCAATTATAATTATTTTACGGAGATGATTGTTTGGCTTGTTTATTATTACCTAAGTCAGGCGAAGTTTTTATACGCCTTACGCAAATGTTAGAAAACAGTCATGAGACACTAATTGGTATATTCAGATTTTAATTGCCTTCTTCTTAATTCAGTTGCTAGAAAACAAACAAAGCGCATACTCGTATAGTAATAGTCATTTTTTCAGATGGCACAGCTGTCATTCTTTTGACAAACGAAAATTGACATACCCATGCGAGATATTGGGTGAAAATGCGTGGCTTAAATCTATTTTCCATTGTAGGTATATCCGCGCTACTGCTTTGTTGTAAAACAAACAATCTTGGTTTTGTAGTGATTTCAGAACACATTTTCTCTTACTGTTTCTAGATATTTTGGTGTCTCTGTTCGACTGTGTCGAATTTATTGATCTTAAGTCAGTTAGGAGAAAGTAATTACACCTATACAGCGGTGTATACGAAAGCGGTTTCTGTAATGCCTACGATCAAAAGCTCTAAAGAAGCTCCTCAACAGCGGTTAAAACCATAAGCTTTATCGAAACTATTAACTTTCCACACATCTACTCATACATTTTCAGAAGTCTAATAGAGACCTTACCGAAACTTAATTCCGTATCCCTCTGTGAATATGTTTCGCAAAAATGTTACAGAAGTTATATTCGAAATACTTACTTCGAAATTGCTCTACTTCGGCTAACAAATATTGTAGAAGCTCTATGGAATGGTTTGCCTACAGAAATTACAAGTTTGAACAGTTCCCAAGTCAAATCGTTACTTGTTTTCCTGAACTGAAGCTTCCTACAACTTCGGCTTGCACACACACATTTTTTTCTCCTGTTGGACATCCGCGTCGCTTTGATTTTGTACATCAAGTTATTAAACGAAATACTAACCGACATATTAATAGTGCCAACCTTAGTAATAATTAACGGAACATACAAATTGGGGACGTTCCAAACTCTAGCCTCCGTATTGATAAAGTAAAAGTAAAAGTACGTAAAAGTTATTTTTCAAATGAATTGAGATTTGCCCACCATTGCTTTATTCGATCACTGAAATTAAAAGTGCATTAACCAACTTCAACGGTTTCCAACCTAAATGCCAACATTTTAATAAATGAATAGACATGCTAAAATATGTTTGTCATTAGCGACTCGTACGTATTTTGCAAAATGTCAAACTGGTAAGCACAATTAATCTAAACCAGTTTATAACTGTTTGCACAAACTTCAGTTAAGTAAGTAAAACAACAAAAGAAATTAGTAAAACCCCCGCCATAGTAATCTAAAGTGCTGACACCAAAATTTTGCATGGCAAATGATTGAACTTCAGTGCGTTTCAAGTTGAAGTTGTCTGCGTTATACTCAATGACTGCTGTTGGTTTGGTGTATAGTCAACTGGCTTGTCAAAGAGCATTGAACCGATTTCGCGTTAAAGCAATTCCGAGTGGATGTCGGAAATAACTTGTCAAATGTGTTACTTGACTCATCGAAAATTATAAATTTCATTATTTGCCAATAAGAAATAATATTTTGATGCCTACTTAAATGGACAAGATGTGTGTTTTTCTTTGTGTATACACCTTAGGCATCCGAAACTTGAAAATGAGGTTTTGAGCTCTTCCACTAGGCGAAGGTTATTGGATTTTTGTTAAACTAAAACATAATACAATAAAAGCTGCCTTTCGGCAATAATAAAACATGGGTAACCCATTTTCGGGCAGAATTGCCTAGATTGTCACTAAACGGAAGAGAGAGTTTGTGGCGTATAGTGAAGACCTTGCCAGTCATTAGGAAGGCTGACATTTACATTTTTCCTGCAGATAAGCAAGGCCAGAAATGATTGAGGTACATAATTACTAACCGTGATTAATAGTGTAACATTTGAAGTAACCAACAAAGTTATTTTATTTATTTTATGGTATCTACAAACGGAATTGAATGAAAGACTTCGTTGTGTAAAAGCATAATTTGTCCACTTGAAACATTGCCTGCTGAAAATTAAGAATTCAATTGCAGTGAATCAAACAAATAGGCAAAAGAGTTGTAATTTTTCAGCCTCTCATCTGGCTTATTGTTTGACAGTTTACCCACCACGAAAGTTTCAAACAGAGACAATACTGAGACCACCAACTCCGGCCGATTTCCCGTTACTTAGCCTACAAGCTATATTTTTTATGGAGTGTACACATCTGGTGCGCTAGTATTCTTACATAGAAAATCGTATTGACAAATGTCACGAAACTTCAAAAATTCCGGCTCACCAACACACTCCCAGCAGATATGAGACACTTCCGCTGTGGGCAAAGTTGCTGGCAGAGTTCATAGAGTTTTATCCGTTAAATTTGAAATTGTTCGTTACGTGTGGATAACATTTTTTTTTTAGGAATAAGTGCACATTTGCTTAAAATGTTCATGAAAAATTAACAATGTAGATTGGTGGAGGGAAAATGAAAACATTTTGGGCAAATTTTCTTCATTATTTAAGAAAAATTTACACACGAAATCGAAGTTACTGATATCCAAAAGCGGAAAATACACAACCATGTTTGTCCCAATATGTTTCTAGTATATAGAACATCAACTTTAGATAGTTTTACTAACCAAACAAATCAAATTATTCGCCTTTTAATAATTTATAATAACTAACCAATGGCGTTCAGTAATGAAAAAATGTGGTATTCCCGAACTCTTTCACATTTCCCCACGGTTGCCGAAGTTGGCAGCATTTATTTTTGTAGTTTTTGTGTGTTTTTGCATGTCACACTGATTCTTTTTTGACATAACACCGATAGGAATACAAAATGGCGAATTTGAAAAAAAATTAAGGGGCCCAGCGGCAAGAGGATTGTGAGTTGGGGGTCTCAGTATGGTTTGTCTATGGTTTCAAACTGCCGGAGGAAGGAAAACTACGGAGGAAGAAGGCACAAGTCAGTGTTACCAATGAAATTAATGCGCAACAAAAACTCGTTCATGCGCACTCAAGTTTATTATTTCGCAAACAGCTTACGAACAACAAACTAAATATAACCAGCCCAGAAAATACCAATACTACGCAGTCGTTACATACCTAACGGTTAACCAATATTTCCTATCTTTCGTGTTTAGGCTTTTAGCCAATGGATGTGTGTGGCATAGCAAATTATAGGTGCAGTTTAATTTGATTGATATTCCAGTTGCAACTAGTTTTTTCGAAGTTGAATGATCGACTTCTGTCGTCAGTTTAGCAGCCACTTGCATACCTAAGTTCGCTGCTAAAATTACAAGGAAAAGTGACAGACTGAGCGTAGATTGGTGAGGTCCATTAATTCAATTCTGGCGCTCATAATTTCATTCGTTAAATAATAAATTTGAAAGAAATATTTTACGAAATAGCCTTGAAAGCGCTACATCGAAATGTAAACAAAACACTTAGAAGGGCATTTCCCGGGCTACCTACATTTCCATAACTATTTTTTAATATCTGAGACAGCTTTTGGTATCTATTAATGTCAAAGTAAAAATAAAAATATACATGTTTGCATGTTTTCGTTTTACAGCAATCATTTGTGAAGAGAAATGGCAGGCAGAATGTGTAAATCGAGAGTGAAAATGAAAACACCGTGCATTTGTTGCATTTTCGTTCTTTGAATTACGTAACTCATGCAACTCAAACTATATATCCTATTCACATTGACCTCAGGCGCTGGATCATACTGACGTTTGAACCTCTGCGATATTTAGCAAAGTCCGGATTTTTCGATTTTTTTAAATTTTCTTTGACGTTTTTGAATGTGCCACTTTGAAAACTGACAATTTCTTAAAATTCCAAATAATTCAGTTCTAGTCTACATTAGTTTTATTTACACATATATTCAGGCCACAAGCAAGTATTTTATTCTTAAGAGTGCAATAAGTCCAAAAGTTTGTTTTATACTTCATTATATTTGATTTTATCTTACAGTACCGTAAGGACACAATTATGTCAAAACCAGACAGATTATCTACTGACGGCAATGTTAAAGGTACAAATGTGACTGCTAGCTCGACAAGTATGGCTGCACGTCGCTCGCTGTCAAAGTACGATTACACGTGTCATTTTTCGTGGCAAATTTTGACATGCTGACGTCACAAAAATTCGTCCATTCGCTGGTCACTCGTGTGTTTTTTGTGAGAAGTGCGCTGCGACACACGTAGTGACAAATTTAGGACAAATTTTTACGTCATATTTTGACATGAAAAGTGGCATGTGTATTGTGTAATCGTAGCTTCAGTATCAGTATTGCAAAGTTCGCCTTTTCAATTAATAAAAAATGTTAATGACGAGATTTATAGAGTCTAGAATATTTTAAATAATCTTATATAAATCAATTATATTCCCTTATAATTAGTAACAATAACAAGTTTTTGCCGTGCTAGCATCCAATACAATTTATATTTCGATTCATATCGATGGTCATATTTTATTATTAAAAAAGCTTATTGCACATTTCTAGTGTGAACAGGTTTCAAGACTAGATTTCATATAAATCGAATGTCTCTTGAAGCGAACCATTGGAAGAGCAATTTATTAATATCTAATCAACAGATTCTTCCTCATTTATACGCAAATTATACGATGATATATATAAAATAATAGTAAAATGCCCCTAGGTGTCAGTGTAAGCCTTCATTTGATTTTTTATGCTGTTGCTTCCCTACCTGACCAATAAAAAATCGTCAATATGTCATAATTCTGTAAATGTGCGCGACAATTGAAACGGGTTTTTGTTTTTATTAAGGGCTGTTCACATTTCAACTTCAACGTCATTGACAATTACCATTGGGATTCCCTCAATGCAGTACCTACCTTATTCGTTCACATAGACCCAGCATGAATCATTCACGGTCTTGACCTTATGCGCGTGGTATGAATTCACACAATTAACCTTACAAGTTTCACATTTCTTCAACCATAGACCATCTGTTCTTTGTGGGAATGAAGCACTGTTTGGCCTCAGGGTTTCTGCAAATCTACGAGGCGTTACATTTTAACTTGTAAGGTTACTAAGACGTGGCACAATTAAAATATCATTGCACAGCAGTTTTTTTCTATTTGTCTTTTACAGTGTTTTCTTGCCCTGCTCTTTGCCGCAAAGTGACTCCACTTCTAGTGGATAGCTGTCACTCTCCGACTGGAAAATATATGATTGTGGCATAATAATTTTGAGATAATGACAAATGTACGAGTATGTACGCTGGTATAATTACGCTGGTTTTATTTTTATTTTTGCACCTGCATCCAAATGTGCATAATAATAATATGTTAATAAGTATGCATAATAGAAAACGTCGTCTCCAACTGGGTAGTAGGTTATTTCAACAATTTGCACCATTCCACGAGCAGTCGTGTCTATTGTATGTATCCACTTCGACAAGTAAAAATAAAAAGCTGAAAATAATGGACAAATTGATAGCGGCGAACACTTTATTAGTTGATTGCGAATCGCAGTTGTATTGCAGACATGTAACAGTAGTTTATTTAGTGTCACATTATTGTGTTTGTTTGTCACTGAATACGGGTCAATTACAAACAAACTCCCTGGTGTTTTTTTTTTTTTGTTTTCTGCTTTGTTAATTACACGAAAATGCGCATACATTTTTACAAAGCGCTCTACGTGCTATTACTTAATTGGCTTTTTCGAAAGGCTCGTCTATCGGCTCACGTTGTTTTTTCGTATTTAAATCTCGTTCGGGTGGGGAAAATATTATCGGCATAATTTCTGAATCACATTTTTGCCCCCAGATCGATTGCCTAAAAAAGCTTTTCGCCAACCAACAGGTAACGAAGTACGAGTATGTGTGCATATAATAGTGTCTATTCGGGAGAGTAAACATGTCAAACTGTTGCGTGTAGGAAACCGCATTCAAGTTTTAATGGTGAAAACCCCGAATCAATTAACGGACCGGTCTATAAAATTCACTTCTCTAGTGTCTACACACTTGAGTTGAGATAAACCAATACAATTACTCACTGTAAAATTTATACAAATACCTATGACGTTATAGAAACGGTGCGGTGGTAGATTGCAAGTCATGAATTTCCGGGTTTCTTTTTTTTTAAGCAGCACGATTTTATTTCTTTCCAATAACTGGAATATTTTCGTGGAAGCACAATATAAACTAAAAGATCCCAATGCGAAGAGTAGAACCCTGAATAGTGTTCCTATGAAAAATGCAAATTCAGGAAAATTCGTTTTTATTTTGAAGATTTATGTTGACTTCCATGAACTTCAATGACATTATGAAAACTCACTTGAAATAGAAAAAAGACTACCAACAAATTATGACAAGTTAATTTAAGATTAGACTATACAATAAGTGTGCATACATTATCCGGGTAAATGAGAAAAATTTGTCACTTTCAAGCCTGACATTAAAGAATCTCTAATCAATTTCACCAAATTGTCATTAATTCAGAATAGTCGAGATTTCATTAGGCTTAGAATTTATGTGTCAAAGCTAAAACTTGAAAGTACACAACAATACGTCAATTATTAAACAATGGGCACATTCAAAATTCAAAATATATCCTCCGTCAGCCACAAGTGCGAACTGTCAACTTAGTACTCCGTCACGAATTTCTTGACTAGATGCGTCGGCTTCCCCTCGATAAACGTCGACTGAAAAAGCCTTAATGTGACCGATCTACACCGATCAAAACTGAGATACATGAAGTCACCTGTCTGTCAGACTTCCTAATCTAGAAACATGACAGTTCGCAATTCAACCCATAAATATTACATATATCATCAAAGATCAAATTGTAGCACTGCCATCACCAAACTTCAATTAAATTCATGTGGTATTATTATACAGCTATCAAAACGGGGTCATTGAAAATTCACTACATATTTGTAAAAATGTATAAAATCAATTGAGTATGCGTAAGCTTAGTTCCGTCAGAGTACATTTCGAACAAGTAGTCTGGGAGTTTATTGAAGAAATAAATCCCTAACCACCTACTACATAATTAAACAAGAGATCCCCGATACGAACAAAATTTTTATACTAGCAATCAAGATTAGCAATGCGTTTTTCATGTGAAGTCTTAAACAGTACTACATAATATTTATGAACTTGTACCATGTTGAATAAACTTTACGGACAAAGAATTACAGTAAAAGTTTTCACAGCCGTTAAAGACCACCCATCAACTTAATCTTCAACAGCAGTATTATTTATTTATGTTAACAACATTTCGAGGGTATAAATCTGTCTTTTTTGGATTTATGATTCATTTGAAATTATCAGGTAGGTACAACTCACCGTTTACAATGCAAACCTTGTTGCTCAATACGAAAAAGTCATCCAAGTTGTTAGCTGACAACAAATAAACCCAGTTCGCCAAAAATACTCTTTATCAGTTGCGTATACCAACTATCAGTTGTATTGACACTTATCTCTACTGAATGCATCAAATGCGGTATTTCACAAGAATACAAATACAATAAAGAGTTGTGTTCATTTGTTATGTTTACACAATGTTTTAGCAATATGTGGTATATGTATGGGGAATAGTTTTCTTAGTAAATATAACGTGGTCGTGGTATACCTTATGAGTTCACAGGGATCCACAGAGGAAGTGGAATGATTGAGCAATTTAGCTACAAGAACACTTTAGAGTTCAGACTGTCTGAAAGCTGACGTGACTTATCGTATGACCTGTCAGATAGTCTGATCTTATTAGGAAACCTCTGTTCACTATCGGGACAAGTCAAATGTTACTATCTGTTAGAATGGTGTGAAATGTCTGTGTTTTTGGTGGCCAAAGCTTCACCTTTGAGAGAAAGTGAGCAAATGCAATCAATTCCTCGAATGGAAAACGCGGAGTGGCGGTTCTGGCTTTAATTGAGTTTCCGCTAACAATTTCTGATCGGAATTATTGTCAAGATAATGACAATAAAAGTTCTCAAAAGGCAGTCACTTTCGTACGAATTATACCTATTTCAAGTTAAACCACTAATTCATTAACAGATTCCTGTTTAAAGTCAATTTTCTGCATAAAATCCACAGTACTGCCACAGATGCTTTGCATTTTCTGTTACCCTACGCTGATATTTTTTGAGTCATTTGGGTGTCTTCGTTAGTAAAATTAAAATTGCTTTGTTTAAATAAAAGTGACAAAGATCGTTTGAAATTTTTTCTGTCATACTGACTAATTTAAGAGGAATTTGCTTATTCTTGGAGTGCATTACATATTCCGTAATTGCTAACTATTTTAACACTGCCAGTTCAAAGGAGGTGAAGTTAGCTCAATCATCAATCGACAAGACTGAGGTTTGTTTCACTGTCAATATACACAGCCTTGCTTCTCTTTTAAAGATGTTGCTGTTGAACCAACACATGCAAACTCTACCCGACGGTAGATTTTAACTTATTACATTAGTAACAAAAATAATGAATTTGACTGGCAGGTGGATGAAATACGCGCCAGTTTATTCAAGGTGATCGAAAGTCAACGTATATGCCGGGTGCGATGCGGATAAAGCAAATATGAGTCCCTTAAATCCGTCGACATTATTCACAAATTGAGATACAGCACATTCATTGGTGGAAATATTGATAAAATGAGAGAAACTCTCATCGTCGCTGAATGAATTGAGTTTGAGTTTAAGCACATCTGGTGCAAACTTTGACATTGAGATTGCATGTCAAAGTTTTTGCAGTAATTTTGCAGAACATATTTTGTTGCGACACTAATGCTTTTACAGAAATGTTTGGATGATTCCTTTCCATTCAATTGAAACCAAAAAACAGTTGGCGAGATTTGGAACGATTGAAGCAATATTTCTCCTGATATAAATATCGGCTTAAAATCTTCTGGATTATTCGTATTGTATCCAATTTCAGATAATAGATATAACAAAGCTTTAAAAATAAATTGCTTTCTATGTAGAACGGGAATCGTTAAAAAATGTAAGACATAATAAAAGGTTCATTGGATCCTGTCCTACAAAGCAATTTATTTGTCAATTCAATATAACTAACACCAACGGCAAAGGAGACTGACACCAGAGTGCTTGACCAATTCCATGTGTATGAACTTGTGTGAAAGAAATTATCTCCCCTGGAGAAAGGCGAAGACATCAGCAGACTCAGATTTAATATGTATAATAGTAGTAAAATAATAGTCAAAACGATATTATACTTCATATCTATATTGTAAACTAGTAATCGGGATTACAGGGTGTATGAGTAACATTTTTTTTCTTTTTGGAGTAACGAACCTTATGTTGAATCGTGAGTATCGATGAGAACTGTCAATAAAAGTTGTTGTAAAATAGAGAATTGCTAGCGCTTATCCTAAAGACAAAAACGGTTCAGAGCTTTTGCAACAGTAGGCAACTACTTTTTTATGCATTTCATTTCTTTGTTATATTAATAAACACCTTAACATGATTTTATTTCGCTTTACTGAATGTGAAATGTGAAAAATAATAATAATTAAATAATTAGTGCTATTAAAAGTCCATTAAAATACATTTTTTGCCGACAGCGAAGGCGAGTCAAATCAGACAGTTTTTTGCTGTCTGTTCTTTCACGAATAGCTCACATGATCTTAGCATCATTTGTGGTATCCCTTTTTGCATATAAACAGAAATGACGACTGAAAACAAATTAATAGAAACACAACTGGAATGACTTGACGAGCAAGTTTGCCAAGAGGAAAAAAAACTCTCCTCAATCAATTATTATTTGTTCGTGCAGGTAAAATCAAAAAGAATCTATTTTTCAGCAGTTTTTAGTTTTATGTTGATGTTATGTAACGCGGTTAGTGATTTGAATGTTGCAACTTCTTTAAAATCGAAGAAAATTTAAAGAATCTATACGCGTGAGATTTAATAAATTGAACTGCGATTAGAGATGTGCGTTTACTTTAATATTTTGTCGTAATAAATAAATCGAAAAAAATTTTCGCATCCCCAACAATTAAACGAGATTACGATTTCAGTACTTCTCTAGACATATTTCACCGAACACAAATATTTGTACATAACCCATAGATCTAGTTTTCTAAGTAAACATTAAAATAACATACAAACAAAGCATAATCTGCATATTCTTATACTACTGCTGATAAGGTCATATCAAAGAGGTAACTATTTATTCGGTATCATTAATAAAAAAATAAATTTCAAACTGATTACTATAATAAACAATACGAATAGGATAGCGGAACGCCTTTCTGAATTTTTCCCGTAAAATTAAATTACTTGACATTGACATAAACAAAGCTACCTTAATGATGTGCAGCGTCTCCTCCATTCAAATCATCTGCTACTCACCAACTATACCTTACTTATCTATTCCAATGGAAATAAAAAAACCGCAGTTCGGAGATTAAAATTTCACAAATTGGAAAGGGATAAATACGAACAAAATACTACATTTATGAATATGCAAACGTTTTTGAAATCAATTTACTTGTTCTTGTTTGACCAAGAAATGTTATCAATGTCAGTTATGAAAATATTTATTTTAATATGTCTGTTTGATGAATATTTGCCTAAAAATATCGTGACGTAAGCAGTGATCAAACAACTCGTGCGCAACTCAGATTCAGATCAGAGCATAATAGCACAGAGACCTCGTTAGACATTCCTGTGAAGCTGTCAAAGTTAACATACAAAGTTTATAGTGCGCTTTAGATGCGACGTTACTTTGAACATATTGACGTTTACAATGAGTCAAGACTTTTTGTGCATAAGCTGGCAGCTGTCAAAAAAGCTAGGCTCACAATGCATCACAGCAGTGAGCTTGTGTTTCTTTTTTTGCTCAGAAGATGGTTAGAGTGCTGAGTGAGTGAGCAGTCAACTGTTCCCTTTTGTCAGTTTCCAACTTCTCTATCTTTCAATCTTTGACTGTAACACGAAGTAAACCATTAAAATTGGCTCAGCTATGAAATTGATTGTTGTCGCTGACGAAATTCTCTATTCAATCTGTATACACGAGTATTATCAATTCCGATTAATTGAATATCGTACTTTGCTATTATTCCACTATAATTTATTGCACAGTATGTTGTTCGGTTTTTGATTTTCGTTTACTACAAACAAAAGTCCATTGCGTTCAGCAGAAGTCTACCCCTTTCCAGTTGTTATCTGTTCCCTGGGCATGCTAAAAAACATTTTATTATTAAATACTTGGCGTGTCAGAAAACGCTGAAAATTTACTCAAACAAAGTGGAAAAGCAGAACGGCTCACTAGGTAATTAATTAACAACTCGATCAATACTTAATCTTGATAACTTTGATTCGTTGACGGCAGTGACAACACATGGGATTAAATTGTTTTCCAAAATAAATGATAAATTTTGTTGCCATTCGGCATGGTTTAACCCACTGCAAGACAGTTCAAAGCAAACAAAATAGAAATAAATAACCAAGGATTATCAAAGCGGAATTGATTGAAGACATATATTTATTTACCTAAGCCTGCCTACATCAATGTCAAAAAGAATAATCTCCTTCGAAGTGACTATCTTTGAAAAGTCGATAAGATGGTTATATCGCATAACGTCATTCAAGGTCCAAGTTTACCGACACAAAATGTTTGATGGCTGATCAAAACAGACACACATTTCAAGTTAAAACAATTAAATCTGTGAATGTGACGTATAATTACGATCTCCAACCGGAGAGAGACCAACTACTTGATGTATTCAATTTGTTGATTGATCACTCAATGGTGCATTCATAATATTAGGCGAGGGTAATTGAAGATGCGCCTTTAAAGGTCAACACTGACATCTCTGATTATGTGGCATGTGACTAAGAAATATATAAGTTTGTAATGAGGTCTTGTCGTTGGGATTATGCGCATTTTCCAAAGTTTGGTAAAAACAAGGTAATAATAAATCTGTACGTGACTGAAAATCATTCAGAATCACATGAGTATAGTATATACGTTCGCGTATACTCAAAAAAGTCAAGATGTTGTTGCTTTATCAATAATTCTACATATTTCATTTCCAAATTACGTTTTTGTAACTTAATTAGGCAATACTTTTGAGTAACTTGTAAGAAAACTAAC
Source organism: Cheilosia variabilis (assembly GCA_951230905.1). Taxonomy (NCBI): domain Eukaryota; kingdom Metazoa; phylum Arthropoda; class Insecta; order Diptera; family Syrphidae; genus Cheilosia; species Cheilosia variabilis. The sequence goes on from OX579676.1 coordinate 18,058,897, forward strand.
GATCCATTAAGTTTGTGGCTTGACGTGATTGTTGTAATGGCGGCAGAATGCTTTCTGCCGTAATTTTATTAAAATTGTTATTTATTCAACTCTTTTAGGAGAGCAACAACGACGACGATTTTAACGTTAAATAACAGTTCTACTTACAACGGGACTTCTTGCTTGTTTTGAGTTGACCTCAAAAATCACTCGTTATGTACTGTCCATGTCGCACATAACAGGTCTGCAAATTAATGTCGTTTTCCACTGGTTTCACTCGGGGATCCACTCATTCTGAAATCCAACGAAACATCAAAACTGCTTCTGAAAGAATCCACAAAAGTATTTATGAAATGCCAAAAAATAATCTACGGCTGCTGTCAGCTGACTTGTATAAAATGGATTCTGACTTCAAATCAAGAAACGAAATTCTCTTCTCCGAATTATCAGATGAGTATTTTTTTGTGCCAATGGACCGGTTTCAGAAGTCATTTTTTTGATTCCGAACTCTCCCGGACGCTTGTTTTTGCCCAATGGAAAACTACATAAGTGTCTGCAACTTAATTTGGCAATACTTTTGAGCCAGTTAACTAACGATGCATATAATTCACGGTTTAAAATATTGTAAGAGGAAAATTGCTTTCGTACAGTTATATCAGATCTGCGACCGATCTGCTGATTGATTCCAAAAGAGTAATCATTTTTGAATTCATTTTGAACTTTAGGCATTGAACCAAGTTCCGATTTGTTTACAATGCAGTTCTTAGTACAGTATAAAATTAGAATTCTTATCAAAATTTCGCAAACATTAACCTCTCAGTTGCGTATGAAATAAAAAAAATGTTTTGCAGGCACTTCACTCACACGATAAACAATATTGTGTTTGCTTCCTGTGTCAAAGTAAGTTCGCAGATAATTCAAAATGTAAACAGAAATGTATTATGTACCAACCTATCTGTTCTGTATACATCCAAATGCGGTCTTATGCGGATGAGATATTTGACATTTGGCTGGTATAGTTATACATAATCGTAACACGTTTTGTTATCAGCAAAAGGCGGGCATTTAATAACATTCCTTATCTCCCAATATTATTCGCATGTAATCCAGAACTGATTTTATAAGTTCGATTTACTGCAATAATTACAAGTTTGTTATTATTTTCCGGCTGAACAAGTTAAAACGTTTGTTTAAGCCGAGGAGAAAGTCATAAGAAGTGTTATTTGAATATTTTTAAAATGCCCACTTAAATGTTTACCAGACTCTTGAAAATCGTATTGGCTTGGCTAATCTAGTATTTAGAAAGATGAAATGAATATTGCCCTAATCCGTTTGATGGGAATTCCGTTTTAGTTTTAAAAATAAATATATATGCGGAAGCAACTTCTTTGATATCGGTACTTGAATTTTTATTTTAAATCACATTCAGCAATGCGATGGATTCTTACTTATTTGGATTTGTTTGGAATTCTCAAAAGTGAAGTGGCTTTTTTTTCACATTGATACAGCCAGGAAGTGATTAGGAATAAAAGTAGGTAGGTACAGTACAACTTTGACATGGTCTGCTGCTGGTGCCACTTGGTCTAGTTCCAAAACTCAGAATCGAGTCAGATATTTAGAGAGAGCTATTCGCTTTAGGGCATTTAACATGCGTCTTGGGTGGACCAGTTTTTTGTTTAAGTTTTCAGAGAAAAATCGGGAGTGTTACAAGAAGTGTCGGTAAAGAAAATAAATATCTGTCAATTTTTTCTAATAATTACTTTCAACAAACTACCACTCTAACTCGTAAATGTCAACTCACAACAATTTAAACCCCAGCCTACTATTAAACTCATAGTGTTTCACACTTCCCCTTTTTCATCTTCTATAAAGAGTTTGTTCTTCAAAACTTCCCAATAAGGCCCTTGTACCTATGTTATTATTACGTCTAATCGCGTACTTTCTCGAGCCAAGCACTAAAAATTTATTTATTTATCAAACTCAAAAGAATAATCGAAACTCTTTCTAATGCTAGAATACCTTGTTAAAAAATGCAATAGTTGGCAATATGTTATGATTAGTTTTATTGGTATTCACCATACGATGTAACAGTAGTTGCCAAGTAGAATTGCTTTATTTTATTTTATGCTCTCAGTTCGTGAACACACCTTTTCTAATCTGTAGCAACACTGAGGCTAAGCTACGGACAGCCAGTAACACTGACAATTGGCGAACTGTCAAAAGGGCAATGGTGCACTTTATTCTGTTGTATTTTTCTGTTGCAATACGGTCAGGGTATAGTTTATAGATAAAGTACAAAGAAAAAAAAATGCGACGGCACGGCGAAAACAGAAAACTCAAAGAGTTGATCTGGCAATGCCATTCTCTCACCAACAATACCCCCAGGTGTAAACTGCAATAAAAATTTCCCTCTTTTATCAGACAGATAGCGATAAATTCCGCCCCAACGGTATAACATCTCTGTCGATTGGGGAAATTTGTATTTTCGATCAAATACAAGTATGGTAAAAAAAACTACCAGTCGCTGAACTGTCAACGTGATTGAAATACACTTTCTATTTTTTCTTCTCGTCTCGTCACGCGAGCAACCTTTTAAATAATTGCACTTTTTTCCACACTCATAAAAATAATTAACAAATACAAAAATCTTGTTCCACTTCTCACTTTAGGCAACGATTCTCTTGCCTTACATCACTGAGCTGTGAGTTTGAAAATTAAAATCAATTGAGTACGCAGTTAGTGCTGAGAAATTTCACTTTAATTATTGCTCTTGTTTAAGCTTGCAGGGAATTCTTTAAACAAAAAAGTGCTCTAACTTTTATTTTTGTGCAGTTCACAGAGATCGTACCAGATATGGACGAGGATAATATGTTCAACGAGAAGCAATCAATTCGTGAGTCAGCACGGTCTCTGAAAAAATACGGCAGCACCTGTAATCACATGAGAAACAATGACACCCTGGTACGGCATGAAGTCGAGAAAACTGATACGCTGCAGGGAATCGCACTCAAGTACGGATGCACGGTAAGTAAACGATGATACGCCTAGTCTAATATGTAAATTAATTACAAACAAATTGATATTGTCTGGTCTAGTTTGTCTTGTCATACGCCAACCAATCGTGGGTTTGTCCCCCTTTAAAGGTGCTTGCATGGAGAACATTGATTTTTTTTTTCCTCCTTCGCGTATTATTATTGTTATTCTTCTGGCTGCCGCGGTGGAAGCACGATTGTAGAAAGAAGCTTATGTTCGTGTTACGGGCATAGATCTTATAAATAGACGTGCAGTGATGATGTTAAGGTGTTCCGTGAATGTAGTCCTGTTTGCCTATTTACCTTTTTAACTCTGAGATTTTGCTTGAAAAGCTGAGCCACTCAATATATTGATTGAATTGAGGTCAATCATGAGAAATTATCTTCATAATTGAGAGATTTTTTTCGTTTCAGCTGAGTTATCAGATGCTGTACCTGTAAAGAGTAATGACTGCAAGTCACGAGGTGTACACGGTGACGATAACATTATTCGTGTTTGGTCGGTAAACACAAGCGCAGCGCGCGTTTAGGCAGAAAGCATTATTGTCGAGGCAGTTTGAGGGATTAACTGGCTATAGCCGGCTTGTGCCGTTGCATTTTAACGAAAGAGATTGCGGTTACATTGTGCAGGTACATTTGTCTTAAACTGCCAGTGATATCGATTTGTCATGGACAAGCAGTTTATTATTATAAAAACCTTATTCGGTAGCGATCAGCAGCTTTTTTCGCTTGTTGCATGATCGGGAACTTTTTGTGGAATTTCCTTATTAGCTGTGTCCGCTGTCGGCTTCGGTCTTATCAGTTTAAATAGCTTATCTCGTTGTGCTGTACGCAACACCAAAGCAAACATTAGTAGGTACATGTTTCACTGCTCTATCATTTATGTAGGTAGATATTTGTTTTTTTTTACTACCGCAGTCTATTAAAACTGTGATGGAATAACTTATAAAGCCTCCAATTGGTGCTAAAAAGAAATCCGTATATGTTAACTTCCTTGAATTAGTCGATTTTGAAATGGTTTCGCTGAACAAAGTCGACAAATGTAGCTCGATCAAGGAAACGTGTTCTCGGCTATCTGCAAGTTTAAATCAGACCAGACTGATTCTACAGAAATAAAATCTACGTACAGTTGTGAATTCCGCTATCTAGACATTTATTTTACAAAAGATATGCTATAATTATTTCTGTGTTCTTTTGAATCCAAATTCTGCATATCGGGAACTTTTTTCAACATTTGTTGCCCTGTCCAAAGCTTTCTTAAGGTCAGTGAATAGAAAAAAGTAGGTACTTGTGTGTGCCGAACGATCTTGGGTCATGGGCTTACTCGTTAGAAAAAACTGCCCATGCGATTCTTTGCTTCATTTCTGGGCAGATTACCTTTGTCGAGGTAGAAGTTCTTGACTGAATCTTCTTTGGTCCACCCCCTGTTGGACTTCGGTTAGAATTTGATATTCTTACTTTATTTTAGCCGAGCTGGCGCAAGTTTTGGGTTTCATTTTTCAAGCTAAATGTTTCTTTTTGCCTGACCATGTGGTGGCTACAGCAACCTTGTAAATAAGTGAAGGTTTCTCAATTTCTATAGTTTATCACTCTCCATTCTGTACCCTAATAGAGCCCGGTAGTTTTTACAATATTACCTAGATCCAGGTGTTGGCGTTAAATGCGCTCCCTGCAATCAAGTCCAATAGACGGCATTTTATTTTTATCTTGACAATTGACATATTATATCTAGACATCTACGTCGCAGCAGTTACCCAACAATGATTTAGTACCATAAATAGCAGCTTTGAGTGCTTACTTTGAAGCGTAACTAAATCAATAACTCCTAAAAGTGGAACACTGGCACGTGGCAGCACCAGTTACTGCAATACAATTTTCAGCACGCAACACAATGCTGACCTTGAGTGTTGCGGTGGAAACTTGTGTGCTTGTTTACAAATCTGCATGCTACCGTGCCATTGAAATGTGAAACAAACGTTCAAATCTTTCACTAAAAATGACAAAAGCACTGATTGCATTTGCATGCCAACACATTCCTAATGGATTCTTTCATTTATAATCCAATAAATCGACGGTACGTAGGAAAATCTATTGCAAACTTAGCAACAGGAACGCTCTTTTTAATGGGTGTGTCCAAGCATCCCCTAGAGGTTTTGTTTCTGCACTATTTGTTGATTAGGTCGACCACTGCATGACAAAGAAGAATTACAGCCTGCATTAACTCCACCAGACTAGTATCAAAATGTGATTAGCCAAAAGGTTGACAGCGAACTTGTCACCTGTCTCCTATCTGCAATCATCTATTGGTTAACTATGAATGAGTCTAGCTATCAATCAATCAGATAGCAATATGTGTTGTGTGTTAATTGCACCCACTCGATCATAAACGGCCTCTCCGACAATCAGTCAAGAGCAACAATATGGCAAGATGATTATATATAATGAATTGTCCACGAAGCACTCTTGCAAATGCCTTTGATTGTTTGTTTGTTTTTTATTTACAGACGGAACAAATACGTCGGGCCAATCGTCTCTTTGCATCCGATAGCTTATTCCTTCGTCAACATTTGCAAATACCCGTGGAAAAGTCATCACCCTATTATCCGAAAGATGATCGACCTCAGCCGTTGCCGACACGACCATACTCGATAGCGGGTAGCGAAATGCTGGCAAATACAGAACAACCTCCACCACAACAGAATCACACAAGTAAAAATGGCAGCAAATCAATGGATTCGGTTACAATGAGTCCCGAGGAGGAGAACAGAAAATCTATCGATGACTTCCTGGGTAAGATTGATTCAACAATCGCCGAGTCGAAGAAATACGTCGAGAAATCACAGTGCAACAGAACAGAGTAAGTATGTTTCAGTTTTATTTGCATAAAATGTTTACATTGTGCACTCCAACCACCGGTGTGGTGGGTAGTGGAGTTGATGATGAAAAAGGTGTTGTATCGTGGCTTGCACTCACCGCTTTACCAGTTTCTTAAAAATACACAAAGATGTGCGACGTAGTATATTGGTCGTAATTACAATGAAGAACGGGTGGTTGTAGATAAAGTTGGTTTTTATTTTTATAAAAAGGGCAAGAACCCGAACACAATTTGTGACTGCCGAATCTTGCACTCGATTAACTTGTTAGAATGTATTTTCACCTTTTCATAGGTCTTGTTGTGTGGGCTATTTTCGAACCGAAAATTGATGGGCAAAGTTGTTTGCCCATTCGACGGAAATAATCACACGCAAACGTATCACCATATGAAACCGTTAATGCGATGTAATACATTACACGTCAAAAGATTGGTATATTTTGTTAAAACAAAATACCAATTCGTCAATTCGCCGAGATCTATTCCCAATCAGCTAATTGACAAAATTAAGTTCAGTTACTTTCTTAAGTATGAAATTGTAGTTCCCTTTAAGGGACGCGTTCTTTGAACACGTGGTGATATCCAGAACTGGCATTAGACATCGGATCCTCCGCCTAGGAAGTAGCAATGAGTAGATAATGCCGAATGAACGCTGCTCCTGCAAAGCAATCAGTTTAATAGATGTTTCACTTTGTCGGGCTACACTATCACTAGATCACAAATGTATGGCAATCGATCAAACTGATTTACACATTTCTTTCTTAGAAAGCAAACGTGACACGTGACATGATTTGTATGTCCACAAAATTCATGTTTGATATTGTCAGGTTATTCTGTGTGAACTAGAAAAAAAAAAACATCCAAACAAACATGGTTTACAAAATTTGTAAAGCGACATATTTCAGTTCTGAATCTATTTATGTACGTTTTTGTTTAATTTTGTTTTGCTATTTTAATCTTGATAAATCTTGACCTTGTTGGAACAGTATGCATGTGCATTTTGCTTCAATATATCAACTGCTTGTATTGCAGCTCATCGAGTCTGCGTATGAACAACAAACGTAAATGATAAGCGTAATTCTAATTGTTTGTGGTTGTTGGGGTTGTTAATATACTCATATGTACTATCGCACAAGGAGATAGGTTTGCGCGGCCAAAGTCTAGTTTCTTATCGGTTCTGGTGAGGTCAATGCCTGTGGACCATTATTGTTGTTCAGATTGATGCTTATCCTATATTTTACGGCCACCATTAACGGAGCGCCTCCGAAATATAGTTATTGCACAATAAGACTAATGAAAGCAGTTCTTAATTCCATCGAAAAGATGTTGGAAAATGTTTGCTTATACTCTCGTTTGTAGTTTCATCAATCGCTATAAACTTTGATTTTTCCCACTCATTGTAACATACCCTTAACTTTATTTACAGCCTTATAACGAGCCAAAGTGACGACGATCTATTTACCACCGGCGGCACACACCGAAGAAGGAACAATAATTCCAACTCGTACAAGATTTATCATCAAAATAGCCAGACAAGTCATACACGTCACAGTTCTTCAGGCAGCACCTCCGACACAGCGCAGCTCTTAAACATAACCCAAGGAAAGCGAGTGCAAAACTCGTTGCAGCGCCTTGAAAAACAACAGGATGATTTTTTCGAATTGTAGCATAAGGCAAATATCCGATCCACTTACCATTATTTTACAAATTATTTACAATTAAATTGCAATTAATTCCTAAACTGTGTTAACAAAAAAAAAGCAAACAAAGCAACTATACATACAACCAACAAACTTCACTTCACAAACCTCGTTTGGCAGAGAAAAGTATTTTCTTTATTTATATATATATTTTTTTTGTTCTCATTATTTAGTGAAAATCCAAATGGAAATTGTTAATTTAGCAATTCTTCTTTCTTTTTGCACGACAAAAGAGAGTTTGAAATTTATCAGTTTTTCCATATCCACTTTTTTTTTCTTTTATTTTTGTTGATATCAATTTTCTAATTAAGTTTGTTGTATTATAATTATACGAAGATCTTATATGATAGATATATCTAGTATATATAAATATTTTTTTTTTCTTAATTTAAGAACTAGCAACTATTACTTTATAATGAAAAACAATATGAAGAATGAAAAGTATTAAAGTAATTTTATTTTCATCGAAATTTGTTTTGCGTTTTATTTTCGTTTCGTTCTTGGTTTGGTTTGTTTTGGTTTCAGTTTTATCCCAATCCCCTAGGCAAATACGGTGAAGAAGTAGATTAGAAATGGGTAAGAAAATTGTGCTGTTTAAAAAGTTGTATTGATGTTGTGTAAAATAATAATAACTACTAAAGATAACTGATATTCGTTGTATTTTGAAAACAAAAAAGCTTTAATAACATTCTATACGGATTACTTCATGTAAATACTTACGTTTAGACTATTGTTCCATTTTAACTATATTTAGTTTGTTAATTTAAGTGCACTATTAACCTGACGAGAACAACAACAGATGTGTTACTACTAAACAGATCCCCCAGCTTTTCAATTACAAACCGTCCAACTACATTACAAACGAGCTTTGCGATGCATATAAATGATTGACCCAGGTTTTTAAATTTAAGTTAAAGCCAAAAACGTTTCTATTAAGTTACACACTGCCTATGTAATTGTAAGTTTTAATCAGCCATAATCGTTCATTTGCTACAATATACAACGAAAGTTAATAACACTGTACATAAACCAACTCGCACTAATCCCCATACCCGGTGAAAGATCCTTCCTTTTAAGAATCCTCATAGTAAGTTGCGTGATTTTTTGGATAGCTTTAATTGGTGATTATAGGAGGGGTCGCACTTCCCGTCATTCGCCTGTGGCCCTACTCTCTATTTCGTCCCCTTCCGCTTCTAAGTAGGTACCTACTCTGTAATAATTTCATATACAGAGTAGGAAAGGTTCGTTTTTCAAAAAATTTACTTTCGGAACGAGATACAGAGTAGGGCCCCTGGTGCTTGTGATTCTACTCGGTTGCAGTGTCGACCACCACAATTTTCTTTCGTCGTCGAGCTTCAAGTGCAGCGCGGTCATTAAGCTCAGAACTTTTCGTCGGTGAAAGTGCTACAGTTTGGCATTCGGTCATCGCTGCAACCAGAGTTCCTCTGTCCAATACATCGTTTGGAATTAAAATGACTCCTGGTCGAAGTTCTGAATACATTCCGTCTGCACACAATTTACACTTCTATTATGGCGATAGCGCGGGTGAATTGCCATATGTGTTACCTATAGGTTTAGCGCTATTCGTGGAAAGCTCTGTTAGAAGTGTACGTCCCTCCGCATCCAAGTACGAATGCAGACTTAGTAAGCTGTCGACAGAGTTCGGATGGGCATTGGCCTCAACCAACGCGCCTCTCCAATTTGCCCGGTGTTTTGATTTCTGCCTCCAATCTTTCTGGAAGTCTTCCTTCACTGCATTGTCCCTGCGGGTTCCAATAGATATTGTGTTCGGCGGATCATAAGTTTCCGTTCGCTCTACATGTTCTACCCATCTAAAACCAATGATTTTAACTTTTCTGACCAGGGGACGAATCACTCCGACCATAAACGGAATTAAGGCGATACTACAAGGAGACGGGAAAGCATACCAAAGCTATTTAATATGTAGACACTTTTACTTTTCTTAAAACGCAATGCATTTTAGAAACTAAACAAAAATAAATATAACGAATTGAAGTACCACGTATATAACTTAAATTCAGAAATAAGCAGGGAAGTTTATTCGTTTTGATTCATATAAATTTAATGAAATGATAAACAAAAATCGTTTTTCACTGTTGAACGGTGCTGATGATGGATTTATACTCTAACTTTCCTGTTGGCTGTAATTTTTGTATTGAATGTTTTTTTCGCAATAATATATCTGTTCACATTCGGGTAATAGAAACCATTTGTCTGTTGTTATTACTCTTAACGCAAACTCACAAACTACATCAAATCAATTTTTAGAGGGATATAAAATATATATTAAAGAAAATGTTATATATTTAGTTAAATGTTTATTATAGTAAAATGTATACACTAAGAAAATTATATATACATACACGATAAATAAAACTATGTGAAATTACCTACTGAAATGTCGATGTTTAACTGATTAATGTTAATCCGCGATACTAATAATTATTTTTGGTGTCCAGGCTAAATTTAGGCATACGGTATTTCTGCAATCAACTGAAAGGTTTGCAACATAATATTATGAGATTAAAAAATTCGTATCAGTAGACTAAACAACTATAGCCGTGTTTTTTTGCGCTTCGATCTCAGCAAAGCAAAGTAGGATTTTCATCATGCAATTACAACAACTACGCTCTACTTGACACTCTACGAGACTCAGATGTAGTTATTGTAATCGCATGCTGAAAATCCTACTTTGCTTTGCTGAGATCGAAGCTCAAAAAAACACACCTTATGTATAATTAAACAATGCGAAATCTCACAACCATTCGTTTTGTGTTAGTTTTTAATTTTTGGGAAAAATGGACGGAATCTACAATTTTATGCCGAGTTCAAACGGCCATTAGAAGCTCTCTCGTGACAGTTATACTCTCGGATGTTTGTCAGACGTTCGTGATAGGTGGCGCAGTGGAAAAAAACCTTAAGTTGGAATTTGTTTTTTTTTTTCGGGGTTTGAACATGGGACCCCTCGCTTAGTAGTCCAACACATATACCTCTACGTCACTGCGCCGACTAAAATAACTTAATAGCCTATAAAAATTCATGTCATACGTTTTTGCATCTTATGTAGTACTTCATCACGCATTTGCGACGTTTTTAATGCACCATTACGCTTGTAGGAAATAATCAGACTCGCAAAATAATTCTATATATTGCTTTCTCAGTCTTCAGTAAAAAAATATTCGGGCTAGGGACTGGCATTAAGTAAATGTTAGTGAAAATTCGTACAAATTCGTTAGTAAACGTAGAACTTTATACATACTCCGATACCGATACTCGAAAAAGTGTTCGCCTTAATGGCTTTCAGAGCGCTTCATTGTCAATTAAATATGCCTGTAGGTTCCTACCAAACCTCAATACCTACTGTCCAAACTATCTGAAAATCAAAATGTAAAATGAAACCTTCATGTTTACAAAGTAGATAGGAAGACAACAACCATGTTATCGTTATCGTAGGTACGTCAAAGCCCCCGCAATATATAATCATAACTCGTAATGCATCAAAATAGAATATAAATTGAGACTCATGGTGATAACCTGCCAGTATAAATGAAACCTATTAAGATAGAGAGGAAGATATGTATTACATATATAACTACTCTGGTAATAGACCCAATAGTGTCCATATTAAACCTGACGCAGTATTCATATTTGCTGATAGTTGATTTACTAAAAAGTAAGTAATTTTTATATCATTTGCAAGTCACTGCCCGAAAAGTTTAAATTTATCGCCAGCTTATAGAGAATTTAAATAGTAGAACCCTCACAGAATATTTTTCCAAATGGGTCTGATAAAAAATAACTATTAATTCAATTTCAGTCAAAAGCGACTTTCAGATATTGTGCCGCACTAATAACAAAGATCACAATTTCGATTGTTTTTGTGAGCCTCAGAAGTTGTGAGTGTGCTGCCAGAATACGAAAACCTCACAAAATTAATTTCACCGCACCTTTTGAGGAATAGGAAGCTAAAAATGTTTATTGGTAAGGCCCGCAAGCATCCCCTTCACTTTCAAATTTTCGTAGGACGTGTTCCGTTAAAACCGCGCTGAAATCCATTAAATGATTGATATAAGTAGGTAAGTATACGTGAAAGATAAACAAAAACAACACAAACATCAGTTGGTAACTATAGATATAGATAAATAATAAAAGACCAACAAGTGGTATCAGAGACCTTCAACTACTTAACATCTGCGCCGACTTTTCGGTTGCCATACAAACCGTTGTCACAAACACTTAAAAAACATAATTTTTGTTCTATCCTAAATTAATGTCAACTCAGTGTATGTAATAAAATTAATATCAATCATAGGCTTTAAATTGTATTTGTGCTAATATTTTACAATGTCAGAGGTAACAATTGATTCGAATGTGATAAAAAGAACTCAGGAAACACTCGGCAAATACGTTAAGAAACCAGTGCTGAGTGAAAAATTGTTGAAGAAGCCACCATTCCGATTTTTACATGATGTTTTTAGTGCGGTAAGGGTTAAAACAAATTTTATTTTATTTCATTCGGTTACTTGTTTTTTGCTAGGCTAAATCGTATTTGAAGGTGGAATTGTTTTATTTAAGGAAAGAGAAAATAAATGTTCAGGGCTGCGTTATGTGAACAAATTAGCTTGTACTTCTTTTGTTTGCAGTTAAATAATTTGTAAACCAGAATGGGCTTACACTCGGTGTGTGGTGTCGCGCTGTCAAAATCGAATGTAATACTCCAAAACCGTATTCCGTCTCACACAACGCGCGTCGAAAATGGTCCATCACTGTGAGAGCAACGAAATCGAAACTATCCAAAATTGAATTTTGATAGCGCGTCGGACTTTATTTCTATTCTGTGATCTAGCATGCATCACTTTAGGTTGCTTTGACGAACTGTGTTACTGGGTCTTCAGTTCGGTCAAACGTTTGAAATGGGTCATTCTTTTATGGTTCTTCATCTATTTTAAATATAATCTCACATTGACTCAGCTGACACTTCCATTCCACTACCATGATAGTTATTTCCTCAAAATTGCAGAACCCTTGGAGCCAGATATTATAACTTCTATTTGATTTTAGCTTTTCAGTCAGTAAGTGTTTAACGAATTTGTCCGTCTTAAAAATATACATTTAGTAGATCCGATGGACAAAAGTGGACTCAGCATCAACCTTTTAAGTTGCGACGCACTAAAATGTCATATTTCTTTCGGTGAATTCGATTTACTCTTAATTATTTTTTATTGAATTAAAAAATAAAAAATAAAAACACTATTTTATAGGTAATCCGAAATACCGGGTGCTTTGAAGGTCTCTATACGGCCGATGAACTGAATGTCGAGAAAATAAACGACCGTGATGCAAAAATGCAGTTTTTACAAAAAATGATCGACGCAATAAGTAATTCGAGAGTATTAAGTCGAAGTAGCTTAAATTACTACATAAATATTCTTTCTTTAGAAATTGCGACCAATGAACCGCTAACAGTAAGGACGTCAAAAATAGTTGCAGGCCATGAACCGGAGAAAACCAATGAACTATTGCAATGGATTGGGATGGTTATCGAGAACAAACTCGATTGGAAGACCGCTATTGAAAGGGTCAACAATGGCGGTGTAGTCCCTAGTCCCAAGTCAAAACCGAAAGAGAAGGAAGTCAGGGAAAAGAAAATCGTAGAGAAACCATCTCCCAAAGTGGGGGTAACTAAAAAGTCGGAGAGCTCCAAGGACAAATCAAAGGTCGAAGTTAGAGAAAAAACAAAATCAAAGGAGATCAAAGAAAAACCTTCAAAAAGATTATCTAAAACTACCGACGCTGATCAGAAGGAGGACAAAAGAACTAAAGGCAAGTCCTCGAATAAGGAGCCTTCAAAGAAGAGGTCACCCGATAAAGCGCAAAAAGCCTCTCCGGATCATCCCAAACTAGAGCCTGAAGCAGAGGTGGAGCCAAGGCCAAAACCAGACTCCAGCAAACCACTAAAGGCCGAACCTAGTGAGGTCAAGGAACCTGTGGAAAAGGCCACAGTTCAGAATGAAAATAAGGAAGAAACTCCTGCTGTAGCTGAATCTCCTGTGACTCAATTCAAAAGAGATGAGCGCCGCGCAAGCAAGCGAGCTGCAGAAATCCTTTTGGCAGCAGCTGCAGAGGATACAAATGGCGCGGAAAGTCGACGCTCATCGGGGAGTAAGCGATCGTCGGCAAAAAGTCGCAAATCCAGCGCTGAGAAGTCTCGTAGTTCGAAATCCGAAGATCCCAACGGAAAATTGCCTGTGGAGCCGGCAGAATCTCTAAAAACTGTAACAGAGGAACACTTACCCGAAGCTATGGTAAACCCCGTTTTGGAGTCACAGCCGAGTCACGAGCCAGCACAGAGCTCAGAAGTAAAACGTGAATCGACCTTTGTGAGGGAAAACTCCAAAGAAGCGGTGCGCCCACGTACGTCCCTACGCCCACCAAGTGCAAGACCAGCTTCGGCCCGCCCCGGAGCCCCTCGAAGGAGGGATAAAAACGTCGAAATAGTCCTTCAACCCAATGATCAGATTAAGCTGTCGGGTATCAATGTTAAGCTAGAAGCTTTCAATTCCGAACTAGAAGACGATGGAGAGAACCTTGTAATTATCGAAAATCCAAACACTGAAGAACTGATGCAAGGCCATACAAGCAATGACAACAGAGTTGGAGAAGATGAGTCCTTGCAGCAGGGCCACTTGGTGCAACAAATACTCGAAACCCAAAAGGAGCTTGTGCAAGGTGGTTCCACTGATAGCGTGCAAAAATCGGATAAGGTAAGCACTACCTTTGTCAATATTAACAATCTGTCCTAATAACTGAATTTGCAGGACAAAGACGTGGCTAAAATTAACACTCGCCAAAGTTCAGCCCGCCAAATGAACAGTCTGCGAGATGTCATACAAAATCTCACCAAATCCGTGAATCCCTTAGGAAAGTTGATGGACTTCATCCCCGAGGACATCGACGCGATGCAGCTGGAACTGACCATGTGGCGGGATACCTACAACCAGTCTTCGGTCGAGCTTAAGAAGGAACGAAGGTAACTACACACGTGGGCACAAGTTGTTGATCTACACAAGGTTTTTTTTTCAGCCTAACGGAATCGGTGACAGAGCCTATGAAAAATCAGTTGGTCATCATAGAATCCACCATCAAAGAATACCACGAAATGATAGATGGATGCCGGGCGAAGATCTTGCAAAATGCTGAAAAAATCAATCGACTTTTGACAACTCAATGAGATGGGCGTTACTATTATGTTAATGTTGGTTTTGCTTGTTAGTTTTTGGATATTTACTCGCAAATTTAACCCAATTTACACCTTCGTTGGACTCGAAAGACATTCTGTGCCTGGTCAGTGGTCACTCTGTGGGAACTCGCAATTCATAAAACCAAATCACGTGTTAATGATTCTTAATAAAGTTGTTTATTTACCTCACCCATTATTTTGGAAGCGTTAACTTTAATCTTATGTTACTGTTTCGCAATGTTTTCTATTTGATAAATATATTTTTGGAAAGTTTTACGAAAAATATTACTATTTGTTATAGGTAGGAACAAAAACAAATTCGTTTGCAAATTATGCGTCGAAGTATAAAGTTAGTTTATACACGACTTTTGATTATAAAAGTGATAAAATTTTTTAATTATACAAACCCCACATGCATCAAATGTGTATTTAGTATATCATAGTTTTAAAGTTCGCGTAACTAAGCGGAAGCGATTGCATCAGAAAATTGTGTTTTGTACTTTTTATTCAGATATAGCGCTAGGTAAATCTATTGTGAAACAATATTCTTTGCAAAAAGGTTCAACCACTGTCTTGACTTTTCCAATAGGTGTCTGTTCCCATTCCATGCATTTGAGCACATTAGTAAAATTTAGTCGAGCTTTGTTCCCTTCTACCCAACTTTTAGTTGATTAGCTTGATTGTGTGACAATTGAATGCAATTAATTGAGTACTGTCATAAAAAATGCAGGAAGTCTCTTCGTTGAATTCCCTACATTCTCTGGCAATCTTAGGATTTATTCAAATTTGTTTGGCAACGAAAGCAGCTGAATAAGGAACCATCGCAAGGATTTGTTTAAGAATAATTCCTAATCGGCAATTTTGGGATTCATGTTGGTACAATATTCGATTACACTTAATCGAATGGTAACAGAAATTGCAATCATTTGAACATTTAAGATTGCATTACATTTTTCGAAATGACTATAGCAGAATGCACAAAATGAAAAAGAGTTACGTATACGACACAGGCGTCCGGGTCACTTCCCTTTCAGGGAAGTTTCCCCTGAGAAAAGGTGAAACGAGAAAACTAACTAGGTACCAATGAATTTCGAAAAACTGAAAATAATTTTGGTGAATTTCTTTGATAAAATTCAGAATTGTGAATTAAAAAATAAGTATATTTTTTTACTACACAATCGCTATGATTGGGCTTATTCGGGACCAGGACTTCTCCTCTACTGCGATTCTACTACAACTTGATTCGATTGTTGCAAGCGATCCGTTTTCTTTCTGATAAAGATGGAAGTTAAAGTCAACTGAAGTTACTAGGTACTTTCGAGGAATTTAAGGTTCCACACCTGTTGACGTCTTTGTCCCTAGAGCATCTCCTTATAATGGTTTCTAACCTTAGGCTGAACTATTATAGGTTAGGTTATTTTAAACTGAAATGTTGCCTTGTGCTGTAAATTCAGAAACGGCAAACATTTGCGCAGTGATGCGGCATCACTGCTTATTTGCGATGCTGATGCGTTGCTGATTGAATATCACGTTTGAATTTTAGAACGCATTGTTCACATCAAACTTTGTAATGTCAAGATGGAAGTTTTCTAAAAGACGACAAATTTGTTTTCATGCCTTATTCTAGTCGTTATTAAAAGCTTTACCTCCGCTGCGCTGAAATACTCAATGCAAAAAAAATAAATGTTTGTGAGAAAAATTAAAATAAAGAATTCAACAAAAATCAGCATCAGGTACTTCTGTGATGCTTTTTTGATCAAATTTGCAATAATGGACACTTGACGTTGAAAATGATGCGAATAGTTGCATTAATGAACATTTTGCAAAGCATCATGAGCATCATGATGCCAGTGATGCGTTACTGAATTTACACGTGAGTTCGAAGTGATTAAAAGTAACACGCATACCCAACAGAACAGAACTATGTAGATCTGTAAGAATTTAATGAAATTCCCCTTCCCGTCAGTGCGTTTTCACGTAACTTTTAAAACAATCGTGCAACATTTCATCTTTAAAAGTGTATGTACAGGGCCAAGGCATTTATAGCAATCAATTCAATCAGTTCACAATTGATAAATTCGTTTTTTTTTTCGCCATAAGGAGTTTGTAACATCATCCCCTATAGTTTATATTTTTACTAGCACAAAGGGTTTTTTTTTTTTTGCAGAATCTAGTCGTTTTGCCAAAAATATCTGTGGCAACAAGGAAAAAGAGCATAAGTCATTTTTAGCCTCTTTTCAGTAGCGAAGGTTAAAAGCTTGAACTCAGATGTCTTCGCATATATTATGCGTTTTTTCCTGATCCATAACACTGCAACCGTAAAAGATATTTGAATGAAAAAAAATATGACGTATAGAACAGGGTGCGGTGCATCCGATCGTAAGATTAACTCAATTTTGACATAAGTCGACTTATGCTGTTCTTCCTTGTTGCCACAGATATGATATGATCTGTGACATATCGCGGTTTCAAAAACTCGTCTTTTCGACGATCATCGCAATTCACAATTAACCGTGTACCAGGGTGAGGTATTAAAACACAACAAGTAAAACACATAAAATAAAATACTTCTTTATTTGCCATAACCAAAGGAGCCGTTTAGGTTGAACATTCATAAACCTAAACCATTAAAATTATATAAAAATTACAATTTCAACTCGTCGTCTTCATTGGAAAGCACAAACGCAATAACTTCATCGATTGGATAATTATTTAAGAGCTCCTTGATTGAATCATTTTGTATGACCACTGTAAACATGAGTTTGACATATTCCCTCATCCTTGTGCCGTAGTCCTCGGTGAATTTCGTCTTGTACAGATTATAGCCACAGTTCTCAATTACCTTACAAAGAACCTAATAGGGAAATAAAACAAACATTATGAGAATATTCTAAGAGAGGGATGTTTTGCATGATCCTACATACATGCTCAACAGGATCTTGTGGCCAGCCAAATTTTCCAAGCGTCTCTACGTCTACTAGCATATCAAGCAATTTACCAACATTCTCGCTGATCTCCAAATCGTCCGCGCTCATGACAATCTCAATTACTTTCTTAGCTGGATCTTCGCGCAAACAATTCACCAGGGACTCTTTTAGTTCGGCTCGAAGTGTTGGTGACTTTTTTTTTATATCTAGTTTGCTTTCCTTAAAGTCCGGAGACACGTCATTGTCTTGGGCAATCACTGTGAATTGCTTTTGGTCGTTCTCACTCACTTCTGTTCCGAACGATTCCACGATGAATTCCTCAAGCACAATGCAGTCATTCATTTCATTCTTAACTGCATCTACGGGAATTTCGAATGACGTTTTAGCTGGACCCCTAGTTGAATGGAAATACACAAGTGAGTAACGAGGCAACTCAAGGATGATATTATGTGGACCTACGTGTTGTGAACGGTTTTCTTGTGAAGTTGTAGCAAATGGAGTTGTCGAAAAGTTGAATCGCATTTATCGCACTTGTATTCAGTGGTTTCGTGCTTTTTAAGCATATGGAATTCTAGGGACTTCAGATCGTCGCATTTGATGCCACATTCAGGACAAAATTTCTTCACGTTTTCTATACAAAAATAGAAACAGTTAGCGACAATTAGTTGGATTAACCTGTGATATCGTTGTCTGAGGGGTCAGTCTTACCAATATGGATAGCGGTCTTCTCGTGTTTTGTTAGGGCGGCTCGACTGGGGAATTGCAACTCACAATCTACGCAAGTGCAAGACGCCTTCCATGCCTTTTTCCCTTTGTGCGTCTTGTAGTGCTTCTCAAATCTAAGTAAGAAGAAAAAATGAATGAAGAAAAAAAGGAATAGTTCGATGTGGTGTTGAGATCGTTAAACAATCAAGTGTATAAGTGAAACCTGAAAACAGTTGCTTAGCAAAAGCAATGGGCCTAATACTGATATCACGAAAACCAGTAGACGCTGAGTAGATGAAGGAACCAGAAAGGACCTTCCTCTTTATGAAAGAAAATAAATGTACTTACTGCTTCTCTGTTTTGAATTTCTCAGGGCACTCGGTGCATTCAAATGGTCGCTCGTGTGTACGCAAATGGTTCTTCAATTGGGTAGCTTGAATAAAGCGTTTGTTGCAATGCAAGCACACGTGTGGTTTTTCACCAGTGTGTCGTTTCATGTGGCGGTTGAGGACTTCTTTGACCGCAAAGTTTTGGCCACACTGAAATACAAGAAATAGGTTCATAGAGTCACACTGAACTGGCGCCAGTCGCCGCTTGTACATTATAAAATTGTACAGTCCCTTGCCTTACTGTTTTTGTTTTTATAAGGAACTACATCAGTAATTCAACAACAGATCGCTTGCACATTTGTCATAATTGGGCCCATGCAAAGGTTCTACTTCTAATCAGTCAGATTAGAATGTTCAATATATCAATGCGAGAACTTTCGACAAATTGCAACTCTACAAATATTTCCAAATACTTACAATATCACATGTGTATGGCTTCTCGCCTGTGTGATATCTCCTGTGCTTTTTCAGCGAGACCAGCGATGGAAAATTCTTTTCACAAATATCACAATCAAAAGGCCGCTCGCCAGTATGAGTTCGAATGTGAATGCTGTAAGAAAATAAAATAAGTTTCCAAAACAATACTCTTAAGAAATCGAACTTACTTTAGAGTTGACAAACTGTAAAAACACTTTTTGCAGCACGGGCATGTGTACTCGGCTTTCTTAGGTGTACCCTGGCCCAAATGAGCCTTTAGATGGACACGCAAGTTGTCCATGCGAAAGAATTTCTTGCCACACACCTTACAACCCATGGTTTCAGGTAATCCCTCACCACACGCCGAGTGTTTATGATGCCGTTTCAAATGATACAGTCGTGTAAAGTCCTTTCCACAGGTTTTGCAAGCAAACGGCTTGCCACGGTTTTTGTGTTGCTCAATGTGCAATTTCAACAGTGCTTCCGTTCGAATACTACCATTGCAGATATCACAAGGGAAATCGTTCTTTTCCGAATGAATAAGAAACATGTGGCGTTCAAGCGAGATTTGTGTCTTAAAGGTTTTTGGGCATTCGGTGCAGTTTATGTGGCCCAACTACAAGAAAAGTGATTTCGTTAACAAATGCATTTGTAGTTATTTACGCATGCATACTTACGTGACAGGTATCGTAATTGTCGCCACAACAGAAACAGATATCTTTCTTTTCCATGCCAACGGCCTCCTTTTCGATCTTTTCAATGTTCTTTTGCATTTCTGCTCTTCGCAATACCATTTCGCTGTTAAAAATACAGTAGGCCAGATGACGTTTAAATGCCTGCAATAAAATAAACATTTACTACCTTTATCGAACATGCATCGCTTTATTTCGAACGTACCTTTATCAATCGAAACGATTTGAAACACTTGCCACAGACGTGTTCGATAATTTCCCGTGTGTTTATGTTGCTTTCACCGTCGCTATTATTGCCCCCTTCATCGCTATGTAGCTCATTGAAGTGGATCTCTTCGACGCATTCGGCTGGCTGACCACTTTCGTTTGGAGATCGGTTTTGTGTAAGAACAAGATCAATTTCGTTGTCTTCATCGCCTTTAAATTCTGTTATCAGGTAATGTTGAGTTGGCGCCTCTGGATCATCCTTGACATATTCAATATCTGAGTCTGGCTCAGGCTTTTTAGCACGTTTTGATTTTTTCGGAGCGTTCAAAAGTAGCACACTACTACTCGGCTTCGAAGACGGCGCTCTTTTGGATGCCCTGAAATGGATTACGATAGCAGAGATGAGATCGATTTCTGTAGGCAGCAGACTTCAGTTAACAAATAAACAATGGGCCAATTTAACTTAAAAATGCTTCCAAAAGAATATTGTGCTAATGGCCAAAATAAAACAAAAATCAAGGGATGAATCCCGGCACCGAACTTAAGTGCAGAAGAAAAACAAAAAACAACTGAAACGCATCCATTTACAAATCATCCAAGCATCAGATTGCCAGCTATTTAATAGCTAATTCGGGACCTGACCACTCGTCGACATTATTTAGCAAACTGTTTTAAAACGTTGTTGTTCAATACCTTCTGTCTCTCTGTCTGAAATTAGAAGGTGGACAGTGGACTATTCTTATAGGCTCCACGAAATTACATTTAGGATGTCCTTTAAAATAAAATGCCTTGCCTACTTTTAGGATAGTTTATTGTTAACTGCTGTCCCTAGATACAAGCAAGGCAAAGAAAAGAAATTTCCATAAATGATAAACAACAAATAAGCAAACATGGCGTAAATTGACGACCAAAATAACAAAACTAGTTGCG
Source organism: Cheilosia variabilis (assembly GCA_951230905.1). Taxonomy (NCBI): domain Eukaryota; kingdom Metazoa; phylum Arthropoda; class Insecta; order Diptera; family Syrphidae; genus Cheilosia; species Cheilosia variabilis. Next base: position 18,080,008 of record OX579676.1, read on the forward strand.
CCTTCATTCAGTTTTTTTTGGGTTAATTAAACATTTCGAGAAAAATGAACTTGCTATAATTAACTGTGTTGTGTTGCCGTATCACAGAACAATTAATTCCGTTCTTTGGTTATACAAAAATAATACATCGATTAGGCGAGTGAAAGTGGTGTCACAACACAAAGTACATACCTACCTACTCACACAATGCGCGAAAGATAAGATTATTGGATCGAAATATCAGAAAAGAAAATGTAACAAATTATTCTACTTACATGTTTGAGATCGAATGACTATTGAATAATTAACCTTCTAAAATAATTTTATGCACTTAATATTACTTTATTAATACTAAAATTCCGACAAAGAAACTTTCGGGGCAAAATTGCCTAAAAGTGTTCTACATTCGAGGTGTATACAGATTTTCTGCTCGAAAACCCATTTATCCAATTCACTTGACACGAATACAATCCATGCCAACGTCGGACTTAATAAAAGATTATATTTTACTTTAAAACTGGAAGAACTAACTTTGTAATTAAACTTGCATGAAATTACAGAAAAAGAATGCAACAATTATTGTAAATTACTGCCTTTTTACCTAACACTATGCACCGAAAATATGAGGGCGGTAAAAAGCAGCGCACGAAAATTTATGAAATGAAAATGTCGGAATAAATGTCATATGATTGTAGTAGATTTCCTTAGAGATGCCATCGTCATATATGCTTGTAGTAGATGGCGATTTCTGTTCTTTGTAAAAAAATTTAAAATAGTACTGATCGAATGTTATGTCGTTTTCGATTTGGTTTTTTGGATTTTGATCTGAAATTTCAGATTTCTGCTGCCAAATCCGAATTTTATTGGTTCTTCTGTGTATTGAGTTGGCCGCTAAAAACATTTTTTTTCACTTGCACTGGAAATCCATCTCAATTGATTTTTACACATTTATAACAACGCATTTCTAAATAATTTAATATAAAGAATCGTTTCCATACTCGAAAAATTAATAATTATTTGCTTTGCTGAGATCGAAGCTCAAAAAACACGCCTACTAATCAACTTAAATTTCTTTGCTTAAGAATAAGCTTTAAGAGCTTCATCAACATAGCCTTTCCTTGTTGTTGTTGTGTAGAGTTATCAATAATAAAAAAACTTGTAGTACGCCGATCCACTGCGAAATGATGCTGAAATGGATATTAAAAATGGTGTTTGCACTAATAAAGGATAAAGGTAGTTATCAAAGAATAAAGCTTAGTACGCTGCTCGAGCTAAATTTTCGCTCCCATACAAAATTCTCTCCGAAATTAAGCTGAGCTAAACTTAAGCCAACCTTTTAATTATTACATTGGCGAGAATTACCTAGAATCAGACATAGTGGAAATAAGAGAGATTTACATTTTTGAAGGAAGTTTTTTCAAAGAACAGTTGTTTTCTGTTTTACACTTATCCACGGCATACTCTATGTCAAAATTTAGCTAGGACTTTAGCTGATATTTGGAGAGAAAAGTGTACTACGCTTTATAATGCAAACAAATAACTGTATAGGTTAGATACGGTAAAGAAGAGGGCTCTTTACTATTTGGTATTACATTAGCGACTGCCAATAGGCCTGTTTTTTTAGCTTCGACCTCAGCAAAGCAAAGTAAAGTAGGATTATCAGCACGCAATTACAACAACTACGCTCTACTTGACACTTCGAGGATTTTACTTTGCTTTGCTGAAATCCAAGCTCAAAAAAACACGCCATAAACCATTTTTCCGAAACATCAAAATTTTCAGATATTTTTTTAATTGATTTCGGTAATCGGTTCCAAAAATTACCTAGAATTGAATATAAATTCTATTCCATTTCTTTTATTAAAAAAACACATCCCTATGGACACAGCTTGACGGTTGAGTTGACAGTTCTCACTTTGGGTTTTCATCGGCATCGCTAGTGGTGTCAAATGTCAAAAATGGTCAGTCATTTGTGGGAAGTGATTGTGGGAGGGAGCTGTTTTGTGTTCGATTGCATTTGCATCATCTACTAAATAAAACAAATCCAAAAAAATTGTATGCAGAACACAAAAAATAAATCATGAGTGCTGATACAGTTGGCTTTCGTCGATTCCTTCATTGGGGACCAATGATTGCACTAAGTACGAAACCTTATTAATCAAACTCGAATGTGTCGGTATCTACTTCAAAAGATCCTATAGATTCCAATAGAAGATAAATAGATATAATGAAGCACCATACACTATTCTACTCAATTTAAAAACAAAATTGAACTACGCATTCCCCCATCAATTGTGTTATAAAACAAAAATCAGTGTTTCCTTTAAGCCAATCCCTAATTTCAGTTTCATTTCACCGATTAAAGGAAATATGAACATGCCTGAAATATTGCGTGTAAATTACTCTGTTTTCCGTTTCCTGCGTTAGGTCCACCTTAATTAATAATTCTCATTTCAATTAAACGTACATTCCATGTTAAAGTGGTAATACTTCATCGGTCTCTTTTCTTTTCCAGGCATAATAAAATGCATTACGATAATGACGCTGTACATGAACTCGATGTGGTGGCCACCAAATCAGAGTGTAGGCGGATTCCTAAATCAGTCAATTTTCCTACTGTTTTCCACTATAGCGACTTTTAATTATGTTATGGCAACTTTAACAGGACCAGGCTCTCTGCCCAAGGGTTGGAGACCAAAGGTGAGTGGAAATTGCTTTTCTTTTTCTTACATTAGTACATGTAATTGTACAGGTGGTAACCACTATCGTGATTCTTATCTGAACTAACCGTTTCGGGTGCTTGGCTTAAACGTATGCTCATTGCCCGTGAAATGATTGTGTGGGTTACGGCAACTTGTGTAGATGTGTGTTATTCTTTTCGGTAATAAATATCAAGTTAAATAAATAGATAGTGATGTCAGGCATTTTGTGCTTAAATGGTGACTCAAGGGCTTGTCAGGATATCAAGCCTAGGTGACGTGTGTCTATAGGCGAATGCCCGCCATTCCCTTGTGGGTCATTGGCATAGGCACAAGTGTCCCCCTATACACGCATTTAGAACCAGTTCTAAGATGTAGGTAGGTACTGTGCCTTGCTTGCCTTGTTTGCACATACTTGTGCGCTGCTTAGTCAAGATCAAAAATAAACTATGTAGGTACCTGTAGTACGGCTATAGGTTTTTTATTGGACTATGCAATATGCTTCCAGAACAACCAAGGAGTGACTATAGAGCCATGTAGGGCCATAGCTTCTGTGTTCCCCCCAGCCAACCGTTTGTGAAAGCTTAATTTTTGGGACCAATGAGAATGACATGAATGCATCAAAAAAATAATCTTCTAGTTCTCTCAGATATGCATGTGTCAGGCACTCGCGACGCTAGAGGTAGGAAAGTGGAAATAACTTTAAGGTGTAATTTTAGTTCTTCCAATGGTTGAACCTTGGACCCCAAACAAATAGGACTGTCATAAAAAAAAACTATAACAGATGCCGCTAAAAAAATCTTCGTTCCCATATTCCACGAGCCATACAGCAACATGGTTAAAATCCTACACACTCGGCGAGTCTAATTTGTTTACATAGAGATACTAATCGGTAATACCATCGAAATATTTGTTTTTTTTTTTTCGGAATGCGACCCCTGGAAACAATACATTGCGCACAATGTTTCAGAATCCTTCTATTTTTGCCGATATGGTGTATATTTCTTAAACTGCTACTTTGCGCTCGTGATGATGTTCTATTTTTGTGTCAGTCCATGTCTGTGTTGTGAATAGTTTATCGCCGGCTACGCGAACATTTGTTAAGATTTTCGATACATGTCGATTCAAATCGAAGGAATTTTATGTGCGGTCAAACTGTGCTCAGGCATGACAGATATCTAAACATCTTTACGCGTTATTACTTGTATTGAGGTAATGTTTACCCGTACTCCATACCCTCTCTAATGCAGACAGCCATTGCAAATAGCATGCCCCCTGTCGATCATGCTAATCGTCCTTTTAACACAGGCCTTACTTTTATACAGTCGCCTAAGGCCTAAGCAATAAAACAAACTCTCTCTTATTTTTTCGCGTTTACAATTAATTTACCTCGATTTCCGCTCAACACCAACTGCCCAGGTGCACCGAGAATATGCGCACGCCGTAGCGTATACATTAATCCTTAGATGCTATCGCATAACCACATAAAACACATGTCGTATATTTATCGCTTTTTGAGCGAATACACTTTTCCGTTTCGTGCACATTTGTCTTCGTTTAGCGCAATTTAATTGTAAGCAATCGGAACACGTTCGGATGCTCATTGACGTGTTCCTCCCAAACGTGTTGCAAAGTAACCACCACCGACGACTACCCAGCTAGAAATTTATGCAAATCACTTTGCCTCTGACCTTACATGTTGATAATTGAATAATCGTCAGGTTTTAGGCCATAAAGTCTGGCAGGTATTATAGAAGCACTTTACTGCGATAGTAATCGAGGTTTCCTTAGCGCTATTCTTGTTGCCTCTTGGGTGAACTCCTTTATTGTGTTGCTCTGTTCTTTTTTTTTAAATATTCTTTTCTACTTGTTGGCCGTCTGGCGTGGCACACGGAGCAGGTGGTTCTAATTAAGTCGGACGATTTGAGACGAACGATAACAAACAACAACGCTTGTTGCGAAACGGATGTGGAATATTATTGCGTCTATTGTTTTGACGTTTACCTTTCAACTTGTTAATTGATTGGGTCTGTTAGCAGTCCTAGGGGGAAGTAAGCAAAATAATATTGCCTAACGAGCTTTAGCAATTATACTCATTTACTGCACTTGACTTTTTAGGATCTCCAACTGACTTTCTTCATTGTATTTCCAGAACAAATCCGATGAGCAGTACCTTCAGTACTGCAAAGAATGCAAAGGATTCAAAGCCCCACGAGCGCATCACTGTAAAAAGTGTGAGTACGAAACTAGTTTCTGTTGCAAACGTTCGTCTGAAAAGCATCTCATGTCCCAACAGGTAATCGTTGCGTAAAGAAGATGGATCACCACTGTCCGTGGATAAACAATTGTGTTGGTTGGGCAAATCATGCTTACTTCACATATTTCCTTGCTTTCTCAATTATTGGAAGCTTCCAGGCAGCCATCATACTGATTTGCGGCTTTTATCGTGGCATCCATCGGTATTGGTACCTTACACACGGCATGGTTCACCTCGCTACCGTTCAATTTGGCCTGCCTAGCATCGTCTTCTGTATATTTAGCTTAGGTCTAGCTATCGGAGTTGTTATTGCCTTGGGAATGCTGTTGTACTTCCAGGTAAGTCTTGTTTCACTAAAAGAAACAGTGTCCTCTATTACCAAATGCATACAAATTTCAGTTAAAATCAATTGTAACCAATCAAACTGGCATTGAAAACTGGATAGTGGAGAAGGCCTTATACCGACGACATAACAACTCAGAAGAAGGTGCCTTTGTTTACCCTTACGACTTAGGGTCGAGACACAATCTCGTTCAGGTTTTGAACTTTTCCTGCGCTCCAACCGGTGATGGTATCAATTGGCCGGTGATAGAATCTTGTGATCAATACACGCTCACGGTAGGTTTCAGAACAATTAAATGAGACTCTTTTTCCTAATATAATTTTCCCTTAGCGCGAGCAACTCGCTCAGAAGTTAGAAAAGCGAGCGAGGACAAAAACCTTCAAGGTTATTCGGCCAGCTACAGGACGTTTTCTTCCGCTATTCTCGCAAGGAGTCCGTGTGTGCATGTCCCCGCCGTGCACCGATGAAGCTCGAATTCGCTTAGTTCCTGACGATGTGGTTAAAGTGACGCGTTTTCGTAAGCACTGGTTATTTGGCGAACGAGTAGTGGAAGATGACGCCAAAGAAAAGAAGCGAAAGGGTGCTATACGCGGTTGGTTTCCTAGACGTTGTGCAGTTGAGTTGATAGAACCGGAAATGCCTTCAGAAGATATTGCGGAAAAGCCGAATGGCCTCACCACCAGCCATCAGCAGAATAATGGGAAAAATAAGAAACTAAACTAAATACACTCGGAAAGAAGTCAGAAATACTGATGCGGGCGCAATTTATTTTAAAAATTATTATAGTGGATCCACTGTGACAAGTTGTCCGAGATGGTGGGGCGCGCATCGAGCGGCATGAATGACTGTGCACATTGGCAAATGTAATATTGCGCTTTACATGAAACTGCACACAACTTTTTCGGTTTTATCAAATAAAACTTGTTTTTATTGTAACTCTATTTAAGTGATATATATTTTGTATTTATAAGAATAAAATGCGTGTAGATAAAAAAGCGAAATCATCTTTCGTTGTTCACATTGTTTCAGTTGGATGATGTTAAATGGTACTCCTACAGATGCGGTAGATTTGTCTGGACTCGCACGTAAGCAAAGGTCTCTACTTTTAGTCTCTTTGGTTACATACATACTAAAGTGACAGGCCGGGTGGACCGAACCATTTCCACCAGAGATGTAACCATTGTTTTTTGTATACTTCTTGGTTATTTTGCATCGTAGAGTGATATGTTCTTTCGCACTGAGGACATCACTACGACATCACCTAAAGCACGTGCTGTAGACAAATATGTTGTATAAAAGACACGTCAACGATATGAATAGTTTAGGTTAGGTTGAAAACGAGTACTAGAGTAATGCCAAATACGGCACGAGCCACCTAAAAATGAACAGCCCGATCCCTGCCGAGTATACGCAAATAAACTGTACCACATTTGGAATTCGTCTATAACAAGCAGATTCAACTGAGGATTGTAGATAAATTTTGGGTAGACAAGAGAATCCGTCAGATGGAATATTAGAAGGCAGAAAACAAGCACCGCTTTTACCGTTTTATATAAATATAAATTTTATTAATTTCATATCTCACATACAAGTTGTTTTATCTTACCCTTATTCTTACATATTCATATTCATCATCAGAGTGAATCAGATATAAAACATTCTTCTCTTCATAACATAAAAACAACATCGTACAATAAAAACGAAATGAAAAAAAAAAACACATTTAATAAAATGAACAAAGAACTTTATTAAAGGCAAATAATATATGTAATGTATAATAGTTTCCTTTCAAAATCTTGTTCAAACGTACATGAAATATTTAAACTAAAGAAAAATAATCTATAAACACAATAAAAAAAAAAAATAATAGTATTTAATCTACATCAGAAACTGAAAAAAATAATAATAAAGCAACTAATATAACTAAAAAAGTGAACATATTTAAAATTAGGTTCAATACATATAATACACCTCCACGCAGATGTGTTCTCCAATAAAAACTCTCCAATATTTCGTTTCCTTGTAATCAATTTGGCTTTTTGTTTCAAAAAGTTCTTAAGCAAAGTTGTCTTGTTGTTTTTTTGTTTAACTGTATACATACCCTACTATGTGTATAATCAGCGTTAATTGTTTCAATCTCAAGTTATTAACAACATCTCTCCGTTAGTTTAAATGTTTCGATTAATAAATTGTAATTACTTAAGTAGTTTTAGTTTTGTTACAAAAGAAAAGAATTGTCGCGATGAAAAATAAATATTTTCGTTTTGTTTTAGCAGCAGTGTTTTTTTTTTTTTAATTTTTTTGGCAATTATATCGTTTCATTTTTATTTTATTTTATCAGTTAATCAGATATCTAGTGTTAGTTTAATTTTTCGTTTTTTACATTACGTAATTCTATTATTATTTTAAAAGACGTAGAATCGAGACACAAATTTCATACGCAATTATTTTCCATGGAAAGCTGTTTCAAATCTAAAGGAAATAGAAAAAAAGAAGATATTTTTATTTTGTAACTCCAAATTCCAATCAGTAGAAGATGGTATCAACCCAAAACAACCAAAGAAGAGAAAGATGTGCGGAAAAGAAATAGTGTTTAGCATGCATTATCGTTGGGAATTGGAGGAGGTACTTCATACAAAAGTTGATCAAAACACAGTCTTCGGGAAAGTACAAATAACAGGCGACGGATAGAATGTGTTCTGCAGCACACAGAATATAGTTTAGTTCAGTTTAATGCGACGAACTCCACATTCAGAAAATGAATGAAATGAATCTTGTCTCGAATGTTTGCTTCTGATCGAATAGACTGATTTTCCATTTCAACTACATTTGACAGTTTCACTAAACAATAGGCCAGCGAGTAACACTACGACGAAGATACGAGTGAATTGATTATACAATCCGACTACGCAATCATGCAATCTAGTAATGCAAAAATCTTCAGATGCCCGTCAGTACTTACTTAGTACGAGTTGGTATGATGGAGAATACGGCCTTAGTTTGAGCATATTCCTTGACACCTTTGTTTCTGTAACCAATCATTTGGAAGATTTTCTTCCGTAATTAAATGAGAGGATGTACTCAAATTATAAAGGGGTGTTTAAGCGGAAGCTTAACAAATCTGTCTTCTGTTCTTAGCCCGGTTCGTTTTTATTAATTTACTTTCCAAAGTCTTGACAATTACCCTAATCCTGTATTAACTCGCATTGTAGCATCCATTTGTCGCCTTTTATTTCCTCCCATCGCCATGTATTAGGAAAATATTAAACGCAAGCTTGAAGTAGAAGCGTTTGGCATGCTACTCTCATCGTCCATTTTATAGTAAAGTTCTTAAAAGCAAGACCTACCACAACAGCGTCTTGTAAGCACACCAGACTGCTGTTGGATGGTAAGTACAGGCACTTTTGATATTAATTTGATTTGTGATTTGTTTAATATGACTTCAAAAAATGAGAGAAAGATTATTGTTTAAAATCAAGTATGTGATGTGTTTTGATCAAGATCGAGAGCCCAAGAACCATTTCAGATAGAATCAATAGAAAGAGATAACACAGAGAAAGAATCAAATAAGAAATAGGCAAACATCCGATGCAATAGAATTCTCTGAGAGACATGACTCAAATTTGTACTCAAAAAGATTAGTTAATGAACAAGTGAACAAGTGCAAAAAAAACTTAGTGCAGTGAATGTAGTTTATGATAAAAAATTAAAAACCACTACGTGCATTTACAGAATAAACAAAACTCTCTTTATATTTCAAATTTAAAACATTCTTCGTCTCCTACAATTATTACTAAAAAAAAAAAGAGAAATTAAAATTAAAAGTCCGTGCTTAATAAAAAATTAAACACTTGTCGGCTCACTGGCAAGCAATATTATCTTTTAATTGTAAAAGTAAACGCATGCACTAGAGACTAACAAAATATACATTAGCAAAACCATTATCCATGTCATGACCGGATGACTTGGATGATTGCTTTTTCTACCACTTACGTCTGATTCGTCAATTTGACTCGATTTTCGGCCACTGAATGTAATACCATCATTTGGTACATCCCCCACTGTTCCAATTGCTCCTGTAGTCATTGGGGATGTGACTGCTGTTGTGGGTCTAAGTGCTGCACGCTTGGCAACAATTTCAAGCATTTCATTTAGTATTGCACCTTCGGCGGCCACGTCGGCAGAACTCTTTTCCAGTTCTAAAACAATAGAAGTTCGTCAGGCCTCAATATTAGTATCGCGGGGAAAAAATACTTACTACTTCCAGATAGTCGAATGTTCAGTTCCTCTTTGAGTTGTGCATGTCGATGTTCTAGTTGCAGTTCTTGTTGTCTAATGCCAAGCTCCTCGTCTCGTTTTCTAAAAATTACTTACTATTTGTAGTTACATGATAAGCGGATGTGTAATAAGGTCTTACTTTAGTTGAGTAATATTACGCCAAATTTCTAAAAGTTCCTTTAGTAGTTTTTCATCAGTAGCACCCATATTAGATGCCTCCAAGCTAGAATTAGAAAAAACTTGCCGATTAAGCCAGTTTTCGTATAAAAGCAACGACTGAATGAACGTAATGGGTGTTTTTTTAAAGATATGTACTAATATTGTCCAACTAATCGCTGTCGCACTTTCCTACCGTGGCAAAGGAAACGGCAGTTGATCTTTCTTTCCAGTTTTTTTGAAAAAAAGATCGCTAACCACAATGCCTAACCAAAAGGCTTCTATTTTTCTTTCAATGTTTTCGTAGAATCTCGCTCCAGATTATTCACAATTGGATTCGCAAAGTCGTAATAATATATGCGTTTGGAGCCCTTTAGGTCGGTAGCGAAACACCCCGATGATAGACATAAAATCTCGACCATGAACAATTAAATGCATTCAACAGTACAAGTAAAATTCGGATTCATGTCCTTAACCGAATTTATTCATCTCTTAGAATTTATATATCAAAGCTTGTTTAGTCGACATACGAAAAGACAAAAACACATGCAAATAGGTACCTTCCGAGCATGCACATTTCCCTTGGCTATTACTTTAACACGAAATTTTAATAATAAATACAAATGGAACATCAAATATTCAACACTGACAACACGATATACCTCTTTCTTTCTGAGAAATAATGAAAAAAAATAACTCAAAACTTGATACAAAGCCAACTACATTGTGCTTGCCCGTCAAAAACTGAACCAGTAAGCTGTGGCCCATGCTCAGAGTATATCGATTAATGAGTAGGGACACTCTCCACGTGTTTCTTATCAGTTTACAATTTGCACTTTTGCAGTACACATACACGAGAAATAGACGGCACTAAAAGTGCTCTAGTAAAAGAGGGATGGAAGAGTAGTTGAACTATTTCAAAATGTGGTACAGGGTGTGAGGTAAAAAAAAAGCAAAATCAATTTGTAATATTTCTTATTGAACATTTTATATCTAATATATGTATATTCACATGTGTGCTATACTTAAATATTTTTGTTTGTTGGTACATTTTTTGTTATTTTTATTGAACTGTTTTAGAATAAAGTAAACCCGTACTCGGACGTAAAATTTGATAAGAAAATCCTTATTTTGCTTTGTGGTAGTAGCAAATGCATATGTAGAGTAGTCCCTACTCATTAATGGATAAACTCTGCCCATGCTGACCGTCAATCTACCGGCCTGTCAAGCCATACAGCCACACATGGCAAACCACATGAAACGCAGTATAATATATAGGTGTATCCATGTGCGCCTACCATCCCAAATCCCAAGGCAGAACATCAATCGACAAAAAGGTCGACTTTACATTTGTTCGCCTTCAGCCAAAAAAGCCTTGGTTTAAATTTATTGTAGCTCAGTTTTTGGGCTCCACAACTAAGGGCGATTGAGTATTCAGTGAAACAGCGCCAAATTTGAAGCTGAAGACATGTAGTCTAATGGTTAAGGCTGAGCTATGTCCGATTGGTTTGGACTTAATTTTTCCCAAAAATGCGGCCTTCCAGCTAGTTCTAGTCATTTCTATGTTTATGTTTTCGTTTGCTTTTATCACTTACTGTTAATTTTTACATCTAAACCCATACATACATTTAAATTAATTTTTATCTTTCACAGAAGTTGAATGCACGCATGCATTAACAAAGAGAACACGTCTCACAAGTCACAACTTGAAAAGAGTTAAATAATTTTCTGCATTCATTTCACGATACTTACTTATCGATAGTTTGTCCCTCTCCCCTTAAAGCTTTCTCAATTAGTACACCCCTCGCTTCAAGTTCCTTTAATTGAACTTCGATTTCCTCTTGTTCGCGCTGAATCTCCTGAGCGATTCTTAATCGCTTAAGTTCAGCTTGTCGTATAGCCTTTGATATTGCACGCTGCTTCTTCTGTTCTCTAGATTCGGTGGCATAGCTCTCGTCTGTCAGATGAAAGTTAGCGCAATAAATTAACAATCAATAAAAGACCAATCGTGTTAAGTTGTTAGACAAAAAACATGTAAAACATAAAATTTCAACAATAGAATAACAAACCAACCATCGGATCTCTGATAGTTTAGTGGTAATGGCGGAATTGGAGGCGGCGACGGTTCCTCAGTGTTCTTAAAAAGCTGCGGACTTGATGCATACGATGGCATTTGATACTTTTGCTTAGCAATGCAGTCTTGAGAATTGCTTCGCTGATCGTGATGGTGTCGATGTTGGTAGTGCGGTGTTGTAGCGGCAGGTTTTGTAGGCGATGATCCAATGTCCTTGTCCTTTTTTATTTAGGTTTTTGTGTATTTTGCATAATATCAATATTTGTTTTTTCATTCAATAAGCATTTTGTGGGTATTCCAATTGTGTTATAATTTTTTTTTTTTTTTGATTCAGAGAGAGACAAAGAAAATGATTAATTAGAGTTTTGATAGATTTTTATTCGTTTTCGTAGCATGCAAAAAAATATAACCTCAAAGCTTATAAAGTGAAAATCAGCCAGCAGTAGATAGTGCAATTAACAAAAAAAGGTTTTTTTTCACCAGTCAAATATTTTTTTTTCTAAAACAAAACCAAAACGATTTCCAAAATTAAAATTAAACCACAGCCAAAACCATTCCTAAAATTTTGTTCCTTTAATTTTGTATAGTGTATAACTTAAAACACTTTCTTGCCACTTAATTAATAAAAAATAAAAATTGATTTAACGAAAAATTGCTTATAAAAAAATATTAAATATTATAATATTACTAAAAGTTGCCGACAGGACACGCTTATTGTCTTTCGCCATTCATAACTCGATGTTATTATGTAATTGCCTGCTTTGTCAGTGTGTGTGTGCTTAAGTGTTTGATCTTTACAAGGATATAGTAAAAGTGGGTGCTAGAGGAAGAATAGTGCGTCTATAGTTTTCTTTTTCTTTTCTTTTTTTTACACTAATTCGCATTTTTTCTTTTTCTGTAAAAAAAATAAATAATTGAAAACATAAAAAAAACATAGTGTGATAGAAGTGTGAGGTTGTGTCTGAGAGATAACTATTGTGAACAATAATAAACAAGTGAATACAAGTGCAATTACAAAATGGCTAATTTATACTTCCAATGAGCTGTGCGGGGTTTCTCTCGTTCGTATTTCTTCTAAAGCTATGTATATTGCTCGAGCGAATTTATAAATATTAATGCTATGTTACACAAGGTTTGTATGATGGTTAAGCAGTTAGACTACACTGCAATTGGGATAGGATTGGAGGGCATTATGTGAGTGCAAGGTTTACTAAATGATTTAAACTGGGATCGTAGGAAGCTAATTTACAACGCTGCTTACATGTTAGTTTGATTCTTTTTAAATATATGCACCAACTTTGGTTGATTTATATAAAATTATGAAAGATAATGCATTCAGCTTGGTGTAACTATGAATTATTTTGTGTACTTTACATCTGTCGGACGCAATTCAGCTTTGCAATATTTTACCAAACCTCTGTAGATCTGGGTGTTTGATATAAAACTGAATTGAAAAATGAATTTAATAAGTGCATTTAAATCTCAATGATGACGATTTTTGAAAGATGAGGCGGCAGATGAAGACATTGCCAAAATATTTTTATGATTTTGTCAGAGGAAAGTATGCCTCATGGGAAAAAGTTGAGAAAATTGTGCAAAAAAAAAAAATACAGCCTGTGCTGCTCAATTACTCGCAAATTTGGATGAGATTGACATTATTTGTAACGAACGCAGCTCTGCATTTGTAGGAAACCTGATGCGACAATTTTTAATTTTTTTTTAAATAAAAATTCTTTGAAATACATTATGGCGAGGAGTGCTTTATAGGAAACAGCATTTGGAAAGCCGCTGGAGCACTGATGCCAGATCGTGGGTAATTAACCATTTCGTGGGCATTTTACTTTTCAAAATAAAATAAAAGGGCGAAAAATGTCATTTTTTATCCCTCAGAACAAACAAAATTTGTGTATTTTGTTGTTTCTAACGTCGGCATGGGCATTTTTGGGTATTTTTGATAATATTCGTTGGGAATTCAATCTGAAAAGTCGGGCATCACTGCGCTGGAGTAATGTACCGGCTCGGCAGACCCTAGCAAGCTGTTACTGGAGCGTTTGTACAAATACTGGGAGGGAAGCGGCAGAAATAGGTTTAGTCGTGAAAGAGGGAAAAACCCATTATATTCTGTCAACCAGAAAGGACACACACAAAAGCGACGAATTCGGCAAAATGTGATGTTAATTTTAGCTATTAATTTTATAGCTATTAATTTGAGGTAATTAGCGATTGCATCTATGCGCTTTTCAATAGGCCGTGCATGAGGCCTAATTTTTCAACCGGAGAGTCTTTGATTAGAATCCGAAGGGGGATCACAGCTAAAAAAAATATCTCGCCACAAGTCGAAGCGGACCTAAACCAATTTGGAGTACGCAACTCGAGGCAGTTTACCAAAGACCATCTTAACTGGGGAGGCGTTTTACTTAAAGTCGAGGTAGCGTCACCTAAGACAGCCAAGCAGGCAAGCGACAAAGACCTATCTCTGTTGCACATTTGTTGACGTGATGGTCATCACTGAATTGGCGCAAGTGATAACGGAAGGCGCTTTAACAACAGATCCTAGGGGACGTTTCACTTCCTGGCAATGAAAAACAAAACAGAAACTTGTTTTAAAGGGGAAGATGAAACCGAAAATTACCAGCTAGAATGGTGCTGATGCTCAACAATAATTTAAAGATAGATAAATTAGCACTCGTTGAAAACATTAACAATTTCAACCAACGAAATTATTTTTGTTTTCAGTAACCGGAGATAGTTGATCAAGCCAGATTTGTTACTTGGCGCCAGCAGTCGATAATACGAAGGAAAGCTAGAGTTCGAACGCGAATAAATTAAAATGCCTCTATTTATATTTTTTATTGCAGTTGAAAAAGGTGATTCATATGTAAAGGGTCATTCATTTTTCGGCTTCGAAAGTAAAGCTAAATAAAATAGAAAACAGGGATACATTTTTGATGAAAATTTTATTTCATTATAAAGTTTCGATTTTGCCATTTACGATATCATTTAAATGGCAGCATGTGAATCTTTTAAGGTATAGTTTTTAACCATTTATCGGACATTTCGGGCGGTATCCCGGCTATAACTTGAGTAATATTGGTTTTTAATGCGTCTAGATCTGGGGGATTTGTCGCGAAAACACGGAGTTTTGCGTAGCCGCACAGAAAAAAATCCAACGGTGTCAAATTGCATGATCTTGGTGGCCAATTGACGTCCAGGAAACTTCTCACGCAATAAAGCCATAATTGGTCGGGTTGTGTGGCTTGTTGCCCTGTCTTGTTGGAACCACATATCGTCATGATCTTCAATCGACTGAGCGTGCATTACGATGATGCACAGGCCTTACGACATCAGTAACACTTCCAGCCTCTTCAAATTTCTACACAATTTTACCGATTGCTTGCGTAGTTGGTCGATTACGACGACCATGATCATCGCGTGTTGCGCGAAAAGTGGCTACGTTTGAATCACCACCTTTGTAGTAAGTTTTAATAATTTTAACGCGTTGTTCGATTGTTAAGCGATCCATTATCGTAAATGGCAAACATTCAACTAATATTAGGTTCGTTCGCGTACGAGGTGTGAATCGAACGCAATCGATATAAATCGATCGCAATCGCACAGTCTATACACGTAATCATCAACAATGACAGAAAAAGAGCAAATTATCAAAATAACGAGTAACGAGCTGTCTCTCTCTTGGCTCGAAACAGCTCAGATAATTTCAACCGGCAAGTACTGATAAAAATGTCAAATGCGCAAAATTGGCAGGAAACAAATTCAATATCCGTTTTAAAAATCAATTGTCACAAAAAAAAATATCTGAAAATAAAGAAAATTCGGTGGCGGTCGAATGTTCTCCTAGAAAGTTTTATATGTTGCAAAAAGGTAAGTTATAAATTTATTGGTGATATGGATTAGATTTCAAAGATGTAAGTGGCTCAAAGTAGCTGGAAGTGTATCCACGTACTCTGGAGTATATTTTTAGCTTTCTGAGAGAGTTTCGCTCAATTTTTCCAGTTTGACAGATTTTTAGTGCTTGGCTCGTGAAAGTACGCGAATGAACATATTATGACACTTCAAATGACAGTTTGACAGCTGTCAAATGCCAGCGCTTCCAACTTGAAACCACGAAATAAATGACCCTGCACATTGTACACGGCCGTGCGAACCTCGTCAGTTATTATTTCTTAATAAATTTTATCAATAACGATGAATAATATTGGAGTGCATGTTTCTGTAAGTGAAACTTGGAAATACGCTACCTTGGTTGAGATTTACTAAGTGTCGTGGATTAGCATCCTTTTTTTTATGTGAATGGTAATTAACAAAATAGGTTGGTTAATACAAAAGCGGTTGCAAAACAGGATTCATTTTAGTTGTTGGATAATTGTTTTTGCTGGGTTACCTTGAAGAATAAAATCCATGTCCGGTTGTGTTTTCATACTAACAAAATTGGTACGGCATCAAAAAATGCCAACTATATTTACAACTAAATTAAAGTAATATTTTTATCACGGCTTCAATCTCCATCCATTGTCGACAACTTCTTTAGTTAATTGCTATACTACGTCTATCTTATCGCTATAAATAAACTACTATAAAGCCAACTACAAAATAAACAAGCACATCAATCGCAAAGCGCCAACAACAAACTAATATAAATATATCGAAATTTAAGGTATGTTATCTTACACCAAACCCGAAATTCCTCACATCAAAGCACGACTGTAAAATGAAAATGTTTAAAGAAATATGAACAATTAATCCACCTTACACCACGAACATGTAAATAAATTAGAAACAAAGATATTTCCGGATAAAACGACAGATGATAGAGATTAGAACAACGTAACGAAAGACCAACAATAATTGTCAGAGACAGAGGTACTAACTAAGGCATGGTATGCAGAAAAATTGTCCAGCTTACCTTAGACTTCTCTTTGGATTTCGGTGAAATTCGGAAGCGACTGAACATACCATCGCCACTGTTGGTGGCAGCACTACTGCTGGTACCTGATCTCTCTGTTCCGGAGATCGGGCCAACAACATCCTTCTCCTTCTTGCTGCCCTTTTGGAAGAAACTTGAAAACGTCTGAATGATACTCTTGCGCCGATCGGGATCCTTGTGGCGACGATTCACTTTGCTCGCTGCCATCGAAGGTGCCTGCGAGAGGTTTGGGTCGGATGTAAAGTCAGCCACTAGCTCGCTTCGGACGGTTGTTGTGTTCGAGTTCTCATCTGGTTGCAGTGTCATTAGCTGAGCTGTAGCTATGTCATTAACACTCTTCGAAGAGACCATTTTGCGATCACGGGCGCGCATTTCTTCGGATTTCTGTAGCGCTTCACCGGTCACGTCTACCATATCGAGATGATAGCGTTTTCGCAGTAATTGCAACTTTTCTTCGGGGCTTAGGCCGAGGTCGTGGTTTGACTTTAGCCGGGCCCTAGCTCGAGCTTCGGTGCGCAGTTTCTCAGCATTGGCAGCGCTCACTATGGCATCATCTTTACGGCTGGCCCGTGCCGGGGCTAGTGGTGTTGCATATACAGTGCTTAGTATCGGATTTCGGCTGCCATTGGCTTCGGGCTTGAAGGGGAAGTTCCGCTGACTCGAATACGTAAACGACTGGGTCTTACTAAGCTTGCACAGTTGATCGTCAATGCTATCGGGATCGAAATTTTCGCTAAACGGTCTCTGTTTGGCTGAGCGTGGGGGCGCATCGGCGAACATTTGTACCACATCTTTGATTTCCTTGGGCGACATCTTCGACTTGGCTCCAACCAGGGGATTGTTCTCCTTGCAACTGCTGCCACTGTGATCGCCACCGGAAGATGATGTTATATGGTAGGGGGACGTGTTTGTGGACGCCATATTTGGAGTTGGACTTAGACTACTGCCTGTTAGGTTGTTTCCGAACATGCTACGGTTGCGACTGCGGTTCAGCCGCTTCTCAGCGTTAAGTTGCTTCTTACTCTGCAGCTTGTCCATCACGAGATCGTGGATTAGATCCTTTTGCTTTGTTCGCTCTTTGGTAAGTTCCTCTAGCTTGCTTGTCAGTGTGGGTATTTCAGGTACCTAAAGAAAGTGGAACATCAGACTATGCACACACACGCGGAAAAAAAGTTGCTACTCACCTTGTGGACATCTTGTAATGGACTTGGCGCCACACTTATTGTCGATAGTATAACTTTCGGTTGAACATTCGCTGAGAACCCACCCTCAAAGACGCTAAGACCCTTAGCGCTCCCCTCTATCACAGAATTTACTTCACTAGCCGCCTCCCCCTTGGAACTCTTTCGCCGATTTTGCTTGCGCACATCGATCGAGTCGCGTGCATTACTGATTTGTGTGATCTTTTGCTGCAGTTTTCGCACATATTCCTCGTAACTCATCTCTTCGGACTCTTTGCGCTTTGTGTTGCCGTTGGAGAGGAGGTCCTCGTGGGAGGACTTCCTGGCATGTCCCTTGCTGGATGAACTTGTCGCTGAAGTTGCCGTTGTTGTATTACTACTGGGCGACGTGGTCTTTCCCATTTGCTCTGAACTACTGCCAGTCACTTGGAAATTTTCTTGAGTTTTTGGCGACGACGAGTCCATGGGACTTGTAACAACCGTTAGAGCTTCACTCTCTTCTGTGGTCGTGGTGGTGGTGGTGGTAGTGGTTATTGTTGCGGAATTGTTCGCTGTGGCACCCTGAGAATTGGTTAAAATGCATAGACTGTCCTCGTCGATGTCGTTTGTGCTGGTGTCCGTGAGCGATTGTGAGAGGCTTTGTGTGTGCTGCTGGGACGGAGAATAATTATGTTTTTGGAGCGGCGTTGCTTGTTGCGATTGTGACTTTTGTGGTACTAGCACTTTGCCGGGCAGTGATGGACTTTCATTGACTGGTGTCTTGAGCTCATGCTTAATTGGTAATCGCTGTGGATTGTGACTAAGTGTTCGCGGTGCGCCGGTATATTCCGCATATCCTCGGTTGCGCAGCATTGCGGTATTCGTGGCCGAGTAGGCTTCAGCGCAACTTCCCTCTGAACCGGTGTCCATAAATTCGATTTCCTCAATGTCTAGATTTTTCAAGATTCCACACGGCTCTGGCTCCGGCTCCGGTTCAGGTTCTTGTGTGATAGACAGCGCTGACTGTAGAGGCGCCTTCTTCTTTGACTTTTTGTTTCGCTTTATGGTTCCTTTGTTGGAGTTCAAAACAAACTCGAGATCAACGAAATTCTCAGATACAGCATCGTCCGCCGTCCAATCGGAAAGCTCCGTTTCGGTGAGAGCATGGTTGGTGATCTCAGCATCAGAGTCCGATCCCCTCGTCATCACTTCTGCTGTGGGTGTCTTGTCGTTGTCCACCTCTGGGGTTTTTTCGCAGTCAGCGATATTGAGACTGTCCGGCTTGACAACACGGTTGCTGTCTTCGGACTTTTCGAGGATCAGTGGGATGTTCTTTAGTGTATCGATCTTGTTCTCATTTTTCGTGTCAAACCTCAGCTCGGGTTTTTGCGGCGGCGATGGCGGGGCAGTTTCTTCCCTTCGCCTCTCAGTAATTGGCTCTTCGGGCGACGGCGATTGCGTGGGAATGTCCGGTATGATGATACCAGGAGGGATCTCTATGTCTTTAAGATCTTCTGGATCGCCAATGTACTTGCCATCGATGATCATAAGACTATCGATCTGCATAAGAGTGCCAGAGCTGTCGTGCACCTCCAGTCTAGGTACGATTTGACCGGTCTGCGTGTCGGGACTAGTAGTGGAGTCCAATATAAAATGCTGTATGTCCTCTACACTGGAGGACGACGAGCTGGACAAGCTATCTGACTCGGTGATGCACTTCTTAGGGGCCCATGGAATATTCGGTACCCTGATGCTCGTCTCTTGAATATCACATTCCGTCTTCTCTGGAGAATCTTTCTTTTCAGCCCCATTATCCAGCTGCGTCTTCTTCTCCAGCTTCACCTCTTCAATGTGTGTTATGATATCGGGGATTGCTTCCTTCACATCCTTGGACACATCAGGCTTCTCGATGACCTCCTCAATGACAGTCTTATCACTTTTCACCGGCGATTCCAGTGTCAGATCAATGATCTTGTTGTCAGGCACTAAGCTAATCTCCTTCGAGTTACCATCCTCCGACCCGAATCGCAAGTTCTTAATGAATTCCTTGTTCGATTCGAGCATTTTCGATGGAATATCCACCTGCGTCAGATCGATAATAGGAACTATTTTCTCCGGTGAAATCAAATCGATCGTCTCGATTATGGGTGAGGGTTTGTTCTTGCCCATCGTCTCAACAAGAGTTGTATTCACAGTCTCCGAATACTCCATGCCCTTGTTCAGCTCGTTCTTGCTGTTTACAAACACATTTTCCTTCTCGTCGACGGCAGTCTTTTTAATCGTAATTTCAATTTTCTTGTCTCCACTAGCGGGCTCTTTGAGCGCACCTTCGCCTTGAGCCCCACCCAGCTTGGTGCGATCGAGGAACGTCTTCATAGTTGGACTGATATCGCCGCCAGGATTCAATAGCTTCTGACACTCGGATATGTTCGAATGGAAGCTTCGAATTTTCGAATCCAATATCGACGTGGAACCGGATTTCTGTATTTTATTTCCGTTACCCTGCTCGCCTAGGAGGTAGCGTTTCTTGAGTTCGAGACTTTTCTTCGAAGCAATGCCCTCAGTGCTGGCGGTTTTATTTAGTAGATAATCGCCAGGACGGGGGTTCTGCAGCGGCAAACGATTCGAACTCAAAAATGAAGGATCGACTTGGACTAGAGGCTTGAACTGTGGTTCCCGCTTAGCTGGCTGCTGAGTATTGTGCGACATACGATTGTTTATGTGGTATTTGGCTTGACCAGTGGTAGGTGCGATTACTGTTTGTTTGACCTATACCAAAAGATAGATAGAACTTCCTCATCCTACGGAAATTTTACACAATGTGGTGCACTTACCTGAACTTTAGTTGGTTTCCGCAGATGCGTATCATCGATGAAAATTGTCGGTGCTTCGCGGATAATTTCGTCGTGGTCGAATTCAGAATCAGTGGAAATTTCTGTTGCTGAATTGAGCTCAACATCGCCGGCTGACGAGGACTCTGAATCACTCTGAACCTAAAAGAAAGGAAGAGAATTTGTTTAGCTTTTGACATTTAAGTATAAAGTTTATTGGTAGCAATTCAGCACATCGGTATTAGTTGATAAAAAAGAAAAAAAAAAAAAACTTTACACTCGGCACTCAGCAACGCAGTAAAGGAAGACTAGCAACACGAGGGATACGCCTTGCTTTAGTTAGGTGTTTAGAAGCCAAGCGTACGCGCTTTAAGAGAAATTCCACTCAAGATGGACAGATTGGACAGATTTTGTTGTCAAATTTAGGTCTGCCGTCTAAAGCGGACATAATTCAAGTTAAAGAAAGTTATAAAAAAACGCATTAGTATCTCCTCTGAAATAGAGGCCGACGTGACGCAGAAAGTTTGTCATGTTGTGTTATATCTGCAATTTTCGTCATTATAAATAGAAGAAGGATAGAAAAAAAAAAAAAACAGAAACCTTCATAGCCAACTGATGCTTAAGTCAGAGCGACGTGCTCTAGCAAATTGTTTGACTATAATTTCTCCGTGCACACGAATACGTTTGAACGTTACGCCTTTGCCGACACAGGGTTGCAGTATTTTCGGCTACAATTTTAATTACTATCTCAAAAAAGTATTAAAAGAAAACTAAAAAACTTGGTTTTGCCTCCTCCAGTTTCGTGGTGTTTACTGGTTGTTCCCCTGCTGTATCTGTCAAATAGCAAGAATTTTTTGTTTCGTTAACAACAAGTACTTAAAATGGGCCGACATAGATGTCTATATGAATTTCAAAATGTCAACTGAGTAGATTGGTTGGCTTCTACTTAAACGTCAGTAACTGAATTTGATCTATTTAGACCAACAAAACGAGAGACAAATGCGGTCCGACTTAAACAAGAAATCTGAATTCCGTTTCAGAAATTTGTGTGACTGTCAACAAACTCTGATTTTGAGCATTACGATTTTAGAATTTGGGGCTCCCAGACTTATTCTCACTTATTCCCACCTTACTAATCGTCATTTTTAACCTTCACACAAAACATTTTGTAGGTCACAGTGGGTAGTTTAATATGGAAAATTTCGGCATTGTGAGTTGGTAAAACCTAACATGAACAGGGATGCTAAACATGATTATTAGTGTCGCGCATTGCCATTTCAGTTTGACATTTTGCAAGCACTAAAACACAAGGTTCAAGAGTAACAATGCTGATTTTACGACTGAGGAGTATTGGTGAATGCACCCATTTCATGCACTGATGCATTGCGTATCGTCGTGTGCGTCACTATTGCTTGCAGCATAAAATGAAGAACTGGCAAAATAATTTGACATTTGGCCTTGCATTTAGCCAGAGTTTCCATAAATGCAAAGTAAAATGTATTGCAACTAGAGGTCCGATTGAACTGCACGTCCAGTGGTAAAATGATGACAATTTTCGCCCGTCTACAGCCGATTAAATATTTTTTTTTTGGGCGCAGCTGTTCCATTTAGGGACCGCAAGAGTTTGAACAAATTTGTCAGATGCTAAACAAAAAATTAAATAACAAAATGACAGTTGTCAGTTCAGTTAATAAGGCAGTGCATTCAGTCCAAATTTTACAAGACATCCATTGCGTAATGGACAAAGAAACATGGAGACGGTCATTAAATTTCAATAGAACCGGATAAATTTTGTCATTTTTGTCAACTATCAAAAAGAAAAATACAGGAACTAGATGTTAATACGAACTGATTGCAAGCAAACAAAACAACTGTGCATTTACAAAGCAAGAGCAGACTTTATGGGCCTTACTTATAATCATTTTTAACCTTCACCTTATATATTTTGTAGGTCACAATATGCAATTTTGTAGATCACAATATGCAATTTTGTAGGTCACAATATGCAATTTTGTATGGAAAATTTCGCCATTGTGAGTTCGAAAAATGTAGCCTGGGCACTAAAACTGGTTATTACTATCGCGGAATAACTGTTCCCTCACAGAACACCGATTGGTCAATGAAACTTTGACATTACTCGTTTTTTTTTTTGTAATTCTGTTCTCCACTGGGTACCGAACCTGTATCGTTCGGATTACAAGCAACTTCATTCCCTACCACGGCCACCACGGACCCTTAACTGAAAACTGGGCATTCACAATCGTAACGAAACTCAAACAAAAAACAAAAGAAACTCTGACGAACGCATAAGAAACTAAATTTATAGTTAATTTTCAAGAGCAATTGACGATAATGGAGAACAGAAAGAGGTTTCCCCGAGATTTAAAAGTTAGCTGTTATATTTGTTGCATGCAGCGGAAACGACACAATTTAGTTTGTATGTACAACAATGACAAATAAATCCTTTTAGGTACGATCCCAAAAAGGCACAACACAATGAAATGAGTTTCATTTATTTTTTGAAAACAGATCTTGTGAGTGATTTTGATTTATGAAGAAAGAAATTTTGTATTAATAATTGTTGAAAATGTTATTAAATTAAAATGAAAAAAAAAAAAAAAAAAATTCGAGCAAACTCAAAAAATAAAAATAAAAACAGTACATCCAATTAGAATCTCTCAGAGTTGGTTTTGGTTATTCGGCGGTCGATAGCAAATTAAATTTTAATTGATTAAAGTCATCATTGGCGCAAATCAAAAATCACACAAAGGTTTAAAAATAAATAAATAACGACAACAACATTATTTAAGACCAATATTGGTTTTCTTTTTGCTTTGAGGTGCATACAAGTTTACCTTCGGAGATCGTACCCAATTTAGTGTGCGCATCAAGAGCAGGGGGACACGAGCGAGAAAACTTTCATTTTAGCGGTTTTTTTTTCTTATTATTAGCAAAAGAGAGACGAGACGAGACGATACGTGGTTTAATTGACATTGAAGAGCGAGAGAGAGAGAGAGAGATTTTTATTTGATGGCTGTGAGATGTAGATTTCTATGAAATGACACACGAGTCCTTGCTCGATTCGCGGACTTTGTAGCGCGACGACGATGGCGGGCTGCGCTTGAAGTGATCGACAAAATGGCGCGAGCCGGAGGTGGAAGCCGTAGAGAAATGCGGGCTGTATGGTCGCCGGCTGTAGTCGGTCGCCGTCGAAGAGTAGTCTGGATAACGAGTTGTTTCGCGACGTCTTCGACCGGCTATGGCGTTAGATGTAGGAAATCGTGGAGTAGTATGGTTCTTGGGACGATAGCGATCCAGAGTGTAATCAACTTCGTCGTCGTCGTCGTCATCGACGTTGTATTCTGGTTCGCGTGAGATCTTTTGAGCCTCGATGACTTTCTTGAGGTAGGGATTGTTTCCGGCGATTTTCTCCTCCATAAAGTCGCGCTTCATGTTGTGCAAATGTTTACTGCGGTCCATGAGGTACTTTGTCTCCCTGTCGACTTTGCTGTCAGGTAACATTGTGCCGGTGAGTTTGCTGCGATGTGGACGCGACGGGGCTAAGTGTTCTACTGATTTGGACATGCTACTGGTTGGACTGTAGGTGCCTGTGGTTGATTCGGGTGATCTTTGCCGATAGGACAGCCGATTGTGGGAGATTGATGCTGTTGATGAATCGTGCAAGTCGGGCTCGTCGGCTTCTGTGGCTTCTTTGTCGACAGATTTCCGTGTGAAACGAGCGAAGTCTTCGTAGGTAGCCTCGGTTGCTTCTGGTTTTCTGGACCTTGCAGCCAGTTTCGGTGAATCCGATTTTAATAAGTTTTCGACTTGCTTCTGCAGATCGTCATTAGAGGCCTTTCTAGAGAGTTGAGGGGTTCTTGGTCTTGGCGAGCCCTCATTTTTCTTGGTGGTATCGGTCAAAGTTTGCTGTTTTATGTACTCGATTAGCTTTGAGCTCTGCGGTTCATCTAGAGATATCAGTCGATTTACCATAGGAACTGTCTGACGGGATGTATTATTGGGTTGTCCGTTGCCCGAAGAGGCTTCTTGGACTTGGTGGGTATAATTTTCGTCGCGCTTAATGAGTGCGAGTCTTCGCTCTCGCTCGAGTTGTTCGATGATTTCCCATTCTTCGAGGCGCTTGGTGGATAAGGGTATGTTCTGAGCGGCTTTAGCTGGGGATGGTGACTTTGTACCATATGTCTCGGTGTTTGCAACATTTTTAGCTAAAGGCGATAATGGGGATGGTAAGGGATTATTGGAAGGTGCATGTGAGTCCTCCTTGTCGCTGGTATGTGGAAGCATGTCTACAAACTTCCGTCTGGGCATTGGACTTGGTGGAAGCTGTTCCATGTCCCATTCCAAGGATCTTTCCTTTGACCGACTAGAATGTCTGGATCTCCTGTCGACTGAAGGTGACTCCAGCTTTGAGTGTAGAAAGTCTTTGTACTCCCTCGATGGTTCATGCTTTTCGATGGCCTTCTCCTTGGAATTCCTAACCGAATATGGAATCTTCGATGCGTCCATGTCGACAGATGTTTCTTTGGGATAATTTTGAGAAAGGAATCTATCACGCGCCGATTGTGGCGAATCGGGAGTTGGAGGGGTCGCTCTATATGTATCAGCAGGGAAGGAGGACTCCCCTTCCGAAACTGGTACGGATGTCGTTTCCATCGTAGTTGAGGTTTTTGAACCTCTTCTTGGCGTCAAAGGCAATGTCGGGGATTCTCTTTGGATGTTAGAGCCTTCTCGGGAAGTGTCAAAAGTGGATGGAGATTGTTTGGCTGAGAGAGTTGCTAATTCATGGCTTTTCAGCTGCTGATTTGAAGCTCTGGGGGTCCTTTTTGCGGTAAAAGGCAGCCCAGGTGATTCTCTGTCGATATTGGAACCCTCTCGAGATGTGTCTGAAGTGGAGTCTCTTCTCTGTGTGACGGGAATTGATTCATTTATGGTGTTGTCGCTTTTAGATGGAGACTGTTGCTTCTTTGAAATTGGTTGAGGGACCGTGTCCGAAGTTGCCAGCGGCACTTCAGAGGCTGCTGGGGATTCTCTTTGAATATGTGAGCTCTCCCGCGATGTGATGGGCGAAGTGGACTGTTTCTCAGAATGTGGTTCGTTTGAGGTTTGTGAGTCTTTTTCAATGCTGGGGCTGCCCAAACTGTGCACTTTAAGTGGTGATTCCTCTTTCGGTGTGTGGGCTTCAATTGACGTTCTGGACGCCCTTCTTGGCGTAGGAAGCAATGCCGGTGATCCTCTTTCATCTTCTTTGATAGAAGCTTTAGAGCCCCTCCGAGAAGCAGTTGATTCCGTATCAGCAGAAGTCCTTGAACCCCTTCGTGGAGTGGGCAGCAGCCCCGGAGATGCCTTTCGAATATCAGAGTTACTTCTGCGGGGATCTCCGTCCTCCTTGAGGGACGTCTCAGATGCCCTGCGCGATAAGGAAAGTTTCTCTAAAATTTCTTTTTGCGGCGAAGGCACTAGTCGTTTAATTGGCGGTCTAGCACTTTCCGGCACCGGACTAGGTGTTCTTTGACGCGCTGGCCATGCTAACTCATAGACAACGTTCAGATGACCTGTTTTTGTTGCTTTTTCTTCGGGTTTTTCTACAGTATCGGGCGTTTGATTCCTCGAGACTGAGCCTTCTTCATCAGATTCGTAAATGTTTCGCGGAAATGCCATTGGTATTCGGTCATTTGGTTCACTATGCTCTCGGGGAATGATTTTCTGCAACATATCTTGGACAGATGGTGCCATGTCAGAGGGGTTTAGCTTTTGAACAATTCTTTTCGTTCTACTATCCGCTCTGGCGGGACTAATGCTCATCGATGATGATGCACTCTTTGGCAAACGGGTCGCTTGACGTGGGAACAGTGGTTCGAACTTGAGTTTAGCTTGTTCTACTGTGATCGGCTTCTCGTCGTCGTCATCCTCTTTCTCCGTCTCATCTTCATTTATTAGGACAGCCCTGGGAGTTATCGCTACAACTTCGTCATTTGAGTCGAATTCGACGTCAACCAGCATGTCATCTGCAAATTGACTGAAGAGCTTCTCAATGCTATCCTCGGAGGATGCTCGCTTCGGCGTTGACGTACTTTGACTTCGCGAGTGCATGGCGATCTTCTCAAACTCTTCGTTCACTTGTTGTGGCTCTTCTTCGAATGAATCAGTTGCTATAGCGACGAGTTCTACTTCATGGGCCATCGCTGGAGGAGCCTCTTCCTCATCGAGTTCGTTCACGATTTCGTTAAAGATCTCATCAACGTCTGTGATGTCGTCGATTGTAATTGTTTGATCGAGAGTTTCGGAGAAATTGGATGAACGTCTACTGGAAGTTGGAGGAGTCTTGCCTGTTTCAGTTTCCGTCTCGGCCTGAGACCCTCTGCGACTTGGAAATTTCGCAGGAGCTTGTGCGCTTTCTTTAGTCAAGGATCCACTTTTGCTTGACACTTTTTGGGGCGATTCGGCCGAGACAACTTCAGCTTGAGAGTCCCTTCTGCTTGACGCCTTTTGAGCCGATTCGGCAGATACAACTTCAGCTGTAGATGCTCTTCTACTTTGCGATTTTTCAGGTGACCCCGCGGATAGAATTTCACTTTGAGAAGGTCGTCTGCTCGGCACTCTTTGAGGTGATTCGCGAGACACAACTTCAGCTGGAGATGTTCTCCTACTTTGCGATTTTTCAGGTGCCCCGGAGGACACAACTCCACTTTGAGAAGGTCTTCTGCTTGACAATTTTTGAGGAGATTCTCGAGACACAACTTTAGCTGGAGATTGTCTCCTACTTTGCGATTTTTCAGGTGCCTCGGAGGACACAACTCCACTTTGAGAAGGTCGTCTGCTTGGAACTTTTTGAGGTGATTCGCGAGACACAACTTCAGCTGGAGAAGATCTTCTGCTTGACAATTTTTGAGGAGATTCGCGAGACACAACTTTAGCTGGAGATGCTCTCCTGCTTTGCGACATTTCAGGTGACCCGATGGGCGCAGCTTCAGTTTGGGATTCCCTTCTACTTGACAATGTTTGAGGTGACTCGCCGGACACAACTTCAATTTGCGAACCTCGTATGCTCGAACCTTTCTGAGATGATTCGGTGGACGCCGTTTCAGCTTGTGACCCGCTTTTGCTAGGTATTTTGGTCTGACTAAGTGGAGCACTTAACGATGGTTCGACTTGCGAACTACTTCGGCTTTCCACA
Source organism: Cheilosia variabilis (assembly GCA_951230905.1). Classification (NCBI taxonomy): domain Eukaryota; kingdom Metazoa; phylum Arthropoda; class Insecta; order Diptera; family Syrphidae; genus Cheilosia; species Cheilosia variabilis. Next base: position 18,107,925 of record OX579676.1, read on the forward strand.
CCTGTTTCAGTGTTGTTCTTATTATGGAGACAGTTTTGCGATTCTTTCAGTTCCGAATTCTCCTCAACTTTCGGAGTGTCTTCAGGTTGTGGGGTAGCGTTTTCTACCTTCGGCTGTCCTCGTACACCTTTCACTACTGGAGGCTTCAAAATATCAGCAAGACCACTTGTACCAGACGCCCTGCGGCTTAGGACTTTCTGAGCCATATCCAGGTGGTTTCCTTTGAGTTCAGCCGAATCGTTTCGATCCTGACGGATCGGTATCTTCGAAACCCCGTTGGTATTCACCTCCCCGCTGTCAGTTGACTTTAATCCATTCTCAAGGCCACTTTGCTTCGCTACATCAACCGTCTTCAATCTAGCTTCCTCTGCCTTGATTTTCTCCTCAAAAGAAGCCCGTCGACTGGTGACCGACTCCACCTTTTTTCTATGCTTCATGATCTCCTCTCGTGGGGACTTTTTCAGCACTTTCGCCGGTGATTTCCGCTTTATGTTCGGTGACTTTCTCTTCTCGGGCGATTTCTCCTTTATGCCAAAAAACTTGGAGTACTTAGTGTGCTTATATTGGGGCGGTTCTGGTAGCGCCTGCTTTTTAGCTTCAGCCTCCGCTTCAGCCTGCTTCAAATCACGGTTCGCATAGAACGTGTCGCGCTTTTTTTGAAGGAAATTCGTAGCCTCTGTCTTCCATTCGGACTTTAGATACTCCATGGTTTTCTCAAGGTCACTTAATGAATCCGAGTTGGATTTCAGTGACTCCCTTGACCGTAGCGACTCTTTGGACTTGTTCAAACTACTACACGTGCTGCTGAAGCTGGTCTTCTTCAGCTTAGACGATTCGTCAGACTTGATCGAGCTCATCGATTCGAAACGTTGCAACAGCTTTTGCACTCCGGTAGGGCGATCTCCGTCTTCTTTGGACAACATGTCCTCCTGTGTTCTCTTGAACTCCTCCTCACCCAGACTCTTTGTTTTCAACAGTTTCTTCTTTGGCTTCGGTGGTAGACCCAAATCGATGCCAGTTTCCTCTAGAATTCGGTCAATTCTGTCTGAGATGTCTTCACTCGGAGACTTCTCCTCGGTGAAGAGTTTCTGATATTCTATACTTGGCGATCGAACCTCCTGACCGCTTTGTAGGATCTCATCAAGAATCTTATCCGACTCGTCTTGGGGTTTTTTCTCAACCACCGGGGCGGATTTCTTCGCCTTTGTTCCTTTCGGTACAATCTTTTTAACTATCCTTATGCCACCCTTCTTGGGCACTGCCTTCACAACAGGGGCCTTTTGGATGTCAATTGCGCCGTCTAGTAGATGCTCGTGTATACTAAAAGCTTTGTCAGTACTAGACGACGAGGCAGCCATTGACTTCTGCCGTCTTGGCGGAGCCTTTGGCGGTTCTGTCGCCGCAGCTACAGTCGCCTCGGTCTGAGACTTTTTCAACCGATCGGCTATAGTTGTAACACTGGCTTTTCGCTGCGCCACTGGGCTCGGGGGGAAGTACTTTGTCAGGTCGACGTCTTTTAGGGTTTTCTGAGTTTTGTTCACCGCTGCAGAGGATTGCTTCTCCTCCTTGGCATTGGGAAAGTACTTAGATATATCCAAAGAGCCTTGATGACTTATCTTAGGCGTAACCATTTGAGATTTGATCGTGTCCATGGTACCGGCGAAGTTTTTCACCTCAATCTGTCGCAAAGCGTCATTTAGACTGTTATCGTTCTTATGTTCAGCTTCGTAAAGCATTTTACCAACGTCCTTTGCACTAGCTTTGGGACTAGAATGAGGCTGAGGTAACGGCTCTTTCGATTGCTCGATGAAAGAAATGTCCATCATTTTGACGATGTCTAGGATACCCTCGATTTCCATTTTGTCTGTGCTCATTTTTGAAACGCTTTCCTTTTCATCATCTACAGCTGGATGGTCTCCGCCAGAGGTAACTTCTGGAACATTCTCCTCTTGTTCGTTGTTTGTTGGTTGAATTTCGGTGAAACCGTCATTCTTAAGGTCATCTTTTGATGGTTCAGCTTCGCCTGATGCTACATGCGGAACGTTCTCCTTTTGGACCCCTTCCGGAATTACATCTACCGCTTCAAACTCTGAAGAATTTCCTTCTTCCGATGCCTTAACCTGCAAGCCATCACCACGATCATCGTCACCATTTGGAACCGGTACAATTTTTTCTGACAAAGCTCCATTAGGTTCCCCAATATCTTTTAGCAAAGGTGATTCACCTGCCTTAGTTGTGGGTCCTTTGTCCCCACTAAACCCCACAAAACTTGGTGCCGTCGGAACTTTAGCCACACTATTGTCCAGCAACCACTTCTCCTTCAACGATAATTTCTTTAGAATATCACTCTTTACTAGATTCTCCTTCGCCATACTCTCGATGTCTTTGCTCATCTTCATTAAGTTGTTTAACCTGTAAAGCTTTTCACTTATCGCGTCTACATCCGCGCTAAACCTACGATCCGAATTCTGTTCTATTTTTTCGATATCCGCCTTCGACGGCGTTGCACTGGAATCAGACGCGCGCGATGCTAACGACAATTTATCCGCGTCACGATTTAATCGCTCACTACTTATCGTATCGTCAATCTTTTGCTCAGTAACGCCATCTCCTGGCGACCCTACCACCTGTGTTTGCTTCTGTAGTTAAGTTCGAAATAAATAAAATCATAGAAAAACGAAAAAAATATATTATATTTGATTTGGCAGCACTTAACCGATCAACAAGGCTTTAGGAGGATATTTTTCTGGTCAAAGCTTACCTCGGTTTCAGTATCTGTCGGTAGATTTGTTGGCAGTGGTAGAAGGCGCACTTCTTCGCGTCGCATTTCACGGGCCTTTTTGATATCCTCGCCTTCCGTGTCATCCTTGCCATCATCTGAGAAAGAAACGTAACGCTCAGCCTGCGAAACAAAGTACCCCATATCATTTAACTTACCAATCAGTCCTTCACTAGAATCGTAGAAGTCGTCATCGCTGTCATCACTGTTAACATTCGAATAGTGTTGCTTCCCAATCCAATCGGTTGCCAATTGAAGGGTTTGCTGGGCAATTGGTGACCCATTCGCCTCTTCGAAGATGTCCGACTCGGAATCATCGTCTGATTCATCCGAGCTCGAGGAAAGGTCTGATTCGGAATCTGCACTTGGCTGTAGGAAGTTACGACCGGACCATTCGTTCTCGTCGATGATATGCTCCTCCGATGGTTCCCCATCAGACATGGCATCGGTGTTCTCGAACTCGATACGTTCGGGTGTTTGTCCGCGATCAAGTAGATCCAGCTGCACAATGTTTTCAGCGATTCCTCGTGGTTTCTCTGGAGTCTTGGGATCCAATCCACCAGGTGCATGAGACCCATGGGCAGTTGATTTCTAAAGAAAACCAGAAAAACACGCTCAAAAATCAGCTACCGAACTCAAGCCCAATGTCAGACTTACCCTTTGGCCTGGCTTTCTAACAACCGGCCGGATGGCTTTAGCGGGCAATCTGAAATGTTGAGTGCAATAGAAACGTCCGTCAGGATCGTCCCGGTCGAAGGCATAACCGCCAAGTCGTAGATTTGTGTGGCAGTGATGGCATTTCAAACAGGAACGATGAAGAATAAGACCTTCGGTGGAGATCTTCTCCATTAGATAGACTGTTTGTTTGCAGAAGTGACACTTTTCAGAGGCGGCTTGCTTCTTGAAGGCCAGTGCCACCTTGGAGTTCTAAAAGAAAGAATTGACAAATAAGCACAGAATGGCGATAGATATCCGACAAGCAATTGTGGGTGAAGCATTTTGAAGCGTGAAAACGTTTATTGCATAAAGACGCTGCTGGACCTGAAGTGTTCTTCGTAACTGATTCCGACGTCTCACAAAACCAAAAATAATAAGGAATACAACTTAAGTAAATGCAGCCGATTGGGATTATTTTAGTGAGCAACATCTGTGCAGTAAGTAGCAGTTGCGTTCACTATTATTATGCCTGTGTCATATGAGCTTGCGAAAGAAACTCATTATCCTCCCTGCAAATCGAAAGAAGAAAGAAGAAGAGATTCAGATTCTTTCGCCTGAAACTTTGTCGTTCGCACGAATAATGTTCTCGAAGTTGCAGAAGTAAATCGTCGTGTACACGAAAACGTTTGGCCGTTTCGCCTTACAGAATCTGTCCCCAGATTTAATATTGTTTAGTATTGTGAAATGAATCTTAGTTCCCTTAGGTAACTCGGACAATACTCTTATATCAACAATCCACTCTGTAAAGACATCAACAAGCGAAGCTATTCTAATTGGACCTGCTGCGTAATTTCTCTACATCTTGGCTTTAGTTTGATACGCCGAACAAAGTTCACTGGGAAACGAACTTTATTCCTCATTCGAACAAGAAAAATTCGAGTAAAACCTAACTGAATTTTAAAAACAAGATTCAAGTTAATGAGATGGGCGGAACTTTGTGAACTGTACGTAATCCTCCATAGAACTGAACTTGTCCTCTTTGGCAATCAATACTAAATTAAATTCACACGGGATCCCCACTCTAGATGGCAAAGCGTTGATATTTTCTGATTGTTGCATATTCCAGGCGGAAATAAGGACAATAAAAACTGTCGTATATAAGCTGAAAAGGCATTCGCGCCAGTCTCTACAAAATATATACAAAAGCCTGTGACTGTCGCTCATTGCTGAAGGAAAAATATGGACATTCCAGGGAAAAGGCTGCGATAAACTCACCTATTCTAACAGACAAATGTATGCACCTTCGCTGAATACAACTGAATGATTTTTAAAAAATCAAATCAGATTTGGACAAAACGATGGCACACCTAGTTTGCTCCCAAGTGAACGCAACTGACTTCTGAATATTTATCAAAATTTCGAAAATCCAAATAAATTAAGAAAAATTAACAAAAATAATAAACCACTCCAACTACTCACAGATTTGGCGATCGGCGGTGGATTTTTCTCCTCAGACGTATCGTCTTTCTTCACAAATTGTCCCGCAATCGAAGCGACTTTATTCTTGCCACGCTCACCAACCTCCAGTACAGAACCTTCTTTCAATTGTTTATCCAAGTTCTTTAGTGTCTGATCTATTTCTTTGAATTTCTCTTCTTCTCTTGAATCTTGCCGCGTAGGCTTGGACATTTTCGATTGGCGTGCCACAAATTGCTCCTTGCTCCATTTGGGCACCTTCTCACGACCTTTACTGCCGGTTTCGGTCTTCTTTGATTGTTCAATTTTCTTCTCAATTTCTCGCACATTCCAATCGGTGGAATCTATTTTTCCGATTGCACGCAGCAAGTCTTTGGGCTTCTTATCCGTACCATATGCGTTGCGTGATGTAATTCGTTGTTCCATCGATTTGATACGATCGCTGAATTGTTCGTCAGCACCGCGTGGCAACGCCGATAATATACCTCTTTCACGATCCTAACAAAACGTAAAACAATAAATAAATAAATAAATCAAAAAATAAACCAACGAAACAAGACAATCAAAGACATAGTTGGTTGCTGTTAGATACGCCAAGGTTAGTCGAAACAAAAAAAAAAAGCTGAATAAGTCGGGTTAGATCGGGTGAGGAATACGAGTATCTCATCACAGCAGGCATTCGTTTTAAATCGGCTTGCAGCAGTTTAGAAGAGAAGGCAGAAACCACAACACAGAGATAGAAATATCTTCTCTATCACACACGTCCTTACTGGATATAGAATCTTTCGTTCAAGCTCTTTGACACGATCGTTGAAGTCCGGCGCCTGCTGGCGGTACATATATATCGAATAGTCCTCGAATGGACTCGATTCGTCGCTTTCTCGTAATAGGGTGTTAACTTGCAACATGTGGAGACTTTTGTAAAAGTTCTGCGTCTGTTGGAAGCGCTGCATGCGACGCTTACTCTGGCGATCCTGCCGATTTGCTTCGATTTCCTTTAGACGCTGTTGACGCTCCTCCTAGTTCGTTGGAAATATTATGTGCAAATGCAGAGAGAGAGATATTGTTTGTGTGGATGCAAATGGATGGGTGTGTGCCATACGAAACGGACGGACGTGGAACTGAAATGTTTTCGGTCTAGCCTACGATACTTACGATATTTGTGGTCTTTTCGGCACTTCTTCTCTTTTTGGCTCGTCTTGGTGTCTCCGCTTGCGCTGTAAATAGAAAGATATGTGAAAACCGCTCAAGAGTGCGAGAAGCAAAAACATACCCTGACCAGGTTCGTGCTTTCTCTGGCGTTTAACCTTCTCCTCGTCGAGAACGGAGCGTCGTTGTACTGTATGCGGTAAATCGGCAACATCTTGCATTGGCGACTTGGCCTTTCTCGATGAGATTTGAAGAAGTTTCGAAAAATCAGGGGCGTTGTTTCTTTTCTCCCTCAACTCGGACACATCGAGCTTTGGATGCTTCATAGCCGGTATCTCGCCACGGAAAACCTCACAAATCTGTTCCAAGTAATTCAGCCAAATCTTCGAATCCACCTTGTCTAGCTCTATGGAGTCCTTTCCCGTCATAACCCTCGATATTTTCAGTTCTTTGTCAAGGATTTTAAAGGCCAATTCATTACTGTCCGATGCGGGCAGATCCTTTACTGAATTAAAGTCGACTAGATCAGGGCGGTACCTAAAAAAAGCAAGCATTGATTGAACGACTCATGTCACAAAACTGTATTTTATCTAGCAAACCTATTAATCAGTGCACATAAAACCTTTCCACTTGTGAAGCAATCGGATACTTCGTTCAAATTCTGAGAGAATTCGTACGAATGGAGCTGGGCCTTGATCCAGCGGAGTAGGACTGCACTTAATGGCAGCGTGTCGCCGGTACGTCTCTTTCGGCGCACCGGAGTCTCCGCTTGAGACGCTTGCAGGGCATTCGTGTCCATGAACGTCTGCTCCAAGACTGCCTTGTCATCGCAGTCGATGAGGTGTTTCACCTGCCACACATTCACCGAAGTTCGATTGAGATTCGGATATCGTGTCGCCGGATCAACTGTATAGGAACCAATGTCACGCTGCAGATTCTCTGGGGTTGTTTGAGCCAAAAGTCTAAAGATACCGGTGAATGAGTAAAATGTTCACTTTTACATTGGTTCACAAATTACCTATAGATACTCTCCCTTTGAGCTACGACACCAAGTATACTATTCCTAGGATTATTCCACAATTTGATTGCATAGGCAGCATCCATACTCGAGAGGAAACCTCTCGCACAACCGGATCCCGTTGGCCAGAACGGCTCCAACAGACTATCACCCACCAGGCACTGCATAAGGCGGTAATTTTTGCGGACTATCACCCGACACGAGGACTCTGCGGCAAACATTGACGTAAAGTCGAACATTGCAACGTCCGGTTTGCCATAATGATTGACAGCAAATTCCAGATTTGGCATTTGGTATTTGGTTGAGAACTCTGCTGCTTCCCGCGCATAGTCCAACAGCTTCTCTGTATTTACATTTGGTGGAGCAAGTAGCTCAGCTGGATCCGCAAAGTCCTGCAAAACAAAATGAATCATAAGAAACCTTTCCGCCGCTATCTGAATACCGTTCAAGATTACCTGCAATATCACACCCTTATCGATAAGACTGTGCTTCTTGGCGGTCATCACAAAGTAGTGCGTCTCATCCTTATAGTACACTATGTTCTCTAAATCTATACCAGTCGTATGATAGAGTTCTTTGAAGAACGTCTGATTAAAAATAAAGGCCACTCCGCTGATTTCCTCCGCCTTTGCCTCGGCTTCGGTCTTCTTGTTAATGAAATTCGCCGTGATGGCAATAGCCAGCTTGCCACGGAACTCCTTGCGCTTGAAGGCCTCCAAAGTGTTTCGTTTGCCGTCCGCACCGATAAGTATATCGAATTCGTAATGTGAAACCGCATGGTCGGCCGGACTAATAGCAGCACGCCAACCGCAACCCTCACTGGGTTCGATAGTGCTTTCGAACGACACACCCTCGTGAATTTCAACGCCCAGGAGCAGGGCTACTTTTAGCAATATACACTGGATCTGCCTAATGGAAATATGGTCAATGGAACCGGCACAGAACTTTCCATAGAACTTCTTAGCTCCAAGATTCCGCAGATCGGTAATGACAAAAGGCCACAAATGCAGAACATTGTTACGTGATATTCGATCACGTTTCTCGAGGACAACTACTTTCGCGCCAAGTAGTTGAGCTTCGATGGCTGTTCGCAAGCCACATGGACCCGCACCAATGACTAGGACTCTTGTGCCTGTGCATGCGTTGCCCTTCGAATAGGCTCTGTGCGACGCTCGGGCATCGAATTTCTTCCACAGTGCTTGCGCTTTCCACGAACGAATTTTCGCCTTCAACTTTGGATAGAATTCATTGAGTGGTGCCGGTCGCAGGCCAACTGTGTCGCACATATTCCGGTGCAGACCCAAAATTTGTCGCATTGTTGTGGCCAAACAAAACATGTCGAACATTTCGGCAGCCGCTGCTGCCGCATCGTTGTCGGCCATTTGTTGTTGTTGCTGCGCCAGCAGCTGTTGCTGTTGGCGTTGATGTGAAGATCGACTCATTCTGTAACGACAAAAACAAAACAAAGACAAAAGATTATTGTTAGTAAAAGTGAATCTGTTCGGAAAACAATGACTCTCTGCAAAGAAGCAGTAATTAGAATCAGTCAATGCAGGAGAACCACATGAGTTTTTGTTTTTGTTTTTTGGGTGTCCCGTCTGCGAAGGGTTGTTCCGTGCATTTCAACTTTTATTTTCGTCCATTTTTGACCCACATCATCCATTTATGGTTGCCCCTCAAAAGTATATCTTCTAAAGGAGACAACAAGCCGCTTAAATTCTTTTACTACCTTTTCAATCACCCTGTCTCCCACCGCCAGATTGTCATTGCGATGGTACTTCCCTGTAAATGCATTGCACAGTCTCGTATATGCACTCGAAATGCGTGAGTAAAATTCTCAATTATACCAGAAACACTACAAAATTTATGCATTCGCTTGCACAAAGTTTCCGTTTCATAAATTCGCGCGTACGCAATATCATTTGTATGGATAATAGTGCACATATTCTTCGCGGCTAAAAGTAGATTCAAATGCAATGCAAAATTATAAAGAAAAAAAAATCTATTTAACGAAAATAAATGCATAAGCAAATTAAACTGCCGTAATGTTTATTAATTAGTCCATTTTCGGAGTAATAAAAACGAGCGTACGCTCACACACATTGCGCAATGCTGCAGTGGCTCTATTCTTTCGATTGTATACATTATTCATTTATTTGATTGGAGACGACATCTGTCCGTGTAGCACGAGTGCGTTTTCCCTTTCAAAGAGAATCGTATAATTGAAATTCGTCCGGTGTGATATTGACAGTCAGACATACAGACAGCTCAGCTCGTATTTATGGAAATGTTTTTAATATCAGTTGGTAACTTTCAGGAAAGTTATTTCCTGTGAACCTCGGTTAGACGTGCTGCAGATTTTACCTCAAATTCCAGGGATTATGGATTTTATTTGAATTTTGAGGATTTCCCCTTTGATATCGTTATATCAATAGTGTAAAAAAAAAACAATATTCGGAAGGATGCGGGTAGATGTAAACAAACCAATAATATGCGAAATACCTCTTTGAAATGGTTTGGGTTTTTTTTTTAGTTTTAAAATCCCAGGTTATGTGGGTGTACCTTAATTGGAAAGTTGTGGCCTGACGTTTCCCATGGAAAATGATTCCACTATTGATGTCATAACGCACAAAATATTTCAATTGACCGATATGATTGCAGATAGAACTTAGGACTTAAGTAGGGTGTAGAAATGTCTTTGGGTGATTTTGTTTAATAAAAACGGATTATTTTGACATTACCAGTGGCATTGACATGAGCCTTCACACTTTCACACGGCTTAAGATGAATCTACGCATCATATCTATCACATTTAGAAATATTTGATGACGAATGACGCATACCAGAGAGACACTCTGAAGACACCAGAGCATCGGTTTCGTTGATATTTCCAACTGACAGATGGATATAAAACATGCCAGCTTATGCAATAGTAGATGATCCATAAGTATGCTTGACGCTACGAATAATGACAGCGTTCCACTAAGTTAAGCCACTCGCTCGATTTTTATGCTTTTCGTGTGTGCTACGTTTTCCATTCATTTCGATTCAACCAAATTGCCTTTTACAACAAACAGTCGAACAGAACTTGAAGTTGTTTACCAAAAAGATCAGAGTCGGCATTCTGTAAGGGTTTGAAAATGCCGACCCAGATTTGTCCTCTAAAAACAGACAAGTGCGCTGCTATATTCGTACTGGCTACTGTCACGAAATGTCAAAAGGTACTCGTATTTATCAGTAACACATTCGCACGTGAAAATTTCAAACTCAGTTTTATTGCACGTCAGACGTATTCTAAATAATGCACAAAAAAAGAGATTAGGATTAAGAGGAAACAAAATGGTGGATTTTGTTGCAAAGTTAGGGAAAAGCTAACACGACTCAGAGACTAACTGCAGTATTGCAAAGCTTAACACCAATGTTAGTACAAACGCCATTTTTGACTCATGTATCTGATTACGCACAACGGTGCTTTGAACAGAGGATGCTTATTTATGTTTGTCGATTATTTCAACCACCAATACAACATTACCCACAAATATGGAATCAAATTTAGTAAACTGCGGTTGTTAAAAGAGCACAGTGATGTGCGCAACAGAAACTGCAAAACAATGTAATGCTTCCAGCCAGGAAAACGGAAACAGTAGTGCGCTACGTTTGCGCATAGTTTAAAAAAAAAAACATGTATCTAATCTCCGAAATATTCTAAAATGAAAAGCGCGCACACGCAAAAGTGTGGGCCCCAAACAAATGAAACAAAATGTGCGCAACCCCCAAATGTGTAAAATATTATAGCTATCTTTAGTACTCTATACCTCCAAAGCACATGAGTGGGCACTAAAAATTCTCTTTATTATTTTCAAGATTCCACATGTGTGACTTGACTGAATATTATACTTAACGAACAGCCCCGCCTTCAAAAAGATGTAAAAGATGTATTATTCTGAAATGTCTATGATATTATCCACTCTGTGTGTTCTTTGACGAATTATGCTATTAAGTAGGTGTACACAGACACTAAAAGAGATCGTTAGAATTACTTTAGATCGTTTTTGGCACCCAGCCACCACTGAAAGTATGCATCGCCAGGTGTTTCATTTGCAATTCATTGATTGACTTGTGTACAAAGTCACCTGTTTGACCTTGCCCAACACGCAAGTCCTTAAAAAGAGTCGAGGAAAAGCTTTTGACCAAGTTTTGTACTTTTTTCTACAGTTTTGCCTATTGCCTATTCGCAAAAGTCATAAAGTTCATTTGAATAGACGACTTCGCGTCGGCAAAGGGGGCATAGATGCGTCACTCGTCTTCATTTGTACCAACATCACGTAAACTGCTCGCCAATTCAGAGACAGGCACCCCCAAGTAGGCGCCTTCTTATATGGCTCGTCGAATCGTCATTCAGTCATCTACGATGACACCCACAAACGGTACCACAATTGAATCGTATTCGGTGTGCAAAATTGCAAAAAAAAATCGATATCACTTAACTTATCTCGTTACTTGCTTCGCCAAGTGGTTGATCGATCTCCCGATTCTATTTTTACTTTAGACACGTCGACAGTTTCACTTTGTACTGAGTCCTTCTTCAGTGTCTGAACTCTAAACGTGAGCAATTATGTGCTGGTGGTGATGTATCTTCTTCCCTATTGAACTGAACTAAACGACAAACAAATGCAACGGTCCCATCAGATTCGGACTGAGAAAGAAAGCATATCAGTTCGACCAGATGTCAACGAGGACATAAATCTTCAAGTTTTGTAACAAAACAAGACAGCTAGCGGTCAATTACTCTCTCTTAATTCAAGACCGCGAAAACTGTCGCGTTCATCATTATTAAGCAAAGCAAACAAAAAATGTATGCAACCCGCGTCTTATCTCTGTGTGTAGTTGTTCTCTTTGTTTGGTGCAAAAAGATTCCCCCAGTTCTATTCCTTTCCTGTTGCAGATAAGATTTTACTTACACACGGTGCCAATAAACTTATATATTCGTACTCGGCGCCTTGCCGTTTGCTTTTGGCAGTCATTGCATTGACCTGAACTCACCCCCTGAGCAAGGTTACGTGTCCATCAATGATATATGAGGTTATGTATAAAGGAAAAGTGAACAAAACAAATGTGTGTTCTTTTTGAGAATATAAAAATGATTCCATCGAATCCACGCGGTGTGGTGTATTGCAAAATGGCATCGACTTGGGAGCGGCTCAGACCAGACGCATTAAACGCAGAGAATCAGTCGTCGTAGACTGAGCAGACTATTGGGAAGTTCATCTTCTTCTTGTTCCCCAGTTATCTGTGCTTTGTTCACGTAAGGCTAGTCAGACATGAAGACAACTTTTACAGTCAATGGAAAGTGTATTGACATTGAAGTGAGTGGTTTTGCTTTGCCCCAGCCCGACGAAAGGGATGTTAACTCCAATTCGATGAATTTTCCTACCGAAATACGAATGATTGAGTTTATTGCTTTGTGCGCTCTAGAAATAGTGCAGAACAGGGATAGATGGGAACGGAAAAGTTGAGGGGGAAAAGGAAACAATTCTCAACAGGTTGGGGGTAAATATTTGACAATGTGAGCTACGTACTAAATGTAATGGATTTTTTGGCTACACACATTAAAAACAGTTGTCTTAAGAATGTACTTACAGAAAGAGGATTTACCGATTCAGGGGACAATGACAGCTGCTTTTGTATGAAGCCCAAAACAATTTTATTTTCATTGAAAAACTAACAACTAACGCCCGGCACTACTGATTTCAATCAGGCAGAATAAACGAACTGTTTGCGCATGAATAATTTGCCATCGCACATCATTTGTGCGGAATCTTAAATGTGCGCAATTTCTCCATTTCTATGCTTTCAATCGAGCACTATAAACGAACTGTTTGCGTATGGATTATTTGCTATCGCACATCAATTGTGCGGAATCTTAAATGTGCGCAATTTCTCCATTTCTAAGCTTTCAATCAGGCAGGATAAACGAACTGTTTGCGCATGAATAATTTGCCATCGCACATCATTTGTGCGGAATCTTAAATGTGCGCAATTTCTCCATTTCTAAGCTTTCAATCAGGCAGGATAAACGAACTGTTTGCGCATGAATAATTTGCCATCGCACATCATTTGTGCGGAATCTTAAATGTGCGCAATTTCTCCATTTCTATGCTCTCAATCGAGCACTATAAACGAACTGTTTGCGCATGAATAATTTGCCATCGCACATCATTTGTGCGGAATCTTAAATGTGCGCAATTTCTCCATTTCTAAGCATTCAATCAGGCAGGATAAACGAACTGTTTGCGCATGAATAATTTGCCATCGCACATCATTTGTGCGGAATCTTAAATGTGCGCAATTTCTCCATTTCTAAGCATTCAATCAGGCAGGATAAACGAACTGTTTGCGCATGAATAATTTGCCATCGCACATCATTTGTGCGGAATCTTAAATGTGCGCAATTTCTCCATTTCTAAGCTTTCAATCAGGCAGGATAAACGAACTGTTTGCGCATGAATAATTTCCCATCGCACATCATTTGTGCGGAATCGTAAATGTGCGCAGTTCCTCCATTTCTAAGCTTTCAATAATTTTATATCAGTTGTCTGATTATTTTAAACGACTGTACTAAAAAAAAAAAAGAGCTCTTGATTTTGGTTGTTTTCTTCGGCCCACTTTGGAATCCTTTAGATACGTTTTTATGAAACATTTCTTCTCTTTCGAGTTTGGGGCTATTTTGTTAGGGCTATTTATTTAGGATATTTGCAGGATATCTTGTATTTAAAGTGGAGCGGAATACCTTAAGTCAACTATTTGAAACAATTGGATGTCAAATTCTAGTCCTTCAAACAGCCCCAACAATTTGGAGGTTCAACTACTCAAAATAGCATGTAGGTACAGCTTTTAAAATTTTATAGAGAGTCTGCAGTGTTGCCATACTTTTCAGAAAAATTGTTTGCCTTTCTAACAGATATTTCCGCAAGATACTAAAACAAAAGACTAGAATTAGCCTGCCTAACGAACATTTGTAATTGCATTTTCCAAATACTTGCGCAGTTGCGGCCGCATTCCACTACATTCGGCATTATCACTCTTGCCTCGCTGTTGTCCGTCCAATAGGTGAAAACAAATTCCTTTCAATTTCGATTTCTTATTTATAATATTTCTTGGGAGAGTACCTTTCAAAATTCATCTGGCGAATAAGTATTTTTATGACGAATCTGTGTTCGGGCAGCGGCAAATTTTAGTTTTTTTTTGTTTGGCCACCTTCCAAGTGCCTGGCTAATTTCACATCGACTACACAGGATATGACACACACCCGGTGTGTTGTATGTGAGTGTGCAAATATTTGATTTAAAATTCCAAATATCTGTAAGCGATTGTTTTTATTGATTTTTTTTGTGTTTTTCTTAATGAGATGGCTCATAGCAAAGGTCATGGCATAATAGTCCATTTATATGGAATGTCCTTTATGTGTGTCCTGGGGAATGTGTACTGCTGTGCGGGAACACATTTTCATGATTAACTCCACCCAGAGCGTGGAGACTTTCGGTCGCCTTGATTGTCCTTGTAAGTAAAGAATGAATTGATTTTTTTTGTTGTTGTTTGTTTTAGAACAAGTTTGTGTCATCGATGAGTCATGCTCGCCAAAGGGGCAGTCACAGAGAGAATGGTACACAATGGTCACAAATGGTATCCTTAAATGAGGACAACTCCATTTTTAAATTAATTTGACACAGCTCGGCATAAATATCAGATGAACATTGGAAACAAAAGGCGAGCACACAATTTAATGAAAACACGAGTCGTCCTTTTGCAGGGCGCAACTGAAAGCGCACAAAAAGCAAATCCTCTCACAATGGTGCATTTTCCTTTTGCTTGGGTTTTTTCTGGCACAAGTGCCGCACAGTGACTGCCTGAACTCCTCAACTGACCTACATTGCGAGGAGGAGAGGAGACTGGGATTATATCCACATCCATGAACCATGTATCTTAATGTAATTTCCCAGTTGAGTGGGATAAATGACGTTCTATTTGTAAACGGCATACACTGCAACTGCATATAGGATGGCACGGAATCTATGCCAAAGGTTGACGGTCTATGGCAAAAATACGGCATCAATGTGAAATGTGTTGCAACTCAGCGTAGACGGGATGCAATATGGATCATCAGTATGACATGAAGCGAGTCACTTCATGTGTCATGCACACGAAGCACTTATGAGTACCTCTACACGATCCATTCATATGTTTGGAGGAAATTTCAAGTCAATGCACCCGCGGACGTGAACAGAATTAAGACTGTAGGTTGGTTGTGACGAATGTTTAGAAAATTGGATCAAAGCGACGCAGAAAAACCCGTTTGTCATTCTAAGCACGTATACTAATCCATTTTGATTTATATGCTAAAAATGTTTGCGCCCTGGATGCAGTTCAAGTGTCACTTGTTGTGCGTTGTGTGGAATGTATGCCAGAGATGCGTGTTATGGGAGATTTGGTTCACTGAGAGCACGAGAAGTAATCAATTTACAGACCCATCGGCCTCAATTGGAATTATGCAAAGCTCTGGCTACTAATTGAAGTAATTGCGTCTCCGAGTTAGGTTTCCTTAGCAAATGGCCGGCTTAATGAATAGTTATGCAGAAGGCGGAGTATGACAAAAATGTATATTTGGCGTCTTTTCGTAGCTTTGGGGTATGTCGGCGAGTGACTTTTAAAAGGGCTTTTAATGAGGTTAACAGCACTTCGTTGTTGACCGATAATAGGCTGTCTAGCAAAAGCAATTGGAATGAAAACACTGTTCGCTTTCAGCCTGCTGCCTTCAACGGATCAACGCGTTTAATTGCTGAACAGCATCGTACTTCTAATTGATGAACTACGCGTCAGTGGATTCAATTTATCAACTGTGTCGTAAACCTAGTTGAGCGACTTGGTTTTTGGTTGCCCAGGGAATCGACGCGTTAACACCCTTCATACGTATTGAGTTGCTCAATACGAAAAACCCTACTAGCTACGAATACCCTGATTTACCAAACACTCATGATAACGTGTAAAACATCCTTATCTCCTGATAGTTGACAATTGAGCGCCGTGTAACCCCGTCTCAACTTGTATCCATAGAATTTTAGTTCTTTGAACAACTGGACGAAGAATCGCCTTCCAGCAACGCACCATAAACACCTCCGGGGCGAGCTCCGGGGCGAAGAAAAACTTTTATGCAAACGATTCTAATTTAGTTCATTTCATTCATTTGATTCCAAGGGACACGTGGTTTATTTTTTATTTCTTCTGCTTACAAAAAAATCGTACAGTCCATCAAACCCATCTGCGTGTTGGCCCAAATGCCGCGTGCAGAGCTTCTTTGTCCTTGAAAACACACGTCAACTCACGTCAAATGAGGAGAAAATCCGTGAGACACAAACAAAGTTCCACATACGCCCGAGTTACTCGCAACATTTACACACTCAACAGATGTGTCAATGTAATTAATTCATACTCAAATTTATCCATTAGTATCCGTACACCAAATAGGCATAAACATCACGCAGAGCGTGGACGAAAAAGAAAATAAATGATTTAAGTCGAATTCACTCATGACAAACGGAATGAGGGGAATTTTCTGACGCACCGTTTAAATACTCACTTTCGAGAGTGAAAGGCTAACGACAAATATGCCGCCACTGGATGGACGAAACGACAAGTTGACAAACAGGTTACGTTACTTTTGTAGATGGTTTTTCTATTGCATTGCAATGCGCCGTTTAAAAGCGTTTACCGTACCTAGGATCACGTATAGTTTATTTCGGAATGTTGCAGAGCGCATTTTCATTCGATGATTGATGCGAAGTGATAATGGTGAGAAAGAAACTGTACATGTACATGATGATGGATTTCGTTTTCTAAAAACACTTATGCCCGATGGTATTCGAATGATATAATCGACAGATAGATATCGCTGTGTTATCGATAAATGACACCACAGTTAAAGTGGTAATAGTCGGTTCGTTGAGATAAGAGTCACATGTTTTGGGGTATTTTAACCGCAAATACACCTTTGAGATTATCAAGCAGGCATAGCATGAACGTCAAACTGAAGTTGATCGTTGATTTTCCAGCTTGCTTTCTGGTTTTTAAGCAGTAGTTCAGAATGGCTCAGTGGTTTGTGTGCTTGACTAGTAAGCGAGAGGCTTGAGGTTGAAGTCATGGAAAGGCACAAAAAACTCACTCACAGTATACCTAGTTAATAATCCAAAGTGAGAAATGGGCTTCATACAAGTCAGAACTGAGCTTAATTTCTTCAAGAGACTAAATAATAATCCGCGCAACAGTAGGGACCCTAGGAATCGCTTCTTACAACCACTCGTTCTGTTTGAGTTTTTCATTTTTTCAGCACGAATTAGAGAGATGTACAATTTTATGCCGCTTCCGAAAGGCTGATTGAGAAGCTCTGTTATGACAGTTACACTCTCGGATGTTTGTCAGACGTTCGCGAGATTGGGCGCAGTGGAAAACCCTTAAGATGTAATTTGTGTGTTACCCAAAACTATTCGGCGTTAAAATTCACTAAGCACTCTAGAAGTGAAGAGTAGAACCTATTTTAACACTCGAAGTTGTTGTACGTTTTTCTCACATGCTGTAGAAATCCTGCAAGACGATTTGTCAAACACAATGTGCGACAAAAGACATCTTAAAAAAATCGTCAGTCATCGAATGTTCAACACTGACAATTTGAAGCGCTAAATGAAGAGCAGGAGTAGCACCAGATAATTTTTTTTTAAATTAAGTACACTCACAACTATGAGTAAATAGCCACTTTAGTTGGAAAGAGCAGTTAGCAGGGATATTAATAATAATCGAACCAGAACTTAGAAGGAACTTGATGAACTCACCCATTACATCGGACCGAAATGCATTTGGCGGGAGAAGACACTTAAACGAAAAAGTCACATGATACACAGTCGTATACAAAAAAATAGCAGACCTATTTTCGATAGGGAAAAAACAGTGCATAGA
The DNA here is from genome assembly GCA_951230905.1 of Cheilosia variabilis. Lineage (NCBI taxonomy): Eukaryota > Metazoa > Arthropoda > Insecta > Diptera > Syrphidae > Cheilosia > Cheilosia variabilis. Next base: position 18,126,008 of record OX579676.1, read on the forward strand.
TCAGTTATCTATAGATCTATGCACTTTTAGTAGTACATGTCTTTTTGAACGTGGTCCCGATTGATCTAAGCATGAGCGATGGACGTTCAACAAAATCGAGTTTTACTATGAATCTGACATAAATTGATAAATTTACGTTTTAAAAATAAAAACATTTTCAAACCATTCACAGATATAAAACTTGCCATATTCCCGTGACAAATGTTTAATAAAAACCATTCCCCTCTAAATGTGCGCCATTCCGATTAAATAATGAAGACATTTGCAAACACTTCAATCATGTGTCACATACGCATTCACGCTCACAACATCTGCAATCGGGGAAACTATTACGTGCGACACTCGGATATTGTGACTCACAATTCAAATCATTTCCACATCTAAAATGAGAGCAAACAAAAAAAAATCTCCCGTGTGGCGACCCACACATTTTTTTCAAAAATATAATTTCCGGTGAGTCAAAAATCTGTATACGACAACAAGAAGCTGCATCATTTTGAATCAATCGAAAGGGAATTGTGTGTACCTTGCAATTTCGGAAGTATGCTTCTGTGAGTTCTTGTATCACCAAGACGTCTCCGAAACAAAACAAAAAAATGTCCTGCTCTCTCCTGCTTTAATGCAGGCTTCACTGCGAGTTTAAACCTTGAATAAAATGACAGTTCTGTTAAAGGTTTCAAGCTAGCCTCCAACATGCAAAGGGATTTCCGATTTCATTGGAGTTCTACAGCCCCACGAAATATTTCCCATGCTATCGAGGCAATAAACAAGAAGCCCAAAAATAGAAATCTCATCACAGCTACCGACGTTGAATTTCAATTGCCCGACCTCGATTTGCTGCTCCACAAAGCGCGAGGCGGTATCACAGTAAGCAACAGAGATCCAGCAACCAGATGTGCGTCGATACGAAGCGCAATTGAACAAAAAAGTATCATTCGTCTAGATCCACCATGATGCGCATCGATTGATCTTGACACCAAAACGAGTACTCCTCAAAAAAAAAAAAAAAAACTCCACCATATGTACGAGTATATCTAATGACATCTGCACGCGAACGATTAATTTTCTATGCGAATTTTTCATGTCGCACACAAAACAGCAACCACGCCCTTTTAATGCCTACGGTGGTGGTGTATTTTAACAAATTGTCTTCAACGAAAAAAATATATGAATTCCTTTATAAATACCACGTCACGTTCGGGGCGAGAGTGCCTCCAAATGCCATCGCCTAGCGGCAGCAATAGAAACACATCACTAATGCCGTTGCTGTGCTACCACAATTGCTTCGCTGCCTCCAGGTGTACAGTATACAGAACCAAGTTGGCCTGTATCCACAAAAGCTATCGAATTCCCGCTCGAACACGTGCAATAAATGCACTCTGAATAAATGACGTTCCAAGAGGAATTGTGTATACGTTTGCTGAGTAAAAAAAAAGAAACCCAAGCCTCTGCTTGACTTTAATATAAAAGTACACACTTGCTTTTGAATGTCTGGTGCGGTAGAGTTTTTTAGTGCACACCTGTTGAACGTCTCAGATTCAAGCGCTAAAGGATGAATGGCGCGCTGGAAACATACCTTGGGCGAGAGATGTAATAGATTGCGCCCTCCAAAACAATTTCGAGATTTAAATCGAATTTAAGTGAGTTTTATGGCGAAATGACTCCAAGGAGTAGGGAAAGAGCAGAGTTTTTCTTCTGCAGGTCGTTTACTAAAAAATAATGAACAAATGTAGATACTGCCATCAATTGTGCAGACGGTGTCAAATAAAAAACTAGATGGGTCAGTAGCGTCACTTTCACTCCGTCACCCAAATAAACGAAATGTCAACTTAGTACTCAGTCACGAAATTCTTGACTAGATTTCTTCATAAACGTCAGCTGTGACCAATCTAGACGAATAAGAACCTAAACACATAAAGTCAGCCACCTGTCAGTCTTATACAAAACTAAATTCTTAAACGTACCCATTTTCACTGGTTTACAATTTGTTTTTCCTCCTAAATTTTAAGACATTCTACGTGTTTTGTACACTATCTGACAGAAAACAACTATGATTCAAGTCCCTTCTGGTTTTATAGGACTTTTCTTTTATTCATAACAATTACTTCACTGTCCGGATATTCTTGTTGTTAAAAGCACAAAAAAGAAAAACAGTCATCTGTCAAATTTAAACGTCTTAGGCGTAGCTAGATGTAAATTTCAGAGGGAGACATAGCTGTAGCCAATTTATGACTGTTTTATTTTGTTAAACAGAAAGTACAGGTAAAACCCACCAACTAACTGTCAAACTATAGATTGAGAAAATTAATCAGTGCGCTAAATTTTGGGATTCGATTTTTTCAGCTGGATCTGAGTGCGATTCTCCTCAAAATTGATTTGCTATGGTATGTATATTGAGTTTAAATAAGTTTGGGAGAGAATTTTGCATGGAAGATAAAATTAAACTCGAGCTGTAGTCTACATTTAAACGAAGGTTAAAAAAATCATTGCATGTACAAAGTAGATGTAACCAACTCTAAATTGCGTAGTTAAAGTGGCACAACGCTGTGGAGGGGTTAGAGAGCAAGTAGCAGACGAATAGGATACAATCAGTGTATTTCCTTAACCGTTGTTATTGTTAATATATTTAATTATAATTATTATGCTTTAAGTTTGTAAAACGTTTATTTTGAAGGAAAATTACAAGCAACAACCAGCAAAATGTCAAAAACGAGACCGATCTGAAGTTGAAAATTAGAAAAACTAGTAATGCAATAAAGAAGTATGGTTCCTTATAACACCTAGGTGGCGCTACAATCATCAATGAATCAGTTCAGCGGTCAAACTTTATGTATGCTTCTTCACATCTAGATGGCGTTACAACAGGTTTTTATAACTTCAACCAGTGTTGCCAGATTGGGCGCTTTGTCGTATTTTGGGCTAAGTATATTTTTTTCTTAAAAAACGATAGAAATTTCTTCAATGAGCTCCCAACACATATCGTTTAACAAGTTTTTTGTAAATTTTGTTTGTTTTATTTCTTCACAAACAAGAAAAAGAACAAGAAAAAGAAATATTTTCGAACAAACCCGCAATTTTAAAACTTGGCAGCACTTTTGCAGTCAAGTGATATCGAAAAGTCGGATAATTTGCAGGCACACCAATTTATTTTGCAGGCCTTTTGATTTGACACAAGCACACAAGCCACACAGGCCAGTTGTAAAGGGTTTTCCAATAAGAGGTGTTATTGTGAATGACCCGCTATTTCGGTAGCTGTCACTTTTGAAGCTTTTATTCTTTGACATTTGACAAGTAGAAACTACTCCATTCCTAAAAATGTAACGACACACGCTTCAACAACGCATTGAAATTATTAAAATTCACTACAAAAATGGTGAAAATCTTGCAGTCACAGTTCGCAAAACTAAAGCATTTTTTGGTCGTCGATGTTTAATGATTTTTTTATGGTCGGAGTTGGATGGTATTGATCTGGACAACGTTTACTTTCAACAAGACGGCGCTACGTGCCACACAAGCAACGAAACCTTTGATCTTTTACGGAAAAAGTTTCCGGACCGTGTTATCTCTCGAAGAGGTGATCACAATTGGCCACCGAGATCTTGTAATTTAACACCTTGCGACTTCTTCCTTTGGGGCCACGTGAAAGATAAGGTCTACGCCAACAGCCCAGCGTCGATTCAAGACCTCAAAGATAAAATTCGTGAGGCTATCGAGGACATAGGGCAGCCACTTTGCGATTTGGTTATGAAAAATTTCATGAAAAGGATATGGTCCTGTATGCGTGCTCATTTGGCTGATGTTGTTTTTCATTATTAACGGCATACCTTCCTCTTTATTATGAAATAAACATCCGATCATTTATCTCAAAAAATGACATTTTTCTTTGAATACCAAAATAACACCTCTTATTGGAAAACCCTTTAGAAGGTAGTGGGAAATTGGGAACATTTTCAAACGCTTGAAGCAAATCCATTAATTATTTATAAATTCAGGGACTTCAATTTCATCAGCAATCACTTGTGAAAGTGAGCCAATCCCCTATGGAAAAGCGTTTTTTTTCCCAAACGTTTTTCGCCATCATCCTTAAATCAATATCACAGTCTCATTTGTCGCTCCACAACTGACAGTATGTACATCTATAGTCATTTCCTGAAATTGTTCCGTCTGTCATATACGTAACCTTGAACTCGACTAAGAAGGATGAGCAAAAAGAGAAATTCATTGTCTGTTCAGGATACGTGTCTCCCCTTTCTCTTTGCCAAAGTTTGTATCTCAAAGTATCTCCATATCAATTCCCAGTGCCACTGAGATGTTTCACTTCAGATGCAAATACCTACCCACAAGTCACGTATTGCTAACGAATTAATCAAGCATTGTTTACGTTGTTACATGGCTTTTAAATGATTCAAAATTAATTAGGCAGGCCTAAAAATAAAAACTACTATGTTTTTCTAAAATTTGCGCGATCCTTTCGGTTCTTATTTGTGAACCGGCCTTTTTGGCATGCTTCCCAAGTGGGCGCTGTTCAAAAAGATAATAATTTGGTGACATTTTAATTCAATTTAATTGCGCCCGAACTAAACACAAAGATGCATTGACACCGGATGCGGTCTCAAGCAGATAAATCAAAAGTGTCATACAACACGCTTTTGATTTATTATCCTCTGGACATTCTGTCCTAGTCTGCTCTGCTCTGTTCTGTACACAAGAAGCTTTTCATAATTAAAATTTAATTTTCAATTGCATTGTTTGATAAAAGAAAAGAAGTGTCCATTGTGTGTGCTCTGTAAAGTGTGGGAGGGTCTGTCAATTAAATGGACATCGTAAATTTTATAATTAGCTTGCTAGATGATGACCTGATGCAGGAGACTTTGTCCTTTTATTACTACCAAGAAATGAGTTCAAGAACTTTTTTTTGTGTCGATGACATTAATGGGGGCGGCGACAGATTCGTTTCATCAATTATTTAATGGCTAAGTGTTGTCTTTGATGAAAAGCATGCAAATTGTCTGAAAATTCACAGAAAAACACAGGTCAAATATTTGCTTTGTGATCCTCTACGGTATTGATTCTCATTTGAACAGATGAATTGAAAAGTGCTACTCTGCATGTTACTTTTGCAGACGGTCATCGCCACTAGGACTCTTAAAGTAACAATATATCTACCAAAAACATGACGAAAGCATGTCAAATTTGCCTGCTAACTGCCGTCACGTATGTTGCATCGACTGGTAAGTCCCAAACAAGGCACTGATGCCACTTCTTAGTGTTCCCTCAAAACGTAGTTCATTAGGTGAACGAACTTTTTTGTTTAATTCAGTTCTATGTGGCTGGCGCTCTTTGGCATTATCAAGAGAATGCGGTAAATATATTTATTATTAAACTTGAAAAAAAGTGGCAATTTGCCAAGACCAAAATTTGTGATACACAAGTTGTGGCGCGTGGGTTATATTTGTACTAAAAATAGACGCATTATGCGTGCACGTCCGGATGTTTTTTTTTTTATAATCCATATCAGTCGATTGAGGAAAATCGGAATTTGGTGCGTTCAGTATACCAAAGCGCTTTATAAATGTTCTCTAACCTCAACACAACTGAGAGAGAGACTGTGGATAAAGCTAAGTGTACAGTACACTCGCGAAAACGTGTACTCCGGCGATTGTAAACTCATGACAAAGCAGTTCACTTTGCTTCATCTGCTTCACATTTCTAAGTTCAGGTAAAACCCAATACAGCAGTGGACACTAGAATCAAGTCTTAGAATCAAGTCTTAGTCCTGGCCCTGATGGTTTACCCTCCATCTTTCTTAAAAAATGTGCCATACCATTACATAAAATTGTATGCCACCTATTTAATCTATCCTTTAAAACTAGCACCTTCCCATCCCTCTGGAAAACGTCCTTCATAATTCCTATTTTCAAATCTGGTAGGAGGAATAAAGTTGAGAACTATAGGGGCATCTGTAAGCAATCTTGTGTTCCGAAGTTGTTTGACAAGTTAGTTACGGATAAACTTTACTTCTACTGTAAGTCCCTAATTTGCAACAACCAGCATGGATTTGTAAAGAAACGTTCTACTGTCACCAACCTTCTTTTATTTTCTAATTTTGTGATATCAGAAATCGGGAAAGGCAATCAAGTTGATGCCATTTATACAGATTTTAGCAAAGCCTTTGATCGCGTAGACCACAAAATACTGCTTTACAAACTCGAAAAACTGGGTTTCCCAATACCTTTCCTAAGATGGCTCTCGTCATTCTTAAGCAATGCTATCTCTAATAAAATATTCGTTTCCTCTGGCGTTCCCCAGGGTAGTCATATTGGCCCTCTCCTTTTTATATTGTTTGTTAATGATATTGTCAAATTTTTGCCCGAATGCGAATTGTTGATGTTTGCCGACGACTTTAAATTGTTCATATCAGGCAATGATGTACAATGTTTCCATCTTCTTAACCTTAACCTGCAGAAATTTTATTTGTGGTGCAAACAAAATTACCTCTCTCTTAACGTTAGCAAGTGTTCTGTTATTTCTTTCTCTCGATGTAAATCACCTATAGAATTTGCTTACTCCTTTGATGGTAATATAATCCCTCGTGTATATACAATCAAGGATCTTGGTGTTATTTTGGACACCAAGCTATCCTTCAATGATCATATTGACTATATCTTAAATAAGGCTAATAGGTCCTGGGGAATGATTAGGCGTTTTGCTTGTGAGTTCTCTGATCCCTACGTCATCAAAACTTTATACATATCTTTTGTACGGTCAATATTGGAGTATGCATCTATAGTTTGGTGCCCATACTACAGTGTGCACATCTCCAGAATTGAATCAATACAAAAAAGGTTTCTGAGATTCGCGCTGAAAGGGCTACGTTGGACTGATCTTATTAACCTACCACCATACCTATCAAGGTTGAAACTGATTAGCATGGAGTCCCTTGAAGCAAGAAGAACGGTGGCAAGAATTTTATTTCTTCATAGGGTACTCATTGGTGATATTAATTCTCCTGAAATTTTACGCCTTCTTGACATTAATGTCCCATCGTCAAACTTACGTAATAATAGATTCTTTAAAATATCACACTCGCGCACGAACTATGGTCGCTCTTCGTCAATAAATGGTCTTATGATTTCCTACAATGCAAATATTCATTTGATCGACTTTAACTTGTCGATCTGTTCTATTAAAAGGAACCTACTTGATGGTATTCCGACATAATTGTTTGGCTCTATTTTTCTTTTTTTCAATACGTTATTTTTCCTATGTATATTATTATTATTGTTCTTATTATTATTAAACTATTCTTGTTTTTTCTTCTTTTTCTGTTACATCTTTAGTCTAAGAAAGAGCTTGTTCTTTGATGGCAAATAAATAAATAAATAAATAAATAAATACAATACACTTTGCACACGCTTTGGAATGACCCGATGTAGAGATAAGCCACAATAATATTAGTCCCCTAAGCTGACAAACGAATAACACTTTTATTTTAAACTAAAACTAAAAATAATATCATTGGGCCTTACCCATTTTTATCATTTTTATCCTTCGCAGTAAATATTTTGTAGGGGCAATATGCATTTTTGTAGGGAAAATTTCGCCTTTATGACTTTGATTAACTTTTCGAGTACTAAGAAATACATTTTTAAAGCATTGAATATTTTCTGTAAGCCTTTTTTTACAGGAATATGTATTGATTTGAAGACAAGTTTCCACAACAAGTTTAATGCAAATTTTCTGTTGTAAAAATAGAATAAAGCAATCCCAAAGAAAAAAAAATTGGTTTTAAATTGTTCACTTTTTCGAGAGTCTACTGTATACCACAAACGGAATCAAGCTAAAGAGAATGTCGAATCGATGATTTGATAGATGAGAGTTAGATTTTTTTACTAAAATCCAGATTGAGAATAATGTTGTCGTCATGAGGAATATTTCATGTTTTATATTTATATTCAATTCGTGCGCAAGAAATTGTGCGCATTTGCTCTTGTTTTACTGTGCACGATCATTAGAAATGAATGAGTGGAGTCCCACAGGGGTCGAAGCTGCGTCAAATCCGTTTCATTCTCATACGAATGATCGCTGGCTCGACTTTGAGATGGGTTCTACTTCTGTTTGTCGGGCGATTTCTGTGGCTCTCAGATCTTGGAGATGACAACATCATGGGAGCATCGCTTTTGTATTTATATAAAAATTCATCGGTTGATCATTCTGCAGCAAGACTAAAATGGACTCTAAAAGAGTCACATAAATATTTCATAGTATTTCATATTCAAAATCTCTCAAACAAAATCCTTTCGAGATCAACCGCCGATATCAATCGCCCATTGATGATCCCTAATTCGATTATAACTGTCACAGTGACAGGGATACCATTCGTAAAAATACCCACCACATCGTCAACTTATCGAATCCATTATTAATTTTCGTAAGCCAATTAATTAATCAGTACAGAAAAACAGAAAACAACCGACATCTCTCTTCAAACGCATTTGCCTGCCTTTAATTCGTCTTCTCGTCGCGCCTTAATCCATCGCGCACTGTGACATAACGTAAAAGAGCCAACGAACCAATCAACCTCATGCAACTAAACTAATTTATTCTTAGCATAGAATTTGGGTCAGAGAACTTTTGCCTGAGATACGGATAGAGCAGCACCGTCGGTCGTCGCGAACACATCACTGGCAGTACCGTGCCATTCGAAGTTGGATATTTTTATAGATTCTCGATTGGCTGCAAATTGATTTTCGTCTCTTGTCGAAGAAGAAAAGAACAGCAGATGAGGTGATAAGTTGACCGTTGGTTGCATTCAATGTGATTGAAGAGGGAATGCCATTAGAAATCATCGTATCGGGTTTCATTTACTAGAAAAACGTTCTTACAATCACCTACAAGCATTTATGCTGAATATATTACTTCGATCGAGTAAATTTGCATACCACAAGAGATGGCATGGCACATTTCCATATGCAGTCAATATTTGCGGTGGTGTATACTTACTTTTTTTAGTCGCCTTCTTGATGTTTGTGACAGAGTTTCATATATATGCTAAATTTATCTGAAAAGTAAACAAACAATTTGTTAGATGGGTGTGTAACGAGTTTCAAGGTTAGGTTGTGGGATTGTAAACAAAAATAATAATAGCAGTAGACTTCGCTAGCAAAATGACAGAACAACTTCAACGGACTTTCAAGTTTTGAAGTTCTCAATATCAGATATGGGGTGCTGTTGATATTTATTATTAAAATGTAGTAGCTAACTGAAGAAGCAGTTAGAAGAACAGTAAGTGCTTGCCGAAGTTTAAAGCACGCACATGCGACTTTTGTACTAAGACAAATTAGTCGCAAAAACATTAAAAAGAGGACATAACTTTCTATGTGAACGAGTGCATGTGACTTGTGACGCCTTCCGATTGCAATACTTTCAAAATGAATTCAAAGTAACCATGCGGCGACGGAAAACTGCGACCCCTAGGTGATTCCTGCTAAAAGTATGAGCAGGTTTTTTTCATTCAGTCATTAGAAGCAGAATCAGGCTGGAAAATGAGTTCCCTCCTGACTGTAGTCACTGCAAACTTAAGCCAAAAATCAAACCTAGGAAACTCTGAAAGCTGACATAAATGTTTAAAGTTAAAACCCTGCATCTTTCGAGACATAACCGAGTGGAATTCATATCACGCTAACAGAGGATAAACACACAAACACATTCTAGAAAAGACGTTTACAAACTCCATGCAAGCAATGTTCTTTTAAGTACGATATCAAAATCTTTTCAAAGGTAACAGGGCATCCTTCGTAAAAGTGTTGCCATGTCTAGCCAATATTCGGGAATGGGGAGCAAGACTATAAATTACTTTGCGGCGAGTTGAAGCATCGAAATCAATTTATCAGGCGTTTCCCCAGTTTTTAACATACACAGGGCCACGGATTTGCGTTCATTTACATATTGCACGCGCGAGTTTTTGAACGAGACGGGACAGAGATATCCGTTTGTCCGCAGTAAATGCTAAGAATGAGATCACAAATCAGACGCCTAAAGTGTCATGGATGTTCTACCATTTCTACCCATAATTATTGCTACGTAAAACGGAAATAAACACAAGTTTCTGCAATCACTTGAAAACATTTCTATTTCTGATTTAAAAAATGTGATTTGAGAGTGGCAAATAGTGTCAGTAAATTAAAGCATCAATTCATCAATCAGTTATACGTAGTACATAAATAATTGTCCGCTTGTCACTTCCGGAAGCCATTTTCTTTTATAGGAAATCGAAATTTCGTAAGCCATCGCTATAAATATATCGACATGTGAACTTTCCCATTGTTCCTGCCACGTAAACAAGATGGCCGACCAAAATACGTGCCACGCATTGACATTGACCAACTATATGTGAACTGGAAGTGAAATGTCAGTTCCATATAATCTCTGCCCAAAAAGCTACGCCAACATAACTAACGTATAAAAAGTGTAACAAAATGCCCACCATCTTGGATTTTTCTATAGTATGCTAGAGACACCTATTGGTCAGTTAAACGATTGAAATTCAAATTGTTGCCGAATGTTTTACAATAGATGTCGCATCGAAAATGTGATGGAACCAACTAAATTTGAATTGAAACCGTGCGTGCATTGCAATTATTGCCCCATAAATTGCACAAATTTCTTATTTTAATGGCGAATGAGTTTTTTCTGTTGTGTTATATTTGTTTTTGTTTTTTTTTTTCGAAATATTATGCAAAACCACTTTTGCGTATATTTCAATCAACAGAGTTTTCTGGACAGTTTTACCAATTTTCAAATGATATTTTGGAAAATACATAACTCTGGAAGATGTAGTGAGGCTCCAAGTCGTCTGAACGATGGAATGCTGCAGGAGCTATTGAATAAACTTACATCTTTGTTCAATTTATAAGACGAAATGTATTCCAAGCTTCTTTGTCTTTAATTTGTTATTTTTAAATTCCTCGTAATAATGAAGCCCATAAAACCTACCTTATTTCGGCTTCTTATAATTCCTTTCCAATTTATTCCGCTCTGAATCAAGAGCGCTACCGCTAATGTTGGAACTAACGCGAAGTTGGCTACTACTACGTATTTTTGCACGCTAGGTGATGCTGTTTCTTTCAATCAGATTTCTATTTAGTATTAGGTATCCCTTTAATCTTCAGTGTTAGGAATGCGTGATGAATGTTATTGGTTTTGTGTTTTAAAAAGTTGAAATTTCGTCAACATATAGCTCGTTCACAGTTGCGGCAACTACCCCAACCAGATCCATAACAGTGCGGTTGTTCTGAAGCCTCCGGTTCTACCTAACTAACTAACGTAAGTAGTTATAGACAATCAGACTTTTAAAAATAAATTACGCTATTGAGTGGACATGGATGGTCGTGGTACGTCCATAATTTTGTATGTCTGATTCGTCTGCACTCGAAAATTAGCAGTTCGCTTTCCTTTTCCACTGTGCCCACAGATGAGAATGTACTTCACTTGTAGTAGATCTACCTAGTTAATTTATTTTTATGCATCTGCTACGTAGCAACTTATTTCTACTGAGTGTAGCTTATTTTTAACTAACGAGTACGTTAAAAATTTCATTTAACGTGCATTGTATTGATTCATTTTTGCAAATCGAAAAGGTCACTAGCTAGATCTGAATGCACTCACCGCAAAATCTACTACATTTGTCTTCAGTTTTTCACACATTCCTTACCATTTAAAAAAAGAACATTTTGCGAATCTACTTCTTTTTTTGAGCAATTTATTTTACTTTCTGGGCTCAGCATTTTCATCCCTGGCTGTACACCCCTTAGTAGCACACAGATAGAACTACACTCGCACAAATTCGCTGCTCGCTTCAGCAATTTCCGAGATCATTGTCGACAAAGTTTGTTTTCCCTTTTATACTAAACAAATGACTTTCACTTCTGTTGAGGAGCTGATTTCTGAATGTCAAACTAGCCAAGAACTAACACTTGTCTTCAAATCATCAAAAACATTTCTCGCACTCTTCCGACTCCTTGCACACAAAGAAGGGCACTCCCTACACCCACAACTAGTTTGTAAACGACAAGATAACTTCCACAGAATATCTTAACTTCTACTGTCAAAGTGGGTTCACCGAGAGCGGCAAAACTTTTATCTTTTTTGCATCTTCGGCACAAAAACCGACGTCATTCCTCCTACAGAGCAGAGTTTTTCTTTCCTTACATCAGGGAATATGAATTTTCCAACATTTTTATTGCTCTTTATTAATATTGCTATGAGCTCATGTTTTCTGCACCCATTTATGGCTTTTCACTCCCAATGCGGAGGAGATACGTGAGGGGGGTTAGTGGGTATCATCATCCACAACCTTGTCCATGTTTTATGTCCTGTGAATTATTTATGTGGACGATACGTAAACTTCTGACTTGCATATGTATCTTTTGGCTTTTTTTGCGGTTTTCGTCGTAGGTTGCGTGCGAAGAGTGGCGCCTGTAATATTTATTCTCCTGTTGCTGTTTCAGTGTTTTATACAGTTTGTGGTCGCAGTGAAGGATCATATTGTTGTTCGCATAAAACCGAGATTAATCAGCATTAGGTTAATTTGTAAATTGCGTCATCCCGAGAGATTAGACTGTCGGATTCTGCGATAATGGCCGCTCACCAGGCTTTTGTAATTGGGACATCCCGCATTTGGAAAATAACATTGAAATGCCATCATTTTGTGGCGCAGAATAACGAGGGTAAGAATATATTTTAAACTGAAGGTTGCGTTGGTCCTGTGCAGCCCGATAGACGCCGCAAACGTTCTGAAGGGTGGGATGGGATTTATTCTCGTTGTGTGTTGTTTATCGAGTTGTTGGCTCCAAAGAGGCTCCAGTTTGGTTTCGCATACAATGACCTTGATGGGAGTGTGCGTGGAAAGACGAGTTCCACTACTTGTTAGGCAATCGATAGCCCAATAAAATCTGATCGGATTACAGTCGGGAGATGGGCTAATTTCTATTGTCGCAGTTGTGGTTATTTTTCTTCTCTGACTTTGACGTAGATTTGGGGTTAAATAATTCATTTTCTGTTGTTGTATGTCTACTGCTAGAGCAAATTCAGACTAATGGCTTTTCAGGGGGCAAATTCGGACTGGAGGAAAGTAGTTACAGTTCAAAGTGATATTCTATGTTTGGGGAAACTCAGTAAAGGGTGGGAGCGATGTTCGTCGCTCTGTTTTATCGACTCCCAATAAGAGGCTAAGATTTCAATGACCACTCTGTCACAGGGCTGTAGAGGTAGACCGCACCCAAATGACAACAGGCGTGCGGAGAAACAAACCCCAAGAAACCGTGGGACTGCAAACTACGTCGCAAGACCTGAAATGACCTGCTGCGGAACTAACTCAATCGAATTGATTGCATTGCTGGCCAAGCGGAAGAGAAAGTAGAGAATTTTTTTAGTATCTTCAGATGTTTCGGAATTGGCGAGCAATTCAACACCAAACCGCGACTTTTCCATTTAACTTTTGACGCATGGACCCTGCTTGTGGAAAGTGACTGCTTTTTAAGTGAATAAATTCGAACAGGTTTCTTTTTTTCTCTTTGTATTTGAAAGGGACAAGAATTAAAACGAACAGAACGATGGTTAAACAAATAAAACTAATAGCTCACAGCGCAATCTGCATATAATGTTAACCGATGACAACGTCTTATTAATTGCCCACTTATCCTGCCAAAAGATCGCCAAAGCAATAACACCTCTCATACAGAAGATATATTGTGCGACGACAGTCAAGCGAATGGATGTTTATTTCCACTACTGCAATTTGGCATAAAGTGCGGTTATTTCAAAAATGTGGACGACGCCACTCGATCAAAACAACAACCACCACAGTTGAGACGATTTCGACAAAACTAGTACATCATAAATATATACACACAGGTCATTAACGTCACCTATAAATCACTCAAATTGAGTGTAGTATACCTAACAAGTTGCCACCTCTGCGGGAACAAGCGGAATAATTGCCCAATCCCGATGCCTAAATTTAGAATTTTTTCATGTATTTCATTCAGAATGCATTCCTCTATAGAATGCCGCAGATTCGAATTTGCCTCACTGGCACCTTTCGGCCACAAGTCTACTTTGTGTGGGGCGTATACGTGCCTTTTTCGCCCGCCACCACCACATACTGTGATGCGGTGACTGACGAGACAAAACTACACGCAGCCAATTAATTTGAAACCGATACACTTGTGTTGTTTAAATCGAAAACCAACACCGTGTTTGACCGTAAATCACAGCCGGGGCGGCGGCGGTACCGTTAATTGAAATTTGAGACTGCGGGGAACTTAGAAAATCGATCGCCTTGTTGTCGACGGTCATACAATAAGTTCTCGGGCAATACACAAACGGTTTGCACAGTGCGTCGGGAAGGCTAGATACTGGATATATCTCATGATAGAATTTAATCAGCTGCTCGCATTCTGGACACGAACTCGAGTAGAACTGCAATTCGTAGTCTGGCTGGCTTCCGCAGTGATCGTATTCGTATGTAGTCTGTCTATACAACAGTCAAAGCAAAGATACAATTTCGCCGAGTGGTGCATTTATGGAAAATCGATGTGTATCGCATGCTTTAATATTCTTTTATTGATTGCCGTTAGATGGAGGCGATGTAATCGAATCGAATTGATTTGTGTCGCTTTGTGCGGATGAAGAGAAAATATTTATTATGGTTCAAGGTTAGACCGATACGCCCCGCGTATGCTAATTTGTGCGGTTTGCCTTCCCATTCTGATATAAAAATGGGGACCGCCACTTACTGTGCGGAGATGATATTTAGATTTAGAAAATAAATTTTACTCGGTGGTTGCGATTGCAATTCAAGTTGAGAATTGGATTGAAGGGGACAGCACAGTGACAGATGGCTGGGAGATGTGTGCTGACAAATCGACCTCACTTGAGGGTGAAAGGATAACTGACGACTTAACTGACTATATAACAGAGGGCGGCATTTCGTTTCAAACAAATTTCATGAGTATAGTTGTGCAAGAGATATTTCGGGTTCCAATGGCGAACATTTATCGCTGACAACCCCAACTTATCGATTCGTCGACGTAGATGGAAAATTGTCCTTTGTCCGGGTGAGTCAAGCTCAAGAATCATTTTAAATCTTCACCTTAAATACAGGGTGTCCGCCGGGAAGGTATACTACTTTGTTTGTTTATAACTTTTGATTAAATGAAAGAGAATGGATCTTATATTAATAAATGTTTTATCTAATGTCGGCAATTATGTATGGAATACAATATGAGGTAAATGTCCGCCTCTGTTAGTCTCACAAATGCGAGCCCTTTTGAGCACATTTTTCATTACATTCTCACACATTTCACGCGGTATTTCATTAATTTCATCACGAATATTTTGTTTGAGTTGCCCAAGCGTTTCTGGTTTGTTTGCATAAACCTTGCTTTTGGATATCCCCACAAAAATAAGTCCGGAGCAGTCAAATCAGGCGACCGTGGAGGCCAATCAACATCACCATTTCTTTAAATAACTTGTTGTGGAAAGAGGTCATTGTAATCCTGGCTGTATGCGATGTGGCACCGTCTTGTTGATACCATATGTTAATGAAGCCCAAAGCATGAAGTTGTGGCATTAACAAGTTTTCAATCATATCACGATATCGCTCCCCATTCACAGTTACCGTTACGCCGTTTTCATTTTCAAAGAAGTAAGGTCCAATGATTCCTCCTGACCAAATTGCACACCAGACTGTAACTTTTAATGGATGCAAAGGTGACTGATGAATAATTTGAGGGTTTTCCATTGCGCAGAACCGACTATTCTGTTTATTCACATATCCATTCAAATGAAAATGTGTTCTCCCAAAAATTTCACGTAACTTTGTCATCGTCACAGTAATCGATTAACGATTAATACACGTTGGGTTATCGAATATTTTTCCATAATAAATTTGCCACGTGTCTACTTCACGATAGCCAAATATGAACTGTCAAGACTAATGTCTACCAAAATGGCGGCAAAACAAAGTAGTATACCTTCCCGGCGGACACCCTGTATTTTGTAGGTTACAATATGCAATTTTGTTTGGAAAATGTCCCCATTGTGAGTTCGAAAAATGTAACCTGGACACTTATTATAGTATCGCGGATTCTCAATAGAAACTTAAACCCGCAGTTCGTCTTGCATGCAGCTCCTAGTCCGAACTTCTCTATTGCAATGACTTGCACTATATTTGGATATAAAAACAACAGCGCACAATTCAATACCTAATTAGTGCGCAATTGTGCGGAAACTGATTTCAAAATCAAATTAACAAAAATGTCTCGCAGCGCGCACTTCACACAAAGACGACACTTTCTCCCACTTCTCGGTTGAGTGACACCGCAGCACATCAGCACAGCACACCGCGTATAAAGAAGCAATGAAAACAAAGCGAATAAAGTAAAAAAAAAAACGAATTAAGTATGATTCCTTGGATTCTAGCGCGAAATTTCAGTGTCCCATTTAATGCACATAAATGATAGCAAAAAAAAAACACTCCACCACCGACAATTTACTATATGATGAACAAGTAAACATTAGGTTCCTCAAAAGCCAGACAGAGAACGACAGACATTCCCCCATTTAGAGGAAGGAACGCTAACGCATCCGCTTTGTATCATTAGAAATTATAACTCTCCGCAACAATAGAACACAGAGACAGAGCACACTATCATCGGCTCTCCGTGATGATGATTACATTAAATCTCTTTGTTGATCGCATAGTCAGCAGTTGGCAGCCATGATCTTCATTGCTGTGATGCTGTGTGAACGCTTCCAGCCTTCTCAATTGACCCTGGCCTCTGTCGTCGATATGTAATTACCTCCACCGAGCACACGATTGCAGCAGCATCAGGGGTGAACGTAATTAAATTCAATTCCGAAAACATTCCAAATTCAGATTTACTTGCAACCTGCAAGTGAATTCATAAATAAAGAAAACAAGATTTTTACGAATCTTTTTTTTTTTTAGATTTCCGGAATTTAATGATGCACACACTGATGCGCCATGTGCCTGTGTCATTAGTCATTCAATCGGTCATGTGTCAGAGTCAAAGATGCATTGGTCATATAGATTAACGTAAGACTTTCTGTCTTGTCGCTTTGTCACAAAAGTTCATTGACACAATGTGACAGTTGTGATGCTCTGGCGTGTGGTGGAATAGAGTATGATATGAGAAACGAGTTTTGGTCAACAGAAAAGGGGAAAATGAATCGAGAAGCAGGGGCAATGGAAGCGTACATTTTAAGAACTGACATCTGTCACTTTGGACAGCGGGTATCAATCAAAGCGCATGTCTATTTGAGTAAGCTTTATAAAATTTGACCCAAACTTGAAAAAAAAAAAAAAAAAAAACTGACAGCTCCAGGAGCATAATCAAATCATAGGGGATTTCTGATAAGAGAAAAGTGACAATGAACTGATGCAAAGAGTTTGGAAGCCCCGCTCGCATGATTTTTTGATTTTTTTGAAGCGAAACTTATTGGGCGGCCGGCGACTCGATGGGCGAGAATTGAGGGTGAAATTTGGAACGAAACTTTAGAGTTGTACATTATATATCCAATGCAGTAATACAAATGTATAGGACAACCCACCGCTAAAAATCCTTAAACTGCCAACTTCCTGAGTTTATTTAAAATGCACTTATGTATCGGTGTAAATATCCATTATTGCAAATATTTACTTCAAAGTGACAGTCCTTTTGCCTTTTGATCGCAGTCTGGATGTTAGCTTCTTCTGGGCGGAACGAAGAGACTTTGTCAATGCGTTTCTATTATGTTTCTTCTTTTTTTTTCATCCTACATGTGGGTACAGTAACAGTTGTCAAGGTACACGGTTTTTTTTGCAATTCTTTAAGTGTTGCTCATAAAGATAATTGCAGTGACAAAATTACACCTACCCTAGTATTTCTTAAGGTTACGTCATGATATCATTTCTTTAAATTGCGTTTTTCTGTATTTTCCAAGTCTACAAAGAAAACGACAACTGGAAGACTAATTGCAGCTATTATACTTATGTGTGTCATATCGTAGTAACTTGTGTAATTTTGCAAAAATCTAGGTACCGAAGCAACTGTATAATTACCAAAAGAAACGTCTCTCTTGGTATTTGTTCACTCGCCCAAAATCAATAAGTCTGACAAATTTGTTGCTTCTAATTGCTTTTCGAAAAACAAAAATTTATATTTTACAATTTTGTTCTAGTTAAGCTACGTCAATGTTTTTTTTTTTTTAGCGAATGGATATATTTAGCAAATAATAATAATTTATTACCTCATTGGCATATTTGTTCCTTGTCTTTGAAGAAAAGTGTATGGGTTTTGACAGGTTCTCGATTTCTCGTTTCACATGCATCGCAATATATTTTTTTATTTGGAGCTAATATGTTTGGAATTTGAAGATTTGAATAATCGTTTAAATAAACACATGATCTTGCTAAAAACAAACTTCTCATGATCTTGGAAAATCTTTTTTTGTTTTAAAACCAAAGTTGCCACTTTTAAATTAAAAAATTCTCTAAGAATGGAAAAGTCTGCCTATTTAAAGACAAATTTCGATGTGCACACTGAACAGTTAAAATGGCATCTAAATGGCCATGATACAAATTTGTTACTTTTCAGCAGCTGTCAAAGTTACCAATGACATCCAGCTGTCAAAATATTCAGTACAGTTTGCCATTTCACGCTTGCTGAAGTCCGTGTGACTTTTTGCTTTTAAAATGTAACTAAGGCAGTACAAAAAATTAGAACAAAAATTCTCGATAGGAGTGAGTGCGTACACAACAACCTATAGACATATAAATAAAAAGTGGCATTGAAAATCTATTCAAATTACATTTTTCATTCCAATAACATTTTTTGTGGTTGCTTTGCAAACAATTGCCACCCCTTTCGTACTTTTTGTCTCTCTTACACGCAGCTGACTTCTCAACATGATTTTATTTGATTTAATGGGATAAAAATGACGAAAAAATGAGAGGCAAATGTGGTGTCAAACGGGCGTGCATTGAACGTGCGGAAGTCATTAAAAAAATATGTATTATCGAGATTCCGGCTCAGTTGTGATTGTGAACATGCAACGCTTCAGTGTGCGTCGTAGCGGCCTGTACCGAAGAAGACAAAGAATTGTCGATTCGGCGTCAATCAGCTGAGGCATTGCCAGAGAGTCAACCCGGCTTAAATTTCGGTTGGAGTTGGGCTTTCATCCATATAAGATTGTGCTGACGCAAGAATTGAAGACAACGACGCGAGTTCGTTTATTGAGAGCTGGAAATGTTGGCCGGACTTTGGCCAAAAAATGCTATTTCATTCTTTAGTTTTAATTTTATTTTATAATAAGTGTCAAGTTTTTGTTCAATCTTGTTCAAGGGGAAAAAATTTTGTGTGAAACTTTTTACAAAATGAATCACACTTTTTTTGCACATATTTTGTTTAATTGCTGTCCAATGTGCGCTTTAAATGAATGCAATTTTTAAGCGATCTATCATAAAACGCCGCACAAAAAGATGTACCACCGAATGTTGGTTTACAATATGGGATCGATTATTATCGCACAATGGATCCATTTAAAATTTCTTCAGTTGCTCTTTAGATGTATAGAACCACATTAACCAGGGGTCCAATCTTCTCTTCCGTCTGGACCTGGGCCTAGGTCAAATTAAATAACCCAATCTGAAAATGTGTTACCGAGGTGCGTATTAACTTTACTGCACATCTTTTGAAACATATTAATTTATGTGCGTTGGCCCATCACATTTTGTTATGCATTACATGACACATTTGGCCCGTTCTATTCCTCAACTCTTACGACAACAGTAACAATTGGTTGACAATGCGGAGAAACAGTTTCTGATGAGCGGTTCTTAGCGCACACTGTTGTTTGGATTTGCATCCGTGCATTTTCCCACATTGTTTCAATTTGTTTGTCATAAAATTAGAAGCAACATTTAACAATCACAAATACGTCTGTCTTCATTTGAAGATTATTACGACGCAATAACTCGTGTTGCCACCCCCAACTTCCGACAAAATCGATAACTTTCAAGCAAATAGGTAGATGTTAGCTGAAAACTCTGTAACAGCAAGCGAATGACATCAAGAGCCGCCACTGCGTCGCACTTTCATTTTCACAAATCACAACTCTACCAGCAAGTACATTCTAATAATTTACCTCTCCCGCTGTGCAATGGAAAAAAAAAATTTAATGAAGACCGTAAATGGAGAAAAATGGGGGAATATTCTTTGAAATACATAAACACGCTCTAAATTTAGAAAAACCATTCAGATGGTTTCACAACGACTGCATTCAGTTGTGGGACTTGATTTAAAACAACGAGCACAACACAATATTCCTTTGTACGTAATTGCAAAACAACTCCAGGCCAAAAAAGAAAAGGGTGCAAATAATGATTTTATATAAATATACGCACCCTCCTGACGGTTATCCTTTGCTGGTTGATTTTTCTCTTCTTTTTATTCAGCACAGCAGAGACAAAAAATGTTACTGCGTGCACTTTTATCGAAAATGAGTCAGCGCTTTTACGTACAAGATTCTGCACCAGACTTTAGGAGGTTATGTTTGATTCTGTTAATGCAAACACAAGTTCAAAAATGACTCTTACTCCAAATCGAACCACGCATCGTAATGGAAAATTGTTCCGCCATTGCGAAACCTTTTGTGGAACTTCATTTTTCATGAGAATTAAGTTAGATAAGCCGCTCTATCGTAAGATAGATTGTTGATCGATAATTGTTGAAATTTTGCTTAAATTAGTGACTAACCCAACTGCAATTAGACTTGTTAACGGAAATGTACTTGATAGTCGGAGGTAATGTTGCGATTTGTGTTGCTTTATAAAGGGTGATTTTTTAGCTGGTTTGGTTTTGGCAACACTAGTTTTGACAGCTGACGTGTGTTTAGTACCTTGTGTCACTGTCAAACAGCTTCAGTTTGGTTTGCAATTTAACCATGGATCGTCTTACAAATGAACAACGCTTGCAAATTATTGAATTTTACTATCAAAATTCGTGCTCGGTTCGAAATGTTCTTTTTCGCTTTTTTATCGAAAAATTGTGTTCAGCGATGAGGCTCATTTTTGGTTGAATGGGTACGTAAATAAGCAAAATTGCCGCATTTGGAGTGAAGATCAGCCAAAAGCATTGCAACAGCTACCAATGCATCCTGAAAAAGCCACTGTTTGGTGCGGTTTATGGGCCGGCGGCATTATTGGGCCATATTTCTTCAAAGATGATGCGAATCGCAGCGTTACTGTCAATGGTGAACGCTACCGAGCGATGATAACAAACTTTTTTTTGCCCGAAATGGAAGTTCTTGACTTGCATGATATGTGGTTTCAACAAGACGGTGCCACATGCCACACAGCACGCGAAACAATGGCGCAATTGCGAGGCGAGTTTGGTGAACAGTTAATTTCACGTTTCGGGCCGGTCAATTGGCCGCCTAGATCGTGCGATTTGACACCATTAGATTATTTTTTGTGGGGGTATGCCAAGGCTAATGTGTATAGGGACAAGCCCGCTTCGATTGACGCACTGGAAGCCAACATCCATGCATTCATTCGTGAGATACCGGCCGATATGTGTGAAAGAGTATGCCAAAATTGGACTCAGCGGATGGGCTACCTGAGACGCAGCCGCGGTCAACATTTGCATGAAATTATCTTTAAACATTAAATTGCAAGGTTCAAACTATCGATTCAAATAAATATTTCATTCATTTTTTCGAATTTTTTGTGTTTTTTCGTTAAAAAAAGTTCTAAACCTCTTAAAAAATCACCCTTTATATACGACTTTCGTTCAGTGCCCGCTGAAGAAATGCTGCCAACGAGAAGCTCAAACATGAAGATTCCAAACCGCTGTACAGAAAAAGAGGGGGGGGGGTTATATCTGGGAATGGATTGAGCATCGGATCTCGCCTTTTTTATAGCAAAATGCTAGTCTCTCTGGTATAACAGTTTGTAAGAGCGAAGCATTTATTTTCTAGCCCTGGAATGCCAATCCATAAGGCTAAAACCAGCGCCTTAGATGATTGAAGATAGGTACTAAGCCACTGAACGTCACGTTCTTGTGGTGCCTTTAGGAAACATTTCGTTTCAACATTTTGATTGCCCAAGAGTAGGTCGACTGTGTCTGGGTATATGTAAGCCCCAAATAGTTGTACGCGCTTCGCGCATTGAAAATAAGTTTAATGGGTTAGGTGGCGCGCAAACGCCTATAAACTAGTTCCAAACGAGTCTGTTGAGTTTCTTGATTCTATGTGAATCGTTGTCCATCACAGTGGAGCGCAAACGAAATTCAGTCATCACCCTAAATGAGTGCAGGAAACGGTCGATTACTATTTCAATTCGCCAGCAAGACGACGTGGTGCATCGATTTCCCATTCAATAATTATATTTATGGGCGCACAAGATGAAGAAATTGCTACAATCAATGTGCAGCCAGGTGCATGCGCAAATGCATATCGTCATTGCAACATCTAACTGGAGGAATGTGTGCACTCGCCTTTCATTTCTTACAGTCGACTGACGGTGACGGTGACGGTGACGGCAACAGCCCAGTTATGAACGGCTGATACTGCTGGCTGATGGTTTCCTTATTACTCACTCAAGGTTGCTCCATCAGCTGCAAAGGGAACTGGCATTCCATGCGGGTAACCAACGAGCAACTCAATTCAATGCAATTCAATAGAGACAGGTGAATCCTCTCTGTAAAGTTGTGTAAAGGAAAGGCAGGCCAGGCACCCAATTTTATATCAAATGCCCACCAGCTTCACGCTTTCACTTGCTGCTATACGTGCAGTTGGTGTGCAAGTGCTTCGCGCCGCATTCCTTCGGCTTCTATCGTTAAAATGTGTGCGCCTGTCCCCTCCTTCTTTGTGTGAATATGCATTCACAGCAAGTGTTTAGGTCCAAGAGGAGCTTGCTGAATGTCTAAATCACTGCAAAAGTTCTCGCGCAGGTGAGAGGAGCGCGGAGGAGCGCAGAGGAGCGGTTTCTGTATGTCCTGTGATGGAAAATTGATTTCTTCTTCATCACGTGGCGTTCTCTTCCGTTTGGTGGAAACTCAATTACGCCAGCAAAAAAATGAGGTCAAAGGAAAATCACTGAAGCAAACCGCTGCACGAGGGAAGACAATATTTTGCTGGCTATGGATGTGGAAATTGCGTTAATCCAGCGGTTTCGGATCGGAAACGGCCGGCGTATGGGAATAATTGAATTGAGAGCTTAATGGCGTCATTGCATAACGGTTTATGGCGAATGCACGAAAATGTATGTGATCAATGTCATATTGCGCGAGTAGTTTGGTTATATGAACCTTGAAGAAGCCAAGACTATAAGTTTTCCAGCTATTCGATGGGCTTGAGCGGTCTTCTTTGATGGGTATTTCTCCGATGTGATTGACACATTGCATTCGGGGTTTGGAAATGAGTGAGTGGGTGGTTTCTTAAAGGTCAGCGGTACTGAAATCTGAAAGAGTTCATTTACCTACAGCGTTATTGTCTCGATTGCGGAATGTAATTAAACAAAAGAAATAGTTTTTCGATTAAAGCTTTGTGGGAACAGTTTGGCAAACAGAACTGAAACGTACCGGAAAGTTGCAACATTTCCGCGATGGACCGGGTGGAGGTGATACTTTGAAAAGTGGGAGTGGCAGTCACCATATGTTATTCAAATTGACTGTTTTTAAAAAGTGTGGAAGAATGGCCGAGAACGGTTAAGTATCTAGTTTAGTAAGTCTGACAGCTGTCTGATTAGATGTACCCGGTTTTGATTGGCTGAAATCGGTCATATGAGCAGCTGTATCAGTTGACGTTTATGGAGGGGTAGCCGACGAATCTAATCAAGAAATTCGTGACTGAGTGCAAAGTTGACAGTTGGCATATGTGGCTGACGTAGAAACAGTGACGTTCACGACCAATCTAGTTTTTTGCGTTCAGGTTACATTTTAAGATTCTTGAATGTGCCGAATGTTCGGTAGTTGTTAGGGGAGCTAAATATCGTTAGCTCTGCAACTATGACAAGGGCTTCCTGATAATATTAGTCTTATAAACTACACTGAGAAAATTTATTTTAAGAATACGGGTAGAAGTAACGCTTTCGACTGAATTTGATGATGCCCGCAAGATTTTGCAAGTGAGTCAGCCAAATCTACGGCCTCAACCAACAAGCCCCTCCAGTCAGCTCGGTTAATAAATATTTAAGCTACATACAAAATTCACCAAAAAAGTTCAATAAAGTTGGCTCAGAAGATGTCAAAATAATAGTATAAGTAAGTTGTAACAATAATTAAGATATGTTTTTAGGAATATTTTTATGGATTTTTTTTAAAGTTTTGATGACCCATGTATCACCTGCGATTGTCATTTGAACTCACAGATGAACACAAATAACATATGTAGAGAAAAACAAAAACTAAATCAAGTTGTTACTTTTTCGGCGAGTGTTTTTTTTTTTTGCTCCGGCTCACCAACTAACTCGCACCTTGCATATGCCACTTCCGCTGTGGGCGAAGCTGCTGACAGCGTTCATCAAATTTTGTCCGTTAAATTTGAAATTATTTATATACGTGTGGATAGTATTTTTTTTAGGAATAAGTGTACATTTGCTTAAAATATTTATGAAAAATTGTCAATGCAGAATGGTTGCATGAAAATAACAACATTTTGAGCAAGTTTTCTTCAGTTATTAAAGAAAAATTCACACAATAAATCGATCTTAATGATATCGAAAAGAGGTAAATACACAACCATGTTTGTCTCCTAATATGTTCTAGTATATAAAACATATATTTTAGATAATTTTACTAACCAACCAAATCAAATTATTCGCCTTTTAACAATTTATAATAACTAACCAATGGCATTCAGTAATATAAAAATGTGGAATTCCCGAACTCTTTCACATTTCCCCACGGTTGCCGCGGTTGGCAGCATTTATTTTTGTAGTTTTTGTGTGTTTTTGCATGTCACACTGATTCTTTTTTGACATAACACCGATAGGAATACAAAATGGCGAATTTGAAAAAAAAATTGAGGGGCCCAGCGGCAAGAGGATTGTGAGTTGGGGGTCTCAGTATGGTTTGTCTATGGTTTACATTATTCTTTGCGACTGCACTCTAGAAATGAATCACCGGTTCGGTGAACAACTTTTTTATCAAGACTTGGAATAGGCGGTCAATATGTTTAATCGTTTATCTTAAGTGCACACTTTGGATGAAACCAAAAAAGTTTGGTATTTCATTTTTCCCCGTACATAACAATTTATTGTTGTTTTTAATTAATTAATTCTGTAATCTACTTTATTTAATTTTTTTAATGGCGGAAACCTCGTGCTCGTGGCCGTTCTCTCTATTGTCCCTTTTTAAAGTGAAATTAGCCTCGGCTACTTCGTTCTTCATCATCACTTAAAACTAGAGCGGACAACTAGGTGGCGCAACTCGAGCTACAGAGATTGAGTGCGTTCACCAAGTGTCTGTGGTTGCGGTTACATTATATTCTTATAATTATAAATAATCTAAATTTAGGTCGACTTAAATTAGGAGCTCGTATTTAATCAATATCAGTGAAGTTCCAGGTATGCCAACTGAGGCATAATTATTCCTTTTTTTGGGTTCTAGGCGAAAAATCTTCCATCAGGGTTGGCATCACTGCCTGTTCCTCTCGTTTCGCTCTTCACAATTCGCATTCATGACATGAATCATGACAGAAAAGAATCTCTCAGTGAATTAGGGATAATTCATGAAATGGAGTTGAATATAGGTACTTACATTATAGAAATTATATTTGAAGGAAGAAGAGGAATAGGTAAAAAGTAAGTTCAAGTCAAAAAAAGAGTACAATACTCTATTTTAGAGTAAAACTGGGTGTTGTGTCAGCCTGTTGTCGTGATATCGCTGTCAGTTTGCAACCGGAACAGAACATAAAAAAACATAAAGAAAAACATTGTCCCCCGAAATTGCCGAGTAGTGTGAAAGACATTTTTTTTATGAAACCGGATAAACGGCGCCGTGAATATGTTACATGGCCCTTAATCCTATATTATAGTGCATAGTTGAAAAAAAATAATATGTTTACAACTTTCTAAACGAATTTCAGCTCGTAGAACAATTTCCACTATTGCTAATGCTTTCGTTAAACTTGGACATCTCCTTAACTGTTCGTGCTGTCGTAAAAACAGCACTTACCTGGAGAAGACAAATCCTGAAAGACAGAAGAAAAAAACAAACGAGGTTACAAAACGTATTCAGTTGAAAAATACAAATTTGTAAATAAACTAGCTGAGCACGCAACGTAATCAACTTCAATTGTTATAAAGTGAATGAAAATTCTCATAAACGTCCGCAGTTTATTTTATTTATTTATCTTTTTTTTATCCCCCACACACCGGCATACTCGTATTATGTCACACAAGCAGCTTCAATTGAAAGCATGTATGACGTATAATGGCGGTCGAATTCTAAATTTGTGCACAAACCGTAGAAATGCCATTAAACTGCAGTACACGCTCGCTTGTATATTTGGGTCACGTAAATTGGGTATACCCATACAGGGAGAGAGGGAAAGGAAGAACTCTGCTGAGTTACTCATGATGACCCAAAATATTATGATTGAACAGTTCCTACTTCTTAATGCCAAACTGCTTTGGTTTTATTTCGCTTACTCCTCCTTGGGCATTTAAAAAATTATGATTTGCACTTGCATCCCCCTCCAGTGACTAATTGATTAGGGTAATCTGAACTGACGCGATATAAAGATTAAGAAGTGGTTCTGGGTAAAATTAATGTTTCCCCAGAGGCTGATTCACTTTTAATGAAGGAAGGATGTAAATTCGAACAAAGCGCTGTTGATGCGTATTTATGGGTCTGTATGCAAGACGGTGCTTTCATCATTCCCCATAAATGTGTAATTTAAAGTAAACTGTCAAAAGAGATGAGGACATCTTTGCAAGTTGTCAGCAGCAACAAAAAGTACGAGAGGAGGTGGGCTTTTTTTTTTGCAGAGCAGCTACGATGGAGGAGGTTGTTGCCTTCCTTTGAGCAAGTAATACCGGTTACGAGATGAAGGGATAAAAACTGCCATGACCTAGTTACTCCTGGTAAAGGTAAAATGTGAATTTTGTTAGCAAAGCAAATGTATCCTTTGAGGTTGTCAGGGGAGCAAAGCATCAGTAGCTAATGAGTAGATGTGCAAAGTTGTGTTAAGGACTTTGCTTTAAGTAAGTGAAATATGGTTGGGGTTAGCCGCTTATTTGAAAATCTTTTATATAAAAAACCGAGTTGTACTTAGTTAGTTGCCAACTTAAATCATAGCGCTTAGGTAAACTGCAAGAAAATAAAAAAGAACAATGCCGCCCTTAAGCAGGTACCCGACGAAGTTTGGACGTAAGCAGATTCGATACAGGACCGGGCTAAGAAAACGGAACCCTGTCAACTGTCTAACCACTCAAATAAGCTCTATGCTCACAACAAATGTTCGGCGAAACTATACCGGCTTATGACGAGAACCAATGCAAAAAATCGATAAAATGATGCAACTCTGGGACAACAGAGGTCTGTTGTTTATATATAGATAGACGAGCCAATTTGTCACAGCAAAGCTTTATACGTAATGCACTTGAAAACTGACAACGGAAACAGAAACCCCATATGGGTAGACGGTACACTACATACATAGCAGACCATCCACGGAGTAGGACAAAGTCATAACAACAATGAACTCACGACTCGCATTTCAGCACAGATACACACCCTGACAGCAGACATTTCCCACTTCAGTGCGATTGGGTCATATTGTAATTATTACAATTTTCTATGCGGCCCCTAAGTTCGCTGGATGTACCTGGCACAGCCAAGACAGCAACAAACAACAACCACGACGACGCACAGGTAAATTCCATTACTACAGTCATATAGTGGGATATCTGCACTTGACACGCTGCGCTAGAGCTGCTGCTACTTAACAATAGCTGCTGTGGTATACGAGACAACGCACACCAAACACACCAGAGTAAAGCCGCCAAGGCCTAAGCCAAAGTGCAGTGTTTGGTTAAACTGGCGCACGCCGACATCTGAACCGCGAATTGGGGACATGTGTCTTTGTTTTCCATATGAAGTGACGGTGTACGGGTGGCATTTGCATTGGAACGCGACGTCTTTTTGCCACAAATCGGTCCAGCAACAAGCACAAGCCGCCGGTGTTGGCCGCAGGCCTTGTTTGAATTTAAAATTCACAATGAATTGGCCAACTTGCGCGGCCAATTCGCTCGAGTGAAAGCCAAGTGCGGACGAAAAGTTTTCTTGAAAAAGATCAGGCGAGCGCCACGTCAATGTCAGTGGCAGGGAATATGGCGAAATCCCGCCATCTCTAGATGATATAATTACAAAGATAAACCGCACAGATATACAGAGCTTCATAACCATAACGCAAGCACAAGTCATTTTTGCATTAGGAAGACGGTTGCGCTCTCCAGCTGCAGAGGCTCTTGATTGCTTGGGGCAATCTGTGGCTGTGTGTCTACAGAATGGAACTAATGAATTCTAATCAAAATTCTTAAACAGAATTAAGTACGGACAGTGTGGCTGCGCTCTTATTGTTGCAGTCACTTCCTTGTAACAACAAGTTGTATCTCTGTTCTGAGTGCTGAACAATTGCCGCGCAAATAAAATTTCATAGTAAACCGCACACAATCGCCAAGTGTAACGTGCGCACACAAAGGAAATTCCTCAAAGATCACATTTTATATGCTACACACCGACCGCCAGTATTGTTTTTTTTTTTTTGAAAATTCAAGCGCACAACACAATCGAATTCATCTGTGGTAAACAATGGAAAATTTGATGGCTGATCTTGTGGCATGAATTCGACAGGAAATCAAAATAACAAACGCGAAAAGAAAATTCGTTGTTTACGGTATCGCGAAAGTTCATATATGTCCGTATATGTTATGAGCATGTGTTGGCTGGACAGGTTTTTTTTTTTTTTTTGTTGCGGTTTAGAGGTAGAAAGTCATCAGTCAGTAAAGGCGATGTTGCGGCAAGTTGGTCTAAACCAAAGTTTGCTTCCGAATGGACTGAGTATCCTTTTAGAGATTTCATCGACGATGAACGCCAGATGCATTGTGGATCATTTCCTCAAGACTCCGAGAGTTTTGGTAAATATTTAGAAAACGTTTGGTCTGGGTTCTCGCCGTAGCCCAAAATCTGAAAATTTTCAAAGAAATTTACCCGAAATATTCTGGAAACGCACCAAATGGGTTTAGTCTTAGGCCCAACGCACACTGAAGTGTTGATCTCTCAATGAAATGGCACGTTTTCAAAATGTACACTCATTTGGTAGCGACATAGCTCTGAAAGACGATAGGACCACCGAAATAACACTGGGTGGATGACTTCCTACCGGATTAGGGTTAGTTAAGGTGGCCTAGCTTCATTTGTTTTGTTGCTGAATGCCGTCCAGTGTCATTTAGTCAGAAATATAGCTTTGGAACTCAGATTGTTGAAGAAGAATTCATCAGAGTTCACGAAACCGATTGCTAGTTCACCACACGCAGTGCACATCGAGAAGCTCGACTGACTTAATGGAGACCTCAAAAACTGCAGCCTTTGGTAAGCTTTGTAATTTTGCGTCACGGATCTTCAAAAATTTCCCAGAAAGCAAATGTGAATCATACCAGTCAGCGCAAAAACGAGTGTTTCCTTACTTTTCGATGCGGGTAGTGACTTGTACATGCTGACATCTATCAGGACGACCAAAGTGGCCAAAAACACATCATAACTGTGGATGTGGATTATTTGGTATATTGCGGCAGTTAAACCACTTGTAACGAATACCTTGTTACAACATTTTTCCAACAGAGAGACTGTGCATAAATGTGCCAGAGCCAATTAGGGCAGTTAGAAGTCAGTTAAAGCAGTCGTGCCAGACTTTTCTGACTGAATTGCTCACGATATACGTCAAAAACACCCAAAAATGCCCTTTTTGCCCATGCCGACGTTAAAAAAAAAACAAAATTCGCCCTTTTAGCTCATTTTGAAAGGCAAAATGCCCACGAAATGGGTAATTACCCAAGATCTGGCATCACTGAGTTGAAGGCAGCCACCAGACAGCTGTTTTATTGGTTGCGAGAACAGGGTCGGCATTCTGTAAGGCGAAACGTTCAAACGTTTTCGTTGTGCACGAAGAAATTTGCGTGTGGAACATAGGGCAAATCATTTGTGCGCACGTAAACGTTTGATCGTTTCGCCTTACAAAATGCCGACCCAGCATTATTTAATAAGGGCTGCAAAAACCTTACCCAAGAATTTCATGTCAAAAATTAAGTCTCGATTTGTCTCAGTTTGGTATTTCCCTCCAAAAAAATGTATTCCATTCATTTACCGCAAGCTTATTTCAGAATCAAAGGCGATACAAGTTTTTTTTTTAATTTTTAAAGTTGCTGCGAATGCCAGAAGAATCAGCCATGCAATATTCACGCCAAACGAATAAAATGCGAACATCCACAGACTTTTTAAACATATGGGAATGCATACGCGAAGATTATGCAAACTTTCTAGGGAACCATATACAAATTTGCGGGTGTGGATTATGCAAGTTACAAACTTGTTTAATGAGATTAACTCTGAATTGTTTTTATTCCTAATTAATTTATAAAAATTATTATTAACTTCATTCCGCTCAAATTCGTTCAATGATATAATTTTAAAAATTTTAAATATTTTTTGTTGTATTCGAAGTGACACTCCGCGTTTTTCTATCCAGTTTTGTTTTTAAAGTGTCCTCCCCATACTGTTGGAATTAACAACATTTATTTTAACTTTAGCTTACTTATTTGTGGTTAAAGCTTAAATCTAATTGCCTGAATTTTGTTATACATATTGTCAATCTTAACGCTTTGTTTCTTTTTCTATTAAAATTTAAGTCAAACCAAGTCGACGTCTTTTAATCGTTTTTTTTTTATAAGCAATAAGCATCCTTGAATATTTAAACACATACAAACTTTCATGCTCTATTTCCTTCCTTGGGCCAATGTCATATTTCATCACGCTCAAAATTGTGAAAATCTAACGATTTGTTTTTTAGTACATTCATGGACGTCACTCGCTTTTATTATGTAGATAATTAAAATTCAAGTTTTTAATAAGAATAGGATAGTAGGTAGCCAACTAGCCCCAGAACAACTTTCGGTGTCACGATCTAAAAACGAATGACTTTTTCTAGCGTCTAGCCCGCAACGAACTGCGTTGACTTTTTGGACGTGTTTTAAAGTCTTCGTTCATTGGGAAGTGTTCTTAACGTATGCGCTCAGTGCTATTACTTTTTAAGCGCTATTACGACTATTACGAAGTGCATTGATTTTGGAATTTTCTGCTGACTGTTTATGTTATTGACACAAGATCTCCGCTACAAATTTGAGGGAGAAGAATATACTCGTATATGAGTCAAACCTTTACATTTTTTCTATGAGGTATGAGTTGTATACAATAAGCCGAACAGTACGATTTTCTATGTTCAAATATGTAGTACTAGATGTACCCGCTCGGCTTGGCAAATACGTTTCACTTGGGCGATTTCAATGAAGTAAAAGCTAAATGCTGCTCCGTAAAGTCATAAATAATGTCTGAGGAATTCATACGAACTAGGTGTATTGAGAAGAGCCCTCGAATTTTTCGCAACGATACTACTTCCAAATAAGTACAATTAGGTATCACAATTCAAATTGTATTCGTTTAAAAATTCCTGCAATTACAATAATGTTTATTCAATACTTATTCTATGTAATCTATATTTTACTTTAATATTCCCAACGCAAATTCTGCCAAAGATGCCCACAAATCTCCTAACCGTAATTAAGAAAGGAAAGAAATCAAAAACGTGGCACAAACTTGACAGCTTGTCATTTTTCGCTTTCCGACGTTGCCAGATCCGTCGCAACAAGGTGAGTAGTTTCGGCGTGATTTGTGGACAGATCCAAGTCTACATACAAACAGACAGCACTTATACGAACTTATGTGGGAAAATTGACATTTGAAAAATAGAAAAAGAGTAGAATAAAAATCAAGAAAACAAGTAATTTTGTTATGATGTTATTTAACAAAATTGCAGACCTTGTCGGAAAAAACAATTTAATTAAAATTAACAACTAATTACGGCGACACAAGTTCAAGGCTTGTAACATTTTTCTATACAAATTTTACGCGAACACAATGTGCCTACTTATGCGTTCTATTTAAAAACCATAGCAAAGCCAACGATCCGCCAAGTGGGCCTGATGCTCCATTTGTTTAGTGTACACCTATAGAAAACAATAATAATCGCAAGAAGTGTTGTTAAATAAATTTTCCTTTCAACATTGCATGTGTAAACTAACTCTGCATCCACGCAATTAAAACCTCATGTTTATCTGGGGAAACAGAAATATATTTTTTTTTTTTACCTGAACATACGCCTCTTTCCACACATTGATGAAAGGCGGAGGCGCGCACAAATACGATGCGAATTTCAAATTGAAAAGCCATTCAGCGTTGGCGTTTGATACTTGTATTCCAAGCGAATATTTGTGGATACGAACAATTGAATCTGCACAAAGTCCGGAACTGAGTGTTATTTTTAATACAAACCCAATTCCGCTGTTATTAGTATGATCAATTGCTTTATATTTGAGTGGCCGAAACTAATATTAAAGTTAATTGATGTTTACCAGTCGACTGTGGAATTCGGAAGGCATGTACAATTAGTCGGATTTGGCGTGATTTAAATCAGATCAACTGTTGTTGTGACTACGTGGGTGAAAAGTAATCGGCGGTTACAGTGAAAATTCAAATGAATGTCAAGGAGGTTCAACGAACTCGGGATTTTCAAAAAGTCACAAAGTCAGGAATTCAACAATTGAACATTTTATACCGATTCAGCATTGAAACAGTTTTTAAAAGCATCTAAAAACTCACTTAACTCATGCACAAGGGTTCTTTCACAAAGCAAAAAAAAATACCCCAAAGTGACAGCTTGTCAGATTATCTATGCCATGCTGTCACAATTCCGCCAACTCTAGATTTCACTTTCAATTTCGTTTTACAGGTAATAGCTTTCAGTAAACTTACTCGTTGCTTGTGCGTTGTAGCTTGTAGGTTTTAAATAATTTCGAGAAATCGCGAGTGCACTCATCCATTGCGTCACAAATGTCAGTCAACCGATTGCCCGCCCCTTTTTAACCACCACTCACTGATGGGAGAAAATACAATTCACGGTTCTGTGCTCACATTTGTCATCTGTAAAATGTGTTCCACTTCCGTTTCCGTCCATTGACATTGACAGAAATCCGTAGTCACTAAACAGCGAAATTCGATTCTGGTGGAGTTCTTGTGTCGCAAAAGAGACGCAACTTATAATTTATCACCGATCAGTGAACCTACATGCGTGGCACAGACGACTACAGCCAGTCATTGAACCAGTATCGGCTGTGTGTATGCTTCAACGACGATAGTTGGTGCTAAATTGATCGCCGAGGCGTTTGTCATCGACCGTCCGATCCTGATACGTGTTTGTGGACTTTTCACTTAAAACGTCTCAGTCGGTGTCTGGCACGGGTTTACCCGAAGTCCACCTATAGCAATTCAAATGATAGTGATAGTTTCTCGAGGAGAATTTCACTGGATGACATTTAATTACCATCAGCGAATTAATAACATCTACGCGCCAGCTGTCTGTTGCGTGAATTAGTCTGTGGTGCGACGACCACAAGTCTGCGTGAGTTGTACCAGCTCCCAGTATGGAACTACAGTTATACGCATACGCACACGCAAAGAGGCCACCACCTTTAGGAGTGCGATTTTCACTTTGGAGCAAGTTCCATGGGTGTCTCGACTCTGCGACAACCACAAATGTCCAGGACAGCTTCCTTCGCAGCGGAACCGGTACACAGAGGGCTGTGTTATCGCTGGTTCCATATATGGTGATTTGTGGAGGAAAATTGACATACAACCAGAACCACTTGCTCTGCACAGCTAAAGTCTGGCGAAAATATACTTTCCCACTGATCGTGCAATGTTGATGATGATGTATATACACATGGTGTACGTGTGAGCGCCTTAAAGAAATTAAATCACAGGCATGGAGGTTATCGCCTGTCATCGTTGTTGGCAAGATCGCTGGCTGGCCTTTAATCGATGAACACGATTCACGTGGATGTATTTAATTGGAAATGCATTAAGAAATTAAGTAAAAGTCTGCAGTCTTAAAAGAAGGTATCTCATTCCCAGGAGCTTTGAAGTCGATTTTTCGTCTTGATACAAACTAAAATACACGCACGAATTGTTCCGAGAAAATAGTCCTAGTTTAGTTTTGTCTTTAGTTTGGTAGTCCGATGGTTTGCTCTGTGTAAGAATTGCTTTATTAATAGATGCTTGACATTCGTCTTTGTACTTCTTAGATAGTATATAATATATAATTCACAGGTTGAACATTTCTTTATAAAATAAAACTATAAGCCCACCGCAGGTAGATCAAAAACCTCTGTCAACCAAGCAGAATATTCCTTATCAGAGCGATTTAAACCGACGATTGACCTGGAAATGTGTTCAAATTGCACTTATTTATGATTTTTTACTTATTTGTCGGCCTTTTCATTTAGTTGTGATGAAAACATTTAAGAATATTGAACGAATTTGACAAGCGCACACGAATCAACAGAAGCGCACATTTTTGTGCGATAAAGCGAAATCTCTCTTATTTTCGTGTGCGCATCAAAAATAAAATTACTATTATTACATTTCGCGCCAGCATCCAACATAATTCACCCTTTTCAACAAGAAACAAATACCGAGGGCATTAAAAGAACAGCGAAAAAAAAAATACTGGTAAACCTAAGCGACCGACAATGTTGTACCTGTTCTACAAAAATAGATTTTCGATACTACCTAAACATAAAAGCAGCTTAACTGGTGCAGCAAAAATATTTTCATAGATTTCTAAAAACTGTCTTTTCTAGCGAAACCAATTGAAAATAATCCAAACCTTTACTTTCACATGCACTGCACATTTAATATGAGACCCTCAATCGATACAACAACCTGCTGTGGAAGAAAAAAAGTGAAATTATTGAATTTTTCTTTGCCGTGGTGGAACAAATTGCCCACCGATTGCACCCCTTCTCTGCGCCCGCATCCCTTACTACTTTTTTCTGTCCACGATAATATTGATGACGCTGTTATAATTGTAGCACTTGTAATACAACCGGTATTAAAATTCATCCAATATCTATCATATGAGGTCATTGCCACACAATCACCCAGCATCGCCATAATAACAATAATTACATACAGTCGTAGTAGCCGCCACAGCCAATACCAATCCAACACAGTGGGACACAACAACAACAACAACAACAATGGTGTAGTAGCTGATCTAATGACACCCACGGATTGTAACTTGTTTAATCACCTCGGTTGCGGTTAAACTATCCACACGTACAGAGGGAGAGCGAGAGTTGATGGCGGAGACCTAGCCTCCAATCCCATTGCATGCACATCGAAATAATTCAGAAAATCAAATAAACAATTTGCTGGAATTAAAAAAAAACCCTGAGACTGAGAATAAGCGGGGAAAACAGAAAAGCACCATAACCCCACTATCGATTGGAACTGTGAAACGTTCACTTTTTGTGTGGTTTCCTCCGGTACCAATATTGGTATGATGATGATCTTCGTGCAAGAACGTTAATCAACGAACAATAAATCCCAAGAAAGCCCAGCGACAAAAGAAACTGTATCAGCCTATGTACAAGCGTTGATTGATTTTCTAGACCAATATCATGTACAACAGTTTGATGATATTGGGGCACGAGATATCGACATTCGTCGAACTTAGTGTTTGTTTTTTAAGATTTCCCTCCGGCCGCTAAGCACATGCAGCAAACTGGGAACATCATTCTGTATTGCGAAACGAACTGAACCATGTTTTCGTCGAAAACTCGTCGATGCATTCACAACGAACACCAGCTAGTTTTCGTTTGACGTTTCAATCAGCTGTGAGACACTTGTCGTGAAACTTCTGTCTAAACTATTTTAGTTACAAATTTCGATCGCATTAATTTACAAATAAAATGAGTTCAGAGCATTCAAAAATCAATTAAGTGTGGAAAATGATTTTAAGTTGTGAGTTGTGACTTCTGTTCAAACAGCTGTTTTGTTGAATTTTCTTAATATTACACAAGGTGTGTTTGTTTCAGTAACCCAACGATTGGAAGTCGTTTTTGAGGTTGTTTCGTGGCAAGCGACTCGTTTTGACAACTGAAATATGTATGGGAAAACTTCTGTTTTAGATTAAGTTTTCGAGTGTTTTCGGCTCGGTGTAAATAGGGTATTAGATCTGTTTAGATTTCGCGCATATATTTGGTTTAGTTTGATCGTATTTAATTAGAAATGCAGCTCAACATACGCGTTTCTTTACTGTCACATTTTCTCTAAAAAAAAAAAACGAACACAGCGAAATTCACTTTGTAACGAAGTTTTCGGTTTTACATTTGAAAACTATTCACAAGCGAAAAATGTGTTTGCCCTTTTCGCTGTCGCTCAAAAAATTGTGCTACACCCCTCTTCGTTGTTGTGAAGTGAGTTGGACCACTAAATTTGTATATTTTCATAAAGTGTCGATCAGCAAATGGCGTCAAGAGGCTCCGCAAAATAAGACCCCAGGAAATAAGGCCCTAAAAACAAAAATCAAATAAGGGCCCAAAATTGGTATACATTTTTATAATGAAATAATTAAATATTTTTAAAATAGAAATTATTTTATTATATTTAATGGTTTTCAACGCTCACTTTTTTCAGTTATTCTAGTACTCGCTGACATTAATGTAAAATGTAAGCCCTGCGTTGAAAATCGAGCGATTTGTTCACCAATTCTGTTGCTTGCAGATGGTTTTCAAAGCGAGCTCTACAATTAAAATAAATCGCTCGATTTATTCAGCTGTTCTGTTCTGTTAGCCGCTTACAATTTTTACTTAAAATGAAAGCCTCACGTTAAAAACCATCAGCGCTGAAAATTGTTTCAGGTATTCTATTACGCAATTTTTGTCAGCTGTGGGTTATTTTTTAAATAAAGATAAAATTGGGCCTCAAAAACAATGTTGGGGTCTTAATTCATTGGGTCCTTTTTATGTAATCAGGCCCCAATTTAAAAAAAAATTAAATAAGCCCCAAAAAGTGAAATTGCTGAAATTGAAATTGTTTTGTACGCGCTTTTTTGGGGACTTATTTCATTTTGACTTTGAAGTCTTATTTCCTGGGGCTTTATTTCGCGGAGCCGCGCTAAGAAACATCTTTTGACGAAAACCCTTCGACATCGACCAGTACATATTGATTTGCAAACATTGTCCAACTCCGCAAAATTAAGCTTGAGTGGCTTATCCCTCAGATGATTTCACGCAGCGAGTGTGAATTAAGAAAAATACTCAAATTTTGAATGCTGACTGTCAAACATTTGACGTAAGGTGAATCAGTGACCGGAACAAAGCGGCGATCAGTGTCAGTGCTGATACCAGAAACAAAAATGCGACACGCCTGGCGGACTCATTCCAATTGAGTTAATCCATGTTCGGAACCGAAAACCGACGAGCAACATTTTTCAATTTAGCAACATCATCTACCCAAACTGAGCTGCATATATACAGCCAAATAAGTAAACATGTCCAAATTGACAGACAAAATACCTGACTGGCTGACAAGACACGTGAAATCAAAGTCAAAGTCACACTATCTGTTTACTTTTCGCCAGTAAAGGCGCAGGTGGTTTCCTTAAAGCGGTAAAAGTAATTCAATTCAAAAGCCACATCCAAATAACATGGCAATACATTAACAGAAATAAGTTTCCCCATGAAACCGTCACAGGTTTATCTTCTTAATTGTGGCCAACGGATGATCGACGCCCATAAAGTAAGTCGCCAAACTATATCCCCACAAGGCAGTTGATTTCGAATTAGATTATCGGCATAAAATGTTAAGTACCATCTGATTACCGATCGTCTTTATGGGGAAATTTGCCATTAGAGAGTTATGAGTCTGTGACCGTATACGCGCCTCAATGTAATAATGAATCACAATTAAGCCACACAAAACGACGAAACGTAGTATGGAGAGAAAGATTTATGAACGATTTAAATCACATGTCAATTTTGCGGACAATCTTGTGCATTTGGAGAGATACTTTGCGAACAGCAGAGTGGAAAGGGGAACTTTCTTTCTCGGAAATTGACTGACCATACCAGGCGTTAGAAACAATTTTTCTTTTTCACAGCGGCACCACAGATCGCTTCAATAGAGAGGCCATTTAGGTTTCGATTCGTTAAAAGTACCCGCGAGCACAATAACATTTCTAGCTCCTGCAGGTTAATTTTAACCAAACATCGTTGGCTAAAAATAAAATTCAATTACATAAACACGAATCGGTTTATTTAAAGTAGAAGTGTATCGGGGCGACCGGCGCAAAGTACAAATTACCACCGCGCGCAAGATAAGTATCTCAAATAGAATATGTAGTATATATATATACAGCTGAATGTAGAGTTGTTTAGCATAAAAAGGTTATACAACCAAAGAACGCAACAGTAGATGCTTGTGTGCAGGTGCAGCAGCACAAATTTAGTTTATTTTCTTGTCTCGCTGTATACAAGGGAGCAGAAGTAGGTGGAGTTGTTGCGCGATCGATATCATGTCGATTACACTGATAGACAGGCAGACATGCCAATCGATGGCATATCTCTGGTGCTTCTGAATCTGTCTTGTTTTGCTGCTATTCCAGATAAACTCGTAAATGTCAGTGATTAGGGGCTCTTTTTTTGTTGTCTTAAACATTTTCTGTCCGATGTGTGCAATTGTGCGCGTTTATGCACAGAGCATACAAATTTATCGATTGTAATTTGATCTATTGATCTTTGGTCTAAAAAATCATTTGGACATATGCCAGTTGGTTGTCTTTTTGGTGTTGCGCGGATTGCCAATTGTTTTATCAGTTAAGATAGCGAAAAATGCGCTAGGGGGGACTGATGTGTGAAACAATGTAATGGTAGGTTGGTCGGAGATATTTTTAGAGAAGACACACTGATTCGGTTCGAAAGACGTGAATGATGTTAGCAAAGACTCGAGATCGGCATATTTTGGTTTCCTATAGAAAAACTGGGAAAAGTGTTTTGCATTTCGATGTCCATTCTCAATTAGACTGCCGGTGAATATATGGCGGGTGTTACCAGGCGGAATTACCAGCAAAAATTTAGCCAGTTTTGTTAGTTAGCACAAGATTGAGCAAGAACGTTTATTTTGGACCCGGGAGGCACAGATTTGTGATTGATACATCGAAATCCAAAAAATTAATACAAAATAAAATCTACTCGAACAATCGATTGTAAAAAGAAAAAAAAAATATATAAAAAGTATTATTTTATCTAAGATTTTCCTACTATTCGAATATGGGTTGAAGCGGACGTCACATCTCTGGAGAAAGGTTTGAGTACCTAACCCCTTTAAGGGTGTTAAGGGTTATTTTTTAAAAACGAAATTATGTGCTGAAGCGGACGTCATATCTCTGGAAAGAAAGCAACTTTTGAAAGCTCTTAATTGCCTACCAGCGTATGAAATTTAAATTGATCAAGTCGCAAAACTATAAAATTGTCCCTAAAACGGTAAGGTAGACCATGCACCTATTGGGGTTGGGTTTGGTAAATGCGGAGCTTCGTGTTTAGTTTTCTTGGTTTCAAATAAATTCGACCAAACACACATTTGTTTCCATAGACATATGTACCCCCGAAATAAATAAAATTAAAATCTCCTAAAACAAGTGCAAAGAGGGGCCAGTTTGGAAAACACCGGTTTAGTAATATTAACATACGACCAAAGATTGTTGAGTTAGAAAAAGCCCCCTCCAAAGGGGCAGGGGGGTCAGTTCCAAAATTCCCTTCTGAAAGCGCCTCTACACTGCAAGTGGAATATACCTCCAAAGTTTCATGAATCTACGTAATTTACGGAACTGTTTTTACGGACAAAAATTTGTAACAAAAAGTCATCAGATAGATGATGATCGTGAAAAAAAATATGCAAAAGCAAATGCCATCGACTATGTGAGGCGGGGTCCGGGGTGTACATATTTCCTTTCAACTGGGTAGTAAAGGGTGTCCCAAAATTCGCGGAAGAAGTAATTTCGACAGAGAAGACAGGTTTTTGATTTTTTTCTTTACAATTGTGAATTTTCTTATTGAACCATAAGTCCTTACCAATAAATATTTTTAGTTTCGACTCTAAATTTTAGCAGTTCACAGTATTTCCCATGTAAATTTAAGGTCGAGACTTAAATTTGTTTTTAGTACGGCGCATAAAGTACAACGTATAAAGCGACACACTCGACACACTCGACACATTCTCACTCTTCTGTCCAAGTTTTCCATTGGCCTTACTAATAATCATTTTTAACCTTCGCACTAAATATTTTGTAGGTCCCGATGGATGTTTTTCTATGGAAAATTTCGCCATACGTCAGTTTTCAAAAATTTACGTTGAAATTTAAAATGATTATTTTAGTACTGTGCCATGATTTTTTTGCATAAATGTAGCTAAATTTCGTTCAAAACTCGCTTAACTTGCTCCATTGTGGATGTATTTTTTTCGCAACACCCACGGGTGTATTTTGTTAATCCCGAATTCATTAAATTTGACGATGAAGGTAAAAATGAGCCTCATCTTTGAAGTACGAAAATTGTCATCTTTGCCAAATGCGTTGTTTTTTTTTTCGTGTAGCGCGCCGGGTTTTTCTTAACCCTGAACTGCTGTCAGCTGTCTCGTTGCCCACAATTTGTGCCTACTCCAAATCGTAAATTTGGTACACATTTTAAATAAAAATAACAAAAACTTACCTAATAATGCAATTGCTTCGTCGAATTCATCTGGAATCCGACTTGAATGTTGTTTAAACGCAGAAGCTGAGAAATAAAAAAAGTATTGAATTTAATTTATTCTTTTTTCATATAGTACCTATATTTGCATGGATTATAAATTAATTTTTAAATGAGGAGAAAAATTTAAATATTAACATATTGAACAATACAGTTGAAAGATTGTAGAACTGATAGGTAATTTGCTTGTATTAGAATTATTATTGACATTCGCTCTTTTCTATTTTTCACGATGTAACTATTTTGGCATTTATTTATATAACATAAAATTTGCGACAGTTAAATAGGTTTACTAACAAATAAATAAAACAAAAAAAACCGCTCGCACTTGTTTTAGCTGGCAGAAAATGTTGCTAGCGTCCGACACACCGGCTGTCCTGAAAAATTCAAAGCAGCAGTTTGAATGTGACATAAACTTTGGCCCTTGAAAAACAACTGGCACAAAGAAATTGAGGTAGAGGGGCTGGCCTAAGGTCATCTCCAACGCGAATTTTTAGTTTTTTTACATTTGTTCGATTATATTCTACTTTTAAAATGAGTTCTTATATCGTGACGTCTCTTTGGTCTATTCGGGCAAAACATCTGCTAATGACTCTCTACTTCGTTTAGGTGAAACTGGCAACTTGTGAGCTGTGGTTTTACTTGCGAAAGAGTTCCATAAACTAATAATAATGTTCCCTTTTTCTGTGACAATTTTTCTTAAGCTTTAAAATTACCAGAGACTTTAATATGCGCCCACTTCGATCCACTCTCATCCCCTTTTCAGGATTAGAAAACTTTATTCCTCATCTTATGAACACGACTATTTTAGAAAAAAAAAACGAGATGACAACTTAAAAACCCAATCCCTCACCGACATCCTAGTATGCGGTAGCCGTTCTTAAGCGAAACAACAACTTCTATCACTTCGCCTTCCTTGTGTCCACTGTGCGCCGGTGAAAGTGAAATTTCCAAATGAGCCCGTACGCACACTTGAATTCTATTTCTATGAGCATTTCGCTCTCCTCCCTTTCCTTTGCAACACTTTTCACTTGTAATTTATTTGATGTTAATTATGTTGATGTGGCTCGGATGTAGTACTTACTCCTGAGTTATATTTAATTTATTTCTGAGAAGGAAAGGGAAAGGGTTCACTCAATTAAGTCCCTGTGTGTTCGAAAGCAGTGCTTCCACCACACAACCGTTGAATGGTTGACAAATTGCACTTTGAATAATATTCTATGTGCGTGTTGGAGTTTTTAGTGCGCGGATGTCTTTTGGTTCACTATTTGAAACAATAAGACATTAAAAGAGAGAAGGAGATCAGTGTTTTCTTTTTGTGTGTATGAAAGATCAAATTCTACAATGTTCCTGAATGGCTGGGGGTAGGGAAGTGCATTTCCTTTTCAAGTTCTTTTTAATTGGAATTAATTTTTACAAATGCCAGTGCAATTGTGATGAACAATAAGTAAGTGCTTTCTACAATCTTGGGTCAGATACTGTAGATAAACTGTCGGTGATAAACAGAGATGTACTTTTCAAGGGGATAATAGGTTAACTCTGATGTGACACATTTAAGAGTGAGGATAACCTCTAGGATGGGTATTTTGTTTGTTAGTGGCCATACCAACTGACGGCAAGATGAGTTGAACGATTTATGTAGATCTTTCCTTCGTAGAACTAGAACAAGAAATTTGAACGAAGCACTGAGTGGTGTCTCTCCATCCAAGAATGCAAGGTCATTGAGGTTGGTTGGAAGATCTTCATACATCTCTTCGCATTGGCGGCATTTTAATTCAACTGTGTTCTGAATTGTCTCTGAAATTGTCTTTCAAATAATTTCGTGATTTTAAAAAGCAGGATTACAATGATTTTTTGAAAAAGCCCTTCAATGTAAAACAAAGACAAGTTCGCAGCATATTTTATAAATTAAAGGCCGCTCAATATGTTGGTAAATATCGAGTTCACGAAAACTAGTTTCAGACACACCAGTGGCACTTTCGCCTTCATCCTAATTAGAGATGAAACCCACTCAATAAAAATGTCTCCTTTCTGCACTAATTTCCGAGCATATCAATCAATATTTGCACCACTTCCTGGTTGCCATCGTGCACAGACAACATAAAAACCCTTTTTTTCCAATTGAAATACGTACTCGCATTGCCTCTGCTATTAAAAATCTAAAGCTGCAATTTAATGCCGACCTTGTTCGAAACGAAAATAATGGAAAGAAAAACCTTGACAATGTCAAGTGGGAAAACCACATGCTACATGCCGTATACTCAAAAACTGAATGCAATGATACTCGAGCAGTCGGTGCACCCTGAGTGTCGGCGTAATTGGAGTCATATTTCACCATCGTCACCGCTGCCGCCAGAGTGCAACTCCCACCTAAGAGCCCACCACCGCACATACTTTAGAGTTGTTTTTTTTTTTTTTGTCTCCTTTGCTGTTTCACATTCCTCACTGGTTGATTGAGTTATTTGAGAAAAGTGAGCGCACGTTTATCCCACACGGTTTTCAAACTGGTTAGTTAAATTCTAGCATCGATTCCACCACCTTCAACCCACGATCATCAGGATCAGGATTATCTATCGGCTGGTATGAAGTGTTTTGTGCTATGTGCTCCCTCAGTCTGCGAACAAAAAAACCTCAACACCATCATCATTCCAAAGAAGGGGACGACACCAGCTCTTAAGGGAAAAACAAAGGCATCGAACATTAGCCGGCCCCTTATCAATGTCTTCTTTTAATTGGAAAATAAAGTCAAGAAGCCATTTATCGGGTGAACAGCAAAATTAGGGGGGGTGAAGAGATTCCACAAGTAGACGCCCGTCAAGTTTATCCAACAGAGAAGTTCTATTTACTGGTAATTAGCCCGAAACGGTTTTCTCCACGAAAGAAGATTAATATTTTTGACGTTGTTCGGACAAGTTCGCATCTCAATTGAGACATACATATATAAAATTTTCGACAAATTAATTTCGGATCTCTGTTGTCTCTAATGACAGAAAAAGAGAAAGAGAATTATATGATTACAGAATTACCATGTCGACGAGTGGTCTTAATTTATTCATTTTCATTCACTATAATGAGCGCACGCTTTTGCTGTCCTCATTTCAGAATATTCCGCTTGTTTGAATTTGCCAAAGTGATTCATAAGCACCTTACGTGTCAAAACAGATATATAAAAACAAAGCTTTCATGGCTGCCGTCACTAATAGCTTTGACAGCGATATATCGAGGCGGTTGTGACGTACCTATACATTTACATTATTTTTGCATGGTATTTACTTCGGAATATTTTAATTAATTAAAATTATTGAAATGATCTGTCAGATCTGTCAGAATTGTAAGATCGATGGCGATTTCATCCTTATAAGTTTCTG
The DNA here is from genome assembly GCA_951230905.1 of Cheilosia variabilis. Lineage (NCBI taxonomy): Eukaryota > Metazoa > Arthropoda > Insecta > Diptera > Syrphidae > Cheilosia > Cheilosia variabilis. Next base: position 18,170,366 of record OX579676.1, read on the forward strand.
CACAGAACAGGCGCAAAAGAATTTAAAACCTTTATCGCAAGTATTTCACACATTTTTCGAACGCGTTTTCACGGAAGTTTAGGGTTAAAAACAAATTTTCTTCTATCTCTCTCTAAGTATAGACTGTTACATAATTTCCTCGAACTTGGATTATTTCTAGAAACTAGCCACAAAATCAATCGAATTAATTTGACCCGACAAAATTATTAGCGCAGTTGTGTTAAATGCTGTAAATCGTTACAAAACGAGTTTTTCTTTACAAAAATTAGTAGTAACTTTTGCAACCATATTTTATTGGTCAAATCAGTGGGTGGTTTGCACTCGCACATTTATGGTCCCTTACATCATGTGTAGAGTAGATTTAAACGAGAAGAAACGGAAACTTGTACCCAACCTTGTGACTTAGGTAAGGTTAAGTAAATAATGTTGTTCGATGAAAAAGGCTATCAGCACCCTACGCAATAAAGGTGTCACAGGAAATAAAAATTAACAATAATGCCAAAAAGAGATTGGGAAAATATTCAGTTGATTAAATTGTGCTGAGTGGGGAATGTTACGTTCATAATACTTTAGTAGTTGAACCCCAGCTTGTGTATCATACATTTCCGTTTAAATAGCGAATCTTCAAAAGGGTAGTTTCAAATTCATTGAACAAAACCTATTTTTATAATTCATTTGAAAAAGTAAAGTGTAGAGTTTGGTTTCACAGTGACATAGCCAGTTGCTTCATACTTTTCAAACCACATTCGTCAGTCATTGGAGAGTTCTCGTAATTCAATATGTTTCTGAAGCTGACAGTTTTTAAGTGTTACAATAATGGGACTTTTATGTGCCATTTATAGGGACAAATCTCCTTTTCAGAAAGCACAAATGTATTTCCCATCGAGTTTGGAACGTCCTCTGTGAAAGAGATAATTGGAAGGCAGAATACTCCTATTGGCTATCATTAGCAGCATTTATTTACATTTTCTGCAACCACAACCACTCCCAAGCACAACCCATTAGTTCCCGCGATGCATACTTGAACTATTCAAATTTTACTGTCAACGGCAGAAATACATTTTCATACATTATATCGGGTTTCGTTCGCAAAGTAATTTCGATTTCCAGCGCACTCAACTGAAAGCCCATACCAGCATAAGTGCTCGAACATAATAATGAAATGTCATTTGGCTTATAACCCCCGACTTTTATACAATTCCACGCGCACATTCTATTGATGGGTAACTTGCTGTCAATGGCTGAGAAAGTGGAAACAAGAGGGCATATGCCACCCCTGCATTAAGTGCACCTACACTCTTCGATGGATCAATCAAATACGACCTATGCATAACCGGATAGAAACTGGGTTAACTCAAGTTAAAAGTAAAACAAAACACAAAGAGAAGAAGGCAACACAACAAAACAAAACAAAACAAAACAAAAAATCCATAAAAGCGCGTGTCAATCGAACAACAACGAACGGCATGGCTAAGTTTTAAAAGTGAACCCGGCCATTAGAGTGGCATGCAACACTGCATGTGAATGCAATTATATTGTGATGCGTGTATGTGGATACGGTATACGTATAGCACTTGCTACTCAAGGAAAGTATAGTATGCCCCCTTTATTTCCAGTATATGTATTCCTGGCTATTCCTCTTTCTTTGCAGCATGAAATGGGAAAATACAGAAGTTATTTGCGAAAGGCATCATAGACAACGTACAAACACGTATGCCAAAAGTGCTGCCAAACAATGTCAAACATGGGCCTGCAATGAAAACTATATTCGACTCGACGTGTGGTGTGATGCACAAGGGAAATGAACTAATAAGCATATGAGTGGAGAATAAAACCGAACGTGAGTAATGGCAATTAGTTATGCTCTGCACGAGATATTTTCTAGCAACAACTATACGAATGGGCAAAACAAAAAAGTTCAGTCATATGGCATATGAGTATGTGCATCGTGCCGTTAGAGTTGACGGCACCCACAGGGTCAAGTATTGAAACATATTACCGTTTAAGGTGCTTGAGTATGGGAAATGGGAACAAATATGTAGGTATTCACACCTTATGTTTGTGTCGCCATCTTGGAAAACTATGGTGAACCAACACCAAGATGTTCTTTTAGATTATTTGTCGTTTCACAGCATATTCACCTTGGTAATTGACGTGCGCAAATTGTTCACTTAAAAACGTAATAAAGGGAATGACAACGGCTCCAAGATGGTCGACAATTTTTGACATTTATGGCCCGAATGAATAAATTGAAACCGGCATTTTTGAGCCTTAGAAATAACATGTTTACTTTTGACAAAACATTTAAGTAGTTCGCAATAGCAAATTGGAAACTAGAATTTGTTATTGGGCGCGTTAAGATTTCTAGCCTAGTAATTGCGCCAACTAACTTTCACTTGTTTTTTTGCCCAGAATGGTCACGTACGAAGGTTTTTCATTTGACGCTTATGTAGGGCTAGTCGACAAATCTAGTCAAGAAAATCCTGCTTCTATACTCAGTTAATATTTCGAAGTGTCAATATTCAAAATAAGCCGCAAGAATACAAAAACAATTCAAGTTGTTTAGTCAACGCGTTTTTCATGAACTAGTAGGTATCCGGACGTCCCCATTAGTAAGGCACAAAATCTGCATTTTATTCTCGAAAAATTCGCATTGACAGATATAAAATTACGTAGAAGTTCATAATGAAATTGAGAATACTGTTGATGAAATTTCGCAAAATGTTGATGTAAATTAAATGTATAATAGCCAGTTATATTTAAGCAAGAAAGCTGAAGTTTTTAAAGCTGAATGGGGACGTTCAAGAATCTAATATAGTAAGTCTGACAGCTGGCTGACTTGATGTGTCTCAGTTTTGATTGGCCTAGAACCGTCACATGAACAGTTGTTTGCAGTCGACGTTAATGCAGTGGTAGCATACGCATCTATTTAAGAATTTTGTAACTGAGTACTAAGTTCACAGTTCGTTTAATATGTGGATGACGTAGGAAAAGGGCCTCTACCGACCAATCTAGTTTCTGCGTTCAGGGTACAGCCGGACCAGACCAATCTAGTCGAGTTAAGATAACAAAATTTTCGAATAAGCACGTTTTACGTATAAGAAGTTGATTGACAAGTGTTCTACGAAAAAAAGGCCTGGTAATAGGCAAATCCTCAAAGGCGTCGGCAGTGGAAAATGGAGAGCTGAGAAGGGACATTGAAAGTAATGACGATGGCGTTGGTTATAGGTTTTACCTTCCGACGTGGATATATAGATGGCACCACCTGTCACATCAGTAGATCGGACATACTGTTGATTCCGGTGAATGGAATGTATTACGGCTAAGGCTGTCATTATTCATATAGGCAAGCAATGACCTTCAATTTTGTATTTAAAAAATGAATTGCCTATGCCACAAAAGACACAATGTCAAACGTCAAAAGTAAGGCCTCACTTAGCATAACACCGGCTCTACTCCTCGCAGAGACGCGGAAATTTGCGTTTTTTCCTTAGACAACTCTGACAAACTTCATTGGGAGGACAGCCAGTCCCATTTTTGTACTTCACAACGAATTTTCTTCTGTTCGGATGATGCGCTCACCCAGAGTTGGAATATCTTCTTCGGAAATTTGGCCAGATGTTCATTCCACCTCTTTTCTATATCTCAAAACATCAGCCAATGGCAGAAAAACAAATTCCCCAAGAAAAACATAATCTTTGCCCGCCAAACAGACACGAACATCAACACCAGAAGCAGTATGCACTTTGTAAGTTTTTCATTTCCATTCGCCTTTCTCAGTTTAATGCAAATATATACCTATATATATATGCGCATTAAAGAGGAAAAAAGGGAAAACAATGTAAAAGAATAAAGAGAAAGAAAACAAGCCTAAAGAAAACGGAATGCATATCTACTTCAGTGCAATTATTTTGTCGCTTCTTCGTTCGTCGTCTCTTAGGTGCATTAACCCTTATTTCGCAGCTACTATGTAGCTAGCTCCATGTGAGCACATAGACGTACATCCACTTGATTGATGCCTCCTAGCAGCCGTGCATAGTGCACCAGCAGCACCGCATGCAAACTATAGCGCTAGTTTACAAAAATTGCCGAGGCCTATTATTCTTCACCTTTCTTGTGTTTCCATCGTCGAGGGGTGTATTTTTAGAAAAACCCCTCGATACGATATCGGATCGTAGAACACATTCGATAATTGTACACGAGCCGGGAAGACAATCTAATGAACACGTTATTCAACTGCAATATAATTGGGCGCTATTGTTAGGTAATGTTTCCAGAAAACAAAGTACATGTATGGCAATTTTCGGCCGAGTGCTGGGATGCGAAGGAAAGTAAACATTTCGTTGTTATTGCTGATACGGGAGTGATGTTCTTTTTTTTGTACAGGGACGATAAGGAAAAGATTAGATAAGTAGGTAAGGTACACTGATTGAGGGGCGATAGCAGAGCAGAGAGTTGTTAACGTAAAAGGGGTTTGATTTGAATAAATTTGTGAGTAAATTTAAATACGTAGATGTGTGTGTGGCTATGACAAAATATTTTTAAGTAAATTGGCCTTTACTTAACTGCTTGCATTTAAAATTAGATTGGGGATAATATCTAATCTAAGTATGTCATCGAGGAGAGTTCTTATATATAAATAGGCAAAGGCAAATAGTTAAGAACCACTTTCAATGCCTTAAACACAAGATATTCGATTGATTTTTGTTTGGTGGGAAGATGGTGGTGCAGAGATGCAATGCTGTGTGTAATTTGTTTTCTAATGTGTGGCGTAGAAGCTCACTAAAATGGTAGAGCCTCTACCACTGGCAGAACTCTAGTATTTCGAATTGGGGCTTCTGTTTTATGAGACATTCTAGCTTCAATGTATGGATAGGGAGAATATTCAAAATAAATCTCTGTGAAAGTCTGAAGGTAAAAGCTCATATTTATTTTAAAAACCCCAAACGGATAGCGTTCGCGTTCAAAATCCTCGGCTTTTAACATTCCCCTTTCAAATATACGTGGCACGAAAATTCTATAAAAGTGACCTCGGAGAACAAGTTAAATATTTTTCTTTACTGCCGGGGTGGACCTGGATTTCAACAAATATGCGTTCTTAATAAACACGGTTGAGCAATTCAGGTTGGTTGAGGTACACTTTAAACTTATCCACAACCTAAGGTTGATTCGAATAGAGGACTTATAGGGCCGGAGCTTTGGGGACCATGTCTTTGCCACATTAAACCGACGATTCGTACCTTTACTACCAGTTCGATGTTAAGCTCGCGAACTGTCCAGTGATATGTTCATCCGCTTTCGCTAACATTCAACAGTCTGCCGAAGCCGTTTTTTCCATATCCTCAACACCGACTGGGACTCACTTCCCTGCTTATCTCTATAAATTTGTCTGATTGGATATTTTTTTCCACCTTTTGGTAAAACTTTTGAACATTGTTGATTTTTTCAATCGCACGTAAATCTTTCTTATTTTTTTTCGGAGAAGCTCCTTTCGTTTTTCGTTAGCGTCCACTCTCCACCAAACCAGAGATTTTGTTGAAGTGGTCGAGTAAAAGAAAAGCTAGCAGGGTATATAATAATATAGCTCGTCTGTGTAAATGTTGTCCTAAAATCAAATACAACAAACAATAATATTTATTCCCTCCAATTTTATTTTCATTATCGAACTCAATTGAGGAGTTTCGGTTTTGATGTCGAACCGAAATTTTTACGACCGAATTGCTTTGCAGCAGCAATACTCGTACCTACCTCTGCATTTGTAAAACGATTTGTTTTTATTTTGATGTGACTTTGTTTATTTAAATAAATTATTATCACAGTAGGTGTATTCGAAGGAATAACATATTCTCGTCACAGCCATTTTAAATCAATTCAAAATTGAACGTCGGCTCCATTCTTATCATGTACTTGAAGCCCGAATGGGATAAATTATTGACAATAAATATCGTGATTGTCTTATCAAGACAGGGCATTATCTATTCAAAAGAATTATTTTCGATTGCATTATCTATTTGAATAGTTTCTGGAATAATCGAAATATGGTCAACTTTACATGAACATACTTAATTGCTTAAATAAATGAATCATTTGCATTTACTTAGTTGCATTGTGTTACGGTTTTGAGTAAGTTTTTTGTTGTTACAGTAACCCCTATTTGATATATAGCTTGTTTTGATACATTCAATTATTATGAACGTTAAATTCAACATCCAACATATCTTGTGGCGTCTAGACTTAGAACTAAATTCAACAGATTACGACATTTCTTGATATGTTTACACTTAGAACTCCGTTGCCCTCCGCGAAGAAGCTGTGAGCACAAAAAGAAGCTCTGACACATCTGGTGAAGTCTCAACAGCATTTGGAAGTGTATTAAGAAAGCCAAGCCAATGCCTGCTGGCTTTAAGATCGAAACGCCTTCCATTTGCAGAATAATTACATTTTTTTGTCGACCAGCTTCTTCCATCTAGGGCTTCTATTGCACTTTGGTAAAGGCAGTATCGCCTTTTCGAAAAGTGTGTCCGATAGCCCTGCTTATATTCAGATAGGATCTAATCCTAAGTACTGTAACATTAATCGGCATGGCACGCACTGGTATGGATTTGGATCAGGATCCCGACAAATCAGATCCACCACAGTCGCGTGACGTTGAAAATATTACTTTCACACTATTTTAAATCGAACTTTAGCAAGAAGAAGTATTTGCTCCGGAACGATGATGCGGTATCATCCCAAAGAAGACATTATCATTATCAGATTTTAAACTTGGTTATGCGGATGATGTCGAAATCATTGGACGCATTGTTCGTTTACATATGTATTCAAGTAATAGGCATCAAACGACATGGGCTGCTGTAATCGAAGTAATTGCACAGGTCGCTGCAATCGCTGTAATCGCACAGTAGTCCAAATCACACACCAAACACCAAAGCGTTGTCCCAAAGCAGACACGATTCGCTGCAGTGAAAATCACATTTCTTTCTAACTGAAAGTAATGGTCAAACGAAATCTATAGGTTTCACATTTTCAATAAAAGTATTTTCACCGCCTTCCTATTCCTACGACAGACAAAGGACTCTAAACCGTCATATTTCAAGAACAATGAACAAAATAAAACGTATTTACCTGCTTTCACTGATGCTTCCAAGTTACTATTGTTTTCCCAACTCCAAACGGTAAATAATCTTAATCCTTTTTCGAATCTTTTTGCACACAACTCAAACTTTTCTTTAATTGATTTCCTTTTTCCACAAGCACCGAATAAAACTGCTGCTTTCTATGGAAGCACTTCGTTATGAATCATCGACTATATGTGAACAATAAAACCAAAAGGCAGCGCTTAGCCAGTGCGGATGTTTTTTTTTTATTGATTAATCGCACTCTTGGTGCTTGATACGGCAGCTTCCTCTAGCAGTATATATTGTACTGGTCCAGTCGAGTCCAGTCGATATGCACATACAACTAAAGCTGCCAAATGACATATACGGACAATGCCGCGGAGGACGACACGAATTCAAGGACCGACCGATCAGCCGATTGTCAACCGAAGAAACCAGAAACAAAAACAATTCGAAAATTGTTAATCACACTTTTATTTTTAAACAAATTTCCAGGTGACAGCTAGATGAAGAAAATAATTTTTTTTCTTATGCGGAGGAAAATTTAGAACGCACGTAACACAAAAACACACCTCGTCAGCGGCGGCGGAGCCCGGGAAGATTTTTTTTTTTATTCCGGATAACTTGGACCACACGACTTGGACACGCAGACCAGGTATAGCACGGTAGATTTTATTTTATTTTTGTGACAAAACTTAATAGGATTGTGATCATAGGTAATTAATTTCTCTGAAAGGAATTTCTACGCACAGTGGATGTAGAATGGAAAGTAATTTATTGGTTGAGAAGAGTTCTGAGCACTTTGGGTAATTGAATAAGAGAACTTTATATATATTTTTTTCTTTATGTGAATAAATAGAATTCCGCGACAAGCGAATTGGTGCAGCACACCCGTCTTCTTCAGCGATTTGTTCGAAATTAATTGTGGAACGCAGCGGAATTTTGGGGCAGCGATTTTGCCTATTTTTGACAGTTCGAAAAATTTAAATTTTCCCTTGAGCTTGTGCAAGTTCGAAATTGGTGTGCATTGGGCCAGTGATGCCAATTTCCGTATAATTATGACTTAGGTATAATACCGAAGCTTGATTTTTATTTTTGACAAAAAAGGCAAAATTGGTTGTAAGAAGTTTTTATAATCAATTGACACAAATAAATTTTGAATTTCGTATCACTAATTTTCTTTTACAACTGTGCATGGAAAAACCGAAATAATAAATTACATAGAGCAAAATAGGTGTAATTACCTATCAATCGACAGACATTTTGCTACCAAATTTTAATCACCTTTTAGATTTGTTACACTGCCAGTTAAATATGCAATTTTAAACTTTTTACCAAACAGGCATTGGGCATTGCAGGCGCTGCGGCGAATTATATTGGGATGGGTATGTGCCAGGTTGATTTGAGGTGTAGTATGACAGGCGGTGTTAAAGAAAGATGTAGAAAAGATTTTTATAAATAAAATGAAATTATCGTTGACACAAACTGACTCTTGGGTACAGGTAGACTCGTAAATTTGTTCATGTACTAGACAAAATAACAATTATTTAGGGGGTCCTTGGGAGAGCCCGGCTAGCCAACATGAAAGAGTGCTACCGAGACTGGACCGACGCTTAAGGCCTCGCTCGAGTCTCGGCGGCGCGTATGTGCACCTTGTTGGCGGCTGCCAGGCGCCCATGGACGCAATCAGGATGGTGACCAATCGGAGAGATTGCTCACCTCCCTGATTATAGGTAATTTAGATTAAGTAGCTTAGGTAGTTTTAAGTAGTTTTAGTTATAATAAACATAATAAAGAATTCAAGTTTTTAAAAAGTTTCTTGAAAATTAAAAAACAAAACAAAATATATATATATAGATAGATTTAAGGCCGAAAGGCAATAGTTTTAAGCATAATGTTAAGTTTAGAGCGCTCGCCTAGAGCCAGTAAGCTAGAATAAGATAAATGTTAGTTTTAAATTAGATTTAATCGTTTTTGTCTAGTATATAAGTTTAAAGAATGAATTTAATAAAAATGAATTAAAAAGTAAAAAGTAAATAACAATTATTGCAATTATGCAATTTATTTAATAAATTTTAGTAGCAGCTATATGAATTCGACACACAGGGATTAAAACAAGCTTCATAATATCAAAATTTGTCTCCATCAGTTCATGAAACAATTTAGCAATAGCAAAACCTTCAATGCAATTAAAAATCCGCAAACTTTCTGGTGGATCTTGTACAGTATATAATAAAAGTGTCGCACGAAAATATTCCAAAAAAGAGCTTTTGTCCAAAGCCGGAAGCATCGTAAAATATTGGAAAACACTGTAAAACATTTCCAAAACAGCTGCAGTCTGACAGTTTGTTAGATTTCTATTTTTAGCGAACATTTCAACATCTGTCAGTATCAGTATGATTGAGTCCGTGTAGAGCTTGGACCATTTATGCTTTTCTGCATCCTTTAAAAAGTCTGTACACTTTGGATTCCGTGTTTCGAATGTTTTAAGAAGGTTCATAGACGGGGAGTACTCTACTTGAATTAGTTTGTAAAATGGATGGCCTTAAGTATTCAAACTATTTTATATTGGTCGTTGAATAGATATAACATTAATTGTACAAACCTTTTTCGTATCTATTTCTTCCGTCACTAATTTTGGAATTTTCATCCATTATATATTTTCCAGCAATTGTTTTTCTATTTTCTTATTGACAACACTATTTTACAGAGCCTTCTTTTTTAAGTACATTTATGTATATTAGCCGTGTTTTTTTTAGCTTCGTTCTCAGCAAAGCAAAGTAAAGTAGGATTTTCATCATGCAATTACAACAACTACGCTCTACTTGACACTTCGAGACTCAGTTGCAGTTGTTGTAATCGCGTGCTGAAAATCCTAATTTAGTTTGCTTTGCTGAGATCGAAGCTCAAAAAAACACGCCTATATTATATGGATAGTATATTAAAAAAAAAGAAGCAAGAAGTAGATGGGAGGAACGAACATTTTATTTTCTCTATTTCTACTATCTACTTAAGTTTGATTTGGAATCTTAATTTATATATTATTTAATATTATATATATTTTTATTATTTAATATAATATTAAATCAAATGTTTTTTACGCGAATAATAATCAAATTCACTAAAATTGTCCTCTATAACATACCTGGCTTGGATTTCTTCCATTTGTACAGAGACTCGAACTTCAATCTATTTGATAGCTCTTTGTTTTGGTTTTTAACAATTTTGCCAGTCTAACCGCTCGAGCTCATCGCAATCATCAATTCACCAGCTTGAGTGTCATTTTAACCACATCAAGTTGTGACTTTTAATTTTGTTGGTCCAAAAGAACCATATTAATTTTAATTACTTCCTACTCCAAAGCTAGCCCTGTAAAAATGGTAATTTTCCACTTAGTCCAGCCGAATATTACTAAAGTCCTCTTTAAATAGTTCTCCCTGCTGCACAAAGAAGACGCCGCTCACGAAGATGGTATTTGGTCTTGTTCCTGGGGCCGGGCATTATCAGAGAATGCAAACCAAACTGATGGCAACACAACCGATGAAGCTGATACCCCTATTCGTGGACCGGAGTATAAGGATTTCATTGTCACTGGAGGACTCGATGATCTGGTAAAAGTGTGGGACGTCCGAGACGATAATACTCTCGCTGTGCGCCATCAGTTGACCGGCCATTCTCTGGGTGTTATGTCCGTAGCAGTGAGTACCGATGGAAAAAGTAAGTTACTGGATAGTTTTACAATAAGCCACAAACTCCCACTTTTTATTTTCTAGCAATTGCTAGCAGCTCCCTCGATTCTACATTGTGTTTCTGGGATTCCCAATCGGGACAGCAAAAGAACAAGATCGCCCTTGGACCGGTCGATCTTTGGACAGTAGCATTTTCACCGTGCAACAAATTTGTCATCTCCGGCTCGAATGAGGGCAAGATATCCATGTACAGCGTTGAAACAGGCAAAGCCGAGCAAGTGCTGGATCCACAGAACGGCAAATTCAATCTCAGCATAGCTTATGTAATTACATTAAGTCTACCGCTAATCATTTCGCCACTAAATCTATCTAAATCGATTTCTTCCAGAGTCCCGATGGCAAGTATATAGCAAGCGGTGCGATAGACGGCATTATCACCATATTCGACGTCGCTGCGGGTAAAGTTGTCCAAACACTCGAGGGACACGCAATGTCAGTTCGTAGTCTCTGCTTTTCTCCAAATTCCGAGATGCTTTTGACTGCGTCCGATGATGGACACATGAAACTTTACGATGTGTAAGTGCAAACAACTAAAGTCACCTTTGTTCTAACTCACCTTTTATTTGTTCTAACAATCTAGGGCCCACTCCGATGTCGCTGGCACGCTATCTGGTCATGCCTCATGGGTGCTGTGTGTGTCATTCTCCGAAGATGGAAAACACTTTGCGTCATCCTCTAGCGACACAACAGTAAAAATCTGGGACTTTGCCGAACGAAAATGCCTGCACACCTTCTCCGAGCACAGTGACCAAGTGTGGGGCGTCAAGTACAGCCCCGCCAATGACAAAGTGATTTCCGTGTCCGAGGATAAGTGTCTAAATCTGTACAATTGTCCACCGAATGTGGTTGTCTGAATGTTGGGAACTCGTTTGCATTTAATAATAAAAAAGTGAAAAAAAAACTCCTTTGATTTTCAATCGTAATTTTAAATTGTTTACTCTCGCGCTACTACTTAAAACCTAAGCAAATTAACCGGGCTATTCACGTTTGTTGCTTTTCTTTGTCTGCGATCATTTTGGTTTTTGCCTGTGTCAGGATGTTTTCCTTTAAGCCAATGTCGGGGATGTAGATTTGGAAACTTTTGAAGTAGAGAAGAATTTTCCCTGCAAATATATCAAAAGAGAGGGCGTTAGAGCAGCCATATATACATATATCTATTTGATCTTGGGACAAATGAGCGAATTGCTCCTGGTGTATGACAAAACGAAATGTTCTTACCTACGGCGTCTTCTTTAATTTTATAATCATCCGCAATTTTCTTAGCTGTCCACAAATCCGGATCACCTTGATGATCGGTAATAAATTTCATTGCTTGTCGCAGTGTACATCGTCCCGGTGTCACTCGAATTGGTTCTTTGAAACCGAATTCAAAGTCCTCAGTCGTTCGACTCAATGGTAAACTGCGATCAATCGATTGATTCCGTTTTAGTCCGTAATCGATCTAAAAGAAATAAAAAAAAATAAACAATTATCCTGTAGAGTGCATAGGAAATAAAAAAAAACTCACGTAACTATCCTCGGAGGTTACATAAACGTTTTTTAAACGATCGTCCAAATGTGCATCCTTTTTGTTTAGTTTATCAATTAACTCAGGATCCACTGATTAGATATAATAGAATATATGTATTAGTTTTTAACAGAACATCAAAATAAGGTGTCTAGCTTACGATCTAGTGCTCTTTGCATGTCCTGAATATTGGATGCGAATTTTGGGGCGGCGGTTGGCTTGTCACGTTCCAAAACACGGTGTGCACGATTTTCCACATTAAAACGATTCATTTTACGACCAATAATTGACATAACTTTTCCCATTTCTGTTAATTTTTTTACTAAAATTTGTTTCCGGTAAAGCGAAAAAAATTCTTGTTGGCTTGTAGTTGCCCCAGCTGATGCTGATGGTTTGACAGATTTACTGCCAAATAGCTAGGTTATGTGCAAAATACTTTGCTGGCGGCGGAAGCTGGCGACATCTGTTGCTGGTACTATAGCTTCACATTTTTCTCAAAATATTGGGAAACATCTTTGATAGGGTAAGTACATATAGTTTAGAATTGGTACTGTGCCTTTAAATTACGTTCATTATTGTTTCCGTATTTACAAGTAACTCCGATTTATAGGGTTATAAATACAATCTCAAAAGACGGTGGCGATTTTATTGGTCCATTTACCAATATAGCATTGAGTTTCAATCGTTGAGATCGATTCCGTTCATATTTTCACAAAATTGCGTATTTAACATCGGACATCGATCACTATGTTACCTCCGGCTGATTTTGGAGAAAAATATATACACCGATAAAAACTACACTAATCGAATGATGACTACAAAAACAATGCTCTCCTATGAGTTTAATTGAATCGTTTGAGATCATCCATCATATTGTGGAAATTTTATTGTAGGCAAAATAAAAGGTTGGCATCATTGGACTGTCATGGCGACGAAGAAGAAAAAAAGTAAAAACACTGGGAAATCAATCCATTGGGAAATTTTGTTCTTCATTTTCAACATGGCTGACGGCTCCTCATAGCTTGCCAACTTTACGTTCGTGCATTTCTTTGTTATTATTTCCACAATTCGTGTTTAATTTTTCATCTTAAACTACACTTACAACGTTATATATGATTTAATTTTCGTTTCGTAATATTTGTTGACTTTGTAGCTGTTCGAATTAGTCCGAAAACCCTATATCTTGTCGAAGCAACCATCATTATCGTCGTCGCGATTCTTCTATTGACACGGTGTGCAGTGCAGAATAACGAGAAAGAAAATGTAATTCAGTGAGAAAATATGGAAAATATATCTAGTAAAAATAAAAATCTCATACTCGCTGGACTAGTGCAATGAAATAATTATAATCCAAAACAAATTTTATATATTTCTTCGATCAGCATTCGGAAGCAGTATCCAGTGTGAACAAACAATAAGAGGAGAGAGAGCCCCAAAGGAATTCGGATTGCAATTGAAATTCCACTCGTTTTTTTTTTCCAGAAATTTTCTTTGCTTATTTGTTTCTGAAAATGGCTCCTTCCCATTCGGTTCAATGAAAATCGCACACAAAATATTCGCGCAGCTAGTGTGTTAAGTGAAAAAATCAAATGAAAATAATTTTCTAGCCAAAAAGTGAGAAATGGATGTGTAGCATTGATATTTCCTATAAAAATAGAACCAACAAAAAAAAAATCTAGATGCATGTGCGAAAACGGCCAAATACACGAAAAAAATGTACAAATCAGTGAATAAGTGAGAATTTCCTATTAGAAGCTCGATCGAGCAGCAGTAGCTTGCTCTTGAAAATCATTCATCTGCAACAACAGCGACCCAAGCAGCTGCTTTAAATTTTCTTTTTTGATAAGCGGCGTTTCACCACCCCATCGTCCTCTTCAAAATTGGATTAAAACTCTTCGTCGATGGGGTGATTTGTTGCGTTGGAGTAGCTACACCACACGCGGATTAGGCAGCCAATTGCCCTTCCGATTTGGACCAGTGTCCAAGTCGCTGACTGTGAAAAGTGATCGTGGTGAGTAGAGCGAAGGAAAAGTGCATTTTGATTGAAAACGAAAAAAAGAGAATTTTCTGCAAAAAAAAATAAGAAAAATATCCACTGCATGTCAATGCATTTTATTAGCGCACGCATACCAATGTGGCTGAGTTTGCAGGCGAATGCGATCGCGTGTACATATAGGGATTGGAATTTTTCGACCATTTACTACAAGATGTGGTTGTGTTGATTTTTTTTTTTTTTTTTTTTATATTTCTGTTGATCCATTGCTTTTGAGGGGAAACATTCTGTTATTGTGTGCGTGTGTGTCTGTTGTTTGGCTCTCTTTCGGACACTTCTTTTGACATTTAGCAGCAGGAGTGAGGAGAGAAGAGAAATTGTTCATAGAGAAGTTGCCAAATTGCAATGTTGCCAAATTTTTCATTTTTCTTCGGATGATTTAATGTTTTTATTTACCATTTTGATTCTTACTGTTCATGATTTCGATGTGAGTAGATATATAGTTGCGGTACTGACAAGAAAAATAAACACAAAACAAAAGAAAATCGTGACAACGGGACGTTCGGATTCCTAGTTTAGTAAGTCTGACAGCTGACTGACTAGATGTATCTCAGTTTTGATTGGCTGAAATCGTTCATATGAGCAGCTGTTTCAGTTGATGTCTATGGAAGGGTAGCCGACGAATGAAGTCTAGGTTCTTGAATGTTCCCAATCTTACCTGCATACTCAGTTGACACTTCGAAGAGTTAAATTCAAAATAAACAGAGTGTCCGCTGCAGAATTCTGAAAAGTCCAAAAAAAGGGCTGGTGAGAGAAAAAGGCATAATTTCTGAAGCTACTCTTCAAATTTAAAATTTTCGTAACGTACCACGTACGTACGTATATTTTTTAAACGTACTTATTTAGAAATTTCTGAAAAATTACAAAGGCGCAAAAAAATGTGACAGGCTCTCGAAAATGTACCAAATTTAGACTTTATTCGAACAACCGTAACGCTGACGGGGAGAATACAAAAACAATTAAGTTGCCTAGTTGAACGGATACCTAGTCCAGACAAATCTAGTTGACGTTTAACATTGTCCCCTCAGTGATGCCAGACTTTTCAGACTGAATTACCCAAAAATGCCCTTTTTGCCCATGCCGACGTTAAAAAACAACAAAATATACAAATTTCGCCCTTTTAGCTCATTTTGAAAGGCAAAATGCCCACGAAATGGGTAATTACCCACGATTTGGTATCACTGCGTCCCCCCCATTATCAAGTTCATTTGATCGCTACCTATCGCACAAAGTCTATACGTTCTCATAAAAAATTACAGAAAAAGAGAAAATTAGCAAAATAACGATAGAGTAACGAGCAGTTCCTCTCTTGGGTCGAAGCAGCTCAGAGAATATTATAAATATGCCAAATGCATAAAGTTGACAAGAAACAAATTCAAAATCGGTCTTCAAAGTCAACTGCAAAAAAAAGGTGGGAACATTTTTTTTTTTGAAGACACACCTGAAATATCTGTTGTTTTATCTTTGAGACGTCAAAGATGTCAGTGGCTCAAAGAAGCTCAAATCGAACCTCGAAGTCATTATTCTCTGAGTTTTTTTTTTTTAGTTTTACAGATTTTGAATGCTTCGGACCTACTGCTATTGTCATTTCTCTTTCAAAGTTTCGTAATATCAAAAACCAAACGAATGAACCCATTCAGGCAATATTCAAAGAGTAAATATGTTTGATCGTTGTTTCTTTTAACGTTTTGAACAAAATGTGACTTTCGGGATATACATACCTAGTTCTAATTTTAAAAAGAGTAGTTTTTAAATTACTCTTTGAAAATATGAAGCCTGCCCGAATCGGGGGCATTTTCATACAGAAAGACTTCAGGCGGGTGAGCGCTGTTAAGAATGACAACCTTTCTACCTTAATTTTAGTGATTTTTCAAATAGTGGATGGGATAGCAATTCGTTCGAGTTCACTGTTTCTATGACGGACTATAGCCGTGTTTTTTTTGAGCTTCGATCTCAGCAAAGCAAAGTAGGATTTTCAGCACGCGATTACAACAACTACAACTGAGTTCTCGAAGTGTCAAGTAGAGCGTAGTTGTTGTAATTGCATGATGAAAATCCTAATGTTATCATTTCACTCTGGCGAATGTTTTCCATATCGTTCTGCACATCTGACGAGTTTGGCAATCAAATCTGGACATGCCCGTGTGTTTTTCTTTAAATGCTGTAGGAATAAAAATCGATAAAAAGATGGAAAGTTTCGATCTGAACTTCTTGTGTTTTGTCCATAGCTTTATTGTGGACTTATCGGACCCTAAAATGTACTGGTACTGGTACTGGTGGTATCCAACAATTTTATTGTATCTTAAAAAGACTGATGTTTATTTATAGCTCACGCATGTTAAGGGCAAGGATTTGATTTCTCGTAAAGCTGGCAATTAATTATGCTGGTGTTTGATTCGTCAGGCTTAATTTCTCACAACCACTTGGCAGATGAGGTTGTGCGTGCTCTCCACCAAGTCATCATCAGCTGTTTAAAATAGTTTGGCCAGCAGGTTTAGGACATTACTCATAATGTAGAAATAATCTTTCCAGAAATGGATTTTTAGGTTAGTTAATTTAGATTTCTCGACCGAAACGACTTGCATACCCATGATCGTATAACCCATGCCTTAGAGAGTAAGTTCATCTTGGTTACTTTAAGCGCCCTGTAACATTTGGAGCTTAAATTCACTGTAACATTGTAACAGCCCATAAATGAAGAAATAGACGAACACAAATATTATAAATGTTCCGCACAGGAATCCAAGTTATGTGCCAACAAAAATAAAACTCATCTGGCATTGCGTTGCGTTCTCGTAATTGCTAATTACCATCAAATATTTGCACAAATCTTGCAGATATACATACGATAGGTACAACTAAGTGCATATTGCATAGAAAAATATTAAAGCAGAAATTCTTCTACGCCTGCAGCGTGTGGGGTGGTGCTGAGTTGTGTAGTGAGACTGTTTCACATTAAACAATTTTCATGCTCGGTGAGCATTTGCTCACCTTCATGCCAAGAAATAAAAACAAGCAACCAACAACACACACACCGTGACAAATAACGCGATGAATAAAGAGATAACATACCGCAACGCCTAGGATGCCTATATTGCCCATATCAGCCAACATGAACGGAAGATACATGTGCGCGCACGCTTTAGCGCTGGCTCCGCGCGGTTGTTGCAAATAGGCGAGTGATCCGAAAAATGTGATATTTTCGTAATAAAATGTTATTTGTACGCAAAAATGTATTTACGACGAGACTGTGCATTGCGAAAAGGTTTACATTTTGAGAAGGAAGGCGGCAGCGTGTGTGTGTGTCAGCGAGCGCTTTGGAATGCGTGCACCACAGCAGATAAGCATGGATTGTGTTTTTTTTTATCATACATTTGCTATATGGCGTGGTGATGTTTATTCTTATTTTTCTCTCTATGTGCGCTGAAATAGTGTGCTAAGTGACATAGTTTTGCTGGACGAGGTTGTAAATAGTTTCGCCTGATATTGGATTATGATAAACAGCAAAAAGCGCACTATCGTGTGAAAGGCGGCGCGTTGCAAACATTTCTAAGTGGAGCACAGCGATGGCGACAGTGGTGCTCTCCGGAGAAGAAGGAAGACACCCCTCAAACGAAAACAGATCGATATTGGGTGTCATATTTTTCGGACAACTGTTACAAAGTGTTATCATAGAGTTGAATCAAGAAGAGGAAGTAGGTTGGGTCGACTAATATTGGAATAGGAAAACTCACGTATAACGATTTGAAATCTTAAGCAACAACTAGTATTGTGGGGGAATTGTTGAAGGGACGGAAAGCAGCTGGTGGTCTGCGGCGTGCCGGGCATAGCCTTCGCCTTATCATGCTCTTGCCTCTATACAGCAGGTGCTTTGTAGTTTTCGATGTCCCTGACCAGTTATAACCGTTAAACTAAAGCTTAGGCCGAATAATGGCCTTGTATATTGAGGCTAAGTCCGAGGTTAACAAACCTGTACACTTCGCTGCAATTTAGGTGACTTCTCATAATGTTCCTACGCATTTCAAAGGAGTTTGTCGAGAATGATTTCGTAGATTTTAGCGACATTCATGCACAAACGCTAAAGCTCAGATTTCGCTTTAAGGATAGAAGGCAGCATTCGTAGCGACAACAACAAATTGGCCGTTTATATTGATACTTATCTATGGTTATTGCTCTCTTTGGTTGAACGTACGAAATGCCTCCCAATTCTCCTTGCTTAACTTTAAAACCCTTTCGACATTCTTCAACTAAAAAAAACAAAAAAAAAAACTAACGCGCCAGCCGCTCAACCCTTTTGTCCATGCTGTGGCTGTCAGTTGTTTACGCGAACATTCGCTCACAAGAATTCTCACACTCCTCCAGCAGTGGCTGGGCAGCAGGGGCACTGTGCTGGTTTTGTTCCTCCATTCCATTCCCATCCACTCTGCTCCGGCGCACACATTTCCATATCGTTAATTCAGATATAAAAATAGTATTACCTACTTGCTTGATTTTCTCATGTATGCACACCTTAATCGTACGCTTTGTATAATCGCATACTTTTCGCTGCTGCTGCTCAGCGTCTGTACCGCCTCTGCTATCGCGCATTATCATCAATGTTTGTTCCACCGCGCTTCGCTTCTCTTTCTCTCTATCTTGGCCTGTTCCATACGTTGACTTAAATGCACAGATGTTGGTGTATGCGTTTGTGTGTTGCCATTTATAAAAATATTTCTGTGTGCTCGCTCGACAAACAACTTTGGAATGCGAATGGAATTCAAAAAATTCCGCCGTATTGTGTGCATGCACACGAGCCAGTATAAGCGATCGCGAGCGAAGCTTCGGCTCGGAAAAAAGCAAAAATCCAAACACTTCCAATTGTATGCTGAAGGCGGGCGTCGTATTCCCACCCTCTCTGTCGTGGGATTCGTTTTCGCCGTACTATCATTTCGGGTGCGCTTTGGCAAATGCTACACCAATTTGAATAATAAAAAAAAAAACAGTGCTATCTGGCAATCTGGCTGCGCGTTTTAACTTTTTTTATAATCGGTCCCAGCGCGCAAACACCACATCGGGTGTGCGGGGGCGGCCTTCAGTGCGGCAACAAAATAACAAAAAAAAAAAACTACAAACAGTGAAACTCGCGCAGAGTGCATGTCGTCTGTCATTTAAATAATTAAAATGGAAATTGCACAATTAATTTGAGATCACGAGGGATGAGTGTTGGCGGCGGCAACAACCGCGGCATGGCGGTGTGTGCTCTGTGCTCCGTGTGTGGACGATACCGCGCGCGTACATTGTTTTCATTTCGTTTTCAATGTCAAGAGGAGGGCTTTTTTTCCTCCTCAATTTGTCGGTTTTCAAGTGAGTTTAATTGGTATGTATGTATGGAGTGGATTTGTACTTTGTTGTGATCTTTTGGAATGTTCGTGCTTGTTGTTTATACGTGAAGCGAAAGAATTCGGGCGAGTTTACTATCTGTGTGCACGAATTTGGTATCCATTTGGATTCATGCTGTATCATTGGGTATTGCTAGATGTTTTAGAGGAGTATTCGAGATGAGATTCAAAGATAAGAGCGA
Organism: Cheilosia variabilis; assembly: GCA_951230905.1. NCBI lineage: Eukaryota > Metazoa > Arthropoda > Insecta > Diptera > Syrphidae > Cheilosia > Cheilosia variabilis. The sequence goes on from OX579676.1 coordinate 18,190,353, forward strand.
TAATTGCATGGGATTTATACGCATACCTGTAACTTACCTGATGTTACTGCATAAATGAATGGGGACGTTTAAGTATCTAATTTAGTAAGTCTGACAGCTGTTTGACTAGATGTATCTCGGTTTTGATTGGCTGAAATCGGTCATTAGAGCAGCTGTTTCAGTTGACGTTTGTGGAGGGGTAGCCGACGCATCTAGTCAAAAAATTTGTGACTGAGTACTAAGGTTTGCATATGTGGCTGACGTAGTAAAACTAACATTCCCGACAATTCAAGTTTTTGCGTTCAGGTTACATCTTATCCAGACCAATCTAGTCGACTTAGGATAACTAGATTCTTGATTGTGCCCAATGTCAGTGTAAAACTGTTTTGTACTTTTGTGTAAATGTGAGAAAATCACAACTATCCTCACTTTCTGTGGAAACTTGTAAATTTTTGGCGGAGATTATTTCAATTTTAATAGGTAGCCAGACTGACAATAATTATCTTCCGTGATTATGGCTAGATCGGAAATCTGTCTGTATCGGGCCCGTTATGTAATTATGTGTTCCCATGATATTATTATTATTTAATCGTTTTTTCCATTTGGTGCGGAAGTTGAACTTTTTTTTTTTGCCCAGTGGTTCATTGTTTTTAAGCTACAGTGTAAATAACACACGGAACATGAAATCCATCAATCCCTATCGAATGGTTGGTACAACCTGCAAAAAGGATATCAGAAGAATGTACAAAAATGACGGAGAATCTGCGGTTCAATGTCAAGCTCATTGACTTAGATATTATAAATGGACTGCTAGTAGACAACTTCGCGTTGGTTCCAGCATAAGCGCTAGCTCTCGTGGTTCGGAGCGGAATAAATTGGAAACTCACATCTGACTTTTCCATTTCGTTGCAGATATATGTACTTTAAGAAATAAAGATGTAAGCAATTTATATGATGAATTAAATTCTCATGTACTTGAATTTGATATTCTTGACAATCATAAGTGTTTATTGATCAGAAATGTGTTTGAAATATACGCTAAAGTGTTATTACATCATAATTCTAAAATGAATAATGAAAAACAATATAAAAAACTAATTCGCAATAAATATACGAAAATTGTGCAATTTATGGGACAATGAAAAACAATTTTTTATTCAAATTTTGTTGGTTCCATCTATTATTAATTATTTAAACTAGCACAATTTCGAGATGACATCTATTGTATACAATGCCGCAACTATTTGAATTTCAACCGTTTCACTTGGCAAATCCACTCACGCCCAATAGGTGGCTCTAGTATTCTATGCAGAAATCCAAGATGGTTGTCATCTTGTTTCACTTACTTTGCGCATAGAACCACGAACGCTAGTTATGTTGGCGTCATTTTCTGGGCAGAAATTGTATGGGAGTGACATTTAACTAGCAGTCCATATATAATAAGTCAATGGTCAAGCTCTTCTATACAACTGGAAGGCAGTGATGCCAGATCATGGGTAATTACCCATTGCCTTTCAAAATGAGCTAAAAGGGCATTTTTTTATCTCTCAGACCAAGAAAAAATAGTGAATTTTGTTGTTGTTGGGCATGTTTGGGTGTTTTTGACGTGAATCGTTGGCAATTCAGTCCGAAAAGTCTTTCATCACTGCTGGAAGGTAACAACAAGACCTTGGCAAAGACAGAGTGCCCAAGTCTTGAGATAAACCATATAAGAATTCAACGGTCTCTTCTGCTCCTGGAAAAGAAATTCCATTTTCAGGAAGCTCGCCCAGCGCGCCACCTCGGTGGAGACTATAATGTTTAAAGTGGGAATTCAGTGATGTCAACCCGAAAATGATGACTTTTTCAACAACAATTATGCGCTTTGGTAAAAAAGATAAAAATTGCATATTTTACAAAGGAACTGTAACAAACTTACAAGGAGCTTAAAATTTGTTAACAGAATGTCAGTCGATTGATAGGTAATTCTACCTTTTTTGATCTTTATAATTCAAGGTTTGGGCTTGGTGAGTAAGTCAAGTAGAGAATTGGAAAATAAGCATGACGCACAGTTGTAAATGAAAATTAGTGATGCCAAATCAAAATGTATTTGTATCAATTGATTATTAAAACTACTCACAAAAAATGATGCCTTTGTTCCTTAAAATTGTTTCTCAATGCCTCAAGCATCGGAATATATATAGCAACAATATTGTTGTTGTTTTTGTGGATAGACCACGAGCAACAAGATAAGTATGTCGTGACATTCGGTGGTACCTTTCGATAATTCGAACCCGCCTCTTTCCATCCATAGCCAAATGAAGATACCAGGGGCCGATTCGCCACATCCGTGAACGAGCTAAACGTTCACGGAATGAGATCAATTTTGCGTACCAAACAAAAATTAATTCCGTCACGTATAGCTAGTTCACGGATAACACGATTCGACCCTTGATCTTATTTCGATTAGGTCCAACATTATTTTTTTTCCCATGTTTACAAATATTACATCGTCCGTAACAAGTACAAACAAATTGTTGTAGGTATATAGAAATTTTAACGCGATTTATAAAAATCATGTCAGGCACTCCAATAGACGAGCTCCAAACAGTCGTCACCACACTTCCGGCGCTGATAATGGAATTTAGGATGGCCACATCCATTCCATCTTAAATTCAGTTGGCCATTGTTTAAACACCTTTCGTATAGACCAAAACAAAAGCCGAATGAAAACAAACAGCAATATTTAGACAAAAATTAAATTTGTATTGCTCAAAGAGAAGACGAAAACAGAAACGAACAGCAGAAAAAGGTTAAACGTGGAATAATTATTCAAAACAATCTTATAAAATTAAAGTCCATTCATTCTTATTTACCTGTTCCTAAAAACTAAAAAAAAAAACACCAACCGGCAGCGAGAAAAATCATAACAACGCGTCTATCTCTATAAACCGAGAGTAAATGACAGAAAATTACTTAATTACGCTACTAAAATCCGGATCGTTCTAAGATAAATGGCTCTGGCTCTGTGCAACGCATTCCAGTGAGTCCGCAACTATTAAGCACATACACATACACAAACCATAAACGTAAATGTTCCCGATTACATAATGTCAAAGTTTTTTTTTATGCTTTTTATCTGCATGGATACATCTTATAACAGCTACATGGCTGGGTTTCAGCAAGAATTTATGAATTATTGATAAGCGAATATAAGCAATCAAAATAAAAGTGAACAATCCATATATGAGGCGCTCCAATATTGGCTGTGCGATAAAATATTTAAAAATAAAACAAGAGCATTGGCGTTTAATATTATTCATCGGAATCGGCCTGATTAGGAAACTTGAGTTGGCTTTTTGTTGTTCCTAGGCAGACATTAAGACGTTTTACCATATATTTTGCGATGAATTATTTTCTTTTTTTTTCGAACACTTTTTTTGGAACTACACCACTTATTCGTATTTATCAAAGGACACTTTAACGTGATTGCTTGAACAGTTTAATTCTGAAAGGAATCAGTCTTTTTCCCCTGGCAGGAAGTGAAACTGCACTTCGCTACGCCTTCAATTGAGGCAACCAACAACCACTTGTGGCAACTAAGCGATAAGAAATAGGTTACTATTTTTTTATTATAACAAATAAGATGACAAGCGTTTTGAGGTTCTTTCTAGCAAAGTTTTGCCAGTCTTTCAAGTCTTCCTCTGTTTTCTTTTTTTCTTAATCCAGTTTTAATATAAAACCGACGCATATTCAGAGGGGTGTTATTTGCTTTTCGGAAGTTGTGTAGCTCGCTATTTGATCGCGAGAATCCCTGGAATTTTTCACAAAATTGCAGAATCGATACGGCTAACGAAATGCTCCAAAAGGCAAATGGGCATTTTTTCTTTTAACCTTGAGTCCGTAAATAAAAGTTGAAATTACAACTTGGAATTAAATTAGATTCTAAAAGAGCGTTATATGCCGAACTATAGAGGTCGAACTGCACATGATCTTTCAAAGAAATAGTGCTTTCAGAATAACTATATAGTAAATGGTTTGAGGCTTATTGGTTATGGTATATTCCAGCTAATTGTTTTTTTTTCCGCTGCGCCGCCTTTCGCGAACCTCGGACTGAGTATAACTGTAATGAAAGAGCTTCTCAAAGAGCGGTTTGGACTCGGTATAAGGTTGTAGATCCCTTTCATTCGTTCCAAAAATAAAAAAACTAGGGTCCCTACGGATTATCGCCGATATCTTATCACAGATAACTTTGTGCAACTATATTCTTTGTTTTTAACCACCGAGCACTTATGAGTCAGTCATATATCGCTTTACCCTCAATCGCGTTGCAAAAGTCATCGATTTAATTGCGGGTATATAACAGCAGCACGTGTATTTCGCACACTTTGCCTTTGTAGACACCTTGGAGCCTAAGCCACTACGTGCCGATTCGTGAACTTTATTTTCGATTGCAAACGAATTTCAATGTTAGTTACAATCAATTTCACGGCCAATTAGCGTGCAACTCCGCGCAGAATTGCTTCCAGCCCTGCCCTGCCCGACTAATTAAGTAAAGCACTTATCTCCAAGTGTCTGTCAAATTACGATTTCCAAACAAAACACAAATCCTAGGTCTTTTGTTGTCGATGCACGATGCCATTGTTCAATCATAATGACGAGCCGTGTATTTTTATTGATAAACCCACTTATTTCCTTTAATTTACCATTGGTTGGTGTATGTATTTTTGATGGTGATTAACCCGACTTTACATTTGTCATTGATTTATATGTTCAAACGATTTATAGCGTGTTTCCTCTTTCCCATATATGTGCCACACACGAAATCTGAAAATGACAATGAAACAAAATAGACGATTTGCTGTGTTTTTTTTTTTTTCCTTTTTCGTCAGTATTTCAGATAGCTTTTGTGTTTTTCTCTTCAAAATAAAATTAACATTCCAATGTAGGTATGTGTATTTAAAATGTCTGTTAATATCTGTGACTCGGTTTGTTTTATGTGTGTTTTTTGTGTGTTTTTTCTTATCTTTTCTATTTGAATTGGAATATAATTTTTATTTCTTCTCCTCTTTCATTTGCAGATTGGATATTTGCTCGAGCATCGATTTTGGAATTGGCAATCGCAAGTTTAAATCAAATAACCGTTTAAATATTAAATGCAAACAAATCTTGTGCCTAAATCAACGAATTAAAAAAAAAAAAATAAAAACACATTTTTATAATTATAGCAGCAAAAACAACTCCACCGAGTGCTCATTTTGGAAATGATTTTACAAATTGAATCGAAAAGATTGTGTGATATTAATGGAATTTACTATCTAAAAGAAAATTAAGAAAAAGAAAAAGAAAAAAAGACTAATTTATTACGTTTAGTGTGTAATTGTGTATATGTATGAATATTTATATAAAAAAGAATAGGTTAACTATCGTGTAGTTAACACAAGAAAAATAAATAAATTAATTTTGTGAATATGTGATATGATCAGGGAGTATCACAAGAATGCATCCTGCGGGCGGAAGAACGGGTCGCCCCGAAAAGTACACAGAAGAGGCGCTGTTGAGCATTAAACAGGATTTGACACGTTTTCAAGTACAAAAGGACAATGGAGCGCAGGTGAGTTTTAATTAAATCCAGTGCTTGTGTATTTTTTTTTTTTTTTTATAAAATTCATACAAGTATACTAAGTAGACTGACTTGGCCACACACAGTGTGCAGTCGTCTAGGTGCTTTTCTTTCCATTCCTACTATAAATAAACTGGAGAGTTTGCTGCTCGCGGTTTATCTTCGAACGTTCCTCTATCATTGACTGTATATATATTGACCGCATTCTATTGACCGTTAGACGTGTAGCAATTTCAATCTTGAATTTGAAATGTGTCAGAACCAATTTGCTTTGACAGCACTGGGGTGAGATTGAGATTCTGTAAGAAACGAAACCCACTTTCGCATTTAAAAAATCGAAAAAAAATCATGCGAATGCGGAAATTACCTTAATGCTATCCGTTACGTTTTCTTCTTCGTATTCGCAAACGTTCAAGAATCAATGTACCTAAAATTGCATCATTTCGGTGCAATTTTCATAGTTCGAGAAATTTTGTTTTTTGACAGCACCACATTATCCACAAGTGAATTCAGTAAACAGTGGTATTTAAAGATTTTACCAGAAAGTCGGTGATGTACCGAGTAACATCTTCTTTCATAGTCTGCGCAGAAAATACAGAACGAAACTCTTAAATCCTTTTTATTAAATACTACTACTGAAAACGTATTGATACATATCCAGATTCTGGTGGCTCAGAGATTATAACATTGGAATATCTTCGATTGAAGTTAAGTTAAACATAACAACATCTAAGTTTAAAAAAAAAATAGTTCGTGCAGTTAATTATGTCGAACTTATAACTCCTTTAGCAATTTTCAGGCGTTTATGTGCCTTAAGTCTAAGTTATAAGTTTTTTGTATAATATCTTGAAAAATTAAATGTCGTCTTTACATTTTGCTGTTTTGACAGGCTTTCTTGATTCCTCCATTTACTTTTACTCTGTGCTTATACATCACAAAATAACAAATACATCTCAATATAAGTTTCCATGCATTTCGTGTCGACAAGCTGTCAAATTTTACAACAAAATTAATGAATCACACGAATGTCTAAATCTTGTACTTAAAAAATTATATAATAATAAAATAAATAAAAATTTCGCGCGAGTGAAAAATCCGAAAAAAAATTCAAACTACAAACCTGCTCGCTGAATACACTCGATGTAAGCAAGTGATATTTTATAATTTACCTTTCATTCCAATCGGATAAATGGAATTTCCGATCAACATGCAGTGTTGAAATGAATAGGAACGCGGAAAGTGGAAAATTCTCCCGCTGGACTCTGTCGATGACACGATCAATGATCACAGGGAAGTGATCGGACACCCTGCCTGACACAAAGTTACTGCACATATACGATATACCTAGCGATGCAAAAATATCCTCGTTTCAGCCTACTTACATGCACAGAATGGTGTTAATCGTTTTCCGAAGCCAGAGTAGTATTCCTTCTCAGCGGACACTGAGGGGTTACATTTTTCCTGGTGGTGTTCGTTGCCTTTTGCGCTCTGTAATGAGACGTTGTTGCTCACTCAAACGCTATGATTGCGGGGAGGTATTGAAAAGATTTATTTTTTTCTTTTCTTCATGTATATGCACGCCCAAACTGCTACAGACTTTGCGCGATCGCGCGCAGTGGCGTTGTGTGGAATCCATGTTATAAAATTAGACGCATCTTGTCTCGAATCGTTTTTCTTGCAATTCGCTGGTGGGTTTTTATCGTTTGCTGTGGAATGTGTTGTTTTGAATTCCGATAGTGCCATATTGAAAAATTCAATGCTCTTTCGAAATCGCTGTGATTGTGACTTGTGAGATTATGCGTTTTTTGTTTCTTCTTCTCTTTTCAGTATCTCTCGCTATCTCGAAATGGATTTTTGTTTAATTGGTGTTGCTCTTTATTTTTGGTTTTCTGCTTTCGTTATGGGGGAGGGTCACATCTTTTCTGTGGAGTGGAATTTTAGTCGGGCAGCAAGTCGTAAGTTGCAATTTGTAGATTAGAGTGAACCTGTGGATGAAGTTGGAATAATAATTATGCAACGTTTTAGGTCTGCAGAGATGAGGTGAACATATGTATTAAGTTTTAGAAGGTAGATTTTTACGGAGCTGGTTTTATATAGAATCGAAAATAAGGAAATTAAGGCTGAATAAGGCCTTCTCCTGTCACCTTCTTCTTAAGGGTATATGCATTCACTCAATATGTAAGCCAGTGCACGTGTACTGGATACCAGAGATGCGGGTTCGATTTCTGTATGCGAAACACTGCAAACTTACAACTCTAATACCAAAACATTCGATGCACTGTAGCCGTAAGTTGGTGAAACTAAGTAACCAGCACACCAAGCAAAAGATCTTTAGAAGCGAAAAGTCTTCATTGACTGGGAAACATATACAAGTTTACTGTACATATACAAGTTGCTATGGAGACTATTGACCTTCTATTAGATACTCACTTTTCATGGTATCTACCAAGCAACTTACAGCCCAGGCCTCCGAAGCCCAACTTGGAGTAGTCTTGCAGCGTAGATCACTCTTAGCTAGATTTGCTGGGCTATACGTGGCTTCAAATCTTCCAAGTCGATGAAACCTGGCGCCGTTCGGCAATTTAATATTTTCTGCACATAATACTAGCTTGGATGGTGGTTATTCTAACTTGATACTTCCTACCCTCATATCAGATCATTCTTCCTTGACAATCCTGGCTGTTCAAGCCCAAATTGTGTCCAAAACTTAGTTTAAAGCTTTGACTGGTTTGGGTACTCAGCTTTAGTGACACCTCCATTCGATATGGCATCATGACTTTCTTGTCCATCCACATTTTTAGTCTAAAGAATTGTTTGGCCTTGTCAAATAAATTTAGGAATTAAGTAATTGAGTGCGCTCAAAGAAATTGTATTAAGAGCAGAGTTCTCCTTTCTAGGTTTAAAAGAACCATGATCTCGATGCCTGATGGCGAATTAAAAAGGTCCAGCTCTAACTTTAGCTTTGATCCACATTGTAAAGGAATTATAATCGAATCATAATTAGGAGAGAATGATCTCTTTAAAAAACCAAAACCCTATCAATTAAAGCTATGCCGGGAATAACCTCACAAAAAAACTGTCACCACTTCAATTAAATTCAAATCTCTTGGTACCGCGTTAGTCTGCCGACAACACTTGCTCTTCCATTCAGTCGTCCAAGGCTGTACTTCACCCAAAACATGTACCTGCCTATCGACAAAGATAAATCAGTGCACAAGTCAAATCTCGACTCGCTCCCAATGAAATAATCTCCTCGTATCCTACCACGATCAGCAACAATAATACCCTCCCTCTTGTGAAAATGTTTTCTCAACACATATATATATGAAAAATCATTTTATTTACGCAAATAGATCTTCTTCTTCTACGAACTGTATGTTCTTCTTGGCACTGTCTGTTGTACACAGCCACATTTCGTATAATTCGTTTAATCTCTTATAATTTTTCATGGCAACAAACAAAAAAAAAATCTTGATTACTGACCTCTTTTCTCGAAAAAAAACAACATTTTTTTTTCATCCCCCGTTTGCAACTGCCCCTTTCACCCGGACTTATTCTTCGCTCTCTGTTGCTCTCTACTCTGCGTCTCTATAATTAGCGCATTTTTCAGTGAGTTTTGGGAAATTTCTCTGCGATATATTTTTGACCTTTTTGTATGTCTTTTCTCGGTATTTGAATTTGTGTTCTATTTTTTTTTCTTTTTATATTTGGATTACCGACTAAAAAATAATCTAAAACCACAAGCATATAGAATTGTAAAAAAATAAAAATACCTACAGAGAATTTTTTTCTGTGTTTGCGCGCAAATTTATTGTTCTAGCAATTAAGTTTAAATTAATTAAGTGCCAGGCGAAATGCAATTGACCTTCATCAGCTTTTTGGCCATTATGAGGTGCTAGACACAATGTCCAGACCTGCTCTCGGCTCGTGATGTGCGTGCGTTCAGACTTCAGAGTGGGTGTGTGCTGTATATAGATTAGGTGATGTAGGCGTGGTGAAAATAACAATACATAAATCATAGAAATAAAATTGTGAACTTTTGTATTATTTGGAACGATAAAAAAAAGTGTGCCTGGTGTGGATTGGAAGGCATTGCTGCTGGACTAGCGATTCACGATTTTTGTGAGCGATTTGCGAAGGAAATGTTTTTTTTTTCTCTGTAAAATATGAAAGGGTGTCCACGAAGTGTGGGACTTACCCTGAGCTACTGCTTAGCCCTCCAGGAACGTGAATGCATGCATCGCAGCTAAAGTGCGCTATTTATGAAAATTGTACAAAGTTAACGTGAATTCATTGAATTCATTAATCGCCCTACCGACGCTGGAAGTTTCATGATCAATCACAAGTCGCCCTGTGGAAATAGGTTGCTTAAGATCCGGCTCGAAGGACCAAATGTCCGTTTCAAACGATAAACACAGAACGAAACTGCTTTACATTTTAAGTAAAAATAATTGATTAGTGGGCGCGTTTTATTTTTCACTTATGACAAGTTAATTGTTAATAGTTTGCTGGGTGACAATCGAATCAATGACTCTGTTGGTAGAACTGCTAGGAAAAGTATACAAGTGAATTAAATACTGCAGCTTGGACGGATGGTAATAGAATACTTGCACTAATTGTACCAAATGCGGATTGAGGTGAAGTTTACATTGCAATGAAAGTTCAGCAAGTTCAGTTAAATAAATAACTCTAATGTGGAAAACCTTACAAAACCTTATTTTGTCTCCTTTTTCCTTTGACAGACTTGACTACATCGGTACTTTTTGAAATCTTTCCTAGGCGGAAAAGCTCCCTAAGACGGACAAACTTTTATATGTGTTTTTGATTTTACGAGCTGGCAGCTCCGTAGAGAGCGCTCTAAGCGGACTTTATTTTATTTTCTTACCTCAAATAACATTCAACAGCTTGTCATAGTTAAAAACGTGTTTAACCTTCATTTTTTTTTAAGAGATTCTTTTCTGTTTCGCTATATTTATCGTGGAAAATAGGCAGTACTTATTTTCTTTTGTTGAGCAAAAATATTATTTTGTTTAAAAAAACATGTTTTTTTTCCTTTTTGATGGACAACTCCTTTACTGTCCCTTCTACATCAAGAGCAGTCATGACATCTTTAGCGCGAGAAAAAGCAGAATAAGTTTGGCAGTCAGCAATGAGATCCTGTGTTTTTTTTTATAACACAATACCTCCACGAAACCCTCAGTTTGATGATGTACAAGAAGCTAAACTAAATAAGAACTCGTCATATGCTACAGAATGACAATAACTAAGCTTTAATACCAAGTTCGGACCTGCTGTTAGCAGATTCTCCAAGCCGTTTACAAATTGTCTTAGTTTGACTTTTCCCACAAAACTTAGCTGAAATAAGGCTCTAATGGGACTTTATTTACATGCAGAGTTCCGTTTATTGGAAGCAGTTGCTTGAATCAGTTGCATAAATTTGAATGCAGTCTGCCGGTTTGTCCTTTATATGTTTCCAGAATATTTATCCGATCTGACATAAATTTACCGTTGCGCATTTGTGCTTTTCTGAGGGAGGTCACAAGCCCCACCTGTGCGTTTTCGGGTCGAAAAGAAAAGCTTTTTAAACCCTACATATAGGCACTTACCGCGGATAAGGGGTGTCCAATAATTCAAGCAAAATGTAATTTTAATAGAAAGTACAAATTTTTAATTAGAAAGCTTAAATTTTGTATTGATTCATAGGGCCTTACCAACAACCAAACCGTAAATTCGAGTTTAACTAATTTCGAAAGTAACTATAGTTTCGACTTTTGATTTATAGGTACCAACAATCAAAGTAATCGGAACTTTAACTACATCTGACTTTATAGCAAAATTATTACAGTATATATAATATATAACTCAAAAGGGCTATAATTTTTTTCTGAGCTTTCAAATAATTTGCTGAAATTGGCAGTTGGTTTTCCATGCTTGATTTTTTGACTGTATCATTGCAGCATTGTTAATTTTGCTATCAATGATATCAGCCAATGGTTTGACATAGTCAACTAAGAGTTCTCGCATTGCCTGCGTCCAATTTAAGCTGCTGCTTCTTTTTATTTGCTGTCCATTTCATATTTATTTCATATACAGTCGAACTTCGATAAGTCGAATTTCGATAACTCGAATATTTAATAACTCGAATAAAATTGGTTGGCAATAGCGCCAACACTAAAATTTGCAGGTAATTTGTATTTGATAACTCGAACTTCTATAACTCGAATGTCTTGATAACTCGAAGAGATTATTTGGCGTCACCTTCGATAAGTCGAATTCTAAAGGGGGAATTCCCTAATTCTGCGTGTTTTAACAAGTTCGTTTTATAATGCATCGCTTTCGCGGGCATTGAGTTTGAATGTTCCTTATACATAGGTAGCGTGTAGAAAATCGTAATTTTCGTATGTGTGAGTAAACATTTTCAAATTTCTTACAGGTTGCTATATTTTTTTGAATTATTGAAAAAAATAAGAGGAAGACAAAACAAAACACAGAGTTGAAGATTCGTATAAACAGTGGAGTGTGTAGATATTGTTAGTTGCTTAGAGAAAGTTCATTACATTTGTTAACGTTGATATGTCGGTAAAGCGTACGTTAAAAACATTATCTCTTAAAGAAAAATTTAAACATATAACATATATGTACATATTTATATCAATTTTGTATTTTACTTGATAACTCGAATTTTTTTTTGTGGCAAGTGGTGGTTCGAGTTATAGAAGTTCGACTGTATATTTATTACAAAGACTGACGTTTAAACTTAAATAATGGGTTAGACTCGACTTTCTCCGGATCGAAAGTTACAGTCTCCATTATCTTAAAGTCGAAGATAACTTGATTATTGGTACACAGTTTATTTTAATTTCGACTATTGCCCTAAAGTCGATTCTAAATTTGGTTGTTAGTAAGGCCGATAGAGTATACAGATTGGGGTTATGTATGGAATAGCACATCGGGTAAATGGCCGCGACGGCTTTGCTGTCAAGAACCTTCTCTTTTATTGAAAATTTCTATGACAGCTTCGCATAAATGTGCCGGAATTTCATTAATACACCTCCCAATTTCGTCTTTCAAGGCGTAGGCGGTCGTGGGGTTGTTTGCATAGACAGCAAAAAAAAAACTATTTTGACGATTAACGAACGATTTTTCGAGATGAAAATATTTTGTACGAAAACTGTCGACTGTAGCTGACATTCATTATTTTGAAAAACTTGCTCAACAATGAAAATGCGTTGTTTTTTAGTATAGCGCTCCATTTTTACGAACACCGAACTGTCAGCTGTCACATTGTTATCTTTTTCCGTTGGCATCGCTGAAGTATTAAATGGCGCGTGAATTATGAGACACCCTTTAGTTGTTAAATTGTAGATTGTAGATGTGGGCGGGATTGACCAAAGGGCGTGGTATACCAAAAACACATTTTTAATTATGCGATATATTGGCACCCATGGCAAGTACCTACAGTTGCAGCACAAATTTGTATCAAGACATCATCAACTGCTGCAATAAATATAAACTAAACCAATTTTTACATATACAGCTAAACGCCCATTTTATTTATCAGCTATTAGTAACGCACACCGGATATCCGCTAAACAATAAGTAAACGTATACAAATTCAAACAGATAAATAATCTATTTGGACGAGCAAAATTAGATGCATTACAGACGCTTGGGTAAATATAAATCCTGTCTCCCAGGCCAAGTCGAACATGCCACATATGGTCAAACGGACTTTCTGGCACATTAACTTTAACGAGAGTATTTCAATCTGAAAAGTAACATGGTATTAGTAACAATGCAATGTATAGACCATCGGCAACTCACACTCCTTTGCAGCTTACGATTTAGGATATTTTGCGATGGAAGCCTTCTCAGGATCTTCTGTGGCATGTTGCTCGCCTTAACGACTTCGCCACAGATATAAACCATCATCCATAGGTCAGCGATACCGATTATCGCGCCGGAAGTTGCTATTGAGAATTCAGTTCCTTTTATGTCCCATTGCACTTGACTCAGAACCACGTACACGTAAAACAGCATCGACACTTGTGCAACGAAAATTGTTGTCAGAATAACCAGAATCTGAAACTGATGCAAATCCTTGATTCCAATTGTCGTCTGATGCAAGTTCGTGTGAACAATTCCAATTTGAGCAAGCTGCGCACACAACAAGCGGGATTTCTGCCTCCCAATACGCTGCGGTCCGTAATTACACACACTTTTCACATCTTTCACTATTTGTGAAAGTCGATGTTGATTCAAGTTGAACAGATACCCAGCATAGATCATTCCGAAGCAGAATTGATTTTCCACCATAGTAATGAGGCCCTGAATCACAGCGGAATAGACCGCCATTATTGTGAACAAAAGTGAGGGATTTTCACTCTGAATGTACAGCGAAATAAATGTCCCGACAATGAAGACGATAGCCCAAATCATCCTAAGGCACATGAGGCTCTTAGCTTTTCGCAAATGCTTAGCACCCTTTTTGAACTGGGGAAAGCTTTGAATGCGTATGCGGTTCAAGTCGTTGAATAGTTCCCGACTTAGAGTTCGGTGCGTCCAGTTCTTGACTAGACTTACAACTGCTATCACAATATTCAGAGTCATCATGGCGTAGATTAGATAATTTGACGCAGGCCGTGCGACGAACATCTCCATTTGCCAAATCTGCAAGTCCTGCATCAAAATAACCGGCATTAGCGTGCACAGTAAAACGTTCATAACAATCGAGTAGATTAGTATTTTTCGCGAGTCAACCAGTTTGTGTTGATCCCAATCGTAGTAGAAGTTGCATATTCCACAGCAGATCGAGTATAGAAACACGTAGTAGATCATCTTTTCCATGGGATTTTCTCTAATCCCGGCCATTGTGTTTAATTGGGCAAGCGTTGTTTGCGACTGAGGTTGTGCGCCTCTGCTTTAAATTTTTATTTACAGCCATAACAAACCATGCCCTTGCCCATATGTCATTAGGAAGATTGTCTATGAATATTAATGGAATGGAAAAGTAATTAAGGTTTGTCCGGCAGCAATACTCGATCTATATACCTGACAATGCTTATCAAAATCTCGAAGGAAAACATTCCGGTCAAGTCGATATGTTAATGATGATATATGGATGGAGGATATGCGCTACCAAACGTGGGACAGAGCTCGATGTGTGTATTTTTCTTGTCGTCCTCGAGTAGGAGATTCAACGACGAACTTTAGGAGCTGTACGGCGGCATAGACCTAGTCAAAAATCTGCGCATTAGTCGTCTAAGCTGGATGACGGGTGGACACAAATGCTTAAAGTTAAATTGACATTTGCCGCCATTTGCAAAGTTTATAACACCTTCGGATAGGCTGATGACTTTTGCCCCACCTTGTAAATATCCCTGACCAACTCATTCAGTTGCTAAAAAGCCTCTACAATTAAGCGTTCGATGAAATTTTAGATAAGTATACTGTTCCCAATTTTAGTAAAAAATCTAAACTGTCATTTCGTCACGAAAACTCCAAACAAGCACTTTATTCTCCTATACTTCTCTTTCAAAAGGCTGCTTGTTTGATCTTTGTCCAATTCAAAACAATGAAAGGCAAACACTTTGTTCGACATTGCCCCTTATTTGGTGGTGGGAAACAAAGTTATGCATTCGAGTTATTAGTGTTGCTCCACACTGAGACGATCGTCGTATGTGCCCTTCAAAATAGTCCCCAACTACCCACGAGATTGGGGCGAAACCTCAATATTATACACAAATTGTATGTGCGCGCACGCGCACGCGCACGCGCACGCGCACGCAAGCCATACCAAACGAGCTGAAAAAGAAGCCAAAAATTCAGCAATCAATTTGGTCACACATTTACAGTTTGAGCGTGAGAGGTGTGTAAATAATTTTCTTTCATTATCGATGAAAGTTTTTTTGTTTTTTTTTTTGTTGTATTATTGCCCACGCATGCATCCACACACGCACCACAAGTGTGTGTCCGCCATTAGAATATTTATTCAAATTAATTAAATTAAAATACAAAGGAATTGATGGAGGGGTTGGTTTGGTTGATAGCTCGATCGCGCGCACCGCCAAATTACAAAGCAGAGCAAATCATATCATAATTGATATTCGTGGGGATATGCAAAAAGAGCGCGCACGAGATAGAGAGGGTACTTCGATATCGCATTAATGAATGTATTATTAAATCAAGTGTGGTTTTGAATTTATGATTAACATCGTGACACCTTCTACTTGTGGGTATATATACTGATCGCAAACGCCTACGCTTTTAAAGAGCACAAATGAATGAACTATAACTCAAATTCCTGCAGTCGATGGATGAGCGTAGATATACAGGGTGTTTCAATAATTTGAAGTGAACGATTACATTTTTGTTGTTGTTTTTTTTTTTTTGTTTCTTATACGTTTTAAGAATCTCTGATTGTTCATAATATTCATAGACCTGTAGGTCTTGTTTTTAGTTTACTTAAAATGGTTTAAATTCGTAACTAGGGGCGTGTCACCTTCATACAACAGACAGACTTTAAACGCTATATCTGGTGGTACGAAAAAAAAACCAAAACCTTATATCTTGGCACTTTTTACGACTAATAAAATCTTAAATTGCTTAAATTGCTTAAATTAATTTTCATATTACTCGTAAAATGTGGGCGGGTTTGCTAGCTTGTTCAAATCCGCCCACATTTTACGAGCGTTGATCGTTTTTATTTTTTTTTATTTTTCACAAACCAGTTGCCCCGCAGTGTTTTTGACTCGGTTTGGCTGCGAAACGAGTACAGTCGTACACCAGGCCAAGTAACTCGTTCAAGGCAATCCCTAAAGACTACACCTTGAAAGAGGAAGCGACCATAGCAGGTGCACTGACCTCAGTTGCGGAAGTGGCGATAAGATTACAACCTGCGTGAGTTGATCTATGCCTCAACTCGTAGCGTCATGCATATTTCGAATACAACTCTTCTTAACGGGATCCGGACCCGTGGGAAATCTCTCCCTGATACACTACAGCCTTCCATCCTCTGCAATACCGGGCCAGTCTAAACGCTCTGCAATCGGCATATGGTCTTTGAAACGGATGTTCGGTCTTCCTTGTTGTCTCCAAAGATCCTTTTAGCTGGCATATTTATTGGCCATTCACTCGTAGCTTGTCTTTTTGGACTGCATCGACATCTTGGTACAGCTCATAGCGTTCGCGGTTGTATCTTTTTAATTCAATACAACTCATAGCACCAAAACCATCGTGCCACAACCACCTTCAACCATTCCAGCACGTTGTTTGTAATTGAAAGAATTGGAGCTGTAAGTAAGGTACAAATTTTGAGCTTATGAGTGATTACATTTCTGAGCTTAGTACCAGCAACCCTGCAACAGATTATTTGACTAATTGAGAATGGATTGGAGCGGTATAATAAAATGCACGCTATAAATATAAATCACCCAATACGCAGAGTTGCGTTTACTTAATGATTGTCCGAGACGAAACTTTTGCAACATCGCCCACCATCGGCACCCTTTGCCCTCGAGCCTATTCCAATTTGAACTCGTGGGACAATCAAATTTGTGCTTAAACCTAAAGTCGATTGGCAATCAACGTATTGTATCACCCCTGTCCCTATTCCATGAGTTCACACCAAAATTTGTATTCTACCGACTTGCCGCTTACACAACAACGATTTCATGCGCTACTGGCTGAATAAGGGCACGAAGGTTGACTATCAACATCACCATAAGCACCTTTGAACGTCGCAATTTTCATTTTTGAATTGTTAATTGGAAAAACTTTAATGGATAGCATTTAGTTCACCGCTAAGAGTATAGATTAAACTCAAGGTTGATTGAATAAAATTGGCTGACACTAATCCAAAAGGGATTAGTCCGCTCTCGCTTTGCAGCCACTATAGGTTTTAAGTTCAGAATCGATTGAAGTCTTTAATCAGCACTTGGTAAAAATTGTAAATCTATACTTGTGTGCTTTATTATTCGCCCGCACTTGAAATGCGTCTTATTAATCCCCACATAATTATTGCAATTAAAGTAGTATCTTCATTTTCAAGGTTGTCTGCAAGGCAAACACTCGAACACACACCAAGGCAAGGGACGGCGTCTACGTCGTCACTGCCGCCACGCCATGCAAAAAAGTATAATAATAAAAATTCCTTTGGGATTTAATCATGTCCCCATCTGAGTGAGAATTTATGTCAAAAAAATTCCTTGTTCCCCTGATGTCTTGATGACATTTAAATGACTTTAAAAAGAGACCACTGATAAAGAGCAAATGTACAAAAAAAAAAAAAATAAATAAATAACTGGATCACAGATGGTAATGCTTTTATAAGAGTCTCTGGTCGGTCTTGGGACATTGGGCATCGAAGGACGGGATCATGCAATTCGTCATAATGTCATAAACTTAATGTATCGGATTCGTATCGCGCAGCAGTCATTTATTACTTTGAAATTCCAAACCGAGAGTAGTTCGAGTGCATAATGCAGTTTGCTACTTCACACGTCAGCCTGTTGACATAAAGCGGCTGCTGGCCTGCAGACGCAAAGATGCATGCAATTCAAGTGGGGATACAGCGGCTGTCAGTGGGGCGTGAGGAGTAACCAGCGCCGTTTGACAGTAATCGGAAATTCCTTGAAATTTGTCTTGTTGTGTTTTTGTGGCTTTAATTTTGATTTCTTTTCTTTCGGTTGGAATGGAGTGAGATAGAAAAAAAAAAAATGGTAGTCAATCAAGATGGTAATAAATAGTATACTGCAATAAATTTTGCAACGTATTTATTCTTTAATCCGGAGGGAGGTGGAGAGGTTTACAGCGCCTGCATAAATATTTCGGGAAAAAGCAAACACATGGACCCGGGTGACTCAGCGAAGCCAAGGAATTAAATAGAAATACTTAACTCTTTGTTTGAGATTTCTGAAAGCAGCCTTGACTTATACGTCCCTCTTTGTCTCCTTACTTAAGATGGCGCTAGAGTTCGGGCAGCAATTGGAGCTTGAGCGATCTTTCGCCATCGTTCTCTTGGACACGCCATATTTATTCTTAGCCCCTTTAGGCGTTGATATTTATGGAAGTCATTCCTATGCTACTCAACAAGCAAGCGCATTACCACTACGCCACGGCAACTCGCATTCCAATGTTGCCACTGAACTCCGTGTTATTATGCGCGGTGTTAAACGGTTTTTCAAATCTGTTTTTCATTGTGCCGTTCCAAGTGAAAAGAATGTCTGTCAGTAAAAAAAGAGAATCGCCGGATCACGCTCACTTGCTTGTTTGTTTTTTACATTTTTAACAATGAATGGAACAATAACAATACTAAAAAAAGTTGTATACCCCTGAACTGATTAAAAAAAATACGTTAAAGTGTAATTCCGGGGTTGAACCTGGAACTTTTCGTTACGTAAAATGCGAAAAAATCATCAAAGATCCAACCGCACATGTGGTGTGCGCTTCAAAGCATTGTGCGCGATGGTAAACAATGTGTCATAAGCGACATGTGCATATTAAATTTCGTACCTACCTATACACATCCACGTCATGGAGTGTGATCAGTTTTGTTTGCGATTCAAAAATTGGTGTGCGAGTCTAAACATTGTGCGCGAATGAAGAGATTGTGTGTGCGTAACGAAATTCTGTTATTTTTTGGTCAGTTTTGTATGTTTAATAGAGTAAAATTACTGTTTTCGATCAGAAACATATATACTTATGTAATGCGCACACAATGTTTTGAAGCGCACACAAAATTTTCAAATTTGACTCATGAGGCTTGCAACTTTTCGCCTGCAGTGTAGAGTAATCGCCAGCCTCCTCCCAATGGGTGGCCTTCACATCTCGTTTATTTTAATATGTCGACGCTTAGCCCAATGCAAATATTTAAGAAATTGTTGTTCTTTCTTGTAGTATCTATACAAACGAGCGAAAAAAAAAAACACACACTAAAAGCAGAGGCTTGCTTCTACATAAAAAAATAACACAAAAATTCCTCAGCAATAAACGCAAATAAACAAACTAAAAATACCTTTGAGATATATTTCATTTTGTGTTTCATATGTTTTTTTTTTTATTTTGCTTTATTTTGTTGTTAATTCTTGGCGTTGGTCGCTTCTCTGCATATTCGATACAGTATCTCACAAGTCTACGCTAGGCCAATCAGTTGGTTAAACGAGGCTGGGTCCCAAGTTGAATCTGTGACGGTGTGATAGCACTGATGTTGCTGTCGGGGTTATTAAGGAAACAAAAAAAAAATATAATAGAACGGCGTATTTTCCGTCTGTGCGCTCTGCTACGGGTGGTGGCTATTAAACGCCCACAAAGCACGCGCTTCACAGATTATTCACCTGTTCAGCACGGTCGGCGAGACAAATTTGTCGATGAGGAAAGCCAGCGAGCTCGATTCTTGGTGGTTCGTGAAATTAATTTTTGTGCACCCCCGCACCCCCATTTGGTGCGTACTATGTAAACTTAGCAGCGATAGCTGTGATTAGAAACGAAATGGGCGAACTAAAATTCGCATATTCTTGGAAAGGCTGTTTATAGGCAGCCTGAATATGGTCTCGTTTTTTATTATGATTGGATCCACATGGAGTCTGACATTGCTCGCGCGGACACTGTCGCCACAGCCTACGCAATCTTGTTGCAGCCTAGATTGTCTGACATGAGCTTGTTATTTTCTGATGTACAAATTCCAAAAGTGGTTGTTTGATTTTGATTCATATTCGGATCTGGGCAAATGGATATTTTATGGGACAGATTATTAGTTAAGTTTATGTTCATTGGCTGCTGATTAAGATACAAAAGAGTTGCACTTAGTTTAACAATGTCGTGGGAGTGAACATGAAATATGTTAAATTGTTGTCTGTTGTTTCGTAGTTGTTTTTATATGCGGTAGCCTTGATTTGGTACTAGGCTTTTATTTGCGAATATCACGTCAAATCATTTTTTCTATAACGCTCACTCATTTGCGCACACGAAACAACTTAAAGATCATCGAAACAATGTGTGCGTTAGAATTGCCTAAATTTAAGCACGGTGGTCAGTGTTGCAGTTAAGCTTTTGAAATTACTCAGGCCAAAGGAATTATCTCTACAGTAACGCACGCCCACGTGCGCAAAAAAACCAAGTCACATTGAGTCTGTGTGCGCGTAAAGTTGACCTCCCTCCGAGTGCGAGGTGTGTAACCTTAGTTGAAAATATACCCTTGTGCATGTCAGCTTTTTGTATTTTTGTAATAATTTTCATTTTTGAACTTCTTTGAGTCAAGAAAATTCAAAAAAAAATCTAAGTCACTTATGAACTACTCATAATGTGATACAATTTCGGAGGACAACATTAAACAAGAATACCTAATGGCACACTAGGCGACGACAACAATAAAACCAAGTGAAGGCAACACAACGATTATGCTGCCTCCCTCCCTCCCTGTGCTTGCGCAGCAAAAGGTTACATTGGGTATTGGGGGAAGATTAAAACGCATGCCTATACATAAGCACAGTTTCTAAGATAATCAAATCGTAACGACTACATCTTATAAGCATCAATATAAGGTTGTTGTCAGGCGACGGGCAACCGAACTGGAAACAACACATTCATTTGAGAGAGCATCATCATTTCGGAAGGTTCCTATCTCCAATCAAAGGCACACAAGTTGACTGGGCGAATACCTGGAATTCTCTCCTGGTTAGTGGCACACTCTGTTATATTTGTGGATGTGCCAGTATCATGTCTCCCAGTGCAGTGCTGTCGGTTAACTGCGCTGCACTCAACAGCGAGGAGAATCCATTAACCCTTTTGGTCGTAAAAACTCTTAAGTATGATCTGAGACGGACCATTAAATTGAAATTTTACGACCTCAGCTACTGTGCGGTTTTAAATTATGATTATGGTTGATTTTGTGTATCATGTTTTCTGTTCTCTTGCGCATTAATTGCGTTAACATTTTTGAATATTTGCATTTTTCACCCGTTTGAAGTTGAGTTAGATTGGGTTCTAAACAGAAAAGCTTTTAAATAAATACACTATCGGCTTGTGAATGATCAATTGGAGAACAAATTTATTTATGTAGCCGAAACTTGTAAGATTTGTCTTACTGAATTGAATATCTATCTCAACGAAGAGAAAAGAATATTGGAAATGCTCAATAAAACGATCCCCGGTCACTTTTACCAAACTAGGGCAATAAATATGAAGGCCTGCCAACATATCCCATTTGTGGTGTATTTCTCGGTATTTGACGTGTGCTTGTGATTAAGACACTATGCTGTGATCATCTCTGAACATATATATACATTCTGACAGATGAATGACCTTACAACCAAAGAGAACAAGAAAAGAGATTGCTGGAAAGTTAAAAGTACTAGATATTTCTACAAATTTAATGATCCATTATGGAACCTTTTCCAATAACAACTAAAAACTTACTTCTGCCGTTTATTAGAACAACTTCTCACTTTCGAGAGACACAATTCGCATCTCACCCATTAGACAGCCCAACGAAATCGAAAATACCTCACCGATGAGTGAATTCGCATAGAAATAGAATATAAAAGGAACAAAAGGAGAAGAATCCTACAATTACCGCACAATCTGCAGTCGTCTGAGTGTCAGTTGTTGTGGCTGTGTGCACAAACAACCACGAAACAAAAAAAAATTAAGCATATCTGTATCAGGCAAATTTCTGATTGTATTAGCACGCCACGCCATCAAACTGAGTAGGGAGTAAAAAAAAAGAAGAAAAAAAGTAAAATTAAGAAGCCAATAAACCAGATCAAGAGAACACGCGCAAAGGGGCATCAAGTCAGCAAGTCATCCTCACAACAGAGCCAGATGTGCAGTGCTTCTCCTCCTTCTCCATGTCGGGCCATCCATACCTGCTTCTCAATTTGTGCAATTTGACTGTCATGTCGCTACTGTGATACGCGCACGCTCTCGAAACAAGACGAGCGGCACAGGGAAGCTGTGTGTATATAGAAGCGGCAGCAGCATAAGAGCCAACAACAAGGTGAAGGTATATTCATGTTCAAGATGCGAAAGATGTACGACTGCGATCGTCAGAATTTTGTTTTGTTTGTTTTTGATTTTGTTTTCCTCCACATGCGTTCTTGTTTCTTTTGTTGGGCACTGTGATTTATTTGGGCTTTTATGGGCGCACACACGTTTTTTTTTTTTATCAGTACACAGTCCTGGGGTATGAGTGTGATTTCACTTTCGAATAGATTTCGACTTCCGAATGAATGACGGAAATTTCTTCTACAATTAGGTTGAAGGTGTTCATGTTGTAATCCATTGTGTTTCCTTATTTCATTGCAGAGTGTCGCAGCGATCCGGTATAAGGCGGCCAATGGCCGGCCGGACCTACCAGAGTACCATCCGAAGCCTCCGATGGAGCCACCGCCGCCGCAACAACCAACATCACAGGGGAACGGCCACATGCCGAAGGTGATGTCGATGCTGGGGCCAAAACTTAACCGCAAACCAAGCATAGAACGTGAATTACCTCTGCCATATCATCGAGGTAGTCCGGCGCTCGATTCGGGAGCAGGCAGTTCCCGTTCGGATAGCCCACATTCGCATTCGCACTCCCAACAGGTGACCTGCGCCAGTCGCGCCAGTACCGGTCAATACAGTCCATCACCGTCGAGTTTCAGTGATGTGGGTCCCCCGCCACCAGCGCCGCCACCACGCAATCCCTCAACATCGTCCACACCGCCACCACCCGCCCAATTCTATAAACGAAGATCACCGGCTACTGCTCGACCAGTGGCACTGTCTGCTCCGAATCCTACACGGGGCACCTCGCCCGTGTCTGTTGCCGTTGCGGGCAATTCAGTAGCCGCAGGAAATCTTCGTCAAGCACCTGTGATCGCTCAAAATGGTTCGAAAGCGCAACAGCAACTTACGCATCAAATGAAAGCCCTTAGCCTCTACCAAAGCGGTGGCAATTCTGGTGAACCTCCACCGCCATATCCCATCAATACGGCGCAAACATCAGCGCCACCGCCAAGTTATACCGCCTCAATGCAGAGTCGACAGAGTCCAACACAGTCACAATCCGATTATCGGAAATCGCCCAGCAGCGGGATTTACTCGGCCACGTCTGCCGGCTCACCCAGTCCCATCACCGTTACAAACAGTGCAATTCACCCATTGCAGGCGTCTTCGCTGGCCCGACCTCAGCCGTGGGGTGCCTATCAGACACGCACTCAGCCGCCGATCATAATGCAATCAGTTAAGTCAACACAGGTGCAAAAGCCAGTCTTACAGACGGCGGTGGCGCCACAATCTCCAGTCTCACCGTCCGGATGTAATTCGCCTGTGCACATTCTCGCTGCGCCGCCATCGTATGCACCTACAATTCAAGCTAAAGTTGCCCAGCAACAGCAGCAGCAACAACAACAGCAGGTGGCATCGCCCCTCATTGCCGGAACGACTACAATCTCACCCAAACCTCCGCCATCGATAGTGACGCCGAATTCTCAAATACCATCAACGCCGCCGCCTCTTGTTGGAGGCGTTCTAAATGGAGTGTCAGTTGGTTCTGTGCTAAAGGAGCCTCCGTCGTATGCCAAGAGTATGCAAGCCAAAGCTGCGCAGCATCACCAGGCACAACAACAGCAGCAACAGCAACAACAGCAACAACAACAACAGCAGCAACAACAACAGCAGCAGCAGCAACAACAACAACAACTGCAACAACAACAACAGCAGCAGCAACAACAACAGCAGCAGCAGCAACTACAACAAAAAGTGACCAGTAGACAACTGCCGCCTCCTCCACCTTACCATTCGAACAGCAACAATAACAACAGTAGAAATAACAACAATCTAGACAATAAGCCAAATAGTAGCAACAACAACAATAACAACAACAACAACAACAACACAACCACAATACACCCTTCGAATAGTAATAATAACTTATTAAACATCAACTCCACAACGCCGCCACCAATCCCGCCAGCCAAGAACAACGGCACCGCCTCGAGCAGTGCACCAATGATCACTCAAGTTAGCAATGCCATCAACAATAACAACAATCCATCAAGTAAAAGTGATAACTGCAGAAAGATCAAACACCAGTCACCAATACCCGAGCGTAAGAAAGTCTCCAAGGAGAAGGAGGAAGAGCGCAAGGAATTCCGGATACGGCACTATTCGCCACAGGCCTTCAAATTCTTCATGGAACAGCACATCGAGAACGTGCTAAAGTCATATAAACAACGAACGTATCGTAAGAATCAGCTGGAGAAGGAGATGCTGAAGATTGGCCTGTCTTCCCAGACACAAGTGGAGATGCGCAAAATGCTGAATCAAAAGGAGAGCAACTACATTCGACTGAAACGCGCGAAAATGGACAAGTCAATGTTTGTACAGATAAAGCATATTGGCGTCGGAGCGTTTGGCGAGGTGACACTAGTGCGGAAGATCGATACAACGAATCATTTGTACGCAATGAAAACGTTACGGAAGGCCGATGTGTTGAAACGAAATCAGGTAGCACACGTCAAGGCGGAACGCGATATTCTGGCCGAAGCGGATAACAATTGGGTTGTCAAGTTGTACTATAGCTTTCAGGATAAAGAGAACTTATACTTTGTTATGGACTATATTCCGGGTAAGTAATTACGACTTGAATTGCTTCCCATCAAATATTATTACTTGCTGCTCTTTTAGGTGGCGATTTAATGTCATTGCTAATAAAGAAAGGCATTTTTGAGGAACCTCTGGCTAGGTTCTACATCGCCGAGCTGACTTGCGCCGTAGAAAGTGTCCATAAAATGGGTTTTATTCACAGGTAACTTCAAAAATACCGCACAAAGTCATTCATATACAGTTTGTAAACCAATTACAGGGACATTAAGCCGGACAATATCCTCATCGATAGAGATGGTCATATAAAATTAACCGATTTCGGACTCTGTACAGGTTTTAGGTGGACTCACAATTCGAAGTACTACCAAGAAAATGGTTGGTTCCAAAGGTACACGCCCCATAGGCCTAGTAATTTATTTGACTTTCCTCTTTTAGGTAATCATTCGCGGCAAGACTCGATGGAGCCATGGGAAGATATCGCAGAAAATGGCACCCGACCAACTGTGTTGGAAAGGTAAGACATACTTTTGGTTTTGAAATAAACAAAAAATTCATTTCATAAACCCATTTCTTTTCAGGAGACGAATGCGGGATCATCAACGTGTTCTGGCCCACTCTCTGGTTGGTACACCAAATTACATTGCTCCCGAGGTACTCGAGCGCAGTGGTTACACGCAACTTTGTGATTGGTGGAGTGTCGGTGTTATTCTCTATGAGATGTTAGTCGGTCAACCACCATTTTTAGCAAACACACCAGTTGAAACACAACAAAAGGTACCTATCCCAACCCCAAAGCCACTGTCTCAATAGGCAGTACTTAATGTTTTCTTCTCTCCCCTATCTGCGTAGGTTATAAACTGGGAAAAAACTTTACACATCCCACCACAGGCGAAGCTAACCCGCGAAGCCGCCGATCTAATATGCCGATTGTGTTCATCAGCCGACAAGCGGCTGGGCAAGAAGGCCGACGAAGTGAAAGCGCATGAATTCTTTAAAGGCGTCGATTTCGCCGATATGCGCAAACAAATCGCCCCATATATTCCAAAGATTGAGCACCCCACAGATACGTCAAACTTTGATCCAATCGATCCGGATAAGCTGCGCTCGGCAAATGAGTCAAATCTGAGCGGTGATGATCTGGATGAAACGGGCAAGCCGTACCATGGCTTCTTTGAGTTTACGTTTAGGAGATTCTTCGACGATAAGCTCAATCCGGATATGATGGATGATCAGGCACCGGTATATGTATGAAAGAGAAGTAGTTTATACACACGAAGATATAGATTTCGTTTGTCATTTCTTCATTTTGTTCCCCGTTGTTCCTTATTATCCTTTAACTGTCTTCTGTCTTCTATTCCAAAGCTTTTAACTAATAAATTATTATTTTCTTCCTTCCCTATCGCTATCCTCATATAAAAAAATAATCGTTAACCGATGTGAATTTCAGTGTCAGCTTTCTTGTTTAAAAGGTCAAAAAGTCAAAAAAAAAACAACAAAAAAACAAAGTATATTGTGAACACACACAAATCTGCGTATTAATGTACGTTATGCTCCCACCGTTGTGTAGATTTTTGTTGAGAAGAAACGAAGAAGAAATTTGTTAAACTGTAGTCAAATGTTATTTAGGATGTATGTATTTTAGTATGAAATTAGGAAACTTTTACCAAAAAAAAAAAAAAATTGTATCAAACGAAAAATTAACAAAAACAATTGCTGTCGGTGGGGACAACATTCAGAAAATTAATTGGTGTGCGTAGGTATATAACAAGTGGCTTTAGGAGCTCCCTGTCGTATTTTTGACTCGCAGAGTTTACCCGTAATGAATTTATATTGCTGGTGTGGAATTGTGCGACCTGTTGCTGTTTAAATATGGACGCAGTCGTCAGTAAGATTTGGTTGAAGGTTTGCATTGGCCTAGAGCGACATCCTTTTAAATTTATTTTACTTATGTGTGTTAATAAAGAATTGATTTCAGGTATTGATTTCTTCACAATACCTTACAGTCAATGCTCCTAACTATTCTCTACCCGAAAGCCTTATAAAAATTATGTTTTTCGTTGTCGTTGCAATGTTGCATCTCACTTTTATTCCAAGGCCAATTTTGTCTTCTCTTGTTGATACATGCAAGACAGATAGAAAACTGCGACGGATCAGATTGCTAACTTAGCATATAAGTGGCCCTGGGTGCCGTCCAAGTAAGATAGATCCGCACATTGCTCCCTGAAAGGAAATTTTTGGAAAACGGTTTCTGCTCAGTAACCAAATATTCTGTCAAACATCATTCCCGCTCGTCCCAATGTTAGAAAAACGTTTATTGAACTTGACAACCAACGACGCAAAGTAATAAGAATAACATATGCCAACATGTACCACTTAAGCCACCTCCAAATTGTGATCGGTGCTGAAATAAGAACACTGTAATATAAAAACAAAAATAACAAAGTTTACGTGTGCAAAACTCTTCTCTTAAGCACTCTCTTTCCTTCTGATCAGTCAAACTATGTCACATTTATCGGAAGAAGCAGCAACACTAACGTCATCCAGCTGGCTGGACTAGCACCCAAATAAAAATCAAACAACAAATGTTGTAGCATACAAAAAAAAAAGAAAGTCTAACTTTTGCCAAATGATTTTTTTAAAGTTTTACAACAATCGGTTTTTGCTAATAATACAAATAAATTAACAGAACTGCAATCGTAAATCGTGGCCTTAAAGTTAACTAATTCTTGAATAAAATTAAATCGAAGTTTTACAACTTCCAACATACTAACCCTATAAGCTGGTCTTATTCGGTAGTTGTCAGCATATCAAACTATACAAACAAACAGAATAATCGTTCAAACGCAAGTATATCGAATTTCTTAAACAAAAATGCCACAAAAACACAATCAACTGCTAATCACACATTGAATTGCATTATAACTCATGTTCATTTATCATTTCGTTTTTAATAACTAAATCTATATTTAATAACAATGTAAATAGTGTTTATTTCCTTTTAGTTTAATTTTTATTTAACCCTACAAAATTAAAGAAAAAGAATAGAAAACAAAAACACCTTTGCTTTGTCATTAAAAACATTAGTTGATTAATTTAATTTAGTTATTGTACCATTATAAGATATATATATATATTGCTCTAAATATAATATACAGAATGTTTTATTAACAAATTTATATTTACTGTAGAGTTTGCTTGGTATATACAATTCATTATTTTTATAAGTGACTATTTAAACGAAATGAAACAAACAAAAACAAAAGAAACACAAGCGGATGATTGAATGTTATTAAAATTCAAATAATGTATAGTTAGGTTGATAATTAGTTAATAATAATTGTTGTTCTCTTTTTTTGTGTAAAAAAATACATATTAAAAACTTATTTAAAAAACAAAAACAAACTTGAATATTGTGTTTTTTATTTGACATTTTGCGCGTAACATCTTCGTCATAAAGGAAACTGGCAGACTCAGGCAGTAGTTCTTAAGTGACATAATTGGGGCAGATGAAATGATGAAACGGTTTCTTCCACTGCGCCACCTCTCGCGATCGCGACCGTCTGACAAAAATCGGAGAGAATAACTTCCATGAAAGAGTTCCTTAATAAACCGTTCGGGCTCGTCATTAGAGCTGTAGCTCCCGTCCAGGCGCCCCAAAAATAAAACAAAATGACGACGGTTGTGAGAATCCAGGCCTCTAGTACACGAACCTGTTGCTCCAACTATTAATTTTTAATTTTAAACATGGTACGTTTAATTTTAAAGCTAATGTTTCTTTGGGAAGACACCGGAACCGGCGGGTTATACAGCACAGCACATCAGCCTTCGCACGGTATGCAGCGCGTAAGGCAGATGTCTAAACATTTGTGTTTGAAACACGATTTTTCTGTCATTCCCTATCACCCTATGTATTTCAATGGAGGTCAGCACACGACACAACAAAAAGTCTCCGATTAGTCTTAAGGCATGTACCTGCGTATGACACTACACAAAGCTCATCAAAAATAGCGCCCGAGAAGGAACTTTAAAGATTGAATCGTAGGCCAAAAAGCAGCAATGACGCAATGAAATAAAAAGCAGAATTAACTTTTATATTCCATTGTAAAAGAATAAATGATCTGTGGAAATGAACTCAAGCTAGACCACTGCTGGCACATGATACCCACACTTCTATAATAACGTGTACATCAGAGCTGATGTGCTGGTTGGCTACGGATGAGCACACGAAGCCCGAGGAGTAGAGGCCCCTCCAACTTTTAAACACCAATAGAATGATTTTTAATAAATTCCGCTTTCCGTTGATTTTTAAAATCAAAATAAATATTTAACTTTGTCCACGCAATATGGCTGAGGAAGAAAACTCTCTATCACCATTCGCGCCATCTTCAGTATTCTTTCAACAACAAAGTACAGTAGTAAGGAAAATCGATCGGCTGTCATTTGTAAAACGTCAATTGCGCTGTCGCCATCAACACGTGCGGGCATTTCTTTCCACGTTCGGCCGCGCGAAATTTGTTTATTTTGCAAATAATTCCGGTATTTTAACGTATTTCAATCGAAAATGTCGCTTCGTGAAAAGATTCTCATGAAGAAAATAAAAAAGCGTGAAAAAATGAAGAAGGAACTCGCTGTAAAGAAGGGCAAACTGCAGAACGGAGAAGAAAATGGTACGTTCTAAACTGGAAAATTTCATCGTGGTGGTTAACAATATAGTTTTTTTTTTATTATAAATAAAAGTTGGAGAAGATTTCCAAGAAACTCCGCAAGTTAAAAAGATTCCAAACAAAAGAAAGCAACCGGTTCCGGAAGCTTCACAAGACAATGGTAAGTGTTCGCCCATCTGGAAACAATCAGTACAAAGCGAATGATGATTGAAAGGCGAATTTGAAGGTGCTCCCCTAGTTAATCAGGTGGACCTATCTTTTGAAATTATTTACTTCGATATACTGACATGGCGAACGAGCTCTAGGGCGTCCGTTAAGTGGAATCACTCTAAACTATACTTTTTCAGATTCCTCTGAAGACGAACAGCCACCAGTAAACATTGGCAAAAGCACGTCGAGCCCTGAGCCGAAAAAGAAAACTAAGAAAGTTAAAAAGTCAATAGCACCCGCGTCGAAATCTGACGATGCAGAGAAAGACGTACTGAATGGCAACAGCTCCGAATCACCAAACACTCGTGATCCGAACGATTTATCGTTCTCTTCCCTCAAGGGCATGGTATCTGAGGAAACCCTCAAAGCCATCGGAGAAATGGGATTCACAAGCATGACAGAAATTCAATCGAAATCCATTCCACCGCTTTTGGAGGGTCGAGATTTGGTTGGAGCTGCTAAAACTGGCTCCGGCAAGACTCTGGCCTTCCTCATACCAGCGGTGGAATTGATCTACAAGCTGCGTTTCATGCCGAGGAATGGAACTGGCGTGTTGATCATCTCGCCGACTCGTGAATTGTCTATGCAGACGTTTGGTGTGCTCAAGGAGTTGATGGCGCATCATCATCACACCTACGGCTTGGTGATGGGTGGCTCCAATCGGTCGGTTGAGAGTGAGAAATTAGGCAAAGGTAAGACTCGCTGTTGGTGGACATGATACTGGTTCTAATTATATATTTGCTAGGAATCAACATTCTTGTTGCAACACCTGGTCGACTGTTGGATCACTTGCAAAACTCTCCCGATTTTCTCTACAAGAACCTTCAGTGCTTGATTATCGATGAGGTTGATCGAATTCTTGAAATCGGTTTCGAAGAAGAACTCAGGCAGATTGTCAATTTGCTTCCAAGTAAGTTGTGGCGCGACTTTTTAGCTCCAAATGGTTGTTACTGTGTACATTTTCTCCTAAGAACGTCGTCAAACAATGCTATTCTCTGCAACACAAACCGATAAAATCGATGCTCTGTCCAAGTTGGCTCTGAAAAAGGAACCAATCTACGTTGGAGTCGATGATCATGAGGAAACAGCAACTGTTAGTGGTCTGGAGCAGGGATACATTGTGTGTCCGTCTGAGAAACGTCTTTTAGTTCTATTCACGTTCCTCAAAAAGAATCGCAAGAAGAAGGTGATGGTCTTCTTCTCGTCCTGCATGTCTGTGAAGTATCATCATGAACTGTTCAACTATATTGATCTGCCGGTCACGTCGATTCATGTAAGTGACATTGGTGCTATTTTGAGATAATTGAGTTTCACACAGGCTTCTCCTTTAGGGAAAACAAAAGCAAACCAAGCGCACTACGACATTTTTCCAGTTTTGCAACGCCGAAGAGGGCATTCTTTTGTGCACAGATGTAGCAGCTCGAGGGTTGGACATTCCACAAGTGGATTGGATCGTACAATACGATCCACCAGATGATCCCAAGGAATACATTCATCGGGTAGGGCGTACTGCTCGTGGTAAAGGTAGTTCCGGGCATGCGCTACTGCTGCTTAGGCCCGAGGAGCTGGGTTTCCTAAGATATCTGAAAATGGCGAAGGTGCCCTTGAACGAGTTTGAATTTTCATGGAACAAAATTGCCGACATTCAGCTGCAGGTGAGTTTAAATGTTTATAGTGGTTAGCGTTTCTGCTAAGAGGGCTTACTATCCCAGGGATTAAGTGGGGTTCGGAAATAACTTGACGGTTTTACCTTTGATACCTCTTGATACAGATGCACGGATAGCCTGTTCTGTATAACTCTACCACAGAGAGCGGTATCATTGCCAGATTGATGGACTTTTGAGTGGCTGACAACTTTTTTTGCATATCTGTACAGCTCCTTGATTTATCTCCTCCTTTTTCAACGTTTTCTCTGTTTTTCTCAAGCCTGTTCAACAAAATCTTTCGTCGTGCACGCTGTCTTCACTTTAGGCGTTATGCTATCGCGAATGGCAAGCTCTATACACGATGTGCAGTAGATTAGAGGTCTGACAAGGTCGCCCCTTTGCACAAGTCCCCAAATTTAGAGTAGAAAATTCAGGTCTTGACACCCTTTGATGGATACTTACCAATGGGTCGTACCTTTTCTGTTTTGGCAGTTGTCGAAAGATGACAGAAGCTGCAAATTATTTTATTGCCCCTAACGGCTCTGTAACTTATAGCTGCTGATGATGATGATGATGACTTTTTTGTTTGTGCCTTTCAAGCTGTAACCTCTGATGTGGACAACGTTAAAGCAATCATTTACTGAAAATGAACAAATGATTCAAATGCTGTCAAGCAGGTTAAGATTTGGACGAGTCATTTGTGCTGTCTCAAATTGAATTATGAGCAACACATGTGCAAAACAAGAATCATTTGCATGAAACAGTTAGATCATACACAGTGCAACTGATCAAATGACGGGCATTATTGCCTTGATTCAAAGAGAATCAAGAATCAAGTCATCGCCACCATCTGTGTGCTGGATTGCATAACACCGAATGTAAAAACAAAACACTCGAGCATGCATATTTCTTTAAGGGTCCAGCCACCCAGTCGTCTGTTCAAGTGCTCTGAGAGATTTCTTACGAATGAACTACTCTATCGTACCATGGCCTAACTTAATTTGCGTCGTTTGTTTGTTTTTAAGTCGCTCCTCCATCGGAAGAAATCTCCCGAATCAATTCAATGGTAAATGAAAATGATTTCTAAATCTGATTACGATATTCGATACAGACGACCACGAAGACGACGACGGCGCGCGCTCACTATGTTAATCGTTAAATAATTCCTCTCTTTGTTATTTCAGCTGGAAAAACTCATTTCGAAGAACTACTTCCTCAATCAGTCAGCCAAGGAGGCGTTCAAGGCATACGTACGGGCTTACGATTCGCATCAATTGAAGACGATATTCGATGTGAACACTCTGGATCTGCAGACCGTGGCGAAGAGTTTTGGCTTCCTGGTGCCGCCAGTAGTCGATCTGAAGATTGGCTTTAGACGAGCGCGTCCCGAGAAACGCGTGGGCGGTGGTGGCTATGGCTACTACAAGGAAATGAATGAGGATAAGCCGAAACAGAAAGTGTACAAGCAAATCACACACGATCAGTTGAAAAAGAAGAAGTTTACGAGATGATGAGATGAAGTCGCCAGACAGTGGGCGTTGGCTCACTTGTAAGGGAGATTTTTATCAACTAATGTAGGTTCTATAGAAATTTATTTGTTTATTTCTCTTTATTTTCACGTTTGGAAGAAATAAAGTTTACAATTTGTTATTGTAAGACGATTTGTTTTGTACTTTTCTAAGAACTTTCATGGCTTTTGAACTGCATGGTATAGGGGCATCATAAGAAGCCGAGAGCCATCGACAAGCGGAGAGATGACATTTCAGAACAAACGAAATCCACTTACGTGCTAGGTTTCCGGTGTGTTTTATTATAACTATGTTCTTGACGAGGGTCTGGTTCTTGTCTAGGCATCCGCCGAAACTCACACAATCGTATATTTTGTCATCGATTCAGCTATAAATATTATTTGACATGCTCGAAGGTTGAGTATACCATTCAACAGGTTTTTACAGAACTTCTGTCTGACTGGCCAGCACTTTGACAATCTTGACCACTCTTTAAATTTGACATCTGCGCTTCATAGTACGAGTACTTAATCAATCTATATGATCATGCTGAACATTTCTAATGAATGAAGGAGTAGGTAAGGTAGCAAAACCACCACCAATCTTCTTCTGAAGTTCGAGTTAATCGATGAAAAGGTGGTTCATCGCCTGCCCCTTTGAGCAGCCCAGCGGCTAAGCCATCTAATCCAGCGGCTTTGTTGGACTTAATCTTAAATAGGTCATGTGGACGGTATTATCGATCTTCATCGTCCAGTTTGAATAGTTCATTCTGCCTGACAGGGGGTTTTAAGTTGTCAGCGCCGTTCAACAGTCTACGGAAGTAGTTTTTCCGCCTCAATCTCTATAGCTTTTTTTTCGAGATTTGCAGGTTCGTTTTCTGGTTCCTATGTGAAATTCGCGTCACAATGTTATACTCGCGCCATTGAAAACGAATTGCTATGCTTACATCCATATTGACAGCTAAAGAGCAGACTCATCTTCATGCATCGTGAACTTAAAAAAAAATTAAAACCGAAAACAATTTGCTTCCATTGTAGAAATTCAATTTATTGCAGAAGAACAGATTGATTACCTACATACGTTCGAAAGATTAAACGTTACATCACTCAATCGCATTTAGTTCCATCATGGCATCCATTATTGTCCTATTATCCATATTCCTTTCACATTATACTACTCATGTAATGAAATCATTTTTCTTTGCTGATTTTAACAGATTCTAAGATAAGCTGAATAAAATACCCGCCAGTAGGTACAATTCACTTGAAGTTATGTCATCGTTTTGGTGATGCATGCTTTTAGAAATAGCACTAACCGTAAAATTCATCAGGCCTCTCACAAACCGTGACAAAATTGTATTTAATTTGAATTTAATAAGACCTTACCATTCAAGTTGTGTTTTTATATATTGCAACAAGCGAAACATTCACATATTTAGACACAACAATCATAAAATGGAAAAAAAGGAACAAGGTTGGGTGGGTAATTTGTTGTAGGTGGTGCAATCATGTCATGTCACTGTAGGATCATTTGATTTGTTCGTGATCTCCTCACACGACATAAGACATGTGTGCTGCTCACTAAAGCCAAGGTAAGATCAGACTACGCATGTCAGTTGGCTGTATAATGACCCCCGCCGACGGTTTCTTGCCTTTCAAATCAGTTGTTCCATAGATAAAAAAGAACTTCATATTGTAGATTTGTCAAACGGTCACTTTTGCAAAGTATCTTGAGGAGAGCATTCAATTTTATTTTGCCGCCTGTTGATACCATTTTAATAAACTGGAAATGATGAAAACGTATGCAAGGGTATGTCAAATAGGACAACAAATTTCAAATCATCTGTCAATAGTCAGTTGAGTGACAGCTTTTCCAATTCTACCACACCGAAAAAATTTGTTGAGCAAAAACTCGCAAGATTCTCAGGGGATGAGTTATATTTCGCTCTCTCCATGACGCTCACTTTTACGAATTTTTCGGATCAAGGAACGAACGCCATTGAGTAAAAAGTCCGAAAAATTCGTTAAAGCTAGTAAAAATTCGTATAATTAAAAGTAAATGAACAGACACAATATATTTTATAAAAGTTCAAAGCCCAAACGAATTATTAGAGATATATATAACCAAAATAGAATCACAGATTCGGCAGAATACTTTATCCTCACGGACAAATTTTTGCATTCTAATTAGAATTCGGAGACTGTGCGAAAAGGAAGCTCTGCAAAGCCTGGCTTACTTCAGTGTCAGAACTACCTGTCGTCTTACCTTATCAACAATGAATGGGCTTTCCACAAACCTACCAGCTCCTGAACTACGCTTATATGAATCAGTCTTCGCGTTCTTCCAGCTACACCATAACGCATTTTCATTCATGGTTATTTTCCATTCATAGGCCACGTCCACCATAAGGTGACTCTTACCAACAGCACTTTGACTAAGAGCAGTGCTCCGTCGAATGATGTCATTTGTTATCGCAATCGGATGCGAACGCGAATGGTGCTCTTTAAGTCCACCACGATCGTTCGGATTTCGTTATTTGGCTTTGCCCATCTTGGGCCATATTATAGCCGCTCAATGCATATTTGGTCATTGAGTCGTGGGAGCACGGCCATATCGCACTTTATTACTTGTTTCTGGAATATTTATCTCACATTGTATTTGTGTGTGACAAAAGTAGTGTGCGGTACACTCCACCTCCATGCCAAGTCACAACAATTAAGTTTCCAATATCAAATCCATTTTGGTGGGCTTATGGGGATAGTAAATTCAGTTCACAAATAAGGAATCTTCAAAGCGGAGGAGTTTTTGGTTTTTGTTTATGGCTCAATAAACAAGCTCTTTGAGTGCGATGACGATGATAGGCATTGAGTAGCCGCCCGCCACAACGAACGAGAACGATGCCGGCCGAGTGTGTTCAATTCCGTTCGAGCGGTACATTCTATTGGTTTCGCTGTCTGAATTTGACGACAAACAATTAGTTTATGTCATTTAATAGGCCGTGATGAGGATGGGCGAAGCGCGTGCATCTATACGTCTTGGGCACGGCGAATACCATATGGCGTTTCTAATCCATGCTCGTGTAGCTAGCAACGAATGGAAACCGATTGAAACAAAGCCTCGGTAAATTATCGAATAATTTGGTCAAAGTGTTGCGGACAAATATATATGTCACGAATGGCGTTGCAGCATTTCATATAAATATACCCACGGATGGTGTAGGTGCTTAAGTTTGAATATGGAACTGCATACTTGAGCTAAGGACAGAGTGGTGAAAGCTCTTAATAAAAGGTTGATGGAGTGGAGGGTCAAGTCGAGGCAAAAATTAGCGGGGGCTACCCGTCGTAACCTACTCTTTGGCTTTGGTCAGCCTGTCACCTCCACCTTGACCAACGAGCTTCTCAACATATAACATGCAAAGAAAGGAGACCCTCTAAACAGCGCCAAATATAGAGTCGCTTATCTTCTTAACGTCTTGACCAATTTTGTCTGGGCCCCTACCAAGTGTAAATTATGGCCCCGGTATAAGTCTACAAGCAGACCAAATACTTTCACTACTATAGATTGCGAAAAAAATAAGAAAGTCCATAGTCACCATCTCTTTATCGATTTTAGGGTCGTACGTATGGGTGCGTTCAAGTATCTAGTTTAGTAATTTTGACAGTTAGTCGGCGGAATTTATGTGCCTCCGTTTTGATTGGCCAAGATCGCTCACATGAACAGCGCTTTCAGTTGACGTTTATGGAGGGTAGCCGACAAATTCAGCCAAGATTATGACTGACGACTGAGTAGTAATGGCGTTTTCGATTGAAGAAAAGAATTGCCCTTTCTATGAAAAGAGCAAATCTAGACGTGCTCTTTCGATGTATTCTATGTTTCATTGAAAAAAAAAGTGCACTTCCAGGTCAATTCTTAACACGACAGAAGTGTCCGGAATATTTTTACAGAATTGCCCTGAACTCACCAACACATACTAACAAAATGTCAGATTGAAGTGTTTGTTGTGTCATTCGAAACTAATTATACAATTATGCGTGCAAAATGTAAACTTAAATTGAAATATATTGATTTGGCTATATTTATTGCTGCAGAAAACAAAACAAAAAAATAGCAACAGAAAACCAAATCTCTCATATGGTGTCTACCACTATTACAAAAGTGCTCCAACGAATTTCATTGAAAAGAGCAATTCTGAATTTCGGGGCAATTCTCTCGGATCTTCAATCGAAAACGCCATAAGTTGACAGTTCGTATATGTTACTGGCGTAGGAAAAGGGTACGTTTTGCGTTTAGCAATATAGTCCAGGCAAATCTAGTCTACCTAGGATGACTAGAGTCCCAAATATGCATGAGAACATTATCCTCTGAGAAGTCAATTGACAGTCTAGAAAATTTCTACTACTAAAAAAATAATGGGTTTGACAGAAGCGGCAAAAATAGGTTCAATTGTGAACAGGAATTTGTACTCAAAATCGACGATTCCGCCAAAACGTCACAGATGGAAATTTAACAGTGAACTCAACGAGCTATACAAAAACAAAGCAAAAGTTAAAAACGTGCGAATCTAACCTCTTGTCATATTTATTGAAGGAACGCGCCTTCGCAATCGCTTGATTCTTAGCTGAAGTCACTCTTATGTGTATTTAAGATGTAAAAGTGTAAATCAGTTTAACGCTTCAGATGTACGAGGTCTTAGAGTCGGTCTAATTTCCGAGTCATTTTCGCCCCAATAGACTTAATCGGATATCGTCATTTATTTTTATCCTATTACTATATTTTTTCTATTCTTATTTGACAGCAGCTTCGTTACTGCATTTAAGTGACTTAATCCACGCAGTCCAATTGCTGCAACGAGTTACTCAACTGGATAACCACATGGCGCTTAACCATAATGCATAACATCCACCGTACACAACTGCGTGGCGCTTTTCTTAAATGACGACCTCTCAGTCCGCATAAGCCAAGTAGATGCCACAAACGGTCAAATGCATTTGAATACAATGCCACATCGATAAATTTGTAAGCAATCCATTTTGGATGGCTGCAACCCAAAAACGGGTGACAAACTGAAGTTTATTTGTTTCGGAACCGCTGCTGCGGGAGTGCGCACTCTAAAATTCACACCTAAGCGGCGCGAGCAACCATAGAGCGGCTTTCGCGTCGCAACGACGAGACGGGTGAAGTTGTTGAAAAAATATTTCTGCGCCAAACTTGTACTCAGATTTTTGCATTGCAAATTGTTATGAAATTCTGGCACAAGTGGAGATCTCTCTTGCCAATTTGCAGCGGGATAATGGAAAAATCTAATTTAATAAACCTTATGCGAATGAAGTAACTCTATCGGTTGCATATTTTGTGCACATGACAATTGCCTTATTCGTTTGACATTCGCTCTGGCGACGGCGAGTTTCTGAATTTATAAGGCGATCTATGTATGTGTTCATTTAATGGATACCAACTTATGGAGGCGGACTGTGATTCATAGTTTCTTGAGGGAGATTAACCAGATCTGACTGCGTACTTAGGTAATAGATTTTGACATTGCGGTCACAGAGTTTCGTTTAAAAAGGATTAAATTGGACGATCTAATTAGGGTAACTATATATACATCAATTACATTTCGGTATCGAATTTCGGAAAAGGAAAGTTCCTTTTTTTTATGTTCAAATGTATTGACGTAGCTAGTGCACGTAGAAAATTCGTCCGCCGCCGATCGAACAATATGGGGAGTGCTCGGAAGGACGCTTCTTCCTCCTCTCTTCTCTGCTGCAATACCAATGATCTTTTGTTGGTGTTTCTCTATATTTATTACCTGACATGTAAACTCAACCTACTTTACTTTATATTTTACAGATAAAAGACTACGTGTTTTCTTATATCTTTAAATAAGCTTTCATATCAGATCTCGAGTCGAGGAACAAATCTATTGGCGACTTTGTGGATCATTTCACCGAAATGTAAACCAAATATTTCTATCACTCTGGAAGATCTACAACCTAAACGCTGGAAATCATTCCAGGACTTACTTAGGCGGTAGAACTAGAACGTCAACGTATGTTAAGCTCATTAAAAACTACTTTAATAGAATAATCAGTTTGGGTTATCCGGGAATGGTATTTATTTTACAGACACCAGAGAACCTTCCATTCTTGGTGTCTTCGGTTCACTAAACCTTTCACTGGAATAACCTTATGCACGAAGTCGCCATCGATACCCAGTTCACCCTTAAGGCTATTTTTATTTTACTACGAAATAAAGAGTTTATTTCGAAGTGATACAATAGGAATGCGAAAACCAAGCTCTGTTCTTCAGTACCTATAGTCATAACCTTTTTTACACGTGCCTATTGAAAAAAAAGGCGTCCCTCTACCTAAATAATAGTGAAGTTGCAATAAGAAGGCTTGTCCTCATTAAAATAACCTATTATTACAGCCAAGGCAATTCTAAGCAAAGAAATAAATTCTTTTGCCAAATCACAATTGGCACCCAATGATCAATTTAATAGTCGCAATCTCAAATCTGGATAATCGTATCGCTTTTGCATTTAATTATGCTTTAATCTAAAGTCCAACTCCATGCTCACTGTGCGAGATTATTGCTGCATTCCCAGTCTCAGATTTATTCAATTAAAACCATTCGTATTCAAAGGTATTCATGCTGCAAATTATAGATGTCTTGCGGCTCAGCTGAAGCTTATTAGCAAAAGATTCACACAATTTGCAATTAGCGATCGGTAGTTTTTCCCACCAGCAACTCATTGCTGGCTACTGTCCAGTAGCTCCCACAAAACGAGATGACATACGGTCAACCGCAATTTTATTTATTAATTCCCAACCGCGCATATGTCCATCGCCATTGATATTTAATTACTTTCCAAACCGAAATGCCATGCTCGGTTATGCGTGGGTTCAATGCAACTCCATTCAGACAGTGACACACTATCGTAACATACTGCCACTGCAGTTGTACTCCTCGAAGAGGAAACATAAAGCCCGTCGTTCATTAACTGCCAGCGAATTACTTGAACGCCAAATCAATGAATTAACCACTTTATCGGTAATTTTAGCCAAAAGACCAGCATTATGACAGCCCATTCGTTCACCTCCGCAAACTACACCAAAACAACTCATTTCATTCATGGCTTCAAGTGATTCGGCTAACTGCTCCTCCGTGATGGCTGTGAGTGAGAAGCGATCATCTCTTGAATGAACCGTCAGCAAAAACGCCCACAAATTTCAAAACTGCTGTGGCTTCTCCGGTTCATGTCACTGATTCATTCATCGGATTGTGAGAGCGATATAAAATATAATCAATCGAAAGTCAACAGATATAAACATACGAGAGCAACAAAAAAAAAAAACAACAATTAAAAATTATGAACAACAATTTGGGCCTACGACTACTAACAATGGCGATGGTTTGAAGCTAAGCAGTGTGTGGTGGCGGATTCCTACGCCATTCTGACATTTAATTTATGAACGATCAAATCTGAATCTGACAATCTGAATCAATTGCAACAAAGTGAAATCTGGAAATCTGTCTCTCTTAACGAAGAAGTTGGCCAATGCGGCATTGGACAATAAATGTTGAAAATGTAGTCTCGCCAAATTTGGCCGACTCGATCTCTTGGGACAGAAAACACTCTGTCTTAATTCCGTCACTAGATGGTGCTAGAGCTGGATCACTGGAATGTCAATGAAACGAAACTAAAGAGCACAGGTAGCATAGAATAGAGGAAACCATACCTCTGGTTGGTGTGGGGTTGGCTTGAAGCACACGTCGACCTCTAAAAGGCGGCCCACATCTTTTAAGGGGGCCTCCGCCTTTTCTGTGCGCACTGCGCATTATTTGTTGTCATTGTCCGTTTGATGTTCTGTTTTTTTGTTTTCTCTCGTTTTCCATTTCGATGAGGAGATGAAGAAACTCGTCTTGGGATTGAGAGTTTGTGCGACAGCAGCACAGCATTTGAATGTCACTTTTATTTGTCATTACATTATCGTATGGACGCGATTTAATTTTTATATATTCACTTGACAGGCTTACAACTCAAAAGGAAATCGTTTAGGTATACCAAAGTCGTTACATTGACACATGTTT
The DNA here is from genome assembly GCA_951230905.1 of Cheilosia variabilis. Classification (NCBI taxonomy): domain Eukaryota; kingdom Metazoa; phylum Arthropoda; class Insecta; order Diptera; family Syrphidae; genus Cheilosia; species Cheilosia variabilis. Next base: position 18,231,640 of record OX579676.1, read on the forward strand.
CAAACGGCTGATGTCTGATGATAAATTATTGTTTGTGTTGTTAAAAAAAGATGTATTTCTATCCAAACCGTTGGCTTACAGATGCACCTAGTTATTACTGTTCTTTCAGCAAAAAGTAGTCGCATGTGGCGAGAATAATTGGCACCTTAATCCTTCCTGGCTTTCTTATATTCGCAATGTATCAGCGTTTGTTTATTTCTACAAAAAATTATGTTGATAAACTCGTAAAAGCCACAAACACCGAATTAATGACAGAAACTTACCACCTCGTAAACGAACTGTCAGATTTTGTATGGAGAATAGTTTCCGCAAACGGCAAACCTCGAAATGCGCACATTCAAGAATCCAGTTATCTCAAGTTGACTAGATTGGTCTGGACTTGATGAGCCCTTAACACAAAAGCAAGATTAATCGGTGACACCACTTTTCTTACGTCAGCCACATATACAAACTGTCAACTTTGTATTCAATCACGAAGTTCTTGACTTGAATTGTCGTTAAATGAAAAAAATTTTCATATGATCGATCTACGCCCATCAAAACTAAGACACATCGATTCAGCCAGCTGTCAAGATGTACTTGAATCTTCAATTTCTTCACTCTTAAACCTACAGCTTACTTGTTTATACTTAACAACAATTTTTTTTTCTAATACACGCCTAAAAGTGACAGCTCGATTAAATAAAATGTGATTTGACTGTAGTTGTGCGTTTGAAAAGGATCAGGTAAATGGTGTAAGTTATGTTTATACAATCACAGACGTGCTAGAGTGAAGCTAAAATGATTTACTTTCTCATTAAATTTGGCCTTATTAATAATCATTTATAGCCCTCACACCAAATATTTTTTAGGTCACAATGGTTAATTTATATGCAAAATGTTGATTTTTTAAAACTAAATATGATTATTATTATCGCTCATTGTCTTCATGTAATTAAAATTATTTCGCTATAGTGGTAAAGCTGAGAAATAAACTCCAAATAACGACAAAAAGCATACCGAATTGTTTCTAGACCTTTGCAGTGGGCCGTGTAGAATAAGTGTTGAAAAATAAGTAAAAATAGATATTAAAAATAATATAATAGCAATATTTAAAGTGTATGCATAGCTACTTCTCAACCTGTTTCATTCGTTATCAGAGGCGTACACATTTGACGCTCCAAAGCCTGCCCACGTTGGATATTTCTTTGTAGTTTGCATTTTAAAGTACCTACTCGTACTTTCCATCCAGACAGATCACACATAGGTATTATTTGCCTGCAACTATTTTTATCTCACAATTCTACTACTACGCTGCAGATGTGTCTCCTTACACTGGTTCGAATTCGTTTTTTATCTGATGAATTTATTAATTTAATTTTATAAGAGAGCAAACATTCATGCACGATGGGCCTACGTAGACGTACTTTTCCAAAAACAATATACGCAGTCCAGTGCACCGGCGACAACGAGTGTCTGCCTGCCTGCATCTACTGGTACGAGTACTAAACGATTTCAAACACAGCGCGTGTCCTAGTTTTATTTTCGAATTCATTTCGTTATAAAGTTATGGAAAACATAAACGTTTCGCCAGAATTTCCGCGTAGGCGCCAAACGTCCGAAAATGTATGCAAGCCGGAAATCGCTGGCATAGGCTGGCTTGGCGCTCATAACGTACATAATAGGAGTAGGTATGTATTGCGGGTCTATTTACATCTCAGAGGCGCATAAGCTAATTCCGATATCGTAAAAGTGTGTTTATATGGATTTGCGGATACGGTTTCACTTTTTGTGATAATTTAGCACGTGGGAGGACCAGGGAAATCTGTGTGAAAAAGGGTTCAGGTCAAGGAGCGATCAGATGTTGTTGTGCCAAAGCTATGTTTTCAGGTTTAGTTTGTTTTATAATAATTTGCGGTTCGAAGTATACGAACGGTGTAGGATGGTTATATACATTGCGTATGATTCATCTAGTCGGTTTGGAATGGTAGCGATCTGAAGGACAATATCACACAAAGAAATGAAAATGTGTTTTAGTTTGATTTTGTTTGATTGAATTTTGTTTATTTGGGCCTTACCAATAGACATGTTTAGTTTCGACTCTAAATTTTAGTCGTTCACTCACAGTGGCTGTATTTTCCATTCCAATTTCGCAATTGTGATCTTCCGTAAATTTAAAGTCGAGAACAAAATTTGTTATTAGTATGGCACTTTGACTTATGTCGTTCTCCATTGGGACCACCAAAAATCTTCTTCAGATCTCAGGTTTAACGCGGCTCATGGAACATGCAATGAAATGGATCTGCTTTTGTAAATGGATCAGTGCGTTATTTGACAGCAATATCAGCTGCTCAAATTGCATTCGTTTTTGGAGAAATCAACTATGGATATCGACTTGAAAAATGTTTCTCCTGTTGTAGATACAAATGGAGTACTTTCGGTGATTCGTAGTTTCCAGAGGCAATGAAGATAATAATTCCTACAAAATTATATCCATGACAATTTATGTATTTCTTTATTTTGGTTTTCACGAAACTTTGCGTATTCGGTTTAAAACAAAATTCTTAAAAATGACGTAAAACAGCTGTGCAAAGTATATTGTTATTTGTGGTAGTATGTGTAAATCTGAAAAAATATCGAGATCTGAAAAAAATGATCCGAATCGAAAAAAGATAGATTTTTTTGCCCAATGGAACATGAAAAGTGATTTAGATCAAAAAAGAGATTGATTTTGTGTCCCAATAGAAAACGACATTAGAGAAGACCCAGTGACCAAGCACAACCCTACCTACTTGCAGGATGAGTCAATTTCTACACTTGCAACCATCCCGTAGCTGTCAACTGTCATGTAGGATGTAACAAGGGCAAAGCTTTTTAACACTGGAAGATTACTTCAACAGGCTCCTGTTAGACTTGTCGAATTGTCCAATGGTAAAGGTTTTTTTTTAGTTCAGAGCTGAGCACTGAACTGAGCTCGAGCATTTTGAGCGCTCTCTGAACCAAGCGTGCTCAGATCGTTTTTCAACAATTTTTGTTTATCCTGTTTTTTTTTTCTGTCAAATGTGACTGAAGTGGGTATGGATATGTGTAATCAGATTTTTACTCAGACTGCTCAGTCAATTTATTCTGAACTCATAGAGCGCGCTCTGATCATGCTCTAAATGAAAAAAGAAACACAAATTCTGAGCTCTGATGTGTCTGAGCTAAAAAAGAAACACGAACTTTTTGTATAACAGTTCAGGTTCTGCTCTGAACTACAGAAGAAAAACGGCTCTAGCTATAGCTTTCGTTCTGAAATTGTTGTCAAAGCATCTGTCAGCGAAACTTTTGACAGTGTAGGTAGTTTTTATTGTACAGCGGCTGCCTTTGTTGCTTGTCATCTGCATATTCTAGCTTTTAGGAGACAAAGTTAAGTCGTAATGGTAGCCATATATCTTAACTTAAGCCCAAAGCTTCCGAAGCTAACGGCTTGGTCACTGAACTCTTCAAGGCTACATAAGTTAACTAGGTAGAAAGCATGTGCACATCTGTAAAATTGGGTTGTAGGTACCTTCAAACGGTTAAATGATAGAAAACTACTTAGCTACTGTAATAGGTAATCTTCTGTGGAACTCCAAATCAAAACACTATAGGTACTATAGTTTCTACGGTCTTTATGAAGTCTTCATCAGCCACTCGCATGAGTTTCACTTTCCGAGCTTCACCAAATTGCATTTGACTCTCGATATATCTACGAGTACTCACTTGTGTAGCAAAAATCCACGTCGCACTATAAAGTCATGAGGATCTGTGCATAGCGCACCTAAATAACCCACGCGGCACGCGCCACAAAATCGCCTTAAATTCGATCAAAAATAGGACGACGCGTAGGTATCTGAGCACAGTAAAAGCGATATATCCGATGTTATAGATCGCCACATGCTTAGCGCACTTAAATCTAGATGCATGCGAGTGTATATATATGATAGATGCAAACGAGGTGCTCTCTTGCCGGCGTGATGACAACACAACAGGCGCACGACTGACGTCCATTGGTCGCTCTGTTGGGAGTTGCGCGTGGGTAGTGCGATATGAAGTAATGCCGAACGTATAGGAAACGACATTATGCCGACATCAGCATCAACACCGTAGCGACGCCATCATTAGAAGCAGCTATACAATTTGCTTGTGCACCTCAATGAATCCATCACCCGTCAAAGGCACACAGCGACAACGGCAATAAATCAAATGATCCCATATGAAAAATCTGTCCCAGTTCCGATTAAAATGTTGATGCGTCCTTCGACGACAGAGCTTCAATCCAAAGCGCACTCGGTGGTGCGCTTTTTAACATTCGAAAGCGAAACTGCCATCACGTTTCCACAGAACCAGATGCGATGTCTGAATCGATCAAGCGACGCGATGGCGGCCAAAAAGTGTGTCCACTTTTGGCCGATGTTTCAGATGTTTCTGTTGTTGCGGCGGCGGCGGCGGCGGCGATGGTGGCGACGTGACAATTCAGATGACAGCATGCGCCTTTTAAGGACCCAGCCGCCGCCAGCAAGTTAAACTATTAAAGTTATTAAAGATTTTAATTTCCTCAATTGGAGTCGATATGTTTGCCATTTGGAGGCGATGGGCAACTTCAGGTTTTTTGCTTAACGTCAAATTAGGACAATGTGGCTTGTTGCTGCCGCTGTGTTTCGGAACCTGATCGTATTCACGTAGAGGCTGATTCCGCATATGAGAGTTGCAATCGTCGCCGCCACCATCAGCTCTTTTTATGGAAAGATGAAAAGCCATATAGTATAACGGTGCGGATGGCTTATGAATGGCGGCAACATTGGTGGTGCTGCTGGATGGTAGAGGTCGTTACATTCAGTGGGTTTTCGTATTTCATTGGCACGTACTCTCTGGTTAGTTGAGTGTGAGAGCATTCAATACACGGGTCTAATGAATTGAAGAAAAAGGAAATTTACTTTCTACGAAAAAGCTGTGGGTAGCTTGATTGCGAAATCGAAATATCTAACTAAGTTTTGGCTAATTTGGGAAATGTTCCAAAAACGGGAATGTAGGTCTGACTATACTCGAAAGATTGCTAAATACCTGTAGATATGGCTACTGAAGCAACAAAGCTTCCTCCTGGCATACAAAGTACGGTTTTATTCCGTGTACGAGCCTACGCACTTTTGTAATAATAGATTCGAAAATTTATACAAGTAGTGTTGGATCGAGCTGATTTTTAATAATTAAATGCATCAGGCATCATTTCACTTTTAACTAAGCCAATTTGAAAATATACCTACATAAACAAGTGATTTTCAAAAGCCCTCAAGATGGGTGCGACGTTCACACCTAAATTGTTGTAGGTTATAAGCAGTTTAGATGCTTTGCACAAAATATATTTTGTAGAATAATTCCACAGACAGAATTATTGCGAATGAAGTTCCACCAGCGTTTTATCTCAATTTATTCAACGAACATCACGGTTTCTCTAATGGCGTTTTCGATCCGAGAGAATTGCCCCGAAACTCAGAATTGCTCTTTTCAATGAAATTCGTGGGTCACTTTTGTAATAGTGGTAGACACCATATGAGAGATTTGGTTTTCTGTTGCTATTTTTTTGTTTTGTTTTCTGCAGCAATAAATATAGCCAAATCAATATATTTCAATTTAAGTTTCCATTTTGCACGCATAATTGTATATTTTCGGATCACATAGCGAAAAATTTATTTCTAAGAACACAATTAACAAACACTTCAATCTGACATTTTGTTACTATGAGTTGGTGAGTTCAGGGCAATTCTCTAAAAATATTCCGGACACTTCTGTCGTGCTAAGAATTGACCTGGAAGTGCATTTTTGTTTCCAATGGAACATAGAATACATCGAAAGAACACTTCTAGATTTGATCTTTTCATAGAAAGGGCAATTCTTTTCTTCAATCGAAAACGCCATAATTCTCTCGATTTTTCAACCAGTGTATGTGCTGTCAGCGGATTCAACGGACTGACAGGCAGTAAGTAAATCTACTTCATCTGTCGCGTATAGTAGGCTATTGAGTTGTTTGTATGTAGGTCACATTCCTAAGTTTTGTCAGTTCAATATTTTGTCGCAACAGACCCAACGCGATCATAATAGGTTAATTTGCGTACGCGTTTTAAATCGAACGCAATCGATAGAAATCGATGGCAAGTCTATACACGTTCTCATCAAAAATGACAGAAAAAGAGAAAATTCGCAAAATAACGAGTAACGAGCAGTCCCTCTCTTGGCTCGTAACAGCTCATATAATTTCAACCGTCAAGTACTGATAACTATGTCAAATGCACAAAGTTGACAAGAAACAAATTCAAAATCGGTCTTGAAAACACACAAAAATAAAATGTTCTCCCAGAATGTTTCATATGTTGCAAAAAGGGAAGGTAAATATTTAATTGTGATATGGATTAGATTAGATTTCAAAGATGTGAGTGCCGCAGTCTATCCACGTACTTTAGAGTATATTTTCAGCTCTCTTATGTCGTTTTCCATTGGGCAAAATGAAGCGTCCGCGAGAGTCTGGAATCGAAAAACTCACTTCTGAAACCGTTCAATTGGCACAAAAAATACTCTTCTGGTGATTCTGAGAAGAGAATTTCGCTTCTTTCGATCCCCGAGTGAAACCAATGGAAAACGACATTACAAAGTTTCGCTCAATTTTTTTAATTTTTGACCGATTCTTAGTGCTTGGCTTGGTAAAGTACGCTTATAGACCTAATACGAAATCAATCAAAATAATGTAAGAAGACTTCGAATATTTTGACAGCTTTTAGGTATGTGTACGTAAGTTTTTTTAACTTGGTATAATAAAGCCGCCTAGTTACAAATAAGAGAAACAGAAACAGAACAGATAGCTCTTTCGTTTTGTAGTAGATTTTGTGTCTGTTTGCGTTGCTACTTAAAATTAATAGATGATCTATAAATTCTGCAGAAAAGTTGCTTCTCTATAATTTCTCAATACATTTTTGGGTCACATTCACTTTTTAGAAGCGTTGCGTTTGCCTTTACAAAACTAACATTTGAGAATATTTGAGATCGTTTCTGCATCTACTACATTAGACTTTTCATATTAGCTCTGTAAATCACTCTAGTATCGTCACTTATGGCAAAATATGTAATTTTTAATATTTTAAGCTGTCAAACTGTCAATTGTTGCTATATACATAAGAACTCGTTTAGTTATTTTTGGTTTAGTCAAATTCTAAGCGACCAATTAAACACCTCTGCCTGAATACGTGCCTTCAGTTCTTTACCAATCTAAGCAAAGAAACACTTTGCTTGCTCTTCAAGTTAAAACAAAAAAATATCTATTTAGCTACCAGCAAAAAAGTCGCTCTAAGAGTGCACAAAAATCAGGTCGTATCGTATCTTTGTCGATAATCTAATAAAAACCCGCAAAAAATATTTACTGAATCTACGTGTAGGATGATCGATCTAATCTGATCACAATCCACATGTAGGTACATCTCGTCATTTGGACTAGAAAATTGCACAAAAAACTGTACAGATAGGTATATAAACAAAAAACAGATAAATATGTTGGTATACGGTATACCCATGGTAAGAGACAAGCATCGCGTTTCCTGTGATCTCACCAAAAGCCTATGCAAATGGTATCGGGTAAGTGGCGACGTGGTTGTCTTAGAGTCGGGCCATATTATAAGGCTCTCTGGTTAGATAGCGAAAATGGTAAACACTAGTTTGTCAAATCGCAATGTGGAAAATTGGTTTTGGGTTGGGTTTTGAGTTGGCGCACACATTATTGTTTTGTGCGTGTTGCTTTTCCATTGCTTTTTACAAATGACAAAGTTAACATAACAACAGGAACGCAGACAATGGATTTACGCGTTTTTGTTGTACGCTATAAAGTGTGCAGTGTTGGTTGCAGTTAGCGCAGCCTACAAATGATTTACCATAGGCTTTTAGACATGTGTGTTTGGGTAGTTATTTCACTAGGAGTCTTTGAACAAAGACGTGCTATAAATTATATTATTTGTCAAGCAGCCTGATAACTTAATAATTGCACCGCACGTTGAGATGAATTTTCTCGAAAAATAATTGAATTGGTAATGTGTCTTGTTTGTAATCAAAAACGTTGAGCGTAGTTTCCTTAAAAAACAACTACGTTAATAAAAAGCGTAGGTGCAGAGTTTATCTAAAACTGGTTGCATTACAAGAACACAAATCCAGAGTTTTGCTCGTCTTTTAAAGCAATATTGAAAGATTTTTCTTTAACGAATAAGAAGTAAACTATTTATACATTCGGTTTGTATAGAAAAAAAATTTGTCGCTTACATAAACTGACACTTGCATAGTAGATAAACTCATGAACATAGGCATACTAAATATGACTATAATAAGTCAATGCTCGTGAATTTCAATTTCTATTTCTCATTCAACGTCGAAATGTTCTTTAACTGTCAGTGAGTATTCGAATCGCTGAAGACTAAAGTCTACATTCCAGTTGTTCATGTGCTTCCACTTACATTTTTTTTGAAACTTCGAGCCGAATCTGCGCCCTTTCGAGGAACAATTACAGTTCCAATGCATGTGGTAATGTTGAAGGTGTAAATACAGGCCACTGCAAGGTATTCGATTTTGTTGCAATTCCCAGTACTAGAACACAACACCTTCTTGTAACGAATAAAATAGTATTTTTGGTCCCCTTGCAAAACATCTAACTTCTATAACGATTTTTGTTGGAAATTTAGCAGTGGAGTTTTATTACAATTGGACACAATATAATATGTCACTTTTCGTAGTGATTTTTATTTAATAAACGTGTAAGAGTTGATTATTTTGTAATTTAACGAAATTACCCTGTAAATGTGTATAAAATGCATTGCTACTCACTGTCCATTCCCAGCATCATCGACAAATGAATCTGCAACATCACCTGAAACTCCATCGCGCCCACAATCAGACAGCAACATCCAACAAGCATCAAGCAAGAATAGATCTGATCGTCTCATCGCATTTACACCTTCATCGCGTTCGTCATCTTCGTCTATGGTCTATGCTCTATGCACACACACATTCTAAAAATGCGGCAAAGAGTGAGACAAGCAAACCAACTACGATCGTATTTCACTGAGCAACAAGCAAAACAACAGCAACAATCGAATGTGGATAGCCGTAGACGAAATGAAAAAGAAAATGCACAAGAAAAACACCATCGCACCAACACAAAGCCACCACAAAAATGCGAAACAACATCATTCTGCCTCAAGTCAGATTCTCGATCACCCACGATAAACTGCCTACACACGCCGCAGTGTAACCGGGATAGCGATAGTCTCATGATTTCGTCATTTCAGTCATAAAGCATAAAACAGAAACAGAGCCAATTGCCAAAGGGAACGAGCGAGAAAACCACCAACCCACCCGTATATGTCATCCATCGATCGTGTGGGGAATTTTCCTCCGCACGCAAAACGTCGCATTCAGTTTAATTCAAGAAGGCAGTCGGTTCGTTTCGTGAATGCTAACGATTGTTGAATTAATACACATAATCATTTTCAAATTCATTTTGAAAACAAACAAAATATTCATAAAAAAAAGCAACGGTCTTTTCCACTACTAATCATCGGCCAGAGTTTTGAGAGATTTACTTTTATTTTCGCCATCAATCGACCACAAAGGGAACTTTTCTCTTCCCATTTACGTCCATTATTGAAATAGTACGAAAGAAAAGAGAACGTTCTGTGAGTTGAATCGAAAGAATATTGAAATAAATTCACTGGAAAATTAAGTTCAACGTTTTCTGATTTTTCTGCGAAAAGTGCGATCACTACGAAAAAGCGACATCGACGGTAGATCGCTGAAAGGTTTATAAATTTTCCGTGGAATTTCAAAGCGAATCAAAGGAAAAGTGCTGAATTGAGATATTTAAGTGAAAAGTGTTTTCTTTTTTTTTTCTAATATAAAATTAAGTGCAATAAAATATAGAGAAAAGTATATTTTCCAAGTGGGCAGCTACACAAGAGAGTACCTGTTTAAGCCACAGAAGATTAGATAGAATTTAGAAGGGAGATTAATTTTTTTTTTTACAAATAAAGAGAAGAAAAATATAAACGGCAAAATGAGTGTCTGCGAAAATAACAATACACAACAACAAAACACACAGAGCATAGCCGACTATCTGGCTCAGCTACTTAAGGACAGGAAACAATTGGCAGCTTTTCCGAACGTTTTCAATCACGTGGAACGTTTGCTGGACGAAGGTGAGTTCAGTTCCGTAAAAAAAAAAAGAAGGAATATCCCGGGCTGGTTTTCTATTGAATTCCTGTTTTCAACCGAAGAGAAAACAAGTGCAACACGCTCAGGAGGAGGCCCTTTTTAAAATTGTCAGGTTGATGACCCTTTTCTAATGGAATTTCTTATTTGGAGAGGAACTGTAGGCCGTAGGGATAAAGATGAAGACAAGATGTAACATTGGATCAAGATCGACATTATTATCGTCGCACAGCATCTTTCCGATTATTGGAATTGCGGGGCGGTTGTATGGGTTGCTGCATGGGTGTCGCCAACCTAACCTAAAATTATGCGCTCACCCTCCGTCGCTACAGTTGGTCAGAAGTTCATTTGTACTGCTTTGAGTTTTGCCATGCGCCTCAGGCGGAACATGTATGCTAATTTTGAAACACGGACCAGTGGTGTGGCCTTCTGTTTAAGTTATTGATTTTGCCTCCCGATTTTAAAAATACTGCTCCCAGTAAGAATAACTCAATTTAAGCCATTGTGTAATTACAATGCAATAAGAATTGTATGTAATGCCAATATTGGGATTAGTGACCTATTTCCAGTGTTTGACTGACACTTGAGTGACACTAGCTTAAGCTCACGTAAACGTAGTACACTTGTTTGGATATGCATTCCAAACGATTTCGAAGACACCTTTCCCGTACAAATTGTAAAGAAAAAGTTACATTTATATGTAATGTTGATATATGGATATCGAATTTTTTCTGTCGTTATTAAGAGCTGCGTATGACAATAGCTAAGTGTTGGAAGAAGGTTTGACATCAACTTCGATCCTCTTGATGATTTAGGTACCTAGTTGTGTCAAAGTTGTTCTAAGAGGCTTCTATGACACCTCTAGTAACATGAATCAAAAGTTTCAGTGCCCTGTTTTGGCACACTGAATAGTTTCGAAAATAAATTCGTAAGAAACAAGAATAAAGTGCACGCACTCAATTTTTCATTTTCATTAATCACTCAATATGTTTCGGATTTATCAGGCACAAAAACTACGAACATAACTTCCAACTGTCGTCGAGCAAAGATGCGCTTAGGTTTAAGAATTATTTATTTAGCACAGCTAACTTCAGGCTTTGGCTTGGTACATATTGAAGTACTGGTTCAAAATTCTAAATCAGTATGAACCAGTACACAAAATTTTCATTTCAATATTAGTTAAATTCGCTGATACTAGCTAAAAAAAACATCCCAGAAACTGCGAAACTTTGTAAAATTCATTTTTGCTGCATTTTCCATCCCTTTTTCGACCATCTCGGGCGGCATAGCAATGATCTCGGCAGGAATGTTTGCCTTGTGCTCGTCAATGGTCTGAGCCCTGCTGGGGTCAAATTTGAAGATCTGGGTAGCCAGTCAATAGGCGATCTTTATTTAATAAGAATGATCTATATAAATCATTGATTTTCAATGTTTACAACAATAGTACTATTTCCAACTGTTGTTGTAAACCACGGAAATCAATGGTCTATATCTTTAAAGACCATGTGGGCAACATAAAGAAGTCCTAATGTCGCAATTTTTGTATATAGCAAACGTCCAGGAATTTTCGTTCCAGAAACTTTACTGTTTGATTTACAGTGTGGCATGGCGCAACGTCTTGTTGAAACCAATAATCGTCGAGACCTATTTCACACATTGGACCACGATATTTTTAACGATATGCATACAACTGAATGACTATTTTCAATGTACAGCGCCACTACTTCGGTTAGAATTGTACAGAATTGACGTTTTAAAAACATACTCAAGTCAATCGGTTGATTCATAGTCTGATTCATGGCCAAGTAATTCAATGTTTACATAATGACATTAAAGATGGCGCACCCTGTATATTTATAGCTCCAATCAGTTTTATTAGCCAACACTAAAGCCAAACTTCAATGCAGTTGAAAGAGCAAAAAGAAATTGCATAAATATGGAAATAAGTCCAATATGTCGAAAATTACGATCTACTAGTGAGACGAAGCAGTCTTTCCAAAACGGATGAAGGTATACCTGATGGTATATACAAATTCTTCCGTTTGCTTTTACAAATTTTGATAGGAATACAACTGGCTAATAACAGTTATTTGCGACTGAATGATATCGTTTTCGAATCTTAAGGGGACATAGGACATTTCATAATTTCGTTTGATTTCATTTCAATTATTGACTTGGCTATGTATTTGGTCAACCAATTGATGTTGCTGAAAATCTTTGGGCAATTTTAGCTTCACACTAACAATTTTTGTAGGTCACAATGGGTAATTTTATATGGAAAATTTCCCCGTTGTGAGTTTGTAAAATTTACCGTGACGAATGCAAATAGTTTCAATTCAATTCAATTTCAATTCAATTTCAGTTCAATTGTTGTTGGGAAGATTGTCTAGAGACGTAATGCTGTTTGTAATTTGTTTTCCAATATATTGATCCTTAAGCGTAGTACGCTGCTCGAGCTAAACTAAATTTTATCTGGTCTCCAACTTTTCTCTCCAAACATCAGCTAAAGTCCTAGATAAATTTTGACATAGAGTACGCCGTGGACAAGTGTCACAGAAAACAGCTGTTCTTTGAAAAAACTTCCTTCAAAAATGTAATTCTCTCTTATTTCAACTATGTCTGATTCTAGGTACCTACTTCTCGTCCATGTAATAATTAAAAAGAGCTCATCCTGGCATACTTTTCCGCAACTGAACAACAAATATACAACGATCTGTCACAATTTAGATTGAGAAAATGTGCAGACCCATTAAATGGGCACGCTAAATTTTGACAGACATATGAAGTACATTCTGAAACAAAAGTTTGATTATTTAGCTCGAGCTGCGTACACTCAGCTAAATGGGTTCGCTTAAGTTTAGCTCAGCTAAATTTTGGACAGAATTTTGTATGGGAGCGAAAATTTAGGTCGAGCAGCGTACTAAGCTATGGCAATAAAACATTTTAAATACGAATTTTGGTAAAAAACAACAACTCTCAGTCTATATTAAAGGAAATTACGCATTAAATTTTACTTTAAGATAGGAAATATTTAAATAAGAATCCCCGCTGACTAAGTCAGATCCAAAGTTGCATCTGTCAAATTCAATTAGTTGATGTTCCCACTCGGCGTGAGTTCCAAGTTGCTTATAGTTAACTAAATAAGTAAAGTAAAGTAATAACTACTTTCGGAACTTAGGGCTTGCCAATTTTTATGTGCATGTATATGGATTTTTCTGAATAATTTCTCTTTGCTTTATCTGTCAAATCATAGAAAATTTTGTAAATTTGGTTCACATCAACGACAACTTTAAGCTCGCCAGTGGTAAAGCAAAAATTGAGTCACAATAGCATTTATATGATATGCCAGGTGGGATTTAGAGTTCACTTACAAAAGACGACTTGACGGACTATTCACATGAGAGCGAAGCGAACAGGCTAATATTTGTAGTTTCTGACACTTCATTCACATGAACACTTTTTTTTAGTCGCGGATATCCCCGACTCAGTTTCATTTTTAAAGGTTAAGTTCGAACGATTTCGTGGGCTTGTAGATCGCGACTGTATTACGTGGATTGTGAATAAAGTGCGACAGTTTGCAGCAAGAATTTTCAATGCGCGGGAAAGTTGCTGTAATTTTCAATTCCTATTCGCAATTCGCGCTCATGTGAACAGTTCTTAAGAGTTCGAATTTTTTTTCTATTTCTAAGGACTATTGTGTAAGTAAGTAAAGCAGGTCACTATAATGGTAGAATTTCTACCACTGGGCGCTAGTGATTATCCAATAAAATATTATTTCGACCTAGTTCAGTTAACCAATTTCAGCACATGTCCTCCAGTCAATTCCTCCTAATTACTTGAAGTTATACAAATTTGGTGGAAATAGAGGCATCACTGTGAAAATGAGTTGTCGTTGTTTTGGACATGTGTGCACTCCATCAGTGTTATCAAAATTTCGACGAAAATAACGTAGACCCACTTGCCAAACAAATATAAAGGCGCCACAAGTAGGTAACTCAACAAACTGGGAACGCGATGTAGAGGTACTTACATCCTTTCCGCTTCCTTTGGCATTAGTGACAAAGGGAAACCAAGGGATCTTTTCAGTTTTTCAACACAAAGCAACTACCTGAAAATGGCTATAATTACTCACTTTAGATGTCACAATGCCTATCTGTTCCGAAACGATTGCATATACTTCGAAAAGGTAGACAAGATGTCATTTAAGGTTATGCTGTGGTACACATATTCGATACTATGTACAAGGTGGCGCAAAAATAACCTTCCGATGTTTTTTGGCTGTAATTTAAAAAAAAAAATTAAAAACTTTGATTCTTCTTGTGGATTATTTTTATTTGGTCTTTTAATTTTTTTTACATAAAGTCGAGAATATGATGTCATGTAAATGGCCGCCGCCACAGTTGATTGTCATTTGAGCCCTTTTTATGGCATTTTCCATCACTTTGGCCAAAACTTCCGGCGATAGGTCCTCACATTCTTGACGGATATTGTCTTTAAGAGCTGCAAGAGTCTGAGGCTTGTTGACATAAACCCGCGACTTCAAAAAGCCCCACAAAAAGAAGTCTGGAGCGGTCAAATCAGGCGATCTTGCTGGCCAGTGCAAATCGTCAAAACGGGAGATTAGGCGCCCGGGAAATGCATCCTTCAGCATATCGGTTGTGGCACGTGCAGTGTGTGCCGTTGCACCGTCCTGTTGGAACCACATGTTTTCCAATCCCAATTCATCAAGTTGCGGCAAAAAGAACTCGTTGATCATTGCTCTGTAGCGCTCACCATTCACAGTAACCGTTTGGCCCGCGACGTCTTTGAAGAAAAAAGGTCCGATGACTCCTCCAGCGAAAACAGCACACCATACAGTGACTTTGAGCGGGTGTAATGGCTCTTCGTGGGTCACACGCGGATTTTCAGTGCCCCAGAAGCGTAAATTTTGCTTATTTACGTACCCGCTAAGATGGAAATGGGCCTCATCACTCATGATTATTTTTGATGAAAAATCATCTTCCTCTTGGTGGTGATTAAGGATGGCTTGAGCTTGAGCGTTCTGGAGCAGTGTAGCGTAACATTGTTTATTAACGTGTATTTCGCATGTGTTTACTACACAAATGTCAAAACAGAACTGACATTAGGGGCCAATCGCAAAATTTATAGCATTTTCTGATAGGAGGATTACTTTTGCGCCACCTTGTAGTTAAGTAGACTATTAATCTAAAACAGAAGTACCTACATCATAAAATGAAGCTGATTGCCGACCCTGTTTGAATAGCTTCTTCGAATATTATTCCACATTTCTTTTTCTGTCTCCAATGGGCCTTACTAATAATCATTTTCAAACCTTCACCTTATATATTATGTTGTAGGTCACAATATGCAATTTTGTACGTAAAATTTCGCCATTGTAAGTTTGCATGGTCACTAAAAGTGATAAGTATCGCGGAATTTGTACAGTTTCTCACCTCGGACAGTAAATTGTTTACTGCATGCGCAATTATCGGAATCACTGTACCTGCAAGTATTTTTGTTGATATTTCGTTGCTGCTTCTTCTTCGTACATCTATCTGAGTGTGTGTATTGTAGTATCTTGAGTAAAGTATTTATTATTCAAGAAGATGCTTTTGACTCTTGTTCTCGCTCACTCCATCGGCTGGCTCAGACGTTTTCACTTGATTTTGATTCTTCAGTTTGAACAATGTCGGCCGTAGTCTTATTATCGTCATCGTCGTGGTATGGGGTAGGAAAAAAAATTTGATGTGTTGTTGTGCGTACTTCCCCCCCGCTGATCGTACTTCTCGACTCGACAGACATGAATTTCAACACAGAAATAAAAATAAAAACAAAACAAAAAGTGGAAAATCCGAAGATCCACGCAAGCGTCAATGACATGAAAAAGGACAACGAAAAAGTGCCCACTCTTGTACAGGGTACACTGTCTCACTGAAATGCATTGAAGTGCGATGACGAGAACGAGAAGTTGTCAGTGGATGCGTGATTTGACTTTTATGGAACGGTATACGGTACTGGGTTTATGGTTACTTCGTAAATATTTACAACAATTAGGCATGAGAAGGGATTTTTCTTTTTATAGCAAATGTAAACACAAACTGTTTGTGGGGTGAGGAAATGAAACTGTAGAGTGGCGACTAACAAAGTATTCCGAGTGTCTTTGTGGTTGGATGACGGCACAGCACCACTAGGTGCTTTCGTTTTAAATTCCATAAACCATTTTTTAGTAGAAAGATACACATTTGGTATACTACAAAATACAATTACATATTTACATATTTATGTAAGTTGTGGGATGGGTGGAGGTAGCTTTTTTCGTGGTTGCTAAATTGTTTGAGGTCTGCGCTACTATTGAGTTAGGAAAACCTTGCATTTGGTCTGAAGCCTTGGAGGTGTTGCTGGTTAATCAATTAATTGGCTTCTTTTATATTCAGTAGTACAACAACACATCAAGAAGAAGTTTCTGCACTTAAATTATTCTTGAAGTTATAGCCCCGAGGCGAGTTCCAAAGCTAGAAGAATTCTTCAAAGGTGATGTCCTCGGGGTTGTCAAGTATTCCATTTGTCGCATTTCGAGAGATAATTTCGTTAAGTTCTACATTGTTTTTGTGCAGACCTCAACATCGAAACAATATTCCAAGCATGTTTTAACCTGAGATAGTTGCTCTCGTTATCTCTTTACTTTGAATAAAGGTACCCTGATCTTGCGAAATTGGGTATAGGTATGGTTCTGTCACAATGGTTCCCCATTGACAGTGATAGTGAACTAAAAAATGTGCTTTGATTCCTTGCGATGGATGTGTTGGTCCCATTATTGGTACATTTTATTAGTTAGATAGCTACCTAGATATCTATTTGTTGAGATTGAACTGGATGAAGGTCGTTCAAACACGTTAGCACTTAGTTGTTAATTTTGGAGGTCGAATATAATCGTTTAAGAAGTTGCGGGACTGTCGCCCATTCCGTATTTAACCTCAAATAACAAAAAATTATTTATGCGATATAAAACTGTGCCAACGCGTGATAGTTGAATCCTTTTAAACTGAATGACCCAGGACTAAATCGGCGCATCCGTGAGTGAGAAATACAGGCCGGAATTTTGCTTGTTTTATAAAGTGGAAATAGTTTATGAACGTGTACCTAGCTTGTTTTCGGAAGCGGTGGGTATCTGATGACCAGCATTGTTTCGAAGAAATTTTAGAGTTGAGCCATTTTCTGAGCCATTCGACACAAGTTTGAGTCACATTAGTTAAACGAAAAGGAGGAGGGACTCATTTGTAATTTCTACAAAAATAAATGCAAAATCTATGGGTGCGTTCACTTGGCGAATCTTTTAACCAGCTATTGTTCTTTTGATTGTGACGGCGTTCAGTCGGGTAAATTATCGTATCCTGATTGTGTTTTTTTAATTTTTCAACATTTTTTTTTAAGGAAATTATGTCTTAGTATTGAGACAAATCCGAGCATTTTCCCTTTAGCTCCGAGCATTGAGCCAAAGCTTTAAGAATTGAGCCAAATCACCCAATTGGGTACATCACCACAACGCTACTGATGGCAGTCTAAAGTTTGATGAGAAAAAGAAGGCGACTAGTAATTTACGACTTCAATTTTACAAAATTTAAATATAATAATCTATTTCTTGAAAAATGTTGTCAAAATTGAATCGCGAATCACTTTGTTCTTACAAACAACCAACACAAAGCCAACAAATCAATAGGTGCTAGTAGGGTGTTTTTTTTTTTGTATACAATTTCACCAGTCTGATCGGTGAAAGCTACACAACGCACTGGTTCGAGTAAGCAATTTAGAAGTACCGATCTGATTGCACTAATGGCATCCACATGCAGTTAAAATCCCTCTTCAACTCAACGTAGATATTTCAAGTGAATTCCTTTTAAATTGAATAAAAATTCATATTCAAACCTCTCCTTCTTTGCGTCTACCTGTTCGTCCAACAAAACATCAATTGATTCCAACCACAAAAGGAGAACACTTCAATTTGAAATTAATGTCACATACCAAATTTCCTTACCCCCATGACCATACCTGCAACACATCGTCAGCCATACATACAAAACGTAATAACAGTCTAAATATACTAGGTATGTCATCAATAAAAAAAAACGCTGTCCACCAAATATGGGAAGAAAATTAAAAATTGATTTCCGTCTGATATAACGTTGTATCTATGTGTGCATGTGTTTTTTTTTATTAAACATACTCGTAACCTCTCCCAGTGCGTGTGTGGGAGACTGGGAGTTAGTTAATACAGAGCAACAGAGCACGTTCAATTGAAAGAACATTATCACTCAAGGTTAGTATAATTGAGTCTTCTCGCACCCCATTAGAAACTAAATTCTTAGCCAAACAATCCGCAATAGATTGGGCAACTATCAAGGCGAATGCATTTGACCAAAAAAAGATAAAACTACCAACAGATAGATAGATATAGAAGCTTACGACACGGGGTCAATGGATCCAACGTGCGATCTCACAAAACCTTTACAACTTTACTACCTGCCTACTCTAACACAGTCACCCAGAAAAAAAAAGAGTGATAACAAAGCTTTTTGTTTGTTTAAGTCATGCAAATAGCCGCTTTTCTGATACGAATTTTAATTTTTTTTTCGCTGTTAATCATCGTGGAGTGGAAATCGAAAAAAAAAAGAATCTAATTCCATCGCATTACCTAAGTGTTGTAGTTGGTGTCTTTTGCGAACGTTTGTCGCCCGCCCAGACTTAATCGGATCTTGCGCACGCATTTGAATACTAACCCTATGTACTCACCGATAGTCGCAGCGATAAGAAGAGAGAGCGAGACCAAAAGATAAAGCAACAGTGATTACAGTTACAGATGCGGGAAAATGAGTCAATCTTCTGATTGGAATAGGGATACCTACGATCAATGGTTGCACCGTCAAATAAGTACGAGGACAACATGTTCCTCTTGCCCCCATCAGCAGGCTGTGCCGTAGATCCGTGAATGCAAAACAACGGTAGTACTCGCTCTAATATCAAGTGTATGTGTCGCAGTTGTAAATCTCCATTTCTTCAGCTATGCATATATTTTTTCCGTGTTGGTTTTTGTTTTTACACAGTCTGCCGTACGCGCTGTTCTCTGGGTTAAGCGTAGTTTGTAGTTCGTAGTATTGTGTAAACCTGTTACACACTATTTCCGTCCTTATCCAAGATTGCTGCTCTTTAAAGATTATTTTTTATCTTGTTTTGCCCTCTCATTCCTTTCAATATTGAACTGAAAATGGAATTATTACAACTTGAAGAGATACCAGAAACAAGAAAGAAAGGAAAATTCTATCGTTTTATTGTTTCGCTTGTGTATACTTTTTTACTGATTCCTTCTCACTCACTCCCTACAGGAATTTCATTTTGCATTTTGTGTATTTGTTTTGACTTTTTGAGATGATATACCTACCTTATAGTGGTTCTCTTGAAACTGCAAGATGAGCATCATCGTTAGAAAAGTATACACCGTAAACGGTACGTAGTTCTGAATGAGAGAGAAGAGAGATAAAGCCAACGACTAAAAAGAGAGACCATTAAATTAGAATATTGCATGCACGTAGGGTGAACAGATGATTCTTCTTTAAGGTATTTTTTTTTCTTGTAATGGGATGTTGCCGGATTTCGTTTTGAAAAATTGAATAAAGGATGATAATTTTTTTTTAAACCAAAAAGGCAAAACAGGCGCGTTTACTTGAAAAATATATGAAAAAGAAAATATTAAATCGAGTTGAATGTTCCTCTAAGACATTGGTTCCAAAGCCTTTTGCAGCAGCCAGTCGATTGGTTTATTGCAAAATGTCGTACTCTCAAGAGAGTGGGAAAATCCACACTGTAGCAAATACAATTGTGGCCATGCCCCTTCCCCCCCAAATTTTTATTAAGTAAAGGCGACTCGGAAGATTTTTTTTACCGAATAAACTACCTCCCACACAAGTTTAAAATAGGGTGGTGCAGTAAAGCTAAAGCTGTTTCAATGCAGGGGGAAATTTCCCTTTACAAAAAAAAAATAGTATTTAGGTAATTTGCAATTATGACTGCTAAGGAGATTGGTAAATAGAAAAGTTGCAGGAGTTTTTTAAGATATCGCCTGGGAAAAAAGTGACATTTTGTTCCTAGTGTCGGGAATTTTTATAACAACCGCCTGTTAATATGCTCCGACTGCTTTGACATTTTCATGTGAATAAGTAAAATTGTGAAGGATGGTTTGTAAATTTGCTAACGAGGGAAAAACCGCACAAAATCAATCAAATATTAAGCCGAGCAAATTTAATTGATTTGAAATTGAAATTCGTTCTGCCTATCTCTCTATAAACTTGCTAGATAAATAATTATTGGACGCAACAAGCCCATAAAGATCCGATGTCTATTTTCTCACACACTTCTTCATTACTTCTCGGAACTTTTCACAGCAAAATGATTTGAGCCGTCATCGCTGAATATTTCTAGACCTCCTTAGAGCCTTATTGCAGGAATGCGTTTTTTTTTTTTGCAAATTTGGCAATTCCCCTGTCTAGGTATTTGTAAGATGAATTTTGCTGTATTTTACTGACAGTTTGCGTAGTAGTGACCAATTGCTAGAATCTTTTTTAAAAGTCTGTTTTTTGCTAACATTCGATTAAATTATATTTCAAAGCTGTCATCGAACAAGAATTTAAAATTAAAGCATGGGTTCTTTCTGGTACCTCTACATAATTTTTATGAAAGAAAACAAGACCTTCTTTTTAAATTGGCGCAATATTTTACTAGTCAATGGATTAAATTGTAAATCTATGAAATTTAAATAAAATATGTACACTTTAAAAAGTTAGACAAATTTAAAAGAATCACACATTTTAAGGCCTAAATTTTTCCACTCGTTCGACGTAGTTTCCCTCGCGCAAGTTGACCATTATTGTAGTTTTGACGCACTTTGTGTAAAGTAGCGTCAGGTTTAGGGTGTATTATATTAAATTAAACTGACAGCTGACAAACGCTGACTTGGCATTCAGCACTGAAAATAATTTAAAAAAGTCTAAAACAAATGTGAAAAGTACCGCGAATTCATTTCGATAATGCCAATGAAATGAACCAAAATGAGTAATATGCCAAAAAAACAGCCTGACAGCCAACAGCAACTTTGACAGCCACAGTGACAGTGCACATTTTAGAACCTGCGGTCAACTAACACTACTTTTGTTCACACTTGATGAAGTTTCTTATGATGTTTTTAAATTAATAAAAAACGATTCAGCTTTGGAAACTATATTCGCTGTCAAAGTTACTGTGTATTTATCTGTTTCTCGCTTTAACGCAAACGACTGACCAAATCGCATTCAACAAAAGGAAAAAGGTATCGATCACAGTAGCTACGCAGTAAAAAGACAAACCACAGTGGAACCCTTCATGACAGTGACGTATCGTCGACTCGAACCGAAACCCGTACAAAAGGGGAAACAAAATGTTGTAAGCCTCGTAACTAACTTGTAACAAATAAAACAAATTATCAAAAATAAAATAATAACGATATAATTTTCGACATAAATTCGCACTATTCATCGATTTTTATTAGTCTATCCGATAAAGAAATCCCATCTGTCTCTGTCTCGCTGTATAAGCATGAATATTTTACGCGTCTGTATATTTTACTCACTCAAAAACAATAGATGTTGCCTGTGGAATAGTAAAATCGTGATTTGTTTATTTTATGATCTCATTATTAGATTAAAAAGTGTAATTTGGCACTGGCATAGATTGCGCTACCTAGTTTCTGTGGCTTGTTGAGAGTCACGTAGCTACAAGTGTACGTACATATACTTTCAAATATCTGCAGTGTTTCTGCTTATTTGGATGGTCGGCTGAAGTAAGCGAGCCTAACCGTTTATTTTTATAAGTTTATCTAATAGAGTGTGTCTTATCTAATCATTGTGTCTTTTAATTCAGCTCAGAACCAGTTTAAGAGTGTTTTCTTATTTGATTTGCATTAATTCATGGCACAGATGCCATATGTCGGCTTGTGATTTATTACTCGCTTAATTATGCTTTGAGTTTTTTTTTCCTCTTTGAATTTTGCAAAGTCTGGGTAGTGGGATTGGTCAATGGTTTTGTTTAGAACAAGGAGAGGAGGAGGGTTTTTTTTTGGATTAATGAGAGGTGCCAAAGTATTCGTTTTTTTTTTTGTGTTTCCTTCGTAAGGAGAGGAACAATAGATCCGCCAGTAGCACATTAATATTCTATTGTATCCCATTGACCATTGTTGGGGAGGTAGAAGGGTTGTATGTGGGGAGGTAAGGTACCAGTCGAGAAAAAAGATTTGTACGTATTATATGCATCTCAAGGTTTTTGACAGTTGATCACTGTATACGTTTCGTGATCACATTTATTTGCAGACAATACTTCATTTGTGACTTTTGGTACTTATGGCTTCGAGAGATATTGTGCTACGGAACATCTTACTGTCCTTAACTTTGGCAAATTCGAGTTATCTCCTAGATAATTCCGAGTGAGTGCATCAATAGTCATGGTGCGCCACTGCACTTCTTACTTTCCACGTTCCTAGTTATAAAATAACACTGAGAAGGTTGCTAACAGGATTTTCTTTTTAACTGACAGATAACTTGTCATTTTCTGACAATTGCATAAGCAGGGAGTAGGGTTTCTTAAAGTACTTAGCTGAAAATGCGTGATTAAAATATTTTTGGAACAGGCTCTACAAATAAATCGAATCAAGTGATTAGCTGGACTTATTATGACAGATTTTTCAATCACTCAATTTAAAGTGTGATAGCCAATGTGAGACCAATAAAACAACTGAAAGTATACCAGTACTAAAATGTTAAATTTGTACATGTGTAATCCAACATATTAATCAAAGTGAATCATATCAGTTATTCAGCAGTTTGCTGTTCTTTCTATTTGCTAAAACCATTTGAATTCAAAAACTTGTCACGACGACTTTTCTAGATGAATTTTATCTCTGTTGATCACAAACACTTGGGCTTATCCAAAAAAAATAGGTAGCCAAAAAATGATAATAGAGTCACATCCACTCAAAAGTCATAAAACTGTTGATAGTAAGAATGTGACGTGTGCCTAATTTTGTCACTGTGTTTTCTTTTGGGTGATATCGTATGAGAAAAACAATTGCGGTCTCAAAACTGCTTAAGTCAGAAGACTTCTCTTCCTCCGTCAATTGAAGGCGACTATAGGTAGAGTTTTTCTTTTTGTATAATTGACGTCTGCAAATTTGACGTTTAATGACAGAGAAAGTTGACTGTCAGCTGTTCTTTTCTGTAAAACGAACACAATAAGTACGATCAATGGAAGCTTTGTAACAACTTCAGCAGCATAAGTTGTATTAAGCTAAACTTTGACAGGTGCCTTATCAAGAGTTGGGAACGAAAATTGAATATCCGCATCTTCCCATTTGATGTTTAGGAGAACTGGAAATCGTCGCGGAATTTTGGTTGTGTTTGTACATCTGTCGCTGTTGCAGTGCGAATGTGGTTCACGCCTTAAAAAGTCGATCGTTTCAAAAAGTTTGCTCTCAAAGTTACCGTTAAAGCTATATTGTGATAATTTGCTTGTCACTTAAGTTGTTATGAGTTCTCGTAATGTGTGCACTGGCTTGTTCGCATTTCGCGTACGGTTGAGTTTTTTTTTTTGACATAAAGTCGGTCATTGCAACGTGCAAATTCGAAATTAAATGCGGCTCCCTAACTTTTAGGTCTGTGAGATAATATATTTCTACTACTATAACAGTATTTTCGGTACTTACTACACAAAAATGGAAACAGACCTAGAACGCGTAGTAAATTTCATCGGCACACGTCACAGAAAAGTACGGAAACTTTGTTACAGAATTTTAGGTCACAATGTCATCGTCAAATATGCGTCTTGAACGTCACAACGTAAGACAGAATTGTAATTTAGTTGATCGCAGTCTTAATATTTATCTTTCGAATGTCAAATTTATATGCACCTAAGTTGATTTCTAACAGAAATGTTTAAATGTGACACGTCACTAACAATCCATATTCAGTAGATAATGTTTATGATTTCAGTGGCGAAACTCCTGACTGTTTTCGATAGCTACCCATCCGCAAAAATCAGTGATTGTTATAAGTAATCTAAAGATTAAAAAGTACCCTAATACTTTTATAAATGACGTAACTCGTTCTGTTGCTACATGCAGACTGCAAGACAATAAACAACAGTCCAAATGGAGCGATATTTAATGTGAGACAACGAGATGTGCATATTTGATTCTTGTTTGATAATCGTTTCGTGTTTCTTAGTAACGACATGTGCAGAACGTCAACATCTGGAAGCTGTGACGTTTTCCTTCAGTTTATGTCTCATCTGTTGGTTGACTACTGTCAATTCAATAAAACTGCTCGCCGAAACGACGTCTATACAAATTTAAAATAATAACAGGAAAGATACGTCCGCAGCAAATTCCAGAAATATTTAATTGAATTCCAGTACAAATTGATAACTGACAGATTTATGAATATTTTTCTTGGGCCCTGCATACCCAACTTTTGTGACACCGGTTCAGGTTGACGAGACATTAAAACAAACTATTGATTTGTGTGTAGGTACTCACTTTTCAAAACATCACACTCATGACATCACAATCTCATTCCTTATGTTCACATTCTTCTCTCAATTAATATTCATGTGACCTTCTGTCACCTAATTCTTTCACTTTCGATCTGAAATGTCAATTGAAGATCAAATTGTGAACAAATGGAATTTAAAGAGCGTCGTTATTATTTAATGGCGGCTGTTGATGCATCATTTATCTCTGATTTCGATCAGTTTTATAAGACGTGTCGATCGTGTATAAGAGCAATTAAAACCTAAACAAAGAGTGCAAAATAGACTACAAATTTAAATAATCGCTTTGAGTGGCGTACAGCCTCTAGTGAAACCCACTTATGGCTGGGCAGGTAAGTACGTTTTTGACATGGAACACTCATCTTGATCTCAGCCAAACAGTAATTGTGTCGAGTTTTGAGCACTACAACGACATTGAGGTAACCAAAGGCGCTGAAGCAAAGCGGAAAGAAAAC
Source organism: Cheilosia variabilis (assembly GCA_951230905.1). NCBI lineage: Eukaryota > Metazoa > Arthropoda > Insecta > Diptera > Syrphidae > Cheilosia > Cheilosia variabilis. The sequence continues at coordinate 18,256,953 of OX579676.1, forward strand.
TATTTACAACTATATGTACTTTTAAATAGCCGGTTGTCCAAGGAAATTGCTGTACTTAGCAATTACACTTTCTCTCTGATGCCATCATTTCGGTTTTGGGCACCTTTTTCGTTTTGCTTTTCTCTCTCCGTTGTTGTATTTCTTTTTCTTTGGATTTGTTTTGGTTTTATTTCCTTCCTGTTGGGTCATGATTACCATAATAATTCAATTAAAATTGGCACACATGTAGACGGTCGGCAGCAGCTGTCACTTTTCAATGGTGGAACAGTCACCAACCAACCAGAAGATAAGTGGATCTTGTGTTAGATTTATCACGCCATCGGTTAACCGTGCGCAGTTAATTGCATTTCTTCATTTGACAATTGAAAGGCATGAGGGTATGACAGATCGCCGTTGGTCTAGCAACTAAATAACTGCTTAGATCCAACTGCAGTTCGGACGGTGTGGTGCGTTTTTATTAAAAGATAAATAAAAGCAACGCTAAGCTGAAATATATGTGCAGTGACAAGGTTGTAAATTCATTATAGATATTGAGTCTTAAGTTGAGCCACGAATCCAGTGATTAACGTCAAATAAAGGTTCATGCACTAGCTAATAATAAATTCAATCATACTTACAAATTTGTAAAGAGTCCACTGCGTTACTTAAATCAAAACATTCCAAGGTATACAATATACAATTATACATACCACAAATATATTCAAGACCTGTCAATACCTAAGCTATGTAGAAATACATTTAAAACACCTAACCGACGCCATTTAACATATTTCAAATCTGACAGCTCTCTGATGAAATCCTATTGCACCTATAGCGGAAAATTACCAACGCGATTACACAGAGATTCTGTTTCATCTTCATTTTTATGTCAGCCATTGAAAAATGTCTAAAAATACGAAAAACTGTTTGATTCCAAGTTTCCTTTCCTCCTCTCATAGTAGACATAAAATAACGATCAAAATGAGAAACCACCCACCCCCGTGCCATAAAGATTTCGAAATCTCTCAACTCACACCTAATTGTTTCCCTTAAAGTCAATTCTCTAAGAGGTGACACACACCGATCTGTCGGTCGGTATAAACCATCCTACCGAAAATATATGTATATCCACAGACTATTCCTGAAAGTATTAAAGGTGTAGAACGCCATCTTTTGTCTTTACACCCTCATAATTCACAATTAAGAGGAAAAAAAATACCCACCAACGAAATTTTGTTTTCTTCCTCTGCGATAGCATTAGGTATATTTTTAAATTTAGAAATAAAAGTAACAAAACCAAAAAAAAAAAAAAAATATACGAGCATTTGACTCGGTTGTTTGTTTTTTGTCTACAGGGCAGTGAAATCCACAAGGAACTGCCTCCCCGTCGCCCTCCCCTTCCCCACCGTTCGCTCGTTCTAATCCAGAAATAAACGAACATTTCTTTTAAAATAACAAAATCAAGATTTGTGTTCGAAGGGTGTCGATCGTCGTGTATACACACGAGGGGAGAACCAAAAAGAAATAAAAGATCAGAAATGCGCCAGCGAAAGCAGCAGATATATATGTATATTCTGAATTCGTATACATTCCGATGCAGAGCATACACATTCTCAGTGGATTGTCGGTTTTTACGGTATTCATCTTTTATTTTTGTTTTCATTAATACTAGTGGCTCACTTAACATTTTTATTCAATTGAGAAGTTGCATGCGGTTCTTCTTTTTTCTTGATCCAAATGTTACTATTTTGTGATGGAAAAAGTGGAAGGCGTAAAAAACGCCAACAATTCTTTCAACATGTAACTGATGTCACTTATTGACAGAAAGTTAGTATAGTACCTGTTACCATACATAAAAAATCTTTATTTTGATTTTAAATAAATTAAAAAATTCTCTTTGTTTGAAAGGTTGAATCACCTTTTCCGACACTCACTTTAAGATTTGTAAAGTTAAGAAAGAAATAAGTAGTACATAAAGTTAGAGAATGCGTAAAAAAAATAAATTTCCTTAATACTCTGTTAGAAGTTTGAGTTAGTTTAAAATATAAAATCATCATTTTGATGTTTGAATCGAAAAGATGTTCCCACTTTTGACTTCAGTTAGGATTATTTTTTTTTGCATGTCTAAAACTGTTCTAACAGAAATTCGCATAGATTAACAAGAAAACTGTTTTTTAATGCCGTAATTTGTATGTATCAAAGTCTGCACAGGTTCGAAATGTTTTTCTCGGACACACCCAATAAAATTCACCCTCACGACCCATGGAGCAAGAGGTCCGCCATCTGTCCGTCATCATTGGAACTAATTCGTAACATAAATAGTGCTTACAACAAATATTTACAATCTGTGCACTCACCTTTTTTCTCTGAGTTGGCGGTCTGTTTAATTAACAGTTTTTGATAGATAGTTAGAGGGATGAGCAGGGGCTCGCTTAAAAAAAAACAGCAATTAGGTCCGTTGTTGTGGCCATTTTGGATGTCGAGGGATATCACGGCCTTAGAATCGTTACTTTTTTTAGGTACTTCCACAGCAGATATTTCGCAGTACTTGACGAAAAACTAACCTCGAAACACGCTTTCAGGAGACATGGTATCAGAAGACTACCCCGTGGACGTAGTGGCTCGGTAGTTAGTGTGCAGGTTCGCACTGATATAAGATTTTAAGTACTAGAATTGGAACCAAAAGCTCTGATTTGGCAACCTTGACGTGTATTACTTTGACGGAGGAAAAATTCCGGTAACACGGAAGATAGTAGGTACTTATAAATTGAAATATTTTCCTGCGTTGTTCAAGACTCTATTGATACATTTATATGTTCTGAAGTTCTTTGACCAGCTTTATAGAGTCAAACTGACATTATTGAAAAATGACGTTAACGGTTTTACTTTCACGCAAGCGATTTAGCCAAATAACAACGCAACAACGCAATTTGTATTTTACATCTTTTTAAAAGTCAAATTTATAAATTTTATAGCCCGCATTCTTGCAGTCCATGCGTGAATCTACTTGCAGTGACAGAAGATATAAAAAAACACAACTTTTTTCACCACAAAACCTCGAGATCAGCTTTCCCTAAGACGTTATTTTTCATGAGTCACTAATACCCGAATCTGAATCTATTGTCACATATAACTAAACGAACTCATCCAAATCCGCATCAATTTGGTCACAATTCTGTCTCTGACCTATATTCTAACTAAAGCCACCACTCCCCAAAGCCGATAATAAACTTCCAATCCCCCCTCTCTGATTTTAGATTTTATTCTTCGAATGACAACAAAAACAACAGAAACATTGTACCCCTCTCCTCATCCTCATCCATTTAAAACTGCGCTTAATTTACCGCCACATTAACTGTACAATCGATCAATGCCCTTTTTCGTAAAACAAAATAAAAAATAAAACAACAATTTTTTTTTCTGTTTTGCTTTTGCTCTCTCCACCGGCCACACGTGTACGGATGTTTAAATTTATCCACATTCGGTTGAATGAGCATTCTCAATATCTTCACCATCATGGATAATATCATTCTCCGAGTTTAAGGTGAACATACAAAAAAAAAAAAACTCCATCGACGATCGCCTATATATCGATTGATCGGATGGTTATTCGATAAAAAAGAGAATCGCGCCCCGCTCGAACGAGCACACGCGGTCCTTCATAAGTTGCTTGATTTTGATTTGAATACAATAGCGCAGCCAACGTGCGGCGGTTGAGATACGCGTTCGTTTATGTTTCGCGCTTCTGGTTTGGGTGGGGTATCCTATACGATCGATTGCTAATTAAAATCGCTCATGCAATGTCCGCGCTTGTATGCGCCACTGAACAAATCCAAAAGCACAAAATCCTCCACCCATCCGATCCAACGTATGGGCGCGATTCTTCGACTGGATGATTTCTCAAGCATGCGCAGAGTGCGGGTCTAAGCCCTCGCCGCTACAACCCTTCATGGGAATAGAACATTTTACACGAGTATCTGTTCACTGAACGCGTGTACCGACTGACCATTTGCTTGCTCTTGTCGTTTTGGTCTGTTTAAAGATGCACTCACGATAAGCCATTTCTAATTTAGATCGTTTCTAAGTGATTTGCTACTGAAATTGTTGTTTCTTTGACTGCCGCTTGGTTGGAGGCGAACCGAAGGCATCGCTTGTTTGGAGAACATGTTGCAATAAACAGAATCGTTATTAAAATCGCTCTCGCCCTGTTATCGGGCTCCAGAGGAATTTATGAATTCGCTTTAATTTATTTTCAAACGCAAATGGCGGTGGTATTTTTTTATTTATTTTTCTTCGCTCCTCTTCTCTCTGGCTGACCTCGATTAAATTTTGTGCCATTTTCAAAAGTTTTGCCTACAAATTCGACGGCTACTTTGTCGCACACACATACGAGTATGGGAAATCGTGAATTGCCTTTAACCTTTATCGTTATGATTGATTTAAGACGATAATACACGTTTATTATTAGTTTATAATTTTTGTTTGTTCGATGACTACTTCTTTTCCACAGACATGTGGAAGTCTTTGTGATTGATGATCGTTTATTTGATTTTTGTTTTTTTTTTTCTTTTGGGAGGGGAACCTGTTTCGTTTTTTTCTATTCTCAGACTCAAAATAACAAAATAATGGAATAATAACAACAAGAAACTTAAATGACGGAAACATCGATGTTTTTTAACAATTTCAAAGCTCCCTTGCTTTTTCGAATGCCACTACGTAAACTTTAACTTCCTATAGCTATGTAAAGTGGGGTGTGAAGAATTTTGTCTTCTCAACACAGATATATTGAAATCCTAGAACGGTTTTAACAACTTTCGAATATTCATAAACCCGCAACTTCAAGTTGCCCCAAAGAAAGAAGTCTGGGATGGTTAAATCAGGCGATCTTGCTGGCCATGCCGAATCGCCAAAACGGAAAATTACGCGACCAGGAAACGCTTCCTTCACAATATCCATTAATTATTGCACGATCTTTTGGAGTATTGCGCTCCATTGCTTGTCTGTTTTATACTGCAGCTGTCCAGTTCACAAATGTCTAGTATGATTGACGTACGACGCCATTTACAAAAATTATAACATCTTCCGAAAGGGTGATTCATTTTGCACTGCCTTGTACATTGAGAAAAGGGATCTGATAATGTTTTGAAAACCGAAGTGCAATCTGTTCAAAATAGACTCCTCTTTATATAAACATTTTTAGGAACTCTATTATAGCTCAAAAATTCAAACAAAAAAGCCTCTTAAAGTACTTGAAGTCAACTAGGTAGGTAATTTTTTACATTTCCCTATTTTCAGAAAAGACCCTAGTGTCCCGTAAAAATTGTTTGCGAGTGCGTTCTTAGTTTTTGCAATACGTCAGTTAGGTCGAAACACTATTATACTTTCTTAACAGATATTTCCTAGCTCAGTGCATAACTTGTGCGAGTTTGTCCGTATAACGCAAGAAAATACGAGTATCACTGAGGGTTTTTATAACCAGTCAACACAATTGTAAGAAGTTGCTAACTTAAGCAGTTAGTATATTTTTGACAGTTCTGAATCTTCGTTTTGACGTTCAATCTGTCAGCAGAACTCTTCGGAAAAGTGCCGTTTTGTAGGTACTGATGAACATTTCTGTGGCAAACTTAAATTGAAGCTATCAAAATCTTTCGACTCGCGTAAGAAAAACAATTTTTTGTTAATAAAATAACAAATAATCTCAATGCTCCCACTTTGCATTTTACAGAAAGTAAAACAGATGAGTTTTCCCTTAATTTTCTGTTTGCCCAACTTTATCCATTGGGAAAAACCTGATAAAATTATAATTAATAATATATAATATCTAAAAATAACGCCCATTTTGTTTTTTGTCTTCTCTTTCAGGTAAATATCAACCCAAACACACACAACCAATATGGTATTTTGTAAGTTTCGATATAAAATTCAACCTTCAGCAGTTGAATTTATTTTCGTAAATAATTTTTAAATAATTTAACGAAAGATGCTCAGATTGTATAAAATTGAAATGAAACCAAAAAATTAAGTCCAAATTATGTGACTAACGTTTATTGCATTCATAATGCGATACGGTTTTGTCTAGTTATGGCGCCGCTTTGTGCAAGACGGTCCAAATTACTTAACATATTTTATTTGAATTGAAATGTTTGTGCATAACTATCGACCACATCGGCAAGGGGGGTATTATATAATTTTCTTTTATTTATTTACTTTAATTGGTGATAATCAAAATATAATCACATCTCATTACAAAAGGTTGCAAATTGATGCTGGCCGGATGTAAAACTTGTCACGTATTTGTTTAAAGTGTCTAATTAGTGGGAATACGTTTCTGCTAGCATTTGTGAAACCAAATTCTATATTTAAACCTAACTGGGAGTTTATCTGAGTGATTAGTACTTTATATATAGAAAAAAAGTCTTGAAATTGTTAAGCATCTCTGTTAAGGCGGCCTTGGAAGCCTCAAAGTACTGCTTTGAGCCGGTTTTGAAAGATTTTGCTTCAATTTGATTAAACGATCTACGACAGACGTCTTTTTGGAGAGTTGACTGTCAGATTTGATGCTACACAGTCAGATGTCATACTGTTGATTGTAATTCACACTTGAGTCGATGCAAATGACTTGTCTCAATAAGGACTTCCTCTGCTCAATATATATTGGCAGGTCGGATGTTTTTAAAGCTTTGACTCTCTAGAGACAACTCTATGAAAACTGGTGATCCTCAAACGATCCTCAGAGTACTTAACGTTTCAACTACCGAAGGTGGAATGCGATGCGAGCCTGCGAATCAATTTCAATCACTGTTGAAAAATGTTTTAAGGTAATAACACAATACCGCAAATATATTTTCCGGTCTATAAACAAGGAAACTGATGGCTCTGTAGTTGAAGCAGTCTATTAGGTCTTGTAAGACTCCTTCGAATTTAACCGCTGCCCAACGGATCGCCTGATGTCAAAGGATATGCAAAGTTAGCCAAATAAATAGCAGGTGAAGGAATGATCTGTATTCGTCGCACTGTTCTTCATCTGCTTTTATTAAAAGCTTTTTGAACGCGTAAAGTTGATGAATTGATCTCTAAAACCACTCGGAAAAGTTTTCATAATTTTTCATTAAAGTCAGTAGCATACTACCGTTCAAATTGCCCTCAAAATTGGCTAAACATTCGAAAGATATACAGTATGCTATACCTTTTATAGAAGTACCGTCTATATCTTCTTAAAATCTTTTTCTCACTTTTCAAAGCCTGTTTCAAATGTCTTTCGCACTTTGACATTGATGTGCAGACACTTAGCCAGACACCTTTCACCTTAGTTGGAGTTGTCGCCCACCTAAAGCTATATACACTCGTGCTATTATTGCCTTGCGTTTCATGACTAAGAGCCATGTTGCTTTGAACATTGTGAATTTGGATTTGGGTTAATTTTTCCCTGAGCGTTCGCAGCCAAACCTTAGCTAAACCTTGGCTACTTCCAATCTAAACCTACACCCTAAATCTATTTACTTCCACAATTGTTATTCAGAGGTCGTTGCCATTCTTATAAACGAAGTGGACACGACACGTTCGGACTTCTGACTGATTGAGCGCTCGGCGAACAGAAATAAATACAGCAGTAATCAAAAGCTGGTAACCCGACCCTATACTAATGGAAAATGACATTTTCCCCGTCATTGTATGCCCTCCGATTCAAATTTAACACATGACAGCACCACTGGCCAGTTTTATTGCACAAAACTACCATTAAATCCGTTTTATTGCCCAGCAACGTTCCTACAAAGTTGCTATACACCATAAATCACCATTCCATCGAATGTATCTTATAAATGCCTGACTTATTCTATAATTACTTCACACTACCCACGGTCGTCCGGCTGTCAGCGCAATCCTTCGATAGTAAAATGCAACACATCAGCGAAGCAAATGCCAGTCCTATTGGCAACACTGTAAAACTCTCCTCGTTTACTCTTGCGTCATTGTATCTGAATGTCTTCCTGCCTTGAATTTGCTATATGGCCAGATGATAGGGGAGCACCCCATTTGTACTCTTCCTCTTTTCAATTAATTTATTTATACGAATCTATGTTTAGTTTGCACGGGAGGACGTTCAGGCATAGGTTTGGTTTTTCTTCTCCGAATGATTTCACCACGTTACGTGCCACGCGGCACGCGCTCTTCTTTCGCCAGATAGGTTAGGTATACCGCGCCATAATAAACGGATAGATTGACGTTCTATGACCGCTGAGTCTATGTCGTTGTTTTTTTTTTCACAAACATACAGCTCATTTGAATATGAGCAACAGTTTCCTGCAGAGGAATGAGGGTCACTTGCGGCAACAAGAAAAAAAGAAAGCTATCCACTGTGTACCTGTTAGCATCCGCAAATGGCCAGAGTGTCCGAATTTACTGGGGAAAAAACACGAGCCAACGAAGAAAACAGCGGTATTAATATTTTTCAATTGCACGATAAGAAAAAAAAAGGCAAAACAAAAACAAAGCGAACTAACCACAAATACACACACACACACACAGATACCCATGTCATCTATACCGCAATTGGACATAACTGGCAGCTTCTGATCTGGCTGACAGACGGTCCGAAAGAAACACACACTGAGCATAAAAAAAAACAGCAGTAACTACTCTGTAATTCACAATCCAAAACAAAAACAACTTCTCTCTCGCTCGCACAAATTCTGTGATACATTTCGTAGAGTTACTGCCAGTTGATGGCATCTGATATTGTTGAACGATTTAGATCGCATGTCCTGTCATATATTTGAATGTTTCATAAACTAATTGAAATGTTTTGCCACTAAATAGTTGACTGCCGTCAAAATTGTCCCGCTGGCAATTGGACTTTTCGCAAAAATAGTCGAAAAGCAAATCGGGTGGCAGGTAGCATCTGTGTCCATGAAGTACTCCCTTGAACAATGTGCTACCCAATGTGTAGCACAGCATTATCTTTATGTCTGACGTTTAAGCTGACGTTGTTCGATCTGGCTCTCGTAATACCGCTGCCAATGCGAATAAACGACAACACATTATGTGAGTGTAATGCTTTGTGAATTGTGAATCAGATAACGAGAGATGATGAAGAAAAAAAAAATATTGCACTTCACAGACGAAGCCGAGGTGCACATGTTGCGATGCACTGAACTGGCATGTGCTCTGTTATTGCGCGATGGGCCCCTACATGTGACGTTGCCGAATCTCTTCTCAAAGTGGAGAAGGAGGTCAGCTTTAGCAGTGAATCGTGGGGCTTTTTTGTTTTCGTTTTTTCTACAAGCAAATCTGAATATGTAGACGTTTGCCATTGTATGTGCAAATACAATGTTGTATTTGAGATTATTTGATTTGATTTTATACAGGCAATTGAGCGGAACGGAGACTGATTTGTGTTCTGTCAATCATTAAGTTACAAAAAAAAAAAAACAGTTGAGATTGGAGTAGCTGGTTTTTGATTTAGAAATCTGCGAGGGATGCACGTCAGATTTTGATCTTGAACAGTTATCAGTGCAACGAAAAGTACTCACAGTAAATTTAACGTCAGTAGATAACTATACTGAAGCTCCGTTCAATTAAAATAAGCGCTTAAATACAGTAGCATATACAACACCGTATACACTACACGGCATATTTTTTCCGAAGCTCTCTCTGCTGCGGAATATCATAAAGTCAAATGACCGCGTTTACATGCTTCATTTAGTTTGTTCCGAAACGGATACTTCGAATGCAATCCGAGCTCGGAACAGTTTTGACTTTCGTTTCGGAATATTTTCCAAACGGATACCTCGATAGGGGTGAATGCTCAGTTTATTTCTGACCCCAGTAAAGTCTGTTTTGGAATGACACAAGGTAGCCATCTTGGTCTCCTCCTAACATATATGCTGACATTATTTTATTGAAAAACTACGTCATAGCTTATTTTTGTCTTATAACACGCTTCGGCAAAACATAACATTTGCTATATGAAAATGCAAGCCTGCTCCGCCAACGATGCTCCAATTTCCGTTCCTTTTTCGTCACATATTAAACGTCATTGTATTGAAAAAAAATCGATAAATAATCAAATCAAAGGAAAAACCTCAAAAATGTTCTGCATTTCAGGTTTATTCGCATGTTTACGGTTTATTGCGTATATTCTCACAATTAAGAATGGGAACGAGTCGGCCAGCGATGAGGAAAAAAAAGAACGCTGACAGTCAAGTCTCTTTCTCGCTCGTTGAAATAGTGCCGAACGAATATGTTGTCGAAACCTGTTCGAGATATAAACAATTTTCTTTTCTTGTCCATTTGCGATGTATAACTGGTGTGCAAGCCATTAACTTTTTCATTCACACTTTTGTTACTCGTTTTGTTAAATTCTTTCTTATTGCAATCTCGCACTTGGCGGTGACACTGAGAACTGAGAAGAAACACATCAGCCAGTGAATAACAAACACTATGTCACTGTTCAGAGTCCCACGTGTTTCAAAGTTTGCAAAAAGTTTCCAACGAAATCGATAGATAAACCCGGTTGCAAGTGGTGCTGTCGGTGCAGCTGGAACTGCGGGAGTGCAAGTTTCCGACTTTGAATATCGAATAATCAATCACATGTCAATTGAGTGTTCTCATTGCGATTGCATGTGTTACACGTTTACTAAGACAAATCTTTATATCTGACGGCATGCCGTTCAATGTCGCTCCAAAAAGGCGACCGTAAACTGCCAACTGTCAGTCAGGTGAGTGCGTGTTTGTGTGTGTGATCGGCGCACTATACCTTAGTCTCTATACGACACGACACGACGTGCCGTCGCCACAATAGGCGGGTGGAGAGAAGCTATGCAAACATATAAGATCATTTTGGCAAACTATAGATATTTTGGTGTTGATCTCATAAATCATTGCGAGTCATTAGCATAATTCACCGCTATTTGTGTGCTGATGACAGTTGTTTGAAAAATGTCACATTACCACTTTAAATACATGCTGTTGAATGTAGTTGGTGGAGTGGTTTTCTTGTTGCCCTTCGCGTGCAGTACCGTTTTCGGGTAGTGACAAAACGTAAAATCGTATTATTAGCACGCGTTGATGTGAATCGACATTTAGTTATTTCGAATCAATAATATTTTTGCATTGATATTGGCCATTGCTTTGGAGTTACCAATCTTGGAACTGTCAGTCGTGGTTGACCTTCTGCTTATAATAGATTTAAATTTATGAGGGGTTTGACTTCCAAACCGATTTGTGCATTATTTTTTAAAAGAGAAATAAAATAAATGACTTCGTCACGAGAGATGGGACAGTAAAAATAAACTTTTTGCGTGGAACAAATTGTATAAACAGCTTGATTCTCACTTCTTAGACTTTAGCACTGGGTCTGGATGGCTTCTAGTACATTAGCACAACAAAATCGACACGACAACAACGCTCGACCTCAATTCGATGTTGATGAGCAAATGCTACCAACCTCACGCTGACATTTTCCATTTCTCCCATCTCTTAAATAATTCAGTGCTGCAGCAGTGTCACCAAATGTTAAAAAAAAAAAAAAATTAAAAACAATCGATTTCGCAGTGTGGACCTGTTGCGGCAACCATTTATTTATTTACTTTTGGATCCAATAATGTCGTATTCAAATGCTAATACTTATCATAACACATTCAATGCTGATTATTGACATTGACAGGCTTGATGAATAAAAACGAAACCACTCCCGACTCTGTGTTTAACTCGACGCGATATATGACAAATTGTCATATAATCTATAAATCTTGAATAATTACATGAGGTTTATCTTTATTTTATATCAGCATTTTTACTGTCTTCTGCTTATCTTTATCGAAATGCAACCTTAATGCGTGGTACTACACATCATTTATTGTTTGAAAACGGTTTATCGGTTGACTCGTTAAAATGCAATTAAATCGGTTTTATTATTCGTCTGCATCGTGGCCGGAGAAATCTCAATCCGCACTTGAGATTGAGAGATGAACACCTACCTACCGAAATCGGGCAATAAAGTCACCACCTGACGTGTTTCTGGATGCAAATTCATCGGAGTAAAAAGAAATTGCATATCAATTTTAATAATGAAAGTCTTTGATGTTGAGGTGTATTTTTTGACAGCTTTTTTAGTTATAATAATAGTTTTTCTCTTAAATTTACTTCCAATAGAAGTCTACATTTGAATTTAAAACTCTTGAAATGGATTGATGTGGTAACACTCATTTTTGACGCTTCAATGTTGCCACTATGTGCAGAACCCGGTACAATTTTATGCAGGCGTATAGTAATTAAGAAACAGTGACTCTATTTCAAGCCTGCTGACAATTACACCAAAAACTAAATTTAAGTATAAATTATTTTAGCCGAGTAGTACTCACAATGCGCTTAATATGAATAACATTCTTCGCCAAGTGTGGATAATTTTATTTACAATTTCTAAGGTCACATAATAATTTCATCCACATTTTTGAAGCTACATTTTGACAGATCAATAAAAGAATATTCAAGTGTGAAAAACATTGCGAAAGATCTCGTAAATATTTGACAACCCGAATAAAAATATTATTAAATTTTTAATTCTTAAGGAAACCCATGGATAAAGATCGTATTTCACTTCGTTAAACTTTATCTCGAATAGGGTGTTGGCTTCAGTGATTTGTGACATGTGGATCGTGGATGTAGTCCTGTTAATTTCAAGAGCGGCAACATTTTGACTGCAAATGTAAACTATAATCCAATATTAATATGATCCAACTACAGCTGGCTACTACTATCAGCAGAATCAGAATCTAGTACATTTAGAACAGAATCGGAATCAAGAAGATGAAAATATTTTTCTGTTTGTCAACAGAGTTGACCGAGATCAAATTGACGCATGGCTACAGAACCGAAACGGAATGAAGGTGCAGACCAGTAGATGTCGTTGTCGGGCATTGTTTTCTATTCTTTTTTGTTTTACTGTTTGCTAAGCCAACAAGCAAGCAACGAACAAAACTCTGTTTTGTTTTGTTTTGTTTAAGTCCCTATTGCTATTATTCGTCACTATTTGGCTTCACTAGAGAAATGAAGAGTCTGACAGCTAACCCATAAATCTACTACGTTTTCAGATGAGACAAATTTAGAAAAATCAGGTTTTGAAGTATTTTTTTTTATTAGTTCTTTTATTTATTTGATTGTTTTAAATTGTTATTGTGTTCTGGTTTGATAGATGCTTATTTTCAAAAATTTAACGTATCTTCGTCAATTAGATTGTAAAATCTCGCTGTAATAAATCGACATAGGCAAGTAGAAAAAACAACCTATTTGAAGTGTAACAATAGCAAAAAAGCAAACAACTTTGTATTTTTCTGCCATATGTCAAAAACAGTGACGTTTGTCAAACTGATACGAATGGGGACGTTCAAGTATCTAGTTTAGTAAGTCTGACAGCTCTCTCACTAGATGAAACTCGGCTCTGATTGGGGGAAATCGGTCGTGAGAGCAGATGTTTCAGTTGACGTTTATGGAGGGGTAGACGACGAATCTAGTCGAGAAATTCGTGACTGAGTACTAAGTTGACAGTTCTCATATGTGGCTGACGTAGAAAACGTGACGTTCCCGACCAATCTAGTTTTTGCGTTCAGGTTACATCTTATCCAGACCAATCTAGTCGACTTAAGATGACTAGATTCTTGAATGCGGCCAATAACATATTGACACCACCACTCTTATTGGTTTTGTGCAGACAGACCGGCGGAGCCCGCAAAATCAAACAAATTTTTGTGTTATATCAAATTTATGAAAATCTTTCTTCTTTATGATGTATGACCTTTTGCTTTTAACAGTTCTACAAACATACTATTATTCTAGAGAAATCTGTGATGTTCATGCTGAAAATCCACTCATCCCAAGTTAGCTAAAGTTTCGAACGTGCCCGATTCGGCAAAGTTATTTCAAGAGTTTGACGCATGAAGGCAAAAATTATGTTTCACTTTAGAATACAACTATACAAGCACAAAAACGTGTACTTTCCTAATTTCCAAAAACTATTTCCACTTGCAAAACATATTCTAACGAAATAAATCAAATCAAAACTAAATTCATACTCGAACCCGAAAACCGAAAAGAATTTCGCTAAAAGCTAAATTCTTCATTGGCACACACATGGTAGGTAAGCAGTAAAAATGCTGTTTACAAATTGTACAATCATCGTGCACATGGTCAGCCGATATTAAACACATTAGTCTTCTTATTTCCGTGAATGTAAACAACATTAAGGTACATTTATTGACGAATCTGCCAAAATTTCACAACCCATAAAAACTAGCTTACTTGAAAATAGGTGGAAACAATGTCAACAGTTTTACTCTCAGACTTTTGGCAATTTGCATTAGTCGCTAGCACTCTTGTGTTACCAATTACACAAGCACCGTCAATTTATGTGTTTCCAACTTGACACAGATCATATAATTTATGACACCCATTTCACCTCAGTCAATGTCAAAGTAAAGTACACATTAACACAATTTACCGACCGACGGGCGAACAAGAGACCTCTCTGTTTAGATTATTATTTGATGATACACAATCTTCCGTCTTACCTGATACACGGCCAATGCAAATAAGAACCACAGCAAGACAAACATGAGTGTGTACTTGAAGGTAAATTTGACTGAATTCAGCTAATAAATGTGACATTTTGTTTGCCAACTCACGGCACCACAGGTACAACAGTGACTCTCAAATGAACACAAACCAAAAGCATCCAGAACCCTACTGAGTTCTGTATCGGGGTTGAACCCTCGCGGAAAGGGAAACCACCGTGAAATTATAATTAAGTATGTAGATGTACTTTGACTTTGAAGAGGGCGCTTCGTACCAGCATAGAAACCCTTTTGCTACATAAGAGGCACACACGGACCCTTTGTTCATCCACTATACGCATACCTACTGTATATACCTACACAATTTTTAATGATAAGTATTGTGTAACAAACTGAGGGCGAAATAGATCAACCCGCATATTCGGAGGGGTTCAACCGGCACCCATTTTCAGTGCACAGTTCCCATAAAACCAAACCAAATAGAACCAACCGACCCTTGCGACTTCCTGTGAAATTATAGAGATCCTTCACTGCGCACCACCATAATACTCTCACACAAACAACCATGATGACGAATTCGTTGGGCAGCTATGTATATAGTCGCGCGCAAAAATGCTTCATTTCTGTGAGAGAAAGAAATCATCTGAATTATCCACCCACACAGGGCGCGGCGCCGTCGTTGCCAATGCTTCAAGCTTCAAATTCAGACCGCAGCAGACGGTCCGTGAAATGTGTGAAAACTACTTTACACTCACGAAAAAAAAGGGAATCTAAAAATTGCTCTTTTGATAAAATTTCTCATCTTGTTTGACTTCCGGCAAAACGCCGGAGGATCTAATTTTAAATTCTTGAAATTTTCGTAATTTAATTTATAGTTTATACCTTGTCAGAGATGTTACATGTTTATCGGGTGGGAGATTCGATTGTCTAAAAATAAAACCGAAAAGAAAAACCGAAGATGTGAACAGTTGGCTTGTAATCGAAATGATTTAGTCACTAAAGTACATGTCCTATGTTCACCCTGAAGACGATATGTCGATTGGGCTGCACTCGATTCATTCTGAAGTCAATCTGTCAACTGTCACCCGCGTGCGTTTCTTTTTTCCAATGTCTACTATGAAGTGAATTTGGCGAAATAGACAAACTTTAAAATGAATAAATTATTGTTGCCGTGAAGTTTAAACAAATACGCGAGATAAGTTTTGATGCATACCAATCAAAATAAATCCGGTGCGTTCCATCCAATGTAAACATGGTCAAAGAAAAATCATTATAATCGCCTAACGCCTAGGCAATAATACTGTTTAAATAGACAGCTGACAGCACAATGCTAATCACGCCCATGATTAAGTCGAAATGTTATATCAGTGCTGTCACTCAGAGTCGAAATGTCACTTGGACATTTCTATTGTTATTGTTAAGACTAGTCAGTTTATTTGTTTATAGCCAATCTTGATTATAAAATGAGTAGGTATGTTTACTTGTTGGATTTTAAAAGTATAGTAATTTTCATTATCGTATGGATATGACATTTAAATCAATGGAACAACGGGGTTTCGTGCAATTGATTAAGCCCGTATGACACCACATTTTATCCTCATTTTTATAATGCTGAAAAGTCAGCGGTGTGTAAAAGAGGCTAAAAGTGTATTACGAAAGGGGTAGCAATTGTTTGCAAAGCAACCGCAAATTTTCAATCGAATTTATTTTCAAATAATCTTGAAATGTCAAAAAAAAGCTCCCAGCAGCTGAAAAATGTGATTTGAATACATTTTTAATGCATTTTTTTTGACGTGTCTACATTTATAATGTTGGTGAGTACGCACTCACTCCTATCGGGAATTTTCGTTCTTTTTCGTTTCATTTTAAAAGCAGAAAAAATGCAAAAAAAAATTTGTGTCATACGGGCTTAAGTGGTGGAACATACTAGCTAAATGTTGGCAAAATTTTGTTTGTCAAGTTCACAAGCAAATTTGACAGTTCGCATGTGTGGCTGACGTGGGATAAGTGACGTTACCGACCAATCTAGTCTTTGCATTCAGGGTATAGGTACATCTGGGTACTAGGTTACTGAATGTACCCAATCAAATCACCAATGAATTGTTTATTTTCTGTTGTGTATAAATCAGATGAGTTCGCTTATAAAATTGATAATCTGTCATATTTGTGAGGAAAATGCGACTAATATTTAACAAAAGCAAGGTTATCACAATTAGCCAGCGTAATGCAAAGTATTTTATCTGACGTTTGCAAAGAATCTGTCAACAGGCCGAAATGTGTTCATTTGTGGCACTACGGGACGAAAATATTCAATAGCAAATATTGTTTCCGTTTTATTTCTAGAGAAAACGCGCGTTTTACATGTGTAAACGGGCGAGTTGTTTAAATATATTGAACAGTCTCCACCAACTGGATGGACCTCCTTAACTCTGACGCATTGTAAAAATTAATACTCTCACTACTCTACTAGAGGTTGGAAAGAACTCGTTAGTTTTGTTTTGTACTTAGCACAAAGTGTACTCTATTGGCTGTATGTTAAAAATTAAGCCCTTCCCGAGGCTCTGGACAGGTTTTTACCATCGAGGGGGAATGTTTTCCTAACAATAAAAGAGCTGTCAAGTAAAAATAATGATGTGCGAACATATGTTAGGTTTCTAACGTTTGCGCACATGAGTGTGCGTTTCGATGCCCTAATGCCGATCTTGAGGAATTTTTATAGAATTTATGGAGCTGAATTCTATTCCATGAGCGAAAAGTTTGGGCGAGTTCATAATTGCAACATTGTTGCACATGCCATGCAAAAAATATTGATTCAATGCAACTATGAACAGAAACACTGCTGGAAGTTTGCAGTAGTTTTGCGTTTCCAAAAAAGAGGCAGTAGGCAGTAAAAAAAAATGACAGAAATTTTTAATTTATCGTTCTTCTTTCAGTGACAGATGGCTCTTTAATAATGTCAAATAGAAGAATCATTTTAACATTATGTCGGCATCCGTACACCTCGTCAAATTGCTGGAAATAGTCCCACGAAGAGACATCTCTCCCGCTTTGTTTGTTCCTTTTTCTTAACCTTTGATGGGTTACCTTTAAATTTTGATATTTTCTTGCAATATCTCCTCTATTGTAAGGCATCAAGGGCGAAAGAGTTTTCATTTCCGTAAAAACTTTTCCCCAAGGAACAGATTTTTTTTTTCGGCCTGCTATAAATTCCGACTCGATGCCTAAACGGATCGAAATCAGCAGTTTGGTGTCATTATATTTAATAGAATTAAACTATTTCTAAGAGTATCAAAAACTTTTGTGCATCATACACCAAAATATATTAATATAAAAAAATAAGCTAATCAAGCTATTACTAATCAAGCACCCGACCACAATTTTTGTTCACTTTCATTCCTATAAAACACAAATAATATATTTTAACTTTTTAATAAAAAAAAACCTTCATTTATTTTGGATATATCTATTTAATTTTCATTTATTTTACTTACATATTTGTTCCTGCCATCTTCCTGCAACTCGGCAACAAAATAAAATTCAATGCAGAGTTGATCGCAATTTGACTGTCATTTTACTTATATGAACGCAAATAAAACTGCCGTCATGCAAAGATAATGCAGGTTTTTTACATTAATGAACGCAAAAATTACAGTACTGTCGCATTTTTACTTTTATGAACTCAGCCTTTGTCATCAATGTTTAACATGGATACTCTTACAGTTTCTTTGAAAGAAATGAAAGTCCTCTTTCCTAGTAGTACTAAATTTAGAAAACAAGAGCTAAGTTGTACATCGCGCACATAAGTTGGTTCCTCTCAATTTTCTCCGCGCATAGGGTGTGCGAAGTGCGACTAGCAACATTTCGGTGTAGGCACTTGCTTATTAATTAATTGAACAATCCTACACATACACACTTAGACGATTATATGTTAATCAGATTTTCCCATTATTGTCTAAACTTGACCAGTATAAATTAAACAATTTCCTAATTTTCTTTCTCTCTTCTATATTTTCACGTAAGTCAGAAGTTCACAATGTACGGTATGCAACCACTCTGCTCCTCTATTGATGAATCGATTTACCCATATGAACCCGTCATTACTGGTGGAACGTGTGTACTGGTGTAATTGATAATTGTGGGGTGTTATCTTCCCATACATGTACACCTATCGCAGAGCAATTAGAAAATCCACTTCAGTTTAAAAGGGAGTGGCAAAGATTCAATTTTCGAGATTAATTTCACAAGAGGCGTTGCCTCTCTGCAAATAGTTAAATATCAGTACAACGTAGCCCATTTTTTTTACATTAGTGTGATAAAACGTCAACAAAATTCCCACATCTGTTATCCATAAACTAATACAAATTAGATTTGATCCTAGAATCGATTTTTGGATTGAAACACCGCGCCTGTGAATTTTCTCACCATGTCAGTTGGCGTCACTGTTTCGATTCCCAATCGATAAGCACTTTATTTAGACGGGAATTCCCTTATAAATGAATCACAAAATGCTAATGGATGGGCTAATAAGCGAACAAGCTAACAACAAATCGGAAAATTGTTAAATGTTGCCAACATTCGAATTTCACCATAGATACAAATATGTGCGTTTATATGGTTCGCGCTTTGGTAGCGCAAACTAGTTGGACTCATCGCCAAAATTTGATTTAAATTCACGGCTTATAGAGACATTAGGTTCCCATGAGATCTAGTTGCGATGCACGCACATTTTCCAAACGACTCACTGTGTTGGTTGTTGTAAGTTGGGAACATATAGGGATATCTGGTGCAGAATCTATAATGGAATTTCATTTATCCGGTTGTGGTCTGTACTGAGTGGACTCTTTCTCAGACTACGTGCTCCAATCTCCAAACTCTATTGAGTTGGTTTGTGGAAAAAGGGTCATTCAAGTGTGAGATACTTTCATTTCGATTGATTCTTATACAGAAATAATTTCACGCAACCGAATGGGGTACTCGTTTATTCAGTTTTGGGAATTGTTTGTACAGTTTGTGTTCGGAATCTTAAGATTTGTTTACATTTTACAAGATTTTCCCGTCGCATTCAGTTTTCTTAATCAGTGGCATTTGTCAGCTTGACGATGTTTTGATTTTTTTGTTAACCAACAATCTTGTTGAACTCCGTGTTACTGAAATGTGTCCAACTTCTCGACTTTTGTTGCAATGACCTGTCGAATTTGTCTACAAGATCAGCACTCGGCTGTTCGACTTATAGACAGCATTGAACTTGTAACTTTTTGTTACAAAACTTTGTAACACTCGTAGCAATTCTGTCGTGCTAAAAGCACTTGCCGTCTTGTATTTAAGGTATTTCATAGGCAGCGGACCAACGCATTTGGAATGTACTTCTTGACAATTAGGCCTTTTTTATTATGCTCAAAAAATTATTTCAAAAAATATTAAAAGTTCAATTATTTTTAAAATATGATCTATATAGATCACGCATATTATTGTGACTGTCAATCGAGCACCATTTGGTACCTGTACCGGGTACCGTATGTGTCGGTTTTAGTAGCAGTTTCTCTTTTCGAAAACATTTGTTTTAGAGCTAAAGTCATCACTCTAAAACTCCATGTTTTGGGGCCTCGTCCGTTGGGTCGTTCCCCTAGTAAGGTGTCAAGTTGTACAAATTTATGCGATTCAGCGCCACTTTTGCAGTTCGTAATCAGTCGTCGAACCTGATGGCAATATTTCCCAAACCCCGTGTTTTGACTAATTTGCCAAAAATGTGGTTATAAATTATCGCAATGTGTCTTCATCTGCATTTCAAATCAGTATTTAAAAAAAAGGAGACACCTAGAGTACGAAACACCTTCTATCTCGTCAGCATTTCGCAATCTAAAACTGAATAATTTATTTAAATGTGTCAACAATTTAAGTGTTCCTAATCGATACGGTTATTGATTAATTACTGGAACTGTAACGCAGTCGAAACCTGTTCGCATATATTTGTACCCCACTGACACAGTTTTACGAACCGGAAACAAATTACATACCTACTATATCTCCTCCCCCGCCAAATGAAATAATAACTTAAATTTGCATCTTTTACTAAAGGGGAAGAAAGAGACCCCCAAAATGTGCTGTGATAATACAAAACCTGTCCGACAACCACGAGTCTTGGCAAATTCGTTAGCACAACAGTCGAGCCAAATACAACATCAGCGGGCTGAGCCCAACCCACAAATTCGGTCCATTTATTTTGACAAGCGGTGCTCGAAATTCGTATCCACCAAATGTGCATTTTGTGAATCAAAATTTACGATATGAAATTCCTCGCCATTGTCCGTATTTATTTTGAATACACTTACGGAGCGAAAATTAATCGGCGATCTTTCTGTAGATAGTTGTACGGCCGTGTAGATGAGTTGTGGTGCGAAAAACACGAACCATTAGCTTCGACATGATAGATATACTTGGAATAAGTATTTTGCTTTCATTGTGAAGGGGCTCCGGATCCAGAGTCGAATGATGTCATGTTCTTGCCGCCAAATTCCATAAACACTGTTTGGGTTAAGATATTTGTATTTGCATTTTTATTTTGATCGAGTGACACTGTCTGCGATGTCTTAACCGTGTGTCATCATTGTTTTGTTTGGAATGCATCACCGCTTGGAATTCTAAATACAGGAGGAACGAGTTCCCAGGAATGTCCATTCAAAGGTCGCGCGTCTTCCAAAAGCCGACCTGTGAATATTTGCAACAGTGAACATTTGTCTGTCAAATTAAGTGCACCATACACTCGATTTCGATTTGAAATTTCAAAAAATATCGCAAACCGCCTCCCAAAAGCAGAAAAGTATGCTACAGCCATGTGTCCCGCTTTGTCGGCGTCTCTAAATGCCCAGAGAAAATGTGTGCATGAGGAAATCCAAACAGAAAATCGAGAGAAAACGCTTGAAAAAATACCAAAAAACGAGAGGAATTTATGCGTATACGCTGTCCCAACTTCCAAGTTGCTACGTTCCAAGTGATGGCGGTGGCGGCAGCCATGCTGCGGTGGAGTGTGTTCAGTAATAATTGTAATGAGATATTCGCGTGGTGCCATTTGAACAGTGATGGATGGGCATCGTATGTAATCTTTGAACGTCCATCAGAGAGCGATGCAATTTGATCGCATTGCTTGGCAAAAGACCAAATTAATTTTATAAATCACGTTGCAATGGAAATATCCGCCAAGTACAACAAAAAAAAAAACAAGTCGGGGAGAGATTACAGCCAGGGCTCAAGTCGTCGTCGCCTGTTTCAGGAGGTGTGCTGTGTTTGTGTGTGATGTGATGTTTTGTTGTGCTTTGAGCATGGAATGAAATATGTGATTTATAGTCATTTGAAGGAACGCCGATAATAAGAGTGCACCGCAGCCGGTGTTGCGATTGAAAGTGAAATTTTGAGTTATTGCCTAATGGCTGAGAAGTAAATTTGAAAATAGTTGGGTTGGTGTTGCTGCCCAGAAGCGTTTGATTTGATTGAGCGGGATTGTGAATTGTATATCGCCTTGTTATGTTCTGAAGGTAATTGATTGCGGCGCTAAATGGCAACTGCTGCAGGCGGTCACATTAGTTCTGAGGTACCACAAGGCTGAATACTGTCACCTATACTTTTTGCATATGTGAAGTTATTCACTGCCTCGGGGAAATGGAAACGATTGTAGTTCGTCTAAGCAGTGGAAACTGGGTGCCGCTTTAGATTTGATTAGATTGCCGAGGAATATTGTCTCAGGAGAAAAGTTTTTGGCTCTTATATGCAATTGGACCTAGAAAATCTACTTCTATGGCTAGATCGGCTGATTTAACCGTTCCAGACTTATTTTTGTGGCTTTTTCTGAAGTCACGAATCTATGTCAAGAAGCCGCAGACTCTTGAAGCCCTCAAAGATAAAATACGTGAAGAATGCGATAACCTAACGCCGGATGTTCTGACAATAGTTCTGACATAAATCGGTCATAAATTCTAGCGGTCAATTAGCAGACATAATTTTTTCGATTTAATGGTAAAAAATTAGCACAGTAAGTAAACGTAATCCGTAAGAAGAACTAAAGTTGTTTGATCATAAAAAAAATGACAGCTAAAGAACATCGGGTGACAACTTTTGCGCCACCTTGTACATGGAACGCTTTTAATTCCAGTGTTGCCAATATGGTTGGTAGTTTGACACCCACTTAACCTTGAAACTCTGCCTTGAAATTTGGGATTTTTCAAAATTGGTACTGAGCATTCTCGAACTATTCGCATACCGCTTTTAATCATTTTGGCAGCTCCGTGTGCGAAAATAGCTCATTCTAGGTTTTTTGGACTTCATAAAAGATTGAAAGATTGGTAATCCAAAGTTATCTGTGCAACAGAAATGATTCTCAAGTAGCAAAATAAAAAACAAATTCTGACGATAAATTTAACAAACCTTTTATCAAACTCTAAACAGACTTTCCGGGTAATTTACCATGCGATAAACCAACTGTCAAAAAAAAAACATTAACAAAGAAACATTTAAAAGTCTAGCGCAGCGCTTAACCCGGTTAGAACTTCAATCATCTCTAAAAAAAAATCTTTATATCTTTATCTTCTTCCTTTTATCAGATGACCACTTGCTGTAGCATTCCTTTGAAATTGCAAGTCCAAACCAGGCATACCAACATGCAATTTATGTAATTCAATCTTCGAAATCGGCTCAAATGTGTCTTCCTTTTCGTTCATCGAATGCAGTTTCGCATTGCATGGCGGACTGCGCGAATAATTGGACGTAGCTATCCTCGCCATTCAATCGCCCGATGACGTTCGGTAATTTTTCAATCACATTCACTCGCATGTGGTGATGTGTACAGCTCGTAGTATTGCCGTCTTTTGCCAGTCTCGACCAGTTCAAAAAAGTCAACTAAAGGGTGATTTTTTAAGAGGTTTAGAACTTCTTTTAAAAAAAAAACACAAAAAATTCGAAAAAATGAATGAAATATTTATTTGAATCGATAGTTTGAACCTTGCAATTTAATGTTTAAAGATAATTTCATGCAAATGTTGACCGCGGCTGCGTCTCAGGTAGCCCATCCGCTGAGTCCAATTTTGGCATACTCTTTCACACATATCGGCCGGTATCTCACGAATGAATGCATGGATGTTGGCTTCCAGTGCGTCAATCGAAGCGGGCTTGTCCCTATACACATTAGCCTTGGCATACCCCCACAAAAAATAATCTAATGGTGTCAAATCGCACGATCTAGGCGGCCAATTGACCGGCCCGAAACGTGAAATTAACTGTTCACCAAACTCGCCTCGCAATTGCGCCATTGTTTCGCGTGCTGTGTGGCATGTGGCACCGTCTTGTTGAAACCACATATCATGCAAGTCAAGAACTTCCATTTCGGGCAAAAAAAAGTTTGTTATCATCGCTCGGTAGCGTTCACCATTGACAGTAACGCTGCGATTCGCATCATCTTTGAAGAAATATGGCCCAATAATGCCGCCGGCCCATAAACCGCACCAAACAGTGGCTTTTTCGGGATGCATTGGTAGCTGTTGCAATGCTTCTGGCTGATCTTCACTCCAAATGCGGCAATTTTGCTTATTTACGTACCCATTCAACCAAAAATGAGCCTCATCGCTGAACACAATTTTTCGATAAAAAAGCGGATCCTCGGCCAGCTTTCCAAGAGCCCATTCACCAAAAATTCGGCGTTGTGGTAGGTCGGCTGGCTTTTGTTCTTGCACCAGCTGTATCTTAAAAGGCTTTACGCCCAAATCCTTCCGCAAAATTTTCCACGTAGTGCTGTAACAAAGGCCTAACTGCTGGGAACGGCGCCGAATCGACATTTCGCGGTCTTCTGTCACACTAGCTGATACGGCCGCAATATTTTCTTCACTACGCACAGTACGTAAACGTGTTGGTGGTTTAATGTCCAACAAAGTAAATTTGGTGCGAAATTTGGTCACAATCTTCCGAATAGACTGCTCAGAAGGTCGAGAATGCCGATCATAAAATGGAAGCAGCGCGCGATGAACATTTCGAACCGAGCACGAATTTTGATAGTAAAATTCAATAATTTGCAAGCGTTGTTCATTTGTAAGACGATCCATGGTTAAATTGCAAACCAAACTGAAGCTGTTTGACAGTGACACAAGGTACTAAACACACGTCAGCTGTCAAAACCAGTGTTGCCAAAACCAAACCAGCTAAAAAATCACCCTTTAGATACCTACTCGTATTGTAGGCGTTTAGTAGACAAGCCATCGTTATTCGTTATCGTTTCCCCTCCCGCTAATTGAGTCGAGCGTTGTGCTAGTGCCTGCTGTTGGCTTGGTGACTTTGACTGGAACACTCGTCTGTCGTCTCTCTTTCACTCTAGGCAATTTTTGAATTATAAAATAAATTAAATTTTTATCGTTATCGCAACGCGTACCAAGTGAATATTATTGCTACTCGATGTACAGTGGTTGTGTGACAGTAGGTGGGCTTTGACGGATTTCTAATTTCAGCGACTACGACGCACTGTTTCTCTCATCCCACATTTGGACAGGTTTCGGAGTTTGTTTTTTTTTTAAAAAAAAAAAAAAGGTCGGCTACTTAAGACGTTTGCGACGTGAAAATTCTCCACTTAAGCATTCAGATCACAAATTTGAGATATTCTGACAACTGAGTGGGGGGCTCAGTGACAGTAGGTATATGTTTGTTGTGACAATGGAAGGAGCACGAAGCACGAATCTTTTGTTTATGGAGCTATGGTAATCCGTGGTAGGAAAATGCGACACAGATGTTTCAGTAACGATGTCATATAGTTTATGATTTGATTTTGTGATTTCTTTTGGAAATAAATTCAATGTTGGCCTCTTGAATCATTTAGACTTTAGAGCGTGTTTGTTTATGAATAAGTGTCACATCGAAGTGTCCAACGTTTGTAATTTGTATAAACAAAGACGAACTTGATGTTAAGATCGTTTTTTTCTTTTCTTTTGGGACATGCTTTGTTTGAATTGGGTTTCGAGCGATAATAGGAAGAGGCATGCGTCATGCTGAGCAAATGTGTGGGTTTCAGCATGAAATAGTGTGTTACTGAGAAAATAGGGCCGCAGATTTGACTGGAATTTTAAGACATGCCTAGGCCCAGTCATGTCGGCTGTCGGTGGCTGATGAAGGTGGAACTTAGCTGTATGGTGTTTAAAGAAGCTTTTTGTTTTTATGATTTTATATTTGAGTTTGACTTCTCATATGAAAAAGCAACATTTCAATGTCAACCTAAGTCGTATGGTTTTCGATTTAGAAGTCAAAATGGTTGCTTTCCAAGTCCATTTTTTTTGTGGTTTTTGTCAGGCCAATTTCACATACAAATTTAATTCAGTCGCCTACAATTTGTGAACAAATTGTCAACGAACTGTCAATGCATATGGCTAACTGTCAAACTGGAATGGTGTCAAAATTGATATCTTTTCAGCATTCAGTATTTACTTTTACTATTTCTTCCCAACATCCGCTTAGAGATTAATTGGTAGAACTGTTTTCTTCGTGCTAATGGCAGCACAGAAAAATCAGTGTGACCAGGAGCGAAATCCAGCAGCCGTACTGCTGACATTATTTTTACTACTAAAAGTGTGCAAAACTATTACAATTCAATTCACAATCAAAATCTCCCCATCTGTAATAACAAAAATTGGCAGTCACATAGGCTATGCTGCTTTTAGCTTAATTGTTGATTCATTGATATGTATCACTTGCATAGTAGTGGGTGCCAGTAAAATAAAAAATAAAAAAATAAAAAAAAATCGTCACCGGCAGGTATACACACAATGTAAACAATTTAATTAGTTTTGGCATTTGTTCAAAATTATCAACTAACCTCTCTCGTTCATCTATTGTCATATATTCTTTTGCAAACATTATTCCCGGTTAAACAAAAAAACAAGTGGAGCATAATAGGAACAATTTTGAAGAATTTTGATGCCGACAAGCTTAGTATATCCTTAGTAATGAGGTGAATATTATTCTAGCCACCTTTCCACCAATTGATTGTCGGATGTAAATTGTTTGTCTTTTTTGTTTCTTGGACTGATTCCAACATATGAGTGTCCAGTTTATTTAATTTTTTTCTGTGGCGAAATGTTGAGTTTTATTTTTTTTAAGTAGTTGTATTTATTCTATTTTCAACATCATGCATCATTCTTTGAAGAGAAATAATAAATAGAAAAACGCAGGTGACTGTGATCTGTTAGAACGTGGGTGTGTTCCAGGTTCGACAATAAATTAAAGAAACACAGAAAATCGAGGCTTATTAGTTTTGGTTCAATTTCATTATTTTTCTTTCGCAGATTTATTCCGAAATAATCATAACCTACGCAGTTTCTTTCTTTTTCTTCAGCCACCCATAATAAATTTAATATTTTGCTATAGCCAATTATAATTGTTTTCTCGAAATTTTAGAGTCACTATAAATTAAGTGAATAAATGTGGTAGAGTTTAAAAGATTTAGATTGCTAAGGAGGTCTTTGATTTGCTGTGTTTGTGTTCGTAACTGTTACATTTACTATTGAAAAATCTAAAAATAAATTTGCCAGCTCTTTCCTCTGTACAATAGAAGCATTGTGACCGGGCCCGTAAACAGTAGTAAAACTATACTAGAAATGTTTGGGAGTAACCGGACTTGATCTTAGTCCATATCAATGGCCGATGCTTTCTAAATCATAAATATAGTTGGGGACGTTCAAGTGCCTAGTCTTGTAGGTCTGATAACTTGCTGAACGTTACATGAACAGTTTTTTTTCCAGTTGACGTCTATAGAGAGGTAGCCCACGATTCTAGTCAAGAATTTCGTAACTGAGCACTAAGTAGCCAGTTGGCATATGAAGCTGAAATGTCTGCATCTAGTCGGACATAAGATAATTAGGCTTCTGAATGTGCCCAATAATTCAAATTGGTAAAAGTGCTGCCATGTTGCTATTTTTGTAGCAAGTTAACTATTTTTAATACTGCCAAATTTCTTAGGTTGCAAATGCTTAAGGGATCGTTCCAAAATGAATACATTTTTTACTTTAATAGAACTGTTTGTTATTAAAGTCAAGTGTCGTTTTAATTATTCGTTACTATCAACTGAATTCATCATTAAATTCTGCATTCTTTAAGTGTTTGTGTTATGTGCAACAAAAATAACATTTATATGGGAGTTATATTTTTCAAGCCAAGCCGGATAAATAAATTTATTTAATTTAATTAAAATTTAAATGGAAAATATTTAATAATATGTATAAATCAACGATGTGAACTAGGCTATTGCTGAGAGCTTTAAAGTGTCTTTAAATTTTCTTACGTAAACTTCAACTTGATCTCTCCTTTTTAATTTCCGAACTCTGTAGAAATATTTCTTCGGCTATTTCGCTTAACCGATATTTCTTAAGAAGGAACTATGTAGAATCCTCATGACGATTATTTAACGTTTATAGCGCCTTTTCAATCGCCGAATTTCGACGTAACTGCCAAGTGATGTGATCGTCTCTTTTTCAATTCATTCAAACCGACTTCCATCTGCCAAGAGCTGGCTCTCTACATATTTTCAAAGCCGATCGAGTATTTTGTTTTCAATTTTAAACTGTGATCTATATATTTATTTTTATTTTTCAAAAATTCTTTCGTCAACGAAATTTTAATGAATTTTTTTTTCTGTTTTTTTCCAGGTACGTTGAAGGAGAAGGTTACCCATTGGTGTAGCTGGAGGAGTTGAAGTTTGGTATAGAGTTTTTTTTTAACAAAATTGCTCAAAAGTCGTTAGTAATAACAATTTAACTGTCCATTCAAATGTCATCAACTTGTCCGATGGATGATGCATTCATCAACCAATCTAAACATTTACGACGCCAACGCTTTTCGTATTTAAATATTTGTTTATACTTTAAGTTGGCTAGCACTGGCGAATTTCCTAAATTTAGCTAAGGTTTATGTTGCTATGACGAAGAAAAAAAAACACTCATACGCCACAGTACTCGGAAAACAAATTTCATGCAAATACATTTTGTCTTGAATTCCTACGAACGTGACAATCTTAAAATTCATCAATTTATTGCTTCTTCATGGATAACAGTTGGCATAATGAATCTGTATTGTTAGCGTTTTATGTATCATTATTGTTATGCTTATGCACAGCGAACCGGAATGTCTTTGTTGGAAACTACCCACCAGCAAATAATATTGTTTGAAAGATTTGGGATATCTTTTAATTTGTTTGTCAACGAATGCAATGATGCTTCAGGTAAAGATTAGTATCAACAGGTTGAGTGTTTATAATCTATTCAAGAAAATGTGACGCTTCGATATTACTAGTTTTGTCTTATTGCCTTATAATCGTTCGCTGTGTCTTTTGTGAAGCATGAATTTGACGGACGCTGATAGTAATCCATGCACTTGCTCAATGGGGGCTTAATTTGTCTATATGGAATTAGATGAATACATATAAAGGGTGATTTTTTAAGAGGTTTAGAACTTTTTTTAAAAAAAAAACACAAAAAATTCGAAAAAATGAATGAAATATTTATTTGAATCGATAGTTTGAACCTTGCAATTTAATGTTTAAAGATAATTTCATGCAAATGTTGACCGCGGCTGCGTCTCAGGTAGCCCATCCGCTGAGTCCAATTTTGGCATACTCTTTCACACATATCGGCCGGTATCTCACGAATGAATGCATGGATG
Organism: Cheilosia variabilis; assembly: GCA_951230905.1. NCBI lineage: Eukaryota > Metazoa > Arthropoda > Insecta > Diptera > Syrphidae > Cheilosia > Cheilosia variabilis. Next base: position 18,286,175 of record OX579676.1, read on the forward strand.
TTGGCTTCCAGTGCGTCAATCGAAGCGGGCTTGTCCCTATACACATTAGCCTTGGCATACCCCCACAAAAAATAATCTAATGGTGTCAAATCGCACGATCTAGGCGGCCAATTGACCGGCCCGAAACGTGAAATTAACTGTTCACCAAACTCGCCTCGCAATTGCGCCATTGTTTCGCGTGCTGTGTGGCATGTGGCACCGTCTTGTTGAAACCACATATCATGCAAGTCAAGAACTTCCATTTCGGGCAAAAAAAAGTTTGTTATCATCGCTCGGTAGCGTTCACCATTGACAGTAACGCTGCGATTCGCATAATCTTTGAAGAAATATGGCCCAATAATGCCGCCGGCCCATAAACCGCACCAAACAGTGGCTTTTTCGGGATGCATTGGTAGCTGTTGCAATGCTTCTGGCTGATCTTCACTCCAAATGCGGCAATTTTGCTTATTTACGTACCCATTCAACCAAAAATGAGCCTCATCGCTGAACACAATTTTTCGATAAAAAAGCGGATCCTCGGCCAGCTTTCCAAGAGCCCATTAACCAAAAATTCGGCGTTGTGGTAGGTCGGCTGGCTTTAGTTCTTGCACCAGCTGTATCTTAAAAGGCTTTACGCCCAAATCCTTCCGCAAAATTTTCCACGTAGTGCTGTAACAAAGGCCTAACTGCTGGGAACGGCGCCGAATCGACATTTCGCGGTCTTCTGTCACACTAGCTGATACGGCCGCAATATTTTCTTCACTACGCACAGTACGTAAACGTGTTGGTGGTTTAATGTCCAACAAAGTAAATTTGGTGCGAAATTTGGTCACAATCTTCCGAATAGACTGCTCAGAAGGTCGAGAATGCCGATCATAAAATGGAAGCAGCGCGCGATGAACATTTCGAACCGAGCACGAATTTTGATAGTAAAATTCAATAATTTGCAAGCGTTGTTCATTTGTAAGACGATCCATGGTTAAATTGCAAACCAAACTGAAGCTGTTTGACAGTGACACAAGGTACTAAACACACGTCAGCTGTCAAAACCAGTGTTGCCAAAACCAAACCAGCTAAAAAAGCACCCTTTACATTATACAGCCTACTGACATTGTGAGCGATAAACACAACGAAAGGCATTTTTACTTGGTGTGAAAAGCAACTATGGTTGGGATGAGCTGCTTATTTATTGTAGGTAAACTAGAAGCGAAGCTGTCTACGGCAGGCCTTAAAGGTCAAGATGTTAAGAAATACATAATAACTTAAAAATATGTAATATATAAATACATATAGCGCCGTACTAATAAAAAATTTTAGTTTCGACTTTAAATTTACGGAAGCTCACAATCGCGAAATTTGTATGGAAAATATAGCCACTGTGAACTACTAAAATTTAGAGTCGAAAGTAAAAATGTTGATTAATAAAGCCCATAGAAATTAAAATATAGATATATAATTTTTTTGTAAGAAAATCGGTGAACGAGCATGATCTGGAACTGAGTACCATAGACAAACCATACTGAGACCCCCAACTCACAATACTCTTGCCGCTGGCCACCTCAGTTTTTTTTCAAATTCGCCATTTTGTTTTCCTATCGGTGTTATGTCAAAAAAGAATCCGTGTGACATGCAAAAACATACAAAAAATGCAAAAATAAATGCTGCCAACCTCGGCAACCGTGGGGAAATGTGAAATAGTTCGGGAATACCACATTTTTTCATTACTGAACGCCATTGGTTAGTTAACCTAAATTGTTAAAAGGCGAATAATTTGATTTGTTTGGTTAGTAAAACTATCTAAAGTTGATGTTCTATATACTAGAAACATATTAGAACAAACATGGTTGTGTATTTTCCGCTTTTGGATATCATTAACTTCGATTTCGTGTGTAAATTTTTCTTAAATAATGAAGAAAATTTGCTCAAAATGTTTTCATTTTCCCTCAACCAATCTACATTGTTAATTTTTCATGAACATTTTAAGCAAATGTGCACTTATTCCTAAAAAAAAAGATTTTACGGATGAAATTCTATGAACTCTGCCAGCAACTTTGCCCACAGCGGAAGTGTCTCATATTTCCTGGGAGTGTGTTGGTGAGCCGGAATTTTTGAAGTTTCGTGACATTTGTCAATACGATTTTCTATGTAAGAATACTAGCGCACCAAACGTGAACACTCCATAAAAATATAGCTCGTAGGCTAAGTAACGAGAAATCGGCCGGAGTTGGTGGTCTCAGCATTGTCTCTGCTGAGTACAGTCTGCAGGCCATGAATGAGTTTTCCAAAGTTCAGTTGTCTCATAGATGAATCCAAATATATTGTGGGTTGCTTGGAGAGCCTTTTGCATTTGCATTTCAAAACGTAGCCTTTCTGGCTTGGAACTCATTGACGCCCATCTTTTTCATATTTCAATTACAGATTTAAGCTTCTACATTGGTAGTTTTGTCAGTCTTTTTTTACTGATTGAAACTGACACATGTTCTTCGGGAAAAAAAAAACACTTCGAGCATAGTCCGCCACTTCTTACCAACGGCAATTGACGGGAATTAAGAAGCTTCGAAGGGTTCTTACTTCAGCCATTCGGATTCAGCATAAAATTGTAGACCACCTTTCATTGGTCCTGAAATTACAAAAGCCAAATAAATGAGTAAATGAGTGATATCTTAAGGGGCTAGTCAGATAGTTGAGTTTCAGGGTAGGAGCGAGCTTCGCGGCTTTTCCTAGAGAGTTATTTAAAAAAAATATATAAAATATTTATTTTATTTAACACGTAAAAACATGAAATATAAAAGCAAATAAACTGTCAAAATGTCTTTTAATTACATAAGACACAAATCAGAATGGAAGGCAAATGCAATTTTCAAGAGATTCGCTTCAAAATCTACTTATCCACTTCTTCTAAAACGAAGAAAAAAGTGAAAGAAAACTGGGAGAAAATGCCGCAGTTAACAATAAATTACAACAAATAGAGAACATTCCTCATTTAATACGCAACAAACTTCATCTGGTAAATAGTTAATCCAATGCAACACCTGTGCAGGCAGAAGGAGGGGAAAAAAAAACACAACTAAGCAAATTTGTGCCCTCCTCGGCGAAACGTAATGTCACACATTTAATGTGTGTCAACTGAAAACAAGTTGGTATAGGTAGGCACTTGATTTGATTGTCACTCTCCACACCCAGTAATTTTTTTGTTGACTGGCGATTCGTTTCTGTTTCTTTTTTTGTGGGACAGTAACAATGTCGAGGCTACTCAAAGCAGACTCATTAGACACAAAGAACCGACTTCCCCTATCCGAAACCAGAGTTCCAAATTATACACCTCGCTGTCGCCGTCCTGTACTGTGTGTGTGGCTGCATTTGTATATATTTCATCGCGAAGCTTTGGTTTGTTTTGGCTTTGCCGTAACTTCACGCGATACACCTATTGCGTCATTCTTGCCTTAAGCCAAGCGATCAAATGCATGATGGGAGACTTAAATTTGTCGGAACCCACAACAACGCGACCGCATACGAAATTAAAATAATAATAATAATAAAAAAAATTGCTAACAGATGTAGAAATAATAACAAGAAGACAAGCCTTGGAGTTATAGATACTCCAACACCCCGCCATCATCATCATCATCATCATCATCATTTGCATCGCGGGTTCCAGTCCAAACTTGACATTGAAAGTGGCACAATCAGGGAAAACGATTCCGATTCCAATTCCAATTCCGAGCCGAAATGGGTCATATGAGAGCCACAACTGCCAACTGATGCAACAATTCTTTCTGTTTTTAGCTTCACAGTCATTCTGTTTGTGATATTGTCCTCGAGAGCAGAAATTAATAGGCGCTGTCACGGTGTACATGGAACAGATTAATGCGCGGTACTATATCGGCTTAGATGAAGTGCACTGCAAGCGAATACGAATCCAAATGGGCTCACGCACAAGTCAAGGTTACTGTTGTTACATCGGGAGATACATTCGTTGTATGGCAAATTATTTGTATTCAAATGTTTTATGTCAATGAGGTGGGTCCAAATGGACGTCAATTCTGATCATGTTCTTCCAGAACTGACGCTGTATTCTTGTTTGTTGGCCCGAGAGTGTGAAGGCCTCTAGAGTGTGCCTCACGATCGGGTAAGAATGAATGAAGTTTACTTAGATGCGGGTATACGATTGATCAGACTCCTATTGTGGGTGTTTGAGGAAAGCGCTATGCCTACAATGGACCACATAATGGCGGTCTTTGTAATCAGCCAGCTCCAAGTGGATAGACACTTGTCTGGACTGGTTCATTAAGCTACAATGACAGAAAAAAAAGCGTTTCAAAAGAAGAACTCATAAGTGCAAGTTTGGTTTCACTTTTAAACGAATGCTTCGGAACGCAACTCAATTGCGCTGCAGATTTGTGTGTCTAAACATTTTGTTGAAGCGTTCAGTGCTTGAAAGTTACAGCTGTATCTCGCGAATTCTCATTTCATAATGTGCTGCATGTTAATTAAGCTATTCTAATCGACAAATTTCACGGTATAGTGATTTTTTAACAAACGCGCACAAGCATTTTGGCACACATACAGCAACCACCAGCGATATCCTCAAGGGTCGACCACGACCATGTGCCCCACAGCTACAAAATATCTAAACAAAAGCCAGAAACTACGAGTATATATGCGCTCTCAGAAATAGTGCGGCAAAAAAATGGGGCGTGTACATTTGGCCCACATCCAATGCGCATTAAAAATTTTAAATATTATTCATTAATATTGTGTAGGAAGAAGTATTAATTAAATTTTATTGGTTCTCGTGGAAGACTTGCGGTTCAGATGAAATTAATTGACAAAAGTGCAGTTCGTTTGCGGGGCACCTACACTGCTAAGGGTGGTCTGGCCCAGCGAGCAGAGTGATCAGCATTGCGAAGAAAGCCGTTTCTAAAAGTATAGTAAATTTAGAAAACTGCTGTCAATAAATTTTCATTTTATGGGCTTCGAGTGGTCCGGCGAGTGGCTGTGTCGCTATGTGTGTATCATTAAGTTCTATTAATGGGATTGTTTTCGTATGTATATAGTTTTCCTCCATTTAGATGCAAATTGGCTTCAAATGAAATCATTGCCCGCTTATGTTCGGGTCGTTAAGGGAGACGCAGCGGATCCAAACGACCGAAGCGACGTCTATAAGTTTCAAGTTTCGAAAAATTCACTGCAAATTATAGTTTTTCTTGCAGCCTTGAGGAAGAACGAAGAAGCGGTCCAAATCGCAATGAAACGAGTAAGAAAAAATACAAAGCACTCATAATAAGATGGAATTATTTTTTGTTTCTGTGTGATTAGAAAGTTCTGTTTTTTTCAAAACAGTGCCAATATATCGTGTCTTAATTTGAGGACCAAAATATTATTAAAAAAAAAATAGTAATTCCAGACGAGGAAAATAGTTGTCATTGTGAGTTTTTAGCTGCACGTCACCACTCATTGTGTCTCAAATTACCAACGAAGAGGCAGACAAAGACGAGCTTAATCTCCCAGTTGGCCCACATTCTGTTTACTATCATTTTCTTGGTCGGCCGCCGTGGCCGTGTCATGCTAGACTGAATGCGAATCCGGAGTATGTACTTTGCCAAGTGAAATCAAAAGTTTTCACAGACTTTTATGTTTGCCTTGAGCGTCTCCACATCCAGCGAAATGACGACGGCGACGAGACTGATGTATTGTGGGGATCAAAAGTAAATCGGTTTTGTGGAGCAGACTTTTTCGGCGGAGAAAGTGCAAAGTCACAGATAAATGTATGAGCAAAACAAGAAACTTATAATAAGAGCCTTTGGCTTTGGCTGGCTTCTCAGAAGTTATGAATGCGTGTAAGTAACTACATTGTCTGTATGTTCACTATAGGTAGAGTTTAGGAAGCTGAGATATCGGTTTCATTTTTATCTAGGGGGCTTAGTTTTGTAGAGTAAATCAGTGCTAGCGCCATCTAGTTGTTGTTTTTTTTTTCAGAAATGCGAACCTAGGTATAGTGCTAAAAGAAACATAAGACAGATGGTGGTAATTCTGCTGAAAGTAAATGTTGTGAAAACGAAAACCGAAAACTGAATATCATAACCTTACTCACGCAGTTAAATAAATAAATAAATGAAGTGCGGCTTCCGGTTCAGACCCCCTGAAAGGCACAAATAACATTTGAATGTATTTTTCCAAAGCAGACGTTGAGAACATCTGACAAACTGTTTTGATTTTTAAACCGAGACCTTAACGCCAACTTTTCGGCACAATGCGCGACACCAATAAGCATATCGAATCGGTGATTGTTAAAACAACATAGGTAACAGATTTTTCTAAATCAGTTTTATTACGTTTTTACACAGCGTTTTGAAAAAACCAACATAATTTGATACCTTAAACAGAAAGAAATTCGATAGCGAAATCGGCATTTTGTACTAATTACCATTTGTTGTTTCTCCTGTTAAAAGAATAAAAATGTCACTTATGTGGTTTTAGCACTCAACGACTCATTTAGTGTCCGCTAGATTTTGCGAACTCAAAATGGCGAAATATTCCATACAACATTACCCATTAATATTTTGCGTGATGTACGGCCGAATATTTTTATTTTAAATTGTGTTGCACACTTTTATACTTACTGCGGCGATCTTCTTATTCTGGTTTGCTGCCCGAAGTTATGGAACTTTCTGAACTTTACTTTCCGATTTTTTTAGTGTCCATGCTAAATTTTTCCTACTCACAATGGGATAATTTTGCATAGAAAATTGCATATTGTGACCTAGAAAATATTTAGTGTGAAGGTTAAAAAGATTTATTAGTAAGGCCCTTTGATCATAGGTCAAAGAAAACGCTATTTGAATACGTAAGGTCCACTATTGGAAAATTGATTGTTTCTTTTTTTTCCAACTTTTGGGACTACGCAATCAACAATTTTATCACTTGCTATACAATATTTTTGCAATCATATTCGACTTTTAAATAATAAGTTCTCAAGATCTTAAGTTTGAGCCAAATCAGGCCATGAATAAAAAAATTTGGCCGCCTCTTTAAAATCCTTTATTGTGTCCAGAAATTCATAATCACCGATACCGAAACCCTCTCTGTAATCATTTTATGCCGAATCGGACGATAAAAATCAAACTTGTCGCGTCATTTCAAAATATTAAATTTGGTCCCTAAATTTCATAATCCGCAAGATGAAAAACCATCATAAATTTCGATGATGAATGAAAAAAAAGCTACTGCTGCGTCAAGAATTTGAGTGACAAAAGTAACCTTATATGCCAAATTTGTTGTTATAATAGTCCAAATATCTTACCGAAAATGTGTAATCCGCGAGGCCAAAAACCGTCAGATTCGGTTTCATATACATGACTTGAAATGCCGCATGCTTTGGATATTTTAATTTTTGAAAAGGTATTAAAGATTGAAATGAATTTTTGATGATGTCAAATGATGTCGTTTTCAAGTCATTCAATTGCCTTGAAATTTTAAATACACTTTTCTATAATTGCTCAAAATCCCAGATATATCCAATATACTAGCAATTCATGGACGCAAATCAAAGTAAGAAAGACTTTTAATGAATGAGAAAATTAACAAAAGACAATAAACATTCACGTAAATGAAAGAGATAGATATTTTTGTTAAACGATAAGACATTTCATTAAACCGTGTTGCCACTTTATGGTATAACAACACGAGCATGCTAGAAAAAAATGTCAAAAGTTATTGTAATCTCGCTTCATCGGTAGCAATAAGGAATTATTGTCAAGAAAAGGTTATCGATATCGATAAGTTTTTAGGAAACAAAAAAAAGTCCACAAAATTTGCAAAGTTTTGCCGCTCTTTGTGGCTCATTAAGAATGATCAACATCATAATCGTTGACACGATTTCATCAACAAAATCTCTCGTGATTTTCTACTCAACTCATTTATTTATCCTCTTTAGGTCAGTTTAGAAAAAAATCGCACGAATAAAAAGAAGGTCACCACATTCTCAACACCTTTGCTCACCATCTCTGTCCACTTACCTACCGACCAACTCACACCGGCTATCATCATCAGTCAGGCGCACTCAATATAATTATTATAAATTAAACGACCATTAATCATCGTTGATTAGTTAAATTGGTCGACCCTTTTAACTGCACAAAAAAAAAAAAAAAAACAGAATCCAGTGAATAATCTGCAGCTATAGTAAGACGTTAGTGGGCTCAAAGAAAAAAAAAACAATCAAATCAAATCGATCGCTTGCATTACACTCGTATCTGCATCAGCAATAGTCACAGTCGTGAACGATTGTTTTTATTTTATTTTTTGTTTCTGCGCCTGCAGTGGCCAATGCAAAGCAGTAATTGCAGTTGATTTGTGTGGTATTTCCATTCTGTTTAAACCTTTGGAATTTGATTGCAGGAACTCTGTCGGCATCTTTATAATTCAATAAAATCGAGTGGGAGGGCTTCGCGCTAAATTTCATTAGAAAATTATCCAACTACTGTATGGGGCAAGTGTTGCAATGCCTTTTAGCCTTATCACACGTCCATATCTTAATGTACACCAGTGTGTGGTCCGACGATGATGAACAAGTTTTTCTTTTTCTCTGTACCGCGAACTACAATCCACACCTATTTGTTTGAGGTTAACTATTAGTGGAGAAGGCGGTTTCCGATTGCCATGTTGACCTTTGGCTGCAATGAGGATAACTTGGCTGACGGCGATGCCTCGATGATGTTATTGACTAATTGATTTGGGCGAATGATGTGATTTGATTTGCCCACTGACACTGTGTAACTGAGGCTGGGTAATGGCAACAAGTTGAATATTCTATCCGTACCCAGTAAAAATTGGAAATTTTTGTTTGGTTTTTGGTTTGTCAAAAGTGTCTGAAACTGTTTCAGACACAGGAACAATTTCGTAAGAAATTTAATCTTAAATCTATCCAATTATTTTTTAAAATACATCTCTTGAGAGGGGTGTTTCTTTAGGGTTTCAACAGCGCCATAAGACGCTTCAATTGGCTTTGGTACTAAAATTGTTCCAAGTTTTAGTTTTCAGGAAGTGAGTTTTTAAATTTTGTTTGTTGGCTGTCATTCACGAAGAATAATTCCATCAAGTTCCACGGACTGTAAACTTGTACTAAAATTTGAAAAATGTGTCGGTTTGTACAGGAATTTGTTCACGCATCACGTTAAAACATTTCACCCAATCGGTATGGATTTAAAAAAAAAAAAAACATTAAAGCCTAACTTGGAACTACATTTAGCTCTTAATTTGTCGCAATCGGCCATCTCATTCTGATTCACGCGAAATTTGGGAAATGTTTTCGCGAGGACTGGTGGTAATCGTGTGTCGCGTTTTGTTTGTCTGTTGTACCCTTTTGTCGACGTTTGAAGTTGCTTAGAGGAAATAGTTTAGTGATCTACACGGAGTCTGCGAAATATATTTTTGAATAGGTAGGCGAAATGTCTTCAATTAGTGCAGGATCTCCTGTTGGTCGTATTGATTTTGTCTATATTCCGCAAGTAGGTTAAGTGAATATTTTAGGACAAGATTCGAGCCCTGGTCTGACCTTCGAAGTTGAAGAAGTTGCTTTGCATAATTTCTTTTTTGGTTTTACTTCGAGAACGCTTAGCAAAATGACTGCTGTTTCCAGTGCTCCCATGTTTGCCACCAGATGGCGAATACTCCGTATGAGTGTCGGAGTACTTGGGTAGTGCTTCCCGGAAGATGGCGCTATGGTTTGAGTCTTTTCTTTTCTTTTTTTTACATCTCCTTTTTTTCATGAAAATCGTGGACGAGAAATATCGCCAATGTGAGGTCGCTGAATGTAAGGTTGCCATTATGGCACCCTGTACTTTTTGAAATAGTTCTTCACATAGAAAATGTTACAGCCATCACTCGTGGGGGATGTGTTTTTGTCCAAGATCTTCCACCACAAGCTCACTCGAAGCCAAGTTCCATTTCTATAACTACCTTTGGGCTGCTCAGTTTTATCGTGAGATTTTGTATATGAATCGAGATAGAGGTCTGTAGTTACCATCAGGCACACTTTCGCTGGCGAATTTAATTTGACACATGCTGCATCCTGTATCACAACATCACCCGAAAAACCGTCGAAATAGCCTGAAACAAAAATCAAACTTTGACATGCATGCGCGCGTGAAATGAACAAAGTTCGTAATTAGAGCTCGTTTCCAAAGTTAAATCAATTCCTTATAACAAAGTGGTTTGTCAGTCAGTATTGTGTGCTTAATAACATTAATTATAGCCCGCAAGAGACATACATGGACACATCCGTTTCAACTGGCAAAAAGCAAAAACAATATCATTTACTGCCGCCTCCTCATCCAACATATATATGTATATGTACGATGTGAAGCTCGTTTTCTCTAATTCATCGACACAGTCAGGGAAACGTATTAATAGTAATTACCATGGAAAGGTGTTTCGCACAAGTTTCTCCTTAAAGCCAACCTACACCTGGAGCATTTTAATATCATCCTCATTTGGCGGGCCGCGAAGTTATAGTTTCACAACCTTGAGGTATACACTCAATCTACAGATATACGATAACACCTACTATGCGCCGTGCCTACAGGTAGATGGTGGTTAACCACCAAACCTACTCATATCACCAAAACAGGTCATACCCTGGCAGTGAGCAAACTTAAGCTTGTCAGAGGCTAGAAGTGGTTATCATTAGATGCATGCCTCCGCACAGACAGCATATAGAGGCTAAAAGCTCCGACTCCGAGTCACCTTTAAAAGGTAAGCCGCGCACAACAACTGAGCAAAACAACAGAAAGAGAAAACTGATTGGTTGACCACCTACACTGGCGCAATGTAATTTGGTCTGGTGGTGGGTCCCTTATTTGGAGTTCCGAAACGTTGGCGTCACTCTAATGACTAACAGATTGATATTGTACCTGTGTTCGTCTACGGTGTAGGCTGATGTGATGAATGGCCATAGGTTCTTTATGTTCTTAGTAAATTAGTATTCATTGGTATTTTTTTTTCAATACTCGTTGTAATGCGTTAAAAATAGAAAATTCAAATTTGATTTAATCGCATGGACAAATCTGTTGATCAGATAAACGGTCTCCTGGTTGAAAGTGAATCTTGGTATTGATGAGGTTTAACCCCATCGGGCCTGAGAAAACAATTAGCTACGTTTTGCTAGTAGCATTTACCATTTCGCAGCGATTTCCGTATTTTATTCATATTCCATCGCTGTAAGGTTGCTGTGCTGTGATTTATTATGGTACGAAAATTGTTATTTCAACGGGTTTTTGCAAGTAAATTTCTAGCTTGCTGTCGGACAGCAATTGTCCAACATCAGTTTGAAGGGCATTTAAGCTGTCCAAGCAAAAACGTCTTAAAATTTATTTTTAATTTAAATAAATGAAGTAATGGGAATTTAAACAGTCCACACAAAAACTGATGATATGCTGTCAAACTGCGTCCCTCGCCAAACTGTTTGTGAGAAAATTAAATCACTTAGACGTCGCGTCGCGTGATCGATGCTTTATAGTAAAGGGTTTTCCAATAAGAGGTGTTATTTTGGTATTCAAAGAAATGTCATTTTTTGAGATAAATTATCGGATGTTTATTTCATAATAAAGAGGAAGTAATGCGTTAATAATGAAAAACAACATCAGCCAAATGGCCATCACGAGCACGCATACAGGACCATATCCTTTTCATGAAATTTTCCATAACCAAATAGCAAAGTGGCTGCCCTATGTCCTCGATAGCCTCACGAATTTTATCTTTGAGGTCTTGAATCGACACTGGGCTGTTGGCGTAGACCTTATCTTTCACGTGGCCCCAAAGGAAGAAGTCGTAAGGTGTTAAATCCCAAGGTCTCGGTGGCCAATTGTGATCACCTCTTCGACAGATAACACGGTCCGGAAACTTTTCCCGTAAAAGATCAATGGTTTCGTTGTTTGTGTGGCTCGTAGCGCCGTCTTGTTGAAAGTAAACGTTGTCCAGATCAATACCATCCAACTCCGACCATAAAAAATCATTAATCATCGACGACCAAAAAATGCTTTAGTTTTTCGAACTGTGACTGAAAGATTTTCACCATTTTTGTAGTGAATTTTAATAATTTCAATGCGTTGTTGAAGCGTGTATCGTTCCATTTTTAGTAATGGCGTAGTTTCTACTTGTCAAATGTCAAAGAACAAAAGCTTCAAAAGTGACAGCTACCGAAATAGCGGGTCATTCACAATAACACCTCTTATTGGAAAACCCTTTATATAGCGACCAAGTCTTGCACAGGGTCTGAACATCGGGGTCCAAAAAACTGTATCAACAAAATGAACGCGCGGTTGGAGTTATTCTAAACCGTTTGAGCATACCTTCTCATAAAAATGGGGTACGAAGCTGGCACCTGTTTGAAATCCATCCGAGAGAGATTGAAGTTAAGAAGCTTCACAGAAACAGAAGGTCTAGCCTCAATCCCTTGCTTTGGTCTGTTTAGATTTTATTTTTTGAAACGAAGAGAAGCGATATCCGAACGACTTAATTGCGAAGCTTCTTGTCCCCTTAAGTTGGAGCAGCCGACGGAATTTGATTTTAATTTTTTTGGGGGTTCAACCGGGACCAGACTAAGCAACGATCAAACAAACTGAGTACACCATAAAATTCACTAAAATGTGTTTCGAATTTTGTATATCCTCCTAAAGACTCCACGATGAAATTTTCGGAGTCTGATTATCATTCCGAACTTCTTAACAGATCATCATGCTCTAGGTTACGTCTTTTGAAACCGACGTAAACATGTCAGACAAAATATGACGCTTCAAGTTAAACCTTCATTTGAATTTCTTTAATCTCTTTGTTCAGTTTTACATAACCACAAATAACCCGATTTATTAGTCATCTAGGCCGAGCTTCTTCCCAGCCCAGCTGATTAGATTAATTAACGACCGTGGAAGCCTGCATAGATAAAAATAAATAAATTAAAAATCCTATCTTGCATCAGATAGCATCAGACATATGCTAATCAGTTTTGCTGTCGAAAAATTTAAGTAGTCGATTCGTTATAGTTTGTCGCCGAGCTTAAAAGTTTCTTGAATTCAATACCATGACCGTCAACTACCGTGACATCATTATCACACTTGTCAACTTCTCGGTTTCGGTGTGCTTGTCACAGTGTTTCGCGAAAACTCGGCTATCAGAGCCTGTGGCTCTCCTAAAATTTGGTTCGAACCATAGCTTACAGATGACCTCGTGACTGACAATAAGAGATTGAGAACCTGATGACTGCCATCAGTGTCATCTGACTGAAGCTTTAATAATTTCGTGAGCAGTATGTGCAATCCTTATCTGACATGAAATTGAATGCAATCGCGTTCTTATCGCTTCTGGATTATACTGCAGAAATTAGTTCATATTAATGTTATCAGTCACTTCTGTGATTTCATTGTCTGTGCTCCATTGGGGATGTCTGCAACAACCAGAATGAGCCCATCACGTTGTCACATGAAGGTAGTTCCCAAACACATAACCATATTATTAAGCCTGTACAATAAATGCGAATGTGAGCAACCATTTCGTTGTCAATTGTACTGTCGCAAATGAAGTACTGTCGAAATTTGCATAATTTTCCAGTTTTTTTCTTTTTTTTTTTTTCTTTGCTGTGAAGATCAAATTACTGCCAACGTGTGTCGGTCAACGATGGTAATAGGTATTGATATTCAAATGCATTCCATCACATTCAGTCGGCAGATACGTGGCCAGTTTTATTTACAAAGGCAAATAGTTAGGTACGCAACAAGTAGGGTATAGTTTTCAGTTCAAATATGGAGGTCAATTGGCAACGATACGCCACAGATGGCAGCATCATCGCCAGCCTAAGTAAGCCGTGACAGAAGGGAAACTGTAATTGTTGACCGATCACACAGTGCCACTGGGACAGTGTAAAATGCTTTGACATATAGGCGCCGGCATACATTGCATAACCTAGTTCTTGGGACGAGTCAAAGCGGCGACGTTAATTGGCGTGGGAATTTTTACACGCTCCCAAGTAATCTGCGCCATCTGTACTACATTCACGCGCTTGAATTTCGCTCGTGAGTAATTATTGTTTTTTCAACATTGACAGATCTCATCTGGCAATGTTGTTCACACTAGACCAGTGGCAAAAAGTATTTTCATTTCATTCTTGGTGATTCGCACCCGATGATTCAAAAAATCTATCGTCGGAAATAATATTTTCGTTTGCATTTTTAAATACTTGTGCGTTCAGGCTAATTTCGTCGCCGCATACATTGTTTCAGAAAATTAATGTTTTTCGCTTATGAGCGCAGATCGAATTAGTTCGAAAGACATGGCTGATAAATATCTACGAGAATGCGTGCTTCGGTTGGTAGTGGAAAATAACTTGGGTCGCAATTAATATCGTCTGTTAGAGAAATTTGGTTTGACATCCGAAACTACGGATTTACGTACCAAATGTGACAGTTTGATTCGAGTTTTTCGTGTTGCAATAGTTTGCTTTCGGATTTTTCAATTCAAAGTACTTGTCGTTTTGTCTGTCTTGAGAGAGAGGGCTCACAAGACAGACATTCAATTAAATTTGCTTCCAAAATGCTGCTGATACTTACAGCTGTCAGATATGGCAAAGCTGAAATTACTTACACGAGGCTTTCATGGAAATAGCAGGACTCTTTTTCGGAAGTTCTACTAAAGGCTGGCACATGACCAATAACAAAACTCTGCTTGACGCTGCAACACCTAAGGGACCCACTGCCCATGCAGCGGGGATTTTTATACAGTGAACTTGGGCACAGTTGGCTCATTTTTTAATGAACTAGGGGATAGCTAAAAGGTTCAACCCTTCGTATTGTTTTATTGACAAATGTCACAAAACTTCAAAAAATCCGGCTCACACTCCCAGGAAATATGAGACACTTCCGCTGTGGGCAAAGTTGCTGGCAGAGTTCATAGAATTTTATCCGTTTAATTTCAAATTGTTCGTTACGTGTGGATAATATTTTTTTTAGGAATAAGTGCACATTTGCTTAAAATGTTCATGAAAAATTAACAATGTAGATTGGTTGAGGGAAAATGAAAACATTATGAGCAAATTTGCTTCATTATTTAAGAAAAATTTACACACGAAATCTAAGTTAATGATATCCAAAAGCGGAAAATACACAACCATGTTTGTCCTAATATGTTTCTAGTATATAGAACATCATCTTTAGGTAATTTTACTAACCAACCAAATCAAATTATTCGCCTTTTAACAATTTATAATAACTAACCAATGGCGTTCAGTAATGAAAAAATGTGGTATTCCCGAACTCTTTCACATTTCCCCACGGTTGCCGAGGTTGGCAGCATTTATTTTTGCATTTTTTGTATGTTTTTGCATGTCACACGGATTCTTTTTTGACATAACACCGATAGGAAAAGGAAATGGCGAATTTGAAAAAAACTTAGGGGGCCAGCGGCAATTATGTTAGTTGGGGGTCTCAGTATGATTTGTCTATGATGATAAAGGTTCTCAATCCAACTACTTGGAAAAGGCATAGGATTGCAGATCCTTCTAAAAATAGAGCCTTGAGTACATATTTTGAAATGTGCAACTCTACCTCACATCGACTATGTACTTTGTTTTTTGTATCCACTACTGTGACTTACAAATCAATTTTATATTTCTTCGTTTTATAATTGAAAATGGGAATTATTTCAAGTTCCCATTTGGTAGACAAAACTAAAGACTGAAATGTTACGAACTTATTTGTTGTTCCTCCACTACAACTACAAAAAGAAGTTCAAATCAATTTCTATTTCTATTGGATCTGTGCTAATTCCTTTTATTAAATTGTTTCCTTGCAGAGATTGCCAGAGTTCGCGCCTCCCTATTTCAAATAAATGGTGTCAAAAAGGAACCACTGACACTTCCAGAGCCAGAAGGCGCGCCCGTCACATTAAATGAAAAAGTCTATGTGCCAGTGCGAGAACACCCAGATGTAAGTATTTTTGTAAATTTATAGTATTCGTCAAATCGTATCTGCAAAAATGATGCTCGAAGCGGTTGTTTTGCCTGCTGCTGTTGCTGCGATCATTACAACTCGTCAACACAACACGCGCATGCACCACCCATCCATCCATCTAAGTTGATGGCTTGAAGTTTAATTAATGGATTAATCGCTTCTGTTTGACATCACTGCCAATTGTCAGCTGAAAAGTATGGCGAGTGAAAAACGACGTCGCTTGGGTTTATAAACACTACTGGATCAACACCTCACCGTTGCATGACCGCATATGAAGTTCTTTATGCGGATTTTTCTTTTGTTTCTCTTTCATTTTCCTCAAGACAAAGCTACTTGATTGATTGGATCGAAGCGCTTTGCTATTGTAAACAAGTCTTTAAGCTGCATTCACGCTAATTAGCTGGCATGCATAAAACAGGATGTCGCCGGGGTGGGGGAGGTGTTGGCTTCGCTTCAGTGGAGAATATGTAATTACGAGTGGAGCATATCACTTTCCCACAAAAAGGAAAAAACAAATCCAATCTGTACTCGAAACTGTCTATATTCATTAAGCCCCGACCATAAGCACACAAGGCACACCTTAACCAATTTCCGGTGTATCTACAATAGGTACATATACCTGTTGCGTTGCAATCATGTGTCAACTTTAATGAGAGGACATGTATAATCTTCTTTGACAATGAAATTCTATTATTAAGTGACCGGCGAGTCAGTTTTTCAAGTACAAAATTCCATTCAAAATGTTAGTCGGCGAACCGGCTACTCCGAGATACTTGGAGAAATGTTTGCTCAAATTCCATCTCTTTTTGCGTGCGGACTGTGAATATTAATTAAAAGAATAGTTTTTGTTTTTTTGATTAAAGTCTACTCGTGATAATGTATTAGAAAGACAACACCCACACATGAAGAGGGCTGGCTTCATAAGATATTATATTAGAGAGCTACCGCGCACCATAAATGCACGAGTTAATGGATTTCGAATTGTATTCGAATTACTTGGACGGGTGATTAATAGAATTTACTTGAAATTAAAATATCACTGAATGACGGATGGAGATGGTGGCCCCGGTATCTATCTTTACTCGCAATCGAGTGACATAATGGAATATTTTTCAGTAGATTTTGTGCTATAATTTCTATTTATAACTAAAAATATTCAAAGTGTGTTTTTTTTTTTTGCAATTCCCCATCAATAGTGTTGAATAAATTTAGGTTACTGACTTGTAAATTTCAATTCGGAATAAATTTACCTGTAGAAAACGCTAAGTTCGCAAACGTCGCCGACTCCTTGAAGTGATTTCTAATGAAAGTTTTATGAAAATATCTGCGTTCCGGTAAACGCTGTATAGCTAGAATAAAATGCGCTTGATTTTGGAACGCATTACCGCCAATTAATTTTGTTAAAGTAAAAAATAAGGTAACCCAAGTCACCTTTTATCTAACCTTTTACGGTTAACATTTTTAATTGTAGTCAACTTGTTTTTCTTTTGTACTTGCTTCTAAAAGAGTTTTAAACTTTGTAGCCTGGGGCTCATAGCAAATTTTATTTTGTTGGGTGTCAAACTTCGTTTCTGACAAACCTAATTTGATTTACTTTTTAAATTAAGAGTAGGTACTTGCAATATAAAGATGACAGTATAAATGAGCTTTGAACTTTGACTTTTCAAACAGTAATTGTCAAAACGATAGATCTCCGAAACTGGCAATTCAGTTAAGTTACAAGTTTGAGAACGGAACACAGTTTAGTCTCACGTAATATAATTAAATTGTCAATAACCGAAAAGAAAGTAATAAAGAAAAAAGCTTAAAAGATTTTTTTTTAAATCCCTGCACATTTAAATTTATTTGCATATTGGGGTTATGTCATTCGTTTGTGTGAGTTTAAATGCTTGGAACGAACGGAAATGAATTCAATTGTAGTATGTGCAGCGTACGTATAATTACACACTTAACGTCAACTGTCACATTGCTGTCATTTTAATGTCAAAAAAATTAAAGCCTCCCTCCTTCCACAGTCATTTCTGCTCAGTTAACACTTGAAACAAATGAAAATCGTATCTGTAATTAACTGTGCAAGTAAACTACGCGGCATATAGAAAACTGGGCCAACTCTGCCTCACATAATCAGGTGTCGCTCTGTCAATCTGTTGAGTTGGAGTGAACTTTTCTTTCGTAATACGAATTCTGTGTCTATTTCCCCTGCTATGACTAAGTACATGACTTTACCAAGTCCCACAGATTTTTGGCAGTCCTACAGAGGAAAATATTCAAGTTTAAGTACTTTTCTCGATCATTCTTATTTAATTACCCATAAAAAACATGTGAGTATTTAAAAATTGAAATTGCACCACATTTCACCGACTTCAAAGAAATTCCTACGTCCTGAACCCAAAAACGCTTGTTCTCGGAAAGAAAACCTAACACAAAAAAAAACATTTAAAACCATTCAAAAGCACACAAAAATCAAGTGACATCTGCAGCATTTTGCATTCTAAAACACACATTTTATTTTTCCACTCCGCAATACCATTTACCAAAATTCTAAATAGAAAGACGTGCATATTTTTGAAACAAATAAAAACTGCAAGAAAAACAAAACCAACAACTTACATAAATCTCCGCTAAAAATGAGCTAATAAGCTCGATGACTCTTCCATGCATTTCAATGATTAATACGATTTTGAAACATTTTATTTATTTTTAGTTACTATTTCATGTTCTTTTGTTGAAGATGGAAATTTGTTTTCTAAATTGTCTGAAAAAGATAAAAAAAATAAAAAATACCATGTCAATAAATTATTGTGTGTGACAGTTTTTATATTTATCTCAAATTAAAGACACCTTTGTTTTGAGATCTTTATAAAAGACTCACGAGTCTTATGATCTCTCTCTCAGGTCCAGGGACGAATTTTCGTGCTGTCATTCCATTCACCCTAGGAAAATATTTTATTTCAAGAAAATTTCCCACAAAGTCCAACGAGATGTGTTCTCCTTTCTTTTTCTTTTTTGTATAATAAAATTTTAAATAAAACCATGATGTTGAGGAAAATGTGCAGTTAAATTAATAATATTCTCTCTGTTCTATTTTCGAGCAAGATGGTTGCTGTCAGAGTGTTATTATACGCCGCGCCATTCATAATGATGAATAATTGAACGAACATTTTCAAAAATTTAATACAATTCAAACTGCTATTTAATGTAAATGTTGTGGGAAATTGTTCAGATGCTGAGGGGCAACAACACGAAATGGTGTTCGTTTTTATGTGAGAATTGATCTCGTTTTGATACTATTTTTGGAAAACAAAAACTAGAATTGAGTGTATAAATTTTTAATTATATGGATGTTTTTGAAAATATGTTTTCGAGAAAGCTTTCGTGCTTTTTGGAATTTTACCTATGACTTAGAAAATGTTAATGCATTTCGAAAATTTTAGTTCCACAAGTAGGCAGCTGACAGGGTGTCACAAAATGCATGCATTTCTTTGAGTGATTCAATTTTTTTGTCTTCGAAATTGTCATTTAATTAAAAAATATTTTACGCCAGTTATGGAGAATTATATCATTTGAATGATTGTAACTTTCTGGCTTCACAGAGAAGTTTGTTACACTTAATTCGTCAATCCGTCAAATCAAGTAAGGCAACAAATTTTTGTTTACCAACTATTTTGAATTGCTTGAGAAAGGTTCGACAGATCTAAATATCATTGACTTATCTTTTAGTCAAAAAATTATCTGGCTAATGGACCCATGGACGCTGGATCCTTTTGACATATTTAGAAAAGGTGAGGACATGAACTAGTTTCATGGCAGCAGTATTAAAGACGCTCTCTCGTCAGGGGCATACTTTGTTGCAGGTTTTTCTGAAATCAAACAAATTAACGAAAACAAAAATGAATGCATCTCTTAGAAAGTGAGGCCGTTACTGTGTACATTACATTTGAGGCATAGAGTGAGGACACACACAAACACACACACACGTCAAAAAGAGCCAACGCGCTGAGGCCATTGTCATTCAAAACTCGAATCTTGAAACGTTTCTCATACACGTTACTTCCAGACTGCTGTCAAACTGAAGTAAAATAAATTGTGATAGAAATATGTGAATAAATCCTAAAACAAATTTGCAAAATACACATTGGCAGTTTGACGTCACAAATTTACGGGCAAATGAGGAACTGAATGGGCTTGAGAGATCTGTCAGATGTCACTATGGGTTAAAAGTCAGTAGTGTAAATTAATCTTGAAAAATCTAGCCAAAGCTACATTGTTTCTATTGTTTGTCCAAGAAAAATTCAGAACGCTTCTCAATTTAGTCGTACATACATTCGGCATGAAGCTACTTCTATGAGAATCCATATAAACCTGCTGCGACAACTATTTATTTTTATTATTTCGAAACGCATTCATTTAAATCTGATGAATTTGGCAGCATTGAATCTTGAAGTTCGGTCAGGAATGTGAATGAATAAAAGTTGATATTTTTGCTACCTACATCTATTAATTTTGTAGGATTTGTTATTCAGTCTGACATCGCCTGTCACTCTTTTGATTGACAACGAGACCAGCTTTTTTCCGTTGACCTTACTAGAGCGATGCAAAATATGTCAAACTGAACTGAAACTGAAAAATTAATATTTTTTTTTTTAAATCTGCGCTCGAAAATTGTTCGCAAATCAGTTTTTCAGATAAATGTTTACGTTTTGCATGACTTTTTTCGTTTTCTCGGTTTCTACAGAGCATTTTTTTTTCTTTTCATTTTTTCAAGTTTTGTCGCTTTGGCAGAAATAAGCAGAACAAATTTGGTAATGATGTGTTACAGTCAACTCACATTCTGCTGTTTTAATCTGTTCTCGCTTTTTTATATGAATAGTCTTCAGGATTCTCCGAAAAGGAACGTTACTATAGAAGGCAATTCCTGTCATATTTGATTTTCTCTATCGCAAAGTGAAAGTATAGCAATCGCAGACCGCCTGATAGCCACTTGGGCGATCTTCAAAGCACACCTACCACAAATTAGCATAGTCCACTCTAATTGGACGCTAAATGCTTTTATTCAACTTTCAAGTTCAATAATTAAACAGTTACTCTAACAAATTATTTAGGTCATAACAATCAACAGAACGCCGGGAGCCGGTTTAGCACTTTGCACAATTAAAAATCTTATTTCATTTATAATTTGTATTCCGCTTAAGATATTAATTTCTTTTATGGCTTGCTATATTTATATATCGATCCAATTTAGCGACCGGAAATCCATACCTGTGAATGTGCGCATCTGAAACATGCATTCGAAGCAAGATCCCGCGTGGATTCAATGAT
The DNA here is from genome assembly GCA_951230905.1 of Cheilosia variabilis. NCBI lineage: Eukaryota > Metazoa > Arthropoda > Insecta > Diptera > Syrphidae > Cheilosia > Cheilosia variabilis. The sequence goes on from OX579676.1 coordinate 18,307,471, forward strand.
ATAAAAAATTATTAATTGTATAGTTAGTTCCTTGGCAGTAATCGTTTATTTATGAAAATCAGAGACCAAATCAAAAACTGTGATATCATCACTCCAAAAGTGACATCACTCAGACATAAAATGCATTAGGGTTTGCCAATCTAAAAGTAAGATACCAAATTATTTGCCATTGTGTTTTGTATATCGAAAGCCTTTTATTTTCATGGGTGCTAACTATCATCAGAACTAAACCACAAAATGGCTCTCGACTTCATAAAGTATAATGCAGTCACTAATGTCATATCCGCGTCGCCTTTGTTTTTTTTTTTTGTTTTTATTCTCAGCTCCGGATTTCTGACTTTTATTAGCGACGAGGTAATAAAGTTAACTAACAGCAAAATTAAGTGCACCCTCTGAGAAGTTATTCATATGCATCGCTGCACCTTAATTGACTCTTAAAAATTTCGGTCTGTGTTGGACAAAATTTGGAACTAGCAGTTCGTAGTGCTGTGTTTCGCTCAGGGACACATCTTACATTCATCATACTTCTCAAAGTGTTGCTTGGCTGCTCCTCGTCTTGTGTCATCGCTAGCAAAGAGAGGCTATACAAAAAACTACTTTCATCGATATAATTTCATTTATCAAGAAGCTATCGAAAATATAATCACTTTCACATCTGCTGATCATCACAGATCACACCTTCACGTTTCACGGCAAGCACAATCAATTAACCACGATGTAACTTAATATATTGGCTGAGTATTTGCGCTGGAAGCCGCCGCGCGGCAGTAAAAGTAAATAACTTCACGTATGCATTTAAATGCATTTATTGTGTGTGAAATTTATTAGTGTATGGCGAATGAGATGATCGTTAAAATTGATCGGAGTGCTACTAATGACTTTGATCGCGTCCGACACATACACTCAATCCTTTTATGTTAAAGTTGCATAATAAAAATTGCATTCTTGACAGCAGATTCGAATTCTTATATTTGCTGTACTCAAAAATAGCACAGGTGTTTGTGTTACAGTTTCACACTCGTGAAGGGCTGTACCGAGACTCTGATGAGTTCATATTATTTCAGATTCTCCGCAAAAGGAAGAGACTGTCGATTATTTACTAGAATTACAAAATGAATACAAGATTCTGTTTCTAAAATTATCGGAAAATTAACCTCCCTAAACGATCTCGATTTGGGAATGAATATAAAAATAAGAATTAGGCACCTTATCATACCAATAGAAATGTAATGAGGTGAGACTTTCCAGAAAATGCAGAAAAAAAACAACAAATATTAGTGCGTTTGTGTTTGTAGCTTACAAAGTTTGGCACTCGATTGATTGGCCTACATTTATAACAGTCTAGTTAAGAGATTCGCGCTCAACTAGGTTTTCGGGTGACATTTGAAAGTGCAAACGTTTCTCAGCAAATCGATATAATTGTTAGAAATCTGTCGGTGCCGGCATCTGACACATAAAGATCCACTTTTTAAAACGCTTGTTTGTGCCAGACAAAAGAGCTGTGGGAAAGAGAAGTGAAGGTAGAATCACCAAAAGTGGACTTTGATATTTGGGTTTGGCACGATCGTTCTGATTTTAAAGTGTTCCATTTTGACAGATCTGCACAGAGATAGCGTCTCTGTATCGGTCAAGACGTTCTTTTTAATGGCTTCAGTTTCTCCATCAATGTAAACAGCCAACCGTTCATATTTCAAGTGATAGTTTCTGCATTAAGGTACTAGTATTACGCCGAACGCAAATTTCCACTTCAAATTTCCTGTTTGACTATAGAGAAACTATCCACAAAGTTGTATTTGCAAGACCGGATATCCAATGTCTCGCTTTTAATGCCCGGTGCTAACGCAGGCATAATAAGCCACATAAAGTATGATTTAACGATTATACACAAATTTGTTTAGACAACAAACCTTTGCAGTCTCAAAATGACGTTTCTGCGGATTCCACGCCATATTGACTAGCACCAGTTAATTTACGAGTTTAATTCAAAGTACAGTCAAATTTATACGTCAGTTGATTGCGTCACAATCGTTTTAACTGATTAGCAACTTTTAACGAGCCATAAAACAAATTTAAATGAATACGTAATTCATATGTAAATATGAATACTTGTGGCCTGTGTTAAAAAATGTATTTATATGTCTTTCAAAACAAATAACAAATTTTGCTTCAACGAAATCTGATTCTGTTAGTCGACATTGTACTGATTCAAAAAAAAAAAAAAAAACTCATCAATGAGTAATCTCTTCTCACGTTTCTACAAAATCCAAACACCAACACGAATCACGATTCGGTTAAAACGATTAACGACAAATTAATGCGTTACAATCGATTAATTGAATCATCGCAAATCTTTATAGCGAGAAAACAAAAAACAAAAAAAAAACAATCGAATTCGACATGAAAAAAAATACTCAACCTTTCGTCGGCGAAAGTTTATTTAGGTTAAGTTGACCTACGAGCGCCATTATTAACTGGTGATAGTGTTAATGCTTTTTTGTCAATGAAAATGAACCTCTTCTATATGGGGAATGTGACAGCGCAATGACATTAAATGGGATAATCAATGGACTTCTGTTTGTCATGACTTTTGTTTCATGGTTCATCTGTCAGCTTGAATTTCAAACATTAGTGTACATTGGATGTCGAGATATCGTAAATTTCTGGTGGGAGATGCATTTATGCGAAATTTATTCATTGAATTAAATTAGCTGGTCCAAGAAATTGAGCGCTTGCTGATATTGAAACAAACGCTCTTTGTCTCAGTTGGCAGTGTGAGGTAAAGTTAAAGTTCGAACCAACCAAGTTCTGCAGGTTTTACTGAAAATACTTGAAATATCTGAAATTGCATTTGCCATCTGTCACACACTTGTTTTGCTTGACACGTCTTTACGATTAGGAACTATTTGCATAAACGTCAAATAAAGACATCAAAACAAATTAGTTTGCCGCCGCAATGGCTTTTTCTAATTTGAATTTCACAAAATATGTCGGTTTGGAGTGAGGTTTTGACACATGACAATGTCAACTAAGTATCCAGGCTGTATTTTCTTGACTTAGGCCAACCAAAAAAGGGATAAATGTCATTAACCTACTGTCAGAGATCCGAGCGTCAGCTATTTGTTATTTTGCTGGGTGTCAATTTGACAGCCGTCACATTTCTTAACACTTCTATAATTAAAATACTAATGATATCTTTCTGAAAATGCTAAAAGCAGCTAATATTTCTCAAACTTTCGTCAGACTTCATTCAGTGACACCTAGGAATATTTTTGTTTAATTATAATTTGTTCGTTATATTGTGAAGCAGAGAAAAAAAAAAACGAAAAAACAAACTTCTATATGAACAAAAAACAATATTTTGTAAGAAAACCAAAAATCTGACATAACTGCTACGTCACAGATTGTTAACGAATATGGAGGATAATAGTATATTCTGAAGTTGTATGGAGCTTAAAAGACCTCCGTTTTGTGGAGTTACATCAGGGGTGGCTTTTCTTTAAACGTCAAGTCTCCGAAAGCCGAGGCAAGGTTAGGTAGAATGAGAACACCGACGCCAGGAAAATGACAGTTCTGTTCTTTCCCTACAAGCTAAAATACACTCGCTTAAAACTGTCAGGTGCTAAATGGAATTTTTTTTATGTCTCATGTCAGGAATGCTCTCACTAACACACCTGTTAGTTTCTTAAAATCTTAATAAAAAATGGCTCACAGCGTGGCTCTTATTTCAAATGACTTTCAACGAACAAAATGGCGGATTGCGACAAAAACTGAGAATCGTATTGTCTGACTGTGATACTCGTTTCAAACAATGAGCATATTTCCGGATGTATTATTTGAATCGGAGAAATATTCTCGGTCCATATCTCAATTAAATTCAATCAGAACAACAAGAAACACATTCCAGAATCTTTCAACAATTAAAACATGTAATTCACAATCGCAATGTGAATGTGCCCCCTTCAAACCCACCATGTCCAGAGTGTATGTGAGATTCAGTTGAAGGTAGGTGCCTCAAAAGCAGTTCAATGCCTGCGCGATGCGTTCGTCTGCAATGTCATCCACTATATCCAAACGTAGGTTTGCCAGTATTTATATTGAACTTCACAATTTGTAAAGCCGGTTGGAAACAATTTCAGTGCAATTCAGGTCAAAGTTATTGCACTTCCAAGGTATATGCACTTATGGTGGATATTATATATTTTCGTGCATAAAGCTGTGATTTAGTTGATGGAGATATACTTTGACAGTCTATAGACAGTCACACCTCATTTTGTCGATCAGTGTGTGAGAAAATCCTCTGCCAAAGTCAGACGAAAATTGTAAAAAGTAAAGATATACAATTCAAATGCACTTGGAATGCAATCCGATAATTGAATTAAAAATAAAAAAAACATTTGAATTTCTAGTTCAACTCGCCCGAAGTATAGCGTCGTAATCAATGCTGTACATTGTTTAGATTGGCATGTGTCTCAAGCCCAAGTGTATACATCTGAGACCTGATCGCATGAGTCACACTAGTTATGATTCGATTCGATCGATTCAATGTGCAGTGTTGATCTCACCGCGTGATAGTTTGATTGATTGCAGCAATTTGCTGTAAACAATTCTGATGACTGTGCTCGCGAATTATGTAATTTTGAAGCTTTTATTCGATCGTTTGCATACCAAACGTCGACTGACAACCACCCACTATGCATGTGGTGGCGGTTTCCAGACCACTCTAATATAATTTCGATGGGCGCAGAAGATACACCTACCCTTATGTACGATTTATTTCAAATGAAACTGAGAATTGTGGTTATGGTCGCCAGAAGTGTGCTGGCTGATATGAAATTCATCGACAGTTCTTCCTGACATCATGCCTTGCAGTAGATAAGTGAATAGACAGTCTCATTGCTCTTATTTCTGTTACAGCGTTCGCTCATTTTTTTCATGTCGGGAAATGTCAAATAAAGATGCACATATTCGCCTTTCTTTGTTTGCATATACAAACATCTAGTCGATTGCACTGAATGTCATTACCGTAGAAAGCAGAAAACTACTTGGATTACAATTTGATGCTCTCTGATTTTGAACAATGATGGAATAGCTCTCTATGTCAGGGAATTGATATGTTGAATAATGTGTGGTTTTTTGTTGCAACGCCATTTGCAGAGCAACCAGTGCCGCGGTGCATTCAAATGTAAATTTGTTGTTTCAAGTGAATGACAACAGTATAGGATGCAGCAAATGGGGAAACGCATGAGTTATTTTGGCAGTTAATCTCGAGATGAAGCACATTACTTGACAATACATGGCTCAATTAATAAGCATCAGCAGCCGTCATTGATATTTGACCCAAGTGGCCTCGATGTTGCGTTTATGGGGCCAGTATCCCCTTCATATTGTACTTGAATGTTATATTGAGATTGCGCCGTTAACATTAAATACACCCAAAACCAACTTTGTGAAGTTTCGATTTCGCCCCTCGTTGTTGCACGTGTTCACAAATGTTGAGCTTTTGTCGCGAGTTGTATGTGAAATGCCATAATTAAGTGCGTATCTATTTAATTTTGACAGCGCAATATGACACAGCAAAAGGAATTCCATTTTATCTTACCGCTATGACTTATTTTCAGAGCTGGACTCACCCATTTCACTTGCTGCGGATCTGAGCTCACTCATCGCATGAAATTTCACTCGCTCTAAAATTTAGCCGCCATACAAAACTGTCTCCAAAAATTAAATAAAGCACCCAGTTGAAGTCGAATTTGTTCCTCACTGTATAAAATATTTCCACAAAATTGTTTGACAATTCAAGAGAAAAAATCTACGTCCAAGTCTTAAGTTCAATAATTCCAAACAATTTGATGCGAGAAACAGATTGACACCGCGATATTCACAGCAATTTGGCAGCACTGATTTTGACATTTCATCACATACACGTTAGATCTTAATCCAAAATTTAGCGTTAGGTACCGTGCAAGTGCAAAAAGTGGAATGTTCCGCTGATTTTTTTGGTTTCTCAACTTTAAAACGTTGACATAATATTATGACAGCGTTCATAGTTGCCTTCAAACAATTATCACTCCATTCGGTTTCAGAAGTTTAAAAAATACAGCTTCGAGTTTTGTTTTTAGCAATAGGTATGAGTATTAAATCAAAACGACTTCTGCTGCTGAAGTTTTTCCTGTTGTCAAAGTGGCTTTTGATATTGTTGGTTTATCGATGTCCAGTGACGGCATTTTGTTAAAATTATAAGATTTGGTTTATTTTTAACAAATCAGGTCGCAACTGTTATCTTAAACCACACATTTATAACTGTTTAAAAGCGACATAGATAGTTTGACAGCTTATAGCAATGCATTGCCAATATCTTTCGTTCTATGAACAGAGCTAACGAGATTTATGAATCGTTTAGCTAGTGATCAGAACAATTATCTGTATTCATTTAATCGTTTTAATTTGTTACCATATTTGATAATACTACGAAAATCCATCTCATTTAGCCATTGTTTAAACGCGGAATGCAAATGGTTAAACTAGGTTATGGTTACAATTTGTGTTATCCCATAAATAAATATTTATTTAAAATGCAAACAATTCAGTTTAGGTATTCCAACGAATCTAATGAATAAAACTTATCCAACTTCAAACAAGAAACCTTATCTGACACTTGTCAACCCAACGAGCTCCCGTCATTCGGAAGCATTAGCAATAACTAAATGACACTGTTTACACATGCAATCGATTTACTATTTGTCCACTGATATGTGAATTAAGTGAAGATTGTACACAAATTTACAACTGTTGACTTTTATTTACCGCCACTTGAAGTTATCAATTTAATATCAAAGCAGGTAAGACCCTTCCCACTCATACTACTCTTTTAAGAGTACACACAAACATTACTTACACACAAAATCTTATCAAAAATTAGAATCTTTATCAAAAGTTAAACACTGAATTGTGTTTGATGAATTGAACAAGCGATGAATAAAAAAAAAATAAAAAGCCCGTCAATGTGTAAACACAATTCATTTTTGAAGTAGCTGACAAACACATAATTGCTTGTAGATTTGTTGGTGGATTATTATTATCAGATAAACAGTTAATGAATTGCAAAGGGAATTTGTTTGTTTTTTGTTTTAAATATATTATTTCCATTTCACATCCTTGACCTTTGTGTCAAAATACTGTGTCATTGAATAAACTTAACTCTCAAATGAATCGTCCAATCAATCGTCAAATACGAGGTGTGTCAAAACAAACTAGTCGATGGAAATCAGCCTTTACCTTTATGTTCTGACATACTCGTTGCATATATTAGCGAAGTGGGATCACGATACACATTGAGTGTCAGTCAGTGATTGGTTGAATAGCCAAAAACTAGCGAAAGACTAGAAAGGTCAACTGTAAAATATTTTGCAAATAATTCAAGCAGCTTCTGGTGATACCTGTCAATGTATCAATTGAGAAAATTGATTGACTTTGTTAAAGATGGGAGCTGAAGCAATCTTATTTTCAATCAAGAAACATGTAGGTACATGATGAACATTAAAATCCAAGCCTCTACCAATGCTGACATTGAAAGGAGAGAAAAATAAATAACCGAAAACAAACCGTGATTGGTGAAGGTACCTACCGTATTTTCATTCTCTTGCTGGTAGTTGCTTACACCCTGAACGCAAAAACTAGATCATTCGTTAACGTCAAGCATATAATCGAAGTCTCAACTGAGTTCTCGGTCGAAAATTTCTTGGCTAGGTTTTTGGGCCACTCTCCCATGAACGTCAGATGAAAAACCTGTTCACTCGACCAATTAAAAACTGGAAAACATCAAGTCAGCCAGCTGTCAAATTTAATAAAAGAGAGTTTTGAACGCCCTAAGTGAATTGACAAGCATAAAAACACAGTATTCTTCGATCCATTTTGACGTTTCCGAATTTCCAAAATAGCAGAAAACTTTTTAGTTTCAATAGTAATTTTTTTTTTGCGTCTCTATTTCAAAAACTTCGATCGAACCTAAAGCTATGTCGAACTTTACTACTAATTCTTTATAAGGTGATCTTTATTAGGTGATCAATTTAACATTTATTAGGTGATCAATTTAACAGTTGAATTCTGACAGATATATTCCTCATGGAAATTTCTACATTACTATACTATTATTTTAAGGAAGTGAATCTACTTGATTTTGCAGTCAGTTGACAAAGCGCATTAATAAGTACTTCTGGTTGGAAATCCCGGATTGTAAACGTGGCTATTTCTTTATTTACCAATGTTTGTCTTGTTTTATGTCAATAAAAAAATGAGGTAGCGGCAAACTGGGAATTTCAACAAATTGTGGGGAAAAAATAAAATTGTCCGAGAGAAAAACATCCCCATGATCTAGAAACACTGGTTATTTATCTGGCTCTGCCAGTGATACCAGATTTTTCGGACTACGGTTATCAAAAATAGAAAAAAAAAAAAACTCACGACAATCTTATTTTAATGGCGAAACCTCGTGTCCGTTTTTCTTAATTTTTCTTTCAAAGTGAAGTTAGCCATTTCTACTTGTTTTTTTTTTTCATCTCAAGCTTCACTTAAAACTAGAGGGGACAACTAGGTGGCGCAACTCGGGCTACAGAGATTGAGTGCGTTCACCAAGTGTCTATGGTTATGGTTACATTATATTCTTTTATACCCAAATAATTAAACTAAATATATATAGGTAGAAAGAATGAAACTTAACACAATCTCAAACAAACAAACAAAAATCTCTCTTTTTATTGAATTCGAATGGTTTTTCTTCAAATTCAGTAGGTATTTGAAATGCCTTTTTTTTTTGTTCTGAGAGATATAAAAATGTCCTTTCTTCGCCTTTTAACAAATTTTGAAATGCAAAATACCAAGAAAATGAGAAACTACCCACTATCTGTTATCACTGGGCTCTGCTGTAAAGCGTGAACTCTTACGGGAAACTAGTCAATCTTGCCATTGACAGTCAAAAGCAAAACCAAAACGAACTTATAGAAATACCAAATATTCATCTAAATGGAAGCCATTTCCTTTCCGCAGATTCATAAATTTTCGCCATTAATTAACGTATCTACCAGAATTCTAGTGTACCACCTTTTGTTGCTTATGTATGCAACTCATTAGCAAAATAGTCTACCAGCTCTATTTCAAAACTAATTTTGCATTATAGCCTCCAGGTTTAATGGCTTGTCATTCAAATTTGCTTAATTAAAAGATTCATGTACTTAATATACACTTTTCAATATTTGTTTTTATTGCTGGCAGTAAAGCCACTAATTCGAGATAGACAATATAGGGCAAACACAATTCAAAGCATAAAGTAAGCCAAACTCTCCCACGTTCCACGGTTGTTAAAGGGGCACCCCATTGTTACAACCGACAGATTCGAGGCACAAACAAACAAAAGCCAGCAGACAATTTGTTGGCACAAAGTCAACTTCCGCGGCCTCCATTTGAATTCGGATTGGGCAACACTCAACAACAACAGATTGCTTTTTCCGCACCTTTTCCTGTCACAGACAAGCATTAAATCTTCCAGTCGCCCCCGAAGTAGTAGCAATTGGGTAATTAAAATTCACTTGCAAAGCTCTCGTGCGAGATGAGCCCAACCTTCAAGCAGCTCAGCCAGAGCTTCTGCAGGCGATCGCAACGAACAAAAAATAAAACAACACCCAAACGCCATCTGTTGTGTTTTCACCGAATGTAGGTGGACCCATACGGTTATTTTATACCGTCTTCTCACGTTGGCCATACTTTTGAATGCGTTTCCATCTACGGCGTCTTTATGCAACAGTGGGAAAGTTAAATTCAATACCATTGCGGTTCCAGAGATATGCCGATACAGGGTATCCGGCGCAACACCGACACGCCGCGCCACACAGTCCTCTTTAACACGTGCCATTGTGCAATGGCAGAACAATGCGATATAAAGGTGTGCATTGTATGGGATTTTTCATCGATTCAGTTACAGAAGCATGTGTGGCGAGTGGGCCACACACTTGGTGGAAATAGAACGATTATGTTTCGTTTTTTTTTATATTTTTTATTTGCAACCGACATCTTAATTGTCTCATTAACCGGTCGACTGGTGCTTCACGTAATTATCCCCATTCAAGCGCGCCAACTAGACAAATTTGCACAATTATATCTCTCTAGAGGTACCGCTTTAGCCGTTCAAATGGACGCCAACTTAAGTCGTGTAATTATATATATAGTTTAGGAAGCCAATCTTGAGTGGGCGCTGCTCCACGGCATTGGGCACATTCGACTTGTAGCAGTTGATTGATGGTCGAAAGACAAAAACACGCTCTGTCATATTTTTATATGCACGATAGTTACAATTTTGACAGTCAGTGAACCGCACTTCCTTCCTAGCTCGATCGTATATCACTTGCCGCTCTCAGTTCGAGTCAATCACGAGTGATCTTGAATGGAAAATCTTTCAAAACACACGACACCGAGTGTAGCCCTCGTTTGCACAAAAATTGGAATAATAATCATAATTGACAGTCGCAACTAGACTAGACGCGAGCAAACGCTGAATCAACGCAAATTATCCGTAACATTGCCTACGATAGTCGCACACGTTCACAAGATCGAAGTAAAGTCCCTATTGTATCTGGAGTTTGAAAATCAGTCGATTAGAAAACACTTCTTATGACATAATTGAAGGTGAACACATCGCATACAGTGGAAGTGCTTTCGTTCTCTTTTCTTTGGGTTTCTGGTGACGCATGTGTGAGCTTGAAAATGAAAATGCCTTCTCCACGCTCGAGCTGATGCAATTGGCAGAAGAGGTTACCGGTAAAATGGTAACAAAGAAAATGAAAAGAAGTGTGTTACGTGAGAGCGATATTATGCAGACAGTTTTCCTTTCAAATGCAAATGGTTGGCATCACGGAAAGTATTATGATTTTTATTGTTACATTTGCGCATAGACTTCCATTAGCTCTTGGGGAAAAATATTACTCATTCATAGGTAAGTTGTCTCTGAGCTGCTGTGAATGGTGCTTGTCAAGATTTTCACAGAAATATTCCACTTGTAGTTTCCAAACTCATTAAGAGCCATTCTTAAACTGTACAAACAACGCAGGTAGTGGGATTTGCCATCGGAGTTTGTGTAGTGCTATGAGTGCGTTCAGTGCGTTTTGAGGCAAAGTCTCCGGCACAGTTCCACCAGATTGAGGGGAAAGGTCAAGCGAGAGACAAGCTTAAACAAGTAAAAGTGTTATCATCGGCCAGACCGATGCCTTGATACCCTCCACTGCATACAAGTCATGCAAAGTTTTAGGTATGTGAGGTAGTACGTAATTACATTGAACAACAGACAGAGAGACACATGGGCCTAATATTGATTTTGTATGGGAGAACTACTTGACCGGCATAGCCCATTTTCAATACCAACCTGACGACGATAAAAATAAGTCCTTTCACCAACTTTCATTCGCCTATGTCAATTGCTTTGGGTGCTATCGTGCTTTCAACAGACAGACAGACAGACAGACGGACATGACTAAATCGATTCAGAATGTGATCGTCATTCAGAATATATACACTTTATGAGGTCTCCAGTGACTCCTTCTTGGCGTTACAAATGTAATGACAAAGTGAATATACCTTCCTGTGGAGGGTATAAAAAGGCCAGAAAATCTAAAATCGCTGTGAAACCTAAACTGCTTAGAAGTACAATTAAAACGCATTTTCATTACAAAATGTCAACTCAGAATGAAATGTTCGCACTACATATGAAAGAAAACGTCAAACGTCAAGGTTAGAACTTTTGCTTATCCGAATGTATTCACTCGTTTTGGTATTATGTCTAATAGGAAAGGACTTTTTCTGTTTTCTGCTTCATTTAAGCTTAAGCTTAAACGGCTAACATTTTTCAATTTTTTCATGTGAAAATAAAGCAAATTTGACACGGGAGGGGGAAAAGGGGATTTTTTTTGAGTTTAGGTGAAATGTCATGCTTTTGATCATAAAAAAAGGGCGAAAACCGTCTTAAAAGTCTGGGACCACTGCTCCCGCGTAAGGCATTGTCAATTGTGGCGTGTGTCAATTGGACTTGACTTTTCTGTCATTTTGTATCTATTTCTTTCAACTGGAAAAAACTGATTGATACAATTAATTTGTACGGGACTGCAATAAAATGTACGGTTTTTATGTAAAGTTTTTAGTTTATTTAACTGATTTGAACAATTTTTCACAGGGCTAAAATAGTTAGCAACAAAATATAAGAAAAAGCATAAAGAATATTGAATATTATTCAAATTAAAAATATGAAACAAAAAGACGAAATAATAGAAATCAAGAGGGAGAAATTAAAAGCTTCAAGGAAAACAAAACGAATAAAGACAGATACCGAATTTTATTTTATTCTATTCTAATTTAAATAAAATATATCCACAGTAAACTAATAATTGTCAATAGCAAATGTCAAAGTGCGTATTTTATTCACAACAGTCAATTTCAGTCACAATGATCACAACCTTTATCAACTGAGTTACACAATACAAAAGTATCAATTGATTGATACATTTTACCAACTATCAATCGTTTGTTAATTGACAACCGCAATAAGGGTGACTAAGGTGACACTTCGCATATGTGGCTAACGTAGAAAAAGTGACGTTCCCGACCAATCTAGTTTTTGCGTTCAGGTTACATCTCATCCAGACCAATCTAGTCGACTTAAGATAACTGGATTCTTGAATGTGGCCAATTCTATAGCATTTTCTATGAAAATGACAGGTAGCTTAAGTAAAACTATTCCCCGCTTCATGATGGCGTCGCTGCTTTCGCTAGGGAGATGGCTATACCACGCAAAAAACCCTAGAATCGATAAGGAAGACTCCGTAACATTCTAATTATACAACGCAATTCGGCTGAAAATATACGAGTACCATGCTCGTGTTTACTAATTTTTGATCGGCATCGGATGTTGTGGTACCATAGTGGTACCAAATCGGGGGGAGCATTTTTAATATCGCAATGATTTGAATGAAAACTCAGTTGCCAGCTAGAACAAATAAATTTGAATTACTATTTGATCTTAAGTTAATAAAGGCAATAAAATATAATACGTACCACGCTGGCCAGCTGTCAGCTAGCTCACCTTAAGATCTCTCAATTCTCGAGGTTGGGGGTCTGATCTCGGTATCTTTTACCTCTGCCTTGAACATCAAACAAAAATTCTGATTAATATCATTTCGCACACAACTCAATTTTAACAAACTTTCGATCGTTTGATTTTGTTTTCACTCTCCTTGTGAATTGGGTAATTTGTGGGTAAAATGTCAACGACCGACAGATATTTTAAAAATTACCCGCCTTCTTCGGGGTTCTCGCCTTAGGGCTTCTCAACGTAACATCCGCTCTATCATCAATCTTGCCCGCTTAAATAGTAAGACAGTTTGACAGGGGATCTCTTTTTGTTGGCACTAGTTAGAGCTCTACATCGGAAGAATCAATTAAAAAATATTCGAATCTTGGGCAAAGTCTTTCCTTCTAAAATAGAAGCAAGCGCAGCGGTTGTGTAGTTTGTCTCACACAAAACAAATGGTTGTGAGGTGAGAAGCTAGGCATGTAAGGTACTTGAATCTGTACCTCCTTCGATTACCTAAAAATCGAAGGAGGTATTGAGCTATCTCTTCTTTCTTATATCTTCTTTTTTTTGTAGCTATCTACCGTCAAATTCACCCATTTTATAAACAACACACAAAGGATGGAATTTGAATTTGTGTATCTACATTTTGGTGCGTGTTAATTAAGATATTGGCATCCCATTTCCATCCCGTTCCAGCATTAGGCCGGTGCAAATTCGCTCGTCATTTTAGAGAATATAAATTTTATTATAAAAAATTAAACAGAAATTAACAAATTCTTTTCAATTATTTATTTTTTTCCAGTTCAATTTCGTGGGAAGGATCCTTGGTCCCCGTGGTATGACAGCTAAACAATTAGAACAGGAGACTGGTTGTAAAATAATGGTCCGAGGAAAGGGCTCAATGCGAGATAAAAAGAAGGTAAGTTCCGCGCATCTTTCGACAACACTAATAAATATATACTCTGTTAATGTAAGCAAAGACATTTTTCGGTCATCTACATCGACTTTGTACTGTCCCAAACATGACAGCATACAATTAAAAATAAATGTTATTCATCTGTGAGATGAGAAAACTTGGCAAAGTATCCTGATTTCGCACAGATAGCTCGCATCTTTCATCACACACGTTTAATTGCATTGTTCTTGGTGGTACGAGTACATGGAACATGGTACCCGTTCTCTGCGGGTGGGGTGCTGCTTTTCGGATATGCGTGTACCTACTCAAACGAATTGGGAAACACACAGCACGCACATGTGACCAGCATGGATGCGGGGTTAATTCTATCTCGTCTACACCCAAAGTTGAAGAAACTCTCTCTTTCTCTGTGAAATTGTAAACTGTTACTGTATACACAAAGGCACCCCTTATAGACGCGCGGGAGAAAAGTCTATTTTTAAACAAATTGAAGCGCAGATCGCAGATACGCATCGCACCGGCGCGCGCACGATGGTCGAGCAGCCCAAGCGAAATTAATATGGAACACTAAAATGTGTGTGATAGGTTTATGGGTGTTTTTTTTTTATTTTTTACAAGAGAAAGATTGAAAAAGTCTTCACATATCGTCCCGGTCTCGGTTACACGTCTTTCTGTCCAGGCGCTTCCTGTTTGGTCACTTTTTTGCTGAAGCTTAACTGAAAGACAGCCGCCTTGGCCTTAAGTGATGCATTAGACGGGAAGCAGCTCGTGCACTGCAGCGATGGAAAGTGAAAGCCTTTGTGTTGGTTGGTCGGCTGCAGCGCACTGTCGTTTTCTGCCAAAGGGAACACACTACATTCATGTACTGTGCGAGTTGATTATTTTAAATCATTCATCCGTAGCTTTGAGCGATTTTATTTTAAATTGTAGTCAATCTTAATTGCTTGTGATGTTTGTTTTTACGAATAAATTCTATTGTATCGGCGCGGCGGATGGACGAAGCGGTGCGGCGGCAATATGTCTTAAATGTGAAATGAAATCATCAAGACTTATATTTATTTAGAAATAAAAACAAAAAAGTTTCGGCGATGAAACTAGCACATGTAATTTTCTGAAAGTAAATAATAGGATATAAGTGAGTAATGGATTTGGAAACGTATATTTAGAGGTGTGCAGAGTGACGGTGTGGCCTCGTTCATTAATATATCATTACACGTTGATACGAAAGTTTGAGGGAGTATCCCAAATCGAGGTTAATGATCTCACATTAGTCAGCATTATTTTTGCTAGGAGATAGTAATACAAGGTGTAGGTACAATTTCATTGATTCATTTACACTGGTGGCATATTTGATGTGTCAATTGATTTTTTTTTCTGCTAGAATCTAAGACTCGGATAGCTGGGTTAAAATAAAGGTGCGTTTTATTGAACGTGTATCTCATATTAGCAAAGTAAAGTAAACAAATTGGATACAATCCCGGGGGGAATCAGCCTGAAGATATGCATCATTTGTAAGGTGTTTCCGAGGACTAGAGTTCGCCCAGTGGTAGAATTTCTTTAAAGTTACCTGGCTTACACGCAACATATTGGAAAACAAACTACAGCCAGCATTGCATTGCATTGAGCAGAGAGCTCAGTCTTCCCAACAAAAAAAAGTAATTCAAGTAAAATCAAGTCAGTGAATGTGGTTCTTAACTATTTCCCCTTGCCCATTTATATATAGGTAAGATGCCTGGTTTGGCACTCAGTACGAGCCCCTCAAGTGCATTTTGCGAAACACACAAAAATCCACATAAGACTCGTATTTGCTAAAATATTTCTCTTTCAAACAACGAAAACTCTGCGAAGTATTGTAAAACACGTCATAAAAGAATAGGTATACATATGCGTTAGCCCTGGAAACTTAAACTGATATTATACCTGATTTTTTGAGCTTCAATCTCAGCAAAGCAAAGTAAAGTACGATTTTCAGCACGCAATTACAAGAACTGCGTTCTACTTGACACTTCGAGACTCACAGTTGTTGTTGTAATCGCGTGCTGAAGATCTTACTTGACTTTGCTTTGCTGAGATCGAAGCTAAAAAAAACACGCCTATTGTCGAAAAAGGGTATACACAAAGATGTCAAGTTTTTTTTTACTGCACTATTTATATAAAATCTTTTTCGTCGCTTTCCACTTCCAAAAAAAATTTACGACCAAAACTAAAAAAATAGTCACCAAACCAAGTTAAAAGCTACCAAAAATCTGGAAATTTGATAAAACACGAAAAATCATTTTTTTCACTACAATTTTCATTCAAATTTTTCAAGCCAAAATGTCAAAATGAACTTTTCACGTGAAAATTTCACTACATTGTACTGGTGGTCAATTCTCGTTCTGTGAAAAAGTGAAACGAAAATGTTTTCACCCTTTCACCGCAATTTCGATTCTCGATCTACGAAAATGTGAAATTAAACTTCAAAAATGTCCATACCTATGAATATTTTTTTTTTCACGTACTCATTTTCAAGTGAATGTTTTTAGTGAAAGATTGAAAATTGAGAACCATATCGTACAACACAGTGTGCGATATTAAATTCACCACCATAGTTTCACTTATTGAACGAGAATCGCTTTTTAGCACTGAGTGAATCGAAAAAGTGAAAGCAATGTGTGAGAGCGAATGTGTAAACGATTAATTCGATTCACTCACACACAGAACAAGAATTGACTCCCTGATTTATAAATTATACAAAAAATGTATGTGCAGCTAGTTGGCTTTCATTGTACGTCACTCAAAATTTTTGACATATCGGCGTAAAAAATTATTTGTAGGAAAGGAATGTAGATATAAACTCATTTTATTTTTATTTATAAAGTACATTTTTAAAACATAAGTCTTTTAAATTCAATTAGGTGCATTATGCAAATAGGAACTTTTTGAGTCTTTCAGCAATTAAAAACCGGGCTACTATAGAAAATAAAAATAGGACTTAACTGACTAAAGTACAAGTATGTTATATTTTAAATACTTTTCCTGATCCTGACCAAACGCAGTGGTTTTCCAACTTTGTTTGGTGCTCTTGTTGAAAAAGATACAAAAACCGGATAAAAATTACCAAAAATCACCAATCAGAAAAAAGTTACTAAATTTGGTAAAATATTAGCAAAGTGGCAACCGTGGCGTCAGTGTTTTTCCACAAGAAAATTCTTCGTTCCAGAAATACAAATATGTATAATATTATACCAACTCTAAAATATTTTCAAAAGCGTGACAATTCAAAAATGCACTATTTACACTCATAAACATCTCGAGTAATGAAATATTCTTCTTGTACAGTGACCAAGCGGAAACACTTACAATAAAGATGTAACCACAACGCTAAGCACAACATGTTTATGATCGGAAAAAATAAATGTATTCCAACCATAAAAATTCGGTTAGCGTTTTTCTACGAAAAACTTAATTTTCACTTTTTTTTCTTGTTTAATCAAAAAGACGATTTTCCGAAAATACATTTTGCATTTCCATGTTCATTTTGGTATCGGGAAATGAGGTCACCCACTGTGTGCAGAATTACGTGCTTGACAGCAGCGCGCAAACATTGTGCAAAGAGTGCGCATCTAAATGATTCAGTTTCAGTGCAGTCAGAATTTTATTGGTGATATCCTTTTCGGTGTGGCCTAATGAAAGGCAACATCTATCACAGGAAGGTGGAGGAGGTGTTGGAATATCAAAATAAAAAGATTTTCAAAACAAAACAAAAATTGAATTAAAACTACTGAACATTTTCTGTTGATAGTATTTCTTTTGACAACCTTCCGATTCCGATGTGTTCGCATGGTATACGTTATTAAGTAGAAAATATAAGATTATTTTTTTTCTTTTAGCGCGGAAGTGCTATATACTTTATATACGGATTATTTATTTATTTTATTTTGAAATAAAAATAACTTTAGCTGCAGGTTATGACTTAATTAGGTTTACTGTCAGGCAGCGAAGCAGTAATTGACTTGAGAAAAAGATTTATTGGTTGAAAATGATTCATTGCAGTGTCACCGGTGACATCAAACGGGGTAAACATTTTAATTGACAGTTTGCATGTATGTATATGAAAACATATGGTGATATGTTTGGAGAATATGTGCGTTAACTTAATGTAGCACGGTAATTGTTTGACTCTAATGTCATCACTAACAAGGGAATGTTGATGATTTGTGTAGACATGCCGATGGAATTTGACAGGAGGTTTTTATTTTTGTATTGGAGTTGCAATAATTTGCATTTGAAGTCAACAGAAGTGTGCATTGTTTGCTATTTTTTTATTTACCAGTTATCTACATAAATTAAGAAAGATGTTACCGAGGGGATAATTTTATGCTTTTAACAACAAAATAAAAATAATGTGTAACGTAAATGAAACAGAACAAATAGTTAGGCCTTTAGCACACAAAGCAACACATAAGTAATTGGGTTTTCTGGCTCGTATCCCCTGTTTTGCACACAACGCTATACGCATAAATAACTTTTACAAAATCTGCGCCGAATTTGCGATCGAGATATTAAGGGGCTTCTCCACATTTTTTACTGACACTAAAAAAAGAACAGATTCACAAAGGACCCAAGAGATAGCCTCCCACAACCATTCGTTTTGTGTGAGTTTTTAATTTTTCGGACAAATGGAAGGGATGTACCTACAGTTTTATTATTTATTTATTGGGCACTCGCAAAGTCGCAACATTTGTGCATTTACAGAATTAAATTCAATCCACTCTACTCTTTGTTTCGATCTCTACTAAAACAAACAATATTATCTATTATTACAGGAAGACGCAAATAGAGGTAAACCGAATTGGGAGCATCTCTCAGACGATCTTCACGTCCTCATTACAGTGGAAGATACAGAAAACCGAGCCACACTAAAATTAGCACAAGCTGTTGCCGAAGTTCAGAAACTGCTAGTACCGGTAAGTGACACCATTCCGAGCAACGTCTAAGCATAACTTTTTTTCCAGCTAAATTAATCAGAAATATATACTTTCTTAATAATGAAATTAATAATAATTCCTCTCTATTAACGCTGCTTAATAATATTTCCATAATTAAACAAAAAAGAAAAAAAAAGTTGTAAACAAATTCAACATTAATTTATGTAAGTGTGGAGAAAAATTTCAATATTACTTGCCAATCTATGTAAATTTGTGATTAGATTAATCTTCTAAAAATAAGGAGCAAAACAAATTTGTTTAAATAATACATTTGGATTAATACACAATTAATAATATAAATAAATTTTTTTTTCTGATGTACCTACTAACAGCAAGCTGAAGGCGAAGATGAACTTAAAAAACGACAACTCATGGAATTAGCTATTATTAATGGCACATATAGGGATACAACTGCAAAATCAGTCGCTGCAGGTACGTTCCTACAAGAATTTCCTTCCCTAAAACTAAATTAAAAAACAACTCTCAATCTATAATTAATATTAATCAAATTAAAACAATATATATAGAGTCGTTCTAACATTGTAATTAAATATGAATTGACATAAATCGTTGCATAATAAAAAAAATAAAAAAAATTATATAATACAAAATTCCTAGCTATTAATAATAAAACCAATTTCTAAATTGCAATTTTACAGTTGAAGAAGAATGGCGTCGGGTAGTGGCTGCATCAGCTGAGAATCGCTTGCTCCCCACTTCCATTCCCGGTCTGGCGCAACAGATTCGTGCTCCAACAGCAACCCCGCTGGGTGCCCCATTAATCCGAATGACAGTACCAACATCTGCGGCCAGTCTAATGCCAGGACAGGGACAGCCTGGTCTAGAGCATGCTGCCCATGGTATGATCTTTGCCCCGTTCGGTGACTACAACTACGCGGCGGCGTTAGGCAATCCTCTGCTCGCGGAATACGCAGATCATAGCGGTGGGTTATTTGCTAGATAAACAAACAAAATTAAAACAAAAAAAAAAAACAAAAACAAATAATTTTAAGTAGAAATTCAAACTCAAAAATGCAAAAATAATACCAAATTTTAAACAACCAACAAGTAATACACATTATTAATATTTTTAATAATCATTTCTAAAACAAAACAATTAAGAGAACAAACTATGCACTAGATATAAATTGAATAACCAAAAAATTGAAACACAAAAATATATATAAAACAAAATTAATGATAGGTGTCAGAATATAAACAAAAAAAAACAATTAAATTTAGTAGCGAACCGATTGCTTGGAATTAATACAAACATTAATTTGTTTAATATGGTTGCGAAAATTAATTTACTAAGCAATTCAATTGCTCGCAGGTAGAAATTGGTGACAATTTGTTTTTTTAACTTAAAAAAAAAAACAAGAAATCAACCAAAAAATGCATATATCGTATTTAAATTCGAGTATTACTGAGCTCATTTGTACACATTGACGAGTTTTTGTTTCTTAATTTATTTTATTTGTTATTTTATTTATTTATTGAAATAATTTATTTAACTGAAAATGCGTTGTATTTATTATTTGTTGTTTTTACAATTTATTGGTTGATTTTCTTATTTTTTACGAATTTTTGTTGTGCCATTTTTTTTTGACACGACTTGCAACTATTATTTAGCAATCAAACTAAAACCGTAATTAAGTTGACGGATATTTGGTTAGCAAACCAATTTTATACATAAAATGTTTACGCAATTATCTCTCCGGTTTGGAAGGCTTTAAGTTAAATTGTGGAAAAGTATTTTAAGGCATGATCTGTGACGGAAGGAGTTTTTATTCTTAATAATCGAATTTAAACGAAACAGAAATAAGGATGAAGTTGTTTGCACAAAGGTCAGTCCATCTTTTCGTTAAGGATGTAGGGGAAAGTTCATTTTGTAAACTTTGACTAAGCTTCCTTAATTTTCCCAAAACTCGGTGTTTTGAAGTCCAAAACACTCATCTTAGTCGATTACTTGATCAGAACATTTCCGCTTCACATTTCAATGGATCTGTCAAAACGCCGACGGCTTTATGACGTTGACAACGATTTTTGTAAGATTCGATTGTGCTATTCAATCGTCCTAATTGTTCTTATTGTTCAAAGAATTCCCAAATAAATTTTTATTGATAGACCCTAAATACCACGTCCCTATTCAAATGTTTATTTATTTATGATGCACATGGGAACAAATTTGGCAGTGCTTTCATTGCACCAGCGTTGTTCAAATAAATGACCAACGAAATAAATTATTTGTATTTGGGAAGTTAATTGTTAAACACAAGTGGACGAATTTAAAAAGTAACTCGTCCACCGACTCTGCCTTCTAAGTAAGCGAGATTATTGCGTTCAAACTTAAATACAAACCAAATAACCAAACCCGAGGCACTTAATTACAGCACAATCTAATAGCTTTAGTTCAAGGTTTTCTGCAAGCATACTAAACGTTCAACTAAGAGTAAATAATGCTTAAAATCTGAACTAATCCATTAAAAACAATAATACAAAATATTATATAAATGTAGGGTAATATGGGCGACACTCAAATTTGATCACTTTTCTCTGTAATAAGTACACACAGACACAGTTGACTGGATTGAAGGAATAAGATGACATTTTAGAACTATTGTAATAACTGTTCGTTGCATGAATCTTGCAGAAACCGTGCATAATCATATCATTTCAATAATTGCATGATTTTACTTTCAAATTATTTGTTAGGAAATAACCTCAAGGGTATTTAGCAGCTGATCATTTATCCCAGAGGTTGGTCATTCCTATAGATAAGATAATCAAAGCACCGATTAAAATATTTTCGAGACAAGCGTCACAGCATATTTTCATCTGAATATTATTTGCCCAAATGGATGTTTCAAAAGATTTTTCACTTTACAATATTAAAAGTGAAATATGAAAAGTCGTATTTATTGAATTCATTTCTGACCTTCTATAGCTTCCATATTTTAGTTTTGTACATAATTAACGATTTTATAGTGATTTGACTAGGTTAGAGTACGAGCTCACAGCAATTCGCCATCCAGCGTTAATCTGGATTTGTTTTAAAAACAAAATGGGATAAGTCGAGTAGTTTTCACAAGCGACAATCGCGTTATGTACCTAGAGCATAAAATGTGATAGTGATTATTAGTTTTATTTCCATTAGATGACTTAAAATGTATTAGCGACCACAAAATAGTTTAAATGTAACTAAACGAAGTCATGGGAATCGTATCCTATCGTGAAGTGTGTGGCGCCGTATAAAGCTTTCAAAAACGTCTTCTGTGTCTCTTCACATTTGTCCTCTATGGAATGATTTTGTACAACTGCCGCTACAGTCTAAATTGAATCTAGTCAAAAAGCAGATTAGTAGCAACTCCGTCTAAACACTACACATTTATATACCACCATTCCTAAAGTACCTACACACTTCGTACTTGCTTTCTTCTATATTTCTCACTTGAAAAGCGAAACAAAAAAAATTTACCAAATTCTATTTCAAATATTTTTCATTTTTCTCAGATAAATACTCACAAAATTAATAAATAGAAATGTAATTTTATTTAATTATTGTTGCTAACTATACAAACAAAAAACAACTAAAGTGTGCTTACCTAACCTTCGTTTTGAAACTCTACCCCATTTGTGGGACTTAATACACAATTTTTTTCAAATATTTTTTAATTGCAGTTTGGTACACAAATTTGATCACCTAAAACCTTCTCCCTTCTCAAAAAAAGTATACACAAATATACTTCACACTGATGGGCAAAAAAACTTTATGACGTTGATCAACTCAACCTCAGAACCAATCTCAACCCTAGCTGATCTTTATATAAATATAATTTAAAATAAACTTTAAAGTCGATTAGTTAAATCAATAAGAGCAAAAAAAAAGAAAAAAACAAAACAAAAAAAAACTGTGATCAAATTTGGGGGTCGCTTTGTATTAATTGTTTAACATTTTTTTTACACAGATAAAAAAGCAAATATGTTTTTTCCATGTTTTTAAATTTGTTATATTATTATTTATATATATTTAAAAAACAAAAAACCGTTTACATATATAATAATTTTTACAGTTGGTCGATATTTGCATGCCGGCTCCGTCTTTTGAATATTTAATTTAGTTAGATGTAACATTTGTTTTCAATCAACCAAACAAATTCTAAGGGAATGCAAAACAAAAGATACACCTTCTCCTTAGTAATTTGATCGGATGGTGTTACAGCAACAATATAGCAAACAAACAGAAAGCAAATGATCAAATTCCTGTTTTTATTTTTTTCGAAAATGATCATTAAACTTTTTAGATTTTTAGTTCGTAGTTTTAGAATGACAAGCATATTTAATGGTTTATATAGTACATTTTTTGTACATGTTAAGTTTCTCCCTTTTTTTATACCAATCGAAAAGTTTTGATAGTTCGTGGCTATATAAAATCATCACAAAGAAGTAAAAAAAAAAAAAAAACAGAACTTGAACTGAAAGTCTAGACAAAAATACTCATAAATATATAAACAAAGTATATGCACCATGAGCAATAATTTAACGGCCAAAAAAAATAAGAAGGAATCAGTTTTAGAAACTTATTTGATTAATTATCTAGTAAGAAATAATTTTCTTTGTATTTAATGTAAATATATATACATATTATTTCTTTTTTATTTATATTTTCCCCAAGACATAAGTGATTTTTACCCAGTGGTAGGTTATTATTATTCAATTTTTTTGTTTAAAAACATCGCCGACATATGAGTATATTCTAGTTTAAACTTTTGCGTTGCTTTCTATGAAAAATTGTACACTATAATATTTTAACTTTCGGTGTTGGGTTTGAGTTTTTGATTAGAAGGTAGTTTTATTTAACATTTTTTTCTTTTATTACATATCTTAATTGTTACTTATTTAAATGTTGCTTATTTATTGTTATTTTTGTTTTGTTTTGTCGCTTTTAACTTAGTAACAAACTAGCCCGTAAAAATTACACTAAGTTTTAACATTTAGGAAAATAAAAATCATTTTCACATTTGCTATAATGCAGGCGATACAGGGTTATACTATTACTAGTGTAAATACATATATTTTAATTGATAAAATGTATAGACGCATTTAGAGAAATAGAAACGGTTTGAATTTAATTTATGTTTCGCTTGGGTATTTTGAAAGAACTCAGAATCGAAGACAGTTCTCTCTTCACTGTCGGAATTCGCTTATTTGAAGTCAATACATTCAGAAGTTGAAACAATTATGACATTTAAATGTAATGGAACTGCTCATCAACCATTTTCACGGCTTTGCTTAGCTTTTCTTAATCATGAAAGTTTCACAGCGAATAAGAACTGTCAATCATTTAGATTCATAATCATTATGCGAAATTAAATACACCAAGTTACATTTTGACACAAATGCGTTAAGATTTTCTGAGAGAGGATTCCATTTTAAAACTTATAAATCGTCAAACCAATAAGGCATTTTGTGGTAAATCCGCTTTTACACAGATTGAGCGTGGATGTTGACGGTATTCGACAGCGAAATGTTTTGATTGTGTGAACGATGCATTGATGATACAGTCGGAAGTCTGTCTACGTCTACGTACTATTTGTTCTGTTAGTATATTTAAATCTGTCTGTGGTTAGTCCCTTTGACTTTTCGCAAGCGTCTGGCATATATACGAGAGTTTAGCTGTTCTGGCAAATCTCAATTCTGCCATTCGGAATCGACATAAAAGGTCCCATCCATTCGCTCTAAAATATAAAAAAAGCCTACAGTCGTTTGCGGACCTACAACTGTATTTCGCTCAAATCGAACCTAATTTTCGGACAAAAGTGAAATACAAACTATACCCCCGACCTTACAGTGGTAACTTAAGTCCAATTCAAGTTTGAGGGGGAGTCAACTCTTGAAACTTACTACTGTGGTGTGTTTTGCGTTTCGTGGTCTTTTTAAATCGGCTTACGTACATCGCAACACCATAGATGGGCTGTGCAAAAACTCAGAAACCTTCTTCAAAATCATAAGTTTTATATACAATTTTCGATGGGTCCAATCCTGAAAATCGTAAATTTGTTAAAGCAGGCACAACTTTTGATTCATTCAACGCATTCTTAAAGCCTGAATTACAAAGGCCGTGAATGCAGACCCAAGTGTCAAGAGCAAACAAAATAAATAACGCATTTAACGACCTATAATACGAAAAAAAGGTTCTTCGACAGTATAAAACGTTCATAAAAAAATTAAGGAGAAACATTTTATTTTGTTAAGGATTGCTCTCAAACTTTATTCGTACGGTGCTGCCAAATCAATTCAAATATAGTCCTTGCAACTCGAAAGTCCGCGTTTTTTGTCCCCAATATTTTATTCGTCGAAGTGCTTGTAAAATACATTCCTCTCAACCAGTCATTACATTTTTAACTATTTTACTACCGTTCACTGTTCGAAACACAACAATTGGATAAGTGAAACATGAATTAAATTCGTAACATTAATTATTCAGTGCCATCCGCTAAACAGCATTTCTACTTACCAAAACATTAATACCAGTCTTAGTTCTTTAAAAAATAAACACAAGAAGTAAAAATAACTTTATTGGCTTATATAGTTTATAACATTTCAACATTATTCTTATTTGTTTTTTTTTTTTCTTGCTCAGCAGGATTTCGGGTTGAATCAAAATGGTGCTATATATATCCTAATTAGAATATTATACAAATCTATCTATTTAGCTTAATTGTTTATTACAACAAAAATAAAATAAATGCAAGCTCACCGAATTCCGTCCAATATGTTTTTAGTTGCTAGTCAAACAAGATGTTTTATGTTCTTTTTTTGTTTACATTGTATTACATAAAATCCGCATGATTACATTATATTATTTAGTTTTTTTTTTCTTAGTTTCGTGTGTAAATCTAACTTTTTTTAATGAAATGCTTTTACTTTTGAAAACTCCTGGTATAAAATCACTTATTAAACAAAAATCCAATAGAACCAACAAGATAAAATATAAATTCATTCCAAAGAATCAATAAGTTAAAACTAAAACAAAATAATATGCTGGCCAATATGAAGAACAACAAGAAAAAGAAAATTCAGAAGTAACAGAAAAACTTACAGCAATAGAAATGTTCGTAGACATTTTTCTTTTATTTTTATTACTTTTCTCTTAGTTATATTTATAAAGTAGGACATTTATTATTAAATATATTTTGCTTTATTGAAACAATTTCTTATACAAATGTATCACTTTTTGACAGTAGGCGCTCTTAAACAACACAGACGTTTTACTAACAGAGAACATCCGTATCAGAGGGCTGGGGTCTCTCATAAGCCACCAAATTTTATTGAAATTCAGTAAGACAAAAACAAATTCTAAATACACCACAGAAAACAAAAAAAAAATATCAAAAATATAAAAATAATAATACTTACAAGGTTTTTTCTATAAATCTATATATATATTATATAATTCTATTTAAAAAAAGTTTCTTAAGCTTAACAAGAATTAACTCATGAAACAAAAAATAATTCATAAATAAATCTCACGTGTTGTGTTGTTAAAATATCAAAGACAAATAAATTTAAAAAAAATCTCCGTTAAACCTGTGAGAGACCCCCTGCAGCAATAAGAATTAATTGTCAACTTCTAAATTTTGTTTAAAATTTTCAGCCCACAGGTTAGTTTGTTTACATTTCAAAATATATTTTTTTACTTTTAAGTGATACTACTATAAGCTGACAGAATTGATTTGCTCTTGTGAAAAATAAGATGCACATCAATTCTATTGTAGTAAATCGTTTGTATTTATAGTTTTACTTAATATTGTACATTTGTTTCTTTTGCAAAACAAGAGTAGGTATAAAAGAAAATTATGAGAAAGGGAGCAGACAAAACATTTCTATGGGAGAAATATATAAAATATATTGTTTTGATGTTGACTTGTGCCTTTGTGAATGTGTTTTTATATATACATTATATACATACTTTTTTAGATAGTAAGATAATTTTTTTTTTAAACAATTTTATACTCTACAACAACTACAAAAACGTTATTTATATTTTTAAGGTTTAAATTTACCTTCATATAGATAAAAAAAAATAGAAGTAAAATAAATGAATATATATTTTTTGGTTAATAAAATAAGTGTATATTGTAAGCGATTTTTATTGACAAAAAGGGGAAGAATCTAATTAGTTTTTTTACCATGATCAATTTGACAAAGAGACAATAAAAATATATAATCGATTCGATTCGATGAATATGAACATAAATAAAGATCAATGATTGTTAAATCAAAATTTAAATACAACAAACTGTTTTTTTTTTCTAATTTTTAAACTACTCCTATCCTGTCTAAACATTTATTTTGTTTTTGATAACCTCCTTTAACACATTGATCAAATTTTACTTACAAATTAATTCAACAAGAAATATCGGTGTCATAATCTTTCTTTTAAAATAATAATTTCAAGTGAATGCCAATGAAAATAATAAATATTAATCGCTAAACAAAAAGCATATTATATCTCATTCATCTTTATTAACAACCAATTAAAACACAATTTTATATAGAAGATATATAATTATAACGTGAAAACTAATTTTTTCTGTAATTTAATTTTAATATAATCCCTTTTAGTTGTATCTAGAACATGATTGATTTTTTTTTTGTAATCCTAATAATGAATGTCCTGGGATGATAAGCGAAACAAAACTGAACCATCTCTCCATTAAAGTTTGCGCAATGTTGTCCTCCTTGGAAACAATCTTATCCCAATAAACAACGATTATAGTTTCTTAAGTGCTAAAACTAAAACTTATGATAACATTGGTTATGGGTATAAACATTATTATTAAGAAAAAAAAACAAAAACAATCGAAAACATACACTTTCTTGCATTGCATCGCTTTTCTTTGTCTTTTCTAAACAAAAACAAAAGAAATATTCAATTGGTTCTATCCTAACATGCCACATACAGCACATTCTTATGTCATTAATAAACAAACATAAGTACTTGAGTAAAAATGTTCTGTTATAAAAATAAAAGCTATGCACACACATTATACTTTACAACATTGAATAACATTTTTAATATAATTTGTTTGTATAAAATTTGAAATTGCAATTATATTTGTCATAAACTCCTCCATTACACTTTCTTTATGTAAGTTAATTGATTAATAAATCAATTAATCTGCATATCACTTGATTTTCTCTTTTTACTTAAGATAAGTTAATTAATTCTGTTTAGAAAATGCAAGAACCTAAACACTAAATGTTTCATAGTAATTTTATTTTTGTTTTAAATAATAATATATAAATATGAATAATAATCTTGCTAAATTTAACTAACCAAAGGCCAAGTTAACTAAACAACATTTTTTATATATAAATATACATATAAATAATTCGGTACTTATTACATGAGAATAAACCACAAAAAAATGAAAAAAAAAACAATCTAATCTCAGCGTTTTTAAACAAAATAATCCATTATAATGCACACCTTTCTTTACTCAAAAACGAATGAGAATCAAACGAAATGAATAGCTAATAAATTCTAATACATTTATGTGTTTAATTGTCAGACAAAATGAATTACAAAATCGTAGATAATAAGAGATACATTCACAATTTAATGTTTAAAAAGCTGTGTAACTAAACATTTGAGAAAAAAAACGAAATTTGTTTAATGCATCCGCATACTGTATACACTTTGTGTATACTGTATAAAGTGTTATAAATTATGTGTTATATTCGTGTTTGGTGATAGTTATGCGCGCCTAAGAATATGCAATGTGATTTTGCCATTTTATGGCAATGTTCTGATTTGTGTCCTGAGACAATTAAACATATGATAATGTTTTATTTTTTATTCATTTACTATTAAGTAAAACTATAATTAAACTACATTTTATAAATATTCGTATATAACTGGGATGCTTGCATGAGTTTTCTACAAATTGTACTAAAGTAAGAAACCATTTCCATAAAAAAGGAGAAACACATTATCCACAATTTCCAGAGAACTTTAAAATGCACATAAGCCACTACAATTTTTGTTCATAAATACTCTTTAGACAACTAACTAATCGGTTTTGCTTTCCTTTGTCGTTCCAGCATTTTACTCCAACTTTTTTTATCTTTTGTAAACTGCTTAGAAAGTAGCGTGTACATTTTTTAACTGATTCAAATACAACAACAAAAATCCACCACATGTATAACCAGATCACTCTTGAAAACAAAATACTTATACCGTATTTGGGTGTCAGATGTTTGGGCTAGTTGTGCGGGGGCAAAGCTTCAGGAGGTGCCTTCTGTTTTCCATTATTCGATCCAAATTCACTAGTTGCTTCAGTAGTGAATCTTTCACTTTAAATTCAAAAGGAATGAAGCAAATCAAAAAAATCACATTTCTTCACACGTTTGCTCATTTTCTTTTGCAAATGAATTTTTCATAACTGACTTTGACAATTAAAACATTCAATAGCGAAGTTCGTTCGAATAGTGTAGCCCTACAAACAAACGCGAAATCTTCAATTCTTAAAGCTTTATACAATAACCTGACAAATTATTTTATGGGTTTGCTTTATTTTCACCACAACAAGTTGGAAGATCGCTAAATGTATGCTGCACACATTTAAGCTACGTGTTGTGGCACAGCCGCAGGTTTTGTTTTATTGTTCCTTAGCCAGATTATGTGCGGCGATATTTGTCAGTTAAAAGTTTGTCCAACTCAGAGCCACTTGCGAGTGCGTAAACCCAGCAAAACAGGCTTGTGTAATAGTTTATCGCACTTAGTATCGAAAGACACTGACACATTTAGCACTTATTGCATTGAAGTTAATGACTGCTAATTTCTATTACTAAAACTGTTTGAGCAGTAAATCACTTGGATCTAAGCTTGGCAAATACCTTCCGGCTTACAAAATGAACAACTCTATTTGACACAAACTACGTTAAGTAATTATCAACCAAAATAAAACAACACAATTCGGAAGAGATTGATTAGAGTGTTTGCTTGTGATCTGAGCGAATAAAGTTCGAGTTCCAGTGGGGATAAGAATATCCTGTCACTGATCATAAAGTGAGACCGATTAATGTGTTAAAAACGATAAGTTTCCCTACGACTTCTATTATGAACTATTTTTGATATTAGAATTGCTTTTATTCACTTTTGGAGAACTCATATGGTAATTGTGCAACAATCTTCGTCCTTTACGCGGATATGTTATTTCTTTTTCAGGATTTTCTATAGCAATTACGATGATCCGTCAATTTGAATTTGGAAGTCATGAACAAATTCATATGAAAATGCATGTGGCTTATGTTACACTTGTGACGTTGCCTTTTTGTTGTTTTCCCTTTCTCTGAAGAGAACACATGCTTATCTTTATCATTGATTTCATAGTGCTCCTATTTTTATACTTTTTTGCCCTTATAATGCGCCACAAGGCAGTAGCGTTTTTAGCTTACGCCTAAATAATATTTTTTTTCGTTCGCATAGGAACAAACTAAGGAAACCTTTGCTTCGACTATCACGAGTTCTATACACCGCCCCTCATTATGCATGTGTATGTTTTTAATGGTCTCTGTTGAAATAGTAACTTCAAACAATACACATTCAGTAAATTTTACAAACTCATGTCTGCATCCACTGCCATTAAATTATCAGTTATATTAAAAAAATAAAACTAACGTATCTATTTATAGAAAAACAAAACAATTTACTAACATTAACATTTTTGTTTATTTCTATTTTTTTCTTCTATTTTTACATGCTAACCAACGTGGTACCATGGTAGATGATCTAACATTGAACGTATATTTGAAGCGATTGAAATATGTTATGTGCAAAGCAACAGCAAACAAAAACTATTATTAACTAACTCATAACAGGAATACAATATTTTCCAAAATGAATGATTTAAGCTAAAAGTATTCATAAATATATGCACAATACATATCCCTTCTACAAACTGAAAAACAAAAATATCAACCCATCAACTGCTTTCCCCTTCTTCATGTCTATGTTTCGTGTTAAACCAAAATCTGTCGTCCCATAACCTCTGCTAACATGAAATTCCAAATCACCATTTTAAACCAAAAACTCCGTCGACATGGCATTGTCGTCAGTTTGGAAATTAAAACAAAAGTTTAGAGACCTTTCTACCCCAAAAGTCCAATGGGGGACCTCCCACAACAGAATCGGTGCTGCCATCGGACTCTGAAGCACACATTTTGATGGACATTTGAATTTGATCTACAATGACAACACCCATAACTTTGGAAACACAAAGAATCTCTTCGTCGTTTTTTTTACATTAAAAACGTAAGTTAATTTAGTTGTATTTATAAAAACAAAATTCTATTCACATAGATAATTTGTAAACTTTGATATACATTGTTCCCTTAAAAACATTGAAGATCACTTTTTAGCAATACGTAAATCATGTTTTTTATACACTGTTGATTTCTTTAATATTATTTAGCAAAATAAAATTTGTTTGTTCATAAAACTAACGAAAAGATATAAAAGAAAAGTATTTAAGAAATTGCATAAAGAAAACAATTAAACAAAGCAAACAAATAAAATTTGATTAAATCAACCGCCATATTTAGTTGTTAAATTTTGTTTAAAGAATAGTTATAAATGTTTTTATATTTTTAAAATAAAAAAAGTAAATCATTTATTACAAGCAATACAAAAGAGTTGTGTATAAAAACATTCGTTTGTGATGGGACTATTAAAGTTATATAAACACAGTTAACGTACCGGCTGAACTATTGTTTTCGGTTCCGCAAAAGTTTGTTGTCGATTTATCAGAAAGCTATACATATACATATTTTAATTTGTATATAATGTTTGAGTAAATTGCAATGTATCACGCAATGATACTAAGATTGGCCTTAAAAACCTCATTCTCAGTATATGCGTCTTTCGGTGACTTCAAAAGTCCTGTGGGTTTTCAAACTTATTTCATTGTTCGACCCGAAATATAATTATTTTTAAGTCGAAAGTCCTCTCACATTTTTGCTGAATATTTAAAACTTATAAAACAAACTTAACTTAAAATCTCAAAACTTTTTATTTACTATTTACAAACAAATTTTGGAACTACATCAATATTATATTTCCTCCCAACAAATGTTTTTATATACAAGATTCAACTAAAAAGTAATTTAATAATTTTCCTTGTTTCATTGTAAAAATAACATTTACTTATTTAAAAAAAAAATTCATTGCAAACTACAAAATACACACATCATTGTATGAACATAATTATGTTAAATATACGTATAAAAAACCACAAACAAATCAAAACAAAAACACATTGTCTTCATTAAATACTTATATTTTTCATATTGCATTAGTTTTAAGTAAAACGATATATTTTTTATTGAATAAAATCAAAACAACAACAGAAAATTGTGCCTTAAGAAAACTAAATATTAAGTAAATTATATTTAAAAATTACTATTGTTGGTAGTTTTTCCTTTTTTATCTATCTCTCTCTCTCTTCCATCTGAAGAATAAAAATTGGTTTTCTATTCTTTTTTAATATTTATGAATTTAAAATTAATGGTTCATTTGTATTTTTAATTTTTCTTTAAGTTTAGTTATTGTATTCATATTCATCTAACGTGCAATTTATTGTTGTTATATATTACATTTCTTTAATACATATTATTAATACAAAAAAGAAAATTGTGCATTATGTCATTTCTACAAATATAAATATATCTTATATAAAACAACTAACTTCATGAGTGGAAATTTTGCAATTGTATTTTTTAAAAATCAAAAGTAAACAAGATCAAAATATATTATATTTACTTATGATAGTTAGGTTGATAGTAATTATTGTTGTGTTTTTATAAATATATAAATTTATATCTTATATAGAATTTATCATTGTAACGAGATATTCATACTTGATGTTAATATTTAGGTGAAACAAAGATTTAGTTTTTTTTTCTGTCAATTTGTACACTCGTTTAATACGATAGTACCATTTACATTAGTAAGAGTAAAAGTTCATAATAAATCATTTTGGTCATTGTTATCCATATACAGATTGTAGATTACTGCAAACAATAACTTCGTGAAAACAAAAATGGTTATCTAAAAGATTACGTGAAATAATTGAATCTAATAAAAAAATTTAATGAGTTCACGTTTATGGTCTTATTTTTTGTTTGTTTATTTTTTGGTTTCCAGAGTCAGCAGTTTTCGGACGCAGTTTTATTTCTTATTTCGAATTCAACTGGGCGATGTAACTTTATTTAATTGGTCTGCACTAAAAAAACACACTTTAAAAGAATTATGTACAAACGCACATTTTTGGAATATGTGCCACTTCACCGACAGAGGGCCTTACCAATAAACATCTTTAGTTGTTTTCATGCAAATTTCGGTATTGTGAGCTTCCGTAAATTTAAAGTCCAAACTAAAATTTTTTATTAGTACGGCGCAGCGCCTTTTCTGTGTTGCCACCTGCGTTAAGCTGGGTATTTTTTTTTGCTAAATATCTTCTTTTAACTGGCATTTTCTGACGAACTGCGTTTAACTGTGTTTGCTTTGCAATGAGTGAAGGCCTGACCGAAAACAAACTGATCTGCTAAGTACTAGTACAGACACATATTTATACGGCTCTCAGTTTATACGCAGTCGTCTTTCTATTGTGGCATACTTACAGCGCAATAGTTGCTGTATTTTAAAAGTGCGATCCAGAAACATTTTACCGACTATTGGCTGAATATGCTCCTCATCCTCAGTCATTAAAGTTTCATTATGAGGCCACTACGTACTTCAAACTTTAGTCATACCCAGTGGCTACTTATGCGTCTATTAATCCAAAGGTATTGGAAAATTGCCATTACAATTTTCGTCTAAAAACATATGGAAAACACAAAATCTCGAATTTATTAGTGCTATTAACCCCAATATTTGTAATACCAATAAAGTTTAGGTATTTTTGACTATGATGATATTTTTCGCTATGATATTTTTTTCTTCGAATTTTGAATCCGAGTACCTATACCCTACAACACAACAAATTCTAAAAAGTATTTTTCAGAAACGTCTATTGTGCACATTTGGGTTTTATTGGGACCAGTGTTTACAACGAACTGTCAAAGCCGTAAGGTGGAAATGAATGCGTGCCTAATGCCTTTAACATGGCACAGGTAAATAACTCTGCAGCAAGCTTGTGGGCTTGTTTTAGCTTTGAGATAGCGGTATAACTATTAGTACTTCCTATTATTAACTCAATTGGTTGTTGTAAAAAACGCAGATTTGACTTGACATGAGGAGCAAAATGACTGACATCACTTTCATCAAGCAATTTGCTTTGAAGTATGAAGGCTAAACATACGCCTTCTTCCGAAAACCGTTCGTCATAGTCTAAAATTTAATAACAATTGATTTTTTCTATATAATTTTAATATTGCGTAAATTTTTTGGAACTATGTCAGCGCTTCCAATTGCTATCAAGATATTCATCATCATCTTGAATGAAATCAAAAGAAGTAATAAAACTTTGTCATGCATAAATTAATTTCGAAACACCTGTGTCGTTCGATCCCAACGTCAAAAAAATGAAATTTTTTTTTAAATTTGAATAATATCTAGAATAAACAACCGCGCAATTCGTGAATGAAATGATACTCGCCTACGTATGTTTATATGTAGGTACCTACGTCTATGTGTGTAGTTGGCTATTTTTATTATCGATCGCAATATCAGTAGAAGCGTACCACCCGCAACAATTTTCATATTCAAACAAACAAGACTGTGAAGTATGTGCCTACTAGGACGTAATTAAAGTTTAAGAAGCCCCATCCACTAACAATCAACTTGACTTCATACAGCAGTAAACTCGCCTCGATTGCGTGAATATTGAGGTCATTGGTTGTCCTTTCGCTATCGCACGCAAACGGTGTGCCGTGAGCAGCGCGTTAAATAAATTTAAAAAAAAAACTAAACAGAAAAGCTGTCAACTGTTTTAGGTAAATGTAAACATGTTATGAAAAGCTGCACTCGATTAGTAATGGCGTTGCAGTTGTCCATAGCCATGTTTTTGCGGAAACCTCTCAGTTTTTTTTCTGTGGTTTGGCTTTTTGTTAAATAAAAATCAAGAACCGAATAAATAGTGCCGAATTCATAATCAAGAATTTATCGAATAATATTTATTTCTAATCTGAAATTGTTTGTAGGTAGAGTAGCTCATTTTTTATAGACGAAGTAGCTATTGTGAACTCCTTAATTTCAATATTGAAACTTACAATGGTGCAATGTGCATTGTGTTTCTTTAAAGCTACTCAACATTTTCGTTATTTGTGATCCTTTTTATTGTTTTTATGCCATAGGAATTGTGTGGGACTCAAAGTTTACTGAAATGGCCATAAATTACTTGGCTATGTGAATGAGCTGTCATGACCTCGAAGAAGTATAAATGTTGACAGCTGCTTCCATTTTAAGCGAATTTATGAATTGTTGTTCGTAGAAAATAGTCACCCCTATTCTCGTTGTCGTTAATCGCTGGTAAGCCTTGGGCCTTACCATTTACCGATTAAAATTTTTAGTTTCCATACAAATTTAGCAATTGTGAGCTTCCATAAATTTTATGTCAAGACTTAAGTTTGTCATAGGTACGGCTCCTTATGTTTTATTAGATTGAATAAACGATATTCAGATATTATTCGAACTTTTCTATTTCGTTTTATTTTTATGTGCTTACTGGCATTTAAAATCGTCTGTCTCAGACAATAAACTAACTCTTCTCGTATAGGTAGATTGCGAGCAAATTGTTTGACAAAACGTCAAACACATAACACTTTTCATTTTTTGTAAGCGATGCCAAACTCAGATTTCGACAGCGTCTCTGTAAGCCAAAAAAAATTGTGCATTTTGTCAGACGGTGCTATCAGATTGTTTAATAGTTTAAAAATACATATAACTTGATATGTATTTTTAAACTGATTAACAAGTTAAATGGGGTATTTTAGGCCGACATTCTAAGTGGTAAAGTGTCTCTATATATTTCGATACCAAAATTATAGACGAGACACATACAAGTGAAATGAAAGAATTGCTCGGGCCCATCTGACGAGCAGTTCGACACAATCAGCGAAACCGAATTGTCATTTTGCCAAAAACAGTTTAAAAAAATTCAATGAAGCACTATAAGATGTATGACACTAAACGTCAGACACTAGTGTCAAACAATCGTATCGAATCTTTAGTCTTTAAAAACATGGGGCCTAGTAATAATCATTTTAACCTTCACCTTATATATTTTGTAGGCCACAATTAGCAGTTTTGTATGGAAAATTTCGCCATTTTGAGCTCAAAAAATTTAGCCTGTACACAAAAATTAATTGTAGTACCGCGCATGGTGTTTAAAAAAGCAACAAGTTGATCATTTACCCTATAGATATGTTTATACCTACACTAGACTGGTCAGTAGAGGATAAACTGAACGGGATACCCATATCGCATTCACATTTATTTCAATTGTCTAAAAAGTGAACGCTAGATCAATTTTTGTATGCATAGCCAAAATCACCTGTTTCATGTGCATTGTTTCAACCTGGCTAACGCTAAATCTTTGCCCAGTTAATCACTTTCAGTTCCAACCAGGCAGCACTGACATCGCAACAGCACCGAAGAGCAAGGCAGCAGCACGTTGCTGTCATTGACCACAACACGTTTTTCTTTTTGTTAACTTTCAGAGTGATATACCGAAAGAAACACTTATAAACAATTAGCTAAGTCAGTTGTAGACTGGATTTAACCGACTAAGCATGGCTACCTCTTTCGTCTGACAGTAAACCCAGAAGTGTTATCGAATGTAAATCCTGTGAAACAAAAAATTGTTTAAAATATCTAAATAAAGTGTTGTTTTGTTTTGATGTATATACCGAAATCAATTTAGAAACAAATAAAACAAAAACAGTTCATCAACATACCAGAATGGGTAACTCCAGTTCCATGTGTAAGGATAGAAAGTCTGTGCAAAACTATGGAGACGAAGGGTGGGTACTATTTGAAATTTATTTATTGTTATTATTTTTAATTACTTATTGCTCTATGTGCCTGGGTAATTTTTTCTGCGCCGATTCGTCAAATCGTTTGGCAGAGAAACTGATACGAAAATAGAATCGAACTGCAAAATGGAAATGCTTACACGTGACAACAGAGATAACCTAGTGGCTAGTGAACAGTGCTAAGGATAGTTTTGAATTCTAAGTTCCTCAATTGCGGTGTTTTGTTATTTTTTTTCGTTTGCTAATACTGCCCTGTAAAAGGGGTTGTGTTTTAGTACGACAAGTTGTTTACTTGCAAACGGTTCGGCAAAACTGTAAATAACTGTGATACTTTTTCGTAACCTATATCCTTTTCCCCACCCCTCAACTATATTTTTTAAGTGTCTCTAAAGTCCAAGTGTGCCTCTCCGACGGAGGGGGTCTCTCCAATTATTATGGCAAAACACTTTTTATAAGTCGTTAACTCGTAATTAGTCGGCTGTAAACGAATGTTCCAAAGCGGTGTGCGGCATTGTTTTAAAAATACGAAAAAGTGTTCCAAGGTTGTCCACTGATTCATTAATTTTAAGCTTTTTGTTTTTCTCTGATTTAATTAAGGTTCCAATGTGACTCAAAGTTCTGAACAACATTAACAAATCAGCAAGCAAGTGTACACGCGAAAAAAATGTAAATCTTGAATTTCCTTCCCATTGCAAACAGTCAGCCGATGGGTGGGTTGCTTTGTTCTGCTGGGCACTCATTCCGTGTGTCTATTAGCGCCAGACGATAGCGTTTCGACGATTATTGAGTTCTGTGAAGCGAATGTTCAATCGTCGAAACGCTAGCACCCAAACGATTCAATTTGAGGGATAGCTAATGAGCTATCGTTTTGCGTTGGTTGGTATGTTCGGCAAACAGCTAAAGATTTTTTATTGAATTTCAAAAAGAATAATTGACTTTCAATATTTTTCAAATGCTACTAAATATAAAAATAAATACTTATCTAAATTTAACTTTTATGTACATGATTGCGAGTGGTGACATCATTGACGTTTATTGCATGGGAAGCATTATAGAAAGGCAAGGGTGTTTGTGTGTGTTGGCCTTGGCATTGAGGGTACCCAGCGAGTGGGGATGGGTATAGTCGAATGCGGCGATTGTAAACAAATCTGAGCGTTCTAATATAAATGAATAATACAGGTTTACAGCACCTACAACAACTCACTAGTTGAATGCTATCAGAATCAAACATCTGCAGTGCTAAGTATTTATTCCTATGACGTTCAACTTTATTCCTTGTATAATTAGTTACACAGGGTGTTTCCAGTTTGAGTGGCATTGTGGTTGGAAATGATTTATGTACATGGCAATTAACGTTTTAATGTTTCCTTTTTCGCAAAATAATTTTTTTAACAACAACTATCGCTTAGAAACGATTTAAATTCGGAGTTTATTGTAGGAATATCTTATGAACCATCGCATCGGTCTTCGTTAATTTAAATGTGCACTAAACCCTCTCTATTGTGAGGGTGTTTCATAGGTCAATAAGAATGGTGAGAGCCATTGACTTATTATATTTATGGACTGTTAGTAGACAACTTCGCGTTGGTTACAACATAAGCGCTAGCTCTCGTGGTTCGGAGCGGAATAAATTGGAAAATCACCTCTGACGTTTCCATTTCGTTGCATATAGTTTTGCATAAAACTGTGTTATTGCGATTAATTGAATAAATATTTAAAATTAAAAAAATAAGGTGTTGTATAATTGGTTGCAATTTGCAATATGATTCAAGTTTCTCTGAAAAGGGACAAATCTGTTTCCATAGGTAAGATTTTCAATCAAAATGCATGAGGCAGAGAACTTATTTTGTTTTACTTAGATTTAGATTGGATTTAACAAGGATTGGCTTGAGGCGATTCGTTGTCAATGACCAGTAAATTGACACGGAATCAGCTGATAATAATAGAATTTGCTCCAAACATTTCGAACCAAATTGCTAAAAAAAATAATGGCTGTGTCTGTGTATGAATTACAAAATAAATTAGGGTGCAATAAGATTTATAGCCTGATAATTATAAGTACTTTAAAAAATATAGATGTAAACAATTTATTTGATGAATTAAATTCTCATGTACTTGAATGTCATATTCTTGACAATCATAAGTATTTATTCATTGGTCAGAATTGTGATTGAAATATACGCAAAAGTGTTATTACATCATATTTCTAAAATTAATAATGGAAAACAACATAAAAAAACCAATTCGCAATAAATATACGAAAATTTTGCAATTTCAACCGTTTCACTTGGCAAATCCACTCACGCCCAATAGGTGGCTCTAGCATTCTATGGAGAAATCGAAGATGTTTGTCATTTTGTTTCAGTTATTTTTCGCATAGAACCACGGCAATTCTATGTGTACGCGCTCATTATTTAGTTGAACACTACATTTAAAACTCTCCTTTGTCTCTTCAACTTGTTAATTATATAATTATGTAGGTAGGCATATATGATTTATATCTGAATTATAATTTTCAATCCGTCCAGGCTAAATTTTTCGATCTCACAATGGCATAATTTTCTAAAAATTGCATGCTGTGACCTACAAAATATTAAGTGTGAAGGTTAAAAATGATTATTAGTAAGGCCAAACATTTCTTGGTTCGATACACCAGAATTTGTTTCCTCACTGTATGGACAGTGCTGTCGTTTTGAAATTGTAAAGAACAATTTTTTTTTCAGACTTGAATTTGTTTCGATATTAGTCTAAGTGTATTCATTCCGCTGTATATATGTTGTTTCCTTTTGTGAAATTTAACAAATTGAGTAATAAAATTCAAGTAAAGTTTATCAAATATTACGCTTAAATTGACGAACAGCGATCGTAAATCGGAACTGACCTCCAAATCAAAGAAACATATGCCTTAAACTAGTGAATAGAAATAGGCAATGATTTACATATTACTAGGAAACGTTATCATAACGAAATTCTTTTCTTTTCCAAAATTGCTGTCTCGATGTTGAATATAGGAGGGTAACGGACGTTTGGTCTTATGATTTATGATTTTAGAGGATAAGCTTGGGACATATTGCTTATCCTCTAACATAATTAATTGCCTGTCGGAAATTGGGTATAACCTTTAGCTGATAATAAGAATGTTTGCTATTCTAAGCTCCAAAAATTTTACTTGGACTGGGCGGTAAAAATGACTATAAGAAGCAATATGATTTCTACTAAAAATTTTCAGCAACCTTTTAAATAAACAAGGGAAAAAAACAATTTGTATTGCCATTCGAAAAAATGTAAGTTTGGTAGCAATATCAGAATCAGTGGAGAAGAGGGTGAATCACAACCCTGGATTCGGAAGTACCTACTCATAATAACCGAAAGAAAATGGGCACATTCAAGAATATCTTGTTATCTTAAGTCGACTAGATTGGTCTGGATAAGCTGTAGCCTGAACGCAAAAACTAGATTGGTCGGGAATGTCACTTTTTCTACGTCAGCCACATATACGAAATGTCAACTTAGTACTCAGTCACGAATTTCTTGACTAGATTCGTCGGCTACCACTCCATAAATGTAAACTTATACAGCTGCTCTAATGACCGATTTCAGCCAATCAAAACCGAGATACATCTAGACAGCTGTCAGACTTATTAAAGTAGATACGAACGTCCCCAATATAAGTATTTACAAGTACATAGGTATACATTGTTTAGCACCACAATGCAATGTAAGCCTGTATGCTTTACGGTTCAAAAAGGTGTAAGACCTGTAATAGGCTGTATATTTTATCAACAAGTGGAGTTGAGGTGTTTATTATTATTTTTTTATTATTTGTAACTTTATTTCAAGACAAAAACAAATATTCCCTATAACCACCACTCGCTTTTGCAAGCCCAATAAGGAATTCTAATTTTGCCACAGCAAAAGTTTCCAAAACAAGCCTTATCATTGATCCGTTCACCCTGCCAAAGCCAAATTCTAGACTGTTTTCAGCCGGTGAATATAATCACTGGACCAAAGTCGACAGACAGACAGATCTCAATCATTTTTTAAGCATGCTAAGCACGTACCTACTCGAACAATAGGACAATCCATGCAATTTTGATAAGACACACGAATGAGGAAAAAAAAAACAATGTCAGATAAAAATGTTGATAAAATACTTTTATCCTTACGTTTCGCATTCTCGTGTAGACTCTTTCAGTGAACACATTTCTGCAGAAACAACTACTACAAAGTGAAAAACAAAAGGTATTCGTATCTACCCGCGGCGCGCCGCTATTGATTTTCCATTCACCTAGAAACAAGACACTTAATGTGATTATTGCTAAAGTCGTTCGTTTGTTCCCTTAGTTGCTTAGTTTAGTTCGTGAATTTTAAAACGCCGCGTGATTTTTTATTTCTTCCAACGGACTCACCCCCAGGGTAATTGCATTGAATTACATTGCATGAATACATAAATAAAAGTTATATACCTTCCCAGTCTGTTTTGTAATTTTGTTTGTGAAAATAAACAAAGCAGTTTACTACTACTAACTATATGTACCCAGTTTGTTAGGTTTAGAGCAGCTGAAGTTAAAATTTTCCACAACTCAAATGAAAGATTCAAAATAAATATTACTCATCCATCATAATTATATCAATAACTTGTCAACTCAGTTCACTGTGTTCTCTGACCAAAATCTAA
The DNA here is from genome assembly GCA_951230905.1 of Cheilosia variabilis. Classification (NCBI taxonomy): domain Eukaryota; kingdom Metazoa; phylum Arthropoda; class Insecta; order Diptera; family Syrphidae; genus Cheilosia; species Cheilosia variabilis. Next base: position 18,349,185 of record OX579676.1, read on the forward strand.
TCGCTACAAGTTGATAGCGGTATAGTAGACATAGAAGTCACGCTCTTACCCAGTGAATCAATAGAGACCACCCCACCCAGACGCCAAAAACATATGCTCTGCAGATTGCTGACGACTTGTGTTCTCGAAAAGCACACTTCACGAGCGTGGACTGTGCTACGACTACCACTACAAAGAACAAGCGTGTGGCATAGGTATGCATAATCAACCAGACTTGCTCAGCTGTCAAACTAAGGGGACACCTAATCGATTCACCAGAACACTAATGAAGTGACTTGCACTCTGCGGCATCATTCGATTCGTTACTTTTGATGTTTAAGGTTATGGCCAACAAGCAACGATCGTTTCGTCTATAATCTATTTGAATTTAGTGAGTAGTGATTTGCGAATTTGACAAAGGTTTTTAGTGGCGTGATCTGAACACGGGGTCTTTCACTGTTTCACATCCTTGTTCGCTTTAAATTTTGTATTTTTTTTGTATTTTACCATTAGCGAATTTGAAAGGTTATTGCGTCTGTTTTATTTGGGAATTATCCATCGCGTCATCGTCATTCATATATTCAAACATTCGTTGGAAGCGCAATGAATCATAATCATGACGTTTACATATTTCATAAATCTGTTCATTTATTTCCAAGAGGAAGACGTGCGTGTTGTCAACTGATGTGAGTGAATTGTTGTTCACCTAAATGTCCATGGCTTTTGGCGCTCGATGCCAATCGATACCCTTTCCATGTAAACACAAGTTCTTAATCATTTATTTTAATTTCTTATGCAAGTCGTATTCAAAAACAAAAACAAAAACAATATGTGATTGGCACTTGAAACGATGGAATGATTCCATGGTCACTCAAGAAAAAGAGTTGCCGTAGACTTTTAATCTGTTATTTGTGTCAATCGAGAAGATAAGCCCATTTGCAAAACAGATATTGTACATTGTTTTCAATTCTCAACTTGAGAATTATCTTTGTTTTTAATAATAAAATAAAAAACAAACGGAGTCAAGTCCAAAGTGTTACAAAATGTGCAAAACAAGTTCAATCTCAAAAATGTTTATAACTCAGTCTAATGTCCAATGTCTTATTTGCTAAAAAAATAAAAATCTCCTTCAGTGCCACGCGTAAAACTAACAAACAATAAACAATTTTTAGAGTGAAAAATATAGCAAAATTGTTCAAAAATGTTCCTACACAATCAAACACGATGCCTTCTTGGTACGGGTGCAGCACGATTTATTACGAGATCATTTCAAACAAAATCACTCTGGTAAGTATTTTCGACCATAACTAAATTTAAAAAGTAGCAGAAAAAGTTTTTTTTTCCCTATCGAAAATCAGTTTTGTCAGCATTTTTTTGGTAGAATTTCTTATAATTTTTTGCTTTTAGCAAAGAAATCTCAAAAATACCGAAAATCTTTAAGTTTTTAGAAAAATACGCTTAAAATTAGAAAGATGTGCTTGGCTCGTAAAAATGATGAAAAGAGCAAACAGTAAAACTAAGATTTGTCTGAGACTAACAGGTATTATCTATACTTTCATCCCTATGTTGGTTGGACTTTTTGTTTTAGCACAGTTGAAAAACGAATTATTTTAAGACGATTAGTAAGTTTCACTGGGCTTTACTAATAATCATTTTTAACCTTCACACTTAATATTTTGTAGGCCACAATATGCAATTTCGCCATTGTGAGTTCGAAAAATTTAGCCTGGACAGAAAAAATGATTGTCTTGTTTGTTTATTTTCGAACTAAATAAAATGCATAAAAAGTCCTCGGAGGCGATGTCATTATCAGCACATATAAAAGGGACCGACACATTTATAAAGGTTGAAAATTCATCAAAAACGTTTTGAGGATAAAATATAAATAACAGCGAGTAATTAGTAGCTCAACGCACTTAAAATGTATATTCCAAATTCGCAAACGGCGGGCAATAAATACATCAGGCATTTCACAAATGCTGACTGAAAAACTGAGATGATTTTTTTATCGCAAAGTTCAAAATATAAATATAGTAAAAAGTCAGACGGCTTGTCTTATGAACAGGGAACAATCCAATTGAGTGATGCGGGACTTAAAAAGTATGTAGTCGAACAAATTCATAATTTTGTGCAATAATTAGCAAATCTATGTAAAAATCCAAAAGCTTGCATTCCCTGCAGTGGTGGACTACACCAACTATTAGATACACATCAGCAGCTAAAAACATAATATTCTTACGTGACAATGGTCACAAAGAAAAAAATGTAAAGAATTGTGACAACTTTGTTCCACTTTTAACCCGAAGTTATAGGCGTGTGCTCTTTCGTTTGGATGATTTGGTGGCAACATTTTAAACAATTGTGTCCCATGAACTCCTATTCTGACCATATAAACGTTTTTACGTTTCTACGATCGTAAAACTGAACGACCTGGTTTAAGGTAATGGTTTTTCTGTTTCAGTGGCTTCAGCACCTTAACCCTCAACAAACCGTGTTACTAATTAAATATTTTCTTCTGAGCACTTTGAATGAACAAAATGAAAGTAAAATATTAAAATGTACAAGCAAGTAGGTTGCTTGAAAAAAGAAATGCTTCCGTTTTTTGATATTATAGTAATGATTGCGGAGAATAATTCCATAACAGGTGGGCTACACATATTTACATTAAGTTCAACAGATTAATGATAGAGATAAAAAGTTGTAACTACCGAAAGCTGAGAACTTAATTGCACTCCTATAAAAATTAGGCTAAACAGAAAATTATAACTGGTCGTCTGAAGTTTTATTTTAGACTAGGTATACATATTACTACATTACTTGCAGTGTTATTATCTTCCTTTAATTAATATAGTAAATAATATAAACTTAAGTAAAATAAATAAATATTTAGAGGATCGACCTGATTTCTCACAAGCATTAGTTTGTGTGAGTTTTTACTATCAGGTCTATTGGATGTATTGCCAAATTCGAAGGCTTTACAGATTTTACAAATTAGGAGCTCAGTGCGGAAGTTTAGAGACTAAGATTGAAATTCAGACAAATAACATCCAAAATCTGGTTAAAATTGAAAAGTCGCTTAGAAAAAGTAATTATATACTGCATTCGTTAAATTTTCGAACGATATCGTTCAGCCCCAAAAGCAAGTAAACACTTCGTTCATGTGACTTTTTGTCGCTTCGTTCTAAGGTATAATCATAAAAATCAAAATATTGTAATTTTATGTATTTATTAACCCTCTAAATTAACACTCGTATTGAGTTCGCTACTCAGCAGTAACTTCAAAATTGTATGTGCTTTCTGACGTCTACTAGCCAACTTACTTGTGCACATTTGTTTATTAATGCGGCGGTTAGTGTTTCCAATACTTTACAAAATATTATTATCCATTAATTGTAAATGACGAAATAAGTTTTGATGTTATCTATAAACAGCAGAAACTATGCGACGTAGTAACTTCTGTTGAGTTTCAAATAAAGAAAAAGAGAAGTTTGAACAAAATTTTAGTCAATGGGATTTTTTTTTTATTCTGGAGATCAGACTGTATTTCTAACATAACGTTCCATGACGATGTGTTACTACCCAAACATATTCTATTAAAAAAATAAAAAACAGTTTTTATTAGCACAGCACGATAATAACAAATAATCTTCAACTCCAGCAACTAAATTTGTTTTATAAGCAGCCACTACCTTATTGCAAAATCGAGGGTCGTAAAATTGAAAAGGTCCTAAAATACAAAAACCATTAAATTGGTTCCTACAAGGCAGTAAAATAATTATAAAAGCCCCCCTGCAAATTGAACGAGTTTCAAAATTGGAAAAGTCTGTGGCAAAATATCACGCCTGGTTAATACAAACTTGTTTTTAGTTTCATCTTTAAATTTAACGAGCTGGTTAGATTTTCAATACAAATTCCGCAGGCAAATGTGCGCTCTCGTAATTTTTAAGTCATGACTAGAAATTCCTAGAAACTCAGAATGACTGTACAAAATACATATTTAACCTACGTATTTATTATATGAATCTCAAATAATAATTATGCTATCGCAAAAAAATAAAATTGCTGCCTTGAATTTAATTTGATTGCGAGAAATTTAACTCATTCTAATACTAAACGTACGATCTAATCCCCTTTCAGCGGGCCAATCTATCCATCTGTAAATGCTTCACATAGCGCGTCAAATGGCGACCACACTCAATTCATTCCTCAACATCTGTTCAACAATGGAAATGACAAAATGAACATCACCTCCAATCATCAGCAGCCGCAGCAACAAAACATGTATAAAACAACCATTCCAGTGAATAACCACCAATGTCACTGTTCCAATCAAGTGAATCAATCAGCTGGCAGCGGCCGCAACATTGTTGTTGGCATACGGCAAATGAACAATGACGACAGCAACGGAATCCCCTCTAATGTGGTACACTGTTGTTGTTGCCACAACAACAACGCTTTCCATCATATGCGCAACTCCGCCAGCACGAATAGATTGTACTGTCCTACAAATACCGCCGCAGATACGACAGCAGCAGCACACCACCAAAATCATACGACCCTCGTTGAGTACGAGCTCTCAGACGGTGTGGCAAAACTTTGCAAATTTAGTTCCAATCGAAACACTCAGTTGCCCACGTCGTATCCGCTAGCTGACGCAAACAGACCTAGTACTTTGAACAACAATATATTCAATAACGTCCATCGAGCGTACAGTGCATATTGTGGTAAATTAAGAGGCATCTCAACAAGTAGCGCAGAAGATACAGCAATGTCGTCCGAGAATCACCGTGATCGCCTGGGACTCTGGGGTACCAGTGGAGATAATGAAGTGACCGGAAGCCTTTCCGGACTGGATCGTCTGCAGAAGAAGCGGTACAATAAGGTATGAGGGACTAAATAGTGTATAAGCACAAGAGGGGGCAATGGAAATTTACCAGCGCGATTTCGCTGCCGAAAGAACTAGAATGAGGTTCTCCGCAGTTGCCATTCCCTTTCGGGGGGAAATCAGTTTTTTTATTATAATAATTTTCATATTCAAACCTTAGTCGTCGAAAACTATATTTCCGTTTGGCCAGCAACAGCGAATAGTGCACATCATCCACAAATCTTTGCCCGAGTGTATGCTTGTCAGCATTTCATGTTTGCGATGACGAACATAACTTGGTAGCGAAACAGAAAGCACAAAAAAAAGATTGCGTCAAACACAAGGTATCTTTCAGATACAACTTTCCTCCCCTTGCATTAGATATTCTAAACAAAATTGTGCGATGGGTCTTGGGACAGGGAAATGGAAATAGATTCGAAAGAATAATAAAAGATGATTGCGCGGCTTGTGCTAGAGATTGCGAAACATCTGTGAGATAGAAATGTTCTACATGTAGTAATCCGCAGATAAATTTCAATTGCAAGTTCATTGCCAATTCACTTGTTTCATTTGAAATTAATGTTTTGAATATTTGCTATTACGTTATACGATGGTTTGGTAATCTATTGATTTTACTGTTCCTCTCCCTCTCTGAGAGGTAGACTCTCTCGATTATTCGATTTAATACCATCCGCCGATGGAATATATTGCAATTTAAAACCGTTTAACGTCTTTCTTTGTACGCGCCGCCGTGTTATCAAAAACAGCTCCACGTAGATGCATACCTACTTCTATTAGAACGTTTTATTTAACGATCGCAGCCGTAGTTGTCTGAGGGTTGATAGAACATTTATTTCCCATAAAAGTACTCAAAGTGTACTCGTGTATATTTAAATCTAGACACGGTAGTGACAGCCAACAAAAAAACTCGCGCGCATGAAAGAGCGCTTCACAGCTGACTATAGTTATGTCACTGTATGGTGAATATAGTTATGCCGCTGTATGGGTGACAGTGGACAAGGTCATTAGGTGTGGAACAGAGACCAAAGTGACAAAGCCCAAGACAACGAATTAAATGGTGAAATAAAAATATGCTTTTAGAGATTATGCGCCATGCGTCAACCTCCAGACCATCTTTTCATGGGTCAAATTCTCTTGTTTCTATCAACTGTTGCCATATCGTATGATGTGTTGTGCCGGTAACCGGAAATGTCTGGCATTACTAGCACAGAATAATACTAGTCAAACTATATATTAAAACCGTTGGTACCTATATATGCAAACAGAGCTGTCAATTAGAGTTTATTTGCCTAAATAATAGCGAAACGTTTGTTTAAATAATGCTGACGTTTAAACGAAAAAAATACATACGACAAGAGGCGTATATTTTGTGGATATAATGTATGACTAATACCCGGCATTCATTCACCTTTTGATGACTTTGACAGCGGGAATATCTGCTTGTCATGTTTTATTGTATTGTAAGCGGTATGACAATTTATTGATTATGCGGACAATAAGTCCGAGTGCCACCAGATTGAACTTGAAAATATTGATTTTTATTTCTGTCCATGCGCATGTAGATAGCGTGGTTCAATTTTTAACTTGATATAGATCATGGACAAATTAAAAAACACATTGCGCCTTGTTAATAACTTTTGTTTGTTTCACCTTTTAAATCGTTAGTTAAATAAATCTGTTGTGAATTTTATTAATGCAATATAAAATATCAGCAACGATTGTTCTTGGTCGTGGTTTTGCATTAGGGTGGTGACGGTGAGCGCACATCGACGACAGTATGTCGTTTTGTCTCTTTGGAGCGAAACGAAGGAGAACTAGCAAGCAATGTGCGTTAGTTGCGTTGAAAATGGAACACTAGTTTACATTGAGTTATAAGATTTTTAAATTTTTTTTATTATTTCACGTTGATTGCATTAGACCTACGTCCGTTTCGAATGTAGCGCAAAAGTAAAGTACATTTTACATTTGACATTTATTCAAAGTTTTTATTTGGTTTGTGGGTGTGCTGCTTTTTGTATATGGGCTCACTGTTTGCGGCCACTTTCACGGTGTCGTATACTTAACATTTTTGGATACGTATTAAAATAACAAATAAGCTGAATGGATTATATCACTTCCTTAGCGTATTTATTCTTATATTGTATAAAGACCGCCTTCACTGGTTACCTTCGCTTGCTTCAAATGAAATAAATTCGATAAACTTTTTAATTTGTAAGATTTTGACTTTTCTGCTCTCTGAATTTTTATCTGGATGTTTGCAACTAGCAGTAGTAGTAGACATCCGATATTTTGTTTACAGTTGGCTTAATAACGAACACGCCATAAACATAATAAAGGTAATGGCAACAGTTACGATTGCCCAGTCACCTACTTGCGGATACGGATAGACAAATAAGAAATTGCTGCACTTCCCGTTGCTAGGCCTGGTTCCAAGTTACTTTTTGTTAACTAAACAAACTCGGGACGAGTATTCGTCACTAATATTATTTTTTTTATACCTGCATATGTGGATACCAATTCGTTTGTGTGGGTGCAATATGGTGTCTATTTACCAGGTCTTTAGTATGTCATGTGTCATCAAACAAAAGTGACACAACGCCGGCTTTAAAAATTGCCCATATGTCAAATCTGAGTTACTTTTGTTTGATAAGTTAACTTAAAACTCGGCCTCGGCTGTTGCACTGGGCACATTAAAAAATCTAGTTATCTTAAGTCGACTAGATTGGTGTGGACTAGATGTAACCTGAACGCAAAAACTAAATTGGTCGGTAAAGTAGATACGTGAACGTCCCCATTGCCTATTTCCAAATATCGGTGACAACTGGATTGTGTTTTATATAATTATACGGAGAAACATGTTTTTTCATTAATACTGAATACAATTTAAATGAAATGATAACTATTCCACTGTTGTCACCTGATAAATCAGTTCACCCGGCTTTCTATCGGCTGATCTATTAGAACAAGCATTAAGCCAGCTGATTTAACTTCAGATACCTGTAATCTCGCGCCCTTTGTTGGGGCTTCATTTGACAAGCCAATACTTGTGAGTTACGACATGAATGGCTAATTATTGCAAAAAGTATTTAAGTATGCATTTAGTGCTCACGAAAATCGAATATCTAAAAATGTTGTTCTCTAGCTTGAAGCACATTTGTTTGTATTTAAATTGTCATTATATATTCCATCCGCACACGCAAATTCTGAGATTTAATTGGACTGAGAATTCCTCAAACTCGAATTTTTCACTCTATACTGGGGCACTGTGCGAATATCAATTGTAATAGGTTTTACCTGCCACAAATTTAATAGCCTATTATTGAGTTGTGTGCGTGTAATCATTATTAAGAAAACAATGTCAAATTTCAGCTGAAATACAACTGCTCGCTAACACTGAACATCGATTGAAATCGAGAATGGAGTGTTTCGCGAAGCCCATCCTTTCACAGATGGGCTATATTTTTGGTTCAAACGTCAAAAAACTGGTAGGATAATAAATCTTGTTTATAATAACCAGAGTAGTGTTTTGTTCATATATTGTTAAAAGGCGCACAAATCCGATTACCTTAACTTCTCAGCTGTTACCAAATACGTTTGATATAATCATCATTTTTCAATTCTACAATGCTTTCACCTTATTTTTTGCATTTTATTATATACTTTTCAGTATTTTTCTTAATATTTTTATAAAATCGTTTCTGTTTTCCTACAATTTCGATTTCATTAGAATCGCGGCGTGACAGTTTTCCACTTGTGTGCTGTACACACTTCAAACCGTTTTTTTTTTCCAAAACTTACTCATTTGCAAGAAAATCCTGGATCTAATTTAATGCCTCAAACAAATTGTCAAAATAAATCATTAATTTAAACCGCTAATCTGTATTAGGTACATTATTTTAATTTTGATAACCCATGGCTGACAAAAAAAAAAACCAACAAATACTCACTAATTGCCTGGAAAACAAGTTCCTAATGCGTAATATCATATCGTTATCTGAAGTTATAGTGTCTAGAACTATTATTTTATATGTCTACCATAACCTCCGTGTCAAAGTCAAATTGAATTCGCCTGAGAAAAAAATATCAAGAGCAAACGCCTCAGAAAGTCTTACTTTTGTAAACTAATGGTCAGTGTCAATTGTCTAAGAAGTTTTTTTTTTAATTTGCTTATAAATAACTTCAATTGAACTTGACAAATGTCCTTCCAGAGACATATGAAGGTCAGTTATATCGGACAAAAAGTATGCGGCCCACATTCGTTTTACGCGTGGCTACAGTTTATTAATAAAATTGCCATAAAAAATTAATTTTTTTTTGCGGCTGTCTTTTTGGGAATTTGAAGCACAGATTGTGTGTGCATTTTCTTTGTCCAAAACACATGCTATCGTATATGTACGGAGAAACAATCAGAAAATGGCATGATTCTAGTAAACAGAAACGCAAAGAAAGCTGCTAATTATTGATAGTGTTACCTGTAAATAAAAGATAAGGTACATTTGGCAGCGGTTGACATAAGATTTCCGAGTTGTATGGAGAACTTGACGCTAAAAGTCATCCAACAACAATCGTGATTTTAAACACGTATTGTTACATGTACCTACTACAGCGATTACATCTATTTGACAGCAATTATAATAATTGAATATATGTTATTGGTATTTAGGTGCCACTGTCATATGTCAATTTTTGTATACAATTGGTTATAATGAAAATGATGATTATATTCGTGTACGGTTATAAATATATGACATTAGCTGTCATGAATTATTCATTTTAGACAGTAAGGAATAACTATGACTGCGAATTCGGTGGACTAATCTCACTTAAGCCAATCTGTGATTACATTGAAGGTATAGCATGTTCATGACCATAATATGATTAGTATGTTTTAGTAAGCGTTTAATTATTTAGTGGATTTTCGACTAATTTTTGACACAAGCTAAAGCTCACGTAATCCTGTAAAGTCACGCTCCGATTGAGCTGCTCACTCATATTAGATTTAAGTAAATTACTGAACAATTCACTAAAATCGAGAATCATGTAGGTAATGCTTTTATCGACAATCGATTATCAGCAAGAATGCTGTTCACAGAGTTTTACCAAAAAAGAGAAAAAAAAACAAAGAGAAAACGCCTTTATAGGCAGAAATCGATCTGACATACTGATTGATTGGAGCGTGCCCTTGGGCGATCAGACTTTCCCGGCGGCAATTTTACTGTGATCAATTGGAGCGAACTTGTATCCCGAATGAATGCCAATTATAATTACTAACAATTAACTACGATTTCCGCTTACAAAAAGTAACCTAAATACATTTTAAAATCTCACACATAGTTTTCCGAAACGAGGCAAGATACGATCAAATCAATAACAATTTACATGATCACGAGCACGCGATTCATGTTTTGCCATATTACACTCCTTCGCAGTAACAGCTACAAGTGAATGGATTCGGATATAATATACAAGCAACATCACCAAGGTAGATACACCCGATAAGTTCTGAGTCAGCTTACAGCTTTGAAGTTCAATGCCATTCGTAGTTTCTATAAAAATAGAAACCATTCAGCCTAATAACGACACCTGCTTAATCCGTGACATATCCATTTTGCCACTTATTAATAACTGCTTTTAGGTAGTACACATTTTTCATGTAATATTTATATGCTTTGTCAGCTGATGCAATTATTATTAGACAGACTGAAATAAATGTCTCTTATTTGCTCAAGATTTGCGAAAACGCGCACTGAGTCTTTTGAGGTTATGCGTTAGCCTCATATAAGGCGGCCGGCAGCCACTTGCAATTAAAAAAAAAATTAGAGCTTATGTAATTCAAATTAATAAGTTGACCACAATGTCTACCTTTCACAAGGTAGGTTGGCATCAATGCTTTGTGTGTGACTAATGTGTGCCTTTACATCGGCGAACATTTACCACTGCACCTTAACGCAATTTACTTTTTTTCGCAATTTATTGCTTCACAACATTTTTGCTAGTGGCACGGTGTTGCTATTGCAGCAAGTTAAGTAGGCACGAGTTTGAATGTATTTTGCGAATTCTTTGATTTAATTGGGGGACACATTAACATTGCGGTCGATTTGTTTTGTTTGGTAATATCATAACTGAAACTGGGGTAGTTACTGACGTCACGTACCGGACAAAAAAATACCCATTAGTGATAAATAGATAATGGAAATAGGTAATAATTTGAAACAAATTTCCAATTCGCAAAGTAGTACACAATTTGATTGAAAGCGTGCAGCAAATAGCTGAGGACAACTTAAATCGACAAACTACATAGAGATTTCACGGATGGCTCATTTCAATTTACGAATGAATAACGGTAATAAATATCATATTAGGTTAACTTGTTGTGAGTATACTAATTTAGTCTGAAAGCCACTGACGCTCTTATTTGTCAGAGTTTTTATTGGGGATGCTTAAGTCTTTGCTTTGGTAAGTCTGACTTCATAGGTCTGTTCCCTTACTTTTGTAGTAAGCAGAGACAATAAAGTATGGTTTGTCTATGGTAGTAAGAATGGAAAAGACTGTCAAAATGGCAGTGGTGGGGATAAATTCTCACACAGAGAGAGACGCTTACGAAAAAGTTAGGGAACGCTTTTGTAGTAATCTATGGAAAACGACAGATATATAATTCAAAAATTCAAAAAAGTTGTATGAAAATAGTCGTTAAAATATCTGATAAACTCGAAAAGTTTGCTAATTTACGAACAACATTAGTTGATTTATCTACCTAGCGATGAAAGTGATTCGGAATTAATCGAATTCATGAATCCGAGTATATGGAATAGTTTGTACTGATTGAACTACAAGCATTCGAGAAGAGAAAAAGCGGCACAGCATTAAAAACTACTTGGAGGAGATTGTCCTTTCTTACTTCTTAAAGCGAGGAAGAATCTCGTCGTCACCAAAAGAATCTGAGGAGAACATTCAAATTTATTTTTCCGCCTATTTATACCATTTTAATATACAAGAAATCAAAACAAATGTCAAATAGGACAACAAATTTCGAATCAGCTGTTAATTGACAGCTTTTTCAATTCTTACACCAAGAAATTTGTTGAGTAAAAATTCGGAAGATTCTCAGTGGAGGGGTAATTTCTTGCTCTCTCGATGACGCTCTCTTTTACGAATTTTTCGAGTTAAGGAACGGCATTGAGTAAGAATTAGTAAAAATTCGTAAGATTTAAAAGTAAAGGAACAGACCTCACACATGAACAGTTTTGTCAGTTGACGTCTATGAAGGAGTAACCGACGAGTCTAGCGAAGAAATTTGTGCCTGATTACTAAATAAGGCCACACAAAAAAAATAAAAAAAATATTCCAATCTCAGTAAGAGAGTTAGTACGTTTAATTTTTCGGGAAGAATGATTTAGTCCCTATAGCGAGTCTGAGAATCCCAGGCTATGTATTATGTTTCGTGTAAAATGGACAATGTCTGTTGACGAATCCGATGCAATAGGCAAAACCGACACAGAAGAACAAAATGCAAACTAATCGTATACAAATGCAAAAATTGGCAGGAAACGATTTGTAGGTGCCGCTGACAGAAAAATTATGAGCAAAATATGTAACAGATCCATAATCTTTATGTATGTTGCTTTTTTTATGTCAGAACTGATTCAAAAGTAGCATTAGGTTCATATTCATCGAGAAGGAGATGTAATTTTGCAAATGTGGAGTAGGTACTTGTTATACATGTTGGGAATCTTTCTATTCTATCGACGAAGCGTTTGTAAAATATTTATTTAGAAAAACTCATCAAACGTGATATTTTTTTCCAATTGCAGGGTCTTGCATTTTCACTAGAGGAACGTCAAATATTGGGCATTCAAGGACTGTTGCCTGCAGTCGTGAAATCACTGGACGAACAAGTGAAACATGCTCATCTCCTACTCGATCGTCTGGATAACGATTTGGATAAGTACATCTACTTGAACGGTCTAGCTGATCGTAATGAACGTCTGTTTTACAATGTTCTTGCTGCCGACATTGGCAAATGTATGCCAATAGTATATACGCCCATCGTTGGCTTGGGGTGCCAAAAGTTCAGTTTAGTATTCCAAAATCCTAAGGGAATGTACATCACCATCAAGGATAAGGGGCACGTATATAACGTGCTTAAGGTAAGCCAAAGCTATAAGGCAGAAAAATCGTAAGTAACTTTTAACTTTTTTTTCAGAACTGGCCTGAAACTGATGTGCGCGCCATTGTGGTGACCGATGGTGAGCGTATTTTGGGGTTGGGCGACTTGGGAGCCAATGGTATGGGAATACCTGTCGGTAAATTATCCCTCTACACAGCATTGGCTGGTATTAAGCCACAGCAGTGCCTTCCAATCACCTTGGACGTGGGAACCAACACTCAATCGATCTTGGACGATCCTCTGTACATTGGCCTGCGCCAAAAGCGTGTCACCGGTACTGAATACTACGAGTTCGTCGAAGAATTTATGCAGGCTGTGGTTAGGCGTTTTGGGCAAAATTGTTTGATACAATTTGAAGATTTCGGCAACGCAAATGCGTTCCATCTGTTGTCCAAGTACCGTGACACCAACTGCGTATTCAACGATGACATTCAAGGTACCGCATCTGTGGCATTGGCCGGCCTTTTGGCTTCCCTAAAAATCAAGAACACCAGTCTCAAGGAAAACACCATTCTTTTCCAAGGAGCCGGTGAAGCTGCTCTTGGTATTGCCAATCTGTGCGTTATGGCCTTGCAGCAAGAGGGTCTCAGTGAGGAGGAAGCTAAGCAGCACGTCTGGCTTGTGGACAGCAAGGGTCTTATTGTTAAGAACCGTCCAAGTGGTGGGCTTTCCGAGCACAAGCTGCACTTTGCCCATGAGCACGAGCCAGTCGACACACTTGCCGAAGCAGTTGATATCATTAAACCAACAGTATTGATTGGAGCTGCTGCTATCGGTGGAGCATTTACTCCGGCGATTTTAGAAAAGATGGCTGAATTGAATGAGACCCCAATCATCTTTGCTCTCTCAAATCCCACAGTAAAGGCCGAATGTACCGCTGTACAGGCATACACACACACAAAAGGAAAATGCATTTTCGCATCAGGATCACCATTTGATCCCGTCGAATACAACGGCAAGACCTATTATCCAGGTCAAGGAAACAATTCGTACATTTTCCCCGGAGTTGCGTTGGGAGTCATCTGTGCTGGTATGTTGACCATTCCAGAAGAGGTGTTCCTGATATCTGCCGAGAAATTGGCTGAAATCTGTTCGGAAGAGGATCTTGCCAAGGGAAGTCTCTACCCACCACTATCTGCGATCACTCAATGCTCAATTGAGATCGGGGTTAAGATTATGGAGTATGCCTATGAAAAGGGTGAGTTAAAATGATGAACTTGAATTTGTATCTCATTTATTAACGTTTGATAATTTGTTTAGGTCTTGCCACAGTCAAACCAGAACCCAAAGACAAGAATGCCTTCATTAAGTCGCAAATGTATGAACTCAGCTATTCATCCGCCATCCCAGAGGTGTACCAGTGGAGCAATAAGCTGTAAATAGCTATACCACTGCTAAATTCATCAATTGCACATCTTCGCCACCATCAACGTAACCAAAAAACAAAAACCTAAAGCAAAGAGAGGAGGGTTTAATTAAAAAAAAAATTATTGTAGATCATAATTTTATACCAATTGATATAGGTGTCATACTTAAGGAATACTTTCATATTTCCATTAATGTTGCGTGAATGCACACCATGTCTTTTTGATTTTCATGTTTATTCAGACTTTTATTTTTTTTTCAATTTATTTCTGTTTCGTTATTGATTTTTAAAATATAGTTTTCGTAAATAAATAAATAAAATATCTATATATACACTTTAATCGACTTGTATCATTTATTCCAATTGCAAGGAGAGCTATTTGCAATAACTTGTATGCGTTTTGCTCAAGCACATCAGTGTGTAGGTATACCTATAATAATAATATGAATGTGAGCTCGTCTGCATGTGGAACACATTTTAGAGATTATTTGCTACAGTCCTCACATGCATTTTTGCGATAGAGCCCTTTCAACAAGTTCATAAATAAGAGGGCACGGCAAGTAAAAATGTCCTTTTATGTGATATGTACAAAAATGTTCAATGTGCTTCATACTAAAGTCGAACGATTAATTTAAAGTCTGTGTTGTTTGACGCTTGTCTAGTCATTTTCTGGGCACACATGTTCGTTTCCCCATCAAATAATATAGACAAGAGTAGTCTTTCTCTCTACTAATTAAATTCATTTTGTGAATTTGCGAAAATTGCAAAAATCAAAAAATAAATTAAAAATTGTTCGGCTTAAGAATTCCTATTCTTTGATCAGACCAAACGATTCATTTTTTTTTACTCTTTACGTTACAAAACAACATGTGTGGTACCCTATCGAACAATTATCGCCTGGACGTTGACGCTAAAAAAAAACGAGACTTGGCAGCATTTTTGCAGCAACTTTCAATTTGGGAGTTGACTACTGAAAAAGTATTTTTACATAATAAAATTATAAAATTGTGTTTAGTAACACATTTAATTGCTTGATTTTTCAGTATATAAGAAATATATGCACTCCTAAACTAGGTAACTCAAAAACTCAGATTGTGAAATTCTTAAATTAAATAGTTTCCGTAATTTAATTGTTTTCCGGCACAGTGCCCCACATTGTTTTGGGCATGACAACAGAAAAAAAAACAACAATCGGTGTCTCTTTTGGGAATTTTTTTTTTTGCTAGATAAATTTAGGGAAAGGTTATACGCCGCAAGGATATGCTGAGAATTTCCAAAACTAAAAAATAATCTAAAACTAGCAAATTTATCGTAAAAATGAAAGTAAGTTCGCTTTTTTAATAATCACATTGCCCAAATTAAACTTAGATATGCCTTTGTTTTTAGTTGGATATATCTAAACAAATTGCAGAGCTCAAGCAGGAGCAAGTAAATATATAAAAACACCAAGATTTTCTTATGATTATAAACTAACTCTATTTATTACTAGGAGATCTCAGAAAGATTAATCAACAGAATACTGTACTCTAAGCGTTTGCTTACCGATCATGTAGAATCACTAGAACATTGCTTATCCCATATAATAGCACAAAATAAAGCAGAAAAGCCAGTTGAGATTTTCACAGCAAGAAACACGTGCATCTTGTTGGGTTCGACTATTCTCGAACACATCATTACGCCAAAGTCTCTAAAATTGACTTTGATTCCTTCTATTGTGTTGACCGGTGGCTTTAGTGCGATGTACCTGGTAAAGAACATCTTCATGTTCCGTAATAACGTTGTTGAACGGGAATTGAACAGCCTGGTTAAATCCATTGACGAATTTGGCAATTGCATTCGTCGGAACATGACCTATTTTAACGAAGTTCTTGTGATGAAGGCATCTGAACTTATTGAGTAAGTAATTGAATGGGTCTTTGTTGGCTTAGTTGTTATGATTGATTGTCATTCAGGTCGCGACAGATCGAGCGGGCTTGGGACTGCATTACTTCTGTGAAGGAA
Organism: Cheilosia variabilis; assembly: GCA_951230905.1. Classification (NCBI taxonomy): domain Eukaryota; kingdom Metazoa; phylum Arthropoda; class Insecta; order Diptera; family Syrphidae; genus Cheilosia; species Cheilosia variabilis. The sequence goes on from OX579676.1 coordinate 18,365,583, forward strand.
GTGATCGAAGTACTTTTCGATGCTACAAGGAAATTGGAAGCGTTGTATCCTATTCCTACAAGATTTACTGAATACTACTCTCCGATGGAAGAGTTGAAGGAGTGTGACTACTTCAGGAACAACATTACGGATTATAATCCTAAGAATATTAAGGTAAGTGACTAGTTTGATATCCTAGATGATTAGTGCTGAATTGTGATGCACGCTAAAGTCGGGTAGATTGATATTATTTCAATTGCAAAGAATGTTCAACTGTGAGATTCTTTTTTTGATTTCAACTAGTGACTTGTCTTTCCATAAAAAGCATTTTTGTTTCCTTATGAAGCATGTTCACAATGGCAAAGTCTTATCTTCATCATCATCATCATTTCCATTGTCCGCTTATCCAATATTGGATTAAGAAAGTTAGTTGAACCCTCCATATTTCTATGAAAGGAGCTAGCAGCAGTAAACTTTCCCATTTTAGAACTACTACTTAATTATTTATACCACAGCTTAGCAAATCCTCAGTAGACGATATTCTTCTTCGACTATATTATTATTAAGAAAATTACCTACAAATAATTGCATTTTTGTTTGTTTCTTTCTCAGGACTTTTACAATATATTCGCCTATGTACAGTCACAATATCTGTTTCGTTTAGCACTGACAGTCTCGCAGAAGCCCTCGCTGAGTGCTTTAAGTCACGACCTATCCAATGTAGAATACCAAATACGACAACTTGTCAGCGAGGAAGAGAATCACTTCAGAAATCTCTCAATTGACCTCAGAAAGAAGAAACAGCTCGATGCAAATGAGCTCAACCAAACCAAAACAATGCAAAATAAATCCGGACCCGTTGCCGTGCTTCAAGATTCATCATTAAAGCTCAGTTCGTGTATGGTTGCCGTAGCCGAAGAATGCCAACAACTGGACGAAGCTCTCCAAAGACTAACCGAAACTGAAGCCGTACAAAAGGACGAAAGTAAGGACCTCATCGACGTTGCCCACAGTATGCGATCGATCGAGAGTACCCTATCGGTATGTTTTGATGATTTTCATCGTTTAATGTTAGTCTATAATAAGTTCTTGAGTAGTAAGTTAGACAATAGACTGCTAGAAAAAGAAAAACTCGCGAGCATCGATGCTATTGCTGATGGTAACGAAAGTATTTTGCGCGTAGAAATATCTCACGATAATGCCGCCAATGATGGCGAAAAGAAAGACGATTTCTATGCCTACATGTTCGACGAGAGCGAAGTTGCCGAAGTTGTCGATAATAAATCGGCCAACGCTGAAAATGAAATTCTCAATTTTGAAAAGCGGATCACAAAGAGTAAATTCAAACCCGTTCTCAGGCAGCTGAAAGATCGCATCGATCCCATTCGTCAGGAGATGCTCGAAAAGGAGCGTCGAGTTCTTGAAGCCAAAGGCATTGATGTTGATCAGCTGTTTGCCATTGGAAACGAACGGACAGTCGTTCAGAGCTCCGGCGATGAGAGTGACAGCGGATCTGCAGATGAGATTGAGAAGCGTAGTAAAAAACTAAAAGATCGCGACAACTTTGCTGAGATGAGAAATTTCTTAGCTCAGAAACAAGCAATCAATTTGTTTCAACTTGACTTACCTCAACAAAGTGCCAGTGTAAACGAAGAGATTCTCGAGTAGAATTAGTCCAGTCTAAGTGTGTTAAGTGTAAAGAAAATGGAGAAGTTTGTATATTTTGTATAAACATTTTTTATAAAATAACCGTGGGAAACATAAGTTTAAATAATTGTTCGCAGGGACTTATTACAGAGAAGAATAAACTATTATTTTTCTTAATTAATTTGCATCGAATGTCCTCCTTCTCTTCAAGTGTTGGACAATTGGTTCGGTTTTGCACAGGCGTGTATGGTGCCTTGGGTGTCGAATAGGTTATTCTCTTTCTGTCGTTTCTTTGCCTTCTTGGCTCCCCAGTCTTTTCAGCCATCACATGCAATTGTGTTTCTGGTTTTTCGTCTCGAAGAGGTGGATTGGGCGTCACTTGATTAAAAAGCAGCTACAGCTCGTTTAGGTTTGTTTGTAAAATGTTCAAGGCGTCTTGTGGCCTCTCTATTTGAAATGCTTCTTGCTCTAAGGCGCTCCATGTAGATTGCACAATCAAAGCACTACGCTTACTCCAGTGCTTAAACTTTTGTTGAAACAAGTTATTTATAGTTTGTTTGTTCTCATGTTTGTGCACTTGAAAGCACTTATAAAAATGATGTAATTCGTCTGATGTAATAAGTCTCAGCCATTCTTAATTTGGCAATGTCAAAAAGACAGATTGTGTCAAATCCCTAGTCAAATGTAAATACATAAAGTGTCCTTCCTAAATATGAAATGTCTTTTTACCTGCCTAGATTTGTTTAAGTTTCGTTTACAATGTTCCTGTTTCTTCTGTTCATTTCTGTAAAATTGCAATTGTTGTAGTAGTGTTAAGCTCAATTCTAACTAAATAGTTTGTCCTAGTCTATGTTTAGATTTAAATCCTAAGATTTTACATGGCATTACAAGCTTCCTATATTTTATTTTTTTTCGCCCTCACACATTAGGTTGACAAGTCCATCTTTAGCCATACAAAATTTTATGTAATTGTAATGGCTATAGTGACATATGTTTGCTTGACATTTACATCGGTTATGCCCATAAGACGTTAAAAATGTTCAATTTGTTTCCTTTGTTAAATTTCAGTTTATATTTTTGTAAAACGTCGTTTAAACAAAATCTGTATGCTTTGTATTTAGAAACTTAAAGAAGAACGTTAAAAAATAAATTTATTTAAAAATAGTCTCTAAGTACGTAAATGTATTTTGATTTTTGTTTTTTGCAATAAATTAAAAATCTTTTATACAAAATCAAAAAAAGCGAGTTCTGTTTTTTTTTCTCTTATACAAAAAATGGTTTTCTTTGGCAAAATCCAGCACTGTGTGTGTGATTTTTTTTTTAAACAATTTTTACTATTTTGTGACGGATATGGCAGATAGATTGCTACTTCGTACACTCGTATATCGTATTGGAGCCGCGCCAAAATCGTCACGGTTCAGTCGACGACGTACGCATACTGTAAGGAATCCTATCAGAAGGCCGATGAAAAGAACAAAAGCTATTGTCACTAAGGTCAGTACGAGGTACCTGCGACGCAGAAACTTTGGTGGATCGTCGTTGTCTGGCACAATCAGTTCCTTGGGCAGATCGCAGACAAACTCCGACGTGAGATTGCCTATTTGTATGCCAGATAGCCCGAATGGCGAGTGGCAACGAGCAAGATGATCCGTCTTGAAGACTTCTGAGCCACAGAATTCTAGAATTTTCATTAACTTGCAATCGCAGGTCCAGGGATTGCCGACCACTTGCAGGATACGCAACTTTGGCCATTGGGCAGTGAAGTTAGTCCTCAAGGCAGTTGAAAGATCTACATTTATATTGATCGTGTCCAGTTTGCAGTAGGATATGTCCAACTGTATAAAATAGCTGAATTAGTAAATTATTTAAATGATTTTTTTTTGTTGAACTTACAAAAGTTAGGTTTCTGCTATGCAGGAGTCCATCGACGTCGAACGTGTTCAGTCTGGGGTTTTTTTTACACTGGAGGTACTCTAGAGACTCCAAATGAGTGAAGGTTCCATTCTCGATGGTGGTGAGTTCATTCATAGAGCTAATGTTCAGTTTTTTCAACACCTTTAGCCCGGTAAAGTTGTTTTCGTTGAAGCTTTTTACTGGGTTTTCGGCAAAGTTCAAAAATTCCAGAGTTCGGCCGATCATGTTTATGCTTGCGGGAATCGCTTTCAGTTGGTTGCCATGGAGAGATAGCGATTTTAAGTTTATCAGGGGTTTGAATAATATTTGAGGTAAGTCTTTCAAGCCATTGTGAGAAAGATCAAGGAGCTGTAAATGATATGTTTATAATTTATTTAATCATGCCAAATAGTGGTGGCAATTATGAAATACGGTGAAAACAAACAGCAGAAACAATTTTCTTCATTTCGGTGTAGTTAAGTACAGTACAAAACCGGAAATGATAAGGGATAGGTACATACAACGTATCTAAGCAGGGCGATGACAAACTTTACATGCAAAGGTAAGCCCAACCATATTACCGTTTGCCAGCCGGCTTGCCCTTTACGAACAAACCATCTAATAGTAGGTTTTATTGTGGGCGAAAAAACACTAATAACAATGACTGTGTTCATTTCCCATCTATTCGCTATTTCCGTTTAAAAGAAAACGATGAACAATTATTGTATATTTCCTAATGATTTGGGTAGACTAATCTAGTCGATTTTAGACAAATAAACTTCCGAATTCCGAATGTAACGAAAATGGTAGTATTTATACGATGCCCACGCAATGTCCTTGATACGAGTACCTCTACCTATATCAAAAACGAATAAAAAATTTAAACAAAAATAATGTACCAACCTCCAACGAAGTAGCTGATGATATTGCTAACACAGTAGGTGTGTCCAGCACATTGAAGTTATTGTAACCTAAATGCAGTTTAACAATATGTGGTGTGTGCTCAAACAAAAGTTTCTCTAATGAACTGATTTTATTGTGATTCAAGTCCAAGTCACGTAGTGCAATAGGCTCATAGCCGGTGTTCCTGTACGGCCCCCGGAAAACATCTGGCGTTAATGCGTCTGCAGTCAACTCATTCCAACTCAAGTCCAGTCGAATTATATTAGGTACATCCATGAAAGTCGGTGCTTGAAAATCATTTATGTTACAGTGTCTGCAGCTGAATGATAGAGATCCATTCGTAGCTGGCAACTGTTGCAAGAGTTGAATTTTATTTCCAGAAAATGTTGCAATTACTTCTACTCCTGTAACAAAGGATGTATTTTTTTTTAGCTGAAATAGCTAAAGATGAAGTTACCATTATGATTTGAGCCAAACTCAGCTGGCCATCTTGCTAGGATGTGACTGAAATTTTTCGTAGAACAATCCAACAAGTGATGGTATTTTTTATCAGCATCCTGTGCTGTCATACAAACACATGTTTGGCAGATTTTTTCAACATCCTCATAGGGTATATCCTCGTGCTGTGCAAAGGCGGTGTGCAAAGCAGCCACTGTCAAGATTGTTAACTGAAACAGTATAAACAAAATCCGTTAACAATTATGTTGCAAAATATCAATGCAGCTAAGCAGAATTCTTTTGAAAAATTAACATCTAAATCGCCCTTATTCCCGTTGTTATTGTTACTGTCAAAATTACTTAATTCTACCATATACATTTTTCGTAGTTCAATAATTGTCAGTCGTAAGTATACACAGTTTGTCTGGGATTACCAACTAGTAATACAGATTGTATGTATAGGTATGTACAATAAAATATGCTAGCAAAATAAAATTAATAAATTTGGTTTCAAAATGAATCGAATGTGTGGTGGGGCGGGGGGTTTATTCCATTTCATCGATGAATGGTTGATGTACATGATAATAATTGTATCCACTGGATTGGTTTCAAATAAATAGTTAGCCACAGAACTGTTAACTGGGGATGTAGCTCAGTGGTAGAGCGCTCGCTTCGCATGTGAGAAGTCCCGGGTTCAAACCCCGGCATCTCCATTCAGTGACGATTTTTTTTTTCTACTTAAAAACTACCAAGAGGCGTGACCGAGCGGCTAAGGCGCTGGTTTTAGGCACCAGTCCGAAAGGGCGTGGTTCGAATCCCACCGCTGTCAGGAATATTTTTTCCACTCTAAAAAAATTGAAATTGCGCTCGAAAAATTGTCTGCAATAATTTTTTATAAATTGTAAAAGCCTAAAAATGCCTAAAAGACGATAACACATGGAAGAGATGTGTGGAGATTTCTTACTTAAGTTTTATGGTTCCTATGTGTTTGTATTACAAAAACAAACAAAAAATGGACCAGTCTTCAAAATTTGATATTTGGTGCCAATGTTAAATTTCGCATGAAGTGGAAAACCAAAAACAAAACAAAAAAAAACTCATGGTATTTCAGCAGGAACGGGTGATTGAAAATATGTGATACAGCATCAACAGTCACAGCCGCAAAGTCAGCAAAATAGGCGGAAACTCTATCAACAGGTGGTGTGCGTGATATAGTATACTTACTCAATTATCTATCTATCTGATTAATATTTTCAGTGTCAGTTGTGGCATGAATAATGATCGTACAATGGAAGTGGTCCGTGCTATCATTGTCACTGTATTAATCTGCCCTGCCGCAACTGCGGAAAAAAACACACAAAATCAAGGCACAGGTAACGCCAAACGAAGAAACGCATTCCATGCATCTTGAAAAGGTATGTTGGGTGTGAATTGTTTGGTCTGGAAAACTTTAGATTTACCAGAAGCCCGAAAATGAACATGAAACAATGGATACCAAACATGAGATCTTTACGAAATGAGCTGAATCTACGCGTTTTTTTGTCTGTTCGAGCTATATGTTATGGAAGTGGCACTTGCACAAACGTATGACAAATTAGCAATTGTTATTTTATCAGAATGCCGCCGTTACCATTGCATGCATAAAGCTGAGTCAAAACGTTTTTTAGACCTCACCAAATACCTTGTAACTAACTAACATATGTATTGCAGAGACTTACATACAAATTCGTAGGAATTGTTAGTTATTCTTGGATTGGAATACGAAAATAAACGAACAGATCTTATCACAAATGATGTAGCTTATCAAAAAAAAAAATAATGAGTAGGTATTCTATTCGCACCACACCTACACTTGCAAAGCAAAAATAACCACTAATGTAAATAACTCACCAAAATAAGGAATGCGTAATCCATTTAAAATATTATTTTCGTATCTGATTTCCCAATAGGCGCTTTAGATTAGAAATTAAAACCAATAGAACTAAAAATCATCACGGAATAATTCTTTGAATTATAATGCTTTCATTTTCAAAATGAAAAGCTCTCACAAAAACAAAACAAACAAACAAAAAACACTACACTTATGATTTTGAATACTACAATTAATGCTCTCTCTGACAGCTCCTTGAAGTAAGTTAGTAGATTATGTGTGTTTGAATTTGTACGTCGTTTCTATTGCGTTCAAAAACTTCAATAAGTTATCGTCAGTCCGCGAATTCATTCAAATGTTTAGGCCACGCATACATCAGAAGCCATGGAAAAGGGATAGCAATGTTACCTGTCGAAGATAAGATAACAATATTATTAAAAATGATAACTGATAAGATAGAGTACATTGTTGAAGTATTATGCTTTGCATGTAGTATCTGCAATACCCTATAATTTGGATTTTGAAAAACATTTGTATGCTACTGATTAAAAAAAAACTAACAAACTTCACGAGCTGTCGAACATACACCTACTCGTACTTTTTTTGGGAAATCTCAAGAAAATCTCTGAAAATAAGTCGAGATGCGGAGAAAGTGATCTAGATCTAGATTCCAAAAATATTGTTTTCTTATGCCCATTGCCATTCCCAGCCAAGTATACGATAGGCAATAAAACAACGCATTCTAGTTGTATCTTTGTTTCCATCCACAGATAATAAATTCCAAATACTGTATGACTCGCATTTATAACAACATACAGGTTACCCTAACCCCTTTTTTTTTATTAAATCGGGAAGGTAGTGATAAGCAGATAGTTGATAGCAATCGTGTATACTCTTTATGTATAGCACAGTATACATAAATACTCTCAAAACTTGGTTCCAGCCCACCATTAATCATTTTACCGAAGTGATATGGGCTAAAACTTTTTCTTTTTACTTTAAAAATCATTTAATTTACTGCCAACTGTTTACATGAAATGTGGAGAACATCTGTTTATCAAAAAATATTTTCCATCAGTTCACATTTCACAATGCATTAAAATGAACAAAATCTCACATGTCTCTAGAATTCTTTATAATCATACGCGCGGGGTAATAAATCTTTAAGTCGGAACTTGAGAATCGGTAGATATTGGTCACGAAATTATTGAATGCGAAATATATTATGTATCTGATTCACCGGAAGAATGATTCATGTTTAAGTGACTTCCTTGTCCCTAAATATGTTTGTTTGGGGCACACACTCACGCTTCATTCCTAGGAATCTTTCTTTGACCCCCATCAGGGTGGCCGAACTTATTTGCCCTCTTTCATGATTGGTTTCATGTGGGTATCTTAATAAATTAGATTCGCCGTGGAAAAAAAAGTCCTTTCCATATTGCATTGCCGACGAAATCAATGTAAGGCAGGAGATAGTGCAATCGTTTTCAAATGCATTCTTCAAAAAGTATTCAATGCGCGATACTAATATAATAATCATATTTAGTGTCCAGGTTAGATTTTACGAACTCACAATGGCGAAGTTTTCCGTATAAAACTACCCATTGTGACCTACATTTCATATAGACACTAAATATGATTATTAGTGTCGCCCAAAGAATTTAATTTCTGTGATTGGATTCTTTGACAAATAATTTTGAATGCATCAGCATTGATTGATTTGCCGTTCAAACGGTTGCTTTCAATTTGCCACCATTCCATTGCATGAAATAAGTGTTTTGCACTTGTTTACATTCTTCGAAAGAATACTTTCTTTGCATTTATTTTAATTCATTTGGTGCCAAAAGGGGGGCATATTATTACGATAGGAAATATTTTTATGAAGAAAATGGAAGTAAAGATCATCTTCCTAATGTAGATCCGGCGTAGAATGACGATGGGAAATCGCTGCTACTTTTCGGGGTCGAAACTCCTAGTACGAAAGACGAAATGTATGCCCTTACTAAATTATTAGGTCTGTTCTGACGTATGAGAACTGGGGGATTGATACTTTGAGCGCGGCGAATATTTGAACTATAAAAATTGAACAGGAAAGGAAAAACATAGCTTTTATCTAATCTTACGTACAAAAACGGTTAAACTGTGCTATCAAGTATAACAGTATGTGATAGTGCTCTTTATTATGACCGTATCGATGCAGTTCATGTAGGTGCGAATCTTATGAAATCGTTAAATATGCCTCTTTAATGGTCCAACAAATGTCACGAAATCCTTGCCCTTGGGGCCAAAATATGTCTCTTGTGCTACTTATTTAGTTTATTAAATGTAAAGATAGACCGAACATCAGTCGCCAGGCATGGCTGAGGTTTCTTTGGTACAGGAAAAACTTCATAGTTGATCTTTAGTCAAAGAGGCACTGACACTGTGAGTATAAAAAAACATAATCCGTAAACTGAACAGCCCGTTCAGTAAGTACAGGTTCAATCTTAACAAATGAGTAACAAGAGAATGATATTTTGCTGGAGCACCAAAGAACTGTCGCTCCACTCTTTAAATATGAACGATTTGATAAAGAAACAAAAACACTGGACAGTAAGTTCCGAATTTACCACTTTAACCTGAGATGAATGCATGCCAATGGATACATTTTGCAATCAATTATACTCTACCTAAACTTATGTCACCTTATGCCTGTTGATGCATGATGCCTGCATGCATCAAACAAAATTGTCACACAACCTCTTAGATTAACGAAGTCGATTAAAAAAAACCTCAACTTGTAAGCACTGTTTTACTTATCAAATTTTGTTTCCCGCCTATTTAGAAAAAAAAGTAAATTGAATTAACGGACCAAATTTAAAGTCTTCATTGGCAAACTGCCTAATGCCGCGTTCCAATTCGTTAATCATTCCCCTGCCGCGGCGTGGTAAAGCGTAACTTGCAAGACCACCTCAAGGAATCGTGCACATAGGCGACATAGCTTCTTTAATATTTATAATATTCAACACCAATAAACAGTACGAGTACTTAATTAAATAGCCCGTTCACTTAAAGTTGATGTGCTTACCATCTTATCACTGAACAGCATTTTAAAATCCTCATCAAAAGATCTTTGTTTTAAGAATACTGTGAATTGAATACTTCTACTATTTCATTGCAAAATTTAACACTGCAAACACGTAATATTATATCCAAACCGAAATCAACTATAACAATACATTGCAGCTCATCGGACAGTCACTTCCATAACACAATTAAATCTTGTCTTTCGTACGCCCGCAACCGTTGTTTTTTTTAAAAAAAGTATTGATTAAGTCTCAGTAAAAAAAAACTATTTCATACCATTAAGCCCACCATGATATTATTTTTTTATCCAATCGATTTACCTCTTACAACGCGGGAGAAGCAAACGGCAACACAATATATTTGCATTCGTATGCCAATGTAATCGATGGCTTAAAAGAATTGACCCTATTTCCATTCCATTTGGCTATTGCTTTGATTTTTCCTTTAATTTCTTTTCCACTTAACCCCTTACTCTCGCGGAACTTAATCGCATTTAGAAAACACCTTGCGCACCGTCGGTTATAGTGTATAAAGTTCAACTTAAATAACAATTCAGAAACACGGGTGTGTACAATTTACAATAGTACCGCGGCTTCATATTCCGCCTCGAATCACGTTTTGACTGAACCGTGTTTCTCTAACTACAAGTTACCGCCTGGACTGCTTGGCTCTTTGTCTTAAGTTGCCCCCTATAGCTTGGCTTATGGATGTGTACTCAATTTTTGATTTTGTTTTCGTTTGCTTTCGATATTGGATCTTGGAGTTGGAGCTTTTCGATGAAGCTGAGGTTAATTTGATTTCCATCGCGAATTGTACGTTACAGTTACATAAATTGTTGTTGTGACGTTTCGTTATTTTTTTCTTTAAAACCTATAAAACTTATTCATGCTGACATTGGTGTATAGATTTTTGCAATTTTCAGACGCATTTCAGTTTCCACAATTAATTCGTTTCTAGCACAAATTAATATTGATTACCGTAACTGCACCAGAGCAAATAAAGCTCTTCATGACAATCATAATGTCATTTCTGTATAAATAACGCAAAATACCTCTGAAGCCGGGTGTCAATTATAAAGGGTGATTTTTTAGCTGGTTTGGTTTTGGCAACACTGGTTTTGACAGCTGACGTGTGTTTAGTACCTTGTGTCACTGTCAAACAGCTTCAGTTTGGTTTGCAATTTAACCATGGATCGTCTTACAAATGAACAACGCTTGCAAATTATTGAATTTTACTATCAAAATTCGTGCTCGGTTCGAAATGTTCATCGCGCGCTGCTTCCATTTTATGATCGGCATTCTCGACCTTCTGAGCAGTCTATTCGGAAGATTGTGACCAAATTTCGCACCAAATTTACTTTGTTGGACATTAAACCACCAACACGTTTACGTACTGTGCGTAGTGAAGAAAATATTGCGGCCGTATCAGCTAGTGTGACAGAAGACCGCGAAATGTCGATTCGGCGCCGTTCCCAGCAGTTAGGCCTTTGTTACAGCACTACGTGGAAAATTTTGCGGAAGGATTTGGGCGTAAAGCCTTTTAAGATACAGCTGGTGCAAGAACTAAAGCCAGCCGACCTACCACAACGCCGAATTTTTGGTGAATGGGCTCTTGGAAAGCTGGCCGAGGATCCGCTTTTTTATCGAAAAATTGTGTTCAGCGATGAGGCTCATTTTTGGTTGAATGGGTACGTAAATAAGCAAAATTGCCGCATTTGGAGTGAAGATCAGCCAGAAGCATTGCAACAGCTACCAATGCATCCCGAAAAAGCCACTGTTTGGTGCGGTTTATGGGCCGGCGGCATTATTGGGCCATATTTCTTCAAAGATGATGCGAATCGCAGCGTTACTGTCAATGGTGAACGCTACCGAGCGATGATAACAAACTTTTTTTTGCCCGAAATGGAAGTTCTTGACTTGCATGATATGTGGTTTCAACAAGACGGTGCCACATGCCACACAGCATGCGAAACAATGGCGCAATTGCGAGGCGAGTTTGGTGAACAGTTAATTTCACGTTTCGGGCCGGTCAATTGGCCGCCTAGATCGTGCGATTTGACACCATTAGATTATTTTTTGTGGGGGTATGCCAAGGCTAATGTGTATAGGGACAAGCCCGCTTCGATTGACGCACTGGAAGCCAACATCCATGCATTCATTCGTGAGATACCGGCCGATATGTGTGAAAGAGTATGCCAAAATTGGACTCAGCGGATGGGCTACCTGAGACGCAGCCGCGGTCAACATTTGCATGAAATTATCTTTAAACATTAAATTGCAAGGTTCAAACTATCGATTCAAATAAATATTTCATTCATTTTTTCGAATTTTTTGTGTTTTTTTTTTAAAAAAAGTTCTAAACCTCTTAAAAAATCACCCTTTAGTATCAGTTATTTTATTTTATTTTATTTTTAGGTATTGATGTACCATGCTGCTATAAGTGCCAAATAAAATATGATGGATGTTTTTTTGTTATTTAAACCTTCAAAGCGCACCGATTAATGTTTAATTGCTAAGTTTATCTACATCCAAATTAAACTGAAAAGTAAAGTCAAAACCAATTCAGCTGGAAACAATGTCCATTGATAACTTCGATGCCCAGATGAGATGAACACATTTTATTCTCAGAGTTCGGCAAGTGGGAGAGTAGGTAATAAAAATGACTGGTGAATCATGATTCATGGTAGGTGAGGGTAGCTGTGAGTTGTATTCCAATGTAGTAGACAGAGTGCGAGGTAAAAAGGTTAATATAACAAACCACATGCAGTAAAAGCATGGCATGGTGAACGTTTTACCAATTTGGTATGAAGGGGTTATTGGCATTTACATTACATAATACACATACGGCGCAGACCTATGATGTTAACTAAACATTCGATTTTTGGCCAGATAGAAATATATGTTTCTTATCATAAATATTTCTAACGAGGTCTTGCATGATAATTTTGATTAGAGCGTGCTCCTCTTTGACACTTATCAGACAAAGTGTTGTTCCAACTTATTAATTATTAACTTTATCTATAGACAACAAAAAATGTTCAATTTGTTGCGTTTTATGTTCAAGTATACGGATTGCTTTGTATAGGTGAATTCTGGCATCTTTTGATAATTTGTGAGAACTCGGTCCCTATTTTTTTCATACCATATAATTAGGCCTGTTTCACTGAACACCTGAACGTTGAACAATTTCAGACACATTAGCCGTGTTTTTTTGAGCTTCGATCTCAGGAAAGCAATTTTAAAGTAGGATTTTCATTATGCAATTACAACAACTACGCTCTACTTGACACTTCGAGACTCAGTTGTAGTTGTTGTAATCGCGTGCTGAAAATCCTACTTTACTTTGCTTTGCTGAGATCGAAGCTCAAAAACACACTCCTATTGGTTGTCAAGTGGTAGGTATTGGTTTATTTTGTTCTCGACTTTTAGTTTGATTTACCTAATGTTTTTCTAGTTCTCTCTCGCCGAAAGTGAATGACAATGAAACTGAAAGCAGTTTAAGAACATACTAGCAAATTATGAGCACATCACCAGAAAGGTCCAAATATAAACTGCTGCAGCTTTCAAATCACTTCTACTCGGGATAAATACCTAGTGTGAATCTTGAAAGTTTCCAATAGTTTTACTTCTAAAAATGCACTTCAAGCTACCAATGGAACATGTGTGGCAGTGTTTTTTCTCAAACAAGTTTTCACAGCCTTCCCCTATCAAATCGCATGTACCATCTAAAGTTTATCGATTGTTGTTCTTACACGAAGACATGTATTGTTCTAGGATACCTACCTATAAACTTGCCTTCAAGCGAAAACCTTACTGAATAATTCTCTGCGATGGAAAACGAAGGTTCTCAGTCCGTTACACTACCTTACCACGCCACTGTCGCTAGCACATATTCGAACATACCAAAACTAAAATGAAATTCCTGGTCGCTACTGTAGAATAATTTGACGTCGCATACTGGAAGTCCGAACTTCATCCAATTGCAAAAGAAAGTATAATCATAAATCATATATTTTTGTGAAAACTAAATAGAACTTAAGTTAAAAAAAATTGCTAAGTATTTAACCCACAATTGTGAGAAGAGTTTATATGAAAGTTAAATAATACATTCGATAATCAAAACGAAAATCCTCCGAAGCACGACACCGCGACCGCAAATCCAAACAACATTCCAGTATCTCGAAATTGATGACATTTCTCTTAAACGTCAAAACTATTTTCTACTACGAATTAGCCTGAGTGTTTCCTAAAATTTTTTTGTTATTATAATGGGCAGTTCCAATTATGATGGTAAACAAACTAAAAAACATGATCACGAGTGATTCCTAAATCTAATCCACAGCCCTTCGAAAACAGTCCAGGCACCTTGAGAATGAAATTGATCTAAAGCTTGTGGCATTTAGTAAGATAGGTGCAGGTACCACTGCGGGTCACAGTTCAGCAGATACCTCACCCCTCCTTGGAGAACATGTATTCGATTCTTTGTCCGAGGAAATTGCACAAATGTTAGATAAGGTATGTTCAAATATTTAAGAAGAAAACACCCAAATCACATTGAACAAATTTTTCAGCTCTCGTCTCTTAATGAGAACATGTCAGAACTTCCAACTACAGGTGCTGCAGCCATGCATACCCTACAAAGGCATCGAGAGATCCTTCAAGGCTATCGACAAGAGTTCAATAAAATCTGTGCTAATCACACCACACGCATGGAACGAGAGGAACTGTTGCGTGGTTCAGGACTGTCTACAAATCTAAACAGTCCATCTAGCTCTGGGCTGAGCAGACGTGATATGTACTTGAAGGAGAGTGGTCATATCAATAGGTAAGGGTGCCTTGCACTTGAAACGTTAGCTTAAGCATGAGTTGTTTTGCAGTTCGAATGCTTTAATCAACGATCAGATCAGTATTGCTATGGAAACAAAGGAACACTTGCTATCGCAGAGGCATTCCTTTAAACGTCTGCAGACTCGATTCAATGATATCTCCAATAGATTTCCTTTGATTTCTAGGTAAGTGCGAACCACTCGCTAAAATGATAGTTCGTCATACCTACAAACATAAAATAATTTGCAGTTTGGTTCAGAGAATAAACATCAAGAAACGTCGGGACTCTATGATTTTGGGGCTTGTCATCGGAATTTGCACTATTCTAATACTGCTATATGCTTTTAACTGAGCATTTCAGTTTGGTTTTCGAAATGGCGTCATGGCCCTTGTGGACAGTCGTGAGAAATTATTTACCAATCTGTGTTTTATTTTATTCCAAAAACGAAGTAGAGACGATGATTTCTGTGTAATTTGTGATAAAGTTAATAAAGATATCAATTTTTTGACTAAAGTGCGTAGATTGGGGTGCATATGCTCAAAATTATGTTTCTTTTCATCCTCTCTTCAGCAAATTGAGGGGGCCAGCGGCAACAGGATTGCGAGTTGGGGGTCTCAGTATGATTTGTCTATGCTCTTCAGCATTCTTTTTCAACTAAAACTATCAAAGAGGTAGACACCTTTCACTTTCTTTAGTGAAAATATTGTAAAACGAAACGTTTTCTAAATAAAAATATTTTTTACTTACATCGTTGTGATATAATATATCAACAACAGAGCGGGACCCCAGTGTTGCTGTAAACAATGAAAATCATTGATCTACTACATAAATAAGAAGGAAAAAACACCCTCTAAGGTTTATTAAAAAAATTAGCCCCAACCAATTTTGAACGCACCACAAATTGGGAAAAATGTCACCTTCTTTCCAGTGCTGTTCCATGCTGAAATGTCAAAATTGACTAGAATTATGTCAAAATATTTTTTTGATAGATTGGTTTCCACTTTATTTAAACGTTATTATTTTGCGAAATTCTGACTGAAAGTAAAACATTTTATTAAAAATGTCATTACTGCCACCTCCAACGCAAAGTAAACCTGCATATAAAGCAACATTTTTCGAAAATCAAGAAATGGACGAGATGGCAAAGCACTTTATTGGGAACCTGTACAGGTAGTAACGATGCCATAACCATCACATTTTATATGTAAACCTAATAAACTTAAATACTTCTCTTTATAATAGGTTTCGTGAAAACATTATAATACCTAAAAATGTAGGACCAGTTGTAATCAAAAGTGATCAAGAAAAATTAGTTGAATCAACTTTAGAGAGTTGTGCATTCAAATCAGTGATGGCATGTGTTATGGGTGAGTTTCAAACGGTGGCTGCATTTACGTTTTTATCTTATTTGTTGATTCATTCTAGGCTACGGTTTGGGTGCTGCGATTGGTTTGTTTAGTGCCTCAGTTAATCCTAATATAGCAGATCCTCTGGCAAATGAGAAACAACAGACAGCACGACAAATTTTTAAAGAAATGCGTACCACAACACATTCGTATGCAAAGAATTTCGCGATGATTGGAGCCGTGTTTTCAGTGGTAGAATGTGCAATTGAATCGGTAAAACTAAGACTCATGCCCACGAATTCATTAACTAATATTTTTCGTTTTCTATAGAGTCGAGGAAAAACAGACTGGAAGAATGGCACTTATGCTGGTGGAGTCACAGGAGGTATAATTGGGTTAAGGGCTGGCGTAAAGGCAGGTGTTCTTGGTGCACTTGGATTTGCGGCGTTCTCTACAGCAATTGATTATTATATGCACCAAAGATAAATAAATACATACCACTGGTAAAAAGCTTGTTTTGCAATAGATACATTTCCTGTGTTCGATCATTACTGGCTTTGCCGTTGCGGCGTGCAAAAATTCTAGTATTTGTTGATACACACACGAAGCTGATTCACAAAACTATCTTTTTGAGAAAGAGCTGATTAGCTGAGATTGTGAAACACATCACAACTCTGTAGGCTGGAATATCTTTTCAAAAGTGGTACTACCTCTGTATGAAATAATAACTCCATGGCTCGTCTGTTAATTATATGTAATCTGTGTCTTTTATTTAAAATACATATACGCATATACTGTATATTTAATATTTAAGTACATCTATATGTTCTACATCTTAGCATACAAAGTCAATTTACTGTTCATTAATCCTAACATTTCGACATTTATTGTCTATTAGCAGCCGCGCTACTAATTGTGTGCTCCATATTTTTGACAATGATGTAATTTGTAATATGATTAATCGCCTCGTCTTGCATGCGATCTGGCCATTTTCGCAAGTAAGACTTTAGAAAATCAGTAAACGAATCAACTTTGTCAGGCTGTCCAGTTTTGTAAGTATCGACAATATTCTTAACAATGTCAACTAGTTTCTCATAGTCATCGGATTTCTTAATTTTACTTAGCCTACCAACAAAGTCGTCATCTCCCCCATTGGGTACACTCGGTGTCATTGGATTCATATTTCCCTCATTCATTCGAGAGGTATTCATGAATGCTGGAACCTCAGAGGGATTGGTGGAGTTTCCATGTGGGGAGGGCTCCATATAGTGACGGGGTTGCATCGAATATTCTGATCTAAATAAAATAACTTCTGTAGCTTACTTTCATTAAGATATGACGAATTTGTTAATATGTACTTATAGAACGGTTCGGAGTTGTTGCTAAACTCTGGCTCGGACATTGAATTTTTCCACACTGAGGAATCGGATATATTGCTCGCATTACTCGCGGGTGTCATCACTCGTTTGTCACTGTTTTGAAATTTTAAAGAAATATAAAGAATATATTGATGGTGGAGAGCTTCGCAAGATATTTCTCTTCGTACGTTTTAAATCCGGGTGTATTAGATGTGTGGCCGGACAAACTTTTGAATACATCATCCACTAAACTATAGAATTTCCAAGTACTCACTATCCCTGTAGTTTCGTAAGTTTTTGATTCTTGTCTAAAATATAAATAATATGTTGGATTTGTTGCAAACATTTTTTTATAATGCGGACTTGAGTTTATCACCCTACATATCAGAGGCGACAAACCAGATCGTTTAGTTAAACAGTTACCTATAACGTTGTGTTAAATTGTTCACTTTAAAGTGCACTTCTAATGCTGTGACAGGTATTCCTATTGCAGATAGCTGCTTGGCCATAGCAACATAGAGATGTCCATTTCGCTTGATAGTTCGCAGTTCGTAGGCACAACACTTCCAAAGCTTTATAAGTTCATGAACTCCGGTGTCTTCCCACTGCCGCCGTTTCTTTCCAAACTTTTCATACTACGAATAAAAAGATGGCATTATTTATAAAAGTATTTTAAAAAAAAAACTATTATAGCTACGAATTGTTATACATTTTTTGCTTGTTCTCTTATTATCTCGGGTATTTTTTTGTTTGTTTGCGTGAGTCAAAGAAATAGCTAAATCGCTATAGCTGGCTTTGAACGTCGACGTACAACTTTTACGCAAGCTGGTTGCATGTGTTTGTGTATTATTGTTTTAAAGTTAAAGGTTAGACAAAAATAAACTACTGAACGCCTCCTAAAGTAGTTGCAATGTGGAAACGTATGAAGCGTCAATGCTAATGATGAAATAGTAAAAACGATCAACATTGAAACACAAAGTTCACCTATTTACCAAAATTGACAAGAGAACTTGCGGTGAGAATGAAATAACTTGGCAGACTTTTGACGACATCCCTGCAGAGAAGCATTAGGAATCAGAGATCAATGTCAAAAGCCGGCTGGCCAGAATGTAATGTTTGGAGCAAGTCTTCTGTTTGTTCTTTACATTGCCGCTGATGATTAAATGAGGGGTTGATTGCAAGTAGAGGAAAATGCAGAGTCCACCTAAACAATCTACACCCGCGACTTGGGAAACAAAAAGAGGGACACGTAGTAACTGATGGTGATGATAGGTTGGTACCTATATACCAAAATGGAATAATTCATCTTTTTTACTAAGGCGATGCAGATGCTTTAACATATTTCCTAACATAAATTAAAAAAAAAAAGTCAGTAGGTGCACGGATATCCCTATTTCTTAATGTGATTCTACAAGAAATAGGAAGTTCCAGTTTGAAATCCTCAGTAATTTGTGTAAAGAAAATATATGTGCAAGCAGTGAAAGCTGTTCAATGTGAAAGGCCATGAACTGAAGAATATGCACCTTTTCCAAATGTCATCCACATGAACGATGTGACGCTATCGACATTTCACGACTTCTTGCCATTCTCCAAGCTCCAGGAGATCCATTAGCTAGTAGGTATGTTTGCTACGTTGTGTATGAGTAAGGGAGACAATCGGACGCCACGACAACTCGAGTTTATATATAGGTACATACCTATATTTATTTTATGATGCCGAAAATCTTATAAATCTTATTACACTGCCGAGTTCAACACACATCAACTAAAATACACAAAACTGAAAAGGCCGAATGTACCCATTAACAGCGTATCGAAAATGCAATGAACACAATCGTTTGTACATACTTATACATTGATGAATGAAATATTATTTAATCAATTGCAAGCAATATAGCAAATTGGTCTACAAGTAGTATTTAATAAATAAAAAATATATATTATACTAACCCCGTTTACGCGGCCCTTGTTGTATGAAGTTCAGTGTCGGTTTTGCAAATGGGGAAGAAACAGAAAGAAAAACAAGTTTAACAAAACCAAAATAAACAAGAATCAAAGAAAATAATTTAGTTCTCTCTTTAACGATGATGATGGTAGATAAAACAACAAAAATAAGCATAAATTATGTTCGCGGTGGTGTACACTTTGTTGGTGTACCACACTGGCACAGCACGAAATGTGAATGAGTTATGTATATCCTCCTATCAACACACTGCACATACAAATTGAGTAATGGATTCCCAATCAAACTTCGCAATAATCTTTGTCATCATCATCATCATTATCTCGCACATATGAGGTGGACAAATGGCCTCCTTCAACTTACATCCATGGCCAATCAACAGCCAGGTTGTTTCCCGTCCGTCGATTACTTGCAAGTCTCTTTTGGACACAATTTGACAGCGAACACGACTGGAGTAGTGCAACAAAACAATGGTAGAATGAAAAAGTAGGAAAAAAAACACAACCAGAACCAGCATACACACAATTACGATATCAAACTAATTAAGTGCACTAATGATTGTAATTATTGAATTTCAATGATCATTAAAATTCATCTCCAACACTGACATGCAAGAGCAAAAGCACCGTCACAGAACACGAAAACTCCATTTGTCAATTGGTTGGTGTACGACGAGATCTACAACGCGATGGCGGCGTTGCTGTCACTTTGTTCCACGGTTTTTTGACAGAACACCCCAAAGTGTTTTATTTTGTATTGTTTTTCCAACTGTTTTCCTGTGCTCTGCCTCTGTTGTGGGGGAATCAATTTAATTTAACTACTCTGCCGAGTAGGATACGAAAGCACTTCTTTTCATGAAGTTTGAAACTGCAATGAACTCTCCCTGGGTTGGATGGAGTTTAGAGAGAGCAAGCGACCATCAGAGAGTTGGCTGTTGGCTCTCCTCTGAAAATAAATGATGTAATTAATTTAATGGCAATGAGCATACGCAGTTTCTTCGATAATGACGTTTCTCTTCGAACCAATGGCAATATAAGAAAAAAAAAATCCCTGTGCAAAGACATCATCATCTACTTCGGCAGCACCAGGTGCTGCTATCTCTTTCAATCACATGAGGGGACAAGTGGAAGTGGAGTTAACGATAATTGTCTGTCGTTCGGCGTAGTCGCAATCATTATCATTACGTTGAGTGTTTTTCGTTTTTGCTGTGCTTTCCTCTCTACAGAACTATTATGATGGGATTTAATAATGCTGGCTGGCAGAACACTGATGGGTCTTTTTCCTATGCAAGGAAAGCAACAAAAATACCAACCCAAATGTCAGGCCATTATCATCATCATTAGGTGGAGGGGAAGTTCAGTGTGCATGGCAAAGGAGACGATAATGACTTTCATGGAAATGGGGAAGAGGTATTTTAATGGAAAATCAGATAGGAGCTACGGAATATTCCAATTGGAATGGAAAGGATACCAGATAGTAATCGCATTACAAGGCATTTCAAAGAGTTGCCAACCCAGAAGTGGGAAATGTTGAAATTCGATTTTTTTTATTGGCTTCAGTACTTACGTTCATATATTTTAATTTTTTTTTACAGTCAGTCGGGTTTTTTTGGTTTTTTAAATTAACTTTTTTTATTATTGGTTGTTTTTCAGATACACTGCAAGTCATTGTGTAAGCATACACTTTTGAATGGCCTTATATTTCTCCTTTATATAACAAAGCGAAGAAATATTTATAGGTAGGAAGCAAAGGTATTACTTTATGTGCGATAGAATAGTACTAAGTATTAAATGCTTAGTTTAGTATTAAATACTTAGTTTATGATAGAACGCTTACACCCCAAGAAAACAACCTCACGGTACTGTAGTACTTAGGTACCTTAAGAATAAATGTTGGATAAGATAATTTATTCAAAAAGTACACATCAATCCGTTTGCTATCTAGACATTAAACAAAGGCCTATCCGTTAAAAATAACGCTTTGGTTCGGCTGAACTAAGTTCACTTTCACAATTTCACCAATGGGTAGCTACATAAGTGGAGCCAATCAGCCCACATTTTGTTCAATTTGATTGCAGAATATGCAATAACTGCATACGAGATTTAAGTTGACCTCTTTATGGGTTTTTCTTTTTTTCATATATTTAAAACTTAATTGGAAAATAAATCTACATCGTCATTAAATTGAATGGTGATCCAGGAATATGATCATCACCCCACTTTGCGGCTAGTATATACTCTCCGGGATCTTGTACTTGATATGAAACCTTATAGATATTTCTTCCCATGTGTTTTATCACCACCTCGTCGCACTGTCCTTTCGGTCCGAAAATTCCCACAAACAGTATGTTGTTGCCAGCCTCTGAGCCATCGATGATAAACTCATTTCGTTGATCCATTTTAATTGAGTCAATACCGTCGCCACGATATGTCACCTTGGATGCGTCAGACTTGAATATAGGTACTAAAAAAAACGCATGTCATTATGGTGATCTACATCAATCATTCCATCTAAACTTACTTTCGCGTTTCGGCTTTGAATCAGTTTCTCCTGAAATCACAACAATTATGAAAGGTGATCTGGGCAAGATCACTGTATTGCACTTAATATGAACTCGATACAGTCCAAGTTGGCACAAGTTTATGGAAACTTCAAAGCGTTCCGGATCAACTATTTGTAATGGCACCGGCGTTGTGATTCCAGACGGGTTTTCCAGCTAAAAGTTTGTAAATTTCAGTGATCATTCCTTAGGAATCGTTGAAAAAAGGAATATCGTTAGTATACCTTAACTTCAAAGTTGCCCTTGACTCCATTGCGTTTGATTTTAAAGCATACATCACTATTCACACGTACCGCTCCATTGGGAAAGTGAAAAAGTTGAACTCGACTTACATCGGTTAGTTCAGGGGCAATGAACACTTGATTCTGATTGGCATTTTGTGGATAGATATCTGAAAAAAAGCAGTTTAGTATCTTTAGTAAAGTATTAGAGTGCACATAGACGTGTTTTGATGTAAATTCTTAGATCGGTATAATTTTACTGACGAAACGCCTTATTTACGTACACGGAAAGAAAACACAACTAGACCAAACGACCGATAAATCGTAATTTTTGTTTGAGGCTGAAATTAGGTGTGTTTGTTTCAACTACTAAACTCAAAATTTGTCGAATGCCCAATATAATAAGTGAATAATAAGAAAACGACAAATAGAAGCGGTAAGATCAATTTCCTTAAATTTAGCGTTTTAAAGGTTAGATGTGGTGTCTGTTAAGATTGTGTCAATTTTATCCAAACACTACTGTACTCTAGTCAACTTTTATATACATGACTGTATTTTAGCTGTCATTCTTTCTTTTCTTCTACGTTTTAAATAAACCGACAAGGAGTCGTATTTTTCTGTGTTCAATTAAGAAGCGTCTTTTTAATATTTAATATCTTTTTCAGTCTTGTAAAATTGCACAGTGTCCTAGAACGAAATCATTTTGGAAAGAACTTTCACCAACTTTTAGAAAAGATAGATATAAAAAGCGTTAAGTATGATCTTAACGGAAAAGTGTATGTCAATTTCAAAGCAGGTGCTTTCAAGAAGTTAATGTAGAGGCGTAGGTAGGAGATGATAAAAAGAAAGTAAATTTCTCCAAAATGTGTCTTAAAGAAGTTCCTAACTGAAATTTTGCTTCTGAAACAAAACTTACAAAATAATATACCCATGCACTTATTTCTTGGATAACGACTATGGGTGCTGAAACCCCAATATCAAAACTATCATGTAATGATTTTATTGGGCCTTAATAAAAATCATTTTTAACTTTCACACTAAATATTTTGTAGGTCGCAATATGCAATTTTGTATGGAAAATTTCGTTACTCTGAGTTCGAAAAATTTAGCCTGGACACTAAAAATGATTATTAGCAGAGACAATACTGAGACCACCAACTCCGGCCGATTTCCCGTTACTTAGCCTACAAGCTATATTTTTATGGAGTGTTCACGTTTGGTGCGCTAGTATTCTTACATAGAAAATCGTATTTCATAGAATTTTATCCGTTTAATTTGAAATTGTTCGTTACGTGTGGATAATATTTTTTTTAGGAATAAGTGCACATTTGCTTAAAATGTTCATGAAAAATTAACAATGTAGATTGGTTGAGGGAAAATGAAAACATTTTGAGCAAATTTTCTTCATTATTTAAGAAAAATTTACACACGAAATCAAAGTTAATAATATCCAAAAGCGGAAAATACGCAACCATGTTTGTCCTAATATGTTTCTAGTATATAGAACACAAACTTCAGATAGTTTTACTAACCAAACAAATCAAATTATTCGCCTTTTAACAATTTATAATAACTAACCAATGGCGTTCAGTAATGAAAAAATGTGGTAGGTATTCCCGAACTCTTTCACATTTCCCCACGGTTGCCGAGGTTGGCAGCATTTATTTTTGTATTTTTTGTATGTTTTTGCATGTCACATTGTCTCTGGGTCTCAGTATGGCGGATTGATATTACTCTTGAAACTTGAAGGAAGTTTGCCCAAGACAAATTCATAGACTGAACTTTTCAAAACTGCTCGCAAATGCTTTCGAATGTTATCTTCGTCATTACCTATCGATAGAACACTGAGAGCTGTCAGGACACGCATGATGTCCGGTTTCTAAGAAGTGCACTCCCTCAGGGGATAATGCAGCTGAAAAAGGCCTCAAATAGAGGAGAGACTTATAGCAACCGTACGTAACTGGAGCCAGCAAGCACCAGGTTTCATCAAAGTTACTAGGGGCCAGAGTTTACGCCCGAGCTTACTTAACCTTGGACCACGTAGTTTTACACAAAGCTTGTAGACAATTACTCCTATTGAGATTATCGATCGAAAAATAGCTTTTACCGATAGATCGTCAATTATTGAGTTTGGTACTCCAGTATCGAACAAGATTAACATTAATTTGGCAATAAGCAATCGCTAGTTTTCGTTTGCATTATTGTGATCAACTGACTGCATGTAATGATTAAAAATGTGACACCAAACTAAAACCCAATCAATATAGTTATTGACAATAGACTATTGAGTCGATTGCCAATCGACGATCGAAAAATGATGACCAACAGCATCAACTGCGGGCGCGGAGGAATTTTTGAAGTCGGTGAAGGTGTCATAGGACCCTGTTAGTAGTAGAACCTTTCGATTTTGTGTTTTACACTAGCACAGAAGAGAGGCCAGATTAAACTATAGTAATGCAAACAAAACGAAAAACAAATTTTAATTAAGAATTTCAAAAACGAAAGGTCACTTCAAAACCGAACGGATTCCAATGTTTATCCGAGCTTACCCAACTGATAAATTACGTACCTATATATTTTAGTTATAAAAACATTGGGAAATTGTTTTTTTTTTTTCAGAAACCATCGCATCACTGAAGAAGTGTTGTTTCTTTTTCCATGTTCATCGGAAGAGCATTTTTGAAATCGAAAACAAACTCACGCACACATCCAATTTCATACTAACCCATGTCAGGTGTTTTCTGATATTTTCCAAATATAACATCATTATCCGATTTATTAGACTCACTGTTCGTGCCCAAACGAATCTCCTGCGATGCTTTGAACATAATGCTTCCGAAAAATTTTGCAAATATCTTGAACGAAGGAATCGCGCGTGGCTGCGTATGACTCAGTTTGTTAGATTTTTTGGCAAGCGTGTCTGGAAAACAAAATAAATGAGAATCGTTTCCACGAGCTAGCCAACAACAAAATCATGCTGGTATACGCACTGAAGACTGAACTAACAAATTATTTTTATTTTCTTAATAATTCACCCGCTCGGTTATGCCGTGACAAAATATTAAAACACACTGAACAAGTTTGTATTTCGAAAACTGCCCACAGCCATGTAATGGTTGGAAACGGCAGCCGAATTCATCTTTCCATTCATACTGCAGCAG
The DNA here is from genome assembly GCA_951230905.1 of Cheilosia variabilis. NCBI lineage: Eukaryota > Metazoa > Arthropoda > Insecta > Diptera > Syrphidae > Cheilosia > Cheilosia variabilis. The sequence continues at coordinate 18,390,815 of OX579676.1, forward strand.
TCAAATTAAATTAAAACTATACTTTCGAATTATGGTATATAATGTTGTATGTATATACAAATAGCGACAGATCACAGTTTATAGTTGAGGATGATGCTAAGATTATAGGTAGGAGGAGTGCCACCGTGCTTTTTCTAGTTTTCCAAAAATAAACTCATGCTTATAAGCTGAACAAAAAAAAAAATGGGGGAGGGCTGAATTGTTGTAATTTAATTTTTGTAATTTACAAATAAACACTACCAGATGTTGTGCCTATTAGCTTGGCCTGGCTATTTTTAGTTGCATTGAAATGCACCGCAGATGGACGTTTTCGCGTCATGAGATGTTATATTTATAAGGATAGGGTGAATCAGCTTTGAGTGTCAGACATTTAGCATATTCAACTTGTTTACCTGCACCTACTCAAAATCACTGCTTGACCTTGTCAATAAATAAGTGACAGTGTCTCGTGGTGCAACATGGGGTACGTACCTACGTTAGAAGATTTATTTTTAAATAAGTATAGAGTAATTTTTGATCAGACAGTTGATTTTAGTGTGCATTCTTAGTGGAAGATGTCTATTAAAAACATTTCTTTAACGATTTGCTTCATAAATTATACTTATTTTTAAATTGGCTTTCAGACCAACAATGCCAGTAAGAAATCGCATCTTTAAAGGTTTACTATTCTTCAAAGCTTTTGAAAACTGTCTTTCAATGGTTATGAAGAAGCCATTGTAAAACCCCCTTCAATGTGGCTCTCAAAACACATAGTGAACTTCATAAAGTAAAATCTGATGCCTTGTTAAACTCCAATATTTACACAACGGTTAACTGGAAAGCATTTTAAACCAGCTGAATGTAACTTGTTCATCCGGTACTTATTATCAATGCCAGTTTTAAAACATAAACCAAGTTGTCAGAACCATAAATGTGCAACAAGATTTTACTCACTTTTCAACAAGCAATAAAATTACACAAATGTTATGAAGGCTTGAGTTTCATTTAATAAAGCTGGACGCACTATTTGGTCCTTCGAGCGGGATCCAAGTTCTCAAATAAAAATCTTTTATAGTTATGGAACGATATTAGAATTGTATGATTGGCGTAGTAAAACGTTAGACGTTACCGACCAATCTAGAATAATATAGTCTACATAAGACGATTGGGGTGTGAATGTGCATAATTCTACACACGATTACGAGAGCGATAACGATAAGCAACTAAACTCATCAGAGTGCTAGGCTTCTTTTAAGGCACTGTCCTTAGCACAGAAATAAAGTTCGAGGGTTTGTAACAAAGGATTTTATTTCAGAATTTGCAGGTGAAACCGGGGAGGTGCGTTTTTATATCTGCGCAAAGAGATGAACATACTCTTTTTGTTATCCTTCTCAATCTCTTTAAGATAATCGCTCACACAGAGAAAACATTTGTGAAAAATTGCACGTCGATTTGAACACAACTACAGTTTGTTGGAAGATTTTTCTTAATTTTTTGAAAGAAACTTCAACTCCAAATAGTTATCAATTAAAAACCCGGCGATCCACCTTTCATTCGCTTGGAGATTACAGCATTATGAAATGCTTCGCCGGCGACTTTACCTGAGAATCCCAGGCAATACATATGGTTAATGTCAAAGAAAGATCGCCATTGAATTTCTGGTTGAGTATATTCCTGAGTAAAACCAATCGAAACGAGATAGCAGGGGCCCTACTCTCTATTTCGTCCCATTCGAAATAGTTTTCCCCTTCCGCTCCGAAACACCGGTTAAGTTAAATAGCGAGATTCTCCATGCTATCAAAGTTGCTTTCAATTCATGCGTTCTCTTATAGCTTGCAATGGAAAGTTATTTTCAGTAGAGCAAAACTGGTTGTAAAGTTATTTATTACTTACTAATATTCATATATGCTCAACATAATAATAATTATTTAAATGTTTATCAAAAGAAAAAACGAAAGTAGATCGATACATTGATGCATTTCTAATAAATGCTCCATTGATTGAATGTTTACATGTGTAACTTGTTTTGTATTTGCAAAGAAATTAAAAGAAAAACGCAACATTGAAGCCTAAGGCAGCGCTGCAGTATAGGTTTCATCAACAAGACAGTGTGCAGTTTATCCTATTGCTGAAGTAACCAGCTCTGCCACATCTGTATCTGTCGTTCTGACGGTCAACTGCATTGTAACGCCATCGGCTAGTGCTAGTTTGGCTCGTACCAGAATTTCAGCGCCACCTCTGAATGTACCTGCAAGAATTAGCGCGACAGATTACTAAGAAGAACAAGCAAATTTATATAGTCAAGCCTACCGGAACATATAAGTGTGTGGGTATGAGTCCCTTCAGGGACTTTTTCTGACATATTTGCCGGCCCAAGGCCGAGGAATTTCAATATCGTGTTGACGGCCTCTTGCAAGGTATTTACAGCAGATAGTGAGTATGTGTCTTCAGCTTCAACCCATACTATTGAATAGAAATATGTAAAATATGCTATGCTTAAAGATAGAAAAAATGGCCACCTTCGGTGTCCGCTGCATCCCAAACGGCTGCAAAATTGCTCTTCTTCGACTTTTGTATCTGATCTGCAACTGTTACCTCCATGTCCTCCAGCATGTATTCATCATCATAACCTTCCTCAGAGTCTGGCTCACCAGTTGTTGGATCGCAATCCTTCACAACAAAACGGAGGGTTGCGCCAAATGTTGCTGAAAGTCAAATAAAAAAAAGCATGTAGACAATTATTGAAGAATGACATTGGTAAACAACGAACCAGCTGAGCTGGCATAGTCCGGCGGGAATTCGACAATAACAAATGTGGTCTTTAGGTCATTGTACGGCAATTTGGGACAGGGGATGACAGTTCGGGTGGTAAATCCTTCCGGAATAGTCAGTTCAACACGAGCATTCTCCAGTATCTGGTCGGACAACGTGTTGAGGCAATCGAACTGGAGGAGTAAAACGAACAAACTAAGTGAGATTTGAGATATTTACCTACAAAGTCCTTACCTGGAATACAATATGGTTTTTGAAAATATGTTTAATACATTGCACGGTATACTCGGTTTCGCTTTCAGTAAGTTGTATTGGCGGAGTCGTGCGATGGATAGGGCCAAGCACTTGAATCCCAGGCAGTTGTGCCAGTCGGGCAGCACTCTCCTCTTCGCGGGTCACCTTCGGCACTCGTGGTGCTATAAATATATCAAAATCAAACCCACCCACCTTGCGATATGTTCGTGCACTTACCATTTGAAATCAACATTGCTTCGTTTGAGACCTCTTCCTTAATAATGGTTGCCTTGGGCACAACGGCCAAATCAAATTGTTCGCTCAAATCGCCGCTCAAATGATCAATCAATGCTTTCTCCAACAGGGGCAACGAGCAGTTGGATCGCTCTATAATGTAACTTTTATAGAGATCCTGTTTGTCCGAAAGCAAAATGCGCCAGTAGTATGTAGCGCGATCGCGCACCTCATCGTCCGGGTCCATTTGACACCGGCCCAAGAGAACTAAAATATTAGCCAACAACGTCGGACACGAAGCCCCAAATTGGGAGAGAGCTGTAACTGCTGCAGCTCTCACAATTGGGCTTTCGAGGATCACCCGGTTGTAGATAAAACGGATGTACTTGGAAGGGTTACTGGCAAATGGCCCTTCCTTGCCGAGAAGATGGAGAATTCTCACCGCCAAGGATGTGTGCTCACAATCCTCGATGAATTCACACAAGTGCGAGAGACCAGACTCCTTAGCGTCAGCGTTTTCCTCAATGATTGTGATGATGGTGTCAACAATGGACGTTTTGTATTCCAAGCCACCTTCCTCGCGCAACATACCACTGAGGAAGTTCATCAGTACGGTATGTTTCCGCGGATATTTAGTGCACAGTGCACATATCGCCTGTACGACAACTACCTTAAATTCGTCCGAGATTTCGGCGACAAATGATGAGATTTGCTTCATCAGACGTTCAACTGAACTCTCAGCTCCGGTCTTGAGAAGAGTTGTTATAGCAAGAGTGGCCACTGAACGATTGGAATCAGTAATCAGGCCTTCCAGGTCCAAATTGCAAGTAGTTACGGCAGCCGGATGGGTCATTGCCACTTTGTTGAGAGTGCGCACAGCAGCGAATCGCAAAGTAGCTTTTGGGGAAGAGCAGAACAATTGCAGAATGCTAAAAGCTGGCGATAGAACACGGGCATTTGTGTTCTTTAGATTAACTATGGCGTGTGCGGCTTCATAGATAACCATTTCGCTTTTATGGCGCAAACAGGACTCAATAAAATTGAACATTGGCGATTCAGACAGCTCATCGCCATTGAAATCCTCTTCTTCGATTAATTTGCATGCAATTCGAATCTGGAAAGGACCACTTAATTACAAAAGACAAACGCTTTGTACATTCTCGCGGACTTACCAACATGCATACAGCGTAAGGACTCTTTAGAGAATTCCTAGTCAGTTTGTTGACCAACTTTGAAACAGCCAAACGATCCGACTTACGAATGTGATACAGCAAGCCCAAGGCATGGTACTGCACCATTATGTTGTCACTGTTCAAAGCCTCTTGAGCTTCGTTGGCCCAACGTTTGACGACTTCGCCTGCTTGGCCAGCTAAACGCAGAGAGCTCACCAAAGCGGCACACGAAACGGCGGCGTTCTTATCAACAATACACTGCTTCATGTAACGCTCGACTGCTTGCAGCATGGTATTGTCTGTGATGCTGCAAAGTGCACGAATAGCTGCGGCCCTGTACAGATCCTCCTTGCCAGTCATATCCTTTGTCAATGAACTGGTTACGATAATGACATCTTCAGCAATCGAACTGAGTTCCTTGATTCCCAAATAGACCATGCGACGTAGAACCACATCTTTCGACTGAAACAACTTCGTCATGGCGAAAAAGCAATCGGTGGCCTCCCTAGAAACCAGTTGCTCACCCTGAAAATAGGAATGATCACAAATAAAGTTTGTAATGAGCAATCCACAAAAAATTACTTACCTGGTTGATGAGGTACAGAATTTTCGTCAAGATTTGGATGCACTTTCGGGGATTAACTGGGGTTTCGTTGAATGTTCGTGTTTCCTGGAGAACAGAGGTCTTCTCCAAGTTCTGGTAGATGTTGGTTGGACCTGAAACGAGTAATTAAAATCGAATGTGAATTATACTGGGATACTGACTTTTTCGTGGTACACGGTGCATGATTTGTGTTGTATAATTTATTTATTTCAATTGACAGAAGTTTGCAGTTGCCATGACAATGCCATATATTTTTTCTTGCTTCCCTTTTAATTATGCATGTAGAAAGGACGTGATGAAGTATATTTATATATGCCAAGTTTTCCAACAGGTGCGTACGACGACAAAAGTGAGAATTAGCGCTTGGGTATGTATCAGTACTGAACTAACTTCCAATATAAAACAATTCATACGGTTTTGGTCTACTGAAATCGTTTCAGTAGATATTAAGTTTTTCTTATCTTTCGCAGAAATTAGAAAAGTTTTGTATTTAGACTTGACTTTATTTTATCTTTATGTTTTATATTTGCTGCTGAGTTTTTCACTTAAGCAGGTAGGTACCTACTTAAACAGTAAATGCAGGAGTCTCAAGTCTCACCAGTATGCAATATCACGTATGTACAACGGTGTGTGGACAACTTCAGATGTACGCATTAATCCATCTTCCAATCGACGGTAAGTTTGATATTTAGAAGAAGATGCTATTTAAATCTATCCAATTAGACATATAAAATTATTAATAGTTCTAATTAATTTATCAAAAATGTCGTAAAAACATGAATGGCAAAATGCAACAAAAGGCCCGGTTATTGAGTTCAATTTTATGCTTATCTCACCTTCATCTTCGTCATCTTTATCACGGCGAAAAGAACCCATTTTTATAGATGTATTCACAACAAATTAATTAAACAATTTACAGTAGTTTGTGTTTAAAATATTCTTAAGGAAAAAATATTTTTGCAGCCACTAACTTATTACACGTCACATTCGCTGGATCTTGTCAAATTTGACAGTTTACTGTGGAGTTGGCGGCGAAATTACCACTGGAGCGAAATTGATTTCGCAGCAAATGTGATTTGTTCCCAGTTTTATAACAGATTCACAGTTACAGAGCTGTAAGGTGGTTTTTGATTGGTCAGGGACGTGGATTTTTTTTTATACCTACCTAGATCGCGTTTTAAGTTTGATTAATGCTTTGTATTTTCTAAATACAGGATTATACCAAAATCACTCATAATAGTTTGTGTATAGGAATTTATTATTTGAAATCCGAATTTCCTCCAAATTCCGTATTTTGAGTAGTACCTATTTGGGTACATAAGTCAAAATAGCGAAAGCATATTTAGTTTACCCGCTAGATTTGTCCAGATTGCTCAGGTTTGCATTTCTGAAAAAATAAATTAGAAATTGCTGGACCTATCATTTCAAATAAAAAACAACGTGTATGAGAATGCCAAATGGATAACATTACACTTGGCATTTTATATTTTCCCCCATGATCTAGTATATAGATAATTGATTTTAATGGTTTACAACAACATTGGAATTTCGTACAGTTGCATTAGTAAACAAGAAATCTTGGAAAACTTTTAACCACATTACCGAAGTCTGCAATTCAATTTTCGTTGCCATACCTGGATTCAATATATATTTTGACATTTTACACTACCAAACGAATTCAGTTGTGTGTTTTTGTTCATTCCATGTGAGTTTTTAACAAATAGTTACATTTAATTAATTACATTAAGCATATGCCTGACAAAAACAATCAAAATGCTTGGGACAGTGACCCGAAATCCTGGTCAAAGCCAATTAAACCACTCGAAGAAAAATGGAAGCTAGTGCCGGCATTCCTTCAAGTAAAAGGACTCGTCAAACAGCACATCGATTCATTCAATCATTTTGTTAATTTGGACATCAAAAAGATTGTTCAAGCCAATCAAACTGTTGTAAGTGATGCTGATCCTATGTTCTATCTAAAATATTTGGATGTGAATGTTGGCACACCAGACATCGAAGATGGGTTTAACATCACAAAGCCTACAACCCCACATGAATGCCGGCTGAGGGATGTCACATACTCTGCCCCAATTACTGTTGACATTGAATACACTCGGGGCTCGCAAAGGATTATAAGAAACAACCTACTAATTGGACGTATGCCCATCATGCTCAGATCTTCAAACTGTGTGCTTAGTGGTAAGTCTGAATTTGAGTTGGCCAAGATGAATGAGTGTCCATTAGATCCAGGCGGTTATTTTGTTGTCCGTGGTCAAGAGAAAGTGATTCTCATTCAGGAACAGTTATCGTGGAATAAAATGATTACAGAGGAGTTCAACGGCCAAGTCCAGTGCCAGGTAACTAGTTCGACTCACGAGAAAAAATCTCGAACTCTGTTGTTGAGCAAGCACGGCAAGTACTATTTGAAACACAATTCTATGGTGGATGACATACCGATTGTTGTGATTTTCAAAGCTATGGGGATTGTATCAGATCAAGAAATTATGTCATTGGTTGGTACAGACCCGGAAACACAGAATCGATTTGCGCCATCACTTCTGGAAGCGTTTCACTTAAAAGTGTTCACACAACAGCGAGCACTAGAGTTTATGGGATCAAAATTAGTGGTAAAACGATTTCAGACATCTGCTTCAAAACTAAAGACACCGGCAGATGAGGCAAGGGAGCTTCTAATGACTACTATTCTAGCCCACGTCCCAGTGGAGAGCTTCAATTTCCAAATCAAATCGATTTATGTGTCTTTGATGGTGAGGCGAGTAATGGCTGCCGAGTTGGACAGCACGGCATTCGATGACCGAGATTACTATGGAAATAAAAGGCTGGAGTTGGCTGGCTCCCTGATATCCCTCATGTTTGAGGATCTCTTCAAGCGGCTAAACTGGGAGTTAAAAATGATTGCGGACAAGAATATACCAAAAGTCAAAGCAGCGCAATTCGACGTAGTCAAGCACATGCGAGCAGCACAGATCACAGTTGGCTTGGAGTCTGCAATCTCTTCTGGAAATTGGACAATTAAACGCTTTAAAATGGAGCGAGCGGGTGTTACTCAGGTACTTTCCAGATTAAGCTATATTTCTGCTCTGGGAATGATGACCAGAGTTAACTCACAGTTTGAAAAAACACGAAAAGTATCAGGTCCACGGTCACTGCAGCCAAGTCAATGGGGTATGCTCTGCCCTTCAGATACACCCGAAGGAGAGGCGTGTGGTTTAGTCAAAAACTTGGCTCTCATGACGCATATCACCACCGAAGTCGATGAGGCACCTGTGATTCGACTTGCATTCAACGCCGGCGTGGAAGACATTCGCTTGGTTGGAGGCGATGCAATTAACAATCCAAAGGTTTTCTTGGTATTTATAAACGGTAACATCCTCGGTGTTACCATAAGTTACAAAAGGTTGGTGCAAGTCTTTCGAATGATGCGTCGTAAAGGGCTCGTTGGTCCTTTTGTGTCCATCCACACCTCGCACTCTCAGCGGTGTGTGTACATTCACACTGATGGTGGACGCTTGTGCCGACCCTACATCATCGTAATCAAGGGAAAACCTGCGGTTCAGCAGTGTCACATCGAAGAGTTGAAGCGTGGCTTGCGCAAGTTTGAGGATTTCCTAACCGATGGACTGATTGAATACCTCGACGTAAACGAGGAGAATGACTCGTTCATTTGCTGGAATGAAATGGACATCAACGCAGAAAACACCACGCATTTGGAGGTGGAGCCATTTACTCTCTTAGGAGTATGTGCTGGGCTAGTTCCTTATCCTCATCATAATCAAAGTCCAAGGAACACCTACCAATGCGCTATGGGTAAACAAGCAATGGGCGTAATTGGATACAATCAGAAAAACCGGATAGACACTCTCATGTATAACTTGGTCTATCCCCAAGCCCCAATGGTGAAATCGAGAACCATTGAGCTGACGAACTTCGACAAGCTACCTGCTGGCCAGAATGCAACGGTCGCCGTAATGAGTTACTCCGGTTATGATATTGAAGATGCTCTCATCTTGAATAAGGCGTCACTTGATCGTGGTTACGGACGCTGCTTAGTCTATAAAAACTCCAAGTGCACGGTAAAGAGGTATGCCAATCAGACTTATGACAGGATCATGGGCCCCTTAAAAGATTCCGCAACTAACAAAGTAAGAACCGATTTTGCGTAAGCGAACGTTTTTTCATTTTCCCTTTTTTCTAGGTTGTGTTCAAACACGAAGCACTTGACACCGACGGGATAGTGTCTCCTGGCGAGATGGTTGTGAACAAACAGATTCTTATCAACAAGGAAATGCCCGCTGTAACCTCAATCAATCCAATTGAACAGAAAGAACCCGGTCAGTCCTCCATCCCTTACACAGCTGTCCCCATATCCTACAAAGGTCCAGAGCCAAGTTACATTGAGAAGGTGATGGTGTCAGCCAATGGTGAAGAGGATTTCCTGATAAAAATTCTCCTCCGACAAACTAGACGTCCAGAAATCGGAGATAAATTCAGTTCCCGTCACGGACAAAAAGGTGTGACCGGTCTCATTGTCGATCAAGAGGATCTCCCATTCAACGACTACGGCATCTGCCCTGATATGGTAATGAATCCTCACGGTTTTCCCTCTCGAATGACAGTGGGCAAGACCCTAGAGTTGCTTGGCGGAAAGGCGGGACTTTTGGAGGGTAAATTTCACTACGGCACCGCGTTCGGTGGATCTAAATGCAAAGATATTCAAGACGAGCTATTCAAACATGGCTTTAATTACATGGGCAAGGACTACTTTTATTCGGGCATTACTGGAGAGTCTTTGGAGGCCTATATATACTCCGGTCCAGTGTATTATCAGAAACTGAAGCATATGGTACAGGACAAAATGCACGCACGTGCACGTGGACCGAAGGCGGTGTTGACACGACAGCCCACGCAAGGTCGAAGTCGTGAAGGAGGTCTGCGCTTAGGCGAAATGGAACGTGATTGTCTCATTTCCTACGGGGCCAGTATGCTTATTATGGAACGATTGATGATTTCTTCGGATGCGTTCGATGTTGATGTCTGCAAGACATGCGGCCGATTGGCATATTGCTCATGGTGTCATTACTGCCAGTCATCTGCAAATGTGTCCAAGATTACTATGCCATACGCGTGTAAGTTGCTCTTTCAAGAACTGACTAGTATGAATGTTGTTCCCAAACTGAAGCTACAAAACTATTAGTTTCGCAAATAAAACACTTTCCAAAATAAATTCGTAATGAAACGAACTCATGTCGATTCTCGTTTTTTCATTTGTACTACATTCCACTCGCCTTTCTGTAACAAACGAAGATGACTGTCTATCCTATTCTCCTATACATCTTAAGGAATTCGTTTTTCCTGCTTCGTTTGCCAAAAATTCAAAAGTAAGACTGTCAAAACTAATGCAAATTAAAAATGGAAAGATAATAAAAAGTGAAATGATCGCATCGCATCGGCCTGCAAGAGAAGACTTTCGCAATCAAACGAAAGTGACGCAGCTAAGTTGAAATTAAAACCTTCGATACTTTCTGCATACCCATCATATGTCTTTTCTATGCATCAATTATCATTTTTGGCTACCATTTTACAAGCAAAATTAAATTTGGGGTAGCGTAGTGTTTTTTTTTAGGGGATTAAAAGCGAAACGGGGCGTATACGTACTATTTATACATAAAAAATATATGTTTCCAAATTGCCACTTCCAAAAAACAAAACTGTAAGTTGACGAAATGAAGTGCATTTAAAATATGAAACAAACAAAAATACTCATTTATAATGATATGCTATTTATTTGCATTTGAAATTAACCTGCAAACCCGTCTTACTGACGAATGAAAGTGTTGTATGCTCTTTACACCGCATTCGCTAAGATTGGTTGAGTTCGAGTTTTGAGACCCGCAAAAGAGATTTATAATATTGAAATATATGTACATATTTAAAAAAAAACTCGCAACCGTCTTACAAACATCTTAGGGTGTAACTTTCATAAAAAAAAGCTTCTCAATTCAGCCGTGTGGACTGTGGACCCAGCATATAGTAGGCCCCAACAATAAAAACTCACACAAAATTAATGGTTGGGATAAGCTTGTACTAGGGTACATACTAGTTTTGGAAGATAATCAGTTGCAATGGCAAATTAAAGTATTAATGCGCTTAGATTTCCTTTTACTCAAGTGAAGTTTACAGTCTTACATTAAATCGTTAAATATTTTACTCAAAAGAAATTGCAAAATCGAAGCAAACGTAACGTGGACAATTTAAAGGCCAACTTATTGTTAGCAATGTTTACTGGTTACTGTTTAGTAAAATAATAAAGGTGCATTGAACAATAGCCCGCTACTGTTTTTTTATTAAAAACTCAAACCCAGTCACGAAATAACCCCATATTTTGTCCGTTGTATACCACTTATCCATTCCCAATAAAAAGGGAATTTTCCAATTGACTTGCGCCTAAGAACAACAAAAATTAATATGTCAAACTCTGACTGCTCTTCATTCATCTCTTTAGGATGTTGGTACGAAACAACTCTTATTTATAAATTCATCGAATCGAATTTGCTTTTATTGTTCAACCAATAAGGATAACCTTTCAAGACGAACGAAGTTTGCGTCCACAGTGCTTTGCCCTCAAGTAAAGTAAAAAAATTACCCAAAAATTGTTTATCAACATTCTGCCAACCGGTATACATCGAATGACAAAATCAATTGCTGCATTTTAGGCGTTTTTTCACCCCCAACGGAGAAAACCCCACGTGTGAAACATTCTCCTACGAATAAAACACAAATTTAAGTTATTTTTAATTAAATTAAATTAACTTCGTAAATCTTTGCCAAATAAATAATGCTGTGTTAGCCAAAGTGCAATGAAATAGCTGTGCGGAGAAAAAAAAAGAACGAGAAAAACTTGCAAGTGAAACAGAAAAAGAAAAAGAAACGAAAGGAGAGGAAGTGAGAAAAAAAAGACATCATCCCCTCAATACATACAGTGACTCCCACATGTTGACATTTAACAATTATCTCTGCCCTGCTGCTGCCGTTGCAAGCATCAGAGCTTAATTGAGTGTGGCATAGTGAGAGTTATTTTTTGTGACCCGACACCCCCAAGGAGTTATATTAAAGTTAATAGGTCGACGAAAAACAAGTGGCACAATACCAAACAGCGAACGCAAACTCTAGTTAAGACAGCGTTAACTAGCAAGGGTTGAAAACGTATTCCCCAGCCCCAAACATGCCCGAACAAAGCAACGACTATAGGGTGGTTGTTTTTGGTGCGGGTGGTGTTGGCAAGAGTTCCCTGGTGCTACGCTTTATAAAGGGCACGTTCCGGGAAAGTTACATACCGACCATTGAAGACACGTACCGTCAGGTAAGACATATGATATACAACAGACCATTCTACTTCGTTTTGTGTAAATTATTAATAAGCTTCGCGTGGATAACAAAAAAAAAAAATAATTGTGTATAGGACATTCCTCGTCTGTATAAGACCCTGTGTGGCTATTTTCGTCTAAAATGCTGAAATCCTTTTGATTATTACCAATTAATTAATGATTCATGCATGCCACCGGCGGAGGCTCCTTTTTTATTACACATCCCTATTGGACCCTCGCAGCTCATTGTTTTTCTTCCCCGGTGTACTCCTCCTCTACAATTATACAGAATATTAAACAAGAAGAAAATAAAAATAAAATGGAGTGTGTATTGTGTGTTCTCATTGCCCGCAGGTTATAAGCTGTAATAAGAATATTTGCACACTGCAAATAACCGACACCACAGGATCACATCAGTTTCCGGCTATGCAGAGGCTGTCCATAACAAAGGGACATGCCTTCATATTAGTATACTCGATGTGTTCCAAGCAGAGTCTAGAGGAATTGCGACCTATTTGGAGTCTAATTAAGGAATTAAAGGTGAGTTGATTCATGTCGCTTCTAGTTTGGCAAATAGTCAACCGGAAATTGGCAAACTTTATTGTTAGAGAGATATTGTTTTTTTTTCTCCAAATTATCCTGAATGTATAACGTATAGTACGGTTAATTTGGCAAGCGACAAATACACATAATGATACTTGAAAGAATTGCCGTTTTTATTTTTGAATTGCATTGCGTATTGGTATTGAAACAGTCACTATATAAACTAAATCTGATAATGTAGGTTTCTTGTACCACATTAGGGAGTTTTGGAATCTTTCCACAGATTTGAAGATTAATATGTTGACTGCCATTAGCAAAGCATAACTGCTTTATTATAATTCAAACAATCTTTTAACCTTTATTTAATTTAGGGGCAAGACATTACTCAAATACCTGTCATGCTAGTGGGCAATAAGTGCGATGAAAGTGCAGAACTGCGAGAAGTCACTCAAAGTGAGGGCCAAGCTGAAGCTGCGTCCTGGGGAGTTTCGTTTATGGAAACATCGGCAAAAACAAATCACAATGTCACCGAATTGTTTCAGGTAATATAGTTTGCTTGCAGTGTTATTTGGTTATGTTTATTTGTACTGAACTGCTATTAATCCTCACTGCGCCGAACTAATAACAAATTTTATGTTGTCTTCGATTGAGCTTCTTCAGATTCGCTCTCAGATTTCAGATTTCGTGTGTCTAATCGAACATAAAAACGCCACTTGCTCTTTTTTGTGCGATTGGAATATGTGTAGCCTTCGACAATTTTCTAAGCGTTTTCCATTCACTGGTTAAATTTTATATGAAAACATTCAAAATGCTCGAAACCAGATTGGTTTCTGAACATTTGTACATAAATAATTAACAAAAAATCGATCCACCCGATGCAATTCGTTTCTTTTCAGTTGAAAAATTTCACGAAAACGTAAACAAACTGTGAAACTCAAACGTACTTGTATAGGTAAATCTAAAGCAAATCCGAGAAAAAATTCCAGATTCGCAAAAGCGTTCTGATATGATATTTTTGTACCAAATGAACATAAAAAGTGTTCTGAGTGCATAAAAAAGTGATCTGAGAGCGCCCAATCAAAAACCACAAGTCTCGACCTTAAATTTTCGGAGGCTCACAATTGCGAAATTTGTATGGAAAATATGGCGACTGGAAACTATTAAAATTTAAAGTCAAAACTAAAAATGTTTATTGGTATGGCCCACTGTAGTTAGTAAGTAGTTAAATATGCTTTGATATCGAATAGCTTTACCTACTGAATTTCATCTCTAATCGAACGCGAAAGATGTAAAATTTGATTGGAACTAAAGTGCCATAAGAACTAACACTGGCAAAATTCAGCTTTCTTCAAAGTAAAGTAGAATCTTCATCACGCATTTACAATAAAACAACCAAACTCTAGTAGACATACTTCTTCTGTGATTCACGCTATGTATTTATCGCAAGTAGATGTGGGCTCTGTATATGTAGTGTGCTGGACTTCTGAACGAGGTGTCTCAGGTTCGATTCCCGGAAATCACACAAATTACAATGTTTTAATATTGTTTTTTTACTGACAAACATCCGAGAGTATAATTATAACTACAGTAAAAATTCTTCTGAATTCAGTCGTTCGGACTCAGTATAAAATTGCATGTCTGTTCCATCCGTTCTAATAAAAAAATCGTAAACAAATAATTGTTAGAGCTAACCCTAGGGTCCTATACGGACTTTTTCCGGCGACTTTTTAATTATAAATTTATTTATTTGTTTTGTATATGTTACTTGAGAGTATGGACTCTCAGTGCGAACCTGAATGATAAACGACAAATATACCAGTTTATACCGGCACGAATTGTTTTTCTAGCATTCGTTTAAACTTACTTTACTTCGCTTTTCAATAAAACAATTGTCCACTTCCAGCAGTTATATCGAATACTCATCAATCAATTTGCCATACAACAATTACCACAATTTACTTATACCATTTTTTCCCTGTAGGAATTACTGAATATGGAGAAAAATCGTAGCGTTTCGCTACAATTGGATGGCAAAAAACAGAAAAAACAAAAGCAAAAGAAAAAGAAAGAGACCAATGGATCCATTGCTGAGAGCGCTGCCGCAGGAGAGGGAACAAGTGGAAATGCCAAAGAAAAGTGTCACGTAATGTAAATATTCATACAAATGAGTGGTTATTTATTTATTTATTTAAATAAAATTAACATTGTTTATTTTAAAATTTCTGTTCTAAAGAAAGTAGTATTAGTTAAAAACCAACAAAACCAATATATTCAAGAAAAGTAGTTGAATGATATTTAAGGTATACCCGAGAGGTTATGAAACAAATGCGTTTCAATTTAGTGTATAACGGTTTGTAAATAAATCAATAGCAAGTTTAATCACCCCACCCCATAGTTGGCCGGCATACGAGGTCACAATAAATAAAGTTAAAATTAGTCAAACATTTAACCACCCAACCAATGTTGATAGCAAATGGAGAAAAAAACTAGATGACAAGTATTTATAAACTCATAGAAAACAAAAAAATAATAGTTTTAGAACAATAATTATACACAATACATTACACAAAAGCCATCAATATCGTAAATTTGTTAGCTGTGTGCGTGCGCTGACAGTTATGAAATAGAAAAAAAAAACAAATAAAAAGTTAACCAGAACTCAATATTGTCGGACCTGTCTCAAATATAGTTATGAGTTTTCTCTGCTTTATCTGCAATATTTTACTTGTAATCTATCAAATGGGAATAGTTAAAATATACAGAAAAGTTATTTTCTCAGCCAAAATGAATAACAATTATCATAGAATTATTTTCATTTTTACTGCTGTGGTTGAACTATTTCTTTCCTTTAACATACTCTTCTCTCTTCTCTAAATGTAATGTAAATGTACCTATCTTTCAAACTCAAACAGGCATTTTTCATATTGATCGATTCATCATATTTTAACACCTTCGTCGAATTGATTTCGCTACAAAATTTCTCGCATTTTTTTATAGTGGTGTGTCATATTGACGCTATCCTGACTACATTCTAAATCTTACGGATGAGGATATGTCTATTAGTGATGGAAATAAAATATATCTTACTCAACGCAGTGGTGAATGAGTAGAAACTATCTAAAGTTTTCTTTTGTTGTAGACACTGTAAAAAAAAAACTAAAGTATCAGTTCAGAGCTAGAAAAAAATATGCGATGAAATAAAGTTATCTTTTTATCGCTTAAATATTTGATGTCAGAAAATTGGCCGAAGACGATTACTAAGCGCAATTGACATAAGGCCTTACTGCAGAAAAACTGCCTTACTGCTGAAAAATTCATAAGATCTTTTAAACAAGCATACATAACGATGTTACTCCGAAATATGAGACAATTTTTTGTAGTTTTTATGAAAGATATTATGGTTATCGTTGAACCCATTTAAATTTATTTAATCTTATTCGTATTGGCCGTTTCTGTTGTCTGTCAGTGCTGCCAAACTTTGCTAATGAGCAGATATTTTTTTGGTGAATGCTGTAGGTTGGTACCTACATATTTGCAGTGTTAAATAACGCTGAATTAGAAAACCAAAAAAAAAATAAACAGAAAAACCTACACAACAATATATTGAAAAGACAAAATAATTAGAAGGAATTTACATATTCAAAAGCCTATAGAATTGGAATATATAGACATTAATTGAACACACGATCGATTTGTTATACGTTCTTTAAAACGCTGCCACCGCTTGCTTGATTTGGTTCCTTCAATTTATTTGCGAAAAAAAAAAACAATAAAATGTGAATTATACATTTTATTACAGAATAAAATAATAAATAACACCTAGAGATAGGCAAAAAATGGAAATAAAAAATGAACGAACTGTATACATATCAAATCAGTTGAAAGGTGACATTTTGATTATGAATAAAAAAGTACCTACCAGTAATTATATTTACACACTCATGGACAAAAATCAAACATGAATGATGAGTTTTAAAAAAATGGAAGAAATAAGAAAACAATAATATTCCTATATTTTGAAATAAATAAACGAATACAATGTATTGTATTATATTTCGTAATAACAACATAAAGACGATCTTTTTCTTTTGAAGCATCTACATGTGTCTAACTATATATGTGTGAAGGTACCTTTTATTTCTATAAGAAATTACATAAAAAGTTGTTATTTGATTGCACTATTTTAAGTATATGTATAAAAAGAAATTTATTAAATAATATATTAAATACTCATGTTTTGTACAAAATAATATAGTTAATGATTTTTTATCGCTTATTTTATGATTTCTCAATGTCGATTTGTCTTAAAATCCTAAATGCATTCTACTTATTTAAATGCAATGAATCATTTTGGCTAAACTACCTATTGAATTTGTTTTCGCACTTTGTTCTGCTAACATTCAATATGTTCCTGCATCCTGCAAAGCAACCTGCACACTTTCGAAATGGTCTAAAATAATTCGAGTTTCGCCTCAGAATATTACCGACATATTTTTTGAGTTAATATTAGCCCAAATGTCGATCGAGGTGGGTGCAGTTTCGATTTCCTTGTATTTTGCAATTATGTCTATGCCGAATGCCCGAAGAAGGTTTTGTTCTAATAATCGCGGTCATGAAGATACCTACATCCATAACATAACCACAAACATTCCGTGTATCTTCCGTGAACGAGCAATTCCTGACGGAATTTGTTTTTGTATGTTAAACCGGCAAGACATTCTACAGAAGCTGTTTGGTTTTGATAATAAAGCCCAGTACGCTGTAAAGCCTCTCCATTGCTTAATATAATGGAATATAAATCTTTGTGATACGTTCAGAGGAAAAAAAACATTGTACTTTGCAACTACTAGCTTAAATTTTGTAATGATTTTCTGTACAATGGAAGAAAAAAATTGTTGAAATCAAGCTTGAACCTGCACTGAATTCATGCACTGTGCATCACTTTAAACTGAAAGAACTAAATCAAGCATTATTATGTTGACAGTTGGCGAATATAAGCAGGTAGACAATGGAAAGTTGCCCTTTTTGTTTTGAATTCTTAATGAAATTAATTTTAATGCATTTAATGAATTTTAATCATTTAATTAAAAAAAAAAAACTAATTTATTACCTTTTTCGAGCACAATCTAGCCGTAAAGTTTTTTATTCATATTAAGTAAGTCCATTTGATATTATAATTAATTTATCAATAACTTTTAATATTCGTTTATAAATTGTTTAATAGAAATTATAACAGAACAACTGTATTTTACACAAATGAAAAATATGTTCGACCTATTGGCATTAAAATATGGATGTATACACATAAACTAGCACTGAAAAGCCAATAGCTTATCAAAATAAGTATGTAAGTTTCTTGAATGGGATTGTTTTACAAAATGTCCTACATAGTATTTGGTATTGTATTGGATTCCAGAACGTAAGCAAATAATTTATTTTGGGGATATTATAACATTTATTTCACTTATTGCAGACCAATACACTTAATTGTTGAATTTGTTTATGCCTAACAGAAGTTTGAATTTAATCCAATATACCTACTTATTTAATGGAAACCAAAAAGTATCAAATAAGTATAATGACTAATGACACAATCTTAAAAAATAACACTAGCCAACGAAATGTCGGGTTGTGTTGCGTAGATGAAGGTGACTGCATTATTATATTATTTTGGACACATAGGCAACGCATATGTGCCAACTATTTTTCTATTTTATGTTATTAGATCAGTTCTCATTCAAATAACAATGAAACAGTCTCCCAACTAGCAGTGTCAAAATAGATGAGAATATTGGGTAATTCTCAGCTCATTGGTGCAGACCGTTTAATCTTAATTTTACATATATTTGTCACATTATTTAAAATTATCCACATCACACAGATTTTTTAAGGTGTTTTTGTTCCATGGAAAATATTCAAATCGATTTGTATAAGCCCTATTCTACGTTACGTTTAGTGCCACCCTTTATAAGAGTTACATACTCCTTGTAAAAATGGACGAAAATCCACTTAAGTTCAGTCAGACACTTGAGGGCTCTTAGTTATATGAAGTGCACTTTTTAATTTCAATACAAGATCGCCCTTACGAGGAACTACTACCATGCAATGCTATTGTTCTTCTTCTTTATAAAGATATTGAAATATACCGTTGTCTATATTTTTAAGAAAAACCTTCAACATACATATTTCCAATTAAGTGTCATAGTCCGAATTCAACTGATGCATCCGTTTTCGTCTATGTATAACCATATTTTGTTTTTGTTTTTGGCTAGTGATGCACTAATCAACTAAATTATTTGCTAACATCGACTATATACGTACGTTCCCGTTAAGTTAATTTTCAATGAAATTTCTAAAGTGGACCAATTGTGAATAAGATTTTTCCATTGAAAATATTTTACTTTATAGTTATTTATAACAAGTGTGAATATTTTATAATAAAAAATAATAATATTAAGGCTATGTTGCACAACTCAATACCTACACGTTTATTTTACACATTATATACCAGAGCAAAAAACAATAAGACATTAAATGATAAACTACATAAATAAAAAAAGAACAAAAAAAAAATGAAAATCTGTTCCTTAAAATAAATTAAATATATTTTCTGAAGGAGCGTACCTACAATAGAAAACAATCTACTATTACCAAGTTTCTACTATATATTCTGAACAAAGCCACTTCTTATAAATTTAGAAAATAAACCTGCAATCCTTGCAATTTTAGTAAATAATATAAAAAACAATATCTACTTTTTTTAATATTTTATGTAAATATTGGTATTTTGGAAGAATTAAATATACTTTTGTTGTTTATAGATTTGATGAAAGCTTTAACACACACTTAAATTAAGAGTTAATTACATTTTGAAAAAAATAATTTACTAAAGCATTATACACTAAAATATATCCATTGACTTTTAAATAAAGAAAAAAGTTATAAATAAGAGAACGTTAAAATTTTGAATTAAACAAAAACAAAAATATTAACAAAAAAAATGTCTTAATAGCATATTCCAGTGTATTGCCTTAATATTTACTAGATTTTTAAGTGAAATTCGTAGCTAATTAATAACATTTTGTTAGCTAATTACAACCAAGAAAACAAAAACGATTCTGTTCTGGAAATATTTTTGTTATACAATGCATTCAATATTCAAATAGAAATGTATATACATACATTAATGTGCATTTTTTGCAAGGAAAACGATTAAATTTATTAAATTTTACATATTACAAACAAAAAGTAAATTCCAAAAATAAAATTTTGAATTAAAAGCATAGAATTTTAAATTTATATAAAACATACAATTCCCCTGCATGTCAGCATGATACAATTTATTATAAATGAATAAATAAAGAAATATGCTATGTTAATTATAAGAAAAATAAAATCTTAAAAAAATACTTAATCTGAGAAATACAACGAATAATTGTAATAATACAAACTTTAAAAAAGCAAATGTAGAAAGTTAAAACCAGAAGCAAACATAAACTGTATTGGCTTAGTAAAGAAAACACATTTAATATTATGTGTAATCATTAAGAAACTTATACAAAAGGAAAACCATACATTTATGTACTACTCTGTCTTATTGCATTTTCTTTTTTAATTTATTAAAGTACATATATAAATAATTACGTAGAAATTTTTAGCAAGACGGTGAAATTAAACAAAAATCATGGATGTGTGGAAATTTAAGTAATAAAGTTTGTATAACAAAAAAAAAAATGCATTGCTTATAATATATTATAAACACTTTTTTTATATATATATTTGAGCTATTATTATACCCTTAATTACCATAAATACAAGAAAAATATTAAATAAAATACTTACTATTGTTAAAAGTATATATACGATATATACACAGATATATATATATATATAATAAATGATATACATTAAATAGTTAAACAAGAAATGCGAATCTGTTTCATTCACTTTCAGGGTGTTTACCGTTGCAATGAAATTTGAATTTTCTTAAAAATGTGGGCCAAGTATAGATAACGATCACACTAACAAAGGGTGCCTCAAAATTCACGCCAAATTTTAATTGGCTGCCATTTTGTGCCATTTGTAAGTGTTAATAACCATAAGACAAAAACAAACAGCTGACAGCTTAGGGTTGGCTAAAATGGAGCGCTACGCGAAAGAACGTGTTTTATTGTTGAACAATATCTTCAAAATAATGAATGTTTGGATGTTCGATTGGCCTTCGTGAACAAGAATGGCAAATTTTAAGAATCTTTTTGTGTTAATTTATACATACCTAACCCTATTTTTTATCTACTTTTCCTCGTATTAATAAATTTTGCGTAAAAGTTATCAACTGATTGCACAGCAGTTAGATCAATTTTGTGTATGCTAACTGACGTTTGCTTAACTAATTTATGCAGATTTGTTTATTAATAAGGAAATTTATGTTTATTTTGTTCATATCCTGCGTCAATTTTGGAACAGGCACCCATATAACTCATCTGTGGACTAACTTAACTTTTAATTATTTATTGCCTTCCTGTATTCGTTACACATTGGAAGAAAATTATACATTTTCTTGTGTATGGTAACATAACACTTGCCAAATTTTTGTAAATTTTGTTAAACACCGCTCTTGTGCGCAAAGCTTAGTCTGAAGACACCAAAATATTTCCCCTCTAAAAAAGATTTAATCTAAGAATCCGAGCCAGGGATGAAAATTCAAACTTTTGGACTATATATATTGTCTTAGCTCAAATTGTATTGAATTGGTATCCATTGCGCAACACATATATTTGTTACACTATACACTATGTAGTTCCATAGAACACAAGGAAACAATGATGTAAAAAAGAAGTGATACAAAAAGTTTTAGAAACTCAAACAGTGAGGCCCAGGTCTAAACTCCCATCCATTAATTTTTTTTTTCAAAATGCCCAGCGTCTATTTGTAGTTGATTATTCGAGGAAAAAAACAGAAATACATAAATATTTTCGCTTTATTGTTAGAAAACATATTCTTTTCAAATTTCACTTGCTGTGCCTACAGTTTAAGTAAAAATATATACATATGAATAAAAAAAATGTTAAACAACAACACCGATCAAGGAATTAAATTCCTACTATAAAAATATAAATTAAATTGTTTAGCTTTCTTTTTCTGTTTTATCTTCATTATGCACAATATCACTGATTGCTACGTTGTTGTTCCTTTTCACATCATCATCACTGGTGGACTGATCATCTGTTACCTTCAATGGCACTGCCTCAAGAGGCTCTATAATCTCTTGCACACCAGACGAGGACAGTTGCGTTTGACCATTAAGCTTAGTGGAACTTATAGTTTCTAAGAGTATTCTCAAATTATCCCCAGATATCTTGTCTTCATTGGAAGCTGATTGAGGCAATTGCTGTTGATGCGTGTCGTCGCCTCGCATCGCTCTATACCATACCACAGGACTAAGAACATGTTCAAACATAAGTTTAATTATATAACCAAACAGTATCGGTAGTAAAATAATAGCGATGATATTGTAGGGAAATGAAAGTGAGTCTGAAATGAGAAATCAGTTAGTCCAAAACTAATTGCAGATTAAATTTGACGCCATACTTTTGAATGACATTATCATCTCCATGCATTTCTCTATAATCAATTGAAATTGATTCAAAAACATGTCGTTGACGTAAATCATGAGGACATGATCCGGTCTGCAGAAGGGAAGTTTTATTTTTGTTTGTTTCCTAGAATGTGGAATAATTCTGTATTGAAATGGCCACGGTTTTTACGCGGAATCCCTTACTGAATATTCACAATTTGTTTGTCCTTTTTAGATGACCAAAACAACAAGTTGAATGTTCTTCTTAACCATCCATCTGCTTCTGTTTCACTTTCCTGGACCAAGGAAATAAAATCCTCTGCTTCAAGTTTCTAAAATAAAATGCGTAATGAGATGTAGCGACAGAAACCAAATTTACTATGATTACTGAGAACAGTATTCGTATTACCTCAAAAAGGAATTGATTGAAACTAAAAAAAAAAGAGACATGTTGAGAGATATTACAATCGTCAGGCACTGCCAAATAGGTCTTGTTCCGAGATATATTTCTATTTCTTAGCTTGAGAGTTAAATTCTAATTTCAAATGTATTAGGTACTTCTATTTTGGCTTATTTTTTATGAAAGTTAAATGGAAGTGATCAACTTAAAACGTATTTTCTTCGACAAAAAAATAAAAAATCTGCAATATAAGTACGAAAAATATATTTTGTACATGTGCTGTATAAAAGGTTATTAGGAATTATTTTCATATTTTAGCAATCAGATCAACTAAAAGTAAACTCTCAAAGTATTAGAACAAATGTAGCTCTACATTTTGCCATTTAAATACAAAAGTCGGAATCGAATGGTTGATTATGTATTTCAAGATTTATTTGAGACGTCAACTACTCATACTTGTATTATGACGATAACCATTGAAAATTTCTTTCCAGCAACTGCATTGTTGTGCCGTTGATATAATCGATTGATGTAGGATAGACCAATATTCATATATAGTTTTCCCATTAACCGTAAAGTGAATGCAAAACAAAATTAATACTTAACTCTCTTTGGGCGTACTTACTCTGTTGCACTCCAGGTAAGTGAAGAAATATCCAAATAACACAAACGAAAATATTACTACCGCAATAAGACTCCTGTTGTAACGTCTGTGTATAAACCAAATCAGCATTGAAACTCCTAATACAAAACACATAAAGCGCATCTACAAAACTCCGAAATTATTAGTCAGCTGCCACAAAATAAGTTACAAATCCTTACCTCAGAGCTACTTAGAGCTATACGAAACATTTGGAATAAATCATTACAGATATCCTTCAGCAACCCGATAAAGCTTGCGCCTTCACTTGTCCCCTGTGTACATCTAGGAGGAGTTATAGATGATCCAAGAATAATTGTTATCACAGCATCTAAGTCACGGATGTCCGTGGGACTTTCTATGATAGCCAATTGAGCAGGAGATAAAGAAAAAATAACTCCTTTTTGTAGGTGCCCAGTTTGTTCATCTTTCTATGAATCAATTTGAACATGTGCAGAGGTGATGTCATACTTTGAAGCCTACGTGTTTTTAATCATAATCTATTAGTTTACCTTTAGAGTATTCTTTTTGAATAAATTGGTAACCAGTTTTTTGTAATAAAATACAGCTAAGGCGCCATCATCAGCTACATCACAGACAGGACATGTATTAGGCGTTAAAACGGATGGAGAATGCCTCTCCCATGCATTTGGCTCTTGCCATACATCGTCTTGAAAATCTGCACCCGTTTGGCACACTACAAGTCCAATCAAAAGAACTATAACGCGGGTATTCATTTGAAATGTACTTTAAGAACACAACGCGCAAGTTTATAACTAATAACGTTTATAAATTTGAGAAACTGTAGGAATCCCCGAAACAAATGTTGGGCCCAAAGGAGATTGTAAACAAAAGTTTGACATAAATGGATCTAGTCGTTAGAGAAGACTCGAATTGCCTGAGTGAAGTATGTCATTTTCATATTTTGGGTGTGTTCATCAATGCAACGACATAAGGAAATTATAAGGTATAATATATTTGAATGGTAGGTATTCGTTGACAGATTTCTCACATTCAATTGAATGTAAAAAAACCCAGACTGTAATTTTTATTTTGGTTATTCGTGTGTTTGGAAAAGGTATAGCTGTAGATATTTATTTACATATTTTCCATTTACTGGGTTAATGTTTTATTATTTGAGTCAGTTAATTCTTGCTTATTGGCTCTACAGTTCGGGGTCAACGGAGGCTTCAATAGTTAATACACGTGATAATACGAGGTACAAACAAAAAAAATTGGTTTTATGAGCTTAGTTCTGTCGGATGTATTTGTGTGGTATTAAATTTGTTTTTAGTTATGAGATGCTAAAAAATAAATGAAAAATTAAATTGTAATACACTCATTTCCGAATACAGAATTCTTAACATTGAAGTAGAATTAACTACATATACCTATCTCACATTCTAGCAAAGATAATGCGCATGGGTGCGTGAATCCAGCAATTATCTGTACCTGTACACTCCTGCAAAACAATTGAAACAGATCGAAGAAAGTCAAAATGTGACACTTGTTCTTTGACGTTTTATATCGAACTATAGGTAGTAAACATTTGTGAACAATTGTATATCTGCCGCAAATAAAAAATCACTATTACAAATTTAATAACAATTATAAAATGGAAACAAGTGAGAAAAAAGCAGGATCTCTCACAGAGGAATCTCTCAAAAGAAAAGAAAGACTAAAGCGCCTGAGAAATCTTGCCGATAAAACCGACAAGTCTACGCCCGAGACTCAAGATTTACCAAAGTAAGAGACTTCGCGATACCTATAATCCAATTGAATCTATTGTTTATTTTTGCAGGCCAGTCTTCCGCAGCTATAAGCCCCATGATGAAAATATCAGCGAAAATATTCTCGATCAGGGACCAACAGGTGAAATCGAAAAAGAAGTAGAAACACAGCTACAGTTGCTCAAAACTCCCATTGTCATTGACGAAATTGACATTGCAAATCTTGCTCCCCGTAAACCAGATTGGGATCTTAAGCGTGACGTGTCCAAGAAATTAGAAAAGCTCGAGCGACGCACACAAAAGGCAATCGCCGAACTAATCCGTGAGCGACTCAAAAAAAATCAAGATCTTTCTCAGGTAGTGCATATAGACGCAGCGATCAAGTCCAAAGAAGAGTCGGAGGTTGTCTAGTTTTGTGTTTGATTCTTCTTTTTCTTTTTATAAAAGTGTAAGACTAAATATAATAAATTACAAGTAACGAGGATTCTTCTAGTTCTATCGAACTGTTCTTCTTCCAGGAATGTTCTCCTTATTTGCTGACGAAATTTTCTGACCCAGGGCTGTAATTTCTGCAAAGAAAATCTTATTACAATGCCAAAATGGCAATACAACACATACTCTCGCTATATTTGGTTTCGATTGAATTTGCGACTTCTTTTATAGACTGCAGCTGTAAGGGTATATCCTTGCGAAGGGCATCGATTGCTACCTGTAGTCCATGTATCTGCTCGGTGCAAATAATTAGTTTCTTGTCCTTATCTTTGATAGCTTTCTCTTGGTGGAGGGCCACTTCAGTACGCCATCCAATCGTCTTCTTAAGTTTTGCAAGCTCTTGCGATTGCTTGCCTATGATTTCGTTTGCCTTTGAAATCTCCTCCGTTGTGATTTCAAGTGCCTGGCGCTTAGTTTGACAAATTTTCTTTTCCGCCTCCAACTCGGCTACTAAGTCAGACTGGGTGATTAATTAATTGGAGAACTAAAGCATTAAATAGGGGTACACTACCTTCATTTTGTCGTATTTCTTAATTTTATCCTGCAACTCGTGAATGTGTTTTCGTGAGTCACTTAAATGCATATCGTTTTTACGCTCGAGATTTTTGAGTGCTGTCATCTCAGAAATAAGTTTATCGTTCTGTTCTTTAATGGATGCGATAGTGCACTTCAACGACGCAATTTCATCACGGAGATGATCACATTTTTTCATTTCCTGACTGTTGTATGGGTTATATTTGAAATACAC
Organism: Cheilosia variabilis; assembly: GCA_951230905.1. NCBI lineage: Eukaryota > Metazoa > Arthropoda > Insecta > Diptera > Syrphidae > Cheilosia > Cheilosia variabilis. The sequence continues at coordinate 18,417,325 of OX579676.1, forward strand.
ATATAAACTTATTTCTTACCACTTTTCAGAGTATAAATTCGCTTTCTCATGAGATACCTTATCGAGTTGTGCTTGGAGGGCAGATATCGCTTTCATATTCCTATCATTATCCGTGTGCCTCTGGTCGGACGCTTTTCTTAGTGCTTCCTGCATTTGAAGGATTTCATCCTGATGCCGATTCGTCATGGCTTTACTGTTCTCCAATAGCGATTCTCTTAATTTAGCATTTTCCACTTCCAACTGAGACATGCGCCCTAGATTTGAATTTATTTCGTGTTGCATGGCCTGCATGCTACTTTCATGAGCCGAATTTGTCTTCTAAAGAAATAAATAACATTCAAATACTTTTAAGTGTATGCAATACCAATGCTCACCTGCAAATTATGCAACACGTTATTCATGTAAAACAAGATCACATTAAGCGGTGCCGGCTTAGTGGGCAAACACAAATGAACAAGATTTTTGAACGAACGCATTTCATAGAACTGCAAAATGAACTGATTATCTCTGCTTTGAATGAGGTCAACATCTAAGAGATTTCTTTGGCAGTCTTGCAGTATTTTAATTAAATTCTCAACGAAGCCCCCGAATGTTACATGCAGCGACTGATCTTGTTTGAGTTCATGGAAGGAATTTGTGTCCACTGTGGAAATATACATTTTTCGATGGTCGGCTTTTTCAGTTATCCTTAGTTGCTATAAAAACTGCATTATTAGATTTAGGAAAAAGTAAAAAGGCATTCGAGCAACCTACAATTAACCCCTTGAAGTCGATCTTTTCGGCATATACAAAGCATTGTTTTTTGGATGATATACCGCCCGTGCGGATATTTATTGTAAGTTCGCTTGACGGCAGTATGCATTCAATATTTTTCATATAATTTATGTTGGAGAAATAATCGTCCTCTGAATTGTATGGCATTGTATTTGAAAACATATTTGAAATAAACAATTTTTTTTTTGATAAAAACGATTGCTTTTAAATTTATTAATTCTTGACGTTTAAGTTGACGTTTAAAGTTTAATCGGCCCGTTCGAATACATCCATAATCACACCCCCTGTTCGTTCGTAAGTCTGGGGTGGCTTGGACTCTTATTTGGTTCTCGATTGGGTTTCCTTAATTCTGTTCTCAAATTTTTCTTGTTTCTGTCGAATCGAACATTAAAACTAGTGCGATTGGCACATGTATAGCCTTTGACACTTATTTACGTATTTTCAACTAACCGGCTCGATTTCATATTATTTTTATTCGAAATTTGCGCCAAATTGATTTCTAAACATTTGTATATAAAAAACTAGATCAACCCAATGTAATGTGTTTCTTTGCGATTGAAAGATTTCCCAAAAACGTACACAAACCAAAGCAACTCCGAGAAAAATCCAGATTAGTAAAAGGGCAGTGATATCATAAAATCATACCTTTTTTCTATCAATCGATTATGAAAACTATAGCAAAAAGTGTTATTTTCTACCCAATCGAAACCTTATAGTTCTTACCTACGTAGGTACCTGCCTGCCTATCGCCAACAATGAACAAGTGAGAACTATAAGATAGAAAAGAACACTTTTTGCTATACTTACCTACCTACCTACCTACCTAACATCAATTTATTTTACTTGCTGGTGGATTCCATCCAAACAGAACAGGTTGCAAATAACAACCCTGGTATAACGAAATTTGACATTTTCATTTTATGTTTTTTCCACAACCATTTTCCGTTTGCATGTTAATTGTTAATTGCTTTTGCGTCTCCTCCCTTTTGTTTGGTGTCGAATATAGTATTTTAATTATTTTTTCTACTCAAATATGATATAAGTCTAAATTAATAAAAAAAAAGTAGAAGAAAAAGTGTTTTTGAGAATGAGGAATCTAATATTAATGTGCCTTTTTGGCGTCTTAAGCCAAGGTACTGACTGCCACACCCCAAGCCCACAATTTTACATACTACGTTCGAACTAATATTTCTCATAATTTCTAGTAAATTCTTTGACTGATGGAAATAAATGTACCATGCCACAGATCCTTCGTGGGTCTTGGTTCTCCTGGGAAGATGGTTTACCAACGCAAACAGTGATAGATGCAAATTCAATGTCGAGACGAGGTTATTGCATCGACATCGAACACCACGGTGCGGATTACTCATTCGTATTTAAGGGAAGAGCTGATTGCTACCATTGTGTTAAGACATTCCCCAGAACGTTAAATGTTTTTGAAAAATATGAAGGTTTGTTAAAAGGCATTGTGCAAAATGTGTGTGTTGATAAAATTATTTTCGCTTAGGACCTTGTGTATCGCTACCCAATGGAGTTGATCCAACCGTCAAGAATGTTTGCAAGGGTGTGAAGGAGGATTCTCAATTGATTACTCTATTCAACGAGAATTTCATTCCAATTAATTGTCGCTCATCGCTGGAAGGTGTTTGGCATTTTACTTACCAAGTAAGTTTTACATGTTTTATTCCTTGTTGAGTTTAAGAACGATTATAGTATTAGTCTACTTCACTGCTTACATAAACCTCTCAACGAAAAGAATATACCTAGTATTGACTAAATGGTTTAAGACGCTACCAAAAATTCTTGTAATTTAACATCGTTCGCTTTTCCAGAATCGTTTCCGTTTCACCGGTGTGTGCAACAAACCCGACGCTCGTATACAATCATGCCAAACCGCAGGCACTCAGTTTCTGATCACGAATCAAAAATTCAATATATCCTACCAACAGTGTGAGGGTATGGATGGGACCTTCACCGGTATTGTAGAGTACAGTTGCCTCGGCGATTGGTTCATTGGAAAGAATCACTATTTTGCCGTAGCAAATACCAAGGAAAGTCGTAAAGATGAGAAATACCGCTGCTTCCTAAAGAATCGTGACGACGATCTGTATATCGGTGTCTCCATTACCGCGCAATGTAATACACTAAAAACACCCGAAAACTCGCCAGAGCGTTTGAAACTGACTCCTGTCAAGGCGGAGGTTGTTGAGCCTGGTTGTACGTTGCCACAGAACTTTACCGGTGAATGGGTGAACACCGCAAATATCGACGCTGATGTAACAATTAGCGAGACGCACATCAATGAAACCTATTATCCCGACAAGTCTCGATACCGTCGCACGATTTATGTCTGCCGTGAAAGAAGAGGAAACCGCATTATGATGGCACGTCTTACCGTTGACGGTTGTCAAAAGGACTACGTGTGTTTTGACTTTATGGACCGGCATCACAACATTATCCGGTATCGCAAGGGGTTGGCCGTGATAAAGGATGACTTCAGTACGGTTTGTTCATGGGTTCAGTTTCCCAACAAAGAGGCATGGAAATATGACTTGTTTTTGGCAAGGAATCCCGTTCCGGTACGGTGCCCAGTAGCGGGCAAATTCAATTTTACACAGCGTGGCGAGCACCCATTTAGAACGAGGTAAGTGCTTATTGAAAATACCTTTAGTGCTTTCCGCAACGATTTTTCTTTTGCAGGATACTTGGCGGTGTAACTCTGAGTCCAAGGCCAGACATCCGTTGCAAGCAGAATATTTCAGATTTGTCTGTTTGTGATACAGATCAAAAGGAAATGGCCATCGATGAGAACTACTGCCTGTCTGTTGACCATTTGGGACGTCCTGTTGATATTTACAGTAAGAGATTGGATAGCGTTTCGCTTGTATTTTGAAATAATAGTTTTCCGCTTTAGGTGATCCCGATTACAGGATGAAATGCATTGGTTTCTGGAAGGAGAATCTCAAATCTTACTTAATCACTCACGATTCCCTGGATCCGCTTTCCAAGTATCGCTGCTGGGTCTATCAGAGAGCCGATTTGAATCGTGTACTTATGTCGCAAGGTAAGTAGAACTTATTAGCTGTGAACAGCAAACATGTAATCTATATCTTTTGCTTTCAGCTGTTGGTGCCTTTTGTAACCTGAAGCAAGATGTCACTTCGTGGAACTATACTGAGGGGGCTGCTGTCGCAATCGATATGACAGAATACGAACGTGAACGTGATCAGTGTCCAATGCATTTTGATGACGGTGCGAATCCGTGGCTGGAGTCGGAGAATTTCATTAAAATCTTTGATTGGGATTTTTACAAGGCGGGTGCTAACCGTTTGGTGAGAAATGTAAATTTTGGAGTTTTCATGACGTTTTTCATCTTGTTCGTTGGGACGCGAATAGTTCGACACTTGACGAAATAATTAAGTTTAGAAATTTCTATAAGTAAGCAAGTTGATAAAGTCAGAAACGAATACTAGTTAATTTGTCCGTCCATATAAAATGTAAGCTTAGGGAACTATTTTACATTCGAATATTGTACAATTAAATTAAGAAAATTAACAAGGAACAATGGTGTTCCATACATATCCAGAAATCTCATTTTTATTCGTCCGTTTTATAAATAAATCAGATCTTAGACCGAAATCGAAGTCTTATTTGTAAATGAATCGTTTAACAGCATAATCGATGACGATGGCACAACACATCAAAGATCTTGTGAGTTATCCGAAATACATATCCCTATTTGAATAAGCCGACGATATTATGTGGTGCGTTTGTGAGTGTTCAAAAATAAGTTCTGACAAACATAAGTTAGGAGGTTAACGATTGCAATATGCTGTCAGCAGTAAGGGACAACTAAGACCGACGAATCGCCACGATATACAGCTGACACTGCCCATTCTCTTAATGCCGCTATGATAGTATTTCATTAAATATGAAACAGAGATTAGCAAGGGTGTGTATTAACATCATCGCTCAAAAGTCAAAAGCAGAAGAATATGAATATGGATCGAGTTTCTGGACACATTTTAGTACAATCGAGAGCACTGTCTTTGAAAATTGCTCGAGATTTACTATAAGTAAGTTAGATTTGGCTTCAACAGCATCGAAATAGTTTACATGGGTGGTGTCTTTTTTTGTTAATTATTATTAATTAACAAATAATTATGAATAAATTTGGAAGCACTTATCGAAAAATGAAAAAAAAAAGTTTAACGTATGATTTTCCTGGCCACCACTGTATGCAGAAAAGCGAACTGTCAGAAAATTATCTGCCCGATGAGTGCTTTTATTCATAAAAGTTTACCTCTTCGTTGGGGAGCTTTTTTACCTTGAACTTGAAAAATGAGCCCCAAAACAGCTGACTGTCAATCAGCAAACAGAGTACATTCGAAAGGTAAACAAGTGTGCTGCCGAAACGGCTTTGCAATGCGGAAATTTTGTACACAAAAGGTTCACCACGAACCACCAGTAGAAATCCGAAGAGATGACGAATTCAAGCTTCCATTTGTATATTCCGAACAGTACGCAGTAAAGTTTTGTGGACTTCAGAAATTGCACCCATTTGATGCGGCCAAAGGACACCACATTTTAAAGGTGATTTCCATTAGAAATAAACACACCTTGTAAGTGCTCTTTAATTTGTAGATTTTGAAAGCGGAAAATCTGCTGACCGAGGGAAGGTTTTATATTCCTGAAGAGATTACCAAAGACGAACTGCTGAAGGTGCATAAAAGGGAATATATCAAAAGTTTAAAGGTACAATTTGATTGCAGACTACTGACCACTAATAACCCCCCACTTTAGTGGAGCATAAACGCAGCGAAAATATCCGAAATCGTGCCACTGCTCTTGGTTCCCAATCATTTCGTACAACGAGGCTATCTAAGGCCTATGCGGTTTCAAACAGCCGGCTCGATTCTCGCCGGCAAATTAGCCTTGGAATCAGGTTGGGCTATAAATTTAGGTGGTGGATTTCACCATTGCTGTTCGTATCGTGGCGGAGGATTTTGTGCCTATGCAGACATCACTTTGCTCGTCATGAAGTTGCTTAGTGAAGAGAAATCAATAGCAAGTGTGATGATTGTAGATCTAGATGCTCACCAGGGCAATGGACATGAACGAGACTTTGTAGATAACAAAAACGTATTTATCATGGACATGTATAACGCTTCAATATATCCGAAGGACCATGAAGCCAAACTAAGCATTAAGTGTGCCGTTGAGTTGCGACCATTTACGGAAGATGCTTTTTACCTAAAGAAACTAACAAAGTGAGCTCGTTTCTTTGCCAGCAATCACTTTCTTTCATTGTGTCATATTTGCAGAAGTCTAAAGGATTCCATAGATACATTCAGGCCCGATTTTATAGTATACAACGCTGGCACAGATGTCCTAAAAGGTGACTCGCTTGGCCTGCTTTCCATTACACCACAGGTTAGTTATACCAGCGATGAATTGTGAGTTTTGTTGTCTAGCTATATTCTGCTTTAGGGCGTCATTGATCGGGATGAACACGTATTTTCGACGTGCATTAACAGGAAAATTCCAATCGTCATGCTTCTAAGTGGCGGCTATTTAAAATCTTCAGCCAAAGTTATTGCCGATTCCATAATGAATTTGAAGGCAAAAGGACTGCTTCCTCTTAAGTGAGGGCAATATTCGATTACAGTTGCAGGTGAACAGGTTACAAGGCGGATTTTTGGAACGCGTACCTTAAAAATATACTCGCATGGGTTTATTCATTTTACAGATGCTATAGCTTTGTCTGAATAGCAAGTCCGTTTTGACTGTGGTTCTTGAAATGTTCCTTGAGTTGTAGGGAGGCAATAGAAAGTAGAAACATTTGTTTGCCATTGCTGTTTTATACAAAAATTGGAAAGATATCTGAAGAAATAAAATGTAATTTTCTTTAGCGAAATATAATATATGAAAATATAAATCAAGAAAAAAAGATTTTTTTTTAAATAGAAACCAACAACTAATTTTAGGAAGAGCTTTACAATATCAGCCGTGGTGAACCCATCTGTTTTCCACATCGCCGCAATTTAACACGGATGTCTTTTATAAAGTTGATGATTTCCTCAAGGTAGATGAACTCGTTATCTACTCCGAAGTTGCTGCTGCTTTTCATAGAAAACGAGGACAACACTGTCCTAGAATGTGGACAGATTTTTATTTGTGTAATTTAAAGTCTTGTTTGGAAGAAGATGAATCGGTTGCTTGGCTTTTTTATAAAATATCCGGATGTTGTTTCGATTTCAATATTCCCAACAATGTTCGATCACCTACAGCTGATAGACTGAGACGCATCATTTCAGGTCTGATAATGTTAGATCCTTTGTTCTCATCACTGTGCAACGCGCACAAACTAATCTAGTTTGAAAGCCTGGTGGACGGAAGTACATACTTAATTTCAGTAATGGTTTCTTCAGTCTGACATCGGAATTTTGGATTCCTCCGCCGTTGAACGGTGTGCAGAATTCGATTTCGAGTGGGTTAATTGGTAGAATAGTTTGATTAATTGAAAACTATAAAACTAATGAAACACGTTTCATTTACAGATTCTTGTGAAACCCTGCAAAAAGTAAATCAACACAATTGGGTAGTTTCTTTAGTTATATGTTTTATTTAAAAGCAATAACTTGAACGTTTTGTTACACATTTTACAAAAAAGAACAAAAAATCAATTTCCTTTTAATAATTATTATTATCGTCATTGTAATAATCACCATAAAAATAAAATATAATATATCAATTATTGTTAAATTCTAATTCACAGTTGCTGCAATAAAAATAAGGTCAGAAAAAGAATGCACACTATTGATAATTGTATATTTATGGTTTTCCGTAAATGGAAAGATAAGTTTACATCCAATTTTTTTATTATTTAAAGACAACGAAACACTAAGCAAATTACAGCAAAAAAGGATCTTATTCAAAGGTTGAAAAAAAAAGTCATTTTATATACACATTATGTAGAAGTTAAATACATACATAATATAAATGTTTTGCTCATGGTTTATGTTCAAATGTTTTTTTTTTTTTGTAAAAAAGGTTTCACATTCATATTTGTCTTTACTGATTTTTGTTTGTTTGTTTGTTTTTTCATTACGCTTTGTTATTATATTTAGATATTTATTAAATTGGTAACTTATTTGTATTATTATTTTAGTTGATTACATTAATATCATGATTTGTGTTACATTTAACGCATCTGTACGTTGGTTTTATTTTTAATTAATTTTAGTTTGTAGTTCTGGTTAGGACTCTTCGTGGTTTAATATGTTATTATATTAAAATGTTAGCTAACTCCTTAACTATTAAAAAGAACAAAGAAATTTACTTAATCGAATATTATATGTTGGTCAGATAAATGGCACGAGTACTCGGAGGGGAATCTATGGAGATATTTCAAATTGCAAATGGTAGAACCAAATGTGATGAATGTTTATAAAACAATTTTTGGTCATATGCCACTTTTAATCTCACATGGTTGATAGTATTAATTATAATGTTTACATTGAACAACCCAATCAAACGTTTTTGTGATTCTTGATGCACTTGACATTTCAAAGGCACAACTTTAGGCATCCATTCGTGCAAAGATTTGTAGATAAATAATATCGCTGGAAACTAAATACGCAAGAAACACATTCTGGTGGACTGTAAATTAAATCAAAAAGCTATACACTACTCCGTACATAGTTACAGGAATGTTGATTAAAAATAAATTGATTGTCAACTTGGGGAGTTTCGTCGTTTTTAGTATTTTTGAGCTGCATCACAGCGAGTATTAATTAGGTTATGTGCTCAACTACTGGGCGTCGAATACCAAACACAATAACACCACTAAATTAGAATCGAAACTGATAATCACCCTCAGGAGTCGGCACAGTGATTAACGTCTTAGCGGATATACCATCACAGATTAAACACGTACGTAAAACTATTTAGCAGATGTGAGGAGGCGAGGAGCAACAACATTCTTCATTTCTATTCGTCTGGTCCCTGTTGCGAAATTAAAGTTGAAATTTCCACGAGTTTTTGGAAGACCAAAGTGACTGTTTACTAAAAGTCGTTGCTGTTCACTCTTAACAATAATTCAGAAATTTGCCGTGCCCCCCCCTAGTTATACAGAAACATGCCAGTTAGTCTTCAGGGCCTATATTTGAAAACTCTTTGCCAGAGTCTTACAAACTAGTAAGTGAGACCAAAATTGTAGAATTAAAAATTCACCATAAGCACTTCTTCTCGAATATATCACGGAATAACACAGCATCTCAGGCTAGACCAATAAAAGTTTCTCATCGCAAAACAAAAGAAGAACACATAACTTTAAATGGGAACGAGTATATGAGACGTTGGACGGTTGTTCAAACATGTGAGTGACTAGCCTAACTTTTCACAACACTAATGATACTGTCAATCTATTCCTACATAGGTTATCTGTATAGATGAACCTATCATGACCTTTCCCTAAAGGCAATGACATGTCACTTTCGATTAAAAGAACAAAAAGATCAGTAGACAACAGAAAAGCGTCTCAGCATTTCGGTTCGTCCACATTCTCTCTCAGTTGCCCACATATATTCTCCTTCAAGTACTCGTGCAATGTAATAAAACTTAATTGTCATCACTGTTTTCTTCAGAGTCCAGGCGATAGATCGTATAAACAAACACATGTCAGCAACTTTGTTATATTTTGGTGAAACAATCTGCAGCTACCCTGTATATTCAGCATCTAATAAACGATATCTGCGGTCTATTCCTCATATTGACTTCCACTGCAAAGCTTTATAGAATCAAACATCGTTATAGGTAAAACGCAAATCACCAAATCCTTACACGTCATATCCTACGTTTTCTCAAGCATTCTATTTTCAATCTATTACTTGCCAGTGCTACGCAATTTTGGCAACATTTTTATCTACTAGTCTCAATCAATTCATCCATTCCTTGCAACGATCATATGTATTTATATATCTGTGCTTATCTATAACCCTCGTATCAGCTTATTTTCTAATGGGTTTTCACCAACTTGCAAACATTTGGAATTCAGCAAACAACTAAATATCATAACTGGATATGGATGGGTGATTCTGTCTAAAGTGGAGCGTTGTAGGTGAAGAAAATTCTATTCAACTCATCAGATGTGGAGTTTTGTCTTTTTTGTCGGCTTCAAAGCGTACAAATAATTAACTAGAACTAAGCTACGTACAAATTTTGTTTCTTCTAGGATGGAATATGCAAGTTTAATTAAAGAAAATAATATAATTATATAGGATTGTAAAATATTAAATTAAAATTTCTTATGATGATGACAATTACTTAAAAAACTATTTTTCAAGTTTCGCCTAAGTAAGGGCAGTCTTTCTGTTAAGTTTCTTTTTTTGTTTGCTTATAGAATTCATTACTACTAACAAGCCGCCGGTTCCGCTATCCTAAATGAGAAGAAGGAAGATACAAATGTGATGAGAACGAACTACAATCTAAATAAAAAAAAAAAAAAAAAAAACTATGAACAGAAAAATACTGTTGGAAAACGAATGAGTAACGAGTTCAAATATGAACTAGGTGCTACTTACGATGATCTCGTGGGTGCGTCTTCAAATAAAACCTCTGATCTGCTGTTCATCAGGTAAACTATACAGAATGATAATATCGTGACAACAATACCAATTGCAAGAGTAACTGCTTCGTGTACTTTGGACGGTCTTAGGAATATTCTTGCACTGAACTGTGACCATGTCGATTCAGTCCAAGTCGAGTATTGGCCAGATTTCCAGTCGTAATCTATAAATTAGTTCGATTTTTGAGGTCTGACTAGTACAAATGGTAAAAAAAAATTACCTTCGATCAAAAACGCGGGACTCATTGCCACGCTGTAGTTTTGAGTTGTAAAGCGGCACTCGCCTTTGCCATCATAGCCGGCAAACCAATGCAGCGGTAGATATGTACAGTTTTCCTTTTTAACATCGGTGATCTTTTGCGACAGAATGTAGCCCAAAAGTCGGTGAGACCAGCCAGATGCTTCCTGGGATGCACCTTGGACGCTAATGTACCTATAAATATCGAATTTGGTTTGAAACTGACGACGCGTAATCATGCACCAAATGACCAGCACTCACCTCAATGGTGGAATTGGTGCTCCAATCTGGCTGCTAGGATGAGATGCCGCTTTGAACAATGGACAATCGGACGATTGCAGGAAACAAAAGAGGAACTCATCGACTAGAATCGGATTGACCAGCTTATTGTCGTCATAAACAACGCCCGACAACATCTCGTACAATCCTAAAGCAAGCGCCGAGGAAACATTTCTGATCTTCATTTGAACCGAATCCAATTGGAAATGGTCACGTGCCAATTCATTCTCCATCAAGACGCTGAAATCCATCGTGGTGTTTCCATAGCTGTATCCGATGTTCCATCCGTCATCGTAGATCGAGTGATAGAACTTATTCGTTGGTTTCGAGTTCAAAATCACCGCGGGAAAGGAGAGGTTTGCCTTCAGGAATGACTGCGCGGAAGTTGGTGGCAAATTGCCGCTCAACACCGAGTTGAACTTCACCTTCAGGTTATACTCCGCCGAATAGTTGCGAATCTTTCCCAGTAACTCCGAAGCAATCTGCATATTTTGCACCGAATGCAGATTGATTTCATTGATCTCATCCAATGCACCGATGTCAATCATGAGCTCAATATTCTCAAAACTAATCGGGTTTGTATGTGTGCTACGGGTGGGGAATGCCTTATTTTGGATATCGTAAACAAACCGCTGAGAGCCAATGTAATCGTAAGACTCGCCATTGAAGACGACAAACAGAATATTGTACTTTTCGTTTTTGTGTTGCGGCAAGAGTCGCGCAAGCATATGGGCCACGTTGATCAGAGTTGCATATGACAGGAGGGAGTCCATCGCGCCCAGTCCTACTCCATCGAACATAGAAGTGGTATCCAATCGGGTGGTCACCATAATGAATTTCTCTGCCGGATCAATGTCGCGCGTTTCCACTGTGTTGTTTCGTGGAAAGAGGGTCGCGTAAATATTCCTGCCCTCCAGAGGATCACAATACCTGGTCCGACTGAGGTTATTCAGGAAATTCGTCCGGCGCATGCACACCTCTGAGCTTACAGCTGCCGACATGAAGGTGTTCACTTGGACGCTGCACAACGACCGCACAGCATGGTTGTCATAGTCGAAATTGTTGAATTTCTCGAAACAGTCTAGGATTTTCTTCTTCTCGTCTGGATCCGCCACATAGTAGATTGGAAAGGGAAAGTCCTCGTGCAACAAGCCAGTACCAAATGGATTCCACAGAGATTCTGGCCGTGTTGCATCGCAACTTTCATTGTTGATGTTGCTGTATTGATTGGGACAAGTTAACTCATGACTGAATTGTGTCATGTTCTCAGTTCGATTGACGACTATCACTACAGAGATATTCTTGCCGCCTTCGTTCTTAAGGCGTAGCATATGGGTGCGGGTGAACATAGGCGGTGGCACTACCGGTGCATACGGTGGCGATGGTGGATTGTTTAAAAGAAAGTCAATGTCTTCTACGGATTTGACCACATGAAGTACGCCTGTGGAGCCCGACGATGAAGCTGGAAAAGAAAACGATTCAATCAGGTTGCTGCAGGATCATTTGATTTGTTTGTACTTACAAGAGCAACCGGTTTGGTGTGTTCCGTTTAAACGACGAAAGCAGCTGGCTCCACTTATCGGAATATACATCATTTCGCGGGTTCTTTCAGCTCTCACCGGCAAATAAACTAAAGAGGAGTGGAAAGAGTTGGTAAAGATATGGTTCGTTAATTTTGTTAATCAGGGACTGCTTTGCAGCCGCACAGCTTGTGAAGACCATAATCGGATACCAATTTGTCATTATAGGCTTAAATTTGGAACAGATTGCTTTATAGCTGACTACTAGCTTTCTTTTCAAGTTGGAAATTGGCATCCTAAAAGCCAGCTACCTCTCTTGTCCGAGTTTTTGCTTTTTTTTGTGTGGCAAAACACAACCGGTTGCCTTTTTTCAGTTTTCAATATTTAGGAGGATAGTAGCATCTCAGGCAATTACAGCATCAACCCCCAGTATCGTCATGTCTTTTAATTATCAAATATAATGACATCACTAGGCATTCTTTTAAAATTTCCAGTCAAACCACAAATTTAGGGAGGTAGGTAGATACACGACTATCCCACATCGGCTTTGAATTTCCTAATCGACGAAAATACTGACACTGTTATAGCTTTTGAATGATATTGAAATGATTTCATGTTGGATAGAAAATACTAACCATTCAATAAATATAGGAGCGTAGTACAGAATTGAAGACAAAACTACATTCTAAGATAAGTGCGTTGCCAGCACAAATTATATCTGCATCAGGAAAACATAAGTATCCAAAGCGACAGAAAATCTGACGACATTTGTAAGTTATAACGTGTCTGCATTGCTGTCGATACGCTTGCAAACCTCCATTTAATAGTCCCCCTCTACTCCACCGATTCTCCAAGTAGAATAAATGAAAATAAATCTCAAGTTGTGGGTACACGAATGGCCTTTTCACCTCTCACGATAGAAACGTCTACTTTCTCGTTTGCACAAGACGCCCAGCAGTGATTATTACGATAAGTGCAAAAAACGAAAACAAAATTTATAACCATTCAGAACAGATGCATCCGCATCAATTGATTGTGATGTGAGTCATATCCAACTGAAGAGAAGTCACTAAATTTTGTAGAAGTCATTGATTTATGTTTTCTTTGGATTAAAAATTGTGAGTCAAAAACTAGGCTAGTTGCCAAATAAGGACGAAAGTAAATGATTTATGCGATGGATAGCAACCTTCGGCGCGAAGTTTTTATTCGCAAAACAAACGATTTTCCACCTTCCTTATCTATTTTATACGACGCCTATCCCAATTGTTTTGTTGAGCACAAAACCAATAGCAGTAGGTATACAAAGAAACGCTTTTTCTCACTAGATAAGCGGAATATTCGTTCAACTGTACTTACCACACAGTATTATTTGCAGAAAAAATATCAGTGTAATATTTTGAAATGTTTTCATTTTTTTTGCGAAAGGAATATCTTTAACGTTGAAAAATGATGGACAAAAATAAAGTGAAGAAACCGAACTGCAGTGAATGACATTTATGAGAAAAGTTTTGTCATTTCGCACTGACGTTTACACTACGATTGATGTCAAGTAACGTAACGTGGAACAGCAACAAACGAGTCAGACGCTGGGGAATGTTTAAAAAGATGGATTTTTTTTACGGCATGAGTGTTTGTTAGGTTCGGAGATATTTTAAGATTATGCATTTTACACATTTGGTATATAGGTCCATTCGCGTACTTTCACGAGCCAAGCACTAAAAATCTGTCAAACTCGAAAAATTGAGCGAAACTCTCTCAGAAAGCTGAAAATATACTCCAAAGTACGTGGATACACTTCGAGCTACTTTGAGCCACTAACATCTTTGAAATCTAATTCATATCACGAATAAATTTAAAATTTACCTTTTTGAAACATATGAAACGTTCTAGGAGAACATTCGACCACCACCGAATTTTCTTTATTTTCAGATATTTAATTTTTGTGTAGGTACAATTGATTTTTAAAACGGATTTTGTATTTGTTTCCTGTCAATTTTGCGCATTTGACATTTTTATCAGTACTTGCCGTTTGAAATCCTCTGAGCTGTTTCGAGCCAAGAGAGGAACTGCTCGTTACTCGTTATTTTGCAAATTTTCTCGTTTTCTGTAATTTTTGGTGAGTACGTGTATAGACTTTGTGCGATTGCGATCGATTTATATCGATTGCGTTCGATTCAAACCGCGTACGCGAACGAACCTAATATCAAATTCATAAAATTATTTATATTTTTTTTTTTTATGGAAATTACGATTACATATACTTAAGCAGTTCCATCATTAATGACAAGGAAATAAACAAACAAAACGAATAGAGACGATACCTATGGGTTTTAAGAAATCCATCGCCAGCTAAGAGCAAAAATGAATACATTTACCCACAAGATGGCTGCATAGTTTCTGTGTAATATTCTAAGCCTCGACTTTATGTGGGTTTTAGTGAATTACGCGCAATAAAACGGACGATCATTTCTTTAATCCATTAAATTTATTAAGGAGATACGTAGATAAAAATAATAATAACACAGTTCGCCAAAAAGCACTTACTGTTGACTGAGAGTATTTTTTTCTTTGGTTTTATACACTATAGTTTAGTGTAAGCTTTTGAAGTAACCAATTGGATTCTTTTAAGATCTCGTACTATTGTTGTAAATAGTAAAAAATAAAAATACCTGTTGTCTATTCGAATGGATAAAAAAATATACATTTGATAAGTGCAAACGAAATCCCTTATAAGTTTATCATCGTGTGGGCAAGCCTTAAGGATTGTGAGTCACAAGCCTGCAATACTGAAATGTCAAAATCAGCTGTTGCTCTGAGCATGCTCAATCGATTTTGGATATTTTTGTCAGTTCTTCCTCTCGCTGTGGACAATTTTTTTATTTGCGTTTATAGAGACCCATTTATTCTTTTAATTTTTTTTGTTGCGAACTGCATAAGACCCAAATTAGTAGGTAACAATGACAAACTCGAGTAATAGTCACAGCTTCAAACAATAAACTATTTAATTCTCCATAAGCCGCTAAAACTAAGTCAATTTCCAAAGTTATATTCACAAATTTGCTGACGTTTAACAAAACGGACTAGAATAATGTTCCGCCGCTTCTTCGCAACGTTTATGGATCAACAGCTCACCGTATCGCCGGATTTAATATTCAGCTCCCCAAAGATTGTACAAACTTTCAACTCGCCGGGATTGGAAAGTCTTTCGTGGCTGTACTCGCACACGCCCTGCTTCCCTCTGCAGGGCGATCAAATTGAAATCATCAGCGAACCTAGTAAATTCTATGAAACTCTAGTGCAAAAAAGTGCCGAGGCAAAAGAACGAATAGTGTTAGCTAGCTTGTACTTGGGAACAGGACATCTGGAGACTGCTTTCGTGCAAACAATCAAGGCGAACCTACAACAGAATGATGCGCTAAAAGTCAATGTTCTTTTGGATTTCACACGGGGTACAAGGGGGGAAGTTAATTCCAAAACGATGCTAATGCCTCTACTGACTGAGTTCGAAAAGAACGTGTCGTTGTCAATGTATCATACGCCAGACTTGCGCGGACTGACAAAAAGATTCGTGCCACCGCGATGGAACGAGCTATTGGGACTGCAGCACATGAAAGTGTACATTTTTGATAATTCGGTTATGATTAGCGGAGCGAATTTGTCAAACGATTATTTTACGAATCGACAGGATCGTTATATCCTTATTGAGGACCAAAGTCTTGCGGATTTCTATGCCCAATTAGTTGCCAAAGTTCAAGAATTCAGTTTATCAGTGCGACAAGATGCTGAAATGGAATTACACAAGAGCTGGTCAGTATTGCCGTATGAGGGTGATAAGGAGGAGTTCATGAATACGGCAAAGCAAAGAATTACGGACTTCTTTCAGGACATCTTTAGTAAACAAAAGGCGGTCGTGGACACAAGACCAGGTGAGTGAGTTGTGGTTTGCTAAGCCGCTTGCTAAATTGTTTCATTTTGCATTGGGTTATACAAAATGTCGTGTTAAAGCCATTGTTTTAATCAAGACGAATGGCTTCTCAACTGGGTCTCTGTGTTATCGCAGAAATTGTCTAATGCAGATCGGCTTAAGGCCAAATAGCGATGATCTCAAACCGCTGACTGTGCACATTTGAATTCACTCTGTTGTTCGTCTTTTCATTTTATTACACTTTGTACGCCCAAATCGATTTTGTGTTTGTTCCCATAGAGCAGCTGAATATACTTTAGAAGATGAGCAATCATCTATTAAATACTATGTAAATCTGTTCTCTTCTTTCCAATTTCAGATACTGTTGCGTTCAAAAATTTAGACACTTGTTCGTATCAACATGTTTGCGTTGGTGGGACTAGTTATAGATTTTCAGGTAATTTTATTTGGGCAGTAGTGGCCGCAAATAGTGCTGCCGTACATCAGCTGCTTTCGATTTGGCAGGGTTGTGCACAACAGTGGTAACAGCTCTTTGGCGAAAATTTAAATGGGTAATTCATAACATATTGCGGGCTTACGAAGGGCTTGACATCGGGAAACACAATTTCGATTTTCCAAAAAAAATAGACTAAAAATCACGGGAATGTATTTCTTCTGCAAGAGCTGGCTAACATAAACAAATATGTGTGAATATCACTGCGACGATGTTGAAGCCGCACTTCCAACTTCTTATTTTGCAATCTAACTTGCTCTTATTTGATTGCCATACAGCATTTACACTAACTACCCTACCGCCGCCGTAATGCCTAGTTTACGTCGCACATCTTGTCTTGTCCTTGTGACATGTATATAAACTCCATTCTGCTGCATAAGTAAGCCTTTTCCTCGAATGGCGATTATTAACTTAACTGCTAATTCGCAACAAGCCACTAGCTGACTTCAACATTTTGACTCCAGCGTTGACATATTTTTCGATTGACTTTTCATGTGGTGAATGTAGAAGTCTATGGCACAATCAGTTGAAATTATTAAATGTATCATTGAATTCTCTAGCTCACATTGCTTTATCATCTTATGCAATAGATAAGCCAGACGATCTTCGAAATACTTGGAAGATGTCACTTATGTGGTATTCGATTGGGCTTCTTCAGACTCGCTCCCAGATTTCAGATTTTATGTGCCTAATCGAACCTCACTTGTTCTTTCTAAGCGTTTTCCATTCACTGGTTAAATTTTATATGAAAACATTCAAAATGCTCGCCCCGATTGATTTCTAAACATTTGTACATAAATAATTAACAAAAAATAGACCAACCCGATGCAATTCGTTTCTTTTCAGTTGAAAATTTCACGAAAACGTAAACAAACTCCACTAGTCGTGAAACTCAAACGTACTTGTATTGGTAAATCTGAAGCAAATCCGAGAACAATTCCAGATTCTCAAAAGCGCTCTGAAATCTGAAAAAGATTGATTTTACCAAACGAACATAAAAAGTGCTCTGAGAGCAAAAAAAGTTCTCTGAGAGCGCCCAATCGAATACCACATTAACAAACATTTCAGAGGAAAATCGAATTCCCACACAAAGGAATGCAGTGTCAACACTAAGCATCAACGAACTTCTGTTTGCAAATGATTCCCCTGCTTTTTTCGAAGTAACTGATAAGCATTGACATTGGGGTACAAATTTTGGCGAAATGATGACTCAGTTGTTTTTATAGATTAACTACAGAAAACGTGACACTCTCGCATTTTGTTTGAAATTTTCCATAACAATGATTGACTGAAAGATTTACTTTAGATGCAGACACATGGATATTCCCCCTCATCGAAATGGGCCAAATTGGCATCCATCATGATAGTATCGTTACAAAGCAACTGCTCTCGTCTTCCGTGAGCGGTTCTAGACTTAAGCTAGCAAGTGGATATTTTAATCTAACTCAGGACTACATGGACACAATCACAAACAACTGTTTAGCACAATGCAGTATCCTAATGGCTCATCCAAATGTAAGTACAGGTTTCAACACCATTTCTGCAAATAGAAGCTGATTTGTGAATGAATTTTCAGGCAAATGGTTTCCAAGGAGCAAATGGCCCTGCTGGTGGCATTCCAGCTGCATACACGCTAATAGCGAAGCACTTTTACGAGAATCTACTTAGAGCGCAGCAAAATCATCGAGTGAACTTTTTCGAATACGAAAAAGACGGATGGAGCTACCATGCGAAAGGCTTATGGTAAGACCAACCTGGTTGTCTTCACTGAAATATTTGACCTAACAAATCTATTTTCTAGGTACTACCTACCGAACTCAGTCTATCCGAATCTCACTCTGATCGGCTCCTCGAATTTCGGTGAACGATCAGTAAACCGCGATCTAGAGACGCAAGTGTGCCTGGTGACGGCGAACAAGTCGCTACAGAGTCGATTGCAAGAGGAGGTTGATAAATTATATAGTTTAGGTTCAACGGCAGAGACGGAAATAACCACGCGACCGATTCCGCGATGGGTACAAGCGGTGGTTCGAATTTTTAGAAATTTCTTTTGAACTTTGTCACAAGCATTCAACTTCGTTTTGCCTGGGAGACTTACTTTGTCTCTTTGTTTCCTGCCCGACTGTAACTAAACGCTTCCCTGGATGTGTGTGCTTTTTTTTTTTGTTAATAAACGTCGCCTTTTGACAAAGAAAACTTCTAAACCTTAGTTTGTTTGCCGTCGATTTCAGAAAAGAATTGCAGAGTTTAGTGGTCTAAATTCTAATCTGAGCCTCCAATGAACTTTGTGCTTTGTTTATCTTGAATCCAGATCAGAGCAGCGGGAGTATTCACATTGTGGTGGTGTTGAGTAGTTTGTAAGCTGTAAAATAGTGGTCACAAAAAGACGCCGTTGCTGTAATGTTAATGTGTTAAACAAATCTGAGTTGTTTTTTTCATTGATGCTGGCATGCAGGTTAGACTGATCTCTGATGTAACGATACGATTTGCTGACAGGGAAATTTATGTAGGGGTCACTTTCACGTGTGAACTCCGATGAACTTTCCTACGAAGTACCATCCGGAGAGAAAACGTGACCGTCATTCTACGAACACACTGACTAGTATCTCAAATCGTGTTGATGCTGTAATTTAATTATCGATTAGACAGTGAATGCCCGTCTTGGTGGTCTGGTTATTAATACCTACGGCTTTTGAAATCGTTCAAAATTAAAATGATTGCCTATTGGTTATTTCTTCAAATCGAATTGGTATACGGGTTGTCTAAATATATGAATAAAGTACATGAACGGTTCGTAAACAGTTGCTTATACAATCTCCAAACTCCTATCTATAATTCTTCAAAAATCGTTGATGTAGTAGGTAGGGCATGATATATTTTAATAAAACACAAAAACAAACAGCAATATGCTACAGTTTGTTTCCCTAACAAACAGCCGGTGGGTTTACAAAATAAGATCATGGGTTTTGAAACAAGATCAACTCTAATTACAGCTTCCATCTCGTGGGAAACAGACAATTAAAGACAAATATTTTTTAACATTTGCTCATCGCCATATTATTCACTCACTTTAATCTGGGTTAAAGTTTACACCCAAGGCCATTATATTCAGTCATTAGACCCGGACATAAACACAGTTTTTTTTAAACTTGATGGCGTTTAATGCGATTGAATTTAAACTGCATCCGGAGACCAGTTTAAGTACCTTAACTCGGGTTAAAGCTCAAATTTATAATATTGGCATTTCTTTACTCGCAGGGCTCAAGAAATAAGAAAAGTAGAAAAGGGGAAAAGAAAATAAAGAATAGAAACACACTAAAAAAAATTGACTTTATTCGACTTTGTCGGAGAGCTGATGGAAAATCAACGTCGTACTCGGCATCGAATATATCGAATGCACAAGCGGAGTTTCGTCGATTATGTGGTAGATTTTCGGAAATATTTCTGAAAAAAGAGACATTTTGGAGGCTACATTCGATGATTTGACAAAAATTTCGTCATAAATAATGCACCTACAAATAAAACTGGCCTACAACAAATGAAATCAATTTACAAGTGACAAACAACAAAAAACAAATGCTATTTTTTGTGAAGTTTGACATTGCGTAGGGATGTAGTGTTAAAACGGCTTAAAATCGGTCTAAAATGTTTTAAATCCGCCTTAATGCAGCGGGCTTAATAGTTTTAATATAGTTTTAAATTGTCGGGTTAAAGAATTTCGGATTATAATCGGATGTAAAATTGACTTAAGCCTGATTTACCTACACACGAAGTGAAAGATATGGCCTGTTAAAATATGTTTTTTTTTCTTTTATTTATCCCTGATGAATTGATTTCTATCTCACTGTTATTGTAAACCATGAATATAAATGAAGCTATTGTGGAAAACAAAAAAAAAACGCAAAATCTCTCCGTCTAGTTTTTAGGACAGACTCGGTGTTCTCATGCCCTGGCTTTCCTTTGTGCGGTAATAAAAACGAACTAGAAATCGCCCAATGGTAGAAATTCTACTAGTATAATGACCTGGCTTATAAACAAAATATTGGAAAACAAATTACATACAGCATTGCATCTCCTCACAATCTTCCCAACAAAAAAAAGGTTATCAAGCGAATATGTTGTGTTTGGTCTAGTGACCTGTATGTATCTAGCTAAATGATTTGAGGATATTTCATCACTGCACTTTTAAATTTTCTGTACTCCCAGATGGGTAATACCAATTTTACCTTTTCAGAATGCACCACCATTTTTAAAATAAAAACAATTTAAAATAACCACCTTCCTTCTGGGGCCAAATCGCCGCCTACGTACAGAATGACATTTGTTTTTAAGAGCGTTTCTTTTCACTAAAAAAAAAATAGTTTTCTATTATTAGGTAATATAATTAAATACTAGAAACCATTTTTTTTTATTTATTTGTTTCATTATTTCCAGCATCTTTTAATCGAATCGCATAAGGCCTATTTTATTGGAAAAGTTAAGTAAGCGAATGGGCAAAAAAAACGGTTTATAGTGACATTTGAAATTGTGTTGTACACAAAGGCAATTTAATTGTTGGATCTCTACTTTGGATTCGGATAAATGGCTAGGGTGAATCTCAGAATCCAAGGGTTTTTTTTTAATGCAATTGAGTTTTTGTTTATTAGTACTATTTGCCATCCCTGCTTAGCCCACTGAAAACACCTGTTTGATTGCAAGACATACGTGATACGATACCTGCCATTTGTTTAATTTAAAACTATGCCAAAATACTGTATTTTCGTAGGTACTTGATATTTGGCAGCTCTATTTCGGTATCGACAAACCCATTCCAACTCTGCGCAACAGCAGCGACCAGCGAGCCAGAGTTGCCACTTTGCTGCAATAGCATAGTAGATCTACTGAACTTTTTGCAAAAAATAAATCTACTGCCACTAAATCCAATCTACTGCACTTGTTTTTTGTTTGATACACATTCTCTTAAACAGCTGTACAAAAACCATACATAAAAATAACCTCTGAACGAAGCCAACTTATTGTGAACTTATTGTATAAAAAAACATTAAAGTGATGATTAATAGGCATGTTTTTTTGAACTTCGATCTCAGCAAAGCAAAGTAAAGTAGGATTTTCAGCACGCGATTACAACAACTACAACTGAGTGTCGAAGTGTCAAGTAGAGCGTAGTTGTTGTAATTGCATGATAAAAATCCTACTTTACTTTGCTTTGCTGAGATCGAAGCTCAAAAAAACAGGCCTAATATAGTTTTAAGCAATAGATCTTTGTTTTTTTTTGTATGACAAAAGATCTACTGCGGAAAGATTGAAACTAATGCATTTTTTTAATGGTCTCCTGCGCTCCTCTTTTATTGAAATGGCAACGCTGGCGAGCAGCGCAATGGCAATCATCTCAAACTCAACACAACATCACCACGATCGAATCGAGCCACGTTCAGTCTACTTCGAGCTTCTTTCGTGAATGGATGTGGCTAATTTCGGTTGTCAAATTGATCATTTCGTTCGTGATGTTTAAATTTTGTAGTTGTGCACTCTAAAATGAATGTTCTTACGGTGCTTTTAACGTGAATAGATTCGAAAACATAAACCTCAACGCAGTGCAGTTATTATATATGAAATCTGATTAAGTAATTTGCATATTTATAACAAGTCCCTTTGTTAAATCGATTTTATTCGCTATCAAATGATCGTAACGTGTAATCGGTCGGCCAGATGACAATCGATCGCGAACGTGATATCATCGTTTTCTTTGAACCGTTCTTTTAGATCGCAAATGCGATAAATTACTCTGTCGCATTGCAAACAACGTAGGTGAATCATTTCTTAGAGCCATCCTGGGGGTGCTCCAAGCTCGCATGCAGAATTATTGCTGAAGATTACCAGTCCGGCGCAACGCTGGTTGCTGCTGCTTGCGCCAGATGTGCTGCAATGAATGGGACTTCTCATATCGGGGCTTGGTTGCATGGTAATGTGACCTACGAGATGATAGCATCTTGTTCGGGAGAGATGTTACGTTGTTAATTACCAACGTTTGATAGTGGTCCCTGCTCCTTGGCAGTTTATTATTAAGTCGCATACACAGTGTAAACGATCGTATATCCTTTTTTTTTTTGCTTTCGTGGGATTTCCTGCCAGTCGGTGGTGTTTAATTGACTGCGAATGCGATGTTTCGGTGCGGGCTGTGAACATAAGACAACGCCAATGAGAAAATCTTGTGTGGTGCATTTAATTTTTACGTAAATATAGTTATAGCATCAAGTGTCTATCTCCCCTCGAAACGTCGTCATAGAGGGTTGTGAAGATCACTTTATTGGTCTCGAGTGTATAGTGTATATTGTGCTAGAAAAAAAAATATATATATACCTACATATATATTATGAGATCACATGTGATCGCAAAAAGTGTTTACAGAATTTAACAGTAAACAACAGAAATACAAAAAGGAATACCAGTGTTTGATTCTTCGTCTGAATATCTCTGGGCAATTTTTTCATTGTTTGTTATGCCCAACATCTCTACGAAAAAACGATCTTCAGCAGCTACAGCAGCAGCAGTAACATGGCGCAAAGAATCTTTCTTCCAGTGATCTTTGGTGGATCATTTCGTTTCGGTTTGGACACAAATCAAAGCAGAAGGAGACGAAAGAAGCACGGTCAGCATCCTTTCACTGGATTATTATACATTTTGGCAGCGGTTGGTTCGTTAGAATCGATTTCAGCCGCTGTATACGGCGGAGGAACTACTCTGATGCTGAGTTCTAAGAATTATTCATCTCCGGATGTAGGTCGGGGTGCAGGTGCAGCAGCACCACAGCCGGGAATGAAAATGAGTTCAGGTGGGTTTCGTCTTCATTTGTTTTGCAAAACATTTTCGTATGTAGTGGTTGAAAAAGAATAAAATTTAAAAATGCCCCAGATCATGGCAAAGTTAGACGAACATCCCAGTCTAAGTGGATTGGGTTAGGATACAAACATACTAATGTGCAGGTAGACAGAAGTTCTATATACCTACGTAGCTGGTGTCTTTGTTTGTTGAGTTTACTTTGTTACAACAGTGCATTGACTGAAATTTGCGGATGGCATTGTTGGAATCTTTGCAAAATATTTTATAAGAAATCGGTCGTAAAAAACGTTTTAAAAAGAAATTAGAAAGAACAGGTTTCCATTTGAATATATTTCTTGGTTAATTATTTGGGTATATATACGGTAGGAATGTATGGTTATACACATGAATTTTTTGATTTTTGTGGCATTCCTTATAACAGGTTTAAAATATACCGGCTTGAATATTATAGGTTAGATCAAATTGTTGACGGGTTAACTTAACAGTCTCCAGAGCAGCGAATTGACAGTTACGAATTTCGACAGAAAACGTCATAAATATATGACACTAATTGCATTCAGCCTCAAAACCTGTTCGCGAAACTGTTATCGGTTTCTCGGAGCACAGACTTATTTTAACGACTAGCGGCTGCATAATGAGGGCGATCATAGTCTTGTTACGCGAGGCAGGATGTTTGTATTTGGTAAACACCCATCGGAACTCAATTTAACATTTTTAGATAAAGCGTTCCATTCACCACAAGACAATTACATATTAATATCTTTTATACCTACCTATAAAAATATTTACATCAAACTATAACGTGCTAGTTATCAATCCGTATTCATATGGATTTTGAAGTGAATGTGAAGTGCCGCTAGTCATCGAGCGCTTAAATGGAATGCAAAAATTTTATAAACAAAATATTGCTGTCTTTGCAATAGCCGCATTCACCGCTAGACGTCTACAAAAAACCAAACAAAAAAAAACCCCATGTGCAGAATGGTCTCTAAGGCCAGACGTAATGTTTTGTTTACGTTTTTTTCACATTCCATTACAAAAATAAACCAATTTTCTATGAGAAAATATAATTTAACGCTTTATCGACGAACTCGATATCCACTTTAATTTGTTTTTAGAAATTTGCTTAGCTTAATCGAATTATATATCGGCAGCTTGTTTCTCAATAATTGTGCTTTTGGAAAATTGAATCATTTTCTGTTACAAATTATTACTTTTTTTAAAAGTAGGTAAATAATGAATAAAAATATAATGTAATGAATAATATATGCCGCTAGTCATTGTAGCAGAGAATGGAACATGGCCAATGTGTCTATACTCGTTATTTACACTAACGTGGTTCCTGATCACTAATGTTGTAATAGAGTAGTTTGCGATGGTTTTCCAGTGGTCTCCAAATGGACAGCGAAACGTCTGCGAAAGGCAGCGGAAAATAATTTGTGGAGAGGTCCATCAGGTGATACCCAAGTGGCAGTGTTACCAGAACTGGCTATTTATATCTGATTTGGCTACTCGAACTTTTCACTGGCTCCTTAAAATTCACTTTAAAGTTTTTCGATTTCTAGGCTCCTTAGGAACTTATTAAATGCACACCTCTTCTCTTGCGAGCGTACTATTTTCGCATTACTAAAAGTTTCTAAACAATTGTCTTTTTCAATTTGGCTTTTCAGATTTTGATTTGAGATTTCAGATTTCTGCTGCCAAATCGAACATTACATTTTTCACTTGCACTGGAAGTCCATTTCAATTGATTTTCACAAACTTACACAAACCCATTTCGAAATAATTTAATAAAAAAACTCGTTTCCATAGGCGTTCCTTTTTTCAACATTTTTAACATTGGAAAATGGAAACTAGAAAAGTCTCTCAATTATGAGTATGTGTTGTGTTGTTTTTATTTTAATTTAATATTGTCGTCTTTTAAAATAATGTAATCAGAATAAGTAGCCCTAAAGAATTACAAAAAAAATGCGCACTTTTGATCTTTACATATCTTTTATCGGCTCCAATATTTTTAAAATTTGGCTCCATATCTTATAAAATCTGGTAACACTGCACCACAAATGTAAAATTTTCGCAAGCAAATAATAGGCGTGTTTTTTTGAGCTTCGATCTCAGCAAAGCAAAGTAAAGTAGGATTTTCATCACGCGATTACAACAACTACAACCGGGTCTCGAAGTGTCAAGTAGAGCGTAGTTGTTGTAATTGCATGATGAAAATCCTACTTTACTTTGCTTTGCTGAGATCAGAGCTCAAAAAAACACGGCTAATGTCCCGGACAATAAACGTGTGCGAAAAGAGACCGGAGAATTGTACCATGCAATCTACTACAATTACCCACTTTTCCGCCATTATTTCGCAGCAGCTGTGTACTGCAAAACGAAAAGGAGAGCGAAATTTTTCGTTCATGATTTCGTTGTGTCATTTTTGGATGGGATTTTTCGTTCCGGAAGAGGTCCGTACCAGCCTTAAGTTGTTGCACAGCAAAAAATGATGCTAAAGTGAGTAATTGTAATAGATCACTCTCTTTTTATTCAAAATTTATTGCATCTCGAAATGTTGATATTTTTATATTGCTTTTATGCTCTTGATGACTGGACGTTTCAAAAATGCGAGTTATAATGAGGAAATGATAAGAAATACCAAGAATAACTCCGTTAATATCGTATTTTTTACTGGTGGAACTCTCCGAAAATAATTCTCTAATGCTTGCGATAAATTTCGTTTTGCAACTACAGCGTGCTAAACTTTAAAAAGGGGCGAACAACAGAAAACCAACTGAAATCTACTAGGTACCATTTGTTTTGTTAATGAAAAACCGTCATTATACAAACGTCAAAGACAATCAAAATAAACAGCGCAAGTAGGTAATGCGGTTTGTTTACACTTCAAATATACTCTTATCCCCTTGGCAGATAATTTAATTTGAATTTCACTCGAGCAGTATTTGAAAAACAAATCGCTCATAAACTGTTTTTTTTATGTGACACATTGCCATCGTGTATAAATTATTTTCTTTCTTATAGTGGTCTCGTATATTTGAAGTCGGCGAAGCCATTAATAGACACATGCTATCCACTCTGTATATGCTATGGAAAGTTATTGCCTGCCCTAACTCACTGAATTTCCCAATAGAAATCGAGATAAATAGTAACCGGGTGTATACGTTTTTGACGACATGATATAATATAAAATAAATTAATTCATTCCCTCCACCTTCAACGCTATAACAGCCATTTCCGCACTCTGGCAGGTCTTAAGCATACTGTAAAGTTAATAAAAGTTGCCCGGCAAAACGAAAACGAAAACAAAAACAAAGTCAATATACTTTAACAGGAGTGTCTGTCATCGCACACGGGTTGGCATGCGTCCAAGCGAATATTTATGCAAGAACAACATGCGAATCGTTAAAAGAGATCATCTTTGAAAAGCTATTACATTTTTTTAAATTTTGTTGATATATTTCACGCAGATCGAGTCCGATCGTCAAAGTTAAAATTGATTTATCTTAGCATGCTCGTTCATTATTTACCGACCTCAAAGCGAGAGAGTGCCGATGTGTCAGTACCACCAAGAGCGTGCTGCCAAGGCAGGTGTCTGCATGCCGTATAGTGGTCGCCGTCGAATTAAGCTTTCTTCGTCGTTTAGATCGAACATGTCAGTTTCTTTAATCACATTACCTTCTCAAGTAGGCGTCAAGAAACGACTTGTAATCGGAGCATAAGATCAGTTAAGGTCTAAAATGTCTTCGATTCAATAAATACGATTATAACAGGCGCTGTCTGCGATGCGGTGCCATATACATTCCATTCCTATGTCAGCTGCACGCTGCTGGGCTGCCTGCCCACTCAATTGAGATGCTCTTCTCCTTTCGAACCGTCATAAATATAGACGATCACTGATCAAACTGATTCTTTGGCGCGCATATACTTAAATGCGTCCGCTTCTCTGGAATGACCCTCCTCCGCGCATACTGTTGTAATCCCTAGATCACTGGCAGTTTGGTTTTAAAAAAAAAGAAGAGAAACGCTTCGTCTTCATATTTTGACTGCTAGTGAGACAAGAATATGAGATCAACAATGCTTAGAGGAGTCTTTGTGTCGTTTCGGTGGCCTGGCCGTTCGTCGATCCACTGACCTAGTATGAGGAGTTGTGGGTACGTTCCCCACTCGCTCTATCTATTATATGCCACTTACAGCAACTGACAGATAGCATTTTGACTTGCAGCGCTCTGTATACTCTCGTCCGCGGACAAAACAAATCCCCCGCGCTTTCGAATTTAGTTCAGATAGCCGCGTTCATTGTTGATCTGGAGCACGAGAGAACCGAGAGAGAAGCCTTTATGCGTTCTTAAGCCTATTCGATGGCATATTGGATCGCCCAGGCGATATTGTCCAAACGAATTAGCTAATTGATAGAATTAGATGAGTTGTCATGGCATGTTTTGACATCTAGGGCAAAACAAAAGGGACGAGCGAAGTGGAATGTGTTGGTTATCAGCGAATGACGTTATCATGGGTGTTCCGTTATTACACCGGATGAGAATTGTAATTCTTGAGAAAATGTGACAGCGAATTTTGTTTAATCGGTGATTTAAAGTGGTTTAGGGTTGCTGTCGATAATTAAAATGAATTGCTCTCCGAGACACTGTCAGTGACAGCTGCGATAATTACTAACTAGCAAGGAACTAGTTGAGAAATCGTTGCATTTGATAACAGACTGCACTTCCGATATGCTAACGTGCAAAAGTGATGTTAGGGTTATGTGACATCGAAGGAGACTGGTAATTTATCGAGAATTTAAAGTGTAGATACCATTGACTTACAGCCTTATTTATTAGAATTTGCTAAACACGCCTAAACTCCTGTATAGTTATGCAGTGTATAAGTATTTATACAGCCTTTATACACCCTTCCAAAAATTCGTATTTATAAAACATTTTTCCATGCATACTAGTTATACAGGGGTTGCGTCAAAAAAGGTACTGAAAAAGAGAAATCTATTACAGTTATCTGTCCGAAAAGATAAAAAAAACTAAGCAGCTTGTGAGAAATGCAAAATTCAAATACAAATAGGAAAAGGAATTAAAAAATTGAAAAGTAAAAAGAAAAATAATGATTTGTGACAGATTTTTTAAGTCAAAATGACATTTCGATACTATTCCACCTCTATACAAGCTCTAAACAACGTCCAAGCGCGTTTAGCTTATACAAGCTCTATGCAACGTCGAACATTTTTTATAAATAAGGTTTTTACGTATAGAGGCATTATAAAGGGTGCATAACTTTATACACTCTTTATAATACGTTTATAAATAAGGCTGTTATTATCTTACTGCTAGTAGCCAACTTCACGCATGTTCCAAAAATACAGAGCGCTACTTGTTGACTTCATGCGAGATTATGAGGGTCTTGGGCATATGACGAAAGTGATTGGCACGCAAAGATACTGTTCTACAGCGGAAAACAAAATAAACTTCAAACGACCAAGTTTACTTTCATTACAAATTCGCATGTAGTATTCGAACTAATGCACGATTGGTTAATGTTTTTTTTTTATTTATTTATTTACCAATACATGTTTCTATATTTTACTTAGTCCCGTAATTTATATTTTACTACTGTGATCTCAATTTAATCAAACCCTTAGCACAAACCAAACGAATTTAATACGAAACACAAAACAAGTAAACACATAAGTACCATGCATGCCCATAAAAGCAAGAGGATTGGTGGCCGGCCATTAGCAACATGCTTTTTTGTAGTTCACAAGTATGTACAGACAGGGAAATTATAAAAACAACAATATCATGTTTAATATGCGTTTTTGGGGGTAGACGTACGAAAGATATCCATCTCTTTAAATTCGTCGGTATAATTATTGACTACGGCACTAATTTCAATTCCACCGAAGATTCACCTACAGTGAAAGTATGTGTGAAATCTGAGAAAAAAATCGAGATTTCTCTAGAGTGTCAGATCAAAAAAAAGATTGATTTTTTTGGCAAATCGAACATAAAAAGCAATCTCAATTAAAAAAAAATCGATTTTTTTGCCAAATCGAAAACGACATTAGTATTAATGGGATTGAACGATACATGGAAGATACCTGCAGGTTTTTTTTTTTGTTTATGGGTAAATAACTAAATCTATTGTTGTTTTCGATTTGCATTGCAGAACATTGCAGAATTTATTTGAAATCTATGTAGCTTTGCTTCTTTTCAATAGATGACGCTCTTTTGTTTACACGTTACTGTATAAATGAATCTCTTCGGTCAAGATGTCGCTCTTCTTTTTTTTACCATGTTTGTATGGAAACGATGTTTTTTTTTTTTAAAATGCTGCTTTTTTGTTTACGTTACTATGTAAATTTAAACTTGACGGCTGCATGTGCTCCTTTGCTAATCCGCTGTAAAACAGTAGCGCCTGTGCTGTTTTGGAACATTTATATGAAAAATATGAAAATTACATTTCACTAGCAGTCCAAATTTAGTATGTCAAGGGAATATACGTTAAAATCATGTAAGCAGTGCTTAAACATTCAGGTGTGATATGTCAGTTTCGGCTGTGACATTAACACTTTATTCCCTTTGTCATTTTTTCCTTGAATGATTTTGCAATCTATTTCTATAAACATTTAGTGCAAATTTTAAAAAGTTGACACAGTTTGTGTATGTGGGTTTCTTTTATGCGTGAATGAAGATCCCTTCTAAATTGCGGAAAATGTTTTAATAGGTAATAAGATGCAGAATAATTCAGTTAGCTGGGAGATGTCAAAAAGATGAAATAATTGACAACTTTTACGAAGAGTTTATAAAAGAACTGTCACTTAAAACGCACAAGGAAATATAATAAGGAACTAAACGCACGAAAGGTTGTTGGTTTCTCTGTCAGGAAAGTTCTCTAAAGCAGGAAAACGAAATTTATATTGACAGTTTCGTTCCTGCTCTGAACTAAAAAAAGGGGAAAAAAAAGCGCTGACTGCCGTTTCGCAGCTGAAGTTTAATTTATCTTATTTATGCTTAGAGGTTATTATTCCATCTCTGCAACAATAGGATTAGGGTAGGTAACAACGTACAAAATCCAAACATATATCTCGTTGTTGACATTTCCCATAAACAATTATCGCTGATACAAAGGAAAGAACCCGTGAATCCCACATAATTGACACGATTTTTCTTGTTTAACAAAAAAAAAAAAAAAAGCAACCCCAACGATTCATATCTCATGCATAAAGCGAAGGTGTAATGTGAGTCAATAAACTCTCGTTCTAGCGTCAAGTGCTTCTGTAGCAAGTGTAACTTCTCATGGATGCATTTTTGTCAGCTACCTGGCCAACATCAGTACATATACTCGTAGCAGTTTCAGATGTACCCTCGAACATCTCTGTTTATTCTTTCAATTCATCACTTTTATTATTCTCTCCCTCTTTCTACCTTTTTGTCCACAAATTTTCGATTTCTATTTACAGTTTTCTCCTCTTCTGATGTTTATTGCAGAGCAGTTCTAAACATTACATTAGCCATTCGAAGGTGGAAAAATAATATCCATATGCGCTTGTTATGGCGCATAATCAAAGGCTTTGTGCATACATCTATACCTATACGAAAAACCTTGTACACTGTCTCCTTGATAACAAAAAAAAAAAAAAGAAGAAGAAAAGAAATATATATTTACTCACGTTAGATAGGGCCACATGTGGAGCGTTTTGAGATTGAGAGTGAAATAAAACTAAAAACCAGTTTAAGTTTTTATTAAGGGCTCCGACGACGCTCCGAGGCACTTGTACAGTACGGGAAAAGGGCATCTTGTTCCTTGTTAGATCCGTTTTTATCGCATGCTCTACCTCTTACTGTCTTCCAGAAGAGTTGTGGTTCCACTTGAAACCTCCTTCAGATGAGTGTTTTTTTGTTTTTGTACAGTCTTCTTATCTTGCGTTAAGAGTTTTACATTTTTTTTTTAGGCTTATCCAGAAATATTGTACCTGAAATTTCATGATATAAAATTTAAACACTCTTTCACTGGAGGGAAGTATTTCATTAGATTAGTATCTTGAGACAGCACAAGCGCTCAAGGAAGTGGTAGTTGTATTTATTAAGTGTATGTCATCGTAATACATACATTTTTTGGAGGCTTTCGGCGGCGTTGGTACCTACCTATACCTACTCACTGCAGTCACAGTAGCAAGATCAGCCATCAAACATGAGAGGGCACATTGTATATCCTGTTTGCATTGTGGTGATTCTGTCAACATTGCTTTGACACATGGCAGTGGAATGTATGTCGTAAAAAAAATGCCCAAGCAACATGTGTGGATGGTAATTTTGGAAAATAATTTGAGGTCAAGCGAGTAATAAACTAAGAAGGATATTTACTGGACAACTGAAATCGATACCCAAACTGACAGCTATCAGATAAGAAGGTAGGTAAATGAAATGACATATGAATGCATATATGATAATGGCGCCGCCGATCAGTTTATAGATAAACTCGAACGAATTGGTTTGATTTAGAGACAAGTTTGCAGTTGTTTGCGTGTGGGCTTCTGAAACCAGTTCAAAGTTCGAACGCATACGAAGCACAGTGCTGCCAGATCTTGATAGGTATTCAGCTGTACTTCAAATTATAATGTACCTAGTTGAAATAGGTATAATTTTACAGCTAGAAATAAAATCGACAGTGTCATATAAATGCAAAAAGGAAGGGCACAAATAAATCTAAAATTATGCCCCAGCCATTTATGTTTTTTGATTTTTTATTAGCCATGACCTGGACCACCTATTCCGATATTAAAAGGACTCTATAGGATCTTAAAATAAATTGCAGGCGCTAAGGTATATTTTTACAGGAAATGGTGACAATAAAATATAATTTTGACATTTATGGCATCAGTTAAAACGCACAAATTCAGCACAAATTTTATTGTCATTAAAGAGATACTCGTACATATGCATGGATTGTTTACAAAACTGGTTCTTGAATAAACCTTTAAATTAAATTTTCCCTACAACTCGCAATAGTTTCTATTTTTCTTTCCAGTTTATATGCAGATTTACACCTTAAGCTGCCACCGTTCACTTTGTTATAAATGCAGCATTGCAGATGTGTGCGATAAATATCGCCATCTTATCCGCATATTGCCTCTCAGTCGTGACATGCATCTATCAGCTGCGCTGAATTATTCAACACTTCTCCAGCCGCGCATGCAACCGACGAGCAGCACAAATATACTGACAAGCTTCAAATTCACTGTCATAAAGACGTGACTTACTGGGGAGAGTTTTTTTTTTTCTTTTTGTTTTTTCTCCAAACTCTCGAGTGCGAACGCCCAGCGCAGTCTCATTTCCCATGTTTCATATATTTTTATAGTTGTTGTCAGTTTTATGCTCATGCCATGCCATATTGCTGTTGTAGTTGTTTAATGACCGTCACTTGCCTGTGGGGTCAGTTTTGTGATGCAGTGGAGCGTTCAGTTCTCAGAATAAAAAAAAGCTCAACATTGCGATTATCTATACCCAAAAGGTATGCTTTAACCAGCTGCCCAATCAGCAGGCGCATCAGATGATCACATTTTCAAACAACAATGATGTAGCATCGAAACAGGGCTGAAAAGGGGCATCCACTTTGCGACGGTCGTGCCCTCTTTCAAATTAACTTTCTTATACAATGCAAGTGTTAGAAGCAAGAAAGTGTGAGATTTCTCCTAGTCGCAGTCGCTGAACGCCACCCAGAAGTTACACCTTTATTTTGTGTGGTTTTCCAAGTCATGCAGCTGGCTTGAGATAAATTTTATGCAAATTGAGATCACACCAAAGTCTGTCGGCAGGCTAAGTGCGCATTTATTTTTTATTCTATTTGGGATAAATAAGCTTGAGGCTGTTTGACTTTCGTGTATAGTGTATTCTTTGGATTGAGAATTATGGGCGGTTTATATCGTGAATCAATTCCTCATCTGCAAGCATGGCAAGATTTGATCGGATTATTAAAGTTGTAAGCACATGCGTGTAACGAATTATGTGTTCGATGAAGTTCTTCTGGTTTTCGAAAGGCATTTAATGGGGTGGTTTGAATTTATTTTATCGGACGGTTAAAGCATTGAGATGTCGTAGCGGCGATTTGAGGAGTGGACTGGTAAAATAAGGCAAGTAAAAATACAACCGAAATTATTGAAAGAACTTTTGGCAAAAACTCGTAGAGTTTATAACAGAATTTTATTTTTATGTCGTTGCAAACAGCAGGGTAAGGAGTGACTCCCAACATACTTCCGCCTGTTTTTGTTATTTTAGTAAGAATTTTCCTCTTTGTACTGTTATGTTGTAATTTAACAACAGTGGAATTTGAAATTTAGTCATTGTACGGTGTCACCATTAATAGAATTAAGCAACGATGACTAAGCGGTAAATATTTGACGTAAAATGTTCATTTCTAAATTGTATCGGTGTCTGAATGGCATATTGTTCCTGTCAAAATTTGACAGTACACAGAATTTTGCGTTCTGCCAGAAAGTGGGGACGTTCAAGTATGAAGTGTAGTAAGTCTGGCAGCTGCCTGACTTGATGCATCTCAGTTTTGATTGTCCTATATCGGTCATACGAACAGCTCTTTCAGTTGACTTTATGGAGGGCAAGGCGATGGATCTAGTCAATAAATTCTTGACTGAGTACTAAGTTGACAGTTCGCATATGCAGCTGACGTAGTAAAAGTGAAGTTCCCGACCAATCTCGTTTTTTGCGTTCAGGTTACATCTAGTCCAGACCAGCAATCTAAACCCAAATGTCGTAATCTCACATTTTCTTCATTCGAGACTGTACATTCTATTATAAGGTCACTGTTTAGACTCTGGTGTCTGGTGTATATTTTGCAAAAAGTTGTTTTACTTTGTTAATGTTTGCTTATTTCCTCAAGACTAATACGTCATATATTAAAAAGACTTGGTATGGTAAAATATCCGCGCTATCAAGCCGACAAAAGCGTAAACCCCAAGAGATAACAAATGTAGATATACAACATCTACACAATAATTGTACTCCATGCTTCATATCATTTTATGCTACAGTCCCGAAGCTAAAACTTCTTATCTGCTTTCAAGGAAGAGAAATAACGCAACACCAAAGCAGACGCAATTTCGAATTTTATGTATTTTATTACTTGATTTTACCACAATATAATCAACATTGACAATTAACATAAGTGTCAACGTTAATTTTTGACAATTATGTAAATGAATGCACCATATGGTTGGGCTTTAAGTGCTAATTAACCGTCAAATAAATGTCAAGCTCTATGAACAATTTTTTGATGGATGTCAACTTTCTTGCTGAATGAAGTCAATGACAAGGAATCGTACGTCATAATCGTATGTCATTTTCTTCATGCTTGTTTGATGAATGATTATCAGCTCTCTAATAAAGCCCCTCAAGTTCGTTGACCACCAAGACCGTGTGTCTTTTTATTCGATTGGCTTCTGAAAATCGCCAACATGTGCTATAAATATTAAAACCTTTTCTATACTAAATCGAAGCAGACAGTTTGGGACTACAAAACGATTGTCAACTTTCTATCGACAGAAAGGTATTTCGCAACTGTTTGGAGTTTCTTTTACCAATCTTATCATCAATCAAGGATCCAACAACAAAAATCCAATGACCATTAATTCAACCTGCATTGGGTGTGTCCCAAAATGACAGCTTACGTGTTATACCGACTGGAGCAGAGATTTGATCCCACCAAACACTCATAAAAGACACATCTGCGTATAAGGTTATTATTGTCGTTACCTCCCTCGTCTATTAGCATAACAACAGCGCTTAGCTTATAAGCTGATCCACCATCTTCTAGTCGACAGGCAGACCAAATCTCTGTTTTATTATTCAACAATAGAATTGGAATCGATCGTAAAATACTCATTTCTACGAGTATCGTTCGGTTATGCGTGCCTAGCATGAGGGTTGGGATTTGGTATCACGTTTCCTCGAATTTTATTGTTGATTTAACGGGCCTTTGAACGAATAAAATTATATGTTACTATGTTATGTGCAGTGCAAGTTGCTGTACATTTATAGTATCTTGCGCAAGGCAATAAGGTGTTTCAAATGTTGTACACTTCATTATTTGATATGTTCTAATGAGCAATTTTTCATATCAATATTTTTTTTTTATGGGTAAATCGTGCGGTATTTTCTATGGATGTGTGAGTTGGGGTGTTAAATGCCACTAAATTAAAAGAGTGTTACTTGGTTTATTAACGATTGACTTTTAGTAATGATGGTGACTGACAAATTGTAAATTGGTGCTGTTTCTTTACTGTTGACGGACGTTGACATGCATCTATAAAGAAGACCTCAAAAGAAGTTGCATAGCCTTGAAAATATATAGACGCTGCATGCTAATTAATTTTCCATGTAGATGTGTTTCGGTTTGAAAGCAAAGCTTTTTATAGTCAGGCATTATGACAATGTGGACGTTCAAGTAACAAGTTTAGTAAGTCTGACAGCTCTCTCACTAGATGAAACTCGGCTCTGATTGGGGGGAAATCGGTCGTGAGAGCAGATGTTTCAGTTGACGTTTATGGAGGGGTAGCCGACGAATCCAGTCAAGAAATTCGTGACTGAGTACTAAGTTGACAGTTCGCATATGTGGCTGACCTAGAAAATGTGACGTTCCCGACCAATCTAGTTTTTGCGTTCAGGTTACATCTCATCCAGACCAATCTAGTCGACTTAAGATAACTAGATTCTTGAATGTGCCCAATGAATGAGATTTGTGATTTTCTGTCACATTACCTTGTCACTGATAAGCTGACACAGGGTAACAACTTATCATTATTATAATCACTTATTACATAAGTACCTATGTAACTGTTTTTTTTTTTATCTGTTTTAATAGTTTCAATTAATGATCCTTCATGACAAAGCGGAAATGGACTGTAACGATTTTCAACCGACTGACAATTTGATCGATATAATTGATGAGTGCTCTCTTTAATTGCAATGGAGTTTACATTTTTCATTCATGGGTTAATAACTGAAAACCCGCCATATTTCTGTATTTTTTTTTTGCCTCTCTTTAATTCCATTTCTTACACATTCATGAACAGAAAAAGTAACTCTTACCTAGAAAGCTTTAGTCTATTTTAACACGGACTAAATTTCTGACAGTTCAATTTTCAATACGATTTTCATGA
Organism: Cheilosia variabilis; assembly: GCA_951230905.1. NCBI lineage: Eukaryota > Metazoa > Arthropoda > Insecta > Diptera > Syrphidae > Cheilosia > Cheilosia variabilis. Next base: position 18,454,205 of record OX579676.1, read on the forward strand.
TAATTGTTCGAAAATGTTGAATTTGGTAAATTAGATTTATTTAATTAACAAAATAATTTATTTAATTTTGAATTTGAAAGTGAAAAACACAATGTAAAAATATCTGGAAGTATTTTAGATTATTAACCTTTTTCTGGGTCAAAGTGTCACCCTCAGTGTTGTAGCACTCTCTCTTCATTTGGTAATTTTTCCCTTTTCACCATACTCGAATTCCCTTTTAAAAACCCACGATACTTTTTTGCGTCAAAAACCAGTTTACAAAAGTAAAATTTGTATTACACGGAAAGAAAATCACGTTAAATTAACCTTTAGTATAAAAACCGCAGTTTGCAACACTGCTATGATTATTATTTTTTGGTACTAGAAAATTTTGATAAAATACGAGTTACATGAGCTGTTTTTATCGACATTCAGTGTGTTGATAATCATGGTGAAATACAGGTGTTTTTATAGAATTTCATCAAAAAATTCATAGTTTGAATGTTTTTTGTCAGATTTCTGAAATTCACACGGAAGGCTTTTCGGACATCGAAATTCCCACAAAAAGGGATAAATCCTACGATATACAAACACTGGTCACCCTTCCCACACTTAAAATGTTCTTTCTTTCGCTCAATGTTTTCAACTTGACAGCACAGCACTTAACAAATTCGATCAGAAAATGAAGCAATTTACCGGTTTGTAAGCATCGTAGTAATTTCTTTCTATTTAGAAATTTCCAAGACTTTATTTTTCCGTAATTTATCCTAAGATGTAGAGCGTGGTAAAGGTTCTCGTATTATAATGTTCACATTTTAAAACGAGACTAAACAAAAAAAACGAAAGTGGTATCGAAAGAAAGAAAGAAAACAAACGACGACAACATTTCCCATCTAATTAATGGCTCATTTGTCTGAAGCTTTCAAATAACTATCATCTTGCACAACCAAGCAAAACTTAAGGCATGTGAATCTCAAACAAAGCCAACCTCTTTCAGAAACAATATTAACAAAGGTAATACACATTTTAACGGTATTACGTCACCGCCCTGAACAAACAAAAAAATCAGATCTGTACCTACACATGTTTTGGATCGTCTCGGATGTTTGAATAAGTAAGTGCTGAACGAAAGGTGAACGAAAAACAAAACTCGAAATGCAGCGCTTGCTGACAGTTCTATAAATTGCAAAAGTTATGTGCACTTCATCATGTCATCATTAAGAATTAGTCGTGCTTATAGTTGCAACAACTTTTTAGTACTCAATTAGAAAGATTTGCAAAGTTCGTTGGCTCAAAAGCGAAATGCGAATGAGTGTGTTCCGCAAGTAACACGTGTGTGCGTCGTAGTTCATCACTGCCGAACTCGTAAAACTGCAAGCAGCCATTCTCCACACAAGAGTGTTGCCTCACAAATGCGAATGGCAAAGCATCATGACAGCACAGTGTAATTATGGTTTAAAAAGCATGTCTAACACGTTCAGGTTATGTTAGCAAATCATACTAATTGTTGACTTTTATGGACTGTAAATGATATCTGCCTGCTTTGCTAAAGATAATGCTGGTGCAGTTCTGCAGGTTGCTTGGGCGCTGCTTGGGCGCCTGGGCAAGTATATTTAGATTAAGAGGGATATTGGTTCGAGTTGTATTGAGGTGGAGATTATTTTGGAATGTGGTGCGTTTAGTTCCGCATTTACTTTCCTTTTCAGAACGTTTCCGTGTTCCGTAACTATGCGTAAACTTTCCGGCAGAGATGGTTGCGAGTAAGTGGGCTTCATGTAGATTTTTAATGCTCTCGAAGTGTTATTTTATTTTGTATTGTAAAACTTAAACTCATTGCGCCGTACTAATAACAAATTTAAGTCTCGACTTTATATTTACTGAAGCTCACAATTGCGAAATTTGTATGGAAAATGTAGCCACTGTGAGCTACTCAAATTTAGAGTCGAAACTAAAAATGGTTATTGGTAAGGCCCATTGAAACAAAAAATAAAATTATTAAACTAAACTTTCTCTTCAAAACACTACCACTTTATGACTTTGTGCTTCGGAATTCGAACCTAAAGTGGATAATGCCAAAATGAAGCGGTTACAAAAAAGATCCGTTTCACGTGGGGTTTAAAGGGAAACGTTTAACAGGAGAAAAAACTCTACAAATACTCGAGAAAAATATCTAGGAACCTGCAATTATTGTAATCATAAATCATTGTCATCAAATAAAAAAAAATATGTCAGAAGACACGGTCTTTCCGAGATTCCATCGCATGCCCATTATGGTGTATTCGAATTACCATCCTTACACCTTATATGTAAAATATTTTTACACAGAGCGTGTTGCACATGACACGCAACGTCGCATCGCTTTATGAATACTCCAACCGCACGTATTAATTTGTCGGACAGCGCAGTAAGCATGCACACGCACATTTCATGTTGGACGCGCTACCATAACCGGAATTCCTACCGACGCGACGCCGACTGCACTCCAACGCCAACCCATAGACCGATTGATCAGCGGCGCACCGATCTTTGGGTGTCAGTGTCACTTAGCTTCTTTGTTGATAGCAAGACGACATCGTTCGTGATTATTGTTAATCTTGTAGATTATACCTACTTTGCCACTATGCTAGGCAGATATATCCATTCAATATCCGCACAGCGTGAGCACAGTGATTTGTCTTAATGCAGAGAGGCACTCACCGTTTAGGTAGTCTTATTAACATCATTTTCACCGTCCTTCTACTCTGATTTTCGGTACAATCACCACAGATAGATGTTAATGCTCGAACGTGTCCCGCAGTTTTTCTTAAAGCGACTTGAGAATGTGCGTGATCTCGCACCTCGGGCGTTTCTTTTTTTCATACCAGGTGTTGTGTGTAATTTGTTGGTAATTGTCGCTTACAATGCGATCTGATCTCGATCTAAATTTGTATTTTAATGGATTTTGCGCATGCTCGGGTGGGGAGTCATTTCGAGTCATTTCGTTTTTGCTTTTGTAGGGAATTGTTTATAGTAAAGTGACTCACGCCCACCTACACATGCGATAATGTGCTATAGCTTGGGCATTCCCAGCTTATTGTTTGCATACTTCGATAGGTTCACTCGTACAAGTTGTATGGGAAAAGCAAATATTTTTTTTTTTTTTTTTAATCTTTTGGGGTCTGTTCTTCTGTAGTGAAAGCGTTTCTTGATTTTGTGGTATGTGGTTAATTTGCGTATCAACATGAAAGTGTGTCAACGCAAATGGGAACGCAATTCGCATCGTTTGATTTGGATAAACGAACTATGCTGGGTTACGCCTTGAAATATTAAAGGTTTTATAAATGGGGCCCAAAGCCATTCTCATCATAAGGTCCTTAGCATTGTTTTGCATTTAATCTTACCTCAGATTAATTAGTTGCGCATAGAGCTCGGGTCAAAATGTCAAATGCCCCTCATCTATCAACTAATTTTTAGATACTTTTTAAAGTGTTTTACGGGCTTTTTCGTAGTCTCCATTTATTGATTGAAATAACAATATCGTATCCACATTTTATTTAATGTGTTCTCAATGCCGCCGATCTAAAAACAAAAAAATGTACACGAACGTGTCGAACGTAACTTGCTCCCATAAAAGGGAAATAAATGAGGTTATAAATTCATGATGAGGTATGAAATTTTAAGTATGAAATTAATTAAATCAATAAGCAACTAAAAGAGATTGGTGTTAGTTCACTCAGTCGTTTAGACTGCACTTAGGTGTAGACACGGCCTTAAAGACAACAGCAACATATATTTTCGGTAGCACTCTTTTTTAAATTGTTACAAAAATCACAACTTATCTGTTTTTTATTATCAGCTATGATCCATATAGATCATCGATTTACATGCGGTTACAACAACAGCACATGATCCTGCTTCTCATCGAGATCACCAATCATGATCTGAAAATCATTTCGACTATTTCCAACTAGGTGGCTTCTTTTATTTTTAAATGATAGCCACAAAATCACGTTGCCAGACTAAAAAATGGAACACAAAAAATCAATTCTTCTTTTTCGCATTCGAATAAACTCCCCATCCGTATTCCGAGTTATTTTGTTTTTTCTCGTTCGTATAAAGGTAGGTATGTCCAGACCAGCCAAACATTTGATAAACAATTGAATACCTACATGTTCTATATTGATTTCTAAAACACTTATTAATTAATTAAACAAAACAATTTTTATGAAATGTTTAGACATGTTTTGCTGGATTGGATCTGTACACCAAAAAAAATTTATGTTTCACGGTTACCGAATCGTGATGGGAAATAATTTTTGTTTTACAAGTTTTCCTGCAGAAAGTGAGCGCTGTTTTTCGATTATAGTTTTTTTTTAAATAAAAAAAAATGTCCAGAAGAGCTTGGATTCCTAATGATAAAGTGATTCATTTAATACGATTATTTGAATTAAATCGCGTGTCGCGTGATTTCCGAGACCAAAATTACAAAAATAAAAACTTTACTCGTTGGTAATAATCCTACTATATTATTTGTTTCTAGCCCAAAAAAGGATAAAATTGAAACCTTTCATATACGATGTTCCCACCAACTTGATTTAGCTAAATCAACTTGATTTAGCTAAATCATCTCATAAATTACGTGATTTTTCATACATTTTCGTGATTTATATTTACGTGATTTATACGTGTTTAAAATTTAATTACGTATCTGTCATCGCGAATCCACACAAAATAAAATCGAACATACGCAAACAAAATCAAACATACCTGTTATTAACTTCAGCACTTTATTCAGCAAACAAAAAATAAAAAAAAAAACTGTCAAAAAAATTATTTCAATTTTAATTTTCTAATTTTGTTCTGGTTTCGGTGAGTTTTTGATATTTTTATTAATTACAGACAATCAAAAATTGTTTTATTCTTGGCAGGTATGGCAACAAAACAGAAACAACAGAAAAAAAAGACGAATTTACAATATTGAAAGTTGGACACCAAATGTCAAAGTTGACAAAAATGACGCACTAAAACACGTAAAGTTCGGTGGAGACGCCTTTCGAGATTTATAAATCACTTTGGCTAAATCACGTTGGTGGGAACATGGTAATAAGCATTTAATAAATAAATTTCAGAAATCTCTTATAAGTGTTTATGAAATGTTTCTGAAGCTAAGCGCACATGTTTCGCTGGTCTGGACACACCGTAATATGCCAAGACAAACTCAAGTGCTAGCAGCAAAATATTGTTCTTGGGTTGCATATTTGAACATAAAATACTAAATTGGTTTCACAAAAATATATTCGAAAAGAAATATAATGCAAATGATTGAAATATGGTAACACCCCCGACATTGCAAAAGAAATGACATGTCCCTTGTGTGACGTCACGTTGAGAAGAATATTTGCAATATGGCTGGTTTTTTGTTTTTGAAAGCAAAATTAAACTTTTCAATGATCCGTTTTGTTTTATTTTCGTGATCTGATCCGGATCAGATCACGCTGATAATAAAAAACAGCTATTCCACAGTGAAAGATGTTGACGTTTGTTTTCCAAAAATGTCAATCAGTTCGAAAATGAAATGATTCTTCGAAATTCGCAATAATACCTGAAGGCTGCAGGAAATAAGGCCCCAAAAGGGAAATGAAAATAAGGCCCAAAATTTGGGGTTTTATTTCATAATGAAATAATACCCCAATTTGAAATTTGAAATAAGGCCACAAATTTCAAAAATGAAATAACACCCCATTTTTTTTTGAATATTTCATTCCTGTTTTATTCAATATATATTGTCTTCTTGGAAATAAATTTACACTCTTGCTTGGTACGCAGTTCCAGTTGAAATTAAGCCATAATAAATGTATCCAACTATAAAATTAAGCAAATTAATCTAGCCAGTCAATAGCAGTACGCATTTCAAGCTAAATTTGTAAAAGTTTCCACAAAATTTAAGCCGAGTAAGGCAAAAAACATTTTTTCATAACTAAATATTGACAGATCAAGTGAATTTAGACCGTGATGTAGCAAACATGTAAAAAAAGAACAAAATCACGAAGTTGATGATATAGAACGCAGTTTTGTTTGATTCATCGCTTAACATTGAACTGTCAAAATCGAGCCAACATTTAGCAATGTGGTGGAGAGGGACATCATTTTAGCTCTCCTGGAACAGCGTTCCAGGCTTTAGTAAAGAATTCCGTACAGCTGTTGACGCCGGCTTGTGTATTTGATACTCGTTAGAAAAGTGTGACTGTATGGCCGTCAAACGAACTAGTGTCCATACTTCGATAATTTACTGTTGGAAAGTATTCAAAGTTTAATTAACTCTCGCTGTACTTTCGCTGTTTTATTTTTTATATTTAAATATGCTGGTCACCGACAAATTACAGCTAAGCTATGCACAAATCTATTGACAGCATGATGGTATAACTTGGAACATGAAACTTTCATAGTAATAGCTACTTAGTTTTGTATGAAAGCTCCAAGATTGATGTACATTCAGAGAAAGGGCACAATTAGCAGAACATTTCTCCACTATGAGAAATTAAAAAGAAAACGCAAGTAAGTGGCCTTAATGAGTCTGAAAAGTTTATTAACCGCGCATTATAAGGATGAAAACATTCAACTTTTTCTAAATAGATCGGTACTTCTCTTGATGGGAAAATACGAACCCTAAAGCTTCAATAGCGCTCCAATAGCTATGCTTGCTTATTTCCTGTTAACACACTTTCCATAAAATGAATACTTGCCTACGTAAGTCAGTAATATTAATGTGTTCGTGCTGCATTGTCATCCATCATCAGAAATTGTGTTTAGGCACATGTGTATACATGACCTTTAAACGCCTACTTACAGCGTTCGAAGTTTGGGTAACCATTGTATTCCAAAGATGAACCGTTAAGGAGTTAAGAACATCAGTCATACTTGTACGATTATACACTTATTCAATTAAAGGCCCATGTACTAACAAATGGTACATGTATACACTTCCGTTGTTGCTAACCCTTTTTTTGTAAATAATCTTACTACTTTTGAAAGACTTTGTGTTCCAGTTCCAGCCAATGACCCCGAAATGGAATCGATAAAATCTGTGAACATAATAATGGTATTAATGTTCTTCCAATGATTTACGATTTGAAATCATTTAACAGCAATACACCCGACAATGAATGTACAAACTCGATTGAGACTGGCTGAAGGGGGAAGCTTTTTCATATGTGATTGTATTTCCAACTTCAAGATGTCGTTTAAATTGTTTATTTAAAGTATAAAAGCCGTTGAATATACTGTTCAACAATAATTTTATTTTGATTTATACTGGGTGGCCTTTGGATAAAGATCAAGCAGTAGAAGTTACATCAGGTTTTTCACTTCATTCAAATTCAAGCCGGTCTCTTTGTAGATGACACAGTGCCGTGCACACTTCTGGACACAAGATCAAGATAAATAACCATCGACTTGAGCAGTGTGTTGCGAATGCGATTTATTAGATTTTAATAACTGTCGTAATTACACTCTTAGCACTGTACACATGCACAATCGGTGCTATGGTGGGCTGTGTTCAAAAATCTGCCATACAAGGTGATGTGGTATAACGTACTTGGGAAATGTAAATCAAAATAATGGCGTAGAATAATTAATATTTTAGGTGGACACCTGGACATTAATGAAATTTATTGATTGGCGGCTACGTTCTCTTATGATTATTGGTCATAAATCATAAGTATGGTGTAGTTGCACATATCCAAGTCTTATGTAAAATCTGGCTTATACAGATATGGGGTGTGGCTAAGAGGGTAGCGCCAAGAGCAACTGGATTGATTGGTTGCTCTGGAAAATAATATTGGGCGGAAACTAGAGTAGTAGTCAGTTGGGTTCTGTCTAAAAGAGTCTTGATTTTCGTGTGTAAGACTTGTCCGAATTTTAGTTTTGGACTGCATATGTCTATTTTATTTTAAAGCTCCAAATTTATCAATATTAAAGTAGGTAAATCAAAAACTAAATTGATGCTTTTTCGATTGAGCGGTCCATTCGATTCGCGAAATGGTCACACTATTCAGAAGTACACAAACCTAGCAACTTTCATTTCGAAATCGTTATCGACAGCATTTATTCGTTGCCAAAGTCACCAGCTGTAAAAAAAAATTTATAAACAATAAAATTATGTAAACGAAACATAGTTTATACAAACGGAGTTGATATTGTCAAAGGTCTATTCACAATCCACAACATTAAAGCAAGTTCTACAAACTAGCGAACAAAATTCATTCGTACTTAACCTCAAAATTTTTAAATATATCAACCTTATCAAAGCAAAGTAAAGTAGAGGAATATTTCTACGAAATCTGTGCTTGCATTATCACTCTGTTAGTTCTAAAAGAACTTTAGAATAAAGAAAATAAACAATTATTCCGCTGGAATTTTTCGAATATAGGAAACACATCTATTTAAAGGATTTTTCACTACTCAATCAAATGATTAGCCTCTCTTCAATAAGTTGTTCAAAAAGTGAAAATTTAAATTACAGCCAATAAAGATGCTAACAGGAAAGTGTTTATTTTTTTAGTTTCTTTTAAAACAAAAGAGTTGTCGTGCAAAAACTGGTTTTAAGGATTGATGAAATATTAAATTCTCGCGAACGGTACATCAGATTTGCACTCTTTTACAATACTTTTATCATGTTCGCCTAACAAACTTGTCGAATTTCTTTTAACTTGTTTATTTTTGTTCTTTAACCGTCAACTTCTTACAAGTGACTTCTTAGAGTGATATAACGTGCGTTACTCGTTATATTGTTTTTCGTTCAAATAGTTTACTCGATTAAGATGAATGTAACTATTTTTAAATCATTTAACCACATTCACAGACATTTTGAGTCAAAAGTGTTCCGTCCAAAAATATCAGTTACTCGTTACTTTTAAAAATAAGTTCTGCCACAGTTTGAATATCAATTTGTCGGTCCTTCTACCGACCGCAATCTCAAGTAATATAATTCAGTTGTTAAGCTTGCAAAACTATTTTAAGTAACTCCTCTTTGCCAAACACACTGTTACTATTGCTTGTAAAAACATTTTTACAGGCAGCCGGGCAAAGCAAGCAAATAACGACTTCGTGGCTTTTTTTGTAATTTTAAATTAGAAAAGGCAACTGCATTGCGTTCCTCTCGGTTGGTTGCGATGCTCTTCTTCAACACGAACCATACCACTTGAGTCTCTGTCTATGGCTTTCTATCTATCTCTCGGAACTATATATTATTCCTTTCTAAGGCATCGCGTCCATACCTTCATTGAATTCTCCAGAAATCCTCCGCGATGTTCACGGGTTCAACTAACTATTTTTGGTTTTCTTCGTTGCTGGTCAGGAGACGAGCACGAGCAGATAAAAGCCCCACATTACTAGATTTTATTCTTCTGCGGAACACGAAGAGGATCCCCTGTGCGCGACTGTATTAAAGAGTATCTGTCTGCATTTGTGTTCGAAAAACCTGTTTCAGCCGCATGTCTAGCTCTCTGTTTATATAGAGTATCTCACGGGATAGTCACATTCCCAAATACCCCCATTTAACCCCGCGCCCAACCCAACCATTCGCGCAACAAAAGGTAATGCCTTTACGGATAGGAGTAAAGTATACGGTGCTATGCGTCTGCCTCTGCAATATCTAAGCTTAACTCTCTTTGTTGTTAGAAAAGATACTCGCAAACAAGGGAATAAGGCAGAAAAACACGCTCAATGCACGTTTATGGTTTCTTGATTTTTGGATCTCCGATGATAAGACCAGGTTGCTACATTGGATACACCGTGTCTCCCGTTTCTTGGAAGTGACGCGTCGTTAGCCGGCGCAAAGTGTAGGAAAGTACTACATTAAATGCCAAGTAGTATTAATAACCGTGCACTATCACTATTGAGGCGCTGTCTACTAGTAAGTGCACAGAATGAATTAATTAATCAAACAAGAGGCACTCCTCTTGGTCTTGGTCTTGGTCTCTGTACAATTGGTTTTCTGTTTTAAGTTTTTGACATGCCGCGCATTGACCTTTGAAGTTGATTAAGGCCCCGTTTTGAATGATGATGTAGTATTGCAATTAAATTTGATCACGACAATCAGCTGAGATGAAGATAACCTTTCCAACTAGCGTAGGTCAATGAGGGAAAAGTCGCACGCAAGGAAAAGGCCTGCAGGCGCACCGTTAAATATAGGTGAAATAGGTAAAACAAAAATTAACTATCATTGCCTGGCGGTTCTTCGTATATGATTCATAATTTGTGCTCCATAGGCATTTCACTCCAGCAGATCAATCATTGGTTCTCTATACAAAAGTGAATAGGTTAATTGAAAAGAATATATCCAATCCATATATACATACACTTTATATGCATTTTTGTACTCTCGGGCAACTTTCGCTAATTGGAGTTGATGTCAAATCAAAAATAAACCTTCGTTTCAACACCCTAATACCACAGACAATAAATATACAGATGTCTTATCCATATGGGAAGAAGTGGGATATGAAAACGGAATTAACTTCAAGAAAAAGCTTTTTAAAAAGCTTCATAATTTTACAAGAGATTTAAATGAATTCCCTAATTTTTTTTCTCTCTTTTACTCTTTTTGTTTTGCATACACTTTAGATGCATTTTCGTACTCTCGGGCAACTTTTGCTAATTGGAGTTGATGTCAAATCAAAAAAAAAAACAATAAATATACAGATAAAGTGGGAAGAAGTGGGATACGAAAACGGAATTTACTTCAAGAAAAAGCTTTTAAGGCTTCATAATTTTACAAGAGATATAAATGAATCCTCAATTTTTTTTCTCTCTTTTGCTCCATCAAAACATGAAAAACAGAAACCCTAAAATGTTTTTTTTTTGCTGTTATTACCTACTTTTCACACAAAGTTTATTTAATGTCTGTACTATTACTTTATACAGTTCGCCATTTTTATCGGTTTTGGCTGAAATTCCAAACGAAGTAGCATAATTTTTTCGAAAACTAATCAATTGACAGAAATTTCTTTCGCCTCATCACCAGTGTTGCCAGATTTAAAATCTGAAAATCTTGTTTTTCCGAAACAAAAAATCTTTTTTTCAAGATTTTGTTCAAAATATAAAGAGAGCGAAATTTAAAATACAATTTTGAAGTACTTTACTACTAATATACATACTAAACCATTTTTCAAAAAACACGTTATTTTATCAAATTCGTTAAAATTCATGTTTCCTTAGAGTTGATGAAAACGTTAGTGAGACAGAAATTGTGCATGGGCTCTGTTCGACTCACATTTTATATAATAAAGGAATTAATAGAAAACGTTTTTCTTCAATAGAAAAGGTTCGACATTTAAAAAGTTCTTGATATCAAAAATTTTGAAATTTTATGATTTCGAGGTAAGTCTTGTACATGTTTTGGAGCTAAAAAATCTTGAAAAAAAAAAGATATATCTTGTAATATGGCATCAATGCCCATCACCCATAAACATGGTTTAAAGGCCCAACTGCTGTGATCGCAATCGAATTTCTTATTCTTATTCCAAACGAATAACGTGGTTTGCATCATAGACAAATCATACTGAGACACCCAACTCACAATCCTCTTGCCGCTGGCCCCCTCAGCTTTTTTCAAATTCGCCATGCTGTTTTCCTATTTTGTTTAAGAATCCGTGTGACATGCAAAAACATACAAGAAATACAAAAATAAATGCTGCCAACCGCGGCAACCGTTGGGAAATGTGAAAGAGTTCGGGAATAACACATTTTTATATTACTGAATGCCATTGGTTAGTTATTACAAATTGTTAAAAGGCAAATAATTGGATTTTTTTGGTTAATAAAACTATTTAAAGGAGATGTTTTATATACTGGAAATATATTAGGACAAACATGGTTATGTATTTTCCGCTTTTGAATATCATTAACTTCGATTTCGTGTGCACATTTTTCCTAAATAATGAAGAAAATTTGCTCAAAATGTTTTTTTTGTTTTGTCCCTCAAACAATCTACGTTGTTAATTTTTCATGAACATTTTAAGCAAATGTGCACTTATTCCTGAAAAAAAATATCCACACGTAACAAACAATTTCAAATTAAACGGATAAAATTCTATGAACTCTGCCAGAAACTTTGCCCACAGCGGAAGTGTCTCATATTTCCTGGGAGTGTGTTGGTGAGCCGGAATTTTTGAAGTTTCGTGACATTTGTCAATACGATTTTCTATGTAGCAATACTAGCGCACCAAATCGTGACCACTCCGTAAAAATATAGCCTGTAGGCTAAGTAACGGGAAATCGGCCGGAGTTGGTGGTCTCTGTAATGTCTCTGGCTTGCACCGTTAAACTGTCTATCAGATTTATATTTATATGCTTAATGACATCATCAGCACTACTCGCATTAATCGACACCGCTCGTAAATCATTTCAAGCCAATTAAACGAAAACGTACATATTTCCTATTAGCATTATATCCAATTTACGCGTCGCTACCGGTTAGATACACCTCACTAATTAAAAGATCAACTCATCAGTCATCACTTCAACTATTTTTAGATTCAGCAAATTTGTGCATATAGTGTAGTTGACACTTAATATGGCGCGCACCTAATGTGCTAGACGCTTTACGCCATTTAAAGTTTGCACAGGTCAAGAAACTACATTCCATAGTTATAAATCGCGCTTAAAATAAGAGAAAAAAAAACTATATCTAATTACCTGTGCAAGAGTGTCAATTAACATTGACATAAATGGCTAAAGAATATTTGCGAAGGAAATTTCTTCACCATAACTAGCCGCCCGACACACTGTAAAGAGTTTTCCTCAGATCATTATTGATGACGGGGCGAAGACGCTTTAAAGTCGCGGCGCAAATAAAAACCTGTTAACATAGAAATTATTCATTAGTCGAATGATGTAATCAAGTAAATTGAATTTTCTATTTATCGATAATCGCACACTTGGCGATCGCAGTCATCAATGCCGGCGAACGAGAGATCACTCAGAGCAGAGTGTGTGGCAAACAAGTTACAGAGGCATTAACATAAATGGCAGGTAACTGAGAAGATACAACAGTAACTCGCCTGTGTTTGGCTAAATGTTAGTTCGTCTACTAATGATCACCTCCCAGCGCCCACAGAGATCAGTGATCTTCCCTGGTTTTAAGACGCTTTTGTTGCTTCGAATGAATTTCTTTGGTTTGCACGCAAATAATTTGTAAAATGCTCTGTCATTCATAGAGCACAACTGCATGCCATGTGCGCTGTGAGTGGCTTGAAAACAAATTGCTCGTTGGTTGGGCCTTAAGACCACGCAAAAAGTCGCCGCCATGGTGGTATACAGGAACCACTCGACTTCGAACACAAAACCATGGTACATTGTGTGCAGCATCGCAAATGAGTCTGTCATGCGGAAAGTGCAAAGTGTATCTAATCAGGCAGGCAATCGATCTCTAAGCGAAATGAAATGCTAGTTGGCTGCGCTCACAAACTGCTGCAGAAGCCGACTTTTGTGCGACCGTTTGTGCGGTTACTGTGAATGGCATAGAAATAGGAGAGAAGAAAAAGTGATGCCGCTATTATTTCTAATGGCGGTTGTATACAATGAGGGGCACAAGAAAATTGTAAGACCACCCAAACAGAAGATGTTTACTGAATGTACAATGCAATTGTAGTTTAACGAGAAAATTTATTTGTATATAACATCTCTGTACGCTGAGTGCGTCCACTGGAATCATTGTAATATGGGTCAAAATGTGTGACAAACAGTTTGACAGCTAATACAAGCTTAGCATTTTATGAAATGTGTTTAATCAGGGCACTCACTCCGTAACTTTTCAGACGATTATCGTCGAAACGACAGATCTCCAAAACTAGCAACTAAGTGCTAAAATTACAAGTTTGAGGGCCGTTTGCTGATACGACTCATAGCGAATTAAGTGACACATAAGCTCTTATGTGACAGTTTATGCCCTAAAGAAAGTAAACTATAAGTATTTAAGTAGACCTTAAATCGTTAAGAGTCGTATGAGCAAACGGCCCTGAGAGCTTAATCCAGTTAATTTTTCGCAAAGCTGACGTTTGTCAAAAAAAAAATCGAGCAGAATATGGCTTATTTTGGTGATCAAAGTTGCAAAAACCATATCGCTTGGACGATCGTTGATATACGGAATAGAGTGTTACGCGAAGCCCATCCTTTCACAGATGGGCTATTTTTTTGGTTCAAACGTCAAAAAAACTTGTAGGATAACAAAGCCGTTTTGTAATGGCCAGAGTTGTGTTTGCTTCAAATATTGCCAAAAAGCGCCCAATTCCCATTACTTTAACCTCTCTTCTTTTACCTAATACATGTGATAAACATCAGTTCTCAATTCTAAAATGTTTTTATTCTGTTTCTTGGACTTTATTATAAACTTTTCAGTAATTTTTTAACAGAATCATGCTACAGCCATATAAATTCTGTTTTGTTTTCCTACAAGTTTTTTAGCTGTCACTTGGTTTTTTCTTCTTCATATTTGACACTGAGGTTGTCGCGAACTATCCTATCTGTCCCCAGAGTAACAAATGAGGTGTCAAATATCTGCCGAAGTTCGAATAGGTATCCATTCTCGCACACAATGTAAATCCAATCAGCTACCTCAAGAAAGTAGAATAAATTATATTCATATTGATATCTAAATCCTACACTGAATATGTCTTAACAGTTGAATGTCTTAATCGGGCCAATTAATTTATCCAAATAAATTTACACATCACAACGCTGCCAATTAGAGCGTGAAATTTGTTCCGTGTATCGGCGAATGGCGATGTGATGGCCCCGATCCCGTTGCCGTTGTTGGCGTGCGGTGTCGCTCAACCAAAGAAATAAAACAGTAAATCGATTCCGACTGTTAATTATTTTTATTTTTTATCGTTCCCCGACTCGAAAGAGATACATAAATTGTCTTGCGATATTGTATTCGTGTTCCCAAAGTGAGTTTAAGTGGCTCTGGTAGAACTGCGTGGAGAAGAGTCCCTGAAAGTAACCTACATTTCCGATAATCCTCGTTCTAAATGTATGCCTCTGATATACTTATAGAACCTAGTTGCCGATAACATTTTCCAATACGAACAGCTGTAAATAGGTGAGAGTAAATTCACCGTTTGCATTGAAGCGTAGTTTTTGTTTAATTAAAAGTTCCATTCCGTTCGTCCCAAAAGATAGTCTCAGAGAAAACGAATGGTGAGTCGTGTTGATGGTTGGTTTAGATTTTATTTTATTATGCTTTTTCAGTTGATGTTTGTTGGTAAAATGTGATTCATGTTGACGTCATGATTTGGGGTTTTTCTTTTACGAGAAACACTATCAACGGAATATTATTTTAAAGTGTAGCATTACGATTAGTAATGGACTCAAAATAAATCAAAAATGACGGGGAGTGCATGATTAAAAACGTTGTGCTAAATTTGGTGTTCATTCTCATACCCAGCATGGCGGGCATTATTCGTACTACGTCTTATGTGAAATATGGATTCAATTTCTATTAACCCTCGTCGGTTTTATTTTCATTTAACGCAAATTTTTTTTTATATTTTCATTTAGTAGATAGGTAGGACGTTATTTCCAGGTGTGGTTGTTGGTTGATTTTTTCTCCAGCAACTTGATGATTGACTAACGAGTATTTAAGGCCCATTAACTGTTTTTTTTTTAAGTGTAAAGTTCTGTTACAATTTCTGTCAAAAACGATAGTAGCAACTGTTTACTAACAGACGCGCCGTAGTACGATTCTTTGACATGTCATATTATCCATAACAGTACCAACGGAATCATGGCAGTAATTACAGAAACTAATGTAAGTACCTTACCTATATTCAACATTTCGAAATCACTATCTGTTTTTCTTTGACCAAGCGCCACCTGCTAACATGCCTGCCGTCCGTGTGAAAACACTTTAAATAAAAAGGAACAAATATATTTACTTCACTGTAATATTGATTTTTCATGTCTTCACACACACTTCTTGCAAAAGAATTACATTTCGAAATCGTTTTCGAAAACGTTACACAATCCTATTTCATAAGGATTGGCATTCATTTATTGACATGCAAAGGTCTCTCTGCCCCAATTTTTATTGGTTTCCCGTCTAAATTCGATGAACGCCTCAATTCAATAATGGTGTGGTGATGTAATACGTTTTCAAATAATTAACGCACACACACTACACACATGAGATCTCAACACACCCAATCATCTTCTCGCATAAACAAAGCGAGCAATTGTTCAAATCTGTAGAGCATGGGATATTTTACGGTATAACCTATAGCCTACTCAATTCTGTCGCCTGCTTGAACCAGTTGCTGAATTACCGTAAATAATTTCGAACTTGAACTTAAATGTCAAATGTGACGTCGAAATGGTACCTACCTAACAACAGATTGGAAAAGATGCACAACAGATCACCTAGTACTTTTTAAGCATATCGTTCGAATACAGATATGGCATTTCTCATTTCGAGGTCGCACTTAACGAAAAGTAATTTATAAAATACATTTCGCTTCACTTAATGGCTTACATACGCAGCATGATTTGAGTTTGGAAAGCCATTTATGGTAAATGGTGGCGCCATTGCTTTCATTTGTTTGCCACAAGTTTGGTTAAAAACGTTTTCGATGTTTTTGTTTTAATTGTGTGGTTATTATGGTGGAACTGCAAATTATCGGTCATTAATTTTAGGTAAGCGGAAGGTAAAAGTTTTCTTACGTCAAATGTGATTAAATGCGTAATTAATATGTTACGGCAACATGCTAAGACTGTGTGGGTAGGTCATTACATCGGATCTTGCGAGTGGTTAGTAAGTGCAAGTTAGTGGTTTTTCCCCTTTTTGTTAAGAGATTGGACATTGGGGAGTGTAATTATATTTTCATGACGGATACTATTTGGTCATACCAGCGTTCGATTTGAAGGTCGATTCTGCGCTGATGTTTTCAACTGTTTGGTGAGCATTTGTTGTAAGGCACGATGCTTCAAATAAGGGAAACAAAAAAGTGTTGTTTATGTTCACAGGAACGCCTGATTTCTTTTTTATTTAGAATGATTTTCTCAATAGACGTATAATAAAAGGGACTCATATTTTTCATTTCTATTGCTTGTCATTGGTGTAGTAAAAGTGACATTAACGACTGATTTAGTTTTCCAACGAATACTTCTGACTTAAGACTACTAATCTTTTGAACATGCCCACCAAAGTGTCAAATGCGTCTTTAATTCAGATACACTCAGGTCTTTGAATATATTATGTCAAAGTTTGCCATGGATCTACAATAGCTTCATTGAAAATACAAACAGGGATTAGTGTATTCAATTTATTGTCTGTTTTTATTTTAAGAATTCGGAAAGTGGACACAAATAGAGGGGGAAAACCTAAAGCCAGCACACAGTTGCTAAGTTCACTAATACAGCGCAGATCTATGGTTAAATCAGAAGATAAAAGCGCTTCAAATTTGTAAGGGAAACTTGATACTTTGAAACTCTTTGTTTGGAGTTATTGCCATCATATTTATGAGTGATTGAATCTATTCGCGTACTTTCCCGAGCCAAGCACTAAAAATCAGTCAAACTCAAAAAATCGACCGAAACTCTCTCAGAGAACTGAAAATATACTCCAAAGTTCGTACTTTGAGCCACTTACATCTTTGACATCTAACCCAGAACACAAACAAATATAAAACTAAACTTTTTGCAACATAAATGAAACATTCTGAGAGAACATTCGACCACCACAGAGTTCTCTTTATTTTCACAGACTTTATTTTTGAGTGCAATCTATTTTTAGACGGATTTTTAATTCGTTTCTTGTCAACTTTGTGCTTTTGACATAGGTATTTATCAGTACGGTTGAGCTGTTTCGAGCCAAAGAGCGGAACTGCTCGTTTTTTGTAACTTGTTATTTATCTTTCATATTTGATGACAACGTGTATTGAATTTGTGCGATTGCGATCGATTTATACCGCTTGCGCGAATGAACCTATTTGCTTTCTCTTCTCTAGTCTGATTAACTTTCCCTAATTTTAGTTTGCGTAGGCTATCAAGACTCGATAAAAAGAAATTCAAATTTAGTATCATACTAAAATGGGCCACCCATTGCTGAGTGTGAAGGAATTGATGCTAATTCAAATTGCACGGTAAAAAAAACTCTTATTTTGATTGATCGAATTCTGCGAATTGACATTTTGATCTTTAACTTTTGCCATAATTGATGCTAATGTAATTAGCTGACATCTTCTCATGGAAGTATTTTTGTTTTTCATTTCCAATTAATAGTCGTTTATTCAATATCTTCCAATAATTGTCTTATTAATGCATAAATAAATTTATTTATTTTATTTTCAGGTTAGTATAAATATGCATCGAACTTTTGCTATATAAATGACGTGTCGCTTAGAGGTGTTTTAATAAATGCTTTATGAAAATTAATATGTGAGTTTTGTACGCCATTTCTTATAGAGTTATTTCTTTTATATGCATTGATACTATTCTCAACAAGTACCTGCAGAATACATTATCATGTCACCATTTTCAATCGCGGGGTGCACGATTCTCAAGTGAAACCTTCGCAAGTTTCAATCTTCGTCAGCAACAATCCCCATACGGGTAGCGAATAATGCCACGGATTCCATACTACATTTTGAATGTCGGCTGGGCGACATGTGAGATCGGACAGATATATTCGGCTCCTATATTCTACTTCCGTCCTGTGGTGCGATGAGGGAATTTATCAGCCATGCATATTACCATGCATAATTATGAATTTCTTTCTATGGAAAGGATGCCTCCATAAAATAATATAAAAAGTCAAAGTTAGACTCTCCATTCCTCCCAAATTGAATTCCCATTTCTTCTGAAATCCCTCGCATTTAAACAA
Source organism: Cheilosia variabilis (assembly GCA_951230905.1). Taxonomy (NCBI): domain Eukaryota; kingdom Metazoa; phylum Arthropoda; class Insecta; order Diptera; family Syrphidae; genus Cheilosia; species Cheilosia variabilis. The sequence continues at coordinate 18,473,040 of OX579676.1, forward strand.
GTTGCACAGCTCCAGAACCAAACATTTTATACGTACTTTAGCCGCACACTAAACGTCCGCACCTGAAATAAACGCACTTACTTCGCCTACACACGAAGTGCGTCTGTCAAATTAAATAATCGTCCACGTTGGTTTTACTAATTTGTTCAATTTCTAATTCAACCGGCAGCATATTAACCGCAAATCGTCAAATAATTTCATCGAGATAATTCGCCTGGCAGCACATTATCCCACACGATCACTATATGGTGGTGGTGACACAAAGAAACAACACACGAGTATATGACAAGCCCAGTATTGAATACCACACTGCTGCTGGACTAATTTGCATTAATAAATAAATCAAGCAAATGCAGACAGCACCATCGCAAAACAGCAGTGCGAAACTCATTGAAAACAAAAAAACAAAAAACAAAACCAAAAGTTGTTCTATACTGTGCACAGTGTACACCTGTTTTAGATATTCCCACCGGTTGCTTTTCAAATAATATAAACCCGCTCGAAAATAACATTTAAGGTATCCAATCCAACAGCTATACACCTTCCTTCATTCAGACTTAGCAGCTCAGTTTGTCATTTACAAATGCGCGGCAAGTACTCCTAACTCGCCGTATCGCAGATTGAGATAGCGACGATTGGCATTCGTAGTCGGATTCGAGTTTGAATTTGAATTTATCGCTATTGCTATATGTTGCTGCAACGTTCGACAGTTGGAGTCGTATGCGAACTGACTTAATGATGGCAATATGAGTAATCAGGTGGTAGCCCACAGCAAACGGGACAGAGAAGGCAGTTGCTCTTTGAAATAAAAGCGATTCCACTCTAAACGTGTTCGCAGCTTACGATTGGAATCAATTAAAAATCATGTTTTACCAGTGGCTCAGTGCACCACGGATGCGATTAGGAATGTATACGATGAAATCTAATACGGCCGATAGTAGGATCTTGACGCGCCACGCGCATCGAACGGATTTCAATTTCAATTGGAAACGAATGCTGTGTCGTGTTTGGACAGATATTTCACTACAAGTGGGCAATGTCGGGTATAGTGAGCTCTTGTAATGGGGGTTTAGCTGGCGTAATGTGGTTTCAGGCGATTTGGAAAATCACGCAACTTAAGCAACGGATTTTGTCATTATTATGCTTGTGCAAATGAATTGAGGGAAGTGGCCAATGAGAAGTTCATCCGATGCCAGTATTTCAGTGGCCAACTGAAAAGGGATTGTGTATTCAAAAATCAACATATTCTATTAATAGAAACTCAAAAATTATGCAAGTGGGCTGTCAGACTTACTAAACTAGATGCTTGAACGTCACCCTCCCCAGTTTTACTTAGGTTCCCGCCATCACCAGTCTATAGGGCTGCCGAAATCAGTGATGTCGAAGTCAGTGCTGCCAAATCAAATAACTTGAAAAGAAAGGTTTAAACAAATATTAAAATTAAACAACTACACCGATATTTTCCAGAAAGTACACTACAAATAAATTATAAGTAGGCTGAAGCCCCTCCCGAAAATCCGAACAAAAAACTAAAACTTTCTTAGATCTCTTATTGACCGCGCAAAAGAAGTTCTGAATTCTCAGAATCAGATAAAATGCCTACGATTTTTTCTGAGAGTCTTTTCAATACGCATCCCAACATGCCGAGGACTTATTTGAAGAGCTCCAAAAACTTCATTGAAAGAGAAAATGCGTTCCAATCCAGAAACCTCTTCTACTGAAGCCTATATTTTCGAGCGTCTATACAAATTCCTAGCACAGATTCGTCAAAAATCTAACGGACAGATTCATGGTCAACGAAGATGTTCTACAATCGTTTCAAGCCCTTCTCCCAGGTTTTTCTGCAGTTGAGCGAGAGAACGAAATGGAAAAGCTAACATGTTACTTTGATAATGCAATTTAGTTGTCAGGTGTGAGTCAGCCGAGTACATTCATTGGTGCGAAAATATATCGTCGAGTGATCCTTCTACCGAAGTTCTGAAATTGCTTGATACATGTGACAAGATTAGAGGTGTAAACTTTTTGCTTGCGGCTTTGGCCACGCATCCAGTGACCACAGCTAGTGTTGAAAGAACCTTTTCAACTATGACATTCATTAAAACAGTGTCCCAAAGCGTTATGGGGAATGCAAGATGATGCAAATTTCGCTACACTTTTGCACTTTATCTATACTCTGACCCTATTGTAACCGAAAAATAAAACAGAGTAAAGTATAGCCTTGTAAAGTTGATTGAATTCGCAAAATTGTTATTTCCTGTGTGTAGCTATCGGAAAAAAAATAGAGAGAAAAATCCAGTCAAAAAATGAACAGAAAAAGAGATTTTCAGGATATCATCTTCGTCTTTACTCTCTCCATTATCTAAAATAATTTTTCTTTTTCACTCTTTTCGGCATTATAAACAATTAAAAGCACTGAAAAATTAAAAGCTTTTTCAGAACATAGTTGTCAAACTGGATCTGTCACTTGTTTCAGTTTTGCAAGAGATGAGAAAAAGCGTGTTCACGAACTGACAAAATAAAAAAAAATGATTTCGCAATTTTCTACGTCTGTACACCGAATCGCGAATACCCCTATAATTTTTTTGTTTAGAGAATTCGTCGTAAGATTTGGAAGCAAGCCCCCCCCCCCCCCGGAAACAAAATTCTGGCTACTGCACTGACTGATGCACAGGGTCACTGCCTAAAAATGACACTTAACCATATTCCAAAGCACCACTTAAAAGAAGATCAATTTGCAAAGGCGACTGAGTAAATCTTATCAATTTTTGACATTTTACACTACTTACATATCAGCGAACAACAAATTGTGTTTCCGATATGTTTACCAGTATTTTATTTTAGTATTTTATCAAATATCCTACTTCGACATAAAGGGCAAAACTAATGAAATAACGTATAACAAGGGGCAGAGTTGCTTCATCCATACACGATTTGCTTCATTTAATACACGAAACAAAATCAAATTCTGACACGTATTGCTAGTTCTCGCATGAGACGATTTGGGCCAAGTTTTTCTGTTGATATTTGTTGTCAATTTGGCATTTAGAACTAGTTTGTTGGATGTAAATTGAAGTTCTACAACAAAGCCGTAGGTGCATCTAAATTCCGTAATATAAGTTAGGGGATCCATCTTTTAAATTCAAGAAGACTGTAGAGGTGCAGGTCTAGTCAGTGAATCAGTTATGCGTTTACTAAAAAGAGAGTTTTTTTTTTCAAGTCCGATGAGACATTACTGAGCTAGGGGTGTGCAATAGTTTATCCATCAGACTTCATAGTTTCGTACACAATAAATGTATAAACATGGTTTACTAAAATATTTTCAGAGCATATCTAGGAACAAAACGCCATTCGACCTATTAATAAATAAATAAATAAATTGTTGGCGCACCACGTCTGTAGGGACCCCAGGCCTAGTTTCTCACAACCATTCGTTTGTGTGAGTTTTTCATTTTTGGGACGAATGGAAGGGATCTACAATTTTATGCCGGTTCCAAACGGCTAATTGAGAAGCTCCTTCATGACAGTTTTACTTTTGGATATTTGTCAGACGTTCGCGAGAGCTGGCGCAGCGGAAAAAAACCATAAGTTGGAATTTGGGTTTTTTCGGGATTCGAACCTGGGACCCCTCGCTTAGTAGTCCAACACACTAACCACTAAACCACTGCGCCTACATTCGACCTATTCACGCGTTGAAAAAAAAACGGTCAAACGCACAGGCATAGAGAAACTGTAAAGTAGTGTTTGGACTGTTCTCTATTCCTGTAACGAGCTGCGAGGTAGTAAACCTCCTCCCTTCCCATACGCCCTTCCATTCCTTTGAAATATTCCGCACCTCCCCAACTGAGCCGAGCTTCAAAACACACTCCAATTAGCAGATCTCGGTACCGCACACATGTTCGCACGTCGCACAGCCATTTATTATCCGAATCCCGATCCAAGTAAAGAACACAATGAGGTCTCCAGTTACATAGCATTTCACTTTCGTTTAGTTCAGTGGGGGATTGAATTCGCCTTCGAATCTCATTAACATTTATTCAACTCACACCGTGCGACAGGCCGAAGCACAGCGCGTGAAGTTTATACCGCACTCATCGCCGACGCGCCGACTCTCTGCAGCGCAGTGTTTTGCCATGCATCACACATCGTCAACACAGCACATCAGACATCACATGTGTCTGACGTGCGATTTATTTTCTAACTCCACATCAGTGTTTGCAAAATAACTGCCACAGCATGGGGTGCGGGTAGATGGACTTGCCTTCACAACTTGTGGTCCTACGTCAATTTAGCATACCTTCGAATCACTTACCCAGGCAATGGCTATTGCAGCATCGACTGCGGTACACTCACCAAATCTGGCCATAAATCTAAGCCCGCGGGGCTGGTAATAAAATTCCACATTCGGACGGTAGAAGGAATTCACTTTTGTGGCGGCCCACCATTCAATCGAGACCGTGTGTGGGTGGAGTAGACACTGCACCGTATATCCAGCCGTGTGAGGATTATAATGATCCTGCCGCTGCCGCAGCTTTTCAATCTATATGTGTTGAAACCGTAAACAAATCGATCGATTGATCGATCCGCTGAGTTTTTCAATTTTCCACGCGCACTGGGTCTGGGTCTGGGTCCCTTTCAAGACGCAGACGCATTGACAAAAAGCCTGTCCATTGCATTATGTTCGCCATTTGTGTTTATCCAGAAAGCGTTTAATTGAGGTTCTCCCTCTTGCGGAGCGATTTTCAATTAATCGCCGCAATTGGTTAGTCACCGCACATTAATCGTGCCATCGATTGGGTGGCGGCTGATGGCTGGCAAAAAGGCAGGCCGGCCGGCAGCGGAAAGCGATTTTGCTGCACATCGTAGGCCGTAAGTGGTTGTTGCACAGTCGGGTAGCAGCTTAATCACTCTGGAGTTGTGGATTTCCCTGTGGGCGAGGTATGCTTAGGTACGAGTATATTTGTACGGTTGTGGGATGTAGCCTGTGTACTCCTATTGCACGGCGTCACGTTCGGTGGTACTGTGTAAATTGGATTAAGCATGATTTCGGGATCATACGCGGTTAGGCAATGATTTTGTAATAATCATCGCCGCATTAGAGTGCACTCAACTGGACGGACGCGCACGAGGGCAGCGACAAGTTATGAACGACTCTCAATTAGTGTAAAACGGGTATCTGGGTTGATAAGTTGTAATTTGCTTGTCACTGCGGCAATTACACGAGAAGTTGTATTTGCTTCTGAATGAATTGGAGAATATGTATATTGAGTGTTGCAAGATAACTAACAAAAAAAGGAAAGTTGACGAGATGTAAGGTGAAATCTGGGGAGAATATTTCAGCTGCGTATGTCCGGATTAAACGCAATCTCCTGATGTGACAGATGGATAAGGGACACACGCAGAACGTGTATGCAACCTGTGGAAAAAATAAGTCCAGAAATATGACCACGTGGGAAGCAGTCACCCACGCAGTGTTGCCAGATCTTTGTCGTATCTTTTTTCATAAAAAACGAAACAAATTTCTTCAATGAGCGTCCAGCACAATTTTGGGCTACATGAAGTTTAACAACTTTTGTGTAAATTTTGCTTGTTTTATTCCTTCACAAAACAACAAAGAGATATATTTTTTAACAAACCCGCACTTTTGAAACTTGGCAGCACTCTTGCAGTCAACTGAAGGTAGTGAGATGGGTAAGTGGGAAAAAATACAAAAAAAAGTACTAACTGGGAAAATTTTCAACGATTTTTCGGTTTCTTTCTGGGCAACGATTATAGGCTAAATTTTTGTAAGGTTTGGGCGCTTAAAGCAAACTATATTCTGGCAACCCTGCTATCAAGTAAAAAAGCTAAACTGCCTTCCGGTAGCATATATCAACTTCCACTCATTTGTGGGTTATTTTAAAAGTAGGTTATTAAAGGGTAAACGATTTTTTTTTAAATTCCGCCATTTTGTTTACCTATCGGTGCTCTATCGATTGGAATCCATGGGACAGGCAAAATATGATAGAGTGAGTTCGGGAATATCACATTTTTAAATTACTAAATGCTTTTTGTTAGTGCTAGTTATTGTATATTGTTAAAAGGGTAATAATTTGATTTGTTTGGTTAATAAAACTATCTAGACGAGAAGTTTTACATACAAGAAACATAATAGGACAACATGGTTATGTATTTATCTCTTTTCGATATCATTATCATTGATTTTTTGTGCACATTTTCCTTAAAAAACTGGTGAAAGTTTGCTCAAAATGTTTTTGCTTTCTCACAAGCATTCCACATTGATAATTTTTTATAAATATTTTAAGAAAATGTACACTTATTCCTAAAATAATAACTATCCACACGTAATGAATAATTTAAAATTTGACGGATAAAATTCTATGAACTCTGACAGCAACTTTGTCCACAGCGGAAGTAGCACATTATTAGGTGCGAGTGTGTTGGTGAGCCGACATTTTTTAAGCATTTGTTAATTTCTATGTAAAATCACTAGCGCATCTAATATGTGTCACTCCGTAAAAATATAGCTTGTGGGTAAGTAAAGGAAATCGGCCGAAGTTGGGGTTCTCAGTATGGTTTGTCTATGTCTCCTGTTGTTTGTTCTGCAGTTTAAGACAAAAGTATGAACGAAATAAGTTCTTATGCATTTTTTTTCAAAAATTGTTCGTTTTGAAATCTTTTGGAGAAGAACGTGTTCATAAAACGTAAAACTTAACTCGTACACAATCAGAGGTGCCCTTCAATTTACTTGCATTCAAAAATAACTCTTCTGACGTAGTTTTGACGCCAAAATCATATTATTGTTGTTTTATGAATTTCAAGTTCTACCCAGAACTAGCTTCAGGAGTTCTAGTTCTATAGTTCAAAACGCGTTTAAATATTACCGATTTGGTCCAAACGCCAACTTCAAATCCACTTTCGAATTACAGAATTTTACCCTTCAGTTAAAAAGGTTATAAAAAAAAATAAATCGAAAAATCCTAAACAATCAATAAACGTTCACAGAAACATTAAAATTATTTGTAACACATGCCACGGGTAACAGTAATCTACATATATATTTAGATTGTAAAATTTGCATATGCTCGTTTAAATTACTAATTATTTTATTTTTTAAGACCGTTCTGATAAAAGATCCAATTGCAGCGACAGAAATTCCACGCCAATCACGACATCCACCAATCCGAATCCAATTACATTTTTATTGCTTAATTTTCTAATACAATTAACTCGGCGAACAACAAAAAAAGAAGAAGAGCGAAAACAAACATTTATTAAACAATTGACACTGTTAAAATTATCAGTGTTCATGTAGCTTGCGAGCTATGTTTATTTGTTCATTCTTTTCTTCAGCTGTGCACCGTGCGCCTCTGATAATTGATCGAGGGTTAAATGTAATTTGCAATAATCGAACACACTCATCGTGTGGGTTATGCAGTTGGACGTGAAGTGGAACACACCAGAGCTGGTCGTGTTCGCGGGTGCGGACTGGGGGTGCAGAAGCAGATCACTATAAACATAAGACAGCGAAAATGAAGGTGACCGCCTGCACTTGGATTGGCCGACTAATTTTTCTTTTGTGTGCCGTGCACTCACGATTGTTGCCATTTGTTTATTATTATTATTATTTTTTTGTTTCCTATTGAACAAAAATTGAATTGGGTTTGCATGATGCCTAGCGAGATGGGGCAAATTATCGTCGTCGCAAGCATTGTCTGATGTCGCTGACTCTGGATATAATTTGATCAAGGTCAAGTTTTGCATTGTAAAACAATTGAAGACGGATGGTTTTGGTTCGAGTGTTTGGCATAGAATTGATTCTAAATTCAATGGAAGGTCGTTGTCAATCGTGCAAGTGTATACAACATGCGCCAGACATTGGCAACTGTAACTAGCTTACGTAACTCGTATACTCACTGTCATGGTGATGACAGTTAATTGCTTTATTGATCAGTATGCACACTTTGAGAATTGCAATTCGTTACAAGAATTTATTATTTTATTACTTTGAATGGAATAATCAATATACGATTGGTAATTAGAAAAAAAAATTGTTAAGTGTCAGATGTCACGTCTTAAGGAGTGGTAAGAAGCTCGGTGTGGTCCATGTTATTAAAGCGTGAATAATAATGAGTTGGAATGAGGAATGAAAAGTGGATGTCGGTCAATAAATCGACGGAAATGCTTTTTACATATCTATACATATTATGTGTATCTAAGACGATGTAGATTTAGGGTTTTTTTTTTTTTTTAATATGAGTTCGTTCACGATTTTTTTAATATATCAATATTAAATCAATTAAAATTGTATTTCGAACTACCTCCGATAAAAGTACGTAAATCAATGACATGACGCACTGAACTATGTTTGATTTAAAATGGCGAATCTTGCGATTTACAACAAAGTTTACTGGCGTTTTCGATTGAAAATCCGAGAGAATTGCCCCGAAATTCAGAATTGCTCTTTTCAATGAAATTCGTTGGAGCACTTTTGTAATAGTGGTAGACGCCATATGAGAGATTTGGTTTTCTGTTGCTACTTTTTTTTTGCAGTAATAAATACAGCCAAATCAATATATTTCAATTTAAGTTTACATTTTGCACGCATAATTGTATATTTTCGGATCACATAGCGAAAAATCTGTTTCTAATAACACAACAAACACTTCAATCTGACATTTTGTTAGTATGTGTTGGTGAGTTCAGGGCAATTCTCTAAAAAATATTCCAGACACTTCTGTCGTGTTAAGAATTGACGGAAGTGCACTTTTTTTTCAATGAAACATAGAATAAATCGAAAGAGCACTACTAGATTTCCCCTTTTCATAGAAAGGGCAATTCTTTTCTTCAATCGAAAACGCCATACGATTTTGCAAGGAGGCCATTTTCGCAATATGTACCAACTTCTTCGCTATTAGTTGCGGTCTTGCGAGTTTTCGCATTAGTGCCTACTGGACTTGAACTGACGGGAAACATTTTAATTTTAAATTGTGACAAAATAGTTTTTACATTTGGTTTTTCTGTCAGTAGTAGTGCATGCTACTTTTAAGCCCTATTTTTCAGTACTTTTTATTGTACTAGATGCTAAGCCACAGAATTTTTTTTATTGGGATCATGATTTGCGAGGCAGATCTTTTTTCTGTCGTTTTTGCAAATAAGTTTTTGTGTGAAATGCCAAAACACGGCCAACATTCCCCATTTGTCATGTTAAAATCAAATCAAAAACAAGCGTCAATGGTGGCTTTCATTTTAGTTCGCTTTCCTTTCGTATTTCTATTGTGTTGTTCTTTTATCATCTCCCATCGAACAAAGCGTCATACAGTTCCAGTACCTATACTCATCAAATATACCAGTAAAAGAAAAACACGGGTAACAAAGAAGAGGAAAAAAAACTTTCATTGGCAATGTTATTATCTGATCGAAAGCAAATTGATTTTCTATCAAGTATTCGCAGCAAATCGCGCGCCGCAAATTGTTTTCACTGTTCTCTTCTCTTTGCCGACAGACGTCCGCTGAGAAAAGTCCAAATTGCCCTGAAAATTAATTAAGTCTCACAGGAACCCACAAGCCATCATAAGCCACCATAAAGTGAACATCCCCCACAACGGACACAAATCTCTTTGTTTACTTACCGGCGGAGTTCATCCGCAGAGCCGCCTCATAAGGCGCATGTGCAACTAAATAAATAATAAACTCTGCGGCTTAAGGAGATTTCTTTGTTCGAACGAGCCAACAGCCAACACATAAAATAATGCATCTGACTGGTCGTCGCTATTTAGAAGGGGGGAGTGAGACTCTCTTCCGGGTCACACTGTTTAACTCAAGCTCAAGGCATTGTTGGACCACACCACACTTAGTAAATTCACAGCACGAACACACAGTAGTCGGCGTTTTGATTCCTATCTGTTGATAGTTTTTACTTTTTTTTTTTACTTAGGAGTGACAGAAAAATAGAGAAAAACATCAAAAGGAGTGCAGTGGCTGCTATCCAACGTTGCGGCACATCAGATTTATTCAAATTAAACTGCCATAAAGTAAGATAAATAATCAGCACTGAAAGATAAACATTTCTATTCACCGTCTTCGCCTCAGTAGTCGTGCGTCGTCTGACTGTCTATATAATACTCGCCTCAAAGATAGGCGACTCGTATCCATCTTACGCCAAAATGTTTCAAAAGTCTAACTCGCATCGTGACTCGCATTTTAATTAGGATTCATGTTTGTTGTATGTTTTTGTGACTGTTTTTGGAAATGTTGGACGAAAGAACAACAACCACAAGTCCGCACATCCACAGACAGTCCTGGATAAAGGAAATAAATTGTGCACCATTTTGCAATGCGACTGTGGGGCCGTTATGTGTAAAACGAGAAAGACTTGTGAATGGTAGAGTGGTCTGTGTTCGACATTTAAAAATGGATTTTTTTTCGGAAGCCTAAAAGAAGCTTCTAAAACAGAGGCGTGTAACTAAAATAAAGTACTGGAATCCAACGCGCAGAATAAAAACGGCTAACAACTTAAAATTAGAGAGAAAAAACGTACTAGATTTAATTTAATCTTAAGATCTTAAACTTCGTTTACAACAACCAAAGATTCACACTAACACCATTCTAGCCCAGGATGAATAAGAAAATAAAAAAGAGAGCACTCTCCACATGATGTTTTACAACTTGTAACACCTTTCCCCCTTAATCCACCAGGTGCCACTGGACTTACACTGTTGACAACATTCAACTCCAACAACTCCATATTCGGCTTGTGCTTGCAAATTAAATGGTCAATATGCACGCGCTGAATGGCTTAATAAAGTATTCAGGCGTGAGGTTAAAAGCGCTCACTCCAACTCACATCGACTGATGCTGCCGCCGCCTTGCGCTTTGTCAGCATAAATTAGCCGTCCGCCATGATCCGGGAAACGTAGGTATATACTCGTGTCTCCCAGATGCGGTGCCGTTGCTGCGCGAACACCAGCTGCAATTGCAATTGCGGTTGCAGATGTTGTAATTGTTTATTAAGACGACTGTGTCCAAGACGGTCTTAGGGAAATGCGGTCGCGCGCACAACTTATTGCTCCAAATTAAGTCGTGCGCCCGCTCTTGCATCGTGTCCGCATCGAGTGACCATTTAGCTGTTTGGACGTTAACAAGAATCTTATAATGAATTTCAAAATGCCAAGCCGCGTGCGACATGTTTTACTTTGTGCTACTGCTGTTGCTGTTGTCGGTCCGGCTCTGGAATGAGCGTGCGAAAAATCTTAAGAGCCTTTCGGCGACTCTGTGTTGGGGGAATTCATTGGCCCCAGGGTGTGCACATGGAGTGCGGTGACAAATGTTTCTGTCAGCCATTTCAACGAGTGTAGAAAGTTAAGTGCACCAACGACGGACAGCGAGAAGTAAGTAGCCGCGCGCATTAAATGTTCAATTTAACACTGGAATTACCGAGAAGTTGTTGTTTTCGCTACTACTGTTTGTCTTTGGAGGGTGCACTTATCGTGGACGGGAATTTATCCCAGTTGCTTAATGAGCTACTGGGAATCTTTGAGTGTTAATGGAGGCGAATTGTTAGTCGTGACCTTTTACTAAGCGGGTTAGATATGGTTGGATGCACATGTACACTGCAACCGCACACGATCTATTCTCACGCCGGCCGCTGCGCGTTTCAAAGGTTAAAGTGTGTTCCTCTGTTTCGTTTTATTACGCAACACATATTTAAATAGCACCCACAAATTTAAACGGAAAATAGAAACTGCGCAAACTTAAGCGATTCTCAGACACAAAGATGTTAAATCTCTGTTTTTGACATTTATTTTTATTCAAAAAATCGTTCTTTTGTACTAAACCAATAGGTCTGTTCCTTTACTTTTGTAGTACGAATGGAAAAGGCTGTCAAAATGGCAGTGGTGGGAATAAATTCTCTCACAGAGAGAGCCACTTACGAAAAAGTTAGGGAACGCTTTTGTAGTAATCTATGGAAAACGACAGATATATAATTCAAAAAATCAAAATAGTGATGCGAAAAGTCGTTAAAATATCTGATAAACTCGAAGAATTTGCTAATTTACGAACCACATTAGTTGATTTATTTACATAGCGATGAAAGTGATTCGGAATTAATCGCATTCATAAATCCGAGCATATGGAAGAGTTTGTACTGATTGAACTACAAGCATTCGAGAAGAGAAAAAAGCGGCACAGCATTAAAAATTACGTGGAGGAGATTGTCCTTTCTTGCTCCTTTCATCGCCACTTTCTAAAAGAATGTAAGGAGAACATTCAATTTTATTTTCCGTCTGTCAATTTTATTACGCAAGAAATCAAAACAAATGCACTCATATGTCAAATAGGACAACAAATTTCAAATCAGGTGTTAATTGTAAGGTGACTGACAGCTTTTTCAATTCTTACACCAAGAAATTTGTTGAGTAAAAATTCGTAAGATTCTCAGTGGAGGGGTAATTTCTTGCTCTCTCGATGACGCTCTCTTTTACGAATTTTTCGATTTAAGGAACGGCATTGAGTAAATATTCGTAGAAATTCGTAAAAATTCGTAAGATTTAAAAGTAAACGAACAGACCTAATGTAGCAAAAAATCTGCTGTTGACGAATGGGGGACGTTCAAGAATGTAGTTTAGTAGGTCTGACAGCTGGGTTATTGGATGTGTTTAGGTTTTAATTGATTCATTTTTTTGTTGACGTTTATGGAGCCGACGAATCTACTCAAGCAATTCGTGACTGGGCACTTAGTTGAGTTCGTATATGTGGCTGACATAGGAAAAAGTTACCGAAAAACCTGGTTTTTGCATTCAGGGTATATCTAGTCCAGACCAATCTAGTCACTTCAAGTCAAATTTCAATTAGGAGGAGGTTTCCTACTTGTCCTGCGGTATCAAATGGACTGTTTTTTTCTCTAAGGAGCAGTCCTAAAGCCCGTATGACACTACATTTTTTCCTCATTTTTATAATGCTGAAAAGTCAGCGGTGTGTAAAATAGACTAAAAGTGTATTACGAAAAGCAATTGCTACCGCAACCGCAAATTTTTGTGATTGAATACATTTTTTTTTGACGTGTTTAAATTAATAAAGTTGGTGTGTACGCACTCACTCCTATCGGAAATTTTCGTTCTAATTTTTCGTACTGCTTTTGTTTCATTTTAAAAGCAGAAAAAAAAATGCAAAAAAAATGTTCAATGTAGTGTCATACGGGCTTAAAAGGCTCCCAATGAACACATGATAAAGAATACATTTTGACGATCGCGTTTTAATTTTTGTGGACGTGGTGTTGCAAATTAAAATTCTTTTTCATCCGCTGTCGAAAACGTTTTGCAATAGGTAGTGAATCAGCGCACGCTTCATACTTTCGGGCCAACCAAAATGGAGTCGCTTGTGATGTTTCTCGCTTTCAAATACCCAAAGATTTGTATTTAAATTTGCCAGCGAGACACGGAACAACGAACGCGACTCGATTGTGATTACACGCAATAGTTAATTTATTTCAAGAAATTATTTTCGTTCTTTTCATCTGTCAGAAAAACATATATTTACAATTTTCAATTGTGAATTTTACTGTCTGATTTACTTTACTTTTGTTCAGCAGGTATTATTATTTTAATTTCGCCACAGAAGTTGCAAAAAAACATTTGCCTTGTGCTTGTTTGCGGAATAGAATTATGGCTGTCAAATATACGAATCTTGTGACAAATCCGTTGAGATGTTTGAACTGCATTCATAGTAGAAGTACACTGCATTTTTCTATCTCTAAGTGATTAATGTAAATTTTTTGACGTATGCAACAAAACACTTCTGGGGGCTGAACCTTAGACCACTTATTCAGGAGTCCAGTACATTAATCACTATCCCACGCGAGTCTCCATTTGCCCTTCAAAGGCAGCTTTTTGTTTGACAATAGTTGCGGCTTAACTTGACCTCGTTCAGTGCACCAATAATAAAGCCTGTCACTATGTCTTAACCCATTTATGTAGGTATATCATTCCATCGGTATTACTCATCTAAATCCACATTTGCATTATAAGGTCAGCGCCTTTCTAGCGGCACATTCACATCTACCTCTACTTCGAGTGAAAACGAACTCTTCTGCAATAGGTACAAATCTCCGTTCCCATAGTCGAATTCATGTTTGTTGCTTGCAACTACCGAGTAGATCTCTTAAACCCAAACACGGCATGCCATGGCAACATTCCGTAATTCCCAATAAGTAATTTTTCAATGAACCTCCCACCAAGACGACTCTTCACCTTGACTTTTAGCGTAGCACGATAAAAGCAATTGGAACCTAATTGACTGTTAATGACAATGGATGCCAGCTTCCACAATTAAACGTGGGTGTCAAGTGTGGCATCATCAGCAACTATATCAGTGCCACTATAACAAAGGAGACAAAACTTCATCGACCATTGACAAGCAAAAAAATGGACTGCTCCCCAACAATTCACTGGAGCCGAACGCAACAAGTAGTCCAATAAAATAAACATTCTCCGCTCTCAAGCACACGATCACCACGATCGCGATCGTGACAAATCAACTTCACAGGAACTATACAAAATGCTCCCCGAACGAAAAACAAACAAATACTGATGCAGAAATTTGGATTATTTGTGGATCATTCGTTGAGTCAAAATCTCCAAACACGAGAAACGACGAAAATTTACGATCTTGTCGAAAAATTACGAAATGGCATTATTTTCGAGTGTGGAATTTTTGATAGGAGTGCGCGAACGGTACGCCACGCATTCATTTTTCTCTACTTCTAGCCGCGGGTAAACGAAATTATGTAATCGATCGTATGTGACTACATTATGAAATCTGGATGGAGGCAGGAGAAGGTGCAGGAGTGGAAGGATCACCAGCTCTTGAGCCCCTCCGGGTGAAAATGTACTGGCAAGATCAAATGCAATTATTGCTGCTGCGAAGGATGGTGTGTGTGTATCTTTCAGTGCGCGACTAATAAAATGCATCACGACTTTCATCGATCAAACAAAACGATCCTCAACGTTTGTATGCGGTAGTGGTACATACCTCAAGGAGTCACTGGCAGGGGGCAATAATTCTTGAGTGCGGTTGCGGTGCAGACAGGTAGGGTCTATGGGTAAACCATATAATCCCGGCCTGTTGGCTGAATGCTTTTCCGTGTTTTCCGCTGATCTTGCCACAAGATCTTGGTACATGTTCTGTGTGCTTGCTGTTTGAACCCACGGTACGTTGCACCGCATCGCGGCTATGTGGTGAATGCGGGCCAGAGTTCTGGAAAACATTTCGCTCTTTCGTGTGATTGTGGTGCCATTTGTGCAGAGGGAGTGCAATGAAATGGATTTTCTTTTTTCTTAATAAATATTTGCGCGCAAATCGCAAACAATGAAATGGTTGTGCGGCAGAGTTTCTTATGTATACACCAAGTGGAAGAAAATTACACCGCAAATAAGACAATCAGAAGAATTATTGTATTTATTAAGTCGGTGCCAGAACGGAAAGGAAATAATTGAGGGGCGTACGCTGTTGTGACTTGTGTAAATTGAATTAATTTGGCGCCGACGTCGTCTAATAGCGACAAGGTGGTAACTTTGTGGGTGAGCTATGTAGGTATAGTCAAAAGTATCACAGAAGCGAAGGCGGTTTCGGTATTGGCGCTTAATATTCAGTTAGGCGAAGAACTTGTGTCAAAATTAGTTGAAAGACACACCCTGCCGTGGGGAATAGACGCTATAAACACTCGCAAACTATCTTCCAACCATTTTCATGTGACTGACGTTGGCTGTGCCAACTAAATAATGTACAAATTTAATTTTCAACTTTGGTATCTGAAAATGCGTACAATTTTATTCAGTCTGTTCGCTTGTTCAATGAGCAACTTTCACCTGCAGGATCTATAACATACTGAACGAGGCCACTTTTTTACCCAACTGACATTTAATGTGGCTCATCTATACATCGTGTAAAGAATAAAGTGTGCTTACAGAATACTGCTTTGCTGAGTGTTATCCTTGCAAAGGACGCAGCCAATAGGGTCCGTCAATATTGATGTATATTCGACGGAACGAGCAGTCCCGTAGAATCCATCGCATATAATGTTGCCGCAGTTTTTTTTAAAAATGTAACAAATTTTTTCAAAAACTGTAACAAATGGAAACAAAATGTAACAAATTGTCAACCGGCGACGCGGGGAGACAGAAAAATATTTTTGTATTTTCTCGTTCCCTCCCATTCCCATTCCCATTCCCACTTGCAGTTTGACGTTTTGCACAACTTGTGCTCTGTGTAAACAAACAAATCGATTGACAGAAATTGGTAGAAGTTTGTTCGAAAGAAGAAAGTGCTGCCAGTTCAACTTTTCAATATTTTCTAACGAGAAAAACGGTGCCATCCGATGAAGGTTCCTCTCATTCTCTCAATATTTCCACCAATAAAAGTGCTTCCTCTCACGCTGCGCCATCTGTCAACGGGTGCAACCGGCAGAAAAGTAGAAAGTAAACCTACTTCATCCGTCTCATCCTGCACGTGCTCTACTCTTGGGTCACCTTACTGTCATCAATCTGTCAGTCAAAACACACATTCTAAATTTGACAGTCACAGGAAATACACATTTAACTGCTTTAAACGTATAGTAGCTAGATGTAGTTGTGACACCAAATAACTGTCTGCGTGTACAAATCGTCTCTCGAAATCACATTTAAAAAAGTCGTTTCAACGATACATCTCGTGATACATAACATATCCCAATCACAACAATCGATTAAAAACCTGCTACTAATCGTAAATACTTAGCAATTTTTCATACATTATAATGATGTGTGTGCGCTACATGACAGATGTGGGTAATTGATATTTTATTACAGAAAAGAAATACGATCCCCATTTTCCCGTATGCAATAACCCATAACTGTCGCGAAGAATGTCCATCCGGATTCGGTTTTAAAACCAATCGCCGGAACGTCACTCGTAATACCAATCAGTAATTACGTATACGCACTTCCATGACACCGATCATACTGAAAAGTGCGGAAATATGATTTCCTCATTACCCCGACATCGAATACCGATCGATCTTCTCAAATTTCTGATCGTTTTCCATTTCAATTTATGGCCTCTGTCATTAGACGAAACTGGTTGACCACAATGCAGTGAACGACGCTATACTCACATATAACTACTGGTGGCTGCTGCTGAAGTAATTTAAATTTAATTACAATAAATAACTCGCAGCATCTGCGGTTCGAGTGGAAATAGAACTGGACAAGCAATTGAAAGTGCTGTTGCATGGCGAATTCCTAGGAGTATATACTCAGAACATTTCCTTGAAATGTCATACGAATGCGGACAACGGCCAACGTTGACCGAATTCCAGACTTTCAGTGCCAACAGTTTCGAATGATTGATGTTTGTGTTGCGGCTGTTAGAAACAATGTCCTAATGTCAAACTTTAGTTGGTTTTCACCGGAGAACATGCATTCAATGACAAACTCTGACAGGGAGACCTAAATGTGTTCAATAATATTGTGATGTGGTCATTATGGTTTCAATGACATCTGAATGGTGTTCCGCGAGACGTTGTGTGATTTATGTGGGGACTTTCTATGTATAATTGCATACATGGCCAAACATGACCAGCAGCATTTGGCGTGCAGCAATGACAGCGATTTGAAAGGCGACTACGCAAAGCCAAATCAAACATTCTACACACGCGATCGCAATAGGGACTGAGTGTATGCAGAGTTCGAAGACTTAATTGATGACAAAGATTATTAATTACAACATAGAACCTGCTTCATAATAAGTAGTTCCGTTTGTGCACTCTACTTAAGGCGCACTTGTTTTACTATTTTTTATAACTCCCTATAGTATTCTACATTAATGAATGTTGAATTGTTCCTATTAACAAACTTATCAAATGGGGAAATAATTAAAGTAACGTGTAACAAACAAATAAATGTGTAGATTAATCAGAATTTGAATTTAACAGATCGCTAAATATTTTATTCGTCATTTGTCAAAAACTTGGGCAAAAATTAGCAACATTGACGATGCAGAATCAGCTTTGCACAAACTGTCTCAACGTTTAAAAACTGTTTTTAAAAAGCATTCATCATTCAACTGACATACGTCACTCCAGATTTGACAGACAATGCTTTGCATCGAACAAAGTGTGGAGACTCATAAGTGAAAACTTTATACCTCGCTAAATATTATTTTCCATCGCACGACCTTCTACGAGAAAAACGCCTAAATATGTCAGAAAGGCTTACTTTACAAAAGATGAATCCACTCCCATCCGCGAACAATGTTTCTAAAGCAAAACTTTTTTCTTTGTATAAGATATCTTTCAAAGCGCGATTCGCAGAACTTCCCAACCAATAACCTTCCTATTACCCATTCGTATCTAGATCACTTCAATAGCATTGACCTATATACGAGTAGGTACATTGCCTTTATAACGCGGTGTTATTCGTTTCGACATGGTCGGTTGATCTATGCCGCTCTTTGGACCAATTCCGCACGATCTAAATCTCTTTAACGCTACCCAGCGTGATCCGTTCCTCGTTCCTCTCCACACTGAGACGGAAACTTGATCCAAAAAGCACGCCATTAAATGTCATACTCGCATTAGCGTCGGTCTTCTGTTCGGACTGCGCTGTGCGCTCATTGTTTCGAGAAATTAGTCTTTGGAAACGCTACTGCATCTTCCAACTTGCACGCAGTCAATTGTGCATGCACTGTGGCACAGTCACAGCAAAAACAATTATACTGCTGTTGCGGTTGATTTTACATTACATGCACCAATGGAGTGTAAAAGTGATGAGCGACCTGTCAGTGTGACAGCAAACTATGTCAAACTAAATGCAGTAAAATCAACAGCCATTGTTGCCTATCGTCAGCGCATGTAACAACAAATCGTTTGTGTACTTTCTAACGACAGAGTAGGCACTTGTGTACTTTGGAACGAAGAAGACACGTCACTTAGACCTACTCACTACCGTTGTAGGTCAAACGAAGAACTCGCCCATTAACGTATAGGTATAGGTACTCATGGATTTCACCTCATGAACTGATGCCGATGCAGCATGGAGGCAAGCAATGGGCACTGCAGTTGCAGATGGCTTTTCAAAGAATTTCAACTTTCCGCACACGGTCCGCATGTTCATGTTCGTGGGTTAACCATTGATTCTGGAAAATAACTTGTACGGTTCTGCCCCTTCGAAGCCCCAACGGTGATGTAAGTCGATTTGACAGCGAAATAAATGACACTGCGCGCTCAGACCCCATTTGCTGATTCGTTCTGCACACATTGCCGCAGTGTTGCATGCATCTGAAGGGACCGTTATGGGGTCAATCGCCTCCTCCATGTGTAAACACCATAATGATGATGATGATGATGATGATGATGATGATGACAGAACTACAGCCCATAGGTAGGTTAGGTATACAAATACATCCATATCATTCTGCTGTACTCAATGCGACATTAAGTGGAGAGAGCCTGTTCTCTTGTGTGTATGCCTTTATGCACTCTGTTCGTAGGAAGGAATTTTGTGGTTAAAATCAGCATCAACAACTGCATAAGAGCACATGACAGAAGAAGGACTTGCGGTGGTGGAAAAGGGCCAGTTACCGCAAACTAAAAGTCAAGTGTCAAGATTTACCTCAGCGTTCATAGGTTTCATTTTGTTGTCTGCTGTTTGGAAATATGGTACGTATTATATGGTAGCCATTAGGGCAGCTGCTGCATCAGTCCATTCAACTCGGTATTGTGATAGAAATTTATTGCCGAAGAAATTGTAGAACCGCTTAAATGACATATTAACAGTTCTCTATTGAGAATCTACTTAAGTTTAATGATAGAACTCTTGACAGCATTTTATATGGAGTTTGACAAGCCGAGTGATATACAGAGAAATTCAAAAAAGTCGTACGAAGAGCCGTTAAAATATCGCATAAACTCGAAGAATTTGCAAATTTACAAACAAAATTAGTTGATTCATCCAACTTCTTCTTCATGAATCCGAGTATATGGAAGAGTTTGTACTGATTGAACTACAAGCATTCGAAAAGAGGAAGAAACGACACGGCATTAAAAGTTACGTTCCTCCTTACAGTGAGGAAGAATTTCATCGCCACTTTCTAAAAGAATATAAGGAGAACACTCAATTTCATTTTAGCGCCTGTCGATACCATTTTAATACGCAAGAAATCAAAACAAATGCACTCATAATGTCAAATAGGACAACAAATTTCAAATCAGCTGTTAATTGTAAGGTGACTGACAGCTTTTTCAATTCTTACACCAAGAAATTTGTTGAGTAAAAATTCGTAAGACTCTCAGTCACGGTTGCCACTTGCATACAAAATTAGCTACCAAAATTGGAAAAAAAATTTACCAAAAATCTGGAGACGTTGATAAAACATTTTTAAAACATAAAAAAACATAGGTATGTCATTTAAAATATTCAATTTGGTACATTAGGTTTGTAGGAACATAGTCAAACATTTATAAAACATAAGACTCAAGGAACTTAGTAGGAACTTTGTCAATCTAAGCTTTAATTGCCAAATGTCAACAACGTTGTGCACAAAATTACCAGCTGTTAGAAGGCATGGGAGCATCGACCATTTCCGAGCCATTTTCTTCTTATAACTTTAATAAATTAGAGTTTAACGTCTGCAAATAATTAATATGATATCCATATCTAAATGAAGTTAGAAAATATTTCGAAGTCCACCATCGTTCTGTCAAAAGAAGAAAATGAGTGCATTCAGTAATTTTTTGAACAAAATAGGTTTAAATGGGTGGTGCTGACGCATAATGCAAATGCAATGCTTTCACTAAGAAACAGTAAGGCAGCATTTAAATGAACTGATATCGAGTTCGTATTTTTGGTGCTCCTGCTTAAAAAGTTACCAAAACCAGATAAAAATTACCAAAACTCAAAAAGCAAAAAAAAAAATTACCAAGTTTGGTAAAAAATTACCAAAGTGGCAACCGTGCTCTCAGTGGAGGGGTAATATCTTGCTCTCTTGACAAAATGTCATTATTCATTGAGAGTTCTATGCAAGATCAAATTCATGTCCTTCTTGACAGTTCATACGTAAAATTTGTATGCCCTGACGTAAACACCTCCGGAAAGAAAAAGACCCGTCTCCCACACTCTCTAGTTCATTGAAAAGCTGGTAAAGCATCTTGTTGAATTACTCAACTTTATTTGTAAAATGTTGGGCAATCGCTTAGCTTGAGTGGTCATACAGTGGACCAGCTTGCAAACATGTGTTTCGCACGGTGTCCACAAGTAACAAGGCCCACTAATTAATAATTATACGAACGTAGAAGGCAAACTGAACCCATGATCGATCGATCAAGCTGCAGGTAATTGAACAAAGCTTGGGTACACTTTCTGAAATGACCCATCATTAGCTACTTTGAAAGTAAAATGTATGATCAATCACTTTGCAAATCGCCATTATCCAACAAGTTAGCAATTTAGCGAAAGTGCTTCTGTATCTAATGACTCTTAATGGCACCCGCCAAAGACCTTCACTTAGCACCTAGAAATTCCATTAGGTATAGCCACCGCTTGTCTAATCCATCCCAAAATGCGTAAATTTCACTCTCTAACTTAAGAAATAATCGCAAACACTAAACTAATCGTAATCAAGAATGGCGACTGACGACCCAACAAGTTCTTTCAGCTGGAAAGTTTCATAAATTATTCAACGAATAGCTGAACAATTGAATTTCATATGTTTAAACGGATGCCATTCCGACTGGTTGCCTTCAAGTGGATTGCGGGGGAAGAGGATACCACACGAGATATTGCGTTAGCCCCCAACAAAGGTAATTTCGTTTAATTGAATTGTTTCCCCCAAGGGGACCGGCCAACTGGCAAATGTGATTCATTGAATCACTGCACTGGTTACTGGCACTCTACCAGACGCGCCGTCCATGGGAATCCAATGTGTGTTACAT